>CM042414.1:35678823-38557859 GCA_023634145.1 Thymallus thymallus | reverse complement strand
GACATAAATACCAAAAATACACTATCATATGCATTAATAAGGAGTTGGTCCCTCCCCTTTGCTGCTATAACAGCCTCCACACTTCTGGGAAGGCTTTCCACTAGACGTTGGAACACTGTTGCAGGGACTTGCTTCCATTCAGCCATAAGAGCACTGATGTTGGGCGATTAGCCCTGGCTCGCAGGCGGTGTTCCAATCTCAAATGTGTTCGATGGGGATGAAGTCAGGGCTCGGTGCAGGCCAGTCATGTTCTTCCACACTGATCTCACACAAACCATTTCTGTATGGACATCGCTTTGTGCACGGGGAATTGTCATGCTGAAACAGGAAAGGGCCTTCCCCAAAATGTTGCCACAAAGTTGGAAGCACAGAATCGTCTAGAATGTCATTGTATGCTGTAGTGTTAAGATTTCTCTGGAACTAAGGGGCCTAGAACGAACCATGAAAAACAGCCCCAGACCATTATTCCTCCTCCACCAAACTTCACAGTTGGCACTACGCATTCGAGCATGTAGCATTCTCCTGGCAGCCGCCAAACCCAGATTTGTCCGTCGGACTGACAGATGGTGAAGCGTGATTCATCACTCCAGAGAACGTGTTTCCACTGCTCCAAAGTCTATGGCGGCGAGCTTTATACCACTCCAACCGACGCTTGGCATTGCGCATGTTGATCTTAGGCTTGTGCGCGGCTGCTTGGCCATGGAAACCCATTTCATGAAGCTCCCGACTAACAGTTATTGTGCTGACGTTGCTTCCAGAGGCAGTTTTGAACTTGGTAGTGTAAGAATATTTTAAGATAAATACACAACGCAGAGGACTACAGGTCAATAGGGAATTAACGATCTATGGAAACAGTTGTTTTTCAGTTCAACATCTGTTTAGAATCTGTGTAGGGGTTTCAGTCCTGGACTCATAGCTACAAGTTCTCATTGGTCCAAATTGTCTATACATTGCGCTTGAAACAGGATTCTTGATATTTGGCCATTGCCCCAATTTTACTGCCAGGAATTCTAACTAGTCAACCATAGGCTAGGGTTGGGTATAAACGACATCCTGTCCCTTTGTTCAGTGGAGAAACATTGAGGACAGGGAAGAATGAACATTTTCCAACTACTATGATTTGTTTTCTTTGAATAAATATATTTTTCTCCCCCGGAATTTTTCTTTGGGGTCTGTGTTATTGAAGAATAACATCAACTGCTAACACTTGGGTTTGAGTCCTCTGTGTCGTAACGTTGGCTTTGACTCATTACGTGATTTAATTAAACCACGCAACAATTAACTCATTAATAACCTGGGGCACCACGGAAGCATTTATTTATATAGTGGTTATCTCCCAAATCAGTCAGTTTCATTCTGAAGATAGTAAGATCTAAATCTGCATGAACCCTGAATCAGCAATACAAAATGTCTTAATGATTTATTTACTAGCTAAAGAATCACACAGAGTTACATACACTGAAGTCATTCAAACTCATTTTTCAACCACTCCACAGATTTCATGTTAACAAACTATAGTTTTGGCAAGTTACTTAGGACATCTACTTTGTGCATGACACAAAGTAGATGTCACATACTTTGTGCATCCAACAATTGTTTACAGACAGATTATTTCACTTATAATTCACTATATCACAATTCCAGTGGGTCAGAAGTTTACATACACTAAGTTGACTGTGCCTTTAAACAGCTTGGAAAATTCCAGAAAATAATGTCATGGCTTTAGAAGCTTCTGATAGGCTAATTCACATCATTTAGTCAATGAGCTCTTAAGTAAGGCCATTCTATTGCCAATGTTTGTCTATAGAGATTGCATGGCTGTGTGCTCGACTGTATACACCTGGTGTGGCTGAAATTGCCGAATTCACAAATTTGAAGGGTTGTCCACATACACAATATGTACAAAAGTATGTCATTATGACTGCTGGATCATTTACCTCTGATAATTAAGGGAAAAGCAGTATCACACAGAGTTACCATCAATATCCTCTCTCTTTAGGATGTTTTTTTCCTATTGCCAGGTTGATCTGACAGCGAAGGATAAACTGTTTTCATCCCTCTGTTCTGAGGGACAAACAGGTGGCGCAGCGTTGATGAAAGACAAGTGATCTCTCTGTCTTTGAGCAGAGTCATTAATATTCACACAACACACACAGAGAGACAGAGACAGAGGTCACGAAGCGCACCTCATCAGTGACGTTCTGCCAATTAAGGACAAGAAGCGGACACACACACACACACAGTTCACTCACCAGTATCTTGGCCAGGACACCGTCATCGTTGGACTCCAGGGTAACCACGGCCTTGTCCGTCTCGATCTCACAGAGCGCATCACCAGCCGCCACTGCCTCACCTGCAGGACACCAGCAACAGTCAGACCACTTAGAATGCTGTAACCATGGATATAGAACTGATATATTGCCTATGGTGGTAACCCCCTGGTCATTAGGCTCTACATATAAAGACAAGCAAAAAAATACAGTATAAAATACAAATGAGCTACTGTATATTGTATGCAGAAAAAAGTTAGAACATATTATATAGTATATATATATATACAGTATAAAGTAATACAATTGCTCAGAAAGAGATTTTGTTTAACAAGTAATTAAAACAAAATCTCAAAAAGATACGGGTCACAATTATTGGCACCCTGCCCTTGCAAGGATAACGACACAGAGCCTTTTTCTAAAATGTTTTATGAGATTGGAGAACACATTGGAACAGAAAAATGGGGTAATCATATTATTTCATGCTTAAACAATGCCTTAGAGAAATAGATTTTGGAACCCAGAACGATGTGTGACAATTTACGGTTACGATGCGGTCCTTTCAGCACCACTATTCGAAAGGCACTCATATCGCTTAAAATAACCCTCATCAAGATATGTTGCCTTCGCCTAATAATACTAAAAATTAAATCTTCCATTTGTAATAAGTACAATAAAAAGTTAGATCAAAGCTTAAACAATGTCTCGCAAGATCACAATGATTGATTGGAATATAAAAGCATATACTGTAGCATAGTAGGCCTATAATATGTCACACCAAAGACACCGCAGTAATTTCTTATCTGAAGCTGAATAGGGAATTACAGAGCCTTTGGAAAGTATTCAGACCCCTTGACTTTTCCAACATTTTGTTACGTTACAGCCTTTATCTACCCACAATACCCCATTTTAGAAATGTTTGCAACCTTATTACAAATAAAACAGAAATACCTTATTTACATAAGTATTCAGACCCTTTACTATGAGACTCGAAATTGAGCTCAGGTGCATTCTGTTTCCATTGATCATCCCTGAGATGTTTCTGCAACTTGATTGTAGTACACCAGTGATAAATTCAATTGATTGGACATGATTTGGAAAGGCACACACCTGTCTATATAGAAAGATACAATAGTTGAAAGTGCAGGTCAGAGCAAAAACCAAGCCATGAGGTCGAAGGATGTCAGTAGAGCGCCGAGACAGGATTGTGTCGAGGCACAGATCCAGGGAAGGGTACCAAAAATGTCTGCAGCATTGAAGGTCTCCAAGAACAGTGGACTCTATCATTCTTAAATGGAAGACGTTTGGAACCACCAAGACTCTTCCTAGAGCTAGCCGCCCAGCCAAACTCAGCAATCGGGGGAGAAGGGCTTTGGTCAGGGAGGTGACCAAGAATCTGATGGACACTGACAGAGCTCCATAGTTCCTCTGTAGAGATGTGAGAACCTTCCAGACAGACAATCATCTCTGCAGTACTCCACCAATCAGACCTTTATGGTATTGGCCAGACGGAAGCCACTCCTCAGTAAAAAGGCACATGACAGCCCACTTGGCACCTAAAGGACTAAGACCATTCTATGGTCTGATTATTTGGCCTGAATGCCAAGCATCACTTCTGGAGGAAACCTGGCACCATCCCTATGGTAATGCATTGTGGTGGCAGCGTCATGCTGTGGGGATTTTTTTCAGCAGCAGGGACTGGGAGACCAGTCAGGATCGAGGGAAAGATTAAATGGAGCAAAGTAGAGAGATCCTTGAAAAATCTGCTCCAGAGCACTCAGGACCTCAGACTGGGGCGAATGTTCACCTTCCAACAGAACGACCCTAAGCACACAGCCCAGACAACGCAGGAGTCTTAATGTCCTTGAGGGGCCCAGCCAGATTCTGGACTTGAACCAGATCGAACGTCTCTGAAGAGACTTGAAAATAGTTGTGCAGCGACGCTCCCCATCCAACCTGAGAGAGCTTGAGAGGATCTGCAGAGAAGGGAGAAACTCCCCAAATACAGGTGTGCCAAGCTTGTAGCGTCATACCCAAGAAGACTCAAGGCTGTAATCGCTGCCAAAGGTGCTTCAACAAAGTACTCAGTAAAGGGTCTGAATAGTTATGTAAATGTGATTTAAACTTTTTTTTTTATATATAAATTTGCAAACACTTCTAAAAACTTGTTTTTGCTTTGTCATTATGGGGTAGTGTATAGATTGCTAAGGGGGAAAAACATTTTTTTAATACATTTTAGAATAAGGCTGTAACAAAATGTGGAAAACGTCAAGGGGTCTGAGTACTTTACGAATGCACTGTAGGTATTAAAGAATGGGTCAAGAAGATGTTGAAAATGTCAGTGAAGACACTTGCCAGCTGGTAAGTGCATGCTCAGAGTACATGTCCTGGTAATCCAGCTGGCCCTGCGGCCTTGTTAACCTGTTTAAAAGGGTCTTCTTCACATCGGCTACTGCGTGATCATCCGTAATGGTGCTCTCATGCATCTTTCATTGTTGCTTCTCTTGAAGCGAGCTTAGAAAGCATTTAGCTTGTCTATTAGGATCGTGTCATTTGGCAGTTTGAGGCTGGGTTTCCCTATATAATCCGTGATAGTTTCAAAGCCCTGCCACATCCGACGAGCGTCAGAGCCGGTGTAGGATCAATCCTAGTCCCGTATTGACGCTTTACCTGTTTGACGGTTCCCATGTAAGGTGCATGTTGTACAAAAACATTTCTTAAAAAATCTATACTCATGGTACATTGTCTGTCCCAGTCACAATCGACCATGTATAAATACATGCATACATCAACTCACACGACTACTCACACAATGCAAGCAAGCACCCAGGAAAATATATGTTGTAGTTTCTGCAGAATAGATGGGTTCCTTCTCCACTTGAAATAACATATGCTCCCACACAGCAATGAAACAAATAAATCGCTGTGCTCTGCAAGTTCGTTCCATCTGGGCACATCACTGCACATTGTTTTACTTTCACAAGCTTATTACAACCCAAAACAATTATTATTTTATACCTCCTCTGACGAACCACAAGAACGTCAAAACCCAAAAGGCATTAATATTACGCCCCTATATTTAGGCTAGAGAGTGACAGTGAAACTTACATTCTCTAGTAGCATATGGCCATAAGTCTTTATAAAATGCCGAAGAATTATGCTATCTATAGCATGAGATACATTCCCATAGACGACACATTCCAGTGTTATAACAGCCACATGACAAGAGGCTACAACAGCGTAAATCGACCAATAGGAGCAGGGTATGGGATGGCTGTCTCTGATGAATGGCTGTGTGGCTATGGTGGCGAGGGGGAACAGTGTTGCTACCCGGTGACATAGACAACGCCAATTTTCTCTGGGCCAATTAGCTGGCAGCAGCCCTCTGGTGCCTTCCTTTCTCAGCCTGCTTGGGCTCTGACTGCTGTGTAGAAGGATATGATGTCACGGTCAATCATGAACACTGGCCCCTCCATCACTCCGGGGTGGAGAAAGGGAGAAACACGGCAGTGCTTTTCTCCTCCTTAATACATGAGGATAGTTGGCTAATCTAACCAACACTGAACTGCCCAGGCTTAATTAACTGATCCATGAAATATTCAGTCATTACTCACATCTCAAATTGTAAAATGTGTTTAGGGTGATGAGTGTGTCTTGATGAAGGTATATGGACAGAGATGTAACATTTAAATCCACCATACTGGATTTGTGTAGTAGGCTAGATTATATTAAGTAGCATTGGAGTCTACATGCAATACAGAAGCTGAGAATGTTGTAAACGTTGGCAAATGGAGACAGGGGCTTGCTTACCTTCTTTCTTCAACCATTTGACAATGTTTCCCTCCTCCATGGTGGGAGAGAGAGCAGGCATCTCCACTTTGACTGGGGCAGCCCCTAGAGGAAAGAGAACAACACAACACGACTCAGACCACAAGTAGCAATACATGCTCATCTATAACCAAGAGAGAAATCGTTCACTCTAGTCTACATAAACAAGAAAATCAAGTCTATTGAACAAATGCATTAATAGGTCTATGCTACACTATATGTAGTGGGGCTGTTTTTCTTGGTTCGGACTAGGCCACTTAGTTCCAGTGAAGGGAAATCTTAACGCTATAGCATACAATGACATTCTAGACGATTCTGTGCCTCCATCTTTGTGGCAACAGTTTGGGGAAGGCCCTTTCCTGTTTCAGCATGACAATGTCCCAGTGCACAAGGTCCATACAGAGATGGTTTGTCAAGATCGGTGGAAGAACTTGACTGGCCTGCACAGAGCCCTGATCACAAACCCATCGAACACCATATTAATGGCCATGATTTTGGAATGAGATGTTCTAAGAGCAGGTGTCCACATACTTGGTCATGTAGTGTAAATCCTATTCTGATTGGGTCTGTGTGACATCAATAAGTCCATAAAAAAAAGGCAAGCTAGGCTATATTCAGTCGGTCTATTGAGAAGAAAAAAAGAGCAGAATATTTGCATTTAAATGTATTTATATGTATAAATCCCAGCCCCCGTCTTTTGCCTTTTGGCAGGCCTTCATTGTAAATAAGAATTTGTTCTTAACTGACTTGCCTAGTTAAATAAAAATAAATAAAATGTTAGCGGAGTCTAGAAATGCATGGGGCTTAAAAAGAAGAGGTACAATAGGAGGCTATAGGAGGAGAGAGGGTGAGACCAGTGGAGCTCAGCACACATCTACTGACAGGATGAGATAAAAGCCACCAGGCCAAAGGAAGGGGACAGCACTCTGGCGACAGAAGAGAGCAGTGCAGGTAGATCAACAGTAGGCAGCGATGGCTGCTGACATATTTTCCCGGGGCTGGTAGCCCTGTCGCCCGCTGGGCCACCACAGCCTGGCAACAAGCCGTCCACAGCAGCTGGTGCCACTCAGAGGACCACAGTTCAGCTGGCTCAGGGTCATGTAGGCATTGGGCTGGCCATGCTAGTGCCCAACTCTAAGTCACCTTCTTGTAATACTGAGTATTACAATGTTATGCTGACTGAGAATGGCAGAATACAGACCTGTAGATAGAACTAGTGTATTAGAAATGGCCTGCAAGGCCCGAATGATACAAGGTGATGAGCCATGGCTGTGGGAGAAAATCATGTACAGGTGCATGTGTGTTGTTTTTGCTATTCATGTACAAAGGTCTCCTTCTGCTCTGCATGTCATGTGTGAAGAACTCAGGCCTAGATGAGAACATCACAGCCCTGGAAGCACGCCCGCTGAAACCCCCCATTCATAACCCTAGCTCTCTTGGGGAAGCCAATGTGCAATTGAGTGTGTGCTGATGTCCGTTTGTTGAGGGGGGGATAGAGACACAGACAGACAGGCAGGCAGAGAAGCAGAGAGAGAGAGAATGTAAGGGCAGTGACTGCCATGACAGGAGCTTAATGTCTATAAAAAACATTGCCTTGCCCCGCCCCCCCATCGTCGACTGAATTAATTTTCCATCACAGGCTCTATTTTTATCCCAGCCTTACAAAAGCCCTATTATCAAAATGAGATCCACAGATTGTCTTTACAATCCATTAATGGCACACAGCAAAAAGATCACTAGTTCAACTTAACCTTAGTTATAAGCTAATTTGTCTGGTCTCTTTTTTTATTTTGGGTAGGCTGAGGCCTGGGCTCTGCAACCCTGTTCCTGGAGACCAACCGTCCTGTAGGTTCACTCCAACCCTAATCTAGCACACCTGGTTCAAATAATTAGCTGGTTGATAAGCTGAACCATGTTAGTTACAACTGGGGTTGTTCAATGTTCAACCTGTCTGTATTGAATAGTTTACCATCTGGCAAACCTACTAGTGACCTACTACTGAGTTTAAATGTATTTGGCTAAGGTGTATGTAAACTTCCGACTTCAACTGTAATAAAATAAATAAATAAATGTATTCGGAAGTCGGAAGTTTACATACACCTTAGCCAAATCCAACTGTAATAATATATATATATACATATACACACACACACAGTGGGGAGAACAAGTATTTGATACACTGCCGATTTGGCAGGTTTTCCTACTTACAAAGCATGTAGAGGTCTGTAATTTTTATCATAGGTACACTTCAACTGTGAGAGACGGAATCTAAAACAAAAATCCAGAAAATCACATTGTATGATTTTTTAATAAATAATTTGCATTTTATTGCATGATATAAGTATTTGATCACCTACCAACCAGTAAGAATTCCGGCTCTCACAGACCTGTTCGTTTTTCTTTAAGAAGCCCTCCTGTTCTCCACTCATTACCTGTATTAACTGCACCTGTTTGAACTCGTTACCTGTATAAAAGACACCTGTCCACACACTCAATCAAACAGACTCCAACCTCTCCACAATGGCCAAGACAGAGAGCTGTGTAAGGACATCAGGGATAAAATTGTAGACCTGCACAAGGCTGGGATGGGCTACAGGACAATAGGCAAGCAGCTTGGTGAGAAGGCAACAACTGTTGGCGCAATTATTAGAAAATGGAAGAAGTTCAAGATGACGGTCAATCTCCCTCGGTCTGGGGCACCATGCAAGATCTCACCTCGTGGAGCATCAATGATCATGAGGAAGGTGAGGGATCATCCCAGAACTACACGGAAGGACCTGGTCAATGACGTGAAGAGAGCTGGGACCACAGTCTCAAAGAAAACCATTAGTAACACACTACGCCGTCATGGATTAAAATCCTGCAGCGCACGCAAGGTCCCCCTGCTCAAGCCAGCGCATGTCCAGGCCCGTCTGAAGTTTGCCAATGACCATCTGGATGATCCAGAGGAGGAATGGGAGAAGGTCATGTGGTCTGATGAAACAAAAATAGAGCTTTTTGGTCTAAACTCCACTTGCCGTGTTTGGAGGAAGAAGGATGAGTACAACCCCAAGAACACCATCTCAACCGTGAAGCATGGAGGTGGAAACATCATTCTTTGGGGATGCTTTTCTGCAAAGGGGACAGGACGACTGCACCGTATTGAGGGGAGGATGGATGGGGCCATGTATCGCAAGAACTTGGCCAACAACCTCCTTCCCTCAGTAAGAGCATTGAAGATGGGTCGTGGCTGGGTCTTCCAGCATGACAACGACCCGAAACACACAGCCAGGGCAACTAAGGAGTGGCTCCGTAAGAAGCATCTCAAGGTCCTGGAGGGGCCTAGCCAGTCTCCAGACCTGAACCCAATAGAAAATCTTTGGAGGGAGCTGAAAGTCCGTATTGCCCAGCAACAGCCCCGAAACCTGAAGGATCTGGAGAAGGTCTGTATGGAGGAGTGGGCCAAAATCCCTGCTGCAGTGTGTGCAAACCTGGTCAAGAACTACAGGAAACATATGATCTCTGTAATTGCAAACAAAGGTTTCTGTACCAAATATTAAGTTCTGCTTTTCTGATGTATCAAATACTTATGTCATGCAATAAAATGCAAATTAATTACTTAAAAATCATACAATGTGATTTTCTGGATTTTTGATTTAGACTCCGTCACTTACAGTTGAAGAGTACCTATGATACAAATTACAGACTTCTACATGCTTTGTAAGTGGGAAAACCTGCAAAATCGGCAGTGTATCAAATACTTGTTCTCCCCACTGTGTGTGTGTGTGTATATATATATACACACAGTGGGGAGAACAAGTATTTGATACACTGCCGATTTTGCAGGTTTTCCCACTTACAAAGCATGTAGAAGTCTGTAATTTGTATATTATTACAGTTGAAGTCGGAAGTTTACATACACCTGCCAAATACATTTAAACTCAGTTTCACAATTCCTGACATAAAAAACAAATCCCTGTTTTAGGTCAGTTAGGATCACCACTTTATTTTAAGAATGTGAAATGTCAGAATAATAGTAGAGAGAATTATTTATTTCAGCTTTTATTTCTTTCATCATATTCCCAGTGGGTCAGAAGTTTACATACACTCAATTAGTATTTGGTAGCATTGCCTTTAAAGTGTTTAACTTGGGTCAACGGTTTTGGGTAGCCTTCCACAAGCTTCCCACAATAAGTTGGGTGAATTTTGGCCCATTCCTCCTGACAGAACTGGTGTAACGGAGTCAGGTTTCTAGGCCTCCTTGCTCGCACACGCTTTTTCAGTTCTGCCCACAAATGTTCTTTAGGATTGAGGTCAGGGCTTTGTAATGGCCACTCCAATACCTTGACTTTGTTGTCCTTAAGCCATTTTGCCACAACTTTGGAAGTGTGCTTGGGGTCATTGTCCATTAGGATGACCCATTTGCGACCAAGCTTTAACTTCTTGACTGAGGTCTTGAGATGTTGCTTCAATATATCCACATAATTTGTCTTCCTCATGATGCCATCTATTTTGTGAAGTGCACCAGTCCCTCCTGCAGCAAAGCACCCCCACAACATGATGCTGCCACCACTGTGCTTCACGGTTGGGATGGTGTTCTTCGGCCTGAAAGCCTCCCCCTTTTTCCTCCAAACATAACAATGGTCATTATGGCCAAACAGTTCTATTTTTGTTTCATCAGACCAGAGAACATTTCTCCAAAAAGTACAATCTTTGTCCCCATATGCAGTTGCAAACTGTAGTCTGGCTTTTTTATGGCTGTTTTGGAGCAGTGGCTTCTTCCTTGCTGAGCTGCCTTTCAGGTTATGTCGATATAGGACTCGTTTTACTGTGGCTGTCGATACTTTTGTACCCGTTTTCTCCAGCATCTTCACAAGGTCTTTTGCTGTTGTTCTGGGATTGATTTGCACTTTTCACACCAAAGTACGATCATCTCTAGGAGACAGAATGAGTCTCCTTCCTGAGCGAAATGACAGCTGCGGGGTCCCATGGTGTTTATACTTGCGTACTATTGTTTGTACAGATGAATGTGGTACCTTGAGGCGTTTGGAAATTGTACCCAAGGATGAACCAGACTTGTGGAGGTCTACAACCTTTTTTCTGAGGTCTTGGCTGATTTTTTTTTTTTTTTTCATGATGTCGAGCAAAGAGGCACTGAGTTTGAAGGTAGGCCTTGAAATACATCCACAGGTACACTTCCAATTGACTCAAATTATGTCAATTAGCCTATCAGAAGCTTCTAAAGCCATGACATAATTTTCTGCACAGTAAACTTAGTGTATGTAAACTTCTGACCGACTGGAATTGTGATATAGTGAATTATAAGTGAAATAATCGGTCTGTAAACAATTGTTGGAAGAATTACTTGTGTCATGCAAAAAGGAGATGTCTTAACCGACTTGCCAAAAATATAGTTTGTTAACATGAAATCTGTGGAGTGGTTGAAAAATGAGTTAATGACTTCAACCTAAGTGTATGTAAACTTTCGACTTTAACTGTATGTATGTATGCATGCATGTATGCGTGTATGCATACATACATATAGTTTGTTAACATGAAATATGTGTTTTAATGACTTCAACCTAAGTGTATGTAAACTTCCGTCTTCAACTGCATGCATACATACATACATACATACATACATACATACATACTTTTGGGCGAAACTTTAAAACAACTGACAAATATATATGATATAATGCTCCCCTCTGCTGGATACTTGTGTGAATTGCTAAATCATTGGGACGGGGCATTTCTATGAGCAGTGATCCAGCTAGTGACTGTACAGCATCACCAGTGGCCAGTTTGCATAAAATGTCATATTAAAATTCTGCTCCCCCATTAGATCATGTTCCCTGTGTACTTAAAGTAAACTGAAAAGCAATAGGCCAATTCCCCTCATTGTATTGGGATCATATTAACATGTTTTAATTGTAGCATATCATGTGATTTCAATATATATATATTTTTTTTAGTTTCTCCCAAAAGTAAGTAAGGCCACAATCTGAAGTGGGGAGCAGAATTAGCAGAATTTAACACTAATTATTTATCTGGAATACCCCAGATTTATAAAAACTGGCCCCATGTCCATGACTCACCTGACTACAAGGTCCAGTTGGGATGAGTGAACTGGTTAGAACAGAGTAACCATGACCAACCTTACATCAGTGTATTACTGACTTAGTTGCAACACAGAGAGGGCTATGTTGCCTTGATTTACCCTATGTAGAGAGAGACTGAGTGGCATTCAGAAAAACCAACACGATTCTCAGGTTGGTCAAATCAGTTCCTAGTTAAAAATGTCCTTAATAATAATATTTATTATTGTAATTAAGATTCTGTGTCCCTTATCATTTGCCACCCTGTTAGTTTGTTGTAATTATCTTGTAATTATTAATTTCTTTGGTGAGAAAAACATGGTACAAAGATAAATAAATAAACACTCAGTTGTATCTATTTTTCCATGTTAGTATATGTCCCCCTCATAAATGTCCACCATATTATGCCAAATTCTAGAGAAAATTAACCACATTTCAAAAAGTTAAAATATGTTTGATAGAGAAGTTAAAATCCTGTTCAAGTGTTCATTACGCTAGCTAAAAATAAAATCTCACTCACTGAGTTATGGCTAACTTAGGTTCCACATTTCCACCTTGTTATGATATTGCAACTAACAGGATGGGGGGGAAAAAGTGCCCGAGGTTGACCAATATGTTTTTCTGAAAGTCAAATGTCCTTTTTCTGATAAAATACAAAACAATATATATAATAATAATAATAATACAATATATAAAGTTGAGGTCCAAAACTAAGGCACCGATTTGTAGGAATGACCCAACTGGCTAGCTGCGCAACCTTGACAGCTCGGCTGTATCGTCTACATGGAGAGCTAACGGATAGCTAGTGTCTGATAATGTTCCGCAAAGCCAAGGAAATATAAAACTCATATTCCTCCATAAGACTCATAGATGCACTGACATCCGGCGGCTGAAACGTCTTTTTTAGAACTGCTGTGATGTAACAATAAATAAGAGGTTAGCAATCTAGCAAGTTTGCTAGCGGCGCTTAGCTGAGCTGTTATCCACAAATGGTACAATAAATTAAGTATCAACGCTTACCAAAGAAATAGGGCGATTGAAAGAACTGCCTGACATTGTCCTGTAACGAATGTGAAGTCCAGGAAATGTTTTTAAGCTTTGCAAATCTCAGGCCAAACAGAATTCCTTGACGACCCAAACGCAAGGAGGCCGCCATGTTTTCGTCCTCCGTCTGTAAGAGCTACCCAAGTTTATGCCTGACCGTTTATAAATGTAAAATAATTAAAACATGATCGTAAAGTGGTACCACACAAAGCCATTAAGTGAAATAGTTTATATACGCCAAGTGTCTAGACAGATGTACATTCATCAAGAGTACTATATTTGGTGGTAACGCTCCTTTAAAAAAAATTGCCATAGACGTCACTTTTGGATCTTTAAGGTCCTTCTTTGTAGTCTTCCTCTGTAGTAAACTTGTAGTTCAGCTACAACCAGCTGATCATTTCATGTAAATTATTTTTTCCAAAGAAAAAGGTCCAGCACAGCACAATTGTAAGATTTTTTTAAATCTTTTAAAGAAATTGTTTTATATTTATAATATATTTATTATATACTGAACAAAAATATAAACGCAACATGACCGCATCAAAGATTTTATTGAATTACCGTTCAAATAAGAAAATCAGTCATTTAAAATAAGTTCATTAGGCCCTAATCTAAGGATTTCACATGACTGGGAATACATATATGCATCTGTTGGTCACATATACTTTTTTTTTTAAGTATGGGCGTGACCCACATTTGCTTCATGCAACCTATTTTAGGGGGTTAATCAGAATTTAATATTGCAGATAGATTGTAGCTTCCATAAATGTAATTTTCAGCAAAATTTCCAAACCCCAATACATTTTGTTTCTAAATATATAAAGTATTTAGACCCCTTGACTTTAAAAACATTTTGTTATGTTACAGCCTTATTCTAAAATGTATGAAATACAACAATGTCCTAATCAATCTCCACACAATACCCCATAATGAACTGTTTTTTTTTCTTCTTTTTTTTATAATGTATTAATAACATTTACATAAGCATAACATTTACCCGTCGCTATGAGACTCGAAATTGAGCTCAGGTGCATCCTGTTTCCATTGATCATCCTTGAGATGTTTCTACAACGTAATTGGAATCCACCTGTGGTAAATTCAATTGATTGAACATGATTTGGAAAGGAACATACCTGTCTATATAAGGTACCACAGTTGACAGTGCATGTCAGAGCAAAAATCAAGCCATGAGGTCAAAGGAATTGTCCATTGAGCTCCGAGACAGGATTGTGGGAAAGGTACCAAAAAATGTCTGCAGCATTGAAGGTCCCCAAGAACACAGTGGCTTCCATCATTCTTAAATGGAAGATGTTTGGAACCACCAAGACTCTTCCTACAGCTGGCCGCCAGGCCAAACTGAGCAATCGGGAGAGAAGAGCCTTGGTCAGGGAGGTGACCAATAACCTGATAGTCACTCTGACAGAGTTCTAAAGGTCCTCTGTGTAGATGGAAGAACCTTCCAGAAGGACAACCATCTCTGCAGCTCTGCACAAATTAGGCCTTTAAGGTAGAGTGGCCAGACGGAATCCACTCCTCAGTAAAAGGCTGGACAGCCGACTTGGAGTTTGCCAAAAGGCACCTAAAGACTCTCAGAACATGAAAAACATGATTATCTGGTCTGATGAAACCAACATTGGACTCTTTGGCCTGAATGCCAAGCATCACATCTGGAGGAAACCTGGCACCACCCCTATGATGAAGCATGGTGGTGGCAGCATCATGCTGTGGGGATGTTTTAAGCAGCAGGGACTGGGAGACTAGTCAGGATCGAGGCAAAGAAGTACAAGGAGATGCTTGAGGAAAACCTGCTCTAGAGTGCTCAGGACCTCAGACTGGGTTAAAGATACACCTTCCAACAGGACAATGACCCTAAGCACACAGACAAGACAACGCAGGAGTGGCTTGAACCAGATTGAACATCACCGGAGAGACCTAAAAAAAGCCATGCAGCAACGCTCCCCATCCACCCTGAAAGAGCTTGAGAGAATCAGCAGAGAAGAATGGGAGAAACTCACCAAATACAGATTTGCCAAGCTTGTAGTGTAACACCCAAGAAGACTCAAGGCTGTAATCGCTGCCAAAAGTGCTTCAACAAAGTACAGATTAAAGGGTCTGAATACTTATGTAAATTATATACTATGTATTGTCCCCAGCACAAGGTGCACCTGTGTAATGATCATGCTTTTTAATCCGCTTCTTGATATGCCACACCTGTCAGGTGGATGGATTATCTTGGCAAAGGAGAAATGCTCACTAATGGGGATGTAAACAAATGTGTGCACACATTTGAGAGAAATAATAATTTTGTGTGTGTGAAAAATGTCTGGGATATTTTACGTCAGCTCATGAAACATAGGACCAACACTTTACATGTTGCGTTTATATTTTTGTTCAGTGTAAATAATCTGTAGGACAAATAGATTTTCAAATGGTTGTTATTAGTTGTAGTTATTTCTCAACTGGAGGGTTACTACCCAACAATCTGTGCCAAGAGGACCAGCCTACCAGGAACTATGGAATAAACAGCATGACTTGACGTAGGAAAAAAACAACCCTACCAAATTTAGATTAGTTGACTCTAAACCAAGGCTTAAATAGCATAATCATCTCTAAGGAAATACTCATGTGTAAGACTATTTGGAGCATAGAGTTTAGGCTTCTTTGTCTAGCTATAATTAAATGAAAAAATGTGGAACTGTGCATATGGTGGATTCATGAATACAGTTGGTGGTAAGTAGGGAATAGCATGGTAGTGCCATGTTTCACAAGTGAGGGCAATAGCCTCTATTGGTTTAGATAATCAACAATATATTTTTTATTTCCTCAAGTTAGTGTGAAAAAGGATGTGATAAAAAAAGAATCCATAGAATTAAACAGATAGCGCAAACCTCTCTCTGGTATGTGGTTAGCGTGATGAGCAGGAACTAAAGACTTTAATACGGGCACTTCATAATTTCCTCATTTTTCCTCTGACAGACTATCTACGTACACACTGATTATTGTCGTCATTTGGGTTATACTACTGAGTGAGCACTGAAAATTGAAAATTCCCCAACTGCTGATAATGATGATGCAGTCATGTGTGCCGAAGCCTGTAGGTGCTACTGAACCAGTATTGTAGAGAAAGGCCTCAGTTTCTTTCCAAAGCCAAAAAAAATGCCTCTTCACCTTGGATCTACACTGTAAAAACAATGTACTTCTATGGGAAATTAAATTTTATATTTACCTGCTTTTAACCTTTTTAAAAATACATTCGTAAAAAACAATAGGGGTGGGTTCTAATAATCTAACATACGGAATTGTTTAAAGATGGTCATACCATGGATAATTTAGTTATTCCATTTTGAATTGTAGGATCCCTTTAGGTATCCCCCTAAAAATATACAAATATTGATTTTAACCAATGTAAACACATTGAATATTACATTCTGGGAGGTTCTCCCATCTACACAGAGAAACTCTGGAGGTCTGTCAGAGTGACCATTGGGTTCTTGGTCACCACCCTCACCAAGTCCCTTCTCCCCCTCGATTGCTTAGTTTGGCCGGGCGACCAGCACTAGGAAGAGTCTTGGTGGTTCCAAGCTTCTTCCATATAAAAATGATGGAGGCCACTGTGTTCTTGGGGACCTTCAGTGCAGCACAAATGTTTTGGTACCCTTCCCCAGATCTGTGCCTCTATACAATTCTGTCTCGGAGCTCTATGGACATTCCTTCTACCTCATCGCTTGGTTTTTGCTCTGACATGCTCTGTCAACTGTGAGACCTTATTTAGACAGGTATGCACCTTTCCAAATCATGTCCAATCAATTGAATTTACCACAGGTGGACTCCAACCAAGTTATAGATACATCACAGGGATGGTCAATGGAAACAGTATGCACCTGAACTCATTTTCGAGTCTCATAGCAAAGGGTCTGAATACTTTTGTAAATATGGTATTTCTGCAAAAATGTAAAAAAAAACTTTGTCATTGAATCCATTGCAGGGCCTCCCGAGTGGCGTAGCGATATAAGGCACTATAACTCAGTGCTAGCTGCGTTACTACAGATCCTGGATCGATCCCAGGCTGTGCCGCAGCCGGCCGTGACCGGGAGACCCATGAGGTGGCGCACAATTGGCCCAGCGTCGTCCGGGTTAGGGGAGGGTTTGCCCGGCCAGGATGTCCTTGTTCCATCGCGCTCTATCGACTCCTGTGGCGTGCCGGGCTCATGTACACTGACACGGTCGCAATGTGTATGGTGTTTCCTCCAACACATTGGTGCGGCAGGCTTCTGGGTAAAGCAAGTATTGTGTCAAGAAGCAGTGCGGCTTGGTGGGGTCATGTTTCGGAGGACGCATGGGGGGAAAGTTAGGATGATTCTACAGGCCTGTGACTGACAGGGGACCAAAAATATTTTACAACTTTCTCATTAATTTTATTGTATTAAATTATTTCAAAATGTCCATGTGATACGGCCAGAGATAATTACAGACACCTGTGATATTATGAAGTACCCAAAAAGGTCAGTAGATACAGTATCTTGTGATATATTACAGAAAATCATTGAGATACCAAAACTTAGAATGTTTCCAGTAAAATACCCTCCCTTTGCAACCCTAGATAGGACACGGAAATTTGCAAACACATTATTTGTTTTATTGTGGCACAGCGTCAGTGACGTTTGGTATCTATGATCTTCTGTTCTCTATCCATGGAATTTTCCACTCCGCCACCAGGATGGAGCTACAGTAGCATGCCATGTCTATTCAAACAGACTCCATTTTAAAGGATACAAGCATTAATTCATTTCAGGTGTAGCCAATAAGTGGGCGAGGCCAACAAACGAGAACACACTTAACAAAATAGAGGATAGACAATGTTATTGACACTAAGAACAAAACGTATGTGTTTTTAAATAATATTCTTAGAAAGTTATTTGAATGATACTAATGTTCTTGTGGTTTTTATGGAACGTTTTCTTAAGGTTCTGAGAACATGACTTTAAAAAGAACCATGATGAAACTTGCAGAAAACACTATGCTGAAGTATTGAAATTCCCACAGAGGACCGTTTTTAAGAAGACCATTCTCTGAACTATTTGAGAACATTCCCAATGCCAAACTAGTTGGAGAACATTCCTAGAACATTACCAAACATTCAGTTAAAGTAATGAAATACCAAGATTATCATACTTTTTTTTTGTTCCTTAAATGTGCCGAGAATGTTCCACAGCCAAGCAACTATCCTGCACCATTCCCAGAAAGTTGTAGGAAGTTTGTATGCTAAATAACCATATGACAATCCTGCTGTCACCAAGCTCTTAGAAACATTTGGTTCTCAGAATGTTATGTGCTAGCTGGGTAAGCAATCAAATGTAAACATATCATACAAAAACTCCCACAAGTTGAGTTGCAACAAGTCATTCTGCTCCTCTTTGTAAAACAACATCACAGTGACACATTCAAATAAAAATAAAACATAAATACACATCTACACATGGTGGTAAAAAAAAAAGGCACAAAATAGTGGAGTGGTGTCCTCACAGACTCTTTCACTTCTCTGACTCCCTCCATCCTTGTGCATTTCTTCCAAACTTGTAGACGAGCCTTCGTCCATCCACATGTTCCAGGATTTCCCGTTTGTAGTAATATCTAGAATGGTATGGACAGCGAGGTTAATGGAACAGACAAAATGACTTCCTCCTTAAGATGCAAACCAGGAAATAAACATCAAAACCCCCTAATCCCTTTAGTCTCTACCTCATAGCTCGGCTGAGCTTCTCGTAGGTCATGCTGCTATTGTTCTTCTTCTTGCCCCACAGCTGAGCCACAGCCTCTGACTTGAGGAAACGAAACACGCCATATGTCCGGTCCTCCCACTTGAGCAGGCCTGGGTTCCGCTCCGGGTTCAGCAGAATGTCCCTAATGAACTCCCACAGGTGGGCCCCCCGAGAGTCTGAGGAGAAATACATAGGTGGTGGACATTAGAACCATCTACTGCACATCAGTTACAGCATAGGCAAACCGTTCAGCATCAACAATTCCGTAGCCATCATCCAATTGAACATTTACATTAAAAGTTATGGAACAATAGTTTGAAGATGATAAATACCACTCACTGTGTTTTTTGACCTGATGAGGGCGACTGTGAGATCTCGTCGTGTCTGAAATTAAATGAATAGACATTAATAGTCATTAAGCAGAAGCTCACAACAAATACAAATGAAGACATTCAATTTATTTGGAGCATGTGGCAAGCGAACCCACTGGTGGGTCTAGCATCACAGTAGTCCAACTAACTAATAGTCCTGTGTAGATCAGATGGTAGAGCATGGTGCTTGCAACGCCAGTGTTGTGGGTTCGATTCCCACGGGGGACCAGTATGATTTTTTTTTTTATGAACATGTATGCACTAAATAACTAAGTTTCTCTGGGTAAGAGTGTCTGCTAAATGACTAAAATGTAAATGTAATCATACAGAGCTTTAACTCATACAGGATCCACATACGTGTTAAACCTTGTACCTCTATGTCTTATGCGTTCCATATTAATTCTATGGAACCCAATACTGTACAACTACATGGTCGTGGGGAACATATTCATGATGAGTTTGTTCAGTAGCATCATACATTGTTTGCTCAGTGGCATTGTCTAGCGAAGGAGTAAACTCAGCTGGCCCGTTCACAAAATGATTTGTATTGCCACTTTGTTTGCTGAATTATGTCTTATGTTTCAAATTCACATTGGTCCAGCTATAATTTTGTTGGTGACTAGGCTACTATAGATCAAAGTCTTCCCTTGGCTTGGGGTTTGTTCCAATGTCTGTGTTTACATGATGTTTTATAGGTTACCAGCCATCTCTTACCTGTACATGAGGGAGTGGGCGACGCCACAGGCGCGAGCCATTGAAATGAGGGATCGTAAATATCTAATAAGTAAAGACAAGTCAACACATAAAAAAATATGCTGTCCGTAAGTAATTTCAAATGTTGAATTTTTAAGTCTCTCCTATCCATTCCAGTGTGGTACCTACCTGAAGTATAGATAGGTTCTGGGAATGGACAAAGGAAATCTGTGAGGAGAGAAGAACACATAAAAGGCATGAAGTAACCTCTCAAGAATTTCGTGAAATTACAGAATAGGTTTAACTTACTTAATCTTTTAGCTATTGTCAAACACGTTGAGACATATATAGGCCTATGTCATGACCGGATGTGCTTGTAGGGAATGACTTGAAGTACATAACTCATGCATCCCAGTGTTTGTACAGCGCAGGGATAGATCACTCCTCATCTCTCCACCTGATAGCTGATGTATGGTGAAAGTTCTGGTACAAAAATGGTCGCCGTGCATCACTGAGGTGGATGCTACACATTGATGGTGGATGCTACTATATGTAAAGTGCTTTGAGTATCTCGGTAGAAAAGTTCTTTATAAATCCAATCAATTATTATTCATTATTACTATTATTATTATTTGTATACGATTACATATGTCTCTCTATTATCTGTGTGAATACTTGGGAACAGATTTCCAAAATTAATATCACTTGGAGCTGATTTCCTGGTGTTTTTACAGTCTTTAATGTCCAACAATGACAATTCAACAAAACATTCTTATTTTTGCTAATTTGTTTTTGCTTGGGGCCAAATAAAACCCACCGGGTTTGTATATATGTATATATTCTATTAATTTTATACATTTTTCATTTTATAAGCATGCAACAGTGCATTTTGAATAAAGGACGGACGAGTGAAACACAATGTAATACATTCTCTCTGGGTTTGTTTGCTTCTGACAGCTCTCACCATCTGGCTCTGATTTGATAACATCCAGCGGTGAAAACTCCACACCGGGATACTGTCCTGTGTAGGGATGACATAGAGAAACAAGAGGTCATTTAAGGGAATTATCATTACAACTACAGTAACAACACCCTTCTTTATTTTGTGTTGCATGTAATCAAACCTGATGCTGAAATCTTAAATTCTTGATCCTTCTACCCTACACTGGTTCAACTGTCTGTTCCTGTTTGTGGTTTTCTAACCGACTCGAATGGTGTTGAAATGAAATACTACTTTCAAACATCTGAAGACCTAATTTATCACTAACAGTATGTTTTTTTACAAAACATGCCCAGACCTGGCCTCTATTCTGATAAACATAAGACACTAACAATAACAGAGGACGTTACAGCCTTGTCCAATGTGTGAACCCACCGCTCCATTTGAGCTCGTTGAGGCTGTGGTAGAGGACAGGCCCCACGTTGCCTGCGACGCGTGTGAAGTCCTGATAGGTCATGCTGCACAGCTGACGGCCGTCCACGTCAAAGTTCTGGAAGGGGATGCTTGCAGCGTCGATCTGGTGCATGTCCACCATCTGCTGTAGCCACTCCCACACCAGGTACTTTGACCAATTCTGAGGCTGGGAGTCCTGGGACAACAGGCGACTGGTGTAACCGGGCATCACCGTAGAAACTGGGGTCAGGGGCGAAGGTAGAGGTTAGGTGCGTTTTGCAATAGCCATGAGTAGCATATCAAATGTTCACACTTCGAGTGTGCTGGGGGTGTTGTGAAAAAATATGGACTCTGGCTAGCCCAGGTACTTGTAAATAATTAAATCAGCAGAGCAATTTACTGAAAGAGCCATTGAGCAACCAAACAAGACCTCACTGTCTGGGCAGGGGTAGGAGCTCCATGTTGTGGGCAGCTGGCTCTCAATGCTGGCAGTGGAAGGGATGCTCATGATACAGATGGCATGATGGA
Source organism: Thymallus thymallus (assembly GCA_023634145.1). Lineage (NCBI taxonomy): Eukaryota > Metazoa > Chordata > Actinopteri > Salmoniformes > Salmonidae > Thymallus > Thymallus thymallus. The sequence continues at coordinate 38,535,896 of CM042414.1, read as the reverse complement.
CCATGGTCCAGAGCTGGGGGAGAAAGACACGTACAGTTAGTATGGAGTAAAAAAAAACAAAAAGTGATTGGTTGGCTACTGTGTAACCACACACAGTGCACATAGACCATGTTATTCCCCATAGTGAGTTGAGATGGTTGCAAAATAGATATTTTAAAATGACAACATTGAAAGTTGTGAAAGTTGTGAAAGTGCAGAGGGAGTCAGTGTGGGGAGAGCGTGGGTGAAAGTGCAGAGGGAGTCAGTGTGGGGAAAGCGTGGGTGAAAGTGTTGAGGGAGTCAGTGTGGGGAGAGCGTGGGTGTCTGTTTTGCATATAGTGCATTCGGAAAGTATTCAAACCCCTTAACCTTTTGTTCCGTTACAGCCTTATTCTAAAATGGATTATATTGTCACCCCCCCCCCGATTAAAGCCTTGGGTATGACGCTACAAGCTTGACACACCTGTATTTGGGGAGTTTCTCCCATTCTTCTCTGCAGATCCTCTCATGCTCTGTCAGGTTGAATGGGGAGCGTTGCTACACAGCTATTTTCAGGTCTCTCCAGATATGTTTGATCGAGTTCAAGTCCGGGCTCTGGCTGGGCCACGGAAGGACATTCAGAGACTTGTCCTGAAGCCACTCCTGCATTTTTTTGGCTGTGTACTTAGGGTTGTTGTCCTGTTGGAAGGTGAACCTTCACCCCAGACTGAGGTCCTGAGAGCTATGGAGCAGGTTTTCCTCATGGAGTTCTCTGTACTTTGCTCCGTTCATCTTTCCCTCGATCCTTACTAGTCTCCCAGTCCCTGCCGCTGAATAACATCCCCACAGTATGATGCCACCCCCATGCTTCACCGTAGGGATGGTGCCAGGTTTCCTCCAGACGTGACGCTTGGCATTCAGGCCAAAGAGTTCAATCTTGGTTTCATCAGACCATAGAATCTTGTTTGTCATGGTCTGAGAGTCCTTCAGGTGCTTTTTGGAAAACTCCAAGCGGGCTGTCATGTGCCTTTTACTGAGGACAAAATGTAGAAAAAGTCAAGGGGTCTGAATACTTTCCGTATGCACCGTATGACTATTTGCTTTTCTGCTGGTTGAATGAAATGGGTTAGTAACACTTAATGATATGATACTCCCGGAGATCTCCACAGTTAAGTGCAGAAACGCCTGCAGGTCATTTATGATTGACAAACCAGAAAAAACGTATTTAGGATTGTCATAAAAAGGTCCACTAGAGCAGAAATGCTTCATCCATTTTTGCTGTAGCTCTCTGCCCCCATGATTGCTGATTCATTAACCCATATTTTTAACCTGATGGTTATATCTGGTACGATCCCCAAGGTTTGGAAGGCGGCCCATGTACTCCCCCTTCACAAAGGTGGTGACCCTTGTGACCTAAATAACTATCGACCTACACTACAGTTCAAAAGTTTGGGGTCACTTATAAATGTCCTTGTTAATGATTTATAATTTAAATAATAATTGTGTCCTTCAAACTTTGCTTTCATCAAAGAATCCTCCAATTGACAACCTTGCAGACCTTTGGCATTCTAGTTGTCAATTAGTTGAGGTAATCTGAAGAGATTTCACCCCATGCTTCCTGAAGTACCTCCCACAAATTGGATTGGCTTGATGGGCGCTTCTTATGTACCATACGGTCAACTAATTGTTCAAGAAAATTGTTCTTAAAGTTGATGTTCTGGTGCCTCTAGGGCAATTCAGAAAGCTGAGGACCTTGTTACTGATGAATGTGTTTGTTTTTTTATGACTGTTTTTCCTTCTGCTTACATTTTGTATTAATATTTTGATGTGTGTTTTCTGTAATTTATGTAATTCAGGGCTCATCTGTCAAAGAGACCTTGGTCTCAGTATGACTCCCTGATTCAATAAAGGTTACATGAAAAATGGTTGCACTTCTAATTACATGCCTGTGTTTAAATAGATAACTGTGCAGTTACTTATTTTACTCCTTAGGATATCAACACATACAGTATTAGAGATGATTAGAGATGCTTCATCCAGTATGAAGTATGCAGTACCATAGACATCATAGTGCTGTATATTGTAAATGTAAGAGGAAAAGACTTCCCAATGTCATGATCATATCAATTCTGACTGTAATGATAAGTTTAAAACTGACAAACAAGTTAAATTAAATACAACATAAATAGCATCAGTGAGTACTCCTTTGCATATCACAGTTGTGCTACAGTACAGAATGTGAACCATGGTATACTCTTCTCCGTATCACTCCCATGAGTGAAATGTTAGCCATAGTGGGTCAACAACATGGTTATGTTCATTGATCTGTTGTTGAGAAAACCCTTCACCACAACCAAATTTCCATTCAATAACGCAACATGTAGAGCGTTGGTCCCATGTGTGGTGTAAGGGGCTGAGGTTTATTTCTGTCCATAATAAAGCCCTTTTGTGGGGAAAAACAAATTCTGATTGGCTAGGCCTGGCTCCCCAGTGGGTGGGCCTGGCTCTGAAGTGGGTGGGCCTATGCCCTCCCAGGCCCACCCATGGCTGCGGCCCTGCCCAGTGATTTGATATCCATAGATTAGGGCGTAATGAATCCATTTCCTTATATGAACTGTAACTCAGTAAAATCTTTTAAATTGTTGCATGTTGCGTTCATATTTTTATTTAGTATACATTCTTAAAGTTGGAGGTTGGCACTGAGGCCTGTGACGAGAATATAAGAGAAAGGTGGACCGGCTGCACCACAGTACTTGCAATTACTTTGTCACATCGTTTGTCTAGTCCAGGGGTTCTCAAACGTTTTTGTTTTGTGACCCAGCAATTCAGGTGTCTTTTGAGTCTCAACCCACCATAAGGTTTGAGCAAGGAAAAAACATACAATGACCTAGAAATAAGCAAAAAATGTATTCATGATCAATTATACTGTCTTCCTCACTCCAAAACCAGTTTACCTAGAAATTGAGTCAAGGTCCCTGAGTACATTTCTCACTAGAGGTATGTAGCCTTTGACAGTTTAGGCCAACTGTTGGGTTCAGATCTAGATCCTATTGACATCTTGCCAAGCCTCGCCACATGTACTCTTTGTGTTGCCATCAGTGCAGTCTATTGTCTGTTTGCTTACTGTCTAGTCTGAGCAGCCTGAAGACAGTACATCGAAGTAGACTGCAGGCATTGTATTCCCGACTGTTTAGTTGGCATGTCCCTATCATCAGGTAGCAGTTTCTATTTTCTACAATCTCCTGGACAGTTGAAGATTAACTTGTTAATGATACATGGTGTGAACTATTCAGGAGTGAGTCATAAAGTTCCATGTTAGCTAGACAAAGCTTTTTGGAAACTCACCTCTGATCAAATATTCACAACCTGTGCATATAACCAAACAAACAAACAAAAAGACTCATAACATAATTACATAAAACCATGAGTAATGGCTTACAGCTGAAGAAAGTAAACAGACAATAAAATGATCACTGATCAATGTCACTTCAGGGAAGCAGTAAGTAAGTGCTGAAGTTGCTCAGGGTTCCCTCTGTGGAGTTGTATATCAACTGGTGCAAGTTACAACCAATGCCAGGTGATTACTGTACAGTAGGTTGTAGTCAGGTACAGTCATTCAACCTTGACTAAAAGTCTAAAAGTATTTGGTTTTAAATATACTTTTAGTATCAAAAGTACATGTAATTGCAAAAAATACTTAAGTATAAATAATCTAAAATTCCTTATATTAAGCAAACCAGACTGCAGGTGTTTTTTTTATATTTCCGGATAGCCAGGGGCACACTTCAACACTCAGACATTATTTACAAATGTAGCATTTGTGTTTAGTGAGTCCGCCAGATCAGAGACAGTAGAGACGACCAGGGGTGTTCTCTTGATAAGTGTGTGAATTGGACCATTTTCCTGTCCTGCTAAGCATTCGTGTAGTACTTTTTGGGTATGGAGTAAAAACGACATTATTTTCTTTAGGAATGTAGTGATATAAAAGTTGTAAAAATATATAAATAGTAAAGTTCAGATACTCCCCCAAAACTACTTAAGTAGTACTTTAAAGTATTTTAACTTAAATACTTTACACCACTGCAAAAGAGTAGTTTGACATTCATGCATTTACTCAGTCACAGATCAGGGCTCATCTGGAGCTGAGGTTTGCATCCCTATGAGCTCATGTATAAGTAATGACCAATGTCAAACATGGCATTGACACCAACAAACAGTGCAGAAACAGATTCAAATAGCATTGCTTAATAACATTTTCCAAGTGTGTGCTGGAATGGAACCAGCAGAACATTATGGATAATCATTTGAAATTATGAATAATATATGCTGCATATTTTAGAAGGTTGTTTTGACATTGAGGTTCAGAAAAAACAGTATTTTTTGTACTTCTCTTTCAAAGGGGCAGTTTGTATCTCAAAGCAAAACAGAGCACATGAGAAGGTTGCCCATGAACATGTTTACCTTGTAAACCAACGCATAGGCCTTTTTTCTTCTTCAGGAATTCAAAATGATTTAAAATCAATCATCTTGTTTAACACCATATGAACAGCTCTGCAAAATGTGTCTGTTATGCGTGAAGAAGTTGAAGAAGCATTGCAGGCAATCAAAGCTTGACCCAGTTAGACAAATTAATCCAAACAATCACAATCTAATTTGAAAGACACTTAAAGTGATGCCTATATCGCTTTGTTACAGTTAAAATACCTACTGTCTGCTTAGTCAAAACACCCATTCATTCCTATGCCCAGCCATTTGACATTAGATTGATTTCACTACATTCAGTCGTTATAACAGCTACTAGCAACAGGAGCAAAGCTGGTTGCCTAACAATGCTTAGCATGGTTTCCTACCAGAGCTGTGGAATGGGGTCCGACCAGGCCTGTGTGGAATGGGTGTCGTTGCTCTCTCTCTCTGTCTCTCTCTCTGTCTGTCTCTCTCTCTTATCTCAGATGACTTGAGGTGGGTAGGTAGCTGTGCTTCTGTACACAGCTAAGTGTAATGTTGTTCTCAGTGCTAACAGCTATGCTCTTCTGCCTCCAAAAACAATGGTGCTGCTCTAGCAGTGGATATTTTATGCTGTCAGCTTCCTTGTCTTATCCTTATCTCTCCCCAATTGGCTATCAGGGAAAGTTCAGGCCAGTTAGTAATGTGAATACGGGTGACGGAAGGAATCACAACACACACCTGACATAGCTTTTACTTTCACTCTGTGCTTTCTCTCTCTCTCTCTCTCTCGCTCTCTCTCTCTCTCTCTGTTCTAACCCTAACCTAAACCCAGCTCCTAACCCTAAATCTAACCCTAATTCTAACCTTAATCCTAATGTCAGGCCCTAGTGGGAGCCAGAGACCCCAGCCCTGTAAGCCCTGTGCCGGCTCCCAACACCCGACCTCCAGTGAATGCTGAATGCGCCCAGCCCGGTGCCTTCAGTGCCGGCCCCACGCACCAGACCTCAGGTGTGCCTCCCCAGCTCAGTAGCGCATGTACTGGTTCTTAGCCCGGTGGCGCCAGTGCATGTCCTCAGCTCGGTAGCGCCAGTACCGGTTCCTAGCCCGATTGCGCCAGTGCTGGTTCCTTGCCCGGTGGCTCCAGTGCCAGTTCCTAGCCCGGTGGCTTCAGTGCGTGTCCCCAGTGTGGTAGCGCTAGTGCCGGTTCCTAGCCCGGTAGTTCCAGTGCCGGAGCAGTCCGCTCCACCGGTGCCCATTCCGGGCCCGGTCGTCAGCCCTGCTCCAGTGCTGGAGCAGTCCGCTCCAACGCTGTCCAGTCCGGGACCGGTCGCCAGCCCGGCTGCCGGGTCGGAGTCTACACCAGGGTCCAGACAAGACTTAGTGCCTTGCCGGACTCCTGAGGGGTGGTTTTGTATTTTTTGTATTTTGTTGGGATGGGAATATCGTGGTCAGGAGCCCGCGCCTTAGGGGGGGTACTGTCAGGCCCTGACTGAGGCCAGGTCTCTGGCTCCCCCTACTGGCCACAGTCAGTAAGTTCAGTTGTTTCACCTGTGTTTGTGGGTTTTTGTGTGCGTTTCCTTTGGTTTGGTTGCACACCGGTTCAAGATCGCTGTCTCTCCTTTGTTTGGTTTTTGGATTATATTACTGGAATAAAGGAATGTGTTCACACTCCAGCTCTGTGCCTCGGGTCCTGTCTCATGGCGATTGTGACACCTAAACCCCCTAAAAATGACATTTGACCTTGTGGGAACTAAGAAAATGTCCCCAGGGGCCATACTTGCATTAAAATTGTCGATTTACTTCCATGTGACAGAAAGCTAAATGGTAGCTGGTCCCATCAGATAACATGGCACACGTTATCTGTTTCCTAACCTCACCAGGTGGCAGTGATTACATCCTGGCACAACTTCTGCAGCCAATTAAAATTGTAGATGTAGTTGGATGTGTTCCAACACTTGTTCATGGAAGCATCCTTAATATACCTTAATACGTTCTGATCATCAAAGCAACATGTATAAGCAACACACAAATTGCTCTCTGTGTAAAATGCCTAGCCCATGTAATTGTCGCAGATTTTGGCAAGGGTTCGAATCTCACATAAGGGCCCCCCCCCCCCGTCATTTAGATTTACATGTAGCCTATTAGGTTAGTGTGTTAAAAGGGGATTAAACCAACAACCAACCGCTTAAACATGAAAAAGGACTTACATTTCAACCTTGCACACAGACACTAAGGATTTATGTCCAGAGACCTCTATGGAATTCTCTATGTTCCTTTTGGAATTGGTCCCCAATTAGAGGCATCTGCGCCTCATTGCCTCTAATTGGGGAGCCTATTTAAGTAGTAGTTATTCCCACCTGTGTTTGTGGGTTTTTGCGTGTCTTCCTTTTTGTTCGTGCCGGTTCATGGTCGCTGTCTCTCCTTTTGAGTTTTGTATAATGAAAGGAACGTTATTGCCACACAGCTCCGCGCTTCGGGTCCTGTCTCATAGCGATCGTGACAGACACACTGGTATGTGTAGGCCAATGTTTTATATTCATTTATATAGTCATCTGCTTTGTCACGTGTTATTTCACTAGTGTACTGTACAGTAGAAATGGTTTGCACTCATTATCATCCTACAGATGGCAGTATTGCAGCTTGAAGCGACAGTCAATGTAGGAAGGCACTTGGCTGTCATTTGAATATTCTTAAATAGGCTACACTTAAATGCAGGCTTACAATGTTTTATAGTTTATGTATTATTATACTCGTACCCATGGTTAAAGAGCATGATCAATTACAATTCAACCGCTTTGATCAATTACAATTCAGTGAGTGCCACCCAGAAGGGATGAGGATTGTGACAGCCTACATGATGTGTGACAAAAGTTAGGACATAATTTATATTTTGTCCATAAAAACACATGGATGTATGTGAAACAGATAAACCAAAACAAAAGATTTAGTCATTATGCAAAAACATGAAAATGTTGTCTAACGTTAGCAGGTTGAAGCCTAGTCAAGGATGCATCATTGCAATATTGTCACCCAACATTATGTTACAGACCATTGAACCAAACAAACCTTGAATTTGATAGGCTGTAGTAGAAGTTATGCCAGGATGTAATCACTGCCGCCTGGTTAGGTTAGCATAGGGCTAACTTGTACTATGTTATCTGATGGGATCAGCTACAATTTATAATTTGGTCAAATGCAAGTAAATTAACTATTTTAATTGGCGGATACGCATGTTGCACCCACTTTAAACCGGTGCTTATGTTCGCAAATATGGCCCCAGATGTCACCAAGTTCACAATGACTCAACGCTGATGATTTTTCTATTGTCAGAACCTTTGGCTAAATATATTTTACTGTAACCTTTAGAAGCTAAGTGCAAGAAAAATGGGCAACATGTTCCTTTTGAGTTACAGATGATTTTTATTGTCCTTCACCCTAATATGTATTTCATTCTACTAATTATAATTTAGAGAACCGTGTTTCCATGTGAATACTTCAACATGATGGCACTGAATCAGTGTAAACATATGTAACCTTTATTTAACTAGGCAAGTCAGTTAAGAACAAATTATTATTTACAATGACGGCCTACACCGGCCAAACTTGGACGACGCTGGGCCAATTGTGCACCGCCCTATGGGACTCCCAGTCATGGCCGGTTGTGATACAGCCTGGAATCGAACAAGGGTGTCTGTAGTGACACCTCTAGCACTGAGATGCAGTGCCTTAGACCCCTACATCTCATCAGTAACATACAGGAACATAATTTCCATTGTCTAATGTTCCTTCTGATGAAGAAAGTCAAAAAGGTAAAAACTAATCTCTGTGTTTCGAACGCTAACCATGTCTCGTCTTAGCGCGAGAGCACTCTGGATGGAGAGTGATGGAAGATGCTTTGACCAGTCCAGGTGTGTGCTGTTCAGTGTTGTGGATACTCTGTTATCCTGCCAGAACCAGCCCCTTGAAGGTGACACATTGCTGTGCTCAGAGCCTCTGCCTATTTGTTTACACTTAAACATACAGTCATGTGAAAAAGTAAGTATACCCCCTGGGAAGTTATCTTTAAACTTTTTAAAAAAAAATGTTTACATATTTGAACAGATGGATATGTAATCTTCACTTCAACACTATTGAAAGATAAAGGTTACCCAATTTAACAAATCACAAAAAAAAAAAAAAAAAAAAACGTAATATATAAAATAAACAAAAATGTACACCCATACCTTTACCATCACATAAAATGGCTAAAATTAGAATTAAGTGCACCAATTGCCACAATCAACGTGGAAGTGCATGGGTACACTGTCAGAAAGAGACTGATATATTTTTTTTGAGAGCAGAGGTTTCTTCCTTCCTGACCTCCCATGTAGGCCAAGTTTGTTCAGTCTCTTTCTGACAGGGTACCCATGCACTTCCACATTGATTGTGGCAAGAGAGGCCTGTAGATCCCTTCATGTTACCCTGGGGTTCTTAGAGACTTCTATGAGCATCTTTCGGTCAGCTTTGGCTGACTTTGGTGGGACGACCTGTCCTAGGTAGTTTGCCAGTGGTCTGGAATTTTCGTTGGACAGTGGAATGATGTACTTTGAATTGCTTGGAAATGGATTTGTAACCCCTCCCAGACTCATGTGCATCAATAATCTTTCTTCTGAGGGCCTCGGGTAGGTCTTTTGATTGTAATTTGCACTTGTTTTGGTACACTTTATTCTAATTTTAGCCATTTTATGTGATGGTAAAGGTAGGGGTGTACTAACTTTTTCCCCATAAGGAATGGGCATTTTTGTTTATTTTAATTGCGTAATATTTTCAAAGTTTTTTTTTTTTTGTGTGATTTGTTCAATTGAGTTTACTTACTTTTCCAGGGGGGATACTTACTTTTTCACATGACTGTAGTTGCCTCTTTTGTCTGACACACAGACACCATCTGAGTGACTCATGAGCATAGTGAGATCAGAGTTCAATATCACGTAATGACGGCTGGCTGGTTGTCTTTGTTAGAGCTTATGTGTGGCATTCTGAGAGCTTCTACTGATGTTCCTAGAGTTTGTTTTCTCTATGTCTCATCCACGGAAACATCAGTAGCTGATGGAAGGGATAGTCTGTATTACTGTGTTATTTAGATATACTGTGATGGCTCTATTCAAATCCACCAAACTCTGTTTCCCTGGCAACCTAATCATCCAACAGAACATTAAATTAATATTTGATATATCTTACTTTGATCTCTGCAAACATAGTTTGAAGAACCAGCAGTAAACACAATCAGAAAACTGTGTAAAGAGAATTTGATATGTCACATGCAGATCTTTAAGCTTGTTACCCTTTTCCCTTGCAGTAGTCATCTTTTGACAATGAGTAGAAGAAGTACAAATAGTCTGTTTCTGCTTGCCGCCAATTAGGGTTTTGACAAATGTCGCCACCGATCTAGGTTCTAAATATAGCCCATAACAGACACAGATAACTCTTTCTGGGGTTCCGATTGGAGCAATAACAGCTTCATGATGTTGATTGAAGATTGAGAAATGTTGGAACTGTCTAATGGGCTCAAGCAAGGAGGAGTCAGAGAGGCAAGTATATGTCAAGTGTATTCCAACAAAGTCTATCCAAGTCATGCATGACTCACATGTTTACCTAAGAATAGCTATCATTCTCCAACACAACTATTTCCTTACGGAAAGGGAAGGGCAGAACTGTATGTTATTATTGACAATAATAATAACTTGTAGGTCAACTTATTCACTCCTATAAAATATTAACCTCAGTATGTACAGTACTGTAGGTATTAAATATGAAGATACCGGGTATTCAAATAAGCAGAGTCATCAAATGTATAATTCAATACAACACAGGTTTACTATGGATCAAATGAGTTACCTCCTTCTCTCCGTTGGTCTAATTCACTGTAAATGTTGTTCTGTGTATTACCCATGTGGACAGACCACCTCAGATCCCTACAGGCTGAACCTGTGTCCTTAGTCCTGGATGGTGCTGGGTGGATTGCTGCCCTCTGTTGGCCTAGTAACTCACTGCAGTTCCTTACTACATTTGACTGGGACCAGTTCCCACGACACTGCTGCCTCAGAGGTAATGAATGAGGAAGCCCAGCATTACCATAATGGTCTCTGAGAACCACCTGTCCCCGTCCCCGTCCCTGTCTCCCCAAGCTACTCAGCCTGCTTGGTAAAACCCACCACTGCTGATCCCTAGCCCAACTCCCTAGCTCCCTAATACCTGCATGCCCCCAGCCTCTCCCACAGCCCCTCTGCTACCTATTTGTAAGACAGGTGATATTTGCCTGCTGTTTTGGAGCATTTTTTCATCCTCCTTGTAAAGGGTAAAGTCCCTCCAGGGTGTAATTTGGGAGCTAAGCCGTGCTTGGTGCCGTCCCACTGTATACGCCTGACCAGATTTTACTAAGACTAATACGCCCATCAGTGGGGAACTGGAGTCTCACTCTATTCATTACAGCTGATGGCTCGGTCTGCTTTCCCCCTCTCTCCCACTCATATTTTCCCTATTTTCCCCTGCTCTCATCTCACTTTCACATTTTTTTTGCCAAGTCGTGAGGAGAGTTGAGTATTTGGCAGCTCATTTCATGCATCTTCGTTCTGCCTTTTCCAGGTGGATGGGTGTCTGTGGATGATACAGAGGTCCTTTGGGGGGAAAGGGAGAGAGAGAGAGAAAGAGACAGAGAAGGAGAGATCAACGTATTTTATATCAACTCTGTGCAGGCTGTGTGAGTTGGCCTACAAAAGCAGTGAAAAGTGGAGTGATACACCATACATTCTACTTCTTTCACTTCATTCTTTTAAACATATACAAAACATCCTATATGAAAGTCTATCATTTGGGGTCACTTGTTTTTGAAAGAAAGCACATATTTTACACTGTAATTCTGATAAATTTTATGTTATTTTAATGGACAAAAATGTTGGCTTTTCTTTCAAAAACAAGACATTTCTAAGTGACCCCAAACATTTGAATGGTAGTGTAGATCAGGCCTAAGGGGACAGTAATACACCCTAAGGGCCCTCTCTGAAGCCCCTAATAACTCATTCCAGTCAGCGGTTACGGCCATCACTTTGACAGGACTGTAGGAGTGCATACAGGAGCTGGAGTGTAAGAGTGGGTACAGGAGCTGGAGTGTAAGAGAGGTTACAGGAGCTGGAGTGTAGGAGTGGGTTCAGGAGCTGGAGTGTAGGAGTGGGTTCAGGAGCTGGAGTGTAGGAGTGGGTTCAGGAGCTGGAGTGTAGGAGTGGGTTCAGGAGCTGGAGTGTAGGAGTGGGTTCAGGAGCTGGAGTGTAGGAGTGGGTACAGGAGCTTCTGCGGCAACGCTCTAATTAGCACAGAACACAATATGGCGTAGGCCTATTGCGGTCGTCAAATCCCCCCATCCTCCTCTCCTCCTCTGCCCTACCTTGTTCATTAGCTGCTCATCATGCCTGTTAGTGTCATCTGTAATATTTCAATGATTAGCATATGATCCACCGGGGAAAAAGACAAATAATTTTATTAGCGTCAATTACAGTTACAAATGACGAGTAATCTGGCTAAATTGTAACGAGAGAGAACAATGGCCTTGTACTGTAATTGCAGTAATGACCAGCAGGGGCGTAACTTTAGTTTTAGAAGTGGGGCGGGGGGGGGGCAGAACTTGGCGGGGGGTCTGGGGATCCAATTTTTTTTTTAAAGCTAATTTCCTGCATTTCTTCACAATCTAATATGACCCATGGCCCTTCTAGCCATCTCTATTTAGAACAACAGAAAGTAAGCAAAAATGCCGAAAGTCATCAAGCTAGGTAAGAGACCATATATGTTTAAGTGATTGATAAGACAGATGTATATCAATGATAATTAAATAATCAATATTGTGTTGCAACTTTAACCAATAGCTTTAACATCTCTTACAAATATAGTACCAAGAGCCTTAACTTGTAATTGCCTTTATTAAGACATCCCCTATATCAAATTTCAGCCAGCCCGAGCCACCTGGACGCCCGACCCCCCCACCAGTCTATAACTCAACTCTCTCTCCAACACAATTTCCTTCCAATTTTCTAATGTCTCAAGGGAAAGGTTTAGAAAACACACATACACCTTTAAAACACAGAAAAAATACATCCTCTACATCACAGGCCTAATTGTACTGTAGAGCTCTTTTTACACACAATATAGTTGAGTCACCCTGTCTTGCCCCTAGGGCTCCACAGATCTTTTATTTTAATTTTATTTTACTTCACCTTTATTTAAGTAGGCAAGTCAGTTAAATTCAAGGCTCTGCAGCGCCCCAACACACCCGGCTCAGCCTTAGGATCTTATTGAAACATTCATTATTTGTTTTAGGTGTGCTATGCCAAGGCCAGTACAGCAGACCCCCAGGGACAGGACTGAGCAGCCCAGTAGCTAGGGATTGCCTTAATAGGTATCTCCACTGAAAGTGGGCATGTTTTCAATACAGACTCCTTTTGTCGAACAGTATTCCATATAAGGCATCCAGACCTTATGAAAGTTGCACAGCATACCCTTAATCTTGTAATAAATTAAATCTAGTGATACATAACTTAAAATTTCTGTCATCCATTGTGGGAGGATAACCAACCTTCCAATTAACGGCAATGCATTTCATAGCCGCTATAAATGCTAGGTTACACAGTTTCTTATGATAACAGCTGATCCTCAACACTGCGGCGTCACAAGGGTGCGTGCTCAGCCCACTCCTGTACTCCCTGTTTACCCACAACTGCGCGGCCAAGCACTCCTCCAACTCAATTATCAAATTTGCAGACGACACAACAGTAGTAGGCTTGATTACCAACGACGATGAGGGAGGAGGTGAGGGCTCTGGAAGTGTGGTGCCAGGAAATCAACCTCTCACTCAACGTCAACAAAACAAAGGAGATGATCGTGGACTTCAGGAAACAGCAGAAGGTGCACACCCCCTATTCACATCGACGGGACACCAGTGGAAAAGGTGGAAAGCTTCAAGTTCCTTGGCAGTATCACTGACAAACTGGAATGATCCACCCACACAGACAGTGCCTCTTCAACCTCAGGAGGCTAAAGAAATTTGTCTTGGCACCTAAAACCCTCACAAAGTTTTACAGATGCACAATCGAAAGCATCCTGTTGGGCTGTATCACCGCCTGGTACAGCAACTGCACCGCCCGCAACCGCAAGGCTCTCCAGAGGGTGGTGCGGTCTGTCCAACGCATTACCGAGGGCAAACTACCCGCCCTCCAGGACCCGATGTCACAGGAGGCCCAAAAAGTTCACCATGGACATCAACCACCCGAGCCACTGCCTGTTCACCCTTCTATCATCCTGTGAGGGTTTGACTGAGGTTAGGCCTCTGACTCCCACCAGGGGGAGTGGGAGGACCACAATCAAGCCCTCACATCCCTACATGGGGAGGTAAATGATCCTCAATCAGAGACAGCTGTATAGGGTAGTCTCTGATTGGGGATTATATTTAGGTGCCCCACACATCCACCTGTGTGTGGATCATTGTTCGTGTTTGTGCCTGACTGCATTTGTGTTGCAGCACGTAAGTCACTTTGCTTTACTCTCCTTTGTTGTGTTTTTGCATTTAGTAGTAATTAATTGTGAGAGATATAAAAATAAAAGGAATGTCTCTCCACGAACGCTCCGTCTGTCGTCCCTTAACTCCGCATTGTGACACATCCAGAAGGCGAGGTCAGTACAGGTGCATCAAAGCTGGGACCGAGAGACTGAAAAACAGCTTCTAACAGCCCTCACTAGCACATTAGAGGCTGCTGCCTATAGGCATAGACTAGAAATCACTGGACACTTTAAGAAAATGAACACTAGTCAATTTAATAATGATTATATATCTAGCATTACTCATCTCATATGTATATACTGTGTTCTATACTATTCTACTGTATCTTAGTCCATGCCGCTCGTCCATATATGTATATAGTCATAATTAATTCCTTACTAGATTTGTGTGTATTGGGTATATGTTGTGTAATTGTTAGATATTACTTGTTAGATATTACTGCGCTGTCGGAGCTAGAAGCACAAGCATTTCACTACACCTGCATTAACATAAAATGTGATTTGAATTCATTTGAAAATGTTCAAGCAAACAAAAACAGGGAGAAGGAAGAATTCAGCCAGCCTTCACAAGACCATAACATATGCAAATAGTATGTCCCCTTTTGTGTTTTACACCTCCAGCAGAATAATTATCATAAGTGCATGATATTCAGATTCACTGGCATATAGTAGGTTCTATGGATGGTCTTATGTCTGAGATTATATGGACATCACTGGGCATTCTAACATATCTGTATCCATTCATCATCAATAGCGTCTCCCAGGTCTTCCTCACATTTTGTTTTACATTGTTTGTGTCATTGGGAAAAGCCTTTATCAACCCTTGATACCGTTTGGAAATCAACTTTAGAGGTTTGTCAAACTGCCTTAAAATAGTTTCAAACGTTGAAGCTTCTTGCTTTTCCAGTGCATAGAGAGAATAAAGTGTTGTATCTGCAAAAATTCACCACTGCGCCATCACTGACTGGTCTTCCCAGGCTGCCTGACCCTGATAAGACCCTGTCATCATCTGATCCTGCTCAGATGAGGTATGACAAAGGATTACCTTGGTGTACATTTATATATTATCCAATAATAGAATCAATGGTTCAATATTTGCAATTACCATTATTCCCAGATCCCAGACTGTAGCCTACCCATCAACTCAAGATGGAATTTATATCATTCACTAATATTGTTAATATACTGCAAAATTCACCTGAGCTCCATAGACTGGTCTTCCCTAGCTGTCTGACACTGCAGGGACACTTGTCACCATCTGATCCTGTGTCACGAGGGGGTGCATCGAGAGACCAACACGCAGCGCAGGGATAGTAGTTCGACATAATTTATTATACTATGTTATATATATATATATATATATAATTTACTATGTATAATAACACACCAATGACGAACTACAGAACAAACTGACACGAATGGACAAAACGTAAATTAGCACACTTACTTATCACCGGGACAACGACCCACATCCCCGGTGTGGAACATACAAACCTATGTAGGATCCCTAATTAGAGACGATGCACTACAGCTGCCTCTAATTAGGGATCCAACACAAACCACCGCCAGAAACAGAAAGAAAATAACTGTCAGGCTCTGACCATGGCTACATAGAGAAGCAAATAGTTTTCTCTATGGCCAGAGCCTGACATCCTGCTAAGACAAGATGAGCATGGTGTTGTGTACTGACTGTGCACCATGACAGTGAAGCCTGTAGAGCTGTTTATACTGTGCCAGTGTGAAAAGTAGGGAATTAGCTGGGGAAACTGACAGATGAATTACGTTACATTGCTATACTGACTAATAAAAACTCACATTGTGCTGGAAAAACGTCAGAATATTAGTCTTCAATAGTTTGGCTACTGGTTTCATCGTTTGATTCAGGTTTAGTGTGATTGAGAGAAAAAGAAATAGCTAAAGTTAGTGAGATAGCTAACGTTAGCCAACTCTTGGCTAGCTCTTGCTAAAGATAAAACGGTACATCAAATTGACTTCTGTTGAAACGGGACAAAACAAAGGCTACAAAATGCATACACACAACAGCTGTTAGGTACTTCTACCTGACAGACAGCTAGCTAGAGCTGAACTGATTGTGGTAGCTACTAGCTAGCTAATTAGCTGCTTGTAGTTCATTCACTTCAGTCAAAATGGGATGAAACATTAGCTAACGTAACATGTCAGTTACACTACTAGCTGAGCACTGGGAATAAAACTTTTTTTTTTTCTTTCAAACAGCAGTTACCTTGCCAACTAGATCAGTCAATTAAAGAGTTGCCCATTTCTGCTCTGCTTACTTTTACAACTAAGATAAAAAGCGCAACACACACAGACAGCAGCTGCCTCTCTTCATCTCCCGTGCTGGTCCTATACTCCAGCCTTTCAGAAGTTTTGCCTTCATACAGCCTGTCCACATGCTGTGTGGTGTCCGTGGGGTCCTAAATCCAGCCTGCTGAAGCCAGAAAACAGCCTACCCGACCGCTCTCAGCATGGTCCTAAAGCACACTGCTGCTGCATTTTTTATCACAGTAAAAAACATTTTTGTTTTTGTATGTAATTTCAGAATGTGGTAGGGTCATGTCCCTCCCGTTCCCAGTGACAGTTGTGCCCCTGATGAGCAACACAAGAGAAGAGTGAATTATTCAGAATGCTTCCCCTTTCTTTGGTGAATAGTGAGCTGTATATTGTTGAATGTCTAATAGGACAACCGGATTAAGAAGAGTGTGTGAGAACAGTTGTGTGTGTGTCTCTGTGTGTGTGTGTGTGTGTGTGTGTGTGTGTGTATGTTGTTTATGATGATGATGATGATAGGTCAAGTCGCTGTATTGAAAGTACCAATGATTTTAAATTAGTTTAGGTTGGCAGACTGGTACCTGGAATGTGAGAGTGTGGATCACTTATACACCCACAGGTGATGCTGTTGTCTCACGAACAGCAGTGGATTTCTGAAAACATGGAGGATCCAAGGAAGAGAAACACAGAAGCATCCAAAATGACAATAAATAAGTGATGACTCCACTGAATGCTTCTAGTCATACATGCATTCAAGAACCATACACTGGGATGCTCTATTCATGTGACATAATGTATAAATAACACATGAGGTTGGGGATAACTGGCTCGTAGTAACGGCTGGAGCTGAAAAAGTGGAATGGAATCAAATACATCAAACACATGGTGAATTGCCATTCCATTCGCTCTTTCCAGCCATTTATATGAGCCGTCCTCCCCTCAGCAGCCTCCACTCACAAGTAATGATGATACAGTACAGTCTGGTACTCACTGCGTCTCTAACTCATGTACTGTGTAAAGGAATCTGATTTTGCTTAATGACAAGAGATAGAAAGGAAAGAGAGAGAGAGAGACAGAGAGAGTAAGGAAGAGGAGCGATAGACAAGAGACGAGAGACAGAGAGCGATAGAGAGAGAAAAGAGAGAGTCCTTAGAGTGAACAGGGGTAATAGGTGTGTGTGAGACTATATCATTGGCCTACTAAAGCTCTAAGGCAGGCCCTTGTGTTTAAATGACCATAACCCAGAGATCAGCCACCACCTCTATCTGCCCTAGGCCCAACAACTACCTCTCTCTGATCCAGCTAGTAGTATACCACTAGATCAAATGGCCCATATACCTCTGCTGTCTAGATCCAACATAGTACCACAGACCAGGAAGATAAGGCTTGAAACAATGAAAAAGCATCTCAGAAGTAGAGTAGCAATCAGGAACTGGACAAGAAAACATGAGTATAAGTTATACCCTTGCATACCGTATTGTTGCACTACAACATGCTAATTTCCAGACATTAATGCAAATTAAGCCAACAGAGACAATTTTGCTTCCCTTTTTTGTTTTGTATCTGTTGAGAGTTTCTGGAATACATTATTTTTGGGCAACTCAGTGAAATAACAGTTTAGCTCAGAAATGTGTCGTCTACAATTAAAAGGTGCTGGTGTTTTGTGGCAGTCTGCAATACAAAAACAATGGGATGTCATACAATGGTACAGAACAGAACAATGGGATTATAAAGAGTGCAAAACACAAACGGTTTGGTGGCTTTAGTTTTGTCTGATTCCACTGCTGCTCAATATTCTCTCTCTCTCTCTCTCTCTCTCTCTCTCTCTCTCTCTCTCTCTCTCTATCTCTCTCTCTCTCTCCTCCCCCCCCCCCCCGCCCCCCCCTAAAAGTGGCACTGTACAGAAGGTGGAGGAAGAGAAGCAGAAGACAAGCCGAGATCGGAAAAGGAGAGAGACAAGGGATAGGATGAGAGGAACAATTATCATGGGTGAGTCAGGTATTGTAAGTAATTATGTGTGTTGATTGTGACAGCTGGAGGCTGTTGAGAGCAGTAATGGGATCCTCGCTGTTTAATGGACACGTCACAGGTTTGTGAAGAGCTGACAGAGAGACTCATTACCTGATGACCAGAGGCTGCCCACTTGGATGTTGGTGTGTGCCTGTGTATGGCATTCTGCCCTGGGTAAATGTGTGCTAGCTGAACCGGTACATTGTCTGAGGACGCACACACCATATCCCTCAATATATCCATATATGGAGTACATAGAGAAGGATCCTTGGGCCAATACAATATCGCTCTCTTGGGACAGGGCTGAGAGACGTGTCCTTTTGACATCCTGATAGCATCTATATAACCACTTTAACACAGCCATTGTCCCCGGACCAAAACAACAACAGGATGAGAATACAGATGGATCTGTAGATGACCTAGACAGTGCTCTCCAGTGTGAAAGACATGTAGCCTATATATCAACATACGCTACTGTAAAAGTCCCTGGTCTGACAGGTGCTGCTGAAGTCTCTATTTATAGGTGAATCATGAAGCAAGTTGCTATGTTGCAAGTTGCCACAATCATACATAGAAATTATGTGCATAATCTTGGCTTTGAAGGATGCTGACAGACTGCCGTAGACTGTTATACGTACTCCCAATGGCAGTCCTGACTGACTGACTGAGAATACATTCTCTCCTCAGGTTTCTGTGTTTCATAAATCACTGTCAGATGGTTGTGGAATGGCTTTCTGCCCCAGTAGATTACCATAACAACGATTATCTGTCAGCAAAACGTTGCTTTTCCCCACAAGACCAGATTTGCTGAAGGTTGTTTTGCAAATGCCAGAACAACATTTAACAACATTTAATTAATTAATTAAATTAATTAATCTACAGATACAAATTAACTGGAGTTGAAGCTAGCAGATTATGCAGCTCTATTATTATGTATTGCTACAGATCAATCAATTGACACAAATAGCTTCAGTATGGAATTGTGCCAAACCAATTCCACAATGTTGAAGCCATACCGTTTGGTGTCATTGGTGTGTCCTGTTTCTCTCTTACATGCTGACCACACTCCAGTCCAGTTGGTGTTGGCAATGGACCTTAAAGTTGAGTCAAATTGGTCAACATTTTACATAGATCCAGAAAAAAGGACCTTGTGTATTTCAGGTAAAAAAAATGTTTTAAATAAAATAATAAACCAATGTTTATATGCCAGGACAAATTAGCTAGCAACAGAAATCTAGCTAGCTAAATGTCCATGAATGTTTCACGTGTTTTTGACCTCTCCCCAAATGAATATAGTTGGTTCAGAGTTTTGAGATTTCAACCTGCGTGTCTTTAAACGCGTCTGGTGTGGCTATAGACAATCGACATGCGCACGATTGCCGCACGCGAACGCACATGCGTACACAGTCTAGACAGCATGGTAGTCAAGATCATTCAAGATTTGGGTAGAATTCATTCAAAGTACCATTGGATGGCCAGTTCCAATTTACCTAACTATCTAACCACGATCATTTCCAAAGGTATCAATCCCCATAGGGATCCAGACATTGAATTCCCACTATGTGGTGCCCTTCTTAAGGGAGGGGGACACATCCTTCACAATCTCGCTCCTCTCGGTCTCCTGCGTTCACCCTTTCTTTGTGAACAGCTGAAAAGACAGAGACTATTAGAGCTAATCAGAGTAAAATGAGGTAAAGTGCTGAGGTGAGACAGCAGAGATGACCTCTCACTTCATCCAGCCTGCTCTCTCTGAGGTTCTTTTGTATTCCTGTACAGGGAGGGTGGGAGGGAGGTGCAGGTAGTGTAAGCACAAGACTCTGTGACTGACACCTCTAAATAAGGGGACAGGGGAGGTACAAGGCCTCATGGAGTTTAGACAGTTTGGAGTTTGTAACATTTCATATTACATACTTTTCATCATAAAAATCCAACACCATAACTTTCATAATTGATTTTGTGCCAGTTTAGCAAATTAATGCTGTGATTACCCTCCTGCTCTTTCTTTTTCTTCTTCGATGTAGGGGCCTGTGTTGGGGGTACTGTACATTCACCGATAGGATTTCTCGCACAGCCTCTGCTGTGAAATCATGAAGAGCCAAAAAACTTGACACATTACCAAATCTTTTACATTTATGACACTGAAGGGGCTTGTGCACAAAAGCTCTTACAGGGTATCTCATGAATCCTAACTTTATATGCGAAGGGAGAGACTTCATCAAAAAACAGTAGCATGGATGAAGTGAACTTCTTTTCTCTGTCCACCATAAAGGTCAGTCGACGTGCACCAACCACTCCATCGATGTCTTAAATTATATCCTCTGCCTTTATTTATTGCGCAACCCCAGAAATAACGCCCTTGATAGGCGCCCTGCTACGAAAATCCATGGAGGAAACCTTCCAACTTTCCTATTTTCCAACATAGCTTTACTTCTCGTTTCCTTTTTTCTTCAACACTGTAACCCACTCATTTTTACCTTCTGTACTATTATCTTCACTCGATTCACTAGCAGTTTCAAACAAACCTTCCGTTTCCGACATCTTTCTAGCCTCCAAACACCGCCTATCCTCCCTCCCCCCTCCCACTCTGACAAATTATTTATTCCTTATTAGGATGTCGGTGGGCGGAGCCGGGAGGGTCGTAAGTGAAATGGGACACACCTGGGCTCGGTTGTGTCCCGGGGATAAATACACCATTATCCCCATTAATTGAGGAAACTCTCTCCATGCAGACACAGTGTTGGGTTGTGTAATTTTGTGTCTTGTTTGTTTACGTAGGCACCTTTCAACACTCCTCGTTAGCACATCTATGATAGATAGATAGATAGATAGATAGATAGATAGATAGATAGATAGATAGATAGATAGATAGATAGATAGATAGATAGATAGATAGATAGATAGATAGATAGATAGATAGATACTTTATTGATCCCCGAGGGGGAAATTTGTCAAGCAGCTACAACAACAAAACACAGGGCAGGTGCAAAATGCCACAACGAAATTACACAAAAGACAGATACACGGTACATGATACATAGAGCGGCAGTGTGAAAAAGTATAGAAATACAAGATATCTGGAGTGCAAAAAAAAAGCTATAAAAAGACATTGCATGATATGGGTGGTTGGCTGAATATGTACACTATACATTGGTGGATGTTGGATGGTTAACTATACTATACAGGTCGATGGCAGAGAAATACTTCAGTAGCTAATAATGTATATGATATGAGCGAGGGTAATAATAGTTTACTTAATAGACATACTGGCTAAATGAACAGGTAAGTGAATATTTTGCATGGTTAAATTAGCTGTACAGGTAAATATACAGTTATATTTACAGATGAATACTTGTATGGTTACACAAACTGTACTATGCACGCATCCACTCACTTACACTACTGATTACTGACAACACACCATTGTTAATTGTTTATAGGTTATTTTGTCAAATATGTTTGTTATTCAGTTGTCTCCCTCTTTGTTACGGGCTACGAGCCGGTTCTTTGGCGGTCCCCATAGGATAACCCTTTTTGGTTCCAGGTAGAACCGCTCTGTGGAAATAGTTTTGCATGGAACCCAAAAGTGTGCTACCTGGAACCAAACAGGGTTCTTCAAAGGGTTCTCCTGTGGGGACAGCCGAAGAACCCTTTTAGGTCCTAAATAGTACCTTTTTTCTATGAGTGCTGTTGAGAGTTCTCAATCCATGACTTAAAAGGCGTGCCCAAATTTGAGCTGTGTGTGCATTCTTTAGAGTCTGTGTCTGGCTGGATGTTCATATGGATGTTAGGTGTTTCATGGGGCTGAAAATGAACCAAACTTGAGCGAGGGAGGGAGTGGATGGAGCAGAAGGCAGTGGAGGGAAGTGGATGGCCAGTTTACAAGGGATGACAGGTAAAGGATAATTGAGCCTGTGCCAGCGGAGACTGGCTTTGAGCAGATCCCCCGTAACTAGAGGACCAGTGCCAGGGGAAGCCAGCCAGCTAGTCACCTTACACTCACACTCTTACTTTCTCTTAAGGGGACAGTGGGGAAAGATGAGCCATCCTTGTTTATCAGAAACCATACACAAAATTAATACATTTACCAAATGTTTAAGAGGTCATTTCATGGAGTCTGTGAAGTAAGAAACCACATGGAAAAATTATTAAGCAAGTTAGATTTTTACCAATTTAATTTTTTAAATTATGTTAGAGGTTTCATGATACTTGTACCTAAAGTAGGTTTCAATATGAGATCTTAAACCTATCAAGAAAGTGCATCTGTGTGGCTGTGTGAGTTAATAGTGTCAGAATGTTTGCCTTGTGGTAAGTTGAACCAATGTGTTTTCTTCCCAGGAGAAATCCAAGGCATTATCACAGGAATATGAGGTAACAACAGGGCCTGTTTAAATCCACTGATACACAACATCCTACAATATATGTAGATATCTTTGTTAGAAAGAATACTACATTTCCCTTGAAGGAATTATGCTGAATGTAAAAACTGTCTCAACTTACCCCACTCTCCGTCCTTTACCTCTCTTTCTCTTCTCTGTTTCCCTTTCCTTTCTCTTTCTGGCCCATTTTCCCTCCCTCTCTGCCATCTCTAAATCTCTCTCTGCCTTTGAAAATATACAGTGCATTTAGAAAGTATTTAGACCCCTTGACTTTTTCCACATTTTGTTACGTTACAGACTTATTCTAAAATGGATTAAATAGCTTTTTCCCCCTCATCAATCTACAAACAATACCCCAAAATGACAAAGCAAAAACTGGCAAATGTATAACAAAAAACCCAGAAATATCACATTTACATAAGTATTCACACCCTTTACTCAGTACTTTGTTGAAGCACCTTTGCCAGTGATTACAGCCTTGAGTCTTTTTGGGTGTGACGCTACAAGCTCTACACACCTGTATTTGGGGAGTTTCTCCCATTCTTTTCTCAAGCTCTGTCAGGTTGGATGGGGAGTGTCGCTGCACAGCTATTTTCAGGTCTCTCCAGAGATATTCGATCGGGTTCGAGTCCAGGCTCTGGCTGGGCTACTCAAGGACATTCAGAGAATTGTCACGAAGCCACTCCTGCGTTGTCTTGGCTGTGTGCTTATGGTCATTGTCCTGTTGGAAGGTGAACCTTCACCCCAGTCTGAAGCCCTGAGCGCTCTCGAGAAGGTTTTAATCAATAATCTTTCTGTACTTTGCGCCGTTCATCTTTCCCTCGATCTTGACTAGTCTCACAGTCCCTGCCGCTGAAAAACATCCCCACAGCATGATGCTGCTGCCACCACTATGCTTCACTGTAGGGATGGTGCCAGGTTTCCTCCAGATGTGACACTTGGCATTCAGGCCAAATAGTTAAATCTTGGTTTCATCAGACCAGATAATCATGTTTCATTTCGGCATACTCTAAACGGGCTGTCACATGCCTTTTACTGAGGAGTGGCTTCCGTCTGGCCACTCTACCATAAAGGCCTGATTGGTGGAGTGCTGCAGAGATGGTTGTCCTTCTGGAAGGTGACAATCGGGATCTTGGTCACCTCCCTCACCAAAGCCCTTCTCCCCTGATTGTTCAGTTTGGCCGGGGGCCAGCTTTAGGAAGAGTCTTGGTGGTTCCAAACTTCTTCCATTTAAGAATGGAGGCCACTGTGTTCTTGGGGACCTTCAACGCTGCAGACATGTTTTGGGACCCTCCCCAGATCTGTGCCTGGACACAAGAATAGCACTACGGACTATTCCTTTGACCTCACGGCTTGCTCTGACAGGCACTGTTAAAATGTCTGTTTTGCTTTGTCATTATGGGGTTTTGTGTGTAGATTGATGAAAACGTAACAAACATAACAAAATGTGGAAAAGGGAAGGGATCTGAACCTAGCTTCTTTTTCCACTGAAAACCGGATGTGGGAACTTTCTTTTACGCCTGCTACATTTGGTTACTGTTATCCTGACAGGAAGAGGGTGGTAAGCTGTTCTATTAAGAGGGTAGAAGAGCTCAAAGCAGCAGGTCCTTACATAGGATTGTGTGGTGTGCAATGCATCTATGGAATAAAAACTGTTGTGAATTTGGGGAAGGCACACTGGTATGGTGGAGAGTTTGTGCATGAGAAATGTAGGAATATATATATATATATATATATATATCTTGTTCAAATGAATCAATAGTCAAATATTTTCATAACACACACACACACACACACACACACACACACCTCCTCAAGCCACAGTTTGTCACCTCTAAAGCATCTGTCGCCTCAGAGGTTGATCATGGTGTTTTACCAGAAAGTGACAGCCCCTCTCCGCTTTCTGTTTCCCTCTTAGCAAATCTATTCTCCCCCTGTCTCCCAGCATCACTGTCCCACACAAGCTCCCTCTGGCCTACAGGCGGTCAAAGGTTCTAATAAAGGGTTCATTAGGTTTTATTTTTGTTCATATTGCAGTCAGCCTGTGAAGCTGATAGTCTTGTCACAGCTGGGCCTGGCCCGAGGTCCAAACGTTAACAGAGTCCATAAACACAGGAAAATCCGTCAGATGACAACCTGTCAGAACCCAACCCTTCACTGTCTGCGGCTCGCTAAAACAAACTCCTTAAATAGGTGTCTGGGGGGTGGGGGTCATATTCTCTGAGGGCTGCCCTGTGGGAAGGTGTACAATAAAGAAAGACAATGAAAACTAAGTGTTTGTGGCACGGCCTTGCCTGTGGCTTCTGTTGTGACACTGTCGGATAGGATTGTGTGCGCATGAGTGTGTGAATGCGTGCGTGCGTGCGTGTGCGTTGTCTGTAAGTCTCTCCTTGGATCCAAACAGATCATCTCTGTTGTATTACTATAGGATGTATGGCCCAAGTGGCCAGTGTGGTAACATATTAGATCTGTGTAGAAATAAAGACATCAATAGATATGGGTGCAACACAATTCAGAGCTAATGGAAACACACCAGACACTATCATGCCACGCAGGTTAAAATATCAAAACCAACTGTGAACCAACTATATGAATTTTACCTGAAATGCATATGGTCCTTTTTTTTGCTGGATCTTTTTTAGAATTTTGATCCGGAGGCATACAGTCTGCATCCCTCTGCTGGCTTGCCTCTGACGGTAAAACTGATGAAGAACTACCTAAAGGCTCTCGGTCTGATACGCGATTTGAACACCTGAGTAAGCTCAACTTATTGCACTGGTGCCACCATAGCCTTGACCATGGCATTTTTTCACCGATATCCCCTTATATCAGTTGAAAAAAATGCATCATACCGTCTGTATTTCTATATATTGTAAGCTATATATCTTGAAAACTTGATTTCTGACATGCAAAACATTTTGGGACTATACTATATACAAAATGGACTAATGAAACAAATACCAAAATATTTTTTTGGGGTGGAGTTTTCCTTTAACTACCATCTTTGCTGAGTGGGTGGGGGAAACAGTAAGGAGAGCGCCGTTTGGTAGCCAGAACTGTGGTAGATGGACTGCATTACATTGGCCCATAGCGCTCATACACAGGACCATATCTGCATTGTGAATTCACATGTCATTTTATGAAAATGAGCAGTTTAAACATTTTTAACACTCTATTTGTACATTTAAACGTTCTATTAACACTAGAAAAGCTGGACATTGAGCCAATGCATTATAGCAGTCTAATAAATACATTTGATACATTTATTTTTTTAAATGTTATGTTTATTTAACCTTTATATATGCTATTGCAAAAATCGTAATTTGGATGTAGCCCATTGCTGTGCTGCCACAAGTGCTCACATGTAGAATGCATGGAATAGTGGTTATTCTACATAAAAGTGATATTTTGAAATAGAGCCCATGACTTCATTTTAAGAGTTGTTTGGCAAATGTATGCGTTTTTTGAAACCTTAATACTTTCCGATGAAATCGTTATGAAATCTAAACGTCTTCCCTGCATGAATGATGATTAGAAAAAAATAGCTTTTTGGTAAACTTCCATTCCTTGTCAATTACCCACGCTTTGCTGCAAGTCACATCTTTCACAAGGCAATTGATAATAATGTCACCCATCAGACTATTGTCAATTTAATTGTATCTTTAGGCTGCATATATTATTATATGCCTATGTTTGAAATTAGTTTCGATATAGTTTAGGTGTAGTTTGATGGGCCATTGTCAGATGACAGGCCACTGTCGGGTGAAGGCAGAGCAGTGGGAAAAATGACATGTCCTCCTTGAACTTCTTACAAAACAAACTCTGTGTGATATCAGACAATGACAGTGTGTTGAATAGACTTAATTAGGAAAAGTCAAGAAAGAGAGGACATAACTTGATGACATGACAATTATGCTCTCTGTGCTTCTAGTGTTAATTAACAGATACAAGGGGAAACCTGTAGTTTATTTTGAGTTAGTTATCTATGATTAATCTCTCCTCGTTCATCTTTCAAATACCCACGTGAATACCCTGAAAGCCAATGAGTAGATGGGAGAGGCGGGACTTGCAGCGGATGCAAAGCTACAGGACTGCTTCGCTAGCACAGACTGGAAAATGTTCCGGGATTCATTCAATAACATTGAGGAGTTTACCACATCAGTCACTGGCTTCATTAATAATTGCTTCGACGTACATATCCCAGCCAAAAGCCATGTATTACAGGCAACATCCACACTGAACTAAAGCCTAGAGCTGACACTTTTAAGGAGCGGGACACTAATCTGGACACATTTAAGAAATACAACCTACACCGAACCATAAAACAGTTCAAGCATCAATACAGGACGAATCCTAGCACGCCAGCGCTGATGCTCGTCAGATGGGAAACCCAGCCGCGAGCTGCCAGGTGACGCGAGCCTATCAGATGAGCAAAATGCCTTCTATGGTCGCTTTGAGGGAAGCGACACTGAACCATGCATGAGAGCACCAGCAGTTCCAGATGTGTGATCTCGCTCTCCGTAGCCAATGTAAGACCTTTAAACAGGTTTACATTCACAAGGCCATGGGGCCACACGGATTACCAGGATGTGTACTCAGAGCATGCTCTGATCAGCTGGCAGGTGTCTTCAATGACACTTTCAACCTCTCCCTGACTTAGTTTTTAATACCTACATGTTTCAAGCATACCACGATAGTCCCTGTGCCCAAGAATGCCAAGGTAACCTGTCTAAATGATCTGTAGCCATTAAATACGTTGAAAGGCTGGGCATGGCTCACATCACACCATCATCCCAGACCTCCTGGACCCACTCCAATTCGCATACCATCACAAAAAACCCACAGATGACGCAATCTCTATTGCACTCCACACTGTCCTCTCCCACCTGGATAAGAGGAACACCTATGTGAGAATGCTGTTCTTTGACTACAGCTCAGCGTTCAACACCATTGTGCTCTCCAAGCTCAACACTAAGCTCAGGACCCCTGGGACTGATCACCTGTGGGTATACTTCTGTGGTTATCAAGCAAATCCTCTCTGGAATGAGCCGAGAAAAGGAAGAGGTAGTAATGCGGTGGCAGCTATTTAAGGGGGTCAGCCGCAGCATTAGCTGGTACACAGGACTAATCAGAAATTCTTACTCGGAATGTATGCTGCTGAGTGGAAGGATACCATATTGGAGTGATCCAAAATAGTGCTACATAACTAATCTTGTCTCCTCTTCTTCCACGAAAAAACAAACATTACTCAATTATTTTGATTGAGCTCACCCGTGACGAGATTAATTGTAAATAGTAATTGCTATTAGTAAATTCATATTGGGGTTTCTGTCAGCGTAGAGTTTGCTAAATATGACCGCTTATGTTATGACATCAGTCAAAACTGGACGTTCTAAATAACTGTTCAAATCACACCGGTTTTCTGCAGGGACCACTGTAAAATGATCACACCATATGCATCTTGAACATGCACGCTTTATATGATTACATAGAAGGACATTTTTAATTACAGTAACCTCAAAATGTGGCGTGTTACTCATTTTTAAGGTTGAATGTTACATTAGTTAACATAACTTTAAGCTATTTACTGTATTGCAAAAGTTATATTAAATTGTGTTTGGTTGACAATGCAACCACATATTAACATTTAAAGGATAGAGTTTCATCTGAGCAACTGGCTTAATCCCATTCTTCAACTTTTATTTTTGGTTTAGTTGGAGACGTTAATCCAACATATAATTGTTTTACTTGTCGACAAGTTAATAGGCTATTTATTTTATTTCAAATGTCATACTGACTTGTTTGGTTGTAAACACCTGGCACAATATCAACATTTGAATGATATTTATTTTCTGCTTGCATAGTTCTATCTGTGCCACTGTCTGTTTTTAATTACAGTTTACTGTCTACAAATTAATAATTGAAATGTTGGATTCACGTCTCCATCTCAACCAAAAAGTAGGACTAAACCAAATCAAACTTGAAATGCACTTTAAATAATGTTTGATTTGATTTAGTCCTAACAAACTGGAATTAAAGCCAGATTAAGTCAGTAGCACAGACGGAAATATCCAAGCAGAAGCTACATCTCCTTAATGTTGATATTTGGTTGTATTGACAACCAAACAAAATTCAATATCACTAAATATAATTTAAATTTATAACAACCAGAGCATGAAATCCTAGGCCTATGTATTGTCTATTTTTTGTTGAATCTTGGGTCGAATTGAAATAGCTGTTAATGACTTTGCAAATGCTATTCATGGATTGCATGTTTCGTCACATTATTGTTTGGAACTTTCGTTTTGTACTGTTGCCCAACTGAGCATTCTACTCGATGAATCGTCAATGAGCGCCTATGAAAGTGTTATCAAAACTGCATTACAGCGGCTTGGAAATACAATTAGTAGGAAAACCTTTTTTTCATCATTTTGATGTGGCCAGATTCATTTTAGATGCAGTATAACATTAGCTAGTTAGCTAAGATTGAAGGGAGGTCACCGGATTTTAGCTAGCTAACGTTAGCATTGCTAGCTGTTTTTGATTAACTTTTGCTAACTAATGACAACATCTGTCTAAAGTAAATTTGACGACATAATAATGCTGAAAAAGTTGTTTCCTACTAAATATTTGACTACTTTAGCAATGTCATCATATTTCCAATCACTATAGTGTAATTTAGACTAAACAGTTGTTTAGTCATCCAGAATGACTGGGCTTATCACGACTTTAGGGCACCACTATTGCGCAGCCGACAAAGGACAGCTTGAGAATGTTCATAACAATGGCATGACGCAACTGAGTGAATGAGGTGCAACCTATGAATAGGCCTAAATAGCATCATTGATGATATATGAATGATAGAGTACTGTATGTTCACATTTAATTTGATCTGTTAACCCTCTACCCTTTGGAATGACTTCGATAGCAACAGTTTTAAAGTGGAGATTACTCAACAATAATTGTAGTTTTAAAGGTTTGTCTATGTTGAAATTTGGTTACCATGAGGACATAATCCTGCGGTTGAAATTTCACCCTCAAAACAACAATCACGCACTGAGCCCTTCTCGTGGATCTCCCGAGCTGCGATGCTCGCTGGCCCCGTTTGTGCGGGGTCTCTGGCAGGTCGCCTCGGCCGGCACCTAGAGACTGACACAACTGGTGCGGACCATGGGAATCTGACTGTGGCGGGTGTTGACAAGATGTGATTTCTGCCCAGTGCGCTGAATGTCAAAGTGAAGAAATTCAATGAAGCACGGGTGAACAACGGGTGTAAGCCAAAATAGTCTGGGACCCGTTAGGTATGTGTTGAATGTCAACTTGATGATATTTAAATCAGTGAACCCAAGTGTGATTGCACTCAAACTACCTTTAGGGTGGCTGTGGCTCTTCATGTCAAAGTCAAGCAATTCAATGAAACACGGGTAAACGTCAGGAGTAACTATTACTCTATTGGTAGGCAAATGCCTAGTCATCTAGTTATTGATGCGCAGGAATGGATGAACGAGATACCCACTGTCCCTATATACTATCTGTCACGGTGAGTAGTGAGGGAACGAGGCGCAGAGCGAGAGGACGGTGCAAACATGTTTTATTTAAATAATAAAACTGTCAAAACAACAAACGTACTATACCGTGGCGTTAGTGCAAACACACTAACACAAACAATGATCCTGGGCACCGGTGGAGCGGACTGCTCTGGCACTGGAGCAGAGCAGATGACCGGACCCGGACTAGGCACCGGTGGAGCGGACTGCTCCGGCACTGGAGCGGAGCAGACGACCGGAACCGTACCAGGCACCGGTGGAGTGGATTGCTCTGGCGCTGGAGCGGAGCAGATGACCGGCCCCGGACTGGACCCCGGTGGAGCGGACTGCTCCGGCACTGCAGTGGTGCAGAAGACCGGTCCCGTGTACAGTCCCATCCTTGGAGCAGGGCTGAACGCCGTGCCCACCCTGGACCACAGCGCAGAGGAGGTTTCCAGCCGCGTAAATGGGCTGGCTGCCGGCCCCGGACTGGGCCCCGACACGTTGAGGAACTCCGGCTCCAAAGCGGGACTGAACGTCGTGCCCAGCCTGGGCACCGATGCGCTGTGGTCCAGGGTGGGCACGGCGTTCAGCCCCGCTGCCCGGAGCCTCCAGTGACGGCCCACAGCCCGGAGCCTCCAGTGGGCCGTCACTGGAGGCTCCGGGCTGTGGGCCGTCACTGGAGGCTCCGGGCTGTGGGCCGTCACTGGAGGCTCTGGGCAGTGAGCCGTCGCTGGAGGCTCCGCACATTGGGCCATAGCTGGAGGCTCCGGGCTGTGGAGGCGCACCAGTGGTCTGGTACGTGGAGCCGGCCATGGAGATGTCGGGCTAGTCACACGCACTGGAGCTCTGGTGCGGTACGGTCCGTGCCTGACTGTGGAGGTGAACCGGTGGTCTGGGTTGAGGAGCAGGCACGGGCGATGTCGGACTGGACCCTCGACCGGGAGATGAATAGAGTTTAGAAACCAGATCGGCTGCCTTGCCCAGCCCAGGCAGCAGTGTAGATGACAGCTCCAGCTGTTTAATCGATCTGGCTGCCTGTCCCGTACTGGACACAAGCCTTCCTCCTTCTTCTCCTCGGGAACGAGGTGAGCCAGATGCTTTTTCCAGATAGCCAATCTGGCCTCAAAACTACCCGCCTCCTCGATCTCCCGAACGTGAGGGTTGGGCTCGGTCACTGGACGCTGTCACTGGACGTACCGGGCTGAGGTACTGGGGCCGGAGACCGAACGCATCCTCTCGTCGTCCTCCTCAGCCCACCCGAAATACCTCCACAGCCGCTCCTCCTCTTCCGTGTCCCTCGCGTCCCAAGGACCCCACAACCCCCCCCCACCGTCCATATGGGGGTCCTTCGGGGCTGTCCACGGTCTGTCCTTCCTCTCCTCGAACTTCGATGGTGAGGGCTCTGTCCCAAGCCCCACGCTGGTCCAGCCACGAGCTCCTCCCACGCAGGCGTCGAGAAGCCCCAGATGCTCCCTACCAGCAGTGGCTGTGCTACCTCCACAGTCTTCTCTCCACGACATCTCCGCTGATTACGCCGGTACCCTCAATGCTCCTTTGCGAAGCCTGTGGTGTCAACACCGATACTCCTCCTCTTCCTCTCGCTGCGGGTTCCCTTGGTGGTGGATCATTCTGTCACGGTGAGTAGTGCAGGAACGAGGCGTAGAGTGAGAGGACGGTGCAAACATGTTTTATTTAAATAATAAAACTGTCAAAACAACAAACGTACTATACCGTGGCGTGAGTGCAAACACACAAACACAAACAATGATCCACCCGCAGGTGGACGTGCAGTGCACATAAATAGAATCCCCAATTAGAGACAACTCAAGACAGCTGTCTCTAATTGGGGATCACCAACAACCCAACCCTGTGAGTGTCAGGACCTGACTGTGGCCATCCCACTCCCCTAAAAGGGAGTCAGGGACCTGGCCTCAGTCAGGCCCTTACACCATCTAACGAAACCACAGCAAGCGTTCATAGCAACGTCGCATTTTGATCCTTCGATGTCGGCTCTTCCTAGCATTGTGAAGCAGAATTTACCAAGCATTGTATTGTTCACCCACTAATAGGGAACATGAGCTGGGTTTAGACCGTCGTCACCCTTAACCGCATCCTGGCCGGGGCTCAGTTACATCCACAACCTCGCCCACCAGTTGAACCAGGGCACCCGCACTTAAGCACTCCTCTCCCAGCCACTAAGAATTCTAAAGCCCTGCTGTCAGGAACCACGTGCACCTGGTGACCCAAATACGCTCTGTGCACCCGGTAACCAGCTCGCTTTTTGCTTAGCGACTAAGTGCCCACTCTAGGCTTCACAGTCTGAGTACAGTCCTACCCTGCCCAAATCACTGCCCAAAGGCGAGTGATGTGGACTTAAAATGTTTCCAGATTTAAAGTCCACATCGCAATACGTTGACAAATAACTTTGACTCAAACAGTTTGTGCCCAGTGGGATGCTATTCCTACATACATTTCAATAACATGCGGTGTGCCAGGCTTAGGAAGAAGCTGCTCCATCAGCCACTTTCATCAGTATCCTGTGATCTTTCCTAGGCACTTGTGACAAAGCAAGAGATTATTTAGGTGATGTTATCACTGCAGTCACTCACTTGTGTTAATTCACTTGATCCATGGGCTTCAAAGGAAGAAAAACAATATCCTCATTGAAAATGTAAGCTCCTGATCCCTAGAGCAAGCATCCTTGCCAGAGCGTTCATATACCAGGGAAAGGAAGGCCCGTAAAATCGTTAAAGACTCCAGCCACCCAAGCCATAGACTGTTCTCTCTGCTTCCGCACGGCAAGCGGTACCGGTGCATGAAGTCTGACACCAACAGGCTCCTGAACAGCTTCTATCCCCAAGACATAAGACTGCTAAACAGCTAACAAAGAGGCTACACGGACTATCTGAGTTAACCCTTGTCTTTATTATAATCTACACACTCATGCTCACTGACATTCCAACACATACATACCATGCACACACATTTACACTATACTGACTCTACACCCACTCAATACAATCTTCATTTACGCTGCTGCTACTCTGTTTATCATACATCCTGATGCCTAGTCACCTTAACCGGTGAACAAGGCAGTTAACCCACTATTCACTGGTAGGCTGTCATTGTAAATAAGAATTTGTTCTTAATTGACTTGCCTAGTTAAATAAAGGTTAAATAAAAATTAAAATTAACCCTATACATATCTACCTCTATCACTCCAGTATCCCTGCACATTGTAAATATGCTATTGGAACTGACCCTGTATATAGCTTTTTACTTTCTTGTGTTTTTCTTATTTTTTATTCTTGTGTGTTTTTGTTCTACTTTATGTTATTTTTAATACTACATTGATATTGATTACTGCATCGTTGGGTTTAGAGCTTGCAAGAAAAGCATTTCACTGTACTTGTGCACGTGACATTAGAACACATCAAGCAGAAAGAGGTACAGCCATACTTTATGTATGGTGTGGCTGAAGGGCTTGGAAATGGTATAAACCATTTTCTCTATTTCTCTCTCTCACTCTCTCCCTCTGTTCCTCTCTATATCTTGCTCCCTTCATTTGTCTCACTCCATTTTACCCTCTTTGTCTTCATTTTCCCAGTAGAGCCAGGCAATTGCTCTGAAATCCGTATCACATTGATCTGAGTGGTGTGTGTGCGCGTGTGCCTATCTCTGTGTGTGTTTGTGTGTCTGTGTGCTGGGCTCCTGCTCTGATATTAACTTATATTAAAGAGTCCCTGAGCTCAGGCTGGTAAGCAGCGATCAGAACTTGCAGCCCACTCACTGCGCCACACGGGGGGAAAGGTAATATTATTAGTAGATATCTGGAAAGGTTACCTCTTTAGGGAGATGGATAAAAATATAATTCAGGAAAGCTCTGTTATTAGTGTAAAAGTCATCGACAAAAGGGCAATCTTGCCTGTACCCGCAGGCCGGGTGAATGCTGTCTCAGAATCACCCAGTTCGGAGGACAGGAATTACACAACATTATTTAGAGCCCTCAAATTCAAATCTGGACCTCGAAGCCAGTTCCACTGTGTTTTTTTTAATCATCCCCTCTACTCAGGGACTGATTAAACCTGGGATACGGTGCAATTAATTATCAGGTAGGACAGAAAACCAGCAGTAGTCCTGACCTTGTAGGCTAAGATTTGAAAACCCCTGATTTAGAGGTTGACCAGGAAGTATTTACGGACTGGGCTGGAGATGGAAGGTTTGGTTTATTGTAGAATGCTGCATTCACTGTACCAAGGATGTGTGCTAAACACTGGCAGTTGCAATGTCAGCTACCTAGCATGAATGTAACCACGTGTCACAAACTATAAGTTGTTATCAATAAAATGTCACAATAAAGTGCAGAGCCTTTGATTTGCCTTGCTGGGGGGCAAGGCGACCCCTAGCGCCGCTAAAACCATTAACAACTGCGCTCCGTTTTCAAGGGATTGTTAAATAAATACTGAACAAAAATATAAATACAACATGCAACAATTTCTATGATTTTACTGAGTTACCATTCATATAAGGAAATAAGTCAATTGAAACAATTATATTAGGCCCTAATCTATGGATTTCACATGACTGGGCAGGGGCGCAGTCTTGGGTGGGCCTGGGAGGGCATAGGCCCACCCACTGGGGAGCCAGGCCCAGCTAATAAGAGGGAGTTTTTCCCCATAAAAGGGCTTTATTACAGACAGAAATACTCCTCAGTTTTATCAGCTGCCCAGGTGGCTGGTCTCAGACAATCCTGCAAGTGAGGTCCTGGGCTGGCGTGGTTACATGTGGTCTGTGGTTGTTAGGCCCGCTGGATGTACTACTAAATTCTCTAAAAACATGTTGGAGGAGACTTATGGTAGAGAAATGAACATTAAATTATCTGGCAGCTCTGGTGGACATTCCTGTAGTCAGCATGCCAATTGCACACTCCCTCAAAAAGTGAGACATCTGTGGAATTGTGTTGTGGGACAAAATTGCACATTTTAGAGTGGATTTTTATTATCCAGAGCACAAGGTGCACCTGTGTAATGATCCTGCTGTTTAATCAGCTTCTTAATATGCCACACCTTTCAGGTGGATGGATTATCTTTGCAAAGGAGAAATGCTCACTTACAGGGATGTAAACAAATTTCCGCATACAATTTTACAGAAATACACTTTTTGTGCGTATAGAACATTTCTGGGATCTTTTATTCTCATGAAACATGGGACCAACACTTTACATGGTGCGTTTATGTTTCTGTTCAGTGTATTTGGTTGTAATATCATTTACTCTTGAAGAGCATAGTCAGAACTACATATTTCAGATTATTCCATGCAAAACAATTTAGCTTCACCATCAAGAGTTATACAGCAAGTAACTGCATGCTTTTTCACGATCAGTAAACATCAATTGATCATGTAATTTTGGATATGTGAGGGCAGCCTCACGATATCTCTCAATATTGGCCAGCATTATTTGGATATTTGAGTGATATAAAATAAAAGTGAACTATACCTGACAAGTATGAGTGGTTTAGGTTAATTTCCCGTCCTTTGTTGGCTCTGCCTGTCAAGCAGGAGCCAGGTGCATTTGCCAATAGGTTAGTTGATAATGTTTACTTAGCAAGCTACCAGTAGGAACTTTGTACTGTTGGCTAAACTTAGTGGTAAGTAGACCTAATGTACTTATTTCTCCAATCAACTTTGGCCTACCAAGTGAAGTAACATTATTCAACATTATTCCCTTTTTAACATTGTTTTTAAGAGTGTTTAATCGTGATTGCTGACAGACATGATAGGCTACATTGATTGATGGGCCACATCAAATTGTCTAGCTAGCTAATAACAGATCACGTCAATATGGCTAACAAGCTAACTTTCAGGGTATAAAATAGATGTTGTTTATATACTTTAGGATGCTGATGTCAAGCTCTTTCCAAAAGCCTAATCAAATCAAATCAATTGTAATTTGTCACGTGCGCCGAATACAACAGGTGTAGACCTTACCATGAAATGCTTACTTATAAGCCCTTAACCAATGCAGCTGGGTAGCCATTTGATTAGCTGTTCAGCAGTCTTATGGCAAGGGGGTAGAAGCTGTTAAGGAGCCTTTTGGACCTAGACTTGGTGCTCCGGTACCGCTTGCCGTGCGCCAGCAGAGAGAACAGTCTATGACTAGGGTGGCTGGAGTTTTGGGCAATTTTTAGGGCCTTTCTCTGACACCGCCTGGTATAGAGGTCCTGGATGGCAGGAAGCTTTGCCCCAGTGATGTAATCTCTGATGAACCAAGCATAATGTCAGGACTAACATACAGTGGCATTGCAGTATACACATAAGAGATTGGTGATGCAGTATGTAAACACGATTAAGTGACTAAGATACCGAAGAATAGTATAGCGTACAGTTTAAATCATATGAGATGAGTAGTGCAAGATACGGAAACATTATTAAAGTGATTAGTGTTTCACTTCCTTAAAGTGGCCGATGATTTCTAATCTATGTCTATAGACAGCAGTCTCTGATGTGCTAGAGATGGTTGATTAGCAGTCAGTGGCATGAGTGACTAAGATACCGTAGAATAGTGTAGAGTGCAGTTTATACATAGAGATGAGTGATGCAGATACGGATACATTATTAAAGTGGCTAGTGTTCTATTCCTTAAAGTGGCCTGTGATTTCTAATCAGTGTCTATAGGCAGCCACCTCTGGTGTGTTAGTGATGGCTGTTTAGCAGTTTGATGGCCTTGAGATAGAAGCTGTTTTTTTAGTCTCTCGGTCCCAGCTTTGATGCACCTGTACTGACCTTGGTTTTAGGTGATAAGCCAAATTTCTTTAGCCTCCTGAGGTTGAAGAGGCGCTGTTGAAATCGAATGTTCTGCACCATTTTGTGAAGTTTTATTGATAAAACCTATAGGCATAACTGTCTCTACCATGTCAGGTAAGACATAGAAAAAATGAATTTAATCAATTGTTCTCACTCCCTGCTTTTGATGTGAAATAACCAATATGTTAGATAACGCTATCACAGGCGCCAATCAGGTACCATTGCCCCAAAAGAATTAAATGAAATACATGTGCTTTGTAACTTTCTTACCGATCAGGGTGATAAAAGTAGAGGATTTTTAGGTGGAGGGGTATTACACGAGGCTGCACACACACACACACACACTCACTTGGTCATATGCTCTATGTATGTCAGCTCCTTACTATATGGAGGCCTCTAGGCATCTTGGTCTGGAGGTGACTGTCAGGGCTTGACAGAGGGGAGGATTCCTGGCTACTCTATGTTGGTTTTTGTGGTTGTCCCCAATTGGAGGCAGCTGACATGCGTTGCCTCTAATTGGGGATCCCATAAGTTGTTGAGTTTCCCACCTGCATGTGGGTTATTGTTTGTGCATGTTGCACTTCAGTTCATGGTTGCGTCCTTTCCTTTTTGTTGTTAAAAAAAACAACAAATAAAGGAATGTCTATATACTATAGCTCTGTGCCTCGGGTCCTGCCTACCAACCGTGACAATATAGTGGCTGCTTGAAGTTGTCACGATGCGGAATAAGGGGACGATAAACGGAGCGCTGATGGAGCGTCATTCCTTTTTATTTTGGAGTTGGATTCACGAAGCGCAAAATACAAAAGGAGATGACTGAAATAAACTAACAGAACACTATACTAAGCAAAGTAACTCACGTGCTGGTAACACAGGCAGACACGAACAATGATCCACACACAGGTGGCTGTGTGTGGAGTCTAAATACTATCCCCAATCAGAGACAACGCTAGACAGCTGTCTCTGATTGGGGATGATAATCTCCCTAGTTAATGTGTGAGAGCTTGGTTGTGTGCCTCTCTCCTCCCCTAGGTGGGAGTAAGAGGCCTTACCACAACCAAGCCCTCACAGTACCCCCCCCTAAGGTGCGGACTCCCGATCGCACACAAAAGGATCCCCCCTCTCCTGAAAGAGAAAATGTCCAAAACTCTAGGGGGGACATGGCGGGGTACTGAGGTGGTTGCTGGTGGGGGCTCCGGTTCCGGTTCCGGGCGTGGCACAGGCTGTGAGAGTAGCTTCTCTCCTACCTCTCCGTTGCACGCCCGGTCCGGTCCGGACCCCGGCGCGATGGTTCCCCCCTCAGTACTCCCGCCTTCCACCAAGTCCTGTCTGGACCCTGGTGTGGGAGCCCTCAACCCTGGAGAGGGGCTGACAACCG
Source organism: Thymallus thymallus (assembly GCA_023634145.1). Taxonomy (NCBI): domain Eukaryota; kingdom Metazoa; phylum Chordata; class Actinopteri; order Salmoniformes; family Salmonidae; genus Thymallus; species Thymallus thymallus. The sequence continues at coordinate 38,497,527 of CM042414.1, read as the reverse complement.
GCCCCGGACTGGGCACCGGTGGAGCGGACTGCTCCTTCCCTGGAGCGACGTAGACGACCGGCCCCGGACTGGGCACCGGTGGAGCGGACTGCTCCGGCACTGGAGCGACGCAGATGACCGGCCCCGGACTGGGCACCGGTGGAGCGGACTGCTCCGTCTCTGGAGCGACGTAGACGACCGGCCCCGGACTGGGCACCGGTGGAGCAGATTGCTCCGGCACTGGAGCGACGCAGACGACCGGCCCCGGACTGGGCACCGGTGGAGCGGACTGCTCCGTCACTGGAGCGACGTAGACGACCGGCCCCGGACTGGGCACCGGTGGAGCGGACTGTTCCGGCACTGGAGCGGCGCAGACGACCGGCCCCGGACTGGGCACCGGTGGAGCGGACTGCTCCGGCACTGGAGCGAAGCAGACGACCGGCCCCGGACTGGGCACCGGTGGAGGAGGCTCCAGGCCTTGAGCTGTGGCTGGAGGCTCCGGGCTGCTGTCCTTCGCTGGAGGTGGCGGAACGCTGACCTTCGCTGGAGGTGGCGGAACGCTGACCTTCGCTGGAGGTGGCGGGGCGCTGACCTTCGCTGGAGGTGGCGGGGCGCTGACCTTCGCTGGAGGTGGCGGGGCGCTGACCTTCGCTGGAGGTGGCGGGGCGCTGACCTTCGCTGGAGGTGGCGGGGCGCTGACCTTCGCTGGAGGTGGCGGGGCGCTGACCTTCGCTGGAGGTGGCGGGGCGCTGACCTTCGCTGGAGGTGGCGGGGCGCTGACCTTCGCTGGAGGTGGCGGGGCGCTGACCTTCGCTGGAGGTGGCGTGGCGCTAACCTTCGCTGGAGGTGGCGTGGCGCTAACCTTCGCTGGAGGTGGCGTGGCGCTAACCTTCGCTGGAGGTGGCGTGGCGCTAACCTTCGCTGGAGGCCTCGGGCTGCTGACCTTCGCTGGAGGCCTCGGGCTGCTGACCTTCACTGGAGGCCTCGGTCTGCTGACCTTCACTGGAGGCCTCGGGCTGCTGACCTTCACTGGAGGCCTCGGGCTGCTGACCTTCTCCGGAGGTCTCGGGCTGCTGACCTTCTCCGGAGGTCTCGGGCTGCTGACCTTCACAGGAGGCCTCAGGCTGCTGACCTTTACAGGAGACCTCAGGCTACTGACCGTCACAGGAGGCCTCGGGCTGCTGACCTTCTCCGGAGACCTCAGGCTGGATGCCGTGCCCACCCTGGGCACCGACGCAGAGGTGGTCTTCAGCCCTGCAGCTGGTCTGGCTGTCGGCCCCAGACTGGGCACCGACACGCTATGGAGCTCCTGCTCCACAGCGGGACTGAACGTCGTGCCCACCCTGGGCACCGACGCAGAGATGGTTTCCAGCCCTCTGGTGGGGCTGGCTGTCGGCCCCAGACTGGGCACCGACGTGCTATGGAGCTCCAGCTCCACAGCGGGACTGAACGTCGTGCCCACCCTGGGCACCGACGCAGAGATGGTTTCCAGCCCTGTGGTTGGGCTGGCTGTCGGCCCCAGACTGGGCACCGACGCGCTATGGAGCTCCTGCTCCACAGCGGGGCTGAACGTCGTGCCCACCCTGGGCACCGACGCAGAGATGGTTTCCAGCCCTCTGATTGGGCTGGCTGTCGGCCCCAGACTGGGCACCGACGCGCTATGGAGCTCCTGCTCCACAGCGGGACTGAACGTCGTGCCCACCCTGGGCACCGACGCAGAGATGGTTTCCAGCCCTCTGGTTGGGCTGGCTGTCGGCCCCACACTGGGCACCGACGTGCTATGGAGCTCCTGCTCCATAGCGGGGCTGAACGTCGTGCCCACCCTGGGCACCGACGCAGAGAGGGTTTCCAGCCCTGTAGTTGGGCTGGCTGTCGGCCCCAGACTGGGCACCGACACGCTATGGAGCTCCTGCTCCACAGCGGGGCTGAACGTCGTGCCCACCCTGGGCACCGACGCAGAGAGGGTTTCCAGCCCTGTAGTTGGGCTGGCTGTCGGCCCCAGACTGGGCACCGACACGCTATGGAGCTCCTGCTCCACAGCGGGGCTGAACGTAGTGCCCACCCTGGGCACCGACGCAGAGATGGTCTCCACCCACAGAGCTGTGCTGGCGACCGCCGTTGTAGCCTCCGTGCGAGGAGTAGGCACGGGGCGTACAGGACTGGGGAAATGCACCAGTGATCTGATGCGAGGCGCTGGCACGGGTCGCGCCGGGCTGGGGAAACGCACTGTTGGGTTGTTGCGTTTAGCTGGCACGGGTCGCGCCGGGCTGGGGAAACGCACCGTTTGGCTGGTGCGCGGAGCAGGCGCGGGCCGTACCGGGCTGGGGAAACGCACCGTTGGCTGGGTGCGTTTAGCTGGTACGGGTCGCACCGGGCTAGTGTTGCGCACCGATGGTTTGGTGCGCTGAGTCGGTCTCCTCCTCCTCCGACTCTGGACCGGCGCTGGAGGCACCGGACTGGGAACTGGCGCTGGAGCACGACTGTCCCTGTCGTGCCTACTCCACCGCCAATCCCCATCCTGTGAGGGTTCTTCCGGGAACCCCCACGAGTGAGGGAACAGAAGCACATCGTCGTCGTCTTCCTCCGACTCCTCTATGTACTCCCGCTCCCATGGCTGTAGGGGCTCCTCCTGGAACCCCCACGAGTGCAGTGGTCGGGGCTCTTCTCCCTCGATCCCCGACCACCCCCATAGCCCCCCCCCAAAATCAGTTTGAGGGGTTTTCTGGGCTCCAGGCTGGTCCTCAACTCTAGCCCGGTGACGTGTCCTCCGTCTCCGGCGCCTTGGCTGCTCCGGACCCCAGCCTTTCTCCACCGCATGATAATGGTAGACATCCTCTTTCGATAATTTCCCCATATCGTAGAGGATGTCTACCAAAGTCTGCTCTCGCTGCGTCCCGGGAGGGTGGTGGATCATTCTGTCACGATGCGGAATAAGGGGACGATAAACGGAGCGCTGATGGAGCATCATTCCTTTTTATTTTGGAGTTGGATTCACGAAGCGCAAAATACAAAAGGAGATGACTGAAACAAACTAACAGAACACTATACTAAGCAAAGTAACTCACGTGCTGGTAACACAGGCAGACACGAACAATGATCCACACACAGGTGGCTGTGTGTGGAGTCTAAATACTATCCCCAATCAGAGACAACGCTAGACAGCTGTCTCTGATTGGGGATGATAATCTCCCTAGTTAATGTGTGAGAGCTTGGTTGTGTGCCTCTCTCCTCCCCTAGGTGGGAGTAAGAGGCCTTACCACAACCAAGCCCTCACAGAAGTAGGAGTGGATTTTTGCATCTAAATCTGCCACATTCTTTATGACCTTCAGTGCGGCTGCATCTCACTCTATTCCCTTTATGTAAGGAGCCATACAGTATTTTTAAACCTGGATCCATCAAACCATATAGGACAGGCTTTGTTATAAACCATGGTACATTTATTGGAAACAAGCACAGCTAGGCTCACTTTTTCTCTATTGACCTGCACTTCTGCCTGAGTCCAATTACATTAGACATACAGTCGTATGAAAAAGTTTGGGCACCCCTCTGAGGCTGCATAATAATTTACTCTGTCGTCACAGAAAATTATCACAGTGGCATGCCATTCATTTTCTAATAAAAGCTGAGTACTGGGGTATTGTCCAGACAAAGATTTTTAGTGTAGCAATATTAAATCAGATGTGAAAAATAGGCTATGCAAAAATGTGGGCACCCTTCTGTTGATTTGAATACCTGTAACTACTTAGCACTGATTAATTGGAACACACAATTGGTTTGGTGAGCTCATTAAGCCTTGAACTCCATAGACAAGTGCATCCAATTATGAGAAAAGGTATTTAAGGTGGCCAATTGCAAGTTGTTTTTCTCTTTGACTCTCCTCTGAAGAGTGGCAACATGGGGGCCTCAAAACAACTCTCAAATGACCTGAAAACAAAGATTGTTCAACATTATGGTTTAGGGGAAGGCTACAAAAAGCTATCGCAGAGATGTAAGCTGTCAGTGTCCACTGCTAGGAACATAGTGAGGAAATGGAAGACCACAGGCACAGTTCTTGTTAAGGCCAGGCCAAGTGAGGCAAAGGCGAAGGATGGTGAGAACGGTCAAAAACAGCCCACAGACCACCTCCAAAGACCTACAACATCATCTTGCTGCAGATGGTGTCACTGTGCATCGTTCAACAATTCAGCACACTTTGCACAAGGAGAAGCTGTACGCAAACGCACATTTGGACAAGCCAGTTTCATTTTGGAATAAGGTGCTGTGGACTGATGAAACAAAATTGAGTTATTTGGTCATAACAAGGGCCGTTATTCATTGCGGCAAAAGAACACAGCGTTCCAAGAAAAACACTTGCTACCCACAGTAAAATTTGGTGGGGGTTCCATCATGCTGTGGGGCTGTGTGGCCAGTGCCGGTACTGGGAATCTTGTTAAAGTTGAGGGTTGCATGGATTCCACTCAATATCAGCAGATTCTTGGGAATAATGTTGAAGAATCAGTCACAAAGTTGAAGTTACGCCGGGGCTGGATATTTCAACAAGACAACGACCCAAAACACTGCTCAAAATCTACCCGGGCATTTATGCAGAGGAACAAGTACAATGTTCTGGAATGGCCATCCCAGTCCCCAGACCTGAATATCATTGAGAATCTGTGGGATGATTTGAAGCGGGCTGTCCATGCTTGGCAACCAAACCTAACTGAACTGGAGATGTTTTGTAAGGAGGAATGGTCCAAAATACCTTCATCCAGAATCTCATTAGAGGCTATAGGAAGCGTCTAGAGGCTGTTATTTTAGCAAAAGGAGGCTCTACTAAATATTGATGTGATTTCTGTCGGGGTGCCCAAATTTATGCACCTGTCTAATTTCATTTTGATGCATATTGCACATTTTCTGTTAATCCAATAAACCTCATTTCACTACTGAAATATTTCTGTGTCCATCAGTTAATTTGATAGATCAAAATGAAATTGCTGATCCAAACACCCAATTATTTATAAATAGAAATTGTCAGGGGTGCCCAAACTTTCATACGACTTTACATACTGCTGATTCAAGCCACACTTTATTCTTCGAGTTAAAGCACTGATGGCTAGTTATGTGGAAAATATTTAATGTGAATATTACATGAAATAAGCATGGAACGTAACTGTCATGTCAATGTATTATCATACTGATATTATTTTCATATATTACTGGCAGTTTCAAGCATAGAATAACTAGCTGTACATTAATATGTATAATTTTCCCCATGGTTTCCAGATGAGCAAACCAGCTGGAAAAATGCAAGACAAATCACTGCAGTCCAATTAACAGGAACATTTGACTATCTATGTCACAAGCCACTGCAAATTTAGACTGTCAAACATTGTTGCCAGCTTTAGAAAGTAATGTTTAAACCCAAATGACTCTCTTCGATTTTGTAATGATTTATGACACTGTCTCTCTCACACTGTATCAGTGAGTGTCATTCCCCTCACTCAGGGTTCCCTTGTCTTGAAATGTCTGGTGCTCTACATGGGCCATACATGCAAGCAGGCTCTAGAGCAGGCCTGGGCAATTATTTTTCCATGGTGGGCCACATTTGAATATATTTTTGCCATCGCGGGCCAGAATCATATTACATGATTATATATGTGTATGTAACAGATTGGAAGTCTGTTAATTCTAAATAAATCTAGGTTTAGATTCCCGGCCACACCAACACAGCGAGAAAGGCACAAGAAATATATAAAAAATAATATTTTATTATTTTCAAAGTTAAGTTTACAATGACAATATTAAAATGAAACCCAGGGAGACAATGTCCAAAGTTCTGACCCAGGGTGAAACAATACCCAAGTCCAGTCCAGCCTAGAGTCAGCTCTGTGTTTCCTCTGTCGCCGGCACAGAATATCTTGTTTCAGCAGTGCCGCTCTGCTTGTCAGTGGAGAAATCGTAAAATCAGTGGGTGGCCTGCTCGTAGCCCGGCAACTTTCAAAACAGTCTCGGGCGACTAGAGTGACAGCTTTCCTTTCCTGTACTTCATGTGGGCTCATCAACAATTCTGCCGTATCCGTTGCTCTGCCGTCGGCCCCTGAATCTGGCACCTTCACAGAAATTAACAACAACTAAAACGACTCCTTTAACTCAAATGCTAAAAACATACACACGCATCAGTGTGGGAGAAAAGGCACAGGAGATCCGGTCAGCAGCAACACTGAGGGAAAAGAAGATTCGCAAGCCAGTCCGCTGCAGCACACGGCACGTCCATCCGCCCAGAGCGGTTTCCATTCTCGGTAAGAGATCTAGCTTCCTTTTATTGGGAGTGGTCTGATCAGCTGGCAAATTAGATCGCTGATATGAACGGGGTTCTACAGGTGTGTCAATTAGTGTTTGTTGTTGCAGTTTGTGAAAGAGGGGAAACAGTACTAGCAAAAGTCCAGCAACATCACAGCAAACAATATAATAAATTAATCCACAGAAAACCATAAGGGAAAAAAAATCGCTTTATCAATCAATAACAATTCCCAAAATAAAGTAAGGTTAACCATCAATCACACTGCTCCACTTGTTTTATATTATATGACATGTATCACTGTGTTGACAGATACATCCAGATATGCTACTTACTTACATTTTTAACATGCACAGAAATAAACCACATCCATATTGTCCTTTCGGAAGGTATTTTCATTATTAAACATGCAATGAACTACACAGAGGGAAAAGTACACCTTGCATTCAGCACCACGGACAGAACTCTTGTCAACGGGTATGTACAAAAACACAAGAAAGAGAGAGAGCTCAACATCACATTTCAACCACTCAATCAGTATGAGGAGTGACGTCTCTGATGGCATTGACTAGAGCAGTGAAGGTATAGTTTCTGACGTCGCTATGCGCAGGATTGCTGAGAGGTGAGAGTCAGTAAGAGATGATCTGTGCCTTGACTTGTTATATTTCATCACTGAAAACATCTGTTCACATACATAGGTTGACCCAAACAGTACAAACATCTTATGAGCATGACTCCTAATCTTTGTTCATCGAGAGACGCATGGAACCTCGACAGTGACATTGTTTTGAATAGTTCTCCAATCACTGCTGATCTTCAGACTGAAGATTGATAAGCTCAAGTTGCAGGTCATATTTGGATTTCCCTAAAAAACCCATCAATCTCCGACTTCAGGTCCCACACCCTTTTAAGCACCTTCCCCAAACTCAGCCATCTCACGTTTGTGTGGTAGGGGAGATCTGCATGACTCGACTCTGTCTCTTCCAACAGTGAGACAAACTGCCTGTGGTCAGAACACATTTACAGAGCACCTCCTGATGAATAATGCAATGCAGGAAAAAACGTTTTTTTCCTGTCAAGTTAGGGCACCCATTAGTGGCCAAACTGGATAACTTTTCAAAACTCAGTCCCAGCTTTGTCACACACTTATTAACCTCCTCCACTAAATATTTCCCTGTGGTTGTGCTCTTCATTGACTGCACTGAAGCAAGCTCCTCTGTAATGTCAAAGTCTGGGGTCATCCCTCGTAACAACTGAGCCGTGTTACGTGCATCACTGCTCTCATCCAGGGCCAAGGAGAAATAGGTGAAATCATTTACTGTTCGTCTTGACAGGGAAACATTTTAATTATTGCTGCAGAGTCAATTAAACATTCTTTAATGAATTCGCCCTCAGCGAATGGCTTGCTATGTTTAGCAATTTTGTGGGACAGAACATAGCTAGCTCTCGCAATTCAGTTGTTTGCTGAATGCAGTTTCTGAAAAGTCCTTGCTGCTTTTGCAACTGAGAAAGCAACTCTTCCGATGCACTTCGTCTGGAAGTGTCAGGGACAAGTTGCTCTCTTTTCACACTAAGCACACAGCTTTCCCTGATACCTCCAATAAATAATTATTTCGATGTCCACTCTTGCTGGAACACCCTACATTCATTGTCTACATCCTTTTCTTTGAAATCTTTGAAAAACTCAATTTCTTGCTAGCTAATATTTATAATTGTGACGTGTGTGTCAGCCTGTCAGTCACTGTCTGTCCTCGTGCAGTTGTTATTTATACGTGCCTTCAAAATAAATGTCCCACAAGCGGTGGGAGTTAAATCATTACACAAAGCGAGTATTCATTGGGCTTTTAATTTGAATAACGTCTTGCTCCGGGACAAGCTAAACACCTTCTTCGCCCGCTTCAAGGAAAACACAGTGCTGCCGATGGTGGTGCTCACAAGACTGCCCCTTCCAGACGACATCCTTGGCCACGTACTCAGAGCATGCGCAGACCAGCTGGCTGGAGTGTTTACGTACATTCAATATTCAATCTCTCCCTATCCGAGTCTGTTGTCCCCACTTGCGTCAAGATGTCCACCATTGTTCCTGTACCCAATAAAGCAAAGGTAACTGAACTAAATGACTATCACCCCATAGCACTAATTTCTGTCATCATGAAGTTCTTTCAGAGGCTAGTTAAGGATCATATCACCTCCACCATACCTGACACCCTACACCCACTGCAATTTGCATACCTCCCCAATAGATCCACGGATGACACAATCGCTATCGCACTGCCCTATCCCATCTGGACAAGAGCAATACCTATGTAAGCATGCTATTCATTGACTACCGCTCAGCCTTCAACACCATAGTACCCTCCCAGCTCATCAACGCGTGACCAGAGGCATATTGCCTGCCATCCAGGACATCTACAGCACCCAGTGTCACAGGAAAGCCAAGAAGATCATTAAGGACCTCAGACACCCGAGCCACGGCCTGTTCACCGCGCTACCATCCACAAGTGAGGTCAGTACAGGTGCACAAAGCTGGGAAAGAGATACTGAGAAACAGCTTCTATCTCAAGGCCATCAGACTGTTAAAAAGTCACCACTAGACGGCCTCTGCCCAGTGCCGTGCCCTGAACGTTAGTCACTGTCACTATCCGTCTACCACCAGGTTATTCTACCATGCACCTTAGAGTCTGTTGCCATATGTCATGGAACACTGGTCACTTTAATAATGTTTACATACTGTTTTACTCACTTTATATGTATATACTGTATTATAGTGTCGTGGCGTGACATTCATTAATGTGACTAAAATTAAAGTTATTCGTAATAGTTATTTTTCCATTGCATCTCGTCTCGTTATCGTCAGAGTTTTAGTCAGGAAAAATAGGTTGTTTGACGAGTATTTTTCTTCATAGTAATTATTGACGAAATTAACACTGCCTTACTGGCTGGTAACAACTCACTAGGGAGTTAGTTACTCCACTCCAGGAATGTGTGTGTGTGTGTGCTTGTGTTTGTTTATGTGTTTGTGTGTGTTCTTGTTCCCATGCATGCATGCCTATGTGTATACATACTGTATTTGTGTTGGTGGGTTGTCTGATCTAGTCAGCACCACCAAAACCCACGAGATAAGGCATGCAGTCTGTAGACAATAACACAACACAACACACAGTGAGGCATGGTCACACCCCATGAATCAGGAAACAATCCTGTATCCTTGGATTTTTCTGCTGCTGCTAACCTATATCCCTGGTAACAAACACAAGAAATCCATCAGTGTGCTGTTTGTAAATGTAAGAAGGATAAGGGGCTTTGTGGGTTGGGGAACAGGTACAGTTTAATCACTTCCAGCAAATCTCTCTCCTCATGCAGTTGTTCTCCTCTTCACTGTTGTCCAGGTCAAACCATCTTTGTAATTGGGTCCAGGTTAAGAGTCATACTCGTTTTTGATTCCAGGTAGAACCCACTGTAGACAGAGTTCTACATGGAACCCGAAAGGGTTCTACCTGCAACCAAAAAGGGTTCTTCAAAGGGTTCACCTATGGGAACAGCCAACGAACCCTTTAAGGTCCTAAATAGCACCTTGTTTTCTAAGAGTGTTGTCAATACAACATTACAAAGCTCTCTGCTACGGACGCCACAAAACGCTTGAAATGCAGAGGAAGAAAGGTAGAGAGAGAGAGAGCTCACCCTGGGGCAAGGCTGCGCAGGGTAACAGTTAATACAGTGTGTGTGAATTATTAATACTTGACAAATGACAGACATTTTGAACAGGACCCGCACTCGACATCCATTAAATATAAACAATGTGTATGTGAGCAAATGCCCTTCTACTACTGCCACAACGCTGTTGAGATACTAGGAGCATGGGAGAGGGAGGGGGGTGGGAGTGGAGGGATGCTGGCGGAGGAGAGGGGTCCAGTGGGGGAGAGGGAGGCGGATGAGAGGAGAGGGGAAAGTACGATTTATGGTAGAGAGGTAACCTGGAAGGGGCTTAGAATGCAAGAAGAAGAGAGGCTGCTGTTTTCATTTTATTGTTCCCATCATCATGGTGATTTTGTGTGCGTGTGTGTGCGCCGTGCTTGTGCCTGTGAGCCTGTGCGTGTTTCTGGCCGGTTCTGTGTGTGTGTGTGTGTGTAAGTCTCATTCACCTGGGAAGGGAAGAGAAGAGACTGGGAATCAGATGAAAGGCAAACAACTTTATTGGCTGTCTCCATAATTCAGCAGCTATTCCAGAGGTCAGAGTCTTCCCGTTTAGGTGGAGCTACTCAGATCAATCTTTAATGCTCTCCTGCCTGGGAATAATGGATGGCACGGGCCTCTAAGCCACACAGGCAGCCATGCTGGGATAAAAGGGAGATGGGCAGGAGGGACTGGAGTTGGGGCTTAGGAGGACAGTATGGAGGAGATGTATGGATGAGAGGGTATGTGTGGTCCTGTGTATAAGTGAAGATGGGGGGGTACGGCTGTTTGGGTATATGAAGTTGACCATATGGGTTGTGTTATTATTAGGTGTGTGTGTGTATGTATACATATCTAAACTTGTGTTTAAGATACATTATATTGTGACTGCCTGTGTCTATGGATGCTGAGGAGCATGTCAAGGCTGCTGGGCTTGGAGGTGCCCTTGGTCTAGGGAGATGATTGAACATCGCTCCTCCTCCCACTGTGCCCTACTAAGCCTCTGTGCCCCCCTAAGCCCCCTGGGTCTGCTGGCAATCCTGCCCAGTCCACCTGCTTCCCCCACACCTTGGCTGGAGCACCAGTCTCCCCTCCCTCTCTATCTGCCCCAGCCCACCTGGAGGAGGGAGAACCCAGGGGAGATCCACACAGAGAGAGGGTAAAGCCCCAGTAATATAAATCATGTTATAAACTAGGTGGTTCAATCCGTGATTGGCTAAAAGCCATGGTATATCACAACGTATACCACTGGTATGACAAAACATTTATTTTTACTGTTCTAATTACATTGGTAACTAGTTTATAATAGCAATAAGGCACTTTGGGGGTTTGTGGTATATGGCTAATTTACGACGACTAAGGGTTTTTTATACATGCTCTCCGCTTTGCGCCGTGCAAAAGAACAGCCCTTACCTGCTCGTCAAACATGTCATTCTAAAATGATGGGCATTTATAGAGTTGGTGCACCCTTTGCTGCTACAACAGCCTCCACTCTTCTGGGAAGGTTTTCCACTAGATGTTGGAATATTTCTACAGGGACTACCTTCCATTCAGCCACAAGAGCATTAGTGAAGTCGAGCACTGATGTTAGGTGAGTAGGCCTGGCTCGCAGCTGGTGTTCCAATTCATCCCAAAGGTGTTTAATGGGGTTGAGGTCAGGGCTCTGTGCAAGCCAGTCAAGTTCTTTCACACCAATCTCGACCAACAATTTCTCTATGGACCTTGCTTTGTGCATGGAGGAACAGGAAAGGGCCTTCCCCAAACTGTTGCCAAAAGGTTGTAAAGACAGTACCATCTAGAATGTTGACGTTGTTTCCGCAGGCAATCTGGAACTCGGTAGTGAGTGTTGCAACCGAGGACAAACTATTTTTACACGCTATGCACTTCAGCACTTGTGTGGACTACCACTTTGCGGCTAAATCATTGTCGTTCATAGAAGTTTCCACTTCACAATAACAGCACTGACCGGGGCAGCTCTGGGAGGGCAGAAATTTGATTAACTGACATGTTGGAAAGGTGCCATCCTATGACGATGCCACGTTGAAGTCACTGAGTTCATTAGTAGGGACATTCTACTGCCAATGTTTGTCTGTGGAGATTGCATGGCTGTGTGCTCGATTTTATACACCTGTCAGTTGTGGCTGAAATAAGCGAATCCACTAATTTGAATATGTGTCCACATACTTTTGTATATATAGTTGTTGTGATGTGACTTTACCATCTTAAGACTTATCTGTAATTATCTAACTGTGTTGAATTGTTACCCGATTAAATTAATTATGTAACAATTAACTCTCTGGTTCTTTAAAGAGTTACCATCTCCCAAATTAAACTTCAACTTTAACTATCACATCGATAAACAGTCAACCTACAGTATTAATAATAACCTGAAATCATGAATGTATTTACTTGATAGCTCTCTCGGAACCAGGCCGCCCGGGAAAGGGAGTTGGGCCTTCTCGTGGCTCGCTCGTAGGGCTATGATTGTCCAAAAAGTTCCAACAACTTTTCTACTGTAGTTCTTCTCTGTAGTTCTCCGGTATCCGATGACTTGTCGGGTAGTCCTGAACAGAACTACAGAATTTATTCTCCTTCCATTTGCTTTAGAAGATGCTTCTTTGAAGATCGGCTAGCTAGCCGTGTCCGTGGTTCCCAGTGGGTTGATGAGAGTAGAGTTGTACAATGGTCCCACTTAAATTCACTTTCGAAGATACTTTACTTCGGACAGCTACTCAGCCATACCAGTGATTATTCGTGAGGGGAGTTTTCTTCTTCACCTCTTGTTGCAATTCAGAGTTCAAACCACTTTAAACGCGCACCTGCAGCCTTAAGCTTTTCTGGTCTAAATGTTAATTTCTTTACCGATCCTTTATGCACTCTGGTCAAAAGGGGCAGGTCCGTCAGGCTGACACGCTCTCTAACCTCACTCGGGACGTGACTGCTTACTGTGCAAAGTTTATGGAAAACAAATTATCTCTTATGGCTCCTAAAATCACATCCCTATCTTAACAAAAAATACTTTCATAATTTTTCATATTAATGCACAACACATCGGATTGAAACTTCATACATGTTGTGGTTATACTTTCAAAGTTACAGTATTTCCTTTATAACATTTTTCATGACAACACAAAATAACAAACCAAACGACATTAGTGTTGTTTCGATCTCCTCTGTCCACTCCCCACGTTCTATGTTAGAAATACTGTTCCTGTATTCGCTTTAAAACGTGTTAGAGTTTCGGAAGGGAAAAGTCTGTGGAAACAAAGGCACATTCTTCTTGTGAACATTGGAGAGGGAGAACTGAATCTCCTCTGTGTGATGTACAACAGGGCGTGAGGTGTCAACCCCCCACCAGTTCCCTCCTCCCCCTCTCTGCGGGTGAGAGGGGGTCTGGTTGAAGTTATTCATTGTAAACCTTATCTGACCTATTTGGATCCTCACAGGACAGTCATGACAGTGTATATTGGCCATATACCACACCCCCTTGGGTCTTATTGCTTAATTAAACCAGGGTTTCCTCACTAATACAGATAATACAGAACTAAAGCCTGGTGCTCCAGCATAGGTAATGATACAGAAGGTTGCTGCTAATACAGGTTGCTGCTTATTCTGCAAATAACAAGCAGTGTTTGCTGTTCCAGCAAAGTGAGTAAACCTCTGATGTATACATACATAGGTATGATGGGTCAGTGGTTCCCTACCAATCTGCTTTATCTCGGGCTTTACAGTATGACCCGAATGAGACACATAGGATGAAAAAAAGTCAGTAATAACACATTCATTCTACCGTCTTATTCTGCTTCCCTAAACACAGGCCATATTTCTGTTAAAGGACAGTGTGTTTCTGTTAACATCCAATATGTTCCTGTTTATGTACAGAAGGTTTATGTCCCTGAGGATCTAGTTGATCCTCACCCCCTGTGATGTGCAGAGTTCCCTTGTTGCCATAGCGGTATCTCACACTCCACTAGCATGCTCACATATGTCTCAGTGCCCGCGGGAGTAGAGAGAGCTGAACATTGGGATTCAAAGAGCAGGCCTCAACTCAGACCCCAGTGCTGTATAAGTCAAAAGGATGTTTCTCTTTGAGTATTTGTTTACAGAGGAGGCCTGGTCAGGGGGTGGAAAAGTGGTGGAAAAGAGGAGAGGAGGAATAGAAAGAAAGAAAGAAAGAAAGAAAGAAAGAAAGAAAGAAAGAAAGAAAGAAAGAAAGAAAGAAAGAAAGAAAGAAAGAAAGAAAGAAAGAAAGAAAGAAAGAAAGAAAGAAAGAAAGAAAGAATTTCTGTCGTGGTTGGAATAACTGGCTTAAGTGAGAAGGCTGTCACACTCCAACTTGGTGCGACAACTCAGTTCTGGTACAAACTGATATTATAGCAGTGCTGAGATGAAACACTTCACTATGACTGTTTCAGAAGATTGCATGGCATGGACTGTGGTCAGAGGGACACACGCTGTAGCAAGGGGCAGAATGTGAGATAAAAAAGAAATTGAGCAGTGTGAGCTGAGCAGAACGTTTTATTTTATAATCTTTCAAAACACTCAAGGTCACCTTACATGAATAGATAAAAACTGGGATACAACTTTAAGATAAAACAATGCAGATAGAATCAAGATAACACAGATACACTTTGGAATATATTAAGTGTTTTTTTTCCTGGTTTGCTCTTAGAGGTGTACTAGGCAGATACAATGTGGAGCTGGCACACTGCTGAGCGCCTGGACCCAAATGAGGTATTAAATACAAGCAAATGAGCTTGAGCTGCAGTAAAGTGGAACCCCCCCCCCCTTCCCCGGCAAACACACACAACTGGATATTACCTGACAGAGAGGGTGGGACATCGAGAGATTCCACATTCAGCTCCAGTGAAAGCAGCCACATCCAGGCAGGCAGTGTCGCAGCAGCAGAATTCTGCAGCAGAGTTCATAATGGAATGACATTGACTCTGGCTGATTTACTGAGACGAATCAGATTGCGAAATGAGACATAAGCATTTTGTCTCTCTCTATTCCACATTCCCTGAGTGCCGCACAATGAAATATTAACTGACCTTGAATGGCAGCCCCTTAAATTGCGTGTGCGCCGCTCACACAAAAGGCCCAGCAAATGTGTCATTACCTACCTTTAATCTGAACCATTTCCTGGGCTGACAAGCTGTTCTCCTGAAAACCTGCTCTTACTTGGAGGCCAAACTGCTAATCTGAGGGATCTCAAAAGGGAACAGAACGAGAGACATATGATGAAGCAATGCTTGAAATATCATGCTCACCTTAAAGTCATTCACTCTGTCTTCTGATGACGACCGACCGTGTCTTTTCCCCTGTAATGTGGTAGTTACTTCAGAGTGATGCCCTTGACATCAAATATAATATATTGTAATGATATTGACAGCTGGTGAAGAGGAAGCTGTAACAAAAATCAAATCAAAGTTTATTTGTCACGTGCGCCGAATACAACAGGTGTAGACCTTACAGTGAAATGCTTTCTTACAAGACCTAACCAACAATGCAGTTTTTAAGTAAAAAAATAAGTATTAGGAAAACAATAGATAAATAAAGAAATAAAAAACAGTAAATAGAGAGTAAAAAATAACAATAGCGAGGCTATATACAGGTGATACCAGTACAGAGTCAATGTGCGGGGGCACCGGTTAGTTACGTTAATTGAGGGCGGGTAGCCATGCAAATAGTCTGGGTAGCCATTTGATTACCTGTTCAGGAGTCTTATGGCTTGGGGGTAAAAGTTGTTGAGAAGCTTTTTGGACCTAGACTTGGAGTTCCTGTACCTATTGCCATGCAGCAGCAGAGAGAACAGTCTATGACTAGGGTGACTGGAGTCTTTGAACATTTTTAGGGCCTTCCTCTGACATCCCCTGGTATAGAGGTCCTGGATGGCAGGAAACTTTTACTGGGCTGTACGCTCTACACTCTGTAGTGCTTTGCGGTCAGAGGCTGAGCAGTTGCCATACCAGGCAGTGATTCAACCAGTCAGGATGCTCTCAATGTTGCAGCTGTAGAACCTTTTGAGGATCTGAGGATATTTTCAGTCTTTCAATCTCCTTAGGGGGAATAGGCTTTGTTGTGCCCTCTTCATGACTGTCTTGGTGTGTTTGGACCATTCTAGTTTGTTGGTGATGTAAACACCAAGGAACTAGAAGCTCTCAACCTGCTCCACTACGCCCCGTCTATGAGAATGGGGGTGTGCTCGGTCACCCTTTTCCTGTAGTCCTCAATCATCTCCTTTGTCTTGATTACGTTGAGGGAGAGGTTGTTATCCTGGCACCACACGGCCAGGTCTCTGACCTCCTCCCTGTAGGCTGTCTCGTCGTTGTCGGTGATCAGGCCTACCACTGTTGTGTCACCTTCAAACTTAATAATGGTGTTGGAGTCATGCCTGGCCATGCAGTGTTGAGGATCAGCGTGGCAGATGTGTTGTTACCTACCCTTACATCCTGGGGGCGGCAGAGTCAGGAAGTTCAGGATCCAGTTGCAGAGGGAGGTGTTTAGTCTCAGGATCCTTAGCTTAGTGATGAGCTTTGAGGGCACTATGGTGTTGAACACTGAGCTGTAGTAAATGAATAGCATTCTCACATAGGTGTTCCTTTTGTCCAGGTGGGAAAGGGCAGTGTGGAGTGCAATAGAGATTGCAACATCTGTGAATCTGTTTGAGCAGTATGCAAACTGGAGTGGGTCTAGGGTTTCTGGGATAATGGTGTTAATGTGAGCCATGACCAGCCTTTCATAGCACTTCATGGCTACAGACGTGAGTGCTACGGGTCTGTAGTCATTTAGGCAGGTTACCTTAGTGTTCTTGGGCACAGCGACTATGGTGGTCTGCTTTAAACATGCTGGTATTACAGACTCAATCAGGGACATGTTGAAAATGTCAGTTTAGACACTTGCCAGTTGGTCAGTGCATGCTCAGCGTACACGTCCTGGTAATCCATCTGGCCCAGCGTCCTTGTGAATGTTGACCTGTTTAATGCTCTTACTCACGTCGGCTACGGAGAGTGTGATCACACAGTCGTCCAGAACAGCTGATGCTCTCATGCATGCCTCCATGTTGCTTGCCTCGAAGCGAGCATAGAAGGGATTTAGCTCGTCTGGTAGGCTCGTGTCACTGGGCAGCTCGTCGCTGAGCATCCATTTGTAGTCTATAATAGTTTGTAGGCCTTGCCACATCCGACGAGCGTCGGAGCTGGTGTAGTACGATTCAATCTTAGTCCTGCATTGGTGCTTTGCCTGTTTGATGGTTCGTCTGAGGGCATAGAGGGATTTCCTATAAGCGTCCGGGTTAGAGTCCCGCTCCTTGAAGGTGGCAGCTCTACCATTTAGCTCGATGCGGATGTTGCCTGTAATCCATGGTTTCTGGTTGGGGTATGTACGTACAGTCACTGTGGGGACGATGTCATCGATGAACTTATTGATGAAACCAGTGACTGATGTGGTGTACTCCTCAATGCCATCGGAAGAATCCCGGTACGAATTCCAGTCTGTGCTAGCAAAACAGTCCTGTAGCTTAGCATCTGCGTCATCTGACCACTTCTTTATTGACCGAGAATTATGGTCAGATTTGCCAAATGGAGGGCCAGGGAGAGCTTTGTATGTGTCTCTGTGTGGTGTAAAGGTGGTCTAGAGTTTTTTTCTTCTGGTTGCACATTTAACATGCTGATAGAAATTAGGTAAGACTGATTTAAGTTTTCCTGCATTAAAGTCCCCGGCCACTAGGAGTGCCTCCTCTGGATGGGCGTTTTCCTGTTGCTTATTGCCTTATACAGCTGAGTGCTGAGTGCGGTCTTAGTGCCAGCATCCATCTGTGGTGGTAAATAAACAGCCAAAATATAGATTGACTCTCAAAATATAGACTCTCTTGGCAAATAGTGTGGTCTACAGTTTATCATGAGAAACTCTACTTCAGGCGAGCAAAATCTAGAGACTTCCTTAGATTTCATGCACCAGCTGTTGTTTACAAATATACACAGCCTGACCCCCCTAGTCTTACCGGAGTCTGCTGTTCTATATAGCCGGTGCAGCGTATATCCCGCCAGCTGAATGTTGTCCATGTCGTCGTTCAGCCATGACTCGGTGAAACATAAGATATTACAGTACTTGAATTCCCGTTGGTAGGTTATTCGTGATCGTATCTGATCTAATTTATTGTCCAATGATTGTACATTGGCTAGTAATAAAGGCAGATTTCCCACTCGCTGTCGACAGAGTGGGAACTCCGTCTCCTTCTCCTGCCAATAACTGTGGATTTGGCCTTGTCGGGTGTCTGAAGTACATCCTCCGAGTCAGGCTCATTGAAAAATAATATTTCGTTGGAGAAAAATAAAATATCGTCCAGTCCGAGGTGAGTAATCGCTGTCCTGATATCCATAAGCTCTATTCGGTTATAAGAGACGATGGCAGGAACATTATGTACAAAATAAGTTACAAATAATGCAAAAAAACACACATAATAGCACAATTAGTTAGGCGCTTGTAAAACGTCTGCCTTTACCTCCGGCGCCATTTAATGACTGATTGGCAATGGTGTATTGCTTGACATAAAAGTTTATGTAGTGGTCAAACATTTGAGGTTTAGGCATTAAAACCACACTTCATGCGAGAATTGGGTGTGGAGGGAAATGACCATGTGGTTCATTAGAATCTGTTATGCAAACTGCGTCTTATCACACCCACTGTTTATTAGTGCGTGATGGAGCCTTTGAGGACCCTTAGTATCTACGGGTAAGGGTTATTGTTGTAGTTTAGAAGGAACTTGCATTGCCAGGCCAGCTAACTCCCATAATAATACCCCACTCAGGGAATAGGCTGGGTCCTCATTAGCCAGGTTGATGGATTGTATGGACAAAGCGCTATGCTCTTATATTCCGTGTTGATAGGGCTGGTGTGTCTCTGGAGCATGTGGACCCTGCTGCAGATACCTAGCCATTAGGGCTGCTAATGGATGAAGGGTGTGGGGGAGTGTGTGATGTGTGTGAAGGTGCTCTGAGAGGCTGTTAGAAAAGGAAAAAAGGAGAGGTTAACACATAAACAAGGGAATCGTTTTTAGATCACTCCCACCAATTCTATAGGCTGCATGTCTTCCCTCTCAATAACAAGTACTGTAGAAACAGCCCACTACACAATATGGCACACATGTCAAACCAACACAAATACTGAAGAAACAGCCCACTACACAATATGGCACATATGTTAAACCAACACAAGTACTGTAGAAGCAGCCCACTACACAATATGGCACACATGTCAAACCAAATTGACTAAATTGAAAGAGTGCAATCCTCCCTTCACTACTGGCTGAGGTGTATTTGCAGAACAGAGAGAAGTGGGATAGAGACTGTTACACCAATAGACCCAATGAGAAGTCCCATCCTTTCACTCATTCTGTCTCTATCAACTTATCAATTAATCCCAGCAGGCTCCCAGGTGTTTTGCAGTAAGCCTTCAAAGCCTCATTGTACCTTCTCCTTTAGAGAACCATCCTCCCAGCTGACAATGGTTCTTACACCAGGGAAGCAGGGAGAAAAAGGTTGAAAGTAAATGTTCTTTGTGTCGATTGATCTCACTTGGCTGCTGGCTAAGTTGACTTGTCCCTGTTAAGTTGGTGTGTTGTAAGCCCTAACACTACATTCACCCCCTAATCCTAGTTATAGAGAAAGGGAATTGCAATGTATTTATATCAGTGACTAAGATAGAATTTTTGGTGAACACACAGCATCCATATGCTACACAATTGAGAGCACCCTGTCAGGCTGTATCACCGCCCGGTACGCCAACTGCACCGCCCGCAATCGCAAGGCTCTCCACAGGGTGGTGCGGTCTGCCCAAAGCATTACAGGGGGCAAACTACCCGCCCTCCAGGACACCTACAGCACCCGATGCCACAGGAAGGCCAAAAAGATCATCAAGGACATCAACCACCCGAGCCACTGGCTGTTCACCCCATCTATCATCTAGAAGGCGAGGTCAGTACAGGTGCATCAAAACTGGGATGGAGAGACTGAAAAACAGCTTCTATCTCAAAGCCATCTGACTTTTAAAAAGCCATCATTAGCACATTAGAGGCTGCTGCCTATAGACAGACTAGAAATCACTGGCCACTTTATGAAATGGAACACTAGCCACTTTAATAACGTTTTCATATCTTGCATTACTCATCTCATATGTATATACTGTATTCTGTGCTATTCTACGGTATCTTAGTCCAATGCCGCACTGACATCGCTTGTCCATTTACATTGTCAAATAAAAGTGAACAAATCAAAACTATGACATAACACATATGGAATCATGTAGTAACCAAAAAAGTGTTATACAAATCAAAATATATTTTATATTTGAGAATCTTCAAATAGCTACCCTTTGCCTTGATGACAGCTTTGCACACTCTATGAATTCTCTCAACCAGCTTCACCTAGAATATTTTTTCATCAGTCTTGAAGGAGTTCCCACATATGCTGAGCACTTGTTGGCTCAGATCTCAAATATATTTTGATTTGTTTCACACTTTTTTTGGTTACTACATTATTCCATATGTGTTTTTTCCTAGTTTTGATGTCTTTTATTCTACAATGTAAAAAATAGTGCAAATAAAGAAAAACCCTTGAATGAGTAATATTCCAAACTTTTGACCGGGGGTGTATATATTCTTAATTCATTCCTTACTTAGATTTTTGGGTATTTGGGTATATGTTGTGAAACTGTTAGATATTACTGCACTGTCGGAGCTAGAAGCACAAGCATTTTGCTACACCCGCAGTCAGATCAAGAACATAAGCGTTCTGAGCTTTGATCAACGCTGGGAGCAACATTTTAACCTGTAACTGGTTTTCATTATTGTGTACAAAAATACTTTTTTTCTTTATTATATACACTTTTCAAATTAGAAATGTTCTCGGTGTACTCATATGTAGTTACGGCCCTGTGACGTCATAGCAGTTTTCCAATTTTTATTTCCAATTAATTGTGGCGAAATATAAAGAAGTGTGTGTTCACAAAGTGGTCTGCAGGGTTGTTGTTACAACAGTAACCAGCAGAGAGGAGCAAAGCACCGTCATTCTCATCAGCCTGTTAGCCTGCTACTGTACATACATGTAATGAAGTGTGCACCCCACCCTCAATCCAGCCTGTATTCTATCAAGTAGTGTATTTTATTCATAGATGAGGATATGCTAATGTATTGGTTTATTCTGACTAAGTTGATAGGAAAAATTCTAAAGAGATGTTATTAGAAGGAACACTCTTTTCTTCTGGAATTGGAATGACTGATGAAGCTTCCTCTATATGAAGTCTCTCTCTCTTTCTTCTTCCCTGCAGGAGCGCAGGCGGAGGAGGAGGGAGTGGTGTCCCATCTGCCCATCGTAATGGAGTCGTTGGGTCTTCTGCTTTTAACTTTCCAGGCACTGTCACTGCTCTTTACACCTAAAAAATTCGGGGAATAGCCTGGCGCACTGGTCAGTTTCCTGGCAGGGGCTAACGAGTTACGACAGGTGCCAATGTCCATCATATCACTGTGCTGAGAGGTGGTGCTGCTGTAAGCTAACAAGCTAACATGTCAGCCCCCGTGCCTCCCCAGGACCCCCCTTGGGGTAGGGAGGGTGTTGGAAGGGGGGTTCTGGCTTCAAACAGGAAGACAGACAGGCAGGCAGGCAGACAGCTGTTGAAGTAATGCTCTGTGTTGTTAGTGTTATATAATGTACAGTCATGTGAAAAAGTAAGTTCATTTTTTTACATATTTGGACAGATGGATATGTAATCTTCACTTCAACACTATTGACAGATAAAGGTTACCCAATTTAACAAATCACACCCCCCAAAAAAACTGTTATGCAATTAAAATAAATGAAAATGCCTTTTCCTTATGGGGAAAAAGTTAGTACACCCCTACGTTTACCATCACATAAAATGGCAAAAATTATAATTAGGTGTACCAAAACAAGTGCAAATGATTAGAAAACATTAGGGTCCAGCCTTCCATAAAGATAAGAAAATTGGTCTGGTTTGGTCTTAACCATATGGTTTGGTCTTACACATCATTCAAAGATCAAAAGACCTACCTGAGGCCCTCAGAAGAAAGATTATTGATGCCCACAAGTCTGGGAGGGGTTACAAATCCATTTCCAAGCAATTCAAAGTACATCATTCCACTGTCCGACGAAAATTCCAGACCACTGGCAAACTACCAAGGACAGGTTGTCCCACCAAAGTCAGCCAAAGCTGACTGAAAGATGCTCAAAGAAGTCTCTAAGAACCCCAGATTAACATCAAGGGATCTACAGGCCTCTCTTGCCTCAATCAATGTCGAAGTGCATGGGTACCCTGTCAGAAAGAGACTGCACAAACTTGGCCTACATGGGAGGTCAGGAAGGAAGAAACCTCTGCTCTCAAAAAAGAATATCAAGACACAGCTGACTTTTGCCAGACAGGCTGTTGTATAAAACATTACATCTTCAAACTAAGGGCAAACATGGCATCGGTAACAGAGAGGGAGAAAGATCTGATGATTCGTATGGCATTGCACATGGTCAGTGTGAACCAGAGTGACTTGACAAAACGGGTCAAGTATGCTGTACAAACAGAACGGTAACGACACAGGACGTCTTATTTAATGAAAGGGGTTGCAGTCTGCCGTGAAGCATTCATCCATCTATACGGGTAAGAGTCTAGCTACAGTTTCAGATATGCCATTTTGCATCACTAGTAATAGCCTATTTGCCAAGATGTTCTACTAAGATAGACCACATCCTGTCGTTTCCAATTGGAGGCAAGTGAGCAGAGTAGGTGTCGAGATGGGTTTTTCAAAGTCGCGTTTATTGGTCTATCAGATGTCAGTCAGTTGGCTTAGTGACGTCAATAAAATATATCGTCATCATATTCAAATTAAGTTCAAAATGAGATGCAGATGTTCGTTGGACTGGAGATTTGGAGAAGAGGGACTTCAACACTTGATTTGATGCAGCTAACGTTAAGTAACTATTCGTTGTTGAGACTTTTATAACGCCACCAAGATAGAAAAGTAAGTTACAAATATATAGTTTAATGTTATGCATGTTCTATCAATTATATATTACATTTTTTTATAGTGGGCGTTAACTGTTTGGCTAGCTATTTTCCATTAAAAAAACATTCTGAGGAACAGTAACGGTAAGTTAGCTAACAGTTAACGTTAGCTAAATCAATAACGTTAAATTAGCTGGGCTCCGCACATGCAAGAAACTAGCTGACAACTAGTTAACAGTTGTCAGTTTAGCAGAGTAGTCATTCAGGACCGCACATCTGAGAGAGAGAACAGGACTTAAGTTATTTGTTTACTCAAAGAGCTAGAATCAGCTAGAACATTGATGAGCACAGACGAACAGCGTTAGTATGTATTAATGTACTCTCTACAGTACTGCATTGTTACACCTTAAAATAGCTAGAACCAGGTGTTGGAACCAAAATTATTTTATAGTCGTTGTGTTTTGAACAGGACCATTACCAGGCGGACATTGGAATTAGTTTCTGAGTGACAGTGAGGACAAAGCACTGTTCCCCCAACTAGCGGGCTGAATTTGGCCCATGGGTGTTTTTATTTGGCCCCCAAAGTTAATAAAAAATATATTTTTTTTTATTATTGTACATAAAATACTTTAAAAACACCAGGAAATCCGCTCCAAGTGATTTGTATTTAATAATCTATTAATGCATAATAGAGGAACCTGATCGTTTACAAAAGTAAGCAAGGTTTGAATGATTATATTTTAGTGAAACATTATATTTGTTTGGGCTTCTTGCAGTCAATTTGCAGTCTACAAAAAAGATTTGGCAAGCGGCTGAATCTAGTTGATGATCAATGGGATAAAGGGAATGGATGACTCCCCTTTTCTCTTTTTGTTTTTGTTCACTTCACCAGGATAGTGAGATGGGGGGAAGTCCAAGGACCAAAAGAAAAGTACTCTCCGGTGAAACACTTCAGTTTTTGCTGTGCTATGGTTTTTGGTTCGTTAACTTCACCATTTATTTTTCTATGAGGGGGTAGGCATGCTCGACATGGCCTTCCAGGATGCAATCAAAGGCACTAGATCTAAGTAAGAGGTCTTACACAATGCCAGTTTTTCCCCATAAACTGCTAAGGTTTTTGTCAATTATGTCCTCCATTTTTGTTATTACAATCTATAAGATGACGACGTACTTGGTTTTGGCGGCTTTTAGTCTTTTCCGGGAGCTGTATTCTCTTAAAAAAGTAACATCTGTATGAGATTAACTTTGTGATATTTTTTTTCATCTTTCGTGAACCCTGTTGAAAGACATTTTTACCAGAAAAGTATCACGAATGAAATTTATTTTTATTGACAAAGATAGTCAATAATCAGAATAAAACACTTTTCAAAGTGCTCCTCACACACAGCATAACCCCATTTCTTCAGGTCCTCTGCAGACTGATGTCCCTACGACTGATGTTTCTCAGCCATATCTTCCTCCTGAGTAATTACAAAACTCTGTAAGGTTTAATCTCACATTTTATTGAATTCAGCTGGATGTTGGTCTATGCTTAAGGTCTCCTGTTTTATAGTTAATTTAGTAGTGTAGTGGTTGCTATAACATCTGTGGTACAATATTGTAGTTTGTAGATAATAGTTTATGGTTATGTCCTCTATCCCTGTTATTCACCCTGATTTTATTTTAATAGTACTCTACAGTTAATTTGGTGCACTGTTTGCTATTTGCTCAATCTTCTCCCACTGCCGGCCACTGGGCTTCCTCTCACTGCCATATTTTCCACCTTCTCCAAAGTGGAGAAAGTGGAAAGCTTCAAGTTCCTCGGCGTACACATCACTGACAAACAGGAATGGTTCACCCACACAGACAGCGTTTTGAAGAAGGTGGAACAGAACCTCTTCAACTTTAGGAGGCTAAAGAAATGTGGCTTATCACCCAAAACCCTAACAAATTTCTACAGATGCTCAATTGAGAGCATCCTGTCGGGCTGCATCACCGCCTGGTACGGCAACTGCACTGCCCATAACCGCAAAGCTCTCCAGAGGGTGTTGCGTTTTGCTCAAGGCATTACTGGGGGCAAACTTCCCACCCTCCTGGACACCTACAGCACCCGTTGCCACAGGAAGGCCAAAATGATCATCAATGACGTCAACCACCCGAGCCACTGCCTGTTCACCCCGCTATCATCCAGAAGGCGAGGTCAGTACAGGTGCATCAAAGCTGGGACCGAGAGACTGAAAAACAGCTTCTATCTCAAGGCCATCAGACTGTTAAATAGCCATCACTAACACACCAGAGGTGACTGCCTATAGTCACTGATTGGAAATCAAAGGCCACTTTAAGGAATACAACACTAGCCACATTTACATACTGCATCACCAATCTCTTGTGTATACTGTATAATATAAAGCTTACTATGCCACTGTATCTTAGTCCAATGCATCCCTGACATACAGTATATGTATGTATTCTCAATCCATTCCTTACTTAGATGAATGTGTATTTGGGTATATGTTGTGAAACTGTTAGATGTTACTTTTTAGATATTACTGCACTATCGGAGCTAGAAGCACTAGCATTTCGCTACACCAGCAATAACATCTGCTAACCAAGTGTATGTGACCAATAAAATGTGATTTGATTTGTTAACTTAAGCTAGCTATGACAATCGGTTTGTATTGCTAGTACTCTATGGATTTGGGTTATTGTTTATTGTTTAGTTACCTCCTAAGGATCGGACCCTTTTTAGAATTTTCACCTAAAATGACATACCCAAATCTAACTGTCTGTAGCTCAGGACCTGAAGCAAGGATATGCATATTCTTGATACCATTTGAAAGAAAAGTGGAAGTTTGTGGAAATGTGAAATGAATGTAGGAGAATATAATACATTAGATCTGGTTAGAGATAATACAAAGAAAAAAAACATGTTTCTTTTTGTTTTTTTTGTCACATCATCTTTTGAAATGCAAGATAAAGGTCATAATATTACTTAGGAGTCCAGACACAATTTAGATTTTGGCCGCTAGATGGCGGCAGTGTAATGTGCAAAGTTTTAGACTGATCCAATAAATCATTGCGTTACTGTTCAAAATGTTGTATCAAGACTGCCCAAATGTGCCTATTGGTTTATTGATACATTTTCAAGTACAAAACTGTGCACTCTCCTCAAAACAGTAGCGTGGTATTTTTTCAATGTAATAGCTACTGTAAATTGGACAGTGCAGTTAGATTAACAAGAATTTAAGCTTTCTGCCCATATAAGATATGTCTATGGCCTGGGAAATGTTCTTGTTACTTACAATGTCACGTAAATCACATTAGCGCACGTTAGCTCAACCGTCCCGAGGGCGGGACACTTTCCTGTAGAGGCTAGCTGACGTTAGATGACTGGCTTGCTAGCTAACATTACGGGCGGGATCAGTGTGTAGTGATGTTATCTCAGAATGCCATTTTGCATTGCTAGTTATAGCCTAAGTCAAACAGTCAAACAGTGGGCAGACGGAGGGGACCCAGGACAGAGCCAATGAGCTGAACCAATTTTTTAACAGGTTCGATACTGGCCCTGTCCACCTCCCCTCCAGCTCCCCAGACCACACACCCTCACGGCTATCCCACCCCCACTTTGCTCACAGCACCTCTGCTGAGACAATCAGTGACCCCACCTCCGCCCCTGCCCCCCCTGGACTGATCCTCAACACCCCCCTTCCCCCCACCTCCCTACCTGGGCTGGCTTTCACCACCAACCAAGTGAAGAGAGAGCTGGAGAGACTACACCAGTGGAAAGCGGCGGGCCCCGATGGCATCAGCCCAAGGGTGCTGAGGGTCTGTGCTGACCAACTGTGTGGAATACTCCAGCGTCTTTTCAACCTTAGCCTGAGCCTAGAAAGGGTCCCTGTGCTGTGGAAAACATCCTGCCTCGTCCCAGTGCCCAAGAAGGCACACCCCACTGTCCTGAATGACTTCAGACCTGTAGCGCTAACATCCCACATCATGAAGACCCTGGAAAGGTTAGTCCTCGCTCACCTCAGACCCCTGGTGTGTTCATCAATGGACCCCCTGCAGTTTGCATACCAGCGCAACATCGGGGTGGATGATGCAATCATCTACCTTCTGCAGAGGGCCTACTCTCACCTGGACAACGCAGGTTGCACTGTGAGGGTCATGTTTTTTGACTTCTCCAGTGCCTTCAATACCATTCAGCCCCTGCTACTGGGTGAGAAGATGAGGAGGATGAAAGTGGAAGCACCCTTAGTCTCCTGGGTCACGGACTACCTGACCGGTAGGCCACAATTTGTGCGACTACAGAGCTGTGTGTCAGAACGGGCAGTTAGCAACACAGGGGCCCCCCAGGGCACGGTCCTGTCCCCCTTCCTGTTCACCCTCTACACCTCAGACTTCAGATATAACTCTGAAACATGCCACCTACAGAAGTTCTCGGATGACTCTGCTATTGTAGGGTGCATCAGGGGTGGGCAGGAGGAGGAGTACAGGAGCACAATCAGTGACTTTGTGTTGTGGTGTGAGCAGAACCACCTTCAGCTCAACATCAGCAAAACTAAGGAGATGGTGGTGGACTTCAGGAGAACCAAGGCACAACTGACTGCAGTCCCTATAAAGGGGATGGATGTGGAAATGGTTGAGTCATACAAGTTCTTGGGGGTCCATATGGACAACAGACTGGAATGGGCTGGTAACACCGGGGCCCTGTACAAAAAGGGCCAGAGCCGACTCTACTTTCTGAGGAGGCTCAGGTCCTTCAACGTGTGCAGTAAACTACTGCATACCTTCTACCAGTCTGTGGTGGCCAGTGCCATCTTTTTTGCAGTGGTGTGCTGGGGAGCAAACATCAAAGCCGGTGATGCTTCTCGGGTAAATAAGCTGATCAGGAAGGCTAGCTCTGTCCTGGGGATGAGCCTTGACACTCTAGAGGAGGTGGCAGAGAGACGGATCCTGGCCAAACTGCTGGCCATCATGGACAACGTCACCCACCCTCTGCACGCTATGGTTATGACGCAGAGGAGCTCTTTCAGTCACAGACTGATCCCACCACGGTGTGCCAGAGAGCGCCACAGGAGGTCCTTCCTGCCGGCGGCTATGAGACTATATAATGCCTCACCGGGGTGCCGTGCCGTCGGCAACATAGATCTGGAACTGTTGGGGTGCTAGGACCTAGTTTAACAATTATGCATCCATCCGTGAGTAACTCTGTTCCGTCAGCACTCATCCACTCAGGACCTACTTATTCATACAGGTCTGTATATACATACCCATGTACAGTTGTTATATTATATCACATGCAATATTGTAAGTAATTATTGGACCTAGGCATTCACTCAGGAATGCATATTAGTATCCTGCCAGTTGCACCTTTTCTCATTGCTTTTAGTATATCAAATGTGCAATAAGTGCAGTTGTCTGTAATTAAACCCTGCGCACTAAGGACTGTATTTTAAGGGAATTACTATTATTACCCCAATGATATCATACACACATTTAGCTATTAAAGTATCTCTTCCTGTCATTTACCTGTACAGTTTGTGTAAACATGCAAGTATTCACTTATCTGTAAATATAACTGTATACCTAACTGTACAGCTAATTTAACCATGCAAAATTTTCACTTACCTGTTCATTTACCCATTCTGTCTATTAAGTAAACTATTATTACCCTCGCTCATATCATACGCATTAGCTACTGAAGTATTTCTCTGCCATCAACCTGTATAGTATAGTTAACCATCCAACATCCACCAATGTATAGTGTACATATTCAGCCAACCACTCATACTACGCAATGTCCTTTTATAGCTTTTTTTTTGCACTCCAGATATCCTGTATTTCTATACTTTTTCATACTGCCGCTCTATGTATCATGTACCGTGTATCTGTCTTTTGTGTACTTTCGTTGTGGCATTTTGCACCTGCCCTGTGTTTTTGTTGTAGCTGCTTGATAATGAAATTTCCCCCCCGGGGGATCAATAAAGTACCTATCTATCTATCTATCTATCTATCTATCTATCTAATGTTAGCCGACGGTAGGTAGCTGACAAACCAAGTTAGCCAGATGTGTCTGACGGTGATTACGGCTATCCATTGTATAATAAAGCAAAAATATTTGTATCGGGAATTGTCTTTCAGCGTCAGTAGAACACACCTGTCTCTCCTCCACCAGTCATACAAGGAGAATGTTCTAATGCCTCCCATCAAAAAGAGAGCTGCCCTCGGGACGTTTGAGCTAACGTGCGCTAATGTGATTAACGTGACATTGTAAGTAACAAGAACATTTCCCAGGACATAGACATATCTTATATGGGCAGAAAGCTTAAATTCTTGTTAATCTAATGCAATCTTATTACCAGGACGCCACCCAGGACATAAACACTTTGGAAAGCTGCTGCCATCCCATGTGACAAAAGCAGAAGTGCGGCATCTCTACAAGGAATCTATGACAACACTTGGTATGTAAAGCATAAACAACACTTTTTTATTATTTAATTGACCTTCAACATGATTGGCACAACTTTTATTGATCTCACATTATTTCTGTATTTTCCAGAGGTACGTGTAGTCGGGCATTATTCTACTCATCTATACTTGGGAGGGGAATTTATGTTGTGCAAGGTTGTAATTTCCTCTACAGCTTCGAGCCTGGTGTTGCTGTCGCCAAGGAGCGTTCGACTCAGTCGGGACCAGTTTTCAGCTAATGTGCAACGCTGACATCCTTCCTCCCATAGTTGGTCTGCCTGTACAAGCACCACCTGGACTGGACACAGCTAGACAAACATATCTTTTTGAGAAGATCAGGGAGTTTTGCGACGAAGAGGCTATGGACATCACATGCCCTGCACCAAAGTCAAGGGCAGGACAGAAACAGGCTCTTCGAACATAGATTCCCTTTATGGTTCGGACGGCCCAGTCATCAACACTATCTGCAGTGCCTCTATTCAAATGCCTCTCTCCTAACACACAAATGACTCTCTCCTAACACGAATGACACTCTCCTACTATATATATATTTTTAAAAAAAATCATACTGCTGCTCAGCCACTTTACCCCTGATTGTATGCATGTACAGTAACTACCTCGTCTATCACTGATATCGTTATTGATATTGTTCTTGTACATACTATATTATTATTTGATTTATATTGACACTATCTATTTCTGATATTGCTACTATGCAAGTAATCATTTGGCTGTACCGTTTACACCTTAATATTTAGATTTTTTTTTATCTTGACACTTTCTGTTTACCTGGAATGTTTCCATATTGTAGGCTATACTTTTGGTCTTAATCTTTAATACACTACTCACTGTTTAGCACATGACCTCTTGTGAATCCTTAAAGAGATGGGTGGGTCTAAGGCTTAAGATGGGTGTAGACAAAGGAGAGGTCTCCAGTAGGTACCAAAACATTCAAAGGCTGTTTTCTCAAAAGTGAGTTTACAAGTTTATCAACTTTCAAAGCAGAATTACTTTCCCATTGTTCCTCAACTGCAGTGTATGAAATACCATTTTGTAGCTCATAGTCTCTACTTTTATCCAATTTAAAACACAGAAACTCAGACATTCAAAAGACCGATTCCAGGTGGTGAGTCACATTTTGTAATTGTCCCAGTCTGAAGTGCAGGTAGGTGTGCAAATGACCAAATGTGGCGTGTAAGCCCATTTCAGCCAGCTCAATCACATTCATGCGTTTCCACATTGTGAATGAGTGACTGCATTTTCGACCCATTTCTGAATTTTGTGGTGCAGTGATTAGAGAGCATTTTCCATCCAATGAATGAATTGTGCTCACTTACTCTGTCTATTATTGTTGTGTCTCTAACCAGGTGGAAGTCTATACATGTAGCACATCAGGGAATCGTCACATTATACCTGGTCCCATTTTTCTTACAGCAGTGAAGCTCGAGAATGAGGAACATCAATATAATATTTGGAATAATGTAATATTATTACTCCCCCTATAGGCAGTGATACACTCAGCACCTCATTCCACCCCTCTGTGCTCCCCTTTCCCAACTCTTTATTGGACAAATTTTTCCCCTTGATGTATTGCCTTTATATAAGAGCGTGTCAAAGCTGTAGTGATGTGAAGGATTGCATGGCCACAACAGGGAGTGTGGTGCTGGGCCAGACCAGGGACAAAGGAAAACGGACCCTCTGTAGTCTGACAGAGAGCTGGCATTGCAGCGATGGGAGTAGAACCAAACAGGATTGGAGGGATGGAGGTGAGAGGGTCTGGCATGGAGCCCTGTGACTTCTCTCTGACCTTCCCCAGTCTTTTGTGCGGTACCCAGGCCAGTCTCATCATTAGGTCCAGGTGGGCATCAGGGCGTGTGCCAGGGCGTGTGCGTCTCCATGGCTGTGGGGTCCTGTGAGCTGTCATCCAGGGTGTGAGGGTCAGGGGGAAGGTGTTATGCTGACTGGGGAGGGTCCAGGGTGAAGAACCTCACTGAGGAGCTGGAGGAGTGCCACAGTCCTTTTAAACACAGTCAAAACCCATTAGAAATACAGTATCAAAGAAAATAAATATACTGAACAAAAATGTAAATGCAACAGGCAACAATTTCTTAGATTCAATTGAAATACATTCATTAGACCCTAATCTATGGATTTCTCATGACTGGTTACAGATACTTAAAAAAATGGGCTTATCGTAGAGAAATGAACATTACATTCTCCGGCAACAGCCCTCTCAAAACTTGAGACATCTGTGGCATTGTGTTGTGTGACAAAACTGCACATTTTAGAGTGGCCTTTTATTATCCAGAGCACAAGGTGCACCTGTGTAATGATCATGCTGTTTAATCAGCTTCTTGATATGGATTATCTTGGCAAAGGAGAAATGCTCACTAACAGGGATGTAAACAATTATGTGCACAACATTTGAGAGAAATACGCTTTTTGTGAGTATGGAACATTTCTGTGATATTTTACTTAATCTCATGAAACATGGGACCAACACTATTTTTGTTCAGCGTAGATTTATCTCTCAGCTGATATATTCTGATGGATATTGTGTGTGTATAGCTCTGGGAAATCAAATCTTGTAATCAAAGACATGACTAGATGTGTATTACTTCCAGAGAAACATTTATTTCCTTGTTTCATACATAATTTATCTGTTTTTAATTAAAACATCTGTCACATCCAGGACCTGCAACATGACATCTTCATGTCAAATCTCATTAAAAAGATGAACAAATACATCTAAGATAGAAAAAGAGGATTCCATCCTCAGCCGGCAACATTCCGCCACGATCTGTGGCCTCGTGTGCCACTCAAGTGACAGTCTATTTGGAGCGTTGCGCCACCACCAGCTCTGGCGACGAGCGCAGCTCAGCTGTGAAATTGGAGCGGCACGTTGACCCGCGAGCTTCCGCCTGGGCCTTCGCTC
Source organism: Thymallus thymallus (assembly GCA_023634145.1). Lineage (NCBI taxonomy): Eukaryota > Metazoa > Chordata > Actinopteri > Salmoniformes > Salmonidae > Thymallus > Thymallus thymallus. Next base: position 38,465,209 of record CM042414.1, on the reverse strand, counting down.
CTCCTCCATCTTCTCTACTCAGCCAGCCATCCAGATGAGGAGGAACACCGTCTCTCTGTCTCTCGCCTCTTTCCCTTACCCCTTCACAGCAGAGAGCATCCCTGCCCATTTCACTCAAGTGCTCACGGTCCGAGGAACTGCGACCAGACAACCTGTTGACGCGGGACGTCAAACTCTATGTGTCACGATGGTTAAGAGTGTTTTCCATTACCCCGTTTGTCAGTGTGGTGGGTGGCCTCATGCCATAGTCCATTGGTTATTTCTCTGAGATGAGGAGGAAACTTCTACAGTGTTGTTGATAAGAAAGAAAAACTAAACTGTGTGGTGTGTTGAGCCTCACCAGCATCATTATTTGTGAAATACAGCCTTATTAGAGCTACTGTGCCATGCATGTAACCATGGCTCTCTAATAAGACAATAATAGAAATAAAATATTTAGCAGGTATTAGATTTAATAACTGCTCACATTAGAAAGACATAGCCTTATGGTTAGTTGTTTTCTTTTACTTAAGCAACATACTTTCCCCTTCAGATCTTCTTATGACTACTGAGAAATACACTAGCTTACTGTATCCTAATCTCCTTGCAAACATAGCTGAGCCCACTTTTGCTATTTGCACAAATCCCTGCATGTTTGTTTTCGGAATAGCGCCCAGACAAATCACATTCGAACATCACTCAGCCACCGGTGAAGCCAATTTTAACTTGCCTCTTATCTAAATGTTGACATTTGAACCTCAAAGTAATGTCTCTAGGAATGATGTGGCTAAGTCTCCGTTAATGGGCATCCTTTTAATGCTGGATGGCGGTAGCAGAGCAGTGCAGAGCGCCCCCTGGAAACACTGCCAAGTCGAGAGGAGTGAGAGAAAGGGAGAGAGAGAGAGGCTTCATTACAGGGGTTGAAACCGGTTTAGGGAACAGAACCTAAAACCAGAAAAGAACAAACATTTTTGAGCAACAGAATCAGAACAGGAAACGAAAGTGAACCATTATTTTAAAAGCATCGGAACCATTTAATAACGTAATAAAGCGCTTATGCAAAGCCCTCATTTTGACCCTCAGAAACTTCCAGTGACTGCCTGCCAGCTGAAAATCTTTGTATCCAGTATGTGTGCGTGTGTAGGCTACCTTTTCATTCTGGTGCGGCTCTGCACACACAAGCTTGTTAACTAGATAGCTAACTTTCGGAAATTCAAAGACATTCAAAGCAAATATTTGTATAATTACCCAAGCTAGACCACAGCCTGTTGTTTCCAGTGGGAGCAAATAAATTATAGCGGGTAGTACAAGCAAGGTGGTGAGCAGAGCCAAGCACGAGCTAGCAAGATCCTATTGCCACGTTCTAGGTTATATTTGCATATGTCCGTTAGGGAATGCCTACAATTCACCCTTGCACTCCTTCTATACAACACAATTCTTTGAAATTTTGGCAAAGGGTAAAGTCTACTAAACTTTGTCCACTCTGATTGTAATAGATTCTAGTTTTGGGAACAGAAAACTGCATTGAGATCAAATGTTTCATCGATCAGAATATGTGCAGAATGTCTTCACCTACTGCCGGCCACTGGGCTTTCTCATCATCATTTGGTGGTGACAGGTATAACTCTGTGGGCCTAATTTATTTTAATGCACCTCCTAACAAGATGCTCAGTGCTTCAAGCCTTCACCCTCGCTTGCTCTCTCCTCAATCTCAATATTTCAGTCGCATCTCGCGCCTTACACTTTTCTGTCCAATGCATGCAAACAATTGCTGCTTGTCCGCTCCATAGCAAGCTGCTCTCTCCGCACTGATTGGTAAAGTAATTTATTGTTGAGCTAAATGTAAAAAAATAATAATAATTCAGAGGCTTAAAAAGGAACCAAAAGGAACAATATAAACCATTATTTTGGGTAGGATTCAAACCTGTTCAGAACTTTCTGGTTCAGAACTAAACGATTGGAAAATAGTTTTGGTTCCAACCCCTGCTTGATTAATTAATAATATATCTGAAATGGAAGGAGATACAAAGGCAGGAAATGAAATAACCTAATACTGTGGAAGAGAGGACAGGGCGACCAGGATCTAAAATTAAGGACTGTGAGGAGTGGAGGTCATGATTTAAGACGATAGATATACTTTCCTGCTGTCAACGCCGATGAGCTGAGGATTATGGGGGCAAGGTGACTGGGCTGATATAGGCAACTTCGTGACCCTCCATGACCCTGGTAGTGAGTAACTATACATTTCTGCTGTAAGATAATCACTCTCCTCCTCATGTTAACATGATCTAAGTGTCTAGAGGAAGAGACTGTGTGTGCACATGTGTTATCTAATAATACATAGTTTGACACAGAGAAATAGGATGACGTTGGCCTGATAAGGAAGTACATACAGTATAATGGAGTCCGTGATAGGCCTAGTGGTGTATGTCTCTCTCATCTCACAATTCACTGTTATTGTGTGTCGTAACCTTGAGATGCCACAGATGATAAAACATCGTCAGTAGAAAGAAATAGTACTTTAACCACCTTTAACCAAAAGGAAGGGTAAAAAAAAACTCCTCCACCATTCTCCTTGAGTTTTTAACAGCTGCATCATACATATCTCAGGGGACACCCATAGAAAGGTGGCCTGGGCCGGCTATTCATCTTTAGTGACATGTTTATTTTTATTTACAATGTCTGTCTAGTTTTCTAAAACATTACTATATCCATGGGTGTGCGTCTGTGCATTTGTGTGTTGAGTGTGAGTGTGTTATAAACGTGTCCATTTATTACTCTAAGAAAGAAATACACACTAATGCAACATTGGGCACTTGAGTAGAGGAAGATGAAGAGATAGAGATTAGAAAATAAGAAATCCAGATCAAGAGAAAGGAGAAAACACAATAAATATTATCCAGACTCATATAATTCGGCCAAAGTCATCGGAATAAAGAGGAGAAAGCATATGTTGTAGTTCAGCAGCATTTGTTTCGGGATGGAAATGTGTAATATTGCCATTATCCTTCAAGAATGTGCTGCATCAAGTATCATATATAAACATATAACAGATTCAGAGTCATAGGAATGTAAGAAGTATTGGGTTGCATATATTCTGCTTTAAAATATGTCTATGATGCTGAGGGCATACCATTATAGCATATAATGAATACATTCCTCCTTGTACCTAATTTGCCTCTCATCATCCCTCTCCCCTCCCTCTCTATATTCATCTCTCTTACCCACCCTCAAGTCAATTTTTCCCCATCCATCCGTCCATCCATCCCTCTCTCTCTCTCTCTCTCTCTCTCTCTCTCTCTCTCTCTCTCTCTCTCTCTATTTCTCATGCAAAATCTACAATTCCCCCTCATATTACGCGAGGGCTTGCAAATTTGACCAATCACTGCATAAAACAGTCAAATCATCGCAATGTTATTGCATAAAACAAGAACCATCACTGCAGTACAAAAGGAGGGCTTGCAAGTTCAACCAATCACCGCACAATATACAGCGCAGTATGGTTCAATCAAGTCCCACGTCAACAAACTTTTCCCCTCGTCAGCACATTTTCGCTTCAAATTGGACAAAATCATTGCATATTGGCATGTCAGATTTGCAGCAAAATCCTGGAGGGTCTGATTCATAATCCAAACAAGGCAAACAAAATCCCTGCATTCATGGTAAGGGCCCAGAGTTTTCCAGAATTTTGTCATAGCAGTGTGTAACCGTAATCAGGCAGTTAAGCAGAAAACTAAAGTAAATTTAGAGCCGAGGGAGTTAAAGAAAACAAACATTGTTTAGCACTATGTGATGATGATATTGGACACAGTTTGAGTTATTTAAGAACTGCTTGAAAGATCTGAAGCCATGCTGCTCCGACAACAGCATGAAGGCAGAAATGATGCCAGTGAAACATGATAAAATTGCAACCTACTGATCTTTGCTGGAGACTGTAATTAGTGCTATCTACAGTGTAGTTATGCTAATATGGCCCTTATCGTAATCCCTCTCTCGGTTTGCTTTTCTTTTCGCTCTTTTCTTTATAGTCAGTCAACCATTCAACTCCACAATGATCAGCTCGGTCCTCTTGAGGTTTGTGCATTAAGGAAAAGCATACCCAGTGGAGTAGTAGGCCTTTTTCATCAAATTGTTTTATAGTCCTATCAGTCAGAGTTGCTATGTAGTGCTGTAGACAGGTCTGAGAGTAGGGGATTTGCCCCAGCACATTCTATGAATTGCATTGTGAAATAGTGGGACATACAGCAGCAGATATGCATTTGCAGAAATCCGCTTGATTGCCATTGGCCTGCCCTTTTACTGTAATGGTAATAACTGCAGCGGACATTGCAATCAGAGACCCTGTGACCCTTGGATAAAGAGGGCTTTCATAAATTACCATTTCAAAGCATTCTAGGAAGGGAAAAATCAACAGAGCAAAGTTCGTCAAAACAATTTGCAGTTACAAAACACCGCAGAGTGACAGGAAGACATCACCATGGAAAATGATGTTCATTTTGTGAATGTCATGGGCTTCTATTTCACCATGAGCCTCAAGCAACGGGATGATGACAGTATATCATTTTACACCAGCAGACATTTTCTTATTATTCTCTAATGGATTGGTGGTTACAGTGCCTCCAACGTCAATAATCCTTCTGTGCCATTCAACCATTAAACCATTTTGTTTCTCATATCATTCGCTTTTTTGTCTCAGTTTACTTTGACTAATATTTCAGCTCTTTAATTCCTCAGCTTCAATTTCCTGCAAGCTAAATATTGTGTGTTCATTCCCCTCAGGTACCCCCAATCTATTAACAACACAAGGCAAAATCTCTCCCTTAGGATGTATTACAACAAGGAAAACAAATGTGTTTCTGTGTGTTTAGTGCTGTTGGCCCAACTGTGTTCAGATAGCTGGCCAGCTAGGTCTTGTAATATGTGGTGTATGGCAAAGTTCCACCCTTCCAAACAAGCCAACGATGCACCGCCCTCTCTCCCTAAACCCCGTCTTGGTCCAATCATTGGGGCCATTACAATGATTGGATATAAAGGGAGTGATTTTGTCGGAGGGCAATCAAAGCCAAATGGAGCTTCTTCATGCTTTTGTTCACCCTGACCCATCAGTTAGCCCTAATTATCCGCCCTGTAACAAAGACCCTGGCCGTATATGGAGAAAAGCCAAATGACCTAGAACAAAAGAGGAGTGGAAAACCAAACGAGATTGTGAAACAATGAAAATCACTATCAGAAAAATATTGTTTTGAAATCCTCCTGGAACTATTTAGGGAGTGATCATGCTGGCCTCAGAATGCTGATGAGGCCTCATCTTGGAATTTTGGACTGCCAGTCTGTACGCCTTTTCTGTCACTTTCAGAAAGCAGAGGACGGAGACAGTGCCATTTGCTTTGACGGTCAGCTGTTTAGGTAGTGCACCGATTGAATTTGATATCAGTATTTGAACTTGGCCTTGTAAGCCTTGTTGTAATCTGATAGCCAGGTGGGGAGCCCTCCTTTTTGGTGACCATTCGAAACCAAAAGCTGTTTTATTGCTATTAAAAAATAAGTTGTGATAGCTGTAAGCCTAATTGTTATTTTTTCATTTGTTTCGCCCAGTAGGCTAGTGCAATTTTGGTTTCATGTAGTCCTATTGGTATGAAAATAAACAACTGAGCAACTTGGTATTTAGAGCATTTCCACAAAATGTTTTGGGATTCAAATACAATAACTATTGTATAACAAATGTGTATTGTCATGCAGTGATAATTGAGATACTGTAAAATCATTAATGATTACTTAGTTTGGCTAACTTTTTTGTACTTCTTGTTGTAGGCCTACTTCATCATCATCATCCTCTGCCTGCATCCATACCTGTAGCCTACCTGCTTCTGGTATAATGCATTTCCAACTCTCACTCTATCAGTCTTGCTTTTCCATCTTCCTGAATTATAATGACATATTCTAACAGATCAATCTTTCTGGTAAACGTCATTAAATATTGCTAAGTTATTTAACTATAGTGTGGATGTAGGGCAGGTTTTTTTTTGCACATAATGAGCACCCAGATAATGTAGGCAACACAATAATATCAGACAGAGACAAGCTGGCCCGGTGAAACATTTTCACGGGCCGCCCCCGTGTTATGTTGCAATATTAATATTCTCGGAGCAGTCTTGTTGATACAAAATGTTTCAATATTCTCAGAAACACCTTGTTGATGCAATGCTTCAATATTCGCAGAATGTTTTCCTTCCTTGGCAAATAATGCAGACAGGCAAACACAAAAATATAGCTGGGTGCACACACTGTATGCCCCGTTCCACAAGGGTGGCTTCGTATAGCCTATAGCAGTGGGTCTGCAACCTTTTTCATATGAGTGACAACTTACAGTTTTTCCTACCATTTCTAAAGATCTGCTTGCCAGTTATGCATTGTAAGCTACTCGACCGAGCCCAGAAAATGTCTAACTGCCCACAAACTAAATAGACTAATTCTAGCTGGCTACTAGATAGAGACACTATCCATTAAGCCTCACCCCATGGAGCTCCAATATGTCTGCCTGTATCGAGCTGTAGGTTTTCATTCCTTGGTCAGGTTTTTTGTATTCATGCGTCCTTGTCAATTGTAGGCCTAAGTAGTTCCTTTAATGTACAGTATGCCTTTCATTTCAATGCATGTGTAGTATTTATTTGGCATAGTTTGCATTAGCAGTCAGTTTTTTTATGCTCCGGTTACTTCAACATTGATGTCGGTATTTCATGTTGCACTGTATGCAGGGCCTTGGTGTAGGGGCTGTGCTTGGCAGAGTGGGTGAGGTTATATCCTGCCTGGTTTGGCCCTGTCCGGGGGTGTTGTCTGGGTATTGTCGGAGGGGGCCACAGTGTCTCCTGTCTCAGCCTCCAGTATCTATGCTGCAAAAGTCTATGTGCCGGGGGGCTAGGGTCAGTTTGTTAAATCTGATGTTATTATCCAGTGTCTTGTGTGAATTTAAGTATGCTCCCTCTAATTCTCTCTCTCTCCCACTCTACCTCCCCTCCCGGAGGACCTGAGCCTACCCGGAGGACCATGCTTCAGGACCACCTGCCCTGATGACTCCTAGCTGTCCCCAGTCCACCTGGTCGTGCTGCTGCACCGGTTTCAACTCTTCTGCCTGCGGTTATGGAACCTTGACCTGTTCATTGGACGTGCCACCTTGCCCAGATCTGCTGTTTTCATCTTGCTCTCGCTCTACCGCACCTGCGCTCTATTGCACTGAAAAACCAAATGACATTCACTCCTGATGTATTTACCTGTTGCAACCTCCACAACTACTTTTATTATTATTTGACCCTGCTGGTCATCTATGAACATCTTGGAGAAAGAACTGGCCTTAATGGCCATGAATTGTTATAATCTCCACCCGGCACAGCCAGAAGAGGACTGGCCACCCCTCAGAGCCTGGTTCCTCTGGTTTTTCCTGGTTTTGCCTTTCTCAGGAGTTTTTCCTAGCCACCGTGCTTCTACATCTGCATTGCTTGCTGTTTGGGGTTTTAGGCTGGGTTTCTCTATAGCACTTTGTGACATCGGCTGATGTAAAAAGCGCTTTATAAATACATTTGATTGATTGATTGCACTGTTCCAGAAGTAGGCGAAAGGAGTCAATGTAGCCTGTGTATGATGAAGTTGAGTAGTACATTCCATAGAACTTTAAACCTAATATAGACCTTATATTGTGGTGATAACGTCTGTGAGTTTAAAAAATTGTGTAGAAGTGCAGTAAATGAGCTTCAACGGGTGTGTGTATTTCTACACACCCCACTTTGCCATACCCTGGGTTTAGCTGACGCCACCGCCGTTTCGGTATAGCATGAGGGGAGAAAATAAATGACCCAAGTTAGGCTCATATTGGTTAGGTTAGGCTCATATTGAAAATATTGTTCCGTGTCCGTTTGTGTTTGATGAGGAGAGAACTACTAATTAAAACACGTTTTCTGTGTGATAGGCAAATCACTAACCGTTGGCCATATTGCTGCAGCCATGTGTGAATTTCCATTTAAAATGCCTTTGTTTTGGTGGTTGGACCAAGGTAATTATCGATGGCTTCTCTCCCTTTAGACTAATAAGGTGGCTGCGCTGATGAATGGATCGCTGTGCTCTGCATTGAAAACATTGATTTTTGGGGATACATGTGCTTCCCACAGTGGCTGATGACAGTCAAATGGTGTTTCTGTAATTATATTTACACAGACTAGTATCTCTCAAGGCGCTGAAAGACACAATTTCATGTGCAACGACATCTCAAATGATAAAACTATTTGGTTTTGCTATACTTCCTGTACATATTTCAATGGCATGAGGTTCCCCAACCCCATCGCTACATAGAAAAGCATACAACAACATATTATTTCTCAAGGTCTCAATAATCTGAAGTTACATTACAATGTCATTGCAGTACAGTTGCTAATGTTTTATGTCATGCTGACGGACAGTACCTGAACACGGCAGCCTTTCTTTCATGTTTTTATTTATTTTTATTTCACCTTTATTTAACCAGGTAGGTCAGTTGAGAACAAATTCTCATTTGCAACTGCGACCTGGCGGACCTGACATGTAATATAATAATTATAATATAATATAATGCGACCTGACATGTAATATCCAAACAGATGCTGACTATACTGACATCAAAGTAGTAAGTGTATGTTTGTATGTGTGTGTGTGTGTTCTTCCTGTGTGGTGTTTTGGGAAACATATGATACATCTTAGGCCGTCGTAGGAAAGAGACATTGTTAAAACACTCACAAACCCAAATTCCATTGCTATCGGGAAACCGGGCCCTGGTCAGGCAGGACTTGCATGGCGAGTCCGAAAATAAAATACAATATTTTCAGGCTAATCTTGTGTATTACTCCTCAGGGAAGGTCTGTGAGTGTGCTTTGGGAGTGTTATTGAATATGATGTGTCAGTTAAATAATTTATTCTGGTGTTTGCTAGTGCTAATTGGCAGAGAGAAGTGACTAGCACAGCTTTCTAGGACAGTGATGCAGCTGCTCAAGATAAGTCCTGATCTGTAATTGCTATTGACATTGCTTTCCGAGTAAGCCAGTTCATGCCGCAACATCAAATCAAATTTTATATACTTCATCTCCTGCTCACTGTTTTCCACATTCAGAAAAATATAACATCAACAACAACATCGACATCTCAGGCCATTCAAAATGTCCAACAAAGACATTGTTATGGCTTGCTTGTGTTGTTGTTCTATGTGGCAACCTGCGTAAATTCCTCTAGGACCTGTGAAACGCACAAGGCGTGGCGAGAACAGATTGCCGGGGAATCCAAGCGAGCACATGCAAAATCACTAAGGATTATTCTAAAGCGCTGAGTTGATCAATACGCGGAAGGCAGGCGAGAGGAGGAGTGCAGATCAGACTCCTGATTCAGGATGGGTTCACCCTTTTTGTTGGGTTGTGGGCTTTCTCTCCTCTCATCATTACACATTTGTTAGGTGATAAAATGTGTGTCCTCTCAGGCATAGTGAAGACATTGTTTATCAGTCTGTAATGTACTTATATTGGAGGGAAAACAAAGTCAGTCCACTACGCAAGAGTGGTAAAGCAGCCTTTACTGGTTCTAACATCATGCTGCCAGCTCTTAGCAACTATTTGGCCAAATTCAAACAACAGAGCTTTTTGAGGATCAGGTGACCCATGCCAAATCCTTTCTCCTGAGGGGGAAAAGGCGTTGTCGTGCCCTCTTCATGATAGTTTGTTTGTTTGTGATGTGAACACCAAGGAACTTGAAACTCTCGACCCGTTCCACTACAGCCCCGTCGATGTGAATGGGGCCCTGTTCAGAGTTGTGCTTGTCCACGCAGTCATGGGTGAACAGGGAGTACAGGAGGGGACTAAGCACGCACCCTTGAGGGGCCTCCGTGTTGAGGCTCAGCAAGGCAGCGAGGCATGTGTTGTTGCCCACCCTTACCACCTGTAGCGTAGCATCCGTGTCGTCTGACCACTTCTATATTGAGCGAGCCAGGAGAATAGTATTATGGTCAGATTTGCCAAATGGAGGGCGAGGGAGAGCTTTGTATGCGTCACTGTGTGTGGAGTAAAGAGTTTTCCCCCTCTGGTTGCACATGTGACATACAAACTCCCAGTACCAAAGATATCAGGGGACCTCCAGTGTAGGGTTCTACATGGAGCCCTGGCCACTAACAGCAGGTCTGACCCGGGAGTCAGAGAGGGGTGTCCGTTCTGTGTCAAGAGTGAAACTGTGCATCATGTGTTTTCTGTGTGCTCCAGCTTAATGCCATTAATGTCTCTGTTGGAATGTATATGTGAGAGGTTGGGGGTGGAGTTTACTCTCGGGATGTTTATAATGGGGTACAGGTATTTGAATAAGGAAATGGCCAAATGTTTGCTGTTGAATTTTCTGTTTGCTCAGGCAAAGTTGGCTATTTGGCTAACAAGGAGGAACAGGGTCAAAGGTTGGGGATAACATACGCTTTATTATTTAATGGGATGGTCTCTGCTTCCTTAGGATGGAATTTGAGTTCTATAAAATGATAAATAGTGTGGAGATGTTTCAGAAATATGGTATGTTGGATATACGGTTGTAGAAGGGGTGTTGTTTTGTATTGTGGGGTAGAGGGCAAGGTGAGTATGCATCACAGGGGATATTTGTTTTTTAAAGAGGGGTGGGGAGGTGAGGTTTTAATTAAATTAAATGAGGACGTATTTTTTTTAATTCTCTCTCTCACCACAGATAGCCTATGAAGAGATTCATTAACACGTGCAGGAAAGAGACAATGCTGAAATGGGTTTTATATAAGATGGAGAGTGATCCTTTTCCCCATGCAAGGGCAAAGTTAACATGGTAGGTCACAGCTCACTAATCTACCAGGCTTTAAAGCCTGGTTTCTGTGGCAGTTGTTGAAGCTTCCTATGAGCCTGTATCACCGTGCTTTTGAATGTTGCTGATGTCGCAGCACGTAATATATTTTTTTTAAATTGAATTAAAGCTCAGAGTCAACATATAGTGTTCAATATTAATGTTTTTGGGGTGAATAGTTATAATTGTACCATGAGAGAGTAATTGATCTGCATTATGGCCCAGATTCCACTCCTGGTGTGTATGTGAAAAAGAGTTAACACCCCTCCCATTTATCTCAATGAAGAGAGAGCATGAGTGGGGAACGTTTACCCTGACGAGGAATCGGCCATTTTATTGAATAAAGCCTGTGCAATACTTTGAAACGGGCAAGCTGATATTACCCTATGGATGGCAGGACAGCATAAAGGAAGGCAATGTGTAATGGCACAGCGAAAAGTGCCATCTGGTGCATTTATCTTTTGAGCAATTGGGCACTCTGCTTGATTCTTCCATCACCTCAATGTGTTTTGTTTACTGTGTGTGTGTGTGTGTGTGTGTGTGTGTGTGTGTGTATGAGAGAGAGTCAGATGGACATATCAGTCACCCCCTACTGAGCATCTGGCCAACCCACCGCTATAAGCAATACTGTTTAACCCAAGAATAGCCTGTGTATTATAAATGTACACCATTGGTTGCTCCTTCAATAAAAAAAAACATAAGCCATTGGTCTTTGTCTAAGAGAATGAACCATTTAAGGTACATGCATTCATCAGTGTAGGCTTTGGTTTGGGCAATGAATAAGTGGATCCAAATGCAGAAGCTATGATCTATTCTTCTGACAACCAATTAATAGATGTTGGAGAGGTGGAAATGGATTTGAAACAATCTGTTCTACAAACCTACATGGAAAGGCATTTTATGTAAAACCTATTTATATCTCCTAATTTATGAAAATATTAAACAAGTTATAATGTTTAGATAAAACTATAGTATTGTAAATATATTCATGTCACCAAATACCTTATTACAACACTGTTTTGCAATGAAGCCAGAGCCGGTCTTGACCTCCCTGGGGCCCCAAGCAAAATTCTGCTAAGGGGCCCTCCTACCTGACCTGTGCCATGTAAACCATTTGTCATTGCCCCACAGTCACACCAGTGCTCCCACTACAATCCACCCTCCTTTAAATCAGTTACACTAAGAATAAGTAGACCTATACAGAACAGAATGAGGTATAAACAAACAATATTTAATAAATATAATATTGCCTATAGAATCTTAAGATAAGTGACTAATAACATAAGTAAGTGTCACGCTGCTGAGAGAGGACCCGAGGCACTGAGCGGTAGAGTGAAGACATTCCTTTTATTAAACTTCACAAAACAACACAAGGCACGCACTCAAACATGAACTGCTGTGAACACACATCACACAAACAAAGACCCACATGCAGGTGGAAAAACACTCAATTTAAATAGGCAATACCGCGCAGCTGCCTCCAATTGGGGAGCAACCACAAACTCAACATAGAGTTATCCAGAGAGGTCTCTGGACACTAAACCTGAACACCGTAAAGGTTTCCAGAGATCTCTCGGAACATAGATCATTACAATAAGACATTTTAGAAAATATAAAATATAACACTGAGCTTTGGCTCTACTGCATGGTAATTAGTCCAGTCCTCACAATATTATATAATTAGCTTTGTCCATACAATGTAAACATAAGCCTATAGGCTATGGATGCAGCTATATGTCTTAAAATAATACAATAAAACCTATACAGCTGTGTGACTAACTTTGGCTATATAATGTAAACATAAGCCTATAGGCTATGGCTGCAGCTATACAGCGGGTGAAATAAGTATTGAACACGTCACCATTTTTCTCAGTAAATATATTTCCAAAGGTGCTATTGACATGAAAGTTTCACCAGATGTTGGTAACAACCCAAGTAATCCATACATACAAAGAAACCAAAACAAATAAGTTCAGAAATTAAGTGTAATAATGTGAAATGACACAGGGAAAAAGTATTGAACACACTTACTGATATTTATTTAATGCTTTGTACAAAAGCCTTTGTTGGTAATGACAGCTTCAAGATGCCTCCTGTATGGAGAAACTAGTCGCATTCATTGCTCTGGTGTGACTTTGGCCCATTCTTCCACACAAACAGTCTTTTGTCAGGGATTTAAGTCAGGTGATTGGCTGGGACATTCTAGCAGCTTTATTTTCTTTCTTTGAAACCAATTGAGAGTTTCCTTGGCTGTGTGTTTGGGATCATTGTCTTGCTGAAATGACTCTCTGTCTTGCTGAAATGTCCTCGTTTCATCTTCATCATCCTGGTAGATGGCAGCAGATTTTTGTCAAGAATATCTCGGTAAAATTGCCCATTCATCCTTCCTTCAGCCCCACACCATGATGTTCCCACCTCCAAACTTGTTGGTATGGTGTTTTTAGGGTGATGTGCAGTGCCATTTCTCCTCCAAACATGGTGTGTATTATGACATCCAAACAGTTCAATTTTGCTCTCATCTGACCACACTATATTCTCCCAGTATTTCACTGGCTTTTCCAAATGTTGTGCAGCAAACTTTAAACGAGCTTCAACATGCTTTTTTTTCAGCAATGGAGTCTTGCGTGCATACAGGCCATGGCGGTGGAGTTTTCTTTGAGACATCAGTACCTGCTAATTGCAGGTCTTTTTGAAGCTCTCCACAAGTGGTCCTTGGCTCTTGGACAACTCTTCTGATTATTCTTTTCACTCCTCTGTCAGAAATCTTGCGAGGAGCACCTGGTCGAGGCGTATTATGGCCCCAACAGTGCTCACTGGAACATTCAGAATGTGCCTATAACCAATGCCATCATTATGTTTTGCAACAATTAGGTTGCGAATGTCTTGAGACAGCTCTTTGCTTTAACCCATCATGAGATGTGTCTTGTGTGATACCTTGGCAATGAGACCTTTTTGTAGGCCATCAGTTGGGACTGAATCAGCTGATATTAATTTGCACTGACAGGGGGCTGGATTGCTTTTTAATTACTGATAGTTTTCAGCTGTTGTCTTGGCTTTCCATGCCTTTTTGCACCTCCCTTTCTTCATGTGTTCAATACTTTTTCCCTGTGTCATTTCACATAACTTAATTTCTGAACATATTTGTTTTGGTGTCTTTGTATGTATGGATTACTTGGGTTGTTACCAACATCTGGTGAAAATTTCATGTCAATAGCATGTCTCAAAATATTAAAATAAAACTCTCTACAGCTTGAGCATTTTCAGCATCAGCATGGGCACCAGTCTATCTGGAAGTAATTGAGAAAGTATGTCACATACAGTGGGGAGAACAAGTATTTGATACACTGCCGATAATGCAGGTTTGTGACGGAATCTAAAACAAAAATTGTATCATTTGTATGATTTTTAAGTAATTAATTTGCATTTTATTGCATGACATAAGTATTTGATACATCAGAAAAACAGAACTTAATATTAGGGTACAGAAACCTTTGTTTGCAATTACAGAGATCATACGTTTCCTGTAGTTCTTGTCCAGGTTTGCACCCACTGCAGCAGGGATTTTGGCCCACTCCTCCATACACACCTTCTCCAGATCCTTCAGATTTCGGGGCTGTCGCTGGGCAATACGGACTTTCAGCTCCCTCCAAAGATTTTCTATTGGGTTCAGGTCTGGAGACTGGCTAGGCCACTCCAGGACCTTGAGATGCTTCTTACGGAGCCACTCCTTAGTTGCACTGGCTGTGTGTTTCGGGTGGTTGTCATGCTGGAAGACCCAGCCACGACCCATCTTCAATGCTCTTACTGAGGGAAGGAGGTTGTTGGCCCCATCCATCCTCCCCTCAATACGGTGCAGTCGTCCTGTCCCCTTTGCAGAAAAGCATCCCCAAAGAATGATGTTTCCACCTCCATGCTTCACGGTTGGGATGGTGTTCTTGGGGTTGTACTCATCCTTCTTCTTCCTCCAAACACGGCGAGTGGAGTTTAGACCAAAAAGCTCTATTTTTGTCTCATCAGACCACATGACCTTCTCCCATTCCTCCTCTGGATCATCCAGATGGTCATTGGCAAACTTCAGACGGGCCTGGACATGCGCTGGCTTGAGCAGGGGGACCTTGCGTGCGCTGCAGGATTTTAATCCATGACGGCGCAGTGTGTTACTAATGGTTTTCTTTGAGACTGTGGTCCCAGCTCTCTTCAGGTCATTGACCAGGTCCTGCCGTGTAGTTCTGGGCTGATCCCTCACCTTCCTCATGATCATTGATGCCCCACGAGGTGAGATCTTGCATGGTGCCGCAGACCAAGGGAGATTGACCGTCATCTTGAACTTCTTCCATTTTCTAATAATTGCGCCAACAGTTGTTGCCTTCTCACCAAGCTGCTTGCCTATTGTCCTGTAGCCCATCCCAGCCTTGTGCAGGTCTACAATTTTATCCCTGATGTCCTTACACAGCTGTTTGATTGAGTGTGTGGAGTCCGTTTGATTGAGTGTGTGGACAGGTGTCTTTTATACAGGTAACAAGTTCAAACAGGTGCAGTTAATACAGGTAATGAGTGGAGAATAGGAGGGCTTCTTAAAGAAAAACTAACAGGTCTGTGAGAGACGGAATTCTTACTGGTTGGTAGGTGATCAAATACTTATGTCATGCAATAAAATGCAAATTAATTATTTAAAAATCATACAATGTGATTTTCTGGATTTTTGTTTTAGATTCCGTATCTCACAGTTGAAGTGTACCTATGATAAAAATTCTACATGCTTTGTAAGTAGGAAAACCTGCAAAATCGGCAGTGTATCAAATACTTGTTCTCCCCACTGTAGATAGATAGATAGATAGATAGATAGATAGATAGATAGATAGATAGATAGATAGATAGATAGATACTTTATTGATCCCCCGGGGGGGGGGGGGGGGGGGAATTTCATTGTCAAGCAGCTACAACAAAACACAGGGCAGGTGCAAAATGCCACAACGAAAGTACACAAAAGACAGATACACGGTACATGATACATAGAGCGGCAGTATAAAAAAGTATAGAAATACAAGATATCTGGAGTGCAAAAAAAAGCTATAAAAAGACATTGCATAGTATGGGTGGATGGCTGAATATGTACACTATACATTGGTGGATGTTGGATGGCTAACTATACTATTCAGGTCGATGGCAGAGAAATTCTTCAGTAGCTAAAAATGCGTATGATATGAGCGAGGGTAATAATAGTTTACTTAATAGACAGACTGGCTAAATGAACAGGTAAGTAAATTTTGAATCGTTAAATTAGCTGTACAGGTAAGTATACAGTTATATTTACAGATAAGTGAATACTTGCATGGTTACACAAACTGTACAGGTAAATGACAGGAAGAGATACTTTAATAGCTAAATGTGTGTATGATAAAATTTGGGGTAATAATAGTAATTCCCTTAAAATACAGTCCTTAGTGCGCAGGGTTTAATTACAGACAACTGCACGTATTGCACATTCGATATACTAAAAGCAATGAGAAAAGGTGCAACTGACAGGATACTAATATGCATTCCTGAGTGAATGCCTACGTAAGTAAGGTTCAAGAATTACTAGCAATATTGCACGTGATATGATATAACAACTGTACATGTGTATGTATATACAGACATGCATGAATAAATATACACCCACACAATAGCATGTGTGGGTGTATGTGCGTGCGTGTGTGTGTCTGGTAAAGTGCAGTCATAACTAGCCTAACCTTTTCCCTGGGAGCAGAAGGCAACTTAGGTACAGTAAATTAGCCAAAGTGGAGAACAGGGTTTGGTGACTCGTGTCCCCCGCCTTTCAAATCCCATCTCTGTCAATCAAAGTTTGCAGAGGATACAGAAAAAACAAGCCAAACTCGATCACGGCCAGACCTGTCACAGCTGGTGAGAAGAGCGTTAAAATAAACCAGTAAATAATAGAGGCTGAACCAGATTCCTCTACAGCCCAGTGGTTCCAGCCTGGACAGGAGGCCACAGAGGTGTTGCAATGGCAACCATGCATGATGTTACAGGCTGGCAGGCATGCCCAATATTAGGGGGTATTTTAGAGTACAGCAGCGGCTTATAACTGTGTGTACAGAAGTAATACTGAGCCAAACCAATGAGAATAGATAGACATCAATGGGAATAAACTGAGGGGCAGTGAAATAGGCACTCAGTTTGAAAAACCTAAGCCTATGGGTTGTGCTCGTCTATATGGTTTGCATGAGTTGTGTCAAAGTCAAAAAACATTGAATGAACTTATTTCTCAATTATTAAAATCTAATTGTATTGGTCGCATACACATATTTAGCAGATGTTATTGCGGGTGTAGCGAAATGCTTGTGTTCCTAGCTCCAACAGTGCAGTAAAAATGTAGTCTTATGCTTGGCTCTGTCTCAAACTACCCTTTTGTTCTTGTTGGGCCAAGGACATTTTTAGTTTTTATTCTAGGTTGTGTTTGCAGCAGAGAAATGGGCCTCCTCCATCACATCTCCTTTTGGCTAGCTTGATAGAGGCTATGGGGATGAGGGTATAGCTGGCAGAGAGTTTTAATTCATAGCATTTTGATTGCTTTGTTACCGCAAATTGAGTCTAAGCCCTGGCTATGCTGGGGGACAGGGGTACTAATAAGATATATGGAATTGTTTTAAGAAGGTCATACCAAGGATAATTTTGAAGTAAAAAAAAAGTATTTGATGTAAAATATTTGATGAAAAATGTTCTTAGGCATTACTGGTATTAGCCCATACAAACTCATTGAATAACAGATTGATTACATGGATCAACAGATAGTCCCCCCCCAAAACATCTGAAGGACGTGTGTTCTTACAGTAAGTGTCTGTCCTACAGTGGCAAGAAAAAGTATGTGAACCCTTTGGAATTTCCTGGATTTCTGTATAGATTTGGTGATAACATATTCATATAAGTAACAAAAATAGACAAGCACAGTGTGCTTAAACTAATAACACAAAAATGATTGTATTTTTCTTGTCTATATTGAATACATAATTTAAAACACTCACAGTGTAGGTTGGAAAAAGTATGTGAACCCCTAGGCTAATGACTTCTCCAAAAGCTAATTGGATTCAGGCGTCGGCTAACCTGGAGTTCAATCAATGAGACGAGATTGGAGATGTTGGTTAGAGCTGCCCTGCCCTATAAAAAACACTCACAAAATGTAAGTTTGCTATTCAAGAAGCATTGCCTGATGTGAACCATGCCTTGAACAAAAGAGATCTCAGAAAACCTAAAATTAAGGATTGTTGACTTGCATAAAGATGGAAAGGGTTACAAAAGTATCTCTAAAAGACTTGATGTTCATCAGTCCATGTGAAGACAAATGGTATTCTATAAATGGAGAAAGTTCAGCACTGTTGCTACTCTCTCTAGGAGTGGCCGTCCTGCAAGAGCACTTCGCAGAATGCTCATTGAGGATAAGAAGAACCCTAGTGTCAGCTAAAGACTGGTGGGGAATAAATGGTGTCGTTGTGACGGAAGAACTTGACCGAGTTTTGAAATCAGTGGAATGCCCGGTGGAAGGAGAGAGATGATTGCCAAATGTGGAGAGTCCAAAAAGAGAACACAGAAAGAAGGCTGTTGTATATAACACCTGTCTCCAGATTACATCTTCAAGGGTAACCATGACAGAGATGGTCATACCGTTCATCCATGTATACAGGTAAGAGTCTAGCTACATCTTCATATATTATATGTTTCAAATTTTGTCAGAAAGTCATTTTCATTGCAAGTTAAAGCGTACTATTAGCTAGCTAGCTAACGTTAGCTGGCTGGCTCGCTAACTAACGTTACGTGTATGTAATATTATTTGTATCTCAGAAACCATTTGCATTGGCTAGCTAATATTGAACCTAGTTGGTTAGCTTTAGCTACCTGTAGATTAATGCATGGTAGTATTGCAGGGAACCTGTAAAAATACGAGGTCAAATCATGACGTGAGTGACCTTCAGGTCAGAAAGTGGAGGCTCTAGAAAGAGGTCAGAGTTCCCGAGTTGGAATTCCGAGTTGGTTGACCGTTCAAATTGATTTTCCAAGTCGGAGCTCGTTTTTTTCCGAGTTCCCAGTTGTTTTGAACGTGGCATTAGATTTGGGATTATGGTTCATTTTTGTCATGTAAACAAAAGACTCCACTATGCAAGTAAGCATTTCACTGTACTGTTTATACCTTCTGTTTACTATGCATTTGACAAATAAACGTAGATTTAATTTGAGACGTTAATGTGAAGAACAACATGACCTGAACCAAAATCAGATTAGGATATAGTTTAAGTACTAGATAAAATAGTAAAAAGTCACATTTTTTGCTACTACTTTCATCACTTTTAGTCTTGAAATCTTTGATTGTTTACTACACGGTTAATCCATAAAGATGGGTGGGGCTAAGGCTTAAGAGGGTGTGAATGATGCTGAATGGGTGTAGACAAAGAAGAGCTCTCCAGTAAGTATACCCGAACATTCACGGCCATTTTCTCAAAAGTGGAGTTACACGTTTAACCTTCAAAGCATAATTACTTTCCCATTGTTCCTCAACTGTAATATATATATAATTGTGTAGTTCTTAGTCTCTACTTGTATCCAATGATGTAAAAAAACACAATTTCAAATTTTGCTTCCTAGGACCGAATCCAGGTGGTGGGTCACATATATTTTCCCAACTGGTTCCGGAGGAACTTCAGAAGTGTCTTGTGAGGCCTGTAGCCGTCCTAGATCAAAACAACCGACATGTACGTGAGTCTCACCTTTACACAGAGGAGTCATATTCTTCCGGCGCTACAGACAGAAGTTGTCAGAAGAGGATGTACCGTCTTCAGACGAGTCTCAAGACTCTCGTGTGAATGAATGTCCCAAGAGACTAAAGGTATATCCTATGCCATGTGTTATAATGAATTTGTACCTACAGTATGTTAGAAAATGTTGTATACAAAAATAGTTAAACATCACACACAATGTTTAAACCTGGGTCAGGCCAACCTTGCTGGAGGTCTTCTGGGTGTGCCGGGTTCTGTTTCAGCCAAGAATTAACACACCTGATTCAATGTATCAAACCTATTGAGTTGATAATCAGTTGTGCTGATACTGGGCTGGAGCATACAGTGCTTTCGGAAAGTATTCAGACTTTTTCCACATTTTGTTACGATACAGCCTTATTCTGAAATTGATTAATTAATTTCCCCCCCATCAATCTACACACAATACCCCATAATGACAAAGCAAAAACAGTTTTTTTGAAATGTTTGCATATTTATAAAAAATAAAAACACTGAAATATCACATTTACATAAGTATTCAGACCCTTTATTCAATACTTTGTTGAAGCACCTTGACAATGATTACAGCCTTGAGTCTTCTTGGGTATGACACTACAAGCTTGGAAGACCTGTATTTGTGGAGTTCCTCCCATTCATCTTTGCCTCGATCCTGACTAGTCTACTGTAGACATTATTTTCTGTTTTACATGTGATATGGCCACACAGAGGGCCAGAGATTATTAGACACCTGTGATAAACTGAAGTACCCAAAATAGCCACTAGATGTCTTGTGATAGATTAAATCAAATCAAATTTTATTTGTAAGATGCGCCGAATGCAACAGGTGTAGACCTTACCGTGAAATGCTTACTTACAAGCCCTTAACCAACAATGCAGTTCAAGAAATAGAGTTAAGAAAATAGTTACAATTGTGGGGAGTAAAAGTAAAAAAAATCAAAAAGTAACACAAAATTACATGACAATGACGAGGCTGTATACCGAATCAATGTGTGGAGGTACAAGTTAGTCATGGTAATTTGTAAAGTGACTATACATCGACAATATGATTAGCAGCAGTGTAAAAACAAAAGGGAGGGGGGTTGGGTCAATGTTAATAGTCTGGGTGACCATTTGATTAATTGTTCAGCAGTCTTATGGCTTGGGGTAGAAAATGTTAAGTAGCCTTTTGGTACCCTCTGAATCGCCTTACGGTCAGATGCCGAGCAGTTGCCATACCAGGCGGTGATGCAATTGGTCAGGATGTTCTCGAAGATGCAGCTGTAGAACATTTTAAGGATCTGGGGACCCATGCCAAAACTGTTCAGTCTCCTGATGGGGAAAAGGTGTTGTCATGCCCTCTTTGTGTATTTGGACCATGATAGTTCGTTGGTGATGTGAACACCAAGGAACTTGAAACTCTCGACCCGCTCCACTACAGCCCCGTCAATGTTAATGGTGGCCTATTCGGCCCTCCTTTTCCTATAGTCCACAATCAGCTCCTTTGTATTGATCACATTGAGGGATAGGTTGTTGTCCTGGAACCACACTGCCAGGTCTCTGACCTCCTCCGTATAGGCTGTCTCATCATTGTCGGTGATCATACCATTGTTGTGTCGTCAGCAAACTTAATGATGGTGTTAGAGTTGTGCTTGGCCACGCAGTCGGGGGTGAACAGGGAGTACAGGAGGGGACTAAGCACGCACCCCTAAGGGGCCCTATATTTTGGATCAGTGTGGAAGATGTGCTGTTGCCTACCCTTACCACCTGGGGCGGCCATTCAGGAAGTCCAGGATCCAGTTGCAGAGGGAGATGTTTAGTCCCACGGTCCTTAGCTTAGTGGGCACTATGATGTTGAATGCTGAACTGTTGTCAATTAACAGCTTTCTCACATAGGTGTTCCTTTTGTCCAGGTGGGAAAGTCCAGTGTGTAGTGAGATTGGCCCCGCAGCTTTGTGAATGTTGACATGTTTAAAGGTCTTGCTCACATCGGCTATGTAGAGTATGATCACACAGTCGTCAGGAACAGCTGTTGCTCTCATGGATGCTTCAGTGTTGCTTGACTGGAAGTGAGCATTACAGGCATTTTGATTGTCTGGTAGGCTCGGGTCACTGGGCAGCTCGTGGCTGGGTTTCCCTTTGTAGTCCGTTATATATTTTTGCCTGTATGATGGGTTTTTTGCCTGTTTGATAGTTCGTCTGAGGGCATAGTGGGATTTCTTATAAGCGTCTGGATTAGTGTCCGCTCCTTGAAAGCGGCAGCTCTAGCCTTTAGCTGGTTGCGGATGTTACATGTAATCCATGTCTTCTGGTTGGGAAATGTACGTACGGTCACTGTAGCGACGATGCCGTCGATGCACTTATTGATGAAGCCGGTGACTGAGGTGGTATACTCCTCAATGTCATTGGATGAATCCCGGAACATATTCCAGTCTGTGCAAGCAAAACAGTCCTGTAGCGTAGCATCAGAGTCATCTGACCACTTCCGTACTGAGTGTGTCACTGGTACTTCCTGTTTCAGTTTTTGCTTGTAAGCTGGAATCAGGAGGATAGAATTATAGTCAGATTTGCCAAATGGAGGGCGAGGGAGAGCTTTGTATGTGTCTCTGTGTGTAAGGGCTGGGTTGTGGTGAAGCCGTTAACTCCCACCAAAGGGGGGGTAGTAGAGCCACAACCCAGTCCTCACATCAGGTAGGGGAGGTAAATGATCCCCAATCAGAGACAGCTGTATAGTGTTGTCTCTGATTGGGGAGAGTATTTAGCCATCCTCCACATCCACCTGTGTGTGGATCATTGTTCGTGTCTGCCTTGTGTTTTCAGCACGTAAGTTACTTTGCTTTGTTAGTGTTTTTGTATTTAGTTTCAGTCATCTCCTTTTCTGTATTTTGTGCTTCGTGAGTACAACTCCAAAATAAAGAAGGAATGACGCTCCACCAGCGCTCCGTGTATCATCCCATAAACCCGCAGTGTGTGGAGTAAAGATGGCCTAGAGTTTTTTTTTTTCCTCTGGTTGCACTTGCTGCTAGAAATGAGGTAAAATGGATTTAAGTTTGCCTGCATTAAAGTACCCAGGCACTAGGAGCGCCACTTCTGGATGAGCATTTTCTTGTTTGCTTATGGCCTTATACAGCTTGTTGAGTGCGGTCTTAGTGCCAGCATCGGTTTGTTGTGGTAAATAAATGGCTATAAATAATATAGATGAGAACTCTCTTGGTAGATAGTGTGATCTACAGCTTATCCTGAGGTATTCTACGTCAGGCGAGCAATACCTCGGGACTTCTTTAATATTAGGCATCGCGCAGCAGCAGTTAATGACAAATAGACACACACCCCCGCCCCTCGTCTTACCAGATGTGGCTGCTCTGTCCTGCCGATACACAGAGAAGCCAGCAAGCTCTATATTATCCGTGTTGTCGTTCAGCCACGTTTCGGTGAAACATAAGAAACATTTTTTTATGTCCCGTTAGTAGGATAGTCTTAATCGTAGATCGTCCAGTTTGTTTTCCAATGATTGCACGTTGGCCAATAATACGGAGGGAAGAGGTTTACCCACCCCGCCCGCCTCCCCCTTTTTCTCCATATGTTGTCTTATTTTTTTCCTTGCTTTTTTTCGAGACTAATGATGGATAGCCATGCTCTCCACCACCCTCTGTAATTTCCCCCTTTGAACGTGTCCTTTTCTGTCCCTGTGCACCCACACTGACATGGAATTCTAGTCACAGGTGACATGCCATATGTCATCTGTTGCCTGGAAGTGTGAGAGTGCTGGACAGAAATGGATATTTAACCAATATTGTCTCCAAATCAATGCCTTCACAAGTCATTGGAGGTCATTTAATATCGCCACAGCGTTGAAGTAGGGAGCGTTGCCCGTGCTACTGAAAACAATTTTTCCAGCCTGAGCGACTGTTGGGCGGTAGATGATGGACGGTTGAGGCAGGAGTTATTGGTTGATTAATATTAAATGGAATCTATCCCAGAGCATGGCTTACTTACTACTCACCCTTTGCCTTCATCACAATCCACTGTCAAGGATTAACCATCTCTGTAAAACATGTCCCCTTCTCCGCCCAGATTGAACCTACCATAAGACTGTCAAACCTCACTGATAATGGAGTAGGCTCTCTCCTCTGCGACACCTCAGTGTCTCTCTCTCTCTCTCGTGTATATATACAGCGGGTGAAATAAGTATTGAACACGTCACCATTTTTCTCAGTAAATATATTTCCAAAGGTGCTATTGACATGAAAGTTTCACCAGATGTTGGTAACAACCCAAGTAATCCATACATACGAAGAAACCAAAACAAATAAGTTCAGAAATTAAGTTGTGTAATAATGTGAAATGACACAGGGAAAAAGTATTGAACACATGAAGAAAGGGAGGTGCAAAAAGGCATGGAAAGCCAAGACAACAGCTGAAAACTATCAGTAATTAAAAAGCAATCCAGCCCCCTGTCAGTGCAAATTAATATCAGCTGGTTCAGTCCCAACTGATGGCCTACAAAAATGTCTCATTGCCAAGGTGTCACACAAGACACATCTCATGATGGGTAAAAGCAAAGAGCTGTCTCAAGACCTTCGCAACCTAATTGTTGCAAAACATAATGATGGCATTGGTTATAGGCACATTTCTAAGCTTCTGAATGTTCCAGTGAGCACTGTTGGGGCCATAATACGGAAGTGGAAAGACAATCCTTTCACCATATATTTGCCTCGACCAGGTGCTCCTCGCAAGATTTCTGACAGAGGAGTGAAAATAATAATCAGAAGAGTTGTCCAAGAGCCAAGGACCACTTGTGGAGAGTTTCAAAAAGACCTGCAATTAGCAGGTACTGTTGTCTCAAAGAAAACAGTAAGTAATGCACTCCACTGCCATGGACTGTATGCAGGCTCACCACGCAAGACTACATTGCTGAAAAAAAAGCATGTTGAAGCTCGTTTAAAGTTTGCTGCACAACATTTGGAAAAGCCAGTGAAATACTGGGAGAATATAGTGTGGTCAGATGAGAGCAAAATTGAACTGTTTGGATGTTAAAATACACACCATGTTTGGAGGAGAAATTGCACTGCACATCACCCTAAAAACACCATACCAACAGTGAAGTTTGGAGGTGGGAACATCATGGTGTGGGGCTGCTTTTCAGCAAATGGTACTGGCAAACTTCACATAACTGAAGGAAGGATGAATGGGCAAATTTACCGAGACATTCTTGACAAAAATCTGCTGCCATCTACCAGGATGATGAAGATGAAACGAGGGTGGACATTTCTGCAAAACAATGATCCCAAACACACAGCCAAGGAAACTCTCAATTGGTTTCAAAGAAAGAAAATAAAGCTGCTAGAATGGCCCAGCCAATCACTTGACTTAAATCCCATTGAAAATCTATGGAAAGAACTGAAGATCAAGATTCATAGAAGAGGCCCACGGAACCTTCAAGATTTGAAGACTGTTTGTGTGGAAGAATGGACCAAAATCACACCAGAGCAATGCATGCGACTAGTTTCTCCATACAAGAGGCGTCTTGAAGCTGTCATTACCAACAAAGGCTTTTGTACAAAGTATTAAATAAATATCAGTAAGTGTGTTCAATACTTTTTCCCTGTGTCATTTCACATTATTACACATAACTTAATTTCTGAACTTATTTCTTTGTATGTATGGATTACTTGGGTTGTTACCAACATCTGGTGAAAATGTCATGTCAATAGCACCTTTTGGAAATATATTTACTGAGAAAAATGGTGACGTGTTCAACCTTATTTCACCCGCTGTGTGTGTATATATATATACTACCGTTCAAAAGTTTGGGGTCACTTAGAAATGTCCTTGTTTTTTAAAGAGAATACAATTTTTGGTCCAATAAAATTACATCAAATTGATCAGAAAACATTGCTAATGTTGTAAATGATTATTGTAGCTGGAAACGTCTAATTTTTTATATAATATCTACATAGGCTTACAGAGGCCCATTATCAGCAATATCACTCCTGTGTTCCAATGGCACGTTGTGTTAGATAGTTTGTCATTGATCATTAGAAAACCCTTTTGCACTTATGTTAGCACAGCTGAAAACTTTTGTGCTGATTAAAGAAGCAATACAACTGCCCTTCTTTAGACTGGTTGAGTATCTGGAGCGTCAGCATTTGTGGGTTCGATTACAGCCTCAAAATGGTCAGAAACAATTAACTTTCTTCTGAAACTCGTCAGTCTATTCTTGTTCTGAGAAATGAAGGCTATTCCATGTGAGAAATTGCCAAGAAACTGATGATCTCGTACAACGCTGTGTACTACTCCCTTCACAGAACATCACGAACTGGCTCTAACCAGAATAGAAAGATGAGTGGGAGGCCCCAGTTCACAACTAAGCAAGAGGACAAGTACATTAGAGTGTCAACAGGCAGCTTCATTAATTAGTACCCGCAAAACACCAGTCTCGACGTCAACAGTGAAGAGGCTGGCCTTCTAGTCAGAACACTTTTATTTAATCTTTTCTTTTTATTGGCCAGTCTGAGATATGGCTTTTTCTTTGCCTCTTCCTAGAAGGCCAGCATCCCGGAGTCGCCTCTTCACTGTTGACGTTGGGACTGGTATTTTGCGTGTACTACTTAATATTTCCTATATACTGTTCATCCATGTTTTAAATAAATTATATTAAAATCTTGATTATAGTGTGCTATTTGGGGATACTAATATTCAAACAGAATAATGCATTCTCTCATTAGTAATCTGTTTTTGTTTCACTCATTAACACCTCTAATTTGCTAATGCCATGAAGGTTTTGAGGCTTGCAAACACTTTGGTGACTTGTATCAAAAGGTTGTGTTTTTCTGTGTACCTCCATATCTCGCCTCACAGTGCACACAGCCCATCTGTCAACATAGATTTTTCTCTGAATGTACCTATGCCATCGAGGCACTATTTGATAACAAATTATCACACAATATTATCATAATACATTTGTGTGCTGTCTTTCTCATCTTCCCTCCGTCTATCACATTAGAGCTGATGCCTGCTCACAAATTACACTGGGGAGGAGCCATTAATTGTGGGGTGAGATCAATTGTTATTTTAGCCGCCTGACTGCAGTGATGAGGGTGAGGTGGTGGTGGGAGAAAGGGTTTGAGAGGGGAGGAGGATGACACCGTCTTTTCCATTAATCAATGCCTTCCACACAATTTGCCATCTGTGAATTGGGAATGACCTGCCTCGAGGGTCACTTGCCAATTTTAGGCTGCATTCGAGCCGCATCAGCCTGAGCTCCCTGCTCATGCCTACTGTTCCTACTGAGTGATTCCATCTCACTGGAAGATGGCCATCGCTCTCTCTCTCTCTGTCTCTCTGTCTGTGAAATCTTCCTCACTTACAGCACTTTCTCTCTAAACCTCAGGGAACTGAAACAATGCTATAGCTTAATCTGGTACCGTGAAATGGAAGGAATATATGGAACTATATTTGATTATCTTAGATGGGTCTAGGAGGGTCAAATAATATGTTTTCTTCATGCTATCAACGTAGAGGAGCAGCTATAGAGCATCTCTTTACTCCAGCTAAATAAGTCTACAGGGCTCAACACAGTTTCTTGAGTGTCCCCTAGGTATATGCACTTTGATAATGGTGTCACACAGCCAGACAAATCATCCTTTAAATTGTTCCTCTCAGGAGAGCCCAGTGAAGTGCAAGGCCTCACTTCTCGTCCTGAAGCACCTAGTGGGGGAGGCAGCCCTGCCAACACGAAAAGGAGAGAGGGATGAACATGTCCCAAGGGGGTCTTTCTCTCTCTCCACATCCTCATTGGGCTCAACACAAGCTTTGATGAAAGGACCATTCCTCACGTGATCCTCTGGTTGTAATTGGTTTGAATGAGAAGCTGTACTACAGTGCTAATGCTGTATGATTATTGAATTTCATTAGGCGTCTAATTGAAACAGTGTCCCTGCCCTCAAGGGATAGCTAATTAAACAAAGGCACCCCAAAACTGCTTTACACGGCTGTGGGAATTGAGGATTTAATTAAATACAGAAGTTTGCAAACAGAAAGGTGGCTAGACATAAACGGAATGTAATTATTACTGTTGTAATTGAATTGTTTGCGTTCTACACTTTTCTGAAATGAGTATTTCAGTGCCCTCAGGTTTAGGAATAATTCAGTTTAAAAACATGTGCTCACAACAAAATTACTCAAATGCTTTTCTCGGAAACTAGAGGCCAGATCTTTTGTCGGTGGTGTTTTTGTTCTGTGTGAGTTTAAACTTTGAAATCAAATTGTGGGATTGTTCTGAATGGCTTGTCTTTGATGTCATCTTGCATTTAATTTGAAGTCCTTGCTCTCAGTTAAGAAAGCAACCACTGGCACAGTCCCAGTCTCACGCAATGCGTGAAATAAATGTAGACAAGTGAAAGGGTCAATCCATCCATTTCCATCCTTGACAGATGCTATGTGACCATTTCAGTTAAAATCTTTTCATTGAAGAATGCATACCTATCTTTTACATGCGAAAGAGCCAGGAGAGAAAATAGTGTCTATGCCTGTTGATCAGGTCCAGTTGGTAAACTCTATCCATTTTGGTAATGGATCTCATTTCATTAATAAAACCTGTTCTGACTCCCTGATTGCCATCTACTGCCCTCTAAGGGAGAGCGA
Organism: Thymallus thymallus; assembly: GCA_023634145.1. Taxonomy (NCBI): domain Eukaryota; kingdom Metazoa; phylum Chordata; class Actinopteri; order Salmoniformes; family Salmonidae; genus Thymallus; species Thymallus thymallus. The sequence continues at coordinate 38,436,968 of CM042414.1, read as the reverse complement.
GTTAGTATCCTTAGAGACGCTTGTCTTGTAATCCTCCTGGGTTTGGCAGCCTCGCGTGTTGGCCTTGTGGTCTATGGGAAATGGATCCTATTGCGGGAAGTCGATTACTGCACTCCTAAAAAATGCCACTCACTCCTGCCCAGTTCCATCTGATTTTTGCTTTGATGCTATAGCATTCCTGTTTACGGGAAACCAGTATGCCCTTACCCTTAGGACTCTGATAGGTGTCGAGCTAGTCAACCCAGTGGTGCTTGAACTTTTTAATAAAACCACATTGTTGATGCTTGAACAAAATATAACCGCTATAGTGGCCGCCGCTTTATCCAAGAACGGGGAATATCTGAAGGCCTTGCCCACATTATCCATGAGTCTGTCAGTCATCGGGTGATTTTTATTTGTATTTATTATGGATCCCCAAGGCAGCAGCTACTCTTTCAAATGGGAAAATACATTCATACATTCATAACCGATTCATAACCGATTTCCCAACACGTTAAGTGTGTGCCCTCAGGTCGCTACTCTACATTCACATATCTACAACACAAAATCCATGTGTACGTGTGTATAGTGTGTATTGTGTATATGCATGTGTCTCTGCCTGTGTTGCTTCACAGTCACTGCTGTTCCATAAGGTGTATTTTATTTATTTATTCTAAACTGTTTTAATTGTTCTTATTTCTTTTGATTGTTTTAATTTCTTTATTCTAAACTGTTTTGGTTGTTCTTGTTTCTTTTGATTATCTTAATTTATTCTATGTAAAGCACTTTGAATTGCCATTGTGTATGAAATGTGCTATATAAATAAACTTGCCTTGCCTTGCCTTGCCTATTTTTGATCAATTTTACTGCTTGCATGAGTTACTTGATGTGTATCAGAGTTCCATGTTGTCATGGCTCTTAGTACTGTGTGCTTCCCATAGTTTGTTCTGGACTTGGGGACTTTGAAGAGACCTCTGGTGGCATGTGTTGTGGGGTATGCATGGGAAGCTGTAGCTGTGTGTCAGTAGTTCAAACAGACAGCTCAGTGCATTAAACATGTTAATACCTATCACAAATACAATTAGTGATGAAGTCAATCCCTCCTTCACTTTGAGCCAGTAGAGATTGGCATGCATATTATTAATATTAGCTGTCTGCGTACATCCAAGGGCCAGCCGTGCTGCCCTGTTCTGAGCCAATTGCAATTCCCTCTTTGTGGCACCTGACCACACGACTGAACAGTATTCCAGTATATCCAAGTAGTATGTGACACCCCCGCACCCCTCCCCAGGTCTTGTATAAATGTCTGCGAGAACAAATCATGCATGCTCGTAATCAAGGTTTACCGTATTCTGTTCAAATAAAGCTTTTGTATATTGAGATTGGACTGCCTTCTGAGTGGTTTTCCCACCACAAACCTTGTTGCTAACCTCCTGGAACAAATCAATGAGCTTCATTATGTTGAGATCCTTTAGGATTACCTGTTGTTGCTTGGTCACCAGGAAAACAAAACTACAGACTAGCGCTCCTCCATAACTGTAGAATGGACTAAACCCTATGTGAGGCTAATGGGCCAAACTACATTGTGGGAGACAATGAAAAGAACCCACAGATTGATTTCAACGCTCGTCCATTGATTTCTATTCCATGTGTGGTTTCCAGCTGCATTTGCCACTTGCTCACTTCAATATCCTTCCTTGTACTAAATATGATGATGGTTGAATCAGTTAAATTACATTGAACCAACATACAATAGATGTTGAATTAAGATCTGTGCCCAGTGGGAAGGCTGTGAAAACTATTCATAACATTGTGTCAGATATCAAAAGATATGATCGTTCATCAAACATATATTGTGTACTGTGCCATCTCAATTGACAATATTTCCAGTTTCTCTGCAAATGTAAGACATCTAGTATTATTTCTATGGTTACTATATCTCATTTAATAATCGGAAGAGAGGTAACAATATTTAGCATTTGTGGCTGGAATTTCAATGGCCCTTCATTTTTTATTATGGATACAAATGAAATGAAATGAAATCAAATTGTATTTGTCATTGGCACCAAATATATCAGGTGCAGACTTTACCATGAAATGCACCAAATATATCAGGTGCAGACTTTACCATGAAATGCACCAAATATATCAGGTGTAGACTTTACCATGAAATGCACCAAATATATCAGGTGCAGACTTTACCATGAAATGCTTACAAGCCATTTCCCAACTATGCAGAGATAATAAAAATAGTAGCACAACAACATAACATAACAATAACGAGGCTATCTATGTACATGGAGTACCGGTACCAATGTGCAGGGGTATGAGGTAGTTGAGGTATTTCAGGTAATAAGTACAGTACATGTAGGGGTAAAAGTGACTAGGCAATCAGGATATATAATAAACAGAGTAGCAGCAGCGAATGTGTGTGTGAGTGTGTGGCGTCAATATGCATGTGTGTGTGTGTGTTTTGTTTGTGTGAGCGTGTCAGTGTATTTTTTTTATTTAACCTTTATTTTACTAGGCAAGTCAGTTACGAACAAATTCTTATTTACAATGACGGCCTCGGAACAGTGGGTTAACTGCCTTGTTCAGGGCAGTCTGTGACTGGCGTGTACATTGTAGTGACATATTGACCAAATACACCACTGAAAGTCCACAAAAACGTATTGATTAGGAATAGGGAATGTTTGTTATGTTGAAATGCAGTCGTGTCATGATGGGCAGTCTAAATGATCACGTAAACCCATGACTTTCAGGGTGCCATGTGGCTTTATAAGCTTGGAGGGAGGGATACTCAATCATCAGCAGAAGAAAATAGTCTTCACAGCAATTTATCCAATTCTTCTACAACTATATTTGTTACCCAGGCACATCCAGGGAGCCTCAATTCCAGTGCCGTCTTCATTGTTGACGTGGCACAGCTCCGAGTTACAACCGCAAAGCACCCAGCTGTGAATATTACATCTTGCAACTGTCAGAGGCCCGTCGAGTGTCGGAGTTTGTAAAACCAACACATATGTCACTTGCTGGAGTGAATTTCATGTGGGACGGAATGAATAAGACAGAAAGTGTCGACATTGTGATACGCACTTCTCGCATGAGAGCCACACAAAATGCCCCTCATGGTGGTTCACAGCCTGTTCAGCTCTATGAGAGCAGAGCGTGCTGACTGAGGTGGGCATCAATGTGAAGGGCGGGTGTGTGATTTTTCTGTTTCTTCTCAGTGTTGCCATGAAGTGTTTGAGCCGGTTCACAGACTTCACATTCAAATCAAAACCTCATTCATACATAGAAAGGCAGGAGGGTGTTGTTGATTTTGTTAGGAAAACAATTTTTGTGTTGGAGTGGCGTTGAGGGCCCTTGCCTTCATTAAGTACATGAAACCGTGGCTTTGAAAGGGAGCTCTCAAAATACTTCCTTTGTGTGTGTGTGTGTGTGTTTGTGTGAGTGTGCCTGTGTGTTTGTGTCACATTGCAAGCGTGGCACATCTGAGCTCGTATCAGCAAAGCGTCTCAGAAAAGGTCATAGGAATCCTGCTAAAAGCTAAAAACAAAAACAAAGAGTAGGTTTTAGGATGACGTTAAGCCACTGCTCAGACAAACTCTGAGCCAGTAGTAAAATCAGCTGGTTATCACGTCAGTTTGAGATTCCACAAAGGAAAGATGGGTCTGTCAATGTTCCCAATTTCTTCCGGCGTGTTTACTGTGAACACAGGCTGTATCCCCTTTTAAGTTACAGTTTCCACATTTTAACATGGAAATAGCTGTTCTATCGTTCATCCTACAGTAGCAGCCAATGTGTGGTGTTCAATGTAGTTCTACATTCCATGAGACTTTTGAAAAAACAAACAAACATACAGGTCTTGACATACAGGTCCTGTTTATCCACTTGACCTTCAGACAAGGTGGTGACTGAAAATGCTTGTGTTTTTTGATGCAAGAGACCACTTTACAAAATAAAATGCATTATTATTCTCATACCATTATTACAGAGAATTAGACAAATTATGCTACCCTCTGCCTATTGGCTATGTAGCTTATTCAAGCCTGTCTCAAAATACAACACTGCCCCTTTAAGACAAGAAAAATGTCTTCTTGGGTATGAGTTTGGCACACCTGTATTTGGCGAGTTTCTCCCATTCTTCTCTGCAGATCCTCTCAAGCTCTCTCAGGTTGGATGGGGAGCGTTGCTGCACAGCTATTTTCAGGTTTCCCCAGAGATGTTCTATCCCTTTTAATTCCAGGCTCTGGCTGGGCCACTCAAGGACATTCAGCGACTTCTCCCAAAGCCACTCCTGAGTTGCTTTGGCTGTGTGCTTAGGGTCATTGTCCTGTTGGAAGGTGAACCTTCGCCCCAGTCTGAGGTCCTGAGAGCTCTGGAGTAGGTTTTCATCAAGGATCTCTCTGTACTTTGCTCCGTTCATCTTTGCCTCAATCCTGACTAGTCTCCCAGTCCCTTCCACTGAAAAACATTCCCACAGCATGATTCTGCCACCACCATGCTTCACTGTAGGGATGGTGGCAGGTTTCCTCCAGACGTGACAGTTGACATTCAGTCCAAAGAGTTCAATCTTAGTTTCATCAGACCACAAAATCTTGTTTCTCAGAGTCTTTGGGGGCCTTTTTGCAAACTCCAAGTGTCCGTCTGACCGCTCTACCATAAAGGCCTGATTGGTGGAGTGCTACAGAGATGGTTGTCCTTCTGGAAGGTTGTCCATCTGGAAGGTTCTCCCATCTCCAAAGTGGAACTCTAGAGCTCTGTTTATTGTGATCATTTGGTTCTTGATTGATCACAAAATCTTGTCTCTGCGCTCTACGGACAATTCCTTTGACCTCATGGCTTGTTTTTTGTATCATTTAGTTAGCTAAAAATAAATGTGAATCACTTTGCTAGCTAGCTAACTATGCTGAAATTGAATGACTTATCCAATTAGCATATCTCTTGTGCTCGTAAATTTATTATTATTATTGTGTATTATTTTGTATTGTTGATCTGTAGTGGTGTAATAATGTTATATGATACTGTTTTATATTTTGTTTTATATGTAATGTAAGTGCTTTAACATGTTTGGACCCCAAGAAGAGTACCTGTTGCCTTGGCAGCAGATAATAGGGATCCCTAATAAATACCAATACAATTACAAACTCTAACCAACTTTAAGACAAACATGCATTGACAGGCAAGCTGCAGAAGGAAGAGCAGGCTACTTACTATTCCCCATCGTCTATCAGTGCAATTTTGACAGCCAACTAGCTGAAAAGGTTTGAGAGGGTTTATCTAATGTTTCTTCGTTAGATTTGAGCTCATCTTGCTCTGGCTAGCATTAGTTGTTTATCTTCTTGTTGTTTATGTGCATTTAGGGAAAGATAGTCTACCTTTTTATGGTTGTTTGATCAATAGGACTGTAAAGTTCCGAAATGTAAGAGGACTCACGTGATATTAACATATTTGCAGAAATCCATTCAGGTGTATTTTGTGGCTTTTGCCGAGTGCGTTCTAATGATCTAAAGTTACGCTATTGCAACTGTTTGAAAACACACAGTCCAGTTCAAAGTGAATAATGAAAGGCCCCTGTGGCAAATGGCTTGTTTTGCATAAAGGGCTACTGTAGCTTGGTTTGGCTATGGTGCACCTCTGTGTAAACTCTGGTCCTGGACGAGACAGATGTTTTTAATAGGTTTTATTTACTGCAGTGTCTATTAATTGGTCAAACACACAGCAGCTTTCTCACTCTATATTGCTATAGAATTTCCACTGGCACATAAAAAGTCCAGTTTCACAACTGGTGTCAGCTCAATTAGAATTCGGGCTGGTGACGCTGTTACTATGCAACCACCAAGCTGATCACTGCTGGATGCTGACACAACATTTAGATAGCTTGTTGCTGTTAGCTAGCACATAGACAAGCAGTACTGCAGTAGTCAGACACGATTACCACCATATCTAGATCCTTCATTGATTTCTGCAGTACCTACCTAACGTTAGCTAGCAAATCAGATTTGAAGCGAGCTAGCTAGCTAATGTGAGCTAATTTGTTTGGTTAGCTAGCTAGCTAATAGCTTGGTTTGCTAGCTAGCTAATAGACAATTTAAAGGGTTTAGGCTATTTATAAGGGTTAAGGTTAGGGTTAGTTGAAAGTTTAGCTAACATGCTAAGCAGATGTGAAGTAGCTAAAGAGTAGTAAGTAGTTGAAAAGCTAAAATTGTCTGTGATGAGATTCGAACTCTCAACCTTTCGGTTGCTAGACACCCACCCTACTTTTGTTTTTGCTTTAAGTAACCATTTGGCTCATCTAACCATGCCAAACGTAACATATCATACTAATCAGCCTCAGGCTTATCATTACTCACATGAGCAGAGGTGTAAAGTACTTAAGTAAAAATACTTAAGTCGTTTTTTGGGATATCTGTACTTTACTTTACTATTTACATTTTTGCCAACTTTTACTTTTACTTCACTACTACCTTCTAAAGAAAATTGTTTACTTTTTACTCCATACATTTTCCCTGACACCCAAAAGTACTCGTTACATTTTGACAGGAAAATGGTCCAATTCACACACTTATCAAGAGAACATCCCTACTGCCTCTGATCTGGCAGACTCATTAAACAAAGACCGCATTCAATAGCATAAGTTGGTGTTTGTGTACTGGGAGGTAGCAGGGTGGAATGGCTTGGGTATGGATAATGATGAGGGGAACCTTGTTTTGGGGGCCAGACCCTGGTTTCCACACAATGAGAATAGTCTTTCACAGCAGATACTGTCTGATGTGAATGATTCATTTCTTTCATACGAAGTCTCACCTTGTGACCCATTCCATACATCTGTTGTTTGTCATGTAGACTAAGGGGGTGTATCTTTGCTTTAAAAGGTCTTTGTATTCTTTATCTCGGGGCTCTCAACCCAACAGTCAAGAGTGTTGTGTTGACCAGCCATTGTAATTGCATATCACTTGCGTGTGTGGTGTGACGTGCTTTCCTCATTAACAAGTGAATAAAGATTTTGTTTAAGTATAACTCTGACTTGTGTGATAAGTTTGTCTCTCCTCATCTGATAATAAATAAATGACCACCACAGTTGCCACATCACTAGGGGGAGTGATAGAGGGCCTCCACCATCTTCCCCCTTCCGAAGATTGTAATATCTACCCTGCTCCAGAGGAAATATTTTCAACCTGCCACCATCCACAGGGTAAATGCCAGCCTCTCCAGGGATTGTGTGCTTTGGCACACCATCCCACCATCCCACCCTCAGCCTGGACTGTCTTTACAATAATGTAAACCTGTACAAAGAGACAGTCTCCACCTTCGCCAGGACGTTAAAGGATGTTGCTCTGGGTGGCCAGTCCACCTCACCCCACAGAAGCAGCAGACCAGCTACCAACTCCCTGAGACAAATCAGACGCTCCTTTAGACCTGCATCCGTTGGTGCCTCACAGAGACTGGAGATCAGCCAGCAACACACCACCCTCCACCACCCCAGGAACGGCATGCAGATACACTGAGCTATGCCCAAGCCGTACGCAGTTAAAGAGGCCCCACGCAGAGTTTGGATCATCGCCGGCCACCCTTGGTTTTCATCTGAGCTATCTGAGCTCATTCAGATGAGGAATCAGGCCTGGGCCAAAGCAAGGAAAACTGACTCTCTAGTGGACTGGCAATCTTTCAGACAATTGAGAAACAGATGTACTATCTCGATTTAAGAAATCTAAATCAAGCTACTTATTTAGCTCCATCTCTGACTTTGCTTGTGATCCTTCAACATTTTTGAACAGTGAATGCACTAAAGCACACAAATTCCTCTTCTTCCCGCCTAAGCAAGTTCTGTCTGACTCTGGCATCATAACTAAGAAGAACGGTATAAGAAGAATGCGATAAGTGATGCTTTCAATCATCATTTTATCTCGGCAGGCTTTTTATTTGAGAGTTGTTTAATTGACCCTGGTCAGTCAATGTACTGCACATCCCTCTGCCAGCCTCTAGCTGACTCAAAGGTTAACGCATCAACTTCTAGTAAATCTTTGTTTTCATTTAAACAATTTACCGTCGGTAATGTGCTAGATGCCTTGCTTAAGATTGATGTAAAGAAATCCACTGAGGCTGATATGCTTGATCCGTTGTTGCTGCAGCTCTCTGCACCCGATTGCTGAATCATTAACCCATGTTGTTTACCCGACAACTATACAGTGCCTTTAGAAAGTATTCTGACCCCTTAAGTGTTTCCACATTTTGTTACGAAAAGCGAAAACAGGTTTCTAAAAACTTTTAAACAGAAATACCTTATTTAAATAAGTGTTCAGACCCTTTGCTATGAGACTCAATATTGAGCTCAGGTAGATCCAATTTCCTTTGATCATCCTTGAGATTTCTCCAACTTGATTGGAGTCCACCTGTGGTAAATTCAATTGATTGGACATGATTTGGAAAGGCACACACCGGTCTATTAAGGTCCCACAGTTGACAGTGCATGTCAGAGAAAAACCAAGACGTGGTCGAAGAAATTGTCCGTAGAGCTCCGAGACAGTATTGTGTCGAGGCACAGATCTGGGTAAGGGTTCTAAAACATTTCTGCAGCATTGAAGGTCCCCAATAACACAGTGGCCTCCATCATTCTTAAATGGAAGAAATTTGGAATCACCACACATTTTTACCAAATGTATACAAAATACAAAAAAGGAAATATCTTATTTATGTAAGTATTAAGATCCTGGTAAACAAGCCTGTTATCCTAAAGAACAGTCCCATATGGGACTCCCAATCACAGCCAATTGTGATACAGTCTGGATTCAAACCAGGTTGTCTGTAGTGACGCCTCTAGCACTGAGATACAGTGTCTTAAACCAATGCGCCACTTGGGAGCCAATTTATAAAGTTGCTGCTGCGGGACACGGGAGTGTATAGCAGAGCAGAGACCTACTTCACTGATACGTGATGGAGTTGGCGATTTGAAGTGACCCGAATCCATCTATTCCATGATTTCTGTATGACTGTGGAAGGTATAGGCACTATCTCAAAGCATACAGCGCCAAGACGGGCTCATGCTTCAACTGCACCCACAGGAGTAGTGAAGGCTGCAGCCTCTGGAAGTGAAAGAGAAACTAATGAGGATGAGTAAATTCAGTGACATGGCATCCATGATTACACCTCCCCAGGGGGCAAAACTAGATCCCCTGAAATACTGCTGTTTGGAAAACATCTCAAACAATTCAATTCCATCAGCAATGGCCCAGGTGTATTGTGTCCTGACCTCTGTGACTTGGGGAGGGTGCTGGGGAGGGAATGTTGTCGTCGTGGTTGTTGTTTAGAGTACGGCCATGGCAGTGATGCTCAGGGCACATCACTCTTCATGCCCCCTTGAGAGCTTGTCACCGCTGAGTTTATTTAGACAGAGAAGCGAGAAGCCATTACCCCTGCGCCCTCTCTACCACCTGCCTCTTTTTATTAGTGACATAATGGCAGAGATACATTATCAGAGCTAATCAGAGTCAAATGAAGAAAAGTAGTGGACGCGGCATTGGGCAGATCTCTCTCTCTCTCCCTCTCTCTGCGTCTTCTCCCTCTCCCTCTCCCTCTCTCTCTCTCTCTCTCCCTCTCTCTCTCTCTCTGCGTCTTCTCCCTCTCCCCTCTCCCTCTCCCTCTCTCTCCCTCTCTCTCTCTCTCTCTCTGCGTCTTCTCCCTCTCTCTCTCTCTCTCTCTCTCTCTGCGTCTTCTCCCTCTCTCTCTCTCTCTCTCTCTCTCTCTCTCTCTCTCTCTGCGTCTTCTCCCTCTCCCTCTCCCTCTCCCTCCTGTTGTGGCCTGTTTGATATTCTGTCTGTGTGGTGAAGATGGATTAGAGCACGGACAGGCCTAGATAAATACAGCCACATCCAGAGGAAGATAGAGAAACAGAAAACGGGGGGTGAGGGATTGAAGGAGGGAAATAAATGTAGAAATTAGTCAAGTGCTATTGATGCTAAAAAACTGGGTATAGATGATGCTAACACACTGGGTATAGATGATGCTAACACACTGGGTATAGATGATGCTAACACACTGGGTATAGATGATGCTAACACACAGGGTATAGATGATGCTAACACACTGGGTATAGATGATGCTAACACACTGGGTATAGATGATGCTAACACACAGGGTATAGATGATGCTAACACACTGGGTATAGATGATGCTAACACACTGGGTATAGATGATGCTAACACACTGGGTATAGATGATGCTAACACACTGGGTATAGATGATGCTAACACACTGGGTATAGATGATGCTAACACACTGGGTATAGATGATGCTAACACACTGGGTATAGATGATGCTAACACACTGGGTATAGATGGATTAACATCTCTCTGTTTTCTCTGCTTTAGCACATCAAGTATCTGCATGCCCGTTTTGGCAAACAATCCAGTTCTCATAGAGAACAACAGTTCAGAATGGATAGCTTGTACAGTTTCTCCTTTAGAGCTTCTGATTGCATGGTTTTTCTCTCCAGTAGTCCTGGAGACCTTTCCCATTTTGAGGAAAATTGCAGATTTCTCATGAGGGGAGAATTATGCCCTTTCTTCATTGGATCAAAACGGTGATCTTCCAAGGCAGACATTAGGGGCATTGTTAAAAGGTTACAAATAAGAGTGTTTAGTCCATCGCACTCTGTTAAGGTACTAGGATAATATAGCTCCTTTAAGGCTCATCAACCAGTTTTCTCTTTGCTTGAACAAAGTGGCGTGTGTGTGTGGAGGTGTATCTATTGGTGTATCTATTTGTTTGTGTCTACGGAAGGTTACCACTGGTTTCAGTGCATCACAAAATCATGGTGATCCATTCAACTACATGGATGTTGCATGTCACCGGGAAACTTGCTCATGTCTCTCACTACAAGTGCAGATCTTACACTATTAAAAATAAAGGTGACAGTTGGAACCAAATAAGGTTTTTGAGAGTGATGCCATCCAGGACCGGAACGTAATAGCCCTGCTGTAGGGTTTTAAGCCTTATCTGCATATTTCCCAGTGTGCCTTTCAAGTTAGACTTAGAGTTACCAGTTCTACCCATGACTGTGTTTGCTAGTGACAGAGACATGGTTGTTACATTTATTAATTTCAAGTCTTGTGTCCTTCACCAAGTGAGATCCTAAGTGAATACAATATTTCATAAGGCCTTTTTTGAGGGCCTAGTTTCACCCTAATACAGCGACCTAAAACGCATAGTTTGGTGATAATATCAGGCCTGCAAGTCACATTATGCTGGCTTGCAAAGTGAGGTTTAATTCCTATTGTAATCCAGCCAGAGTGGAGATATCCAACAATTAGAATGATGATACAGTATGAGACTACCTTAAACGTCTAAACTAGAACAACCATTTCAGTAACAGATGCAATAAATCAAAGTATCAGATTGGAATAGTTTAGAAAAATGTATGTTATTAATATTTTAGATTAATTAAGCAGTCAACGTATATACAAAAACATAGATATTGAAACAAACAAGCAATAGAGTACGCTGGGAAATATAATGATGAGGGTGCTTTTGGTTAAACTCTGCTTTTTAACTCCAACACTGAGGTTATTTTACACCACTGAGTGTTAATCTGACTATCTAGAGTGTTAATTTAACTCTTGAAACACTAGAAATGGTTCACTGAAAAACCAACACTAGTTAACACTGGTCAATTTGCTGTGTGCTGTGAGAGGGACACATCTGCAGGCTTCCATACATGACTATTAAAACCTACCCAAACCAGAAAACTGAAAGTGTGAACCACTGCATTTACCCATGGCAAAGTGACTGGGAATAGATGGATGGATGGATAGATACTTTATTGATCCCCGAGGGAACATTTCTTTGTCAAGCAGCTATGAAAAAACACAGGGCAGGTGCAAAATGCCAGAACGAAAATACACAAAAGACAGATACACAATACATGATACGTAGTGCGGCAGTATGAAAAAGTATACAAATACAAGAAGTCTGGAGTGCAAAAAGCTATTAAAAGACGTTGCATAGTATGGCTGAATATTTACACTATAAATTGTTACAGTGTTAGGTTAATTTTTTAAAATAAAAAAATTGCTTGTTGATATAGATAAATAAGGAACATTTGCATGGATAACTATACTATACAGGTCGATGGCAGGGAAATACTTAAATAGCTAAATGTGCGTATGATATACAGTGGGGAGAACAAGTATTTGATACACTGCCGATTTTGCAGGTTTTCCCACTTACAAAGCATGCAGAGGTCTGTAATTTTTATCATAGGTACACATCAACTGTGAGAGACGGAATCTAAAACAAAAATTCAGAAAATCACATTGTATGATTTTTTTATAATTAATTTGCATTTTATTGCATGACATAAGTATTTGATCACCTACCAATCAGTATGAATTCCGGCTCTCACAGACCTGTTAGTTTTTCTTTAAGAAGCCCTCCTGTTCTCCACTCATTACCTGTATTAACTGCACCTGTTTGAACTCGTTACCTGTATAAAAGACACCTGTCCACACACTCAATCAAACAGACTCCAACCTCTCCACAATAGCCAAGACCAGAGAGCTGTGTAAGGACATCAGGGATAAAATTGTAGACCTGCACAAGGCTGGGATGGGCTACAGAACAATAGGCAAGCAGCTTGGTGAGAAGGCAACAACTGTTGGCGCAATTATTAGAAAATGGAAGAAGTTCAAGATGACGGTCAATCTCCCTCGGTCTGGGGCACCATGCAAGATCTCAACTCGTGGGATCAATGATCATGAGGAAGGTGAGGGATCAGCCCAGAACTACACGGCAGGACCTGGTCAATGACCTGAAGAGAGCTGGGACCACAGTCTCAAAGAAAACCATTAGTAACACACTACGCCATCATGGATTAAAATCCTGCAGCGCACGCAAGGTCCCCCTGCTCAAGCCAGCGCATGTCCAGGCCCGTCTGAAGTTTGCCAATGACCATCTGGATGATCCAGAGGAGGAATGGGAGAAGGTCATGTGGTCTGATGAGACAAAAATAGAGCTTTTTGGTCTAAACTCCACTCGCCGTGTTTGGAGGAAGAAGAAGGATGAGTACAACCCCAAGAACACCATCCCAACCGTGAAGCATGGAGGTGGAAACATCATTCTTTGGGGATGCTTTTCTGCAAAGGGGACAGGACGACTGCACCGTATTGAGGGGAGGATGGATGGGGCCATGTATCGCGAGATCTTGGCCAACAACCTCCTTCCCTCAGTAAGAGCATTGAAGATGGGTCGTGGCTGGGTCTTCCAGCATGACAACGACCCGAAACACACAGCCAGGGCAACTAAGGAGTGGCTCCGTAAGAAGCATCTCAAGGTCCTGGAGTGGCCTAGCCAGTCTCTAGACCTGAACCCAATTGAAAATCTTTGGAGGGAGCTGAAAGTCCGTATTGCCCAGCGATAGCCCCGAAACCTGAAGGATCTGGAGAAGGTCTGTATGGAGGAGTGGTCCAAAATCCCTGCTGCAGTGTGTGCAAACCTGGTCAAGAACTACAGGAAACGTATGATCTCTGTGATTGCAAACAAAGGTTTCTGTACCAAATATTAAGTTCTGCTTTTCTGATGTATCAAATACTTATGTCATGCAATAAAATGCAAATTAATTACTTAAAAATCATACAATGTGATTTTCTGGATTTTTGTTTTAGATTCCGTCACTCACAGTTGAAGAGTACCTATGATAAAAAATTACAGACTTCTAAATGCTTTGTAAGTGGGAAAACCTGCAAAATCGGCAGTGTATCAAATACTTGTTCTCCCCACTGTAAGTGAGGGTAATAATAGTTTACTTAATATACAGTCTGGTTAAATGAGCAGGTAAGTGAATATTTGCATGGTTACATTAACTGTAAAGGTAAATGACAGGAAGAGATACTTAAATAGCTAAATGTGCGAATGATATAATTTAGGGTAATAATAATATTTCCCTTAAAATACAGTCCTTAGTGCAGGGTTTAATTACAGATAAATGCACATATTGCACATTCAATATACTAAAAGCAATTTAAAAAGATATAACTGACAGGATACTAATATGCAGTCCTGAGTGAATGACTACATAAGTTCAGTTCAAGAATTATTTACAATATTGCACGTGATATGATATAACAACTGTATATGAATATGTATGTACTGTCCTGAATGAATGAGTGCTGAATGAATAAATCCTGAGTGAATGAGTGATTACAGACCAGAGTTACTCACGGATGGATGCCTAATTGTTAAACTAGGTCCTAACAACCCAACAGTTCTAGGTCTTTGTTGCAGACGGCACGTCATCCCGGTGAGGCATTAAATAGTCTAATAGCCGCCGGTAGGAAGGACCTCCTGTTGCGCTCTGTGGCACACCGTGGTGGGATCAGTCTGTGACTGAAAGTGCTCCTCATCATAACCATGATATAGTCAGTTATATTATAACTACAAACAGTGTAGTTATTTCAGTACAAAGACAAAGTGGAATCACAATTTAACAGCTCAGACACAAGACGTATTTGGCAGGGTCTACAGACAATCACGGACTACATAGGGAAAACCAGCCACACCGCGGACACAGACGTCTTGCTCTCAGACAAGCTGAACACCTTCTTAGCCCGCTTTGAGGATAATACAGTCCCACCTACTCGGCCTGCTCCAAAGGACTGTGGGTTCTTATTCCCTGTGGGCGGCGTGAGTAAGACATTTAACCCTCGCAAGGATGCCGGCCCAGACGGCATCCTTAGCTGCGCCCTCAGAGCATGCGCCTCTTCAACCTCAGGAGGCTGAAGAAATGTGGCTTGGCCCATAAGACCCTAACAAACTTTTAGAGATGCACAATTGAGAGCATCCTGTCGGGCTGTATAACCATGGTACGGCAACTACACCGCCCGCAACCGCAGGGCTCTCCAGAGGGTGGTGCGGTCAGCCCAACGCATCACCAGAGGCACACTGCCTGCCCTCCAGGACCTCTACAGCACCCAATGGTTTTATTGCCATTGAATTAAAATGTGCAGCCAGATTTTCTCTCTGTGCTTTGGCTCCAATAATAAGTACCTCAGTCGTGTCTTGATTTAGCTGGAAGAAGTTGTGAGACATCCAAGTATTTAAATAACTAATACAGTCTAATAATTTATCTGTGGAGCTAAAATCCTTTGGTGACACAGAAATTTAAAGTTGTTTATCGTCTGCGTAGCAGTGAAAATCAATGCTGTTTGATAACACTGCCTAGGGGTAGCATATATAAACTGAACAGTACTGGACCCAAAATCTAACCTATTTTCTCTGAGTTATGTTCACCAATTTAGAATTGGACTGTAGAGGCCATCCCACCTCTCCGGTCTGTCCAGAAAGACATCATGGTCAACAGTGTTGAATTCAGCACTTAAATCCAAGAGTACAAGGACAGAGAGCTATTTGGCATCTGTGTTGGCTCTAAGATGATTTACCACTTTAACTAAAGCTGTCTCTGTGCTGTGGTGGGCAGGGAAACCAGATTGGAATTTGTCAAATATGCTGCAGTTGCCACTTAAAAAATAATTTAGCTGTTGGAAAAATATTAAGTTTAACTTAATAATGTAATATCAGACTTGATATGCCCTAACGTAAAATGTATCAACTCCTACAACAAATATCCATGAATTACAATCCACATAATAATTCACATTTCCTGTTGCTGCTGGATTATTTTCCTGCTGTAGCAAACTGGCTCAAATTAAGATTCTACATCTGTATACTCGCATGTGAATGTGTATGTATGGGAAATATCATTAGATGCATGTGAGAATTGCCTTTGTACATCCGTTTTAATGCAGGGATGTTTCGCCCTCTGTTTGCATTATCGTGTTTTCTGATAGACATCATTATCACCCTGGCACTCGTAGAAGAGGACCCTCAATAACAGAGAGAGGTGATTCCATTTGCATGGGTGACAGCTAAATGAAACACACAAGAGTTAGTCTGCTCTCCCAGAGCACTGCATAGGAAATAAAAGATGTGATGTTTCACACTGATAAACCCCTAATCTAAAATATATTAAATAAATAATTTCATATTGTCTTTCTCTTGTTTTAAATGTTGCCCCTGATTGACAGCTATGGCTGAGCGGGTTTCTCCACCCTTAACGGACACACATAAAGAGAGACACATGGAAATGTGTAGCATGGAAAAACACACACACAGGCACACACAGGCACATGTAAACACATACACACACACACACACACACACACACACACTTCCCCCTCCTGACACATACACTTTCATTTTCTGTCTTCAATCATTGCAGTGGTGAAAGTACAGTGGGGTCGCCATAAAAAAAATATATTTATCTGAACATCTACTGTCAGGAACATCAGATGAGCCGTTATGACTGAGACATTCTCCCACTCAGCACCATCCATCTCTAAGCTGTTCTGTCTCTGCCCGCCACATGGGCAGACTGATTTTACATCCTCCACCTCTCTCTCACTTCCTTCAGAATCCGTTTAGATTTATCACGCCAATGCCTCCAGAAAAATGAAAGAAGCATTGATCACCGTTGATCTTGTAGTGCTTGTGTGCATGCAGTTCGGTGACATTTCTGTACGCATTCTATACAACTCTATCTCTTTCTCCTCTCTCTTACTTTCTCCCTCCCTCCTCACCACTCTTTTTCTCTAATCAGATGTGAGCTATTTGACTTTGATAGTGGATTAAAATGTCATGCTCCAGAGTGTTGAGGGCAGCAGGGAGTGGGTGAGTTATAGAGGGAGCAGGCCCACTACCCCGCACTGAGAGTCCAGTGATTGATGTTCTATGAACGGTCCAAAACAGGCAACTTTCCCTGACAGCCAAGGGGGCTCTTTTCCCTCTCTTCATCCACATATCTGATGTTCGTAAGATGTGAAATAATCATATGGATCTTTCAGAGGGCCAACTCTACTTCTCTCTGATCTGTCATGTATCCATCTGGTACGCCGAGAAATAAATAAGATTACTACCAAAGTGTCTTATCTGACATATATATATATATATTTTTTTTTTTTTTGGGATATTACAATAGGTGTGCCACATAGAATCTCCAATAGTCCCTGAAATCTGCAGATATCATACAAGTCGTGCATTCCTATTTCAGAGGGTGATTTGGGAAAACAATCTGAGTATTTTACCTGCAACAAAGAATGCCTTAGTGAAGAGGATGTATTGTTTATTCAGTTAGTAAATACAATGCCTTAGTGAAGAGGATGTATTGTTTATTCAGTTAGTAAATACAATGCCTTAGTGAAGAGGATGTATTGTTTATTCAGTTAGTAAATACAATGCCTGGTATACCAAATTTCAGTTTCTAGTCTATTTTTTAATTCAATCATCTCCAAAGTGCTTGGTTCTGCCGTAGCTCAACGTAGCTTTGCACATAATGTTGGTAATCATTTGATTTAAGGCTTTTATCATCACTGGGAACAGGATGTTCTTCTATTTGAGAAATGCAAATACTTTCAAGATATTAATAGTGGCTATGAGTAGCTATTACAGAGCAAATATTGAAAACCATTTTAATAAATACCTATTAATATTTATTAATAATGTAAGACAAACTAAAGGAAATTACAAGAAATTGACACAGTGCCACAGTTCCTCCCAATGCCTACTTTATTTGAACTTCAGGGGGGTTTAAGGAACTCAGTTGGGCTTTCAACTTACTCTTGAAATGTGTAATAGTACAATGTAGAATGCACAAGGTGCATTTTCGAAATTGGATCAGCAGTTTTTTTCCTTGTCATTGCAGACCTCATAGAGCTATTTAAACCTGCAACATTTTCTCTCCACCAACAAGAGGGTTGTGAAATAGATGTTCCCAGGTGATGTTCCCCAATGATAGAAGGGGTGTGAAATAGATGTTCCCAGGTGATGTTCTCCAACGATGGAAGGGGTGTGAAATAGATGTTCTCGGGTGATGTTCCCCAATGATGGAAGGGGTGTGAAATAGATGTTCCCGGGTGATGTTCCCCAATGATGGAATAGTTTGGGAACCACTTATCTAAAACAAACATAAATCATTATGCTTCTCTGCAACAGTGAGTGGTTGGGGGTAAAATGAGAAAGAAACAAATTCACAAAATAAATTCAAAGGTCTGTGTCAACAATGCTATTTTTGCATGAGGGGCCCGTTACAATTAAAATGTCATCGTCTCTGTTCATTTTCGGTGATGTTTCTGTTTGAACTTTACACACTTTACTTGTTCTGTCCATAACATTTGAATTATCGTCACAGGCAGTCCTAGTCACAGACACTTCACACACACACACACACACACACACACACACACACACACACACACACACACACACACACACACACACACACACACACACACACACACACACACACACACACACACACACACACACACACACACACACACACACACACACACACACACACACACACAGGGCTCTCACTGAGAAGCCATCCAGAATGTTAAGGTCACTGTGGCAAGAAGCTGTGCATCTGCAGAGGGCATTTATGTGAAATAATGAGTAATGTATGATAATATAGTATTCTGCACAGGCATTTCATGGGTCACAGCCCACAGAGATAGTCTTCCTCCAGAACCAATCTTGGGGATTTTATGACGGCCATCACAAATATACAGCATTTGATGGAATTCTATGTAAATTGCAAATCCAATAAAACAATGACCTGGAGTTTTAAGAAGGATGAGCAGAAAACTTGCCTCCCCGACCCCCCCCCCCCCAACAGATTGGATCACTCAAAGCCACACAAACCCCCGAACCCCCACCCCCCCCTCAAATATTCTCACTCAAAGCCACAAACATCCCCCACCCCCCCAAACCCCACAGTTTGGCTCACTCAAAAAACTAGAAAATCCTCAGTGGAATTTTCAAATAAATAAAATTCCCACCCAAATGGTCTTGAGTGGAAGTAAAAAATATTTTATCGATACTGCAAGACAACTCAATTACAAAACTGCCAATATGGTGTCTTCTAATCCATCCCTTTGTTTAATAGCTAACAATTAAACAAAGTTGTTTTTTTGTTTGCATAAACAAAAGAGAGGGAAAATATATAAATGAAAATCGTGGAAGGACATTATATGAAAAATGAAAGAGAGCACTTGAGGAAGGCTGATGAGAATGCAGGCAGAGCCCTGGAAAGGAGATGGTGGCTCGGACAAATGGCTTCGACAGGGGGAAGTCTACCTGACTTGCGGGATGTAGCCTTCAGATTGACACAGGTAATTGGCGCTGCAGGGAACAGGGCACCATTCTCAATTAGCAGGCATGGAGGAGCAGCGTTTATCTGTCGGTAGCTCATTAACACCAGGGTCAGTCTAATCACAGCCCCAAACTGTCCTTATTCTCACACTACCAGCAGGGACAGAGAGGGAGAGTCGAAATAGGGAATGCATGCACACATTAGGGGAACAGGAATATACACAGTGTAGAAAACATTAAGAACACCTTCCTAATATTGAGTTGCACCCCCTTTTGCCCTCAGAACAGTCTGTTTGTTGGGGCATGGACTCTACAAGGTGTCGAAAGTGTTCCACAGGGATCCTGGCCCATTTTGATTCCAATGCATCCCACAGTTGTGTCAAGTTGGCTCGATGTCCTTTGGGTGGTGGACCATTCTTGATACCCACGGGACACTGTTGAACGTGAAAAACCCAGCAGAGTTGCAGTTCTTGACACACTCAAACCGGAGCGCCTGGCACCTACTACCACACCCCGTTCATAGGCACTTAAATCTTTTGTCTTGCCCATTCACCCTCAATGGCACACATACACAATCCATGTCTTGATTGTCTCAAGGCTTAAAAATCCTTATTTAACCTGTCTCCTATCTGATTGAAGTGGATTTGACAGGTGACATCAATAAGTGGTCTTAGCTTTCACCTGGATTCACCTGGTCAGTCTATGGCAGTGTATGAACACATGAATATACAGAAAAAAAGTATCTCTGTTACAGATACATACGTTCCGAAAAAATACATGAACACACACACACACAAACACCATCACACACACATCACATACACAAGCTTAAATGGCTCATTCTCAAAGGGGTGTTTGTAAATGCAGAGCAGGTAGCAGGTGCTCATTCAAATGAATATTGCAATATTTTATCATTGATTGCACATGTTTCCATGAGGCTCAGACGTTTGAATAAGTCTCTGTAGCCCCACACCCTCTCTCCCCATCAGAAACATACACCTCAGAAATCATACAAGAGTGTGATTATTTCTGCTAGACCTGATTTATAGTATACTATGGAAGCAGGCGTTGTAGTGACGGAGCAAAAATGCTTGCCTGAAAAATATTGCAAGATGTTTAATAGATGGAGCTCGGGGTGACAAATATAATAAATCTCTCTCTCTCTCTCTCTCTGTCTCCCTCCGTCTTTATCCATCTATTTTCATTCTATTTTAATCACATTTAGAATATGAACCTGTAATGCAATCTCTCAACACACTAACAACTAAGCTACTCATTTTGAGGTTCATCACATTTGTTTTCTGGTTAGAACTGTGTGGGTCCATTTAGAGTATTCTCAGAATAAGATGACCATGGAATTGCATGTTCTCACTAGGTGCATGTGGATTGGTGTGCAGAGGATATCCCCTATAATCAAACAGGCCTGACTTCTGCCCTCCTCTGGTACTGCTGACCCTGTCAAACCTGCAAACCAATGGAGAGGTGCAGATAGACACAAAGGGTTAACTGACCACGTCCAATATGTCTAACCCAATGCAGCCTGGAATCGGGACTTTCACTAATCAGTGAAGAGTTAATTGGCTGAGTGGACCTGCTTTGTTTGGTCGGTGCACAGGCAGGCAGAGCTTCTCATTATCAGTGATTAGTCGGAGCAGCTATCCTCTACATCTCCTCTGACACCGTGGCCCTGTCAGTCTCTTCCCTCTTATTGGAGGGTACTGATGGGGAATATCTGACACACCTAGCCCCCTGACACCCCGACATGGTGACTGCCACCTCTCTGGACTCAGCTTGGTCTCTTATGATCTAATAGACAAAAAGCCTCTGGTTGCTGCTCCAGGGAGCAGTGGACACAACTCAAATGCTCTTCAGGTGACATACACAGTTTCAAACCAACAGAGTTACCTGCCTGCCTCTTTGCTCCCACTGAGAGTTACCTGCCTGCCTCTTTGCTCCCACTGAGAGTTACCTGCCTGCCTCTTTGCTCCCACTGCTCTACTCCGCTCCATTATCTCTCTGTCTCCCTATCTCTGTCTCTCTCTCCTTGTCTCTTGCACTCTGTGTCACCCTCTGTCTCTCTCTCTCTCTCACTCACCCTCTCTCTAGCTATCTCGGTCTCTGTCTCCTTGTCTCTTGCACTCTTGCACTCTTTTCCATTTGCTGAATACCCCTCTCCCTCTCTGGAAAGTTGTATCTACAGCCATTACACTAACTCTCTCTCCTCTGCTTTAATGACAGCCTAAAACGGATGTTGACAAAGCAGACAGACAAAATTAATTTTGTAAAGCCTCCTAAAGGTCGTCATTAGGCAGAGTTTGTCTCACATCAAAAGTTACAAGTGTGCTGGCGTGGAGCAGTGGGGTGCCGACAGGGCTGTCGTGGAGCTGCACAGTGATTTATTCATTACATAAACAAAATACAGGCCAATCCATCTCTCTGACTACTTACAGGTTTAACCCTAGTCTTATTCGACTTGCATTATCCCCCTAGTGCAAGTCATGGCAGTGTGCTTGACTCAATAGACTGGATTATAAATGCTGTAGGCTTCATATGTTTGCTATTATACTGTGCCAAGTTAATTATATTGTTATATGCATTGGCCAATGAAGTAGGTGGTTTGGTTTTGTGTCTGGGCCATAACAGAAATGTATCAGGAAGGAAAATCTATACTGAACAAAAATATAAAGGTAACTGAAATAAAAGATCCCCAAAAACGTTAATACACAAAAAGCTTATTTCTCTCAGATTTTGTGCACAAATGTGTTTACATCCCTGTTAGTGAGCATTTCTCCTTGCCAAGATAATCCATCCCCCTGATAGGTGTGGCATATCAAGAAGCTCAATTAACAGCATGATCAGTACACAGGTGGACCTTGTGCTGGGGACAATAAAAGGCCACTCTAAAATGTGCAGTTTTGTCAAAGATGTCTACATTTTGGGGGAGTGTGCAATTGGCTTACTGACTGCCAGAATGTCCACCAGAGCTGTTGCCAGATAATTTACTGTTCCTTTCTTTACCATAAGCCACCATCAACGTTGTTTTAGATCTTCACTCTTCACGGATGAACTCCGGTTTCAACTGTGCCGTGCAGATGGCGTCGTGTGGGGCGAGTGGTTTGCTGATGTCAACATTGTGAACAGTGTCCCATGGCGGCAGTGTGGTTATGGTATGGGCAGGGATAAGCTACGCACAATGAACACATGGCGATTGGAATGCACAGAGATACCGTGGCGAGATACTGAGGCTCATTGATGTGCCATTCATCAGCCGCCATCACCTCATTTCGTTTCAGCATGATAATGCACAGCCCCATGTGCAAGGATCTGTAGACAATTCTTGGAAGCTGAAAATGTCCCAGTTCTTCCATGGGCTGCATACTCACCAGACATGTCACCAGATTTGAGATGCTCCGAATCAACGCGTATGGATGAGGCAAATGGTGGTCACACAAAGATACTGACTGGTTTTCTGATCCACGTCCCTACCTTTTTTTTAAGGTATCTGTGGCCAACAGATTCACATGTGTATTTCCAGTAATGTGAAATCCATAGAGTAGGGCCTAATGAATTCATTTCAATCGACTGATTTCCTTATAGAAACTGTAATTCAGTAAATCTTCGAAAGTGTTGCATGTTGCGTTTTTATTTTGTCCAGTGTATAATAGAATATCGAGTAAAACACACTCAAGCTAACAGGCCACCATACAAGCTGAGTTTGGCCTTTTCCATTTTCCAGTTGGTCATTATTAGTAGCCATGCCCTTTTAGAAAAGCCCCATTGGATTGATATTATGTGATGGAAATATTCTCATACTGTGAGGGATTTTTTTCCCCCCTATTTTTTTTTGACCCCTCGTATTACTCATATTTTCTATGGGTTTTCCGTTAATACGTTCCCTCTCCAATATAATTGAAAATATTCTCTCCTCAGTGCCCATTGTGTTGCATAACAAGAGTAATATGGTTTGTCCACTGCAAGGCAAGGAAAGGTTAGACTTCAGGAGAGTTAAGGAAAATGTAGGTTTCCAACATTTTGAAGGCGTGACCTTTTAAGAAGGGCCCTAATCAGTCTGGACTCCCTCAATGTCTGTGGAGCCTCTCTCTCTCTCTGAGATGTCTGTCTGGCAGCAGGTTGGGGAGTTAACTACTGTCAGAAGACTGACGTTAGAACCCATATCTCTCTCTCAATGTTTCCTTCGGTCTCATTCATTGTCTATATCTCTGTGTCTGTCTCTCTCTGTCTCAGTATCCCTGTCTGTCTTTCCATCTCTCTCTCCTTCTGTCTGCCTTGGCCCACTAAGTCATTATATTTGGCAGTACTGTAGCTACTTGAACTATTGCTGATAGTTAGATCGATTATACCTCTCTTGCTTGATCTATCCTTTTACATCCACAGACAAAGTAGCTACTTTGCTACTTTTAACACAGGAAAAAGGGAACTATAGACAGATGCAAGAAAAAAACACGTATATCCTAGTTACATATTTCTCTCAAGTACAATGCAAAAAAAATAAGTACATTTGAATAATGAACATACCATAGAGAAATCTTAAAATTATGCAGATGTCTTCCCACATAGGAAATGTGGGAAACTCTTCGAGCCTAGAGGAGTAGCATACTTTCCATACTATGTTGTATGTAGGTCCCCTTTGGTGTTCACAGTGTCATGACTGTCCTGTGAGGATCCAATGGCTCAGATCAGCTCGGCAATGGTTGACAATAACCAGACCCTCTCTCATCCACAGAAGAGGGGAGGAAGGAACTGGGCCATTTTTGAAAGCTCACACCCTGTCGTAAATTTAAGCAGAAGGAGCCTCTTTCCCCCTTCGGTATTAACACAAAGAATGTACTTTGTCTACAGACATTTTCCAGCCGAAACTCTAACACGTCCAAAAGTGAACACTGGAATAAGATTTCTAACATAAAAACATGTGAAATGGTCATAGAAGTACTGTAGAGTGATACATATGAAAATGGTATGAAGAAAATACTCTAACTTCAAAAGTATATCCCCTTTATCTGTCAAGTTGTCATCCAATATGTTGTGCATATAATATGCAAAATTAGGAAAGTATTTATGTTAAGATAGGAATGTGATTATAGTTTTTGAATAAGAATTGTTTTTGATAATCCTTTTCACAGTAACTAGCCAAGTCCCAAGTGAGGTCAGAGAGCTTGTCAGCATGACGGAATGCCCCTTTTGACCAAGAGTGCATAAAGGCTTGGAAGATAAATCAACCTTTAGATCAGAAAAGTGTGGAGCAGTCGCTACACGTTTGAAATGGTTGGAACTTTGAAACTCAACATGTGTCACGAGTGGGTGTAGAGAGAGACCAAGGAGCAGCGCAGCAATAGTTCGACATCGTTTATTAAATGATAAACCACAAATGTCACAAACTATATAAACAAAAGGCAATGAACAAGAACGGAAAACACACTTACTGTGACGTGACTGGAGAATAATAATGACCCACACACAGGTGGCTGTGAGTGTTGCCTACATGCAATCCCCAATCAGAGACAACCTTGTACAGCTGTCTCTGATTGAGGATCATACCTCCCCTATTTAGGGTGTGAGGGCTCGACTGTGGTTCTACCACTCCCCTTATTGGGAGTAAGGTCTAACCACAGCCAAACCCTCACAACATGAGGTGAAGAAAATGAACTCACTTACCAGACCAGGACACCACCAGTCTGCAGCTGTGCATGTAAAGTGGTTCAAAATCTGACTATCCACACGAAGTGGAGAGAGGAGAAAACTCCCCTATCAGACAATCACTGGTACGGCTAATAAGAAGGACATTGTGACCTGTTGGGGACAATCAGAGCCTTACACCCACAGGATACCCAACCAAACCACCCTTTCCAAGAAGGCTTGGTTCCGACAGAGATAGACGACGAACGAAGCCATTCACACTTAAATATATTCATTATTTCTTACTCCAAACGGGTGGTGGTTCGTGTGCAAAGTATTATGATTACTGTGAGAGTGGTTTCCAAATGTATCCAATCCAAGTGTTGTCTCTCTTTCTCGCTCTCTCTCTCTCTACCCCTCCCTCTTTTGGTAAACAAGCAGTCATGTTATTGTTAGTCCGCTAGGGGCCTTTTTCTCATGTATTAATTGTGAATGTTTATTTTGTGTTATTTTTAGTTAGCTAGTAAATAAATAATTAAACAAATTTGTAGTATTGTAGTACTGAATCATGAGTAAGGATGGGGTTTTTGCAGATCCAATAAGGTTACGACTGTTCAGAATGATGATGATATGATAAGAGGTTATGATTTAGTACGTTGACTGTTTTATGGATGTGATAGGTAAAGAACTTTAGAGTTTAATTCGGGAGATGGTATGTCTTTAAACAACTTCTGTGGTGATCCAAATCCTAATGAGTTAATTGTTACATTATTAATTTAATCGAGTAACAATTAAACGTAGTTAGTTGATTCAATAAATAACAGTCATCAAATTAATGAAAGTCAAGTCACGACAACAGTATGGGAACATACAGTAGCCTATTTACACTCACATTAGAGAAACTAGGGAGCGAGGAGTGAGTTACATAACAGGATGGAGTGTTAGAGGACAATGTCATTTATTTGTATTTCAATACATTTGTAGCAAGTTCATTATTAGTCTGTGAGACCCCTGGAGGCTGAGGCATCAGCGCCATTCCGCCTTTAAATGGAACGCTGATTGTTTTTCATGTTTATTCACAAGCCACGGATCAGTGGTCTGTCGTAATCTCCCAGCCCTCCCAAGGACAATTTGGGGGAGATATCATGAATAAACATTTTCTTAATAATATCACACAGAAAAGGGACCCACAGATACCATGAATAGCATTACTGGCTGATCTGAAGCCGTTAATGTCAAATCCATTTAGTGTGGGCCTCAACACAATATGGGCTTCTCAGTAGGCCTCTGATGTCTGAGGAGTTATGCATACAGTAATAATCCACAGGCACTAGTATGTTCCCTCTAGATGGTCTCCAGTTCTACTTTTTATCTTATCGGTCATTGAATCTCTGTAGTAGGTATTCGACTAGCTAATTCCAATGCATTCCATTAGATTTTTCCCCAAGTGATGCTGAAAAATAAAGGCAGTTTGCTAATCACTAACCAACATCTTCTTAAAATAGCTAAAAGATGTAGACTAGTTCTAGTGTAATTAGAGCCATTTGTACACTTTACCTGTGGAGTTGAGCTACTAGGAGTAGTCACAGCAACTTGCTTCTTTTCTGTACCCTTGACCTAAATAGAGAGACATCCGTGGGTAGACGAGATGTGGCAACATGTAACTTTTTGGGCAACCCAACAAAATGTTATAGATGTATCATTCTACTTCTAAGAGGTCTAAGAAGTGGTATCTGTTCTATGTACGCTATTTATATACTTCCCAATATTACATTTTGTTTTTTACTTTCGGTTTTGTACACCAGCTTCAAAAAGCTGAAACATTAATATTTCTTTGGTTATGGAAAATATATTTCACGGTGGTTTAGTACAGTGGTACAGTGATTCTCTACACTTATCTACAGATTATCTACAAATTATCTACAGATTATCTACATATTATCTACAGATTATCTACAGATTATCTACAAATTATCTACAGATTATCTACAGATTATCTACAAATTATCTACAGATTATCTACAGATTATCTACAGATTATCTACAGATTATCTACAGATTATCTACAGATTCTCTACTAGCTCATTTTGTCACAAAAAACTGAAATTAGGCGAACAATTCGAGTTTTAGCAACCATGAAATGGTGGAGCAATTTCTGCATAGTCCAACTAAAAAAACTATTATTCAGATAAAGAAATACATTAGGTGATCAAATATCAGAGATGGAAACTCAAGTCTGAGACTCGGACTCGAGTCGCACTTAAGTCTCAAAGAAAATGACTTGCAACTTGACTTAGACTCGTGATCAATTGACTTGAGACTTGACTTGGACTCTAGATGAGAGACTCGTGAACAATGCAAGTCAGTACTGGGATAAGTTTTTGTTGTGCATTCTGTCAGAGAAAGTAGTTTAATACAGAGGGGCTCAAAAGCATTCTAGAACGTCTGTGTTCCGCAAAAAATATGCAGACACGGACGTATCTATTTCAATGGGAGGATAGTAGTTACTCATATTTGCACTTTGTCCTTACTTGATTGAGCGGATGCTATTGCTATATAGATCGGAACATTAAAACGCAAACAAAAGTTAGCAATCGTTTATCATAGTATGTGAAATCATGTCATATGTAAATAATATGCTGTAAATTATATAATTATGACAGTGTTTGGCAACTAACTTTAAATTTATGAAATTGTCCAAAAAGGAATGTAGGAAATAATTTACTTCAAATAATTTACAAGGTTTATAGACCTAACCCACAGCAGGCAGAAAGCCATTGCCAAAAGGGACTTGAGACTGGACTTAGACTTGGCCCTAAAAGACTTGACTTGGACTCTACCTCAAAGACTTATGAACATCTCTGTCAAATATAGTATTTTCCTTGAACTGTGGGGTAAGGGGATGAACGTTCCAGTAATAGAAACGTGGAGAGGTGCAACCAGGGGTACATTCTACAGAACATATTCTTCCCTCATCTCAGTCTCACTAGGAGGAAGGGGTCAGGAGAAAGGTTGGGTGGATCACACAAATTACACATATTTGTCGGAGTAGCTCAGTTGCCTAGCAGTGGATGAACCATATTACTTTTTACTCTTGTTATGCAACACAATGGGCACTGAGGAGAGAATATTTTCAATTATATTGGAGAGGGAACGTATTAACGGAAAACCCATAGAAAATATGAGTAATACGAGGGGTCAAAAAAAAATAGGGGGGAACAAAATCCCTCACAGTATGAGAATATTTCCATCACATAATATCAATCCAATGGGGCTTTTCTAAAGGGCATGGCTTTTACTAATGACCAACTGGAAAAAGGCAAAGGCCAAACTCAGCTTGTATGGTGGCCTGTTAGCTTGAGTGTGTTTTACCCGATATTCTATTATACACTGGACAAAATAAAAACGCAACATGCAACACTTTCAAAGATTTACTGAATTACAGTTCCTATAAGGAAATCAGTCGATTGAAATTAATTCATTAGGTCCTAATTTATAGATTTCACATTACTGGGAATACAATTCACACAGAAATGTGAGTTATAGATGTATCATTCTACTTCTAAGATGTCTAAGAAGCGGTATATCTGTTCTACAGTTATGTGAAAAAGTAAGTACACCCCCTGGAAAGTTCTCTGACTTTACACAGGTGTTGTCTGGCAAAAGTCAGTTGTGTTTGCATATTAGTTTTTGAGAGCAGAGGCTTCTTCCTTCCTGACCTCCCATGTAGGCCAAGTTTGTGCAGTCTCTTTCTGACAGTATACCCATGCACTTCCACATTCATTGTAGCAAGAGAGGCCTGTAGATCCCTTGATGTTACCCTGGGGTTCTTAGAGACTTCTATGAGCATCTTTCGGTCAGCTGGGGGTACGTTCTACAGAACATATTCTTCCCTCATCTCAGTCTCACAAGGAGGTAGAGGTCAGGAGAAAGGTTGGGCGGATCACACAAATTACACATATTTGTCAGAGTAGCTCAGTCGGCCATTCGGACTGGATGGAATTTAGTCTGAGAGCTATTATTATGCGTGGGTCGAAGTCTTAACACTGACCACACTCTAGTTCCATTAATGTGGTGTTGTGAAATTAATCCTGGGGTCACAGCCAGTCTGCCCTAACATCCTAACCATGTTTAAACTATTATGTTCCTTCAATTCCTTCTTGCCCTGTCATCGATTTCAATAATGCATATTTTATAAGCTTATGACTTTGAGGAAGGCTTCCATTAGAAAAAGGTCCCCTGGTTGGCTAAGTCGCTTGGATGTCATTAACAGATTTCCTCAGCACCATTCTCTACACTTCAAGACAGAAGCTGCCTTTCAAGGCGTCATACTGAATTACAACTTTCGGCTGCAGGTTTGCAGATGTAAATTGGAGCTTCTTCTAGGCAAAAGTGTGAAATTCAAATTGCTGTTATTAAACCCAGGCCAGAGCTTTTCCTCCTTGACACAAAGTTACAGCCTGCATGGTGCTGTTAGTAGCACATGTATTGAAGTGCCTGGGAGGCAACAAAAGGAGAATAAAGTGGTGCTGAACTGTGGCTCTGAAATTGAACAAATAGCTGTCGGTCACGTAATTGCTCACATAGTAATGATTTCTAGGTACCAGTTTTTTTTTGTTGTCTAGGAACAGTGTGATCCCACTCATTAGAGACAGGCCTATCTTCTACTGAGCCGGCTGGTGAATATTGAATAAGCCCTTACATCAACTATGCATTCACACTAGCGTTACAGAGACAATTAGGGGATCTGGGAGTGTCAAGAGGCCTAAGGGCTCAGACTTAACCTCTAAACGGAGACAAATATGAAACCCACAGTTCCAGGCAACTTGGCAGATCGGTCATTCCGGATTAACCATAATTATTTTGTAATTAGCCACATAATTGCTTTCTGACACCTAGGATTACACTGTCTTTGTAGCGTATTAGCTCCCTCAATTAGGGAAGGCTGTTGGGATAAGCCAGTACTTCATGTGGCTTATTTTTCCATTTTCTTACCACATCCTCTATTTTCCCCCACACTCCAACGTTTTTTCTCGTATTTTTTTCACCACTCTCCTTTGATTTTCACAAGAGGCGGCCTTTCACTAGGCTACTTGAACGAGCCAGCATGTGATGTTAGACCAAGACAAATGATAGCCGGTCTGTCTGTGACAGGGCTGGGACCTCTTAGTTTCGTATTAGGTCAAAAGCCACTCATTAGCTACACAGTAAACAACTGCAGCACCGCTTGTGTTTCCTAGGGATAAGATTACCCATGCAGCATGTGGGTAATCTTATCCCTAGGAAACACAAGCGGTGCTGCAGT
This sequence comes from Thymallus thymallus, assembly GCA_023634145.1. Classification (NCBI taxonomy): domain Eukaryota; kingdom Metazoa; phylum Chordata; class Actinopteri; order Salmoniformes; family Salmonidae; genus Thymallus; species Thymallus thymallus. Next base: position 38,406,847 of record CM042414.1, on the reverse strand, counting down.
TGAAACATACTGTATCCCCTCATTCCTCACTCCAGCTGTACTGTATCCCCTCATTCCTCACTCCAGCTGTACTGTATCCACTCATTCCTCACCCCAGCTGTACTGTATCCCGTCCTTCCTCACTCCAGCTGTACTGTATCCCCTCATATCTCACCCCAGCTGTACTGTATCCCCTCATCTCTCACCCCAGCTGTACTGTATCCTCTCATCTATCACCCCTGCTGTACTGTATCCTCTCATCTCTCACCCCTGCTGTACTGTATCCTCTCATCTCTCACCCCAGCTGTACTGTATCCTCTCATTGAGACATTAATGCCCCTGTGTTTGAATCTCATATCTCCCCTTCCCAAGGGTATCCAGGCAGCCCCCCGTTTAAACAGGCAGTTGATTATCAGTGAGCTGTGAGATGGGAAGGAGGATAGGGTGGCTGAGGGACGAAGGATGCTGGGTTGAGCGATAAGCCTGGGTCTTATGGGCTATCTGAGCCAACTGAGCCAACTGACCTGGAGGTGTGTGTGTGTGTGTATATGTGTGTGTGTGTGTATATGTGTGTGTGTGTGTGTGTGTGTGTGTGTGTGTGTGTGTGTGTGTGTTGCAGAGCTAAGTTCCCTGTATGTTGTATGCTCAGTCTACTGTAATGAGGCATCTGGTTTGTGGATTTGGGGGCTGGGGATGGGTAAGGATAGAGGAAGCAAGGGGTAGGCCTGGCATGTGAATTGGTGCAGCAGGGAGAACTACAAGTGAAGAAGGGAAGTGGCTGGGGATGCAGCATCAGCTGAGATAGCGAGGGGAAGGAGATATCTCAGACCAGAGTCGTAGTTGGCCTTCCATCTTCTACTAAGCCCAAGTGGGGCTCAGGTACCTGGTGGTTAATTTTCACACTATTATCTCTCAGCTAGTTTTATACGTACAGCGACGTTCAACAGGATTCCTCCCCTTTCCCTCTGGAGGTGTGGATACCGGCATCTCACACGCTCACAATTCATTGTTTATCACTCACCCACTGTTTACAATGTGTACAAGTTTCATGCCAAGTCTGCAGTTTTGAGAGAACATGAGGAAACATAATTTCATTGTAAACCATTCTGACTTGTGTCTGTGGGCATGGCATGAATGAGTAATCTCAAAACAAAGAGAAAACAACCTCTCTCTCTCTCTCTCGCTCCCCTTGAGAGCTTGTCACCGCTGAGTTTATTTAGACAGAGGAGCGAGAAGCCATTACCCCTGCGTCCTCTCTACCACCTGCCTCTTTTTTATTAGTCACATAATGGCAGAGATACATTATCAGAGCTAATCAGAGTCAAATGAAGAAAAGTAGTGGAGTGAGACTGCAGGAATTGCCTCTTTTCCCCCACCCGTTGACCTGTCTCTGTCTCTGTCTCTGTCTCATAGAGAGAGAATACAATTATGAATGAACACAAGGTTGTAATTCCGAGGGGTCAGTCATGGAAATGCCAAGCGGTCCACTGTAGCCCACTGTTTTTCTCAGCCTCTGTCTACACCTCGTCCACTCCTGTATTGGATCAGATTAAAGTTCAAAAGAGTCAATTTGGGGGTAACTATAATGGGAACAGGCTTGAAGAAAAGAGGGATGGGAGAGAGGTGGTAGTTGCAGCCTCTCCACCTTCCAGTTCAAACCCTCTTCTGTTACACTGCCAATCTTCATTGGACCCTGCTTTGGGCTGGAGATGTAGCCTGGACCAATTTGTGTCTCACTACTTTGCTTTTAAAAGGGGCCTAATAGGTCGGATGTGAGGAGAGCCCTGGCCTGCTGCGTGGGTGTTTCAGGTTGTGCTTTTAGAGATGTTACAAGGAGGTGTGGTAACATAATTTTGACACTGAGTGATCAGATAAAACATTTAGTTTGACTCTTAAGTAATTCAATGCATCACAAAGAGATAAATTCCCGCCACCATCATGTCTCCTTCTCCTTATTTTTTTACATTTTATGTTTTAGTCATTTAGCAAATGGTCTTATCCAGAGCAACTTACAGTGTATTCATCTTAAGATAGCTAGGTGGGACAACCACATATCTCAGTCATAGTAAGTACACTTTTCCTCAGCAAAGTCAGTAGGGGGGGAAGCTCTTACACAAACTGAGTCAACATCAGGAGCTCAATGACGCATCTAGCCCTTTCACTGGCAGGAAAAATGCTTTTCCACAGTAAGGAAACATTCTTCCACCATCAACTTTATTTTATTTTTGTACAAAATACTAGGTGTGGGCTTATTAGCATCAAACAATAGTGAAAAGAATAACAATGACTGGTGAGTTCAGTCACTATAACAATAGTTAAACTTTTTTAACTATAACTTTTTTTTTTTTACTCTTTGCAGTCCTTTTGAAGGGGTGATCTACAGTATCACTACATAATTCATTCTAATCAGCTAGTTTCAAGATGTGTCTACTCATGAGAGTGCAAAACATATTATTTCTTTAATGCATAAAGGCCTAGAGCATTCATTTATCAATAATGGATAATTTACACGCAAAGTGTGAGTTTTATCAATATAAACGTTTGCTTGAGAGTATGCGTAAATGTACATTTATTGATAAATGTACCAAGTGGTGTGCACTGCCGATCACCATAGAAAATTATGTCATGGCTTTTGTGTACTTTCGTTGTGGCATTTTTTGTGTACTTTCGTTGTGGCATTTTGTGTACTTTCGTTTGTGTTTGACTTCCTGATGGGCCGCCCCCAGGTGGTAAGGGTAGACAACAACACATATACCACGTTGATCCTCAACACGGGGCCCCTCAGGGCTGCATGCTTAGTCCCCTCATGTACTCCCTGTTCAACCACAACTGCGTGGCCAGGCACAACTCAAACACCATCATCAAGTTTGCTGACAACACGACAATGGTAGGAATGATCACTGGCGATGTTGAGACAGCCTACAGGGAGGTCAGTGACCTGGCAGTTTGTTGCCAGGACAACAACCTGTTCCTCAACATCAGTAAGACCAAGGAGTTGATTGTGGAATACAGGAAATACATCCCGTTCCGATCCACATTGACGGGGCTGCAGTGGAGTTTCAAGTTCCTCTGGGTCCAAGTCACTAAGTACTTAAAATGGTCCACACACATGTAGACAGTCGTTAAGAAGGCACAACAGTGCCTTTTCCCCCTTAGGAGGTTTAAAAGTTTTGCATGGGCCCTCAAATCCTCAAGAAGTTCCCTCAGCTGCACCACTGAGAGCATCTTGACTGCCTGCATCACTGCTTGGTATGCCAACAGCACCGCCCCTCGATCGCATGATCCTACAAAGGGTGGTGCGGATAGCCCAGTACCTTACTGGAGCCAAGCTAAGTGCCATCCAGGTTCTCTATATCAGACGGTGTGAAAGGATGGCCCGATAAATTGTTAAATACTCCAGCCACCCAAGCCTTAGACTGTTCTCTCTTCTTTTGCATGGAAAGTGGTACCGGTGCATCATGTCTGACACCAACAGGCTCCTGAACAGCTTCTATCTGTTAGCCATAATATTGCTAAATGGCTAACAGAATGGCTACACAGGCTATCTGAATTGACCCTTCTATTTGTGTGTATTTTTGCACTCTCTATTCACACTCACAGGACTCTACACACTCAGGCACACTAACACTCCAACACACACATACCATGCACACACATTTATACTGACTCTACACACATGCACACACACACACACACACACACTCACATAAAATCTAAAATCAAATCAAATTTATAGGTCACATACACGTGTTAAGCAGATGTTATTGCGGGTGTATCGAAATGCTTGTGCTTCTAGCTCCGACAGTGCAGTAATATCTAACAAGTAATATCTAACAGTTTCACAACGTATACCCAAATACACATAAATCTAAGTAAGGAATGAATTAAGAATATATACATAAATGGACGAGCGATGTCAGAGCGGCATTGGACTAAGATTAAGTAGCATAATGAATACAGTATATACATGTGAGATTTTCATTTACGCTGCTGCTACTCTGTTTATCATACATCCTAATGCCTTGTGTGTGTGCGAGTTTGTCAGCTAGCGGAAGATCTACCACAGGCACAAACAGCCGTGTAACCCATTTAAAAACTCACTATATCTCTCTACCTATCACCCTGTATCCCTGAACATTGTAAATATGGTACTAGAACTGACCCTGTATCATCTTTATATTGTTTTTGGTTTTACCCCTATTGCATTTCTTTTGTTTTACATTGATATTGATCACTGCATAGTGGGGTTTACAGCTTGCAAGAAAAGCATTCCACTGTACAGCACTTGACAATAAAAACCTGAAACTTTAAGTCATGTGATGCACATAAAATGCTGCTGAATGTGATGGCAAGGTGGCCAGGTGGAGCGCATGACTCATTCATTCTGCAGAACAGCAAAGTTGGCCTTTACGCCTACAGGAGGGAACGCTCGTAGTATGGTTTGATTAATCACCGTTTTTCTATGCATATGAACATTCTACATTCTGTTCGTAAGTAGTATTTTATTTGAGAATAGTTTCTGATTGATAAATGAGGCCCCCTGGAGTATACCATTGAGCTAGATCAAGAACAAAAATAATTTGGGTTCTTTTGCAGAGTAATGGGCCGTGTGGTTAGTGAAACAACCATAAATCATGGACCACAAGTTTTAGGACCTGGCCATGACTCTTGTGAAAGACAGATCAGAGAACACAGTTGGTGGATTGAACGAGATCAAACATTTCCATAAAATGTCCAATATCAACACTTTACGATAATAGCCTCTAGTTTGGATTAAATTATGTTTATTCGTTCCTAAACAACAAATGCATTCAAATGTCACAATCATATGGCATTTGAAGAAACTAGGAAAGCAGAACGATTGTATTTTTTTCAGCCAGAACTAAATTGCTCAGAGAAAAAACATAAAAACTTCTGAAACGATGGACTGGACCTTAAAGACATCTCTGATCTCCACCACAAGTTTTTACAGCCAGGTCACCAGTGATACAAGTCAGTATTCGACGTCCATCCATGTATGAGGACTTCGGGAGATGTGGAAACTAGCCACTACGGACAACAGTGAGCGCTGTTACCTTTAAGCAGATTTATGTTATTGTGGATGGGAATGATGGATGGAAGTATCTGCCTCTGATTTCAAAGGTTGCAAGTTTGAATCCAGCAAAGTTGTTTTTTAGATTTTTGTTTTAAGCACCTCCCAAACCTCACCTTAACCCTTACCTTAACCATTCAGAGTTAATGCCTAACCTTAAGACTTCAGAGTTAATGCCTAAACGTAACCCTAATTAAAAAATCTGGAAAACTTAACCTTAAAACACTTTGAAAGTTGACGTTTGCAACAACTTCAAAATGTAACATTAGTGAAACATGGATGAACATCTAATTCTGACGTGGGACTGAGAGAGATATAGTGAGTTTTTAAATGGGTTACACGGCTGTTTGTGCCTGTGGTAGATCTTCCGCTAGCTGACACACTCACACACACTCGCACACACACACACTTCTGTCAAAGTACAAACACACTCAAGTCAACCAGATTAATCTTTGGGTGAGATCATTGCCATTGATTGCCTTGCCCGCCTCTAGTTAGACATATTAATTTATTCATAATTCAAACCTTTATATTCTACATTTTTAATGGCTTTGCTTGTCTAATGAATTCCTTATACTCTCTGTTGTCTGGGCTTTTTGGGCTTCCACTCTTGACGCTGTAACTCACACAAGCCTTTGGCTCTTAAAACACACTTGTAGCACATTGCCATGCCAGCACTCATAACTTTTTAAACTCCTCTGTGATAGTGGTGCAACTGGGTGTGTGGTGGGTCCGATGCTGATGCATCTAGACATGTATTAAAAGTGTAAGTATCTCCCTTGTCAAGCATGTACAAATCCCCATTCTTTATAATGGCTATGGATATGTTAGCAGTCAAGTCACATACTGTATGTTCTCCCTTTACCCATAAGCAGGCGTTGTGAAACTTGATGTTCCTACCCCTGAGTGAGACGTTAAGTAGAATGATCTGGAGGGCCTGTCTTTAGAGGGCCTGTCAGTAATGACAGCTGGGAGCCTTGAGAGCTGGGGGAAACAAGACACAGCTTAGAAAAAGGAAACAGTTTCTTCAGTGGTCTATGAGTGTAACAGGGACATCGGAATATTGAAGACATATTGTTCATATCCACCTAAGAGAGCAGACCCCCTCCCTGATATGGGTAGAAAATATTAAATAGGTGTTGATTTAATTAATTCATGTTAACTGTTAGAAAAATATGCTCCTTATGAGCCTGTTGTCTGGTCTTTTGTCAGTCTCAAATGGGGTTGCCACAGGGTTCAATTCTTGGGCCAACTCTATTCTCTATATTTATACAGTGGGGAGAACAAGTATTTGATACACTGCCGATTTTGCAGGTTTTCCTACTTACAAAGCATGTAGAAGTCTGTAATTTTTATCATAGGTACACTTCAACTGTGAGAGACGGAATCTAAAACAAAAATCCAGAAAATCACATTGTATGATTTTTAAATAATTAATTTGCATTTTATTGCATGACATAAGTATTTGATCACCTACCAACCAGTAAGAATTCCGACTCTCACAGACCCTCCTGTTCTCCACTCATTACCTGTATTAACTGCACCTGTTTGAACTCGTTACCTGTATAAAAGACACCTGTCCACACACTCAATCAAACGGACTCCACACACTCAATCAAACAGCTGTGTAAGGACATCAGGGATAAAATTGTAGACCTGCACAAGGCTGGGATGGGCTACAGGACAATAGGCAAGCAGCTTGGTGAGAAGGCAACAACTGTTGGCGCAATTATTAGAAAATGGAAGAAGTTCAAGATGACGGTCAATCTCCCTTGATCTGGGGCACCATGCAAGATCTCACCTCGTGGGGCATCAATGATCATGAGGAAGGTGAGGGATCAGCCCAGAACTACACGGCAGGACCTGGTCAATGACCTGAAGAGAGCTGGGACCACAGTCTCAAAGAAAACCATTAGTAACACACTGCGCCGTCATGGATTAAAATCCTGCAGCGCACGCAAGGTCCCCCTGCTCAAGCCAGCGCATGTCCAGGCCCATCTGAAGTTTGCCAATGACCATCTGGATGATCCAGAGGAGGAATGGGAGAAGGTCATGTGGTCTGATGAGACAAAAATAGAGCTTTTTGGTCTAAACTCCACTCGCCGTGTTTGGAGGAAGAAGAAGGATGAGTACAACCCCAAGAACACCATCCCAACCGTGAAGCATGGAGGTGGAAACATCATTCTTTGGGGATGCTTTTCTGCAAAGGGGACAGGACGACTGCACCGTATTGAGGGGAGGATGGATGGGGCCATGTATCGCGAGATCTTGGCCAACAACCTCCTTCCCTCAGTAAGAGCATTGAAGATGGGTCATGGCTGGGTCTTCCAGCATGACAACGACCCGAAACACACAGCCAGGGCAACTAAGGAGTGGCTCCGTAAGAAGCATCTCAAGGTCCTGGAGTGGCCTAGCCAGTCTCCAGACCTGAACCCAATAGAAAATCTTTGGAGGGAGCTGAAAGTCCGTATTGCCCAGCGACAGCCCCGAAACCTGAAGGATCTGGATGGAGGAGTGGGCCAAAATCCCTGCTGCAGTGTGTGCAAACTGGTCAAGAACTACAGGAAAACGTATGATCTCTGTAATTGCAAACAAAGGTTTCTCTACCAAATATTAAGTTCTGCTTTTCTGATGTATCAAATACTTATGTCATGCAATAAAATGCATATTAATTACTTAAAAATCATACAATGTGATTTTCTGGATTTGTGTTTTAGATTCCATCACTCACAGTTGAAGAGTACCTATGATAAAAAATTACAGACCTCTACATGCTTTGTAAGTAGGAAAACCTGCAAAATCGGCAGTGTATCAAATACTTGTTCTCCCCACTGTATCAATGATGTCGCTCTCGCTGCTGGTGACTCTCTGATCCATCTGTACGCAGAAGACAACATTCTCAATACATCTGGCCCCTCTTTGGACAATGTGTTAACAAACCTCCAAATAAGCTTCAATGCCATACAACACTCCTTCCGTGGCCTCCAACTGCTCTTAAATGCTAGTAAAACTAAATGCATGTTTTCCAATCGAACGCTGCCCGCACCCGCCCACCGGACTATCATCACTTCTCTCGACGGGTCTGACTTAGAATACGTGGATCTATCTATCTATCTATCTATCTATCTATCTATCTATCTATCTATCTATCTATCTATCTATCTATCTATCTATCTATCTATCTATCTATCTATCTATCTATCTATCTATCTATCTATCTACAAATAGGTGGGGGTCTGGTTAGACTGTAAACTCTCCTTCCAGACTCACATCAAACATCTCCAATCCAAAATTAAATCTAGAATCGGCTTCCTATTTCACAACAAAGCATCCTTCACTCATGCTGCCAAACATGCCCTCGTAAAACTGACTATCCTACCGATCTTTGACTTCGGCGGTGTCATTTACAAAATAGCCTCCAGGCTACCATCTCCCTCAATAACTTTAAGCATCAGCTGTCAGAGCAGCTTTCCGATCACTGCACCTGTATACAGTCCATCTGTAAATAGCCTACCCTACTACCTCATCCCCATATTTATTATTTTGCTCATTTGCACTCCAGCATCTCTATTTGCACATTATCATCTGCACAGCTATCATTCCAGTGTTAATGCTAATTAAGGCATATTTATTGCCCTACCTTCCTAATCTTACTACATTTGCACACACTGTACATTCCCATGTGTAACTCTGTGTTGTTGTTTTTGTCACACTGCTTTGGTTTGTCTTGGCCAGGTCGCAGTTGTAAATGAGAACTTTTTCTCAACTGGCCTACCTGGTTAAATAAAGGTGAAATAAAAAATAAAAAAATGAATATAGGTGATTGAAAGTCAAGTTCTCCAGTATATAGTTTTCATTGCTAGGGCTGTGGCAAACATAACATTTTGTAAACTGGTTATTGTCATACAAAAGACTTCCTGTTTCAAGGTAAATTACCATTAATTAATATAAACACGTTTAACATCTCCAGGCCGCCTACAAGCTGCACACAAATCACTGATACACGCATTTGGAACATCAACATTTAACACTTAGGCTACAAATCTAATTAACAGAATAAAGAAATCCCTTTCAAAATCAGTCTGTTTAACCTATAAATATCATGTTTTTTTCCACGGCATCCACAGATATCGCCCTTCCGCATCTGCGGTGAAAGGTGGTAGAGCAATGTATGTCAGACCATGAGACAATCCTGAAAATCTGTCTTCTCACAAAAACGTCTGTAGCGTCTCAAACGGTTTGGCCTTCAGTTATATGACCACTATATTGAAAGATTAGACTCCCTTCTACTCCATCTTGACTCGGTATCGGACAGCGAGGACTCGTAATTTCCTCCCGAGACCAGCCGCATAAAACTGCTTCGCCAGGCCAAATATATTGTATGAAATGGCTATGTCATAAATGAACAATTGTCCAGACAGAGGATTGAGTTTACAAATACCCGGTTTATTACCCAAACTCAAAACAGGCTACTGTTTGGCCGCAGTCTCTCAAACGTTGACCACAACTCCTTGGTCGCGAATGAGAGAGCTGCCATCTCTTCCCATTTTGGACTCAGCTGCGCCTCTACCCTGTTCTGCAACACTTCCCTTCCCCCAATTTCTGGACTGATCCCCAACACCCCCCTTTCCCCCACCTCCCCACATGGGCTGGCTTTCACCACCAACCAAGTGAAGAGAGAGCTGGAGAGACTACATCAGTGGAAACCGGCGGGCCCTGATGGCATCAGAATGACTTCAGACCTGTAGCGCTAACATCCCACATCATGAAGACGCTGGAAAGGTTAGTCCTCGCTCACCTCAGACCCCTGGTGTGTACATCACTGGACCCCTGCAGTTTGCATACAAGCGCAACATCGAGGTGGATGATGCTATCACCTACCTTCTGCAGAGGGCCTACTCTCACCTGGACAACACAGGTTGCACTGTGAGGGTTATGTTTTTTGACTTCTCCTGTGCCTTCAACACCATTCAGCCCCTGCTACTGGGTGAGAAGATGAGAGGAAGAGGTCGGCGTACCCTCAGCCCAGGTGTTTGTCCGCTGCTATCGTCGTACCTGGAAGAGAGCCCATTCGGCTCTTCTCAAGTCCAACTCCAGGTATCGACGACAAGCGAACCCCGGCTCACCGGTATCATCTCGGGCAGAGGGTATGGCTGTCCACCCGAGATCTGCCCCTCCGGGTGGAGTCCTGCAAACATTCACCCTGGTTTATCGGTCCCTTCCCCATCTTCAAGATCATTAGTCCCTCTGCTGTTCGTCTTCTGTTGCCCCGTACCCTCTGTATACATCACACAATTTGTCTAGGATCAAACTCATGTCTCACAGGCCTTTGTCTCCCGAAACAGATCTACTCACCAGATGATGATAATTTGAAACATAGATTAATTTTGAAAGTCATTCTTGAAAAGATAGAAGCTAACAAATTAGCAACAACATTGTCTTTGTTAACACCTGCTGTAGCTGATGCAAACTAGCCGACAACAAAAGCTAGCTAGTTCGATGGTGGGAAAACACTCCTCGCCATTGCGCAGTGATTTGTTGGCCTTCAAGAAGGCAGAAGTTTCCATACATATTTGTAAAAACGGTCCCACCCATTAAGTCAAAATGTGATTGGTTGATTCCACTGTCACTCCAAAATGTTGCACTAATACATCTACTGTAGCTTCTGATGGCCTAGCCAATGGCTAACTTAGCTAGCTAGATTTATCTCCCCAGAGACCATTAAATATTAATTTTTTACTCTTCATTGTTAACTGAAGATTACATCAGAACATCATTGAAAATAATAATTTAATTATAATTATATTATTATAATAACTATTTTATAAATTCTTAGCCATTCTGAAGGCATATAATGCCTATTGTTCCCCACTGTGTTTGGGTTAGTAATAATTTGAAAGGGGGATAAATACATTTAAACATATATTAAAAGGACTATGATCATCTTAAAACAATTCCATATGTTAGTTTACTGATCAGAGGCAGTGAGGATGACAAGGGACCTCTTCTTGATAAGTACTTTTGGATGTCTGGAAAAATGTATTGAGTAAAAAGTACATCATTTTCTTTAGGAATGTAGTGAAATAAAAGTAAAAGTTGTCAAAATATTAATAGTAAAATAAAGTACAGATACCCCACAGAAACTTCTTAAGTAGTACTTAAAAGTATTTTTACTTTATACTTTATACCACTGATATGGCAAAGCCTTTATCACACACTACCATTTACCCTACTCACCTCTCTGAATATGTGATATCATGTGGGGTTATAATGAATCCATGGGCGATATTGCTCAAAACTATTGGATTGATCCCTCAGCCGAGACAGTAAGGGTGAAAGGAAGGGGGCAGACATAGGGAGAGGGAAGAAGTTAAGGACCCTTGGAAGGGGAAGTGAAGTACTCTGGGATGGTTCTAATCACAGTGATTCATAAACTGATTAATCAGTGTCCCTCTGAGCACAGTGGCACCCTTTTCTCCAAAGACGTTACAGAAATGTGACCAACAAGAAAGAGTAATCTGTTTGTTGCCCCTTCCAGGTCTTGTCTCCATTATGTTTGAAACGTAGTCAAATAGTCAGATAAATGCAGATGTTTTTGGAGGGCATTTACTGGTAAATGCAAGGATAATGGACCACATAGGACCTGCAGTTTTGCATATCAAAGTGCAGTTGCCAATTGGATAGCAATGCAAGATCTTCACTTAATTGAAGGTTTATGTTATATATGATCATAAAAAGCTCTATAGCACTCGTGATTATAGGCTTAAGTGTGTATAGCTTATTGTGGCTTCACATTGAACAGAACGAAGGACTTTAGAATGGGAGTTTTATTTGCTTTGTATAGCCCAGCCGTTTGGATTGTAGTCTACAGCCCTTATATTACCATACTGGCATCTGTAGTGCCAATTAAAACCAATGGCTCATTTGGCCTTCCTTTGATAGTAGGCTGCTGAGTCTCTGGGAAGCAACATCAACAACACACTACACAGACCCTCATTTAGGCTACAGCACCATAATCCCATAATCCCAGTAATGCTGCAGAGACAAAGACAGTAAATGTGTTGCTTCTCTTCTTCCTCCTCAGTTCATGGTTTCTTGAGCAGAGATGTTGAGAGAGAGAGAGAGAGAGAGAGAGAGAGATGTTGAGAGAGAGAGATGTTGAGAGAGAGAGAGAGATGTTGAGAGAGAGAGAGATGTTGAGAGAGAGAGAGATGTTGAGAGAGAGAGAGATGTTGAGAGAGAGCGAGAGAGAGAGAGAGAGATGTTGAGAGAGAGAGAGAGAGAGAGATGTTGAGAGAGAGAGATGTTGAGAGAGAGATGCTGAGAGAGAGAGGGAGAGAGAGAGATGTTGAGAGAGAGAGAGATGTTGAGAGAGAGAGAGAGAGAGAGAGATGTTGAGAGAGAGATGTAGAGAGAGAGAGAGAGATGTTGAGAGAGAGAGATGTTGAGAGAGAGAGAGAGAGAGATGTTGAGAGAGAGAGATGTTGAGAGAGAGAGATGTTGAGAGAGAGAGAGAGAGAGAGAGAAATGTTGAGAGAGAGAGAGAGAGAGAGAGAGAGAGAGAGATGTTGAGAGAGAGAGATGTTGAGAGAGAGAGAGAGAGATGTTGAGAGAGAGAGAGATGTTGAGAGAGAGAGATGTTGATAGAGAGAGAACTTCTCATAGTCAGAGGACAGCTGTGTCTTTTCACAGTCAGAGGACAGCTGTGTCTTTTCATAGTCCGAGGAAAGCTGTGTCTTTTCATAGTCTGAGGAAAGCTGTCTTTTCATAGTCAGATGACAGCTGTGTCTTTCCGTTCCCCTGTCTGTCATGGCTACGCTTAAATATTTAGTGACACTCATCTGGAATTATGCCTGCAGAATGTCTCAGACATTTTTCCAACAATTCTCTCACACTTCTCTGGTACTTCTAATTTCCATCCTATCTGGCACATATTAAATATTTAATCAAAACACCAAACTAAACGTATTTATCGCGTGCTTTAAAAAGAGGTCCAACCGAGATAAAGGAAACGCTAAAATATTTCCCCATAAATTTAGCAATCTTTCAAAATGTTTTATTCAACTTGGACCACATCATGTGCATAATTCCTGAGAAACAGGATTAACTATTAGGCTATAACAAAGGCCTATTTCTCAAGAGTCATAAGAAATGTTAGGCCTTCAGTAATTATGACAAGCTTTCCTTCCCTAAATCCCTCTCTAATCAAATGGGTCTAGAATAAGTTTCATTTTCAAACACAGTGGAGAACCAAACCTACCATGCTGTGTTGTCATGTGTTGCTGCCTTGCTATGTTGTTGTCTTAGGTCTCTCTTTATGTAGTGTTGTGTTGTCTCTCTTGTCGTGATTTGTGTTTTGTCCTATATTTATATTTTATTTATTTTCATGTTTAATCCCAGCCCCCGTCCCCGCAGGAGGTCTTTTGCCTTTTGGTAGGCCGTCATTGTAAATAAGAATTTGTTCTTTACTGACTTCCCTAGTTAAATAAAAGTGAAATAATAAAATAAATAAAAACCTCCTGTGCTGTGTGTTAGAAGCCCCTGGTGAATGGACATGCTGAACTAGATAAACTATGGCCTTGATTTCTTTCTCTGCGATGTTAGTGGAGTGGAGGGGGTGGAAGACATTGACAGCTTGTACTGTAGATGGCCAAACCCCAACATCCAGCTGTCATACCGGGTGTGTGGCTTGGTTGGCACCCAGGCCACCGTATCCAGGATGTGTTTTCTCTTCTCTCTCTTTCCTGTTGTTTATGCAGAGTTATGTACTTGAAAATGTATCAACAAACCAATTAGGCACATTTGGGCTGACTTGATACAACATTTTGAACAGTAATGCAATGGTTCGTTGGATCAGTCTAAAACGTTTCACATACCATCTAGTGGTCAAACTCTAAATTGCACCTGAACTCCTAAGTAATATGATGGCCCTTCTCTTGCATTTCAAAGACGATGGGACAAAAAATAAAAACATTTTTTTATTTGTATTATCTTATACTTTTACCATATCTAATGTGTTATATTCTCCAACATTAATTTCACATTTCTACAAACTTCAAAGTGTTTCCTTTCAAATGGTATCGCGAATATGCACGTCCTTGCTTCAGGTCCTTAAGAGTTTTAAAAAACCACCCCCTTATCCCTCTCATTCTTGTCCTCTTAGGGAGCAGCAATCGTTCCAGGCTGTCATTCCTGAGTCAGATTCTCTCTTTCTCTCAGGGCCTTGGAAAGAGAGAGAGGGACACTCCAGTTCTCAACTCCAACTGCCCTTCTGTGGTAGGGGTGGTGGGGGTAGGGGTGGGAACCATGCAATCAACATGTTCTCCATGTCCCTTACTGACTAAAGTACAGTAATCCTTTTAGAGAACTGTATACAGTGGGGATACTTGTCGAAATGGTAGAAATTATTGTCCCTTTTTATTTGCTAATGTGCTAGACATCTATGATTCATGTGGGCATTGTATTTGGAAATTATGGGTATTTGCTAATTTGCTAGACATCTATGATTCATGTGGGCATTGCACATCTGGAGATGGAAGGGAGGGAGGGAGGGAGGGATGGATGGAGAAGCAGCAGACATAACATCTATAAAGGAATGAGGAATGGAGGAGGAGCAGACATAACATCTATCCATGGTAGCTGTGGGTTTGGGGGTGGCCAGGAGGTGAGTGGTTTGAGGGGGGTATGGGTGTAGGGACTAGCTGAGTGACTCCGTCCGTCCAGGGGTTTGGTTGGACTGGCCTGAGTCTGGTTTTAATGATGTGGTTTCAGAAGAGGTTTCAGAAGAGGCCATGAAAGCCCTGGGTCTTTTTGGAGCTGTGTGTAATTTGAAAAGTGCTTAATCTGGTGCATGGAAACCAACCGGGACTCTCTGGAAATAGACACAGTTTTAATGAGTTTGTTCATTAAAAGTTGAACATTTTCCTAGGAGATAAGCACTGCAATTTTAAAGCAGATCGGGGAACCATATGAAATGGACAAGCTGAGACGTGGAATTGTGTGTGATGCAATCACCATGTCAGTGATGGCTGCTGTTGCTTACTGGTTCAAAGGGCGGCAGGTAGCCTAGCGGTTAGAGTGTTGGATCAGTAACTGAAAGGTTGCTGGTTTGAATACCTCAGCCGACAAAGTGGAAAACCTGTCGATGTGTCCTTAAGCAAGGCACTTAACCCTAATTTTCTCCAAGGACTGACCCTGTAGGTAAGCCGTCACTGTAAATAAGAATTTGTTCTTAACTAACTTGCCTAGTTCAATAAAGGTTAAATAAATAAAATAAAAATAGTGTCACTGTCTAAACAGTGTGAATTTGGTGTATACTGAGTATTTGAATGTAAATGATCATTTAAAAGATTCAAACATAGTGTCCTCTATACATTTTTACATACTAGAATGCTGTTACTTAATAACTTGCAAAAACACACATGCACATAAAGTCCATTGATCAGTCATTTAAATAATCTGTTTGACATTACTTGCCAAAAGTGTTGCTGGGTAATGTTAGTCCAGTACACCCCTAACTCACGAGTCCTGCATTAGGTCGGATATCCACAGTTCCCAGCAGGAGACTTGCAAAAAAATCAGGTGGCGGATGGAATGAAAAAAATATGTTTCGGTTCAGAACAATTATATTGCGGGTTAGAAATTTTTTAATTGAAGATAATATATTTTGGACAAACCCAGGAGCTCGTTATTGGCGGGTCACGGATCGGCTCTCGGAACAATTCTATGCGAGTGGGTTGGGATGCGGAGAATAATCTGTCCTGAGGTCAGGTATCAAGTAGGGCGGGTGCGGCTCCAAAAAACTGACCCATGCAGGACTTCTTGCCTCCTTCCCTGAAGCGCGAGTCCATCCTTCCTCCCCTTAGTATGCCAACCAATCCACTCCAGGTCTCCCTCTCACACACACAGCTAATATGACATTTATCTATAATTAGACTCTTCCATATTTTAATAGAAAATGATATCCCTTAAGGTCTCCTTGTCATTTGCATGGGCAGCTCTGATGATAATCAGGTCCTGGAAAAAAATAACATTACCGATGACATGAGCTGTCAGGCCAAATTAGCACCCACAAAATCTTTATCAGGGATGTGACCTTCCAGAGCACTGCTGAAAGTTGTTTAGCAGGAGAGAATAGTGTGTGTGCGCGCAGTTCCTTCGTGTTGGTGTTCTGAAAGTTTGTGAAACTTCTCATGCCTTTCCACTGTGGGAAGACCTTTCTGGTTGCCTAGTGACTTGTCTTCTCCATGGTGGCCAGTTGAAATCAGTGTCAGACTGTCCTCACGATGCGTGTTCCCTCTCCTGTTGGAGAATAATGCAGAAGCCAATCGTGGCTTGCTGATGAGAGAATGCTATTAATATGCTACATGATTAGGGTGGGTTGTTAAGTATGTTAAGTTCCCTATATAGAGAAGTTTGAGTGGTTATGGACTGGTTCTGACCGATATTTCTGTGTACAGCGCGCTCTGTGAAAAGTGCTGGTTGTCCCAAATCATATGTGCTATTGCAAGCACAGCTGTGAGGTTCCCAAACACAGCATCGACACGTCACAGTTTTTGGCCTAGCCAGACAAAGGAACAATTTAATGTGCCCGTGAACCTCGTAGCTACACTTGAACAATAGCAGTTTAATCTTGCTGTTCTCGGGTTGATTTCTATACAAAATCATATCGTAGAATTGAAACAAGACCACTCTATCTTGGTCACAGAAGATGAAATCAATGTGTGCTTAAAGAGGAAGTTGCAACATGTTTGCACACTTTTGAATGGTTTCTCTGCTCCGCTCAGTGGACGTTTGGTAGAAAAGTCTACGTCGTCAGTTTAAATGAAATGGTGCCGATATTGTACTACCACTGAGTATGATCATTGATTTTACAGTTATAAGAAAGGTGAAACATCTTTAGTTGTTTATAATTTGATTGTTACTATATTTGAAAAGCCTTTTAGTCATTTCAAGCCCTATTTTGTAGAATAGAAATTATACTAATACAAATATATATTTTGTACACAATAAAGACATCAACAACGGTTCAACATCTAAATATTGCTTCCAGCGTTGATCAAAGCTCAGAATGCTTATATACTTGAACTGAATCAGTTCTAATTGCGCCTGCCTCTTTGCGAATGATTGGAATCATTAACAGTGGTTTGCTTGTTTGTTATGTTCGCCTGTGTCCCTCGGATTTGCTGTTTTAGCTCAAACGGCTAACTCCGCCCTCTCGTGGCACAGGCTATGGGCCTGAGACGTGAACTACTTTAACTCTGAGTCAGCTCAAGTAGGCAACTAGAGACGGTGCTAATGGTGGCCGTGTCCGAATACCCATACTTGCGTCCTAAATAGTAGGCCGTTTGACATTTCTAAAATCAAGTATGGCCTAAATATGGCCTAAATGCCAGGGGCATCATTTATTAATATTGTGTAGACTATTCTAAAATACTGCTTACGAACAGATTTAGAATGGTCAAAAAGTTTTATTTTGCTCGCTCAGTTGTGGCTTGACCTATCACGACTCAGGATACGACCCAGATTCAGACCCAAGAGGCTGATAGTTTGATTATCTGAATGTTTAGGGGCAGGATAAGGGCAGGTCGAGGGCAGAGTCAATCAGGGACAGAGCGGCAGACAGAGGTTCATAATCCAAGGCAGAGTCAATCAGGGACAGAGCGGCAGACAGAGGTTCATAATCCAAGGCAGAGTCAATCAGGGACGGAGCGGCAGACAGAGGTTCGTAATCCAAGGCAGAGTCAATCAGGGACAGAGCGGCAGACAGAGGTTCGTAATCCAAGGCAGAGTCAACCAGGGACAGAACGGTAGACAGAGGTTCATAATCCAAGGCAGAGTCAACCAGGGACAGAACGGTAGACAGAGGTTCATAATCCAAGGCAGAGTCAATCAGGGACAGAGCGGCAGACAGAGGTTCATAATCCAAGGCAGAGTCAGTCAGGGACAGAGCGGCAGGCGGGCTCAGGGTCAGGACAGGCAGAAAGGTCAAAACTGGGAAGACTAGAAAACAAACCTTGAGAACAGGAGAAACGGGACAAACTGGCAACAGACAATCAGAAAACGCAGGTACCGTAGAAATACACAGGGGCATATGGGGAAAAATAGGAGACACCTGGTAGGGGGTGGAGACAAGCACAAGACAGGTGAAACAGGGTGTGACATGACCAGTATCCATTTAAACATAGCTACAGAGAGAGGAGCAATAGGACAATTAAGCCGCTTTAGGAACAGAAAATATACTTATTTGTATATATATACAAATTAGTGGTCAACACTCAACAATAAGCCATCCATCCTCAACAGCTCCCTTCTGTTGGCGTATAGGCCAACATTGCTGTTCTGAAGAATGAACGAGTTATGCGTGCCACCTTTCCACCACATTCAACAGCGTCTTTTGCACGTCATATAACCTATTATATAACCGTCATATCACCTGCACATAAAGAGTGGAATCCTTTTCTGTTCACATCTTTGAAGTTGTTTTGGGATGGTGATTTTATTGCGATGTGGGTCCCGTCTATTGTTCTGTTTGTATTTGGGAACACATTGATGGCATCATGGCAAAGAAAACCCCTCTGGACTTGGCGTACGATGGCGTATGGAAATTGTATGTTTTAAATTTACGCACATGCCCAATGTTAATTTTAATAAATCTCACACTTTGCATGGAAATTATCCCACTCATGGTTTACGCTCAGTTTTGTGCCTACGCATGATTGATAAATGAGGCACCAGGATGTTATACTCATTTTGGCTTTTCATATAGTAGAATTCGATGCACACTTTTTGGGAATTTTACTGCCACTGTGCATTGGAAGAGGGGTGCTGCGAGTTTTGATAGCTAGATCTCTTCAAGTTATCAACAAAACAACTTGGAAGATGACCAATAGCGAAGCTTCTGCGGTGGTGTTGAAATGAAAGTAGTTTTGTGTTCTCCTTAAAATGATCATGACTATTTCATCATAACGTTACATCTTTGAAAACAGATCTGAATGGACCCGAGGACAGTCATAGCCATTCAGAAAAGTACCGTGGAAAACAGACCTAAACAGACTAATGCTGGTTCGGATCAGAGAGACCCACTCAGATCCAAGAGTAGAACAAGCGAGAGAGAGAGAAAGAAACCTCCAACTGGGAGCTGCCAGCGCCTTCAATAAACAAGCAATATTGGCCAAATGATCCACATTTAACTGCGCTGCATAGTTTTTATATCATACAGTGGACCCCTAGGCCTATGCCCTGCAATGCTCTGATGCATTTAGCGCTCAAATATCCGACAGCTAAATCATGAGGTAGACAATCATTAAAGTAAAAACCAATAAAACAATAGACTATAAAGTTTGCAATGTGCTACACATAGAAAGACAACAAATAGTGTTTTTGTCATTTGTTATTGGTAGTTTTTAACCCTAGAGAGAAAGTGAAAGATAGAGATATGCCGACGCCATGTTCGCGAAATCAACATGGATTTCTTTATACTTGTCAGATAGGCTAGTACTGCTATACAGATATAGGCGTAAAGGAGACTAATACAGTTGAAGTCGGAAGTTTACATACACCTTAGACAAATACATTTAAACTCAGTTTTTCACAATTCCTAACATTTAATCCTTGTAAAAAGTTCCTGTCTTAGGTCAGGTTAGGGTCACCACTTTATTTTAAGAATGTGAAATGTTAGAATAATAGTTGAGATAATGATTTATTTCAGCTTTTATTTCTTTCATCACATTCCCAGTGGGTCAGAAGTAGTATTTGGTAGCATTGCATTTAAATTGTTTAACTTGGGTCAAACGTGTCGGGTAGCCTTCCACAAGCTTCCCACAATAAGTTGGGTGAATGTTGGCCCATTCCTCCTGACAGAACTGGTGTAACTGAGTCAGGTTTCTAGGCCTCCTTGCTCACACACACATTTTCAGTTCTGCCCAAAAATGTTCTATAGGATTAAGGTCAGGGCTTTGTGATGGCCACTCCAATACCTTGACATTGTTGTCCTTAAGCCATTTTGCCACAACTTTGGAGGTATGCTTGGGGTCATTGTCCATTTGGAAGACCCATTTGCGACCAAGCTTTAACTTCCTGACTGATGTCTTGAGATGTTGCTTCAATATATCCACATAATTTTCCTTCCTCATGATGCCATCTATTTTGTGAAGTGCACCAGTCCCTCCTGCAACAACGCACCCCCACAACATGATGCTGCCACCCCCGTGCTTCACGGTTGGGATGATGTTCTTCAGCTTGCAAGCCTCCCCCTTTTTCCTCCAAACGTAACGATGGTCATTATGGCCAAACAGTTTCATCAGACCAGAGGACATTTCTCCAAAAAGCAAACCGTAGTCTGGCTTTTTCATGGCAGTGTTGGAGCAGTGGCTTCTTCCTTGCTGAGCGGCCTTTCAGGTTATGTCGATATAGGACTCGTTTTACTGTGGATATAGATACTTTTGTACCTGCTTCCTCCATCATCTTCACAAGGTCCTTTGCTGTTGTTCTGGGATTGATTTGCACTCTCCTTCCTGAGTGGTATGACGGCTGCATGGTCCCGTGGTGTTTATACTTGCGTACTATTGTTTGTACAGATGAACTTGGTACCTTGATGTCGATCAAAGAGGCAATGAGTTTGAAGATAAGCCTTGAAATACATCCACAGGTACACCTCCAATTGACTCAAATAATGTCAATTAGCCTATCAGAAGCTTCTAAAGCCATGACATCATTTTCTGGAATTTTCCAAACTGTTTAAAGGCACAGTCAACTTAGTGTATGTAAACTTCTGACCCACTGGAATTGTGATGTTGAATTGTGAAGTATAAGTTAAATAATCTGTCTGTAAACAATTGTTGGAATAATTACTGACAGGAGTACTCTATGGTGGTTTTGTGTTGGTCCCCAATTAGAGGCAGCTGCTTTGCATTTATTTGACATCTTTATTTAGTGTGTATTATTTCCTTCATGCCTTGTGTTTCATTGTTTGTACGGTACGGTCATGTACTTGCTAATTTTGTTGTTTTTTTTGTTTAAATTCGCTACTAAATAAAGATGTCAAACTATGACCGCGCTGCTCTTGGTCTTTCCACACACCACGCCGCGACAATTACTTGTGTCATGCACAAATTAGATGTCCTAACCGACTTGCCAAAACTATAGTTTGTTAACACAAAATCTGTGGTGTGGTTGAAAAATGTGTTTTAATGACTTCAACCTAAGTCTTTGTAAACTTCCGACTTCAACTGTATGTACATTTTCGATCTGAATATATTTTTTTATAAATGCAATCAAGAGAGAGCTTGGGACTATAATGTTCTATCTGCACACTTCACAGTTTTTGTTCCTGATAGACTTATGCTCTCAGTTTGTCATTCAGGCTGACATAGCTTTCCATTACACAGAGTAACATAGAGGTGTATCCTGTTTAGTTTTTATCTACCAGCATGTTGACTATCCAGGTTAATGTCTGAATAGTCAACAAGCTATGGGAGATTTGACCAGGGAAGCATTTATCACAGATGTGTTGCATGCATTGTTTCAAACAAAATCTGGTCATTGTTAAAGCATGTTGCCATTGCTACCTAATAAGTATATTCCTTGCGGAACATCGATCATGTTGCCATTATGTTCTGTTACATTCTGCCTTCATGGAAGTTTAGCTCACATACATTTTTTTCTCTAAAATATGTTTGTCTGTGAGCCTATGCGTATTAATTTGTTGCTGTTTCAATGTTGATATAAGTTGAAAAGTTCAGGAAATGCAAGGAGAATTTTGAAGTGACACTTGTGAAAACATTGGTATTGAGATCATTACTGTAACCTTCTCTGACCAGAGATACACTACCTGCCTCCTCCAGTCATCTCACCCAGCACCCATCATACACAGGCCCAAGGTTCAACCCATGTGACTGGGCAGAGTTGCTTTGCAAGGGGCTTATAATCAGTCACATCTCTCTACTGCCAGGTGACCTGGTCCAACACACATCACCTTGTTCTCATCATTCTCCCACACTCACCTAGACCAATGTTGTTACTGTTCCTCTGTTTCTCCATACACCAGTCATTTATGTAGATATTTTCAGGAAGGAAGAAAGTTGTTTATGCAGAATTCTGGGGATTGAAAGAGAGATTGAAGAGAGAGGGAAAGGAAGTGCATAGACAACAAACAATTAGTACCATGTCATCCACGCTTGACTCAGCTCAAAAAAGGCAGAATCTGTCATAGATTAATTAATAAAATAATCTTGGACACACAGAAGCACATCTGCTAGGATAAGGCTGAACTGCCTTGCTTTCAGGAAGGAAGATGAATTAAAACATGCAAAAGAGCTGGGTCAGCATGAATGGAGATTAAAAATAAAATAAAAGAAGATGATGCATACATGCTGTTTTATTTTTACTCTTTAGTGTGTTGTGCAGTGAACTGGTACATAAACTGTACAGTGGAGGTCTATAAATCTGCACATATATGACTGTACAGCACTGGATGATGAGAGCAAGTATATGAATTAACTTGAAAAATGGGAATTAATTCATTACATATGCTGCTTTTAAGTTTTGAGTTTATATGACTAAAATGTGTTGTTTCTGAATATTCATGGTTTCCTCTGTAGTTGAATAAGTAACAGTACGAAAGCCACACCAAATAACGTTTATTCTCCGCGATGAGTCTGAATTAGTTTTCCTCCCCGATGTCTTGTAGAATGCAAAAACATTCTGACCATTCTGTTTGGCCGCAGAAACCGATGGGTTGGGCCAGAGCCGGTCTACACGAATTATGAATCACATCATTGGCTTTTATACTCTGATTGGTTAGCACAAACGACTTCTAGGATGGAGTGTATAGAGCGATCGATAGAGCAGCGGAGTTAAATTCAGGATCATTCTTCATGAAATGTTGCATTCTATGTCCTACTTCACCTGCAAAATGTCATGCAACTGAAAAGTAGGGTTGTGTTTGAATACAGGGAGGTACTGTTCTAAGTGAATGTTCATGTACTGCCCAATATGCCCTCTCTCTTTCTCTACATCAGTGGAGCTCTTCGCTGCAGAATGAGATTATATGAGTAGGGTGGTAGAGTGTGGCAGATTGGGGGTAAAATAGGAGACAAAGCAATTGCGTGTCATATTGAATTGGGAATAAGGGACAGCAGAGACTCCCACTTCAACCTTTAATTTATTGGGCCTTTCTCAGAAAAAGCTGAGGATGGAAATGTAGTGTTGAATTCTAAAGTCCTTTATCAGTCAGTTTGCCTCATCCTGTTGAGTATAGATTCTCTAGTGACAAATTAGAATGTACTACATTACATCATCGTCGGTGTCCTTCTATTAAAAAGCATACCAGACATAGACCCTGTATATCGTTTTCTCTCAGTTCCATATGCTGCTTGGTATTTTGTTTGTGGGGTTGGTTGATTGATTTGTGATTGATGTTGGTGTCTATATGTCACAAACACACATATAATCACAGATGTCCAGTCCATATGGGTTTCTAAGATACTGCTGGTAATGATTATTCACCGGATGTAAACAAACATACGGCATCACATCAATTCCATATTGAGAACAGTCACACACACATCCGATCATATTAAAGCTATCTTAATGCATAAACGTACCTGAATCCACATGATGTTCGAATATCTTCTCTCTCAGCAACTTTTTGGCTTCTCTGCCACTGTCGAAAGGGTCTGCTACTCCCATCCCCCTCATCACTGCTCCCCACTCTGTGGTGCTCCCCACTCTGAGTTTATATAAGGAAGACAGCAGGATGGATATGTTACATAGGCCACACTCCTTGCCCCAACCCTGTCACAGTTTCACTGCGGCAGAGTTGGGAAACTGCTCTGGGACAGCAAGGTGAGAGGCCTACAAAGAGGTGAGTGTCCTACAAAGAGTAATGTGTATCAAAGACCACAAGAAGATATACAGTATGTCTAGGGCCCTTAGTTTTTCCTGACCATGTGTACTGATGAGGAAAAACTCCTGGTGCTCTGGTTATATGTTATGGTTATTCTGAATATAAATAGATAACATGTATTAGAATTGTGATGCTCTGTAGGTTAGCAGTAAAACCTTGAACCAAAAACGTGTTAAATAAAGAAAAACCCTTGAATGAGTAATATTCCAAACTTTTGACCGGGGGTGTATATCCACAATATGTATTCCATGATACAATACTAAATCCAGGGTATGACTGTGACAATGACTAGGTCCGGAGACATGTTGGACAAAACCCACTGAGTCGATGATGGCTCCAAAAGCCTTTTGGAGTGGGTCTGTGGACTTTTCCATGTGAATATTGAAGTCACCAAAAAATTGAATTGTATGGAACGCTGTATATGGCCCAGTAGGCCTGTAAACAGTAGATATACAACGTGATTGAGTAGATTGCATGACTAGAGGCTCAAAAGATGAATAGGCAGTCTTTAAAAAAACGAATATTGACTTTTGCTGTCGTAAATTTTAGCAACACTTCCACCTTAGTGGGATGTGCTGGGGATATGGTCACTAGTCTAACCAGGAGAAGAGGCCTCATTAAACAGAGTAAATTAATCAGGCTTGAGCCATGTTTCAGTCAGGCCAATCACATCAGCATTATGGTCAGTGATTAGTTAATTGACTATGACTGCCTTGGAAGTGAGGGATCTAACATTAAGTAGCCCTATTTTGAGATGTGAGGTCTTAATTCCAGTAAGATTGTTAAGGCGTTTATTTGTGCCCATCCTAGATTGAGGCACAGACACGTTCTAAATTTTTTATTTATTTTTTATTTCACCTTTATTTAATGCTGGTAGGCTTTAGGTTATTTAGTAAATATTTTCTTAACTGTTATTTGTGTCTTATTTTTCTTAAAACTGCATTGTTTGTTAATGGTTTGTAAGTAAGCATTTCACGTTAAGGTCTACACTTGTTGTATTCGGCACATGTGATTTGATTTGGTTCGTGGGGAAGTTAAGAATCGAAGCGGAGTCAAGGCCCCCTGGCATGCTGGAAATGCCAACTCCCCATTACTCTCCTGGTATTCTTCCTCTCCCTCCCCTTCCCCCTCTCCCTCCTTCCAGCAGGGTGTGCCTGCCAGCGGCACCGTCCATCGTCTCGAATCCAGCAGCCCTCCAGCATCTGTTAATCAAGGCATTTGCCTCATCCGTCACGCTTCCCCTGCACTATTGTGCTGTCTGATGCTCTTTCTGTTTCGTTTTCTTGCCTTTTTTCCCCTCTGAAATGTCACAGGGAAATGGACACACAATATTGACATGGCTTTGAAACGCATAACTAAACAAAACGTACTTGATACGATTGTGATGTGCTGTTGTCTCACCTAGCTATCTTAAGATGAATGCACTAAGTGTAAGCCGCTCTGGATAACAGCGTCTACTTAATGACAAAAAAGTCATAAAGCATAAATAATCCGGCACACGTTACTTCATTCCTGTCCCTTAGAGTGAAAGGGACACGGCAGAGAACACTCAAGGGACACTCAAGGGACACCAGGAGCACAAACAAATACCACAGAGTGTGTATCACAGACAGATACTGGCCGCTCACCCCTAATGCACACATATCCACCTCATTTTTTAACGTTGCTATGGGCACAACCAAACAACGGAAGTAATAGACTTTACTTCCTGAAGCCTTCCTGTGGCAAACTTGCCAGAGTAAATTATTTGAAAATGTTATATATTCTAGGCTTGTTTAACATTCAGCAATTAAGAAGAAGATATTTCCGCTCGGGGATCAATAAAGTATCTATCTATCTATCTATCTATCTATCTATCTATCTATCTATCTATCTATCTATCTATCTATCTATCTATCTATCTATCTATCTATCTATCTATCTATCTATCTATCTATCTATCTATCTATCTATCTATCTAGCTATCTATCTCTTATTTTGTCATATTTTAGCCTGGTATTAAGATAGGTCTACTATAGGAAATATGGGTTTCTCCTTCCATTCAGCAAGTAAGAGCAAGCATGCACCAGGCTATTAGTAGGATAAAGAAAATAAGTCGAAACAAGTGTCCAACAAGCTTTTGTAGTCTGGCTTTTCCTTGGACTCCACAAGATTTAAAAGGAATAGCCGTGGCAGCGGAGAGGCCAGGTGTGTAATTGTGCAACAGAACAATGAAGACAGAAAGGCTCAAGATGTAGTCTACAGCCTAAATAATAAGCGCAGGTCTATCCATATTAGCCCATAATTAATCAACTCTGCCTGATTGGGCAACCGTTATGGGTTTTAGCAAACAGAAAAATGCTAATGCAGGGATTTCTAGTGGTGCACATATGAATTATGATAAAGTGCAGAGGAAGTTGTATCCATAGTTGGGCTTGATAATGCATGGGTCCATGTCGCAAGGATCTGTACACATTTCTGATAAAGGAATTTGTATGTTTAATGTTAATGACTAAGATGTTTCACCCTGAAACTGTGTAATATGTAAGATGTATTAGAAATTACATAGACAATGTTTAGAATGTTACCATTTGGTAAATGAGTCAGGATGTGGTTAAGATAATGAAGGAGACAGACCATTTGTGAAGGCTGTTAGTCCTGCAGGAGATTATGCGGCCATAAAAGTTCACAGGGCCCCATCCATCAGAATTGGGGTCTGGTCTTCGAGGTGTGAGTAAACATCAGCAACTGAAGGAGGTCTTTGAGGGGGGTGACTTGAGATAACAGGATAGGGTCTTTGAAGGCAGATCCTGAGAACTTGCAGGCCATAAAACAGGGTGGAGACTTTGCTCACTGAATGTATAAAAAGCCATATGTATTGTGTTTCATTAGAACGTTCTCTGAATAAAACCTGACCATTGTGAAGCTGGAGCTCTCTCTGTATAATTTAAACAAACTGAGGAATTTACAACCTTCAGGAGACAGATAGAGTTAAAAAGTTCATTTAGAACATTGGAATAAAAATATTTGTGACAATTTCCTGGAAGACGAAAATGTCCCAGTTCTTCCATGGCCTGCATACTCACCAGGCATGTCAGCCATTGGATTGACATGTACGACAGCGTGTTCCAGTTCCCGTTAATATCCAGCAACTTCGCACAGCCATTGAAGAGGAGTGGAACAACATTCCACAGGCCACAACAGCCTGATCAACTCTATGCCAAGGAGAGGTGTTTTCTGATTCACACCCCTACTTTTTTCTTTTAAGGCATCTGTGACCAACAGATGCATATCTGTATTCCCAGTCATGTGAAATCAATAGAATAGGTCCACATGAATTTATTTAAATGTACTGATTTCCTTATATGAACTGTAACTCAGTAAAATCTTTGAAATTGTTGCATGTTGCTTTTATATTTTTGTTCAGTATAAAACATGCATAGAAATCCACCATTCAAAAATACCTTACCACAGAGAAACGTCACATTCACACACGGCCACAAGTAATTCAAATTCTCATTGAAAATCATGCGAGTCACACACAACCACACTCTGTCTGTGAAGTCACATATTTCCATAGCGACGTTTGAGAAGACATAAAAAAAATCTGCAGACAAGCCATATGACTGTAGTATAGTGGCATCCGTACTCCTATACACAAACCGCATTGGACACACGTGAGGACATGCATGAAGACACAGGCAGATAAACAGAGGGTGTGTCAGAGTGGGCCCTGAATTTGATTTTATCAAGGCGGGAGGCAGGTCATACCGCCAGGCCCTTTGACAAACACAGGTCTGAAAAGGGATTTGAAAGAAAGGTCATGGAATGCATGAGTGAGACAGGAAGGAGAATTAAGTCATCACATGCTATCTGAAGTTCAAACACAGCACCTTCCGCCCACACTTCTCTAGCCTTATCTCCTCGGCAGCAGACACACTGTTGGCTCACTGTTTATTGAACAGACACAAGCATAGATCATGACTCTTTAAAGGTGATTGGCATTACATCACTGACATGTTGAGGTGTTGTCTAACATCGGAGAACACTTTGTTGTTGGTATTTTGTGTTATCTGATATACACTAGTACTGTATCTCTTGAAAGTTGATATAAACAATTGACTATATTCACTTCTATAGCTACAGTAACACCTCTGCTATTCACTATTCATGGACTGCACCTCTGTCACTTGGTCATGTCACGCCATTGTTATCAATGTTCTCAAGCTGCTCTCAGCCATACTGACGCCCAAATGTATTGATACCCAGTCATTCTTAATGGGCGCTAATGATTGTTTTGCCTAAATTCCGATATAATGGAAGTACGATGGCATTGCTAAAGTACTGTAGGCAAATAATTAGTAGGAAACAACTACCAGCCTGCATTAAGATGTCATCATATTTACTTAAAGGACAACTCCTCTTTTAACATTTGGGTTGTTATTATAATGTATTTTGTGATGTTCTACACAGTTTTAGTAACATTTTATGACTTCATGTCTATTGTCTGTTTAGTGATGAGCAAAACCGTAAATTGCTTCTCTGTGACATTTTCAAATAGCATCCCTGAGATGACTAATACAAGAAAATGATGGACAGTCATTTTCAGCTTTCTATATAACCCATCTGTAGTTTTCTCCCTGCTATATGTTCCTCTGGCTGTCTTTGTCTTATAACATCTGTAAATATTTTAAATAGACACTCAAAAACCTACATAATTATATGTTTTGTCAGCTTACTCCAATATTCAAGGTTCAAACACCCATGATTCAATTAGGCGAAACCACTCCTACCATCAAATATCGAATTGGCAGCTCTAGCAGTCGTATACCCTTTCCAAATAGCCTATATTTTCATATTGGCAAGTGTCTTCATTGACATTTTCAACCTCTCCCTGACCCATTCTGTAATACCAACTTGTTTCAAGCAGACCACCATAGTCCCCATGCAAAAGAACGTCAAAGCAACCTAAATGACTATCGTCCAGTGATGGCTGGTGATAATTATTTTTGGGGGGGCGCATGCAGTACCAAAAAGCATGTTGACTACTTTTTTTTTTTTTTATAACACATTTTTATTATACAGACAAATAAAAGTATAAATTCAAGCATTAAAGAGAAAACAGTGTCTGCACTTTTATCTTTTTACACATTCCTTTCCCACATATAACTGAATGAGAAAAAACAAACAGCAACAACAGAGTAGCATGTTGACTACTTGAACATACATTTTGCTCTCCTTTCTTTCTGGCCAGCAAATTTCTCAATGACTCTCTGATTAAAGTCAGTCATCTCAGTAACAAGTCTCTTTTCCATGGACAGCAATGCCAGTGCATTCAGCCTCCTGGGTCATGGTGTTTTTGAGAAAAGTTGTTATTCTTTTCAAGGTTGAGAAGCACCTCTCAGCTTCAGCTGTGGTCCTGGGTGGTAATGAGAACTTTTTGTCACCTCTTCGTTGTGCCTTCTAATGCCAATCCTGTAGCCTTCATCTAGTTGTTCAGCAATGCTAACTCTGCCCAAAAACGTTAGTTTCATGCTATTATCAAGATGGCTGCGGCTACTGTCATGACGTTTGCACTTTTCAGATAGATGTTTGAGGTCTCTTACCCCCGTTGTTGTCCACAAAACTTCAGTGCCGACACTTTGAAATAAAAGACAGGGAAAGCGAAAAAGGACATTGCTAACATCACATCCAGCCAGCCACCTCCGTTTCTCATAACAAGCGCGGGTGAAGCTACGGGTGTAGCTTCGCCCTCTGTCACTGGCCTGCTGCTGGATTTGTAAATCGGGTTGGTCCGGTCCGAGATCCTTTATCCTTTTTTTTTCTTCCAGCGAACGCCTTGTGAAAGGATTTTTTTGTAAATGAATTACAGAATTTGTTTTAACTGCTGCCATTTATCTCTATGAAAGTGATCAGCCTAGCAAGGTTTTGGCGACTCGGAGTGACGGTGTGTCGGTGTCGCCCGCGCACTCGCAGTAGTGGCCAAGAGCGTAAAGTTGAATGACAAGTGACGAAAACCAATCAGATTGGATAAAATAACATGTATCCAATTCTGATTCGCCAGGGACGCAGCGACCTGCGCCCGGAGGAGGATTTTTGAGAAACCAATTAGAGACCAGCTTCAGGTCACATGCTTCCCGAAGATTTATGGACTCAGATAGACATCCATTTGTCCGGCGTCCCTCGCCCATGAAAACGCATGAAATATATTGAAAAACATATAAAATACTAAATAGTTAACCGATTAAAGACAGTTTTTATTAAATGCTGAGGCTCTTACTACCAGCCGGCACATCGTATGAGTAATCTATTTTATTTTTATTTAATTTTTATATCATTTTTTTATACATGTAAATGTCTGGAATTTTGATGGGGGCGGCGCACCAGCGCCCTCTATTGACAAGCCACTACTGCTATCGTCCCATAGCACTCACATCTATAGCCATGAAATGCTTTGAAAGGCTGGTCACGGCTAGGGCTGTGGCGGTCATGCCATTTTGTCAGCCGGTTATTGTCATGCAAATCACTAACATAAACACGTTTAGCATCTCCAGGCCTCCACACAAACAAGCTGCATACAAGCAGCTGATGAGTGCCTTTGTAACATCAACATTTAAACAAGTGTAGTAAATCAATTCAATATACACCATCATAATAAATCATCTATTTATTTTAGGCTGGTCTAAAGAAAAATTATGGTGGCTAATGTTGGCTAGCTTGCTAGCTACTTCCAGACACAAATGAGCTGGTTAGGCCGTGTTTATGTTCTCCAGAGCGTTGGTGACTGCAACTGTGCTGTTGGTAACAATTTACGCTTTTTTTCCAATGTTTGTTGACACCGGCCATATTCAACAGGTGTTGAGCATTCGTAAATTTGTCAGTTATTCTGCGCTCTGGCACAATCAGACGACAGTGCTCTGAAAGCTAGCTAAACAATGAACCAAAATCCCAACTCATGACGTTACTAGCCTGCATGAATCTGCAGGTAGCTAACCAACCAGGTTCAATGTTAGCTAGCTAACATTAGGCTATAACTTGCAAAGCAAATGGCTCTGAGATACGAATAATAAGATCATTCATGTAATGTTAGCTAGCAAGTGAAACCACTTTCTATCAAAAGGGTTTCCCTTGGTTTGAAGATGTAATGGTTTCCCTTAGTTGAAGATGTAATCCGGAGACAGGTGATTTCTCCATCTCCTTACATACTCTAATTTCACTGATTGCAAAACTCAGTCCTCCAGAAAGTGGAAAGCAAAACTTATGCATTTCTACTACACATTTTTTTTTTTTTAAAGCCACGTTAGACAGGATTACCTACACATACTGACCAGCTACAATAGACAGAAGCGTGCTAAATGGCAGACCAATCCGAACTCCTCTCTCGGCATGTCCAACCCACTCATTATCTCATCCAATCATGGCTAGTGGGAAGGTTGCTGTCTTTTTCTGTGGTTAAAATAACTAGACATCAAATTTAACAATTTTATTCATTTACTGATGGCATACAAGCTTGTTGTTTAGGCACATGAAAGTTCACCTGTTCCAGAAGGCATTTCTGCCAAAATGCAGTTAGATTTTTAAAAAAAAGTTTACGTTCAAATGGCTCTCCTGTGAAGTAGTTGTTTGAAAGCCTCCCAAGCTGAATAATACCGAATGGGGGGGGTGTACTCCCATGTGTGACCCTAGGAGGCAGTGTTGTCTTTATTTTGAAGAGAGCATGGACTGCTAGAGCTAGAGAGAGAGTGAGAGAGCGAGAGAACAAGAGAGAGAGAGAGAGAGAGGAAGGAAGTAATGTTTAGAAAGAAAGAAAGAGAGAAGGAGTAGCTGCTGCTTGTTCCACCTCTCTTGTGTTTGAGAAGACATAATCACTGACCAGAATGCTGAGACAGTGTTTTGGATCGTACACAAAGACACCATACTTACATTACTGATAATAGTAACCATTGTTGGTTGTCATCACACTTGTGCCCTATCCAATGACAATAAGCTACAGATGCATTTAGATTATTGTTGGATAAGGGCAATCATGTTGGTTATATTTTCGTAGAGTATTATTTGCTTCTGGGAATAAAACACCAAAGTGGTTGCCTCAGTTGTTTGAAAGGGAGAACATAGAGCAATGAAAAGTTATGAAGGTGACAGATGAGGGAGAGAAAATATATCAAAGACATGATAGCATCAGAGGCAGAGTTATTAATATTCTTTATGCTCACAGCAATCAATTCAGCTGGCGTATGGTTTTATATGATGTAAAGAACATACATTGTTTTATTAAGCATAGGAGATGACACTATAGCATGGTGATTCCATAATATAGAGTCAAATTATCATATTATGATAGCAACTGGAAAATCACTACTATACAGTGTATGCTGCACCTGCATTATTCTTGATGATACCGTGCCTTGTAGTTCCAGAAAGCCCCATATGTTTGCTCTCCACTACCACTCTCTCAGCAGAGCTGACTTGAAGTGTCAGGTTTCAGACCCCTTATTTGCATAGGGACTGACCTGTCACATTTTCTGGCCTATTCAGACAAATAATACATTTGCTCTTCCTCTGAGCGACAGAGCCCAGTCTGTGAGATGGCATATGAACGGTGACAGTCTGGTTTTTATCACGCTGTAATATTCTCAGCCGGATTTAGAGCTCTCAACATGAAAAGATACAAAATAATTGAATTGAATTGAAACTAGATGGACAAAGTCACTTGTGCTTAAAGCTGAAGTTGAAACGAGTCTGCACACAAATGGTCAGAGTGAGCTGTTTGTGTCATTTGTTTCTGGAAGTAGCTAGCAAGCTAGCCAACATTAGCCAGTTAGTTTGGGTGCTTGACAACTGTTGTTACGTCAGAACACTCGGATCAACCCTAGTTTTCGGCGAGAGCGTCCAGTGTGCACTCTGAGCGCTCCGTGAGCGAAACGCTCTGAGTTTACGAACGCCCAGAGCACACTCTGGCACTCCAGATTAAATGTATGAACACACACGTAGTATAAGCCCAAGTCTTGAAATCTTAGTTTTTTTAGTACATAGCCTCACATGTGAATCCTTAAAGAGATGGGTTGGGCTAAAGCTTAAGAGGGTGTGGACGATGCTGAATGGGTGTAGACAAAGAAGAACTCAAATTTTCACAATAGTTGTACTATATACTTGAGCTTGTGTCCTCAAACGTGAGTTACACCTCAGCATTTTAAAACTATTTTTCCAGGAAGGGGAGTTGCAGACCTTTCTAAAACAATGCAACATTACTATCATTCAAGATGATTGGATCAGCTGTGTTCTGCATCCCTCCATTTTGGTCTATTACTGTATTTAGAGCCCCTGTAGTCAGTTTGAGACTGACAAAATGCTTGTAAAAAAGAGTGTACCACCAGAGTATAATATCAGGGTTAAATTGGTAATTTATTAATTTTGGCCACTCACAAGGCATCATGCAGAGAGCTGAAAACCCCCCTGATTACATTTTTAATGGAGAGATGGCACAACTGAATTGGAAACCTGCCACCTCTCTCTCTCTCACTTTCTCTCTTCCCAACCCTGTACAGTTCCGGTGCCATGGTGGAGTGACAGGTATTAGTTCTCACCGATCTGTGAGCAGGAACGACAGCCACTGATCCTGCTTGGAGTGGCGCCACCCCAGTGCTAACCATGCCCAGAATCTCCCTAGCAGAGAGAGTCATTGAAAAGGATCAACGTTTAGCTACGTGCAGAGGGGAGACAGGCATATCTGGTAAGGACCCAAACAGGGGAGGTGGGAAGCGTGGCAGGGGTTCAGGGGGAATGCTGATGCTGGGGCTGGTGCCAGCTGGAACGTGACTTACCTTAGTAGGGTCCAATCCATTTCACATCAGCTGGGTTTGGTTTCAGCTGCAAGAAATTCCCACTACACTACATGGTTTGTTGTTTGTTGACACTGCGAGCTGGGACGAGGCTACGAACAGCTGGCCTAGAAGATGAGACATTTTTCAGGACACACATAACATTCATAATGGCAGGCTAGATGGTACACAGAGCCTGGCAAGTTAATTAACTGTGTTAATACAAAGAGACATTTGCAACTGCTTCCCATGTGGCTAAGACGTTTGGTCCAAATCGGTTGTTGGGTACTATATTGATTGAATATTATCTAAATAATAAATAACATTTCAACAAAATAATGTTTAAGGAACTACAGAAACAGTTTCTTTACACACTCACACAGACTGCCTGACGTTAAAAAAACCTATGAGGTGAGGACAGGCAGGGGGATGTCTGAATGATGACCATCATTACACAGCTTTTTTAATCTTCTGAGAGAGGTGAATCTATGAGAATACATTTCGAACACTGTGCTGTGTCAGATTAAAGTCATTTAGTCCCGATTCACTCACTGATAGATGGGAACCAGTGTCAACAAACAACAAACATACCATGTAGTGTAGTGGGAATTCCTTGCATGTACTGTATATATGGCTAACCCCTATCACAATCAACACTTAGTGACAACCAACAAAACTCTAGTTTGATGCTGCTTGACACTTAAGCCATGAGGGAGTTAATGTGTGAGCATTGGTTGAATGTTTTAACCATTGCATGCAATCACAACAGTGTACATGCAACATCCGTTTTCATCAGTGCTATGACAATGATCAATTTGTTTACTTAATTAGACATGCTTGGATGGCATAGTAATTCCAGTGCTGCGTTAACCAATACATCTGAATCATTCTCCCCAAGACCAATTGATCAGTGCAAATAAATCACTTCCACACTGTTGGCAGCTTCATCACAACTGGATCAAACTGTAAAATCCCACTCAGTATTGTCTTTATAGAAGCAAAGTTGTCAATAGACATCATTGTCAGGCGCTCCAGTCTTTAGTCTCCTGCAGGGTACTGATTGGGTGGTCCAGCTGTGAGGATACAGCAGTGTCTCTGTGGTGAGATCCAACGCCTCAAGGCATGGAGAGAGAGAGTGATAGAGGGAGGGAGAGAGAGACGGAGAGGGAGATAAAGAGATGGAGGGTTAAGGAGGGCTGTGGTGCTAAACAGACAGTGTGAGGCATAGAGCCCCAACAGATGTGTTTATTAATGAGCTGGCTGGCGTTTAATTGCCCTGTCACCTCGGCAGCATCATATCGAGGAGACAAGTGACGCAGCGGGACTGCCACCGCAGTGTAGCCTTGGAACAGAGGGCGCCATCACCAGACAGTCTGCTGAAAGAGACAGGGGCTTCGTAGGTGAACTGACTTCTGAGGGCTGAAGAAGGTTGGAAGTGTCACGAGAGGCGGCCTGCTGAAAGAGAGTGCTGCTAAGGGGAAAATAATGTACTGGTGAAGTTGAGAGGACGAAGAGGAGGATGAAGCTGATGGAAATGACTGTTGACTGGTGGAGTTGAGAGGAGGAAGATGAGGGAATGTTGGACTATTAGGTCAAGGATGTCAGACTTGGTTCGAAACAAAACTACAGGTTGTAAGGTAGTACTGTGAGACAGGGAACATTTTGAAATGATGGCGATAAATGAAGGTGTTAGCAGTATGCTTACTGTAGAAGTAGGAGCTAAAGGAAGTTTATATTACGTACTTTCACAAGAATAACAAGCTGCAGATAATACAAAGTAATACATGTTTTTTGCTGGAATGTAATTGTGCAATACCATTCCCAGCTAACTGCTATATGGATTAGCCTGCCAATGATAATAGGTAATGGTGAATCCGGACATTGGTGACAGCTATAGAACATGAACCCATTGTTAACCTGAATTTAGTCCTTGCTAGTATGATGTCAGAGTAGTAGTTGGTGATCAGGATGCCCAGTGTGAGTCCTTCCTGTCCCTTCTGTCATGGCTGGTCAGGGGCCATTTCCTTTTGCTCAAAAGGCCCTGCAGGCTGGACACCTCCAGCTGCACTCTGATTGCAGCCCTGGTGGCTGTCACAATGATATTTCACTGGCAGAAAGAAGAACAAGCCGTTTGGCAGAAGGTGTTAACAGGGCCATTAAGCCTGGCCACTGTTCTGCCCCCCCCCGTGCTCATTCACAAAGCACGGAAACTCATGCTGAAACGTCCTCCCCCTCACACATCTACCCTCTCCTGCCTCCCCCTGTTGCCACCCCTTCATTGGGAAAGCATTAGCTCACTGCTGGCTCAATCAGGCCAACAGTTCTAAGGTGGACATAATGACTGCAATTAAGGACACCTTCAGAGCTGGACAAATCAGCCCGTTCAGCAGCTACAGGAATATAATGCTGTTAAGGTCATCGGTGGTCTGCTCGTGAACAAAATGCCAAGCATGGGTGTCACTGCCACCACGACATCGCTGGCTCATCTACAGGATGCACCTGAAACACAGTGCCCACTGATAATGATAAGAGAAAGGGCACCCCCTATAACAAATGCATACTAATGGTGGTGATAAGTTGAAGATGAATGTGTAGTTCTAGTAGTTCTGTTCTAGTCTGAACATGTGCCGATTGGTTGATCAGACCGAGGCTAAACACTAGGAGTCTGATATTCCAATAGTGAACAGTGGATATTTTAAAATTCATCTGTTTGAGGCCTCTCACTTTTCCCTCTCATTTTGTTTTACCTTGGGAGGCATCATCTCTTTAATCAAACCACCATCATCGTAATTACCATTCACATCATTATAATTCTAAAGACTTTAAACACTCTATGGCTTATTCTGCATGGCAAGGAGCTGGAGCCTTGCTAGCTTGCTCGCTCACTGACTGATTGACTGCACTCTGTGGTAGGCTAAATGAGTGGTGCCAAACTGGTGCCCCAGTCACAAATCAAATAAATAGTATTTGTCACATGCTTCCTAAACAATAGGTGTAGATTGATGATGCCGGTGACTAATGAATCACGGCACATAGATAGATAGATAGATAGATAGATAGATAGATAGATAGATAGATAGATAGATAGATAGATAGATAGATAGATAGATAGATAGATAGATAGATAGATAGATAGATAGATAGATAGATAGATAGATAGATAGATAAAAGCAATGAAAAAAGATACAACAGACAGGATACTATTATGCATTTCTGAGTGAATGACTACGTAACTTCAGTCCAAGAATTACTTACAATATTGCACGTGATATGATATAACAGCTGTACATGAATATATATACAGTGGGGAGAACAAGTATTTGATACACTGCCGATTTTGCAGGGTTTCCTACTTACAAAGCATGTAGATGTCTGTAATTTTTATCATAGGTACACTTCAACTGTGAGAGACGGAATCTAAAACAAAAATCCAGAAAATCACATTGTATGATTTTTAAATAATGAATTTGCATTTTATTGCATGACATAAGTATTTGATCACCTACCAACCAGTAAGAATTCCGGCTCTCACAGACCTGTTAGTTTTTCTTTAAGAAGCCCTCCTGTTCTCCACTCATTACCTGTATTAACTGCACCTGTTTGAACTCGTTACCTGTATAAAAGACACCTGTTCACACACAATCAAACAGACTCCAACCTCTCCACAATGGCCAAGGCCAGAGAGCTGTGTAAGGACATCAGGGATAAAATTGTAGACCTGCACAAGGCTGGGATGGGCTACAGGACAATAGGCAAGCAGCTTGGTGTGAAGGCAACAACTGTTGGCGCAATTATTAGAAAATGGAAGAAGTTCAAGATGACGGTCAATCTCCCTCGGTCTGGGGCACCATGCAAGATCTCACCTCGTGCGGCATCAATGATCATGAGGAAGGTGAGGGATCAGTCCAGAACTACACGGCAGGACCTGTTCAATGACCTGAAGAGAGCTGGGACCACAGTCTCAAAGAAAACCATTAGTAACACACTACGCCGTCATGGATTAAAATCCTGTAGCGCACGCAAGGTCCCCCTGCTCAAGCCAGCGCATGTCCAGGCCCGTCTGAAGTTTGCCAATGACCATCTGGATTATCCAGAGGAGGAATGGGAGAAGGTCATGTGGTCTGATGAGACAAAAATAGAGCTTTTTGGTCTAAACTCCACTCGCCATGTTTGGAGGAAGAAGAAGGATGAGTACAACCCCAAGAACACCATCCCAAACGTGAAGCATGGAGGTGGAAACATCATTCTTTGGGGATGCTTTTCTGCAAAGGGGACAGGACGACTGCACCGTATTGAGGGGAGGATGGATGGGGCCATGTATTGCGAGATCTTGGCCAACAACCTCCTTCCCTCAGTAAAAGCATTGAAGATGGGTCGTGGCTGGGGCTTCCAGCATGACAACGACTCGAAACACACAGCCAGGGCAACTAAGGAGTGGCTCCGTAAGAACAATCTCAAGGTCCTGGAGTGGCCTAGTCAGTCTCCAGACCTGAACCCAATAGAAAATCTTTGGAGGGAGCTGAAAGTCCGTATTGCCCAGCGACAGCCCCGAAACCTGAAGGATCTGTATTAAGGAGTGGGCCAAAATCCCTGCTGCAGTGTGTGCAAATCTGGTCAAGAACTATAAGGAAACGTATGATCTCTGTAATTGCAAACAAAGGTTTCTGTACCAAATATTAAGTTCTGCTTTTCTGATGTATCAAATACTTATGTCATGCAATAAAATGCAAATTAATTACTTAAAAATCATACAATGTGATTTTCTGGATTTTTGTTTTAGATTCCGTCACTCACAGTTGAAGAGTACCTATGATAAAAATTACAGACATCTACATGCTTTGTAAGTAGGAAACCCTGCAAAATCGGCAGTGTATCAAATACTTGTTCTCCCCACTGTATATACAGTGGGGAGAACAAGTATTTGATACACTGCCGATTTTGCAGGTTTTCCCACTTAGAAGCATGTAATTTTTATCATAGGTACTCTTCAACTGTGAGTGACGGAATCTAACTGCTGTTGCTCACTGCCCGTTCTGACACACAGCTCTGTAGCTGCATAAAGTCCTCCATCTTCTTATACCCTCTCTTCCCCTCAGGAATCCGCAACTTCAGCTCCCTCTGGACACATTTAAATTTGTCCCTGTCCCCCTCCTTGAATGCCCTCTTCTTCTCATTCAGCAGGGCCTTCAGGTCGCTGGTGACCCAGGGTTTATTATTTGGAAAACTGCGTACCTTCCTGGTGGGTACAGTATTGTCTACACAAAAATGTATATAGTCCGTTATGCAGTCTGTAAGACCATCAATGTCCTCCCCATGAGCCTCACAGAGCACATCCCAGTCTGTTGTTTCAAAGCAGTCCTGTAGGGCCTCATTCGCTTCCGGGGACCATCTCCTAATGGTCCTAGTGGTCGCTGGCTGCTGTTGGACCATAGGCCTGTAGAGTGGGGTGAGGTGGACAAGGTTGTGATCCGATCTCCCGAGGGAGGGAGTGCAGTGGAGTTGTATGCATCCTTCACATTAGCATATAACTATGTCCAGAGTTTTATTATTCCTGGTTGAGCACTTCACAAACTGTTTGAACGTGGGCAGCGTTGAAGAGAGAGAAATGGCAAAGAAGGCACTGGGATGCGCTGTCTGTGACCTCGCGATAACAGAGTGGATGAAATCACACTCTGTGTTTGCGTCCGCAGAGGGCGGGATGTTAACAATAACAGCAATGGCCGCCTTGAATTCCCTCTGCAAATAGTAGGGTCTCAGGCTAACTGTCACGTTCGGGTGTGTAGAGAGACCAAGGCGCAGCGTAGCGATAGTTCGACATCGTTTATTGAATGAATAAACTATACTGGATGTGAACCATACAAAATAACAAATATGCAGATAATGTAATTGAACTGAAACACACTTACTTCGACACGGGACAACATACAACAAGGGAGTGGAACACAGACATATAAGTAGGATCCCTAACTAGAGGTAATGCAATGCAGCTGCCTCTAATTAGGGATCCCACACACAACACCAGTCAGACGTAGAAATACTAGATCTGCCAGACTCTGACCATAGAAATATAGAGAAGCAAAGCTTCTCTATGGCCAGAGCCTGACACTAACGGCTAACAGCTCAATGTCCGGGCTACAAAACTGTTCATTAACAGTAATATATCTATGGGGATGTTATCATTAAGCCATGTGTCTGTAAAGCACAATAGGCTAGCAACCCGGTAGTCTCCTTGTCCATGGACCAGCCCCTCAAGCTCACCACCTTGTTACGTAGGGATCTCACGTTGCCCATAATGATAGACGGTATAGCCGGCTTGTACTTACTCAGCTTTGCCTTACACTTCCGACCTGCCCTGCATCCACGCAGTCACCTTTTCAACTTGTCCGGAATATCAAACTTTTCCCTGGGGTGCAATAGTGCTGTGTGTGCTAAATCCAGGATCTGAGCTCTGTTGTAAATAATCGAGGACTCGCGTGTACGTTCGGCGCTGAGAAAATAAAAAGTGCATCAGTGATAACAGTAGCACTCCATAATCCTGAACTATTACAGTTCAACAGTAATAATTCAAACATACCAAAAACAACAATTAATGCACGAACAAGGGGAGCTGCCTAACAGGCGACCACACAGGGCGGCGCCAATCATGACTGTGCTAGCAAAACAGTCAGGTAGCTTAGCATCCGCTTTATCGAACCACTTCTGTATTGAGTGCATCACTGGTACTTCCTGTTTGAGTTTTTGGTTGTAAGCATGAATCAGGAAGATAGAGTGATGAAGAGATTTGCCAAATGGAGGGCGAGGGAGAGCTTTGTGTGTGTGGAGTAGAGGTGATGTAGAGCAGGGATGGGCAACTGTGTTGGAGGCAGTGTTAAAGAGAAAGTGACAGAACTCTGACCTGTCAACTTCAAAACAGCAATAACATGTATGCCAATAAATCATCCAGATAACTCAAATTTGTTCAATTAGAAAACTTTTTTTTTTCTCTCCACCTATATGTTTTCAAAACAGTTAAGTCTGCAAAAATGACAATCCTTTGCACCTTGTGTGTGTTACCCAGACTCAACAGGATGGGATTTTAATTTGTATTAGCAAAATAGCTGATTGGATCATCATAGTCTTTTAAATAGCGAAGGCAGTCTACTCCCACGCAAATCAAAGCTTGACCCATGTGTATTGTAAAATGGTGGATTGGGATTTAGTTGATGGGGTATTGGTGAGCAGGAGTGTTGCAGAGTTTGCATAAGAACAGCTGTTTATTTCCTGAAGCCCAGCCAAAAGCCCAATCATCACCTAAACCCCAGCATCAATCGCTTCCCCTAAAAAAACAGTAGGTTTTATGTCCTGGGCCTGAATTAAACAGAGTCTCTACTGCTACTCTCTACCTCTGTCACAATTCGGTGACGCTTTAGGTCTGTTTTGTTTGGGCAGCTGAGATGTTATGTACTACTTACTGTCAAACTTTCTCATCATGTCCTGTCCATATTAAGCAATGAATGTGTGGGGAACGTCTAGCCATACTCCACACAGTTAATATGTTTCCGTGGTCCATGAGATACAGCGGGTGAAATAAGTATTGAACACGTCACCATTTTTCTCAGTAAATATATTTCCAAAGGTGCTATTGACATGACATTTTCACCAGATGTTGGTAACAACCCAAGTAATCCATACATACAAAGAAACCAAAACAAATAAGTTCAGAAATTAAGCTATGTGTAATAATGTGAAAAGACACAGGGAAAAAGTATTGAACACACTTACTGATATTTATTTAATACTTTGTACAAAAGCCTTTGTTGGTAATGACAGCTTCAAGGCGCCTCCTGTATGGAGAAACTAGTCGCATGCATTGCTCTGGTGTGATTTTGGCCCATTCTTCCACACAAACAGTCTTCAAATCTTGAAGGTTCCGTGGGCCTCTTCTATGAATCTTGATCTTCAGTTCTATCCATAGATTTTCAATGGGATTTAAGTCAGGTGATTGGCTGGGGCATTCTAGAAGCTTTATTTTCTTTCTTTGAAACCAATTGAGAGTTTCCTTGGCTGTGTGTTTGGGATCATTGTCTTGCTGAAATGTCCACCCTCGTTTCATCTTCATCATCCTGGTAGATGGCAAGAATGTCTCGGTAAATTTGCCCATTCATCCTTCCTTCAATTATGTGACGTTTGCCAATACCATTTGCTGAAAAGCAGCCCCATACCATGATGTTCCCACCTCCAAACTTCACTGTTGGTATGGTGTTTTTAGGGTGATGTGCAGTGCCATTTCTCCTCCAAACATGGTGTGTATTATGACATCCAAACAGTTCAATTTTGCTCTCATCTGACCACACTATATTCTCCCAGTATTTCACTGGCTTTTCCAAATGTTGTGCAGCAAACTTTAAATGAGCTTCAACATGCTTTTTTTTTCAGCAATGGAGTCTTGCGTGGTGAGCGTGCATACAGGCCATGGCGGTGGAGTGCATTACTTACTGTTTTCTTTGAGACAACAGTACCTGCTAATTGCAGGTCTTTTTGAAGCTCTCCACAAGTGGTCCTTGGCTCTTGGACAACTCTTCTGATTATTCTTTTCACTCCTCTGTCAGAAATCTTGCGAGGAGCACCTGGT
The DNA here is from genome assembly GCA_023634145.1 of Thymallus thymallus. NCBI lineage: Eukaryota > Metazoa > Chordata > Actinopteri > Salmoniformes > Salmonidae > Thymallus > Thymallus thymallus. The sequence goes on along the minus strand of CM042414.1, from coordinate 38,364,461 downwards.
CGAGGAAAATTTATGGTGAAATGATTGTCTTTCCACTTCCATATTATGGCCCCAACAGTGCTCACTGGAACATTCAGAAGCTTAGAAATGCGCCTATAACCAATGCCATCATTATGTTTTGCAACAATTAGGGTGCGAAGGTCTTGAGACAGCTCTTTGCTTTTACCCATCATGAGATGTGTCTTGTGTGACACCTTGGCAATGAGACCTTTTTGTAGGCCATCAGTTGGGACTGAACCAGCTGATATTAATTTGCACTGACAGGGGGCTGGATTGCTTTTTAATTACTGATAGTTTTCAGCTGTTGTCTTGGCTTTCCATGCCTTTTTGCACCTCCCTTTCTTCATGTGTTCAATACTTTTTCCCTGTGTCATTTCACATTATTACACACAACTTAATTTCTGAATTTATTTGTTTTGGTTTCTTTGTATGTATGGATTACTTGGGTTGTTACCAACATCTGGTGAACATGTCATGTCAATAGCATCTTTGGAAATATATTTACTGAGAAAAATGGTGACGTGTTCAATACTTATTTCACCCGCTGTATATTTGTTAATTTATAAAAGTAATTATAGGGGATAACACACACACACACACACACACACATGCACAGGCTCGGTCCTGGCCGTTCTGCTGCCCTAGATGAGATAAACTAGAATAGTGTAGCCTACAGTGTCGGCTCACAATGGAATTCCACAATGGAATTATTAATACCCATCCATGTGGTAGGCCTACCGTTTGTAAAATAGTTGCAGTGGCTTTATTAGTCTTGATTCCTGTGACTAATAATTAAACAATATCAGCTACCAAATTTAATCAGTAGTTATCCTTAGCCTATTTGCAATGAGAATCCATGTGATTGCACAGCGGGAAATGCATAAGACTTTTCTTTTTCGCTATGAATACAATTTACAAATACAAACTTGAAATCACTGATTATCATGACAATTGTGAGTAGCTTATATTTTCCATTAAAGATATTGTCAATTTTACTTTGACCTGTGCTGTTTCTAGGATATACTGGGATGCTGGCCTTCTAGACAGAGTTGCAAAGAAAAAGCCATATCTTTCTCTGTCCAGTGTCTCTGTTCTTTTGCCCTTAATCTTTTCTTTTTATTGGCCAGTCTGAGATATGGCTTTTTCTTTGCAACTCTGCCTAGAAGGCCAGCATCCCGGAGTCGCCTCTTCACTCTTGGCGTTGAGACTGGTGTTTTGCTGGTACTATTTAATGAAGCTGCCAGTTGAGGACTTGTTAGGCGTCTGTTTCTCAAACTAGACACTCTAATGTACTTGTCCTCTTGCTCAGTTGTGCACCGGGGCCTCCCACTCCACTTTCTATTCTGGTTAGAGACAGTTTGCGCTGTTCTGTGAAGGGAGTAGTACACAGCATTGTATGAGATCTTCAGTTTCTTGGTAATTTCTCGCATGGAATAGCCTTCATTTCTCAGAACAAGAATAGACTAATGATTTTCAGAAGAAAGTTATTGGTTTCTGGACATTTTGAGCCTGTAATCGAACCCACAAACGCTGATGGTACAGATACTCAACTAGTCTAAAGAAGGCCAGAGTTTTATAATGATCAATTAGTCTTTTAAAATGATAAACTTGGATTAGCTAACACAACATGCCGTTGGAACATAGGAGTGATGGTTGCTGATAATGGGCCTCTGTACACCTATGTTCTGTAGATATTCCATAAAAAATCAGCAGTTTCCAGCTACATTAGTCATTTACAACATTACCAATGTCTACACTGATCAATTTGATGTTATTTCTTTAAAAAGTGACCCCAAACTTTTGAACGGTAGTGTAAAGCAGAAACTAGTTTCTTGTGCACGCACCCATATGTTGATAATAGTGCCTTTTGGTTGAGCCAGTCTCTCCCATTGGTGATAACACAGCCTCACACTCTCCACGTGTTTGCCCTATGGCCCCACCAGTAGCAGCAGGCAGGGACCTATAATGAAGTTGTAGCCTTTCCTTCCTATTTACCCCCCAAGACAACTGATCTTTGTATTTCAGGTGTAAAAAGATGGCCTGCCAGCCATTCAGCTCAGCTCCAATTTCCCCTCTCTCACAATACCGCTCCTGATGCTTCAAAATCACCAGAAGTTCATTTCATACAGTTTGGCTTCAGAGAAATAGACAGGGTAAAAAACAAAATTGACTGTGCTCCTCCAACAGCCGTGGTTATGAAATCATGCCCACTGTTGAAGAGTTGATGGAGTCTTATAAGGTCTGTAGCCTTTCTGGCTTGGAGGTGCTGGAGAGACATCAGTCCAAAGTAAATGTGACAGCTTGGATAGATGTTGATTTATGGTGGCCCTCTTGCCCTCTGCACCCCTATCTCTCTCTGCCATCAGATGTCATTTGTTTGACTTGGATATGAAGTGCCATCCACCCATGCACTCCACTCTGAAACTAGTAGATAGAGTGGTGACAAGGCTTTTTTTCTCAATTCATCTTGAAAATCTCAACGCAACCTGTAAAGTGTTGGTCCAATGTTTCATGAGCTGAAATAAAAGATCCCTGCTGAGGAGTATTTCTGTCTGTAATAAACCCCGTTTGTGTGGAAAAACCCATTCTGATTGGCTGGACCTGGCTCCCCAGTGGGTGTGCCTGGCTCCCAAGTGGGTGGGCCTATGCCCTCCCAGGCCTACCCATGTCTGTGCCTTTGCCCAGTCATGTAAAATCCATAGATTAGGGCCTAATGAATTCATTTCAATTGAATGATTTACATTATGTGAACTGTAACTCAATAAAATCTTTGAAAATGTTAATTGTTGCGTTTATATTTTTGTTCAGTATACTTGAACTTACTTCCACCGGAACTATACAGTAGGCTATTTTATAAAACTGGTTGTTTGGATCCTGGATACTGATTGGTTGATAGCAGGGAATTGTAGCACCACAATCCCTGCATTCTCTGGGTAATGCCTGTTAACAGTTCCTGTTAGATTTATTAATGCGAATACAGTCGTGGCCAAAAGTTTTGAGAATGACACAAGTATTGGTCTCCACAAAGTTTGCTAACTCAGTGTAGATGATGGCAATTTGCATATACTCCAGAATGTCATGAAGAGTGATCAGATGAATTGCAATTAATTGCAAAATCCCTCTTTGCCATGAAAATGAACTTAACCCCCCAAAATATTTCCACTGCATTTCAGCCCTGCCACAAAAGGACCAGCTGCCATCATGTCAGGGATTGTCTCGTTAACACAGGTGAGAGTGTTGACGAGGACAAGGCTGGAGATCACTCTGCCATGCTGATTGAGTGAGAATAACAGACTGGAAGCTTTAAAAGGTGGGTGGTGGTTGAAATCATTGTTCTTCCTCTGTCAACCATGGTTACCTGCAAGGAAACACGTGCCGTCATCATTGCTTTGCACAAAAAGGGCTTCACAGGCAAGGATATTGCTGCTTGTAAGATTGCAGCTAAATCAACCATTTATCGGATGATCAGAAACTTCAAGGAGAGAGGTTCAATTGTTGTGAAGAAGGCGTCAGGGCTCCCAAGAAAGTCCAGCAAGCGCCAGGACCGTCTCCTAAAGTTGATTCAGCTGTGGGATCGGGGCACCACCAGTGCAGAGCTTGCTCAGGAAAGACAGCAGGCAGGTGTGAGTGCATCTGCACGCATCAGGCGAAGACTTTTGGAGGATGGTCTGTCGTCAACTTCTGACAAACTCCAAGCATTGATTATGCAAGAATGGCCTGCCGTCATTCAGGATGTGGCCCAGAAGTTAATTGACGGCATACCAGGGCGGATTGCAGAGGTCTTCAAAGAATGGTCAACACTGCAAATATTGACTCTTTGCATAAACTAAATGTCATTGTCAATGAAAGCCTGGAATACTTGTAATTATACTTCAGTGTACCATAGTAACTACTGACATAAAGATCTAAGAACACTAAAGCAGCGAACTTTGTGGAGACTAATACTTGTGTCATTCTCCAATACTTATGCACCACTTAAGTAGTCTTCTTGAGATGCCTGTCTTTCAGATTGAAGGTTTCCTTCTACCTGTGATCAATGGGTGATGATGGATTGCATTTAAATAGCATTTCATCTGTCAAGGTACTTCACATTTTATGATATCATGAAATACAGGTAGTCAGTGCAAAAGCTCTACATACAGTACTTGTTCATGGTATCAGAAACAATAATATTTAAACATTTTTATACCCAGGAAGTTCTGGGTGAAAAACCTGAAATGCACTATTTTCATTCATTTGCTTGCTCTGTCTTCATATTTAGCCTCACATTGATGTGTTTTATAATTTCCTTTTCAGGACAACTAGGGCTACAAGTACAACAAAAAACGATTTGACATAAACAGTTGCATTCATGAGACAAATGCCAATAAAAAATAAGGTCCGTCAAGCAAAAACCTGATAAAAAGTTCCTGACAACCGTGTGGAGTTTGGACGTTGTGACAGCAACTGCGCAAGCTTATTACAGTATTATAGACACTATATCCTGGGATTTCCTATGACTTTCTATGTAAAATAACCCTTACCTTCTAACAACTTTCGTGTGGCTTGTGAGCATTGTAAAGAAAAATATTACTTGTGTGTGTTCATGAGAGTCTAAGTTTTTCTTAGTGGGGTCATAATAGTTTGTAGCTCAAAGCATTCTGACTTAACGTTTTCTGGATCTGCCCTTGTCTCATAAACACTGCTCTAGTTCAGCCCCTGTTAATCATACAGACTAATGGTTGGTACCGGCGGATGCAGATTAAATTCACGAATCCAATGCAAAAAATAAAAACAGCAGTCTGTAGCTCAAGCACACAATGTTTGGAAGAATTAATTCACACAGGTGTTACCGTGGGACTCAAACCGTTTTAAATAAATTGCAACACGGATAAATGCTTTAAAGGATATTCTTAAACCCTTTATATGTTTATCTCAAGTATAGATTTAGGTAATTGAGGCATTATCTCAGTGACTGGTGCAAAAATGCTGCTTCCACTGACTAGCCATGTTGAATATGACTGTGGAGATTGTTGAGCCTCTCATTAAGTGGCAGACTCATATTCATCGCTTCTAAATTATTTCCAAGTCTCTCCTAAATGTAAGTATTATATTTTGTCAGTTTAAGCTGATGGGAAGTCAGCCAGAGAGTACCTAACTGAGAGTATCTGCTACTCCATTTTGGATCTTCGCTGTCTTCAGCTAAGCAGACAGTAAGTCCTCAATTTGAAATAATTCAAATTGTTTAAAATCGTTAACATAGGGCACCATAGGGGGTTATAGGGAAACATCTATAGACAAATCGTAAAACACTTAGACTATATTTGCATCTCCACAATCCAATCAATGATTTATACACAAGATGGATAACAGTCAATTATTGTGTAATTACCACATGAAGAGGCTGTTCCCAAGGTCCTGGACATAGTATGTATTTTTTTGTAGCTGTTCAAAGGGTTCAAAATGTTAGGGGTCCCGCGTCAGTGGAGCACTGAGAGTGGGTATTACAGTATATGAAATGATTGCCACAACACAATAACACCAACTCAGCACAAGCAGTGAATCAGTGACACCCTGTAGCCTCAACTGTTGTCTGCTGAACTGTGAAGGACAGTGATAGCCAGCCCTCTTCCTGGAGAGCTGATGGCTGTAAAGGCTTATGCACCAGCCATACTTTTACTTACCTAATTCTGTAAATCTGGCATTAGCCCGGCATGCCAGATGGCTAGTCCGCCCCTGCTGCCAAGAGAGAATTTGAATATAGTTTGTAATCTGGAAGGGAATGATTTGATACACATGAATGGAAATCAAATTAATAAAATCTCTTTGAGGCGTCATGCTCTGTGAGGAGGTCTCCAGAATCTCACGAAAAATTATGACATCATCAACATCAGCATTTCAATGTCTCTACTGTGAACAACATGGGTCAATCATTACAATAAACATTCAATCATCAAACCACTGCCAGTAATTCCTAATTTGATATGTGTGTAACCCAGGTTAAATAGTGGATCACTAGTGCTAGAAGACTCAAAGTAATTTCAAACAGAAGATTGTGAAACAAGTGCTTGAAAATATGTTTTTTGGGGATAAACTGTTAGTTAAAGTAGCTAGCGAATATTAGCTTGCTGGCTCACTAGCTATCATTATGTGTATGTATCTGTGTAGTAATATCATTTTAATCAGAAATCCATTTGCATTGCTAGTTATAGGCTAATGTTAGCTAGCTAACATTGAACCTAGTTGGTTAGCTCTTTAACTACCTGCAGATTCATACTACAGCTATGAAAATGTTTGTATTGGTAGTAGTATGAGTTGGGATAATGCCTGTTCATTGTTTAGCTAGCTAGTTGGCTAGCTACATGTCGAACAAAAGACTCCACTTCACCAGATGATTACATGACCCATCAAGTTAGCCAGGTGTGTCTGGGATGAATACGGCCGTCTATTGTATTTCATTAACATGTGTACATGTCTAGATAATAGTGACCATCCACTTAGCTAGATGTGGCTGGGTGGTGGTTATAGCATTTCCTTCACATGACCCATCAATCAAGTGTGTCGGGTAAGCATCATCTAATATTTATAAAATATTTTTATCTGGACACATTCTGTTTTTGATATTGCTACTATGCAAGTAACCATTTCATTGTACCGTTTACACCTTCTGTATCCTGTGCATGTGACAAATAAACTTAGATTTTATTTGATATAGTGTTTACCAGCGATGGTAATGTGAAGAACAACATGACTTGCACCAAAGTTAGATTAGGGTATAGGCTAAGGACCAGACAAAGTGTATTTTTACCTTATAGTAGGCTACTACTTTTACCACTTGTAGTCTTGAAATCTTTAGTTGTTTACTAAACTACTCAATCTGTTTAGCAAATAGCCTCACATGTAAATCCTTAAAGAGATGGGTGAGGCTAAGGCTGAAGCGGGTGTGAAATATGCTGAATGGGTGTAGACGAAGAAAAGCTCTCCAGTAGGTGTACCAAAACAGGGACATTTTCTCAAAAGTCGGGTTACACGTTTATCAACTTTCAAAGCAGAATTAATGTCCCATTGTTCCGCATCTGCAGTGTATGATATACCATTTTATAGCAACTTTTTTCCAATGTAAAAAACACAATTTCAAATGTTGCTACATAAGACTGAATCGATGCGGTCGGTCACATTTCCTAGCCATTAGCTCTTGAATGGGAACTGTTTTAAACCGTTTTAAATGTTGAGTATTAATTTAAGTTGCACTAGATGTACTGTTATTTGTTTTATTGCACTTTTAGCCATTAGTTAATGCACTCCGTGAACAAGTCTGTTCATGCCACGTTGCTGGATTTCTTTTTTTCTAGCTGCATCCTCGTGTACTACAAACATCCACCTCGTGACGGTCTAGGAGTGCACGTAGCATTGAATGATTGGTAAACAAAGTCATTTTATTTTATTTCATGTTGAAAAGATGTTTATTTTGTGCCAAAGTGAATTGAATAAATGTTATTCATTATAATTTAACTTTACTATACGGTGATGCTGTTGATGCTTAGTGTATTTTTTGGGGCCTTGTTTGCATAACAGGTACGCTTTTGTTGTTGTGAGGATTTGATTCTCTGTTCCAACCAAAGATGGCGAGCCAACCCTGAAAACCGACTTCAGCAGGGGGTTTTTTTGCATGCGAAGAAGACTTTCAGTGTAGGCTCAACTCTGGCATTTCTATTGCACTCACTTTGGTTACACTGTGGGTTGTTTACTGACGTTGTGGGATTATTCTGTTATTGAATGGGTGAATTGATTGTATTGAACTATTGTTCTTTTGATACATTTCTGAAACTGATTTTATACACTCAATTGTATTGGTACATTATATTTCTATCAGGTTAGATTTAAATGATGCACCCAGTAGATTATAATTACCCCGTTAAATTATAATGACCTCTAAATACTAAATTGTGTAAATAAGGTTGTTACTTACCCATTGTCATTACATTGGTAATTACATGTGCATGAAAACAACTTGAATGTGAGTCATGTGAGCCATTGACCCAACAGATTATTTGATGCTGTTTTTTTTTAATCTGTTTACTTTCATGTGTAAATCTCAACTGCAAATTCAGCCTTTACAAAACGATCACAGTGACACATCAACCCCTAATCCCCTAACTTTTACTCAAACAGAACAAGGGAAGCTTTGCTGCAGTTTCAACATATTTTGCATTATTGTGATTAATTGTTTGGTGCTCAATCAATCAATCTGTTCCCTTTCTTCCTCTCCCTCTCCATCCCTCTCCCGGTGAACGTGCCCTGTGTGTGTCCTGCCAGCATGTGGCCTTGTGTGCAGCCTCTGTTGTCTAGCTGGTTATTAATGGCAGCAGGTGCTCTGCCGGACAATAGTGGAGGGGGTCTACAGCCTCTGTCATCCAGGGCCTTGGGGACCAGGGGACTCATGACTCCACTGCCCCTGATCTCCTCCTCTGGCATGGCATGTGGGCCCATTACTCTGACTCCCTGCCTGCCTGACTCCCTCCTCTCCCCTGGCACTACTGGACCGCTGATTATTCAAAGCTGCCAGTGACATTCGGCATGCAGATATGTTTTTTTTTTTTAAGGAAAAAGAAGGAAGAATGAAGGAGAAGAAATAACTTTCCGGAACAATGTTGAACTTCAGTGTGAGACAAATGTAGTTTCCACTTTGATGTTTATGCACAGCGTTCCTTGGAGAGTATTTGGGCGGCAAAGAGAGAGAGGCTCTAAGGGAAGTAATCAGACCCCCTTTTCCACATTTTGTTACATTACAGCATTATTCTAAAAATTATTCAATTGTTTTTTCCCCTCATTAATCTAAACACTACACCCCATACTGACAAAGCTAAAAAATTCTTTAGAATTTTTATAAATATCACATTTACATAAGTACTCAGACCCTTTAGTCAGTACATTGTAGAAGCCCCTTTTTAGCGATTACAGCCTTGAGTCTTCATGGGTATGACGCTACAAGCTTGGCACAGCTGTATTTGGGGAATTTCTCCCATTGTTCTCTGCAGATCCTCTCAATCTCTGTCAGGTTGGATGGGGAGCGTCGCTGCACAGCTATTTTCAAGTCTATCCAGAGATGTTCGATTGGGTTAAAGTCTGGGCGCTGGCTGGGCCACTCAAGGACATTCAGAGACTTGTCCTGAAGCCACTACTGCGTTGTCTTGGCTGTGTGCTTAGGGTCGTTGTCCTGTTGGAAGGTGAACCTTCGCCCCAGTCTGAGGTCCTGAGCACTCTGGAGCAGGTTATCAACAAGGATCTCTCTGTACTTTACGCTGTTCATCTTTCCCTCGATCCTGACTAGACTCCCAGTCCGTGCCGCTGAATAACATCCATGTCAGTATGATGCTGCCACCACCATGCTTCACTGTAGAGATGGTGCCAGGTTTCCTCCAGACTTAACGCCTGGCATTCAGGCCAAAGTGTTCAATATTGGTTTCATCAGACCAGATAATCTTGTTTCTCATGGTCTGAGAGTTCTTTAGTTGCATTTTTGCGAAGTCCAAGCGGGCTGTCATGTGCCTTTGACTTAGGAGTGGCTTCTGTTTGGCCACTCTACCTTAAAGGCTGATTGAGTGCTGCAGAGATAGTTGTCCTTCTGGAAGGTTATCCCATCTCCACAAAGGAACTCTAGAGCTCTGTCAGAGTGACCATCAGGTTCTTGGTCACCATCCTGAACAAGGCCCTTCTCCCCCAATTGCTCAGTTTGGTTGTTCCAAACTTCTTCCATTTAAGAATGATGGAGGCCACTGTGTTCCTTGGGACCTTCAATGCTGCAGAAATATTTTTGTACGCTTCCCCAGATCAGTACCTCGACACAATCCTGTCTCAGAGCTCTACGGACAATTCTTTTGATCTCATGGCTTAGTTTTTGCTCTGAAATACACTGTCAACTGTGGGACCTTATATAGGCAGGTGTGTGCCTTTCCAAATAATCTCCAATCAAGTTGTAGAAACATCTCAAGGATGATCAATGGAAACAGGATACACCTGAGCTCAATTTCGAGTCTCTTAGCAAAGGGTCTGAATACTTACGTAAGTAAGGTTATTCTGTTTTTATTTGTTATAAATTAGCAAAAATTAAAACAAGAGAAAACTGTAACGTAACTGTAACATAACAAAACGTGAAAAAAGTTTACGGGTCTGAATACTTTCCGAATGCACTGTATAATACCACTTAACATAGCATATAATCAGGGGCACAACTTTGTTTGTTTTTATCCAGTCGGATAAACATTCCAAATAGCCTACCCGACCCCTTGAAGGCATTTGCATGGTCCTACAACAGTTGCCTCGTTTTGTATCTCATTCCAATGATAAAACTGTTTGGGGTCATTGTCCGGATGGAAGGTGAACCTTCGCCCCAGTCTGAGGTCCTGAGCACTCTGGAGCAGAAAATAAAATATCATTTTCAGAATGTGGGGGGGGGGAATGTCCCCAGTCAAAGTTGACTTGACATTGTGGTGGAAGAACTCTTCCTCAATACTTAAAAAAATAAAGCACTTCTGGAGTTTGTAGAATCAAGATGGACTTTATTACAAAACACAATAAAGTCGAGTTGGCCTGCAGGATACAACTGACTTACATTTCTCTGTTCTGGTCTTTTATACAGTTATTCATAAATGATTATTCATAAGGCACATTTGACTCCTCCTGCTATCTCTATTTTCTTCCACCATTGTCTCAAAATTCAGATGTTCCTCCTCTTTTTCTCCGTATTTGTAGACAATGGTGGCGCAACCCAAGTTTCTTCTTAAAATGTAATAGAGCCACCTGTTGGCTCTTTATCACTTTTGACAACAGAATTACATTACAGGGTCCATCATTTAAACAACATAATGTACATTTTCCATTAATGACATCACTTGTTCCCAAAAAATAGGATCTTTTAGAGTTGAGGTACAGGTCATCTCATTCTAAGTGTTTCTTTAACTGGGGTTACATAGAGTTAAGGTACAATTCATCTCATTCTTAATACATACAGTTTAAATTACAGTTTATTCTATTGATAAATAAAGTTAATCACAAACGTTTTACAATGGTGGCGCAACTGACAATTTACTAGGGGTGCATCTGACAAATTCATCCTGTTGATAGACAAAAGCAATCCTGAGAGCTTTTTACTAGAGGTGTGTCTGACAGATGCTTCTTACTAGGGATACATCTGAAGTTCAGAGCTTTCTACTAGAGGTGTATCTGACAAATGCTTCTTACTAGGGATACATCTGAAGTTCAGAGCTTTCTACTAGAGGTGTATCTGACAAATGCTTATTACTAGGGATACATCTGTAGTTCAGAGCTAATCCTACGTGCTCTTTTACTAGGGTCTAGGGCCTCTATTTCACTAGAACTTAAATGCAAATGTTATAGTTATTGCTAGTAATAAGTACAAAACCCTCCAACAACGTCTGTGTACAATAATGAAACATTTCTGTTACCATTACCTCGACATTAGCAGAGTACAGTTATTGAGATGATTCTTGCGGATTATGACCTTCAATATAACTGACATGCAAACTCATTTCATTTACAATTCCAGTGCTCTGCGTTCACAACCGGGGCACAGACCCCTCGTTTATTTTGGTGTTAGGCTGTGTGAGATGTGACCTGGTTAGCTTGTTACATCCTGGCGTGAGACAGCCCTCGCCATGTGATGGGGATATGCAGCCTCACTTTGCTCCCAACACACCGTGCCCAGGAGGCTAGCAGGCATCAGCGGCCATCCACGCGCAAAGCAAAGGATTTCTGCTTCAAAGAGCACCAATTTCACTGAGGGCACTGGCCTGTTAGATTTCCTGTCTGAATGTACTGGTGATGACTCTTGTAGAGAGTCACAGGGTTGATTTTATGTATTCCGGTCAATAGAAAATTCATAACTGTTTTATCATACAGCCATTTCACTGGTTTGGAAGAGGTTTAGGACTTTCTATCTCTGTTTTATCCATGTTATCTAGTTATAACTGAGCGAGTTGCAGCGGTATCTGACTTTTATTTAAAATCTTTACCACTGCTTCACAGTATTCCTATCAAGCTACAATGTGTCTATGTAATTTCTGGCATAGCACAGCACATATACCAGCCTCCAGTGTTGACAATCCTAAACTCAATGGATGATGAACATCCATTGTGGAAAAGATGGCTTAATTACAATGGAGATGGATGGCTTGACGCCAGAGAAACACGCTACATATTTAGCTACATAGCTAATTTCCATCTTTAGTCTGTTTGTTTTTGTCATAGTGCCCAAGTTCATGCAATGGCTAAATATTCAGAGGTAATCCTTTTTTTTTAACAGTAAATCTAGAGTTCTTGATGGTTAAAGAACTTTGATTTCAGCTCTCTGGGAAGGAACTCTTATCGTTGTGTCATTTGTGACAGTTTCAGACACATGTTGGCTTTTAAAAAGCCATCACTGAAATGTCAAACAAGAGCAATTTGACATCTCACAGCAAAATGTCAATGCTGCCAATCTGAGTTCAATCCAGTATGGACACAAGGGTGGAATGACCCCCTGTAGTATGAAAATTACAATACAAGACAGAGGGAGAGCTGACATAAAATATGTTCTGGACCACTAGGAAGACAAGCAGGCCTCCACAGATGCATGTTGTACATGACAGCAGCAGAGGTGTCATGGCTGGCCTCATATTTAGTGCTCTGTGGTCAATACAAACTCCCTGTTGTCACATCTGGCCGGCTTTCCTAAGAGTAGCAGAGAGCTGATAATAGAAGAGTGATGTCTCCTCAACTCCTCAACACATCTCTCATCTATCTCTTTCTCCCTTCCCCCTCAAGCACATGCAGTGGTGAATTGTGATAGTGTGTCCCAATCCGGAGCAACATCCCAGTGATGTACTGGGTTGTTTTCACCACCTGCTGTAGGGCCTTGCAGTCGTGGTTGGAGCAATTCCCATACCAGGCTGTGATGGAATCGGTCAGGACGCTCTTGATGGTGCAATGGTAGTATTTGGAGAGGACCAGCCACCTTAGAGTGGTGGTGTTGTTGGTCCGTGACAAGTCCTCAGTGATCTTGACGCCAAGGAGCCAGTCCCAGCCAATCAGACCTCCACACCCCCCCAAATTGGTTTTAATTCAGACAGAAATATTCCTCAACACGCCCCTACAACCCTTCAGACGACCCCGCAAGTTTAGAAGCCGGATGTGGAGGTCCTGGGCTGGCGAGGTTACACGTGGTCAGCGGTTGTGAGGCCGGTTGGACGTACTGCCAAATTCTCTAAAACGACGTTGGAGGCCGCTTATGGTAGATAAATGAACATTACATTTTCTGGCAACAGCTCTGGCGGACATTCCTGAAGTCAGCATGCCAATTGTAAGGTCCCTAAAAACTGGCCTTTTATTTTCCCCAGCACAATGTGCACATGTGTAATGATAATGCTGTTTTATCAGCTTCTTGATATGCCACACCTGTCAGCTGGATGGATTATCTTGGCAAAGGAAAAATGGCCATAACAGGTATGTAAAACAAATTGTACCCAACATTTTTGAGAAATAAGCTTTAAGTGCGTTTGGAACATTCCTGGGAATTATTTTTCAGCTCATGAAACATGGGGCCAACAGATGTTGTGTTTATATTTTTGTAAAGTGTATTTATATAATGTTTTGTGATTTACATTGCATGTAGTGTTACCTCACTAGTGAAAACGTCGTCTGGCAGCTGCACTTGATTGACCTGATTGCCTTATTAGTATGGGTAGCTTACAATAATTAACGCAGTGTCAAGCTAAACAAGCCCTGTGGAGAAGACAATCGCTGAAGAGGTATGACAATCATTCTGTGACCTATAAATGCAAATGAGACTTAGTTTGATTGTTTGTTGGACTACTGCAAGTTAGCTATGGCTTATTATAAACAGTGGAGTAAATTCTGTGTGTATGTTTTAGCTTTGGCAGAATCTAGTGATAATGGAATATTTGACATTTCTACTGAAACTAGTGTAGCAAGCAACGTGAGCAAGACAAAAGAGCTGATCGTGGACTACAGGAAAATGTGAGCTTCAAGTTCGTTGGTGTGCACATCCCTAAGGACCTATCATCGTCCAAATACACCAACACAGTCGTGAAGAGAGCACAACAGAGCCTATTCCCCTTCAGGAGGATAAAAAAAATGTGGCACTCCAGTCACCCAAGTCATAGACTGTTCTCTCTGCTACTGCACGGTAAGCAGTACCGGAGTGCCAAGTCTGGGACCAAAAGGCTCCTTAACAGCTTCTTCCCCCAAGCCATAAGACTGCTGAACAGTTAATCAAATAGCTATCGGACTATTTGCATTCACCTCCTTATATTATTCGTATTTATAAAACAAAATTGCACTGACTCTTGCTAAGGCTCGATTTACACTCACTGGACTCTAACCACACACTCACACATACTACACTGACACTCCAACACACATATGCACACACACAAAACACACATACACATGCTTATTGACACCACACACACACACACACACATTCACATTCCTTCACACTCTTCACAATGGCTGCTGCTACTCTGTTTATTATCTATGCATAGTCACTTTACCCCTACCTACATGTACATATTACCTCAACTACCCCGTACCCCTGCACATTGACTCGGTATCGGTATCCCTTGTATATAGCCTCTGTTGTGACGTGACTTACATTAATGTGATGACTGTTATTTATGGAATCAACTAATTATTGTTTAATTGTTACCGAATTTAATTAATCATGTAACAACTAACTCATTAGGAATTTGGGGCACCACGGGATAATTTCTTTATAGAGTTACCGGCTCCCGAATTAAACTCTAATATATATATATATATATATATATATATATATAACAGTCACTAATTAATCATTACCTCATATCAGTCTCATTCTGAACGTCGCATACTCCTTGATATCTGCAGGAACCCTAAACTTACTATCACTCCGTACCACACAAATTGGTTTAGTTATTTATTTACTAACTAAATAATAACACAGAATACATCAACACACACACACACACACACACACACACACACACACACACACACGGGTCAATAGTAAGAGGGAGAGGGAGAGAGAGAGACAAAGAGAGAGATTCAAACTTATCGCTGATACATTTGGAAACTACACTCACAGTAATCAGAATACTTAGTCTGTGCTCACTTGGGTGTGGTTACTGACTGGAAAAAAGTTTATATGAAAAACAATTATCTTATTAGAAGGCTAAAATCACATTGCTATCTTCACAAAAGTACTCTCATACTTAATAATATATTTTATACAACTTTTAGATGTAAACTTGACAGAATGCATACCCTTTCAGAGTTACAGTTATTTCGTTATACCATCCTTAATGACATCACAAAATAATAAACAATATGACATGATTATTCTTTAGTATTAGTAAACAATCAGATGTCAGGAATATTGTTCCAATGTTGACTTTTTTAAGAAAAATGTTTTGGCGGCAAGAGTCTCTCTCTACACACAGCACATTCCTTTCCCAATACTGTAAGGCAAGAAAGACCCTTTTCTTGCACCTTTGATCCTCACCCAGAAGAGAGTCATGACACCTCATTATTGTTATTTTATTGTGTTACTATTTTTCATTTTTTTAAACTCTGCATTGTTAATTAAAGGCTCATAAGTAAGCCTTTCACAGCAAGATCTATACCTGTTGAATTCGACACATTTGACAAATTCAATTTGGTAACTTGAGTGACACCTCCTCCAGTTTTACAACAAGTGATCGTATTGAAAGTTTGTCTGATAGTGATTATATTTAGCGGTCGTCTGATACTGTGTGTGTGAAGCAGGACCTCACCTGTGGTGTAGTAAGTAGTGTAATGGTCATTCTCAGAGAAGAGTTGCCTAAAGTTCCAAAAGAAACACGCACACTTTGAGGTATTCTAGGTTGGGTGAACAAAAGGACTTGAGTTCCTGTATGTTATCACAATTAAATCATGAAACATACACCTCCGCCCTTCTTTATTCCTGTCTGCGCGATGATTCGCAAGGATTCGCTTTGGGAAAGTCATATTTCTGGTCGTAATGCTGGTAGTGCTGGTGAATTACCACCACTCTGATATCCAATAGTTCTTCCCGGCTGTATGTAATAACAAAAAAAACATTTCTGGGCTAATAATGTAAAAAATTATACATAAAAAAACAAAAAACTGCATAATTTCCTAAGAGCTACAAGCAAGGCAGCCCTCTCTGTTGGCACCATATTGAGTGAGTAATTACAATAAGTGGAATCTTAGCTAAAGAGACTAGTACTCAGACTTGCGACGAACAGGTGAACACTGACTGTTGATGTTCTGTGTGCGAAAGTGCATTCAAGACATGTAATAAAGAAGTAGTTTCACAGTTCATTTATGGATATGGTTGCTTTAGAAAGCATACCTTTTGCTTATCTTTATCAGACTGTCAACCCCTGGTGACTAAAGACGATGGTAGAAATGTGGAATATATTTTCCGCAGGAGTGACATGTCTAGGCCTTAGAGATGATGGAAGTTTATATTGTACAAATGACACCACCCATTGTCAAAATGTGATTGTTTGATTTCCCTGTCACTACAAATGCTGCCCTAGTACAGTTGAAGGGCAGATGACGACTGTCTAGCTTCTGAGGGCCTAGCCAATTTCTTACTTGGATAGCTAGATTTTTCTCCCAGAGACCGTCAAAACAAAGAAAGATCCTGATTGGTGCACAACTGAGCATGAGGACAAGTACATTAGAGTGTCTAGTTTGGAGAAACAGGCGCCTCACAAGTCCTTAACTGGCAGCTTCATTAAATAGTACCCGAAAAACACCAGTCTCAACGTCAACAGTGAAGAGGCGACTCCGGGATGCTGGCCTTCTAGGCAGAGTTTCAGACTGGTGTTTTGCGTGTACTATTTAATGAAGCTGCCAGTTGAGGACTTGTGAGGCGTCTGTTACTCAAACTAGACACTCTAATGCACTTGTCATCTTACTCAGTTGTGCACCGAGGCCTCCCACTCCTCTTTCTATTCTGGTAAGAGCCAGTTTGTGCTGTTCTGTGAAGGGAGAAGTACACAGCGTTGGCAATTTCTTGGCAATTTCCAGCATGGAATAGCCTTAATTTCTCAGAACAAGAATGGACTGACACGTTTCAGAAGAAAGTTATTTGTTTCTGGCCATTTTGAGCCTGTATTCAAACCCACAAATGCTGATGCTCCAGATACTTAACTAGTCTAAAGAAGGCCAGTTTTATTGCTTCGTTAATCAGTACAACAGTTTTGAGCTGTGCTAACATAATTGCAAAATGGTTTTCTAATGATCAATTAGCCTTTTAAAATGATAAACTTGGATTAGCTAACTCAACGTGCCATTGGAACACAGGAGTGATGGTTGCTGATAATGGGCCTCTGTACGCCTATGTAGATATTTAAAAAAAATTAGCCGTTACCAGCTACAATAGTTATAACATTAACAATGTCTAGACTGTATTTCTGATCAATCTTTCAAAAACAAGGACATTTCTAAGTGACCCCAAACTTTTGAACGGTTGTGTACATAGTATATACAGCGGGTGAAATAAGTATTGAACACGTCACTATTTTTCTCAGTAAATATATTTCCAAAGGTGCTATTGACATGAAAGTTTCACCAGATGTTGGTAACAACCCAAGTAATCCATACATACAAAGAAACCAAAACAAATAAGTTCAGAAATTAAGTTATGTGTAATAATGTGAAATGACACAGGGAAAAAGTATTGAACACATGAAGAAAAGGAGGTTCAAAAAGGCATGGAAAGCCAAGACAACAGCTGAAAACTATCAGTAATTAAAAAGCAATCCAGCCCCCTGTCAGTGCAAATTAATATCATCTGGTTCAGTCCCAACTGATGGCCTACAAAAAGGTCTCATTGCCAAGGTGTCACACAAGACACATCTCATGAGTAGGTAAAAGCAAAGAGCTGTCTCAAGACATTCACAACCTAATTGTTGCAAAACATAATGATGGCATTGGTTATAGGCGCATTTCTAAACTTCTGAATGTTCCAGTGAGCACTGTTGTGGCCATAATACGGAAGTGGAAAGACAATCATTTCACCATAAATTTGCCTCGACCATGTGCTCCTCGTAAATTTGCCCATTCATCCTTCCTTCAATTATGTGAAGTTTGCCAGTACCATTTGCTGAAAAGCACCATGATGTTCCCACCTCCAAACTTCACTGTTGGTATGGTGTTTTTAGGGTGATGTGCAGTGCCATTTCTCCTCCAAACATGGTGTGTATTATGACATCCAAACAGTTCAATTTTGCTCTCATCTGACCACACTATATTCTCCCAGTATTTCACTGGCTTTTCCAAATGTTGTGCAGCAAACTTCAAACGAGCTTCAACATGCTTTTTTTCAGCAATGGAGTCTTGCGTGGTGAGCGTGCATACAGGCCATGGCGGTGGAGTGCATTACTTAATGTTTTCTTTGAGACAGTTAATTGCAGGTCTTTTTGAAGCTCTCCACAAGTGGTCCTTGGCTCTTGGACAACTCTTCTGATTATTCTTTTCACTCCTCTGTCAGAAATCTTGCGAGGAGCACCTGGTAGAGGCAAATTTATGGTGAAACGATTGTTTTTCCACTTCCGTATTATGGCCCCAAAAGTGCTCACTGGAACATTCAGAAGCTTAGAAATGCGCCTATAACCAATGCCATCATTATGTTTTAGGTTGTGAATGTCTTGAGACAGCTCTTTGCTTTAACCCATCATGAGATGTGTCTTGTGTGACACCTTGGCAATGAGACCTTTTTGTAGGCCATCAGTTGGGACTGAACCAGATGATATTAATTTGCACTGACAGGGGGCCGGATTGCTTTTTAATTACTGATAGTTTTCAGCTGTTGTCTTGGCTTTCCATGCCTTTTTGAACCTCCCTTTCTTCATGTGTTCAATACTTTTTCCCTGTGTCATTTCACATTATTACACATAACTTAATTTCTGAACGTATTTGTTTTGGTTTCTGTATGTATGGATTACTTGGGTTGTTACCAACATCTGGTGAAACGTTCATGTCAATAGCACCTTTGGAAATATATTTGCTGAGAAAAATAGTGACGTGTTCAATACTTATTTCACCCGCTGTATCTAAATATTGAACAGGATTATCTATTTTGGTTGTAATTTGCACATGCTCTGATTTAGAGCAACGATATTCGAGTGATAGGCTTTTTCAAAACTCTGCAGCTGCATTCAAAAAATATATATAATTTATTATAATTTACCGGGGAAAAGGGAGTGTTTTTGCGAGGTAAATCTCGGTAACCAGAGTTCCCGCCATTCAACCCTAATGGCAGCACTATCTAAAGTGTCTTACCCTCAGTATCTGTCACTATCACTAGTCAATACCAGTCCTACTGCGCATCATTGCTATGGAAAGGTATTTTATTTGGATAAACAATTAAATAATTCCAAGGCAAGTATAACAACTTCAGACCTCCAGGGGCTGGATGCTGAATATGTCTGGCTGCCTATGACCACTGTGGTGATGGACTAGTACCTACTCATGAGCAAAGACTGGAGCAAAGAACAGAGAAACTGACGATGAACCCATGATAAGTTCTGCCTTGTACGACTGTTGAAATAGACTCCACTTCCATCTTTCATCGCTCACTCCTCTATATCCATGCCTTCCCCTAACCATCCATTCTCACCTCTCGCCTTCTCCATAACTACCTCCTTCCACCTGCCTGCCCCTTCTATCTACTTTCACCATCATCCACCCCTCCATTCCTCCCTCCTCCATCTCCATACCTCTGCCTTCCCTCCATGCCAGCCCCTCCGACATTGCATCAATCTAGAAGCACCGGGGCGGGTTCTGCCCTGCTGTTGGATTGCTTCCCGGAACCACCGGACGTCCTCCAAGGGGAGAGTCAGTGTGTCACAGCAGATGAATGCCCTTCCTGCTGATTGATCCACGCCTGCTGGTGTGGGGTCTGAGCAGCCTGTGGCATGGCCCTGATAGGTAGGTGATGGTGTCCTGTGTCATTGCCCCTCAGGTGGTCCAACCCAGGAAAACTACTGGGCTCCTCACATCTCATTTCCCAGATAGTGTCATAGAGCACGTATGGGTCAGTGGTGTGGTAGGGGTGGTGGGGGATGGACATAGCAGTCCTCTACGTGTTGTGAGGAGTGTGTTTGTGTGTGTGTGTGTGTGTGTGTGTGTGTGTGTGAGAGAGAGAGACAATCAGTGTAAGTGCCTGTTTATTAACAGGAAGATGGTTTGTGTGTTTAATTCCTCATAAAGCCTGTGATGTTGATATGCTTATTTTCCTAGAGACAAGGCAGCCTTTTTAAAGGGGCAATCTGCAGTTGCTACATTAATTACATGTACCCATTGATTATTGAAGAATATAACTGTCGTACCCCATCACAAGCCAAAATATAAGCTTGCTTTACTCCAATGTTTGTAAACAAAGTAAAGGTAAACAGACACTATATAGCCTCAAAACATGGTAAAAACATGGGTGGTCAGACCTTGCATCCATAACTCTGTCTATGAATTTTAGAGCGGTTACATTTCATCCCTCAGCTTTCTAACAAAACATGGGTGGCGAGTTGGCTTTGTTATTGTTTCAACTGCTGAATGCCACTTTAAAAGTGTATTTCTGATTAGAATGCATGGCAAATTGCAATTAGGTTAAGTGAGATCTGAATGGAGAAATTACCTAATATTTTGATTGTACACACAACATTTAAACAATGTTTTATTAAACAATGAATTATCTCGCTATATAATTTTCATAATTTGAATACATAATCATCTTTTGGAATTCGACTAAATCTGGTTTCCAATTTTGTCTATACCTCTCCAATCTATTTAGCTTTGTCCTTTTTTCAGGTGATGGTGTCGTTCAAAACTCAATTACACATTAGTGTGATAGTTTCTGCCTTTATCAATGAAACCTCATCAAGTGGAGTCCAACCTCACTCTCTATCCCCCTCACAAACCATCAGTCCATCACACACTAATGATGGCCCATTAAAACTATCACAGTGAGCAGAGAGTAACTGCACAAGTGAATGACTTATGAATTTCTGATCTTAACGTGTTCCCACTTACAGGTCTTCTATGGTTGAATATGGTCATAAATCCAATAAGGGAATGGATTTTGAAACATTTATTGCAGGCCTAAGCTAACAAAAAAGATTATGCAGCAGTGGATAGGAGCTTTTTTATGGGCAATTTTTTTGTGTGTTTTTTTTTAATTTTATGCTGAGATTAACTTTTTTGTACATAATGTCTCCATCATTATTTTCTATTAACAAAACAGCTTTTGGACATCAGATCAGCGATCTTAACCCTAGATTTGAATGAATATTTCTACTTTAACGAGTCGAAAGCTCTGGACGTTCTGTTTACTCCGGACCAGGCCCTAATCCCCAGAACTCCAAAGAGGGAGCGGCGGCAAAAGAGAGGCACCCTGACGAGGCTACGTTGGTGAGCACATAGACCGCCACTGCCCTCTGTTCTATTGGTGAATGTGCCATCACTGGAGAACAAACAGGATGAGCTCTGTTTGAGACTCTCCTTACAACAGGACCTGAAAAACATGAATATCTTATGTTTCTCAGAGTAGTGGCTTAACATGGACATGTATATACATCTCGCTGGAAGGATGTGTCTCTTTAACAACAGTGATTTTAATGCAGGGAAACAGAAATCCGTTTTACCAAAAATGTTCAAGCATGGCAACTGTGCAAATAGAGGTGACACAACTATATATCATTTTTATTCCATTACACACTCCATTTGGCAAATCAGACCAGAAATCTATCCTCTTGCTTCCAGCTTACAATCAAAATGTCTTTAATCATTCTAGTACATGATAAACACACGTCCTTTTCATCTCTCTCTCTCTCTCTCTCTCTCTCTCTCTCTCTCTCTCTCTCTCTCTCTCGCTCCTATGCATAAATACACACACACACACACAGTCATTAAATGGCAACATGTTTATTCCACATTAGTGATATGTATTTGAATTGCTGTTTGTTCTTTGGGGCTAAATGCTATGTCATATATGCACTTCAGAATGTACAGCCATTACCCTGCACAATAATTTTCATGAAACCACTTCACTGTCCATATTTAATGAGATGACACTCAATTCACACTTCAAAACAGCTTCATTTATGTTTTGCATTAATGTCCATATCCTTTACTGTACATGTTACCATGCCACACTACACTAAAATGTGTTCTAATCTCTATCCCTAACACAACCAAACATTCCTCAGGACCACAATCCAGCTTCTCCAATCAATAAAATTATAACTATATTTTCTATAAAAAATGTCCCCAGTCATCTGTGTCTGAAAACAAAATAGTCAAATTATGAGGTATACCTGAGTTTACCTTCCATAAACACATATATACATTACATTATCTTACCTGCTATTTTAGTTACTTTGGCCAGGAGCATTAACAATATTGCCAGCATCTTCTCCTTCATTTATCTTTTCAACTGAGGAGACCTCTATGATGTATTCAACATCTGACCTCTTCCCTATAGGCTGTTTCATCGTTGTCTGTGATCAGGCATACCACCGTTGTGTCGTCTGCTAACTTAATGATGGTGTTGGAGTCGTGCTTGGCCACGCAATCATGTGTGAACAGGGAATACAGGAGGAGACTAAGCACGCACCCCTGAGGGGCCCCCTTGTTAAGGATGAGCGTGACATATATGTTGTTGCCTACCCTTACCACCTGGGGGCGGCCCATCAGAAAGTCCAGGATCCAGTTGCAGAGGGAGGTGTTTAGTCCCAGGGTCCTTAGCTTAGTGATGAGCTTTGAGGGAACTATGGTGTTGAACACTGAGCTGTAGTCAATGAACAGCATTCTCACGTAGGTGTTCCTTTTGTCCAGGTGGGAAAGGACAGTGTGAAGTGCAATAGAGATTGTGTCATCTGTGGATCTTTTGGGACGGTATGCAAATTGGAGTTGGTCTATGGTTTCTGGGATGATGGTGTTGATGTGAGCCTTTCGAAGCATTTCATAGCTACTGAAGTGAGTGCTACAGGTCGGTAGTCATTTAGGCAGGTTAGCTTGGTGTTATTGGGCACAGGGACTATGGGGGTCTACTTGAAACATGTTGTTATTACAGACTCGTTCAGGAACAGGTTGAACATGTCAGTGAAAACACTTGCCAGTTGGTCAGCGCATGCTCGGATTACACATTCTGGTAATCCGCCTGGCCCTGCAGCCTTGTGAAGGTTGACATGTTTTAAGGTCTTAATCACATTGGCTACGGCGAGCGTGATCACACAGTTGTCAGGAACACTGCATGCTTCAGTGTTGCTTTCCTTGAAGTGCGCATAGAAGTAATTTAGCTTGTCTGGTAGTCTTGTGTTAATGGGCAGCTCGCGGCTAGACTTCCCTTTGTAGTACGTAATAGCTTGCAAGCCCTGCCACATCCAACTAGCATGAGACACATCCGACTAGCGTAGGATTCAATCTTAGTCCTGTATTGATGCTTTGCCTGTTTGATGGTTCTTCGGAGGGCATAGCTGTATTTCTTAAATGCGTCCGGTTTAGAGTCCCACTGCTTGAAAGCGGCAGCTCTATCCTTTAGCTCAGTGCGGATGTTGCCTGTAATCCATGGCTTCTGGTTAGGGTATGTACGTACAGTCACTGTGGGGACAACGTCATCGATGCACTTATTGATGAAGCCGGTGACTGAGGTGGTATACTCCTCAATGCCATAGGATGAATCCCGGAACATATTCCAGTCTGTGCTTGCAAAACAGTGCTGTAGGTTAGCATCTGCGTCATCTGACCACTTCCGTATTGAGCGAGTCAATGGTACTTCTTGGTTTAGTTTTTGCTTGTTAGCAGGAATCAGGAGGATAGAATTATGGTCAGATTTGCCAAATGGAGGGCGAGGGAGAGCTTTGTACGTGTCTCTGTATGTGTAATAAAGGTGGTCTTAAGTTTTTTTTTTTTCTGGTTGCACATGTAACATTAAAGTCCCCGGCTACTAGGAGTGCCGCCTCTGGATGAGCATTTTCTTGATTGCTTATGGCCTTATACAGCTCGTTGAGTGCGGTCTTAGTTCCAGCATCGGTTTGTGGTGGTAAGTAGACAGCTACGAAAAATATGGATGAAAACTCTCTTGGTAAATAGTGTGGTCTACAGCTTAACAGGAGATACTCTTCCTCAGACGAGAAAAACCTTGAGGATTCCTTAATACCAGCTGTTATTGGCAAATAGACACAGACCGCCACCCCTTGTCTTATCTGAGGCGGCTGTTCTGTCTGCCGATGCATGGAAAACACAGCCAACTGTACATTATCCATGTCATCTTTCAGCCACAACTTTGTGAAACCTAAGATATTACAGTTTTTAATGTCCCGTTGGTAGGATAGACTTGGATGGATTTTATTCTCCAATGACTACATGTTGGCCAATAGGACAGATGGTTGAGACGGGTTATCCACTCTCCAATTAATTTTGACAAGGCACCTAGACCTGCGTCACCTGTATTTGTGTCTTTTCTTCATGCAAATGACAGGGATTTTGGCCTGGTCCGATATCTGCAGTAAATGCTTCACGTCCAGTTCGTACATGCGTTTAGATGGTGCTAACAAACTATTATTCTTTCTTGTGTGCATATTTTGTTTTAATCAAAGCATATATCCTGCCTAGTGGTGGGTGCTGTTGGATATGAGGACATATTTGACTATAAGAAATGACTGAGGATGTGTTTTTGGTATAACATTCTGTATTATAGGCCTATTATGCTACAGAATATGCTATTATAATTGGTTCTGTTATGCAAAATACTAATTTATCATTATGTGATCTTATGAGACATTGATTCAGCTTTGATCTAACAAGCACTATTGTGAGAAGTGACTCTTCTGTTTTTTGAATAATAATAATAATAATAATACGTGATGAGGAGGACCAAGCTGTCACGGTGCGGAGTATTTAAGGGACGGTAAACGGAGCGCTGGTGAAGTGTCATCCTTTTTATTGAAAATGAGGTGTTCTCACGAAGCATTTTACAAAAAAAAGGAGAGTGGAAAAATATAACTAATCACAAACAAAAACACAGTGACTTACTGGCTGAGCTGCTGGCAGTGCAGACAATCAGGAACAATGATCCACACACAGGTGGCTGTGTGTGGAATCTAAATACTATCCCCAATCAGAGACAACGCTATACAGCTGTCTCTGATTGGGGATGATCATCTCCCTAATAATGTGTGAGAGCTTGGTTGTGTGCCTCTCTCCTCCCCTAGGTGGGAGTAAGAGGCCTTACCACAACCAAGCCCTCACACAAGCTTAGGGAACTGAACTTGACGAGGGTTATTTTAAGTTATCAGCGCCCTCCGAATCGTGGTGCTGAAAGGACAGCGCCATAACCAAGTGGTCACATATCGTTCTGAGTTCCATTGCACAAGAGGGGGTCTGTGTACTTTTGTGAACATCAAGGCAGACACGCTGCAAATTTGGATCCTAGATCTCGTTGGTGTGATAAGGCTCATGCAGTGGATCAGTTTTTCTGCATATGCAATAGACGTGGTACGTTTCTGTGAGCTAAGCACTTGGACAGTAGGGCGAGTTCAAGTGTGTCGTACATGAGCTCCAAGTCCATAACACATTTTTTGTAGGACCACTGTGTTAGAAACCCCTGGTACAGTTGTCTGACTGTGGCTGTTCTTGTTGTGTCTGATTTTTCCTGCTCGAAATGGTCAGTCCTCCGACCGATGGGTCTACAGTTATTTATCATTCACGCCACGTCCAGAAAGAGAAGAAAGGAAAGAAACCATAATTGACCTACCTATAGACTGCTATAGCCTACATATTTGAGTATTCGGCGGCGCACCACCGCACTATGGCAGCACTACATCCTTGTTCAATTCGCAAGTGGCTGAAACTATCTCGCCATAGAAAGCATCCGAGTGATTGCGCTGTACTATATGGCATACCGTTTTGCGACCTCCTACCCAACTTTGCTATTTTGTGATTATTTTGCTGTTAAAGTAAAAGATTACAAGTATTTGGTTTTAAAATATAATTAAGTATCAAAAGTTTTATTAAACTCAGACATAATTTACAAACAAAGCATTTGTGTTTAGTGAGTCCACCAGATCAGATGCACTAGGGATGACCAGGGATGTTCTCTTGCTAAGTATTCAAAATGTAACAAGTTATTTTGGGTGTCAGAGTCAAAAGTATATTATTTTCTGTAGGAATGTTTTGGAGTGAAAGTAAAAGTTATATAAAATAGCAGCAGTGCTAAAGCCACTTTCTACCACTCTAAATTTTAAGCCTCGACCTCTAACCCTAGGAAGCTCTTGGCCACCTTCTCCTCCATGATGAATAATCCTCCTCCTCCCCTCCCTCCTCCCTCTCTGTGGATGACTTTGTCAACCATTTTGAAAAGAAGGTTGACGACATCCAATCCTCATTCACTAAGCCTATTGACACCACTGGTCCTGCTCACACTGCCCTACCCTATGCTTTGACTTCTTTCTCCTCTCTTTCTCCAGATGAAATCTTGTGAATTGTGACGTCCGGCCACCCAACAACCTGCCCGCTTGACCCTCCTCTTTTCTCCAGACCATTTCCGGAGACCTTCTCCCTTACCTCACCTTGATCATCAACTCATCCTTGACCACTAGCTGTGTCCCTTCTGTCTTCAAGAGGGTGAGAGTTGCACCCCTCCTCAAAAAACCTACACTCGATCCCTCCGATGTCAACAACTACAGACCAGTATCCCTTCTTTCTTTTCTCACCAAAACTCTTGAGCATGCCGTCTCTAACCAACTCTCCTGCTATCTCTCTCAGAATTACCTTCTTGATCCTAATCAGGTTTCAAGACTGGTCATTCAACTGACTGCTCTTCTCTGTGTCACGGAGGCTCTCTGTACTGCCAAATCAAACTCTCTCTCCTCTGCTCTTATCCTTCTAGACATATCTGCTGCATTTGATACTGTGAACAATCAGATCCTCCTCTCCACACTCTCCGAGTTGGGCATCTCTGGCGCTGCACACTCTTGGATTGTGTCCTAACTGACAGGTCACTCTTATCAGGTGGCGTGGCGAGAATCTGTCCCCCAGGGCTCAGTTCTAGGCCCTCTCCTTTTCTCTCTATACACCAAGTAACTTGGCTCTGTCATATCCTCACATGGTCTCTCCTATCATTGCTACGCAGACGACACCCAACTACTTTTCTCCTTTCCCCCTTCTGATAACCAGGTGGCGAATTGCATCTCTGCATGCCTGGCAGACATATCAGTTTGGATGTCGGATCACCACCTCAAGCTGAACCTCGGCAGGACGGAGCTGCTCTTCCTCCCGGCGAAGGACTGCCCGCTCCATGATCTCGCCATCACAGTTGACAACTCCACTGTGCCCTCATCCCAGAGTGCAAAGATCCTTGGTGTGACCCTACTGATTTAGCAGCAGAAACAGAGGAAGAAAAAGTAGAGAGGAGAGAGTGAAAAGATGACTGGTCCACAAGGAGTTTAGTTTTCCTCCATGTCCTCTCGTCTGCCCGGAGCCTTGTTCTGTGAGCTCGCAATGAGTCGTCTAGCCACGGAGCAGGAGGGGAGGACCGAGCCGGCCGGAAGGATAGGGGACATAGAGAGTCAAAAGATGCAGAAAGGGAGAAGAGGAGGGTCGAGGAGGCAGAATCAGGAGACAGGAGGGATAAGGATTTAGTAGAGGGAAGAGATGATAGGATGGAAGAGGAGAGAGTAGCGGGAGAGAGAGAGAGCGAAGGTTGCAATGGCACATTACCATCTGAGTAGGGGCAGAGTGAGTAGTGTTGGAGGAGAGCGAGAGAGAAAAGGATGCAAAGTAGTGGTCGAAAACCTGGAGGGGAGTTGCAGTGAGATTAGTAGAAGAACAGCATCTAGTAAGGATGAGGTCAAGCGTATTGCCTGCCTTGTGAGTAGGGGGGGACGGTGAGAGGGTGAGGTCAAAAGAGGAAAGGAGGGGAAAGAAGGAGGCAGAGAGAAATGAGTCAAAGGCAGACGTCATGAGGTTAAAGTCACCCGGAACTGTGAGGGGTGAGCCATCATCAGGAAATGAACTTATCATGGCACCAAGCTCATTGATGAATTCTCCAAGGGAACCTGGAGGACGATAAATGACAAGGATGTTACATTTGAATGGGCTAGTGACTGTGACAGCATGGAATTCAAATGAGGAGATAGACAGATGGGTCAGGGGGAAAGGAGAGAATGTCCACTTGGGAGAGATTAGAATTCCTGTGCCACCTCCATTCTGACCAGATGCTCTGACGAGGAACGAGCAGTAGTGTTTAACCCTACAACTCCGGTATCCCTGCAGATTGTAAATATGGTATTGGCACCACCCTGTCTTCCTGTATGTATATATTGTATAAGATGCTGTCTGGCCATAAGAGTATGACATGCAATACAATTTTTTTCCAGACAGCAGATACATGGTCCACACAAGGGGTGCTGTTTTGCTTGCTTGGATACTTTATCTGAGATTGATTCGTCTTTCTGTCGGCACACATCTCTGTCAAATAAATGATCAATATTAAAAATATTTCATTTGGATGCTCAGAGAGGTATGGTAGGGTGGACCAGGCCCCCTAAGGCTCGCCCATAACTGGTTGCAAGATTCATGCTCCACCGACTGAGCTACAGAGAACCAAGACCTAGCCGTGGGTGGAAATTCACCAAGACGCAGCTGTAGGCTTTGTTATTCATAACATTTGATTGATGAGAACATGGAGTTCCTGTTCTTTTACAGTGTCTTCATATCTGTCAAAATGTGATGTGTATGCATTTGGTTTGGAATTAACTGACAGGATAACTGACAAGCAAGTCTGTGTATGTAAAGGCTACAGTTGAACTGTCCAGCAGACGATGGTGAGAAGAGGGCATTTCAGTATGAGTTTATCTCACAAGTATAGTTGGCCTCCATTTCAGCACACAAGCTTTGTTTTGTAACAGTACAACCATCTCTGCCCTATACTCGTAGAAAACAAGGTGCTATCTAGAAACCTAAAAGGTTCTTCAGGAAAGGAAAAGTAGGATAGGATCGAGGAAAAGATGAACAGAGCAAAGTACAGTGAGATCCTTGATGAAAACCTGCTCCAGAGCGGTTTTCATCAAAACCGCTCTTTCCACTTCCGTATTATGGCCCCAACAGTGCTCACTGGAACATTCAGAAGCTTAGAAATGCGCCTATAACCAATGCCATCATTATGTTTTGCAACAATTAGGTTGCGAATGTCTTGAGACAGCTCTATGCTTTTACCCATCATGAGATGTGTCTTGTGTTACACCTTGGCAATGAGACCTTTTTGTAGGCCATCAGTTGGGACTGAACCAGCTGATATTAATTTGCACTGACAGGGGGCTGGATTGCTTTTTAATTACTGATAGTTTTCAGCTGTTGTCTTGGCTTTCCAGGAAAAGTAGGATAGGATCGAGGAAAAGATGAACAGAGCAAAGTACAGTGTGCCCTTTCTTCATGTGTTCAATACTTTTTCCCTGTGTCATTTCACATTATTACACATAACTTAATTTCTGAACTTGTTTGTTTTGGTTTGTATGTATGGATTACTTGGGTTGTTACCAACATCTGGTGAAACTTTCATGTCAATAGCACCTTTGGAAATATATTTACTGAGAAAAATGGTGACTTGTTCAATACTTATTTCACCCGCTGTATATCTGAAGAGACCTGAAAATAGCTATGCAGCAATGCTCCCAAACCAACCTGACAGAGCTTGAGAGGATCTGCAGAGAAAAATGGGAGAAATTCCCCAAATACAGGTGTGCCAACCTTGTAGAGTCATACCCAAGAAGACTTGAGGCTCTAATTGCTGCCTAAGGTATTTCAACCTTTGGCAGCAATTCTGAATACTTATATAAATGTGATATTTACGTTTTCTCATTACTTTTTCATTATAGCAAAAACAGATTGATGAAACAACAACAACAATTTAATCAATGTTAGAATAAGGCTGTAACCAAAATGTGGAAAAAGGGGTGTGAATATTATCCGAAGGCACTGTACATGGAACCAAAAAGGGTTATCCTTTGAGGACAGCCGCAGAAGCCTTTTGGAACCTTTTTTTCTAAGAGTGTACATGTCCTATCTATCCAACCTATCAATGAACAAGACTCACCCCACGCCCAAAGACACCGTCAGTGTTGCTGAAAGTAACAATATTTGCTTGTTGCTGAATTAAACCAAAGTAGGAAATCAATGCATGAATACATTTTTGAGCATGTCTTATTGATTCATCTTCCATTATGATCAGGGTGAGAGTAATACTCAAGGCGCCAGGGTATCAATCCATGTCTGTAGTTCAAATTGAATTTTTTCTGAGCTGTCACTCAAATTGCTGAGTAGGAGAACCCTGTGTTGGTTCTCTCACGGGATGGTTGTAATTTTGTCACAGTGCAACCGGGCAGCTGTGTAATAATTTCAAGATACAAATGTGTGTCCTTTATAAGAGAGGTCACTCATGTGGTTAATTCAGGTCAGGATCACAAAACCTTCAGGTGAGAGTAATGTATGTAAAAAATATATATATATTAATATACTTGCTATTTATTTAATAAATAGCTACAGTGGGGAGAACAAGTATTTGATACACTGCCGATTTTGCAGGTTTTCCTACTTACAAAGCATGTAGAGGTCTGTAATTATCATAGGTACACTTCAACTGTGAGAGACGGAATCTAAAACAAAAATCCAGAAAATCACATTGTATGATTTTTAAATAATTAATTTGCATTTTATTGCATGACATAAGTATTTGATCACCTACCAACCAGTAAGAATTCCGGCTCTCACAGACCTGTTAGTTTTTCTTTAAGAAGCCCTCCTGTTCTCCACTCATTACCTGTATTAACTGCACCTGTTTGAACTCGTTACCTGTATAAAAGACACCTGTCCACACACTCAATCAAACAGACTCCAACCTCTCCACAATGGCCAAGACCAGAGAGCTGTGTAAGGACATCAGGGATAAAATTGTAGACCTGCACAAGGCTGGGATGGGCTACAGGACAATAGGCAAGCAGCTTGGTGAGAAGGCAACAACTGTTGGAGCAATTATTAGAAAATGGAAAAAGTTCAAGATGACGGTCAATCTCCCTCGGTCTGGGGCACCATGCAAGATCTCACCTCGTGGGGCATCAATGATCATGAGGAAGGTGAGGGATCAGCCCAGAACTACACGGCAGGACCTGGTCAATGATGTGAAGAGAGCTGGGACCACAGTCTCAA
The DNA here is from genome assembly GCA_023634145.1 of Thymallus thymallus. Taxonomy (NCBI): domain Eukaryota; kingdom Metazoa; phylum Chordata; class Actinopteri; order Salmoniformes; family Salmonidae; genus Thymallus; species Thymallus thymallus. Next base: position 38,333,213 of record CM042414.1, on the reverse strand, counting down.
AGAAAACCATTAGTAACACACTACGCCGTCATGGATTAAAATCCTGCAGCGCACGCAAGGTCCCCCTGCTCAAGCCAGCGCATGTCCAGGCCCGTCTGAAGTTTGCCAATGACCATCTGGATGATCCAGAGGAGGAATGGGAGAAGGTCATGTGGTCTGATGAGACAAAAATAGAGCTTTTTGGTCTAAACTCCATTCGCCGTGTTTGGAGGAAGAAGAAGGATGAGTACAACCCCAAGAACACCATCCCAACCGTGAAGCATGGAAGTGGAAACATCATTATTTGGGGATGCTTTTCTGCAAAGGGGACAGGACGACTGCACCGTATTGAGGGGAGGATGGATGGGGCCATGTATCGCGAGATCTTGGCCAACAACCTCCTTCCCTCAGTAAGAGCATTGAAGATGGGTCGTGGCTGGGTCTTCCAGCATGAAAACGACCCGAAACACACAGCCAGGGCAACTAAGGAGTGACTCCGTAAGAAGCATCTCAAGGTCCTGGAGTGGCCTAGCCAGTCTCCAGACCTGAACCCAATAGAAAATCTTTGGAGGGAGCTGAAAATCCGTATTGCCCAGAGACAGCCCCGAAACCTGAAGGATCTGGAGAAGGTCTGTATGCTGCAGTGTGTGCAAACCTGGTCAAGAACTACAGGAAACGTATGATCTCTGTAATTGCAAACAAAGGTTTCTGTACCAAATATTAAGTTCTGCTTTTCTGATGTATCAAATACTTATGTCATACAATAAAATGCATATTAGTTACTTAAAAATCATACAATGTGATTTTCTGGATTTTTGTTTTAGATTGAAGAATTGAAGAGTACCTATGATAAAAATTACAGACTTCTACATGCTTTGTAAGTGGGAAAACCTGCAAAATCGGCAGTGTATCAAATACTTGTTCTCCCCACTGTATATGATGGGAGTATCCATAAATAATTATGTTTATTGAAAAGGGTGAGCTTTATTTAAAGCCTATTTGTGAGTTCCTACAGTAGGTGAAGCCATGTGGTAACTAGCATCTTAATTAGCATTGGGTGAAGTGCGGCCCAGCCCTACACCCAAGTGACTCAAAAAATCTTTATTGTCTTCTCAGGAATTCAGCCTTCTCTGTGTTGCTCTTTGCATCCCCCATACTGTCACACCTCTTGGAAGTAAAGGTGCCGTTGTCCTTACATCCTGTAGATCTGATGTCTGATTGGAGGTTAATTCAGCAGTAATGCCAATTGTCAACAACTCAGATTTTGACTCCAAACAACTCAGAGGTCTCAGATTCAGTCTTAGATTCTCTCTCTCTTTCTCTCTCAAATCATTTCAATTCAAGGGGCTTTATTGTCATGGGAAACATATGTCTACATAGCCAAATAAGTGAAATAGATAATTAACAACAGTGAAATAAACAATACAAAAATAACAGTAAACATTACTCACAAAAGTTTGTGAAAGTAGTTAAAGTAGAAAAGGGAAAATAAATTACCATAAATATGGGTTGTATTTACAATGCTGTTCGTTCTTCACTGGTTACCCTTTTTTCTTGTGGCAACAGGTCACAAATCTTGCTGCTGTGATGGCACACTGTGATATTTCATCCAATAGATATCTGTCTCTAGCTCCCTCGAGAGCTATGGGCCATGACACAAGCCATGGATTATTTGTCTTTCTCTCTCCCTCTCTGATCATACCTATATATACTTGATGCTTTGTTAATGCCAGTATTGCCTTGTATTGCCTTATAACGGCTACCCAGACTTCATGATTTTCACCCCCGACCTACATGTACATAGTACTTCAATCAATCAATCGCCTAACCAAATCTACATGAACATATTACCTTAATCAATCACCACAACTACCTCGTACCCTAGTACACTGACCTGGTACTGGTACTCCTTGTATGTAGCCTCATTATTATACATTTATTGTGTTATTTTAATATGTTACTATTTTCTTTTTATCTATTTGTTAATTCGCTTACTTTTTAATTGTAGGAAAAGGGCTCGTAAGTAAGCATTTCACGGTAAAGTATATCCTTGTTGTATTCGGCGCATGTGCCAAATAACATTATTATTCGATTTTTTATTTGATTTAATATTTCAAATTGTCTTGCAAGATATACTGGTGCTGATAAATTCACTAATTAGTAAAAAGTGTGACAACCAAATTCGGTCTCTCCTAAATCCTATGTAAATAGGCGGTCTCCACTAGAGTTCATACTTCCAGTTAAACAACTAATTTGCCCTAACCAACAATGCAGTTATATTTAAATAGATAAGTAAAAAATAAAAATATATAAGAAAAATAGAATAACAAATCATTAAATAGCAGCAGTAAAATAACAGTAGCGAGGCTATATACAGGGGTACCGGTACAGAGTCAATGTGCGGGATTGTCAGTTATGTGTACGCCAAAGAACTTGAATTTTTCCACCTTCTCCACTGCGGTCCCGCCGATGTGGAGAGCGACGTGTTCCCTCTGATGTTTCCTGCTTTGTTTTTTAACGTTGAGTGAGAGGTTATTTTAATTGGCACCCTCACCCAAGGCCCTCACCTCCTCCCTGTAGGCAGTCTCATCATTGTTGGTAATCAGGCCTACTACTGTTGTGTCGTCTGCAAAGTTGATGATTGGAGGCGAACAGGGAGTACAGGAGAGGGCTGAGCATGTACCCTTGAGGGCCCCTGTGTTAAGGATAAGCGAAGTGGAGGTGTTGTTTCCTACCTTCACCACCTGGGGAGACATTGAATATGTCCGTAAATACTCCAACCAGCTCGTCTGCGCATGCTCTGAGGACACGGCTAGGGCTCTGAGCCGGCAGCCATGCGAGGGTTAACACCCTTAAATGTCTTATTCACGTCGGCCACGGAGAAGGCTTGTCCGGAAGCAAGACATTGGTGTCTTCTACGTGGCTGGTTTTCCCTTTGTAGTCCGTGATTGTCTCTAGACCCTGCCACATACATCTTGTGTCAGAGCTGTTGAATTGTGACTCACCTTTTTCTCTGTACTGACGTGTTGCCTGTTTCATTGCCTTACGGAGGGAATAACTACACTCTTTGTATTCAAGCATATTCCCAGTCACCTTGCCATGGTTAAATGTGGTGGTTCGCACATTTAGTTTTACGCGAATGCTGCTGTCTGTCCACGGTTTCTGTTTTTGGGTAGGCTTAATAGTCACAGTGGGTACAATATCTCCTATACACTTCCTGATGAACTCAGTCACCGTATCCGTGTACTCGTCAATGTTATTCTCAGAGGCTACCCGGAACATTTCACAGTCAGCGTAATCAAAACAATCTTGAAGTATGGATTCCGATAGATCAGACCAGCGTTGAATAGACCTTAGCACGGGTACTTCCTGTTTGAGTTTCTGCCTATAGGAAGGGAGGAGCAAAATGGAGTTGTGATCAGATTTGCAGAAGGGAGGGCGGGGAAGGTCCTTGTAGGCATTAAGAAAAGTTAAGTAGCAGTGGTCCAATGTTTTTCCAGAGCGAGTACTCCAGTCAATGTGTTGGTAGAACTTCGGTAGCGTTTTCCTCAAATGTGCTTCATTAAAATCCCCAGCTACAATAAATGCGGCCTCAGGATATTGTCATTGCCGTGTATGAAATTAACATGCAACTGCACACGTAGACCAACTGTTGCTCTGACGACTTCTTTCCAACCGATACCCCCTCTCTTCTTCCTCTGTCATTATAACTACGGGGTCATTTGTAATATGTCTGTCTTATCCCTTTCTCCACATGCTCCTTTCTCTCCAATCCAACCTGTGACCCCGGTCTCCCTCTCTAGCTGCTTGCTTCTCTCCATCTCTGACCCCTTACTCTCCCCTGCGACACTCTCCTCTATTTGGAAGCCTCACCCATTCCATCCATTTTGCTTGTATCTCTGGGGACATCATGGGCCAATTGACATTATTGATAGCCGAGAAGAGAGAGGTTAATTAGGACCAACTGTTCCCTGCCCGTTCCCCAGCACCATCTGCTCCCCACCACCGGCACAATGAGGACGTTTACGAGCTCCGGATTAACAATAATGATGCCAATGATGAACTACTACAGGCCAGTTCTACAGTAGCCAAGTCAGAGACACGATTAAAAGGACTATATGGGTTATAAGGACATATTTGCATTGTATTTTATGGGAATTATGGAGTTACACATACAGTGTCTGCTGCATACTTGTTGAAAACAACAAATGAGTATCGAGGCACTGGACTTGTAGAACATAAGTAATAGCATACATACAGCACTGCTACTATTTGCGCTACAGAGGGTAGTGCGTACAGCCCAGTACATCACTGGGGCCAAGCTTTCTGTCATCCAGGACCTAAATACTAGGTGGTGTCAGAGGAAGGTCCAAAAAATTCTCTAAGACTCCAGTCACTCTAGTCATAGACAGTTTTCTCTGCTACCGCATGGCAAGCGGTACTGGAGCGCCAAGTCAAGGTCCAAAAGGCTCCTTAACAGCTTCTACCTACATGTACAAATGACCTCGGCTAACCTGTACCCCCGCACATTGGCTCGGTACCAGAACCCCCTGTATATGTAGCCTTATTATTGTGTATTTTTTTTACTTTAGTTTATTTAGTAACTCTATTTTCGTAACCCTATTTTCTTAAAACTGTTCACAGTAAGGTCTACACCTGTTGTATTCGGTGCATGTGACAAATAAAATTTGATTTGATTTTGATTTGATAAGATATGTATCAGAACATGTAGCTAAAAGATCTGAAACACAGACACTATATTGTGGGTCTAACTGATACATTATAAATGCACACTCTGTGATCCAGTGGAGGATACGGATAGCATCTCTTTCATTTCCTCCACACACTCTGTTAAAACACAGGCCCTCCGGTGGGGGTGGGAGGGGGATGGGTTGGGGGGGGTTGGCCACTTCTGATAACCTTGGAAGGGGAAAGATGGAAGAAATAATTTACTCTCATAAGAATCTAATAAGAAATCTCAGGTATGTTTGTCTGAGAGAGCAAAACAGACTTTCTATGTCTTCCCACCTCTCCTAATATAGCCCTTTTCCTAGCTTTGACTAACAGTTTGAACGAGCTCATTCTTAGTACTTTGAAAGGTGAGCTTGAATTATTCAATACCGTCTTAAAAATGTATCTGGTTGAGAAAGATGAAAACAAGGCTGATAAAAGGGAAAGCTAAATAAATCCTGAACATTGAGACGTGTCTGTCAGTAGGTAGCTGTCTGCGTGCTCAGGCAGAGCCGACCAACGTTTCTGCAGGGTGGAAAGATTTCTTCTTCTGAAGAGAGGCTAAGGGAAACCATTAGCTATGCAGAACATGGATGTCATGAGCACAGAAGGCACATACAGCTGGAGGCAGCCAGGCCTAATGATTTCTAGATGTTGTGGTTTTTCTCTCAACATGCAATTTTGACGTCTTCTTTTGTTTCTGCTAAGATTCACTTCCAAAATAGGGCATTGGAGGCAAGCATCCAGTAAAAGCTGCTCAGCTGCCACAATTGAAACTGAATAATGAAGGTTCAGCACGGAGCATGACACAAACAAAATGTGATCATTCAAACTATAGCTAGCTACCAACATGAACTAAATGATCCTCAGGGTATCAAGAGGGTATCACTGCACCCATTGTTGTTGATACACCCAAGCAAAAAAATACCAAAAAATGGTATTCAACCCAAAATAGAGTCAGCATACAGAACAAATAGTAGTCACATTTCCAATTCCAAACATTTATGTTGGTGGTTTTTCAGCAATCCCTGGAACATATCACCGGCAAATCCTTTAAGAATGCAGTGCTCGGAATATTGCCGGGATGAGCAACATTGAGAGGAGTCAGTGAATAGCTGTTGGGCCAAGCATGCCCACTGTTTCCTGTCCATTTCCGCCCAGTGCCAGAGGATTAAGTGTTGCCTTAAACCCCATGCCAGGGTCTCTCCAAACAACACAGAAACAGAAAAAGCAATCAGGCAAATACGGTTAGTGAACAAAAGGAACTGAACGCATGCACGTCTGGAGACACAGAAAAGGCATTTAAATTGAGAGCATGAATATTCATCAACCCAAATGTTTTAACAGTGTGTTTTATTCATTCTTTTATTTTGCACTCCTTGGTTTGCAGTCACAATGAGCAGAGGAAGTCTTACCCTCTGTGTCTCTCTCTCTCTCTCTCTCTCTCTCTCTCTCTCTCTCTCTCTCTATGTTTTCATTCAAGTTTGTGCATGGTAACCTAAATCATTTGTTTACCTAAACTTAACCTAATTTAACCTAAAATGATTAGATCACTCATATTGTATGTTTATGTTGTACTACTGTACAGTACACTATGTGTCTTGTAGTTGTTATCATATTATTAACATATCATTTTCATTGAATAAGGCATTTCATGGTTATTTCTATTTTATGCAAGACCTATCTATATTTCACAGTGCTCTAAACGTTTGCTGCATAATCTGAGTGACATTTAGGTTCAAACCAACATTAATCTACATGAACATTCCTGCCTTAATCTCAAATAAACATTACTGTAAATCTAAGCCCTTGGTTTGCAATATCTACTAACATATGGAATTGTTTTAAGATCGTCATACCATTGATCATTTAGGTATTTGATTTAGAATTTTAGGACAACTGTACTTATACAAAATGATTTGATAAAATATGGAATTTGCCGATTTCTGCTATAGCCCATAGAAACACATAATAACACGTTCATTAATGGCAAAACACAGTCAAAAAAGAAAACATTAGGAATAGGGTTTTGAAGTGTCTGTCCTATATCTAGGAGATATAAGAAAACTCAGGGAAATGTATTTTATAAAAATGTACCCACATTTAGTCACTTTGGTTATACCACTTTTTATACCCTATTCATTGTTGTGCCTTTGACTCCCCAGAAGCTTTAAGTGGGTGCTAAAAGTTCCTGGGCATCTGAAAGTTTGCCGTAAAGATTGTGAATGTCTTAGAGCAAAACAAATTAAACTGTTGTGTTTTATGTAACCTTTATTTAACTAGGCAAGTCAGTTAAGAACAAATTCTTATTTACAATGACGGCCTACCTACAGGGTCAGCCATAGTAGTACGGCGCCCCTGGAGCAAATTAGGGTGCCTTGCTCAAGGACACATCGACAGGTTTTCACCTTGTCAGCTCGGGGATTCATTCCAGCAATCTTTCGGTTACTGGCCCAACGCTCTGACCACTAGGCTACTTGCCGGCCACATGAGAGTCTCATCTTTTGATGATGGTGTTGCTAGGGTTTTACAGATTATTTCGTAATGATTGTCCGGATCCTCTCATCTGTAGAAATGTCGCTTTCACAAGCCCCATGTTATTGGATATTGGCGGAAGGAGCGGATTGAGATGCAGCCACTGTAAGCTAAAGCCACAGTAACTCTCTAGTATATACACAAGATGAGCTATTCAATATTCAAAATGACCTCACCTTCAAATCCCACAAGACTAGAGTTAAACAATAAAGCAAACTGGAAAGTGTTTCCTGAAGGAAAAACATTTCACAACGCTGTGTCTGGCTGTCCCTGGGAGACCATGGCTAGGTTTGTCTGGCCTGCCTGGCATCCCAGCAGACAAGGCTGGTGGGAGGAGCTATAGGATGATGGGCTCATTGTAATTGCTGGGATGGAATAATTGGAAATGAGTCAAACGTGTTAGATATCCTTCCATTTATTCTATTCCAGACAATACAATGAGCCTGTCCTCCTACCAGCCTCCTCTGCATCCCAGGTGTTTGTATAACGAATGAGAGTGTTTGCTGGCTGTTTTATCATTGTTGAGCTCATTCATGCTTTATGATTCACATACACATATTTAGCAGATGTTATTGCGGGTGTAGCAAAATGCTTGTGTTTTCTAGCTCCAACAGTGCAGCAGTATCTTACAATTCAAAACAATACGCACAATACACACACATTTAAAAGCTAAATAATGGAATTAAGAAATATATTTCAACACTTTATTTGAGATGTTCATACTGTACGTGAAGCACCAATCAGGCTTGCTAATAGCTAAACATTTGACTGCATACTGCCTTGCGCAACGTTGTTAGCTACTTAGGCTATTAGACATTTTCAGACTCTAATTACTGTTAACAGTCCTGAATCAGGACCAATCAACTAATTATAGCTTATAAGAAACCAATGTTGCTGTGTCATACGTGGAGAAATGTAATAAATTGTTACCATATATTTTTCTCTCTAATCATAATTATATATCCAAAGACACATTCAATGTGTAGAAATTGCTTCGATAGCATTCACCCTTAATCACAAGCAGTCCCAGAGGTCAGTTTATAACAGGGCTCTCCAACCCTGTTCCCGGAGAGAAAACCTCCTGTAGGATTTCACTCCAACCCCAGTTGCAATTAACCTGATTCATCTTATAAACCAGCCAACTATTAGAATCTGGTGTGTTAGATTAGGGTTGGAGTGAAAACCTACAGGATGGTAGCTCTCCAGGAACAGGGTTGGAAGGCCCTGGCTTATAACATTTAAATGGTGTCAGTTTGAGCAACACAATAATGTCACCTTTATCACCTAGCTCATCCTCATTCAGACACACCATTAATATGGAAATGATTGCTCAATGGCGGCACGCGACTGGCATTTTACCTAAAGCAGACAGATAAACATGAATAAATAATGCTTTTCATCCCTGCATGCAAGATGGCCAACTAACACCAGAACATTGACTTCCACGAAGGGTAGGAAGCTCGCCGGTTATTCTTAGGTAAAGTGGAAGCGTGTGAAGAAAGTTCCTTAACAAATACACAATGTTTAAAAAAAAACTGGGAGAGCAGTGAGATGCTGAAAATTAATGAGATATCCTTTGCCTCGATCATTAATATTATTTCCGCCCTTCCATCGTCTACGTACGCTGCCAGATTACAAAATAATTATACATTTATTCCCAACTCCCCCTCTAAACACACACGCGCACACACACACACACACACACACACCCCTGTGGTCTGTGGATTGACTAGATTGTTGCAAAGCACTGGGGTCATTAGCAGCCAAACCTCCCACTAGAGAAGAAGCAGATGAGAGCACCACAATTAACATTCTGTTCTCACCCAGTGTCCCTTTTCCTTTCATTCTTTGGGCTGCCTTGATAATCTCACATTGAATCTTCTAAGCACATCCGAGGGCCTGTGTTCAAAAACAAACCTTTAATGTTAATGTTTACACACCTGTTATTGTATCTCCATTTGCAATAATAACCAGTTTTAACCGGATTTAAGCAATAATACATGAGTGTTATGACATTTTATCATGGCTGTGACGGGCTCATAGCCACGAGTTGAAGCCAAGTGGCGTAGACCACCACAGACATGATATAAATGTCATAACACATAACACATTGAGTATATTATTGGTTTTATACAATGGGTTACCAGCATTAAAAGCAAGATTAATTCCCAAACGATCAATAAAATAAAAAAATATATCTTACATTCACTAACACTGGTTGGCAATTGCAATTTTAGGCGTTCTCTGGTTGTTAGTTCTATTCGTACATGCAAAGCAAAAGTGCCCAAGCACTGGTTGATAGTTCCAGTTTCTAGGGACGCTGTCCATGGTTCTGAAAACAGTGCATGTCTATGCACAGGCAAATTGAAAGCCATATTGAAACATTGTATAGGGGCGCTGTCCATGGTTCTGAAAACAGCTCAGGTCTATACATAACGATAGGCTAACACTAATGTGATGTAGTTTACCTCAAAATAACATAGTAAACTCTCATGTATTATTGCCCTGAAACAATGTTGCAAAGGCATCGATACAGCAGATCAGAATAGAAGCCACAATGGTCACAGCATCGACAGTTGTTTACTTTTGAGGCACATTGAATTGCACATTTCCATTCAGTGTCCAATTAGTGGAGTAGCTGCCTAACATCAGGGTCTCAGGAACAACTGTCTTGTTGTCGCACCAAGCTTTTAGCATGTTATTCCATCTCCTCCTGTTTTCCGTGGACGGCTTCCAATTGCTTTTAAGAGAGCTTTGCATCAGAGAGCTGCTGGATGGTAGTCGTCCTGATTCAGAAATAGGTATTCCTATATGCTTAATTTAGAGTTATTTATGTAACTTTAGTTGATCTACAAACACTGGGCTATAATGTTTTGATTTGCAATACATTGTAAGGCTGTATGACGCGATCAGAATGTTCAGAATGTTTAGCTTAAAATATTGGTAACTATTATCCAATGTCTTCACATTATAAACACAGCAATGTGCACACGGCAGTAGGTTATAAAGCGAATGTTCCGTTAGCAGGAAAACACCATTCTCAAAAGTGACTGCAGATGCAATTAAGCATGTAATGCCTTTACTATAAAGGTGCATTTTTATTCTCTGGTCTGATGAAACCAAGATTGGTCCTGGTCTGGAGGAAACCTGGCCACCAGCCCTACGGTGAAGCATGGTGGTGGCAGTGAACATTTGACTTCCACAACAATTCTGTTTTAATGTGTTATGTATCTGTATATACATGTTTTAGACTAGTTGTCCTTTTCCTTAAAAATACAAATACACAGCTTTAATTTGAAGGAGTACATTGATTGTAAGGAAAAAACGATTTGCTGGGAACAACCCTACTCAAGCTTAATAACACCACACTGAGGCCTCCAATTATTTTCAATACAGCTTTATTCGGCTGTTGCTGTGTTTTTTTGTAAACTAAAATATGATATATGTCAAAAAATGAAAAACAGAACAAAAAAGCATTATCATGGATAATGTACATTTTACTATAGCCTACTCACAACCTATTCATATCCCTGTTTTACTAGGCTACATTCTTTTCAATACAGCTTTATTCACCTGTTGCTGTGTCTTTTGGCAAACACATCCACAAAATCATCAAGATTTATGGCCCTAGCCCTTCTTGACTCTACACTTCACAATTTTCTTTAGAAAATATTCTCTTCACCTCAGAGAGAAGCACATCAACAATTGGAATGAATGAACCTGCCCGAAATGACTCCTTATCTGTGTTGACCTGTCTTTGAACTATTGGAGTGGAAATGTAATATCCTTCAAGCCTAGAGCTTGGTGTGACCTGACGCCCTGGACGGCCTGGAGGTCCAACGGTGTTGCATTGCTCTGCAAGGGTCACAGTATCGTCACAAATCTCACTAAAGAGAGAGCCCTCTCTAAAACGGTTCAATGGGTCAACAAGAGTAACAGCCCAAATTGAGTTGTGGGGACCGTAAAATATCTGACAGATGTTTTATGTCTCTAAAAACATTGGTGAATGTTACAAGGAGACCAACAACCTTTAGATCCAATAGACCTCTCGTCTCCACAGCTCTGTCACCATTTCTCTCTTCAGATATTTCTCTCAGTAGACGTATGATGGCTGGCAGTCTGTCCCTCACTGTCTTGCAAGCATTGTACCTACATGCCCACCGTGTCTCTATCAGCCTTTGTCACTCTCTCAGGGCCTTCTGAATACATCTCCCTCTGTACCTCTAGCCACCGTTGGTGCACATATGACCCTGACACAAAGACATACAGTTTCTGCAAAAGAGAAAAGAAACAACAGGCTTCAGGGATGCATTTCACACTGTCAACGAATACTGAATGTAAGCAATGTGCATTGCAGTGAACATAAAAAGCTAATGGGGCTTCTGGTTTAATGCGTGCTTGCACACCTGTGTTCTTTCCACTCATGACAGAGGCACCATCATATGCTTGCCCTACTAGGTGATTTCTGTAGTCAAGGACATATTTCAGCATTATTTGTACAATTTTCTGTGAAAGTGCTGCAGGCGCACTGCTGCTTCAAAGGGGAGGAAACGTTCACATATTGACCCATTGTAAAAGTATTGAATTACAAATGACATCTGTTCCTTCTTGCTTATGTCTTTGGTCTCGTCTACCATAATGCTGAAAGCCTCACTGTGCAACTTCACTAATTATTGAGGTGCGGACCATTTCAGCCAGGCAATCAATTATTTTGTTTTGTGTACTATGCCCAAGGTATGTTGCATTTCTTTGACTTGTAATTTGTCTTTTTACTGTGTGATCATGCTTGGCTAGCAGTTCCATAATAGAGATGTGCTCTGTGAGGAGCAGGGTTTCTCCAACAGTTTTAATGTACTCTCTATTTTCCCTCACTAATTTGTGCTAACATAGCATTAGTATGTGATTCTGATTTGGCATGGCCTATAAATTCCCAATCTGTGTACAGTGAGTTGCTTTTTTTTTTTTTTTTACCCCTCGTCAGATGTAAACACTGAATCACCTGAGGAGGGGAGACTGAAGTGTCTTTACTCTGAGAGTATTCCAGCCATTTATGCGTACTGTACCCCTCTTTCATGAAGCCCCGTCTTCTATCCTCCTAAAGGGTGCGAAGGAAAAACTTCAGATGTGGCTGTTTGGACCCCTCTGCTCTTGACCTGAATATATATAGGATGAAACAAGTTATTTTAAAATAATAATAATAATAATAATAAAAATAATAACATGAGTAGCTAGCCCATCTCCATAGTAATTACATGTGTAATATCGGCCTACAGACAATTCTATTTAGACTATTCAAACTCAACTACCAATAAACATGAATCAGAAGGCTTTATGTGATTATGTCACGACTCATAACTCAATGTAGACACTCTATAACCAGATAACGTTACTCTCTAGCCATCCATTTCATTATCAGGGGCACTGTCACGCCGTCATAACTTCACCTGTTGGTCCAGGAACGGGTTGAATAGCTCTAGCTGAGTCCTGCCTCGCTTGGTTGTCAACCTCTGTGACTGTTGTTGCTGCCTGTTCCGCACTGCCATGCTGCTGACTGTTGTTCTTCACTGTGCTCTGTCACTGATGCTGCCTGTGCCTGTTCCTCGCTGTCATGTTCTGCCTCCATTCTGTCATGCTCTCTCGCTGCCTCTGCCTGTTCATTGGCTTGCTCAATGATGTTATCATCATCTTCGACTGCTTCCTCACTAACGTTAACCCTCTGCTACTGCGTCTCCCCTGTACTACTTTTCTTCTTAAAGAAAGAAGAGATATCCGTGGACTTTCTCTTCATTGTCTGCAAATTGACATAGCTACAGTGACTAATCATAGCTAGTAAGCTAACGCCATACCAGCCCATAACGTCAGCTAGCTAGATGCTCTGGCAGTTCTAAGTTCATCAAGTGGTTTGAAAATCGTTCTAGAAAGCTACGATATCTCTAACTATAGTTAGCTAACACTCTCTATGCTGCAGACTAACCTTAAGCTAATTTAGCTAGCTAGGTAATTCGACACGGTCCAAAAACAAACAGTGTACTGAATACATATTTTTTTTTTACTATAAGTAGTATTGTATGACTTACTTACCCGTTAGCAGTCTGGTGGTCTCAACTCAACTCTGCAGGCAGCTGCCAGCTAGGTTAGCTTCCGATGATGCCACCAGAGACACGAGGATGAGCTCAGCTGCTGCTGTCCATGAGACAGACTGTGACCTGGCAGTGCACTGTGCAGCAGCTGCCTGGGGGAGAGGTGACAGGGACCGGTGTGACGCGGTGACGGATGGTCAAAAGCGGCTGGCTGGCTATGCATTTGTTATTTTCTTTTTACAATATACGTTATTGATTTAAGTGAATAGTACCTAATGTAAAATATCAGATAGAAGCATATTATTCATACTCAGAAGCATATTATGCATATGCGGCGCCACTGGACAGAATGTAGCCAATCACCTAGATTTTGACATGTAGGCTAATTATTTATGTACATTTACATAGACAATTTCTAGTGTTTTTCAGTTTTCAAATCAATTCAATTGGCTATTTTGGTAAATGACCTTGGTGCACTGGCAGATTGGGCAGGTCTTGAAGGCCAGATGGCCTTGACCCTAAAGTCACGAAATTCCAGGCCTGCTGCTATGGTTACATCAACACAAACTGACACATTAATCATGTATTGTGTGCTGCTGGTGAGAAAGTAAGAGTGCAATACCTGAACAAGGTTCTCTGCAGGGACATGGAACCAGTTGACGGTGGCTGACGGGGCTGGGGTCTACCCCTCCCGAACCAGAGAGACATGATGACCCCCTTGTCTTTCTCTCTGAGCACCATGCGCTGGCGAGGCATGCGAGTGGATACGTTAGGTACACTCTGCTAGCGTGCTAGGGCTCGCGGGCAGACACAGTTCAAAGGTTATGCAAACAGCAGATGGTTCGGCGGGACACAGAGGGAGTGTGCTGCGGTGGAGCGTTGGAACAGTGGAGTATTGGAGGCACGCAGCACTCAGCTTTATCTGCTTCCACTGGGCTCCTGCTATCCTAGGAATCTAGGATAGCACAACAGACAGAGACCACTCATACTATTCACTCAAAACACACACACACACACCGCACACACAAATAACACACAAGCAGGCAGACATACACACATACACACACTATATTTGAATTGGTACACCAATCTGGCATAAAATGTACATTTCAAAGAGACACAAGCCCATAACATAATGCTTAGGTCATGAATGAAGCACATACCAGTTATGTAAATGTGTGAGATATCAAGGTCACATTGTAATGCAGATTTGAGTTGTTTTGTGGAACAATCGTCTTCAACATCACCAGAGAGGATCTCTAAGCACCTGGAACAAATCCCCAGCCTTGATGTTTGTTATTCTAATTTAGACCAATGCTTTAATCTGAGGCAGTGAACAGCACATTTCACAAACTGAAATGGAGAGAAATACATAAATATGCTCTGTGATGTGTGTACCATGCACAAAGCAAACTAATTCTCCTGTGGTTGAATTGCGCTCAGCTCATTGCACAAACAAGCTTTTCTTGCTCAAGGCCGTGAGCCGGGACACTGGTAAATTAGGCCCTGTTTTTGACTGATGAAAATGCTTCCAATGCTCCACCGCATCAATCTACGCAGAGGAAAGATAGTTACGATAATTCAAAATAAACGGTATGTTTGATAAGAGACTACACATGGAGTAGGCATGTCATCCACAGGGTTGTTCCTGTCATTACTGGGCTTACATCATCAATAATTGTTCTGTCTGGAACATGGCGGAGACGTGTTTTGCTCTGATGCTGATCAGATATTGTGCAACTCAAACAAATGCAACAAAGACAGAGGCATAGAAAAAATATAGACATTAACCCACATAACTACTGTACATTAGAACCAGTTGGTTGATGTTCCACTTAGTGCATTGTATGAGAC
The DNA here is from genome assembly GCA_023634145.1 of Thymallus thymallus. Classification (NCBI taxonomy): domain Eukaryota; kingdom Metazoa; phylum Chordata; class Actinopteri; order Salmoniformes; family Salmonidae; genus Thymallus; species Thymallus thymallus. Next base: position 38,318,034 of record CM042414.1, on the reverse strand, counting down.
CCTGGTATTCATGTGTACATGATCAACTTTACTGTTTCTTCCTGCATACTGTAGTCCAGCTGTGACAAATCTAGGGCATGTAGGACCTGCCTTGTTGATAAGGTTGTTAAGGTAGAGCAGCGCTTTAATATGGACAGACTTCTCCCCATTTTAGCTACTGTTGTATCAATATGTTTTGACCAGGACAGTTTACAATCCAGGGTTACTCCAAGCAGTTTAGTCACCTCAACTTGCTCAATTTCCACATTATTTATTACAAGAACTAGATGAGTTTTAGGGTTTAGTGAATGATTTGTCCCAAACACTATGCTTTTCATTTTAGAAATATTTATGACTAACTTATTTCTTGCCATCCACTCTGAAACTAACTGCAGCTCTTTGTTAAGTGTTGCAGTCATTTCACTCTCTGTAATAGCTGACGTGTATAGTGTGGAGTCATCCGCATACCTAGACACACTGGCTTTACTCAATGGAATGTTAGTAAAGATTGAAAAAAGTAAAGGGCCTAGACAGCTGCCCTGGGGAATTCCTGATTCTACCTAGATTATGTTAGAAAGGCTTCCATTAAAGAACACCCTCCGTGTTCTGTTAGACAGGTAACTCTTTATCCACATTATAGCAGGGGGTGTAAAGCCATAACACATACATTTGACAATGTGTTCTTGTTGCCTATAAGAGTAAAAATGTAGTCTATGAGAATGGAGGTGAAGTCTAATTATTTGTTTAAACCATGTGGTGATACACAATTTCATTTAAATATCCACATGGCTTCTCGTTGGAGTTATTTGTTAACGTAATCACATCATCTTTGTGGTTGATTAACTTTTTCTACCCTGACACACCGCAATTCATTAATAGAGTGATTTTGTTCTGTAAAGTGTCTCAAAACTGGCGAGTTGATATCTTGACGTCTAATAGTGGATGCATACTTTTAAGGCGTGGGATGTTTTTCCAATATAAATCTTATTACAAGAACACTGTAAAATATAAATAACTCCTTTAGTGGTGCAAGTTATACTAATATCCCAAACGCATTATAATGCACATCATATTATGATGCCCAGTGCTTCAAGCAAAGACTCCTCCATGTATACCCCTCTCTTACTCTAAATCCAACCAGAAAACTTCAGTCATATTTCGCACCATACACTTGCCCTGTCCATAACAAGCTGCTCTATCCAGACTGATTAGTGGTTATTTAATGAGCTAAATGCAAAAACTACATGTATGTAGATTTCACAGGGTATAAAGAGAAATTAACAATATAAACCAGTACTTTTTTGGGGTTCGAAATTTGGTTTCAACCCCTTATTGTCATCTCTTGGAACTCAGGGGCTCCAACATTCAATTTGTTTGCTGTCCTTAGGTGGTTATCTCTGGCTATCGAACCAGACGATAGAAAAGGAGCTGAAGAGTTGTGGAGAGCAAATTGAAAAAGTAAAATCAGTTTGGCAAAGAGGCTTTCCACTGGGCTCTGTTTTATTGGGGATCTTTCAATTGTGCAGTGCGGGAGAGGAGATAGTACCTGTGAAAACTGTTATTTAATGAGAGTTTGATACTGAGTAGAGAGAACAGAAACCTGGAGGCAACTAGCATCCTCAATTAGATTTAGCTCAGCAGCACCGCTCACAGGCCCTTTACCCCTGAGACCTCAAAACTACAGTATACAGTGAGCAAGTGTTTACAACTTTCCATAAGTCACCAAACTTTTCAACTCAGACGAGTGTGCAGAGCTAGATTTCTGTGCCTTTAGATTATCCCTCAAGTTTACCCCATGGTAATATAAACCACCTCTAATCATAATGTAAAACGTTGACAATCTTGAGTTTTAGAGCACACCTGCAGAACATAAGCTCAGTACTGATAAATGTGTTACTACCAGAGACGACAGGGGTGCCACTCATGGCAGGGACCTCTATAGACTGCTCACTTCATGATCACAGATTAGACACACCCATATGCCTTTCCTCCTCTTCTACGGCAGGGAGGACGTCCCCTGGAGGAGGCTCCCACACTGACTGACTGGCAGCCTTGTCCCCTCTCCTCCTCCTCTGGCTCATATTTAGAGAAACGGCGGCGGCTGCATCATCCATTATGAGAAAGGAGGGGAGCCATAGAGGGTGAGAGAGGGAGAAAGAAAGGAGAAGGATAGAATTACAGAAACATTTGAGAGAGATAGAGCGAGAGGGGGAGAAAGATGTCTATGTGGGTAGACAGGCTCTTTGGCGGTGCCTTGGATGGAGTGATGAATGGAAGCCTCTCACACATTTTCAGGGGTGTCATGCACCAATTATTTTTGAGGGGGCACAAAGCACTTGAGGATGGAGGGGGGTAGAAGTCGGAGAATTTTGAATTTTTAAAACACCTGAAACAGGTTATCTAAGCATAGTTCTGAAACATGTGAAATCAAGTGTTTCACATGTTCTGTCCTTTCTGGCTACAGTATTTCATTTGAATGAAATAAACAATACCAATACAGTAATTCTCAATTTACTTTAATACAAATTATAATATGCAAAATCAACTACTTTGCATGAAACAAAATGTGCCAAACTATATCCAGGCATTTTCCTTGTTATTCAGAATTCTGTGGAAATAAAATGTAGAGAAAAAAAGTGATCTTGTTATTGATGTCCTTGTGCTTTCGACTGCCTACAATGAGACCAAACACTTATCTTATAGTATGAAATATTATGTGTCATTCGAAAGTAGAGATGGATGCTTTTGTGAAACTTACTGTTCAGTTATTAAACTGAGCTGCTTGCACGTCTGGCTGTCCTCTTGGATTAATGGATTGAAGATAATCTATGTGAATGAGATTCACATTGTCATAATTAAGAAACAAAAAACAATATCATACATTGTAATGGCTGTCTTGTAAACAAACGAAGAATCACATTGTTTGTGGAGTATTAAAGAATTGTTGAATTGTATCGAATAAGAATAAGATTTGTAGCTATGCCATCCGAGTGGTGCAGTCGTCTAAGGTACTGCATCGCAGTGCTAGCAGTGTCACTACAGATTCTGGTTCGATCCCAGGCAGTGTCGTAGCGACTGGGAGTCCCATGACGGGGTGCACAATTGGCCCATTATTGTCTGGGTTAGGGGAGGGTTTGGCCGGCCAGGATGTCCTTGTCCCATCGCACTGTGGCGAGAAGCGCGCTGACACGGTCACCAGGTGTACAGTGTTTCCTCAGACACATTGGTGCTTCTGGTTTAAGGGAGCATTGTGTCAGTAAGCAGTGTGATTTTGTGTTTTAGAGGATACACGGCTCCCGACCTTCGCCTCTATCGAGTCCGTACAGGCGTTGCAGCGATGAGACTGTAACTACCAATTGAATATCACAATTTTATATATATATATAAAATGAAAGATCTGTAGCTCTCCTCAGCAGCAGCTGTTTGAAAGGCCTAAGCTGTTTCATACCTGCCACAAAGAAAGCCCCATACCTCTGACTTCCTTTATGAGAACGAGGGAGAGGGAATGAGGGAACGAGGGAGAAGGAGAGGTAGACAGAGGTAGATTCAGAAACAGAGGGAGATATCCTCCATTCAATTTATTCAATTTATCTTCCCTGGCTGGCACATAGTGGATCCATAATCAGTTAATGTTGATGGTAACACAGTCTGACTAGTCTTGCCAAGGCAGATACGGGCAGATCTGTACGTGCCACACCATTATGCCAGGCTGTGTGTCTGGATAATCTATCTGTATACACAGTATTTATTGTATGTTCCCTCTAATGGAGTTAGTTAGCCTGTTTGTGTGTGCTTAACCCCTGTACTTTTTTTCACTGCCACACCGCTTCATTATATGATATGTCATAGTTTGCTTGTTTGTAAATACATAGTTGTTCTACTTTGGGTTTTATCTTGGTGTGAGTGTCCCTCTGTAAGAAGCCCCTTATTACTGTCTGCAGTGTGTCATGGGTTTAACAGAGTATGAACGGCTGTGTAATTGGCATGGCTGGCAGAACGTCATTTTGCTTGTCAAGGAAATTGATGTTTATTAAATTAATCTAACAATGAGTGTCGATCTCTCCCTGGGAGCATGGCAAACTGACGCCAATACAACAAGATGAATGTAAACGCAAAATCAACGTTCACAGATTCAGATCTGATGTGTGGTAAGTAAGTAATTCAAACTTTTGGTCCAGTCCTACATTTACATGAATGCATGATTTATTCAAAAGCATAATTTATGCATGTTGGTAGAAGGTAGAAGTCAATAAACTCTAATATCTTTATAAGCACTGTGGATCACCATTGTCATTCTCTGCAGACGGTAGGTCCTGAGGCATTTTTAACAGAGATATGTGGGTAAAATAGTCAATCCAAGATGGATAACTTCTGTTTTTATGTTACCTTTTAGGACCTTTTACTTTTTATACACCTACGTAAAGCAAATCCATACTGCATTATGACCTGAACACATCAATCTAGCCAATGAAATTCAGTCAGCATAGCCGCATAGCCAACTATCTGGCTTTTAATAGTATTTCATACAACGGGGAATTCCCATTGTTGGAGCCTATCTTGCCCATGATATTCTAGACAACATACATATGGCCAGTACATTCAGAAAAAGTGGCCTAGTTTTGGTCATTACCCTGCAATGCACTACTACTGCTACTACTACTAGACATAATACCTGTAACTTGTCATAGATGATTAGTTACTATGTAAATTATTATAATTTATTTAAACCCTTTTTCGCCGCAATTTCCAATTACAGTCTTGCCCCATCGCTGCAACTACCGTACAGACTCGGGAGAGGTGAAGGTCAAGAGCCGTGCATCCTCCGAAACACGACCCTGCCAAGTCGCACTGCTTCTTAAGCCGGAAGCCAGCCGCACCCATATGTCAGAGGAAACACCGTACAACTGGCGTCCGAAGTCATCGTGCATGCGCCCGGCCCGCCAGAAGGAGTTGCTAGAGCGCGATGGGACAAGGACATCACGGCTGGGCAAACCTTCCCCTAACCAGGACGACACTGGGCCAATTGTGCACCGCCTCATGGGTCTCCTGGTCGCGGCCGGCTGCAACAAAGCCTGGGATCAAACCCGGGTCTGTATTGACACCCCACAGCGATTCAGTGCCTTAGGTGAAGGTGAGGTGAAGACTGATGAAAACTTTAAATTACTAAACTAATGGTACTGTGTGAATTAAATGGTCATGTTTAGTTTGTTTCAAGAGTTCATAAAGAGTTACACATTTTCATATGTGCTATTGTACTGTAAGTGCTATGGATTTATTGTTTAAGGGAAACTGTGTTATTATGTTCATCGGACGGTGGTCAGTTCACGTTGGTGCAAATCAAATCCCTCCTATCATTTAGATAAGAGTTATGTTGATTAAATCCAAGGATGCGTGTGGTGTTCCTGCCTTTTGTCTTAAACCGGTACCGGTTACCTTCAGAAGAGTCCTGTGACACTTGTGGGGGTAGCAGAGCAAAACAATTGTGTTCGTGAGAGTCTCATCGTTCCATAGAGTTGTCACATTAGTATGCCAAACCATTCGTATGCTACAGACACTTTCGTGAGAAAACCGATTTTCAGGATGTCTCATGGTCTGACAAACACAGCTGCAGATGAGGAAGGCCGACATAGGCGGACGCGGTGGATTGAGACACAGTCTATGCAAAAATGTTATGAAGCAGGTCTTACCGTGTTCTGACCATAGGCATGTTAAGGGGATTCTTTTATAATATGTGAACGAGCGCCTCTATTCGGTTTTATTGTAGCAACATTTGAAATGGTGTCTTTTTTAAATTTGATAAGTAAAAGTAGACTCAGAGATACAAAATAGTTTATCATACACTGCAGTTGAGGAACAATGGAGAATTAATTCAGCTTTTAAAGTTGAGAAAATGTCCTTGAATGTTTTGGTACACCTACTGGAGAGCATTGTTCACACCCCTTAGCCCCACCCATCTCTTTAAGGAGTCACCTGTAAGGCCATGTGCTAAACAGAGTTAGTAAGGTAGTGTAGTAAACAACCAAAGTCTAAAAGTGGTGAAAGTAGTAGGCTATAATAAAAACAAACATAGTCCTTCGCCGATATCCTAATCTGATTTTGGTTCAGGTCATGCTGTTCAAAGTTTATTTGTCACATGCACATGATACAGACGGTGTAAACAGTACAGTGAAATGATTACTTGCATATTAGAATAGTAGCAATATCAAAAATAGAAAGTGTCCAGATTTTATAATTAGATGCTGCTTACCCAGACACTATGGGTGTGCGGAGTACTCGGGCAACACAAGTATCATAACGGACATGGGCAAGGTTCTGGATACGATTATGATCCAAGTATTTTATCACATAGTTTCTAAACCATACTGTCAGTCATGTGGGTGGTCTAAATAACAATGGCGGGCTGTATGTTGATCCTGCTGCTCTGATTGGATAGAGTGAATCTGTATTTCTCCGTCCACTCCCTTCATAATTTCACCAGATCACATTCCTCACGTGTTTTCGGTCTGATCATTTAGATTGCTGCTGCCTGCTATTATGATAAATCACATGGCGAGGACGTTATCAAGCTATCAATGTGGATAATATCTAAAATGTGGTGCAGGGATAAGGGAAAAATATTAAACGCTAATGCACATTCTGACTGAGTGACAGCAAACTTTGCTGTCTGCTGCAAATTGAGGAAACACAGACACACACACACACACACACATACACACCCATCCCTCCTGCACACTGTTCCTAACTTGCAGCTTTTTTGAGAACGTGCAGGGAGGTATTTTGCCAACATCTATTTAGGCATATTAAAGCACATCTGGTTTATCTTTTCAGATCACTAGTATTATCCGACTTTACTGTCGTTTCACTGATACGATTACGAATATGAGTATGGCCATGTCGACACACCCCTACCAGACACACTTGTCTAAATTGATGGGTCATAACCACCTCCCATTCACATCTAGCTAAGTGGATGGGTCACTATTGTATAGACATGTACACATAGATGGCTGTATTCACCCCCAGACACACCTGTCTAACTTTATGGGTCACGTAATCATCTGCTTAGATATTTAGCTAGCTAGATAACTAAACAACAAACCATAATCCCAACCCAAAATGCTGTAGTAGGAATCTGCAGGTAGCTAAAGCTAACCAACAAGGCTATAACTAGCAATTCAAAAACATTTCTGAGATAAGAATAATATTACTACACAAATCATACACTTAACGTTATCTAGCAAGTTTGGACACACCTACTCATTCCAGGTTTATTTTTTCTACATCAATACTATGAAATAACACATATGTAGCATGAAGTGCTTTGAAAGGCTGGTCATGGCTCACATTAACAACATTATCTCAGAAACCCTAGACCCACTCCAATTTGCATACTAACCAAACAGATCCACAGATGATGCAATCTCTATTGCACTCCACACTGCCCTTTCCCACCTGGACAAAAGCAACACCTACGTGAGAATGCTATTCATTGACTACAGCTCAGCGTTCAACACCATAGTGCCCTCAAAGCTCATCACTAAGCTAAGGATCCTGGGACTAAACACCTCCCTCTGCAACTGGATCCTGGACTTCCTGACGGGCTGCCCCCAGGTGGTAAGGGTAGGTCACAACACATCTTCCACACTGATCCTCAACACTGGGTTCCCTCAGGGGTGCATGCTCAGTTCCCTCCTGTACTCCCTGTTCACCCACGACTGCATGGCCAGGCACGACTCCAACACCATCATTAAGTTTGCAGATGACACAACAGTGGTAGGCCTGATCACCGACAACGACGAGACAGAGACCTGGCCATGTGGTGCCAATATAACAACCTCTCCCTCAACATAATTAAGACAAAGGAGATGATTGTGGACTACAGGAATAGGAGGAGGACCGAGCACGCCCCCATTCTCATCGACGGGGCTGCAGTGGAGCAGGTTGAGAGCTTCAAGTTCCTTGGTGTCCACATCACCAACAAACTAGAATGGTCCAAATACACCAAGACAGTCGTGAAGAGGGCACGACAAAGCCTATTCACCCTCAGCAGACTGGCATGGGTCCTCAGATCCTCAAAAGGTTCTACAGCTGCTGCATCGAGAGCATCCTGACTGGTTGCATCACCACTTGGTATGACAACTACTGACCGCAAGGCACTGCAGAGGGTAGTGAGTACGGCCCAGTACATCACTGGAGCCAAACTTCCTGCCATCCAGGACCTCTATACCAGGCGGTGTCAGAAGAAGGCCCTGAAAATTGTCAAAGACTCCAGCCACTCCAGTCATAGACTGTTCTCTTTGCTACCACGTGGCAAGTGGTACCGGAATTTCCTAAATTGCCCCACTAATTGGTGGTCCTGCACTTTGACTCTGTACCGGTACCACCTGTATATAGTATGCATTACTATATACAGCTGTCATTTTACAGTTTTTTTTTTCATTTTTTTTTTCAACAGGACAATGACCCAAAACACACCTCCAGGCTGTGTAAGGGCTATTTGACCAAGGAGAGTGATGGAGTGCTGCATCAGATGACCTGACCACCACAATCTCCCAACCTCAACCCAATTGAGATGGTTTGGGATGAGTTGGACAGCAGAGTGAAGGAAAAGCAGCCAACAAGTGCTCAGAATATGTGTTGGAAAAGCATTCCTCATGAAGCTGGTTGAGACAATAACAAGACTGTGCGAAGCTGTCATCAAGGCAAAGGGTGGCTACTTTGAAGAATCTAAAATATATTTAGATTGTTTTAACACTTTTTGGTTACTACATGATTCCATATGTGTTATTTCATAGTTTTGATGTCTTCACTATTATTCTACAATGTAGAAAATATTCAAAATGAAGAAAATCCCTTGAATGAGTAGGTGTGTCCAACTTTTGACTGGTACTGTACATATTACCTCAATTACCTCGACAAACCTGTACCCCTGCACATTGACTCGTTAGCACCCCCTGTATATAGCCTCGTTATTGTTATTTTGTTGTTTTATTTTATTTTTTTACTTTAGTTTATTTAGTAAATATTATAAGCATTTCACGGTAAGGTCTACACCTGTTTTATTTGCCGCATATGACAAACAATATTCGATTTTATTGTTTGAAATTTGAAGGCTGCCTGTCATCCTGTCAAGTTTTTGCAAAATACATTGCAGTCAATGGGAAAATATGAGTGTCAACCAATTGAAGCTTATGTCAATACATTGCATTCAATAGGAAAATATTACTGTCACAGGGTTGATGCTTATGTCAATACATTGCAGTCAATGGGAAAAGATGAGTTACCAGGGTTGACACGTATGTCAACAAATTCCCAGTCAACGGTAATGATGAGTGTCAACTAGAACTGTTGTGGTAATGAAATGTTGTCAGCTGGTGATTGTCATGCAAATAACTGCCGTTCTCAAGGTAATTGACCAGTAATTAACATAAACACATTTAACATCTCCTGGCTCCCACGCATAGCATACAAGCCACTGATGCAGACCTTTGGAACATCTACATTTTAAAAGTATAATAAATCCATAATATAATAAATAATTACATTTATTTTAGACAGTTCTAAATAAACATGATATGAAGAAAATGTTGTCTGTTTCAGAAGAACAGAATAGCATACTACACTATTTAATTTAGCAGACAAGATTTGCTTATTTTTAATTATTTTATAGTGTGAAGAATACAATTGAACATAGCTGAATAAAATAGACAGGATATTTTCTCCAAAGTATTTGAGGGAGTGCGCACATGCGGCTATAGGCAGTTCTGGAATGCCTTGGCTGTGAACAGGATTGAAAAGGAAATGTAACTATTCAGCATTTTATCAATTGTAGCTAAATGTAATTTGTTTCCTCGTATGAATATGAAAATGTAAATACGTTTAAAATGAATTCTTAATACTGTTATTTATTAAAAATTGTCAACGTAAGTGTCATAAAAAAATATATACTCTACCGTTCAAAAGTTTGGGGTCAGTAAGAAACGTCCTTGTTTTTGAAAGAAAAGCACATTTTTTGTCCATTAAAATAACATGAATTTGATCAGAAATACAGTGTGGACATTGATAATGTTGTAAATGACTATTGTATCTGGAAACGTCTGATTTCTTATGGAATATCTACATTGGCGTACAGAGTCCCATTATCAGCAACCATCACTCCTGTGTTCCAATGGTACATTGTGTTAGCTAATCCAAGTTTATAATTTTAAAAGGCCAATTGATCATTAGAAAACCCTTTTGCAATTATGTTAGCACAGCTGAAAATGGCCAGAAACAAATAACTTTCTTCTGAAACTCGTCAGTCTATTCTTGCTCTGAGAAATGAATGCTATTCCATGCGAGAAACTTCCAAGAAACTGAAGATCTCGTACAACCCTGTGTACTACTCCCTTCACAGAACAGCGCAAACTGGCTCTAATCAGAATAGAAAGAGGAGTGGGAGGCCCCGGTGCACAACTGAGTAAGAGGACAAGTACATTAGAGTGTCTAGTTTGAGAAACAGAAGCCTCACAAGTCCTCAACTGGCAGCTTCATTAAATAGTCTCAACATCAACAGTGAAGAGGCAACTCTGGGATGCTGGCCTTCTTGGCAGAGTTTCCAAGAAAAAGCCATATCTCAGACTGGCCAATAAAAAGAAAAGATGAAGAAAGAAAGAACACAGACACTGGACAGAGGAAGATTGGAAAGAAGTGTTATGGACAGACTAATCTAAGTTTGAGGTGTTCGGGTCACAAAGAAGACCAGACCAAATGAAAAGATGCTGGAGTAGTGCTTAATGCCATCTGTCAAGTATGGTGGAGGCAATGTGATGGTCTGGAGGTGCTTTGGTGGTGGTAAACTGGGAGATTTGTACATCGTAAAAGGGATCTTGAAGAAGGAAGGCTATCATTTTGCAACGCCATGCCATACCCTGTGGACAGCACTTAATTGGAGCCAATTTCCTCCTACAACAGGACAATGACCCAAAGCACAGCTCCAAACTATGCAAGAACAATTTAGGGAAAAAGCAGTCAGCTGGTATTCTGTCTATAATGGAGTGGCCAGCTGTTGTGGGTGCAGCTTGACCGTATGGTACGTAAGAAGTGCCCATCAAGCCAATCCAACTTGTGGGAGGTGCTTCAGGAAGCATGGGGTGAAATCTCTTCAGATTACCTCAACAAATTGACAACTAGAATGCCAAAGGTCTGCAAGGCTGTAATTGCTGCAAATGGAGGATTCTTTGACGTAAGCAAAGTTTGAAGGACACAATTATTATTTCAATAAAAAATTATTATGTATAACCTTGTCAACGTCTTGACTATATTTCCTATTCATTTTTCAAAAAACAAGGACATTTCTAAGTGACCCCAAACTTCATATACAAATAATTAAATTTGCATACACATTGTAATTGTTTTATAATTAGTATTACCCTACGTCATACTTCTATCATGTTCCAATACATCATTATATATTATAAGATAGGTAATCATTGGGCTACTTGTAAAACACTTGTAATGTGACTGACACAGAACCTACATCTCCACATACAGTGGGGAGAACAAATATTTGATACACTGCCTATTTTGCCAGTTTTCCTACTTACAAAGCATGTAGAGGTCTGTAATTTTTATCATAGGTACTCTTCAACTGTGAGAGACTGAATCTAAAATCCAGAAAATCACATTGTATGATTTTTAAATAATTTATTTGCATTTTATTGCATGACATAAGTATTTGATACATCAGAAAAGCAGAACTTAATATTTGGTACAGAAACCTTTTACAGAGATCATACGTTTCCTGTTGTTCTTGACCAGGTTTGCTCACACTGCAGCAGGGATTTTGGCCCACTCCTCCATACAGATCTTCTCCAGATCCTTCAGGTCGCTGGGCAATACGGACTTTCAGCTCCCTCCAAAGATTTTCTATTGGGTTCAGGTCTGGAGACTGGCTAGGCCACTCCAGGACCTTGAGATGCTTCTTACGGAGCCACTCCTTAGTTGCCCTGGCTGTGTGTTTCGGGTCGTTGTCATGCTGGAAGACCCAGCCACGACCCATCTTCAATGCTCTTACTGAGGGAAGGAGGTTGTTGGCCAAGATCTTGCGATACATGGCCCCATCCATCCTCCCCTCAATACGGTGCAGTCGTCCTGTCCCCTTTGCAGAAAAGCATCCCCAAAGAATGATGTTTCCACCTCCATGCTTCACGGTTGGGATGGTGTTCTTGGGGTTGTACTCATCCTTCTTCTTCCTCCAAACACGGCGAGTGGAGTTTAGACCAAAAAGCTCTATTTTTGTCTCATCAGACCACATGACCTTCTCCCATTCCTCCTCTGGATCATCCAGATGGTCATTGGCAAACTTCAGACGGGCCTGGACATGCCCTGGCTTGAGCAGGGGGACCTTGCGTGCGCTGCAGGATTTTAATCCATGACGGCGTAGTGTGTTACTAATGGTTTTCTTTGAGACTGTGGTCCCAGCTCTCTTCAGGTCATTGACCAGGTCCTGCCGTGTAGTTCTGGGCTGATCCCTCACCTTCCTCATGATCATTGATGCCCCACGAGGTGAGATCTTGCATGGTGCCCCAGACCGAGGGAGATTGACCGCCATCTTGAACTTCTTCCATTTTCTAATAATTGCGCCAACATTTGTTGCCTTCTCACCAAGCTGCTTGCCTATTGTCCTGTAGCCCATCCCAGCCTTGTGCAGGTCTACAATTTTATCCCTGATGTCCTTACACAGCTCTCTGGTCTTGGCCATTGTGGAGAGGTTGGGATCTGTTTGATTGAGTGTGTGGACAGGTGTCTTTTATACAGGTAACGAGTTCAAACAGGTGCAGTTAATACAGGTAATGAGTGGAGAACAGGAGGGCTAACAGGTCTGTGAGAGCCGGAATTCTTACAGGTTGGTAGGTGATCAAATACTTATGTCATGCAATAAAATGCAAATGAATTATTTAAAAATCATAGAATGTGATTTTCTGGATTTTTGTTGAAAATGGTATTACCCTACAATTTGTAACATATCATGCCAAGGAAGAAGGCAGTAACTGTAAGGGTCAAAGGTCATGTCAGAGGTCAGAGTTAACATGAATAAAACACGTATTCATAGTAAGACAACAGATCACTCCAATGATATCCCAAGAATTAAGTTGGCTGGACAATTAATAAACATTGAAGAAATTTTTCTCAGTTCTACGCTATGAGCAGTATCAAGGCAGTATAAAGGTGAGTATTCATGGTGAAAATTATCTCCCCAAATTCACACGATGCATTCACTACCGTTCAAAAGTTTGGTGTCACTTAGAAATGTCCTTGTTTTCCATGAAAACATACATGAAATGAGTTGCAAAGTTAATAGGAAATATAGTCAAGACGTTGACAAATCAAATCCAAGTTTATTTGTCACATGCACCGAATACAACAGTTGTAGACCTTACTTACAAGCCCTAACCAACAGTGGAGTTTAAATAAGTATTATGTAGACAACAGATAAGTAAAGAAATACAATAAAAAAAAACTGTAAAAAGACAGTAAAAAAAAAACAAATATATATATATACAGGTAGTAATACAGGTAGTATATACAGGTGGTATATATTTTTTACAAATTTTTTATTTAAATAATAATTGTGTCCTTCAAACTTTCTCAAACTTTCAAAAGAAACCTCCATTTGCAGCAATTACAGCCTTGCAGACCTTTGGCATTCTAGTTGTCAATTTGTTGAGGTAATCTGAAGAGATTTCACACCTTGCTTCCTGAAGCATCTCCCACAAATTGGATTGGCTTGATGGGCACTTCTTACGTACCATACGGTCAAGCTGCACCCACAACAGCTCAATAGGCTTGACATCCCACTCCATTACAGACAGAATACCAGCTGACTGCTTCTTCCCTAAATATTTCTTGAATAGTTTGGAGATGTGCTTTGGGTCATTGTCCTGTTGTAGGAGGAAATTGGCTCCAATTAAGCACCGTCCACAGGGTATGGCATGGCGTTGCAAAAGGGAGTGATAGCCTTCTTTCTTCAAGATCCCTTTAACCCTATACAAATCTCCCACTTTACCACCACCAAAGCACCCCGAAACCAACACATTGCCTCCACCATACTTGACAAATGGTGCCAAGCACTCCTCCAGCATCTTTTCATTTGGTCTGTGTCTCACAAATGTTTGTCTTTGTGATCCGAACACCTCAAACAAGATTAGTCTGTCCATAACACTTTTTTCCAATCTTCCTCTGTCCAGTGTCTGTGTTCTTTTGCCCATCTTAAATCTTTTCTTTTTAATGGCCAGTCTGAGAAATGGATTTTTCTTGGCAACTCTGCCTAGATGGCCAGCATCCCGGAGTCGCCTCTTCACTGTTGATGTTGAAACTGGTGTTTTGCGGGTACTATTTAATGAAGCTGCCAGTTGAGGACTTGTGAGGCATCTGTTTCTCAAACTAGACACTCTAATGTACTTGTCCTCTTGCTCAGTTGTGCACTGGGGCTTCCCACTCCTCTTTCTATGCTCTATTCCTCTTTCTATAGCCTTCATTTCTCAGAACAAGAATAGACTGACGAGTTTCAAAAGAAAATCAACTAGTATAAAGAAGGCCAGTTGTATTGCTTCGTTAATCAGCACAACAGCTGTGCTAATATAATTGCAAAATAGTTTTCTAATGATCAATTAGCCTTTTAAAATGATAAACTTGGATTAGCTAACACAATGTGCCATTGGAACAGAGAAGTGATGGTTGCTGATAATGGGCCTCTGTACGCCTATGTAGATATTCCATAAAAAATCGGCCATTTCCAGCTACAATAGTCATTTATAACATTTACAATGTCTACACTGCATTTCTGATCAATTTGATGTTATTTAAAAAACAAGGACATTTCAAAGTGACCCTAAACTTTTGAAAGGTAGTGTATGTATGCCAGAAAGCGGATTAATGTGCTTAATTTTAAGAAGTTATTTGGCCAATTTAGTTGTGATCCAAACACTGCGCTATATGTTTTGATTTTTAATACATTCTAAGGCTACATGATGTGACTCTAATGATTTATTGAAAAAAGTTGCATGAGGCTTGAGCTCTGCTTATTTTATTTTTTGTGTCAGTCATTCATTCACAATTTGACAAGCACTTGATAATGCCTCAAATTACTCGGAGGCAAATATATCACTCACAAGTGATAGGCTAATATTGTCACCACAGGAGGTTGGTGGCACCTTAATTGGGGAGGACGGGTTTGTGGTAATGGTTTGAGCAGAATAGGTGGAATGGTATCAAATTCATCAAATGTGTTTGATGCATTCCCATTCGTTCCGTTCCAGCCATTATTATGAGCTGTCCTCCTATCAGCAACCTCCTGTGATTGTCACCCATCAGACTATTCCTGATTTAATCTTGTCTTTACATATTCTAAAAAATATGTGTGAAATTAGTTTTGATTTAGAATGGACCATTACAATGCACCTGTCTCAAGTGGTCTAATGACCATCAGCAGCATCAGAGCTGGGAGAAGACAGATTACCGTGACTAAATGATCAAGTGGAATTTGACTGCCATCATGACCTATGACCGCCGGTGTGGCGGTAATACGATCACCATAACATCCCTAGTGTCAACCAATTGAAGCGTATATGAATACATTCCAGTCAATGGGACTCTCTCTCTCTCTCTCTCTCTCTCTCTCTCTGCATGCTGGGAGTGTTGGTGCATGCTGAGAATTGTATGACTTAGTGTGAGTGGTGTTTGAGTTAGATGACGTCTGCCGGTTTAAGGTTCATGTGTATCTTTTTGTTTCCTTTTTCTTGGTGGTTTTCCTTCTACTATGCATGATAACTTTTTTTTTTTGTGGTAGAATTAGGTATATTGTATTTCTTGTTGGAATTGCCCTGGTTTTGGTGGGGATGGCGACCCTGTCACTTCGGCATGGCCTCAGGTGTGTTACTGAAGCTACTGTCACTGTAGAGTTTCTGGTCGCCATTTGAGGGAAGGTAGGCTATGAAAAAGAAGAGTGTCTTGTCAATCGGATGGTTGAGTGTGGCATACTTTTTAAATCTATGTTTTTTAAAGTTACGCCACTTTTTTCTCTGTCAACAAGGGTTACGATTTCAAATGTACCACCTTTTAATCCCAATGAGCTAACTGAGCGTGATTTATTGCGGTTTGGGAAGTTTGCAAGTTCAATTCAAATTGGCCGGCTGGATTGCAAACACCCGGCTTTCGTTATCGCGTTTCTGCCACAGGTGTTTATGTTTTCGGACTCACCAGAGCAGACTTTGGAGTTATCGTTTAAAGTCAAGTATGACAACAGACTGTATATGGCTTATGCTAGTACAGGTAGTCAATGGTGTTTTGAGTGTGGGGATGTTGGCCATAAGTGGAGCAACTGAAAAGGGAGAAGGCAGAGGGCGGGACGCAGGTGGTCCTCGTGATTGGGTACAGGAGGGGGTTCTGGTAGGGCTATTCTCCCGGCTGTGGAGGAGATGCCCGGTACGAGTGATGGGGTGCAAGAGGGGAGTGTTGAGAGGGATGTGGCAGAGGGGAGTCAGGGGTCTGTGGCTTCAGTTGAGGAGGCTCAGGAGAAGGAAGTGGATATTTCTGATATCTCTGTTGACATGATAGCTGCTGGCGATGACTCAATTTACAATCTAGATTAAGTAAATGGGTTCATGGACCAGACTTTTGGGAAATCTGTTTAATTGGCAGATATTTTTGCCAACGAGAGCGTACAGGTCGCAGTGGTGGGTAGTATATGGTGCTTTGGTAACAAAACGGATGACACTGTGACACTACATCCAATTTGCTGCGTAGAGTGCTGGAAGCTATTTTGTAAATGACATCGCCGAAGTCAAGGATCGCTAGGATAGTCAGTTTTACGAGGGCACGTTTGGCAGCATGAGTGAAGGAGAATTTGTTTGAAATAGGAAGCCGATTCTAGATTTAATTTTGGATTGGAGATGCTTAATGTGAGTCTTGAAGGAGAGTTTACAGTCTAACCAAACACCTAGGTATTTGTAGGTGTCCACATATTCTAAGTCAGACCCGTCAAGAGTAGTGATGATAGTCCGATAGGCGGGTGCGGGCAGCGTTCGATTGAAAAGCATGCATTTAGTTTAACTAGCATTTAAGAGCAGTTGGAGGCCACGGAAGGAGTGTTGTATGGCATTGAAGCTCGTTTGAAGGTTTGTTAACACAGTGTCCAAAGAAGGGCCAGATGTATACAGAATGGTGTTGTCTGTGTAGAGCTGGAGTCACCAGCAGCGAGAGCGACATCATTGATATATACAGAGAATAGAGTCGGCCCAAGAATTTAACCCTGTGGCACGCCCATAGAGACTGCCAGAGGTCCAGACAACAGGCCCTCCGATTTGACACACTGAACTCTATCTGAGAAGTAGTTGGTGAACCAGGCGAGTCAGTCATTTGAGAAACCAAGGCTATTGAGTGTGCCGATAAGAATGCTGTGGTTGACAGAGTCGAAAGCCTTGGCCAGGTCGATGAAGACGTCTACACAGTACTGTCTTTTATCGATGGCGGTTATGATATCGTTTACGACCTTGAGCGTGGCTGAGGTGCACCCATGACCAGCTCTGAAACCAGACTGCATAGCGGAGAAGGTAAGGTGGGATTTGAAATGGTCGGTGATCTGTTTGTTTACTTGGCTTTCATACATAGTGATGAGGCTAATGAGTTTGACTGGGGTATGTTGTGGGAGGGGCAACTTATACTCAGTCATGGTACTAGGCCATTATAGAATTCTACAGACCGTTCTAGAATTATACAGAGCCGAATTCATGGTTCCTTTTATTTATTTATTTAATATTTTTTTATTTCACCTTTATTTAACCAGGTAGGCCAGTTGAGAACAAGTTCTCATTTACAACTGCGACCTGGCCAAGACAAAGCAAAGCAGTGCGACAAAAACAACACAGAGTTACACATGGGATAAACAAACGTACAGTACAGTCAATAACACAATAGAAAATCTATGTACAGTGTATGCAAATGTAGTAACATTAGAAAGGTAGGGCAATAAATAGGCCATAGTGGGCCGTAGTTACAAACTAGCGTTAACGCTGGGCTGATAGATGTGCAAATAGAAGATACTGGGGTGCAAATGAGCAAAAATAATAAATATGAGGATGAGGTAGTAGGGTGGGCTATTTACAGATGGGTTGTGTACAGGTGCAGTGATCGTTAAGCTGCTCTGACAGCTGATGCTTAAAGTTATTGAGGGAGATGGTAGTTTCCAGCTTTAATGATTTTTGCAATTGGTTCCAGTCATTGGCAGTAGAGAACTGGAAGGAATGGCGGCCAAAGGAGGTGTTGGCAAGTCTTCCAGGTCATGAGGCTTCAAAGCATTCCCAAACCATCACACTTGCACCACCATGCTTGACTGTTGGTATGAGGTTCTTACTTTGGAATGCAGTGTTTGGTTTTCAGTAGGCATAATGGGACCCATGTTGTCCATCTTCTTTCACCAAAGAACGCAGTTCTCCAAGCTTGCTGACACTCCCCCGAATGGCAGGTTTTCATTTTGAGCCCTGACCCCTACAGAAAGATACTGTCGTTACTGTGCTGACTGTGATAAAAAGTAGGCTATAGGTTCTTAATTCCCATCCCTATTCAGAATAAATGTATAATTGGTAACAATATAAAGATATTGAAGCACATTTGATTGCTATGCTAGTAGTTATTGCATAATAAAATGTTATGTGTGGGTTTCCAGTAAAAGTACTTTCTGTAGTGCCTCATTCAGCTCTTATGCTGCCTGTCAGCCAGTCATTTATGATGTAGTTCTATCACTTTATTTAGGATACTCAATATCTTATTGGCCTATCATTCAAACAGACACGTCTTACTCATTACTTTGGTACAAATACAAAACTTTCAATCAATCATTTACTGGTGTGTCATCACTATAATTCCCATTCCGACATGACGTGTGTCCATCGCAGTATCATTCTATACCGTCAAAGTACGGTTCTAGGTCATTGTACATAACATACGTAGGTGTTATGAACTTCATCCACAATGATCCTCCCTGTCTTCCCCAACCAGCTCTCCGGACATCCGAAGACAAAGCTGCATGCTTTCTTCCATATAGTATTCTTGTCTTCCTCCACAACCACCGCTCTGAGACCCAGGCCTGTTGCCTTGCGGATTTGTTCCTCTGTCCACCACAGCATTTAGTGGGAAGACAACTGTCAGAATTGGAGGCTTTTTTCCTTGCTTCTTGAAGACGATAACTACTGTAGCTAGCTAGCTGGTAATTTAGGCTTTTCCCCAAAGTTTGTTGGCAAGACTGCTAATACATCCTCCCCTCACACAAAGGGGAGGATGTTGGTCGTTAAGTTGGTCGTTACTATGTTGCACTGTTGTCTCTCTAGCTCCTTTTCAGAAAGCTCTATCACTGAGTTGTTTATATGGAGACTGTTTAGTGCCCAAAATAAGGGGTTAAATACATGTAAAAAAACACCCCAAAAAATATAGATAATTAGCAGGCAGCTTGCCTTGGTTTAAGGGCATTGCAGGTTAACTGTCGTGTTGCGTAACAATTACATTGCAGAAAGGTTGGCCTCACTTGAAGCCTCACCTAGAGTTAATATGCTTTTAAGTGACATCTGCAGAACGGTTGAGGCTAGAAAATAAATGTGTATTTATTTTATTTTTATTTAACCTTTATTTAACTAGGCAAGTCAGTTAAGAACAAATTCTTGTTTACAATGACGGTAAAAACTGCAAGTATTGGATCGTTCAACAGGCTTCCAATTTTACACCTGACCATGAGAAAATAACTCTTCACAATAAAAACTTGGTCCCGCAGAGAACAAGGCCTTCCTTCCATAGAAAAGCATTACCTACAGCCCTCACGTAACCATGACGGACCAGAAGACTGCAATTGAGTCGTTCAACACAACCCATTGTGATCAACGTGACCTTAAAGGATGCCCTCTTGTATTGAGGTTCAGCTTACTGTGGCAACGGGAAATGGCTTAATTCATCCTCAACATGGTGCTTCATTCTCTCCCTGCAGTTACACAAAAACACTGTCTTCCATCCACTGTAAAACTCAGGGCATTGTTATTAAAGAGTGTCAGGAAATTACTTAATTGGGGGGTCATAGGGGTGTTTGTCTGCCTGCCTGTCTGTCTGTCTGCATCAATATCCTGTCTGTGGAGGTTGGAGAGAGGAGGGAAAGAGAGTGGGTAGAGGGAGAGAGAGGATTAGAAGAGGGGGAGGGAGGGAAAGAAGGAGGGAGAAAGAATGGAGGGGGTCGAGAAGGGGAGAGAGGAAGGGAGAGGGTGAAGGAGGAAGGCGAGAGAGAGAGTCAACAGACGGACAGAGGTGGGAGAGGAGGAAGAGGGAAAGGAGAGGGTAAAAGAAGCAGTGGAGCGAGAAAGGAGGGAGTGGAGAGAGAGATAGAGAGGAGGGAGATAGGAGAGAGAAAGAGAGAGAGAGAGAAGAGAGAGGGAGGGAGAGAAAGAAAGAGAGTGATAGAAGAGAGAGGGAAGGAGAGAGATAGAAGAGAGAGAGGGAGAGAGAGAGAGATGTCTGTGTCTGTCTGTGAGTCTCATCTTATCCCATTGATTTGAAATGTTTTGACATAATCATCAACCCTGTGACACTCATATTTTCCCATTGAATGCGATATATTAACATAAGGATCAATGTTATGAGACTCTTCTTTTCCCAAAAAATATATCATGTTGAGTAGGAGGAGGAGGCTGACAGCTGCATGTCCAGGGTCTTCTGGAGGTCTGGTCTCGCCTGGATGATCTCACGAAGGATTGTTTTTTTTATTTTGTATTATCAAGGTGAACTGTAACTACAGTATCATGGCATTGGGTCTCTGAGGGGTCACAACTACCATTCACACAAATCAAATACATTTACACTCACTAGTCAAATCCTATTTTAAGGCTAATCTTCCATGTAGAGACCATTCGATTACATCAGAAAAGGCATCTAATCTGTCCAGATTTTCAGTCTAACTGGTCAAAGGCAGTTAGTGCTAATGATCTTCCAGCATCTGGTTTCATATCAGCGTGCAGCTTGATCTTCCTTCACCTCCAGCTCTGGCAGGATGAATGTGTAGGAGCCCTGTGCTCTCTCTCTCCTGACCTGGATTCTCTTTCCCTCCTACATTGCTCCTCTCCTCGTCTCTTCCACTCCTCCTCTCTGTCATACTAAATTCGCCAAAATGTGACGTATACAAGCTATACAAGCAGTGAACACTATTTCTGTGATTTTAGAGCCCAAACCGTTTTAAGATTTGAAAAAAATGGCGGAACATATGCAGCCAAAGTCCGACGAGAGTGGATACAAATTCATTGCTTTTACTAATTATGACAAGTGTTAAGAAAATGTTGAGCAATGTAAAAAAGTGTTAGCTACGCTATCCTTATGAAAGGCATAGCATATCATTACAGCAGGATGTACCGGTAAGTTAGCTAGCTACCTAACTTTAGTTGGCTACTAATATATCGAACTTGCCAGGCAGTATATTAACTATATGCTATCTAACTAACTACCCAGCATTTATTGACTTGATTATTCACGTCATTCTTAGCTTAGCTAAGTGGTACAGTTGTTGTGGGTTCTCAATGGACATTGTTAATTCTGGCTATCTAATCCAATTTCAGAGCACTCTCATCTGAGTGTCTCAGAGAGCGAAGAATAACTGATGAATTTACGAACGCTCAACACCCGTTGGATATGGGCAGTGTCAGTAAACGAAAAAAAAAAAGTGTAATTAAATTGTTGCCAGCAGCAGTTATTCACCAACATGAAAACAGCCTAACCAGCTCTGCTAAGGCGAGTAAAATGGTCAGAGTGAAGTGTTCTCTCATTTGTGTCTGGAAGTATCTAGCAAGCTAGCCAACGTTAGCTTGGGTGTTTGACTGCCGTTGTGAGGTCAGAACGCTCGGAACAACCCTACTCCTCGTCCATAGCATCCAGTGTGTGATTTGAACACTACGAGAGCAAAATGCTAAATTTACAAAGGGACAATCTGGCAACGCTCTGAATTTACGAATGCCTAGATGGCACTCTGGAACTCCAGATTGAATTTACGAACACACCTGAAATCGTAAGATGTCTAGTTAGTTATTTGTTATGCTAACAAGCTAGCAAGAGGTTGCATAGCAACAGTATCAACTGACAGGCGAAGTGCTAGTACGCTAAACTGAAAGGGTACCGTTTGTTTACAGTATACTAAAATGAACTAACAGTATATAGTATGTAGTATATACTCATTAAGAATGTTGTATACAGTATGTTAGTATGGGTATTTGAACACAGCTAGAGTGTGAGTGAGTGAGTGAGTGAGTGAGTGAGTGAGTGAGTGAGTGAGTGAGTGAGTGAGTGAGTGAGTGAGTGAGTGAGTGAGTGAGTGTGTGTGTGTGTGTGTGTGTTATAATTTATTATAATTTAATCTTTGCATTGGCTATAGGGTGATTGACAGGTGTGGAGACTGTCACATGAATGTGTTTACAGCATGTCAGAACATGACACAATACCTGATACAGTATCACACCTCTCCTGATGTGATTACTCCATGGAAACCAGCCATGACCGTTGCTAAGAAACTGTTGCTACAGCTAGAGCTAATGTCAGTGAAATAAGTTGATTTGTATGTGAAAGTGCTCTAAGTAAAGGTGGTGATGAGCTGGTGGTGGGTGAGAGGGGAGAGAGGAGAGAGAAATGGGGAGTGGGTGTGATGGGTAGAGTTCCATCTGAACCTTAAGTGTTGAACAAATTGTCTACTATGATCAGTCATGTAAGAAATACTGTTCTTTTGACACATTTTTCCATGTTGTTAGTTGTAACTAGTTGGTACCCCAGTGTAGCTGTGAACCTTTGTTTATGCATGTTTTTCCCCTATTAAATCCACACAGGAATCACACCTCGTGTGGAGAGGACAGCTAGCAAGGACTCAGGCTGTAGATTTGGTGCTTGAACTATTGCATCAGTCCTAAAGCTCCCAGGCAGCCGAGGCTGTTATCTCCCATCATTCTCGATTTACCTCTGCATCACTGTCAATAATGCTGTGGGAAAACTTCACCCTGGCTCTTCACTGGAGTGGATGATGCCTGCTCTGTTTGCTCTGCTTTGGCTTTGAATTCCTTGTTGGCCAAGTCTTTCTCTTTCATTATCCATCCAGCAAACTGTGGGATGTGCTTACCTTCCAGCAGCTCCTCCAAACATATCTGCACTGTGAATATAATATGGCTGTGTATTGCTAAATCCACCATGTATTAATATGTGTGTATGTATACTTTCCAGGGTAACCTGAAATCCCCATAGGTTAGATTGATTGGTTTGGGTTTCGTCAGACTATGTATGATTTGTGCTAAGTATGTTAGATGGATGTGAGACATTTTTTTTCAACAGCTCTCATATTCTACCTGAAGCAAAATAGATCAATGTTCAGAATAACTACTGTAACTGATTAAGGTGCACATTGCTAACAGAGTATGGCAGTGTGGTTTATCCACTGTACTGGAACTGCTGAGGTGAGACCACAACATAATCAGTATGTTCAATATGAAATATATGGGTCACTTCAAGGGATACTGCGAGATTCTGGCATTTAAGCCGTTGTTCTACTTACCCAGAGTGAGATGAACTTGTGGATACCATTTTTATGTCTCTCTGCGTGCAGTGTCATCTGACTCTGGATAAGTAGAACAAGGGCTTGAATTCCAGAATCTCGCAGTATCCCTTTAACTGGTGAAACTGGTCAAAGTTTCTGTGGAAACGGTTCTACATGGAACCCAAAAGGGTTCTACCTGGATTCAAAAAGGGTTCTTCTAGAGAGCAATTTAGTGATATGCAATTGGTAGTTACAGTCTTCGTTGCAACTCTGAAGCCAGCCGCACCAATGTGTCAGAGGAAACACAGTACACCTGGCGACCATGTCAGCGTGCATGCGCCCAGCCCGCCACAGGAGTCGCTAGAGCACTGATGGGACAAGGACATCCCGGTCGGCCAAACTCTCCCCTAACCCGGACGATGCTGAGCCAATTGTGTGCCGCCTCTTGGGCCGCCTCTTGGGTCTACCGGTCTGCGACATATCCTGGAATCGAACCAGGATCTGTAGTGACACAGCTAGCACTGCGATGAGTGGAAATGTGAATTGATTGCCTCTTAAACAGATACTGTATTACTCACTCTCTGTCCTATCATGTGACACAGTAACACTTCCTCACACTCCAAATTCTTCCCAACATTCCAGTGTTGCTTTGACCGTGAACCCCCTCTAGCAGCCCAGGCCAGCTGTAGCTGAGACAGATCACAGATAACCAGTCAGGGGTCTGGGGGATGACATGTAGCCCCCTCTGGCTCCCGAAGTTGACAAACTGGGGTAGCACAGTGGAATCTTTTAATAAAAGCAGAATAAAGGGCTGATTTGTATTCCGGGCTCTTCATGTGTGACTGAATGAGAGGGAGAGAGAGGGAGTGTGGGAGGGAGGGAGAGATATAGAGAGGGAGGGTGTGTGTGTGAGAGAGAGGGAAGCTGAATCTAATGTGAAACAGCAGAGTGCTGTGACAGCCTAGGCATTTATTTGAGCAGAGACTGCTGCTGTAGCAGGAAGGACGCAGCAGCCCTAACCAACGCTCTGTCACTCACTGCTTTCGCCCCAGCCAAGCCACAACCACGACACAGGGAGACGCCTGGAGGAACCACTACAACTTTCACATGCCACCAGCAATATGCCTTTCGGAATACACTGTTGTCTTTTTTTTGTTTTACCTTTAAATCAGTCTCTATACATCCCTCCTCTTCTCCTCCTGCTCTATGCGTCTACTCCCCTCCCCTCCTCTGCTCTTCTCTTCCTCCACTTCTGTTTGAAGGGGGATTCATGCCAAGAGAGAGCGTGGCTTGAATAAGAATTAGCTGCTGGATCTCTCCAGGTTAGACAGAAGGAAGGAAGTACCAGTAGAGGACTCGAGGGGCATCCTCTACACCTCTCTGCACCCACAGGACCTCCATCTCTTTCTCCTTGGGACTCCTCTTGCTCTCCTCGCCCCCCTGGGCACTGCCTATCCCTGTGAGACTCAGCCAGGGTAAACAATCTAGTGGGTGTGTTGATATTGTGTTACTGAGAGGAAGAAGAGTTGTGTTCAAGTCCAGGCCTCCAGCTGGTTTGATTCTTCCTCTTCCTTGAATTCCAAGAGTTAAATGGAGAAATCTCAATGGACTGAGATTTTTATTTTTCATTTTACTTTGCTGCCCTCGCCCAACTGAAAAGAAAGCAAGTGAGTTGACACTGTGCTCAAAATATATTGGCGCTACAGAAATATAAATAGGGATATTTATTTTTCACTTACTTTTTCTCTGTATATGAAATTGTGCATCCTTCCTCATGCATTCTGAAAGCTCTTGAGAGACCCTGTACAACTCCATGACTCTGCATGCTAACTGGACATCTCCTTGCACCGGTGAGTGACTTTCACATTCTAAACTGAATATATAATATGAGCATGACTCGGTGTATTATAGGAAAAGAGTGTCAGCAGTTACCCCTGTCTGAGCATGTGTATTTGTCATTCATTTAATTGCATAGAATTGTATAGAATCGTGGGTAGGTAAAAAGTTTAAAACCCCAAGGTTTTAAGTCCTATTGTGCCAATGCCTTTTGTGATTGTGGCCAATTATACAACAATATGATTAATGTGTGCAGGGAATATTCAATGACTTGCTGCTTGTACGGTATGCTTTTCTTGCTGAGTGCTGGTGGAAAAAGATTGTGTCAACTACAGGAAACACCAGTAAATACCTATTCAGCTATTGCAGTAGTGGTACAGTAGTTCCCCTTGTCAGCCTTAGATGTCTGGCAGGTGATTATAAGTCAGAGTTTCCACACATACTGTACATTTTAGCTATATGAACATGACTACATTATTACTCATCAGAATGTGGGAAGCATGCACTGTCAGCCTGACAAAGTTGTTTGCCAAATGCCAACCTCCTATCTGCCTGAAAGCCCTTTGATTGGTGGAATGGATGTGGAAGCACACCCTCTAGTATGTCACAGTTAGGTGGGAGAACCAGTTAGGTGGGAGAACCGGGTGCATAAGAGAGTTGGATGATGAAGTCAAGAGTGAAGAGGGTCTTTTTTAAAATTGTTGAGTGATTTTATTTTTTAAACAAAGGGAATGATCACTGACTCATTTCTTCTAAATATTTGCAAGAAACAAATACTTTTTGAAGCCATGTCTGATTTCTACACAATCATCAATATCACCTTAATGATATTGGTATGCCTGCCTCCCACCCACTCCCACCCCACCTCTACTGTAATTGCACATAATTATAATTGACATGTGCACTGGACACTGAGGATTCACCATACTATACTGTTGATGGAAGGGAATGCCTGGTCTCTTTGTACTCTGTCTATGAGTCTGGAGAGTAGTGTGATTGCGGTTTCTGTTTACCACAATCACACTCAATACCCACAGGTCTATTGAGATAATAGGTGAGCACCTCGCAGCTCACAAATGCTCAGATTATAACCACCAATTTGGTTGTCTATAATCAGAAGGTCTGAGATGCTTGAAGAGAGGTTAAGCTCCCCATGGGAGGGTATGCACTAAGGCGTGGGAATGGGAGGGTGTGTGGTCCCCTTGATGGCAGGCAATGAGTCTCCGAGCAAAGAGGTGATGATGAAAGGAAGTAATTACAGCTGATTAAGTTATTAGTAATACGTATTTAGTAATGTATAATGGATCATGTGCATCATCTGCGTGACTCTTCTTAACCAGACGGAAACTGTATTCATTAAGTAACATTGTGTCAGTCCTCTCTCAAATCCATAAGCTATTCTACTTTCAACATTAATATGCATAGATCTGAACACGCAACACTTAAACGGCAGTCCCATAGTATCTGATGTAATTAAACCATTTCAAATCAATCTTGACAATATTAATGAAGAGAGTGAGATGAACTTGTGGATACCGTTTGTTTGTCTCTGAGTGGGTAAGAAATCATACACTCCGGGGATTAGCTTCTATTATAGCCGCCCCTTCCCAGCACACCATCATTTTCTGTAAACAAATCCAAGTACCAAGATGAAATTCAACGCGTGGTAAATTTACTGTTGAAGAAAAATACCCTTTATAATAAACCCACAAAAACGTTTGCCATATGGCTTAAGTTGAGCAGAGGCATTTTTAGGATTTCCACACATGGGGAACTGTCACGGAGAGGGTGTAGGGAACGAGGGCGCAGAGCGAGAGTGGTTCGGCATATTTTTAATAAATGTGAACTTTCAAAACCAAAACAACAAAGCGGGAGTACACGACTGTCTACTGAGTGTCAGTACTAAGGCACTTTACACAAAACAACAAACAGATAAAACAAGGCAGCTCCGTAAACTGATGTGCATATGTCCACAATGCACCTAGGCACTGCTGGAACATAAATAGAATCGCCAATTAGAGACAACTAAAGGCAGCTGCCTCTAATTGGGGATTAACACACAAACAATAGACAAGGCCAATGAAACGACCCATATGGAATTGAACCATATGGAATCATGTAGCAGCCATGAAAGTGTTAAACGAATCAAAATATATTTTATATTTGAGATTCTTAAAAGTAGCCACCCTTTGCCTTGATGACAGCTTTGCACACTCTTGGCATTCTCTCAACCAGCTTCACCTGGAATATTTTTCCAACAGTCTTGAAGGACTTCCCACATATGCTGAGCACTTGTTGGCTGCTTTTTCTTCACTCTGCAGTCCATCTCATCCCAAACCATCTCAATGTGGTTGAGATCGGGGGATTGTGGAGGCCAGGTCATCTGATGCAGCACTCCATCCCTCTACTTCTTTGTCAAATAGCCCTTACACAGCCTGGAGGTGTGTTGGGTTATTGTCCTGGTGAAAAACAACTGATAGTCCCACTAAGCGCTAACTGTAAAAACTTTCAAATCCCCTTGGATAAATGAGGAATTGAAAAATTGTATGGTTGAGAGGGAGGAGGCAAAAGGTATGGCAAATAAGTCTGGCAGTCCAACTGATTAGCAAACATACTGCAAATAAAGAAATCATGTGACTAAACTTAATACAATTCTATTATATATAGAATGATAGTAAAAAGGTTTGGAGCACCTCAAATTACATTTTGTAGAAAAAGACAAACTCAGCTCCATCATTCATTGAATCAGATGGCTCATTCTTCACAAAACCCACTTACAGTGGGGAGAACAAGTATTTGATACACTGCCGATTTTGCAGGTTTTCCTACTTACAAAGCATGTAGATGTCTGTAATTTTTATCATAGGTACACTTCAGCTGTGAGAGACGGAATCTAAAACAAAAATACAGAAAATCACATTGTATGATTTGTAAATAATTAATTTGCATTTTATTGCATGACATAAGTATTTGATCACCTACCAACGAGTAAGAATTCCGGCTCTCACAGACCTGTTAGTTTTTCTTTAAGAAGCCCTCCTGTTCTCCACTCATTACCTGTATTAACTGCAACTGTTTGAATTCGTTATCTGTATAAAAGACACCTGTCCACACACTCAATCAAACAGACTCCAACCTCTCCACAATGGCCAAGGCCATAGAGCTGTGTAAGGACATCAGGGATAAAATTGTAGACCTGCACAAGGCTGGGATGGGCTACAGGACAATAGGCAAGCAGCTTGGTGAGAAGGCAACAACTGTTGGCGCAATTATTAGAAAATGGAAGAAGTTCAAGATGACGGTCAATCTCCCTCGGTCTGGGGCACCATGCAAGATCTCACCTCGTGGGGCATCAATGATCATGAGGAAGGTGAGGGATCAGCCCAGAACTACACGGCAGGACCTGGAGAGAGCTGGGACCACAGTCTCAAAGAAAACCATTAGTAACACACTACGCCGTCATGGATTAAAATCCTGCAGCGCACGCAAGGTCCCCCTGCTCAAGCCAGCGCATGTCCAGGCCCGTCTGAAGTTTGCCAATGACCATCTGGATGATCCAGAGGAGGAATGGGAGAAGGTCATGTGGTCTGATGAGACAAAAATAGAGCTGTTTGGTCTAAACTCCACTTGCCGTGTTTGGAGGAAGAAGAAGGATGAGTACAACCCGAAGAACACCATCCCAACCGTGAAGCATGGAGGTGGAAACATCATTCTTTGGGGATGCTTTTCTGCAAAGGGGACAGGACGACTGCACCGTATTGAGGGGAGGATGGATGGGGCCATGTATCGCGAGATCTTGGCCAACAACCTCCTTCCCTCAGTAAGAGCATTGAAGATGGGTCGTGGCTGAGTCTTCCAGCATGACAACGACCCGAAACACACAGCCAGGGCAACTATGGAGTGGCTCCGTAAGAAGCATCTCAAGGTCCTGGAGTGGCCTAGCCAGTCTCCAGACCTGAACCCAATAGAAAATCTTTGGAGGGAGCTGAAATTCCGTATTGCCCAGTGACACCCCCGAAACCTGAAGGATCTGTATGGAGGAGTGGGCCAAAATCCCTGCTGCAGTGTGTGCAAACCTGGTCAAGAACTACAGGAAACGTATGATCTCTGTAATTGCAAACAAAGGTTTCTGTACCAAATATTAAGTTCTGCTTTTCTGATGTATCAAATACTTATGTCATGCAATAAAATGCAAATGAATTACTTAAAAATCATACAATGTGATTTTCTGGATTTTTTTTTAGATTCCGTCACTCACAGTTGAAGAGTACCTATGATAAAAATTACAGACTTCTACATGCTTTGTAAGTGGGAAAACCTGCAAAATCGGCAGTGTATCAAATACTTGTTCTCCCCTCTGTATATTGCCAACTACTTTAATTAATTTTTCATTGGCAAGATAAGCAAATAACAAAAGTTGTATATCCAAAGTATATCTGCCCAAATTATGAAAGACAAGAATTGTTCTTTTGAATTCTGCAAAGTCATTGTGGAAGAGGTGAAAAAATTGTTGTCTATCAACAATGACAAGCCCCCAGGGCAATCTGGATGGAAAATTACTGAGGATAATAGTGGACGATATTGCCACTCCTATTTGCCACATCTTCAATGTAAGCCTACTAGAAAGTGTGTGCCCTCAGGGCTGGAGGGAAGCTAAAGTCATTCCGCTACCCACGAATAGTAAAGCCCCATTTACTAGCTCAAATAGCCAACCATTCAGCCTGTTACCAACCCTTAGTAAATCTCTGGAAAAAATGGTGTTTAACCAGATACAATGCTATTTCACAGTAAACAAATAGACAACAGACTTTCAGCATGCTTATAGGGAAGGACACTCAACAAGCACAGCACTTACACAAATGACTGATGATTGGCTGAGAGAAATTGATGATAAAATTATTGTGGGCTTTTGACATTATCGATTATAGTCTGCTGCAGAAGAAAAGTATGTGTTATGGCTTTACACCCCCTGCTTTAATGTGGATAAAGAGTTACTTGTCTAACAGAACACAGAGGGTGTTCTTTAATGGAAGCCTCTCAAACTTAATCCAGGTAGAATCAGGAATCTAAATGCCTGGCTATGAAAAGCCAAGTGACATTCATTCCTGATGTATTTACCTGCTGCAACCTCTAAAACTACTATGATTATTATTCGACCCGGCTGGTCATCTATGAACATTTGAACATCTTGGAGAAAGATCTGGCCTTAATGGCCATTAATTGTTATAATCTACACCCGGCACAGCCAGAAGAGGACTGGCCACCCCTCAGAGGCTGGTTCCTCTCTAGGTTTCTTCCTAGGTTTTGCCTTTCTAGGGAGTTTTTCTAAGCCACCGTGCTTCTACATCTGCATTGCTTGCTGTTTGGGGTTTTAGACTAGGTTTCTGTATAGCACTTTGTGACATCGGCTGATGTAAAAATGGCTTTATAAATACATTTGATTGATTGATTGAATTCCCCAGGGAAGCTGTTTAGGCCCCATATTTTTTTCAATCAACTAACGACAGGCGGATGACTCAACATTATACATGTCAGCTACTACAGCAACTGAACTGACTGCAACACTTAACAAAGAGCTGTAGTTAGTTTCGGAATGTGTAGCAAGGAATAAGTTAGTCCAAAATATTTGCAAAACTAAAAACGTTGTATTTGGGACTAATCATTCAGTAAACCCTAAACCTCAACTACATCTCGAAATGAATAATGGGGAAATTAAGCAAGTTGAGGTGACTAACCCTGGATTGTAAACTGTCATGGTCAAAACATTGATACAACAGTAGCTAAAATGGGGAGAAGACTGTCCATAATAAAGTCCTGCAGTACCTTCTTAACAGCACTATCAACAAGGCAGGTCCTACAGGCTCTAGTTCTGTCGCACCTGGACTACTGTTCAGTCGTGTGGTCAGGTGAAACAAAGAGGGACTTAGGAAAATTGCAATTGGCTCAGAACAGGGCAGCACGGAGCTAACATCAATAATATGCTTGTCAAACTCTCCTGGCTCAAAGTGGAGGAGAGTTTGACTTCATCACTAATTGTATTTGTGAGA
Organism: Thymallus thymallus; assembly: GCA_023634145.1. NCBI lineage: Eukaryota > Metazoa > Chordata > Actinopteri > Salmoniformes > Salmonidae > Thymallus > Thymallus thymallus. The sequence goes on along the minus strand of CM042414.1, from coordinate 38,286,600 downwards.
GGTATTGACATGTTGAATGCACCGAGCTGTCTGTTTAAACAACTAGCACACAGCCCAGACACCCATGCATACACCACAAGACATGCCACCAGAGGTCTCTCCAGAACAGACTATGGCGGGCGCACAGTACTACATAGAGCCATGACTACATGGAACTCTATTCCACATAAGGTAACTGATGCAAGCAATAGAATCTGATAAAAATCTGATAAAAATACACCTTATGGAACAGCAGGTCCTCTTGGGCCTGTCATGACATATATTGTCCCCCAGGCAAAAAGTAATCCCCCCCACCCTCCCTGCGTCACAATGGGATTTGATCAACTATTAGCGTTGCTATATCAACAGTATGATGACCTAATTATTAAAATTTTGTAGATCATTGTAGCCTAAATGATGTTATTTTCATCCCACTATGTAAACAAGGCTGATTTACGCTACAATTGTGCTGTTTAAACAAGTTTGATTAGCTAATAAAATGAAAACATTACTTCAAATTACTTTTGGGTACCTTGGTAACATTACAACAACATGAAATCCATGTCTTAAACATTGCTACGTATCAGAAATAGCAAAGAAAACGTGTAATCTGCTTGACACATTGTTACTTACCTTACAGATCAAAATCAGTTAGTTTCATTCACTGGCTTGTCTGGCTGTCATGTTTTTATATTAACCTGCGCTTCCCTTATCTACACTGAATTAGTATATATATTTGTTTTATATCTGGCATAGCTCATTAGTACACAATATACATGTATCAATTGTAGATCCTAGGATACAACAATTAATAATGTGGAACTATTAAATACCATCGAAGGATACCTTACCTTACCACAACTTTTACACCTTGTGAAACAGCTGTGAAAACCAACATGGCAATATTTAAGATTTTCAAATATAAACTTTGATATTTTGGTACAGTTGTTTCATTCATTTCTCTTCACAGATTTTTTTTTGTACACTCACATTGCAATCATAGACTAAAATACCGAATTCTGGTGTGTGGAATATAGAGGAGGTGGAAGCTGTGTGGGTGGGAGGTTTTGTCTGTCACTTGTTCTCAACAGGCAGCCAGTCTCGGAAGGGGGACTTGAAGAGGGAGACTGCTAAGTCCAGGCACTTCTGCTCCCTTTGTTCTGAGTGTTTGCAGTGCTAGTGTTTTTAGCTAATCCGTGTATCTCACATATTATGTGCCCAGTATGATAGAGCAAGAAAACTTTCTTAGCAGATAATGACAACAACAGTAGCTGTAGATGATGTAATGAAAAGTTGGAGGGTGATTGGTAATGGAGGACATCAGGTGGATCCACATCCGGGTGTTGAGCAGAACTTCTAGGTCCTGGAGAACAGGAGCAGAGTTAAAAGGAACAGGGTAAGAGACATAGATGTAATCAAGCAAACACACACCGGTTACACTTAACTGTGAAAAACTTTGATAGATTAGTGCAGTGATATAAATGGAAGATATGTACTGTTCAACAGCCTACTTCAAGCTGGTCGCCCTCCGACTCAGAGCACAGAGAATCAGACTGATCCGAACTCACTGGTTCTGGTGGATGGGATACCTCGTAGGGGACAGGAGGTATCCCATCTAAAGTCCTTTGGATAGGAACATTGAAGAGGTAAATGTTTTTAAGCTCAGAATAACTTCCAATTTTTACTTTCTCAAATGTCAACCAAAGCTTAACATATTTTGTCTATTGGGCTTCACCGAAGTGTAGGGCGTCAGGGCTTTCAGTGGTCGACCGTCCAACTGGAGAAGGTTGTTGGCTTTCACTGAGGTAACCTTAGGAAGACAAAGAGAAACATATCAGTGTTAGGGAAACTAAAACTAGATTCAGGTTATTTTGTGTACAAATGTAAATAGTTATTATCTGAGATATTTTATAACCACTTTAACAGATGGTGACCCCAGCTATGAGTGAAAGAGCAGCGAGGTTTCCCAGGTCTCGCCTTCCTTTCGTCCTTCCTCCAAACCAAGTAATTTTCCCGGGTGTCGAAGCACTTGGTCTCCTTCTTGATTCTGCTCCATTAGCTCTCCTCCTGTTTCTCCTGCGCCTTGTTGATGTTAAGTCTCACCTTGATTGATAACAGGAATAAATGCAATTATATTTCATATTACAAATAAATGTCTTACATATCACTTGGAGGGCCAGAAAATAAAATAACAGCGGACAATCATTTTTACCTGGTCAAAAACCTCCACGTGCTTCTAAGTCCGTGCCTGAAGGTGGTCCTCGAAGGCGTTCTGATCTGGTTTGACAACTTCCACCACATCAGGTAGGGTTTCAGTGATCTGAAAGTATGTTATACAAAAATAGCAATAGACAAACAACAACACAATTTCAATGACAAATTTGAAAGACTACAGTATATGCAATAATTGTATATAGAATTGCATTGTTTACCTTAGTCAACAGCTGCGGCTCCAGTCCGTACTCGGTGGAGGCCTGGACTCTGCTGTTGTGTACAAAGATAATTACCTTCAGGTTGTTCTCCCACCGTTCCTGGTACTCGTCAAGGGACTTGCCCATTGCAGTCTTGAGGGTCTGGTTGGTCCATTCATCCAAACCTGGAAGAGGGGGTAGAAAAGCGATACATTATCTATTGACAATGGAAGATATTGAAATGTCTGATTATGTACCCTGGAAATACAAACTGTAAAATATAAATAAAACAAACCATTGGTGACAGAATATAACCTATAACATCTGTACCTTGTTTCAACGTTCATGACCTCGGTCACTCAAGGTGACCTCAGGAAAACCGTGGGTGTTGAAGTTGTCCATCATCACCTTGGAGGTGCTCGCCAGTCTCGTCCTTGATGCGTATCATACAAAACATAAATACAATTTTTGCTTCCAAGCACCCTTTTTATTGGATTACAGAAGGGAATTTAGAGTTAAGGACGTGTTCTTCCTTTACTGACCATATTGGGTATTGCCTCCAGTGATCGGTCGCCGTCAGACACCAGCTGTTGCCATTCCTGGATTTCGTGACGGTTTTGATGAGGTCCACCCCTAACATTTAAAGTGTTAGAGACAAGATTAATGTATTCTTACCTGTATATGTGTCATACTGTATGCAGATGTTCGTACTTGTAAGGTTACTGACACACACATTCTATAATATTGAACTCTGTGGTCAAATAAAGCAACCATTACAAAACAACTTATCAGGGCATGGTGAAACAACTTTGATGGGCTTCAACTCTGACCCCACAATCTTCACCCTCAAACTAGGCCAGACAAGATACTGACTAGACTAGACAAGGTCTAGGCAGGCTAGACAGGGTACTGACCTTTAAGCACAATGTGACAAACTGAAACATTGTGTGCTTTCTGATAGGACATTAATTGAAATCATAATAAGTTCAGGTGTAAAAGAATGTGATTGATAAACAAAAGGTCATTTCAGTTGCCCAGCTGTCCACCTCCTTGACAATTGCATGTCAGAAGAAGTGTAGGTTGATTTTGGCAATCATGCAATTCACTCCGAAATGGCCAGCATGCATCTCGGTCAGCACGGCCTCCGTCTCCTCCTTAGTATAACCCTCCTGTGTGGCTGCCCATCTGTAATGATGATTTCTCTGGTATTGAATTATTTAATATGTGAGGAGGAAACACAATGCTCAACCAAAGAGTTGACACAAACATGTATTATTAGACGGATCCGGTTTCCTCATCACAAACCACCAGGTGAGTGTAGCTTGTCATAGGAACCCTGAATTACATTTTCCTGGAGCTTATATACTGAATAACTGTTACATATAAGGTAATCCTTCAGCTAGCTTCTATGAGCAGAGTGCCCAAGTATCCTTCATGATAGCCTGTGTCTCCAATGACACAAAATGCTTAGGAACCACATTCTATGTAAAGGTCAAAACTAGAATAGTTTCTATCCTGGTTACCAACTCAGCAAACACATTCCTTAGATGAGGCCTCCTAGAAACACGTAATATCACCATCCTTCCCCCGTAGGTACATATGATTGCCTAACAAGTTGGAAGAGACAAGTTGTTGAAATACTCAAGTCAAATTGGCACTGCTGTCTTTTTCTCTCTATCTCTCTCACTCTCGCTCTCTCTCTCTCTCTCTCTCTCTCTCTCTCTCTCCCGCTCTCACTTTAATCCTTTCTTTCACACTTTCTTCCTCTCCCCCCCCTCTCTCTCTGTCTGTGTCTGTCTAGCGAAAACAGCTACACTCTTTGAACAAAACGGTTATACCTTGAACCTAAAAGGGTTTTTTGTCTGTCCCCATAGGAGAACCCTTTGGATAACCCTTTTTGGTTCCAAGTAGAACCATTGTGGGTTCCATGAAGAACCATTTCCACAGAGGGTTCTCCTATGGGGACTGCCAAAGAACTCTTTTAGGTTCTAGATTGCATCGTTTGTTCAAAGAGTGTAGGTGTCTTCGCTAGACAGACACAGACAGAGAGAGAGGGGGGAGAGAGATGGACAGCCGAATAACCCTTTTTTTGTAAGAGTGTAGTTAAAGGCATTTGGAATTACCATAAATGCTTACACCTATCTAGTTGATTGATTAGGTTTATCTTATAGCTAGATACCTCAATATGACAGACATATAACTATATGTATAGCTAGCAACACGTAGTTGACCAACTAGCTAGATGGAAAATGGTTGTACATAGCTAAATCCGTCCAGTTATCAGTGGTTCCTTCATAGTACTTCACCTGGTTGGAAAGATAAAAGAAAAACTCAGCTTAACGTTACCCTGAATTGTGAATTTCTCTGATCCCTATGAATGTTGCGCCTCTTTTCAAGTTCAGTGGTGCCTTCATAGAACTTCGCCTGGTTGGAAAAATAAAATAAAATCTCATTGTGGATGTCATTGAAGTGCAAGCTACATATACACGAAAGCTACGATAACAGTTACAGTAGCTAGCTAGCTAGCTAACTTTAGCTAAATAAAACTGTCTGGCTAGCTAGCTAGCAAAGTCAATCTAAGTAGCTAGCAAAGTCAATCTAAAAACAGCTCAATTATTTATTCCTTTTTAACAATATTTTCTTATATAAAGACAAATACATGGTAAAGAAAGAGTGTTCTCTTTCCAGTCTTTTCGGTCTTCTGAAGCTGTAGGTAGTCAGCAAGTAGTCACCGTCAAAAACACCGTCCTTGGAGAGCAATTCAAAGGTAATAATTTTGTATGGATTGAGCAAGTACAGCCCGCGTCACCCATCCTTTCCGACCGCTACAAGGTAAAATAGCAACAAGCATAGCAACGGAGTCTTTGGTTCATTAAGTAAGCCGGTCAGAATTTTGCAAGTTCTAGCAACAGCTCTAGCAAAACAGAAGTTAGAACTCATTGAATCACTGTGACGCAGATGGGGGATACTTTTTGGCAGGGGGACACTATTTGGCATGACAGTCCCCATACGGGCTTGGGCCCAGCCCCTGATTCACACAATTGACCAGTCACATTTATTTAATATGCAGTTAATTTTGTAGTTTTTTTAATCAATGCAGGGCCCAGTTACCCACGTGAGCTCCATGCCTCCTCTCCTCCCCCCATCTGATGATTAACGGAGTGGCAGCAGGCAGCAGCAGGCTGTCTACACTCATTGAAAGCGGGCCCCTGAGTCTTCCTGTGGTTGGCGGTTGCAGTGAAAAAAAAAACATATACAACATATATAATATATATATATAATATATACTGTATATACTTCCTTAATATAGTTTGTTTTGCTGCTTCTTGTGCCCCCCATGGGCCTGGGCCTAGGGGCTTCACCCCCTGCATTAATCCAGCCCTGAATTACATAGTAGAAGAAAAAGGTATAAGATATATTAAATTATCAACACAGGTACTTTATATAACGGAGTCACTAGACCCCAACTCTGACTCTCAATCTTAAGTATTATTGTTTACTGTAGATGCTACCCATTCTGGTTAAAAATAAGGTTGGCGAATGATGGTTCCTTTCTCTGTTCACAAATCCACCCCAACAAGGGACTGGCAGAGTGTGCCAGCAGTGAACAATAGACTGTCAGCCATTCTTCAGAAGCTTTATCCAGCTCAAATCCCACACTGGAAGCACTAGTGTCAGAAGCAAGCATATATTATTGAACAACAAAAACAATAGGAACAGCATGAAATACATGAAAGAAACAGGGGCACAATGGTGGACCTCAAGGGTGAGCTACAGCTGGCTTCCATCTGAGGAGGGAGGGCGTATAATATGCTGTTCTCAAACAAGGCGTCAAAGAGTTTGTTATGACACTTTAACTTATAGCAGATTTTTTTTTTCCTTCATATACTCTGTGTAATTTGTGTTTAAACTTTATAACTCATCTGTAGGACTAGTTATGTTGTGACAGTGCACTCGTTTCAGGAAAGTGTTGGAGAGCCAAAGAGCAACAGGCACATTTCAGCAACAAAGTCGGATGCCTCAGCCTGTCGACTCCACAGGAACTCAGTGAGGTTAGCACCCATCCCTGCACAGAGCTCCTCTATCCTAGGGAGGCTTCTTTTCTATGTCCCTGTACTTATCTGCGCTCCACTCTCTCTTATGGAGCTGTGGAGTGGCAGGCATGGAGGGCTGTCAGGGAGAGAGAGGGTAGACGAGTTAGCGAACGAACAGGGCTCTTCACTCCTCTCCTCTGCTTCACTCCTCTCTGACAATGAGGCCCTTGCCAGCTTGGCACTTGTGACTTTGAACAGGTGCAGGGAGATTTGGGGACAAGAGGCTGGAGGCTGTTGACAGGTTGCCCTGAGGAAATCTTTAAGAAGACTCAAACCACACCAAAAAAGACATGATGGTGAGTTGCACACTCTTAGAAATAAGGGTTCCAAAAGGGTTCTTCTTGAAGGGTTGAGGTTCTACCCAGAACCATTTGCTTCTGAATGTTTTTTTGTTGAAGAAATAGTTCTTCAAGGGTTCTTTGTAAGACTAAGGGTTCCATTAAGAACCCTTTTCACCCAAACAACCCTTTTTGGAAGAAATAATTCTTCAAGGATTGTTGAAATCACGAAATCCTCACCCTCAAATATTCACCCATGTTTCAAATGGTATTTTTAAATGTAGATGTACTATGTGGAATTCCCTTAATCAAGTCATTTTACTGCCATAGTTGATATCTTTTTCCATCATTTCATGCCATACAATAGTTATTTTTTGGGGCATTTTCATGCTTTAATGGGATAGAGACAGTAGAGAGATAGACATGAAAGATGGGGAGAGAGGAGATTACATGTAGGAAATGGCCCAGGTTGGACTCAAACCCAGCCTGCTGCTGTATGGACTCAGCCATTTGGTATGCACTCTACCGTTGAGCCACTGAGGTGCCCACCAAATATGTTAATTGATTAGTCCCTCCAAGGTGAGATACATTGTGTGTAGGTGTTTAAGGCTGTGGAGAGACCATAGAGACAAGGGTTGAGTTGAGGGGCACTTGTCTGTTGAAGATCTTTTTTAATGTTTTAATACATGCTGTACAACACTTAACTTTTTATGGGACTCCCTGGTGGCTCACTGGTAGAGCACTTACCATAAGGCTTTGTCCTTACTACAGCTGTCCGGCAAATTAATTCTTTAAAAATCATACAATGTGATTTTCTGGATTTTTGTTTTAGATTCCGTCTCTCACAGTTGAAGTGTACCTATGATACAAATTACAGACCTCTACATGCTTTGTAAGTAGGAAAACCTGCAAAATCGGCAGTGTATCAAATACTTGTTCTCCCCACTGTATATAACGTGCTCTCTGCGGGAAAGATCATGTATTGAACCCTCAATCTTCAGAACAGCACGGCTGTGCTCTTACCTAATGAGCCACCATATTAGTTTAGATTTGGCCATTCTAACTACAACCTCTGGAGGGAGGGAGGTACTGTTATGCTGTAATTTACAGGTATAACAGTACAATACGAAAGGATGTTTCATACATAACCTCACCTGGGTTTGATCCAGGCATCAAACCAAAGTGTAACAGGATCTGCAGCCTTACATATTGAGCTATATAATTGTCAGCTTGGTATGGCTTTGAAATATCTACGCCAAATTGATGTGGATTAAGCCTAGTCCTAGACTAAAATTTTATTTTTGTCTAGGACTAGGCTTAATCCATGTCTGCGAAACTGGCTGAATGTATTGCATGGGATTCTATTCTAACAATGATTTGTAAGAGACACTTTCACATGGGATAAATGACCATGCAAGAGGGACCAGAACCACTTAGCACATATAGGATTTGAAACTATAACCTCGCCACTTAGAAAAGCATGCAGTCTTAGGCGTATTGTATGTCTTTACCACTACACCTATAACCCAGCCCAACAGAGAGTGTTTCTAAGAGCAACATTCGGGTCGTCACACGTCCTCTTCTACAAAACAAGTGTGACATATCAATAGTGATTACTTTGGTGTCTCTACAATTCGAATACCTACCCTTGATTACAAATTAGTTCACACCCCTTCACTCTGTTCACACATTGGGCGAGTTCGAGTGGATCTGATTTTCTAAATGAGGGTCAACATTGGTCACCGACTTTCAAAATGTGCTGCATTATGGGGATACAAATTGTCCGACTTGTGAATGCATGACCTTTTGCGACTTCATGTCAAGAACCATGTGATCAAAGGTCATGACGTTACGTCTGCAGTCGATTGGAAATTTCTGCAGTTGCTCCCCACCAACTGCAACTTCAAGTTGAAACAAAAGCATTGTGGGAAACGACCTTCTTCTGTTTCTTTTTAATGCTAAAGGCACTACATTCACATACATTGTTGATGTCACCACCTATCATTGAAAATGGCATGTTTACTGTTTTGGGTGTATTACTAACCTATTGAAATATGCCTACATTTGTCAACTTTAATGAATAGCAGAATACCTCCTTGGACCATGATGATGATCCTGCTCAGCTTACTGTAGGAAAAGTGGAATTTCGATAACATCCACTTCATCGCCAATCCTACAAACAGCAGAAGTTGTCCGACTTGCTGTTGGAGCTTAAGGACCTCCTCCGACTTCACTCTCTGACTTGTGTCTATAGTCGGCTACTTTCGGCTTACCTCTCGAACGGGCCCAATGTGTGATCACCTGTCCATCTGTGTATGAATTGATACCAGAAGCTGGATTGAAGTGACAGAAGATCAGAAACTTCAGAGAATCCAGGTAAGTTTGAGTCTAGCTAAGGACTTTATGGTGAAAGGTGGACTATTTTAATTCTAGCATTTGTTTCTTGCTTTTTTGGTAGAAATGAACTATACAGCCTGGACAAACGATGAGGTGTGCCAGTGGCTTGAACAATAAAGTACCTATCTATCTATCTATCTATCTATCTATCTATCTATCTATCTATCTATCTATCTATCTATCTATCTATCTATCTATCTATCTATCTATCTATCTATCTATCTATCTATCTATCTATCTATCTATCTATCTATCTATCTATCTATCTATCTATCTATCTATCTATCTATCTATCTAAGAGGGTTTGGGTGATTACACAAACACCTTTTCTGGTGAGATGGTATAATGCATAATCAATGTCCGCGTTGTCCAGAACACAGAAGAAATATCTAAAGCATCTTGGGGTCTAAGAAATTGAAACACAAAAAATTTAGTTTTTTATTTGTTATTGTAAATCTAAGTATAGATGACAACTACAGAACATCTATGTTGCTATCATTGTAAGACATACGTTTGTTCAGAAATATGGATATGAACCTGTTTTCAGACCACTGATATCGGACTTGTTAAAAATTCAAGTTGACGGGGTGACCATCAATGTTGACAGCGAACAGCACATAATCAAAGGGGTGCTTGTATCTATTCTAATCTTTCTGCTCTCTCTGGCTGGATTCTTCACTTGTTTAGCAATAGTGTCATTTGGACCACCTTGACAGAAAAGCTTTGTATGGTGTGACAGGACTCTGCCCTTTGACGTAATACCTCACTTTGTGGATTCTGAGAAGTTTCCCCCAGATGTCATGCATGATGTTCTGCAAGGCACCATTCCACACATAATTAAGTTGGTATTGCAACAGTTTCATGGTGAGAAAACTGTAACCCTCCACCAGTTCAATACTCAGTTGGAAGCATTTTGCTTTGGCCAGAATAACAAGAAGCATAAGCCCGTTCCTCTAAAACAATCCATTCTCCATGATGCAGCTCTTCCAGGGAAAGAGGTAGAAAAGTGGACTCTCTTCTGCCTTCTTCCACTTCCGATTGGCAGCTTTGTTCCTGAAGACAACCCTCACTGGCATCTGTACATGCTTCTACGGAACATTTGTGATATTATCTTAGCCCCACAAATCAATTTCAGTTGGCTTGGTTACCTGTCCTCACTGATCTCTGAATTTCTGGCAGAGCTACAGATCCTTTTCCCTGGCAAATTTACCCCCAAAACACACTATCTTGTACACTATTCACGACTTATTAGTGAATTTGAGCCTCTCAGAGTAGATTGGTGCATGCGGTTTGAGGCCAAACATTTGTATTTCAAGTGGCTATCATCTGTTGTATGCCACTTCCAGAATGTTTCTCTTACATTAGCAAAAAGATATCAGATGCGCCAGTGTTGGGATATTCAGAATAGTACGACCACTGATGCGGCACCTGGTGCATGTACTGAAGTGCCTTTTTCCAGACTGCAAGAACTGAAAAAAGTGATCACCTCTGAGGACATCCCAAATGAAACAGTCAGGAAGACTAACATAATTGTAATTTACAGTACCACATACAAAGTTGGAGATTTTTTAGTCCTTGATGTAGTCCATGGGGAGGAGGTCCCAATTGTTAAGTTCCAGGGCCAGTGGCTGATTTGTGGATGTGTGTATACATCTATACATTTTGAGGAGCACCTTCATGCTTACAGTGTCCAAGACACAAGGAAGTGGGTTGCCTTCAAGCCGGGGACGAAGCAGATTTCCACCCATTATATGCAGACGATAACGATAACCTGTTCATCACTCTATACCACAAGCCAATAGGACATGGTGTCAGAGAAGACGCATACAGTGTGAGCTATAGCCTACATATCAATATATGAGAACAACCATTATTTCTTTCCAAATATTAACTTAATTGTCTTTTGTTTTGAAGAGAATGACATTGATGGAGCAACCCTCAAAATTCTTACTGAGAGGATGGCAGAGAGATTAATCCTATCAATAAAAAAAGAAGCACAGTTCCTTAAGTCTCTTGAGCACTTGAAGTCATCATCATCAACAACAACAAATGAGAACAGGTCAAGTATATCCTGTGATGATACTGCAATTCTGGTCATTCTGTTGGAAAAACTTTGTTTCAGTCTAGTCCCAGTCTGTTCAGTAATATTTCACAAAGCTCAGTCTAACACATTCTTGCATTTTCACAAAATACAAAGGCCTCATGATGAGCAAACAGCCAGGCCTGCTTCACTGGGTCGGTTTGCTTTCCCCAAAGTGTTACAGGATGCACTTGAGGCAAAGGACACAGAACTTTTGGCCCCTCTGAGAACCAAGATAAGATCGGTTCTGATCCAAGCACTGTATGACACCCTCAGCAGCCAAACAACGTAGGTTACTGGATCTGAAAGGAAGCGCAATTCACTGGTTCAGCCAAGCCAGCTTCTCCGCATAAACATGAATATGAATATAATAATGAGTTATATGGTGGCACAATCTAGAATATTTCATACATTTCATATTCATATATTATAGAAAATAGTTTTACTCCATTCTTTTCGTTGTCATTTCAGCCTTTGGAAACAATGTATAACTTAAGCATACCGTAAGTCTTCTTCGTAAACTATCATGTACACGTCATCTTTGTGGTTATTCTTACTATATTGCTTGTGTCATTTTGTTGAATGCATTATATGCTCAGGAGGATGGAGACTGTGGAGAGGATGAAAGGAGCATTCAAGCTCATATCCGTGGTATGTCTATAGAGATGCTTAAGGTACACCCAAATATGAAATCCTTAAAGGAGGGAATGAGCCGAACCCGTGCATACCGAAAATAGTAATAATATAATAATAATTATTATTATAATAATAATTATTATTATTATTATAATAATAATAATAATAATAATAAATAATTGTATTTCCTCATTACTCATTCGGGATGCAATTTTACTGCTGCCTTCCCTTTTCAGAGAGGACTCATCCATCACTGTACGAAAGGTAAATACTTCAGCTCAAAGTGTGTTGTCTACGAATAGGTGTTATCCACAGTATGCCAACGTGGATGTAATTGCTGTTATCGTTTTGCTGTATTCACAGCAAGTTTTACTTACTGATATGTATCTGTTGTTGTTGCATAGGAGCCAAATGTGTCTACTCCAGCAATCATGCTCCATAACAAAGAGGAGGGAAACCCTTTGCAGGCACGTAGGATAACCCTATACCTGGATGGTATACACGTTTTGACTGAGGACAGCAGCATGGACATATCATATGCCATGAGTGAATTAATGTCACTCTATTTTGTTTTTGGAGTCCAGTACCCAAAATAACTTTTTTTTTAAACTCTAATTTTCATTGAAAGATTTGTTTTTGGGTATCAAGGACCACAGTGCTGTACCAATTTCACTGAAGAGACGGTACAACTGTGTGGGTAGTAGTAAAGTAGACTAGACTGTTGCAGCATGGGATGATTTTGTGATAAATGTAGGTTTAGTTCAAATGGAATGGTCAATTCCTGCTGCTGCCCAGTACTGTGTTTTTCTAAATATTGATACATTACTCTTTATTCAATACATATTTTTGATCATTATTAAAGTTACAGTAAGCAAAGTTGTTTTGTACCTGTTATAAAACAGGAATTTATTTTTACTGAAAAGTATTTCAACATTATTTAAATAAATTCCATAATTTTCACCTGATTGTGTACCAGTGGAGGCTGTTAGTATAGGAGTTGGAGGACAGGCTTATTCAATCTGTTCAACTGTCACCATTATGTGCCCATACTCCTACTGCTCTAATTGAACCCTGCATTACTTTGTTGTTTGTAAATGGCTTGCTGCTTCATCTGGTGTAGTAAGTGGACCTTGTCTTTTTTCTCTTCCCTCTCTGCTATGTCACCGATGCTGGAGATGACATGAATTCATCTGCTGAGGGCAGCCTGATGTGCCTGGCTTGTGTCCTGTCATGTTGCTGATTCCACTGGGCCTATGCTCACTTTTGACCTGTTCCCCCTGGGACCTACACAGCCTCTCATGTTCTGTTGGCTTATCCTCAGAGAGTCTCTCCTCCTTATCCATCATTGTTACAAGATTTGTAAATAAAATACAAATTCTCATTAAGAATTGTTTTAATGTTTTCTCAAGTAAATATTGGTAATTGTAACATAGATTGTTAAAACGGTGGATTACCACAATATATAATATGGGATTAAATAGTTTTGCCTCATCTGTAGAATACAATATGGTTCTTTGTAGAATCCTCAGAAGACGAGGGTTATAGGTGAAAGGTTCTTTTTAGAGACCCTGGGTGGGTTCTAGATTAAACCCTTGCAATATAAAAGGGTTCTCAGTGGAACCCCCTTGGGCGGGTTCTTGTAAGCACCCTTAGAAGGTGAAAAGGTTCTGGATGAAACCATCACACCATAGAAGGGTTCTCTGTAGAACCTCTCATAGGGGTTCTAGGTGGAACCTTTCCCAGACAGTTCTAGGTATAACGCTTTATGTAGGGTTCTTAGTAGAACCCTCTGAAATGGTCCCAGATGGAACCTTTTAAAAGGTTCTACCAGGAACCAAAAACGGTTCTCCTATGGGGACAAGCCGAAGAATCCAAAATGGTTCTAGTTAGCACCTTTATTTCTAAGAGTTCACTATGGCCAGTGAATTCTAGTCTTTTAAGGCAAGACTTCAACCTTTCAAGGCAAGACTTACAGCCTTTCAAGGCAAGACTGGTGTGGGTAGTCCTGCACTGAACATGGCTAACTTCTAGAGTTTTAATGTACTGTATGTGGGATGGCTCCTTTCATGTGTGTGTCGTTACTTCCTGATGATGATCAAGTGGACAGGACAAGGTTTTCCATCTGCTGGTCTATATCACATGGAGGTACTGGAGGTGCTGTTGGGTGTATCCTCCATTGATTCCCATTAAGCTGGTCTATGCCTCATCCATCACCGTTTGACACATTAGTTGCCCGCCTGTCTGTCTGCTGCTTAGCAAAGCATTTGGCCTCTAAGAAGAGAGAGAGAGATGTGGAGAGCGAGAGAGAAAGAGAGAGAGCACCAAGGTATGGCAGAATTGAGATGGTGGAGGTAATGAACTGCTCCCACCCTTGCTCACCTCTATCTGTGGTTATCTGCCCACCATCTGAGCAGAGAGCAGCCTCTGAGGATAACTAAGACTGATGATGGATAGGAAGGAGTCACGGAAGCAAGCTGGTATGTTGTTCAGATCGACCAAAACATTCACGATAACCACTTAATGGAACCTCTAAAGAGCATAAGTTAGTAAACATTCACCAGAGGTACAGTACAATCTACAGGTAACGTTATAGATAGTAGAGCCACAGGAGGGTTAGACATCAAACCATTTATATTATTTGGCCAATGTGTTTTAATGGATGTAGTTAGCACCTGAACTCTAGACAAGATAATGATAAAACATTAACCTGTGGCAATACTGCAGCAACTGCATTATGCCATGGCATGAAGTTTTAATTAAACCATGTGGTGCCGTATCTTAGCTGTCAGCTAAAGTTTAGGCATTACTTCCGAATGGTTTAGGTTAGGTTCAAGGTTAGGAATAGGGTTAAACTTAAGTTTAGGTATTAATTCTGAGTGGTTAAGTTAAGGTTAATATTTGGGAAAGACTTAAAACAAACAAACAAAAAACTAGTGCCTAGCACTGGGATTGAACACGAGACCCTCAGACCCGGTGTCTGCCGCTTAAATCCCCATCCCCCATCCCAATCCATATCCACTATGCCCTAGCAAGCCTCAAGCCTACTAAAACGGTAATAGGCGCTCACGGTATAGCTTCCACATTTCACCAGGTCCAAACATGATCTGCTACATGCAGAATCGGCACCTCCTGGCATATCCCATAAGAGAATGGGCTGTGTAAACACATTCATACATGTCTAAATACACCCAGACCTATCCTAGACACGAAAGCACACATGCTAGTCAGGGAAGGAGCCTCTTCCTTGGGTGTCCTCTGTACATGAGACCCTATGGGGCAGACAGGAGAGAGGGTCAGAGAGAGGGCGAGAGGAAGAGACAGACAGACAGACGGACGGACGGACGGACGGACCGACGGAGGGGGCAGGCCTGCCCTTAATTACTATTTAATCATAATTACAGGCAGACTGCAGACTGAAGGCTCTATTTAAGGAGCGACTGAAGAGGTTGAACAGCAGGAAGAGGTTGATCGTCTGAGTGGCAGTAATGTCCTCCCCTGACGGTGGGAGAGCGAGCAGAGAGGAGGGTGACAAGGTTGGCAGGGGAGTCCGGTGCCTAAAATAGGGAAGCCAAGGCAAAGACCATGTGAAACGTTGAATCTGCATGAAGAGACTAGCTTCTAAGAAGAATTAGTAGCTATCTTAGTAGCACGCACTTTCAATGGCCATTCTAAAATATAATACTTGTATAGTTGGATTTCATCCATTGGTAAAAAAAACAACAACACTGGTCTGTATTTCCAGATGACCTGAATGCTAACTGTGGCTTCAGTCCATTCCTCTGCATGTCTATTCCTTTCTGTTGATTAGGTGTTCACTCCCCCCCCAAAAAAAACAAGTTGCTTCAACTAATTATTATTAAGTAATGGGTTCCACTGCCTTTTTTTGTTTACTAAACTTTTCGGTGTTAACTGAACTTAAAATGTTTAGTTGGCCCAAACTTTGCTCAAGAGCTCCCAAGTGGCGCAGCAGTCTAAAGCACTGCATCTCAGTGCTAGAGGCATCACTACAGACACCCTGGTTCGATACCAGGCAGTATCACAACCGGCTGTGATTGGGAGTCCCGTAGGGCGGTACACAATTGGCCCAGTGTTGTTTGGCCGGTGTAGGCCGTCATTGTAAATAAGAATTTGTTCTTAACTGTCTAGTAACTGTCTAGTTAAATAAAGGTTAAATAAAAACAATATATATATATTGAGAAAACATAGGCAAAAATTCAGTAAACATAAAATGTTGTGTTTGCTCAACTCATGTAGGCCGGTCCAAAACCCCGGACTCACTTTTATCAACACTCTATGCAAAAGGTTTTATTGTCTTCTCAGGAATTCATCCTTCTCTGTGTTGCTCTCCCATTCTGTCACACCTCTGTGAAGCAATGGGTGCTGTTGACTTAACTCAACAGTAATGCTATTAGTTACAACTCTGATTTTGAATATCATTATGGCCAAAGGGTCTTAGTTTCATTATGTCATTCTCTTTGTTCCTATGAACCTGCTGTGGTGAGATCCACTCTCTTTCCTTCTCCCTCCTCTTTCTCCCATGAGCTATGGGCCATGGCACAAGCCATGTTCTTTTTTGTCTCTCCCTCTCTGGTCATGTCTAGATACTTAATGTTTTGTTAATGTCAGTATTGTCTTGTAACTTAATCTTTATGCCTTTTATGTGATTTCATAAATGTTACAATGTAACTCAATCTATTTGCCTTTTATAGAAAAGTCTCAGAACTTTGACCTTGCTTGACCTTTATATTGCTTTAACTCTAATTGCTAAATCCTCTTTATGTAATGAGATGAACATTTTAATAGACTTTGATCATACTAATTGCTTAGTGTTATCACAGATTGCATGTTAGTTCTATATAATACGCATATAAGATAAATATTACCTCACTACATTCATGTAATCCTCTTTTCATCTGCCGGCTCCAATCAGAATGCACATTGCCAGATTTCCCATGATTCACAGGGCACCATCGTATGCCAGAGTCGTCAGACACCATCTGTAGCGTGCAGAACATTGCCACTATATATCATGATGAGCTGGTTATCATGATACAGACATGGTCCAAACATCACAAAATCTGTCTATCATGATACAGACATGGTCTAAACATCACAAAATCTGGCTTTCATGATACAGATATGGTCCAAACATCACAAAATATGGCTATCGTGATACAGACATGGTCCAAACATCACAAAATCTGGCTATCATGATTCAGACATGGTCCAAACATCACAAAATATGGCTATCGTGATACAGACATGGTCTAAACATCACAAAATATGGCTATCGTGATACAGACATGGTCTAAACATCACAAAATATGGCTATCGTGATACAGACATGGTCTAAACATCACAAAATCTCACTCTCCCTTACCTTGTTTATCTTCTTCCCTCCAGAAGATCACCGTAGATGAATATTAGCCCAGTCATTTATATGTACAGATGTAGGATCTTAATTTGATCAACCTGTTGCAGGAGAATGTTCAACTTGCATTTTTTAGGTTAAAAAGGCTTCTGAAGTTTGTAATATCTAGACTTGATTTTCCCAAATGAAAAATGTATCTACCCCTACAAAAATGTTAATTCATTATAATCCACACAATAATTCACATTTGATGATGCTGCAGAATTTTTTTTCCTGCTGTAGGAAACTGTCTCTGTCATCTGTATTTACTATTGTCTCGCCACTTAATATAGTTACTGCTTAAAGCCAAACTATTTTATATAATTGATATATTCCATCTATTCAGCAGGTGACAGGTCTATTGTTGGCTGTTTGATAGCATTCTCAAACTCTAAATTCTGGATTAATACAAATATAACAGATTGTTTATGTATGAGGTTCAGAAATACCCCTTGTATCAACAGATCATTAGATTGTCTGTACGTCAAGGGGAACTAGATTATGTCCTCAGATTTGTTCAGTAGTCTTTGGATCCAGCAAACTGTGGAGGATTGACCCATCTCTGACACAGGAAATGTATGATTAGGACAGTATTTCTTGGAGTTGTTAGAATGGATTTGGCTGTGTCATCGTCCAGACCTTGGAGCTGAGAGAGCAGAACTAACAGTCTGAGGCTGAGGCATCAAATGGATCAGCTTTTGATAGCACACACACACACACACACACACACACACACACACACACACACACACACACACACACACACAGGGGTAGGACTCTTAACTCTCTGATTTCCTTCCAATTGCCAACCTTGGGGGCTGAAGCTTCTCACAAATTCTGTAAATATTGTTTTAATTGGACATGTCGATGGATTATCTCTTTCTTGACTTAAGGACTTTTATGTTATATGTTGTTGCATGTTTATTTATTTACTGAGTCCAAGTTTGTCATGATTTTTATTCCCTGTAGTCCTTGCCTGATTTCTTCACACTTGATTAGGCTGTGGATGTTCTCTCCCTGAAGCCATCACCCTCTTTTCACCTTGACTCTAATGGCATACTGACTAATTGTAATAAAAGACCACAGTGGTAGGTACGCCTATGATAAGTTATATGGGGATTAACGATAAGAAAATACAAGATTCATTGACACACACCCACACATGCAAATGAACACATTCATCTTATGCCGATTGGAAAATTGAGACAGTATCATACTGACTGATAAAATAACATAGATGCTAATCAGATGAATGAAAACTAATAACATCAATGGCCAATATCCTGGCAGCCATAACCCCTTACAGCATAAAATCACTTGCCTGGTTAATAAGCAATTGGCTGATTGACATTTGACAGCATATACATCTTTTATCAGTCACAGTATTGTTGTGGAAATTCTAACCAGAAAGATTCTTCAAAACAACTTATTTAATTATAAGAATTGCAATTCTGGAGCGGTTAACAATCACTCAATGAGTGTTGCTGCCGATAGAATTGTCGCTGCTGCTCAAGCCAGCCTCTGTTCTCTTCATTTCTCCGCACAGCTCTGCCCTTGAAAGATATGAAAAGAACAGGATGGACCAAAAACTGGTCACTCTCAGACGGCCCTTTGTCTTTTGGCCCTGTGACTAAGTTACTCAGAAACAAGAGAGGAAAGAGAAACAGACAGTGGAAATGTAAAGGTTTAAGGCTCATACTGTGCATGTGTATAACAAAGTTAGAAAATTCCCACCATAGTATGTTTTATGCATTTATAAATCTAGGAGAACTACAAACAAACGGGATATCAAAAAAATGCGTTTGGAGCATCAATGAACATCCTCAATTTATGGTTCACTTGTTCCATCCTGAGTGCAGACTAAGTGAATGCAATGTACTGTACTGTGAACAGGTGAACAGAAGAGTTGGGACTACAGCCAACATGCCTCAAATTAAATCAATCTTATTTTAATTGTCACATGCTTCGTAAACAACAGGTGTAGACTAACAGTAACATGCTTACTTATGGGCCCTTCCCAACAATGCAGAATATAATAAAAAATAAAAGAATAGTAGCATGAGGAATAAATACACATTGAGCAATGATAGCTTGGCTATATACATGGGGTGCCAGTACCAAGTCGATGTGCAGGGAACAAGGACATTGAGGTAGATATATGCATGGATGTAGTGGTAAAGTGACTAGGCAACAGGATAGATAATACACAGTAGCAGCAGTGTATGTGATGCGTGTGTAAGTGTGTCTGTGTGGCATCAGTGTGCCTATGTGTACGTGTTATGTGTGAGTGAGTGTGTACGTGTGTATGTGTTGGAGTGTCAGTACGTGTGAAAGTGTGGGTAGAGTCCAGTGTGTGTGCATGGAGTCAAAAAGAGCAAAAATTGTCAATGCAGATAGTCCAGGTAGCTATTTGGTTAACTATTTATCAGTCTTATGGCTTGGAGGTAGAAGCTGTTCAGGAGCCTTTTGGTCCCAGACTTAGCTCTCCGGTACCACTTGCCTTGCAGTATCAGAGAGAACAGTCTATGACTTAGGTAGCAGGAGTCTTCGACAATGTTTAGGGCTTTCCTCTGACACTGCCTGGTGTAGAGGTCCTGGATGACAAGGAATTTGGCCCCAGTGATGTACTGGATGAAAGGCACTACCCTCTGTAGCGCCTTGTGGTCGGACACCGAGCAGTTGCCGTACCAAGCAGTGATGCAGCCAGTCAAGAGGCTGTCAATGATTCAGCTGTAGAACTTTACCAGGATCTGAGGGCCCATGCCAAATCTTTTCAGCCTCCTGAGGAGGAAGAGGCATTGTTGTGCCCTCTTCATGACTGTGTTGGTGTGTTTGGTCCATGATAGGTCCTTAGCGATGTGGACACCAAAGATCTTTAAGCTCTCGACCTACTCCACTACAGCCTGTCGATGTAAATGGGTGCTTATTCAGCCCTCCGTTTCCTGTAGTCCACGATAAGCTCCTTTGTCTTGCTCACAAGTGATGGAGACAGCCAGGTCTCTTGCCTCCCAATAGGCTGTCTCTTCTTAGTTGGTGATCAGGCCCACCACAGTCGTGTCATCTGCAAACTTGATGATGGTGTTGGAGTCATGCGTGGCCACCAGTCTTGGGTGAACAGGGAGTACAGGAGGGGACTAAGCACACACCCCCTAAGGTACAACGTGGCGGATGTGTTGTTGCCTACCCTCACCAACTGGGCGGCCTGTCAGAAAGTCCAGGATCCAGTTGAAGAGGGAGATGTTCAGTCTCAGGGAGCTTAGCTTAGTGAGGGCACTATGGTGTTGAACACCGAGCTGTAGCCTATGAACAGCATTCTCACGTAGGTGTCAATTTTGTACAGGTGGGAAAGGGCAGTGTGGAGTGCCCATCTGTGGATCTGTTTGGGTGGTATGCGAATTGGAGTGGGTCCAGTGTTTCTGGGATGGTGGTGTTGATGTGAGCCATGAACAGCCTTTCAAAGCATTTCATGGCTACAGAACAAATGCTTTGTGCTACAGGACGGTAGTCATTTAGACAGGTTACCTTGGTGTTCTTGGGCACAGAGACTATGGTTGTCTGCTTGAAACTATTACAGACTGTGTCAGGGAGAGGTTGAACATTTCAGTGAAGACACTTGCCAGCTGGTCAGTGCATGCCCTGAGTACGAGTCTCGTTTATTACGTCTGGCCCTGCGGCCTTGTGAATATTAACCTGTTTAAAGGTCATACTCACATCGGCTATGGAGAGTGTGATCACACAGTCATCTGGAACAGCTGGTGCTTTCATGCATGGTTCAGTGTTGCTTGTCAAATCGAGCATAGAAGACATTAAGCTTGTCTGGTAGGCTCGGGTCACTGGGCAGCTCTCTGCTGGGTTTCCCTTTGTAATCCTTGATAGTGTAGTAGGATTCTCTCGTAATCATGTATTGACGCTTTGCCCGTTTGATGGTTCATCGGGGGCCTGATGGTTCGATGTCCCAATCCTTGAAAGCGGCAGCTCTGTAGGTACTGTCACTGTGGGGACAACGTCGTCAATACATTTACTAATGAAGCCGGTGACTGATGTGGTAAACTTCTCCATGCCATCGGATGAATCCCGGAATATAGTCTAGTTTGTACTAGCGAATCAGTCCTGTAGCTTAGCATCCACTTCATCGGACCATTTCCGTATTGAGCATGTCACTGCTACTTCCTGTTTAAGTTTTTGCTTGTAAGCTGGAATCAGGAGGATAGAGTTATGGTCAGATTTGCCAAATGGAGGGCGAGGGAGAGCTTTGTATGTGTCTCTGTGTGTGCAGTAAAGGTGATGGTAGAAATGAGGTTAAACGGATTTCACTTTTCCTGCATTACTCTAAAAATCATAGTATATTACAGTTCTTATTAATATCCCGTTGATAGGATAGTCTCGAACGGAGCTCGTTTATTTACTCACCGCCATAGTTTCATCAATGTAACCAAATGGCGACCTCTGTCTTTTCCTTCCTTAGCTTTCTTCATTCATAGGAAACGATAGTGGAAACATTATGTACAAAGAAAGTTAAGATCAGTGCAAAAAAACACTCAAAATAGCAGAATTGGTCAGGAATCCGTAAAACAGTTGCTATTCGTTCCAGTGCCATCTTCACCTAGTCAAGGTCCTTCTAATCAGCCATTCAAATCATGACCAGAGTCATTCCTTTTCGCATTGGCCCGCACACTGTAAAATTGCCTCTGCCTCAGGCAGAACCTTGTTGGAGTTTAAATTCAATGCAGTGATCACTACTAATGGCAACATTCCCCACAACAGTATCTCCAAATGGCCTTTCTTTGACATAAGCAGAGTTAAACAGCATTTGATGAATTGCCACTGCAGAGCTAGCCCTACTGTTCTGGGGTCATCATCACTGCACTGATCTGGCCCAAATGAGTGGGGCTGTTTTCATCACTGCTTTCCACCACATCCTTTCAAGAGAGCAGGGAATAGCATCACAACCTTTAAAATACGAACCTAAAAGTTGTGGCTATTGTGTCAATTCCCTGACCTGATGTAACAGTCAATTGTAGTTTACTTTTCAACCACTCTTATGTGTATGCGTCAAAGAAGGCAGTCAGAAAATCCAAAGCCATTCCTGTGGAGCTGTCCAAGTACAAGTCTGAAGTACACACAGGGCATATTCACTAGTGCACGGCAAGTAATGCACAGTTCAATGATGCCTCTTGCCACCACATGACTAGAGAATTGTCTGTTACTTCTATCTGAAACATTCCTAACAATGGAACCAGCTTATGCCCCTGAACAACAAATCAATTGGTATTGTGCTTGGTATTTTCTAAGCAACAAATAGCCAACAACCACAATGTTTGTTGAGTTATGGAAACGAAAATATTTGAGGGCATTCTAGTTCATGTTTTTGTTGAAAATCGCACCACAAGAGGATGGTGGGAGGGAGGAAAGAGGAAAGAGGAAGAAGGGAAAGAGAGGAAGGGGCAGGTAGAGAGCTCAGGGAAGGAGGTAGGTAAAGGCGAGATGGGGTCACAGACTGAATTTAAAGTGGTAGACCTAGTAGAGGTAGTGGTGAGAAAATCAATAGGGCTCAGTGGAGTCTCACAGCTCCAGCGACCTGGACAATAGGGAGCTCACCCTGAAAACAGAAAAACAAAAACAACGAGAGGTCAGTATACAGGCCCCATGGCGACCTAATGTCACCTTCCCTGTATACCTGAGTGTTGAATTGAAGTCAACCAGCATGACCCCTTGAAACAAACACCATTACTCCCCACAGTATACTATGACTACGATCCAGATTCTTACCACTGTTGTTTATATGGATAAATATGTGTAGAGTTCTGTTGACACAATGACCATCCTGTTAATCATCTATATCTGTATATTATGTTTATTGTTGTAGCACCATTTAAACAATTCAAATTCCTGTACATACAAACAGGGGCGCAACTTTGGTTTTACAAGTGGGGGGCACATCACTTTTTTAATAAAAAAATGTTTTATCCAGTCGGATAAACACTCCAAACTGCCTACCCGACCGCTCGGAGGCATCCGCATGGTCCTAAAGAACACCCATCCTTGTTTTGTATCACATTCCAATGATAAAACAGGCAGGGACAAAAGTGCAATTCCAGAATGTGGGGGTTGTGCCCCTGCAAATATACATACAACTGTATAACCGTGATGTTTGTATGGAGAGAAACACGTGTAAATGCATATTGAAAAAGGAGCTCTGAGTAAAAAACTAGAACTTATATTAATTAGAGATGACACTACTTCCACTACAAATGTACACTATCTAGAAGAGCTTAATGTTGAATAATGGAACATAAAATGCATTCGGAAAGTATTCAGACCCCTTTACTTTTTCCCAATTTATTACGTTACTTTAATAAAAAATAAAAAACAAGTTTTTATAAATTACAGCTATGAGTCTTCTCTGGTATGACGCTACAAGCTTGTCACAGCTGTATTTGGGGAGTTTCTCACATTCTTCTCTTCAGATCCTCTTAAGCTCTGTCAGGTTGGATGGGGAA
Organism: Thymallus thymallus; assembly: GCA_023634145.1. Classification (NCBI taxonomy): domain Eukaryota; kingdom Metazoa; phylum Chordata; class Actinopteri; order Salmoniformes; family Salmonidae; genus Thymallus; species Thymallus thymallus. The sequence continues at coordinate 38,262,815 of CM042414.1, read as the reverse complement.
TGTTGCTGCACAGCTATTTTCAGGTCTCTCCAGAGATGTTCGATCAGGTTAAAGTCCGGCCTCTGGCTGGGCCACTCAAGGACATTCAGAGTCTTGTCCCAAAGCCACTCCTGCGTTTACTTGGCTGTGTGCTTCACCCCAGTCTGAGGTCCTGAGCACTCTGCAGCACGTTTTCATCAAGGATCTCTCTGTACTTTGCTCCGTTCAAATTTCCTTCGATCCTGACTGGTCTGCCTCTGAATAACATCCCCACAGCAGGATGCTGCCACCACCATGCTTCACCCTAGGGATGGTTTTGGCCAGGTGATAAGCGGTGCCTGGTTTCCTCCAGACATTACACTTGGCATTCAGGCCAAAAAGTTTAATCTTAGTTCCATCAGCCCAGAGAATCTTGTTTCTCATGGTCTGAGAGTCCTTTAGGTGCCTTTTGGCAAACTCCAAGCGGGCTTTCATGTTCCTTTTACTGAGGAGTGGTTTCCATCTGGCCCCTCTACCATAAAGTCCTGATTGGTTGAGTGCTGCAGAGATGGTTGTCCTTCTGGAAGGTTCTCCCATCTCCACAGAGGAACTCTAGAGCTCTGTCAGAGGTGACCATCAGCTCTAGGAATAGTCTTGGTGGTTCCAAACTTCTTCCATTTAAGAATGATGTAGGCTTCTGTGTTCTTGGGGTTCCTCAATGCTGCAGAAATGTTTTTGGTACCTTTCCCCAGATCTGTGTCTCGACAAAATCCTGTCTTGGAGCTCTCTGGACAATTCCGATCTCATGGCTTGGTTTTTGCTTCAACATGCACTGTTAACTGTGGGACAAATAATGCCAAATCAATTGAATTTACCACAGGTGGACTCCAATCAAGTTGTAGAAACATCTTAAGAATTATCAATGGGAACAGGATTCACCTGAGTTCAATTTCGAGTCTCATAGCAAATGGTCTGAATACTTATGTAAATAAGGTATTTCTGTTTTTTTTCTATTTCTATACATTTGCAAACATTTCTAAAAACCTGTTTTTACTTTATCATTATGGGGTATAGTGTGTAGATTGATGAGGAAATGTTTTTATTTAACCCATTTTAGAATAAGGCTTTAACGTAACAAAATGTGCACTGTACATGATCATACATCATTATTATCATCATCATCCTCATCGTTGCCATCATCTTCACTACCATTATCGTCATCATCATCATCATTGTTGTCACGATCTTCGGGTTTGTCTTTTTTGTCAACATCAGCAATTGCAACAGGGCTAGATTGTTGAGAGGTGCAGTCATCATGCAAGATCTGATGGCTGTTTTGATCCGGCCTGTAGTGGAGAAGAGTTTCTCAACACTACATCAAGTTCAAGTTCCAGTTTAATTAGTGGTATGTACAGGATACACAACAAAATGAAATAAACAAAATGCTTACTTTCAGGTTTGTTTTTCGACAATGCAACAACAATAAGAAGTAATAAAATTAAAAATATGAATAAACATTCTAGAATAGAATATACATTTTAGCATAAGTATATTACAGGAAGTCATAAAGTCACAGGAAGGGTGTTGATGGCCCTTAGTAGTCTATTGATGTTAGGGAAAATGTCAGGACTGCAGCTGTCCAAAAAATCGATAAGGGACTGAACTTTCTGATCCCCCTTCACGTTCCAATGCAGTTGCTGAATAAACACGGTTAATTCAGCATCCTCAACATACAGTAGATTTGACAGTGATTACATGGGGTTTACGGTGATTCTTTCAGTGTTGCATTTTTGTGCAGCTGCTGTAGACGATTTTGTATTTTTGTATCATATTTGGATATGAATTTTAAAAGTTGCCCTTATTAAGGGCCTCTTACTGTCCTTATGTCCACACAGTCTATGTCCTGTTTAGCGCATAGCATAACAATGTCCAGAACCACTTTGACGTGATCACGATTCCTCTCTACAAATGGATAGTCCATGGTCTAACAATTACATAGATTTACAACATTACCACAGCTTTGATTGGCTTGCACTGTAGCCTTCAAATCCAGTGCAAAACCATATGATTGTAGATTCCAGGAAACTCCTACTGCATTTTTGATTAGTCAGGAGACAATACAAACATCAAAACAAATTAAAAATATGTTGTATATATACATATATATTTTAATCCAACCTTATTGGGTGGTCCAGTATTCAATCTCACAGGCCCTGTGCCCAGCCAGGCCCTGCCGTGGCTTCGCCTCTGGTGACCACTGCTGTTTCTGGCATGATTCAATGTTGATGTTGGGGCAATGGCCAGTGATTGCACAATAGCTTAATGTAGTTTAAAACATATTACATAGTGAATGAGGATCATTTTAATGTATCTGATATTCAGTATTTAGGATACTTTTTTTTTTTATAATTCGGGGTGGGGGGTCTTTCAAAAATATTTTGAGAACTGTTTTTGTGCATTTATATTTACATTGTCGTAGATTAAATCTAAAACCCTAATGGTAGAGCTGCCACTGTTCCATTGACCTCTTTACCACATGCACTGTATACAAGCCAATACTCTGCTTGTGCTGTTATCTGCCTCCATATCCATGCAGTGTTTTCCTGGCAGAGTACCTTTCAAAGCTATGGCATGAATTTGTACCCTCTCGTTATTTGTTTATTTCTTGAAAGTGAATAAATAAAGGCACCCCGGTTCTTATTTCAAACATTTACAAAAATGCAGCAAAGCAAAATGCGTTTACATTAAAACTTGTTAAAAGTAGATTTTGCAGCAATACAAGATATCACTTTTATTCAGAGGGAATTATTCATGTCAGGGATATTCCTATAAGCCCCAGTTTTGCACGTAAACCAAGATCTTTTGGAAATTCATCTTAACATTTAAACTAGTGAGTCCTGACAAGGCTATTTTATAGCCTTGAATTCTGAACAGCATTTATGGGGGAAGGGATCATTGTATCTTTATATCTCTCTCTCAGTACATTGTCTAATCAAGGCTCTAACCATTCCAGCTGTAGTGAGGAGATTATTTGAAAGTGTTAGAACTGAAGACTTGACTCAGAACGGAATAATCTTTTTGACCTGACAACTTTCACAGATGGTTAAAAATTATATTCGTATGACGACCGTTGTCCTCAATTGCCCTAATATGACCTGGGATAACTTGACCTGGGATAACTTGTGAAAGCTCACTGTAGTCTTTGAACAGTCTAGGCTAGGGGACTCTTTTAATCTGTATTAGTTTCTTTATTATTGCAGTCTCTCTTTAAGGTTACTATGAACACAATACAAAGGGCTTTCTAAATGGTAACTCTGGGGAGAGAAAGGGGGTATGTGTGTGTGTGTAAACTTCAGGGTGACTGTTTATATCCATGTACAGTCACCTCCAAATTGATTGGCAACCTTGATAAAGATGAGGAAAAAGACTAAAAAATAAGTAAACAAATAGTTAGCTATATTTTATGGGCAATTTCTTTTTTTTATACCAATTACATTTCTCAGAGGATTTATTATTATTATTATTTATATAAAGTAGTAATTTATTTTGTCAAAAAGATACATATCAAAATTATTGGCAGCTGTAGTTTCTAAAAAATTAAATCAAACAAATTAAAATCTATAAAAATAAGGTAATACGCATGAAAAATACCTTTGTCATCCATCACCATGGGAAAAGGCAAAGAACAAATGGTTGAGGACCTTCATAAATCAGGCAACGTGTACATAAAATTACCACTTTAAGGGCAACGATTAAAGGACAACTCCGCTACTTTTAACATTTGGGTTGTTATTATAAAGTATTTAGTAATGTCCTACACAGCTTTTGCGTCCTTTTATGATGTCATGTCTATTTACTCTTTAGTGATGAGGAAAACGGAAAATTGCTTCTCTGTAAAGTTTTGAAGTCCCTGAGATAACTAATACAATAAATTATTGACAGTAATTTTCCGCGATCTATATAACTAATCTGTAGTTTTCTGATCCTATTGTAACTCCCTGCTATATGTTTCTCCGGTTGTCTTTGTCTAATAACATCTGTACATATGTTATATGTATATATATTTCGGATGTAGCAGTCAGGCTAGCTAACATGCTAACTAGATACAATAACTCTGTGTTATGGTAAGTGTAGCTTGTTAGCATCTAAATTCAAATAGTTTTTTTGTGTAATGCAGTTGATTGGTGACAATGACATACTGTACATTAAGCATGACATTCATGCAAGCATTAGTCTATTGACACATAATACAGATATCACCATGAAATTTAGTATTTTGCAACTAAATATAACAGATGCATTCAATACATGTTTGGGAAGAGGCAAAGAAGATGCTGCTGCCACTGAAGGGGAACCATCAACACAATCAATCCCCTCTGAGAGTCAGTAGCCTATTTACTTCTTGATTAAGATTGTGCCAGATTGGCCAGAAACGCCCCTGTTAATGTGTTCTCATTTTTGCTTTGCGGCCCCCACAAAAAAGCTAACCAATACAAAATGAATCTCCTAGATATAGGAAAGACACTTCAAAACCATATTCCTTATTATTCATTTTTTAACAGTATTTATTTTAGCTTCTATGAATGTGTTATTCAATGTGTTTCTATTGGCTATAGTAGTAAAGGCCAAATTGTATAATTTATCAAAACATTCTAAATAAAATATCTATACTGAACAAAAATATAAATGCAACATGCAACAATTTCAAAGATTTTACTGAGTTACAGTTCATATAAGGAAATCAGTCAATTGAAAAAAATTCGTTAGACCCTAATCTGTGGATTTCAAGACTGGGAATACAGATATGCATCAGTTGGTCACAGATACAGTACCTTATAAAAAAGGTAGGGGCATGGATAAGAAAACCAGTCAGTATCTGGTGTGACCACCATTTGCCTCAAGCAGCGAGACACATCTCCTTCGCATAGAGTTGATTAGGCTGTTGATTGTGGCCTGTGGAATGTTGTCTCACTCCTCTTCAATGGCTGTGTGAAGTTGCTGGATATTGTTGGGAACTGGAACACACATGTCTGATAAGTATGCAGGCAATGGAAGAACTGGGACATTTTCAGCTTTTAGGAATTGTGACATGGGGACATGCATTATCATGCTGAAACATGAGGTGATGGCGGCAGATTAATGGCACGACAATGTGCCTCAAGATGTTGTCACATTATCTCTGTGCATTCAAATTGCCATCGATAAAATGCAATTGTGTTCGTTGTCCATAGCTTATGCCTGCCCATACCATAACCCCACCATGGGGCACTCTGTTCACAACTTTGACATCAGCAAACCGCTCGCCCACACAACGCCATACACGTGGTCTGATGTTGTGAGGCTGGTTGGACATACTGCCATCTTCTGTAAAAAGACTTTGAAGGCGGCTTATGGTAGAGAAATTATCATTAAATTATCTGGCAACAGCTCTGGTGGACATTCCTGCAGTCAGTATGCCAATTCCATGCTCCCTCAAAACTTTAGACATCTGTGGTATTGTGTTGTGTGACAAAACTGCACATTTAGAGTGACCTTTTATTGTCCCCAGCCCAAGGTGCACCTGTGTAATAATCATGCTGTTTAATCAGCTTCTTGATATACCACACCTGTTAGGTGGATGGATTATCTTGGCAAAGGAGAAATATTCACTAATAGGGATGTAAAAAAAATGTGTGCACAAAGTTTGAGAGAAATAAGCTTTTTGTGCATATTGGAACATTTCTGGGATCTTTTATTTCAGCTCATGAAACATGGAACATGTTGCATTTATACATTTTTTCAGTGTAAATGATGCATGGAATGACCTCCTAAAAAAATTCCATATGTCACAAAACAATAATCGATATTGTCAGACTAAGCTTTGTCTGGGCTTAATAGACAGCTAGCTAAACTAACTGCAGGCAAAGAGTATCTATTATATTGACAAGATAGCCGAGTGACTGCTGTACATATGGAAAAACATGTCTTCAATGGTTGAAGGCAGGCGAGATCAGGTTTTAACCATTTTAGCCACATACATCTACTTATATCAGTGCATTTGTAACAGCCTAAACATTATGAAACTTCTATTCGATCAAATAAGCCTTAATCAATTCGGCACTCTCATAGTCCTCCATACAAAGATGGAAAAAGTGAAGAGGTCTTATCTCACACGGACAGATTATGGGTGGAGTAAATCCTCTCGCTTCGCCTCTTCCTCTCTGCTGCAGGATAACTAGGTGGAGCATTGCACCATGGGAGACAAAATACACCCTGAGAATTATATTATGCTGTAGACGAGAGCAGTACAGAAGCTTCAAAATGACAAAAACAAGGAATCATGCAGTATGACCAATGTTCCCTCTAAGCTGTGCGCATGCGTGGTCGTGCAGTAGACCAAAACTTCCACATAGCTCCCCCGGACTGCTGTGCAGCACAGAAGAAATATCAACCCACAGAGAGAAGCACGAGATTGAACTTCACTCAACTTTCTAGAGTTCTCCCTGTTAGTTACCACTATCAATGTTTCCCTTTACTGTAGCAATTGTGATTTAATCAACACATTATTAGCCCCTTTCAAAACAACATATGGAAATAAAACAAACTATGCAAGACATTTTCTTGAATTCTATTGTGCAAGACTAACCAATCAGAGCTGCACTAGGCCTATGTGCAAATAGACCATTAACATATATGGACCTGTGCCATTTACTTGGCTGCATGTAGCCACTGCATGTAGCCACATGTACAGATTTTGTTAATATCCTTTGCTATTTAGTGAGTTATTAGCCCAATTATATATATTTTGTGGTCAGCAATAGGGGAGTGATTGCTTGCTACAAGAGCACAAAATGTGTACATTTCTAGACATCTTTGAAAAGCATGTCAGCTTGTTTTTGTCTTAAAGGGGCAGTGTTGTATTTTGAGACAGGCTTGAATAAGCTAAGTAGCTAATAAGCAAAGGGTAGCATCATTTGTCTGATTCTCTGTAATAATGGTATGGGAATAATAATGCATTTTATTTAGTAAAGTGGTTTCTTGCATCAAACAACAACATAATCACGTCTCCTCCTTGTCTGAAGGTCAAGTGGATAAACAGGTTCATGTCCTGCATGTTATTTTTTTTCAAAAGTCTCATGGAATGTAGGCCTACATTGAACATCACCCATTGGCTGCTACTGTAGGATGAACGATAGAACATCTATTTCCTTGTTAAATATTATGGGATACATTTTCTCCATTGTTTTTGATGGTAGGCCACTCATTGTGATCATTATGATCAAATAGCCACAGTAGCCTACTTGGCCACTGTTTAAACTGTAACTTAAAGCAGACGCAGCCTAAGTGTTCACAGTAAACGCACGCTGGAAGTTGCACAGAAGTTTCAATGTTCAAGTTTGCGCTCAGCAGACCCTGAAATTTTTAGGGAATTTTGAGTATGACTAACAAAAACGATAAAACATAAAAATGTGTACAAAATCTTACAGTAGTGCATATATACAAACAGCATATTAACTAGTTATAAAGTGGAGGAATTGTAATCAAACCACAGGAACAGTAGTAAACAAAAGTGTACGTATGTTGTCACCATGCACAGTGAGGAAGATGGTTTGAGAGCAACCAACAAATGTAAACGCCTGGAATTTGCTAAACGGCATTGGGACTATGGTCAGATAACATGAAAATAGAACTCTTTGGCCACGCCCACCAGTGGCATCGAAAGGAGGATGCATATGCAGAAAATAACCTCAAACCTATCTTTGATGTTATAGGGCTGTTTTGCTTCCACTGGTCCTGGGGAACTTGTTAATATCAACGGCATCATGAACTTTACCAAGTACCTGGCATTTTAGCCAAAAACCTGGTTGCCTTTGTCAGGAGGCCTCAATTTGGCCACAGGTGGATCTTCCACTAAGACAATAACCCCAATTACACATAACAATCCACAAAGAAATGGTTAATTGACCATAAAATCCACATTTTGCAATGGCCATCTCAGTTTCCTGACTTGAACCCCAACCTGTCATACTATGCAATGCCTTTCTATAGCTTTTTGCACTCCAGACTTCCTGTATTTTTATACTTTTTCTATCTATCTATTTGAATTGAAGAGGATAGCTCATCAGCACAGATCAAAGGATATCATGGATCTGGAAAGATTCTATATGGAGGTATGGTCTAAGATCCATCACAACGTGTTCATTCTCATTAAACATTATATAAAAATACCCAGTGCTGTAAACCTTTGGGAAGAAAACAGGGGTCCCAATATTTTAGTCACATACTTTTTATTTAAATATATTGCTTGTATTATTATGAAATCATTTATTTACCTTTTTTTGCATACAATGTAGCTCAGTATTTGTATTATTTATATTAGACAGTATTGTTTGCTCATCTTTATCAACGGTGCCAATCATTTTTGAGGTGACTATGTCTGTTTGTATAGACGTGTGGGTGACTGTGTGTGCGCTACAGCTGCTAAAGCCTTGACTAATAAAGCTTTAATATGCACCCATTTCCACACTGCATTTACAGCTAGGCCTGCTCAAGGGAATCTAATTTTTTTTCTCTCAATTTAGACAAAAATGTGCTTCTTTCCTGCTCACTTAATACAAGAGTAAGTCTTCAGAGAGCTACTAGATTATTCTACTAGATGTCCATTTAAATGTTGTTACTATTATTTTTATTCCATTTACTTTATGCTAAAAACACCAGTTTCAACATCAGTGAAGAGGTGACTCCGGGATGCTGGCCTTACTTTTTCCACATTTTGTTGCATTACAGCCTTATTCTAAAACGGATTAAATAAAACTATCCTTATCAATCTACAATACACCATAATGACAAAGCGAAATTAGTTTTTTAGAAATGTTTGCAAATTTATTAGAACTACAGTACAAGATAGAAATACCTTATTATCAGACCCTTTGCTATGACACTCAACTTCAACTCAGGTGCATCCTGTTTCCATTGGTCATCCTTGAGATGTTTCTACAACTTGATTGGAGTCAACCTATGATCAATTCTAATGATTAGTCATGATTTGGAAAGGAATACATCTGTCTATATAGATGTAACAGTGCATGTCATAGCAAAAACCAAGCCATGAGGTCGAAGGAATTGTCCGTAGAAATCAGAGACAGGATTGTGTCAATTTAATTGATTGGACAAGAACACAGTGGCCTCCATTATTCTTAAATGGAAGAAGTTTGGAACCACAAAGACTCTGGCCGCCCGCCCAAACTGAGCAATCGGGGGAGAAGGGCCTTGGTCAGGGAGGTGACGAAGGGCCTTGGTCAGGGAGGTGACCAAGAACCCGATGGTCACCTCTGACAGAGCTCCAGAGTTCCTCTGTGGAGATGGGAGAACATTCCAGTAGGACAAGCATCTCTGCTGCACTCCACCAATCAGGCCTTTATGGGAGAGTGGCCAGACTGAAGCCACTCCTCAGTAATAGGCACATAACAGCTCGCTTGGAGTTTGCCAAAAGACACCTAAAGGTCCCTCAGACCATGAGAAACAAGATTCTCTGGTCTGATGAAACCAAGGTTTAACTCTTTGGCCTGAATGCCACGTGTCACGTCTGAAGGAAACCAGACACATCTCATCAGCTGGCCAATACCGTCCCTAAGCTGAAACATGGTGGCAGCATCATGCTGTGGGGATGTTTTTTAACGGTAATGGACTAAGAGACTAGTCAGGATCGAGGCAAAGATGAACCGTTCAAAGTACATAGAGATTATTGATGAAGAATGCCACATAATGCTCAGGACCTCAGACTGGGGCATAGGTTCACATTCCAACAGGACAAGCACACAGCCAAGACAATGCAGGAGTGGCTTCTGTACAAGTCTCTGAATGTCCTTGAGTGGCCCAGCTAGAGCCAGGACTTGAACCTGACCGAAAATCTAACCTCCCCAAATATGCCAATCTTGTAGTGCCATACCCAAGAAGACTCGAGGCTGTAATCGCTGCCAAAGGTGCTTTACTTACACTGGGGGCCAAAAGTTAAGAATATTACTAATTCAAGGGTTTTTCTTTATTTGCAAAATTTTTTTACATTGTAAATAATAGTGCAAATAAAGAAAACCCTTGAATTAGTAATATTCCAAACTTTTTGCTCCCAGTATATGTAAATGTGATATTTCCGTTTTTTATTTGTGTAGATTGATGTGGGAGAATAAAAAAAATAAAAAAATAAATAGAACTAGGCTGCAACGTAACAAAATGTGGAAAAAGTGAAGTGGTCTAAATACTTTCTGAATACACTGTATATATTATCTAAGCTTACCTCTTAACTGTTCAATAGTCATTTAATTAATGATTCACAGGCGCATTTCTAAGCTTCTGAATGTTCCAGTGAGCACTGTTGGGGCCATAATACGGAAGTGGAAAGACAATCATTTCACCATAAATTTGCCTCGACCAGGTGCTCCTCGCAAGATTTCTACCAGAGGAGTGAAAAGAATAACCAGAAGAGTTGTCCAAGAGCCAAGGACCACTTGTGGAGAGCTTCAAAAAGACCTGCAATTAGCAGGTACTGTTGTCTCAAAGAAAACATTAAGTAATGCACTCCACCGCCATGGCCTGTATGCACGCTCACCACGCAAGACTCCATTGCTGAAAAAAAAGCATGTTGAAGCTCGTTTAAAGTTTGCTGCACAACATTTGGAAAAGCCAGTGAAATACTGGGAGAATATAGTGTGGTCAGATGAGAGCAAAATTGAACTGTTTGGATGTCATAATACACACCATGTTTGGAGGAGAAATGGCACTGCACATCACCCTAAAAACACCATACCAACAGTGAAGTTTGGAGGTGGGAACATCATGGTGTGGGGCTGCTTTTCAGCAAATGGTACTGGCAAACTTCACATAATTGAAGGAAGGATGAATGGGCAAATTTACGAGGAGCACCTGGTCGAGGCACATTTATGGTGAAATGATTGTCTTTCCACTTCCGTATTATTGCCCCAACAGTGCTCACTGGAACATTCAGAAGCTTAGAAATGCGCCTATAACCAATGTCATCATTATGTTTTGCAACAATTAGGTTGCTAATGTCTTGAGACAGCCCTTTGCTTTTACCCATCATGAGATGTGTCTTGTGTGACACCTTGGCAATGAGACCTTTTTGTAGGCCATCAGTTGGGACTGAACCAGCTGATATTAATTTGCACTGACAGGGGGCTGGATTGCTTTTTAATTACTGATAGTTTTCAGCTGTTGTCTTGGCTTTCCATGCCTTTTTGAACCTCCCTTTCTTCATGTGTTCAATACTTTTTCCCTGTGTCATTTCACATTATTACACATAACTTATTTTCTGAACTTATTTGTTTTGGTTTCTTTGTATGTATGGATTACTTGGGTTGTTACCAACATCTGGTGAAAACTTCATGTCAATAGCACCTTTGGAAATATATTTACTGAGAAAAATGGTGACGTGTTCAATACTTATTTCACCCGCTGTAGATTGATCAAATACATTTACAAACGTACCTCCTGTTAGTTCTGCCCATCACAAGCAGCTAAAACAAATTCAAACAATGTGTGTGTCAATCAACATGATCTCTCCTCCTCCACTGACTATATATTTTTATAATGATTAATGTTAAACAGTGGTCTTGAAAATTAAGCTTCGCAATTAATTTAACATTGAAAAATTCATACAAATAACTAAAATACATTTTCTTTAACATTACATAAAAATATATGTGAGGGAGCAACCCTGGGAAACTCTACTCCAACTTCTCAACTATCCTTAACCCTGGGAAACTCTACTCCAACTTCTCCTCTTGCCTTAACCCTGGGAAACTCTACTCCACCTTCTCCTCTATCCTTAACCCTGGGAAACTCTACTCCACCTTCTCCTCTATCCTTAAACCTGGGAAACTCTACTCCACCTTCTCCTCTATCCTTAAACCTGGGAAACTCTACTCCACCTTCTCCTCTATCCTTAACCCTGGGAAACTCTACTCCACCTTCTCCACCCCCTCCCTATTCCCACTCTGTGAACGACTTTGTCAACCACTTTGATAAAGGTTGACGACCTACGCTTCTCATTCACTGGTCCCACGAACACAGAACTACTCTATGCCTTAACCTCTTTCTCCACTCTCTCCAGATGAAATCCTGTGACTATCGTTTTCCTGCCTCCCGACAATCTGTCCACTTGACCCCATCTCCTCCTCCCTTCTCCAGACAATATCTGGAGACCATCTCCCATTCCTCACTTCCCTCATCAACTAATTCCTGACCACTGGCTGCATCCCCTCAGATGGCCAGTTGCTCCCATCCTCAAGAAACCAACACTCTGACGTCAAGAACTACAGACTAGTATCCCTTCTTTCTTTCCTTTCCAAAACCCTTGAGCGAGCTGTCTATGGCCAAATCTCTCATTATCTCTCTCTCAGAATGATCTTCTTGACCTTAACCAGTCAGGCTTCGAAGCGGCTCACTCAACTGAGACAACTCTTCTCTGTGTCAGTGAGGCTCTCCGCTCTGTCAAAAATGACTCTCTCATCTGTTCTCATTCTCATCGATCTATCCGCTGCCTTCAAAACCATGAACCATCAGATCGTCCACTCCATCCTCTCAGGGCTGGGCATCGCAGGCTCTGCACACTCCTGGATTGTATTCTACCTGGCAGGTTGTTCCAATCAGAGGATCTTTGTCTGCACCACGTGCTCTCACTACTGGTGTCCCTCAGGGCTCAATTCTAGGCCCTCCTCTTTTCTCTTTACACCAAGTCACTTGTCTCTGTCATATCGAGAGCTTGGACTATAAGGTTGTATAGGCATTTTTGTCTAAATGTTGTTATTGACATAGCCTTGTTCAGTTCAATGTCTACCTATATAGTACTCTAAATACCCCAATCCATGTTGTTAAGTTCCAAAGAATACAATATAAATATTGCTGACATCATTCAAACTAATGAGGGTTCTCAGAATCATCTTTTTGCAGATAGAACCTTGTAATCCCAAGCTCTTGATATGCTAACATGGTCTCTCCTATCATTGCTACAGTATGTGGATGACGCTCATCTACTTTTCTCCTTCTCCACTTCTGACACCCAGGTGGCGACACATCTCTGCATCAATGGCAGACATCTCAGCTTGGATGTCGGCCCTCCACCTCAAGATCAACAAGTTCTCTCATGTCACCCCGCTGCTCCGCACACTCCACTGGTTTCCAGTCGAAGCTCACATAGTCATCAAGATCTTGGTGCTTGCCTATGGAGCAGCAAGGGTAACTGCCCCTCCCTACCTTCAGGCTATAGTCAAACCCTACACCCCAACCTGAGTACTCTGTTCTGCCACCTCTGGTCTCTTGGCCCTCCCACCCTTATGAAAGGGCAGCTCCCGTTCATCCTAGTCAAAGCTATTCTCTGTCCTGGCACCACAATGGTGGAACAAGCTTCACCTTAATGTCAGGACAGCGTAGTCCCTGCCCATCTCCCAAAAACTTCTGAAACTTCCTACTATTGTGATATGTTGTTGTCTCACATGGCTATCCTAAGATGAACACATTAACGTAAATCTCTCTGGATAAGAGTGTCTGCTAAATGACTAAAATGTAAAATGTTAATATTATCTCTATGGATAAGACATCGATGATGCTTCAATTGACTAATTCGTGTCGAAATAGTAGGCTGCACATCAGGTAAAAGTAATGCTTGTGGATAAGCACTGTTCTGTATGTACAGACAAAGCAATAATGTGAGGTAAAGCGCCATGCACTCTGGATAAATGTTAAACCATACTATAGTGGTTGTTCATGGCGATCAGTAATGGACTTTGAGAGCTGCCCTCTGTGGTTTACCCCTACTGCTACTCTCTATGACTACAATGTGTATACAGTATACTGCATTATATTAAATTCAGCTATGCATGTTGAAGTGCTTACTATTTACTTTATTTCAGTTATATTTAACCCCTTTCATTACATAAACATTATTTGATATTGCTATTATTGATATAGCCATATTTTAGCTGATATTTTGGAACACCTTCATCTCCCTCACTCCAAAGCAGTGTGTCGTACAGTTCACCTGTAGCTATATTTACCGCTTCTGACATTGCAACACATCTAAAATAGATCATCTCTCCCTACAGAGTCTATATTTATGCACAGTTTCATATTCTATTCACTCTCTGTACATACATTGCCCTGAGCCTGTAGAAAAAGATGGGGGCTTTACTACATAGGGTTTGACATTGCGGATACAATGAGACCAAAGTGTTGAGTTCCCTCTCGACAGGATCTCTCCTTCCTCTGGCGGGTGCCTAACAAGGCCTAAGCAGCTATTCCCAGCAGGAGGCCGTCGCATACAGAGAGGGAGATCAATAAAGCTTAGTGTTTAATATTCTCCACATAAATTATAGGAGTGCCATGGGACTAGGCTGTTCTCCTTGTTTCAGCCCAGCTAGGCAACACAGTAAAACAGTACGCCTGCTCCAATTTCAAAGACATTTTGAGGATGAGCTTAGGACGTTGACGGCACATAGAGTAGATGATAGATAGTAAGGTTGTGTTCACTTTAACTAATTCACTTCTCTCACTGAGGCTCATCTTTTAGAACTTCCACTGTAATAAAGGCCTATTCCCAATGGGAGCTGCATAGACTGCTAGAACCACCTTGCTTTTCAACCTCTAGCTGACTGTGGGGAGATCAGCTCTGGAGTCACCCCACTCATCCCTGATACTGGGCTCTCCAACACCAGCCTGGCTCTCCGGGGAGAGTCTTTGATAACTTTTATCACCTGTGTGCTTTTTGGTTGGTATTCTACATCAGAACACATTTAGAATATAAATTATATTGCGACTTGATTGATGATATCCAATGTGATACACTGCACAACCCAACTCCATTTCATGCATTACACTCGTCTGTCTGCTTCGTTGAAATGCATTGATACTCTAAGACATTTTATCATTATTGGAAGAAGAGATTTAAAAAATTGCTTTGATTAAACTCCTTTGAAGAACAGTCACCTCCAAATGTATTGGCACACTTGATAAAGATTAGTGAAAAAGAGTGTATAAAATAAATAATACAAATACTGAGCTATATTGAATGAAACAAAAATATATACATTATATTATTTTATACTAATACAAAAGAGATTTTGTTTGACAGGTAATACTTTTTTTGGGACAAATAGATAGGTGTCAACATTATTGGCACCCATAAAGATTCCTAGAAATCAAATAAAAAATGTTTTAATCTGCGTCAACATTCTACTTTTAAAATTAATCTCTGCTTAGTTAAGAGACAACTGATGTCACCAGGCAGGCCAAAACTCCATCCCATCAAAACAGGCACAATTGTAATGTGGTCTTTTCAAACAGCTCTTAAACTAAAGGGCATTATCATCATTTTCACAATTTCACAGGATTATTCCAAAGTCATGCTTTGGAAATATATATAAATAAAGAAAAATCACGTTTTTGG
The DNA here is from genome assembly GCA_023634145.1 of Thymallus thymallus. Classification (NCBI taxonomy): domain Eukaryota; kingdom Metazoa; phylum Chordata; class Actinopteri; order Salmoniformes; family Salmonidae; genus Thymallus; species Thymallus thymallus. The sequence continues at coordinate 38,247,421 of CM042414.1, read as the reverse complement.
CTGACATTGTATTAGTATAAAATAAAATAATTGTAAAAATGTTTTGAGCAGACAATATAGCTTAACATATGTATTATTCATTTTATACAGTATTTTTTGCTCATCTTTATAAGGGTGCCAATCATTTTGGAGATGACTGTACTTGTGAATCGGTATTGAACATCTCTTTCTTGTCTTTATCTATTATTTCATGCCTATTACTTCTGTCATAATCATTTTTAATCCTCTCTGACCATGACAATCTTGTGATTAAAATGACCTACTTCTCATTCAGATTACAACAGACACAAGGCTTACTGTAGATGAAGCCAGCAGTGATTGAAATTGGCTTGCTTAAAAAATTAAATTCTAGTAAAAAAGCATTGAACCACTGGAATTATAATTATTAATTAATTATATTAAATATATAATAGGAATATGATTAGACCAGTAAACAAATCAAACACATGTCCATAAGATTCCATATGACTTAGAACAGTCTTCCAAAGAAATATATACTTTTTTACTGGGTCCAGTCTCTCTCTCTCTCTCTCTCTCTCTCTCTCTCTCAATTCAATTTCAATTGAAGGGCTTTATTGGCATGGGCAACATACTGTATGTTAACATTGCCAAAGCAAGTGAAGTAGGTAATAAACAAAAGTTAAATAAACAACAAAATTAACTGTAAACATTACACTCACAAAGGTTCCAAAATAATAAAGACATTTCATATGTCATATAATGTCTACAATATATACAGTGTTGTAATGATGTGCAAATAGTTAAAGCACAGAATGGACTGTTACATTCACCCCTGAGTCTAGGTTGCCCCACCAGTTTTCTGTCCTTATGCCTCCGCCTGTAGTGACTTCCTCCAAATACAGGGCTACACGAACTCTAATGACACGATTAGTACTATTCTGATCAGTGGGAGTCACAGTCCAATGGAGATCATCTAGAATGACCTTTATATGATCTCCTGGAGTTGAGAATATCTAACACAAAGTTTGCCTGTGATGTCATAAAAGTTGATATAAAAGCATGTGCAATGTAAGCTGTTTAACAGTCTGGCTAATACATCTAAAGTGTACCCCTCAATGAGATCTTCTCCGTAATAAACTACTGATTACTCACTTATCAGAGTCAACCTGCGAAGGAACAATGTAATGAACAGTCTTATGAAGTGAAGGTATTCCCAAATGAACTTCGACACCCACAGGATGGCACAGTTAATCCATGTTGCTGCAATTGACAGTACAATGGTTGTAGGCTGATTGAGTCTAAACCTACTGTGATTAACTTTTTTATTTTCTATATTTTGTACGAAGTTATCATGTGACTTTACCGAGCAAGACTGTAAATATGCAATTTCTTATAAATGTCGGTTTAATTTCAAAACATTATCTCTGGAGGGTACAGGTCAACGGCTGGATGATTAGTAGTGCATGGTTGAGCAATTTAATGAGATATTATCCATAATGTAACATGAAGGGAGATAATGGGGATCGAACCCGTTGCATTCTGGCAGAAAGGAATATGATTGGAACCCTGCTGGGGCCATCCTCAAAGCTTTATCTGTGCAAACTCCTTCTCCTCTCCAAACTCATTGTTCTCTTTCCTAACCCGAACTTCCCACTAACTGTGTCATTTTGTTTATCACAGTACTACTGAGCTAATATATTAATAAAAAAATAATTACAATTAAATAATTATAATATTATATTATATTTATTTTATGTGCTGTTTTCCATTACAAAGAGAATCTCAAAGACGCTGTAAAAACAAACAAAATAAAGGGAGCCTTCAGAGAAAAAACAAATCGATGTGATCTATAACAGCTCGGCCATTCGTAAATTTAGAGCTTTGTCACATTGTCCGTTTGTAAATTCAGAGAGTTTCGCTCACGGAGCGTTCAGAATGCACACTGGACGCTGTGGTCAAGTAGTAGGGTTGATCCGAGCGTTCCGACCTCACAATGGCAGTCAAGCACCTAAGCTAACTGGCTAAAGTTGGCTAGCTAGCCAGCTACTTCCAGACACAAATGAGAGAACACCTCACTCTGACCCTTTGTGACTTGTTTCAGGACTCTAGGCGTATGTCACGGGTCACTACTTCACATGAGAGCCATTTGAACATAAAAAATGTCAAAATGCGTTTTTTGGCAGAAATATCTTCTGGAACATGTGAAGTTCATGTGCCTTAATAACAAACTTGTATGCCATCTGTAAATACGAATAGAATTGCTAAATTTTGAGTCTAGTTGGTTAAGCCACATTAAAAGACACCAACCTTCCCACTAGTCATGATTGGCTGAGATAATGAGGGGACTGGACATGCAGAGAGAGGAGTTCGGATTGATCTGCCATTTACTGACACCGGTCATATTCAACAGAGTGAATTTACGAATGCACCCAAATATAAAGATCTGACAGGTCTTGGGCGATGTTCTTCCACAGCTCCAGATCAAAAACCTTTTCTTCAGCCAGGCAGTTCAAAAAGGCTGGTTAGTATTAAGCAGGGGAGCTTTGATGACACTGAGAGGGAGCAGCGTCAGTCAGTTACTTAGAGAGGCCCGGAGCTCTTTATCAGGCACCTCGTTCATTTTCTTCTCCTCCTCCTCCTCCTCCTCCTCCTCTGTAGGTAGGCTAGATAATCCACTACTGAAGTGTAGCACCCACCTGGGTGATGCTTCGGAAGCTATAAGCTCCAGAAAGACCACCACACTCCGGCAGTATTCAGGAATCAGTCCCCTACGAGGCGGGACTCTCAACCCCTCACACCGCAGTCCACATCCACACATCCACTTATCTATGGCTGGCGATATATATTATTAAGCCAATGCAATTGTCAAATGCACGCTCATTTGCAATTCCGACCTGTTAAAGACAGTTTATCTATAATTTTTTATTTAGAAACATACAAACATTTAATTTAATTGGATTAAAAAGCAAAGCATATGATTGAATGATGTTTTTTAATTCAAGTTCGACTCATGAGACTGAAATAAATCTTAATAAATCTTAAGCTTTATTGAAAGATCAAGTTTGGAGTAGCAAATCATGGAGCGGACACCACCTTTTTACCAAAGAGTGCTCCTACAAACATATTCACATTTTTCAGTCCTATAAGGTCATATCAATGGTAGACCTATGCTATATATTGCTTATTTAGAATGTGCCTCACACAAACAACACAATTTCCGGAAGCCTAGTCATTTTTTTTGGGGGGGGGGAATGTAATGCGTAAAGGCCTATACTCGTTAAAGCCAATTATAACAATGTTGACTGTCAACACTCCAAACATATACAGCGGGTGAAATAAGTATTGAACACGTCACCATTTTCTTAGTAAATATATTTCCAAAGGTGCTACTGACATGACATTTTCACCAGATGTTGGTAACAACCCAAGTAATCCATACATACAAAGAAACCAAAACAAATAAGTTCAGAAATTAAGTTATGTGTAATAATGTGAAATGACACAGGGAAAAAGTATTGAACACATGAAGAAATGGAGGTGCAAAAAGGCATGGAAAGCCAAGACAACAGCTGAAAACTATCAGTAATTAAAAAGCAATCCAGCCCCCTTTCAGTGCAAATTAATATCAGCTGGTTCAGTCCCAACTGATGGCCTACAAAAAGGTCTCATTGCCAAGGTGTCACACAAGACACATCTCATGATGGGTAAAAGCAAAGAGCTGTCTCAAGACCTTCTCAACCTAATTGTTGCAAAACATAATGATGGCATTGGTTATAGGCGCATTTCTAAGCTTCTGAATGTTCCAGTGAGCATTGTTGGGGCCATAATACGGAAGTGGAAAGACAATAATTTCACCATAAATTTGCCTCGACCAGGTGCTTTCTGACAGAGGAGTGAAAAGAATAATCAGAAGAGTTGTCCAAGAGCCAGGGACCACTTGTGGAGAGCTTCAAAAAGACCTGCAATTAGCAGGTACTGTTGTCTCAAAGAAAACAGTAAGTAATGCACTCCACCGCCATGGCCTGTATGCACGCTCACCACGCAAGACTCCATTGCTGAAAAAAAATCATGTTGAAGCTCATTTAAAGTTGCACAACATTTGGAAAAGCCAGTGAAATACTGGGAGAATATAGTGTGGTCAGATGAGAGCAAAATTGAACTGTTTGGATGTCATAATACACACCATGTTTGGAGGAGAAATGGCACTGCACATCACCCTAAAAACACCATACCAACAGTGAAGTTTGGAGGTGGGAACATCACGGTGTGGGGCTGCTTTTCAGCAAATGGTACTGGCAAACTTCACATAATTGAAGGAAGGATGAACGGGCAAATTTACCGAGACATTCTTGACAAAAATCTGCTGCCATCTACCAGGATGATGAAGATGAAACGAGGGTGATCCCAAACACACAGCCAAGGAAACTCTCAATTGGTTTCAAAGAAAGAAAATAAAGCTGCTAGAATGGCCCAGCCAATCACCTGACTTAAATCCCATTGAAAATCTATGGAAAGAACTGAAGATCAAGATTCATAGAAGAGGCCCACGGAACCTTCAAGATTTGAAGACTGTTTGTGTGGAAAAATGGGCCTAAATCAAACCAGAGCATTGCATGCGACTAGTTTCTCCATACAGGAGGGGTCTTGAAGCTGTCATTACCAACAAAGGCTTTTGTACAAAGTATTAAATAAATATCAGTAAGTGTGTTCAATACTTTTTCCCTGTGTCATTTCACATTATTACACATAACTTAATTTCTGAACTTATTTGTTTTGGTTTCTTTGTATGTATGGATTACTTGGGTTGTTACCAACATCTGGTGAAAATGTCATGTCAATAGCACCTTTGGAAATATATTTACTGAGAAAAATGGTGACGTGTTCAATACTTATTTCACCCGCTGTATATAGCAAACACATATTTTTAACGTTTTTTTTTTACAGTTGCTATTAACATTACTGCTATATAATAAACTGTAGTATCAATCCACAATGGACTAGGAGAAGAATATCCCATGCCCCCAATTGAATTGGAGTTGATGACACAATGCAAAGTCCGTCAATAAACCTACAGAACTTGAGACAAACACATGCAGTAAAATGTGTTCATAAATCAAATCCCAGCCCTTTCGCGTCACCGCCAGCTATTGAGCTCATAATTCCGGCTGTAAAAATAGCAAAGATATTTCTGACACACTCCTGGATTTATAGCTTTACCACCAGCGCTTAGATTTACTATTGTGTTAAGTTGTAAAAATAGAGCACTGAAACTAGTACTGATCTACCACAGTTGATGAATACAGTTGCGTTGATTTGTACTCTAATATCAGAGCAGCCTCATGACTATTTCATTGTACATTTTTATTATTACTGATCTGTCTATCGATTAGCTTATCCGCTAGACTTGCGTAAAGCCTCAGTAATTTTACCTTTAATGAACGGTCTGTTCCTTTTCCTTTCTTCTAATCTGCTAAACTACAAATTATCCTAATCTCTTGCCGGTGAATATTAATGAAACGTCAGAAAACTTTGAAAGAACTTCTTTGGTGAAGTTCCTTTGTACAGCTTAATTCCTCCTTTGCAGTGAATGTGCATCTTCTGTTAGCTAAACAAGAGCTGGTTATCATTTTTCACGAGCACTAACAAAACAAGATTATTTTTAATGAATACAACTACATAGACTTTTTTAGATGGCTTGTGCTCTGTTGGTATCAAATAAACATATTATATCTTGACCTGCACATGTTTGTGGCCCTCACTAGCCTGAGCTACTCTACAGATATGGAACTGCAGATATATTTTTAGAAAAGGGATCACTCACTACTGAAAACTTGTTTTGTGTTAAAGTCTACCAAAGCACATAGTCTGTTGGAGAGTTTGGAATAATAAGCTTTGATGAGGGTAGAGTTTGAGAGCAGCAGAAACTTTCTAGACCAGTGTTAAAATGATGGCGCCCACAGAGAACGGAGCTCACACCTGATTTTAATGGGCAGACAGCGCAGAGAGAATATCATTTGTAAAGTGTGTCCTACTTTGGCACAGGAGTCAGTTAGCTCAACCTGCTTGAAAGAGCCATTGCAACAATGATAAAAGGATTGTAGTACAGGAGAATACATGTATATTATAATTTCTATATTTTCATCATACGGGAGGTTTGGAATTCCCTTTGTTAGAGCCTATCCGGCCCACGATATATGAGACAACGTACACATGACCACATTAATATTAAGTGGCATAATTTACGTTCTTACCAAGCAATGTAAGAACCAACACTGGAGATGAGAAGCAGGTACAGGGAGTGAACATTTAATGAAAACGGAAATGAAACTGAACAGGAACAGCGTCTGGACAGAGAAACAAAAAAATGACATACGGCAATATTGCTGAAGCCAGGAACAGAACTGAGGAACAGACAGCTATAGGGGAGGCAGTAAAACAGGTGATTGAGTCCAGGTGAGTCCAATGAATCGCTGATGCGCTTGATGAGGCGAACAGGTGGGCGTAATGATGGTGACAGGAGTGCGTAGTGATGAGCAGCCTGGCGCCCTTGAGCGCCAGGGAGGGAGAGCAGGAGAAGTGCTTGGTGGTGGTTTTAAAGTTAATTTTGATTTATTTATCCACTGAAGTTTGAAGAATGGTGCCTACAAGAAGAGGAGGAGAAGGATATGAAAGAATTGAAACAAGAAGAAGAGTAACTTTAGACATGAAAAAATCAGTATCGCTGTTATAGATCACATCGATTTGTTTTTAAAACCTTTATTTAACTAGGCAAGTCTGTTAATATTCTCCAGAGTTTCTACACAACCACAAGGACTGCTAAAGGAGACCAATATGGAATCAGCAGTTTTGCTGGACTGCAGGCATGTCTAAACCACCACTTAAATTAGCCTCCAATGAGCCGGTCTTGGTGCCTGATGAGAGATACTGAGTTCCTGAACTCAAACAATGTCTATGCTGGAATCATAAAACAGGTGAGAAGGGAGGGCAGGGACAGAAGCAGTAACCACCCAGCTATAACACAGCAGGACCTAAAAATCCTCTGCTAGTCTGATGCCTTGAGCCCAACACCCCTAGTGGATTACTGTATAAGGTGTGGTTTGATTTGCAGTTTAAATATGGCCGAAGAGGCACCGAAGGAAATCGCAAACTGAAGCCAAAGACATTCGTAATAAAAGAAGACAAAAATAGTTTGAGATACACGACACTTGCCATTGCGCTTGGTGATCTTAGTGTTGTGTGCTGTTGCTCGGCCATGGAAACCCATTTCATGAACCTTCCGACTAAAAGTTCTTGTGCCGACGTTGTTTCCAGAGGTATTGAGTGTTGCAACCGAAGGCAGACGATTTTTAAGTTCATGTTTCAGCACTTGGTGGTCCGTTGTATAAAAGCAATACTATATATATATGATACAATATCATAACACATGGCCTCTCATATATTATTGCTTAAGTACATGGCTGTATGTATAGACAGAAGATGAAAAGAAGGACAGACAGAGGGGTAGGCGGTGCGTGGGATGTGTTTTTACATTCCAGGACTGTCGTAGATGGCGTGTGGGGTGTTAGTGAGGAGAAGTATACCTATATATATATATATATATATATATATATATATATATATATATATATATATATATATAGTATATACTGTATATTTGAAACAATCTGATGAGGCTGGCAATCACTTCGAAGCACAGGAATGTGTTTGATGAGGAAAGATCACAGGGTGTGTAATACAGGGTGTGTAATGCTGATTCCAGAAAATGGTGAGAAGAGTTTCTCTTTCCTTTGTTTCTTCATGGTCGCTGGGCACTTTGCAGCTGACACAATTAATCTCTTTCCAACAGGCACTCCTTTTCTACTTTAATTTCTGTTGTCTTTGATTCAAAGCTGTGGTAATGATCCACAATGTCCCCATCTGTTCCTGGCTTCCTGTTCCACATATGCACAGCTCTGTTCGCTCTGTTCTCTCGATGGCTTTGATGTCCCTCCTATCGCACAGCCTTAATAGCCGCATATGTCACATGATTCACATTTATTACATTTAGAGGAGATCTTCAGGTTGTGACAAGTCACACTTGTTCACCCTGTTGATGACTTACCCTCCTTCTGTAGAGCTGCCCTCCTACAGAGCTACCCTAATCTAACAATCAACTGCTTCTCTTGACCTAATTGTGTGTTTGCCTGTCTAGGGCAGGCAACCCCTGCCCTAAACATTAATAGAATGTTTTTTACCACATCCTTACAAGAATCTGAGGAAATGTCAGGATTCCATGATGTCCATAATGCACAAGCCTGAGAGGCAACATAGCCCAGTACAGGATTGAGAAATGGTTCCTCGGACCATGGTCTACCTGTTTCCTCAAATTGGATCAGGAGATAGGTAAAGGTGATATTTCCTTATTTCTAAAACGACGTATTTTTTCAGAGTTTACCAGCTCACCTTAGTGGGTCAATAGCTCAGTGTGCTGCCCCATAATCTGTCTCAATTATTCCTAAAATGTGAATTCCCCTATGAGACTACATACAGGAATCATTCCAGGTCCTGGATAAAAAAAATCTACAGTATCTCTTGAACACACAGTTTCACAAAAGTCTGTGGGACAATGACGAATGGAAAACATCTTCCTTATGATCAGACATGGGAATCCTATGGGGATAGAACACTTATGACACAGTTGTCACCGGAGACCAGCTCTTCCCGATTCATCGATTTCTATCTCACCTTTGGGGGAGTGGTCCTCCCCTCCTCCCTAAACTTGCCTATGATGCTTTAATCTTCTAAATGCTGCTTGAGGATTTGAATTTCTGCGCATCAATCTCGGGCCCCAGCCCTTACCTTGATTAATGGCCCCCATCTATCAGGGCGCCATGCAGCCAGCGCTCAGGCCTTGCCCCCGCCAGACAGCTTTGCTTTAGAATAATGGGCATGCTCCATCCCAGCCCCAACCATGCCGCATTTGCAATGATTGTGCATCTTTTTGATCTATCTGTCAGGCCACTCCATCAAGAAGGACAGAAGGGGATGGTGAGAGGCAGGGTGAGAGGGGAGAGAGGGGCGTGGGAGGGAGTCAGGGGAGGGAGGCATTGCGGCAAGGTGTCTTTGTGTCTTTGCATGTACATGACGTGACAGGCTGTAGCTTTGTGAGGAGCAGTGCTGTCCCCAACTGATATACACAAGGGTACAGTCACACGTACACACACATACAAATGCAGCTGTGCACCAATGAGACTGTGGTTTCTCCTTTTTCCTGTCCCACGCTGTGGCACGGAGCCTCAGAGACATTCTGTCTGTCATCAATAACCTTGGCAGCTACTATTGCAGACTCCAGGTGCTCTCAGAGTGCTGACTCTCAATGAGACTAATTGATATTCCACACATGTACACAGTCACAGACAACCACACATGTTGCAGACATGTTCAATCCCACACAGCCACACAACACACACATCCAGTATGGATATACAGTGTTGTATACAGAGGCAAGAACACAAACAGCCACCCAGGCAGATGCACGCACACAGCTACACACACAAGCACACATCATGCATGTGCACAGACACCCAAGTACACACCTACACACCCACGCACACCCTCCTCTAGTCAGGTTTATAATGTAGCTGTAGGTTCATTGCGACATTTCATTTCATCACATTAATCAGTGGGTAAGTTTTCACCTCAGGAGCGCTGTAAATAATCACACAGAATTACAAACATACAACAGGATAGATTATACATTGATTACTAATCATGACATGAAAAGTCCGTAGTGGACTAACCCGATATGACGGCTGGTTACACACAGAAAGGGGGTGGGTGGGGAAAGAAAGAGTGGGAGGAGGAGAGACAAATGAATGGGTCTCTATCAGACTTTGAGAAGCTATGCTCACATAAATACACAATCTTATGCACTTTCATAACCACCCATTCGGGAAAAAGGAAATTAGCTATTGACCTGGGCTTCAATAGATTGGTCGATGATGTAAGACTCTGCTTTGCCCAGTTGAGATCACCGTTGTCCTTTGTAGAGTCTTTCTGGTCGTAGTGTTGATTGGGGCGGATACTTTGAAGTACCCTATTGATCTTGTTAGAAGAGAGGTTTCAGAGAAGTGTCTGTGTCCTCGTCCTAGGCAAAGTACGTTCTCAGCTGCAGACTGATAACCGTAACGACTAGGATTTAATCACTTATTTTATGTAGTGACAGATAGTTCAGAGTTCATACCATTTTGCCATACTCAGCTCGCGCTGTATTCTGGCTGGTCTAGTAGAAATTCACAATTTCAAGCGTGTGGAGCTAGTCCTCACATTCTCTGGTCTCCTGTAAATTTCGTTAGGAGTCCTTTATAAGCACTCGGCCAAAATGGGCGTTCCATCAAGTTTCTCCAATGTTTGTTCCACCATGGGCGGTGTTACTGATTGAGCATAAGCATAGTTATGAAAACAATTCTCTCATATAGAAGACTAAAATCACATTTCATCTTCTCACAAATAGTTTCATATTTAATCATATAAGTTTTACAACATTTAGATGTAAATCTGATAACTAGAGATAACAGTTATTAGTTATATCATCCATAATAATATCCCAAAACAACTGACATCATAGTTGTTTATGTACCAACAGACCCTTCCAACTGCTTGGATTACAGAAATATTGTTTCATTCTCCAACCTTTTGATGTTACTGTACTGCAAAGTATTTCTCTGTGGTAACAAAGGGCTTGAGTTCCATTTTGGCAGAGGGGTTTGAGAGAGTTTAGGTATTTAATCATCATAAACCTGTGGTGGGGGAGAGAGAAAAGGAAATACACTTTTTACACCTCACTTGCTCCTGAAAAATAATTATCTGCGATTACTGCTCTCTCTTGTTGAGGTAATTATATGCCACGCTAGTGTGCATCGGGCCAGCATGCTAATATTCTGTAAATACAGCTATTCATGCTTTTAAACTAGCCATTCATCAATGTCAGAGGAATATTCTTCTCTGTTGATGGCACTTTTGTGTGTTTCATTACTGGTCGACAGGAGAACAAAAATAGGCTGTACCTCCGGACAACAAGCAGACAGGCAGGAATTTGTATTTTTTAAATTGAGAAATCATGCGGAAGTGTCACAAAATAAACTGCAACCATATTACCAGCGCATCCACAACACCCCCGCTCGCTTGTAACCAGCCATCTTGGATGCTCGATATTTCGCCGCTATTGTTTTTAAATGTCACAGCCCTATTGCATTGCCGCTGGGATGGGTGGTGATATGTGAGAGTATTGTGTTGTTGCCTGTTGCTGACATTTCCACTGTCTGAATATTGCTCCGCTCCTCAGACTCCTTCAGGCGCCTATAGCTCCCCAGCCCACCAAAAGAGGACCAGGGGACTGGGAGGGATGGAACGGATAGAGAGTTACTGTACATTGTCCATGAAGACCTCAATTCTGGAATCAATTGAAAAAAGCACAGGGCCTCATGATAAATTACATGTGAATGACTGAAGAGGCTCTTTTGTGCAGTCCCATAATGCCTTTCCGAACTCAATTTGAAAGGTAATGTAACAGTGTTTGTGTGTCTGTGTCTGTGTGTGACAGTGTGTGTGTGTAACAATGTTTGTGTGTGTGTGTGTGTGTGTGTGTGTGCGGCAGAATAGAGAGGGAGAATGATAAAATAACACATTTTTAAACATGGTCTTTTAAAGACCATATGACAGTGATATGAGTTAGTGTGTGTGGGTGTATTGTGTTTGTGTCTAAGCATATACCTTTAAAGCTTATTGCAGCATCAGACTGGTATTGCCTCCTGCTATTCTCCAGATGACTGCACACCTGAATCTGTCTTCTTCCTTCCTCTGAATTGCCCTGGACTCTTCTGAGGTCAATCTTTTGTTTTTCATGTCTATAAAAATGGTGGACTGGCCACCCTGTGAGGGAGAGAGCCCCAGTATCGTGTGGAACTGGGGCAACGTTCATCAGGCCTCATGTTGACCCTGCTGTGCACCCTCAGCAGTATCTAGCAGGCACAAATTGCTTCTATTTGTTCCACCATTTTCCACTGAAGGTAAACAATGCAGCCTTGTAATACGAAATGGGTAGCAGGGAGAGGAAAATTTAACTTCAGGAGACTGCGGAACCCACTATATATTTTCTCTCTCTCTCTCTCTCTCTGAGCAAAGGAGAACAAGCAACACGCCCACAGCAAAAGGGAGAGCAGGGGTAAAAATTGCTTCTGTTGAATGCACTCCTAGGCTTTTATTGGTTCCTGTAATTGCTTCCCTGTAAGGTACAGGTCTACTCTTGTCCTATTTCTCTGCTGAAGGATTGTCCTGGGAAAGTTTATCCCTGAATCCTATTTGGAAGGCAAGCGGTTGTTTACAGATGACATACAGTGAGCTCCAAAAGTATTGGGACAGTGACATATTTTTTGTTGTTTTGCCTCTGCACTCCAGCACTTTGGATTTCAAATGATACGACTTATATTTGTTTTAAAGTAGTCAAAGGTTTAGTGTTTTGTCCCATATTCTTAGCCCCCAATGACTGAATCAAGCTTGTGACTCTACAAACTTGTTGGATGCATTTGCTGTTTGTTTTGGTTGTGTTTCAGATTATGTTGTGTCCAATAGACATTAATGGTAAATAATGTATTGTGTCATTTTGGAGTCACTTTTATTGTAAATAAGAATATAATATATTTATTATTGATGCTACCATGATTACATATAGTCCTGAATGAATCATGAATAATTATGAGTGACAAAGTTACAGACACACAAATATCATACCCCTAAGATATGTTACACTACAATGGCGTATCTAGCTCCTAGGCAACTTTGCAGTATTTCGTTTTTTGTGTTATTTCTTACATTTTTAGGCCACATTTGTATTGGTGTTATTACATACAGCCGGGAAGAACTTGGATATCAGAGCGGTGGAAACTCACCAGCATTACCAGCATTACGACCAGGAATACGACTTTCCCAAATTGCATCCTTTGTTCGTATCCCCCAGGGTAATTGAACTGATTCCAGAGGCTGAACCAGAACACCACCAGCGGAGAAGAGGTATTCGGAGTGGACTTCTCAGGGATGCAAACTAGTCACCTTTTGGCGAAATTCGCCGTTTTGAATCCAAAATAGGTGACCTACGTGATTCGTGTAGATCCGAGTTTGGGGGATGGCGGGGGCTTTATAAACGAACGAGTGATGCGCGTTTGGAGCAATACTGTCTGTATCCAAGCCTCAGCCAAGAGTTCACATAACAACAGAATGCAGCACGCGACTGAAGAGAGAAGAGGTAAGTGAGAAGCCTGACCACGGAGATGGTGGTGAAAAGGGGATGAAGCGTACTTAGCGAGCTGTTACCGAAAAACAACTGGCATTTGGAAAGTTTGAGGTGAAGGAGAACCATACTCAGGGCATCATACAAGCTAGAACTGCTATTGAAGGACACAAATAACAAATGCTTTCTGCTACTAAGATCAGTGAAATGTAGGCTAAACTGACAACCGAGTGAAGAGCAAAAATCTCAACTAGCAAGCAAGTCGCAGCAATGAATAATTTAGTGTATGTGCTTAGGGAATTCTGGCACAACACCGTTCCTCTAGTTATAACACGTTAGTAGCTTACTGGACCCTGGCAATCTGTGTGAAATCTTATCTAGCTAACAAATTAACTACTATCAGTGAACTAATGTTTTCCCTCTACATTATGTGGTAAATTTTTTGAATGAGAGAATTAGGTGAAAATGAGGCTTTGCTTTTTAAACAAGTAGATTCAGAGATCAAGTGAAGATGTAGCTGGGCCTGGCTTAAGCTGGATGGCACTATAGATGTGAAAGGAACACCACACATTTTCCCTCTTTCTCACTTTTTCAATATGGTGGATAAGAAGGGGTATTCCAGGTGTACTCTCTGCCTGAAAGAGATCAATTATGCCAACAAAGGGTATCATGCTCTGCTGGTAAATTTATGGAACAATGTCCACAGGCATAATGTACTAATGTGCAGTGTAGACCAAATATATTAATGTTGTTGTGTTGAACTTGGGTTTAACAAGCGCTCTATTATAAAGGCTGTCCTGGCTAACTACAACATTAGCGTATTGTTTTTTTCTCAAGATTTGAATGTAATTTGCAGTAAAGTTGCTTTCTTTAAATTTTTTGGGTTCACATTAACCACTTTATTTTGTGTGCAAAAATATCCAGACCCCTCTTTCACGCAGCTGCTAATCTAATGTGCTACCCCGCACATTGACTCTGTACTGGTACATAGAGCCTCACTATTGTTATTTTACTGCTGCTGTTTAATTATTTGTTACTTTTACTAACTTAACTTCTTAAAGCATTGTTGGTTAAGGGCTTGTAGCTAAGCATTACACTGTAAGGTCTACACCTGTTGTATTCGGCGCACGTGACAATTTGAGACTGATCATGTAGATACTGATCATGTAGATCATATTCTTTGTTGTTTAATCAGTTAAAACCTGCATTTCCCCCTAGCAGGGATTTGTGCAATGTTTCGTTGCAAAAAAAATAAAGTCATATTTTTAGGCCCTCACCAGTTTGCATCCCTGACATATATTACTCGGATAATAAAGTTGACGAGCTCAGCGCTCGCGCAGACAGGAACTCAAGTCCTTTTGTTTACCCGACCTAGAATACCTCACAATCAAATGCCGACTGTATAACTGAATTCTCTTCGGTTATAGTCACAGCCGTGTATGTTCTCCCTCAAGCTGATACCACGACGGCCCTCAAAGAACTTTACCAGACGATATGCAAACTGGAAACCACATATCCTGAGGCCACATTAATTGTAGCTGGGGATTTTAATGAAGAAAATATGAGGAAAAAGCTACCAAAGTTCTATCAACACACTTACTGTAGTACTCGCGCTGCTAAAACACTCAACCACTGCTACTCCAACTTCCGGGATGCCTACAAGGCCCTCCCCCTCCTTCCCTTCAGCAAATCTGATCACGACTCCATTTTGCTCCTCCCTTCATATATGCAGAAACTCGAACAGGAAGTACCCATGCTAAGGACTATTCAATGCTGGTCTGACCAATCGGAATCCAATCTTCAAGATTGTTTTGATCATGCGGACTGGGATATGTTCCGGGTAGCCTCCGAGAATAACATTGCGAATACACTGTTACGGTTACTGAGTTTACCAGGAAGTGTATAGGAGATGTTATACACACTGTGACTATTAAAACCTACCCTAACCAGAAACCGTGGATAGATGGCAGCATTCGCTCAAAACTGAAAGCACAAACCACCACATTTAACCATGGCAAGGTGACTGGGAATATGGCCGAATACAAACAGAGCAGTTATTCCCTCCATGAGGCAATCAAACAGGCAAAACGTCAGTATAGAGACAAAGTGAAGTCACAATTCAACGGCGATGTATTTGGCAGGGTCTACAGACAATCACAGACTACATAGGGAAAACCAGCCACGTCGCAGACACCGAAGTCTTGCTTACGGACAAGCTAAAAACCTTCTTTGCCCGCTTTGAGGATAACAGTGCCAAAGACGCGGCCCACTACCAAGGACTATGGGTTCTCCTTCTCCGTGGCCGACATGAGTAAGACATTCAAGCATGTTAACCCTGCAAAGCCTGCCGGCTCAGACAACATCCCTAGCCTCATCCTCAGAGCATGCGCAGACCAGCTGGATGGAGTGTTTACGGACATATTCAATCTCTCACTATCCCAGTCTTCTGTCCCCACATGCTTCAAGATGTCCACCATTGTTCCTGTACCCAAGAAAGCAAAGGTGTCACGAACGGAATGAGTGGCAGACCAACACACAGCGCTGATATAGTTCAACATGATTTATTAACAACGAACTTGAAAACACGCAGAAAACAACAACGCGGACATGACCGTGACACAGTGGGTTACAAACCTACTTACAAACAATGATCCACAACAAGACAGAAAAAAAAACATCACTTAAATATGGCCCCCAATTAGAGACAATGCAAAGCAGCTGCCTCTAATTGGGGACCAACACAAAACCAACATAGAACCATATAAACTAGACCTGTAGGGCTCTGACCATAGAAAACTAGAGGGAGCCAAAGGCTTCACTATGATCAGAGCCTGACAAAAGGTAACTGAACTAAATTACTATCACCCCGTAGCACTCACTTCTGTCATCATTTGCTTACCCCGCAAATAGATCCACAGACGATGCAATCGCCATTGCAATGCACACTGCCCTATGTAAGAATGCTGTTCATTGGCTATAGCTCATCATTCAACACCATAGTACCCTCCAAGCTCATCAATAAGCTTGAGGCCGTGGGTCTGAACCCCGCCCTGTGCAACTGGGACCTGGACTTCCTGACGTGCCGTCCCCAGGCGGTGAAGGTGGGAAACAAATCCAATTTTTTGCTTATCCTCAACACTGGGGCCTCACAAGTGTGCGTGCTCAGTCGCTTCCTGTACTCCCTGTTCACCCATAACTGCTTGGCCACGCACGCCTCCAACTCAATCATCAAGTTTTCAGAACAGTAGTAGGCCTGATTAACAACAATGATGAGACATTGCCTACAGGGAGGAGGTGAGGGCCCTAGGAGTGTGGTGCCAGGAAAATAACCTCTCACTCAACGTTAACAAAACAAAGGAGCTGATCGTGGACTTCAGGAAACAACAGAGGGAGCACATATTTTGCATTACTCATCTCATATGTATATACTGTATTCTATTCTATTGTATCTTAGTCTCTGCCGCTCAGACAATGCTCGTCCAAATATTTATACATTCTTAATTCCATTCCTTTACTTTAGATTAGTGTGTATTTTGTGCATTGTTGTGAATTTGTTAGATATTACTGCACTGTTGGAGCTAGAAACACAAGCATTTCGCTACACCAGCAATAACATCTGTTAAACATGTATTTGACCAATGAAATTTGATTTGATTTGACTCTTACCATTACAATAACGGGAGTTTAGCTGTTTTTTGGCGGGGTATGATATTTTTGCATCTGCAACTTTCTTACTCCTCATTATTTAACATTCATTCAGGATAAGCCTAAATTCATCAGGGCATGGACTCTTAAAATGTGTTTAAATTGTTGTACAGGGATGCTGGCCAATGTTGACTCCAATGTTTCCCACAGTTGTGTCAAGCTGGCTGGATGTCTTGTGGGTGGGGGACCATTCTTGATACACATGAGAAACTGTTGACCGTGAACAAACCCAGCAGAATTGCAGTTCTTGACACATTCAAACTTTGTGCCTGGCACCTACACTACCTCTCACAAGTTTGGGGTCACTTAGAAATGTCCTTGTTATTGAAAGAAAAGCACATTTTTGGTCCGTTAAAATAACATCAAAATGATCAGAAATACAGTGTAGACATTGTTAAGTTGTAAATGACTATTGTAGCTGGAAATATCTACATTGGCGTACAGAGGCCCATTATCAGCAACACTCACTCCTGTGTTCCAATGGCACGTTGTGTTAGCTAATCCATGTTTATAATTTTAAAAGGCTAATTGATCATTATAGAGACAGCACTGTCTCTCTGGCCATCTCTATAGCTAGAGAGACAGTGCCTTTGGCTTTTTGTTAGGTTCAGGCATACATATGTTTTAGTGGTGTAGTTCTCTGAGAGTGTACAGTACGTTCTAAGTTTAAACTAAATATCAGCTGCCCATTTCTCCTTGTTTTTTTTATTTTTTATTTAATTGGTCAAGTCAGTTAATAGCAAATTCTTATTTACAATGACGGCCTACACCGGCCAAACTTGGGCGACACTGGGCCAATTGTGTACCACCCTATGGGACTCCCAATCACAGCTGGTTGTGATACATTTGAACCAGGTTGTATGTAGTGACGCCTCTAGCACTGAGATGCAGTGTCTTAGACCACTGCGCCACTTGAGAGCCCCGAGTGACACCACATGGTAACACCACATGGTAATTGAATACATATTTGAACATTTTTCAAAATATTTTGAGATAGTCATGTTGTGTCTCAAACGATGGCAGGGGTACAACAGAAAAACCTCAGATTATGTAAAGTAGGGTCAAAGGTGCAACATATATGAATATAAAAATAAACAGTTGATGCATTTTTAGATAATGGTTAAGAAATGTCAACAAAAAAAATGTATACATTTTTTGGGAAAATTATCAAATTGTTTGACAACCCTGTTTGTAAGCTTTTAAATGATAGAAAGCTCAACCATTTTTATTTTCCAGTGACGGAGACGTGGATGTCTCATGGTATGGCGTGTTATGCAAAATGGGTCAACTTTGAGTGCCTTTATCGCCTGAATGTTTGATTTCAAGGTCACTTTCTGAGCACTTCTTCCATTGGCAAACATCCATGGTAAGTTGTGTTTGAATCAAAACGGATCCTGTCAAAAAGTGATTGAATTCAAATGGATTTCCCCACAAATACAAGACATTTAAAATCCAGATAAGGAGCAAGACTGCAGAGAAAGTAGTGTAAAATAGTAAATAAAGTGACACCTGAAAGAGTGTAACCTGCTGTTACTGTAACCTGCTGTTACTGTAACCTACTTCTCTTTACCTTTAAAGAGAAAAAAAACATATATACAGTGCTAGGGGTGCTATTCCTACAAACCTATATCTATACATGCACACTCACACTCAGAGGCAGAGGGCTGAACATGTCTTAAGGCTTCCATCAACATCAGAAAACAACAGGAAGGCCCCGTCCTTCCATTTGGAGCCTGACACTCCTGTGTGCATACCTGCACACAGTGTGGGAGAGAGAGATTGCGTTTGTTTGGCTGGCAGGGGGAAAAAAAGCACACTTTTAACCTTAGTTATCCTCGGATTAAAGCATCTTTTCCATTTTGGGTTGGTGAAAGTGTGTAGCTATGCATTTATTTGTGTGTGTGTGTGTCTGTCTGTCTGTGTGTTTGTGGCTGCATGTGTTTGATGTGTATGTTAGAGTGTGCATGTTAGTGTGTGTGTGTGTGTGTGTGTGTGTGTGTGTGTGTGTGTGTGTGTGTGTGTGTATGTGTGTTTGTGTGTATGTTAGTGTGTGTGTGTGTGTGTGTATATTAGTGTGTGTATGTTAGTGTGTGTGTGTGTGTGTGTGTGTGTGTGTGTGTGTGTGTGTGTGTGTGTGTGTGTGTGTGTGTGTGTGTATGTGTGTTTGTGTGTATGTTAGTGTGTGTGTGTGTGTGTGTGTGTGTATATTAGTGTGTGTATGTTAGTGTGTGTGTGTGTTTGTGTGTGTGTGTGTATGTTAGTGTGTGTGTGTGTGTGTGTGTGTGTGTGTGTGTGTGTGTGTGTGTGTGTGTGTGTGTGTGTGTGTGTGTGTGTGTGTGTGTGTGTGTGTGTGTGTGTGTGTGTGTGTGTGTGTGTGTGTGTGTGTGTTCGCACCTGATGAGAGCGGTTCCATAAAGTGACAGGGATGAAAATCTCGGTTAGAAACATAGAAAGAGAGGGAACCTAATAATGCAACAACTAGGATGAGTTGCTACAGTAATATGACTAGGATTTGGCCTTTGGCTTTTTGACAACAAATATTTGTCTGTGTGGGTTGCTCTGTCCTCATCGTGGCATAGACAGTGCCTGAAACAAGTGGAGAATCCAGCCAGAGAGAGCAGAAAGATTGTCTGATAGAATAGATACAAGCACCCTTTTGATTATGTGCTGTTCGCTGTCAACATTGATGGTCACCCCGTCAACTTGAAGTTTTAACAAGTCCGATATCAGTGGTCTGAGAACAGGTTCATATCCATATTTCAATGATAGCAACATGGATGTTCTGTAGTTTGGGGGTAGATTTACAATAAATAAAAACTCAATATTTTGTGTTTCAACTTCTTAGACCCCAAACAGTTCAAAATAAGTGTACAATTGTATTTGCAATTTGTTTTCTGAGAAACTGAAGAAATTGTGATTCTTAAAATTAGATCCATCATGAAAGTCACTTAGAATGCCTCCTGTAGACACCCCAGTATACCCTAAAACATTATTTCTAGTGTCTGTTTTGGTAAGAATGGAATGCAGATCTTTCAGGATTGGAATATATTGGAAGGATTCCTTCTTGCCATGTGAATCATGTTCAAGCAGATACTCGGTTGGCTCTACAAGGCCAAATTCATTGATGCAGTACTGGTAGAACTTAAAGTCACTACTAATGTCCTCAAAACACACGTCAAATATATTTTCCTCCAAAAGGATATTGAGATTTTGTTCTACTTCTGTATTTTCCTCCAGACAGATATTGCTCACTGAAATTATGAAAAAGGTCCCCAACATTTTTAGCAAAACTTGTTTGGACCACTTGAGGTAATGTGTGACCACTCTGAAGCTTGAGAAAAAAATTGCAATATTAATTTTTTTTTAAACGTCACTCTATGTGGGGCTCTTCTTCGTAATCAACGTCTTCAATGTTTCTCTGAACTTCAGTGTTTTCCTATATTGTGGTGCTGTGCTTCCGGGTTAGGTATTTTCGGAGTGATGATATTTTTGTATATTTACTGGGGCATCCATTTTGGCCACATTCAACAACAAAATTGGTTTCACTTTGATGATACAATTCAAGATGCTTTAGATATTTCTTCATTGTTTTGGTTTTAATAGGATAACGCAAACATTGATAATGCATTACACCATCTCACCAGAAAAGGCTTTCTGCTGTTTGTAGGATTGGCGATGAAGTGGATGTTATCGAAATTCCACTTTTCCTACAGTAAGCTGAGCAGGATCATCATCATGGTCCAAGGAGGTATTCTGCTATTCATTAGAGTTGACAAATGCAGGCATATTTCAATAGGTTAGTAATACACCCAAAACAGTAAACATGCCATATTCCCAGGCTGCTGCGGTAAGGACTCAGCCTTGTGGTACATGCTCTACCAGTGAACCACCGGGGAGCCACAGCAACAGATTTATTTATCGGCTGTTCATTTTTTTTATTGACCAAAAGCCATCAATTGCTGGCTAACGGAAACGCTAATGTGTTTGTGTGCGCATGTGTTGTGAGTGGAAGGAATTGGAAGTCCCAGTGCCCAACCGTTTTTCTCCAGGTGGTGCTTTCAAAATGAGCACAGCATGTCTCAGAGCATCCCACTTCCTCCATGCGTGCCTCTCATTGCAGCTTCCACTCTCTCTCCATTGTTCTCGCTCTGTCACCGGCATGTCACTCCCCATTGTGTTTTTTAGACCCTTTAACTTATGCAGCTCTTTTGCCTTGCCATTTGTCGGGGGAAGGAGAGCCAACCCTGTGTGTGCACTGAGGCAAGGATTGTCAAGCCAAACTACTTCTTGTAGTTGTTAGAACACTCCATTGAAATAATCACATTTCTCTCTTTATATATTATGGCTGTGTTTACACAGGCAGCCCAATTGTGATATTGTTTTCACTAATTGGTCTTTTGACTGATCAGATCAGCTCTGAAAAAGATCTGATGTGGAAAGGTCTGTGACTAGCAGAAACAACATAATAATTGGGCTGCCTGCTCTATTTTCGGCTGATGTTAAGGCGGTGCTATTGTCAAACGTACGTTAGTTAGCAATTTCAGCGATGTAAAAACTAGCACATTTTCCAGGCCTAACACCAGGTTTGGCAAATTACCTGTCTTATATATGATCGGTTGCGCTCAGATGGGCGTGGTTGAAATATTTGAGGTGTGTCCATAAAAACATGATCCAAAGTGCTGCCTATCCAGCTGTAACGCACACTGCTCATATGCACATGGAACAAGAGTAGCCTGTATACTTCGTATTTATACTTTATTTATATTTATACTTTGTATTTTTTCCCATTTCATTGTATTTGATTATAAACCAAGCATAGCCTCCCCTCCTCTCAATTAAGTTTTTTTTTTGTCTGCCCAATGCAATCGCGAAGTAGTCTAGACTGTCGATTGCGGTGCTAGAGGCGTCCCGGGCTGTGTCGCAACCGTCCGCGACAAGGAGACCCACGAGTCAGAGCATAATTGGCCCAGCGCCGTCCGGATTAGGGTAGGGTTTGTTAAATTAAATCGATTGGATTGGCGGGGTTCGTGTTTCGAAGGAAGCATGGCTCTGGACCTTCACCTCTCCCGAGTCCGTACGAGAATTGTAGCGATGGGACAAGACTGTAACTACCAATTGGATATCACAAAATTGATATCCAATTGATATCAATTTTGTCATAAATTTTGTCAATTGATATCATAAAACCCCTCCATGATGTAGGCAACGTGTCCATGCCCATCATGAAACGAGAGATACTGGTTAAGCTCGTATTTAGAAGTTATCTGTAACCTGTAAAAATGGCTTGTTTTCCATTTCATATGTTCAAAACCCAAGCCCTCCATTATGCCTACTATAATGAATGCCTTTTTTATACTGCAGATTTTATGATATCATTCATTACATTTTATATGTATTTATTTTTTTTGTTGTTAAAAAAAACAAAAACGGATTGCTTATTTTTCGTTTTATTTTATTACAACCAAACTTATTCAAATTATTAATCTTCCAGGTTTTATGGTGACAACGTCCATGGCACGCTTGCAATGGAACTTCTGGAGATGAATACGATCTGATCTGTAAGATGGTTCCGATTATGTTCATAAACATTTGGGAGCAGTATAATGGTGAGTGGACATTCTCCCTTACTGTGAAAAGCTACTGTGAAAAGTTTGGATGTGCGTAAATCCCTCCATAGTCTGCGTTGTTTTAATTTTATATGCCCACGGGGAGAAAGTGTGCTGCTTGTAAGTGTGACATAGCCTATATACAATACGTTATTTTGTTTTGTATAGAATTTGGTTAGAATGATTTGTTCTCTTTTTAGGCCTTATAATAATTTATTGAATCTTGCTTATTGACTATGTTTGGCATGTTCATGCTGAGTCATAATGCAATTTAGAGTAGGCCTAGCCCCTATATCAGTGTTGAAGCCATGCAGGTACTTAAGACAATGTAGACTGAAAATGGGTTCAAGTTAAGGTATTTAGCAAAGATACAGTAGGTCTGAATTTTGTTATTTCATTTCTGTAAGCCCTTTAACAAACTATAACTGACTAACATTGGAATTTGAGTTGATTTCAAGGCAATATGTAAAAACACAACTTGAAGCAACCATGGAGCACGTTTTGATTGGCCAGTGAGGGTCCATGCCTCGACACACTCACGACGTGTTTATTCATCAAAACCCAGCCCAATGCCAGAAACTGCGCCAATAATTGTGCAAAATAAATGCTGACACACCCCGAACCTATAGCGATGCAGCTGATGATTTCTCTGGTATTGGAGGAACTAAAATGTGGGGAAATACAACGCTCAATTAGAAAGTTGATACAAACATTTATCATATACAGATTTGGTTTCCTCTAACAAACCACCAGTGAGTGTAGTTTGCCAGAGGAAGATTGTACAAAGGAAGCCTGTATGCTTATATACTGATTGACTGATAAGGTAATACTTCTTCCTGCTTCTATCAGCAGAGTGCCCCAAATATCCTCCATGCTGGCCTGTGTCTCCAATGACACAAAATGCTTAGGAACCACTTTCTATGTAAAGGTCACAGCCAGAATAACTTGCACTCCAAGTTACAACTTAGCAAACACATTTCCATAGATACACCATATAGAAACTTCATCCTAACAACCGACAAACACTTAGATTGACCATTGCGTTAGGTTTGTAAAATAGAGCGGTCAATTTGTGTCGGACTCTGCAGTGCAATACCAGGAATCACAACACTTCTTTCAATAGGAAAGGCTTCAGACAGACTGTTACTAGTCTAGATGACTCTAGCATTGCCATTCAGAGTGGCAAACAACAAGGTTTTACATTTCATGGTAAGAACATTGAGTCAACCTACAGGCATGTTGTGCTAATCTGTAATTTTATAGCGACTGCTACAGAAGTCAGTCATTCTGTACCTCTCAAATGTCTAGCTGGCTGTCACAGCATTTCATGCAAGCTGTAATTTATTTTGTCAAGGCTGGCTGATACTCAGGGGGTAAGCTTTGTGGAGTGTGGCTCATTGTGATTCCAGTGAGGTAAAGTGTATTGCTGTGGTACACGGTATGTACCATACCTCAACTAACTATGCCAAATTACTATGGCTCAACTTGAGTATAGTGTGGATTACAACTAACAGAATGTTCAATGAAAAGGAAATCATTTTGGACCTTGCATGTACCAATTGGTTGTTTTTCATAAATAGAGGTTTGAGACTTTTATGGTTTGAGAGTATCTCCTGGCTCTTCAAAATGGTTTATTGTTGATGTGAGGTTGTCATGCCTGCTTTGCTTTAATAGGGCTGGTGAAAGAACCCAGCAATGCAGAGTTCTTATTATCAGACCTGAGTTACAACCTCTCCCTGAGTTACAGTTACAACCCTGATGCTCTTCATCAAGCCTACTTCACAAACATATAATAAGTATTTGAATCCACAGACAATTAGCTTGGTCTTTTGTTAGTATAGCTAAAATGCTACAAAAAGCCTTTTGTGTTATATTCTAAGATTTAGCTCAGCTGTAGATGGGTGTTTTGTGTCCATTACATGTATAGCCACCTCGTCAGACAAAACAGTCCTTATTTCAGACCATTTAATCCAGGGATGGGCGACTTTGATGGGGGTGGGGGCCACAAAATACATCCATACCCACACATGCAGTCAGAGAAGGCCCTACCTTGCAAGAAAAACATTTCATGATCCACAGGCCTACGAAAGGGGGGCCCAACAGTTGCCCATCTGTTATTTAATGTGTATTATTGTAACTTTTTGAATGAATGGTCAATTAATATGTGGGTGTCTTCTTTAATTCCAGTCATTCATGTGGTTCTGTGCTGCTATGGTATGTTTTTAGTTCCCACAAGCGCTTCATCTTAGATGTGAAGGAAACACTGCAGTGTTCCAAACTTCTTTCTCTGGGTGACTGAAATGGAGTCACTCCCCATGTGTTTGTTGTGCTGCTGACACACGAGTCAGTGCTCAATTGATTCATTACTATGGCATGTTTGCACTCCTGCTTGTTTCACAGCCTTATCAATGTCAACAGGTGTGTGTGTGTGTGTGTGTGTGTGTGTGTGTGTGTGTGTGTGTGTGTGTGTGTGTGTGTGTGTGTGTGTGTGTGTGTGTGTGTGTGTGTGTGTGTGTGTGGAAGGGGGAGGGGCTTATGGCATATAGATAACAGTAATCGTAAGCAGCTTCACATTTGTGTCTTAATTATACTCACAAAGAGGAAGCCGAGGGCATTGGAAAAGAAATATTATATCACAGGGAAATGTAACATTCATGTTTTTACATGATAATAGCTGATAAGAGCTGTTGTTGACTGACGTCAGATATACAGGACCATCAAGATACAATATTGAAGTATTTGTGTTTTAAATGTCAACAGCACTGGCGTGTGCTGTTGCAAGCTCTGAACAAGTTGAATTTAGGGAGATTGCTTCTTGTGAGATAGTAGTTTATTGAGAAAACACAAATGATCATGTAAAACATTATTTTCACATTGTGTAAATTATTTACACTACCATTCACAAGTTTGGGGTCACTTAGAAATGTCCTTGTTTTTGAAAGAAAAGCAAGTTTTTTGTCCATTAAAATCACATCAAATTGATAGAAAATACAGTGTAGTGTGTAAATGACTATTGTAGTAATGGAATATCTACATAGGCCCATTATCAGCAACCATCACTCCTGTGTACCAATGGCACGTTGTGTTAGTTAATTGAAGTTTATAATTTTAAAAGGCTAATTGATCATTAGAAAACCCTTTTGCAATTACGTTAGCAGAGCTGAAAACAGTTTTAGTGCTAAAGAAGCACTAAAACTGGCCTTCTTTAGACCAGTTGAGTATCTGGAGCATCAGCATTTTGGGGTTCGATTACAGGCTCAAAATTGCAAGAAACAAAGAACTTTCTTCTGAAACTCGTCAGTCTATTCTTATTCTGAGAAATGAAGGCTTGTCCATACGAGAAATTACCAAGAAACTGAACGTCTTGTACAACGCTGTGTACTACTCCCTTCACAGAACAGCGCAAACTGGCTCTAACCAGTATAGAAAGACGAGTGGGAGGTCCCGGTGCACAACTGAGCATGAGAACAAGTACATTAGAGTGTCTAGTTTGAGAAACAGACACCACACAAGTCCTCAACTGGCAACTTCATTAAATAGTACCCACAAAACACCAGTCTCAGCGTCCACAGTGAAGAGGCGACTCCAGGATGCTGGCCTTCTAGGCAGAGTTGCAAAGAAAAAGGCATATCTCAGACTGGCCAATAAAAAGAAAAGATTAAGATGGGCAAAAGAACACAGACACTGGATAGAAGAAGATATGGCTTTTCTTTGCAACTGTTTTGAAGGTACTATTTAATGAAGCTGCTACTAGTCTAGATGACTCTATTACATTACTTGACATTACATTTAGGGGACACTATTATTCAAAGACACGTACAGTTAGCATACATAGTTATGTGTTTATGGATCATACAGGAACTGAGCACACAACCTGTGATGCCAGTCCCAAGATCCTAAATCACTATATTATTATTACAGTCACACCAACAGTAGTCCCATGTAGCTCAGATGTTAGAGCATGGTGCTTGCAACGCCTGGGTTGTGGTTTCGATTCCCATGGGGGACCAGTACAAAAAATATATGAACATGTATGAACACTTACTAACAGTAAGTCGCACTGCATAAGCTCTACTTAAGTCCTAAACATTATCATTCACTGCTAAAACTCAAAACATTCCTGTGTACAGCTACAGCCCTATAACCAGGGATGAGAACAAACTCTTCCACTCACATGCTAAAAAGTCCTCCACTGTCAATCTGCTGCACAATTCGCTCCCATTTTCCACTTGATGCCGTATGTCTGCAGAGGGGTTGGGCCAGCCTTCTTAGATCTGTGAACTGGAGTGAACTAAAGGTTGACAAATGGCCTTTGATGGAGGCATGGACTAGTAGACTCTCCCCGACTGCTCCCCGGAGTGGCCTGGAGAGCACAGCATTACAGTCAGTGCTCTACATCTCTGCCTTTTGCACTCAAGACACATTACCATTAATGGCCTCAACCTTCACTGTGAACATACAGGAACTAAATTGAACACTCATCTGATAAATAAATACCCTCTTCAACCTGCCATGCAGCAAATTCTCATGACGCTAACTAATACTTAGCTGAGTGAGAACGTTACAGAGGCACAAAGATCATACCCCCTAGACATGCTAACCTCTCAGAGATGAGTTTAGCATTTTTTTTAGGGGGGGTATGATATTTATGCCTCTGTAACTTTCTTACTCATCATTATTCACGATTCATTCAGGATTATCTGTAACCATGGTAGCATCCACATTAATGTAGAAGTGTTCAGAAACATACAGTACTCTATTCTTATTTACAATAAAAGTGACTCCAAAATGACAATGCATTATTTACCATTCATCTTTATTGGACACAGCATAATCTGAAACACAACCAAAATAAACAGCAAATGCATCCAACAAGTTTGTAGAGTCACAAGCTTGATTCAGTTATTGGGGGCTAAGAATATGGGACCAAATACTACACCTCTGACTACACTTATATAATACAAATATAAGTGCATTTGCCCAAATACTAATCTTCAAATATGTGGACAAGATACATAAAGTTCATGAAAATAACCTCAGATAAAAGGTGACATTCTGTACTGTCGCCTCATACGAAACATTTGATCTCATATCCAAAATGCTGGAGTATAGAGACAAATTTTAGCTTCACTTTCCAAATAAATACATAGGGGAGGGTACATTTTTCTAAACCAATCCTATTTGTTAGTAGTTGGACTTGTTGCACCCGTTACTGGTTGTTCCAGTTTAGATAGTTTAGGTATTCTCATTTATAAATCTTTACTACCTTGGCAGCCATTTTGAATGGAGATTGTGGGTGATAAAATGTTCCAATTGTTGCATATCGTTACTCTGGCTGGACTCCAATAAGAAGTACACATTACTTTGCAAGCCTGCTTAATGTGACTTTCACAGAAGTTTCAGACCACTGTGTTAGGTTAAAACTAGACCGTCAAAGTAAGGCCTTATCATATTTTATATATAACACATATGGATTCACGTAGTTACCAAAAAAGTCTTAAACAAATAAAAATAAAAACAATTTTTTAGATTCTTCAATGTAGCCACCCTTTGCCTTGATGACAGCTTTGCACTAGATAAGGTTGTTTCAGAATCAGCTAAAGTTATATAGGAAAAAGGTTAGTATACTTGAATTATCCAGTTTACAAATTAGCTATCTAGCTAACTCTTACAAATCAATGTAATTTTTCTTATTAAATGCCAAATAGATCTATAGACTACGGCCTGACATTGGCAATTAGTTACTTTATTTCAGTGTTTCAGAGTGGACTCAGGTGAGGGGACTATGTTTCATGAAGCCATTAGAAGACCTCTGAATGCACGTGATGGGCAGTGGGCTGACTGAAAAGAGGTATGTAGCTATCTAAATGATTTATAATAAATGATTTATAATACGTCTTGGGGATAGTTAATCATTACATGACTTAAAACACTGTCTATGTTTTTCTCAGTCTGGCAGTAACCCAACTATCAGAGGCAGACGATCTCTCTTTTTTCGGCTGCTGCTGACAATAGCTGCATGTAAGAGGTTCTTCTTCATCATCAAATTAGATGTCTGCATAGCATTTTGTCTTCATTTTGTCAGATTAACTCATGCTTATTTCTGAGGATTAACTCATGTTTTTGCTGGGGGGGTTGTTTCTCCAAAATGACAATGCAAGCAGACAACAACCCATAGGCTACTTTACAGTTCCATAAAGAAATCAGCCAGAGTTGGAACCAAGATTAAGGTGGACCATCATTCAAACAAAGATGCCTCCCTGGCCACTAGTGGATTTTTCCAATTTGCATATAATGACAATAAATTAAAATAAAACTATGTCCATTACAGTGCCTGCAGAAAGTATTCACACCCCTTGACTTTTTCCACATTTTGCTTGTGTACCAGCATGCATTTGAAACACACAATACCCTATAATGACTAAATGGAATATGTTTTTATAATTTTTTACAAATTAATTAAAATGAAAAGCTAAAATGTCTTGAGTCAATAAGTATTCAACTACTTTGTTATGGAAAGCCTAAACAAATGTCCTAACAAGTCACATAATAAGTTGCATGGACTGACAATAATAGTGTCTAACATGGTTTTTGAATGACTACCTCACCTTTGTACAACACATACAATAATCTGTAAGGTCCCTAAATCGAGCATTGAATTTCAAACACAGATTCAACCACAAAGACCAGGGATGTTCTCCAATGCTTCGCAGAGAAGGGCACCTATTACTGAACATACTGCCTGAAGAGTGAGGCTAGGGAGTGCTAGATAAAGGGGAAGTAATCAGAGTGGTGATGAAGTCCAGGTGTGTGTAATGAGGGTTGCCAAGTGTGCGTCATGATAGGTTGCCAGGACCGGTGGTTAGTAAACCGGCTATGCCGAGTGCCGGAGCGAGGGTTTGTAGTATATGGCCAATATACCACGGCTAAGGCCTGTATCCTTAAGAACAGCCCTTAGCCATGGCATATTGGCCATATACCACACCCTTTGTGCCTTATTGCTTAAATATACACTTGAGTTGCTTTACCAGAAATTGCCAAAGTGGCCAAGTTACAGTTTTGACTTAAAATGTCTTGAAAATGTATGGCAAGCCTTGAAAATGACTGTCTAGCAATGATCAACATCCAACTTGACAGAGCTTTAAGCAAAGCTCTTACAGACATACCCAGAAAGACTCACTGCTGTAATCGCTGCCAAAGGCGATTCTAACATGTATTGACTCAGGGGTGTGGATACTAATCTAAATGAGAAATTTCTCTATTTAATTTTCAATATACTAGAAAAATGTGTCAAATAAATGTTTTCCCTTTGTCTTTATGAGTATTGTGTGTAGATGGGTATTTTATCTATTTTGAATTCATGCTGTAAGATAACAAAATGGCACCATATAAGGTTTTAAACGGAACCCATTTTGGTTCAGTGGAGAATAAACCCTAGGGTTCTAAATGGAACCCATTTTGGTTCAGTGGAGAATAACCCCTAGGGTTCTAAATGGAACCCATTTTGGTTCAGTGGAGAATAACCCCTAGGGTTCTAAATGGAACCCATTTTGGTTCAGTGGAGAATAACCCCTAGGGTTCTGATAAGACAATTCTATTAAAGGGTTCTATATATAACTTTTGAGGGTTCCATATTTGAGGCAAGCGATGATATGATGTGTTTCAGCATCAGGTCTAAGCAGCTGATGCTGTTGAGTCCTGAAAAGTGTAGATCCGTGTATACTGCCTTCGGAAAGTATTCAGCCCCTTGAGTTTTTCCACATTTTGTTAGGTATTGTAAAATGTATGAAATTGTTTATTTTCCCTTCATAAATCTACACACAATACCCCATAATGTCAAAGCAAAAACAGTTTTTTTTTTTTTGCTAATTTATTTAAAAAATTTAAAATGAAATATCACATTTACATAAGTATTCAGACCCTTTACTTAGTACTTTGTTGAAGCACCTTTGGCAGTGATTACAGGAGAGTTTTCTTGGATATGACGCTACAAGCTTGGCAAACCTGTATTTGAGGACTCCTTCTTCTCAGCAGATTCTCTCAAACTCTGTCAGGTTGGATGGGGAGCGTAGCTGCACATCTATTTTCAGGTCTCTCCAGAGATGTTCGATCAGGTTTAAGTCCGTTCTCTGGCTGGGCCACTCAAGGACATTCTGAGACTTGTCCCGAAGCCACTCCTACCTTGTCTTGGCTGTGTGCTTATGGTTGTTGCTCTGTAGGAAGGTGAACCATCGCCCCAGTCTGAGGTCCTGAGCGCTCTGGAGCAGGTTTTCATCAAGGATCTCTCTGTACTTTTCTCCGTTCACCTTTTCCTCAATCCTGACTATTCCCAGTCCTTGCTGCTGAAAAACATCCCCACAGCATGATACTGCCACCCCCATGCTTCACTGTAGGGATGGTGCCAGGTTTCCTCCAGACCTGACGCTTGGCATTCAGGCCAAAGAGTTCAATCTTGATTTCATGTTTCTCTTGATCTGAGAGTCTTTAGGTGCCTTTTGGCAAACTCCAAGCGTGCTGTCATGTTCATTTTGATGAGGAGTGGCTTCCTTCTGGTCACTCTACCATAAAGGCATGATTGGTGGAGTGCTGCAGAGATGGTTGTCCTTCTGGAAGGATCTCCCATCTCCAAAGAGGAACTCCAGAGCTCTGTCAAAGATGATCAACGGAAACAGGATGTACCTGAGCTCAAGGGTCTGAATACTAGGTAAGGTATTTCTGTAGTTTTTTTTGCTAAAATGTCTAAAAACCTGTTTTCGCTCAGTCATTATGGGGTATTGTGTGTAGATTGCTGAGGAACTTATTTTATTTAATCAATTTTAGAATAAGGCTGTTACGTAACAAAATGTTGCAAAAGTCAAGGGGTCTGAATACTTTCTGAAGGCACTGTATATTCTGGAAAAGTGTTAAATTCAACACTCTCAGAGTTGATTCAACACTGGACAATTTGCTGTGTGTGGCTGTCTACATTTGTATTTCTGTCTTCATATGGCTTCTCTTCACAATGACTTACATGTGTTGTCAGGTCAGCCGTCTTACATTTCATGCTCTACAAGCTGACTCTACAAGAAACTCCAACTAGATGTGTCTATCTTACACTCAATTTGTTGAAACTGACTTGCTATGCCCCTGCACATTTGTATTAATCTTTCTGGCTGTTATTGTCATTTGCCTCCACAAATAGTAGCATTGGTTATGTATAGCAACCCATTCATTAGCCATCGTCATTAATATGGTATGTAAACAACCTAATTATCACTAATTCTTATTGTACACACCGATAACAGTATGATATCCATGATCACAGATATTCATAATGGTGTAATGTTATGTTCTATTCAGAAAGCTAATGAAGATGAGCCAAGCCTGACCCCTGGTTACTGCTCTGAGGCTAGGGGGAGCCATGCCAGACTGAGCGGGATTTGGCTATCTTATTAGGCTCTAACCCCTCCACCCTTGTTTTGACAGTTTTGTCTGCATTCAACCGCATGCTGTGTACAGGCTCGCAGTATATTTTGAGTGTTCATATTCCAGAGTGCATAGCTACTATTTTTACGTGACCTTTTATGCACACATAACCCAATTTGTCGAGAGCAGCAGACATCGGAGTTGTTTGTTTAGATGCTGCAGTTTGTAGCCACTCTTCTGGATGTCACTGCGATTTGGGCTCAGGCTCAGATACGGATATTCTGGTTTAGAGGGATAATTGTTCTTTTTGTTGGTGCCTCAAGAATGTGACTTTTCTTATCCAAATCTCTTGAGGGATGAATGCTTGCAAAATCACATGTGGATTATGCTCCGTGTTCACTTAAAGAATGTTATTTTGTTGCCTTTTACATAGCACTGTAATATATGATCTGGGTGCAGATATGGATCATTTGAATATTCATAAACTAAAATACATTTATATAAGCATATATTAGAGGAGAAAAAATATTTTAAGGGTTTACGTAATCCACATTTAGTGCATTACTACTGCCGGTGTTGGTCATTTTTAATATTTTACTTCTCGAAAGCGTATCGTTTGAGCGTAGAGAGCGGTTCCTGAACGGCCATTACTGCTGGTCAGCAACCCTCTCTCTGTGCATCTGCAGAATGATAAGCTGTGCAGAAAACAGCCCAGGCCCTCAGGCTCTGGGCCCCTTGATTCCTCTCTACTCTGGTCTGCCCCACAGTTTTCCAGCACCAATCTGTCACTTCCTCTCAGCTGATAAGGAGGCACGGCGGCCAGGGCCCAGAGGAAACTCTCTCTCTCGGCATGCACCCCCTATCCAGGGGTCAGGGAGAATTAGGCTTCCGCAAACAGCCATGCCCTAGGTCTCACAGATATAGCACGCACAACTCACTCCTCTCAGTGCCCTCCTCCTCTACCTACAGCTCCAGCATAAAACTTTATGACTTTTATTCTGCTCTAAAAATGTAGCGAGCGAGAGAAAGCAACCAACTCCAACTTTGTTCATCTACCTCAGAGGCCTGGGCAGATGTTTGGGAGAGTTAGGGGATCAGTGGCATGGTCTGGGAGGGCCCAAACAGCCCCTGGTAGATGTCTGGAAACAAGATCAGCTCCACAACAGCTGTTGGGAGGACAAGGGGCATATTTACAGACAGTGTTTTAGCATTCTAAGCATAGTTTGGTTGCTTGGTGCATTTTATTCATTCATCCATTAATTACTAACTACATACTGTACAACCTCTCTATATGCTTGGTATTGTAAAGTTAGAGTTGCATTGCAGCTGTGTTAGAGAAGTCAACATTGAAAGGGAAATTGTTGGTGCATAATGTGCCTTGTTGATAGATATTGTGTCTTCTTGCACTGCAATCCTTAGTGTACTCTATAGGGAATACTCGGCTTCTGGAGTGCTATCACGTGACTGCTCCCAAACAAGCACAAACTTCCTGGCACAAAGTTTTATTTCGAAGGAATCTGTTTGTGCAATAACAATAAATATACACATAAAAACAAAACAAGCACATATATGATACCTCAGCACTTCATTAGTCCCAAGACACAATACAAACCAATAGCCTTTGAATATTGCGTTTGGGATGCCGACGTGTGTCTGTCACTTGATAAAGAGCAAATATCAGATATAGGAACTTAATTTGATCACTCTTTTGTTTTCATGCACGCAGGGAATGCAGATGAGCTTTGTGATTTACAGACATTTCCTGAAAATCTCTGACATTTTGTCCAGCTATAATAGCCTAACCACCGATCAAGCAACATTATGGACAAAACGTTAGAATCCTGCTGCTGCAGGATTATTTTGCATATACAGTATCAGTCAAAAGTTTGTAAACACCTACTCAATTAAGGGTTTTTCTTTATTTTTAAGATTTTCTACATTGTAGAATAATAGCGAAGACATCAAAACTATGAAATAACACATATGGAACCATGTAATAATCAGATGGGATGCTGACCCATGTTGATTCCAATGCTTCCCACAGTTGTGTCAGGTTGGCTGGATGTCTTTTTGGTGGAGGACCATACTTGTTACACAGGGGACACTGTTGAGCCTGAAAAACCCAACAGTATTGCAGTTCTTGACACACTCAAATCTGTGCGCCTGGTACCTACTACCATACCCCATTCAAAATCATTTAAATCTTTTGTCTTGCCCATTCACCCCCTGAATGGCACACATGTCTCAATTGTCTCAAGGCTTAAAAATCCTTGTTTAACCTGTCTTATCCCCTTCATCTACACTGATTGAAGTGGATATAACAGGTGACATCATTAAGGGTCCACATGGTCAGAGTAGGTAATGAAAAGAGCAGGTTTTCTTAATGTTTTGGAAATTCAGCGTGTATCTTGGCTTTGACATGTGTATGTATGATTTGGGTGTATGCAGTAATTATATAGCACTGAATGCAAGATACAGTCACTATGATAGTAAGTGAATATGACAGTAGCTGTGAATCCAGAGGAAGTGCAAAATGTAGAATGCTCCTTGGGTGTCAACCAAAGCCACTGAATATCACTGGTTATGGTCACAACTTGTATGACGTAGTCTGCTTGGGATTTACTAGATTCCAACTAGGTATATATATATAGAATATGTGTGTGTATATATATATATAGTGCCTTCGGAAAGTATCAAGACATTTTAAACATTTTGTTACGTTACAGCCTTATTCAAGATTGATTAAATATATAAAAATCCTCTGCAATATACATACAATACCCTATAATGGCAAAGAGAAAAATATAAACAGAAATACCTTATTACATAAGTATTTAGACCCTTAACTGTGAGAATCGAAATTGAGCTCAGGTGCATCCTGTTTCCATTGATCATTCCTTGAGATGTTTCTTGATTGGAGTCCACCTGTGGTAAATTGTATTGATTGGACATGATTTCGAAAGGCACACACCTGTCTATATAGATCCCACAGTTGACGGTGCAGGTCAGAGCAAAAACCAAGCCATGAGGTTGAAGGAATTGTTTGTAGAGCGCCGAGACATGATTGTATTGAGGCACAGATCTGAGGAAGGGTACCAAAAAATGCCTGCAGCATTGAAGGTTCCCAAGAAGACAGTGGCCTCCATCATTTTTAAATGGAAGAAGTTTGGAACCACCAAGACTCTTCCTGAGCAATCGGAGGAAAAGGGCCTTGGTCTGGGAGGTGACCAAGAACCTGATGGTCACTCTGACAGAGCTCTAGAGTTCCTCTGTGGAGATGGCAGAACCTTCCAGAAGAACAACCATCTCTGTAGCACTCCAACAATCAGGCCTTTAAGGTAGAGTGGCCAGACAGAAGTTACTCAGTAAAAGGCACCTGATAGCATGCTTGGAGTTTGCCATAAGGCACCTAAAGTCTCTCAGACCATGATGAACAAGATTCTATGTTCTGATGAAACCATGATTGAACTCTTTGGCCTGAATGCCAAACGTAACGTCTGGAGGAAACCTGGCACCATCCCTACGGTGAAGCATGGTGGTGGCAGAATCATGCTGTGGGGATGTTTTTCAGCGGCAGGTACTAGTCAGGATCAAGGCAAAGATGAACAGAGCAAAGTACAGAGATCCTTGATGAAAACCTGCTCCAGAGCACTTAGGACCTCAGACTGGGGCAAAGGTTCACCTTCCAACAGAGCAACAACCCTAAGCAGACAGCCAAGACAATGCAGGAGTGGCTTCAGGACAAGTCTCTGAATGTCCTTGAGTTGCCCAGCCAGTGCCCGGACTTAAACCTGATCGAACATCTCTGGAGAGACATGAAAATAGCTGTACAGCACGCTCCCCATCCAACCTGACAGGATCTGCTGAGAAGAATGGGAGATAAACAGGTGTGCCAAGCTTGTAGCATCATACCCAAGAACACTCAAGGCTGTAATTGCTGCGAAAGGTGCTTCAACAAAGTACTGAGTAATGGGTCAGAATACAGAATACACGGAAATAATACTATGTAATATTTCCGTGTGTAGATTGATAAGAAAACAATAACAATTTCATCAATTTTAGAATAAGACTGTAACCTAACAAAACGTGGAAAAAGTCAAGGGGTCTGAACACTTTCCGAAGACACTCTAAATACATATGTTTTTTTCATAAAGACATCAAGATGCCTAGAAAAAGATGTTAAATATTTTGGTTGTTATCTTGTTTAAGCGACTTCACAGTTTGATGCAAATATAAACCTGCCTCCCTTGTCTCCCCTTAACAATGTCCCGTCCCCATGCAGAAATAAAGAGTCTTTAATCAAAACTGCATAATCAATTACACTGTCTGGAAAACCACTGTGATTTTTCACAGCTAGCATATCAACATGACTACCTATCTAAGGGATTCTGCTTCTTTTTTTCCATTCCTGTGAATATATCACTGCATTGAAAACTCAATTTTATTTTCATGTTTCCTTACAGTAGCAAGGGCACACAGGGATGTTATACACAATACACATAGACAAACATGGCACAAATGCACACACGTTAAGCATACTGTGCAGAATATTTATGGCCCTACTAAATGTGTAGGAGCTAGTTAAGGCAAGTCTATCTACAGCAGTACACTTGTTGACGGCCACCTGTTATCTGATGAAAGGGTGTGCATCAAATATTATCCCTCCACCACACCATACAAATTAACTGATAGAATCCCACTGCACACTGTAAATATTACCCCTCCACCACATCATATATCTTAACTGATAGAATCACACTGCACACTGTAAATAATGCTGATAGAATCACACAGCACACTGTAAATAATGCTGATAGAATCACACTGCACACTGTAAATATTACCCCTCCACGACACCATACATCTTAACTGATAGAATCACACTGCACACTGTAAATAATGCTGATAGAATCACACTGCTCACTGTAAGTAATATCCCTCCACCACACCATACATCTTATCTGATAGAATCACACTGCACACTGTAAATATTACCCCTCCACCACACCATACATCTTATCTGATAGAATGACACTGCACACTGTAAATAATATCCCTCCACCCCACCATACATCTTATCTGATAGAATCACACTGCACACTGTAAATATTACCCCT
This sequence comes from Thymallus thymallus, assembly GCA_023634145.1. Lineage (NCBI taxonomy): Eukaryota > Metazoa > Chordata > Actinopteri > Salmoniformes > Salmonidae > Thymallus > Thymallus thymallus. The sequence continues at coordinate 38,210,363 of CM042414.1, read as the reverse complement.
CCACCACACCATACATCTTAACTGATAGAATCACACTGCACACTGTAAGTAATATCCCTCCACCACACCATGAATCTTATCTGATAGAATCACACTGCACACTGTAAATAATGCTGACAGAATCACACAGCACACTGTAAATAATATCCCACCACCACACCATAAATCTTATCTGATAGAATCACACTGCACACTGTAAATAATGTCCCTCCACCACACCATAAATCTTATCTGATAGAATCACACTGCACACTGTAAATAATATCCCACCACCACACCATAAATCTTATCTGATAGAATCACACTGCACACTGTAAATAATGTCCCTCCACCACACCATAAATCTTATCTGATATAATCACACTGCACACTGTAAATAATGTCCCTCCACCACACCATAAATCTTATCTGATAGAATCACACTGCACACTGTAAATAATATCCCACCACCACACCATAAATCTTATCTGATAGAATCACACTGCACACTGTAAATAATGTCCCTCCACCACACCATAAATCTTATCTGATATAATCACACTGCACACTATAAATAATGTCCCTCCATCACACCATAAATCCAATCTGATAGAATCACACTGCACACTGTAAATATTATCCCTCCACCACACCATAAATATTTTCTGATTGAATCACACTGCACACTGTAACTAATGCTGACAGAATCACACTGCACACTGTAAATAATATCCCTCCACCACACCATGAATCTTATCTGATAGAATCACACTGCACACTGTAAATATTATCACTCCACCACACCATAAATCTTTTCTGATTGAATCACACTGCACACTGTAAATAATGCTGATAGAATCACACTGCACACTGTACATAATGCTGATAGAATCACACTGCACACTGTACATAATGCTGATAGAATCACACTGCACACTGTACATAATGCTGATAGAATCACTCTGCACACTGTAAATAATGCTGATAGAATCACACTGCACACTGTAAATAATGCTGATAGAATCACACTGCACACTGTAAAAAATGCTGATAGATTCACACTGCAAATTGTAAATAATGAGAGCATATCTGTCTTTGCCACTGTGGTCGCTTAGCTCAAGCTTTCTGCTTGTGTTCTGGCCTGTGCTGCTGTGTTCAGACCACTGTTGTTGTCTCTCTCTCTCTCTATTTATAAGTCCCTCTCTCTCCTCCACCAGCCACTGCTGTGCGAAGGCATGCAGAAATTCTGATGTGTTCATAATTAATGAGTTCTGTTGCATTCTGCTCCCCTTCCATATTCTGGCTTGTCAGTTTAGCTCTTGTATAATTATGTTAATTATAAGTGACATTGTAACATTTCAGCACTCATAGATGAGCAATCTTTCACCACTGGCAAAGCCTCACGCTTCCTGCTCCTTTCCTCCCTTCCTGACAACATTTGGGCGCTGCAGCTACGGCAGGGTCTTCTGTGTTCTGTAAACAAAGGGAAGTTAGCTAGAAGAACTTACGTACCCTGCTATGTGAACATTCATCTCCTTCAGAATGTAAATAATTTGGAGTTCGTCCAACTTGAACTCCATTACTGTTGGTATTTAAACCTCACCACCCCAACCCACCCCACTTCTCCAGTCTGTCCGCCTGAATCTCTGTCAGTATTGCGTAAAGGATGAAATATATAATGAGAGGCCTTTGTGCAACACCCACGCCCAGACCTTTGCCACCTGTCTGTAGGTTTACATACCGCATCACCAATCTCTTATGTGTATACTGCATACTATAAAGCATACTATGCCACTGTATCTTAGTCCAATGCTGCCCTGACATTTATGTATATATTCTCAATCCATTCCTTACTTAGATTTATGCGTATTTGGTTATATATTGTGAAACTGTTAGATATTACTTGTTAGATATTACTGCACTGTCGGAGCTAGAAGCACAAGCATTTCGCTACACCCGCAATAACATCTGCCAACCACGTGTATGTGACCAATGCATTTGATGGCCTTTCTATCCTCATCCTCAGCAGTGCAGAGATTGATTAACCCATTCATAACCCAATGCTGCAATTATTTGAAACATTTTACAATCTTTTTTTGATTTTCCTGTTATTTTGTTTTTAAAATGCAGATTCTTAATGACTCTTACCAGAGGAAAGTGTTGAAGGGAGTTGACCACCAAATGCTTGAGTAAACACTAAGACTAAGATTAAGCAATTTATTATTCACAAAATGGTGAATTTAATCACTCAGTTACAGAGCAGACAACTGCATCCTGGCCTCTACTGTATGTGTGGCCTGAAAACGTAAAATCCATACGAGTTCATGACATACAGTACCAGTCAAAAGTTTGGACACACCTACTCATTCCTGGGTTCTTCTTTATTTTTGCTATTTTCTACATTGTATAATAATGGTGAAGACATCAAAACTATGAAATAACACATAGGGGATCATGTAGTAACCAAAAAAGTGTTAAACAAATCAAAATATATGTTATATTTGAGAATCTTCAAAGTAGCCACCCTTTGCCTTGATGACAGTTTGGCACACTCTTGGCATTCTCTCAACCAGCTTCATAAGGTAGTCACCTAGAATGCACTTCAATTAACAGCTGTGCCTTGTTAAAAGTTAATTTGTGGAATTTCTTTCCTTCTTAATGCATTTGAGCCGATCAGTTGTGTTTTGACAAGGTAGTCCATCATTACTTTAAGACAGTCGCAAAAACCATCAAGAGCTGTGATGAAACTTGCTCTCATGAGGACCACCACTGGAAAGGAAGACCCAGAGTTACCTCTGCTGCAGAGGATAAATTCATTCAAGTTAACTGCACCTCAGATTGCAGCCCAAATAAATTCTTCACAGAGTTCAAGGAACAGACACATCTCAACATCAACTGTTCAGAGGAAACTGCATGAATCATGCCTTCATGGTCGATTTGCTGCAAAGAAAACCACTACAAAAGGACACCAATAAGAAGGAGACTTGCTTGGGCCAAGACGCAGAGTAGGTGAATGGATGATCTCTGCATGAAGCATGGATTAGGAGGTGTGTTGGTGTGAGGGTGCTTTGCTGGTGAATACAAGCTCCACTTAACCAGCATAGCTACCACAGCATTCTGCAGCCATACGCCATCCCATCTGGTTTTGGCTTAGTGGGACTGTCATTTGTTTTTCAACAGGACAATGACCTAACACACCTCCGGACTGTGTAAGGGCTATTTGACCAAGAAGGAGAGTGATGAAATGATGTATTAGATGACCTGGCCTCCACAATCACCCGACCTCAACCCAGTTGAGATGGTTTGGGATGTGTTAGACAACAGAGTGAAGGAAAAGCAACCAAGTGCTCAGCATATGTGGGAATTCCTTCCAAGACTGTTGGAAAAGCATTCCAGGTGAAGCTGGATGAGGGAATGCAAAGCTATCATCAAGGTGAAATGTGCAGCTACTTAAAGAAACTAAAATATGACATCTATTTAGATTTGTTTAAAACTTTTTTGGTTGCTCCATGATTCTATATGTGTTATTTCATAGTTTTTATGTCTTCACTATTATTCTACAATGTAGAAAATAGCAAAAATAAAGAAAAACCCTTCAATGAGTAGGTTCGTCAAAAACTTTTGACTGGTACTGTACGTTAGGAAAAAAACTTTTTATGGCCACTCAGCATTCTTTCATGCTGCTTTTCTGTCCAAAATACATTCTGTTAGGTAAGTAATGTTCTGGTAAGGAAATAAGTACTCACTGCCAGGAGCATGTACATAGATTACACAGTAGTCAGCCGGCCATTTAGAACTAATAACTCAGAGTCACGTGTATGTGTCTAAGCATTGTATTACAATAATGAATAATTGAATTGTGTCCTTCTGACTAAATAAAGTGGGCTTGATAAGACAGCTAATTGTACATTCATAGTTTCCTCTAATAGGTTGAAGGCAAACTCTTTCTCGCAATTCAAAAATAGATGTATTCTGCTCTGCTCCTCAAATCGTGGCGTGGGAGGCAGACAGACATTTGCATTAAAAACCACAAGTAAAATGTACTGTACATAGTAACAAAAGTCAACACACATTGATATTTCATCAAAGTATATTCTCATCATTGGTATATACATCCAACTCATCTTATGCTGAGCATTTATAGCCCTTCTCAGTCTCTGGTTGTATTTGTATTATTGGCCCCGCCTGCACTTGTATTACTCCTCTATTCAAACCAGACTGCACACAATACCTCAGCCAGACAGCGCAGAGTGCTGAGAGCCCCTCGCTATGACTTTCATTTGCATCACATACGGCTGGGCCTTTGTTTGCCAGCCCCACTCTGCACCTAGCGATAAGCCCATGTAGCTAAAAACAGTGGGATTAGATGAGGCGTCTCCTGTGCGCCTGTATTGGGCCTTTCACCTGTTTGTTTGAGTGTTTTGCTTGCTCATATGCCTTCTTGCCGGGGCCTGTAAAATAAAGAACAAAAGACAGGGACAGCCATTTCCTCTGATATATATTTTAGGAACTAATGAGACTGACATATTTTGGCCTTGGTTGGTATTAAAATGTCCTGTCTGGTTTCCGGTGTTGGCAAAACTCTGTCAATTTCCTGACATGCAGTATAAAAATTGCTTTGCTGAAATGTCCTACCCATACCTTGCCTTCCATCGATGGGCATTCTGAGTGCGACAGCAATCGCTTGCTCCTTCAGTAACGCCAAAGGGAGAGAACTGCAGGTCGCCTTTTATCCAGTCAAAGGGAATTATGAAGTATTAGCGATTAATAACCTGACTGATTGATTCTGGGTCACAGCAGGGGTTGTCAGATCTTTTTGGATAGTCAGGTTGGCGGCCTTCCAGTATTGATCGGCGAGCGGGGAACAGAACAACAGAGGTGGATGAAGTTTCGCTGTGAGGGACAAAGCACTTCAATACCTGCCCAATTGTCTGGCACTAGTGGCGAGTCTGTGGGGTCCTTTTATGTCAGCTGCAGAAAACAGAACAGCTAACTCTTTTTAAGTATCATACTTATAATACACAAGTATCTCTTTGATCAACTATTTTCTCTTCCCCACAGAAATTCAATTTAGAATGGAAAGCTTTGACGGAGAGTGGGACAATGAAGTGAAAGACAAATACTACACGTTACATTCTGAGTCAAATCGCTAATTGAGTGGCAGGAAATGAAAGGCATACTAGTCTTTCAGACTAGAAACTGACTGGCGTTTGCCACTGCAGACATAAACAATATAGTGTAGCAAGACGGAGGCTGTACAGAGAGATGGACAGCCATCCCAGATCACTCACAAAGAGAGATCCATCAATATGGAGCTGTGGGACTGGGGATGGTAGAATGGATAAAAGAGGGGGGAGGAGAAGAGGAGAGAATGAGATCTCTATATTTAACAATACGACCAGTGACTGTCTGGATTCTTAACATCTTAAAAATCAATTTCTCTAACAATTGGACACATGCTTGCATGTGGGCGGTAGGTAGCCTAGCGGTTAAAGTGTTGGGCCAGTAAACGAAAGGTCGCTGGTTTGAAAACCTGAGCCGACAAGGTGAAAAACCTGTCAATGTATCCTTGAGCAAGGCACTTGACCCTAATTTGCTCCAGTGTCGCCGTACGACTATGGCTGAGCCTGTAGGTAGGCCGTCATTGTAAATAAGAATTTGTTCTTAACTGACTTGCCTAGTTAAATAAAATATATGTGATGGGGCTGGCTGGGGCTGGTGTCTGACCACAACATCACAAACCTATTAGTTATATTGTCAACAGCCACCACTGTTTTCATGTCAATCACTCTATTGCTGTTTTTCTCCCAACTCTCAGGGTTATTTATTGACTTTATTTATTTTCAAGAGCTAACATAACCAACAGTGTTGTTTACACCAAGCACTGTTCTAGGGCTGGCTGTGGCAACATTAATGCTCTAAGTATCCAAATTACTCAGAAATCAATGAAGGGGTGTTCCTCAAAAATCCTACTTACATTAAAATATCATAGCTGGACATCTTGTTTTCTAGTAGACTGTTATGTAAATAAACAGCGGAAAATGTTTTCTGCTTGTCAGGCTCTGGCCATAGAGAAGCCTATTTGCTTCTCTATGTAACAATGGTCAGAGTCTGACAGGTCTATTCTTTCTGTATCTGGTGGTGGTTTGTGTGGGATCCCTAATTAGAGGCAGCTGCTGCGCATTGTCTCTAATCAGGGATCCTACATAGGTTTGTAGGTTTTACACTGGGGCGTGGGTCGTTAATTCTCCAGTCACGGTGACAGTAAGTGTGCGTCATTTATTACGTTGGTTCATTCGTGTTTTGTTTGTTTAGTAGTTTGGATTTTTGTCTTGTTAGACATCGTAAAATATTATATACATAGTATAATAAAACATTTCAAACTACTATCCCTGCGCTGCGCCTTGGTCTGTGTATGCACCCTCTCGTGACAGAATGACCCACCACAACGAGACCAAGCAGCGCAAGTGGGGAGAGATGGAGAGAGAGATAGCCCCGCGTCGTTATACAGACACGGAACTCCTCGGAGGTTTCGAGACGGACTCGTCAGAGGAGGACGACAACGACGACGTGCTTCGGTTCCCTCACTCGTGGGGGCTCCTGGAGGAGACCTCACCGGAAGGGGATAGGCGATGGGGAGAGGAAGATCGGGGCAGTCCCATCTCCAACCACCACACCATCGGTGCGCTCTCTACACCCGGAGAGGCTGGAGGAAGAGGATCGCCCACAACTTCGTATCCCACGATCCATGATAGGGAGAGACCGGAGGGATTTTTTAAGAGATCAGAGGAGGAGCAGACGAGGTGGTGGAGAGCCTGGAACACTCTTCCTCTGGAGGCGCCGAGGGATCCACGGATCCTCCAAATACAGGAGGAGGAGGACTCCCAGCGCCGATGTGCACTAGTGTCGAGGCTTATGGCTAGACCAGAACCTCCAGCGAAGGTCAGTAACCTGGAACCTCCAGTGAAGGTCCGCAGCCCGGAACCTCCAGCGAAGGTCCGCAGGCCGGAGCCTCCAGCGAAGGTCCGGAGCCCGGAGTCTCCAGCGAAGGTCCGGAGCCCGGAGCCTCCAGCGAAGGTCCGCAGCCCGGAGCCTCCAGCGAAGGTCCTCTGCCCGGAGCCTCCAGCGAAGGTCCTCAGCCCGGAGCCTCCAGCGAAGGTCCGCAGCCCGGAGCCTCCAGCGAAGGTCAGCAACCCGGAGCCTCCAGCCACAGCCCAAGGCCTGGAACCTCCAGCTACGGTGCTCAGCCCGGGTTCGGCCGTCTGCTCCGCTCCAGTGCCAGAGCAGTCCGCTCCACCGGTGCCCAATACGGGTCCGGCCATCTGCTCCGCTCCAGTGCCAGAGCAGTCTGCTCCACCGGTGCCCGGTTGTTTTCCCCGCTCCATGGCCGGAGCCGTTTAGCCCACCGGTGCCCAGTCCGGGCCCGGTTAATTGCCCAGCTCCATGGCCGGAGCCGTTTGCCCCACCGGTACCCAGTCCGGGACGGTTATAAAGACGGGGCATGGGAAAAAACTGTCCACTTCGCCGGAGCCAGAACCGCCACCGACGGACTAATCTTCCCTCCCTAAATTACCCCCCCCATGTATTTGTGTGTTTTGTTTGGCGTCCGGGAGTCTGCGCCTTGGGGGGGGGGGGGTACTGTCAGGCTCTGGCCATAGAGAAGCCTATTTGCTTCTCTATGTAACCATGGTCAGAGTCTGACAGGTCTATTCTTTCTGTATCTGGTGGTGGTTTGTGTGGGATCCCTAATTAGAGGCAGCTGCTGCGCATTGTCTCTAATTAGGGATCCTACATAGGTTTGTAGGTTTTACACTGGGGCGTGGGTCGTTAATTCTCCAGTCACGGTGACAGTAAGTGTGCGTCATTTATTACGTTGATTCATTCGTGTTTTGTTTGTTTAGTAGTTCGGATTTTTGTCTTGTTAGACATCGTAAAATATTATATACATAGTTTAATAAAACATGTCAAACTATTATCCCTGCGCTGCGTCTTGGTCTGTGTATGCACCCTCTCGTGACACTGCTGAGGATGTAGGTGGCAGGGTGGACAGGCTAAAATAATCTGTAAGCAGTGAAGTTCACCATTTGTAGATTCATAACCGTTAGCTAACATATCACTGATCCTCCAGTGGCGTGCTCCTGAAAAATGTTTTATTAAACCTGACATTGCACACATAAAGCAGTGAGATACTCAAGTAACAACAATCCACAATTTTGATTATGACTTGGCGTATAAAGATGGCAGCTATCCATGGGTTCAGAGCAAATAAAATAAAATAAAATATTATTGGTCACATACACGTGTTTAGCAGATGTTATTGCAAGTGTAGTGAAATGCTTGTGCTTTTAGCTCCGACATTGCAGCACACTGACAACATACAACCCTAACAACATACCACATACCACACATGGACACATGGCATAGACAGCGTCTGATTTAAGGATTTCTGTGTGAGCTTTGGAATATAACCATCTATCACCTATGGGAATGTATTGTGTGTTTATCGCCACATCAGAATAGGTGTGTGTGTTGTGTGTTTACGGCTGTGTCAGTTTAGGGAGAACTGAATGTGTGAATGAGCTGCCCAGCTGTCAACTAATTGGCCCTTTATAGAGTGCCGAATGGCCAAACACTGGGTGTGAACAGAAGATGAATCTGTTTAGCGCAGAACCAGACTTATTTATTTTGTCAGTTTTGACATGGTTGTCTTTGTTTCCAAATCTGTTGGGTGCTTAGTGTTTTAGTCCTTATTTGAAGACAAACAGGTCCTTTAAAGACAGTGGGATTTCAAACTTTTGTTCTGACCTTCTCCATGGAGGTAAAATGGAGCAAGTGAATGCATGATTTATTATTCCAGAAGGCCAATTTATTCAACATATTTCAAATGTTGAAAAACACAATTTTTCTGATCCAGCATAAACAAGTTGTGTCTGGAACTGATCTGTATAAATCCCTTAGTCCCACAGCGTTCTCAGTGCATTCCAAAAACATTATTTAATGATCTCCTTTTTATTTCCGTCTTCAGCAAACTGTAGAGCAACCTCATTAGCCGTAGCATACTGTCACAACAGACATATTTGGGTCTGGATGTGGCAGGGACTGCAAATCGCCCCAAAATGTTTGCTGTAATGAACTTGGCCTGTCCCAGGGGATAGGATACCATGGTGAACATTTTGGTAAAAACAGCAACTGAAAATTCAAACACTACAGGAAGGAACTCACAGATGAGTAAAAACTTTAAAGGTACACACTGAGAACAAATGTGGCAGTTAGATTGCCCCGAGATCATCAGACGATTTCAAGACTAATGTAAAAATGCACTTCATCTAGTCCTTGGCCTATATGTGACCTAGGAAACTAGGTGTAAGTTAAAGCGTACTGTTAGCTAGCTAGCTAATGATAGCTGGCTGGCTCGCTAGCTAACGTTACATGTATGATCTGTGTAGTAAAATTATTTGTATCTCAGAAAGCTTTTTAATATTTTATTATAAAAATAGGTGGAAGATAGGCAACAATATTGTAGATATATTGTAAATTCCATCAATGTCTATGTCTGCATCATTTCCTATCCCCAAAAAACGTTTTAAAAAATGTATATATATATACAGTATGTGTGTGTATACAGTACCTGTCAAAAGTTTGGACACACCTACTAATTCAAGGGTTTTCTTTTGTATTATTTTCTTCATTGTAGAATAATAGTGAAGCCATCAACACTATGAAATAACACATATGGAATCATGTTGAAACAAATAGAGTTTTAAACACATCAAAATATATTTTAGATTCTTCAAAGTAGTCACCCTTTGCCTTGATGACAGCTTTGCACACTCTTGGCATTCTCTCAACCAGCTTCACCTGGAATTATTTTCCAACAGTCTTGAAGGAGTTCCCACAAATGCTGAGCACTTGCTAACTGATTTTCCTTCACTCTGCGATCAAACTCATCCCAAACCATCTCAATTGGGTTAAGGTTGGGTGATTGTGAAGGTCAGGACATCTGATGCAGCAATATATCACTCTCCTTATTAGTCAAATAGCCCTTACACAGCATGGAGGTATGTTGGGTTATTGTCCTGTTGATAAACAAATGATAGTCCCACTAAGCACGAACCAGATGGGATGGTGTATCGCTGCAGAATGCTGTGGTAGCCATGCTGGTTAAGTGTGCCTTGAACTCTAAATATATCACTGACAGTGTCACCAGCAAAGCACCCCCACACCATCACACCTCCTCCCCCATGCTTCACAGTGGGAGCTACACATGCAGAGATCATCCGTTCACCTACTCTGCGTCTCACAAAGACACAGCGGTTGGAACCAAAAATCTGAAATTTGGACTCATTAGACCTAAGAACAGATTTTCACTTTTCTAATGTTCATTACTCATTCAGGATCGAGGAAAAGATTAACGGAGCAAAGTACAGAGAGATCCTTGATGAAAACCTGCTCCTGAGGACCTCAGACTGGGATGAAGGTTCACCTTCCAGCAGGACAATGACCCTAAGCACACAGCCAAGACAATGCATGGGTGGCTTCGGGACAAGCCTCTGAATGTCCTTGAGTGGCCCAGCCAGAGCGCGGACTTGAACCCGATCGAACATCTCTGGAGAGACCTGAAAATAGCTGTGCAGCATTTTGTGAGATTTTAATTAAAAAATATCAGACCCTTTCAAGTTCCAGTTAGAACTTTATTTGTCCCACAAGAAACATAAAAACCACTAACACAAATATACTGAATAACATTGGACTAGTAAAAAAGGTTGCTGCTCCTAGTGCCTTGTTAACTCATTCTCTATATGTGTGTGAATAAATGACAGGGTGTGTCAATATGTCAAATCAAATAAAATGTTATTGGTCAATACACATATTTAGTAGATGTTATCGTTGGTCTAGCGAAATGCTTGTATTCCTAGCTCCAACAGTGCAGTACTATCTAACAATTCACAACACACACAAATCTAAAAGTAAAATAATGGAATTAAGAAATATATAAATATTAGGACCAGCAATGTCGAAGTGGAATAGACTAAAATACGGTAGAATACAGTGTATACATTTGAAATGAGTAAAGCAGTAAGTAGTTGTTAAAGTGACGCCATGTCTATGTACATAGTGGAGTAGACTCTAAGGTGCAGGGTTGAGTAACCAAGTGGTAGCCGGCTAGTGATGGCCGTTTTTCAGTCTCTCCGTCCCGGCTTTGATGCACCTGTACTGACCTCGCCTTTTGGATGATAGCGGTGTGAACAGGCCGTGGCTCGGGTGGTTGATGCTCCTGTGAAGTAGTGACGTGTGACATACGCCTAGTTTCCTGAAACGAGTCACATTTATCGATATTGTCTAACGTCAACTAGTCAGCTAGCTAGCTAGCTAGCTACATAGCTTGACTAGTGGGCTGATGTCGAAAAGCACACACTCAGTGTTGCATGCTCCAATTGTCCAATTTAACATTCATATGAAAGACATTTGTTGAACATTTTAACATTATTTGTTGAATGAATAAAAATGAATAAAAGTTGTTTACAATCCACAATTGTAAATGTTAGGGATTTGCTCACAAATCGTATTACATTTGTACAAATAATAGTTTTATTTGTGAACCATCTAGAATATATTTACAGGTCATGCATTTATTTGTGAATTATGGTGAATGGATGTGAAATATTTTTTACATATTTACGGATTATGGTTTAATTTGTGAAATATTTTTTTACATATTCACAGATTATATTTGTGAGTTATGCTGAGTATACACACAGTTCGTGGTAGACAGACAGTACTTACAGAATAAAGAAACAAATCTCACACCATAAACTATGACAAACTGTGGTAGTCTTTGGAACACATGACTTAATCACAAATGGTGACTACAGTACAAGTCCCCAATGACAGAGTTATAGATTTGTCAGGTGTTTCAAGATCATAAGAGTGAATACAGGAAGTCAATATCATGAACAATCACTGACTGTCTTTTGTACATATATTGACACCCCTCCTTATTGATTGTGGCTATTCCCACATAATATGCATCAACTCACTTCTGTTACCAATTAGTTAGGCTATTTGTCCATCTGTATGGATTTCCTATAAATTATTAAAGTAGTATATAAGGTGCTTTTAGTAATAATCTCTCCTCTGAAGAGTTTAGAGGTTTTCTTAAACTACTACTTAATGGAGAGTATACCAATCTAGTGAAAATACCACGGAAAATACTCAATTTAGAGCAAGCTTGTGTAGAAATACGATGTACAGTTCAATGGATATTTTTTAATTTGTAACATTACAGTTTGTTGATTGGGTTTGCTGGAGTGGGGAGTTTGTCCTGACCTTGTGACCTGTGGGAATAGCCACAATCAGCAATGACTGATGATCATGTCACCACTCATTGCTGATTGTGTGTATTCACAGAGAATGAGGCAAAACTCACTCCTGTGACCCATTTATTAGGCTATTTGTCCATCTACTGAGGATTTTGCACTTTTAATGCTGAGTGCAAGGTCTCTCCCAATTCAGACATCAGTATCCAACGGTCTTTCAGTCAGTGGACTCCATTTCAAAAGCATCTCTTCTGTCCTCCATCTGTAGAAAAACAAGGAAGAGTTGATGAGTGACATGTATTGAAAATGTGATATTACTAAACACTTTTGATGTACTGTCTTATTAGTAATCATCTTTTGTCCCAATGCCTGATGGGCATGGCAGCAAGGATCAGCTACAGGCCCGCTCTCGTCACAGATACTTGTCATGGAGGAGCCTTACTTGGGCTACTACATCCTGTATCACAGAGGGAGGAGAAAGAGAAAGACTGTCACCCTGGAAGCCAACAGTAAATACACGACTGAACATAGCCAATAAGAGATCCTGATTCAAAGGTAATTCACAAAGGACACCTGCCAGCATGGCACTGACTGGTTGACATTACTTACTCGGGCCAAGGAGTAGTCCATTGGCACAGTGGAAAGGGTCACCTTCTTACAACATACAAGATGTGCTGATTACATTATCAATGTTGGTTAGGTGAATTCCAGGTCAAATTGTATTTTGGCCATTGACCAGATCAAATGTGTCCTCCATTACTCTGAAGCGGGACTGGTGTCTGGCCACTGCCTCAGACTACTCTTAACAGCTCTTGGTAAGGTAGGGGGGTTCCCAAGACACTACTGAAAAACAAATCCACCAGGTTTTACATTCGGAATGTATTCAGACCCCTTGACTTTTTCCCACATTTTGTTACGTTACAGCCTTCCCTCTTTTCCCTTTGTCTTATTATAAAATGTATTAAACTAAATATATCTATACACAAACCCCAGAATGACCTTTTCTTTTTTTAAATGTGCTAATTTATTACAAATAAAAAAAATGGAAAATACACAATTAAATAAGCATTCAATACCTTTACTCAGTACTTTGTAGAAGCACCTTTGGCAGCGATTACAGCCTCAAGTACAGCACACCTGTATTTGGGGAGTTACTCCATTATTCTCTGCAGATCCTCTCAAACTCAGGTTGGATGGGCAGCATCGCTGCACAGCTCGGGTTCGATTGGGTTCCAGTTTGGGCTCTGTCTGGGCCACTCAAAGACATTTAGAGACTTGTCCCGAAGCCACTACTGCATTGTCTTGGGTGTGTGCTTAGGGTTGTTCTCCTATTGGAAGGGGAACCTTCACCCCAGTCTGATGTCCTGAGGGCTCTGGAGCAGATTTTCATCAAGGATCTCTCTGTATTTTGCTTCGTTCATCTTTCCCTCGATACTGACTGGTTTCCCAGTCCCTGCCGTTGAAAAACATACCAACAGCATGAAACTGCCACCACCATGCTTCACCGTAGGGATGGTGCCAGGTTTCCTCCAGACGTGACACTTGGCATTCAGGCCAAAGAGTTCAATCTTGGTTTCATCAGAACAGAGAATATTGTTTCTCATGACATGCACTGTCAACTGTTGGACCTTATATAGACAGGTTTTACCACAGCTGGACTCCAATCAGTTGTAGAAACATATCAAGGATGATCAATGGAAACAGGATGCACCTGAGCTCAATTTCGAGTCTCATAGCAAAGGGTCTGAATACTTAAAAAAAAACAAAAAAACAACAACAGTTTATGCTTTGTCATTGTGGGGTATCGGGTGTAGATTGATGAGGAGAAACATTCATTTAATTAATTTTAGAATAAGGCTGTAACGTAACAAAATGGGGAACAAGTTAAGGGGTCTGAATACATTCCGAATGTAAAACCTGGTGGATTTGTTTTTCAGTAGTGTCTTTCCGAATGTACTGTAAGTACTGTAAGTAATCCATAACCAACCCTCAAGTAAGTAATGACGAACTCACAAAACTCAGTGATTACCAAAATTATCCTATTTACACGTTGAAGTAAATTTTGGCACATTAATTAATTTTTCTGACTCATATCAATGCTGTTTATTGCCTTCACTTGCTCTTTAATATTAACATTTGTAATATATATATTTTGATAGACTAATAATTATGTTTTTGTCATATAATGCCTACTAAGTAGAAACAGTGCCTTCAGAAAGCATTCATACTGCTTACTTTATTCCTAACTTTGTTGTGTTGCAGCCTGAATTCAAAATGGATTAAATTATTGTCTTCACCCATTTACACACAATAACCCATTAAGACAAAGTGGAAACATGTTTTTAAAAATGTTTGCAAAATGTATTGAAAATAAAATACAGAAGTATTCACACACCTCAGTCAATACATGTTAGAATCACCTTTGGCAGCGATTACAGCTGTGAGTTTTTTTGGGAAAGTCTCTAAGAACTTTGCACACCTGGTTGGTTGTGGATCATTGCTAGACAGCCATTCTCAATTCTTGTTATAGATTTTCAAGATGATTTAAATCCAAACTTTGGCCTTGTGTTTTAGGTTACTGTCTTGCTGAAAAGGTGAATTTGTCTCCCAGTGTCTGTTGGAAAGCAGACTGAACTTGTTTTTCCTCTAGGATTTTGCCTGTGCTTAGTTCTATTCTGTTTATGTTCATCCTTCATGCTTGAAAATGTGAAGAGTCGTACTCAGTGATGTGTTGTGTTGGATTTGCCCCAAATATATCGCTTTTGTTTTCCGCTGTAATGATTTATGTTCAGAGAGGTCACTGGAAACCTTTATGGTTGTCAGGTTTAGTGTCCAGAGACCTCTTTTGGATATCTCTATGTTTAGTTTGTGGTTGGTCCCCAATTAGAGGCAGCTGCGCTGCATTACCTCTAATTGGGGAGCCTATTTATATGCTTTGAGTTCCCACCTGTTTTGTGTGTTTTTGTTTGTGTGTAACGTTCATACACGCCAGTTCATGTTTGCGTGTTCTCCTGTTTGTTGTTTTGTGAGAATAGAAGGAAGGTCGATATACTACTGCTCAGTGCCTCGGGTCCTGTCGACTATGCAGCGTGACATCCGCACATAAAGTTAATTTCTTTGCCAAATTCTTTTCAGTTTTACTTTAGTGCCTTGTTGCAAACAGGATGTTTGAATATTTTTGTTCTGTAAAGGATTCCTTGTTTTCACTCGGTAATATGTAGGTTATTATTGTGGAGTAACCAAAATGTTGTTGATACATCCTCAGTTTTCTCTTATCACAGCCATTAAACTGTGTAACTGTTTTAAAGTCAACATTGGCCTCATGGTGAAATCCTCTCTGGACGCCTGTATCTTTGTAGTGACTGGTTGTATTGATACACCATCCAAAGTGTAATTAATAACTTCACCATGCTCAAGGGAAATTCTTCAAATGGTTCTCAAAGGAAATTCAATGTCTGCTTATTTTTATTTTAAACCTGCACTTAGTTAGGTTTGCCATAACAAAGTGGTTGAATACTTATTGAATTAAGCTTTTAAATATTTCAGCTTTTCATTTGAATTAATTAGAAAACATTTCTAACAACATAATTTCACTTTGACATAAGATGGTGTTGTGTGTAGGCCAGTGAGACAAAATATCTTCATTTAAATTCAGGCTGTGGAAAATGTGGAAAAAGTCAAGGGGTTTGAATACTTTCTGAATGCACAGTATTTCAAATCTTTCAGATACCATAAAAGGCATTTCATTTTTACATTTATTGTCCAACAAGACTTTTTCAACCTTCTTTTTCTTACATTTTATAGCACTATATAATGCTCCAGGGCTAATTTTGTTTGCATTTTGGCCTGTTTTTCTATATATAAAATAAAATAAAATGTATAAAGCAAACATCATCCATTTAATATAGCTCAGTAAATAAATCAATAGTTTGACTAACTGCAGAACAGTTATTAAAATACTTTTTCAGCATTTTGACAAAAAAAATTGCCATCAGTGACGAAGTTGACAAATCACTGATGGAGTTGACAGCAACTTCTTAAAACATATATTTTTGCCTCTAAAAATAAAAAGTCAATAAAAAAACATTTGTAAATGATAATTATAGAAAATTATTAATTTAGAGAATAAAAAATAACTATAACCATTCTTTCAGATCTTTCATCACTCTGCCGGAGTTGACGTTAGAAAGAATGTTCTACGGATTTTTTTTCTTCTTCATTCAAGTGGTATACAAAGTAGCAATTGAAATGAAAAATGAAAATGTATATCCTATGTTAATCTTTCAAGGAGAATCTATCAAAAGTAGAGAACTTTACAGACCAGGTCTTGTTGCACTACATTTTATTTTTATTTTTTTATTTCACCTTTATTTAACCAGGTAGGTCAGTTGAGAACAAGTTCTCATTTGCAACTGCGACCTGGCCAAGACAAAGCAAAGCAGTGCGACAAAAACAACACAGAGTTACACAGTAAACAAACAGTCAAAAACACAATAGAAAATGTATATACAGAGTGCAAAATGTAGTGCAAAATGCAGTAAGGTTAGGAGGTAGGACAATAAATAGACCATAGTGGTGAAATAAATTACAGATTATCATCATTAACACAGGAATGAAGGATGTGCAAATTATGATGTGCAAATAGATATACTGGAGTGCAAGATTTGTGAAAATAACAAAAATAAATATAAATATGGGGATGAGGTAGTAGTGTGGGCTATTTACAGAAGGGCTATATACAGGTGCAGTGATCGATAAGCAGCTTTGACAACTGATGCTTAAAGTTATTGAGGGAGATAGGAACCTCCAGCTTCAATGATTTTTGCAATTCGTTCCAGTCATTGGCAGCAGCGAACTGGAAGGAATGGCGGCCAAAGGAGGTGTTGGCTTTGGGGGTGACCAGTGAAATATACCTGCTGGAGCGCATGCTACGGGTGGGTGTTGCTATCGTGACCAGTGAGCTGAGATAGGGCGGGGATTTACGTAATAAAGAGGTCATGAAGAAGGGGTCCTAATTGTGTAGCTGAACCTGCTCAGACACATTTTTTTTTAAGATAAATATTATTTAAAGTCAGAGAGGGCTATTGTAAGAAACCACATAAGATCCTTTTTCAGATAATACTAATTATTGCGAGTCTCAAATTTTAAACACGTTTTTGGAGAGTTTGAAATTGGGGTCCTTTGCTCTGGCATTTCTAGGCATGGAAATGAATAGTATTGAAAATATTTCCCTTCATAAAGTTCACCTAAATGTATTTTTTTACTTCAATTAATGCAACAACAACATTTTTTTTTCAACTAGAAAAAGAAAGTTTCCTTGCCGGACAATGATTGTCACGATCATCAGCGAAAATAACGTACTGTATATAGCTACAGATTAAATTATCATAGTAACGTATCACACATACCCAGAATAAAAAAATAATGATGTTCATCCAGGTAAACAGAAGATACATTTTCTTTCTCAGGCTCTCTTCGAGTGGAGCTAGAGAAGGATCAGCAGGCTGGCCGAGAACACTGGTTGTGTCCCTGGTGGTAGAACATTTGTGGATGGTACATTTTCTGGGCTCACCCCAACAATAAATAAACACATCAATGCAGTCTGTTCCTTTACAGTGTTGAAGCCAATTCAATTACAGGCAGGCTTATCCACTTGAGCTGCGTGTAGCTGTTGCCCCATGTGGCAGGGGTGAACCCCATGGAGTATTGAGCGCATTTCGGTTGGCACTCTCTCAATAGGTGGGTGGGGTGGGGTGGGGGGATGAAGTATATACCATCTAAACAAGCCAAAACAATTAACACAATGCAGAGCACTACACTATTGTGCAAGTTCAGGATTTTTCAGTGGAATTAATCTGTATTGCTATGGGTGAACACAGCTTCTTACTTAGAGGGCACAACCATTTTCTTAAAGCACTTGTTTAATCTTGATCAAGAGAGTAAAAAAAAAATTGGAATAATTGTTACGAGGTAGGTTATAAATACAACATAAATGCTGACATAAATTATCGACAATATGCCATCGTATTAAAACTGAGACACTGCCTACACTTGGGCTTTTAGGAATATTGTATGATAGTGCTGCTTCAGTAAATAGAACAACGTAAGTCAATTCTAGACACAACCATTATCTCAATGGGTCAAAGAGGGAGGTGGGGATCTATGTAGTTTAAACAATAGTTCATGATTAATGAGCCCAATACTGTGGATGTCCTCAAAAGTCCCCAGATCCACACAGCACACGATCTAAAATACTGTATGCTGCTATCTCACACATTAAAACACAAATAAACACAGAAGCACTACAGTGGCAAGAAAAAGTATGTGAACCCTTTGGAATTACCTGGATTTCTGCATAAATTGGTCATAACATTTGATCTGATCTTCATATAAGTCACGAAAATAGACAACTGCAGTGTGCTTAAACTAATAACACACAAATTATTGTATTATTCTTGTCTATATTGATTACATAATTTAAACATTCACAGTGTAGGTTGGAAAAAGTAAGGCTAATAACTTCTCCAAAAGCTAATTGGAGTCAGGAGTCAGCTAACCTGGAGCACAATCAATGAGACGAGATTAGAGATGTTGGTTAGAGCTGCCCTGCCCTATAAAAAACACTCACAAAATGTGACTTTGCTATTCACAAGATGCATTGCCTGATGTGAACCATACCTCGAACAAAAGAGATCTCCTCAGAAGACCTAAGACTAAGAATTGTTGACTTGCATAAAGCTGGAAAGGGTTACAAAAGTATCTCTAAAAGCCTTGATTCACATGCTAACATCTCTGTTGATGAGTCTACGATACGTAAAACACTAAACAAGAATGGTGTTCATGGGAGGACACCAGGGAAGAAGCCACTGCTGTCCAAAAATAACATTGCTGCACATCTGAAGTTCGCAAAAGAGCACCTGGATGTTCCACATCGCTACTGGCAAAATATTCTGTGGACAGTTGAGTTGTTTGGAAGGAACACACAAAAAAAGGCACAGCACACCAACATCAAATCCTCATCCCAAATGTAAAGTATGGTGGAGGGAGCATCATGGTTTGGGGCTGTTTTGC
The DNA here is from genome assembly GCA_023634145.1 of Thymallus thymallus. Classification (NCBI taxonomy): domain Eukaryota; kingdom Metazoa; phylum Chordata; class Actinopteri; order Salmoniformes; family Salmonidae; genus Thymallus; species Thymallus thymallus. The sequence goes on along the minus strand of CM042414.1, from coordinate 38,190,996 downwards.
TGCCTCAGGGCCTGGACAGTTTGCTATCATCAACGGAAAAATGAATTCCCAAGTTAGCAATGCATTTTGCACGAGAATGTAAGGCTATCTGTCCGCCAATTGAAGCTCAACAGAAGTGAAACAACAGGACAACGACCAAAAACACAGAAGTAAATCAACAACAGAATGGCTTCCCGTTCTGGTGTTGCCCAGTCAGAGTCCTGACCTCAACCCGATTGAGATGTTGTGGGAGAGCACTTCACACCAGACATCCCAAGAATATTGCTGAACTAAAACAATTTTTTAAAGAGGAATGGTCCAAAATTCCTCCTGACTGTACAGAAAATGTTTGGTTGAGGTTCAACTCGTTATTCATTCCAAGGGTTCACATACTTTTTTCACCCTGCACTGTGAATGTTTACACAGTGTGTTCAATAAAGACATAAAAATGTATAATTGCTTGAGTGTTGTTAGTTTAAGCAGACTGTGTTTGTCTATTGTTGGGACTTAGATGAAGATCAGATCAAATTTTATGACCAATTTATGCAGAAATCCAGGTAATTCCAAAGGGTTCACATACTATTTCTTGCCACCGTATGTGATAATGGTGTTCAGGGAGATGGAAAGATGGGGAGGAGGGAAGGAGTGAAAGGCATGTCAGTGCAGGGTATTGAATCCGACAGCAGTGTATTTGATTTGATTTATTTAATTCATGCTTGCAGTCGACAAGACTGAATTATGCAGAATGCAGCGTTATATTTAGACAATAGGTTTAGCATTTTGGAGACCTTCAGGTATAAATCATGGCCCCTTTACACAAAGAAAACTGGAAGAAAAAAAAATTACCCCTCTCTACACTCTTAGAAAAAAGGGTTTCAAAAGTGTTCTTCGGCTGTCCCCATAGGGTAACCCTTTTTGGTTCCAGGTAGAACCTGGAACCAAAAAAGGGATCTTCAAATGGTTCTCCAATGGGGACAGTCGAAGAACCCTTTTAGGTTCTAGATTTCTAGATAGCACCTTTTTTTCTAAGAGTGTATCATCCCTTGGCTGTGAAGAAGCCGAAACAACACCGCCTCTGCTTCCCTACGATCCTGCTGTTGAAAATACCACATATCCAGGTCTTTAAAGGGATCTGCAGGGAGGTAGAGAGCCAACACACAAACTCAGGCATCTGAGTGCAGCTATCGCTCTCTGAATCCTCCCATGATGTAGGATGAATGCAAGGTAAAGTGTATTACACAGACATTTCCGTCCATCATGTACTCTCCATAGGCCTTAAACAAGAGTTTGCCATTATAATGCCCTCCTCTTTATTTCTTCTTAGTTAGATTGATTTAGAAGTCTTAGTTCATCTTAGATTGATTGATTTAGAGTCTGTACAGCTTTGTTAGACTGCAATCACAGGAAATAATGGACTCAGCTGCTGATATGACTTCAAATGTACACCACCGTTCAAAAGTTTGGGGTCACTTAGAAATGTCGTTGTTTTTTTTAAGAAAAGCACATTTTTTGTCGATTAAAATCACATCAAATTGATCAGAGATACAGTGTAGACATTGTTAATGTTGTAAATGACTATTGCAGCTGGAAACGGCTGATTTTTAATGGAATATATCTACATAGGCGTACAGAGGCCCATTATCAGCAAACATCACTCCTGTGTTCCAGTGGCACGTTGTGTTAAAAAAACACTTTTGCAATTATGTTAGCACAGCTGAAAACTGTTTTGCTGATTAAATAAGCAATAAACTGGCATTCTTTAGACTAGTTGAGAATCTGGCACATTAGCATTTGCGGGTTCGATTATAGACTCAAAATGGCCAGAAACAAAAACATTGTTCTGAAACTCGTCAGTCTATTTTATTCTGAGAAATTAAAGAAGATTAAGATCTTCCATTTTATTTTAATTGGCCAGTCTGAGATATGTTTTTTTCTTTGCAACTCTGCCTAGAAGGCCAGTATCCCGGAGTCACCACATCACTGTTGACGTTGAGACGGGTGTTTTGCGGGTTCCAGAAGAAAGTTATTTATTTCTGGCCATTTTGAGCCTGTAATCGAACCCACAAATGCTTATGCTCCAGATATTCAACTAGTCAAAAGAAGGCCAGTTGTATTGCTTCTTTAATCAGCACAACAGTTTTCAGCTGTGCTAACATAATTGCAAAAGGGTTTTCTAATGATCAGTTAGCCTTTTAAAATGATAAACTTGGATTAGCTAACACAACGTGCCATTGGAACACAGGAGTGATGGTCGCTGATAATGGGCCTCTGTACACCTATGTAGATATTCCATTAAAAATCTGCCGTTTCCAGCTACAATAGTCATTTACAACATTAACAATGTCTACATTGTATTTCTGACATTACTAAGTGACCCCAAACTTTTGAACGGTAGTGTATGTCTTAATGAATTATAACAGATGTGCTCAAATGGGACTGGTCTAGTTAAATCAGGTATAGGCCTATAGTTCTATGCCACATGAGAAAAGTTCCATTCTTGAGAGTTAGCTGTAATTGAGCATTGCAGATATTGTTTTTATCTACTGTATGTGACTATGCGCCTTATCTGCTGAGTTACTGTTGCTCCAAGTAGCTATGGGATGAGATTGAACCCTGTAGGATCTGAGTGTGCACTATAGTACAAGCACTAACACATCAGGCTGGCATATCTAAACTCCAGGGTGGTTTATTGTCTGTGAAGGACACATTTGTACAATGGACCGTGCTAAATTCAATCACTTCCACTGCTTAGGGTTAGAACCTGTGATGAGCTGTAGTGTCTGAAGTGGTGCAGAGGCTGAGTCAAGGAAATAAACTATTGGTGGACCAGGCATTGACCTTCTGTTGAATTGTGTTACTTCTATATCCTTTATCTAACCAAAGTGAAGGGGAGGTCATTGTTTGAATGGATGAATTGCACTGACAAGTGTGAGTAGAGATCAGCTGGTGCCATAACATCAGGGCAGAGTAACTTCAGTTGACATAAGCAGGAGAAACAAAGTACAATTGAATAAATGAAGAGGCGGGAACGGAATTTTAAACGATTCTTGAAGAGAAGAGTTCATAAATTAGCACACAGAACAGAGTACATTGAAGAAGCATTAATAATGCATATTGTGCCTCGCCAATCTGAATACTTCCCAAATGCCATGCCATGTTTAAGGCATTCCTGTTCACTGTAAAGAGAACGCTGTTATAACATCAAAACACTGAAGATGTGGTGCAGTTTTGCATCCCATGGTAATGTTGATTTCCTTCTTTTATGTAGGATGATAGGGAGGATCTGTTCAGGTATCCTGTCGCATACCAAAAGGTTTATGTTATTCATCAGTGTCAGGATCCATTGACAGAGAAGAGCAAAGTGCATGAGGCCAGTGGTGTAGCGCTGACTCAGAAACAGACCAGACTAGCCGAGGCCTGTCAAATCTCTAATTTTGAGTCAAGGTTTATTACGGGGGAAAAGTAAATGGCATATTGATGGAATGTTACATATTCTGCAGGCGTTCAAAGTTAACAGTCTAAAAGAGAACTTTCAGTCAAACAGTCTTTTGATTAGTGTTTCCACACCACTTGTGACCTGGGCATGGGCTGTATCTGACAGCTGTTTGGAGGGTGTACATCCTGAATGCTAAGATAATTCAATTGATGATCTAAGAACTGTTTTGCATACGCTTACCGCACGCTCACCGCCCAGCAGCCCTCAGATATTGTGTCAATGACTCTTACAGAGATGGAGTTGTCAGTAATATCCTAAGGTGATACATAGCACAGCTAGCCATTTGCTTTAGTATGAGCGTATAGCCTCGATAGCCACGTTTTGACAAATCAATAGCACCAAGGGTTTTAATTACACTCTAATCTATTAACAAATCTCTCACATCTCCCTCGTGTTATTGAATTATTGAATCTTGGATGTGCAACCCAATTGAATGGCTTTAATCTTGATTAGAGGATTGTAAACTAAAATGTGCTACAATCTTCAATAAACAATTACAAAACATGGCCAAGCAGCGGAGCGACATGACCATTTTGACCTCTTGGTTTTTGATGAATGACTATGGCAAATCGCAAAACACGTCAACAGTGAAGAAAATCCTCTGTCCAGTGTCTGTTTTCTTTTGCCCATCATAATCTTTACTTTTTATTGGCCTGTCTGAGATATGGCTTTTTCTTTGCAACTCCGCCTAGAATGCCAGCATCCCGGAGTCGCCTCTCCACTGTTGACATTGAGACTGTTGGTTTTGCGGGTACTATTTAATGAAGCTGCCAGTTGAGGACTGTTTCTCAAACTAGACACTCTAATGTACTTGTCCTCTTACTCAGTTGTGCACCGGGGCCTCCCACTCCTCTTTCTATTCTGATTAGAGACAGTTTGCACTGTTCTGTGAAGGGAGTAGTACACAGCGTTGTACGAGATCTTCAGTTTCTTGGCAATTTCTCGCATGTGATAGCCTTCACAGGACAAGAATAGACTGACAAGTTTCAGAAGAAAGTTATTTCTTTCTGGCCATTTTGAGCCTGTAATCGAACCCACAAATGCTGATGCTCCAGATACTCAACTAGTCTAAAGAAGGCCACTTGTATTGCTTCTTTTATCAGCACAAAAGTTTTCAGCTTTGCTAACATAATTGCAAAAGGGTTTTCTAATGATCAATTAGCCTTTTAAAATGACAAACTTGGATTAGCTAACAGCACGTGCCATAGGAACACAGGAGTGATAATGGGCCTCTCTACGCCTATGTAGATATTCTATAAAATATCTGCCGTTTCCAGCTACTATAGTCATTTACAACATTGACAATGTCTACACTGTATTTCTGAATAATTTGATGTTATTTTAATGGACAAAAAATTAAAAACAAGGACATTTCCAAACATTTGAGAGAGATACAGATAATTAAAATATAGACATAATGCAAAGAAAATAGACTTTACTTTATTCTGTTTCAAGCACAAATTCTCCAGGTAGTCACCAACATTGAGAAACATCCCAGGTACTGTTCACTGGGTATCTGGCTAAGCCACTTCCATAATAATAGAGTAGGAATAAAAAGTTAATGTTGAGGAGAAAAAATATGTAAATTCATATATGTAAATCAAAATGTAGCAGGACACTTAATGATTAAGAATTGTGACTTAATCTCATGGCATGTGTACACAGCTAGCCTAGCTCTAAAGGCCCCTTACACATGAACCTTACACAGCCGGCACAAAGGTGATTTTTGCGTGTCTGAGGCTTGGGAAGGGGAGAGGAGGCTAAGGCTCTAGCCGCGAGGAGAGGATGAGGTGCCAGCTGTAGATTTACATGCCTCCACCGGCACACTGCGCATCATTAAAGCCATGGGCCATGTGGCAATCTGTGGCTCTGGCTCAATCATGTCGGCCCCACACCACTTATTTGTCTCGTATGTCTATCTGGCCGGCTTTTCCTGCCATTGCAGAGATTGAGATTTACAATGCCTTCAGAAGGTATTTATACCCCTTCACCTATTCCTAATCCTAATTTTGTTTTGTTACAGTCTGAATTCAAAATAGTTTAGATCTTTTTTTTTTCTCTTACCCATCTACACACAACAACCCATAATGAGGAAGTGAAAACATTTCTACAAATGTATTGGAAATGAAGTACAGAAATATATAATTCACATAAATATTCACACCCCTGAGTCAATACTTTGTAGAAGCACCTTTGGCAGCGAGTCTCTAATATTTTTCCACAACTGGATTGTTCAACATTTGACCATTATTCTTTTTTTAAATTCTTCAAGCTCTATCAAATTAGTTAATGATCATGGCTAGACAACAATTTTCAGGTCTTGCCATAGATTTCCAATTAGATTTAAGTCAAAACTCTAACTCGGCCATTCAGGAACATTCACTGTCTTCTTGGGAAGCAACTCCAGCGTAGATTTGGCCTTGTGTTTTAGGTTATTTTCCTGCTGAAGGTCAATTCATCCCCCAGTGTCTGGTGGAAAGCAGACTATACCAGGTTTTCCTCTTGGATATTGCATGTACTTAGCTCCATTACACAAATAAGTGCTTAGACATGCTTGAATGAAAATGACCAAGTAGTGGTTTTATTTGTCTAGCTGCTCAATCTAGCTCTCTGCTGTCCTTCAACCAATCAATCCATCTACAAATGTACTTAATCTAGATGTTCTGGGAGGCTTTGAAAAGGGAATTGGAGTACAATTTATTGCAATGTATTACCTCTTGGGCCCAGATGAATCAAAATAGATTTCATTTTTCCATTGACTTTAGGTCAATGAATGACTTCTCAGGAATTGATAGAGACATTCAAGTAATACATATTACGGGGTATTGTGTGTAGGCCAGTGACAAAACAATCTCAATTTAATCTATTTTAAATTCAGGCTGTAACACAACAAAATGTGGAAAAAGTAAAGGGGTGTGAATACTTTCTGAAAGCACTGTTCCTGGGTATAGGAGACAAGATTCATTTTGGCAAGAACACATGCTTCCTCTGACGGAGATAGAGCCCTACTACCCCCTCCACGCCACCCAGACCCCATCCCCTCAGTGAACCCTGGTGATGGATTTTCTCTAAAAATACTCTGCCACAGACATTCCAAAATGAATTATCTCTGTCCCTCTACTCTTCCTCTCTTTGTGGCCATGCTTTCCCTCCTTTCTTTTTCACATTACACAGGTTTATTCGACAAAAAATCATTGCGACATTTGTACTGTAAACGACAGATATACTACAGGAGATATTTTCTGAAGATTCAGTACATTTGTGACAGACCGCCTTGATTTGGTCTTATGAAGCAAAATTTGAAATTGTGTTTTTTACTTTGGATAAAGCAGAGACACAGAGCTACAAAATGGTATATCATACACTGCATTTGAGGATTAATGGGAAAGTAATTCTGCTTTGAAAGTTGATAAACTTGTAACCTCAGAAAATTGCCTTGTTTTGGTACCTAATGGAGAGCTCTTTTTTGTCTACACCCATTCAGCATCGTTCACACCCTCTTAAACTTAATCCCCACGCTTGCTAGCTACTTCCAGACACAAGTGAGAGAACAGCTCACTGACCACCCCTAGCAGAGCTGGTTAGGCTGTCTTTATGTTATCCAGAGCGTTGGTGACTGCTGTGCTGCTGGAAACATTGTTTTGCCAACAATTACGGACACTGGCCATATTCAACGGGTGTTGAGTGCTCGTAAATTTGTCAGTTATTCTGCTACGTCTATCAACAGTTGTCACAGTGACGTTCTATTGAAATGTATACTTGCATAGAGGATTATTTTATTAAGACATGTAGCTAGCTAGCTAAACAATGAACCATAACCACCCAACTAATGATGTTATTACCCTGCATGAATCTGCAGGTAGCTAACCAACCAGGTTCAATGTTAGCTAACTGACCTTAGGCTATAACTAGCAAAGCAAATGACTCTGAGATATGAATAGTAAGATCATACACGTGAAGCAAGAGTACAACTTTCTGTCAAAATTAGAAACGTGTAATATCTAAAAATGCAGCTAGCTAGAATATCTTACCCATATAAATAATGCATGATGGATGCGTCTCCCTGTCACGATGCCATGGTTTCCCTTAGTTTGAAGATGTAATCCGGAGACAGGGGATTTCTCCATCTCCTTGACGGCCTACCCAAGAAAATTCCTCCCCTAACCCAGACGACGCTTGGCCAATGGGACTCCCCATCACGGGCCGGTTGTGATACAGACCGGGATCGAACCAGGATCTGTAGTGTCGCCTCTAGCACTCTAGAGATGCAGTGCCTTAGACTGCTGCACCACTCGGGAGCTTTTACCATCAATTTGTTAGAGATCTCTACTGGGTTTACATGAATGCAAGTTACTTTTGCGGGCTACCTGAGAAATGTGGGCAGGTCAAACAGGCTGTCACCACTTAATTAATGTACAATTTGCCTAAACGGATAATGGAAACACTTCAACAACTTAATTTATATTCGACGTTATAGGTTTTTAGGGAAAAAAGTTAAACCTTTTCATTACGTCCAGCTGTTTTAATCGACAAAAGTGAGTTCAATGGAAACACACCACGGCAGGCAATTGTCACATCTATTTTCTAGGCAAGCTTTCAAAATGTCAACAAAAAAGTGAATGGAAACCTACCTAGTGTCTCTCTACATCTGATGGCATTTCTCTTTGTCACTTCTGTGTCCGTCTCTCTCTCTCTCGCATCCTCTTTCATCCGCTCACACAGATCATTAATTCTCAACAAAACAAAACACTATTAGGAAGTAATTTCTTTCACACATGGCTGACTCTACGCCATGAGAACAGATATTACACTGTGAGACAGATTTTAATAGCTAGCACCGGTTATTTTTAAAAGGAGAACAAAAGGTGAATGGAGAATAAAGATATGACTGATTTTGTGTTTTTGTGATTCATTTTTGTAAATCCCCTCCGGAAGAATCCTACCAGCTAAAACATTTCTAACACATCACACAGCAAAAGAGCTTAACCGTACGAGTTATGAAATTACTATAATGGACAAATAACAACAGTAGGAGTAACACTGAGTCCAGCAAAGACTAGATACACAAAACCCCTCACTGCAGACAGAAAAACGGTGAGTTATAAGAGTTGGAGTAGTTGGTGTGAAGAAAACAACAAGCGGTGGCTGCGAGTGGACTTGCTAATAAATTGCCATGTGTTTTAGAGTAAGATAGCAAGGACTCTGGGACTGCTGCAGATGATAGAAAGTGCAGACAACCCACCTGGCTGGAGAGCTGTTTCTTAGGAAAACAGATGCCTCAGACCTGCGGCAAAGTGTCAGACACAACTGAGAGGCTGAACAATGGTGGGCTACCATCAGAACACACACACACACACATGCGTGCCCAGACACACAAACACACACAGGCATGTCACTCTCACACACACACACACACACTTCAATCACCAACCTGCCTGCACAAATGAGAAACCGCAATATATTGACAGACACTACATGCCTGGGACTCACAAATTAATTTATGCACAGTCTGTTTGTGCTTCATGCTATTTTGTGCAGTGAAATCATAGTGGATGATTGGCATCAACAGAAGGGGGCAAAGGGCACCTCCCAAAGTCAGAGTGCAGTGACCTGTCAGCATCCAGCAGGGCTTTTTCAAAACGCATATATCAGAGTGCAGTGACCTGTCAGCATCCAGCAGGGCTTTTTCAAAACGCATATATCAGAGTGCAGTGACCTGTCAGCATCCAGCAGGGCTTTTTCAAAATGCATATATCAGAGTGCAGTGACCTGTCAGCATCCAGCAGGGCTTTTACAAAACGCATATATCAGAGTGCAGTGACCTGTCAGCATCCAGCAGGGCTTTTACAAAACGCATATATCAGAGTGCAGTGACCTGTCAGCATCCAGCAGAACTTTTACAAAACGCATATATCAGAGTGCAGTGACCTGTCAGCATCCAGCAGAACTTTTACAAAACGCATATATCAGAGTGCAGTGACCTGTCAGCATCCAGCAGGGCTTTTACAAAACGCATATATCAGAGTGCAGTGACCTGTCAGCATCCAGCAGGGCTTTTACAAAACGCATATATCAGAGTGCAGTGACCTGTCAGCATCCAGCAGAACTTTTACAAAACGCATTTATCAGAGTGCAGTGACCTGTCAGCATCCAGCAGGGCTTTTACAAAACGCATATATCAGAGTGCAGTGACCTGTCAGCATCCAGCAGAACTTTTACAAAACGCATATATCAGAGTGCAGTGACCTGTCAGCATCCAGCAGGGCTTTTACAAAACGCATATATCAGAGTGCAGTGACCTGTCAGCATCCAGCAGGGCTTTTACAAAACGCATATATCAGAGTGCAGTGACCTGTCAGCTTCCAGCAGAGCTTTTTCAAAACACATATATCAGAGTGCAGTGACCTGTCAGCTTCCAGCAGAGCTTTTTCAAAATGCATATATCAGAATGCAGTGACCTGTCAGCATCCAGCAGAGCTTTTACAAAACACATATATCAGAGTGCAGTGACCTGTCAGCATCCAGCAGAGCTTTTACAAAACACATATTCTCAGCAGAGCTTCCTTTTTCAGTTTTGCAAAAAATATGTTCATCCATGTGTGAGCATGTGCAAAATAGTTATATTGAGTCACTAACTGCCAACTCGGCTATAGACTTCTTCCTTAAAATCTCTTAACCCATGTCTCAATGGAGGCTGGAATACATACTAGAGGTCTTCTTGGGTACATAAAGTTGGACCCGAATGGACCGGAGGACAATCAGACCTGAACCCGAATGGACCCGAGGACAACCCGGCCTAACAGGTCCGGGTCTAGACCAGACCAGATTGGACCTGAGTGACAAAAAAATATATGTTCATCAGCAAAGTTGCTCTTCTGCTTAACACATATGACTTTATATGTTGTCTAGGCCTTCTATAAGTCAATAAATTCACCTTATAAGTGCAAAATAAATATTATACACGCTATGCAGAGCCGTGGTCGGGTCCATTCAGGTCCACTCGGATCGATCAGATGTAGTTACAAATCAAATCAAACCAATTTAAATCAAATCGTATTGGTCACATACACTTGTTTAGCAGATGTTAATGCGGGTGTATCAAAATGCTTGTGCTTCTAGCTCTGAGTAATATCTAACAAGTACACAACATATACCCAATACACACAAATCTAAGTAAGGAATGAATTAGAACTATATGCATATATGGACAAGCGGCAAAGACTAAGATACAGTAGAATAGTATTGAATACAGTATATACATATGAGATGAGTAATGCAAGACATGTAAACATTAATAAGTGACTAAGATACCGTAGAGTAGTATAGAATACAGTACATACATATGAGATGAGTAATGCCAGATATGGAGTGTCCTGGAGGGTGGTGCGTTCTGCCACATACGTCTCGTGTCATCAGGTGCTGTAGGTGTCCTGGAGGGCGGGTAGTTTGCCCCCGGTAATGGTTTGGGCAGAACGCACCACCCTCTGGAGAGCCTTGCGGTTGCGGGTGGTAGAGTTGCCGTACCAGGCAGTGATTCAGCCCGGCAGGACACTTTCAATTGTGCATCTGTAAAAGTTTTTGAGGGTTTTAGGTGCCAAGCCAAAGGCTCTGTTGCGCCTTCTTCACCACACTGTCTGTGTAGTTAGTCCATTTCAGTTGTGTACACCAAGGAATTTGAAGCTTTCCACCTTCTCCACTGCAGTCCCATCGATGTGGATGTGGGGGGTGCACCTTCTGCTGTTTCCTGAAGTCCATGATCATCTCCTTTGTTTTGTTAAAATTAAGTAAGAGGTTGTTTTCCTGGCACCACACTCCCAGAGCCCTCACCTCCTCCCTGTAGGCTGTCTCATCGTCGTTGGTAATCAAGCCTACTACTGTTGTGTCGTCTGCAAACTTGATGATTGAGTTGGAGGCGTGCTTGGCCACGCAGTCATGGGTCAACAAGGAGTATAGGAGGGGGCTGAGCACGCACCCTTGTGGGGCCCCAGTGTTGAAGCTCAGTGAAGTGGAGGTGTTGTTTCCTACCTTCACCACCTGGGGGTGGCCCGTCAGGAAGTCCAGGACCCAGTTGCACAGGGTGGGGTTCAGACCCAGGGCCTCAAGCTTAATGATGAACTTGGAGTGTACTATGGTGTTGAATGCTGAGCTAAAGTCAATAAACAGCATTCTTACATACTAGGTGTTCCTCTTGTCCAGATGGGCTAGGGCAGTGTGCAGAGTGATGGCAATTGCATCATCTGTGGATCTATTGGGGTGGTAAGCAAATTGAAGTGGTTCTAGGGTGGCAGGTAAGGTAGAGGTGATAGGATCCTTGAGCACTTCATGATGCACTTCATGATGACAGAGGTGAGTGCTACTGGGCGATAGTCATTAAGTTCAGTTACCTTTGCCTTCTTGGGTACAGGAACAATGGTGGCCATCTTGAAGCATGTGGGGACAATTACACTATGAGTCGTTAGTCATGAAACACACCCCTCCACCCCTCTGCTTCACGAGGACCCAAGACCTGATGATAATCAAACAGGACCCAACCCTGAGCCAAGGTTTGGGTTAGAATTTGGGTTCCTGTGGACCCGTGGAGACCTCTGGTACATACTGTAATTCTAAAAGTTACAGTCAAGTAACATAGTTCATATTCTGTGAGCCTCAGTTGGTGGAACATGGTGCTTGCAACGCCATGGATGTGGGTTTGATTCCCAAGGGGGACCAGTACGAAAATGTATGCACTCACTACTGTAAGTCGCTCTGGATAAGAGCTAAATAGCAAAAAATATATATTAATAATGTTTCCAGCAGTTACAGAAAGAGCTCTTGCTTAATGCAAGTCTTAGTTTATTCCTCATCAACCCTCCCAATGTGTTCTGCTTTGCATTATCAGTCCCCCAGACTAATGTCTTGGGTCCAAGAGGATAAAGAGTATTCAACAGTTTCCTTTTAATCAAACAGCCCATGAAAGTTTCATTTTCAATTGATCTGATGCAATTTACAGTACTTCCCAGAATAAGGAGTTTTTGCTCACTGCTGTTTTAAGGACCGGGATGCTGCCAACAGATCTGCTGCTGCTGTGTGTGCGTGTGTCCTTCCGTGCTTGTGTGTGTGAGAGATAAAGAGAGAGAATGAAAGAGGGAGAAAGAGAGAAGCTAGATATAAGTGGTCGTGGAGTATTAATACAAGTGGATCGAAACATTCCAGTTGTGGAATTTTAGATTATCTGAGTTACAGTCTATACATTTGGTTTGTTATGTTAAGAATGCACCATTTATCTGATCAATAAAATCAAGTTATGCCTGGAATTTCTCCATTAGTCTCACTGGAAAGTTCAAGGGTTTTCTGCTCCTTCTTTATACGTCACCACTATTGATACAACCGATTGTGGAGAAAAAAGTATGAGGGAAACTAAAGTTTAGGCTTGATGCACAAAGTTTCACCCCAAAAAAATTACACACCCTACTGATTGTGTTTCAACCACCTCATGTCAACAGAGGATGAGCCAAGGAAACATTGTTTTGGAATGGGAAACCAGGTGTGGCAGAGACCAAATCAAATCGACCAACTGCTGGGTTCAGAATGGCATCTTGGCACCATGAGAGTAGCCTCTCCCTCTCTCCCCGTTTTCCCTGATAGGGCTCCTGGCCATGCCTCAAAATAATCCCAGCAACGCAAGCAGAGTTCTGTTAACCGCCAGAGTTCTCTCATACTATCCAGGTCTGGGTCCAAACAATTTGAGCTTCTACTTTTAAAAATCCACCTATCCAGAAATAAGTCTCTCACTGTTGCCGTTTGTTACAGAACCCCCCCAGCCCCCAAATGTGCCATGGACACCATATGTGAATTGATTGCCCCCCATCTATCATCAGAATTCGTACTGTTAGGTGACTTAAACTGGGATATGCTTAACACCCCGGCCGTCCTTCAATCTAAGCTAGAGGCCCTCAATCTCACACAAATTATCAAGGAACCTACCAGGTACAACCCAAAATCTGTAAACATGGGCACCATCATAGATATCATCCTGACTAACTTGCCCTCCAAATACACCTCCTCTGGTTTTAACCAGGATCTCAGTGATCACTGCCTCATTGCCTGCGTCCGTAATGGGTCCACAAACGACCACCCCTTATCACTGTCAAACGCTCTCTAAAACACTTCAGTGAGCAGGCCTTCCTAATCGATCTGGCCCGAGTATCCGGGAAGGATATTGACCTCATCCCGTCAGTAGAGGATGCCTGGTTGTTCTTTAAAAGTGCTTTCCTCACCATCCTAAATAAGCATGCCCCATTCAAAAAAGGTAGAACTAAGAACAGATATAGCCCTTGGTTCACTCTAGACTTGACTGCCCTTGTCCAGCATAAAAACATCCTGTGGCGTACTACATTAGCATCGAATAGCCCCCGCGATATGAAACTTTTCAGGGAAGTGTGATATTGCGAGGAGTGAAAGTGAGTGATGAGGCTAAAAATGGGAGAGAGAGAGAGAGAGAATGAAAGTAACAAGGATTTTAATAGGGAACGAACAGACAGCAAGACACAAAGAAACAATAACCCGCAAGGGTTGAACAGAAAACACATGGATTAAATAGTGACCCTGATGACCGATGAGGAACAGGTGTGGGTCATCAGGGTGTTGCTACCATCTTCCCCCGACCGCCGGTTAGAACGCCGGCGAGGATGATCGTTGGAGAGGAGGAGAGACCGGTGCTCTGCGCGGGGCATTCGTTACAGGAAGTCAGGAACCAATACACACAGTCAGTTAGAAAAGCAAAGGCTTGCTTTTTCAAACAGAAATGTGTATCCTGTAGTACTAATTCCAAAAGGTTCTGGGACACTGTGAAGTCCATGGAGAATAAGAGCACCTCCTCCTCCCAGTTGCCCACTGCACTGAGGCTAGGAAACACGCTCACCACTGATAAATTTACGGTAATCGAAAATTTCAACAAGCATTTTGCTAAGGCTGGCCATGCTTTCCACCTGGCCACCCCTACCCCGGCCAACAGCTTTGCACCTCCCGTAAATCCAGATAGCTTTGGGGCGGCAGGTAGCCTAGTGGTTAGAGTGTTGGGCCCGTAACTGAAAGGTTGCCGGATCGAATCCCCGAGCTGACAAGGTAAAAATCTGTCGTTCTGTCCCTGAACAAGGCAGTTAACCCACTGTTCCTAGGCTGTCATTGTAAATAAGAATTTGTTCTTAACTGACTTGCCTAGTAAAATAAAGGTAAAAAAAAATAAAAAATTGCTGATGTTCTGAAAGAGCTGCAAAATCTTGACCCCTACAAATCTGCTGGGCTAGACAATCTGGACACTTTCTTTCTAAAATGATCTGCAATTTACAACAAATACCTAGGTGTCTGGTTAGACTGTAAACTCTCCTTCCAGACTCACATTAAGCATCTCCAATCCAAAATTAAATCTAGATTCGGCTTCCTATTTCACAACAAAGCCTCCTTCACTCATGCTGCCAAACATGCCCTCGTAAAACTGACTATCCTACCGATCCTTGACCTCGGCGATGTCATTTACAAAATAGCCTCCAACACTCTACTCAGCAAATTGGATGTAGTCTATCACAGTGCAATCCGTTTTGTTACCAAAGCCCCATATACTACCCACCACTGCGACCTGTACGCTCTCGTTAGCTGGCCCTCAGTACATATTCGTTGCCAAACCCACTGGCTCCAGGTCATCTATAAGTCTTTACTAGGTAAATCCCCACCTTATTTCAGTTCACTGGTCACCATAGCAACACCCACCCGTAGCATGCACTCCAGCAGGTATATTTCACTGGTCATCCCCAAAGCCAACACCTCCTTTGGCCGGCATTCCATCCTGTTCTCTGCTGCCAATGACTGGAAGGAATTACAAAAATCATTGAAGCTGGAGACTACCATCTCCATCAATAACTTTAAGCATCAGCTGTCAAAGCAGCTTTCCGATCACTGCACCTAAAAATAGCCCATCTGTAAATAGCCTACCCTACTACCTCATCCCCATATTTATTATTTTTGCTCATTTGCACTCCAGTATCTCTATTTGAACATCATCATCATCTGAACATCTATCATTCCAGTGTTAGTGGTAATTTGTAATTATTTCGCCACTATGGCCTATTTACTGCCCTACCTTCCTAATCTTAGTACATTTGCACACATTATACATAGATTTTCTATTGTGTTATTGACTGTACGTTTGTTTATCCCATGTGTAACTCTGTGTTGTTATTTATGTCGCACTGCTTTGCTTTGTTTTGGCCAGGTCACAGTTGTAAATGAGTTGAAAAGAACATTTTTTAAAGAGCATTTAAAAAAGCAGTATAGCAGCTTTCATTGATTTCAAAGGAAGCATTCCCTCAATGGCTGATGGCAATGTCGGCTGCCCGATGGCTGTAGTGTAGCAGGGCTGTATGAATGACACAACATATATTTTGAGAATTAAAAGAACAATCTCAATCAAAGTACCCAATCATCACTTGATAGATTTGGTGTGTGACAAAATTGGGTGACAAAAAAACTCAGTGAACTATTTGTCCACAAGTCAGTAAAACCGCAATATTCACCATTTAACCCTTGTGTTGTGTTCATTTCATGTTAATTAATTATGTGTTCGCGGTCCAAAATGGCCGCCCCATTATAGCTGATTATAAATCCATAATAATCCATAATACATCACCTAATGTTGTGTTAGATCTTTTGATCAACTTAAGTTCTTGTGAACATTACAAGTTTTGAACTTCTATTTGCTATTTATGGCCTGTAGGCTTCATTGACCTGAGCTCATACAACTCGTTTTTGAGTAAAAAAAAAGCATAATGTATGGATTATTTTGACTATATCAAATACTCAGATGAATCATACTGTGCTATTTATCACAGACTACTTTGTGTCAAAGTTTAACAAGGACATTTGTTTTTAAACCATTTGGACTTCACCCACTTGTGCCAAACCTCTCTGATCGCTGCCACCTTGTCTCGTTGACAGCAGCCTGGTCTTGTATCACGGTTGTCGAAGCGAATCACCCGTGACAACACGTGAAATGTCTGGAGTGACATTTTTGGTCAGACTCTGCATCCCATAAACTGGTGATAGATTTGTGTACACACCAGCCAAAATCAAGAGACCCACGTATGCTTGGATGTCTGTCCGGTCTACCTCCTTCCAGTTGTCTTTCAAAATGCGTCCGCCCTCCAAGTTGGTCATGTTTATCACTATAGTTTCGATTGACTCTGTCAGGAACAGTTCGAAGCAGGATTTTAGGTTGTGGCGTATCTCGTTGGCCCTGGGGTCATCCTAATAACATTTTCAGCCTACAGCCGACCTCTCCTCTCAAGTGGGGATGAAGACCAGGACAAATTCCTATTCTTTGACTGGAACGTAACAACAACCTCAGCAGGGCCCTCTTCCTCATCACTGGATTTTTCCACATCGGTTGTCTCTTGGTCCGGATCATATTCTGTGTTGTCACTTCTGACACTTCCTCCTCTAATACATCTTCACTGTCAGTTTCCTGGCATCTCTCCACCTCACCAATGTCATGATCAAAGAAATGATCAAAAGCCTCACATACAGTATATCGTTTGGTCATTGTGCTGCCACAGAATGAATTGTGAGCAAGGCCTCAAAAAAGCTTTATATACCAGAGCTGCGAGAAAAGTACTATATATTATTGAAACAATGTTGCGATTGTTTGTAAGAATGTCAACAGGTGTGATTCCCGTGGGGGAAAGATTCTATTGGGGAAAGGTTCCCCTGGGGGTTGCCATGGAAGCCAAGAAGGGGAGTGAGGTGTGTGTGTGTGTGTGTGTGTGCTCAAACACACATGCATGTGGGGGTTTGGGAGAGGAAGTGTGTCCATCTGATAAATGGGCATGTGCCTGAACTCAATTTTATACACTAATTGTATTCTCACCCATTCACCACAGGTGTACAAAAGTTAAATAAACGTTAAATAAAACACCCAAAATGTAATGAAAATCATCTAATTTTATTTGGTGTGTTCACATGCCCTGTGTGGACAAAATCATGGAACCATGACAATCAGATTAAATGAACTACATTTTTCAGAGAGAAAACTTGTGAATCGGTCCAATTCGACATGAACACAAAAGGAGGGTTAACACTAGAAATGCAGGGCCTTGAGGGTCCCAACTTCAAGGAGCAGTCAGAATGACTGCAACATTCCAATAGATTTAATATATGCTAACATTAAAATAATCATTTGGTTGTGTTCATGAAGGTGCTAGGTAAAATTAGAATAAGATTTCTTTTTACTATTTCAAATAACAAAATAGCATTTTCATTAGTTTATGTTACTGTAGGCTATATGTAAAAAATACATAATAATAATTAAACTGTGTCTTTGTTACAACTACGAAACATAAACCATATGTGTTGGAACACGGTAAGAGCTTATCAGGCTGAGGCTCAACTTCTTCCCCACCATCTGAGTCATTTTCATTCAGATCTACAGTAGCAGCATCCATTCGTTCCTTTCTACATTAATATACACACAGTTTCATGGCCTAAACTCCATTCATACTCACAGTAATCATTCACTAAACAAACTACAGTTTAATTTAAAACATGTTACATTTTAACCAAATCCATCAAGATTATAATTAGAATATACCAATACAATAGAATGGCACGCCCTGTTCTTCATTCACAATTGGTGATTGCATATTTATGCATTATCTGCTTCCCCTCTCTCATCAACTCACACATTCTCCCCCATCATGTTTTACTGCATTTATTTAATCTGTAGTTATTTGTGTGAAATTAGTTTCGGTATAGTTTAGGTTCAGTTTCGAGGCAATTCAGTTTCGAGGCAGTTTCGAGGCAACTGGCCACTGCACTTTGAAATGTCGGGAGAATGAGCAGAGCAGGCCTTACTGTCAAGAGAAGGAGGGGCACTGGGGGAAATCCATTCTAATTATGACATGCCCTCATAAAACTGGTTATAACTCCAGTTCTGTTTGTGATATTATGATTCTAACCGCAGTGTGTTATATGTACTTATTTATTAATGACTGTAAAAATGGCAGAGTAATAAATTAAGTGCTTAAGCGGTTGTAGTGTTAAATAGAGAAGCTGTCAATTAAAGTATTATTGAATTTATTATTTTTTGTTTGATAGTCACTGATCACTTGGCTCACTTTCCAGTGAAGATCAAAGAAAATAAATAAATGCATCTTAAAGATAAATCCCAACCACCTTGTTGTATTCTTAAATCAGCTTATGCGTGATTTGCCTTCTGCCACTATTGTCTGCGATACGTGTCCAATTCTGCTCGACAAAAGGCATATTTAGCTAATTTTACACACTAAAATATTTTGTCTATTTCAATTGGACTAATTGTTACCTCATTGAAATTAATCTCAGTGCATTTATTAGGTGCTGGAGATGAGATGGCAGAGAGACGGAGAGCCAGGTATCATGGCTTCTACATTGTCCAGCTGGCTGAACTTCTATGGTGGTGGAGGCTGGCTCAGCGTAGACATGGTGGGTTGTAAAGACTCCCACCACCTCAAACTACCTGTCACGTTCGGGTGTGTAGAGAGACCAAGGCGCAGCGTAGCGATAGTTCGACATGTTTATTTAACTGAATAAACTGGATAACGAACTATACAAAATAACAAATGCTATAGAACAAAAGTATAACACACGTAGCACGAACACGGGACAACATATAACAACAATGAACCACGCCAAGGGAGTGGAACACAGACATATAAGTAGGATCCCTAATTAGAGGTAATGCATAGCAGCTGCCTCTAATTAGGGATCCCACACACAACACCACACAGACGTAGAAATACTAGATCTGCCAGACTCTGACCATAGAACTATAGAGAAGCAAAGCTTCTCTATGGCCAGAGCCTGACACTACCCTGACACTTAATAATACAGTTTGTCAGCTACAGTACAGGGTAAAAAAGTGTTAGAAAGCCTTCTGCACAATCTGACTCCTTTAAAACCTTAAATGAGTGCTTCCTCAATTATTTCACCATCCAACATTTTTCTCCTCTCTCTCTCTCTCTCTCTCTCTCTCTCTCTCTCTCCCCCTGCTCTGTGCTACTGACTCAGGCTAGCTAGCTGCTTGGTGAGAGGAACTAGATTACTTGCATACGTTCCATTAATTTCTTCAGAGTCGATTGCAACAATTAATTTTGGTCACGCAGGAGGTTGCCCTTTTTGAAGCCAGAACCGCAAATGTGCAGTGGGAGCACTTACATTTGAATCCATTCAAAAGTACAAGGATGCACTTTAGCTAGTCATATGTCATAATGATATTAGACAATGCTTGTCAAAATGGGCACTAAACCTGTGTCTCAATCTTCTGTTGTGATGCAGTTTGGTTCTTTGTGGCCCAGAATTGTGTTATCACACAACCCCTTCTGTTAGGTATGAGCCCTAATATATGAGACTAGTGGTTGGCCCTTCTCTGTTTGAACAGGCTAGGCTTGGACAGACACCTCCTATCTTGTACTTGTTCTGCTAGGCTAATCACAATGCTGCTGCTTCTCTATTCTTTACACTGGGACACTTGACGGACTAACGGCTGACAAATGACTTTTCTCTCCCTGCCAGAACTGTTCTGTATTCACCTTGGACGATACAGCTCTCCTGCAGGGACCTCTGTCCCCCCCTCCCTCCTCCTCCACATTTCTCTCATCCCTCAATTTCACTTTATCAGCTCAAAATAAAAGTGGGGGCATATTGGTTTGATGGTAAATTGAAATTCATTGAAGCATTTATATGACATTTAGCAATGGTTGCTTAATGCAAGAATAATAAAACATATGTCAAACTGAAAGGCTGTCTGCTTTTTGCTATCTCATCATTTGGCAAACACATTTCCAATAAAGGAGGGTATGTGTACGTGCATTCATGTACATGCATGTGCCTGCGTGTATGAAGGCATATTTACTGTGTGCGAGCCCAGTGTTCATCTATGCATTCTTGTACAGGTTGATCTATTTAAGGTACATCAGAACACTTAGTTCTGCAGTGCACCTGTTTACTTGTATTCCAGACTGGTTCAAAAGGCTAGACATCTTTAATAATGATGGCAGGTTGGCCTTTACCCCGGGACCCTGGTGCGAGGAGCCGGCACTGAAGGTACCGGGCTGGGGACCGGCACTGGAGGTTCCGGGCTTGGGACCGGCACTGGGAGCGCCGGGCTGAAAAACGGTACTGGAGGTTCCGGGCTTGGGACCGGCACTGGGAGCTCCGGGCTGAGCCTCACCTCCTCCACCTTCCCCACGTCTGGGAATAGTGCCTCCAGACGCTCTGCCCACATCTTCCTGCGGCACTCGAATGTCTCCTCGTCCTCTCTCTGGCTGGTTCTCGCTCCCTAGCTGGGAGGTCTCTGCGCCAGCCAAGCCCTCCACCACCTCTCCTGTTCCTCCAGGGCCTGGTCGTGAAACCCCCCTGGGGGCCGCTGATCTTCCCTTGCTGGAGGTCGCAGTGTCTCTCTGTCTTCCTCCCTCCGTAGCCGATCCCGGCTCTGCAGGGGCTCATGCCAGAGCCCCCACGGGTTGGGAGACAGGAGCACCTCGTCGTCCTTATCTGAAGCCTGTACGTACTCCTGCTCCCATGTCTGCGGGGGCTTCTCCATGAGCCCCCACGAGTGTCACGGCAGGGGCATATCCTCAGGGACCTGACACCATTCCTCAGTTGTATCTCTTATTTATTTCTCATCTCTCATTTTTCTCTCTAACTAGACCAACCGACATTGCCATTTTTTTTTCAATTTAACATCAGTATAAAGTCTACAGCAAACATTTCAAAACAAGCCGGTCTATTCTTTTCTGTATTTTTCCTGAGTGTATGCATGCTTGAATATTTGTGTGTTTGCGTGAATGTGTGCATGCATTCCTGAGTGTGCGTGTGTGTTCTCTAGGCTGCAGCTGGATCACTGCTGTACGCACGTATCCACTGAGGCTCTCGGACAGACCCCTTCAGCATTAATTACTGCGGTCATTAATCAGAGCAGCACAGATAGCTGTGTAATCCCTCCGTAATGTATTTGTCTGGAGGGGGCCACGCAATGTTAATTGGATCTGATCGGAAATTGGTATGATGGTCCCACACAGGACAATCTTAAGGTACTGATAAGATGATAGATCAATTGGTCCTTGGTCGTAGAACACCTTTTGTGCTGATACACACAGCACAAGTAGCCAAGTTCTGTTGTTGAGATACATAGCTAAAGTACAGCAACACTCTGTCATTGTCATTGAAAGTTGGTTCTATGTTGCTGATTTTCTACTCAGCTTTGCATTTGGAATGCTGCTGAGTTTTGTAAGAACTTCTGAAATATTTGAAGAAAAGCTATTTTTCCATTACCGTTCCTGAATGTCCTACCCCACCCTTCTTTATCCAATTATGCATTTAGGGCAGCATTTCCTCCCAAACAAATCCAGCCTTTTTAAGGCTCCTCGGTTGTGTTTTGATGGCTTTGACTCTGGTTTTGCTCTCTGCTGGGTACATACTGTACAGTAGACACACATCTGTTTTCCGAGGGAGGGTTTTGAGGCTATAGTGCATTTAATATTTAAGTAACACGGGAAAGCACAAGGACATTTGTTGTTGACATTTTTAACATAGACCTGCTTTGGATGCTCTCTGTCGTCCTCATGCTCTATCTCTGTAACTCTTTTCTTCCCTTTGTCAGAGTTTAGCAGAGTCTCCTGATTCAATCAGGGTATTCCTTTCCCACAGCAGAGAAATAAAGGCAGAGGTAGGTTTAATAAGAGAGTTATGTTAAAGTAAAACACTATTTTTTGGTATTTTTGTTCCTCAGTCCCCTGTTGATACAGTCCCAAAATGTTTTGCATGTCAGCAGTGATGTTTTCAAGATATTGGAGAAGCGTCACCGGGCACATCATCAATGATGCAAAATGGGACCGAGGCGGCAACGGTTCAAACTCTTCAGCTAAAAATATCATGACACACAGTGTACAGTACAGTAGGCTAGAAATGCTTATGTTAAGTTAAATCAGGCATGTTAATGAAATAAAATGAAAAGCACAATAATATACACGATAGTTAAGCAAAGTGTTACAAGTATTTGTGTTAAGTAATTCAAGTGTGTTGCCAGTTAATTGTACATAAGCTATATCAGTTAGCATATCCTACTAAGTCTTAATGATCCTTGAATATATCTTTGAAAACGAATTCTTAACAATCTGATTATAATATGTTTCAATGAGTGGAGCGTAAAGATGTTCTCTGCTTTTCACAATAAGCAATATATTGATGCTGCTAGGAAGGAGAACCGTATGTTCCAAAACATAGTAATATTACTCTAAATCCAGTTTATCAGAACACGTTGAGCGGGCTGAGCTTATAACATGTAAAAACAGGTAAAAACATCAGTGCAGGTTGAACATTCTTTTTTTTTCTTCATTGCTGTAAATTCATTTCTGTTTCCCTAGCCTGATGGAGGATCATTGAAATGAATGGAATCTTATAGGAGTTAAGCTCCTGTTGTTGACATGCTTCTAATGCACAATAAACGGCTCCTCTGTCACTCGTCAGCTTCCCATTACAACCCAGCCAATTATGACCATCTAAAAATGCTCAGACGCCTCCAGTGGATCAAAATTTAGCCGAGACACAGAAATAGAACTGAACATCTATTGTCGTGTTACATTTTATTTAACACGACAATAGACACTCCCTCTGCTGTAATGATTTAGAGACAGCTAATTGCCTATTGAAAAGAAGAGCAAGTGTTGTTGTGAGAAATTTAAGTTTTAGATGGGAAAGATTGGAGCCATTCTTTTCAGATCTGCTTTATACATTTTCCACTGAAATTTTGTAGAGACCTAATACTGAACATTGCATTTTCATCCAAAACAAATACAGTAAAATAATCTAAACTGAATGTCTATACGTTTTGAAGGTTGGCTGGTACTTGCCTGGCAAGTGGTTGGTGAAAGGAGACAGGGAAATGTTCTAACCAAGCTCAGGGATGGAATGGGATTCCAGACCTACTTTGTGCTGAATAAAGCACATAAAGATGAAAAGACTGAGATGGTAGTCCTTCTGTCGTTTTGAGGCATAGCGAACAATGGTCTAAGGAACAGATACCAGTCAGCTTCTCAAAGAAGGCTATCAAAGAGGCAAAATTGTATTTTTTACATTGTATAAAAGCAGAGACACAGATCTACATAATGGTATATAATACACTGCATTTGAGGAAGAATGAGAAAGTAATTCTGCTTTGAATGTTGATAAACTTGTAATCTCACTTTTGAGAAAACGGCCTTTGAATGTTTTGGTACCTACTGGAGAGCTCTTCTTTGTGTACACCCATTCAACATGGTTCACACCCTCTTAAGCTTTAGCCGCACCCATCCCATCTCGGTAGTCAAGCACCCAATCTAACTGGCTAACATTGGCTAGCTTGCTAGTTACTTCCAGACACAAAGAAGAGAACACCCCATTGATCATTTTACTCACCCTAGCAGAGCTGGTTAGGCTGTTTTAATGTTATCCAGAGAGTTGGTGACTGTAACTGTGCTGCTGGCAACAATGTAATTACGCTTTTTTGTTGACGTTTACTGACACCGGCCATATTCAACGGTTGTTGAGCATTCATAAATTCATCAGTAATTCTGCGCTCTGGCATACTCAGACCATAATCCCAACGCATTACTTTAATACCCTGCATGAATCTGCAGGTAGCTAACAAACCAGGTTCAATGTTAGCAAGCAAATGGCTCTGAGATACGAATAATACGATTATACATGTAACGTTAGCTAGCAAGCCAACCATCTAACGTTAGCTAGTTAGCTAACAGTACACTGAAACCACTTTCTGTCAAAATTATAAACGTGTAATATCTGAAAATGTAGCTAGCTAGAATATTTTACCCGTATACATCATGCATGATGGACGCATCTCCCTGTCACGGATGCCATTTTGCCCTTTAGTTTGAAGATGTAATCCGGAGACAGGTGTTTTCTCCATCTAGCTATCATACTTTAATTCCACTGATTTCAAAACAAGATCCTCCAGAAAATGGAGAGCAACACTTATGCAGCTCCACAATCTGTGTTAGACAGGATTACCTATCATAAAGACCAGCTAAAATATACTTGCTATATGGCAGACCAATCCAATTTCCTCTATCGGCATGTCCAGCCCACTCATTATCTCAGCCAATCATGGCTAGTGAGACAGTTGCTGTCTTTTTCTGTAGCTTAACCAACTGGGCTCGTAATGTAACGATTGTATTCGCATTTACAGATGGCATGCACGTTTGTTATTAAGGCACATGAAAGTTCACATGTTACAGAAGGCTTTTGCTGCCAAAAAACACATTTTTTGATAAAAGAAAAAGTTTACGTTCATATTACTCTCATGTGAAGTAGTGACCCGCGACATACGGGGGTAGGCCGTCATTGTAAATACGAATTTGATCTTAACTGACTTGCCTAGTTAAATAAAGGTTAAATAAAAACATTCCTGAAATGAGTCACATATTGTTAAGAGTTGAGACTGGGAAATAAATCACTGAGAAAAGATAAGAGAAACAGCAGATGTCTATTTAACGTTTCCAA
The DNA here is from genome assembly GCA_023634145.1 of Thymallus thymallus. Taxonomy (NCBI): domain Eukaryota; kingdom Metazoa; phylum Chordata; class Actinopteri; order Salmoniformes; family Salmonidae; genus Thymallus; species Thymallus thymallus. Next base: position 38,165,957 of record CM042414.1, on the reverse strand, counting down.
TGGTCTCAGTTATTTCACATGCTGAATCTCAATATTTACAGAATGGGACAACAGTGGTGGGCACTTAGCTCCTGTATAGTTGACAAATCAGATTTTGGTCACACTATTTGGATAGTCCAGATTTTCCATCTGTATATACTATCAACAAACTATATGTTGATAAGCAACTGCTTGCTAAGGTTATGGTTATGATTAGTGTTAGGTTTAGAATAAGGGTTAAGGTTAGGGTTAGGACTAGGGTTAGGGTTAGTAGATTGTTAGTTGAAATGTTACTGATAGTCTGTAGATAGTCCGTATAGCATCTACAGATGGACTTTCCAAATAAAATCTTCCCCAGATCTTTCTATATCAAAGATTTCATGACATTTACACTCAACATTTTGTTTGAGAGAATATACATCTTTAAGATGCTTTTCCATACAGGTTTATGTAAGGCTTTATATTTCAACAAACAACCGTCAGTTCTCCCTCACTGAGGTATGAGAGAACACATATGAAATATGTTTGTCTCTGACGGTCTGTGACTCCAGACAGCTTTGTTGTTCAACGTTAATGAACCTCTTCAAATGCTGTCCCCCTTTGAAGAGTGAATTAATGACAAAGAACATTTGGGGCAAGAGGAAAGGAGATATTTCAATGACTGCAAAGCAATGTCGCTCTCTAGTTAGACATTAGATTTTCTATTTATTTAAAATAACATGAATAAGTTATATATAAAAAAGTACACAAAATCAAAGCACCAGGTTGAGGAAACAGATGTTGTTGTCAATTCTGTCTTTCACTTTACACTCCCTTGTTCATAAATTGTGACTAGTTTCAAGAAACTAGGTCTATGTCGCGCATCACTACTTCACAGGAGAGCCATTTTAACGTAAACTTTATTTTTATTTCAAAATGCATTTTTTTTGGCAGAAATGCCCTCTGGAACATGTGAACTTTAATGTGCCTTAAAAGAAATTGTATGCCATCTTTAAATACGAATAAAAATGTTAAATTAGTTTAGCCACCAAAAAAGACAGGAACCTTCCCGCTAGCCATGATTGGCTGAGATAATGGGTGGGCTGGACATGCCGAGAGATGAGTTTGGATTGGTCTGCCATGTAGCACACTTCTGTCTATAACATGAGCTGGTCAGTATGTGTAGGTAATCCTTTCTAATGTGTCTTTTTTTAAAGATATCACAGTAGAACTGCAAAAGTGTTGTCTCCACTTTCTGGAGGAACGAGTTTTGAAATCAGTGTAATGCCCGGTGGAATTAGGGTATGATAGCTAAGGAGATGGAGAAAATTCTGACGTTTGATTGCTAATATGCAGAGGGAGTTGAAAAGAGAACACACAGAAGGCTGTTGTATAAACACCTGTCCCTGGATTACATCTTCAAACTAAGGGCAACCATTGCATCTGTGACAGAGGGAGAAATACATCCATGTACACTACTGGTCAAACGTTTTAGAATACGTACTCATTGAAGGGTTTTTCTTTAATCTTACTATTTTCTACATTGTAGAATAATAGTGAAAACATCAAAACTATGAAATAACACATATGGAATTATGTAGTAAGCAAATCAACATATATTTTATTTTTAGATTTTTAAAATAGCCACCCTTTGCCTTGATGACAGCTTTGCACACTCTTGGCATTCTCTCAACCAGCTTGACCTGGAATTCCAACAGTCTTGAAGGAGTTGCCACATATGCTGAGCACTTGTTGGTTGCTTTTCCTTCACTCTGCGGTCCAACTCATTCCAAACCATCTCAATATGGTTGAGGTTGGGTGATTGTGGAGGACAGGTCATCTGATGCAGCACACAAATCCCTCTCCTTCTTGGTAAAATAGCCCTTTATTTTTATTTAACTAGGCAAGTCATTTAAGAACACATTCTTATTTACAATGACGGCCTACCTACAGGGTCAGCACCTGGAGCAAATTAGGGTTAAGTGCCTTGCTCAAGGAGACATCGGCACATTTTCTATTCACCTTGTCGGTTCGGGTATTCGAACTAGCAAACTTCCGGTTATCTGCCGCCCTATCTGCTGCCCCTTACACAGCCTGGAGATGTGTTGGGTCATTGTCCTGTTGACAAACAAATGATAGTCCCACTAAATGTAAACCAAATGAGATGGCGTATCGATGCAGAATGCTGTGGTAGCCATGCTGGTTAAGTGTGCCTTGAATTTGAATTAAATCACAGACAGTGTCACCAGCAAAGCCCCACCACACCTCCTCCTCCATGCTTCACACTGGGAAATACATATGCAGATCATCCGTTCACCCACAGCACAGCAGTTGGAACCAAACATCTCCAATTTGGACTCCAGACCGAAGGACACATTTCCACCAGTCTAATGTCTATTGCTCGTGTTTCTTGGCACAAGCAAGTCTCTTCATATTATTGGTGTCCTTTAGTAGTGATTTCTTTGCAGCAATTTGACCATGAAGGCCTGATTCACACAGTCTCCTCTGAACAGTTGATGTTTAGATGTGTCTTCTACTTGAACTCTGTGAAACTTTTTTGGGGCTGCAATTTCTGAGGTTAATTATTATTATTACCATTAAATTAACTAGGCAAGTCAGTTAAGAACAAATTCTTATTTACAATGGAGGCCTACACCAGCCAAACTCAGACAACTCTGGGCTAATTGTGCGCTGCCCTATGGGACCCACAATCCCGGCCTGTTGTGATACAGTCTGGATTCGAACCAGGTTGTCTGTAGTGATGCCTCTAGCACTGAGATGCAGCATCTTAGACCACTGACCATTGAACTTATTCTCTGCAACAGAGGTCATTCTGGGTCTTCCATTCCTGTGGCGGTTTCATCACAGCACTTAATGGTTTTTGCGACTGCACTTGAAGAAACTTTCAAAGTTTTAAAATGTTCCATATTGACTGACCTTAATGTCTTAAAGTAATGATGGACTGTCGTTTCTCTTTGCTTGTTTGAGCTGTTCTTGCCATAATATGGACTTGGTATTTTACCAAATAAGGCAATCTTCTGCATACCCCCCCAAACATGTCTCAAACGCATTAAGAAGGAAAGAAATTCCACAAATTAACTTTTAAGAAGGCACACCTGTTAATTTTAATGCATTCCAGGTGACTACCGCAATGAAGCTGGTTGAGAGAACATATTAAAAGTAAATCCTGGACACTCAAATTAGTATGATATAATATGTTTGGTATGGTTACATAAGACAGAAGGTTACTTGAGGCAAAAAATAAATGAGGGTGATTGGTCAGAGTGGATGGGTAGTCATATAACGCAAACGTCTAGCAACCCGAAGGTTGCATGTTTGAATCTCTTCACAGACAACATTATCATTTTAGCTAATTAGCAACTTTCAACTATTTTAAAATGCTTTGCAACTTGCATGTTAGCTAATCCTTATTATCCTAACACTAACCTTATCCCTTTTAGATACTATTCCCCTAACCCCTAACCCTTTAACCTAACTCCTAACTTTAACCCTAACCTTAACTCAAATTCCTACCCCCTATTCTAACTAACATTTGCCAGCTAGCTAACGTTAGCATTAGCCACCTACTGTAGCTACTGTTAACCACAACAAATTGGTATTCGTAACATATAATACGTTTAGCAAATCCGTTTGATATTGTACATTTAGAAAATTCATAACATATTGTACATTTAGCAAATTCGTAACATATCATACAAATGGTAATTCGTAACGTATCACAAAAAATGGATGATGGACATCCACAAATTAATACATACCATATGAAACGTAACATATCATACTTTATGGTTAAGAAAACAGTGCATGTGGTGGGCTATTCGAAAAGATGGCTGACATGCCTTGCAAAGTTTAGAACTAGCAGGAGGATAGTAATGTTCTCTGCCAAGCAATCCTCAAGAGTTTAAGAGCGTAGTGTGTGCCACATTTCATACTTAGCCATAGGCAGAACTTTACCGCAATCATGACTACGTTGGTTGGCATAAATAAAAGTAGAAGCTTTGTCGCTGGAAGTAAAAAGTGGGTTTGAAAGGTGTATACAGTAGGGATTGTATTTTATTCAAACCCTATGAATGAAGCTCCTCTTGTTCCCCCTCTGTTTGACCATATGCTGTACTGCTGTAAGGCACTGATTCTGCAATGTAGGTCATATGGTCAATGGAGCAGTAATTTATAAACCCATAAATAGAACCATGTTTTTTGTCTATACGTATGTAGGATCTGAATTTGATCACCCTGCAGGAAATGTAAAACGTGTACTGTATTTGAAGTTTAGCTTCTGAAGTTTGTAATTTTTTCGATTTACAAAAAATGTATCAACCCCTACAAAAATGTCCATTAGTTAATCCACATGATAATTCACATTTCCTTTTGCTGCAGGATTATTTCCCTGTTCTAGCAAACTGTCTCAAATTAAGATCCTACACCTGTAGGCAGTGCAATACTTTTAAAACTTCTTGATACTTTGCGGAATGCCTTGATTTGCCTTTCTCTTTTAATGGACCACCCCAATCAGCAGCTGAACCTGATGCACTGTGATGCATCTCTTACCTTGTCCCCTGGAGGCTAGGGCCACAAAAGAGGATGACACGCAAGACTCTGAAATGGCTTGATGCTGCTCTAACTGAAGGCCAACCTTGTATTCTCCTGCACTATAGTGTGCTCTGCAGAGACAGGAAGTGGTGATAATGGAGAGGGTCTGAATCCCTCAGGGCCAAGGAAGAGCGGTATGGCCTGGCCACTTACTGGGATCACGCTGCAGGGCCGCAACCCTCATGGGTCAGTCCTCACTGATATGAGAAATACATGGCCACCCTGGGAGCGCACACATTCCAGATCAACCTCCCACCCTACCCTATACATACACACTTATGTCCTCCACAAGTTGAGTCACAAGGGCCATCCAAAGTCTACTAGACCTTCTTCTATAGTGTGTTTTTTTGACAAGCAAAGTGTACTACCCTACTAAACATTGATAAACAGTTTCATGTGAGTGGCTTTTATTCTCAACACGCTGACCCATGTATAATAACACAATGAATATCCACCCATCTCTAGATTTGAAACATCTATGTTGATTTGATGCCTCTGCTTGAGTTGGGTTGCTATGTGAAAAAGGGGAACAAAGAGGGAATAAACCTGTTCATTTCACTCCATGGACATCACAGAGCGTTGTCAGGGTGAGGATGGAAATGATCTCTCTCTCTCTCTCTCTCTCTCTCTCTCTCTCTCTCCGTCCAAATTTCAGGTCTGCTGAGCGTTTACTGTGAACAATGAGGCCTTACCCACTTTAAGTTACAGTTTTAACAGTGGCAAGTGGGCTACTTTCGCTATTTGATTATAATGTAGGCCTACCAGAGTGGCCTACCATCAATAAAAATTGAGAAAAATGTATCCCATATTTAACATGGAATTAGCTGTTCTATCATTAAGCCTACAGTAGCAGCCAATGTGTGGTGTTCAATGTACTGTAGGCCTACATTCCATGAGACTTTTGAAAAATAAAACATGCAGGACATATTTTATCCACATGACCTTCAGAAAAGCAGGTGACTGAAAATGTTGTTGTTTGATGCAAGAAACCACTTTACAAAATAAAATTATATTTACAGTATATTCCCATACCATTATTACAGAGAATCAAAAAAGTATACTACGCTCTCTTATTGGCTACTTAGCTTATTCAAGCTTGGCAGAATGTTTTTGCTTTTGCAGTGACATTTGCTGTAGGCCTATGCTATCTGACAGACAAAACGTTTATGAAAGGCAACAATTGCGAGTTGTTGTGGACCTGTAAAGAGACCGTTTGAATTTAATAGGGCCTAATGTTTTACATTTATTTTTTCTCAAACATAAGCTGCACTGACCAAATTCTCAAACATTGTCTACCTGCAGTGGTAGCCATACACACTTCAGTGCAAAATATAATGTAAATATCTGTTCACCTGTTAAATTATACTGTATGTTATAAACCACGCTTCCTTTCTGATGCGTAGAGCAAAATACTTGAAATAATAGGGTATCTAATAGGCCCAATTAAATGAGAGATGCGAATACTCATTTGTTGTAGGCTATGGCTACTTCGAAAATATGAACCCATCATGGCCAGAAAAGGTGAAAATGTGTTCTGCAATGGTTATGCAAATATGGATTATGTGTATAAATGCAATATTGTCTACTCAAGAAATGTCAAATGACAGTAAACTACAACCATCTGTTCCAACTGTAATAAACTTTGCTCCAGATCAGATGGCATAGAGCAAAATAGTTGAAATAGCTTATCAAGGGATCGGTGGAAGGTTAGCACATTTTCACTTCAATTAAACGTTTTTATAAATGCTTAACTTTTTTTCTGAAAACTGGAGCACGCATGTTTTGGGGTCTATTTTTTTATGTATGAACTGTTTATTAATGAGGCCCCAGGTGTTTAGGAGACACTGCTGCGCAGGGAGGTAGAACACCCATCACCTCTTCCCATTAAAAAAAAAATTACATTTACCACAGCCTCCCTGCTAGATTATCGTAAGCACGGATGAAACAGTGATCCTTGTTGTGATTAAACACATTAATAATGGAGTGTGTGTTAGTGCTGATGTAGAACAAGAGAAAGGTTTATCATGGTTCTCACATTAGGCTGGTGGCCTTGTTTTATTACTCATGCAGGGTTAGTTGGATGATATAAACTCTAAAGACTTTCAGTGCACTAACAATGATCGTATTTGCACCATATCCAGTTGGACCTAGTGGCCTCTTCAGCTCTGAAAGTAGAAGTTAAACTCTTACAGATAATGAGGTCTGCAGTATGAATACGTTCAGGGTTTGTACAGATTAAGACTTGTGCCTGAGAGGCTTAGGGTTGTGTTTGGGTATGTATGCTGTACTGTGCCCAAGGTTAATTGTGTTTCTGAAGGCAATATTATTGCTCTGGGTATTATTAGTGTAGCCTGTGTTCTCTGATTTCAGATTAGATGTACAGCCTTACCCTCAATATAATGAGCATCTCATACAAATGCATTATCCGCTAATGTCATCAGCATTAGCTGTGATTTTCTGTCTAAAATATAAAGCAATTCTTTGAGGATTAAAAAGTCATACATTTGTTACCCAGCTTAATTTATCTCAACAATACTGACTTGGTTAATATTGTTTTAAATCCTCCCAATATCTACTTGATACAATGGGAATTGCTCACCAGCACTTGGTGCAATTTTCACAAGTATGTGGTATGTTTTTCAACTCTAAGCACCAACATCTAAAGATATCATCAAAATTGCTCATGTTTCAAAACTCTAAGTAGAATTGACTAAGTACTACCAAAAAATTCACAAAATCACTTGTTGACTGGACCAAATTATTATTTCAATTTGTATACATATTTGGTCATCTGCTTTTAAAAATTATATGATTTTCTTTAACAATTGTTAACAATACATTTAACTATCGCTTAATCAAACTCCTCTAAACCAATAAATACTGAACCAAAATGATGTAGTGCCTTGAACCACCTAGAGTCTAAAGTCCCGGGGCTTGGTTTCTTCCAAGCTGACATATGGAATTGTTTTAAGACAGTCATACCAAGGATCATTTAGCTATTTGATTTAGAATTTTATGACCCCTTTAGGTATAAACTATATATATACAAATAAAATCTTTGATGAAACATTGAATTTGGCCTAGCCCCATAGAAAAAATATTGAAGAACATATTCATACATGGCAAAACATAAAGTCAAAAAAGTTATCGAAAGGAAGTATGTTTTGAAGTGTCTGTCCTATATATCATCGATATAATAAAGCGCAGGAAATTATTTGTATTTATTTATTTAACCATATTTAACCTCTATTTAGTTGGCAGGCACTTAAGTACATCCGTACTTCGATTACTTTTTAAAACGGGTACTTCAGACGAGCGTTGTGAGGCTTGTGGGCACTGTAGAGCAAAACATGTACATGTTTGTGAGATAATGTTGTAGCTGTATCGAAGTGGTGTGAAAAGAGTGTGTCCCACTCCCACCTTCCACTGCAGATGCGGAAGGCCAACATCAGTGGATGTGGTAGTTTTAGTCGCAGCACATAAAAAAAAAACCCAGATATCTCTAGATTAAAAATATGGATTTTCATGGGGATTTTGTATTATGCTAATTAGATTTCCAGACATTGACTCTAGGGGGTTTTAACATATAGTATGTAACTGCTGAACACTGTAAAGTTCTATATTTGTACATCATCAATGTATCAATTGGCATTAATTGATGTTGAAAAGTAAAACCAAATCATATTTGGACGTAGCTGTAAATACTACATCATCATCATCCTCCATCAGCCAGTGTGCTTCAGTAGGATAAAGTGGACAGTCACTCTATGTGCTACAATGTGGAATTGTATTGTAGTGTACAATGCTCTGCTGAAATACCTGGGTTGTATTAACAATGTATGCCTATCATTATCTAATGGTGACTAAATCCAATTTTCTCATGGTATTTCACAGAAATGAATGAATGATGTGCTCAACTTGAATGAATACAAAATCAAATGTTCTGAACATAAGAGTTTTGTAATTAGAGTTTTTATATATACCAATTACAATGTATTTATTTTTGTATACAGTTTTTGTCGTTGCGTGTGTCCGGTATTCATAGATGCATGGCTTGAGACAGAGATTTATAATAATGGGAGTCGTTGTTGCAAAGCCAGGAAGGCATGCGGTCTGCTTGTTGGTCTGAGTATTAAGCAGACTCGGTCCGCTTATTAAGAGCAGAATCGCTGTATTCCCGCATGGATACATTTTGACATGAGTTAAACATCTTGGTTCGCCTATTCCTCTCTGCTTGAGATGCGATCACCGGTCGTGTGTGAGAGTGAGAGAGTGAGAGTGAGAGTGAGAGTGAGAGTGAGAGAGAGAGAGAGAGAGAGAGAGAGAGAGAGAGAATCCGTGCCAGTGTGTGTGTCAATATGTGTGTTCTCATACACATTTAGCATGGAGGCGTTACACCATTGCTAGTTTAGGGTGAGTTCAAGTTAGCATGTTTCCCTTATGCTCTGTATGGTTGTTGTATATTTACATAGGAAACCTGGCTCTGCTGAGATATAGAAAGAGAGTCGCCAGATATTAATTTAGCCTCACTGTTAAGTTGCCAACATCTTTGTTCAAATTGCCTGTTTGCTTGAATTACCTCAGTGGAGTGTTGTCTCACATGTGGTTTTAATTTCTACTGGGACATCATATGCACACTGATTACAGGTTTCTATCACAGTAGGATAATTCATCGCCTATCTATACAAAAATGAGAGAAGAGGAAGCTCTTTCTGTTGCTGTTGACTCCTACCTCAAGCATAATTGGTCCTGACAGATATACTAAATGGAAATGGAACCAATGGTTTGTTTGTTGGAACTCTTGTTATTTATGAAACAAACAATGGAATATATGGGCGGCAGGTAGCCTAGCGGTTAAGCGCGTTGACAATCTAAGGGACAGGACACAAATCCATTATCAGCTAACCTAGTTGGCACATGTCAGAGAAAATCATCCCTCATTTTGTCATACCACTGACTCTTATGTTTTCAGAGAGGTACTGTTAATGTGACACTCTGCAAGGCAGGTGTGGGCAAAAATGTGAAGTCCTCCTGTACAAAGAAAAAGGAGTGCCCTGACACACTGTATTGCAATGACTGCAGTTGCGTGACAGAGCCAGACATTCCCTCTGGCTTGAGACTCACACAGAGAAGACACTTTGGATTACTGTAGCCAGTATGTCACAATGCAGAATGAGTGTTTTTACTGGCAATCGGACTGAACAGGTAGACCATGGTAATGTCAGCATCCTGAGGAGAAGGAAGGAACTCCAAAGTGGTTGTGTAGTAATGTAGGCGTTTAGTAGTATATTACACAAAGAGTGTTCATTATGTATGATTGAGGTACCCTTTGTATGAACACTCTCTCTCTCACTCTCTCACTCTCTCACTCTAGTCTAGTAAAACAAACACATACCTAACCTGCCAATCACAGACACAAAACAAAAAATAATGATATTCTTCCCCGGAACGGTTTCGCTCAACCATCAACGGAAAAAGAAACAAGCAATGTTTGGAATTCTAAAGATGGGATTCTGAATGGGGTGTTGCTAATGAGTTGATTCCTTCCATTCCATATGCTTTGGCGTCGTCGCTCCCTTTCTTCACTATCTGAGCCCGCACTCCTGTAGTTACCAGCGTTCTGGTCCATGGCAGCACTCGAGGTCTGATGAATATTTATGGCCTGGTGGAGCTGATGTGGAGCTAATTCAGGCCCAAAGGAGGCAGCCTGTTGTCAGAGATGTGAAGCCCTCCTGTGTGCTGAAACATCTGCACATACCGTCCAGTGTAAACGTATATACTGTATGGGCTGTGCTGGGCTATTTCCCAAAATAAAACTAAACTAAAAAAAGTGGTAATATAGTAGGCTATTTTAAAAAAGTGGTAATATTTCCAGAATAAAGTCAAAATGTATTCTTGTTGATAAAGTGGCAAAATATTGAGAAAAAAGTTGCCTGCAGTTAGATTACCTAGCACATTGAAATGCCTGCAGTTAGATTACCTAGCACATTGAAATGCCTGCAGTTAGATTACCTAGCACATTGAAATGCCTGCAGTTAGATTACCTAGCACATTGAAATGCCTGCAGTTAGATTACCTAGCACATTGAAATGCCTGCAGTTAGATTACCTGGTGAAACTATACTTTATAATTGGCTTTAGAAACAAGGAAATCATTTCTCCTTAAGCACATAATAACCATATTATTATAGGGAAGGAAATCCTTTCTCCTTTAGCAAATAATACCCATAGTATTATAGGGAAGGAAATCATTTCTCCTTTAGCACATAATAACCATATTATTATTATAGGGAAGGAAATCCTTTCTCCTTTAGCACATAATAGCCATATTATTATAGGTAGCACTATTAGATTATTTTCAAGAGGAACCACTCTGATTCGGTTGAGGTATTTCATATAAGTCAGAGTGGTTACATACATAGGTAGAAATAGGTGTCACACACACACACACACACACACACACACACACACACACACACACACACACACACACACACACACACACACACACACACACACACACACACACACACACACACACACACGATATTCCCAAAGCAATACCATTCTAATGACCACGGTGCGTTGTCAGACTGCAAGAGGCATGGAGTTGTGTGCATCAGTCCCTGTCATGGTGCCTTTCGAATTCTCTACAAAGTTATCCTCAAACCTCTGCGTATACCAAAACCGTGCATAGTATATTTTAGAGAGTAACAGCTAGGCCAGCAGCCTATATGTCGAAACGAAAGGTTAACTTAAAACTGTGTTCCTAATGGCATGGTGTTTTACATAGGCTACACTTCCACCGAAGTAGCCTCATAGCCCTCTGCTTATTATCTTGTGAATGTAGGTCACGTATTGCGTGGAGAAGGATTGGGCGTCCCTGTTGGGCTCACTGCTGCCCCCAAAACCCTGTCATGGAACTTGCATAGCCACGGGGCAGGGGTTTGGATAAAGTCCAGTCTTTTGCGTTCCATTATTGTAACCTAACAGCCAACAGGTCTAGCCACTATCATCTACAAGATGAACAACTGGTATTGGTTTAGTTTAGCCAAAAAGCCTATAACGAAGACGACGCCCCTGTTTCGGGATAACCTATGCACCCTTCATTCCTCCCATCTTTGAAGACCGATAGATGGATAGTGAATGGAGATATTGCACTAGGTTACCAACCAACTCATGTCAGATCAGTGATTATTTCTTTATAGCCTATATAGCCTAACATCATTTATCTAATAGGCCTATATTTAGATAAATTATGATTTTAAGAAATAAAGAATCCATCCATTAATATATTCAAACTTCTCCGCAGATTAGCTGGTTTATGCACGTAAGAGGGGTCCTTGATTTGCCTCTCCTCCCACAGACACTTGCTTCATTATTCATTCATCTCGCAGCCGTTGGATAGGCCTATAATTTACTTTCACTTACCCACTGTAATGTACGATTAGCCTACAGGTTAGGGTACCCAATATAGTGGGTCGCTATAGGTTTATAATGGGCTGAATAATTGTTGCGAATTTGGAGAGCAGCTTGACATGGGACATACACACACGCACGATCTCCAGAATCCCTATTATTATAGTCTATTCGTCAGAAGGATAGTTTCCCTAAGGGGGAAATAATGAGCTACTGTTAGTAAAGCACCATGGATGAGGTCGTTAATAATTGCCATTATGCATAGATATTTGCAAGGTGTTCGCCTAGGCTATGCAGTAGAACGTTATAGCGAATTCGGAGGGCAGACTGACAGGGACTCAACCCCAGTTCTCTTCGCATTCAGTGACAGTGCCAAGAAAGTTTTTTGTTTGTGCTCATAACGCACCATGGCCATTAGAAGAGTGTATGACTATGGTCTGAAATTGCCAGGGGGAAACTTGGTGTGTGTGCGTGCGTGTGCTTGCAAGTTATTAGATCGTTAGGTTGATAAGCATGAGTAACGCATTTTTGAATGGGTTTATTAGATCCCGGGGGGGGGGGGGGCACACAACCTGTGGCACAGCCTTATAGTAATATGGTTATTATGTGCAAAAAAGAGCAAGGATTTTCTTTTTACTGAAGCCAGTTCTAATGTATAGTTTCACCAGGTCATCTACTATAACTGCAGGCATTTCAACCCAACAGGGAGCCAGGGAGACATGCTCTTACCTGTAACCAAATCCCCTATGTTAATAGTGGCATTGTTTTCTCCCCCAAAATATTGCCACTATTTTAAAGTACTATACTACACAATATAATACTCCAAGTACCACCACCAGTTGCTGTTTTTTTTTCCTCTTCACATACTCTTCTGTACATTCTTCCATCCTTTCAAGCATTCACATTTCAATTTCATATTGAACCGTGCATTATGCACCTGCTCAAGAAAGATCTACATGTTTTGATCATGTATGAGGAGGTTTTGTGGGTGTAATTCACTGCAGCTGCAATCTGCAGTGGCACATTAATATGAGAGGGAGTTTTTATATGCGGCAGGTAGCCTAGCGGTTAGAGCGTTGGGCCAGTAACCGAAAGGTTGCTGCTTCGAATACCCAATCCGACAAGGTGAAAAACCTGTCGATGTGTCCTTGAGCAATGCACTTAACCCTAATTTGCTCCATGGGCTGACCCTGTAGGTAGGCCGTCATTTAAATAAGAATTTCTTCTTAACTGACTTGCCTAGTTAAATAAAGGTAAACATTTTTTTATACAATTATATGAAGTGGATATTGTGGGAACAACAGGAGGTAAACAGTATAACATGTAAATATAGCTACACTTCCCAGTCTGTCACTAATTCGACATCTCCAGGTGATCGGTATGTCACCTGGCAATTGCAGTCCTACTCAAAGTAACCCCCAGTAGGACTCCTAACATGTCAGCCCTGCCGCTACTTCAAATCAAAGTTTATTGATCGCATACACAGATCTGCAGTTGTTATAGCAGGTACAGCGAAATTTTTATGTTACTAACTACAACAATGAGGTAGAATGTCTCGTAAATACAATACAACTACACAAATATTACAAAAGATAGAATAACAATCCAAATTAGATGTTTTAGAGTGAATACAAATACTGTATGTGGTGTGTATAGACAGTACAGTATATAATTTAGAAAATAAATGCTATGTACAGTACAATGTACTGTATGTTTGGTCGGTATTTTCCATGTCATGGTCTTTGTCACCCATTCAAACAAAGATCAGGACATGGAACATACTTAAAGAGTTAATCAATATCACTAATATCTTTGGAGTGACTATTACTCATGCTGCCTAATTACGTTAATCGAGAACTACACAGTGGAGACTGAAGAGGATGCCACACCCTCCATAGCTCTCACACAGGAAGTAATATCCAGGAAAAACTACTATACACATTATTCCTGGACCAGGTTCAGAGCCATAGTCCTCTCCCCAGGTGTCCATTGCACAACAATGGCTGGGCTGGTTGCCGTTACTGCCAAATTAGCAGGTCTCCCTTAAAAACAACTTATGGAAACACAAGTGATTGTGTTTAAAATGCTGCTTTAAAGTGTATTCATTCTTACTCCTTGTATCAAACGTAAGGCCACTATGGGTGATGGAACACACATTTCTCTGCCTCCTGTCTCTCCGTGCACGCGTGCCACTACATAGAGAAGAAGGATGGAGTAAAGTCCTTAGCATCTAATCTAATTGAGAAATCTAAAATGTTTCTAGATGGCTGCCATTTCCTTTTCAAACATGTTTAACAGTCAACCCTTGTGTTCTGTCCAAATCAAAGAGGTTACCACACAGGTCAGCTATAAGCCTTTGGCCCTGCTGGGATTCAAAGGCTCTCCACTGGTGTGTACCATTTCACACTTCAAATAGCCACCAATGCATGTCATTACTGCTGCTGGATGTGTAATATCACAGAGTAATGGAACCCCAGACAGGCCTATGGCAGCACTTGCTTCCTTTCCTCCCTTGTCCACAGAGGCAGAAATTGGCCATAGCAGGAATAAATACACAAATACTATCCTTTTGTTGAATCTAAACACCTCAGCATACTATCCAGTATCCATATTCTCACATTTCGTATTATCACATCAAGGAAGTGCAGCCCTAACACATTTATATAGGCCTCCGACACCATTCGATTACATCTGTGGAAATGTTGCTTTTTTGCATTCCTGCTCCGCATGACTTGTCACGCTCCAAATAGTGCTGCTGTCAAAATATGAGGGCGAGCCAGCGTTGACTTGACAGTGAAATAAATATATAATACCTCAACAGGTTGTGGTCAGCGAAAGCTATTTTCCATTGCCCCAAATAAGCTATTACTTGTATAGAATCAGGGGTGCCAGGCTCTACTCTTTGGATTAGGCTGTTGAAGGCATTTTTCTTTCTTAAAGTGCAAAGCAGGTACCGCAACCCTCTCTTATAGCAGAGAGCATTGTGGGTGAGGATAGTTTGCGCTTATCTTATTAGTTAGCGAGCAGAGGTAGATGGATGGCAGTGCTATCTGGTCTCCTGCCTGGTTATCTGGATGCCAATACACCCTTCTGAGGATTGGTGGGTAGAGGCTGGGTTGGCAGAGGTTCATCCCAGGTCCCCAAGCCTCCATCTGCCTCTGCCTGCAGTCAGACAGTCAAAAGTTGAATTCAGTTCTTGTATGCAGACATCTGTATTACTGCAAGATAAAATCAAACATTTGTTTTGTTGTTGATGGTGGTGGAAAACGCTGTCTCAGGCGCCGCTCCAGAATCTCCCATAAGTGTTCAACTGGTTTGAGATCTGAGCCACACACACCCTTTAAACCCCCCTATGCTCCTTTGAGACACCTCTTTCAAAGTCACTGATATCTCCTTTTCTAGCCATAGTAGCAAAAATAATGGGCAACTGGGCATTTTATACATGACCCTAAGCATTAAGGGATGTTAATTACTTCATTAACTCAGGAACCACACCTGTGTGGAAACACCTGCTTTCAATATACTTTGTATCCCTCATAAACTCAAGGTTTTCCTTTACCTTGGCAGTTACCTGTATGCGCTGTATGCTACCGCCGCTAAAAGCTTGCACAGGAATTGGAACACTTATTTGCTTTCCACGTAGTATATAGTCAGGGGCTAATTGTACATGTACTGTACATGTGAATTGAAATCTGATTATTTAGAAGAACATGGTATCCATGCAAACATTTTCTTAAACTGTACATACTGTAAGTGGGATTCAAATGTGTAGCTAGAGTGACAGATGACATACAGGGATATCATCCTCACAAAGAGAAAAATAAAGCTACAAATACTTTGGGTAAGTTCTAAAACTTCATCCCTATTCAATTTAGCAACCCATAAAAATTATCTGGACAGATCATTTAAGGACCCGTTTTGAAGCAATTAAATATATGTAAAAAAAAAAGAAAAAAAAAAAAGACATGTCCTGATCTTTATTGTATCTCTCTGATATAGGACAGACACTTCCAAGTAAACTTGACTATGTGTTTTTCTATGTATGAATCAGTTATTTAATGTGTTTCTATGGGCTAATATCAGTAAGATTCAATGTTTCATTAAATATATTTTTAAAATATTTTTTTGTACTAAATTTATAAATCAAATAGCTAAACGATCCTTGGTGTGATTTTCTCAAAACAATGCTACTTTCCCGCAGCAATGCGTTGCAGGCAGACTCTGACTCATAGATTTTAAATGCACCTTTATAATTCATGTACCTCCCTTTCCCTTGACGTTGTCAGACACATGCTGTCACGGGACATACAGATTGACTCATCACCGGGAGAGACAGAGCCATTTCAGCGAATCACACGAGGATTAAACCTTTCCATTAAAATTAAGCTTTCTCTGAATTTTTTCATTACACTCGTCAGGGAAATGAACACCATGGACAAAAATACACAAGGATGTACAGTACATGAGGTCATTGAGGATAGAATGTAATGAGGTACATCATTCATATGATCCTTGATTAACCCTTGATCAATCAAAAAGCCTGTGTTTGTTCCTTGGATATAAAGACAGGCTCTCTCCAAAGGGATTCTGTCCAGGAACATATTACCCTTCCTTAGATAAGACATACTATTGAGATAATAGGCCTCTCTGTGGACCTCCTGATGGTCTCTCAGGTTCCAGACCCAGTGGATGCTGAGATGATTGCCCCCAAATTGTGCTCTGCCTGGGGAGGAGTGGGGGGGGTGATGGGTGAGACTTTCACATGGAGCCTGGGAGGTCCAGAGCAGCACAGGGAGCAGGGGAAATAGGGAGGGCATAGCAGGCTATCAACCAACGTGTTTCAGAGCAGGGTTTTCCCCCAGCCATCATTAATTGCTGCATTACCAGCAGTGATTTGCGGTCCCCGAAGCTGATGGTACAACCCGGCCATAGCATATGTGCAAGTGCTGCTGAAGTGCTCAGGCATAGGAGAGGGAAGTGTTGTGCAAGTGCTTCTTTCGTATTTTTCTTTAGCTTTGCTGTTTTCTCTCTCTCTTCTTTACACGTACGCGCGACACACACACTTAGCAGACACAGATACAGTTGTGAAGGATTTGCACAAATATGTTATCCTGATTATCATTAAGAAGAAGTGAAGATTTGAAAGAGACTCAGCAGGAGGTGGATTTAATACATACACGGCTAACTGCATGATCATTTTGTATAAAACATCCAGCATGTAGCCTGGCTTCCCATTTGAATGCCATAATTTCATAGCAGTTATATTTTGTATGATTGCAGTTTTCTTCGTAGCTGTCTGATCTCCATATCTTAGTGAGTAAAGTATGCAAAGATTTTATTTTACGCTACATGTCTCTAATGCACCAAAAACATTTGTTCTCTAATATGAGCCATTTGGAGAGACACTCAATGGCACCACTTTCGTATAAACACTATTATGATAAAGAATCTTCAAACTCCGAGACACTTAAAACCGTCTCTCTGCTTTTGGTTGCTGCAAAGTATCAGACACAAGCCACACACAGACGAGTGAAACCATCAATTTTTATGTACTATGCACCAAGGTTTCCATTTTGATTTCTGAACCTTTGAAAGAGTATTTACAAAATTAACGGTTGCGTTAGACGTTATGAGGAGAAAAATACTTTTCTTACAGTATTTACGCTACAGCAATCAAACAAGTATAAGCCCTACACTGGACCCCCCGTAATATGGATATTTTCAGGGAAGTGGGCGGAAGGTCTCATTGATCCTACACATCCTTTGCAGAGATAATGCAGAGATAATGCCCATTCCACAGCGCATATGGCTGTACAGGATTTACCATCTCTACTACTACTATGAAATATACAGTATATCTGGATAGAATTTCATTATCTGTGCTACCTGGCTCGTAAATGGTAACGCAACAGCAACGGATCATGGGCAGAATTAAAGCAACATAAGATTGTTTCAATTAACATTGCGCCAGACACACACGCACGTCACAGGGGTGTCTACACAGGGCACAGCAGGCCTCCAATTTTGTCCAGTGGTGTATCAAGTAAAATAATCAAATTTGTGCACACACATGAATCAATTGCTTACTGCAATTGACGTCGGTTGCAGCCTGCATTTATTGAAGCCACCGTCATTTGTGTCTATGCTGTACTCTCACAGAAATCAAACCAAACCAGGAACTTTTGGTTAAATCTGCACCTGTTTTGAAGCATCTGTTGTGATTATTTACAGTGTAGTGAGTATTGGCTGGCTGCTGCTACAGAATGATATTAAAGCAGCTCCTCCTGTAGCCCCCATGGCTCGGTGGCTGGGGGTCGAGACAGTCATGGGGCTGCCTTGTCACCCGCGGTGAGAGCCAGGTGTTCGGTAGCTGTTACTTTAGTCTAAGTAGCTCCATAATGTCAGTAGGGAACTTACTTTAGTCTAAGTAGCTCCATAATGTCAGTAGGGAACTTACTTTAGTCTAAGTAGCTCTATAATGTCAGTAGGGAACTTACGTTAGTCTAAGTAGCTCTATAATGTCAGTAGGGAACTTACTTTAGTCTAAGTAGCTCCATAATGTCAGTAGGGAACTTACTTTAGTCTAAGTAGCTCTCTAATGTCAGTCCGAAGAAGAGATGGTCTCTGTAGACTGAATATTGTCAGTATCAATATAAATTTTCTGGGTACCCCAGATCCCTTTGTTCATCTGTCATTTACTCACAATATCCACTTGGATAGAAACAAAGTCCATCACTCAGGATTTCCATTATTTTGCCTCCAATTAAACTGTCAGGCCTTCTTCCCCATCCATGCTCTTCCCCTTTATCCTCAGTCACTGTGGAGTCCCTAAATGGGGCAGTGGCAGGCAGCAGAGAGGGCTTGGGTCGGGGCTGGGTGACATGGGTGAGGTGAGGGCCACTCCCTCTGGGGTCTTTCTCTCTCTCTCTCTCTTCTGAGGGCCAGAATTAAGGGAGTGAGGACCGGCCAAGTGATCAATCATACACAATTGGCAGGGGAGAACAGGGTAATGACTCCCATCTGTTGGAGCCACAAATGAAAGAGAGAAGGAGAGAGAGGATGCCAGTAAGGGGAAGAGGAGAGGGATAATGGGACAAGAGATGAGGCGGAAAGGAAAGGGAAGCACAAAAGATTCAATGACTGGGAATGGTATTCACAAGAAGCATCCAAAACCGTCAAACCAGGGTTATGGGAGCCTGGGCTGCAGTACATTCAGGGTTATGGGAGCCTGGGCTGCAGTACATTCAGGGTTATGGGAGCCTGGGCTGCAGTACATTCAGGGTTATGGGAGCCTGGGCTGCAGTACATTCAGGGTTATGGGAGCCTGGGCTGCAGTACATTCAGGGTTATGGGAGTCTGGGCTGCAGTACATTCAGGGTTATGGGAGTCTGGGCTGCAGTACATTCAGGGTTATGGGAGTCTGGGCTGCAGTACATTCAGGGTTATGGGAGTCTGGGCTGCAGTACATTTACTTACACTTTGAACTCAGAAAGGAAAATCTCAAAGGAGACACGTTATTCGCCTACACATTATGTTTTGACATTGGTCATCACCGTCCCTGTCTCAGTGGTGAGTCAACAGGTTCAACTGTGCTGTAAGGGATCCTATAGGTATGAAACATAGACCCTGACCGGTTCTGACAACACCTCTGCCTGCTTGGCATGTATCAGTCCAGTTACCTGGCATGGCGTTCAGTTGCCAGGGTGTTAGGGAGAGGCAGGCCGACACGTCCTCATCTACAGAGAGAAATGACACACCAGGCTGTTATCAGCATCACCGTGCTGCTGACGAACCATGACAAGATGAAAGGAGAGACAAACTAGTTGTTTTTATCAAGGTTTCAATTAGTTGCTTGATTAACTGAGTTCAACTTTGTTGGTGGAGAGATACTTGTGTGTGCATTAAAAAAGGTAGGCTCCTTTTATGTGAGAAGTATCACTCAGAACTTTGCTAATGAAATGAGCATTGTCAGTGAGAGTCAGCTTTAGCACTGTTCACTGTATTTTTTTTCACTGTGTGATTCATATGCTTTCCTCTTGGCCTTTTTCGGTTCCTTTTGTCCCATTTGCTTTGAGAAGTATGTTCAGGGCCACTTCTGATCAGCAAAGTTCTCTTCTCAAGACATAAGCTTATATGGCATCACAGAAAATAAGAAACTGAAGGAAAGAGAGAAAGAAACAGCCTCTGGTTTGACATTAAGAATGTTATTGTGTTGTGAGATACAAAGGTCTTCAGGAGTCTTTCAGTTTAACTGACGGTGTTTTGTACAGTAGCACTGTATATATTCCCTTTTCCCTGTGTTGAAATGGTTGTTGGAAGGTGACACACACACACAGTGTACATCCTCCCTGCTAGCAGCTCAACCGTTGTATTTGTATGAACAGTATTCATGTCTATTGATTTGTTCTCTCTACCTAAAGCAGTGTAAAAGGTGGACGCAACTTACAGTGATTAATGATTAGGTCTGGCTCACATCACAGCTCCCTGTCACTTCCTGCTCCCTGTCACTTCCTGCTCTCTGCTGCATCCTTTCATTATGTCAGTTCCTCTCCGCCGCTACATCCTTTCATTCCTTCCCATCGGCCAGCCAGCAGACTGGACAGAAGGTCAGAGTGTCTAGTCCTGCCAAAACACTGAGGATTTTTACCCCCCTCTTTCTTTTAGCGTTCTCTTTCCTCAGAAGTGCAGATTCTGGACCTCCTAATGAGTGTGTGTCACTCCCAGATACCATCTGTTCCTCAGTGCTCGCTGTGTGAATCAAATAAATATAGAACATTTGAAATCTTTCAAATGAGCCTGATTAATCAAAGCCACCCCACACACTCACTGGTTGCACCACACACTGGTTGAACCAACGTTGTTTCCATGTAATTTCAATGAAATATATGTTTAACCAACGTCGACTAGACTGTCTGTGCCCAGCAGGATCCATGTTGTTCAGACTCTGACACACGGTCTACTGATTATGCTGGCTAAACTACAGTACTCTATGTACTGGAGCCAGGAACGTAGCTAGATATGAGGACACCAAGGTTCTGACCTCGGTCATTTTTAAAAATAAATAACTACAATTTAAAAAATAATCATAATTTGGAATTCAGTCAGGGTCTCAGTTTAATGTTGCAAGTTAGATTAGTAGAATACACAAGGTGCAATTTCAGGGGGGGGGGTCAATTAGTTTAGTTAGTCCAGCTATCTAAATGTGCACTAATCCTGGCCGAATTACCGACCAGGCACGCAGAGCACGTGCCCAGGGGCCCTGACCTCCAGATGACCCCCATTCATTGTGTTAGTCACTCTCACCCAGATATCATATTAACATGGCATATAAGTCATGGCAAAATGTGTAGCATTGCAGGAAATGTGCTTTTAAAACTGCAAAAAAGTATCCCCACATCATGGCAATACGTGTGGAATTACAGGGAATTTGCTGTAAAACTGGACTGCAACAACAAAAACAAGTTATTTAAAGCAAACGTATTTGTTTAGCTTTTAGTAATGAAATACTTTTTCTACTAACAGCTCCCTTGGTACGTGTTAAATTCCAGTTTTTAATCCCGGTGAGTTATTGTGTAGCGGCTAACTGTATAGCTAATAAGCTACGGTATGTGTTTCTAGATCAGCAGAGGTGAATGAAGCTACAGCATCCAAGGTGATAATGTCTGGCTTCATTGTTGTTTATTTGTGCTGTTCTCCAAACAGCATTCTAGAGTGTTTTCATTGTATAGAAATGCAATAAATAAGCTTTGACTTTCTTAAAATGGCTTGGAACCCCACTGCATGTGTGTTTGGGAGAATAAATCAATTGTACTGTCATATCATCTCTAAGAAACAAGGAATTAGCATCACAGTGACAATGCGCTCACAGTAATACAAAACCAGGGAACATTTTGTTTCAATTTCACCCTCTCTAATTGCGAGCCATATTGAATCTGAGTAACACGGCTGTGGGTCCCTCCAGACAAACAGAGTTGGGATGCTCAATGTTCACCAGTGTTATTCCAATCAAATCATGCTCTGTCACAACCCATGAGCATCCTCCCACTGTCTAACGACAAGTGACAGGTGAGAGCTCAGCTCTGGTAGGCCAAACTGAAAACACCGGGAGGATGTTTTACATTGATTGCCGTGGTGACACAGGACGAGAACAGGACACCATCTTCAGGAGGAATACTTGGAGACGATAACCAGCAAAACACCATTAATAAGAAACATACAATAGATTTGATATGACCCATTCTCAAATATGTTTTACATTGTAAAGGGAGTGGTTGGAAAACTCACCTCATCCACTACCAATGTGCAACATCCACCAAGGTGACTAGGTCACAGCAGCCATTTTGTAAAAAGAAGTTAACTACACAACAGCTATCACAGTAGAGACGATAGGAATGTATCATGCCAATAAGCATGCAATAAGATTCCTCACAGACACTACTGTAAGACGTAGGTATTTCTCTCTAGATGGCTTCATGATTGTTTGAGGCTATACTATATTGATGAGACAGTGGGTGGATAGACTATAAATGGCACATATGCCTGGAGTTATCAAGGCAGAGTGATTAAAGCTGAACGTGAGTACTCACAGCCCGGCTGTGCCAGCAATAGGCTCTCACAGTTTCACTGCAGAATTAGACGTTCATCCACGTTCTCCCAATGTCAAATTTCAAAGTGTTATTGATGCTCCTGCTGCTCTGACACTCATTCCGAATGGTTAAGGTAAAGGTTAAGGTTTGGGATAGAGTTAAAACTCCACAACTAGGATCAAACATGCAACGTTCTGATCCTTAGTCATGGGATTACATCCATCTGCCACCACCGTCCACAACACCCTAGCACAACCCAAGCCTATGTGATGGTAATAGAACTCACTGCTGCCCCTAGTGGCTGGTTTCTAATACATTTCCAGACGTCCTCAGGACATGGATAGACGTCCAATTTCGATGTCAATCTTGAGCGACCTGGCTGGTGCCAAACTTCCTCTGCAGTTCAGTTGCCCACACGCAATATGTGTGTGTGTTTATGCCCATGGCCCACTTGTTATTTTGTCTCTCACTGGCCACAGGGCTGCGATGATTCAGACTTCGTTGGACATCTTACCTGGGGTTTTCCCCTGGACTGTTCTGAGTGCAGTGGAGTCTCAGACAAGAGGAAGAGCAACCTGCCGTGCCCTGCTGGGCTTTTTTTAGATCAGTGGAAAAACAGATTTAACCATTGGCTAAATCTCTCGCTGTAGTTGAGCTGTTGGCCTGGTTTTAAATAGCCTTCATATAAATCACTTCTATACTTAATATATTGTGATATGTCACAAATATGAAACTTGGCAGTTATGTGCAATTGAAAATTATACTGTCAATATTATGAGCAGTCCTCTTTCTGGTTTGACCTACTGTATTCACGGTAGAGAAAAAAGTCACTTCAGCTCAATGTTTGTTTGTTATATAGTGGGCTCTTCTTTCCATCCAGCTCCTGAGCAAACCTTTAGAAAACCTTTTGACCTCCTTTCGACCAATAGATGGGTTATAAACAAAACCAATGTGTGCGGAACTATGGGGTTAAACAGACATGAGGGAAAACACAGCCGTCTATACAAGACACATACACTGAGTGTACGAAACATCTCAGTGTAGACGAAGAGGAGGAGACAGGTTAAAGAAGGATTTATTAAGCCTTGAGACAGTTGAGACATGGATTGTATATGTGTGCCATTGAGAATGGGCAAGAACTGCAACGCTGCTGGTTTTTTCACACTCAATAGTTTCTTGTGTGTATAAGAATTATCCACCATACAAAGGACATCCAGCTAACTTGACACAACTGTGGAAAGCATTGGAGTCAACATTGGCCCGCATCCCTGTGGAATGCTTACGATGCCGTGTAGAGTCCATGCCCCGATGAATTGAGGGGTTGCAACTCAAAAAGGTGTTCCTAATTCTTTGTACACTCAGTGTAGAGTAGTTAGAGCTGACCTTATTGCATCGGAGATAATGAATCTGTGCTACAGTAAGCAGAACGTTAGAACGTTACTTCATTAATAGTGCATCGTCTAGTTCAGTTCTCTTCTAGAATGCATAGTGCTGAGTCCTACTGAACTGGAGAGGGGCTCCATGCAAGACCCAGATAAACATGGTCTGTGTGTGAGTGTGAATGTGAGTGTACAGTATGTGCCTGTGTGTGTGTGTGTGTGTGTGTGTACACACGGCTGCAGCCGTCTACAGACTGTCTCAATAAATAATTTACCTGGTATGACTATCTCTCCCGCTGCCATTTTGAAAATAATTATACCAACAGTATGCATCCCATGAACCCTGTGTGTTGTTGCTTTACAAGCCGCAACCTCCCACTGTCAGACTGTTTGTTGAGGACATAACATCCCCAGTGCTGACCTCTGTGTGTCATTATGGCTGGACCTGATTAAAGAGCTAAATCAAATGTGTGTGTGCATGTGTGTGTGCACCTGAGAGTAAGTGCATGTGTGTGTGCGTACACGTCCTTATTACCAGTATGATACAGTAATAATAACACTCTCTCTCTCTCTCTCTCTCTCTCTCTCTCTCTCTCTCTCTCTCTCTCTCTCTCTCTCTCTCTCTCTCTCGCACTCTCTCTCTCTCTCTCTCTCTCTCTCTCTCTCTCTCTCACTCACTCTGGGCAGCGTGGAGAGCGAGAGACTGCAGCGAACATTACAGTACTAACTGCTGTGTGACGGCTGGCTGTGGTTCTCTCTAAACACTTCCTTTACTATGGCTCCATTAATGAGATGTCTCAGACCAACTCCCACAGCTCAGAGAGAGAGAGAGAGAGAGCGAGGGATAGGGTGAGCGGTGAAGAGGTGAACGTGTTCCTAATGTTTGGTATACTCAGTGTAGAGCTCACCTCTCTGTATTGCCAATGGGCTGCTAATGGAAATTAGGGAGGGTAACCCAACACCCAAAATACGTTATTATGATCACATAATTTCTATGGCAACCTCTCCTGTGATCAATCAAACAAGCACTTTCTGATTTATTCCACATTGAGTATGTTCATATGAATAATTTATGAAACTGATTATGGCAGTAGGTAGATTATGCAATAGTCATGTAAACACCTTATTCTGCTTATCTTTGTCGGCGTGAGATCAAAATGTAAGTAAACATACACCAATTAAAACACCTGGTTTTCTGAGCAATGTTTTGAATGATTAGGATATGTAAACACCTTAATCGGCATTCCAGCTGAGTATTTGATCTGCTCATGTGCTAGCACCAGCTGAGCGAGCCTCCCTCTTGAGTGAAGTGAGTTTGAAACAACTGAACGCACAGGTTTTCAAAGTAGTTTTCACATACAAACTTTACATGTTGTGAGAATATGCTTCCCAAAAATAACATGGTCGCTGTGGTAGAATATTTATGTTCATTGCCGATTTGCATTTATCAGAGTGCCATCAGGAAGCCTAATTTCAGACGTGTCCATGTAAACAGGATTATTAGGGAAATCGTTCTTCTTGCAGAGCATGTAAATGTTTTAATCAAACTATTATATTAATCTGACTATCCACAATAACCGTACTCACTGAAAATCTTTGGGCTGCATAGTCAATCTGAATGCTCAGAACTCTAAAGGGAACATTGGGCATTGTGTCTCACCCCAGAATCACATCCTAAATGAGGAGAGTAAGACCAAACACTGGGAACCAATCAGCTCGTAGGACCTCAGAGAAGCCATTTTTGTTTCTTATGTTTGGTGTTTTATGTTTGAGGGCCCTTTGCCGTCGAGCAGGAATCAGGGACAGTGGTCGTCGAGAAGGAATCAGGCACAGTGGTTGTCGAGCAGGAATCAGGGACAGTGGTCGTTGAGCAGGAATCAGGCACAGTGGTCGTCGAGCAGGAATCAGGGACAGTGGTCGTTGAGCAGGAATCAGGGACACTGGTCGTCAAGCAGGAATCAGGGACAGTGGTCGTCGAGCAGGAATCAGGGACAGTGGTCGTCAAGCAGGAATCAGGGACAGTGGTCGTCAAGCAGGAATCAGGGACAGTGGTCGTCGAGCAGGAATCAGGGACAGTGGTCGTCGAGCAGGAATCAGGGACAGTGGTCGTTGAGCAGGAATCAGGGACACTGGACGTCGAGCAGGAATCAGGGACACTGGACGTCGAGCAGGAATCAGGGACAGTGGCCGTTGAGAATAAGAATGAAGGCAATAATGAAAGAGAGAATAATCCATGCATCAGCTGGAAATCTGCTTGTCACATTTGAAACATGAAGCTCATTTACTCTAAAGGGCATTATTGTAATGGAAGATGAAAGTGTTATGAATGCGAGTCTGGCTTTCTTCTTGTCATGCTTGGGTAAAGAGAGATTTATTTCCTCCCTTTGAACCTGTCAGATGAATCTGATCATCATACACAAGGCGGATTTATACCAGAACGACCTATTCTGTAGAGACATTCTTTTTCAGCGACATCAGATGCCTGTTATATAATAAACATTGCTTTGTGTTTGTTTTGTGAAATCTAATTTGCCTATCCATCTTTTTAATGTCTCGCTATACTGCATGAGCATATGATATCAGAATGTGCTGTGTCAGCGGAAAGGCCTATCATCAAACGTCTTTGTCAGCTCTGACAGACCTGCAGAGCAAGAAAGAAAGAAAGAAAGAAAGAAAGAAAGAAAGAAAGAAAGAGAGAAAGAAAGAAAGAAAGAAAGAAAGAGAGAAAGAGAGAAAGAAAGAGAGAAAGAAAGAGAGAAAGAAAGGGATTGAGATTGGTCTTTTCATACCCTCAGTCAAACAGCTCTTAAAGGGGCTGACTCTCATAATGGACGCCCATTAGAGGGCTGCAGGAGCGCAACATGTACAGTGTTGGTCCCATGTTTCATGAGCTGAAGTAAAAGATCACAGACATGTTCCATACTCATAAAAAGCGTATTTGTTATTATCCCTGTTAGTGGGCATCTCTCTTTTGCCAAGATAATCCATCCACCTGACTGTAACACCCTGATATGTTTCACCTGTCTTTGCGCTTGTCCAGGTGTCGCCCATCTTCCCCATTATCTCCAGTGTATTTATTATCCTCATCATCCCCAGTGTATTTATCCCTGTGTTCTGTGTTTGTCTGTTGCCAGTTCGTTTTGTTTCGTCAAGCCCACCAGCGTTTTCACTCTGCTCCTGTCTCTCTATAGTTCCTGTTTTCTAGTTTTCCTGGTTTTTACCATCCTGCCTGCCCCGACCCTGAGCCTGCCTAACGTCTTGTATCTTTGCCCCACTACTCTGGATTACCAAACTCTGCTTGCCCCATCCCTGACCTGTCTTTTGCCTGCCCCTGTTGGTTTAATAAACTGTTGTTACTCCGATGTTGTCTGCGCCTGGGTCTTACCTGTAACGCTGATACAGACAGATATGGCATATCAAAAAGCTGATTAAACAGCATGATCATTGCACAGGTGCACCTTGTGCTGGGGACAATAAAAAGCCAGATTCCCCAGTTCTGTGCCTCTCAGAGCTCTACGGACAATTCCTTCGACCTCATGGCTTGGTTTTTGCTCTGACATGCACTGTCAACTGTGGGACCTTATATATATACACAGGTGTGTGCCTTTCCAAATCATGTCCAATCAATATAGTTTACCACAATTGGCTAGCACTTATAGCATGGTTTGTGCAGGCTGAAAAATAGTGCGTTCGTATACTATCTGAAACGTGAAAATCTTTAACAAGTATGGTAACAATAATTTGTTGTTACACCTCTGTAATTACAGACTGCAATTACGACTGGTTGCATGTTGTTAGTACAGGGTAACTATGAATTATTGCAATTAATTCTAATATTTGTTATAAAAATGAAGTGCGACTGTATACATCTTGTACACATCTTGTATTTGATTTGAAGTAGAAACTAGATAGGCGTAGGCAAGTACATATTAATAGAGGCTTCGTGTCAAGATTGGGGCGGCAGGTAGCCAAGTGGTTAGAGTGTTGGGCCGTAACCGAAAGGATGCTGGATTGAATCCCCGAGCCGACAAGGTAAAATCTGTCGTTCTACCCCTGAACAAGGCAGTTAACCCACTGTTCCTATGCCGTCATTGTAGATAAGAATTTGTTCTTAACTGACTTGCCTAGTTAAATAAAAAATAAATTAAAAAGATGTCTTCGTAAGAAAAGCGGAGACTACAAATGATGATCATATATTCTTGATTTGATTGAAAAGCCAAACTGAGATTCAATAGGTTGAGACACAGTTGATAATAAATAAGAGAGAGGTTCCACTGAAGGTCTCGGTGACAAATGACCAAATAATCCATCCTGTTATGCAGTGAGGCTATCCTTCTCCTATAAGAGACAGAGGTCACCAAGAATGTCACAGAGAGAGAGAGAGAGAGAGAGAGAGAGAGGGAGGAAGGGTACAATAGCTTAAAAAGAAAGAGAATAACTGCCATGGTATCATATTACAACATATCCCATGCTGTAACTCTCTCTATCATCCTATCCATCTCTGGGAAGGCGATGGATGCAGTACATGAACAGCACTGCCAACAGGCTCCCCTAGAATGGAAGGGGAAATTAAACACACTTCAACAGTCAGACTGACCATCCACTGTCTGAATCATTCACTTCCTTCTGACCCCCCCCACCCCCAACTTCATCTGATATGTACCACAAATACATATATTTGACAAGTAATAATCATTCAATAGGTTTCTCAGAGTTCGATATACTCCTTTACATATACAGTACCAGTCAAAAGTTTGGACACACCTACTCATTCAAGGGTTTTTCTTTATTTTAGAAATGTTCTACATTGTAGAATAGTAGTGAAGACATCAAAAGTATGAAATAACACATATGGAATCATGTAGTAACCAAAAAAGTTTTAAACCCTTTTTTACTTGATGTGGCTTTGCACACTCTTGGCATTCTCTAAACGAGCTTCAGCTGGAATGCTTTTCCAACAGTCTTGAAGGAGTTTGCACGATTGCTAAGCACTTTTTTTCTATCAAAAAATACAGTGTAGATCAGAAATACAGTGTAGACATTGTTAATGTTGCAAATGACTATTGTAGCTGGAAACAGCTGATTTTTAATGGAATATCTACATAGGCGTACAGAGGCCCATTATCAGCAACCATCACTTCTGTGTTCCAATGGCACGTTAGCTAATCCAAGTTTATCATTTTAAAAGGCTAATTGATCATTAGAAAACCCTTTTGCAATTATGTTAGCACAGCTGAAAAATGTTGATTGAAGAAGCAATTAAACTGGCATTTAGACTAGTTGAGTATCTGGAGCATCAGCATTTGTGGGTTCGATTACAGGCTCAAAATGGCCAGAAACAAATAACTTTCTTCTGAAACTTGTCAGTCTATTCTTTTTCTGAGAAATGAAGGCTATTCCATGCGAGAAATTGGTAAAAAGTGTTTCGCCTAGAAGGCCAACCTCTTCACTGTTCCTTAAAAATGTTTACGCGGGGCTGTTGACAAATTTAGACAATGGAATTCAACAGAAAAAAAAAATAAAATAAAATAAAAACGATATAAAAAGAAAAATCATCGTCAGAGCTGCTGCGCCATCCAGCTATCTAGCTATGTTTTTAGACTTAAAAACATATTATTTGTTATCAGTGAAATTATATTGCTGACTGGAGAGATGGTGGTGAGGGAGTGTGGGGCCAGGTGTGGACGGTGTGTGAGTTGAGTGCTTGTGACAGTTGACAGTTTATCCATTGAACATTTTCTGACTGCAGTTCTGACTGCTGTTCTCATGAAAAGATCAAAACCATCTGGGGCACAATAGAGAAGGAAGAGGAAAGATGAGGAACAAAAAAGACATAAGTATAGTGGTATGTTTTTTATGGACATTTTTAAAAGCATCTGTCTGTCTCTGGTTTAGCTATTTGAAATGTAGCGCGCTAAGCTAGTTAACTAGCTAAAGCTGTACTAGAGTAGCAGTAAATACATAGCAGGTGCTCAGGCAGTGGGCAAAGGGTGGAAGTGGAACAGTATTTAGATCAGTATTTCGAGACAAAATGGTTTTAAAATGTTGCAGAGAAAATTGCAGCGGTGAGCTGGTTAGTTGCAGAGTGTCTGAAGTGTTCTGAACATTTGCAACAAAATAAGACAGATGCTCTCAAGACATTTTTGGGAAGAGGCAAAGAAGATGCTGCTGCCACTGAAGGGGAACCATCAACACAATCAATCCCCTCTGAGAGTCAGTAGCCTATTTACTTTTTGATTAAGATTGTGGTGATGATCTTTTCTTATAACTGTGTCTGTCACCTATAGTTTTATGGTGATATGTTTTAATCCACAGTTTTTTTCATTTATGTTTTAATGTACAGGTCAAGACACATCCACAGCCGACTCAACAGTTTTGCCTACTTGTCAGTCAGATTTAGGCGAAGTTGTACCAGATCCAGGCAAGTTTTAATAGCACCATCTTTATTTTGGGACAGCATATATAAATACTAAGTAATACTAAGTAAAATGTACCTGTGTTGTTGTACCGCAGAATGTACGCATTCTGTACAGACAATTCCTCTAGATCCTGCATATTGGCCAGCAATTTCAGACAGTGCAAGGACGGAGATGGTTAGTAGGAGGCCATTTCATATCCCACCAGACTTTGTATTTCCCAGAAGGGAGGATGGGAGAGGTTGCCACCATCAACACTTTCACACTCAATGACAGAATGGGGAGAAATTGAAGAGAAGCTGGTTAGTTTATTCAATACAAAATGATAATCTGTACTGTTTTTGCTGTAAACTGTTTTCAAACAAAGATCATAAGCTTGTTACTAAGGGTGTAAATGATTGGAAGAATTGTGACTTTATACTAAAATCTCTTGAGTGCAGTCTAGAACATAAAACACACATGCACTCATGGAAAGAACTTGAGAGTCGTCTTCAAAGGGGGAAAACAATAGATCAGGTCGAAATGATGCAAATAGAGACTGAAAGAAGACGGTGGTGTGAGGTCCTGACACGGTTGGTTGCCATTATTCAGTCCCTCGCAGTGAGAAACCTTGCTCTTAGAGGAAAAACAGATACACTTTACCAGCCAACTAACAGAAACTTTCTCCAATAAGTACATCTTGTTGCTAAATTTGATCCTATCCTCAAACAGCACTTACATACGGTACAAAGTGGTTCATACCTGGGTATTCTAATTCAAAACAAATTGATTGAATGCATTGGTGACAGGATCACAAAGACCATTGGAGTGAAATAAAACGCTCAAGTACTATTCACTGATTTTTGACTGCACCCCTGATGTCAGCCATAAAGAGCCACTCTCTGTTGTCATTCGAATAGTGGCAGGAGATGGTGCTGAGATAAAGAATATTTTATGGAGTTCCATGAAGCTGAAGAATCAACTGGAGAAGGCCTGTCATCTCTCATCCTCAAGAGACTAGGTGAGCTCAAGATCCCCTTTGAAGATTGTCGAGGACAATCTTACGACAATGGAGACAATATGAGAGGGAAACGTAACGTTGTGCAAGCCAGGCTGTTAGATGTTAATCCAAGGGCCTTTTTTGTGCCATGCAGTGCACACACACTTAATCTGGTGGTCGCTGAATCAGGAAAAAGCTCCCCTGAAGCCAGTTCCTACTTTGGATATCTTCAGAAGCTCTTCACTCTTTTCTCAGCCTCCACTAAACACTGGTCTATTTTGAAGAGCCATATGAAGATAACAGTAAAATCCTGGTCAGACACCAGATGGGAGAGTCGGGTGGAAAGTGTTGAAGCTGTGAGGTACCAATCTCCAAGAATCAGGGAAGCACTGCTTGAAGTGAAGGAGAAAGCCACCGATCTCATCGTTAGGGTGGAGGCTCAGTCCCTGGCAGAGGAGGTGGGTTCCTATCGGTTCTCTGTCTGCACTGTTGTTTGGACCGACATCCTAAACAAAATTCAGCATGTCAGTAAGTTGCTGCAGTCACAATCCATGCAACTGGATGTTGCTCTTAGTCTGTTGCGAAAAGCTGAAGCCTCCCTGATCAGCTACAGGAGAAATGGATTTGCCTCTGCTCAAGCCACAGCTTAAGAGATAAGCCATGAAATGAATGTGGACGATTCTCAAGCATAAGAGACTCTGAAAAATGAAGCAGAACTTCTCATATGAGTGTCCTGATAAACCTCTCATTGATTCAGTTAAGCAAATGGAGGTTTGTTTCTTTAACAGAGTTGTGGATGTCTGCATTGAGTCACTGCGAGAGCGCTTTCAAATCCTAAGTGAGGTTGAGAGCATGTTTGATGTGCTTACCAACTTTCCCAAGCTTACCCCAGCCAAACTTGAACAACAGTGTGCAAACCTCAGCAGCTCTCTCAGTGCTAATGGCCAGTCAGACCTGGATGGAAAGGAATTGGCTTCAGAAATGCAACGTTTTCCAGACTTTCCAAAGGCTACCATGACCATCCTTGAACTTCTGTCCTACTTTAAGAAGTTAAAGGAAATATTCCCAAACTTGTGTGTGGCCCTCCGAATCGCTACAACTGCTCCTGTTACAGTAGCTTCTGCAGAGAGGAGCTTCTCAAAATTGAAGCTCATTAAGAACTACCTCAGGTCCACAATGACACAAGACCGTCTCAATGGCCTTGCGATGATGAGCATAAACAGAGAGGTGTCCAGGAAGCTATCCTATGATGATATCATTGATCATTTTGCAGCAAGGAAATCGAGGCGTGTCCAGTTTTAAGACAGTTAGAAACTGCCCTTCATCTGCTGTAATAGCACACATAATGCAATTTTTTTTTTTTTTTTTTGTGTATTTTTTTGTTTACCCACCTTATGCACCTGTTGTTAAATATTTGATTGCACATTAGTAAATATTGTGTTTTTATGTTGTCTTTATTTATTTAAAAAAAATATTTTATACATAATATTTAAAAAAAATGTTTGCCCACTTGTATTTCTTATGTGTTTATATTAGTAAAATTAAAAAGTGTTATTTCCCCTTAAGCTGGTATTTGTCTTGGGGGGTGACGCCCCAGATTGGCCAGAAACGCCCATTGTAGAAATTCTATAAAAAATCAGCCTTTTCCAGCTACAATAGTCATTTACAACATTAACAATTAACAACTGTATTTCTTATCAATTTGATGTTATTTTAAATGGACAAAAAAAACTTTTGAATGGTAGTGTATACATAACATAAATTATTCATTATTTCAACCAGATTTCCTGCATTTCATACATGATATTCATGTTGTATAATTCAGTGATTGAAAGCTTATTTTTTGTGAATGTGGAACTTATGCAGATGTGCACGGCCTGATGGTCACATTAAATGCTCGGTGAGGCTGGGGCCACAAGGCTAGAGGTTCAGAGTAAGGGGACAACTTGTGAAAATGTTAGTATTCAACCCCTGTATGGTCACATCATAACAACTGTATGGATTAAAGGGTTATGGTCCTACAGTCTGCAGCAAGTGGATTGTCTTTTTGTGGTGACGTGTGTTTCTTTGTGCATAAGTGTGTGTATTGCAGGCCTGTCCCTGCTCTGACTCACCCTCCACTATCAGCCTAGGAGATTGTCAGTGTGCCCCACTGCAGCTCTTTCACGCAACTCTGGTCACATTTGTTCCTCGAACTGAAATAGAACGACAGACTGTGTTTAAAATCACCATCAGCAATCAACTTCCCACCAGTGGAAAGCCAATTATTTACACTGTGATTCATTATAATGTTTATGTTGACGTTTTTATAAAGCATTCAGACCCTTTAACATTTTCCATATTTTGTTGTTACAGTCTGAATTTTAAATGTATTAAATTGAGATTGATCTACACACAATACCCCGTAATGTCAAAGTGGAATTACGTTTTTTAGAAATGTTTACAAATGAATAAAAGAATGAAAAGCTGATATGTCTTGAGACAATAAGTATTCAACCCTTTTGTTATGTCAAGCGTAAAAAATTTCAGGAGTAAAAATGTACTTAACAAGACACATAGTAAGTTACACTTTGTGTTCAATAATAGTATTTAACATGATTTTTTTATGACTACCCCATCTCTGTAACCCACACGTGCAATTATTTGTAAGGTCCCTCATTCGAGCAGTGAATTTCAAGCACTGATTCAACCATAAGCAACAGGGAGGTTTTCCTATGATTCACAAAGAAGGGCACCTACAGTGGGGAGAACAAGTATTTGATACACTGCTGATTTTGCAGGTTTTCCCACTTACAAAGCATGTAGAAGTCTGTAATTGTTATCATAGGTACTCTTCAACTGTGAGTGACGGAATCTAAAACAAAAATCCAGATAATCACATTGTATGATTTTTAAGTAATTAATTTGCATTTTATTGCAGGACATAAGTATTTGATACATCAGAAAAGCAGAACTTAATATTTGGTTCAGAAACCTTCGTTTGCAATTACAGAGATCATACGTTTCCTGTAGTTCTTGACCAGGTTTGCACACACTGCAGCAGGGATTTTGGCCCACTCCTCCATACAGATTCTTCAGGTTTCGGGGCTGTCGCTGGGCAATACGGACTTTCAGCTCCCTCCAAAGATTTTCTATTGGGTTCAGGTCTGGAGACTGGCTAGGCCACTCCAGGACCTTGAGATGCTTCTTACGGAGCCACTCCTTAGTTGCCCTGGCTGTGTGTTTCGGGTCGTTGTCATGCTGGAAGACCCAGCTACGACCCATCTTCAATGCTCTTACTGAGGGAAGGAGGTTGTTGGCCAAGATCTCGCGATACATGGCTCCATCCATCCTCCCCTCAATACGGTGCAGTCGTCCTGTCCCCTTTGCAGAAAAGCATCCCCAAAGAATGATGTTTCCACCTCCATGCTTCACGGTTGGGATGGTGTTCTTGGGGTTGTACTCATCCTTCTTCTTCCTCCAAACACGGCGAGTGGAGTTTAGACCAAAAAGCTCTATTTTTGTCTCATCAGACCACATGACCTTCTCCCATTCCTCCTCTCGATCATCTAGATGGTCATTGGCAAACTTCAGACGGGCCTGGACATGCGCTGGCTTGAGCAGGGGGACCTTACGTACGCTGCAGGATTTTAATCCATGACGGCGTAGTGTGTTACTAATGGTTTTCTTTGAGACTGTGGTCCCAGCTCTCTTCAGGTCATTGACCAGGTCCTGCCGTGTAGTTCTGGCCTGATCCCTCACCTTCCTCATGATCATTGATGCCCCACGAGGTGAGATCTTGCATGGTGCCCCAGACCGAGGGAGATTGACCGTCATCTTGAACTTCTTCCATTTTCTAATAATTGCGCCAACAGTTGTTGCCTTCTCACCAAGCTGCTTGCCTATTGTCCTGTAGCCCATCCCAGCCTTGTGCAGGTCTACAGTTTTATTCCTGATGTCCTTACACAGCTCTCTGGTCTTGGCCATTGTGGAGAGGTTGGAGTCTGTTTGATTGAGTGTGTGGACAGGTGTCTTTTATACAGTTAACGAGTTCAAACAGGTGCAGTTAATACAGGTAATGAGTGGAGAACAGGAGGGCTCCTTAAAGAAAAACTAACAGGTCTGTGAGAGCCGGAATTCTTACTGGTTGGTAGGTGATCAAATACTTATGTCATGCAATAAAATGCAAATTAATTATTTAAAAATCATACAGTGTGATTTTCTGGATTTTTGTTTTAGATTCCGTCTCTCACAGTTGAAGTGTACATATGACACAAATTACAGACCTCTACATGCTTTGTAAGTAGGAAAACCTGCAAAATTGGCAGTGTATCAAATACTTGTTCTCTCCACTGTATTGGTAGATGGGTCAAAAAAAGAAAACATTGAATATCTGTTTGAGCATGGTGAAGTTATTAATTACACTTTGGATGGTGTATCAATACACCCAATCACGACAAAGATACAGGTGCCCTTCCTAAATCAGGTGCCGCAGAGTAAGTAAATCGCTCAGGGATGTTACCATGAGGCCAATGGTGACTTTAAAACAGTTACAGAGTTTAATGGCTGTGATAGGAGATAACTGAAGATGGATCAACACAATGTAGTTACTCCACAATACTAACATAAATTACAAAGTGAAGAGGAAGAAGCCTGTACAGAATACAAATATTCCAAAACATGCATCCTGTTTGCAATAAGGCAAGTACAATATGTGGCAAAGAAACAAACTTTTTGTACTGAATACAAGGTGTTATGTTTGGGGCAAATCCAACAAAACATATCACTGAGCACCACTCGTTATATATTTTCAAGAATGGTGGTGGACTAGGGAGTTTTTAGGATAACAATAAACGGATTAGCACAGACAAAATACTAGAGGAAAACCTGGTTCAGTCTGCTTTCCAACAGACAATGGGAGACAAGTTTACCTTTCAACAGGACAATAATTCAAAACATAAGGCCAAATATACAGTGGGGAGAACAAGTATTTGATACACTGCCGATTTTGCAGGTTTTCCTACTTACAAAGCATGTAGAGGTCTGTAATTTTTATCATAGGTACTCTTCAACTGTGAGAGACGGAATCTAAAACAAAAATCCAGAAAATCACATTGTATGATTTTTAAGTAATTAATTTTTATTTTATTGCATGACATAAGTATTTGATACATCAGAAAAGCAGAACTTAATATTTGGTACAATTAATATTTGGTGCAATTACAGAGATCATACATTTCCTGTAGTTCTATACCAGGTTTGGCCCACTCCTCCATACAGATCCTTCAGGTTTCGGGGCTGTCGCTGGGCAATACGGATTTTCAGCTCCCTCCAAAGATTTTCTATTGGGTTCAGGTCTGGAGACTGGCTAGGCCACTCCAGGACCTTGAGATGCTTCTTACGGAGCCACTCATTAGTTGCCCTGGCTGTGTGTTTCGGGTCGTTGTCATGCTGGAAGACCCAGCCACGACCCATCTTCAATGCTCTTACTGAGGGAAGAAGGTTGTTGGCCAAGATCTCGCAATACATGGCCCCATCCATCCTCCCCTCAATACGGTGCAGTCGTCCTGTCCCCTTTGCAGAAAAGCATCCCCAAAGAATGATGTTTCCACCTCCATGCGTCACGGTTGGGATGGTGTTCTTGGGGTTGTACTCATCCTTCTTCTTCCTCCAAACACGGCGAGTGGAGTTTAGACCAAAAAGCTCTATGTTTGTCTCATCAGACCACATGACCTTCTCCCATTCCTCCTCTGGATCATCCAAATGATCATTGGCAAACTTCAGACGGGCCTGGACATGCGCTGGCTTGAGCAGGGGGACCTTGCGTGCGCTGCAGGATTTTAATCCATGACGGCATAGTGTATTACTAATGGTTTTCTTTGAGACTGTGGTCCCAGCTCTCTTCAGGTCATTGACCAGGTCCTGCCGTGTAGTTCTGGGCTGATCCCTCACCTTCCTCATGATCATTGATGCCCCACGAGGTGAGATCTTGCATGGTGCCCTAGACCGAGGGAGATTGACCGTCATCTTGAACTCCTTCCATTTTCTAATAATTGCGCCAACAGTTGTTGCCTTCTCACTGCTTGCCTATTGTCCTGTAGCCCATCCCAGCTCTCTGGTCTTGGCCATTGTGGAGAGGTTGGAGTCTGTTTGATTGAGTGTGTGGACAGGTGTATTTTATACAGGTAACGAGTTCAAATAGGTGCAGTTAATACAGGTAATGAGTGGAGAACAGGAGGGCTTCTTAAAGAAAAACTAACAGGTCTGTGAGAGCCGGAATTCTTACTGGTTGGTAGGTGATCAAATACTTATGTCATGCAATAAAATGCAAATTAATTATTTAAAAATCATACAATGTGATTTTCTGGATTTTTTGGATTTTAGATTCCGTCTCTCACAGTTGAAGTGTACCTATGATAAAAATTACAGACCTCTACATGCTTTGTAAGTAGGAAAACCTGCAAAATCGGCAGTGTATCAAATACTTGTTCTCCCACTGTACACTGGAATTGAATGTTCATGAGTGTCCTAGTTACAGTTTTGACTTGAATCGGCTTGAAAATCTATGGCAAGACTGTAAAATGGCTGTCTAGCAATGATCAACAACCAACTTGACAGAGCATGACACTTTTTTTTTTTTTACACAAATATTGTACAATTCAGGTGTGCAAAGCTCTTAGAGACTTACCCAGAAACATTCACAGCTGTAATCACTGTGAAAGGTAATTCTAACATGTATTGAGTCATTAGTGTTTTATTTTTCATTAAATAAAAAGATTGTTGACAGAAAATACAATTAAATCAGTTTTAATCCCACTTTGTAATACATCGAAATGTGGAAGTCAAGTGGTGTGCATACTTTATATATAGTGTTGTGTCACTTGTTCATTACAAGAACAAGAACAACTATAGAAATTATTCATACTAGTTATTTGCCACCTGTACCGCCAAAATCTTCAAAGCTACCAACACCAAAACAACTTTTAAACGTCTAGACTGGCACTGGTACTGTTGAATGAATAAATCATTTTGATACTACTTTTACTTTCACACTACAGCCACATTTGCATTAATCCTACTGTATTTCAATGGCTATAGTTTAACTACTGTAGTTTTCAACCGTTAAAGCTAGAAATGCAATTCAAACTTTAAAACAGGCAGACCAGTCTGGGATACGTTGCTCGTATACAGCTTTTTGACACCATATATTCCTTTTGAATTAAACCCATTTAAAAGCTCCATGGGCTACAAAGGGACATTTTTGGATTTGCCAAATCATCGTTGACATGTATAGACTGACTCAACTTAGATTGTTTCAACAGCTTTTTGCTACCATTCATACAATTCAAACTATTACTTTCAATGGTGGAATGCAGGCTTCAACATTCTGAACTGAAATAACTGCCACAAAAT
This sequence comes from Thymallus thymallus, assembly GCA_023634145.1. NCBI lineage: Eukaryota > Metazoa > Chordata > Actinopteri > Salmoniformes > Salmonidae > Thymallus > Thymallus thymallus. The sequence goes on along the minus strand of CM042414.1, from coordinate 38,127,218 downwards.
CTTCTGAATGTTTAAACTAAATCCTTATGAGAGCTTGAAAAACACATTATATGGCTTATGATGCTATAGTACTCACTCTAGCTTACTATACTAGCCCACTATAACAACTCCACACCTACAAACCAACAAGAAATAGGTCACTATAACTAACCCATAGCCTACCATTACTTTTGCTACCATTATTACTGCCATCACTACCACTACTACTAATGTATTTCACAACCATAAATACTTCAAGACTAGCAAGCACACACGTTTACTTTAGGAAATGTCATTTTCTAGTTGTCTTTGTTTATTTCCTACATATTCCAATATAAAGTATGATTCATGGCTATGGGGGTTATTTCAGAATAGAGACAATTTCCAAATTCCATCAGATAGCACATCATGCACAGAGAATGACTCTGATGGCAAGCATTGAAATGCGTGGCCTTTTCGTAGCTTTCTTTTGCAAATTACTATGAATAATCTGACTTATTTTCTAAAACTTGTCAATACCAAAAACATCTTATTAAAACCCCCTAAGGTTGATGTCTAATTAGCATAATAAAAAACATCCCCATAAAACACTGGCAGTTTAATATAGAGATATCTGTTTTTTTTTCATTGGATGCGTCTCAATCCGCCTATGTCACACTTCCGCATCTGTATTGAAAGGTGACAGAGCTAGAGCAGTGTTTGTCAGACCATGAGACATGAGACAAATCTCACAAAATCGTCTGTAGCGTTAGAATGGTTTGGCCTACAAACTATTATTACCTCTCTATGGAAAGATGAGACTCTCACGAACACGACCCCCACAAGCGTCTTGGGACTCATCTGAAGTCGGTACAGCCAATCTGTCAACTTCTGTCTGTAGCGTCTGAACAGTTTGGGCTAAACACTAATACAACCCGTCTATGGAATGGTGAGACTCTCATGAACACATATATCTCGGTTTTGCTCTAGGACGCCTACAGGCCTCACAAGACTTGTCTGAAGGTCCCCCGGTACCAGTTGAAAACATTTATGGATATATAAATCAATAATGTTTAGTGCCAATATTAAGGGTTAAATACATGTACAAATAAAATAACAAATATTTCCTGATATTTCTTATATCTCTCAGATATAGGATAGACACTTCAGAACAAACTTCCATTAGATTTTTTGGGAGACTATCTGTTGTTCAATGTAGTGAATCTGTTAGTCAATGCGTTTGTATTGACTAATAGCAGTAAGGCTATTTTTGTATACTTAAAATTATAAATCAAAAAGCAAAATTATCCTTGGTATGACCTTAAAACAATTCTGTATAGCTAAGAAGAATCCCTCCCTCCTCCTCCCCCCGCTTAGACAGGGCTTAGACTCTTACCCAACAGCTAGAATTTTCCGTTCGCAATTCAACTGTAGGAAGATGGTGACTCTCAACATCAGACAACAGAGAGAGCTAACCTCTACTAAACGAGAGATTGTTCATGATTAAACTACCTCTGCACTCAACTTACAATTGAATCATTTAATAATTGGCAGTGCTCACTTTTAAAGTGGATACCTAATTAACCAAAGGCGGAAAGTCTTGAGAAGACATCCATTGCGACATATGTGCGACTCTATGACCTGGAAACAGTGCAAGCTAAATTGGAAGGGACAATCAAACTCCAAAAAGAGAAAACAGAATCATTAGAAAATAATTCATGCAAATGGGGTTCACAGGACTTGAAACTGATGTGGAAGCGGGCAACCCAACTTCCTTCATGAGCAAGCTTTTCTATGAGCTGCTCGGGCAGGAGAAGCTGGGTCCCATGCCGCTCATTAACATTGTGCACAGCACGGGTCAACTCCGCAACGGCTCTCGCTGTATGATTGTACGGATCCACAGCTTTGAAGTCAAGCGGCAAATTGTTCACCTTGCAGCTGAATCCAGGGGTCTGATCTATGCAGGGAAGAGGATGAGTATCTACCCAGACCTGAGTGCCGAATTGCTAAAATAGAGGGAGACCTACAACGAGGTGAGATCTCAACTAAGCTAGCTAAACCTGAGTTACGGCTTCATACATACTGCAAAACTCATCTTGACTTTTCAGCAAACAGCACAAACATTTTCCACTGTGAAGGAAGCTCAAGTGTTCTTCGAGAAGCACATTAAACCTAACACAAGGGGACAAGCCGACAAATGGAACTCTATGCACAATCATGCAGCCAAGCCAATGGCTATGGCGCTGTCCTCAGCATAAGACAATGAGGACACCACTCATATTTGGGTACAAGAACAATATTATTATTATTGCTGAGCATTGAACTTGATATAATAATATTGCCTATGGTCCAGGACATTTACACAGTGATGACACCATGCCAATTAATGAACAATGGACAATATATGGATCCTACAGCTATCCTAGTTTTGACTGTTTAGGCATCAAACAGTCAATGTTCGTTATTGAACATTAAACATTAAACAGTAAATCAAACAGTCATCAAACAGGCAGTGGTCTAAGCACTGCATCGCAGTGCAAGCTGCATTACTACAGATGCGGGTTCGAGCCCCATCTGTGTCGCAGCCGGCTGCGACCGGGAGACCCACGAGGCGACGCACAATTGGCCCAGCGTCGTCCGGGTTAGGGAGGGTTTGGCTGGACGGGTTGTCCTTGTCCCATCGTGCTCTAGCATCTCCTGTGGCGGGCCGGGCGCTTGCACGTTGACTCAGTCGCCAGGTGGACGGTGGTTCCTCCGACACATTGGTGCGGCTGGCTTCCAGGTTAAGCGTTCATTGTGTCAAGAAGCAGTGCGGCTTGGTGGGTTGTGTTTCGGAGGACGCATGGCTCTCAACCTTCGCCTCTCCTGAGTCCGTACGGGAGTTGTAGCGATGGGAGAAGACTGTAACTACCAATTGGGGAGAAAAATGGGGTAAAAAAACAGTCATCAAACAGTCAATGTTTATTTTTTCTTCACTACCCACCCTTACTTGTCAACTTAATTGTAAATTACCAAATTAGTTACTTATTTAGTTTTACTTTATTATAATTTATTGATTTAATACCTTAAGACCAAACATATGTCACTCGCTACAACTCTGAAATTTGAGAAATGGGGGCAGGGAAGGCGGGTAGGGGGAACAGTTTATAGAGAGGGTCTTCTGGGTGGGTAGCGACCAATGGGTGGGTTTACCTGTGGGTCATGCTTTTTATTTTACATCCATGGGCTTATAAACACTAAAGATAAAAACATTATTTTAGAACAACAATGGCAACACTAGCTATTCTCTCATGGAATTTGAAAGGACTTATTGATATTCCTATCAAACGTTCCAGCTGTCTTGATCCAATAAATCATATTGATATAGCAGTGTTTCCCAAGCTTGGTCCTTGGGACACCAAGGGGTGCACGTTTTTTTTTTTTTTCCCAAGCACTACTTAATGGCATCCCATAACATAATGGTTGATATTCATTATGAATTAATTCAATTAAGTTTCAAATTGTTCAGAAGAAAATTAGATTTTGTAGCAAGGAAACATTAAAGTGTAATTTTGTTGCTCTCTAAAGAGATTCTGAAATGTGTATCTGGCAGTAATAAGCATGATTATGCTCGATTTCGTACTCTTATCTACTCCAGAATCTCTTTAGAGAGCAACAAAATTACATCCCGTCTAGAAACGTATTTACCCAAATTGGTAAATCCGGACAAAAACGTGTTTGTTAAGAAATGATTAACCTCAGATAACCTCCGTCTTCTATTACATATCTTACATGCTTCATTAGAAACCGCAGCTCCTTGGGCAGTTCTAGCTCTGAATACAGAAAAAGCTTTTGATAGACTAGAATGGTCAAATCTTTGGTCGGTTTTGGAACATATGAGACTTGGCTCCAATTTAATTAATATAATTAAAATACTTTATACCAATACCTCAGCAATAACAGGCAATACCTGCTCTGTTATGTTCCAAATAACTAGAAGAAGCAGCCAAGGTGATCCCATCTCACCTCTGCTATTTTTATTGTCTGTGGAGCCCCTGGCCCAGGCAATTTGACAATCGAAAGAAGGTACACCAATATCTCTCAATTATACGGATCACTTTATCTCATTATACGCTAACGATATCTTACTATGTCTAGACAATATATCTCAATCCCTCTCAAAAGCTTTGAATATCAAAGACAAATTCAGCTCTGTCTCAAGTTGTAAAATAAAACCAAATCTGCCCTACTGCCTCTCAAGACCCTGATGGAGGACTTAATCTTTACTTATGTAATAACAATCGGTCCCATTTTAAATATTTGGGAATAGATATACACTGAGTGTAAAAAACATTAGGACATAGACTTACCAGGTGAATCCAGGTAATAATATATGATCCCTTATTAAATCAACTTCAATCAGTGTAGATGGAAGGGAGGAGACAGGTTAAAAATATATTTTAAAATAAGAAATTTATTGTGTATGTGTGCCATTTAGAGGGTAAATGGGCACGACAAAATATTTAAGTGCCTTTGAATGGGGTATGGTAGTACGTGCTAGGCGCACCAGTTTGAGTGTGTCAAGAACTGCAACGTTGCTGGGTTTTTCATTCTCATAGAACAGTTTCCCATGTGTATCAAGAATGGTCCACCCCCCAAAGCACATCCAGCCAACTTGACACAACTGTGGCAAGTATTGGAGTCAACATGGGCCAGTATCCCTATTGAACGCTTTCGACACCTTGTAGAGTTCATGTAACTCAATATTAGGAAGGTGTTGCTAATGTTTTGTACACTCAGTGTATTCCTCAGTTAAAACCATTGCCAGAAACTTTAACAGAACGCTCAAATCAATTCAATCCGACCTCAGTAGATGGGATTAATATCCTAGTTGCTAAACCGGCAGAATATCTATTGTCAAAATGAATATATTGCCACTTCTGAAATTCATTGTTTCCCTTGTCTCCACCTTCTGGTTAATGGGATAAAATCCATAGTACAGTTTAAAATGTATATTGCAAGGTAAGCGAGCCCGGATAAATAGACACCGGCTGGAATACGATTTTAACCAATCAGCATTCAGGATTAGACTCACCCGTTGTATAATATTTTACAATAGCGTCTTGTGATCTGAGGGGCATAATTTTGTATCCCCCCAATGGTCCAAATGTGGAATCCGTACCCATGCCGATATCATGGACAGTAATGGTTTGAGAACATTCCAAGATTTGAAAGACACATAAACATTACCAGGCAAATCCTTTTTTCTATATTTACAATTTAGGTCAGCTATGCTGTTCTATGGAGGCCCTTGGGAACCTCAACTACAAAACCATCCAATGATTTATAGGTCAATTATCTGGGCTCCCAAAATAACTTTTGGAAAGCTCAAATTCTAGCTCAAATTCTAGCCATTAACAAATGGTCCACAGATCTAAGTGAATCTGAACAACCCTTTAACTGGAGCAGAATATGAAAAAACATTAACTTATACATTTTACGTTTTTTTTACAGAATGTATTTAACACCAAGGAAAGGTGTTACAAAGAAATTGGCCTCAACTCCAAATTTGTCACTGTGTCCCCTAAATCAAGAAGGCACATTCCTTCATATGATATGGGAGTGCCCTGCAGTTACTTAACAATGACAGCTTCTTGAATCTCTCAATCAATCAGAGACAATAAGTACTGGCAGATGGCAATGACCCCACATTTTGGGCTGGGGGGAATGGGATGGGGAGTTGGGGGAGTAGGCTCACTTCTTTTGTTTCTCTTTTCTTTATATACCAATTTTATTATTATTAATCCTGTGTGATCAATATGATAATTTGTCTGTATGTATTTATTTTTTTAGAATGGCAGCCTACGGGTACATGTGATATAAACTAATTGTGAAAATTGAGAGAGGATGTATGGAGTGGAGCAGGCGGCTGGACCCGGATTGGGCACCGGTAAGGCGGACTGCTCTGGCACTGGAGCGAAGCAGAGGGCTGGACCCGGAATAGGCACCGGTGGAGCGGACTGCTCTGACTCTGGAGCGGAGCAGATGGCTGAACCTGGAATGGGTACCGGTGGAGCGGCCTGCTCAGGCTCTGGAGCGGAGCAGACGGCTGAACCCGGAATGGGTACCGGTGGAGCGGACAGCTCTGGCACTGGGGCGGAGCAGACGGCTGGACCCGGATTGGGTACCGGTGGAGCGGACTGCTCTGGCACTATAGCGAAGCAGACGGCTGGACCCGGAATGGGCACCGGTGGAACGGACTGCTCAGGCTCTGGAGCGGTGCAGACGGCTGAACCCGGAATGGGTACCGGTGGAGCGGACTGCTCTGGCACTTGGGCGGAGCAGACGGCTGGACCCGGATTGGGCACCGGTAGGGCGGACCGCTCTGGCACTGGGGCGGAGCAGACAGCCAGACCCGGAATGGGCACCGGTGGAGCGGACTGTTCTGGCACTGGAGCGGAGCAGACGGCTGGACTACGGGGGTCCTGCTCCACTGGGGGGGGTGGTTCAAGGCACAGTGCTGTGCTGACCTCTGGAGCCTCCGGGCTGCGGACCTTCGCTGGAGGTTCTGGGCTACGGACCTTCGCTGGAGGTTCCGGGCTGCGGACCTTCGCTGGAGGTTCCGGGCTACGGACCTTCGCTGGCAGTTCCAGGCTGCGGACCTTCGCTGGAGGTTCCGGGTTGCTGACCTTCGTAGGAGGCTCAGGGTTGCGGACCTTCGCTGGAGGTTCCGGGTTGCTGACCTTCGTAGGAGGCTCAGGGTTGTGGACCTTTGCTGGAGGTTCCTGGCTGCGGACCCTCGTTGGAGATTCAGGGTACCTGACCTTCGCTGGAGGTTCCGGGCTGCTGACCTTCGCTGGAGGTTCCGGGCTGCGGACTTTTGCTGGAGAAGCCCGTCTGTCCCATAGCCTCAACACTAGTGCCCGTCGGCGCTCAAAGTCCTTCTCCTCCTCTATCTCCCGTAGGAATGGGTCCTTCGGCACCTCCAGCGGAAGCGCAACCCAGGCTCTCCACCACCTCGTCTTCTCCTCCTCCGGGTATTTATGAAACCCCTCGGGCTTCTCCCGATCATGAATCGTGGGCAGACTAAGTGGTGTGCGATCCCCCTCCTTCAGCCTCTCCGGGCTCTGGCTCCGCACCGATGGTGTGGTGCTCGAAGCCACGACGGACCTTCGTTGGCTCCGGGCCGGCGCTGGACGTACCGGACTGAGGAGGCGCACCGGTGGAGCAGACTGCTCTGGTACGGGAGTAGAGTAGACGGCCGGACCCGGACTGGGGATGCTCACCATGGGCCCCTTTAATGCCAGCTCCGTCCTTTCCTTCTCCATTCTCTTCCATTGCTCCATAAACCTCCCACGGTCCTCTGGCTTCACCCTAAGCCACGTGGGAAATGGTACTGGCGCTACCTCCTCCTCCTCCTCCGAGTCCGTCTCGAACCCCCCGAGAGGTTCCGTGTCCGTATACCGACGCGGGGCAATCGCTCTCTCCGTCTCTCGCCAGTTGCGCTGCTTGGTCTCAAGGTGGTGGGTCGTTTTGTCACAAAATGGTGCAGAGAAAGACCAAGATGCAGCGCAGGGATAGTTCGACATTCTCTTATTTTACTATGTAATACTTTGTTGTATGAATTACTATGTATAATAAAACTTAAAATGCGAACTACTACACAACACAAAACGACAAACGTCACGTTCAAAATCAACCACTATATCAGAACGTAACAAAGAACACTTACCTCACCCGTGACTGGAGGAATAACGACCCACACAAAAGTGAAGGCCATACAAATCCCTAATTAGAGACAATGCGGTGCAGCTGCCTCTAATTAGGGATCTAATCTATGGCCAGAGACTGACACTCAAAGTTAATATTCTGCCTTTGTTGAGCCCATAAAGCTCTAGTGAAAATGCTGGATTTGGTTAGGCCAACTATATAAACAAGTACAATGGCTAACCTGTGTGGCTGGTAGGCCCTGTGTTTGTTGAGGTAATTAGCATGGTGGAATATGACAGCTCGGGTAGGGCACAAAACAGGATTTAAACAGCAAAACTGGCAGGATTGTGAACTCTAATTAGCATGCCTGACTCGTTTGTCCTGGGGGTTTCGTAGGGGATTATATTCCAGAGTGGGCCTACTGTTTCTATTTACCTGAAAGATCCAATGCAGCCGTTTGTATCTCAATATCAAATAACAATTATTAAGTACCATACTGTGATTGTTTTCAATGCAATAAAAAAAACTAAATGCTTCTTCGCAAATGGCAATTTTTCAAGCAGAAATCTTGCTAGAACTGTCTGGTTGGGGAGGGGAAAACTGAAAATTAGCTGAGGTTTGGAACTCTGTTTATTTTGGTCTATTAAAGGTGCAATATGCATAAATCTCTCCACCATTTCCCTGTTGATAAAATTAAAATAGTTCACCTAGATTCAGTTTATATGACAAACCAAGCAATGTATAGTGTAGAGAATCATTAAACCATCTAAACAGCTGTGAAATATATTTTCAATAACCACAAATATTGTATTTACAGTTGTTTGAAGCTGTTGTATAAAACCAAAAGTAAAAGACACTTAAACAAAACAAAAGAATGGAAGCAAAGAAATAGCGCACCTAGAACGGATATACTGCTTCTTAGACTTGTTTTTAATGTGAATGACATATCTATAACTCACAGTTCTATGTGAATTTGGTCAGGTCGCCCAAAAAGTTACATACACTGTATTGCAGCTTTTACAGTCCTGAACCTTTGAAGCTGAGCCATTTGCTTGTGATCTGCTGTGCACTACAGTAATATCTGTAGCATGTCAACTCAACTTTTTTTTTTTATGCATGCCAGCAAAGCCACTACACTACGCAACAGAAAAACACTAAACAATCCATTAATTGCACTATAACATTGACAAATGGTGCCCACAAACAATTAGGGCCTATATAAAGCTGTCCCAACAGCCAAGCTTTCTTTTCAGTGCCATGGAATGAATCCTCACCTCCGCTACAACTGGCTATCAGCAGAGCCTTGTCTAGCAGTGAAATAGTTAATTCAGCCTTATTTACTGCATTTCTTTAAAAAACATATAACTACTTGTTCAGGACTTTTGAAATGTACAGTACAGCGACAGAATTCAGAACATGGTCTGTTCTTACAGTGTTCTCCCTGTACACCAAGTCAGAACCGTAGGATAAATAAAGGGGGCATATAAGCAGACAATGAAAGCTCTTACAATATTCAATTATGACATTTCTCTAAAGCAGGCTATAGCCTACATGTGCACCACCAAGTCAGAATAGTAGGCTAAGTTATGAGGGGAAAGGGACCAAATTATTAGTGTAAGGCACATGGGCTACTAACAGCTTACTACATAACATAAACTTAGTATTACTTTTTTAGCTACAGTATGCATATCTCTATGGCATATTACATCACTTATGCATTAGCATACAATCCATTTTTGGACTCACATTGTTGTTCTGTCCACAGCCCGGGGTCTACCAAGAAGGTGGCGAGGCGGTCCTTCTTGTGGGCAGATTATGTCATTAAAGTCTGGCATTCTCTGGATTTATGGTACTTTCAAGACAACTGGGAATTCTGAAAAAAAACAAGGTTGAATTCTGACATCTTCAGGTCAGCGCTCTAGAAAGAGGCCCGAGTTCCCGATTTGGAATTCCGAGTTGGATGACCGTTCAAAGCGTATTTCCCCAGTCAGAGAATTTTGTTTTTTCAGAGTTCCCAGTTGTCTTGAACTCACTGAAGTCTGAGACTTCACAGTTCCGAGTTTCCAGTTGTTTTGAACGCGTCAGAAGTCATGCTGGATTGACAGCATGGCCAATGTATTCAACCTTTTCTGGCCCATGATGTTGCATGTGAATGTTTATCCTTTTAAGCTTGGAAAAGAGACCCTTAAACCCAGACTTGGACCACACACCTTCTCCACTGAATAGCAAGCTGGTGATTGCTTTGCAACGCTTGTAGGTAGCCACTGATTCCTTCCAAACCACTCATTATTGCATTTGCGATTTCCAAGTTGTTGTGTAATGTTTATGTCTAATGGCCGATGAGCACCAATACATTTTATCTATAATTTATCTTCATATGACAAGGATTGAAAAGGATTTGCCAGCAGATAGTGACTTGATTCATGATGATGAATGCTAGCTAAGATTTTGTAAGTATGATGACATGATTAGTCCAATCAAAGCTACGGTAGATATAAAGTGATTTGACGTCATTATATCTGTGGCCAATGACCTTGAGCCTTCTTGGAAGGACACTTCTAATGTAAATCTATGGCAGAACCCAAGTAGCGTAAATTTTCAAGCTCTCAATGTAGATTTTTCGGTGACGTTGTATCCCCATGAGTGACAGAACACTGAGCCAATCATGGCGCAACTAGAGAACATTACCAACCCCTACACTTTATATTTTCCGCTGGCTGCCCCACCACAGATAGAGATAGCCTGAAACACCTGCATTTTGGAGCTGCCTTACTCAAGAAAGCAAAAAAGAGAGTTAATTAATTAAGTCAAAGATTGTTTGCAAACTGATATGTGACACGTATTAATGCCAAAATAACATGCAAGACAGGCTCTGCCACACCTGCCCTGACTGACGGGTCGCCACTGCGTGTCAGAAGTGCTTCAACCTCGTCAAATATAAGACAGGAGAGATAATAATTGTCCTTCAGTTTCGTCTGAGTTTAGAGTGACAAGTAGCTAACAGCTAACTGCACTCTAATGCATCGTCATTGAGCAGAGCAGCCCAAGCTGGGCCATTGCTATGGATACTCACAGACCCAGAGCCGCCATGAGCAGAGTGCATGCAGAGCGCAGGAGCGAGTGACAGACAGAGTGGAGCAGCTAATGGATTTACTAACAGAGGAAGTGAATTCAGATTATGGGTTTTGGGCAGGGCCGGGCCCTAAATTTGGCAGAAGAAATCGGGCCTGGGTAGGGTAGGGCCTGAATGTTGCGGGCATGGGTAGGGCTCTGGTTTAAAATTCATGCCCGTGCAGGGCTCTACCCTGCAAATCCAACCTCAAAGTGTAGAAATATATATATAAAAAGCCAGTTGTGATACGGTCTGGATTTGAACCAGGTTGTCTGTATTGACACTCTGCTGGCTGGTCCTAGTTCTCAGGTAGGGGGTGTTGTTCGTATCTCAGCTCTGCTGGCTGGTCCTAGTTCTCAGGTCGGGGGTGTTGTCCGTATCTCAGCTCTGCTGGCTGGTTCTAGTTCTCAGGCAGGGGGTGTTGTCCATATCTCAGCTCTGCTGGCTGGTCCTAGTTCTCAAGCAGGGGGTGTTGTCCGTATCTCAGCTCTGCTGGCTGGTCCTAGTTCTCAGGCAGGGGGTGCTGTCCGTATCTCAGCACTGCTGGCTGGTCCTAGTTCTCAGGCAGGGGGTGTTATCTGTATCTCAGCTCTGCTGGCTGGTCCTAGTTCTCAGGCAGGGGGTGTTGTCTGTATCTCAGCTCTGCTGGCTGGTCCTAGTTCTCAGGCAGGGGGTGTTGTCCGTATCTCAGCTCTGCTGGCTGGTCCTAGTTCTCAGGCAGGGGGTGCTGTCCGTATCTCAGCACTGCTGGCTGGTCCTAGTTCTCAGGCAGGGGGTGTTGTCTGTATCTCAGCTCTGCTGGCTGGTCCTAGTTCTCAGGCAGGGGGTGTTGTCTGTATCTCAGCTCTGCTGGCTGGTCCTAGTTCTCAGGCAGGGGGTGTTGTCCGTATCTCAGCTCTGCTGGCTGGTCCTAGTTCTCAGGTGGTATTGGGGCTTGTAGCCAGAGGCTCTTTTTTCATAATTAATTTCATGTTTTTTTTTATCCCTCCATTTCCATCCATCTGCATCTGGAGACAAAGAAAAAGGCATCATGACTGACTTGTTGTGACAAATAGTCAAAAGGCTGGTTTCAGCTGAAAGGGTGGCCCTGTCCTATGATCTCTGTATTTCTGGGTATGGTGGACTGTTTCAATGCCCAGGTGCACATACTGGAGGAAGCACAGAGTCAGCCGATATGCCACAAAAAAAGGAATTCAGAAAAAGTGATTGATGGAGATGGATGAAAATGCTGATATTTAATATCACAGTTAAGGAGAAAATATATCGACACTGACAGTACAGACCAACTCTCACCAATTCATCTGTACAGTGTATCAGCCATTAAAACAATGACAGTACAGACCAACTCTCACCAATTAATGTACAGTGTATCAGCCATTAATACACTGACAGTACAGACCAACTCTCACCAATTCACATGTACAGTGTATCAGCCATTAAAACATGACATTTGCTCTTTTGCTCACTTATGATTTGCCCACTAGTTTACAATATGTGACCATTCTCTTCTAACAACATGGGGCATGAAATATATGCTGCCAACACTAATGAAGGGAAATGTGTGTGTGTGACATTGTGTGTGTGCCAACCTGCCATGGGGTAGAGAGGGATATGTTGGGATTGATATTATGGTTTGCTTTAGGGACCATATATACTGAACAAAAATATAAACGCAACATGCAACATTTTCATGGACATCTTCGAGTGGCCTTTTATTGCATCCAGCATAAGGTGCACCTGTGTAATGATCATGCTGTTTAATCAGCTTCTTGATATGCCACACCTGTCAGGTGGATTGATTATATTGACAATGGATAAAATGCTCACTAACAGGGATGTAAACAAAGGTTTGCACAAAATTTGAGAGGAATAATATTTTTGTGCGTATGGAACATTTTTGGGATGTTTTATTTCAACTCATGAAACATGGGACCAACACTTTACATGTTGAGTTTATATTTTTGTTCAGTGTAGATTAGTCAATACTGAGTGTAGGGCTAGTGAATCCGTCAGGGGGATCTTCTATCCTCTGCATGTTACTCTCCAGCCAGGAGTGAGACTGGGAGGGATTAGTTCTGAGAGGGAAAGGAAGGCTTTAATGGAAGGCAGAGTGTTTGGAGCAAAGATTATGACAGTTGGCTGGGTTAGTGCCCTGTGCCGTGGATGCAGGGTCTTTCTAAGCAATCCCAGTAAGAGGCAGTGGGGCTGGGAGGCAGAAATTGGCCTGCAGTGTGGTATTGCATGCCATTGTATGTCATTGCCTGGCTATCACCCAAAACATAGGATTATCATGAGACTTGGGAGCATGGCTGCTGCTCTCTGACTTCTGTCCATCCCTCTCACACATCATTTTTCTAAATAAACACTAACACATCTTATCCCTCCCTATTTTCTTTAGCTTGGTTGTGAAGTTCATTTGAGGTCACTGTTAGAGCTTGAGGTGGGGTAACATGATTAGTTCTCTGTGGCCGCTTTCATGTCTCACACACACGCTGCCACACACAAAGCTTTTTATTACTCTGACAGAGTATTACACAGTTATTTGTTTATATAGCTCTGTTACGTATTCATTTTCTGCTCTAGTAATCATGCACTTATTAACCACCTCCAACTAAAAATCTACACTGAGTGTACAAAACATTAAGAACACCTGCTCTTTCCATGACAGAGACTGACCTGGTGAATCCAGGTGAATGCTATGATCCCTTATTGATGTCACTTGTTAAATCCACTCCAATCAGTGTAGATGAAGGGGAGATTGTTTAGTCTTGAGACAATTGAGACATGGATTGTGTATGTGTGGCATTCAGAGGGTGAATGGGCAAGACAAAAATATTTAAGTGCCCTTGAACAGGGTTTGATAGTAAGGGCCAGGCGTGTCAAAAACTGCAACACTGCTGGGTTTTTTCATGCTCAATAGTTTCCTGTGTGTATCAAGAATGGCCCACCACCGAAAGGACATCCAGCCAACTGGACACAACTGTGGGAATCGTTGGCGTTAACATGGACCAGCAACCCATGTTTGGGGTGATTATTTAGCCTGTGCTACAGACGGCTATATTGGTCCCCTACAGGACTAGTAAAGGTCCAGTGCACTACTTTTGTTCAAAAATATTATTTCCCTCCCAAAATAAAATGTTTATTCAGATTTTTCAGGGGGTGCTACAGTACCCCTACTTCCCACAACTATGGGTGCAATTCAATATTAGGAAGGTGTTCGTAATGTTTGGTATACTTAGTGTAGGGTGGCAGGTAGCCTAGCGGTAAAGAGCGTTGGGCCAGTAACTGAAAGGTTACTGGTTTGAATCCCTGAGCTAACTAGATAAAAAAATTATGCCGATGTGCCCGTGAGCAATCACTTATAAAGGTTGGGTGGTTCCTCTCTAGGTTTCTTCCTAGGTTTTTGCCTTTCTAGGGAGTTTTTCCTGGCCACCGTGCTTCTACATCTGCATTGCTTGCTGTTTGGGGTTTTAGGCTGGGTTTCTGCATAGCACTTTGTGACATTGGCTGATGTAAAAAGGGCTTTATAAATACATTTGATTGATTGATTGATTGAGTGGTAAACATAGCTCAATGAGCAGAGTTATACAAAACCACAGTGGACCACTGACCCAGAACAGAAAGTAATTATACTAGCATTTGAAGATCAGGAATTTGGTTTTAGCTTGATATGATGCTCGTCACTAGATACCACAGCCACAAAGTCATAATTATGGCCAAACCCGCCTATTTCTAAAATGTATCTTCTTAAAACCTGACCCTTATCTTCACCCTAACGTTAACCATACTGCTAACCTTATGCCTAACCTTAACCTTAAATCAAGACCTTCTCCCATTCCTCCTCTGGATCATCCAGATGGTCATTGGCAAACTTCAGACGGGCCTGGACATGCGCTGGCTTGAGCAGGGGGACCTTGCGTGCGCTGCAGGATTTTAATCCATGACGGCGTAGTGTGTTACTAATGGTTTTCTTTGAGACTGTGGTCACAGCTCTCTTCAGGTCATTGACCAGGTCCTGCCGTGTAGTTCTGGGATGATCCCTCACCTTCCTCATGATCATTGATGCCCCACGAGGTGAGATATTGCATGGTGCCCCAGACCGAGGGAGATTGACCGTCATCTTGAACTTCTTCCATTTTCTAATAATTGCGCCAACAGTTGTTGCCTTCTCACCAAGCTGCTTGCCTATTGTCCTGTAGCCCATCCCAGCCTTGTGCAGGTCTACAATTTTATCCCAGATGTCCTTACACAGCTCTCTGGCCTTGGCCATTGTGGAGAGGTTGGAGTCTGTTTGATTGAGTGTGTGGACAGGTGTCTTTTATACAGGTAACGAGTTCAAACAGGTGCAGTTAATACAGGTAATGAGTGGAGAACAGGAGGGCTTCTTAAAGAAAAACTAACAGGTCTATGAGAGCCGGAATTCTTACTGGTTGGTAGGTGATCAAATACTTATGTCATGCAATAAAATGCACATTAATTATTTAAAAATCATACAATGTGATTTTCTAAATTTTTGTTTTAGATTCCGTCTCTCACAGTTGAAGTGTACCTATGATAAAAATTACAGACCTCTACATGCTTTGTAAGTAGGAAAACCTGCAAAATCGGCAGTGTATCAAATACTTGTTCTCCCCACTGTAGGTGTTAAGACACTTTGCTATGAGAATCTGAATTGAGCTCAGGTGCGTCCTGTTTCCATTGATCATCCTTGAGATGTTTATACAACTTGATTTGAGTCCACCTGTGGAAAATTTATTTGATAGGACATAAATAAGGTCCCATAGGTGACAGTGCATGTCAGAGCAAAAACCAAGCCATGAGGTCGAAGGAATTGTCTGTAGAGCTCCGAGACAGAATTTTGTCGTCGAGGCACAGGTCTGGGGAAGGGTGCCAAACAGACTGGGGCAAAGGTTCACCTTCCAACAGGACAATGTCCCTTAGCACACAGCCAAGACAACACAGGAGTGGCTTTGGGACAATTCTCTGAATGTCTTTCAGTGGCCCAGCCAGAGCCCGGACTTGAACCCGATCGAAGAGAACCTGATCTGGAGAGACCTGAAAAAAGTTCCCCATTCAACCTGACAGCGCTTGAGATGATCTGCCAAGAAGAATGGGAGAAACTCCCCAAATACAGGTGTGCCAAGCTTGTAGCGTCATACCCAAGAAGACCCGAGGCTGTAATCTCTGCCAAAGATGCTTCAACAAAGTACTGAGTAAAGGGTCTGAATTCTTAAGTAATTATAATTTTTTTGTTTACATTTGCAAACATTTCTAAAAACCTGGTTTTGTTTGTCATTATGGGGTATTTGTGTAGATTGATGAGGGAAAAAAAACGATTTAATCAATTTTATAATAGGGCTGTAATGTAACAAAATGTGGAAAAAGTCAAAGGGTCTGAATACTTTTCCGAATGCACAGAAAATGCACAGAAAATACTGTAGCCTACAAACCAACGATCCAAAAGAAGAATGACCTGAGAGACGACGATGGGTTTGTACTTTAGCCAAGTCTTTGTTTCCACGTAAGTGTTCATTGTTCCCTTTATGTGTGAGTGGGTTCAAAACACCATTCATGCATGGTTTTATCGACATAGCACAATATTGCTACATGCACAACTAGAACTTAACAACAGTTTGCTAAAAATAAAAATAAAACAAAATCCAATGATGAGGCTTTCCAACTATAATGAGAGGCACTGGAAGGAATTATCTACATTCCCATATTGATTGACTGTTGGTACAGAAATTCAGTAGCTTCAGCTTCAATTTATGGACGTGTTTACTATCACACTGATGATGAAAACGTACAGGGATTAGCTGAGTTGTGTAATGATGGGATTTTGAAGAAGGATATAACAAGGTTATTCTCAGTGAGGACAGACACAGTAAATAGCTCCTGTAGAAAAGTAGTTGCAATCCGGTCGGACTGTGGTTACAGAACTGCTAAAATACCACACATTTTCCGCTCTGCACTTTCCACTTTGCATCTGTTCCCACTCAACACTTTTGCTAAATATTTTTCTGGCACAATGTTGTGTTTATTTGACCTACTCTATGCCTCTCCCAAGCAGAAATGCAGGGTTCTAATATAGATTTGTGTATTTATACTGTGAGTTGCCAGAGATCAAGTGTCTTTCTGCCAGCAGCTTTTTTTCTCTGGCAATTTAGCTAGTGATGCAGCTCTTAAACTGATACTAAAAAATTCATTCCTAAAAGCTATCTCTGCATTTCATGCTATGCACTGGACAATGTCCATGACATTTCAGGGAGAGCTAGAGCCTTTGCCTAGACTTCAATAATATCTCCCA
Source organism: Thymallus thymallus (assembly GCA_023634145.1). Lineage (NCBI taxonomy): Eukaryota > Metazoa > Chordata > Actinopteri > Salmoniformes > Salmonidae > Thymallus > Thymallus thymallus. The sequence goes on along the minus strand of CM042414.1, from coordinate 38,110,152 downwards.
CATATGCAAACTTCACATCTTTAATGTGTTTTGTATTTTACTGATGATTATAACTACAGAGGATGTGTTGATGTTACTGGCCACTGTCTCTTTGATGCAGTATTTTCACAAGAAAATATTGGCAATATATCAGCAATGACAGAGCTTTTGAATAGTGCGTATGAATAGTGCAGTTCATTGACTATTATGAGTTATGAAATGTAATGAAATGAAGGTGAACAAAAAGGTGGTGCTGAGAATACTGTCTCTCTCCACTGCGGAGGAAGGAGAGGGTCAAGGGCAGGTGGACTCAACAAAGATCAACTGGCAGGCCAGAGGATCTAGGAGGGACAATGATAACCGTTACACACTCACAACCACAGCAGCCCCATGGTCAAGAGCATTGTTGTATCATATGCAATAACATCCTGTCATTCAATAGGATTCCTCAGGCCCTCTGCTGAACACATCTTTAGGAAGATAAATGAATGATCTGCTGGATTCTAACAATGTTCCCTTCTATTACATTAAGTCTATGATTTCAAGCACACTCATCCTAAAATAATCCAACATTCAGCAGTCAAGAGGTGCTTACTTCACAGTTTATAGCTAGCTGTCCAATTCCAAAGAATACCATTTTTGCATGGCCTGATAGCTCATTTGGATTAGTCAAATTTGATTGGAATGGTGAAAAGGTACAGTATATGTTTCCAGTTAACATAATTGCTGTATTCAGGTTAGAGATAAATTACTTTCCTGGCCATTACACTGTGTTTAATGGTTATGTCAAGTCACATTTGGCAACCACTCCATTCTTCAGATCTAGGCTAATCTCTCTAAGAAATGTTACATTGCTCATCAACTGTGGCCCTGGGGAATATATAGTCATGAATGTCATCAGTTGCCGGTGATTGACTCTTTAACTAGACTGTCAAACTACCTTTCTCTGGGCAGGATGAAAGTAGTCGTCATGTGTGATGTCTCTAAGTGGTTTGCCAGAACGTTTGAAATGGGATCTCGATCTCTGCCATGTTCTGAACCCCACTCATTTGACCCACACATAACCTAGTGTTGTTGTACATTGAATCTGGAGAGATATTTCTATTCTAGTCACTTCAAGCCAACTCTTGATTATCCTCTGGGTTCTTATGATGCCAGCAGTAGAAGTAAACTGATTACATTTTTACGGAAACATTTATTGTAAATGATGATCGTACAGACTTTCATACTGCAGTAACTCCCTATTTCAATGTGTAAATATTGTACTAACTGTAAGTGTAACCATCGCACAAACACTAACACACTTCTCAGTATGGCATAGCCCTCTGTCTTGCTTGAGCTTACAGCTTCAACAAAGACACACGTCCTCATGAGACAACGCCAACGTTCCTGCGAGATGCAAAATCAAACATGCACTCTTCCAAACCATTATCTCTTCTGTAAGGTATGTTATTTTGCAAGGCTGTGTTCTTCTCAGAACCATGTATCTTTAACAGTTTCTCTCTTTGTGTTCCATGGCAGGGTCAATGAGGATGGAGGTCTTCTCACTCCACTTCCAACGCGTCTGAACAGACACTGCTACACAGAGAATTAGAGAGGGGATCGCCATCCGTCTCACAGAGGCCACAAATCTGCCCCCTCACTCCTCACGACTGAATAGGTACAAAATTGTTTGGAGGGTTGCTTGGTTTTACCACAATCAGAGACGCAGAAAACTGGCCCAGATCTGGGTTTAGGCCATTGGAAGTCCGCTGTGATAGGGGATTACAAGGTTTTACTCCATGGTTAAAGAACCGTACCCTGATGTTAAGTCAAGATAGAGAGCTTAATTTTATGTGCAAGTATAGAGCTTTAGCGTATCCCCTATTACGAAAAAACTTGAACAAATCACGTGAAAAAAAATTATGAAAAACATACATGTGGTTTTCCCAACACGTGTGAAGTTTCATGTGTTTTCCCCTCAGGTGAAAAAATATATATATTTATATTTTTTCACCACTTCCAGCTACATCTGGTCTCCCATCCAGGGACCTGCAGTGGGATGCATGGTAGTATGTTGCTGGAATAAATGTGACAAAACTTGTAACTGCAAAAAAAGGCAGTGAAAGCCAGGTTATTGCAGGAATAGGAAGGCATTTTATTTAATTTAAAAAAAAAATCTGAAGTGCATTTCAGATAAGCATTTCTTGTCGACGGTTCCGTGAATGTCTCGCAAAATCGTTCCTTTGTCCTGCATTTGGGCTTTTTAGATGTGATCACCCTAATTCCACCAGTAGAAACTGCAACATGTTAACACCATCGTTTCACATGTGAGGAGAATAACATTATTTCAATCTGCAAATTCCACATGTAAAAGTGAGATTTTCACATGTGGAGTTTTTTTGGTACATCTGAAAAGACAAACGTGATTTTCATGTGAAAAATGTGATTTTCTAATTCATATGTGAACATGTATTGATTTCACACGTGAAACTGCTAAGTTGACATGTTTTTTTTTGTAACGGTCTGCTTACTCAATATAATGTCTGAGTGATTTGACCTTTTTCCTTAATAGCATGGCCCTCAGGAAGCATGACCCTAATTTGAACTAACTATTTAGTAAACATTTAAAACTGAATTCGTATTGTATTAATATATCTCTTTGTTATCTGAATCACTGTAAATACGCTCTCTACATATTTTAATTCAATTTTAATTGAAAACCAATTCCAGTCTACACATTTCCATTCAGTATTTGTGCATCATTTTGTGAAACAGACATACCAAAACACTTCACACAGTAGTATGGGTGAATTAATATGAGTGCCCATTACAGCCTGAGGAAAAATGTCAGATAATTGCCAGTGGTTTCTCATTGCATAACCTCCTTCTCCGGGTTTTTGTTCACCTACGGAAGAAACAGCTGGCTGTGTTTGACTCACAACATCTGAGTACATTACAGGGAGATACATATATCCTTTGAGAATTGCATGCCTGGTGCCATTGAGGTTTTTCTGGCTGAGGAAGTTGTGGGAAATAGGACGGAAGAGCAATATCCCTGAGAGCTGTGCAAAAGGCAGTGTTAGAGCCAGGGTTCCATGAGGACAAACCATATCGTGTACCACTATAATTGCAAAACAACTATTCCTCCCCTCCTCATCCCAAATGATACGAATTTCACAATTATTGTGGCAACATTTGTTTTATAAGAGACTGTATTATTTAGATTTAATGAGAGTGAATGTTGCTGTGTTGGTCAGTTTGTTAAGACAAGATTTGTTTATTTATTACATATTTTTTCGTTTGAGGAAATCAAAAGAATGGGGTGGGTCATTCTTTTAAAAGTGAAAAAAAGGCTTGAACATTTAAATTTTTTTAAAGTAATGCCTGAATGGTTGATAAATTATTCACATAGTAAAAACGAGTCATATAGTAGTTCCTCTTTTTCTCACAGGAGGAATAAGCTCCCCAGTGCTTTGGAGTTTTCTCTAATTTATTCAAAATACCCATCGAAGGCCAAATAACAATTTTTAGCCATTCTAGGACATGCCCCGATCTTGAATCACCTGACAGAGTAGACTACACGGTATGCCCCCACTACTTACTTCACTTCAGAGCCTCTCTGTTAGTCATGGCATAATGTCACTGGCGCAGTGCGGAAAAGGGTACAGATATGCACTGTCCCTCATTGGAAGTATTACATTTAATCATCCAATTAGTGAACACTTCCTTCAAAAATAGAGTTGACTCCAGCCCCCTAATACATGCACATTGTTTAAGTGCAAACTCTGTTTCAGTTCAGTGCCGTTCTTTAACTCCAATTATAATGAATGCCTTCTTCTTGATGGAGACTTCTACATGCTCCATGCATCCATTCAAGATAGCACCAAGGGATTGCATATCATCAGGAGTTGCCAGTCATACATTACGTGTGCAACATAGTGATTGTACTAAGATGAGGTTGCTGTGTTTTTGACGTGCATTCTCCTGTGTGTTACTAATGGTAGTGCTTCCGCCTGTGGGTCTGTTGCCACTGCTGCAGCTGAAGAGGAATGGTAAGGGTGAATGTGAGGATAGTGATTATGGTTATCATGATCATCATACATCCTGTCATCCATCCATGTACATTATACTGCCCTTCTCCTTTCTCCTCACTGTTCTGTGCTATGCAGCCTGAATCCAATAACTTTGCCAGTCGTTAAGCCCTCCTTTACCTATCATATAGTGAAATTGAAGCAAGGTGGAGGAAGCTATTAGGGTGGGCCCGGCTTTGAACTATTTAAATGTGGCCAAATGAAGGGGTGGAAGAGAGGAATCGAGGCAGCGACGGCTGGCTGCTGGCAGTGAGTTAAGAATTAGGAGTGTACTGCTGCTCTTCGATCACAAGCCCTTTGGGCACAAGGAATCCTTGGATAACGAGTACAGTGAGAGATACAAATGTGGATCAAAGTGGAGATTAAAACAGGATGGGAAATACATTGATCTGCCTAATTAGGAAGGCTGTGAAATTTGCTGAACCGCTAGGAATCTCATAGATTGGGCGCCAGGTAGCCTAGCATTTAGAGCGTTGGGCCAGTAACCGAAAGGTCGCTTGTACGAATACCCCAGCTGACAAGGTGAGAAAACCTGCCGATGTGTCCTTGAGCAAGGCACTTAACCCTAATTTGCTCCAGGGGCTGACCCTGTAGGTGGGCCGTCATTGTAAATAAGAATTTGTTCTTAACTGACTTGCCTAGACAAATAAAGGTTACACAGATGCCGTTGAGGTATTAGTGGGGATTTGACTCATTGAGTTTTCTACTTTATTGTATGGCAAGGTGTTTTTCTAAGGTCTTGGGAAGTACAGCGCATACAATATGTATCACCAGAGTCCTTGCTGTGCTGCTAGCTAATATTAGGTTGAAGGTCAAAACATTACTGAAGCAGACAAGAGGAGCTGTCAATTGCCACCTTCCTCAACAACTGTAGCTGAATATTTACTGTTCGATTTACTGTCAAGGCAGTGAAAACAAAGAGAAACAAAGGATGAGAGATCAGAGAGAGGAGATGAGCGAGAGAGGTATGCCCTGCACCACTGTAATCCCAGTTGCCACCAGGCCTGCTGGAGCAGATTTGAAGCCAATGACGAGTGGCACTCTCAGAGAGACACAAATTCAGGCTCTCGCCGCTCAACAGCTGCCTCTTCATTTCCCACGTTATTCTATTTGTCTCTGTGTCCCAGGAGGACTAGAGAAGTGACGCTATGGCATACCCTCCAAAAACAACACCATAAATAACGAAAGCAAAGAACTTCAACTCCAGCAGAAATTTTTAGAGCCATTCAAGGGTGTTGTTTTGGAGCAAGTCAAGAGATGCACACACTCTGTTAGAGCCATGTCCAGTATGTGCTTCTGTAACAAGCCTTTTCCTGTTTGTGGTGGCTTGCCTCGTATTACTGTGCAGGTTAGTCTTATATGAGGGTCCCGTCTGACTATGAAACCTGGTTTGTTAAAACAGACATGACATCATCGACAACAGTAATTTGAGCAATGGTTAAGCGAAGAGTCAGCTAGACCTACAGAGACATGGAATGAAAAATGATTTGATGATTATTTATCCTTCCATATATATCTTCTTTAATAATGCTAGTGTATGCTGTCTGGCATCAAGTAACACTAATCACACAGCTGGAAGTTTGTATTCTTTGATCTCTCTTAATGGCAACTCCATATCATCCCCCATATTTTGCAAAATGTTCTCCCACCAAAAGAGGATGTTGAGCAGAGCAGATAAAACAGACCAATGTGTAGCATATTGCTTTTTATCGTTGATTGAATCCTATGTGATATCCCCACCATAATTACATTATTTAATTGCATCCCAACACATGTTTTATTCAAGGCCTGACAACCCAATAGTCCCAGGGAGAGGAAGAGAGCTATGCGCCTTAAGCACTTTCTGAATACCGTCTTACTGCGATCCTCTTCTGCCCTGTCATAACAACGTATTTTCTGAGCTGACTATCTAAGGGGACATTATAATGTGCGTCAGTGGTAAAAAAAAAACACAGATGTTTAGTGTAATTCAATTAGCCTATATGTCATGATGTGTTTACATTACTGCCTGTATCTGTCTTACAGTATGATCAGGAATACAGATATGAATATGCAATAACATAACAGTAAGCCTACTAAAGGTTCATCTTGGCCTTGTGTATTTCACCTAACCTGAAACTATAATGATACCTTTGTAGAGACTTGACACTCATTCTGAGTATCCTAATATATCCTAACATACACCAACACATCCTAACACACACCAACACAACAAAGTATGCTAATACACACTAACACAGTCTTGAAGAAGGCACTACAACACCTATTCCCCCTCAGGAGAATTGATTCGGCATGGGCCCTCAGATCCTCGAAAAAGTTCAACAACTGTACCATTGAGAGCATCTTGACTGGTTACCTTTCTGCTTGGTATGGCAACTGCTTGGCATCCGACTACAAGGCGCTACAGAGGATAGTGTGTAGGGCCCAGGACAACACTGGAGCAGAGCTCCCTGCCATCCAGGACTTCTATACCAGGCGGTGTCAGAGGAAAGCCCTAAAAATTGGCAAAGAATCCAGCCAACCAAGTCATAGACTGTTCTCTCTGCTACCGCACGGCAAGTGGTACCGATGCAGCAGGTCTGGAAACAACAGGACCCTCAGTAATGTGCTATTGTTACTCATTGTGTATTTATCCTTTGTGTTATTATTGTTATTTTGTTTCTCTTTTCTCTCTCTGCATCATTGGGAAGGGCTGCCCGTAACTAAGCATTTCACTGTTAGTCTACACCTGTTGTATACGAAGTATGTGACACATACAATCTGATTTGAATTTGATTTGATTCGAATGATGGTCCCAAGTACGAGGACATATAGTTCACAGAAATAAGACAAGACCCCTTTTAGAAGTGGTCACCAGAGAATCACAGGAAAGTGGTCAAATTAAAGCCTTAAATCCGAACCATTAGGCATTGCTGTCATAACATGGCTGTTATTATTGCAGAGTGTTCAATGAAGGCGAATTGACAAATACATGTGAGCAGCATGAATCTGCTGTGCTGGGGGCAAGGGAGAGATTATTGGAAAAGGTTACTACTTTGTGGAGAGTGGCTGGCTGTGGCTGTGTGCAATTTTAATAGGTTACATTTGCATGGTCATTCTGAGAAAATGAATGGGCAGTATGGAGGAGAGAGAGAGAGAGAGAGAGAGAGAGAGAGAGAGAGAGAGAGAGAGAGAGAGAGAGAGAGAGAGAGAGAGAGAGAGAGAGAGAGAGAGAGAGAGAGAGAGAGAGAGAGAGAGAGAGAGAGAGAGAGAGAGAGAGAGAGAGACCCTTTAATGTCAAACAATTAACATGGCTCAATCATAGAGGAGGGAAGCAGGATGGCAGCAGTGCACTTTAGGAGATGAACGGCCAACAACTGGCAAACAGGCATGTTGACAGTTATGAAGACTGATGAGTGATGCAACACTTTCACCGTTGAGGGAGATGTGATGAGACCTTGACAGCTGGACAGACCCTTGGTCTGGCATTATAAAAGGACCAGGCAAAAGGACTGCAACCACTGCAAGTGAAATGTCTCATCCCCTCTCATATAACCAAATAGTTATATCCATATTATCCATATTATGGATATATTGTCCAGTTTTAGCACAATTCTAGCCAGTATATATGTCACTCACTGCCAGGGCCGGCCCTGGATGTTCTGCCGCCCTAGGCAACACAAACATCTGCCGCCGTCCCAGGCCATCGCCTAGGGCGCCCCAAATTCAAGTGCCGCCCTAGGTGATAGCCGAATGGGAGGGCCGGCCCTGCTCATGCTTCTTCTTGTAGCCATTGTAAAATTCATTTTCAGTTTACTGTTTAAGTAGGCCTATGTGTAGCAGAGGTCGTTCGGTGGGCTACAGTCACATGCCAATTAACCTTGTCTGAGACCTGAGGACTTATAGCAAATGCATATTTTATACAAGCATATAAATCAATCCCAGGGGACCTAGACTACATTCAGTGTAATCAGTTGACTAGATTAAATAAATATTGTATCATAATTGCCATACATGTTTGACAATTACCTAGGCCAAGTGTGTGTTCTGCACTGTATTGACTTGTAGCGTTGAGAAATCACCCCAGACACAGCAATTATTTAGTACCACGCATTGGCCTCTTTCACCGCCTGATGATGATGTGCATAATTTTGAGTCAACTAGACAAAAGCGCTGGTTAACAGTCATTAAAAAGATGGTGTCTGTGCTTCATAGAATTTGGTGCCTGAGTTGCCAGATCATTTAATGTTTCCAAACAGTTTCATCCCAACGTGAATGGAACTATAGAGGCCCAAAATATGGACTGTCTAATCAATTGTAGCTAGCTGGTCAGATGCCTCAAATATTGTGAGTGTGTTAGTTTTGATGAATCCACTTTGCTGAATTATGTTAGCTGAAATGGGTTCTATCTCGAGTAGTGTCTGTGTGCATAATATGTAATAATATGTCTATAACCATGCAGGACATTCAGATGGCGACATTCTTGCTTCAAAAAATGGACCCGTGGTCTGCCCGGCTGCTCCAGTAGCCCGTGACTCGGATGGTGTCATAGAGGGGGAGGGGGGAGTCGGTAGGTGGCAGTCGTGTCCCATCTCCCTCTGCCTCTGCCTCTGCCTCTCTCGCTCTCTCTCTCTCTCTCTAACACACACACACATTCCTATGTCTTACACGCACGGGAGCTCAAACGCGTTTACACGCACCCATATTAAACCCAGACGCATCGCTCCTCATGACATTAAGTGGTAATGCAATTGTCCAATCAGTGGGTAGACATGGCAGGAATTTGATAATTGTATTTTGTGAGAACGGGTGCGTGGGGAAAATACAGGGGGACGCCACACATGAATGCGCGTCAGAGGAGATATGTTGAGACAGTCTAGGGGGAGTATTTCTGGCATTAACGGCAGCATCCGCGCCTCTGATAGCAGCATCAATCCACCACCACTGACTGGCGGAATACTGATGGTCTTGTTCTGAGGGAGGGAGGAAGCCAGTCCGGTGTGGGTGTGAGGCTGTCATCCCGCTGCAACATAGGAAGAAATACTTCCCAGCACTGCCCACTGTCTCGTGTCTACCTCCGAACATGAGCATGCATATGATTTATATGAGAGTGCACAAATGCATTGCGTATTTGAAGTTGGAGTTTGGTGGATGTAAACGTATTCTTAGCCTGGTGATTTGTGGTCAGTATTGTCCATCATCTTAAACACGCAATTTCCGTTGGTGAGAAGCGCGCGCCGAGGATCATCACCAAGGTGGATATTCGTTCCCTGTTGTGAGATATCAGTGAATTGGCGGTACTGGGGAGTCTCTGAGATGCGTACAGAGCAAGAGCGCAGTTAGAGAAGTCGATGAAAGCTGTGGGGAGAAACTGACAGGTGTAGCTTGTCGAACAAACGGCTCTCGAGATGCGATGAGAAGTCGGGACAAGTAACATTTGGAACTATAATAATACTATAGCGTATGCTATGAATCCTTCAAAATTTAGCATTTGATTGAAGAGTCACATATCAGGGAAGGATGTTTTCGTGGAGAACAAGGCTTTAACGCATCTATGTGGTCTTTTTAGGCTGCTTCTATGAGGAGACCTGCTGTATTTCCCTCTTGACGCGCCGTAGTTCCTACATCAGACATACAGTAGCCTATGAAAATCGATGGAGGAATATATCAGAAGACAAAGATAAACCTGACAACTTTATAATTCATATGCTAGCATCTCCGAGACCCAATCCAATGACAATCAATACGGAGGCAAAGAGAAATAAGAATATTGAAATACGCACTGGGTTGTGAGTTGAAATCTAATCAGATTCCTGGGGGGTTGCAGAGTAGCAAGGGGAAGAGGGAGAAAAAAGTTCCAGCTAAAAGTGACACTGGAATGACAACCATCAAACACTTCATGTTTGCTCAATATGTGGATGATGTTCAGCCGTAGATTATGACGAGGTTTCAGGACGTTATCAATCTGCGGGTCCACTGCTGCGTGAGACTGTGTCTTTAGTAGTCTGGCTCTGAAAAGGTTGGTTGATTGTTTTATTGTAAATGAAAACATGAAGACTGGATCTGGGAAGAGTTCGGATTTCAACTATATTCCTCGCAGATAAACGAAATGGCACCGGACAGTGACTCATATAGCATTTTGCCTTGTTAACCGCACATCGGGTATCGCTCTGCATTTAACCATTCGTTTGAATGGTGGCACTTGTGGGTGCCTTCGTATATTTGCGTCTAGAAAAATATGAATCTGGGGATGGATAAATTGACTCTATCGTCATTGTGCAAGTCCTAACACTCAGCCGATTGATAATAATTGCTGGATTAAATGCTAAATCGTTTACAATGTGGGGACCGTATAAACTGTGTGAAAGTATCACCACGGAGTCTGCCAAATTGCTTGAGAATTGCGGATGTAGCCTATTTTCATTGCCGTTTTCGAGGGCAAGGAGCTGAAGAGGGAACTGTCGTTGTTTGAATCAGATCTCCAGCATCTTTGGCGACAAGTAAGTTATATGTGTTTATTTGTTTCATTGAATTGATTTTTAAATGGCACAGTGTGTTACGGTTCTAGCTGAAGCCTATTGTAACCTCATAGGCTATTTCAAATCAGTGTCCCTTTGTTTCTCTATCCCACTTTGACTTATTATCTTACTACTATAGCAACTAATAACACTTCAATGAGGGCATTGCCTGAACGCTGAATCTGAAGTCCTCTGACAAAAAAGCTCATTTTTTTGTGTGATGTGATGAATGGACCATTCGATTCGGCATCTATGTGTGTATATGTGTGTGTGTGTGCGCGCGTGCATGCATGCGTGTGGAGGGCGCGTAGAACTGCTTGTCGATTCAGCTTTTATTCGACTAACCTAGAAGATAAAGACTTTAATATCTGTTCAAGCCATGCATTCATTGTTTTTATTTATGTTATTTGATCATAAGCCTGATGCTGATACGATGCTGATAGGCTATTGATCATAATGTGTGAAGAGTCTGCTTGACTCCGTCGTTTTGAGTATTGGTGATGCAGTCTGTTGCAGCATCTCATGCTGTATTCGGATGGTTGCACTGCAGCACTATACCTAAGGCCTAATAAAATTCAGGATGTTTAATAGTTTATGCCGACTAGAATATGTACAGTAGGAAACCCACAATAGCTGTTTGCAGAGCACTTTAAACTGTTGTATTGCTAAGGCTCATCGCATGCGCCCTAGAGAAAAGCCCAACATATGAGCACCACCATATCTTTGAGAATGATGTTGCAAGAACACTATAGGGCTGCAGCTTGTGTACTTTGATTTCCACCTACCCATGGAGATGGAATGTATGTTTTAATGGTGAGGCGCTGCACTCTAATGTATGCTCGAGGAGGCCTAGTTGGCTCGCGGTTGCCGGCCGCGTAGCGGTTCGCTCAGTGCTGGCATTGAGGGAGCTGTCCATGGTGCTGAGATGACACGCTTCGCCTGCTACTTGAGGCTGCTATGCAGTCTGCTGGCTAGAAAGTATTGATGTCACTTGTTAATTCCACTTCAATCAGTGTAGATAAAGGGGAGGAGACAGGTTAATTCCTTGGTCTAAGACGTTGGGGGAGGGGTGGAGGGGGGTGGGGGGAATTGTTTTTAGATGGTCATATTATGGATCATTTAGCTATTTGGTTTTGAATTTTAGGACCCATTTAGGTGTAAAAACGAAATATGATTTATTCGGGGGATAAAATATGTATTTCAGCATTTACTACTAAAGCCCATAAACGCATTGAATAACACATAAAAAATGGAAAAAAAGGACGGTAAAAAAGTAATAATAAGAAACATAGTTTTACATATAAAACAAAACTTTCTTCATATTTCCATTCGTTTTTTTAAACCGGTTTTTGTTTTTTAAACGGTATTCCCGTGACACTGATGGGGGTTGTAGCTTAGTTTCGCATTAGTTTTGTAGGCCAAACGTTTCCGACGCTACCAAACAAGTGTCACGAGAAGTTGTCCCATCAATGATACTTACTTCAGACGAGTATCCTGACACTTGTGGGGATCATAGAACAAAACGGAGTGTGTAGATCAAAGCGTTCGGACGCTACAGACGTTTTCGTGAGAAGATCGATTTACGTGACGTCTCATGGTCTGACAAAAAACGCTCTAGCTCTGCCACCTTTACTGCAGATGCGGAAGTGTGACACTGGGGTGGATTGAGACACATCCAATGCGAAAAAAACGGACGGACTTTGATGAGGATTATTTCTCAAAACACATGCACATGTTTAGTTACTCTGCCATTTTTAAAGTCATGCCCCCCTCGTCCTTGACTTTTCCTAAATAAGTCTCTATATAATTGTTGTTGTTAGAATCTTAATATCACAAACAGAACCGGAATTGTATCCAGTTTTAGAAGGGAATGTGATTGTTTGAATGATTTCCCCAGCCTGCTCTGCTCCTTCTCCGATAGTTGAATGCAAACTTTCCAGTTGATAACCGAAACTAATTTCACACATATACTGTAACACCAGATTAAATATTGTATTCATCTATTCTAATTATAATCTCAAAACGGTGTACCCTATGTCAGTCCACTGAATCTAAGCAGATTTATTCGTCTACTCGAGACCTACTTGGAGTAGGCTACACAGTCAGAGCGTGCATAATTTACAATGGCAAGACCAAGACGAATGGATGTGCATGCTGCGTAAGCGTTGCTACAATATCTGAATGAAAACGATGGCGGGGATGAAAATGGATCATGACATATATATTCTATATTCTGATTCATGCTGAACAGTTTTCCATATCTGGGAAAGAATCCATATGGGGCAGCAGGTGATCGTGTGTCGGATAATGTTTTGGATCAGATGGCACGGCTGTACTAGGTGAAAGGAAGAACTCGCCGCTGGCCTGTTTCTGTGTTCTACAACATGTTTCACTTGGCTGCTATCAAAGAACGTGTTGTTCAAGCAGTGCATGAACAACACCAGAAGAGACTGCATCATGAGTCTGGCACACGGGCTACGTGAGAGAGATATGAGGGCCAAGGCAGCAGAAAAGATTCCACGTGAGCCATTGCGCGCACAGCTCCCAGGGAGGAGAAGCTGCAAGGTGGGCAGATGTAATCGGAACAGAACCCGGACACCTGTTTCAGCAGCAAGTGACTTGTTTGTGGGAAGTTTTGAAATCAAGTGAGATCTGTGTTGACTGTTAGGACAAGGGGATTTATTGTTATATTTAACCTTTATTTAACTAGGCAAGTCGGTTAAGAACAAATTGTTATTTACAATATCGGCCTACCCCGGCCAAACCCTCCACTAACCAGGACGTCGCTGTGCCAATTGTGCACCGCCTTATGGGACTCCCGATCACGGCCGGTTGTGATACAGCCGGGGATTGAACCAGGGTCTGTAGTGACGCCTCTAGCACTGAGATGCAGTGCCTTAGACCGCTGCGCAACTCGGGAGCCCACTCGGATAACAGCTTCTTGAAATTCAACTGTTGTGTGAAGACGCACAACATACTGTAAGCAAGAGCGAGGCCACAAATAATGTGTCCAATAACTGACTATATATATTGTCAGTTATATATATATACAGTGGGGAGAACAAGTATTTGATACACTGCCGATTTTGCAGGTTTTCCTACTTACAAAGCATGTAGAAGTCTGTAATTTTTATCATAGGTACTCTTCAACTGTGAGTGACGGAATCTAAAACAAAAATCCAGAAAATCACATTGTGTGATTTTTAAGTAATTAATTTGCATTTTATTGCATGACATAAGTATTAATGTCCAGAAGGGCACTCTCCTGGGCGACGGCTGTTTGGGAGCAGCAATCCGCTGTGTGCCATCGCTTGGAGGATTTCAAAGTTGAGGTGAGGAAGGTATTCGATTCTCCGGTGCCCGGGAGGGAGGCGGCTCGAAAACTACTGCAGGTTCATCAGAACTCCTGTAGAGTAGCGGACTACGCAGTAGATTTTCGCACACTGGCTGCCGAGAGTGCCTGGAATCCGGAGGCACCTATGAGAACGTCAGAATGAGAGGAGGTCGTTTCTCAGGAACACTCGTTATGCTGCTGGCTCACGGCCGAAGGAATCCGGAAATACCCGAAGTCTGCATTTCCGGGAAGAGCCGAAGCCAAATGAGTCGCCTCGAGAGTCATTGGCGACGGGTGAGTTGGTCTCTTCGTAGCCTATGCAATTGGGAAGAGCTAGATTATCCCCTAGTGAATGTTCACGTAGGATGAGCTCTAATTGTTGTCTGTACTGTGGGGCTGTTATACCTGCCCTGTTAGAAGACCTAGTTCCCTAGTAGTCACAAGCACTCTGGTGAGCCAGACTGGGGATTCACTAAATCCCATCACCCGCACTCGCCTTTCTGTGATCCTGCTGTGGGGAGACTAGTCTAAGTCTCTCCGAGAGCTCATTGACTTTGGGGCAGACGAGAATTTTATGGATGCTACCCTAGTCTCTGAATTAGATATCCCCAGTCAACTCCTCCCTGTTCCCATGGACACTAGAGCACTGGATGGCCGGTCCATTGGTAGAGTTACCCACAGCACTGTTCCCATTAATCTGCGGGTCTCTGGATTCAGTTTCTCCTCATTGATTCTCCCCATGTTCCTGTTGTCTTGGGATTTTCCTGGCTCCTGAAGCACAATCCAGATATAGATTGAACTACGAGTTCTATCCTGTGTTGGAGCCACTTCTGCCATTCACATTGCCTTAAAGCGGCACAGCCTTCCCTGAGGAGTCCTCCTCATGGCTCAAACAAAACCGCAGATTACCATGACCTCCTGGAAGTTTTCAGTAAGGCCTGTGCTACTTCTCTTACCCCGCATCGTCCCTATGATTGTGCCATTGATCTCCTTCCAGGCACCACACCACCTTGGGGTCGGCTATACTCCCTATCTGCACCAGAGACAAAGGCCATGGAGGAATATATTGAGGACTCTCTGGCTGCAGGTAGCATCCGTCCTTCTGCATCCCCTGCCGGCGCAATGTTTTTCTTTGTGGAAAAGAAGGACAAGACCTTGCGTCCGTGCATTAACTACCGGGGTCTAAATGACATAACGGTTAAGAATCGTTATCCCCTACCATTCCTCTCCTCTGCTTTCAAACCTCTCCAGGGGGGCACCATCTTTTCCAAACTGGAACTTCGGAATGCCCACCTGGTTCGGATACGTGAAGGAGATGAGTGGAAGTCAGCCTTCAACACCACCAGTGGTCATTATGAGAACCTGGTCATGCCGTTTGGACCAACACCCCAGTTGTCTTCCAGGCTTTGGTAAATTCTGTGCTCCAAGACATCGTTTTGTGTTTGTCTACCTCGACGTCATCCTGGTTTTTTCCCATTCCACTGGAGAACACGTCCTCCACGTTCGACAAGTCCTTCAGCGCCTCTTGGAGAACCAGTTGTTTATTAAGGCTGAAAAATGTGAATTCCACCGCTCTACCATCTCCTTTCTGGGATACGTCATCGCTGAAGGTAATGTCCAGATGGATCCCGAAAAGGTGAAGGCAGTGGTGTAGTTCATTCAGGGCTAGAGCACCCTGGTGGCCCCTCTCTCTGCACTCATCTCCCCCGAAATACTGTTCACCTGGTCCCCAGCTGTTGACAGAGCCTTCGTGGCCCTAAAACACAGGTTCACTACAACCCATATCCTCTTCCATCCGGACCCGTCTCGTCAGTTTGTGGTGGCGGTGGATGCTTCTGCTTCTGACGTTGGAGTGGGGGCCATCCTGTCTCAGCGATCTGCTCTGGACCAAAAGCTCCATCCCTCTCACTGCTGCTGAAAGAAACTACGACGTGGGTAACCGAGAACTCCTGGCAGTCAAAATGGCTTTGGAGGAATGGAGGCACTGGCTGGAAGGAGCAGAACATCCATTCCTGGTTTGGACCGACCATAAAACCTGGAGCACATCCGCACCACCAAACGCCTAAATTCTAGGTAGGCCTGTTGGGCACTGTTTAATTTCACCCAATTCACCCAATTTAATTTCACCATGTCCTACTGCCCTGGATCTAAGAATGTGAAACCTGACGCCCTCTCTCGTCTATACAGTTCCGATACCACACCATCTGTCTCCGAGACCATTCTCCCTACCACATGCCTTGCAGCTTTAGTGGGTTAGGGAATTGAGACCCTGGTCCGTGAGGCCTAAAGTTCCCAGCTAACCTGTTGTTTGTCCCTTTGTCACTGGGCTCTCTCCGTCTGATGGCAACACTGTCCAGGCCCCATTCCTCCTCTGGATCATCCAGATGGTCATTGGCAAACTTCAGACGGGCCTGGACATGCACTGGCTTGAACAGGGGACCTTGCGTGCGCTGCAGGATTTTAATCCATGACGGCGTAGTGTGTTACTAATGGTTTTCTTTGAGACTGTGGTCCCAGCTCTCTTCAGGTCATTGACCAGGTTCTGCCGTGTAGTTCTGGGCTGATCCTTCACCTTCCTCATGATCATTGATGCCCCACGAAGTGAGATCTTGAATGGTGCCCCAGACCCAGGGAGATTGACCATCATCTTGAACTTCTTCCATTTTCTAATAATTGCGCCAACAGTTGTTGCCTTCTCACCAAGCTGCTTGCCTATTGTCCTGTAGCCCATCCCAGCCTTGTGCAGGTCTACAATTGTATCCCTGATGTCCTTACACAGCTCTCTGGTCTTGGCCATTGTGGAGAAGTTGGAGTCTGTTTGATTGAGTGTGTGGACAGGTGTCTTTTATACAGGTAACGAGTTCAAACAGGTGCAGTTAATACAGGTAATGAGTGGAGAACAGGAGAGC
Source organism: Thymallus thymallus (assembly GCA_023634145.1). Classification (NCBI taxonomy): domain Eukaryota; kingdom Metazoa; phylum Chordata; class Actinopteri; order Salmoniformes; family Salmonidae; genus Thymallus; species Thymallus thymallus. Next base: position 38,093,360 of record CM042414.1, on the reverse strand, counting down.
TTCTTAAAGAAAAACTAACAGGTCTGTGAGAGCCGGAATTCTTACTGGTTGGTAGGTGATCAAATACTTATGTCATGCAATAAAATGCAAATTAATTATTTAAAAATCATACAATGTGATTTTCTGGATTTTTGTTTTAGATTCCGTCTCTCACAGTTGAAGTGTACCTATGATAAAAATTACAGACCTCTACATGCTTTGTAAGTAGGAAAACCTGCAAAATCGGCAGTGTATCAAATACTTGTTCTCCCCACTGTATATATATATATATATATACTATATTTGACCACTCTCATGTGGACACTTATATTTCATTATTGCTTTTGTGCAGATTTTCACTATTCACAAGCGTGCTTGGCGCCAATACTGATATTTAGGCTACTGATGTGTTCTGATATTGTCTTCATTAACTGCAGGTATTTTAATGTTTTGTAGTTCTAAACATAAGATTTGACTGTGTTCCAATGCACAATTCACACAAAGGCACTCCACGAATAAAATAGATTTTACACTTGAAATTCAGTTTTACGTATGTGACCTACCGCCTTGGTTGGTCTTATGTAGCAACATTTGAAATTGTGTTTTTTACATTGGATAAAAGCAGAGACACCGAGCTACAAAATGGTATATCATACTCTGCATTTGAGGAACAATGGGAAAGTAATTCTGCTTTGAATGTTGATATAACGACACAAGGTGAGACCCAGATAGAGACACAGGAGGCAGATGGTTAGAGCTCCGATATTTATTATAATAATGGGGAATAGGCAAAGGGCAGGTCAGGGACAGGAAATAGTTCATCAACCAGAACAGAGTCTGAGCAGTACAGTGGAACAGGCAGTCACGTGGTCAGGGTAGGCAAGGGTCCAATAACCAGAGTCCAAAACTGTACAAGGCAGCAGGCAGGTTTGAGGTCAGGGCAGGCAGAAAGGTCAGACAGGCAGGTTCGGGAGGACTAGAAACGGGAGGACTAGAAAAATAGAGACTAGGAACAACAGGAGCTAGGAAAACACGCTGGTTGACTTGGCAAGACAAGACGAACTGGCACAGAGAGACAGAAAACACAGATAGAAATACACAGGGGATGATGAGCGACACCTGGAGGGGGTGGAGACAAGCACAAGGACAGGTGAAACAGATCAGGGTGTGACAGTACTCCCCTAGGGGCGCCACCTGGCGTCCTACCTAGGCGAATACCTGGTTGACCGGGGTGTTGGCGGTGGAAGTCTGCGAAGAGGGCTGGATCCAGGATGTCTCTAGCGGGGACCCAGCACCTCTCCTCCGGACTGTAACCCTCCCAGTCAACCAGGTACTGGACACCCCTGCCCTGTGGTCGAACACCTAGGAGGCGTCTCACCGTGTATGCCGGATGGCCATCGATGACACAGGGAGGAGGGGTGGGCCTGGGAACAGAAGACAAAGGACTGTGAGACACAAGTTTAATTCTGGAAACATGGAACATAGGGTGAATACGGAGGGTACGGGGTAACACAAGACGGACAGCAGTGGGACTATTTATTCTAGAAATGGAGAAAGGACCTATGAACCGGGGGGAAAGTTTGCGGGACTCCACCCGAAGGGGCAGGTTCAGTGTGGACCTGCGGTAGCGAGGAGCTGGGGTCGGGCGACGATCTGCTTGACGAAAATACCTGGAATTGGTCTTGAGTAGTGTCTTTTCCAGGGCTGAGGGTACGTTGACCTCCTGCTCTTGCTCTGGGAAGAGCGGAGGCTGATACCCCATAGAACACTCAAAGGAGGAGAGGCCAGTAGCCAAACAGGGAAGGGTGTTCCGGGCATATTCTACCCAGACCAGTTGCTGGCTCCAGGTAGTGGGATTGGTCGAGGCGAGGCATCTCAGGGTGGTTTCCAGGTCCTGGTTAGCTCGCTCCGACTGGCCGTTGGATTGGGGGTGGAATCTGGATGATAGGCTGGCCGACGACCCAATAAGGGTGCAGAATGTCTTCCAGAACTGAGATGAGAACTGAGGACCCCAGTCGGAGACCATGTCCACCGGGAGTCCATAGATCCGGAAGACCTGCTGCACCATGAGTTGTGCCGTCTCTTTAGCAGAGGGTAGTTTGGGGAAAGGGATGAAATGGGCAGCCTTGGAAAACCGATCCACAACAGTTAGAATGACGGTGTTGCCATCAGACGGAGAGAGCCCAGTGACAAAGTCCAGGGAGATATGGGACCAGGGATGATGAGGGACAGGTAGTGGCTGAAGGAGACCAGACAGAGCTTGCCGTAGAGTTTTGTTTTGGGCACACACAGTGCACGCTGCGACAAAGGCAGAGACGTCAGGAACCATTGTGGGCCACTAAAACCGTTGACGGAGGAAGGCTAGGGTTCGACGAGAGCCCGGATGACAGGTCAGCCTGGAGGCATAAGCCCAATCCAAGACACGGGACCGGACAGAGTTAGGGACAAACAACAGGTTAGCTGGGAACTTTAGGCCTCACAGACCAGGGTCTCAATTCCCTAACCCACTAAAGCTGCAAGGCATGTGGTAGGGAGAATGGTCTCGGAGACAGATGGTGTGGTATCGGAACTGTATAGACGAGAGAGGGCGTCAGGTTTCACATTCTTAGATCCAGGGCAGTAGGACATGGTGAAACTAAATTGGGTGAATTGGGTGAAATTAAACAGTGCCCAACAGGCCTGCCTAGAATTTAGGCGTTTGGTGGTGCGGATGTGCTCCAGGTTTTATGGTCGGTCCAAACTAGGAATGGATGTTCTGCTCCTTCCAGCCAGTGCCTCCATTCCTCCAAAGCCATTTTGACTGCCAGGAGTTCTCGGTTACCCACGTCGTAGTTTCTTTCAGCAGCAGTGAGAGGGATGGAGCTTTTGGTCCAGAGCAGATCGCTGAGACAGGATGGCCCCCACTCCAAAGTCAGAAGCAGAAGCATCCACCGCCACCACAAACTGACGAGACGGGTCCGGATGGAAGAGGATAGGGGCTGTAGTGAACCTGTGTTTTAGGGCCACGAAGGCTCTGTCAACAGCTGGGGACCAGGTGAACGGTATTTCGGGGGAGATGAGTGCAGAGAGAGGGGCCACCAGGGTGCTCTAGCCCTGAATGAACTACACCACTGCCTTCACCTTTTCGGGATCCATCTGGACATTACCTTCAGCGATGACGTATCCCAGAAAGGAGATGGTAGAGCGGTGGAATTCACATTTTTCAGCCTTAATAAACAACTGGTTCTCCAAGAGGCGCTGAAGGACTTGTCGAACGTGGAGGACGTGTTCTCCAGTGGAATGGGAAAAAACCAGGATGACGTCGAGGTAGACAAACACAAAACGATGTAACATGTCTTGGAGCAAATAATTTACCAAAGCCTGGAAGACAACTGGGGTGTTGGTCCAAACGGCATGACCAGGTTCTCATAATGACCACTGGCGGTGTTGAAGGCTGACTTCCACTCATCTCCTTCACGTATCCGAACCAGGTGGGCATTCCGAAGTTCCAGTTTGGAAAAGATGGTGCCCCCCTGGAGAGGTTTGAAAGCAGAGGAGAGGAATGGTAGGGGATAACGATTCTTAACCGTTATGTCATTTAGACCCCGGTAGTTAATGCACGGACGCAAGGTCTTGTCCTTCTTTTCCACAAAGAAAAACATTGCGCCGGCAGGGGATGCAGAAGGACGGATGCTACCTGCAGCCAGAGATTCCTCAATATATTCCTCCATGGCCTTTGTCTCTGGTGCAGATAGGGAGTATAGCCGACCCCAAGGTGGTGTGGTGCCTGGAAGGAGATCAATGGCACAATCATAGGGACGATGCGGGGTAAGAGAAGTAGCACAGGCCTTACTGAAAACTTCCAGGAGGTCATGGTAATCTGCGGTTTTGTTTGAGCCATGAGGAGGACTCCTCGGGGAAGGCTGTGCCGCTTTAAGGCAATGGGAATGGCAGAAGTGGCTCCAACACAGGATAGAACTCGTAGTTCAATCTATATCTGGACTGTGCTTCAGGAGCCAGGAAAATCCCAAGACAACAGGAACATGGGGAGAATCAATGAGGAGAAACTGAATCCAGAGACCCGCAGATTAATGGGAACAGTGCTGTGGGTAACTCTACCAATGGACCGGCCATCCAGTGCTCTAGTGTCCATGGGAACAGGGAGGAGTTGACTGGGGATATCTATTTCAGAGACTAGGGTAGCATCCATAAAATTCTCGTCTGCCCCAAAGTCAATGAGCTCTCGGAGAGACTTAGACTAGTCTCCCCACAGCAGGATCACAGAAAGGCGAGTGCGGGTTATGGGATTTAGTGAATCCCCAGTCTGGCTCACCAGAGTGCTTGTGACTACTAGGGAACTAGGTCTTCTAACAGGGCAGGTATAACAGCCCCACAGTACAGACAACAATTAGAGCTCATCCTACGTGAACGTTCACTAGGGGATAATCTAGCTCTTCCCAATTGCATAGGCTACGAAGAGACCAACTCACCCGTCGCCAATGACTCTCGAGGTGACTCATTTGGCTTCGGCTCTTCCCGGAAATGCAGACTTCGGGTATTTCCGGATTCCTTCGGCCGTGAGCCAGCAGCATAACGAGTGTTCCTGAGACCCGACCTCCTCTCATTCTGACGTTCTCATAGGCGCCTCCGGATTCCAGGCACTCTCGGCAGCCAGTGTGCGAAAATCTACTGCGTAGTCCGCTACTCTACAGGAGTTCTGATGAACCTGCAGTAGTTTTCGAGCCGCCTCCCTCCTGGGCACCGGAGAATAGAATACCTTCCTCACCTCAAGTTTGAAATCCTCCAAGCGATGGCACACAGCGGATTGCTGCTCCCAAACAGCCGTCGCCCAGGAGAGTGCCCTTCTGGACATTAACGTAATTAAGTATGATATCTTCGATCGGTCTGACGGGAACAACGAGGGCTGGGAGGACTAGGGAGCACTAGTCCTCCCAGTTCTGATTCTCTGCCTGCCTTGACACCGAACCCGCCTGTCTGACCCTTCTGCCAGCCCTGACCTTGAGCCTGCCTGCCGTCTTGTACCGTTTTGGACTCAGCCATGGTTATTGGACCCTTGCCTACCCTGACCACGAGACTGCCTCTTGTGTCTGCATCTGGGACTCGCCTTGTGTCGTTATAGTACGAACTGGCCATGACTGACCCAGCAGACTTTGACCAGCTTCGCCATGCTGTCTCTCTGCAGGGAGCTACCATTAGGAAACATGAGGAGATTCTTCAGAACCTTTTGGAGGGGATTTGGTCTCTGGCGGAATGCCACGACCAGAGATTCAAGGCGTTGACAGAGAAATGTTGTGAATTAACCCGCAGGCAGCCGCCACACCTGAGACCACAGCCATTCAGTAACCTCCCTACTAGTGGTGTGTTTGTTCAGCCTAACCTGGCTCCCCCGAGAACCCAGCTTACCTCCTCTCTCTCTCTCTCTCTCTCTCTCTCTCTCAAACACACATAGTCTGCAACAAAATTATAGTCAAGAGTTAAATTAACTTACGCTGCAAAGACAACTGTTACAGAATCTTGACCTAAATCCTGGCTACGCCTCACAAGTAGTGGTATTTATTAACGCACCGGTGTTAATAAATATCCCCATCAAAATCTGTCAATTTAAGCTAGAGATATCAGGGCTGCGTCTCAATCCACCACATCTGTCTATGTCGGCCTTCCACATCTGCGGTGGAAGGTGGCCGAGCTACAGCGGCGTTTGTCAGACCATTTGACATCCCGAAAATAGGTCTTCTCATGAAAACATCTGTAGCGTCCTAACAGTTTGGCCTACAAAACTATCATGACCACTCTATTAAAAGTGTTTTCCGTTTTGCTCTACGACCCCCACAAGGGTCATGGGAGTCGGTAACGCTGATGTGCTAAGGCGTTAGAGTGATTTACTTGTTAAATAGCTACTTTGAAGTATTGTTTATATGTACACTTCCCATTTTTTACTATTGCAGTAAGATGGTCAACATTTCAGCATGTAGTGCCTTCGTCATAGATATAGTTCCATGCTCTGTTAAACGTCAATGATACAATGACAACTTCCATAATCTCCTAAAGTCATGGGTTTGTTTGTTTATTTCATTATGTGCTGGTGACAACAGAAGTCCCCAGTGTGTATCAGGCATACTCAGCAGTGTGGAGAAGTATTCTCAGAGCAGGCGCAATGTTGGTACTCGACCAAGTGAAACATCTTGCTGCTGCCAGCATAAAGCCAGACTTCATTTTATAAAATTGTCGCCTCTGCAAACGTCTGTTTCATGTCCAATTTCTCCCTCATTGCTGTCTCAGTTATCTGTTGAAAATCGTGCCAAGCAGCCTTGTCAGCCAGAAAAAGGTAGCATTGCGACGAGGTGAAGTGACAGAACATATGCCCATGTCCTTTTTCCCACAACCTCATTTGTAATGTTGTTTATTTTTTCAGACTGTCACTCAGTTTAGATTAGTGCCGTCACTTTCTGCCATATAATAAATGTTCATTTGGTAAATCGGATCAGGACACCATTAGAATTAATTTCTCTGACTGCTGGGGACTTCTATCAATAATGGAACCACACGTAAATGTTCCATCTTCTCTGGGTAGAAATGTTCTCTCGGGATTGGATTTGGCGTGAAAGGGAAATTAAACAATCAGGCAGATCTGTGTTATCTACTCTCTGACGCTTTTGTCTAGCTGTTTTACAGAGCTGTACAGCAAGTCCCTGGCTGCTAGACCAGCAGATAGAGATGCCATGACGGAGTTAGACAGTGGAAAGCTGAGGAAGAATAATGCCCTGTCATGTAGTATGCCTTCATTTGGTTTTGATCCATGTGTTGTTTATGATCCACATCCTCTATTTGAGGTGTTGAGGTTCTGATTATCTTACGCTACTTCAGGTGTGGAAAATGTTTTGTTAAAATGAGAACAGAATGCAGAGTAAACAAATATATGTCCTACAGCACGTCCTCTAGATCAGAAGAATGCATTCCACCCAGAGTGAGGGAGAGAGAGAGAGAGAGAGATAGCGAGAGAAAAGGCAGATGAGTTTCCAGGTCAAGGCAGAGCCTGCAGTGCTGTGAGTATAAACTCAAACTGGATGTATCATCTCAGATGTTTGGTGCTAGGTTACATGAGGTCAGTCCCTCGATGACTTCCCACTCCTAGATGCTGAGGTAGGCAGTGGTTGAGTCACCTCAGAACACATAGACCTTAGAAATACAGTATGTATTTTTACCTCTGCAAGAACCAGACACTCAAACCAACATACAGAATGCCTACACAGGATGTTGGAATTGTGAGCTGTCCTTGCACATTATTTTCGACCAATCAATTTATCTTCATATTGGTTTGTTTCTTTTCGTAGTGGTCCTTTGTAGCTCAGTTGGTACAGCATGGCGCTTGTAACGCCAGGGTGGTGGGTTTGATTCGCAGAACCGCCCATACGTAAAATGTATGCACGCACTACTGTAAATCGCTTTGGATAAAAGCGTCAGCTGGATGAAATGTTGAGTCATTTTTGGCTGTAGAATATCTTAGTTTAGAGTGGACCATTTTGTGGGAAACTGTTTTCTTAGTGTTTATCATTATTTAACCTTTATTTAACTAGGCAAGTCAGTTAAGAACAAATTCTTATTTACAATGACAGCCTTGCATTTCACGAGAGTGGCCGTGTAGCTTGTTGCTGTTGTTGTTGGCCAATCGTAAGTCATCAAAGCGGCAGTAGGCTACAGTCATAGAGCCTCCATGTGGGGCAAAGGTTAGGATATATCTAATCAATGGAAAGATCCAATAAAAATTATGGAATTAAACATTAAAGGAGAATGACAACGACCAAGCGCCAACAGGTAGGCTGCTTCTTTATAATCTGAATGAATGTTTGTAACTGTGTAGGATGAGAAATTGCATGCAGCCTCAATTAGCCATTCCTAGCCGCTAGCTAGCTAGCTTAACTAGCTTCTCCCAGTGTGATGCAGCCAAGAAAGGTACTACGCAATCATACTGCATGATAAATAACCTAGCTATGGCAGCTATTAGTCTACTATAGTGTGTTGGCTTTCTGGTTGCAGTCTCTCGTCTCTCTCTCCCTCCTCCCTGTTCCCATGTCACTCGCTCACACTCACAGTTGCCTACACACACAGCACGGCCCCTGCTAGAGCATCACCTCTCTGTACCTCCTCTCCCTCGTGCTTTATCAGCTCTGGTTTATAAAGTCGCTTAAAAATCGACTTTTCTGCTGCTTCCCTCACTCGGATTGGATCGGGTCTGGATCCGACCAGGTCTATACAGAACGGATCTTGTTGTCCTCTGTTCTGTTTGGAATGGGTCTCTATATTTTACGAATTCATTTATACATACCGGGTCCGGATGGGAAAGCCCCAGGTCCATTTCTGAATGTGTCCAACTGTTTTGACCTGTGAAGGCCTCTAACACACACAGTCATGATCAATATGTACACCCACACACTCACGATCAACACACACAACACACACACACACACACACACACACAGTGGAAGTAGTGGGCTCGCTCATCATTAGTCATTGTCTCTAGCTTGTCTCTGAATGTGCCATCCGGGGAAAGGACAGCACATTGGAAAGAAGGCATAGCTACATTCCTCCAGCCGATGGATTAATCAATGGGTGCTCCCTCTCTTCCCATCAATCTCAGGGAATAATCTGAGAGACATCATAAAGCTCCATTCTGTCACACTGGAGGCTGATGTGCACTGCTCCTATTGCTGTCCTTTCCTCTAAGGCAAATTGTACTAGAGGAGTGAAGGGTGTTTGGTTGACCGCAGCTATTGTTTGTGTATATTTTTCAGGGGGTTGCAGTTGTGGTCAAGTAGTTTAGCCCATACCAGCTGTGTTTAATGTCTCTAAACAAAAACAAGCTGAAATATTCCATTCTCCTTTTTCTGTCCTCTCCCTCCCCAAAACTCAACTAAAAACAGTGACCTGGATTCAAGCTGCCATGTTAGTCACCACTGGCCATACGTCACCCACCTCACCAGTCTTGACGAGGAAGAACGAGAGGGCGTTTTCAACTTTGACCTCCTTCCCCCTATACCATACATGAATGCCACAACGTGCAGGATTGAGAGAGTGTCGGGATCTGAGGAAAGGTTCTGGGTTTGGCTGACGTGACAGCAGGGGTGAGGGAAACGCATGCACACACCCACACACATACAGGCACACACACATAGCAACACACCACCAACACACGTGTGTCCAGAGAAGCCAATCCTCTTGCCTCCAGGTCAGCGTGACAGCATCTGCTGAAAGTGATACTGGCTCAGTTCGCCACATTAACTCCTGTTGCTTAAATGAAAGGTTAAACGGGCTGAGAGAGGGTGACATGCTGTCTTTCACCTCCTCCCTCCCACTCTCAAGCCTTCTAATGAAGGTGAGACTATATTTCCCTTCCCTGAGAAAAGGACAAAAAAGAAACAGACAGAATAGGAGGGAAAGACAGAGAGAGAGAAATGTTAATTGTGAGGGCAGGAGGAATATGCATTTAATAGGTTATTTGAAAGTGCTGAAAAAGGCTACTGCAGTTGATTGTTCTTATATGACTTTGTTAATGCAATTTCCTCTCACAAAGAGCCTGTGAAGAGCCTTTCAAGCTACATTAATGATTAAATCAGTCAGGGAGACTCGGCCTATGTGCTCTGGAAAAGACAATGTCATAGCATGTACTGTACATTTGCATGTACTCGTACAAACACCCACACACACTAGAGGTCTTCTCGGGTCCAAAAAGTTGGACACGTTCCGAAATGGACCCGGGGCTTTCCTCCCCGGACCCTACCCAAATAAATTAACGTTTTACATATGGAGACCCGGTTCGAACGGACCAGAGGACCACAAGACACAGCCCTGTATAGACTAGTGGTATAGACCCGGTCGGGTCCAGAGCCAGTCCGATCCAATCCGAGTGAGGGAAGCAGCAGAAAATATATATTTGTAACTACGTTATTAACTGAAGCTGTTAATGCACGCACTGAGGGAGAGAGGAACGGAGCTAGCAGCAGGCTGGGGAGGGGCCGTGATGTGTGTTTGTGACTGTGTGAGGCACAAAGAGGAGGAAGAGAGAGATAGCAGCAACCAAGCCGACTCACACTAGTTATTAACTTCTATCTGCCAAAGCTACTGTATGTTATTTATCATCTAATCGGATTACATAGTACATGTTTTAACTGCATCAAACCATGAAGAGAAGCTAGATAGCCTTTCCTGCAATCAAATGACCTAGTGGTCTCATGGGTTCATTTCATAATGAATTAACATTATATTAAAAACCTGCCAAAAACCCAGTGTTTTTATGTCAAATGGTTTTCTTATATTTTAGTCTTCTTTGATGTATATAAAGTGTAATATTGTGATGCAAACTCAAAATGTAATACATTTCTACTCTATATCTGACATGGTAAAGGTGTTGTCTTCTTTTTAAGCCCATAACCATGTGTGTGAGGTGTATATACTTGTTTCCAAGTAGATTTGTTTAGGACTACCAAGAAACTCTCTGTGTGACCCTGAATTAAACCACTGAAGTAAAAGGATAAAGCTATACAGCTATTTCAGCTAAACCCGTTTCTGGCAGGTGTATAAAATTGAGAACACAGCCGTGCAATCTCCATAGATAAAACATTGGCAGTAGAATTGCCCATACTGAAGAGCTCAGTGACTTTCATCATGGCACCATCATAGGATGCCACCTTGGGTTTGGCTGATGCCAGGAGAACGCTACCTGCCACAATGCGTAGTGCCAACTGTAAAGTTTGGTGGAGGAGGAATAATGGTCTGGGGCTGTTTTTCATGGTTCGTGCTAGGACCCTTAGTTCAAGTCAAGGGAAATCTTAATGCTGCAGCATACAATGACATTCTAGACTATTCTGCGCTTCCAACTTTGTGGCAATAGTTTTGGGAAGGCCTTTTCCTGTATCAGTATGAACATGCCCCCGTGCTAGAAGCGCGGTCCATACAGAAATGATTTGTCGAGATCAGTGTGGAAGAACTTGACTGGCCTGCACAGAGCCCTGACATCAACCATCAAACAATTTTGGGATGAATTGCAGCGTTGACTGCGAGCCAGGTCTGATCGTCCAAAATCAGTGCCCTGACCTCACTAATGCTCTTGTGACTGAATGGAAGCAAGTCCCTGCAGCAATGTCCCAACATCTAGTAGAAAGCCTTCCCAGAAGTGGAGGCTGTTCTAGCAGCAAAGGGGGGACCAACTCCATATTAATGCTCATGATTTTGAAATGAGATGTTCGAGAGCAGATGTCCACATACTTTTGGTCATGTAGTGTAGCTAGCTAGCTGGGTTGGCTAATCAAAGCTACATAGGCTGCGCTTCCCCCGTCCTACACAATAACAACAACTCTTTATCATTAACTTTTAATTTGGTCAAAGCTACACACAGAGCCAGAGTCTAGTGATGCTTTGATGACTTGTGACTGGGCGAAAAAACAACAAGCTACATGTGTCTATCTCTCTCTCTCTCTCTCCATCTCTCTCTCTCTACTGCAGCAGTTGCGTTTGGGTCTGTATGAGTCTTTACCTGCAAATCAGTTCTAATTACACATATCCAAGACCTGTGACAATCAGATCCGACCCAGTCGGGCCCTGGTTAATCAGGTTTCAGGTGGACCTGTGAAGACCTCTAACACACATACTCACACACTTTTGCACACATGCAAGCACACACATGCAACACTGCACACGTATGTACACACACACACAGACTCTTCTATCTCACACACAGACTGTATCTCTTCTCGACAAGTGGTGTTTTTACAGATTGGTAAAAGATTGAGATGGAAGGAGTGTGCGTGAAGTTGGCCCTGGTGGTGGTATGGCTGTGTGATCTGACCTGTTACTGGGGAGAGATTGTGCTTCTTTCTACGGGTTCTGCAGTCCTCTCCACTGCAGTCCCTTTTAAAGACATACTGTATCCCAGTCTGGAGGGAAATTGGAAATGCTTGACACTCAGTATGAGGACAGGCATAATATATCACCTGTGTGTATGCATTAACCTCAGAGAGTTTCTTCTTTCGTGGGTTGTCTGGAGACAACCCACAGGGCAACTGTGCTTGAGTTAAGCGCATGCACTGAAAATGGAACTGACAACCAGGTGTTTGAAATGTTTAAGATCAGTGATTGGTATGCACAATGCACCTTTCCTGTTCAGTCTACCTTCTGGAGTCAAAGTCAAGGTATCTCATTATAGAATCTAAGGTAAAAATCAAAATGCTCCATTCCACGGTTCATAAGTAAAAATCATAGGCATATTAAGTTAAATTGTCATTCCTTGGAGCCTAGAACCTATGCTTTGTGGTGTGAAGCTGTAGCATTATCGCGGACCAACCTCTGTTGCTATTACATCTATTACTGTGCAGATTGACAGTGCAATGCAGAGAGTAGAGGAGGGAGAGACAGAGAGAGAAAGAATGGAGAGAGAGAAGCCTGCTTTGCTGATGACTCAAACTCCCACGTCTATTATCTCACATTTACATTCATCAGGGGCCAACGTGATTACAGAGCTTAATATAATCACCCCATATTCACAGTATATAATGTAATCAGGTTCGAAAATGTACATTATCATGTTTTCTGCGATATGATCATGTACTTGGACTCCATTTTGAGCATTTTTACGCTCATGTCCTGCTTTCATGTGTAGCTGGGATCAGTCTCTCTTATGGGTAATCTTTGAGGTTATAGGTTAGACTATTACGGTGGTATGTGCGTTTTGTCTTGTGTTTACCTAGGTGTGTCTCACCTGCACTGCAGTGTCTCTTCATCAATACTGATGAGTTTCCCTGCCATCTCAATGAGGCAGTGTTCTTCAATCCTTGTCCTGGCGACCCACGGAAATGCCCAGTGCTAACATGTCTATTTAAAGCAATCATCAAGTGTTAAAAACACTAAGGCCAGTCATGTAATGGCTGCCATTTCCCTCTCTCCCTCCCTGGATATGTGTATGTTGGTCTCCCCCCAAACCGGGGCCTTCTGTAGACCCAGGGGTGTAGGAGGAGCGTCTGGGATCTGGACAGCTGGGGAGAGCTGCTCCATCTGTCTCCATGAGCCTCTATTTAACTCCCAGACCCAATCAGCCTGGCAGGACTCAGACACTAGTGCAGCTAACACACAGCTAGCACCACTCCACTCTGCTCAGCAGGAATAACCTGGCCTGCCTGTCAGTTACTTTATATAAGAATACATCACAGTACACAATGTGCTAATGTCTTGCTCTCAAATCTAGCGCTTTTCAGGGCTGCAGAGTGCCCAGGCACTCTCCTTGGACGACTGATGCGAGACAAAAAGAGTGGAATGGTGGAGACTGTACGCACACATGAAAGAACACACATCACTGTGACTTTTTACAGTCCTTGTTTCTCCCCTTCTCTCTGTGTCTTCTCCACCTCACTTCTTCCATCTATCACTTTCTTCATCACAATCAATCTATCCCTTTTTATCCTGACATGCTTACTTAACTGGTACATGTGGGGCAGATCTCTCTCTCTCTATCTCTCTCTGTCTCTCACTGTCTCTCTCCTACTCTCTCTCTCTCTCTCCCTGTTTCTGTCAGTCATTCAGTCATCTGTGTATGGACTGGATTTGCCCTAAGAGCAGCGTTTAGATCTGACAGGACTTGAACTTGATGTAATCCTGCATGTCTCTGGCGACTACTGAGGTACTAGTGTGTCTGCCTGGTAAAGTCAGGGCCCTGTGACGGAGACTGCCAACTCCCTCCCAGACAACATGGAGGACAGAAAGGAACGACACGGTGTAAAGTGAAAACAACACCTTGAGAAATCTTGCTATTGGTGTCATTTACAAAGCCATCTAATATGGGCGCATTAGCTAATGGTGGCGCGAAAGGGCCGGGTTTTGAGTAATAAACAAGTCTTGGCCCCTCACTGGCCAATCAGAACGTGCTCCATGGCTAAGTATGTGGTTGCTTCAAGTTGTGTATTTACGGTCTTTTATGTATTGCGTTGTCATGAGCTCCAATATAGGGGCTAAGCCTATTGTAAATTGCAGTCTTGACATGGACATGCCAAATGTACTCAATAAGCAAGATTAAATTCACTAGGCTACTGATAAGGCATAAAAAGTGAGCGTATATTTCTAATCAAATTCGAATAAAAACAAAATAATTTAAATAGGCTATGTCTAAATACAGTTACAAGCACCGTTGTTGCTCCCGAGTGGGCTTATTATACAGAAGGCAACTTAATGGAGGGTTTAATGCATATCTTCACTTTTCACAGGAGTTGAATAAAGATCCTATATCAAGAGAAAGGGGTGAATGTCCACTCATCGTTATAAAAGGGTAAATGTCATGTTTTATAAGCATCGTTGAACCATCTTTCAAATCAGTCGTTCAGTCTTGCCTTTTACAGAAATAGTAGACAAAATTGCATTGCATTCGAGCCACGTACGTTCTCACCATAAACCCATGGACAGTGAATCTTTCTAATAGGTTTAGTTTTAAATAAACCAACAACAACATTTCTAAATAGGATGGGTCAGAGGCATGATATCATTCATTACTTCTCTCATTCCATGGCACTGTGTGCACACGCTGGCCTAAATGTCCTTACAAGTAACATTTGGCTCCTGTCAAGTGTGTCATTGCCTATGTGCTAGGAAGTCTTTGGTAATCAGATGAGGGGCAGTCTTTGAAAATGGGGATGGGATAGCCTACTTGAACAAGCAAAATAATGTATGCAGGTATGTGAATTGTGAATAATGAAAAAGCATATTTCAAGGCACTCTCAGTAGACAAAACCCTTTAATTCATATTCTAGGCTATGCTTGTTTTTTTTTTATCAAATGAAACAAAATGGGGGGGAAAACTGTTACTAAATTGTTTCTAAATATGAGATTCACCGGTGAAGAAGGCACATCTCTCCTCATGTGCACTGTGCCTCATGGCTGGATAGGCTGTCCTTCCGCTCTCAAAATCCATGCCATTATCAACAACGTTACCATTAAGACCGGGTTTTGGCGGGTCTTAAAACTTCCCATTAGCACTGCATGAAATTGTCACTTTTGCACTTGTTTTTAAGGACACACCTCAAATGTTGTTTTTTTATTTCACCTTTATTTAACCAGGTAGACCAGTTGAGAACAAGTTCTCATTTACAACTGCGACCTGGCACGCTAACGTGCATATGACACTTGCGCCTCCTGGATCTTTGTTGTACACAGATGGAGTGGTGCTATGTGTGCCTATCATATCCCTGTCCTCCTGTATATTACCCTGTCCTCTGAGCCTCTCCTTGCCCAGATCTACCATCCCAACAGGAAGAATGGTGATTGGTCACTAGATGATAGGATGAGTAACCTGGGTGTGGTTTGTGTTACCCTATGGCACGGAAGAATGGTGATTGGTCACTAGATGATAGGATGAGTAACCTGGGTGTGGTTTGTGTTACCCTATGGCACGCCTCCAGCAGCCTGTTCCAGACTCATTGCCATGTGGGGCACAACATTTGGCTGCGATAGGCCCATCTGAACAGACCAACACTGTCACGTAAACGCCAAGGCCTGGCCACGTTTACTACTTAATCGTCTGGTAATGCAGTAATACAGCCTAATATTTTATTCATGTATATTCATATCTATAAAAACATACAACAGTTACATGAGGTAAAGATAGCTAGATAGATATGGTTGACTTCACTGTTTTTAAACACATCCCTGATTTCTACCACTCACTATACTTTATGGTTGATGTTGATTAGAGTGTCTACATCGATGCATGTTTGATATTCTTGCCATGTATAGGCCTTTAGGAATTTGCTGTATACCATGCTGTATGGAATAATGCAGTGATTATGTTTAATAACGGGAACAGAGCACGTACTATGTTGACTACTAATTGGCCTCCCATGTCATGCCTGTGTCAAATTCATGACCCAAATGCATCACCAGGGTATATTCATGAGCTGGGAGGCTTACCTTTGCTATGGGACTGCAGAGGTGTGTGTGCATGTGTGCGTGCACGTGTGTTTCTGTGTGTTTCTGTGTTGTTGTGTGTGTGTGTTAGACTAGGAAGGCTATGCACTGTTCACTGCTCTGCTTTGATTTATGTTTTTGTT
Organism: Thymallus thymallus; assembly: GCA_023634145.1. NCBI lineage: Eukaryota > Metazoa > Chordata > Actinopteri > Salmoniformes > Salmonidae > Thymallus > Thymallus thymallus. Next base: position 38,077,302 of record CM042414.1, on the reverse strand, counting down.
TTCCTGAAAAGCAGTTACAATGCTTGTAGTCTCTACATCATGTTTTTTATGCCACCTCTACTGAAGTGAAAAGATGTGTGTAGGTTTTATTTTTTGTATTTTGTTTTATCCCTGTGGACATGCATTGTAGAAACACATGTATCTCTTTGTCTCACAATGTCTGAACAAAGGGATGTAAAAAAATAAAACATCAAAAGAGACCCAGAGACCAGATTGTGCGTGTTCAGCCATCAGTTTCAAATGTAAACCCAACTGGAGTTGTTTTTAGGTTGCAGCATCAGACAGGGTAGCCCCTCTCTGTTTTCAGGGTGTGTTTGCAAGGTGTGTTTCCCGGGTGTTGCTATCAGGTTAAAAGGACACTAAGCCTCTGACGGAATAGGTGGAACACCCTCAATTGCTTTGCTATCCTCCTTCCCCCTCTCTCCTTCCTTCTTCCTTCCTCCTTCCTCCCCCTCTCTCCTACCTCCCTCCCTACCGGTGTGATGTGCATTAGCATAACACTGATGGGAACATTTCATCTTGAGGTGTTTACTTTTATTCCAGCAGGGCACAATCACAGCCTGGCTATCACATTGCCTTCTCTGCACTACGCTCTGATGCACAAATCTGCTGCACTATTTATTTTTCTTTGCTTTTGAATTGAAAAGAGAGTCCCTGGTTAAAAAGGGTCATATCAATGTGAGGTGTCCCTTAGGGGTAGGGGTGCAAACACGTAAGAAAGGGGAGTTTTAGTCCCAACAATATGGGCTTAGAGAAGCCCCTGTCATTTTTGAGGAGCTGAGACCCATTCCAATGAGGTGGTCATAGAGGGTAGGTTTGTTGAATGACAGCTCAGAGGATGTGTTCAAGGAAAAAAATAAACACAGGGTTTATGCCTAGCCTCCTCCGCCACACAGGGATCTGCACTGATTTGGTTTAAGCATTTATATCTCTAATAAGACTACTACCCTTGATTCACCTTGATAATTTTGACTGCTTTACAGACCATGAGCTGCCCACTCCACTGTCACCCCATGCACTCCCCTCAGCTCTCTTCCCTCAGGTCTCCCAGTCACTGTTGACTAATTGGGATAAGCTCATCTCCTTGTCTGTTTGATTTCACTCCTCAGATGCAGGTGATTAACCTTAATGCAAAATTGTGTTGCCTTGTACAGAGCGAAATGACGCATATTAAAGTGTGGGGAAAAAGATTTGAGAGCCGCTGCCTACCCAAAGACAAATTAGAATTTTATGAAGAATGAGTGTCTCTGTGGAGTGTTAGCCATAGCGTCTGATCCAGCGAAATTACTTAGACGTGTTGATTAGGCACTCATTATACCGAGATAGGAATGATAGCTATCAATCTGTAAATGAGTTGCAAAAGTCATATAAATTATGCTGAAAGTGTGGAAAGCCTGTCCATCAGTGTCAAAAATGCAAATGGCCTTTAATGGATAACTGTGCAGATGGCTATAGCTTTGAGGAGGGAGTTGTTTTCCGCCCAAAGCTGCCTTCTCCCTCATCGACTGTTAAAGTGACAACAGAGGTTACAATCCGGGAACAGAGATCCTCTGATATAAATTATGGGTGAGCATAAGGACACATCGATATAATGCTGCATCGGCAATTTTGGTTCTAGTTTATGTAACATCAAAGAACTGGGTAGCTCTGATTTTAGAGCCTTAATGAAGGGATTTTTCACCCTAATTGGTTGATTTAGCCATGCTATTTGGAGTATGCTAGCAAGGGTTGTACCACATCCTTGGTTTTTACACGCAAAACTGTGGGTAAGTGAATTAAGGTACGTGTTTGTCCCTGGCTCTCTGGATCTGTAGATCACTTAGTACTACTGTATATTTAAAAAGTTTGAACATGAAAAATAAAATGAGACATTTTGTCATTCACACTTAATTTAGTTTATTGGTGGTTCAGCACTTCCCAGGTATTTTAGTTGTAGCAGTGAGTCTCCAGTAAGACTGGGTAGTGATTTCAGACTCCAAGCCAAAGTCAATTACCCAGCTACCTACTAACCTATGCTGACTTGACAGGGAGGCTGGTCTCCTGTCTCAAGCCACTGAGCCCCATTTTTTATTATTATTATTATTATTATTTACTTTTACTTCCACAGGGAGTCCCATTGAGACCAAGGTCTCTTTCTCAAGGGAGCCCTGCATTTTATAATGTCATACATTTTACAAAATACAGACACATTTAAGTAATATACCTCTCCCTTAGGCTCCCACAGTCCTGGTACCATAGATTGTAAACTAACATGTTCAAAACATATTGATGTAACTGTTACTAAGATGGGGAGATGTCTGTCCGTGATAAAGTGCTGCTCTGCTTTCTTGACATCACAATAAACTAAACAAGTCCTACGGCCCAAGTTTTATCACACCTGGATTACTGCCCACTTAGTTATATGGTCAAGTGCTGCAAAGAAGGACATAGGCCAATTACAGTCGGCCCAGAACAGAGCAGCAAGGCTGGCATTCAAATGTACACAGAGGGCTAATATCAAGAATATGCATGTGAATAACTCCTGGCACAAAGTAGAGGAGAGATTGACTGCATCACTACTGGTCTTTGTGAGAGGTATTGAAGTGTTGAAAGCACCGAACTGTCTGTTCAAGCAGCTAACACACAGCTCAGTTACCCATGCATACCCCACAAGACAAGGGATCTCTTCACAGTCACCAAGTCCAGAACAGAGAAAGTATTCACACCCGTTTACTTTTTCCGCATTTTGTTGTCTTACAGCCTGAATTTAAAAGAGATTTTGTGTCACTGGCCTTTTTAGAAATGTTTACAAATTAATAAAACATGAAAACTGAAATGTCTTGAGTCAATAAGTATTCAGCCCCTTTGTCATAGCAATCCTTAATAAGTTCAGGAGTGTGTGTGTGTGTGTGTGTGTGTGTGTGTGTGTGTGTGTGTGTGTGTGTGTGTGTGTGTGTGTGTGTGTGTGTCGGCATGTACTGAAACACTCTTTTAAGTAAAGCTGAGGACCAATGTCATATGCCATGTTTTATTCCCTGTTTTGGCAGGCTTCCATAGAGTGCTGCTATCAAAGAGCTAGGTGCTGTGCCAGCTAGAACATAGGCTCTGCTTTGAAAGACCTTGTGCTAGTGTAGGAAACTCTGGCTCTTTTCCCTTCATTTTCTTTTCCTTCTGTGTCTCTTACTCAATTTCAATCTGCAGTTTGCAGTTTGTGGAAATGTGAAATTAATGTAGGAGAATATAACACATTAGATCCGGTAAAAGATAATACAAACAAAAAAACATGCATTTTCAAATTGTATTTTTGTTGCATCATCTTTGAAATGCAAGACAGTGTTTTATGATTCTATATGTAATTTAGATGTTGTGCAGTGTGTGATCAAAGTTTCAGACTGATCCATTGAATACTTACATCACTACACAATATTTTGTATCAAGTCTGCCAGGAAAATTTTCTCTATGCATAACTATAGAGAACATACAAAAATGCTATGGTAATACAACATTTAAGTTTGCACACTCCCAGGAATGTCGTACATGGTGGATAATTTGTTTCCCTACAGAAAAGACACTAACCTTCACATATCTAGATGGCTGGGTGGGGTGGGTGTGGAGCCAGAGGTCAAACTGTAGAAACCAGTTCCTACATTTGAATATATGACATCTGCTAAATATGTGTATGCGACCAATACAATTTGATATGATTTGATTTGAAATGGCACTTGCAGTCCTTCATTTAGCAAATTAGGTAAGCTACTTCGCAACTCAAGTAGGCCTAAGGGTTTTCAGGTTAGTTTATTATTTAATTGTCCAGTGTGTTACTAGCTCTATTGTGTGCTAGCTAGACAGTGTGTTTAAAGTTTAATTAATTTGTCAGAAAAAAGAGGCTTGTCAAAAAAGTTTGCAAACCAAGCATCCCTACTCACGGCTATGGCTCTTAGTAGAAGGGGTGTAGAGGGTCAGGTAGCCTGCCACCTCAGGGTGAGTCCATATGAGGCTCCTATAGAGTACTATGGGGGCAGGCAGATAAATACTGGGGATGGTGCAGAGTTCTATGGAGACAGGAAGGGATACAGAGACATATTGAGGGTGGTGCCGAGTTCTACAGGGGCAGGCAGGGATACAGAGCAGGTATATGAGGACAGGAATAGATACAGATACACACTGAGCATGAAGTAGAGTTTTATACAGACACGCAGGAACACATACATACTGAGAATGGAGTGTTGGGTTTGTTTTTCTCAGAGAGACTGTGGGGGGGGGAAATGTAATGTAAATATGTCTCCGTTTCTGTCCGACACACTGTGTGTGTGTGCGTGTGCGTGTCTGCTACCCACACATATACTTTTTATTTTCTCTCAGTCTTTTGCACACATGCGCACACACACATTAGCCAGAAGCATTAGCACTCGCACACACAACTCCCATTCTCTATTACAATCTCCCCCTATCTGTCACACACAAACACACAGTGAGTCTCTTTCTCTCACATCTTTGTTTACCCCCTCCTGACTCAGCATTCTTCTGTCTGGCTAATCTCAACGTGCTCTTCTCAATGCTCAGTAATTGGTTTAGAGAAGTGTTTATCCCCGGCCCCCACACTTCCCCACCCTCGCCACGCCAAATCCGCTCCCCTGCATGCCTTCAATCAGACAGCCATTCCAGGGAGCAACAATGCCTTGGCTGATTTCGGCACTGCCATCCTACAGCTAACGGGAGAGAGCTAAAGAAGTCTGCTTCCGCCCTGCAAAAATAACCCTTGCGTTCTTAGAATTGGAACAGATAAGCACTTTTTTTTCTCATCAACACGTTTTTCTATAACGTATTCCTGGAAGCGCAATAAAACAAGGTCAAAGAACCAGGTTAAACGTCTAGGTAGGGGAGAAAATGCACATATTGACCCCATGCCTACACATGTACACACCTGACCTATGGGGACAGCCAAATAACCCTTATGGAAACCTTTTTTTATAAGAGTGCACACACACTCACACTACCACACACACACACACACGCACATGCACACACTCACACTACCACACACACACACACGCACACACTCAGATCCAGCAGCTCTGATTAGAGTGCATGATTAATTAGGAGACAGATTGCTAAAAGCCTGGGTTCACGGTCTGATGTGAAGCGGTAAAGAGTCTCCGTGGAGCTTAAAACCCTCCTCTCTGCCCCTTCTTTCTCCTCTCTTCTCTCTCTTTTCTCTCTCTCTCTCTCTCTCTCTTTTCTCGCTCTCTCTCTCATTCCTTCCTTGTCTATATTAAGCTCTTCTGGGCTAATCATTCCTAGAGGACGGCAGCCCAACAATACTGCCATGACACACATCTGTGCGCCGTCAGATCTCAACACCCCCCTTCTTATAGAATCCAACCACTGCTACAGTCAGAGTAGACGGAGATCTACAGCTTTCTCTCACTATTTACTTTAGCTCTCTCTCTCTCTCTCTCTCTCTCTCTCTCTCTCTCTCTCTCTCTCTCTCTCTCTCTCTCTCTCTCTCTCTCTCTCTCTCTCTCTCTCTCTCTCTCTCTCTCTCTCTCTCTCTCTCTCTCACAGCTGAACGTGTCCCCTCAGTTGAGCTTTGTTCGTCCCCAGTTGAAACCCTATTATTTGTGTACCTGTGATCAAATGGATTTGGGAGTCTCAGTCCAGCAAACCCAAATTGGTTCTGTGAAAGTTCCCAGAACATTCGTTACGTTGCAGCTAATGTTCTCATAACACAAAAACAGTCTAGTTGTGCTGATGATTACAGAATGTTCTCAGAACACATTTCATCGAGGTTCCCAGAATGATTCATTAGGTTGTGGGAACAGTCTGGCGGGAACATTATTACAAAATATATATTTCCAAAACAAACTGGGATGAGACTAACGCAAATATACAATTTCTTAGACATTTATTCTGACTAGGCAAGTCAGTTAAGAACAAATTCTTATTTACAATGACAGCCTAGGAACAGTGGGTTAACTGCCTTGTTCAGGGGCAGAACGACAGATTTTTAACTTGTCAGCTCGGGGATTCAATTCTGCAACCTTACAGTTACGGGCCTAACACTCTAACCACTAAGCTACCTGCCACCCCGTAAAGCTGGGATGTTTTTACTTTTATTTTCCCTACAAACTTGATTTCAGAAATCCTGTAAAATTATTGCCAGGCAGATTGCGATGAGGTGTACATAGATGTGCATATGTACTAAGACATAAAGCCATTGTTTGGATCCTAATTTAAGGATTTCAATACAAAGGGGAACCCACTACAAACTCCTGGTGGCGCAGCAGACTAGGTAGCCTACAGGGCTTGAAGATGCCAGATTGTTTATTACCATTCTTTAAAAAAGCTATAGCAATGTTTGGACAATAGCCTTATCAAATATAATGATGTAAGAAGATTGAAATGCCACTATCGTTTAAGTCTGTTTTTAGAACAATTCTGGATCACCATGTCATAACCTTACAGATTCACTTTAGAAGAGTATCACAGGAATGTTTTTTGTTTGTTGTTTGATGTGGGTGGGGGCCACAAAACATCTGAACTCATCATGAGGGGTCGCAGTTGCTCTCGGGTCTGCACACCCACAAAAAAATCTAAAAAATTGAACAGGAAACCTTTGGCACCAGATGCAGATGATTATACCCATACACCATCTCTGTGTAAAACTGAAATCTACTTGAAGGTAACAGGACTCACTGTTGAAATTTGGATTGTGTATGTCTGCCATTCAGAGGGTGAATGGGAAAGACAAAAGATTTAAGTGCCTTTGAACAGGGTATGGTAGTAGGTTCCAGTTACACCAGTTAGAGTGTGTCAAGAACTGCAAAGCTGATGGGTTTTAATGCTCAACAGTTTCCCATGTGTATCAAGAATGGTCCACCACCCAAAGGACATCCAAGCATTGGAGTCAACATGGGCCAGCATCCCTGTAAACCTTCTAAAGTCCACACCCCAAAGAATTGAGGCTGTTCTGTGGAATAAAGGGCATGCAACTCAATATTAGGAAGGTGTTCCTAATGTTTTGTACACTCAGTGTATACTAGGCACACTTGATCTCTCACTTTTATCATCCTAATGTTAGATAAAACCGACAGCTAGAACGTAATAGGAGTCTTAGATAATATTATGGGAATGTTCCCAGTTTGCTGGGAGCGTTTCCATTTTCTCACTTCCCAACCCTAACCTCATCACTTGAGAGGGCGTTTACAACACTGAAGTTACAGCATCTGTTTTGCACGACTACCTTTCCTCGTGTATTGGTTGTGTTATAACTATTTTGGTTGCGTCTCTAAATAGTGCCCATGGGGGACCCAGTTGCCCAGGGTTCTAATAGCAGACTGGCTGCTCACAGGGGTTCAGACATTTCATCCTCCTCCTCTGGCTGTTCCTCACTCTGGATCTGGGCTTATTTTTATTTATTACTATTTGTGGGTCTCTCGGGCTAGGCAGACACACACACAAACAAACAAACAAACACACACACTCACTCACTCACTCACTCACTCACTCACTCACTCACTCACTCACTCACTCACTCACACACACACATGCTACTGGACTTCTTTCATCATTGAAATGCAGCCATAACTGTGTAGAGAGAGATACTTGTTTGCGCTGCGTGTGTAGTGTCATCTATAATGGGATATGTGCTGCTGTTTGAACTGTAACAAGATCTTTCTCATGAGCAAATCTGAAACAAAGCCATGCGCGCTGTTCTTTTGATCTGAGCTTTGGTTGCCAAATTAAACGCACAAGCTTCAAACTCCCGAGACAACACGGCATCTGAAAACACAGAGCAGGCAAAGACACTAGTGATGTGCGTCTTCACTTAATTTGACATTCTCTCTCTCTCTCTCTCTCTCTCTCTCTCTCTCTCTCTCTCTCTCTCTCTCTCTCTCTCTCTCTCTCTCTCTCTCCGTCTCTCTCCCCCCTTCTCTCCCTCATTCTGAAAATAGTATGACAGACCTGCTTATTATTGTCTGTCTCTCCCAGGTGGGAGCATGGTAGAACAGTGGGAGAGCATTACTGCACTTGTTCTATTATTAATTCCTGCTTATGTAAACTGCCAAGTGCAGACACTAATGAAAGACAATGATCCACCCACTGTTTTCTATAATTGTATAACAGGTCTAGATAAATGTGTTACTTAGTATACCTGATTTGGATGTATGCCATGATGACCCCAAGTAGTAAAGCTGTGCTTAGAAAGGAGGGGTGTGTGCGTGTGTGTGCGAGCGAGTACAGAAATCCGTGTTTTGTGTCTGTGTGTGTATCTGAGGCCTGTTCTACTGCAGTATAGCCCCGTCCATGACATGCGTATCTGACACCTGAGAGTGAAGGAAACACCTCTGGCCCTGATATGTCAAGGTTTCACATAATCAATGACTACTTCAGCAGATAACTATTTCTTCCCTGTTCCTCACCTGTCTCTTGTAACCGTGTTCACAAGGTGAGGCTCTGGAGGGTGAATCAGTCTACAAATACAAACACATGATGGCGAGGATGCTTTACATGGATACACACACAGAATCACCCCACTGCGTCTCTTGTATTTCCAGCTGAATTATCAAATATTATGCTAATAAACGATGGATGGCTCTGCTGTTTAACCTTCCTCTCACACCTTTCCTTCCTCAGTATAAATAATCAGGACAGGCTGCTGTTGCTAGGCGTTATAAATGAATTAAGACTGTGAAGTCTTCCCTGGATCCTGGATCCTGGAGTGTGGGTGTGTGTGTGTGTGTGTGTTGGAGATGGGAAGTCAACTGTGTTTGCAGGCAATCGTATTTAGGAATACCCAATCACAAGCTAGCGTTACACCTAACCAGAACGCATGCCTATGGGATGTCATGATTGATGAATGCACAAACAGATGTTTTGAATATTGTCTAAACATAAACAAGGTCTTTGTAAGGCTTTTTTATAGCAGACTATGTGTAGCATGGTGCTATCACACGCTCATTACAAAAACACATCATTATACTGGGCTAAGGGTAGTCACTGACCCATGTTGAGGGCTGTTTAAAATGTACACTTTGTTTCTTCTCCATTGCTCTTACTTTCATTTATTATGTAATTTAATTTGTCAGGAGAGGACCCAAAACAAAGTGCACTTTAGAATCTAATTGATGCTGGTTCTCCTGAGTCTGCACCCTCAGCATTCTTCCCCGCTCACCAAGGAAGTTAACTAGGTGGGGGAGGGAGGGTGGATGAAGGAAGGATGGAGGAGGTAAAGGGGAGGAAGGAATGAGGTGAGTCAGTGTTTGTTTGTGTGCATGCGTACACATGCTTGTATGCTTGCAGGTAAATAAGAGGGGGGTGGTGCACATTTGATTTCCTTCCATTCTGTCCATTGTTAGTCCAGGGCTTTGAGAGGCAGCGAAAGCGGAGTTCCAGTTTCTGGGCTCTGTGAAGCAGATTAGCTGAGGCTGGGCTTGTTTCTATTTGAGGAATAACGAAGAGATTCTATACAAACCCTGCTCTCTCTCACAGTGGTCTCTCTCTCTCTCTCTCTCTGTTTCTCTCCCCCTCAATCCTCTCTCTCTCAACCTCTCTCAATCCTCTCTCTTTCTCAATCTCTTCTCTCTCTATATATCCTCTCTCTTTTTCAATACCCATTTCTCTTTTTCCTTCTCTCTCCATCCTTTTCTTGATCTTTCTTTCTCTCTCTATCCTTTCTCTCTTTTTCACCCTCTACGACAAATCACGGTGGTCAGATTGATAAAAGCAATGATGTGTAAAAAGGAAACAGTCAGGGACTGTAAACTCACAGGGTGCCACACTCTAGTTAGGTGAGAGTTTTCAGGAAGGCTGGCTGCATGGGACAACTTTACGAGACCCACAGTGTCAACTTAATTATGTGGCTTCTCCAAACCTCCAGCAACGGAGGGGAGGGCCCTCAAACCTTCCTAGAACCAAGCATAGATTACTGAAAAGAGAGGGGGCGGACGGTGTAGTCCTGCGTCGACCAGGGAAGAGCATGTTCATTCGTAGCTCTCTACGAGTGACACCTCAGCTGATTATTAGCAGGTATGAGGCAGAGACGCAGTGTATCACTGGGCTCCAAGAAGACACAAATAGGCCCAGAGCATATCTGGGAGACCCAGCTTTACACTGATCTATGCAACCTCGTTTCACTCCCCAAGAGTACATTTCCTGCATAATATTTGTTATAAAAAAAAAAATCATAAAAACGTAAAGCATTGTTGGTTAAGGGCTTTTAGGTAAGCATTTCACTGTTAGGTCTACACATGTTGTATTCGGCTCGTGTGACAAATACAATTTGATTTGATTTGAAAGTGTAACTCACAGCAGACCTGACGGAGTTAAGGTGTCAGCAGAATCGTCGTCCGCGTTGCAGACCTCGTCCTATCCCAGGAATGTATGGAAGGGACACACAAGGGGGGGGGGGGGCAGAGGGATATGGAGTGGAATGGGGTTCCGTTAATGAGCAGGGATAAAAGTGTGTGTGTGTGCGTACGTATGCGCACACACCCTGGATTTTAAATAAGAGGTGTCAGAAGGAGGAGCAGGGAGACTCAAATGAGCAGAGCGTGGCAGCTCACTAGTGAAGATCAGAAAGGTGTGAGATGGATGGAGAACGGTGGGCGCGAGATGAAGAGAGAAGAGAGAGAGCAAGAGAGAGAGGCATATTATTAAAAGGAGATAGAAAAAAAGCAGAGAGGGAGAGAGAGGGAGCCCCAAGAGTGTACATCTTTAATCAATAATTCCACTGGGAAAAAATAACCTCTTCAGATGCCCTGCTTCTCCACAGCGAGAATAGAGAGAGCTGCTCACTTTCGATCTGTCTCTCATACTCACTCCGTCCCGCCTCTCGTCTCTATTCTTCCACATGCCTACTCTCAGACACACACTCTGTCTGGCCAAGCCTACTGACACACACACACACAGACACACACACACACACACACACACACACACACACACACACACACACACACACACACACACACACAGTGAATACTGATAACTGATTTGGCTGGGTATAAACGTTTCTCTATTCCCTCGATTATAGCTGCTTTTCCAATCAGAGGTGTCTCGGATTGTTAATATACACTGGCATGCCTCCTATAGCCATCCATTACTGAAAGCCCAGTGCACGCGTAAAGCGTGGTAAGGGTTGCCGGTTTCACTGAAATATGCCCTTTATTCTGCCACTCTTACGCAAATAGATGTGGCCCATTGCCATACACTCCCTGGATGGGGAGGGCTGGCGGGAGACGGCAGCTGGTGCTGGCACTGAGGCTATGGGCAAGAGACTGGAGCGAGATTGTTCCGGAAAGCACCGGAAAGCTGATGTTCTGGGCAAGACAGAGAGGCATGGCTGATGCTGTGTGGCCTGTACTTCTCATCGTCAGCTGCCTCTCGTCCTCCCCCTATACCCCCTCTCTCTTTCTCTTTCTCTCATTCTCCATGGTCCCTTATGCAATAGATGATCAGAGAAAAGGCAAAGAGTGCTCGTTTCTTTAGCATTGCTCTCCATCGTCTCCGTCTCCGTCTGTCTCTCTCTCTCTCTCGCTCTCGGCTTTGTTTGCTTCATATTTTGTAAATCTATCTCCCTCCCTTTCTCTCTCACTTCTGTTTTTCGCCTTATTTTGTGTCAAGCTTTGAAGCTAATCACTTTGACTAATATCGTCTGACTACATTAAGGTTCTTTGTTCTTGCGTGTTTTCATTGTTGTTGATGCATAACAGCTGCTATCAAAGCACATCATTGTCAGCATCATAATTTGTGTCAACATGTCAAGCGATACAACGATTATTGTCCAATATTCAAGTGACAATGATATTACTACTTATCATTCATGCTTTGTTTAACCGACATATTTGCAACCAAATAAGCATATTGTTGGCACAGTCCCAGCAAACATGTCCACCTTGGCACGATGTATGCCCAATGTGTGCTAAAATATTGGCCCCATGTAGGCTGCCCACATTTTCAGCCAGGTGTTGCTGACAGGTGTTTAAAATCAAGCACACAGCCATGCAATCTCCATAGACAATAATTGGAAGTAAAATGGCCTTACTGAAGAGCTCAGTGAAATGCTTGATAATATATGTGATATCAACAGAGATGTATATTTTCTGGGTGATTTAAATATTGACTGGCTTTCATCAAGCTGCCCACTCAAAAAATAGCTTCAAACTGCAACCAGTGCTTGCAAGCTTTGGATCAGCTTAAATAACAAGTTGTGCAAAAAGGCAGACTCAGCTCCATCATTCATTATGAATGACTTTAATGATTTTTTCATTGGCAAGATTAGCTAACTTAGGCATGACATGCCAGCAACAAACGCTGACACTACACATCCAAGTATATCTGACCAAATTATGAAAGACAACCACTATAATTCTGAAAATTACTGAGGATAACAGCGGACGATAATGCCACTTCCATATCTTCAAACTAAGCCCATTAGAAAGAATGTGCCCTCAGACCTGGAGGGAAGCAAAATAAATTCCGCTACCAAAGAATAGTAAAGCCCCCTTTTTTGGCCTCAAGACTCATTGAGGTCTGGTGACACACGGAGTCTGCATCTCGCGACAGTGGCTCCCTCTGCTGGACATGCCAGGTCTCGATGGGTCCTTCCAGCCAGGATTAATTGGGGCTAATTGAGGCTGGTGAGTAATCACCCCTCACGTTCTGCTAGAACCGAGGGGCTCTGTGTTCTACCTCAGAGTAGACAGCATTCCCCGGAGCCCAGAGGTTGGTAACCCGGAATGTCTCCTAGAGGATACCTGTTTCTTTTATTTTCTTTGTTTTAAATAAACACCCTGAAACTGAGGTATCACACTTGTGTCCATGTCTGATCTGTGTAAACGTCTACATCAAACCCCCTGGTCTGCCAAAACGCTTATAGGGAAGGACATTCAACAAGCACGGCACTTACACAAATGACTGATGATTGGCTGAGAGGAACTGAAGATAAAAAGATTGTGGGAGATGTTTTGTAAGACTTCAGTGCAGCTTTCGACATTATCAATCAAAGTCTACTAATGGAAAAACATATGTCATAGCTTTACACCCCCTGCTATATTGTGGATAAAGAGTTACCTGTCTAACAGAACACAGAGGGTGTTCTTTAATGGAAGCCTCTCCAACATATTCCAGGTAAAATCAAGAATTCCCCAGGGCAGCTGTCTAGGCCCCTTAGTTTTTTCAATCTTTACTAATGATATGCCACTGGTCAGTGTGTCTATGTATGCGGATGACTCTACACACTATATACATCAGCTACTACAGCGAGTGAACTCACTACAACACTTAACAAAGAGCTGCAGTTAGTTTCAGAGTGGGTGTCAAGTAATAAGTTAGTCCTAAATATTTCAAAAACTAAAAACATTTTATTTGGGACACATCATTCACTAAACGCTAAACCTCAACAAAATCTTGTAATAAATAATGTGAAGATTGAGCGAATTGAGGTGACTAAACTGCTTGGAGTAACCCTGGATTGTAAACTCTCAAGGTCAAAACATGTTGATACAACAGAAGCTAAGATGGGGAGAAGTCTGTCCATAATAAAACATTATTCAACCTTCTTAACAGCACTATCAACAAGGCAGGTCCTACAGGCCCTAGTTTTGCCGCACCTGGACTATTGTTCAGTCGTGTGGTCAGGTGCCACAAAGAGGGACCTCGGAAAATTACAATTAGCTCAGAACAGGGCAGCACGGAGAGCTAACGTTAATAATATGCATGTACATCTCTCATGGCTCAAAGTGGAGGAGAGATTGACGTCATCACTACTTGTTTTTGTAAGAAGTGTTGACATGCTGAATGCGTCTGTCATGCATACCCCATAAGATATGCCACCAAAAGTCTCTTCACAATCCCCAAGTCAAGAACAGACTACGGGAGGTGCACAGTACTACATAGAGCCATGACTACATGGAACTCAAATCAGATTTAAAAAACAGGTAAAAATACAGCGGGGACTGTGAAGAGACACACATACAGGCACAGACACACACACACATGATAAGACACGCACTCTACACACACGTACCCATGGATTTTGTATAGTAGATATGTGATAGTGGAGTAGTGGCCTGAGGGAACACACTTAATGTGTTGTGAAAGGTGTTATGAAACGTAATGTCATGTAATATTTTAAATTGTATATAACCGCCTTAATAGCCAGTGTTGGGCTGGTGTAGGCTAGCCCGTGTTGGGTTGATGCAGGATTGGTGTTGGCTAACCTGCATTGGGTTTGTTGTGAGCTAGCCTGTGCTGGTGTGGACTTGATGTTGGCTAGCCCGTGCTGGGCTGGTGTGGGCTTGGTGGGGGCTAGCCCATGTTAGGTTGATGTGGGATTGGTGTTGGCTAGCGTGTTTTGGGCTTGTTGTGAGCTTGCTGGGGGCTAGCCCGTGCTGGGCTGGTGTGGGCTTGGTGGGGGCTAGCCCGTGCCGACCTTGAGCACTGCATACCCACATGGGGCCAATGGGCTAATGTTTGCTGGGGTGTGTGTATTCATTAAACCTCTAGAGAAACAACTCACAGTTTCTATAGAGAGATCTGGGAGTTTCTATAGTGAGATCTGGCAGTTTCTATTGCTATCTGTCTCCCAGTTGATTCGAGGCAGTCTTCTAATCTGGTTTACAGATGGTCCATTACATTCTGATCCACGTCAGCACTCCAATGCTTGTAATGAACACTCTGCTTAGCGCTGATATCTGAAATCCTTTTAAGGAAGCAACAACGACAGCAGCACCTATCCCCACTGCACTCTTTCTCTGGCAGAGAGTTTCCCCCATTGTGTGTTTTGTTCTCTGCTCGACAAGACCTGTGCGGGATGTTACACTTTGTGGTGAGACATATCCTTGAGGATTTGGAGATGAGGCTGAGGAGGAGCAGAGGAGTGTAAGAGGGGTGTAGGCGTGTGGCTTACATTCTCATCTCTTGGGCTGAGACACTCAGTCTCCCAAATACTGGCTTCTCCCAACCGAGACGGAGAATGCAGATTGAGGAGCTTGGTGTGTGTGTGTGTGCTTGTGTGTCTAAATATGTGTGTGTGTGTGTGTGTGCTAGTGACACATGGAAGTGGGTGGAAACTGCTTTTGTTGGTCATTTGTATGAGTTAGGAGAGTGATGTGTTGTGTTGTTAGCGGAGGCAGTCAGTTGAAGAAAGCTCTGTTAGGAGTGACAGACATCCCAATTCCTGAAATATTTTATGCAGTTAGTTCAGCCTGCATTATCAACGCTTAAACACTTAATGGTGCAGATATTAATTGTTGATTTCAATACACAGTTAATCCTTGAGAGTCTATTGACGCACCCTGTGCGTCTCAGTAACGTCTCAGTCCCCAACATTGACCTTATGCATCTGCGGTGGAAGGTGGCCATGAGACCATGAGGCATCCCGAAAAACGGTCTTCTCACAAAAACGTCTGTAGCAACCGAACGGTTTGGCCCCCACAAGCCCCAAGGGACTCGTCTGAAGTAGGTAACGCTGATGTGCCAACATCTGTTTGTCGTGTACGAACCGTTTGGGCTCCAAACTAATATGACTCTCACAAACATGATGGTATTCTCCGTTGTGCTCTACGACCCCAACAAGTGTCACGGGACTCGTCTAAAGGTAACCCATACAAATTAATGGAAGTATGTAGTTTTAAAAATAAGGGAGGGGTTAAATATGTGTCCAAAAAAACTTCCTGAGCTTTCTTATATCTCCTAGATAAAGGACAGACACTTCATAACCTTATTCCTTAGGATGTATTGGATATTTCGATGGGATATTTTATTTTACCTTTATTTAACTAGGCAAGTCAGTTAAGAACAAAGGCTTATTTACAATGACGGCCTACCCCGGCCTTCCCTAACCCGGACGACGGCGTGCCAATTTTGCGCCGCCCTATGGGACTCCCGATCACGGCCGGCTATGATACAGCCCGGGATCGAACCAGGTTTTGTAGTGACGCCTATAGCGCTGAGATGCAGTGTCTTGACAGTTAGTAGTAAAGGCCAACTTCAGTATTTTATACTGTATATATTTTTTGGGCTACCTAAAGGGGTCCTAAAATTCAAAATAAGCCAACCTGTGAGGCAGCTGATGAATCAACAGCAGCCATCCCTGGAGGAGTAAAAGAGGGGAACATCAGAGGTGCTGCTCTAATTTGTAATCACCCAGTACTTTGATGGCAGACCTGGAGCCTGAGTCATCATGGACCTGTGTGTGTGTGTGTGTGTGTGTGTGTGTGTGTGTGTGTGTGTGTGTGTGTGTGTGTGTGTGTAGGTGTGTGTGTAGGTGTGTGTGTGTGTGTGTGTGTGTGTGTGTGTGTGTGTGTGTGTGTGTGTGTGTGTGTGTGTGTGTGTGTGTGTGTGTGTGTGTGTGTGTGTGTGTGTGTGTGTGTGTGTGTGTGTGTGCGCATGCTGTGATCACTCTTCCCCCGGACTCAGAGAGACAGACTGACATCATGCCCAGTGACTCACCCAGACTAGCAGATGAGTACTGAATCACCACGAGCCAATCACGCTACTCTACTGCTCTCTCATCACACTCTCTACCCTTCATCCTCTATTCTTCCTGTTTACGCTTTGCCCTCACTTCTCTCCTTTACTCAACTCCTTTTTCATCACACTCTCTCTTCTGCCTTCCCTTGTACTATTTTGTCATCTCCCTCCCTCCCGCCTCCCCACTTGTTCTACCCTTTTCCACCCCATAGGTCCATAGAAAACAACTGTCATAAAAGTGTAATTTGAGACAGACCAGTTAAAAGTAACTATATGTTTTTTATCCAGACAGCTGGTATTCTCCATTAAAATGTTTTAAACTAATAATTTGAGTTGTGCATGTAATGTGACTTCAGATGACTCCCTCAGTGTCCTGCTTAAAGCCCCAAACCCTCCTATGGTCCAGTGTTGCAGACATTCTCAAAAGCTTTTGGCAGGCTTTCTTTTGAGACTGAAGGGTGGGTGATTCCATATTTTAGTAATTTACTTCTCTCCCATGGGCCTTGCATCTTAGGGCTTTCATCTTCTCATATTTCCGCTTTTTCACAAACTACTTTTCCCCCACTTTCTTCTGCCTTTACATTGTTTGGTATTGTCTCCTTTTTTCTCTCTCAGAAGACATTTCTCTTTGTTCCTCCCTTGATGTCTCCTCTCTCCAGTTAAGCACCTTCATAAGGGCCCTCTCTTGTTTAATACCAGTGTCTCTCTCAGTAAAAATAGATAATGTATTCGGTGAATCCGGAGATTTCAAGGGGCCAAACCAATTACCTTCTCCTTCATGAAGAATTGACAGCTGGTATGTGTACTACTAAGAATCTAAGACAGAAGGGAGAACAGGAATCCATTTTACAGTCAGATTTTCTTCCTTGTCAAAAAATAATGAATCAAAGTGAAGCACTGCTTTAACTAAAAGACAAGGTAAAATATTATCTTCTCAGCGGGAAGCTGTCCATCTGTAATGCCATCTTTATTTTCCTTATCCCTTCCTCCTTCTCTTTCTCCCTCCCTCCCTCCCTCCCTTCCCACTCCCTCCCTCCCTCCCTCGTTCCCTTTCTCACCATCCTCTCTCACCGTCTCCCTCCATCCCTTCCTTCCTTCAAAAACCCTCTTAAGACTGCCCATGCTAATTCAGTCAGCCACTTAATTAGACATATTAATCCCATATCTCTCCTGAGTTAATTCTATTGGGCAGAGAGTTAAAAATATATATCAGATAGGCAGATAAGCATCCGTCCCTCCTTCTGAAAGCTGCGTTACACAGTATGTTGAGTAACCACAGTCTGTTAATACAGTGTATTAGCGCTGGTTGGCAAAATCATTAAATAGACTCCATGTCTGTAGTTTTACATTGAGGCAATTAGCAACAGTTAGCATATGGCTAATGTAACATGGAAGGTAATGTCCACCATGCATTTATGTTGTTAATTATCCATTATTTTATAGGAATGCCAGCCATTTCTGAGGTCTGGTGAGCTGTTGAGATAGACCAGATGCAGCAGGCCTGTCAATTACATTAGAATAAGCAGCCGTTCATTTTCAATGACTGAGAAGGACATCTGGCTAAAGTGCCATAGCACTGCTTCTATGTTAGCCTGTCTGTGTGAAAAATAATGGTGTTGTATTTGTCTGTATTACAGGCAGGGTGTCTGGTGGTTGTCAGTAGCAGTGATGACATGGAATATGTAAAGACATCAAGCTGCAAATATCACAAACACACACACACACACACACGCACACACACACTACAATACACATAAAAAACAGTTTCACTAAATTGCCTATAAGCACTCCAATTGTCTACAAATAATAATAATGTGGCTGGGAAACATATTATTAATTACAAATCATATTTTGCTGAATTTTAATTTAATTAAGTCACTGATCCTCTAAGACAGAGAATTACCAAATCATGTTCTTTCTTACAGATAAATTAATTCCCTCATAATTCCAACTTTAAAGTCCCTAATTTGCTTTATCTCATTACCATCATCTCCCCAGACGTATTTAATATTTATTAAAATACACCAGCATTGCTTATGAATCCCTGTCTGTATTTGTGTCACGCCAAGATAGCAATAAAGCAGAACTCATAAATGCTATGGATCACCATCAGCTCCTAGTTATGACCCCTCTGTGTTGACTGTCATCGTCAGCTGGTAAAAGCTGTCTGCTTCTCCCCAACCTCCTAGTCGACCTCATGGTGTCTTCATAGAGATAGATGAAGTATGTTTTATCAACTGATTTTCCATTGGGGTTTGCCAATTGTTGGCTGGTCTTCAGATACTATCCTCACACCGGGCAGACATTCCTTTGGATGCTTTATAAACAGTAGGTTATGCTTCTCTTCTTCATTACATATATTTCTCCCATCCTTGTCCCAGCTAGCACATTTGGTTCCTTGGAAGTTGTGGGAACGTATGTTTTTGGTTTCACATTGGTTGTTGGAATAAGTATGTTTCCTGACCGTTAAAACTGCTTAAAGTTTCTTAAACGTTCTGAAAACAGAAGTGAAAAATGTGCCTGTTTTGGGAACGTTTATTTTTAGGTTGCAGGGAGGTTCTGAGAATATTTTACTCTGGTTCCTTGAAGGTTTTCCTGCAAGGTTTATTACTGCTCTGAGAACGGAAAGTACTGGTTATTTGGAGGTTTTTCAATAACTTTCACTGAATGTTTCAATAAGACTTTTATTAACACTGCTAGCTTATTTTGGGTTAAGCACAGATGCACAGAAAGGACACATGGAAATTAATTTCCTTAGGCAATCATGCAAATACATAGAATTATTTTTTGTGACACAGCATCAGTGAAATTAAAACCTATAATATTATGTTCTCTATCCATTAGTCGACTGTGCCATCAGGATGGAGCTAGAATACAGTGTTTTTTACGCATACAAAGCTGCTCATTTTAGTCTAACAGACCTCATTTCAAAGGAAACAAGTTCTCATTAAGATAAGGTGTGGACAATAGTGGGCATGACCAACACATCTGAACACACTTAACAAGATAAAGGATAGGGAGAGTTTTGTTGATGCTGAGAACGGAATGTATATGTTTTTTAATAGCCTTCTTAGAACGTTCTCTGAACATTACTAAAGTTTTCTTGTTTTTTATGGAAAGTTTTGACGTTCTCGTAACAATTTGAGAACATTACTTGAAATACAACCACAAGGAAACCTGTAGGAAACATTTTACTGAAGTGCTGAAATTCCCTCAGAAGAACATTGTTTTTTAATGTTCTTGGAACAATCTGAGAACATTCCCAATGTCAAACCAGCTGGAGAGCGTTCCTAGAACATTATCAAAATTGAAATGAAATGTAACTATGTTTGAACTTTGAGGAAACTCGCTGTTAAAGTAATGAAATACTAAGAAAATGCATTTTTTTGTAAAGTTCCTTAAATGTGCTGAGAATGTTTCAATGCCAAGCAACCATCCTGCACAGTTCCAAGAAAGTTGTGGGAAGGTTGTATGCAAAATAACCATTGGACAATCACGCTCTCACCAAGCTCTCTTTTTCTCTCTCTTTCTCTGTAGATCTCTCACTTTCTTTTTCAGTTTTTTTCCCCCTTCTTTCTCTGTCTCTCTTTCACTTACCTAACCCTCTACCCTTCCTTGCTCTTTCTCCCTCCTTCTCCCTTGTTACTCGGTGGTGAGGTCAGTGTGTGTGTGCTGGCCTGGTGAGAGCGCTGGTCCAGACACAGATGGATTCACCATTAGTTGATGACTAATGGGAGGTCCGGTCCATCTGATTTCAGCACTCACTGCCCCTCTGGGACCCCCTGTTTCTGGCCACGTGGGCCACCACAGCCTCGACCCCCCACCCCAGGCCTTAATTGAACAAACAGCTGTGTGCTCCATTGATTGGGCCTGACGAGGCTTCCTGGTAATTTCCACAGGGTGATGGAGGGTGACCTGTAGGTCAGACGGCGATAGGGTGGCCAGGGAAGTAGCAGAAGATTTGTTGGACTACTACTCCTGGAGAGAGGCACCTTGTGTCCATGAGTTCAGGAGAGATAAAGAGAGGGAGAGATATGAGCCTGTTAGCCTCACTGCTGTAGTGGGGATTGTGTAGCTAACAAGCATACCGTATGTCTCTAGAGACTTGGAGGAGGTTTTGGGATCACTATGTTTATTGTGCTGAAATTGACGATGAACATTGTGTGGAAAATGACTTTAAAGGGTTGGTAAATTCAGAGGTTGTTATCAGCAGACCAAAAACCACCAGTTATTGCTGTACTTATCCCATACATAGGACCCACCATTTGATCAATGGTTGGAGTGCCATTCGCCCATAAGGAAAGGTAGAAAACATTTCATGAAAAACCAGCAGAAATAGAAGTGAACTGGTGCCTTTAATGCAATTTCAGCACTTTTCTGTTATGATTTTCTTTATCAATGTTGTCATGATAACTATTCAATATACAGTCCATATATGCTGCTGTTCTTTTCATTCCTTCTCCTCCTCGGAGCATCAGTGGCATTAACCAGTTTCTTCAAGTGCAGTCGCAAAAACCATCAAGTGCTATGATGAAACTGGCTCTCTTGGGGATTGCCACAGGAAAGGAAAACCCAGAGTTACCTTTGCTGCAGAGAATAAGTTCATTAGAGTTTCCAGCCTCAGAAATTGCAGCCCAAATAAAAACTTCACAGAGTTCAAGAGACACATCTCAACATCAACTGTTCAGAAGAGACTAAGTGAATCAGGCCTTCATGGTCAAATTTCTGCAAAGAAACCACTACTAAAGGACACCCATAAGGAGAAGAGACTAGCTCGGGCCAAGAAACACGAGCAATGGACATTAGACCAGTGGAAATCTGTCCTTTGGTCTAATGAGTCCAAATTTTAGATTTTTGGTTCCAACTGTCCATGTCTTTGTGAGACGCATAGTAGGTGAACTGATGATCTCTGCATGAGTGGTTCCCACCGTGAAGCATGGAGGAGGAGGTGTGATGGTGTGGGGGTGCTTTGCTGGTGACAAGGTCAGTGATTTATTTAGAATTCAAGTAACACTTAACCATCATGGCTTCCACAGCATTCTGCAATGATTCGCCATCCCATCTGGTTTGTGCTTAGTGGGACTATCATTTGTGTAATGGCTATTTGACCAAGAAGGAGACTGATGTAGTGCTGCATCAGAAGCCCTGGCCTCCACAATCACCTGACCTCAACCCAATTGAGATGGTTTGGACTGCAGAGTGAAAGAAAAGCAGCCAACAAGTGCTCATGATATGTGGAAACTCCTTTAAGTACCACATTTCCCAGATGAGACCCAGATGCAGGCAGTGTCGAAGTATCAAAAGTTTATTACAAAAACAGGGAGCAGGCAAAACGACAGGTCAAGGGCAGCCAGAGGTCCGTAACACAGATCAGAGTCCAAAAGTTACCGAACAGCAGGCAGTCTCAGGTTCAGGGCAGGCAGAATGGTAAAAACCGTGAAAACAGGAACTTTAGAGAAAGACAGGAGCAAGGGGCAAAACACGTTTAGGCTTGACGAAACAAAACAAACTGGCAACCGACAAACAGAGAACACAGGTATAAATACACAGGGGATAATGGGGAAGATGGGCTACACCTGGAGGGGGTGGAGACAATCACAAAGACAGGTGAAACAGATCCGGGTGTGACATCAAGATTGTTTAAAAGCATTCCAGGTGAAGCTGTCATCAAGGCAAAGGGTGGCTACACTGAAGAATCTCAAATATAATATATATATATATATATTTGGTTAAATACTTTCTTGGGGACCTGAATATTAACTGGTTTTCATCAAGCTGTCCGCTTAAGAGGAAGCTTCTCACTGTAACCAGTGCCTGTAACCTGGTTCAGGTTATTAATCAACCTACCAGGGTGTTTACAAACACTACAGGAACAAGATCATCCACATGTATTGATCACATATTTACTAATACTGTAGAACTCTGTTATAAAGCTGTATCCGTACCCATTGGATGCAGTGATCACAATATAGTGACTATATCTAGGAGAACCAAGATTCCAAAAGCTGGACCTAAAATAGTATATAAGAGATCATACAAAGGTTTTTGCTGTGACTCTTATGTTAATCATGCACCTTTTAAGAAACTGAGAACTGTTAAAGCTCCATGGATTGATGAGGATTTGAAAAACTGTATGGTTGTATGTTATGATGACTCAACCATATACTGTACGTGTCAGCAACCACAGCTAATTAAGTCACTGAAACCCTTAACAAGGAGTTGCAATCAATTTTGGAATTGGTGGCCAGTAATAAACTGGTCCTGAACAGCTCTAACACTAAGAGCATTGTATTTGGTACAAAATCATTCTCTATGCTCTAGACCTCAGCTGAATCTGTTAATGAATGGAGTGGCTGTTGATCAAGTTGATGATAATTAATAACTTGGTGTAAAAATGGGGAGAGCTATGTCCGTAATAAAGAGATGTTCTGCTTTTTTGACACCACACTCCACAAAAGCAAGTCCTGCAGGCTCTACTTTGGTCTTATCTTGATTTTTGTCGGGCCATGTGGTCAAGTGCTGCTAAAAAAAGAGCTGCAGCTGGCCCAGAACAGAGTGGCACATCTTGCTCTTCATTGTAATCAGAGGGCTAATATAAATACTATGCATGCCAGTCTCTCTTGGCTAAGAGTTGATGAGAGACTGACTGCATCACTTCTTTTTATAAGAAACATTCATGTGTTGAAAATTCCCCACCAGCCATGCCACCAGGGGTCTTTTCATAGTCCCCAAATCCAGAACAAATTTAAGAAAGCGTACAGTATTATATAGAGCCATTATTTCATGGAACTCCCTTCCATCTCATATTGCTCAGATGAACAGCAAACCTGGTTTAAAAAAAAAAAGATAAAGCAACACCTTACAGCACAACGCCTATCCCTTATTTGACTTTGATGTTTTGTGTGTGTGTATTGTTATGTAGGTTATGTACGCCATTTTTAAACGTTTGCAGTTCTGTCCCTGAGCGGTTCATGTCTATTAATGTTCTGTATTATGTCATGTTTCATGTTCTGTGTGGACCCCAGGAAGAGTAGCTGAGGCTTTCGCAAAAGCTAACGAGGATCCTAATAATATACCAAATACCCAAAATGATGCAGTGTTTTGTCAAAGTAGGAGGTGTGTGTGTGTGTGATATAGATATATTGTTGTTGATGATGATGACGATGATGATGATGATGATTAGCGTGGCAATGCCCATATCCATCATCTTCTTTGTGAGTGTAATTAGTCACTCTCAGCTTTGCAGCGTGAACTAGCTCCAGTGAGTGAGGGAGAGAAGGAGAGAATTGGGCCCTCAGGGAGTGTATTGTGAGTTCCTTGTTGTACACACTAACAGAAATATTATCTCTCTCTCTCTCGCTCTCTCTCTCTCTCTCTCTCTCTCAAACACACACTCATGCACACATACACACTCACACAGACAAAGACACACACAAACACACATACGCAGACATACACACATGACACACTGTGCTCTGGGACATGTTTACCCAAGGTCTTACAGCCATTAGCTGGCAGGCCCTGCATATAATGCGACAGTAATGTGAAACAGAGCTCACCGGGCCGTGCAGCACGGAGGAGAAAGGAAGAATGAGCAAAAACCCTGACCAGGGCTCCATCTCAATACTCTACCGTGGCTTCCTCTTCAGGTCTCCTTACGCTAATCTGCTCTGAGATGAAGGATCTGGACAGGTAAAGGCAAGTGCCTGTTAGAGGTCAACCAAATTGCTGTCATCTGTTCTGTGTTTTCAGAAGAGAACAGTGCAGATGATAGTGAGAAGACTAGGAGAGAAAGCCACTGTACACTATTGAGATACAGCCCGGGTCTACAAACCCTCCAGTCTGAAATAAAGACAGGGGTCAGGAAAGGGCTCTGCTTCTATGTTTCAGAGGATCAAATACTCCCTTATTTACACTCACCCCTTAGCACTAATGGATGGAAAGGTGGATAGATAGTGTTTTTTCCCCCTCTATAATGTATTCAGTGGGCAGATCCTCTTTCCTCTCCTCTCTCTGTGTTTGGTTGGTTGGGAATGTCCCCTGCCCATGGGGTATGTGGAGCAGCCCACCCCCCACTGAGTAGAGAGCCTGCTTTTTGGTCCAGCTGGACCGTCACTCCCCCACTTAAGCAGTTTTGTAAAGCTTGGATCCTCAAAAGCACCAAAACCTGCCTCATCAGAGAGGAGAGGGAGAGGAGGAGGAGGGAGGGGGCAGGAGAACCAGTAATGTTGAGAGAGATTTTGGGAAAAGGAAGGGGTTTGGAGAGGTACACTACATGACCAAAAGTATGTGGACACCTGCTCGTTGAACGTCGCATTCTAAAATCATGGGCATTAATATTGAGTTGGTCCCCCCTTTGCTGCTCTTCTGGGAAGGCTTTCCACTAGATGTTGGGACATTGCTGCAGGGACTTGCTTCTATTTAGCCACAAGAGCATTAGTGAGGACATGTACTGATGTTGGATGATTAGGCGTTCCAATTCATCCCAAAGGTGTTCGATGTGGTTGAGGTCAGGGCTCTGTGCAGACCAGTCAAGTTCTTCCACACTGATCTCGACAAACCATTTCGGTATGGACCTCACTTTATGCACGGGGGCATTGTCATGCTGGAACAGGAAAGGGTCTTCCCCAAACTGTTGCCACAAAGTTCGAAGCACAGAATTGTCTAGAATTGATTGTATGCTGTAGCATTAAGACTTCCCTTCACTGACGTTGCTTCAGAGGCAATTTTAAACTAGGTAGTGTGTTGCAACCGAGGACAGATGGTTATGTGCTACGTTTTTCAGCACTCAGCGGCCCCATTCTGCGAGCTTGTGTGGTCCACTTGAGGGGTCCCTCGAGGCCTGGCTTTAAATTATTATAATACATTTTTGAAAAAGTTGTACACCCTTTTTCTCCCCAATTACGATCTTGTCTCATCGCTGCAACTCCCCAACAGGCTCGGGAGAGGCGAAGGCCGAGTCAGGCGTCCTCCGAAACATGACCCGCCAACCTACGCTTCTTAACACCCGCTCGCTTAACCCAGAAGTCAACCCCAGACTGTAGTGACGCCGCAACACTGCGATGCATTGCCTTAGACCGCTGTGCCACTCGGGAGACGAGGCCTGACTTTTCTAGTTTTAAAGAGATTCTCCGGTAGTTTTGTATACTTTTTAGCCAGTCGTTCTGAAAGTAGTGCTTTCAAACCAAAAGTGGTCCCCGAAAATTGATATTTGCACTACATCATTGTTCTTTCTCTCGTTCTGCTGTTTATGCATCTTGCTAGCTGTCACTCAAATGGCGAAGGTCTGAAGTTCATTGGCTATAACTGAAATTGCTAGGGGGCTGGCCCAAGTGGGGGAAAATGTAGGTAAAATGTCGCAGCATAAATTCCAGAAAAATTGTTGCTTTCAAACCAATGATTTTGTGGCTAGATTACACTTATTCTGCTTATATATTATGCATGTATGAACTACACACACCCAGCCCAAAGCAGGTGGTTTAAAAAATGCTTACTTGACCCCAAAGTTCAGGAGCATGATTTTGATGAAAACCGGTTCAGTCTGCCAACATTGTCTGCAGCCATACTCGATATAGGCCTAGCCAGTATTCTGTGTCGGTAATGTCTTTTTAATTTAAAGGTCTATAACTGGAGTGGGATGTACTAATACGAGTCGCTGCGATTGCCATGCCTATCTGGTAGAACATTTTCATTCGCTAAGCCCTTGCTTTGGCGGTACTACACTCGCCCCGCTTCAACAAAGACCTTGGCACCCTCTTGCGATACCAATGCCCTCCGCTAGCCTCCATTGCCAAGTGAGGAGACAACAAAACTGAGTGTCATCCAAGCATCTTGTCATTGTAAACACAGCCATTATTATTATATATTTTTTATATTCATATTGAGTGATTTTTTTTCCCTCTCTTCTCTTTTCAGGGTGAGCCAGCAGCCGAAAACGAGCAAACGTGAGGATGGCGAGAAACCAGAGGGACTGCGAATGATTTGGTAGGTGAGTGCAAAATCAGGGATACAGGCTGATGCTTGATCATCCTGATCCTCAGGGCCTGATTCTGCTCTGATCTGATGAGGAGGGGAGTTTGAGTTACCAGGATATTCCTTCATTGCCATGGCATGGTCAATGGTAAGGCTTAGAAACCATAATGGGTTTTGGGATGGTCTTTGCCAAGTACACTCTTGGAAAAAAGGTGCTATCTAGAACCAAAATAGGTTATTTACCTGTTCTCGTAGGATGACCCTTAGAAGAATCCCTTTTGGTTTCAGGTATAACCCTTTTTGGTTCCATGTAGAACCTTTTCCACAGAACGTTCTACATGGAACCTAAAAGAGTTCTACCTGAAACCAAAAAGGGTTATTCTATGGGGACAGCTGCATAACTCTTTTGGAACCCTTTTTCTAGGAGTGTAGTGGCATCCTATCACGATTAACTGGATATCTTAGTTTCAGAAATCTTCCCAGCAAAGCATACAGTAACACTAAAGGTCCTCTAATTATCAAATCAAATCAGTTTGCGCTGAATACAACAGGTGTAGACCTTAACATGCAATGCTTACTTACAAGCCCTTAACAAACAATGCAGTTCAAGAAAGAGTTATGGAAATATTTACTAAATAAACTAAAGTAAAAAATAATAAAAAGTGACACAATAAAATAATAACGAGGCTATATACAGGGTGTACCGGTACAGAGTCAATGTGCCGGGGTACAGGTTAGTTTGTACATGTAGGTAGAGAGAACAGTCTATGACTTGGGTGACTGGCGTCTTTGACAACTTGTTGGGCCTTCCTCTTTCACCGCCTAGTATATAGATTATGGATGGCAGGAAGCTTGGCCCCAGTGATTTCTGGGCCGTATGCACTACCCTCTGTAGCTCCTTTCAGTCAGATGCAGAGGAGTTGCCATACCAGGCGGTGAAGCAACCGGTCAGGATGCTCTCGATGGTGCAGCTGTATAACCTTTTGAGGATCTGGGGACCCATGCCAAATCTGTTCAGTCTTCTGAGGTGGAAAAGGTGTTGTAGGGCGGCGCACAATTTGCCCAGTGTTGTCTGTTTGGCCAGTGTAGGCCATCATTGTGAATAAGAATTTGTTATTAACTGGCTTGCCTAGTTAAATAAAGGTTCAATAAAAAAATTGGACCATGATAGTTTGTTGGTGATGTGGACACCAATGATCTTGAAACTCTCGACCCGCTCCACTACAGTCAACACCACACCGTCGATGTTAATGGGGGCCTGTTCGACCTGCCTTTTCCTGTAGTCCACGATCAGCTCCTTTGTCTTGCTCACATTGAGGGAGAGGTTGTTGTCCTGGCACTACACTGCCAGGTCTCTGACCTCCTCCCTATAGGCTGCCTCATCGTTGTCGGTGATCAGGCCTACTCCTGTCGTGAATGGCCACGCAGTCGTGGGTGAACATGGAGTACAGAAGGGGACTAAGCACACACTCCTGAGGGATCCCCGTGTTGAGGATCAACTTGGCAGATGTGTTGTGGCCTACCCTTACAACCTGGGGGTGGCCCGTCAGGAAGTCCAGGATCCAGTTGCAGAGGAAGGTGTTTAGTCCCAGGGTCCTTAGCTCAGTGATGAGCTTTTGTGGGCACTATGATGTGGAACGCTGAGCTGTAGACAATGAAGAGCATTCTCACATAGGTGTTCCTTTTGTCCAGGTGGGAAAGGGCAGTGTGCAGTACGGTTGTTACTCATTGTGGAAGTATGATTAGGTAACAAATCTTGAAGCAGAAAAAACGAGTATTATGTTCAAGTATTCTACTTTTGTTTACTAAGCAGGTTAGTGTTGTTTATAGTTAGTCCCTCTATAGGTAATGTAATTTTCTTTTGCTCTTTGATAGCAATACATTTCTCCTCATTTTTTGTGTTGTCCCCTCTGTAATGGTGCTGCTGTGTTTGACAGATGAGTAATAGCTAACGATAGTTCCATACTGCAGTCCCCTGGGACACAGCTCAGGTCAACTGATTAAAAAGGTAACAAGTTGGTTTAATAGATGTATGTTTTGCTCTGCAATATGTGACCTTTTCCTCCAGACCCCAGGAGGGAGTCATTATATAAATAACAGATTGTGACATTGAATGGTGAATGCTTCCCATCCCAACCCACTGGGGAAAAACTGGCTTAGTCAATGTTGTTTCCATGTCATTTCAACAACAAAATTATATGTAATGATCTTGAATCAGCATGGAAAACTGATTGGATTTGCAAAAAGTAATCAACGTAAGGTAATTGTGTTTTTTTTTCACTCAACTTTTTACCTAAATCCAATGACAAGGTGTATTTATTTTTTGTTGGTTTCACACTGAATTAATGTTAGTTGACAACAACCAAATGTAAATCAAAACTAGACGTTGAACTGACGTCTGGGCTCGGTGGGAAGTTGTCTTAGCCTTGATGTGGTGTTGACTCAAGCAGCATGTTAATTAAGCTCACTTTATTGAACAAGACAAGTAAGACTTAGTACACATCCTCTCAGAGGCTCAACTTAGCTTGTTTGGCACCACCCTCAGACAATTCTCATTTGTACAACAGATCCTGATGGATTGAAGCTAATTAGCATGCTATTTGGATTGTTTGTCTGGGTTGATAGATCAGCTATGCAACTAGCAGACAGATTAGTAACATTACTTGCGTCACCCTTGTTTTTTGTACATTTTATGGTAGTTGAAGTGTGTGTGTGTGAGTGTGAGTGAGTGTGTGTGTGTGTGTGTTTCAGTATAATGTGTGTCTGTGTGCTCCTCTTGTCTGTTACTAATTGGCTAAAAGCAGAACCACCAGGAGCTCAGCTGTAGTGCAATAACAAACATCAGTGGCATTGCTTAAATGTCCCCGAGCGCATTTGAAAGGTAAACCTGGCGGAACACAAAACAATAGCACCGGTGCATACTGAACGGGGCACAGGGCATGAGAGAGCACCTGGAGCTCAATTAGTTGTTATTAACTTAATAAAGGCACTCTATGGTGGGAATGACACTCCTCCATCCCCACAGGGCCACAGGCTTGATGTCTGGATTGCTCAGTTAACTGTTCTGCGTCTCTGGATCTCTTTTTTATTTTTTCTCCACTCCTCTGAAGGTGTACAGTAGTTATATGCTGTAACACAAATGCATGTAGTTGTTACTGTACCATGGTAATCCACACACACACACACACACACACACACACACACACACACACACACACACACACACACACACACACACACACACACACACACACACACAGGATGCACACAGGACATACAACTGGGGCGTTTGTCCTTGCCTATGTGATAGAGCTCTTTGGACATTGATTGTGAAATGAAATGAGTACAATTGGCCCAGCATCGTCCGAGTTTGGGCGGTGTAGGCCGTCATTGCAAATAAGAGTTTGTTCTTAACTGACTTGCCTAGTTAAATAAAGGTTAAACATAATATATATATTTTTTTTAAGTAGGGAGATATATACACTAGGGGCCAAAAGTTTGGAATATTAGTCATTCAAGGGTTGTTCTTTATTTGCACTACTTTTTACATTGTAGAATAAAAGTGAAGACATCAAAACTATGACATAACACATATGGAATCATGTAGTAACCAAAAAAGTGTTAAACAAATCAAAATATATTTTATATTTGAGATTCTTCAAATAGCCACCTTTTCCTTGATGACATCTTTGCACACACGTTTCCATCAGTCTTGAAGGAGTTCCCACATATGCTGAGCACTTGTTGGCTGCTTTTCCTTCACTGTGGTCTGACTCATCCCAAACCATATCAATTTGGTTGAGGTTGGAACCAAAAATCGCAAATTTGGACTCCAGACCAAAGGACAAATTTCCACCGGTCTAATGTCCATTGCACGTGTTTCTTGGCCCAAGCAAGTCTCTTCTTCTTATTGGTGTCCTTAAGTAGTGGTTTCTTTGCAGCAATTCGACCATGAAGGCCTGATTCACTCAGTCTCCTCTGAACAGTTGATGTTGAGATGTGTCTGTTACTTGAACTCTGTAAAGCATTTATTTGGGCTGCAATCTGAGGCTGGTAACTCTAATGAACTTATCCTCTGCAGCAGAGGTATTTTTGGGTCTTCCATTCCTGTGGCGGTCCTCATGAAGCTGGTTGAGAGAATACCATGAGAGTGCAAAGCTGTCATCAAAAATACACTTTTTTTGGTTACTACATGATTCCATATGGGATATGTCATAGTTTTGAGGTCTTCACTTTTATTATATAATGTAAAAAATAGTGCAAATAAAGAAAAACCCTGAAAATGAGTAATATTCCAAACCTTTGGCCCCCAGTGTATTTATACTGAAACATATCAATTGCGTCGTGCCCCCAAACCCTCCCACCCCCTCTCCTCAGCCTGATACAATGAAAAATACACAATACAAACAAAGCCTTCAGAAAGTATTCATACCTCTTGACTTATTCCACATTTCTTGTGTTATAGTCTGAATTCAAAATGGATTTAACTGATATTTTTTTCTCACCCATCTACACACAATACCCCATAATGACAAAGTAAAAACGTGTTTTTAGAAATTCTTGCACATTAACTGAAAAATAAATACAGAAATATAGAATTTACTTAAGTATTCACACCCCTTACTCAATACATGTTAGAATCACATTTGGCAGTGATTACAGCTGTGAGTCTATCTGGGTAAGTCCCTAAGAGCTTTGCACACCTGGATTGTACAATTATTTGTTTAAATATTCTTCATGTTCTGTCAAGTTGGTTGTTGATAATTGCTAGACAGCCATTGTCAAGTCTTGCCACAGATGTTCAAGACAATTTAAGTCAAAACAGTAACTAAGCCACTCAGGAACATTCAGTGTTGTCTTGGTAAGCAACTCCAGTGTACATTTGGCCTTGTGTTTTAGGTTACTGTCCTGCTGAAAGGTGAACTCATCTCCCAGTGTCTGTTGGAAAGCAGACTGAACCAGGTTTTCGTCTAGGATCTTGCCTGTATTATTCTTTTTCTTTCTATTCTAAAAACTCCCTAGTCCTTGCCGATGA
This sequence comes from Thymallus thymallus, assembly GCA_023634145.1. Classification (NCBI taxonomy): domain Eukaryota; kingdom Metazoa; phylum Chordata; class Actinopteri; order Salmoniformes; family Salmonidae; genus Thymallus; species Thymallus thymallus. The sequence continues at coordinate 38,045,840 of CM042414.1, read as the reverse complement.
CAAGCATACCCGTAACATGATGGAGGCACCACCATGCTTGAAAATATGAAGAGTGGTACTCAGTGATGTGTTGTGTTGGATTTGCCCCAAATATTACGCTTTGTATTCTGGACATGAAGTGCATATTTTTGCCAAATGTTTTGCAGTTTTACCTTAGTGCCTTATTGCAAACAGGATTCATGTTTTAGAGCAACTACAATGTTGTTGATCCATTCTCAGTTTTCAGCCATTAAACTCTGTTTCAACTGTTTTAAAGTCATCATTGGCCTCATGTTGAAATCCCTGAGTGGTTTCTTTCCTCTCTGGCAACTGGGTTAGGAAGGACGCCTGTATCTTTGTAGTGACTGGCTGTATTGATACACCATCCAAAGGGTAATTAGTAACTTAACCATGCTCAAAGGGATATTCAATGCTTGCTTCTTTTTTTCCCTTCTTTCTGAGGCATTGGAAAACCTCCCTGGTATTTGTGTTTAAATCTGTGTTTGAAATTCACTGCTGAGGGACACACAGATTATTGTATATGTGGAGCAGAGATGGGGTAATCATTCAAAAATCATGTTAAACACTATTATTGCCATAACAAAGAGGTTGAATACTTATTGACTCAAGACATTTCAGCTTTTCATTCTTTATTAATTTGTAAACATGTCTAATAACATTTTTTCCACTTTGACATTATTTGTTATTGTGTGTAGGCCAATGACACAGTATTTAAATTTAACCCATTGTAAATTCAGGCTGTAACACAACAAAATGTGAAAAAAGTCAAGGTGTGTGAATACTTTCTGACAAAAACCCACACCCAAGTGGAAAACCAATTAACTTAAATAAGATCCCCAATTACAGGCAACGCAGCGGAGCTGCCTCCAATTGGGGACCACACAACAAAACCAACATAGAGATATCCAGAAAGGTCTCTGGACACTAAACCTGACAACCATAAAGGTTTGACTCACTCATTCATGGCTTTGGATCAAAATGAATAAGTACCAACATTCTTTCTGATAGTCTTTAATAAAGAAATGTTATTCTGCTCAATTATTTGTGACATTGTGGTTACAATGAAGAATGTAAACTAAATTAATCAATGAAATCATATTCATAATAAATTATCAGAGGTGTGTGTTGCAAGCTTGTGATTTGATGATTTTTTGACAATACAAAACATACACATACAAACAACAACTACACATTCAACATTTTGATAATAAAGCATTTAAAGGCTGACACTGGTTGATTTTCATTTTTTTTTAAGTATATGTTATTTCAAGAATTTTTCAAGAGAAAAGTCCAACCCATCTCACTGCACCCTTATATGCCATGTCTTGAGATATGTAGGCAGCCAAATGACTAACTCCACCAATAACTTTAGGACTTTATAACATTCCCAGAAGGCATGGAAAAATGAAAAAATGTACCTGGTAATCTATATTAAATTGCTGCAGGCCTAAGACCTATGGGTTTAACCTTCTGACTGAATGATTATATTGAAGATCAGAAGCCGCCTCTTAATGAGTTCCGAGAGCAGATCCGTTACCCATCAAAATAATATTTATTTATTTAGCCTAATTGTTTTTATGACTACAGACAGTAGGCTATTATTCCTATTTTCATGCATTAATTAATTTGTATGCATGTCTATTCAACATTTGGTTGAAAATAAACCATGCCACGAATTAAGAACAGATAGATATTTTTTTTCTTCACAATACAAAGCGGCACATTAACAACTCAAATTGCTTTAAAGAGCCTTTTAATATTAGACAATAAGAGTGGTCCATTCATCACTGGATTTCTTCAAATGTTTATGTAACTAGTTAGTTAAGAACAAATTCTTATTTACAATGACCGTCTACACCGGCCAAACTCAAATGACGCTGGGCCAATTGTGCACAGCCCTATGGGACTTCCAATCACGGCTGGTTATGATACAGTCTGGATTCAAACCAGGTTGTCTGTAGTGACACCTCTAGCACTGAGATGCAGTGCCTTAGACCACTGCGCCACTTGGGAGCCTTTTCTGTGCAGGAAAATAATGTATCCACTGTGCCTGATCGCAGGCTCGCAGCTGGCTTCTCTCTGAGACCACACAACCATCTGAAGGTGACACTTTATCCTTTGGAACCACACAATTACCATGTGGACACAAGGCCTCTTGAAGCGATAGAGGAAATCAACAAGATCCACAAGTATTCTTTCACAATAGCTGGCCTTATGTTATCTGCAGTTTGAGCTGCACTGTGGTGGATAAAATCCACTCTTCGTTTATATAAAAGGCTGTAAGGAACAAGTATCCTATTTTTCAAAAATTGTCAGTCCACATGTCAAATGTAATTGTGCCATTCTATTTACCCAAGTTCTCTCTCAACTTTTTGCCTGATGGGGGACTCTAGTGCGATAGGAGAGAGACTGACTGAAACATTCAAACCTCCATTCATTTACAAAAGGATAGTCTTAAATTTCGGTTAGGTGTGAAAAATCCCCCATTCGTGCCACAGTTTAGACTACCGATAGATGCTGCGGTCAGTTAGAGTTGAGTGTTACCTTATGGCCAAAAAAAGGCAAACTTGCAATGTATTCGATGCTTAAGTACAAGATACATGATACATAGAGCGGCAGTAAGCATTTCTAACTCAATATCACAGAACAGATTGACCCTAACAAAAAATGCCTCAACCCCTACAAATATATACATTTATTATAATCCACATAATAATTCAAACTAAATTAGCTGTAGTGAGAGGAGAGACTGCATGCTAAAGACAATCAGAAAGAATGTATCTTTAACCCTGCATTATAATATAATTTATTTTGAACGAAAGCCAGGAATGAGTGAGTCACTCAGCCCTGTGCTGTTCCTGCTTCTGTTGGCTATTTGAGTGTTTGTTTAATATCCTACTGATTCTGTGATCACCAAGCCTCATGCAACCGCAAAATATCGGATGAAGTAATTTCACAAATGTGGCTGTTTTTAAACTCTGCTATCCTGTATTAACCTCTACAGGATCGTGTCCCGTCCTCGGGATGCTTGAGCTAACGTGCGCTAATGTGATTAGCATGACATTGTAAGTAACAAGAACATTTCCCAGGACATAGACATATCTTATATGGGCAGAAAGCTTAAATTATTGTTCATCTAACTGCACTGTCCAATTTACAATAGCTATTACAGTGAAATAATACCATGCTATTGTTTGAGGAGAGTGCACAGTTTTGTATTGAAAATGTATCAATAAACCAATAGGCAGATCTGGGCAGACTTGATACAACATTTTGAACATTAATGCAATGTTTCATTGGATATGTCTAAAATGTTGCACATGCACTACTAAGTAGTATTATGTCCTTTCTCTTGCATTTCAAAGATGATGTGACAAAAAATTTTTAACAAATAAACGCATGTTATTTTCTTTGTATTATCTTTTGCCAGATCTAATGTGTTATATTCTCCAACATTCATTTCACATTTCCACAAACTTCAAAGTGTTTCCTTTCAAATGGTATCAAGAATTTGCATATCCTTGCTTCAGGTCCTGAGCTACAGGCAGTTAGATTTGGGTATGGCATTTTAGATGAAAATTGAAAAAAAGTGTCCAATCCTTTTTTTTCTTCATTAGAACAGACTCTCTGGTATTACTTAAACTTTATTTAGTATTGTTTACACTGTTCCAAACTTGCAGATACATTATTTTGTAATCTAACAGCACCGGTTTGTCATGAAACAGTATCTACTGCACTTTTGATTATGATTTTACACCAGGCCTAATTCACATGAAATGCCTAAAATACTTATATCCACTAGGCTAATAAATAATTAAATGTAATTTACCTATATCATGTTAATTCAAGTTATCCCTTTGGAGCACATGCAAAAGCGATTTAAGTCTACTCCCGACCGGTCTCGTTGTACAGAGCCATATTTTCCCTGAGGCATAGACTACTGTAAAATGCATTTTCTTGGAATAGAAACATAATAATATTAATCAAATTGAATTAAGCTACATTTCTAATAGTATAAACAGCACAACAAGTACAATAATACTTTACAAACAAATTATAATCAATCCCATATACAGTTGAAGTCGGAAGTTTACATACACTTAGGTTTAAGTCATTAAAACAAATGTTCAACCACTCCACAGATGTTATGTTAACAAACTATAGTTTTGGCAAGTCGGTTAGGACATCTACTTTGTGCATGACACAAGTAATTCTTCCAACAATTGTTTACAGACAGATTATTTCTCTTATAATTCACTATATCACAATTCCAGTGGTTCAGAAGTTTACATACACTAAGTTGACTGTGCCTTTAAACAGCTTGGAAAATTCCAGATAATGATGTCATGGCTTTAGAAGCTTCTGATAGGCTAATTGACATAATTTCAGTCAATTGAAGGTAAACCTGTGGATATATTTCAAGGCCTAACTTCAAACTGAGTGCCTCTTGACTTGACATCATGTGAAAATCCAAAGAAATCAGCCAAGGTCCTGAAGGTACCACGTTCTTCTGTACAAACAATAGTACGCAAGTATAAACACCATGGGACCACGCAGCCTTCATTCCGTTCAGGAAGGAGACACGTTCTGTCTCCCCGAGATGAACGTACTTTGGTGCGAATAGTGCAAATCAATCCCAGAACAACAGCAAAGGACCTTGTGAAGATGCTGTAGGAAACAAGTACAAAAGTATATATATCCACAGTAAAACGAGTCCTATAACGACATAACCTGAAAGGCTGCTCAGCAAGGAAGAAGCCACTGCTCCAAAACCGCCATAAAAAAGCCAGACTACGGTTTGCAGATGCACATGGGGACAAAGATCATACTTTTTGGAGAATTGTCCTCTGGTCTGATGAAGAAAAATTAGAACTGTTTGGAGGAAAAAGGGGGAGGATTGCAAGCCGAAGAACACCATCCCAACCGTGAAGCCCGGGGATGGCAGCATCATGTTGTGGGGGTGCATTGCTGCAGGAGGCACTGGTGCACTTCACAAAATAGAGGGCATCATGAGGAAGGAAAATTATGTGGATACATTGAAGCAACATCTCAAGGCATCAGTCAGGAAGTTAAAGCTTGGTCGCAAATGGCTTAAGGACAACAAAGTCAAGGTATTGGAGTGGCCATCACAAAGCCCTGACCTCAATCCTATTGAACATTTGTGGGCAGAACTGAAAAAGCATGTGCGAGTAAGGAGGCCTACAAACCAGACTCAGTTACACCAGTTCTGTCTGGAGGAATGGGACAAAATTCACCCAACTTATTGTGGGAAGCTTGTGGAAGGCTACCCGAAACGTTTGGATAAAGATTAAAATCTCATTGTTCAATGTCTCAACCAGAAATGTCCCACCTTTCCACCTTGAAATGACGTGGTGTGCCCAGTGGGATGAAAGGACATCAGACTACAACACCAGAAATTGGGCAGGAATTGAGAGACATATACACAATATGTGTGGAAGTGGAAGAAAGGCAGTATTGACAGATGGTGTGTGTGTTTGTGTGTGTGTGATGTGGGTTTGAATGAGCCTGCGTGCGTGCAGACTGTGAATTTACCTTGACAACTTTTTTCGCTGTGACCCTGCATGTGTTTCAGGGACAGCTGTCCTAAAGAGCTCTCCGTCCGACAATCGTGTCTGAAGAGGCCAATCGGAATTACTGCGCCTCATTTGTCAGGAAAATGTGTAGCTCGGGGGATCGGCCGGGTGCTCCGGCTCTGTGGCTGGCTCAACGCTGTAGACAAAGCCTGTGGATATGATCCTGGCTCATTTGTTTAGTGAATGGGCTGCCCTGCGGACACGTTACATGGTTATGTTCATGCTCCGATGGCCACATTGCCATCCCTGACACTGGCTGGAAGTAGGCCATCGTCAACCACTCCAGTGGCAGAAGTTGAGAAATGTCATACATATCGAAATAGCCTCAAGTAAAAGAGTGTGGTGGGATTTTGAATATGATTGAGTGTGTGGTTGTATTTGAGAATGTAAGGTACTTCACCGTAGATGTCTAGCAATGTACATACATAGCAACAGAGATGAGCAGAAAAGTTTCCATTGATCATACGTTGCTTCTACTGAACAAAAATATAAACGCAACATGTAAAGTGTTGGTCCCAATTCTTACTGACAGTTGTGGCTGCTTCACGTGATGTATTGTTGTCTCTACCTTCTTGCCCTTTGTGCTGTTGTCTGTGCCCAATAATGTTTGTACTGTGTTTTGTGCTACTACCATGTTGTGTTGCTACCATGCTGTGTTGTCATGTGTTGATGCCATGCTGTGTTGTCTTGTGTTGCTGCCTTGCTCTGTGGTCTTTATTTATGTAATGTTGTGGTGTCTCTCCTGTTGTGATGTGTGTATTGTCCTATATTTTATGTAATATATTTATTTATTTTATAATCCATCCACCTGACAGGTGTGGCATATCAAGAAGCTGATTAAACTGCATGATCACTAGACAGGTGCATCTTGTAACTGGGGACAAAAAAGTCCAATCCAAAATGTGTAGTTTTGTCACACAACACAATGCCTCAAGTTGAGGGAGCGTGCAATTGGCATTCTGACTGTAGGAATGTCCACCAGAGCTGTTGCCAAAGAATTTAATGTTAATTTCTCTAACATAAACCACCTCCAATGTTGTTTTAGAGAATTTGGCAGTGTGTCCAACCGGCCTCACAACCGCAGACCACATGTAACGACGCCAGCCCAGGACCTCCACATCTGATCATCTGAGACCAGCCACCTGGACAGCTGATGAAATTTAGAAATATTTTTGTCTGTATTAAAGCCTTTTTGTGGGAAAAAATGTATTCTGAATGGCTGGGCCTTCCTCCCCAGTGAGAGGGACAGTATCCCAAGTGTGTGGGCCTATGCCTTCCCAGGCCCACCTATGACTGTGCCCTTGCCGAGTCATGTGAAATCCACAGATTAGGGCCTAATGAATGTATTTCAATTGACTCAATCTTAATCCTGTATTGACGCTTTGCCTGTTTGATGGTTCACCTGAGGGCGCAGCGGGATTTCTTATAAGCGTCCGGATTAGTGTTCCGCTCCTTGAAAGCGGCAGGTCTAGCCTCTAGCTCGATGCGGATGTTGCCTGTAATCCATGGCTTCTGTTTGGGATATGTGCGCACGGTCACTGTGGGGACGATGTTGTCGATGAATTTATTAGTTAGATAGATAGATAGATAGATAGATAGATAGATAGATAGATAGATAGATAGATAGATAGATAGATAGATAGATAGATAGATAGATAGATAGATAGATAGATAGATAGATAGATAGATAGATAGATAGATAGATAGATAGATAGATAGATAGATAGATAGATACTTTATTGATCCCAGAGGGGTTTGTCAAGCAGTTACAACAAAATATAGGGCAGGTGCAAAATGCCAGTATGCAAATACACAAAAGACAGATACACGATACATGCAGCAGTATGAAAAAGTATAGAAATACAAGATAAAAATAGACATTGCATAGTATGGGTGGTTGGCTGAATATGTACACTATACATTGGTGGATTTTGGATGGTTAACTATACTATACATGTCGATGGCAGAGAAATACTTCAATAGCTAAAAATGCATATGATATGAGTGAGGGTAATAATAGTTTACTTAATAGACAGACTGGTTAAATGAACAGGTAAGTTAATATTTTGCATGGTTAAATTAGCTGTACAGGTAAATATACAGTTATATTTACAGGTAAGTGAATACTTGCATGGTTACATAAACTATACAGGTAAATGACAGAAAGAGATACTTAAATAGCTAAATGTGTGTATGATATAATTTGGGGTAATAATAGTAATTCCCTTAAAATACAGTCCTTAGTGCGCAGGGTTTAATTACAGATAACTGCACGTATTGCACATTCGATATACTAAAAGCAATGAAAAAAGATGCAACTGACAGGATACTAATATGCATTCCTGAGTGAATGACTACGTAAGTTAAGTCCATGAATGACTTGCAATATTGCACGTGATATGATATAACAACTGTACATAAGTATGTATATACAGACCTGAATGAATAAATAAGTCCTGAGTGAATGAGTGATTACGGACCAGAGTTACTCACAGATGGATGCATAATTGTTAAACTAGGTCCTAGCACCCCAACAGTTCCAGGTCTGTGTGCCGACGTCACGGCACCCCGGTGAGGCATTATATAGTCTAATAGCCGCCGGCAGGAAGGACCTCATGTAGCGCTCTCTGGCACACCGTGGTGGGATCAGTCTGTGACTGAAGGTGTTCCTCTGCGTCATAACCATGGCATGCAGAGGGTGGGTGACGTTGTCCATGATGGCCAGCAGTTTGGCCAGGATCCGTCTCTCCGCCACCTCCTCTAGAGTGTCAAGGCTCATCCCCAGGACAGAACTAGCCTTCCTGATCAGCTTATTTACCCGAGAAGCATCACCGGCTTTTATGTTGGCTCCCCAGCACACCACTGCAAAAAAGATGGCACTGGCACCACAGACTGGTAGAAGGTATGCAGTAGTTTACTGCACACGTTGAAGGACCTGAGAGTCGGCTCTGGCCCTTTTTGTACAGGGCCCCAGTTTTACCAGCCCATTACAGCCAATTGTCCATATGGACTCCCAGGAACCATTTCCACATCCATCCCCTGTATAGGGACTGCAGTCAGTTGTGCCTTGGTTCTCCTGAAGTCCACCATCATCTCCCTTGTTTTGTTGATGTTGAGCTGAAGGTGGTTCTGCTCACACCACAACACAAAGTCACTGATTTTTCCTGATGCACCCTACAATTGCGGAGTCATCCGAGAACTTCTGTAGGTGGCATGTTTCAGAGTTATATCTGAAGTCCGAGGTGTAGAGGGTGAACAGGAAGGGGGACAGGACCGTTCCCTGGGGGGCCCCTGTGTTGCTCACTGCCCATTCTGACACACAGCTCTGTAGTCGCACAAATTGTGGCCTACCGGTCAGGTAGTCCGTGACCCAGGAGACTAAGGGTGCTTCCACTTTCATCCTCTTCATCTTCTCACCCAGTAGCAGGGGCTGAATGGTATTGAAGGCACTGGAGAAGTCAAAAAACATAATCCTCACAGTGCAATCTGCGTTGTCCAGGTGAGAGTAGGCCCTCTGCAGAAGGTATATGATTGCATCATCCACCCCAATGTTAGCGCAACAGGTCTGAAGTCATTCAGGACAGTGGGGTGTGCCTTCTTGGGCACTGGGACGAGGCAGGATGTTTTCCACAGCACAGGGACCCTTTCTAGGCTCAGGCTAAGGTTGAAGGGACGCTGGAGTATTCCACACAGTTGGTCAGAACAGACCCTAAGCACCCTTGGGCTGATGCCATCAGGGCCCGCCGCTTTCCACTAATATAGTCTCTCCAGCTCTCTCTTCACTTGGTTGGTGGTGAAAGCCAGCCCAGGTGGGGAGGTGGGGGGAAGGGGGGTGTTGAGGATCAGTCCAGAGGGTGCAGGGGTGGAGGTGGGGTCGCTGATTGTCTCAACAGAGGTGTTGTGAGCAAAGTGGGGGTCGGACAGCCGTGAGGGTGTGTGTCCTGGGGAGCTGAAAAATTGGTTCAGCTCATTGGCTCTGTCCTGGGTCCCCTCCGTCTGCCCACTGTTTGACTTTTTTTACACCAGTTCTGTCAGAAGGAATTCAAAATTCACACAACTTGTTGTGGGAAGCTTGTGGAAGGCTACCTGAAACGTTTGACCCAAGTTAAACAATTTAAAGGCAATGCTACCAAATACTACTTGAGTGTATGTAAACTTTTGACCTACTAGGAATGTGATGAAAGAAATAAAAGCGAAAGTCATTCTCTCTACTATTACTCTTACATTTCACATTCTTAAAATAAAGTGGTGATCCTAACTGACCTAAGACAGGGAATTTTTACTAGGACTAAATGTCAGGAATTGTGAAAAACTGACTTTAAATGTATTTGGCTAAGGTGTATGTAAACTTCCGACCTCAACTGTATTTGGTTAAGAGGCTGTAAAATGGAAGCCATCCCCTCTGTTTTTGGATTGTATTGTATGTTGCTTTAGTAAAGTTTTCTTCTCTTACATTGATACCAGCATCCTATACATATGTTTCAAGAATAAATATCTATATCTATATCTATATCGTCAATTGAAATTAGTATTGCACAGCAGGAACTCTTAAAGTGTATATTGTGTATTTAAGTTAAAATAATTGGCTCCCCCATTAATAAGACTTGTATTCCCTAATTTATGATTCAGTAACTGGGACCTTTTACAGTAAACTATGCTTGACCTCTGGAATATGCATTTCATCATGCTGTGTGGATGAATTGCCAGTATTTGAGCACACAATATATACACTTCACACACATCATGCATGCAGATAATTTCAATGGAAGTATAATTCATTTCTCTCTCCCAATCCCAGCTCTCAAGCAGCCCTCCTCTTTATCGCTCCACCAGTTTAAGGAATGGAAATGCAATACAAGAAAGGCAGTTTAAATTTTGTATTCCCACAAAACACTGACAGAGATTTATTTATACATTAATTTCTCAGAAGCTGTACTGTTTGAGGGGTCCTATTGTATTTATTTATTTATCAATGTATTTAGTATTTCATGCATGGTGTTTTCCAATTATTCTCTACTGGCTTACTCTTCCCAAAACTATTTATAAAAACAGAGGTTAGACTGGTTACCAAAGGAGCTACAAGTATTCACCCCATTGGATTTCTTCACATTATTGTGTTACAAAGTGGGATTCAAATATATTTAATTGTCATTTCTTTGTCAACAATCTACACAAAATACTCTAACTTCAAACAGAAGAAAACAAAACACAATAATATACAGTGGGGAGAACAAGTATTTGATACACTGCCGATTTTGCAGGTTTTCCTACTTACAAAGCATGTAGAGGTCTGTAATTTTTATCATAGGTACACTTCAACTGTGAGAGACGGAATCTAAAACAAAAATCCAGAAAATCACATTGTATGATTTTTAAATAATTAATTTGCATTTTATTGCATGACATAAGTATTTGATCACCTACCAACCAGTAAGAATTCCGGCTCTCACAGACCTGTTCGTTTTTCTTTAAGAAGCCCTCCTGTTCTCCACTCATTACCTGTATTAACTGCACCTGTTTTAACTCGTTACCTGTATAAAAGACACCTGTCCACACACTCAATCAAACAGACTCCAACCTCTCCACAATGGCCAAGGCCAGAGAGCTGTGTAAGGACATCAGGGATAAAATTGTAGACCTGCACAAGGCTGGGATGGGCTACAGGACAATAGGCAAGCAGCATGGTGAGAAGGTAACAACTGTTGGCGCAATTATTAGAAAATGGAAGAAGTTCAAGATGACGGTCAATCTCCCTCGGTCTGGGGCACCATGCAAGATCTCACCTCGTGGGACATCAATGATCATGAGGAAGGTGAGGGATCAGCCCAGAACTACACGGCAGGACCTGGTCAATGACCTGAAGAGAGCTGGGACCACATTCTCAAAGAAAACCATTAGTAACACACTACGCCGTCATGGATTAAAATCCTGCAGCGCACGCAAGGTCCCCCTGCTCAAGCCAGCGCATGTCCAGGCCCCACTGAAGTTTGCCAATGAACATCTGGATGATTCAGAGGAGGAATGGGAGAAGGTCATGTGGTCTGATGAGACAAAAATATAGCTTTTTGGTCTAAACTCCACTCGCCGTGTTTGGAGGAAGAAGAAGGATGAGTACAACCCCAAGAACACCATCCCAACCGTGAAGCATGGAGGTGGAAACATCATTCTTTGGGGATGCTTTTCTGCAAAGGGGACAGGACGACTGCACCGTATTGAGGGGAGGATGGATGGGGCCATGTATTGCGAGATCTTGGCCAACAACCTCCTTCCCTCAGTAAGAGGATTGAAGATGGGTCGTGGCTGGGTCTTCCAGCATGACAACGACCCGAAACACACAGCCAGGGCAACTAAGGAGTGGCTCCGTAAGAAGCATCTCAAGGTCCTGGAGTGGCCTAGCCAGTCTCCAGACCTGAACCCAATAGAAAATCTTTGGAGGGAGCTGAAAGTCCGTATTGCCCAGTGACAGCCCCGAAACCTGAAGGATCTGTATGGAGGAGTGGGCCAAAATCCCTGCTGCAGTTTGTGCAAACCTGGTCAAGAACTACAGGAAACATATGATCTCTTTAATTGCAAACAAAGGTTTCTGTACCAAATATTAAGTTCTGCTTTTCTGATGTATCAAATACTTATGTCATGCAATAAAATGCAAATTAATTACTTAAAAATCATACAATGGGATTTTCTGGATTTTTGTTGTAGATTCCGTCACTCACAGTTGAAGAGTACATATGATAAAAATTACTTCTACATGCTTTGTAAGTGGGAAAACCTGCAAAATCGGCAGTGTATCAAATACTTGTTCTCCCCACTGTACCTTGATTGGAGAAGTATTCACCCCCCTGAGTCAATACATGTTAGAAACACCTTTGGCAGCGATTACAGCTGTGAGTCTTCTTGGATAAGTCTCTAAGAACTTTGTGCTTCTGGACTGTGTACCCACTGTATATGATTTAAAGCTTTGCCTGGTACTTAGAGAGTCGTATTTGCTTTAAAATAATACTTTCATAATCTGTATTCTTTGTTGTGATTGACTGTGAATCTCTACAGAATCTTGGACAGAATCTTGGACAGAATCTTGGACACAAAAAAAGATTTTATAGCAGAGACTAAAAGCAAGATTGTATTTTGAAGGGTGCTTTTGATCCACAACCATAACCTTCAATAACCATATAATTGTGGACGGTATTGTCATGTCAAAGCATCAGTAGGGTGCAACATCACTCAACTCTATTATTTGTTGAACAGTGTCACCAAAAGGTCAGATCTGGCACAATGGCTGTTATTCAATCAATTGTAGATAAAATCTTTCCACATAGAGCTTTCAGAAGTGTCTTTGATTTGCACATTCGCATATCCTGGATTGAGGCAGTTGACACTTGATTTAGGATACTGGCAGTGCCCCATTCAGTTCTGATGGCAATCCTGGCTGAGAAGTCATCCAGCAATTGAAACAGTTTGTTTCTACTTCCACTAATGATGTTGTCGGCTTCTTTTGTTTCTTCCCACCATAGATAAAAACACAATTTGGACTAAAACCTGTTTCTTACAGCATGAGCCTTTATACAGTATGTTCAGATCAGCTCTACAACGTTATTGTTTCCATTCTCTAATACAGCTTCAATGTAAACAAAAAAACATATTAAGTTATTGTGGTGGTAAAGATTATTTGAGGATAGAGAGGTATTAGATATAGAAAAGATTATCTCTCTATCATGGAGAGTCAAGCCTTCCAACTTCTCCTTTTTCTTGTTGCTGTGCTCCCCACTGCCTATGAACCTCGGTACCCATGTTTTGAATCCCATTTTCAAGCTTCCTTAAAATATAACTTTAGCCTTAACGAAGCAATCTTCTTCTCCCCATTAATGTCTAATCATCTTTTCATAACATCGTAGATTGACACAGCATTCTAGTTCTGCCATACGAATGGTCTTTTTTTGTGACATCTTTGTTAAAAATTCATTTTTCTCATTCGATACTCTGAGGGTGGACCCTAATAATGCATTCCCAATAGCCACTTTTTTAGGAACATCCAAACTAAAAAACATTTCCCTTAATTTTCTCTCCTAACCCCTAAGTGTCCAGCTAAGAGGTGCTTAGATCTTAACCCCTATTTGAAGGGCACAATCTCCAGATTATAGATAAATATATCAATGTGTTAATTAGAAAAACCTCTATTAACAATTCGTTTTACTTCTATGAAAATCTATATAAATCAGAATTAAACAACAGTTGGACTGATCCTACAGCCTTCTTAGACTTAACAATCCTGAAGCAGCAGACAAAATAATCACATAAAATAAATGTTAGACATGTAATTATATTTGACGTTTTGGGACAAAGTAGCACCCTTATCTACACAAATGACAACACACGTCACTCAATTCAGTACTTCCTAGTTCCACATATCAAACAGTTATTTAAACAGTTATATTAAAATCGGGAAGATCTTGAGAGTCCGCTTCTGATTACAGATAGCAAAATAATAACAAATCTCATAAGCAATAGAATGGCAAAAGTCTTACCAGACTTGGTACTGTACAGATCAACCAAATACGGTTTATTAAAATTAGACACATACAAACAAATACAAGAACATGTTTTAGTATATAAAAACTAGCCAAAAAACAATGGAGATTTATCAATAATGGTTGTTGATGCCGAAAAGACTTTCGACCGTCTTGAATGGCCTTTTCTATTCAAAACTTTGGATATACATATCCTAAAGCAAAAATATACAAAAATAATACATTATCTGATGAAATTGCTTTAGAAAGGGGCACAAGCCAGGGATGTCCTTTCTCTCCCGTGCTGTTTGCACTGGCATTTGAACCGCTTGCATAAAGAATTAGTCAGGACCCAAACGTAACAGGTATCAGTATTGGTAAACATGAATATAAACTAAACTTATTTGCAGATGATCTCCTGATATACCTGCCCAAGTGGACCACAAAAAATATAACATGCTTAGGATGCTTAATAAGTGAAACAACAAACAACACATATATACAGTTAACGTTATCCCATTAATGAACTATTTTAAAGCAGCTCTATTTAAATGGACAACAATCAATCAACAATCTTCCAATTTATTTTACTGTTAGAATAAACCTCTTCAGAATGGCATGGCTCTCAAAGTTTCAATATTTATTCTCTGTAATACCAATTACCCCACCGAATATATTCTTTAAAAAAGTATACTTGGCCATAACAGACAATATGTGCAAATAAAACTCATAGAATAAAAAGGAAAGTTTTACATCTCCCTAAGTCTGAGGTTGAAATTCTATCAACTCTCCACCCAAGGCTTTTACTTGCGCCATATTGTTAAATGCATTAAAGAAGAACAATGGGTAATTAAGGATAAAGCTAAGAACATTAACAACTTCATAGTTATGAACACAATAACAATATTGAAGAAAATGTATTGGATTCTACAAGAACCAATATAATTCCCCCAAAATACGCCCAAATGGAAAAGTCCTTGGATACGTTTTCAGAATGCACTGATAAATTGGTCCACATGGACCTCTAACGTTATAGAAAACATAAATTACTTAGTAATAGGAAATACATTTATTTCCATGATATAATAAAAATATTTTGGACTGACCAATGCAAATATTCAAAGGTTCATATTACGAAATTTCAATTTTAAATATTTTGGACATCAGAGCAATCTTGAAGGATTCCTATTTGAGTCTGCTATTTTTTGGAGAACTTCCTCTAGATCATAACGTTACCACGCATCAGGCGAGTCCTCTTTTACTGGAAGTCGGCAAAACCACCGTACTTTATGCAGTGGGTTAAGGAGGTGACGTCATCTCTGCCTCTGGAAAATATTAGGTACAAGTTTGACTTGACCTGGTCCGTGTGCACACAATACGTGGAGAGCCATTTTTTACATAATGTAATTTGTATATTTTAATAATCCACATGTCTGATCTAATGGCCATGTTGTGTTGATAAGATTCCATTATAATTATGTTATGTTCTATAATTATTTTTCTATCCTGTCATCCGATGCTGCCTTGCTGTTTTCTGTTTTATTTGAGTCCCCGGGGCCAGGGGTGGGGGGCTCTGATATAGACTAGATGTTGTTGGTGCTGCTGTTAGAGGACAACGTTCAATCCAGCATTCTTAGTGTCAGCAATGTTGCAATTACCATTAATTACTATCGTTACCATTGTTTTTTGTTTTGTTTAGGTTTCTATCATAGTCTATTTTTATTGTCTTTTTATTTAATTAACTTTTTTGGTGGGGTGGGTGGGGGGGATGAGTGGGAGAATAAGGGAATGGGGATGTTGTACTGTTTTCAATGTCTCTCTGTTCTCTTATCTGAAAACAAATATCAATGGGTGGGGTCTGTTTAGCATTAGCCATCTGCTATGGGAACCCCATGCTGTAACACTGTAGTGTTTCTCCAAATAATTCACTGTGGTTAAAAAAATAGCATAATTCCAGCACCGTTGCTATGCTTGCTGTAGTCATGCAGAAAACAAGTGCTTTAAGTTTACTCAACAGCAATAACCTGGGTTGTTTTTTAATCAGTAGACTTTTCCCCAAAGCAACATTTTGCCCTCTCTTTCCACCAGTCAGATGTTCTCCATACCCATGCTTAAGATTAACAGCAGCAAACCCATGCAAGCGATAATATCTACGGTAATCCCATCCATTGCATTGGTCACAGTTTCTTGTTAATCATGTTCAGCTTCTGCTCACGGTTATGGGAGATGAAGGAGTGGGAGTGATTCTAGTATGTACATCAACTGCCACCCAGAAAACAAACATTGAGAGACTAGTTTGCCTACGGTTGCAACTCAATCAAATCCACCACAGCAATGTTTACACAATGTTACATGGTGTTAGCAATAGGATTTGCAATACCTTGCAATACCTGTGATTTTATTTGACCATGGGAAAAACAGCTCCTGTGTATATACTGCATTGAGGATTTGATTGATTGGGTCTTTTTGGTACCGCTCTCTCCTCCTCTTAATTGGAGTGCTGTCTAAAACGCCAGGCTGTGCCAGGAGCTGACCTGATTCAGTTCTGCATTTCATTAATGCGTGTCTCTATGTAGCGCCCTCACAGACTGCCATTATGTCATTCTCTTCCACCAGCCCTGGCCTGCCTCCTCTTCCCTCACAGAACCCCTTCTGGGTTCCCAACGTCCGCCTTCTCCCATCCTCCCATGCCATCCATATCACATGCCAAGCTCTGTCAAAGCCCCACCATGTGACTGGCAGCCATCACAAAAACTCATAATGATTGCGCACTGAAGCGATGACCAAGTCTCAGCAACGTTTTTTTTGCCAATTTCTTCTCTCCTTTTCTCCCTGCTCCATGGAAGCTGTGAATGTGGCTGCAGCGAAGGGAGAAAGGGAACGTTTGTGGGCCCAAAAAAATAAAAAGCCTTTCTACTTCTCGCCCGGGGTAGAAGCAGACACCCCTGTCTCTTTTATGTGCCGCTGTTGCGGGGGGCTGGAGAGGATGTGTGTGAGTTTGTGTGCTTGTGTGAGTGCACACGCATGTGCCTGTGTGCGTGTGTGTCTGTGTGTGTGTGTGCATTTGCGTGTGTGTGTTTCCTTATTTCTCAGGCTCATCGAGGAGGGTATCTTACAAGCCAGGGCGGGCTGAGCTATGTTTTGTGTCTGCGCAGTATGAGCCCCCTCCACCAGAGGGATAGTGATTTGGTGTGCCAAGCAAAAAGATGGGCCTTTTGTTTCTGACGCTGCCAAAGTCTATTTCCTCTTTGTTACCTCCAGGTGCTGCGTTGACAGGTCATCACTTTGCCTCCAAATATGTCCAAAAGAGAAAACATAGTGACAGGGAGCGAGAGGAGGGGGAGAGAGAGAGAGAGAGAGAGAGAGAGAGAGAAATAATGAGAGAGGGAGTGGGTGTGAGGCAGGTTCATACCAGGATGTTGTGAGTAGATGTGCCATGTCCTGTAGGCTGTAATAGAAATTACAGTGTTTTTAGACACTGTGTGACTGACTAATACTTCCAGTCAAACAGAGTTAGACTATATCTACAGTATGCATGCTCCAATGGACAGTAGTTATGTGTTACTACACTCCGTTAGTAATGACTACATCACATGTTAAATGGACAGTGGTTTAAATTATCAGGGATAATATTTATACTTTGACCACCACTTTTCTTACTTTACAGCCTTTCATTTGCTGCTTCAACCATTGAAAAACATACTGTTACAAATTATTATAAATTATTACAAATTACTATGAGGTACTCCAACAACAGGATGAAGAAGAACATTTGTTTAGAACTAGATATTTGATACTGCATAATCAGCTTGCATGTTAAACATCAGGCTCATCTGAAAATAGATCAAAAGCTTGTCCTCTCTGATCGCGTAAATCCCCTGCAGAACAAACACGGCCTTCCTGGTGCAGCTGTATGTGGGCTAATTTCCTCAAAGATCTGTACATGCTATGCTTTGACTCTAGGCTAATCCTATGAGCTGTCTTTAAGACCTCACACTAGCTTTATCTAGCGATGTGTTATTATTCAATCAATGCAGGTGTTGTTAGCTCCCAGGTGCCCATTTTCAAGTCTATGTGAAATGAAATTGGCTAGTTCTGTTCAATGTGTGGTCCTGTTTTTATTTTTAGTTGTGTTGTCTGGACACAGCTAGAAGTGACCTGTGCTTTGGAGTCTGCTAAATCTTGCCCAGTCTACTTGAGTCACATTTCTATTTTCAATGCAGTGTTGAATGAACCCAGATAGGAGTGCAATCTTCTGACCTGTGCTTTGAAGTTTTCTATAATCCTACCTACAGTACATGGTGAATTTCAGACAAATGTATATTCCAGTGGTTACTCCTTATATGAAAGGTTGACTTTTATACCCTGGTATTTGTATTCATGCCTGATGCTGTGTACAGTTTTTGATCCCTAACCTCAAAATACTATGCAATCGTTGCTCTGAACTGGTTCTCCATTGCCATCCTCTAGCAATGCTGTTCCTCTTTCCCTGCTGTTTAATGGCATGTGATTTAGTCAAAACATATGAAGCCTTTGGATACATTTGGTTTTGCCATTCCAAAGGGCATATACTGTTCCCCCAAAATAAAGAAACTGAGCAGCAGCATTAGCAATCCCATAGCCCAGCACTATGTCAGCCATGGTGCCTAGCCTGGTTCCATACAGCCATAGCCATGGCATGGCTGCATTGATGGCCTCTTCTCCTGCTGCCTGATGGCACATAGGCTGTATGTGCCATCACACCCACTGTGCAGTGTGGCCAGAGGACTCCCAGGGAGTGTGACTGCATGAACCTCTGAAGTCCAGCTCTAGGAGTCACATGGTCAAGGTTAGGATTTGTGGAATCTGATCCTGTGGTGAGGGACAACATCTACCCTGTGCTAAGCCCATAACTCTATTCACCTGAGGGTTAGAATCCTTCAGAACTAATGGGTGACAATATCACTTGTGAATGATATATTATCACTTGTGAATGATGCCCAACATAAGAAACAATCATAGTCTCACACCTCATGTAGTCTAGCCCATAGGCCTATAAGGTTTCTATCACAACTAAAGTGGCCAAATAACTTCTTAAAATTAAGCACATTCATCTGCTTTACAAGGGGTGTAGAGCCTAACTGGTATACATAAGCAACACATGAGTTTCAAGTTATGGGAAGGTTATTTTCACCATAAAAATGCACCTTTATAATAAAAGCATTTCATGCATAATTGCATTTGCGATCACTTTTGATAATGGTGTTTTCCACTAATGGAATATTTGGCTTACAGCCTACTACCATGTGTGCATTTCTGCGCTTATAATGTGAAGAAATAGTCTTAATAGTCAACATTTTAAGCTAAACGTTCTGATCTGTTACATCAGCCACATTACGTAAAATAGTTTTTTTGATGCTAGTGGTTGTATTCATCTGGGATCTATCGCATCCCATAACTGTCCCAGACTATGTCTGGAATATTTATTTCTCGCACAGAATAAAATAGGTTGACTTTCGTACTACGGGGGATAGTTTATTCACATAGGCTAGGTATTTTGCCGTTCGTTAGGTCCACTCATCTTGTTGGCTGACGAAAAGGGAATGTTGACAGTTCTTCCAATATCTTCAATATGCACCTCGGAATTGGATAAGGACGCACCAGTTGCATCCCTGGTATGTGTTTGTCTTTACCTGTAGACTGTGAGAAAGACCCGATCACGTAATGGAGAGCCATGTGACTGAGAGGTTATTCAGAGCGCAGCACTCAGGGAGAAGGGCACAACGTCCACTGGCCGCAAAATACATGGATTTGTTTGGGGTGCATTAAGGCCACACTGATGTACCGTGTACAACTAAGCAGAGCTCATGCCTTTCAAGCAACATTTTTCAAATCATCATTTGAGAGTAATACTTTTAGAGTAAAGTTACATGAATAATAATTAAGTATATAGGAATACCTATCTCTTTGTTAACTGCTCAACACAGCATAGCCGTATGTGCTCACTCCATCAAATCGTTTGGATAAAATATACTTTGTATTTTCTTTGGCTTTGTACAATTGTATTCATCATACTATAAAATAATGCCACGGAATTCCAAGCAAATCTTGTCTGCTAAATGAACTAGTGTAGCCCACAACCATTTGGCATAGCCAGATCAGGACCTAACATAAGGACAACTCAGAGTATGCTATTATGTTCTTCTGAAATAGACTATATTTTCTTCATATCACGTTTCTTTAGACCTGTCTAAAATAAATGATGGGTTTATTGCGATGGTGTAGGATATTTGACATGGATTTATTAGACTTTTTTAAATGTAGATGTTCCAAAGATCTGTATCAGTGGCTTGTGTGCTATGTGTGGACGCCAGGATATGCTAAATGTGTTTTTGTGAATTAACGGTCAAAGACCGACAGTTATTTTCTTGAAAATCATCTGCTGACAAAATTGTGTCACCGCCACAGCCCTAGTCAGGTCAAGACCCTGGTGAGGATGACGAGCATGCAGATGAGCTTCCCAGAGACAGGCGGTTTCTGACAGTTTGTGCAGAAATGTGTCACTTGTGCAAACCCACAGTTTCATCAGCTATCCGGGTGGCTGGTCTCAGGCAATCCCACTGGTGAAGAAGCTGGATGTGGAGGGCTGGCGTGGTTACACGTGGTCTGCGGTTGTGAGGCCGGTTGAACATACTGCCAAATTCTCTGGTGGACATTCCTGCAGCCAATTGCATGCTCCCTCAAAATTTGAGACATCTGTGTTATTGTGTTGTGTGACAAAATTGCACATTTTGTAGTGGCCTTTGATTGTGCCCAGCACAAGGTGCACCTGTGTAATGATCATGCTGTTAAATCAACTTCTTGATATGCCACACCTGTGAGGTGGATGGATTATCTTGACAATGGATAAATGCTCACTAACAGGGATGTAAACAAATGAGTGTAATTTATTTTGAGAAATAAGCTTTTTGTGCGTTTGGAACATTTCCGGGATCTTTTATTTCTCAGCTCATGAAACATGGGACCAACACTTTACCTGTTGTGTTTATATTTTTGTTCAGTATAGTAATGACAGAATGCATTTTAAACTTCACGCAATGTAACACTGGTATGAAAATTGGAGTCGGAAAAAAGGTGCTTGTGCATTGATTAACACACCAAAGACATCATTATCGAGGAGTAATTTCGGCAGAAATTAAAATATGGCACTGACTCACCCGTGGATTGATGTTTCAGTATTGTCTCAATGAAGAGTTCGGTGTTCGACTAGCAATGTGCGACGGGCACGCGCAGTTACAACCCTGCAAGAGTTAGCGGAAGGCGGACGAGCAATATCCACCATCATATTACGTATGAAGCCTGAGCTGGAATGTGAAGTCAACTGAAACTGGTTAGATTTAGAAAACCCTGAGTAGATCTAGCTTGCTTGGTAGCATACCCCTCCGGAATGGCCTCATTGTTGACATTATGGATCCCTTTTCATTTAATGACAGAAATGGCATGTTTTCACCGCTGGAAAGCTTATGCTGGTATGTTGTCCCTATTGTCAGTTGGTGCCGAGCTTAAGCCGTTTCCACTGCTCTCCATCTAATTCCCTTGCTGCTCTAAATCCAAACGCACTGCTCTCATTGTCAGCGAGAAGATGGATTACTTGGTAAATCAACTTCATCTTCTTTTCTCGCTTGTCATGAATTGGATTGTGTACCTCTGATTTCATTATTTAATTTATTTCAAGGCTCTATTGGTGGAGAATGTGGGGATGAGGAAATAAGTGGAGAATGTCATTGCATACGGAGATAAGGGAGACAGCTGTCTAAGGGGACGCTCTAAAATGATCTACTAATTTAAATTATGTTGTGTGTAGGCAGTGAGTCTTACTGTATCTTAAGGAAAAAAGCTCACCCTAACATTATAATGTACTGCACTGAAAATATCCCCCAAAATATTCACATCCAATACACTGTCAATCCACATTGGTAGCCAATGTGTTCTGAGAGACAGACCAGGCGAGCCATAATGAAGTCATACTGTGCCCTAAATTCTACCCATGGTCAATTCCTTTCTGCAGGGCATTAATTCCAACAAATTAGAGGAGCTTTAATGGAATGTGTTTTCAGCCTTGTGTGTGAGATCCCTGTCACGTTTGCCTGGTCCCCTGCACAGAAACACCACTATGTCCACCCTCAGGCTTTGGGCTGATCAGAATTGGGGTTGGTAATTAAAGAATTTAATGGCCTTGGTAATCATGCAATTAATCAGTAGTTACAGTAATAGCCCGCCAATCCTCCAGCAAAAACAGGAAGTATTTTGTTCCAGAGCTGGCCCTATGGCTGGACGCACACAGTGGAGAATGCACTGTAGCTAAGAACTTCTTCAAGTGCACTAGTGCTGCCCCCTCATACATGCTGTAGGCTGAACCACTGTAGTCAACTGTCATTGAAGTACACTCTTTGAAAAAAGGGTTCCAGAATGGTTGTTTAGCTGAACCCATATGATAACCCTTTTTGGTTCCAGGTAGAAGCCTTTTGGGTTCCATGTACAACCCTCTGTGGAAATGGTTCTACATGGTTCCATGTACAACCCACTGTGGAAATGGTTCTACATGGAACCAAATGGGTTCTACTTGGATCCAAAAAATGGTTCTTCAAAGGGTAGTACAGCATAGTACAGTGCACACATCCCCTAAGAGCATGACATATACAGACAGATCATCATTCCCTGCTATCTTTGTGCCTCTGCCTTTTCACAGTCCAGCCACATACTGTACATACTTATGAGCATCACTACGAGATGTAATCAGAACATTCCTGATATGGCGGCTTGATTGAAGGACTGGTGGGTGGCAAGCTTCCTGTTATTTATTTCCCCCCAGTCTGAAATATAAATCACACCACAGCCTCAGACATGACTGTGCCTGCCTCCGCTCCTCTCCTCCACTGGAGAGATACAGCACAGAAGTTGGAAGCAATATTGTGATTTTGTTTTATGTGACTGAGATTGAAAGTGCAGGGGGACACACACTCAGAAACAGAAACGGATATAAAACACATTGTCAAGGCCATCACTTATTCATATTGTGGCACACCGTGGGTGTGAATGAGTGAGGGTGTTGGATGGGTGTGTGTGTGTGTATGTATTGATTTCTGCAGCCTTTTTTTCAGACAGATTATGTATGGTTTATCCTTGCAATGTGTCCTTGCACAAGAAACGCATTAACAGGCTACAGTGCATATGTCATAACTTAAAAACCAATGTACACATGTCATGTTTATATGTTGAAAACTAATGATAAACATCATAATGCAATACATGAAGGGATTTTATTTACATTCCTCCCTTCTAACCCATCCTTCCTCTCTCTGTTCTTTTCTCGTTTCAGCCTGCCCCAACACCGCCTCTTCCCAAAGAGTGGACAACCCAGCAAATGAATTATGAATGTTGAACAAGATGACCTCTTCTCGGCAGCAGCAGACGATGAGAGGTCCTAGGTGGAACCGGGCCCTGTCCAACCCTTTGTTCGTGCTGCTCCTGGCCCTCCAACTCCTGGCGGTGGCGGGCCTGGTGCGTGCTCAGACCTGCCCCTCTGTCTGCTCCTGCAGCAACCAGTTCAGTAAGGTGATCTGCACCCGGCGGGGGCTTCGTGAGGTCCCCGATGGCATCTCCACCAACACACGCTACCTGAACCTGCAGGAAAACCTCATCCAGGTGATCAAGGTGGACAGCTTCAAGCACCTGCGGCACCTGGAGATTCTGCAGCTCAGCAAGAACCACATCCGAAACATTGAGATTGGGGCCTTCAACGGCCTGGCCAGTCTCAACACCCTGGAGCTGTTTGACAACCGCCTCACCACAATCCCCAATGGGGCCTTTGAGTACCTCTCCAAGCTCAAGGAGCTGTGGCTGAGGAACAACCCCATCGAGAGCATTCCCTCGTATGCATTTAACAGGGTGCCCTCGCTACGGAGGCTGGATTTAGGGGAACTCAAACGCCTCTCGTATATCTCAGAGGGGGCATTCGAGGGCCTCGGCAACCTGCGCTACCTGAACCTGGGCATGTGCAATCTAAAGGAGATCCCCAACCTCATACCGCTGGTCAAGCTGGACGAGCTGGAGATGTCGGGGAACCAGCTGACGATCATCAGACCTGGCTCCTTCAAAGGGCTGATCCACCTGCAGAAGCTGTGGATGATGCATGCCCAGATCCAGACCATTGAGAGGAACTCCTTTGATGATCTGCAGTCGCTGGTGGAGCTCAACCTGGCCCACAACAACCTCACCCTGCTGCCCCACGACCTTTTCACCCCCCTGCACCACCTGGAGAGAGTCCACCTCCACCACAATCCCTGGAACTGCAACTGTGACATCCTGTGGCTCAGCTGGTGGCTCAAAGAGATGGTGCCGGCCAACACCAGCTGCTGCGCCCGCTGCAGTTCCCCAGCCAGCCACAAGGGGCGCTACATAGGTGAGCTGGACCAGAACTATTTCCACTGTTACGCACCGGTGATTGTGGAGCCGCCAGCTGACCTGAACGTGACAGAGGGCATGGCTGCAGAGCTGAAGTGCAGGGCCAGCTCTCTGACCTCAGTCAGTTGGATTACACCCAATGGCTCCATCATGACCCACGGTGCGTACAAGATCCGCATTTCTGTGCTCAACGACGGCACGCTCAACTTCACCAACGTCACCATTCAGGACACGGGCACCTACACCTGCATGGTGAGCAACTCAGCAGGCAATACCACAGCATCTGCCACGCTCAACGTGTCGTCTACAGAGAACATCCTCAGCTACTTTACCACAGTGACAGTGGAGACCATCGAGCCAGTGCACGACGATGGGCGCTCCACCGTGTGGCAGAAGGTGGGCCCCACCTCCTCCGCCGGTTCCTGGGAGACTGTGTCATCCACCTCCACCACCACCACCACAACGGCCCGGACGCCCCTCTCCACCCGGGCCACAGAGAAGACCTTTACCATCCCTGTCACAGACCTGAACGACAGCTCCATGACCGGCCTGGATGAGGTGATGAAGACCACCAAGATCATCATTGGCTGCTTCGTGGCCATCACCCTCATGGCCGCCGTCATGCTCATCATCTTCTACAAGATGAGGAAGCAGCACCACCAGCAGAACCACCATGCGCCACAGCGCAGCATCGAGATCATCAACGTAGACGAGGACTGTGTGACGGGCGGGCCGGCCATGGAGGGCCACCTGACTCTGCCCCCGCTTGAGCATGAGCACCTCAACCACTACAACACCTATAAGTCAACGTACAACCACGTCTCCACCATCAACTCCATACACAGCTCGGCGCACGAACCTTTGTTAATCCGGGCCAGTTCGAAAGACAATGTACAAGAGACCCAGATCTAACATTTTTTACATAATGTGACGAACTGATGAAATTACAAAAGGGACATTATTGGATATTAGTTATGAGGACTATTGATAAGAAGTGGTGGACTTGACTGACTGTGTGTCCAGCGAATCAGTGGTTGATGATGTTTATTCAATGACACTGGGAACTAGGGTATGTCTACTGTTTCAAAGTGTCTTTACAAAACAGAAGTTATTTATTTAAGAAAAAATCTATTGTGGCTAAATCAAGAAAAAACTGTATTCTGCAATTATTTTTTCAGAATTTATTCATCAGATGTTTACATTTTCTTCATTTGAGGGAGGGTAGTTTACTAATATGCTTACAGACTCTATGTGAATCTCATGCTAACCATAGATCCTCTAGATAGATCATCGCCAAACAATACATGTTCTGGTTTCCCCTAATCTGTAAGTGATGGCAAGTTGGCAACCTCTTTTTACCCCACATACTTTGATAATTTCGAGATCACGTCAGAGATTTCCTCCTGACACAAATTAATTGATAAAATCTTTTGTGACCATTTGTTAATTTAGATGGATTAAAAGCTTGGTCGTTATCTGAGGGTGAATGCTGAGACTGTCAGCGATGAAATCGGGTAATAACCTAATATTTCATTAAATCTGCCACTCAAATGTATTAGACACAGATGTACACTTGGCTCTGCGATCAATAGATTGGGAACGTTAAACGAGGGAAATGTGTTCCAAACTAAACCACGGCCGACTGTTAGCAACTAGCGATTCATAGTTGTCTCACTGTGTTTATTACGCCAGAAAATCACACGTTTCACACAGTGTTTGTCTCATTTACACGTTGTGTATTCATACCATTTGTGATTCCTTCTCTATTCCACTTGCTCTGATCCATCATAACTTTGTGAGTCATGGACATCGCATTGGCAAATACCGTCAGGCATATGAGAGCTATGTCATGCCGCCTTTTCCCATCCCACACTGGCTGTTATGATGGTGTACCATATCATTACAGAAATGGGTGCTGTTCCAGATCATCTTATCTGCAGTCTCATTGCAAATCTCTGAAAATTGCTATGTATGATATTAATGTGGTTTCTGACACACTTCTCCAGGTGTTAAGAGATATACTAATTTGTGTAACTTGACTGCAAAAAAAGACCCCTGGAACACCACCAAGTATTTTTTATATTTTTTATTTCACCTTTATTTAACCAGGTAGGCCAGTTGAGAACAAGTTCTCATTTACAACTGCGACCTAGCCAAAGTATACAGTATACAAGTATACTGATGACTCTCCTACATGAACACTCATTGACCCCTGACTTCAACCAGTGCAGCAAGGAGAAGACTGGTGAGTGGGAACGGGGGCTAAGGACACTGAACACATCTGTCCCAGCACATTGCCTGTTGTCTGTTCCCACATTGGGCACATAGGCACGGCAGGCCCAGATTCACACAGTGCCCCTGCCAAGCGCAGGACGAGGCACAGAGGAGAGAGTGCCAGGGTTTATGAAGAGAGAGGCTTTAGGGATGAGGTGTGTGGCTCAGAGCAGATGTTCAGGTCACACCTGCATCCCGCTGCTTCGACAATGGCACCATTTCCATTTTAATCGACATGCCCTCAGGGCTTTGGGTGGACAGTGCTTCACAGGCACCTGCTCTCTGGAAAACGTTCAAAAGGCCCAATACAGAGGCCATCCATATACCCTTCACATCTAAGGCTTAGCCACATACCCCAGGAGTCTTTTTATAGATTAACCCCCTGAAGTTGATTGATGCACCGGTGCGTCAATCTAAATTACAAAACAAAATAATCCCCATGAAAATCCATCAGTTTAAGATAGAGATATCTGCATCTTTTGCATGCGTCTCAATCCACCGCATAAGCCAGTGTCTCACTTCCGCATCTGCGGTGAAAGGTGGCAGCGCTAGTGTTTGTCAGACAATGAGAAACCCCAAAAATCGGTCTTCTCACGTAAACGTCTGAAGTGTCCGAGCGGTTTGACAAATATGACTACTCTATGGAAAGGGGAGACTCTCACGATCACGATGCTGTACGACCCCCACAAATGTCACAGGACTCATCTGAAGGTAACCGGTTTTAAAAAACAAATGGAAGTATGAAGGTAGTTTTGTGCCTAACCAAACATTTTTTTTTTTATACACTACCAGATCAAATGTTTTAGAACACCTACTGATTCAAGGGTGTTTCTTAATTTTTACTATTTTTACGTTGTTGAATAATAGTGAAGATATCAAAACTATGAAATAGCACATATGTATAAATCTAGTAAGCAAAAAAGTGTTGGTTATATATTTTAGATTTTTAAAAGTAGCCTTGCCAAGCCTTTGCCTTGATGGCAGCTTTGCACACTCTTGGAATGATCTAAACCAGCTTCATGAGGAATACATTTCCAACAGTTTTGAAGGAGTTCCCACATATGCTGAGCACTTGTTGGCTGCTTTTCCTTCACTCTGTGGTCCAACTCATCCCAAACCCTCTCAATTGGGTTGAGGTCAGGTGATTGTGGAGGCCAGGTCATCTGATGTAGCACTCCATCACTCTCCTTCTTGGTCAAATAGCCCTTACACAGCCTGGAGGTGTGTTGGGTCATTGTTCTGTTGAAAAACAAATTATAAAAAAAATGTCAAATTTGGACTCATCAGACCAAAGGACATATTTCCACCGGTCTAATATCCATTGCTCGTGTTTCTTGGCCCAAGCAAGTCTCTTCTTCTTAGTGGTGACATCTGTTCATTGTAATACATTCCAGGTGACTACCGAATGAAGTTGGTTGAGAGAATGCCAAGAGTGTGCAAAGCTGTCATCAAGGCAAAGAGTGGCTACTTTGAAGAATCTAAAATCTAAAATATATTTTGATTTGTTTAGCACTTTTTTGATTACTACATTATTCCATATGTGTTATTTCATAGTGTTGATGTCTTCACTATTATTCTACAATGTAGAAAATAGTCAAAATAAAGACAAACCCTTGAATGACTAATATTATATTATATTATATTATATTTGGTGTGTCCGAACAATTGTCTGTTACTGTATTTCCTGAATTATTTTATAAATCAGCTAGATTTAGGAGAGACACTTCAAAACTTTGTTTCTTATGTTACAATTTTTGACTGTGCTTCTTGCAAATTTTTTTGGTCCTAAAATTCAAAGTCAAATATCTATCTTAGACTCTAAATAATTAAGTGAACTGATTTTCTTTTCAGCTTTTCCTTTTTGTTCTCCACTCTCCATAATGTCAAACATCTAAGAAAGGTTTTGCAACAATACTTTTTCCTTTTTCGAGTCCATTTTGTTTCTGAGAAATAAATTATTTTGTTCTATTTGAAATTCTCCAGAAGAATGAGGGTACACTCTTCTCATTGTTCCCCATCCAGGGAGGAAGCACTATTAATAATATGATGTCAAATACAGTAGTGGGTTGATTCAGTCACCAAGGAAACCATGACCTTAAAGCAGAAAGAGGTGCTAACAGAGTTCCCATTGGCTAGCTAGATGCTTTAACTTTATTCAGAGTCAAATGGAAATTGTATGTCCATGGATAGTGTTAATGGAAATGCACCTCAACTATGAAACATTATTATTATAGTGATGTAGTAGCATTTCATCCCCTTGCACTTGAACAGTGTTTAGTATTAAGCAGTATGGTATGGAGGTTGTCACAGATTGTAATGATATCTAGCCTCACTCGTGACAAATGCTGCAATCAGTATTAAAAGTCACTTCTATTGTATACTTGGACAGAAAGACTAAATCCTCAAAGATGAATGAATAACTTATTTTAATGTCATGTGACACTTAATAACCTAATAAATAATTCAGGAAACTCCATCTCACATGAGCTTCTTCAAAATAGGTTTAGTCAACATGAAACAAAATGTTAATCTGTGTGGTATCCCTGCCAATACAATAACTAGTCATGGTGAAAGACGTTTACATGGAGTTTAGCACCGTCGTAAACCATCTATTTTGTGTGAGTCATTGACTATGTGTTTGGGGTGATCATGGTGGGGTCTGGATCAAAAAGTTTGAAGTAAGAGAGTTTGTCCATCATCCCTTCTATTTCCTTTGGTTGTTAAATCATTTGAATACTAATATGGTGCATTCCTTGCAATTTAGTCAATCCATCTCATTCTTTATATATTGTATCTCAATGTTTTGGTTGAGTAGAAGGGACAATCTGCTTTTATTTCCACATTATTTTCTCTGAGAGGGAATGTACTAGTAGTAGATTTCTATAAAATACATTTAGAAAAAAAAAAAAAAAAAGTTTAAAATTTTAATTTTACATGTGCCAACAACCTGTTTATTAAAGTGAAAAATAGAAACATGCTGTAAAATAATAAGACATTCTTTTACATGTAAGCTTACTTTCATGACTTAAAAAAAAATATATGAAGATCTATTATAGAAACCAGGAGTTTGTAGTTCATACACAAAATTAAGTAACAATAAACTATTGTTGTTTTTTTTGTATGGTCTGGTTCTTATTTACAACGGTTTTTCCATAGTTCTTTTTCTCATACTAGTATTTTTGTTTGTTACATAGTTTTTTTCTCGATAGTAGTAGTATTGTATTTTCTTTTTTTTTTTTTTCATAGTAGTGACAAAACATAACACATACCACCCAGAAGTGGTTTCTGTGCAAGGAAGGTTATGCGTTGAAGTTAACCTATAAGGAAGTGAAACAGCTGGGTACTGAGTGATAATTGCCTTTCCTCCTACTATTCATTGCATATATATATTTGGGAAGCAGGTAGCATAGTGGTAAGAGCATTGGTCCAGTAGGTTGCTGGTTCAAATACCCGAGCTGACAATGTGAAAAACCTGTTGATGTGTCCTTGAGCAAGGCACTTAACCCTAATTTGCTCCAGGGGCTGACCCTGTAGGTAGGCTGTCATTGTAAATAAGAATTTGTTCTTAACTGACTTGCCTAGTTTAATAAAGGTTAAAATAAATATATGATCACATTCTCACATTCATGATCACATAATAGTGAAAACATTGTTTCCATCCCCAAAAACATGTCCTTACACTACCCTCCTGGGAGGAGATAAGGTCTGGATTTCAAACTGCTCTTGACTTTTTCCCACCAAGGTTTATGAGATTCCGATTAAATTAATCACAAAATCTGATTGTAATTCCAGATAATCTAGGCGAGTCTAATGTTAGTACATGTTACATAACTGGGGATTCAGATGCTTCGGGGGAGAAGAAGAAGCATTAGCAATGAAAGTCAATGTAATTTAAAATGTTCTGCAACTTGGATGGATTTGTTTTTGTGTGTTTGTTTCTGTAATAACAGGGTGTACAACAGTGGAGGCTACTCAGAGGAGGAAGGGGAGGACCATCCTCCTCAGTGAATTTCATAAAAATAAAATACTGAAACATTAAAAACTTTCTCCTTTTTAGATAAAACTATACCACTTATATTCACGTCACTAAATAATTTATTAAAACACACTGTTTTGCAATGAAGCTAACTTCTGTCCTCCTCTGGGTACTTTGACATCAATACAAAACCTAGGAGGCTCATGGTTCTCACCCCCTTCCATAGACTTACACGATAATGATGACAACTTCCGGAAGACATCCTCCAACCAATCAGAGCTCTTCCAAGAAGAACTGACATGTTGTCCACACAATCAAAGAATCAGAGAATAAATCTGGTAGTGAAAGCATAAGCTACAGCTAGCACTGCAGTGCATAACATGTGGTAAGTAGTTAACTCAAAGAGAGAGAAACACAATTAATTGAACAAATTAATTCCTTCCTAAATTAAGGAGAAGCAAGAGAGAGAGATTTTGTACTATATTTTTGTTCACTTTGAACTACTTAGCTAGCATCGAATGCAGCTACCTAGTTTAGCCTACTTAAACACCCAGCTGTGATGTGTTCGATGAGGGAGAGAACCAGGTGCAGGTACAGGGCTAGACTCAGGTTTATTAGAACCACTGGAGTAAACGCAACAAGCGTGAGTCCCAAAACAAAAGGCTACGTAATGCAGTACAAAACACAGGCACAGACTGGACAAATTACAGCAGTAAACACCACACGAGAATAAATGTCACACTGACATAAATAAATAAATGCCTAACTCTCAGGAAGATAGGAGGGCACAAACACATACAGGGAAAAAAACTACGAACAATGAGAGAGGAAACTGAGGGACCTATATATGACTAATGGGAACCAGGTGTGATGATGGGGACAAAACAAAAACCAGACCAGGAATGAATAATGATATGGGATCTGGGGCGGTGATAGCTAGAAGGCCGGTGACGTCAACCGCTGAAAGCGCAGCGCACCAGAGGAGGGCGCAGGTGCTGATGGACGGTCTGATGCCAAGGCTGATAACCTAAAACACACTGGAAAGGTGTGAGATTGGTAGTTTTGAGCATATTCATCCCAGGGTAGGAAATCCGACCACTCCCCCGGCCGGTCCTGGCAGTATGACCACAGAAACCTACCCACCTCCTTGTTCACCCATTCCACCTGCCCGTTGGATTTGGGATGGAACCCAGAGATATGATTGACCGTGACCCCCAAGAACTCCATGAATGCTTTCCACACCCTAGACGTGAACTGGAGACCAGGGTCAGACACGATGTCCTCCGGGATTCTATAGTGCCGGAAGACATGGGTGTAAAGTGCCTCCGTGGTCTGCAGGGCCGTGGGGATGCCAGGCAGAGGAAAGAGATGGCAGGCTTTGGAGAACCGATCCACAACGACCAGGATGATGGTAAAATCCTGTGAGGGGGGAAAGATCTGTCAAAAAATCAATAGATAGGTGAAACCATGGTCGCTGTGGAATCGGCAAAGGCTGTAATTTACCTGATGGAAGGTGCCTTGGTGTCTTACTCTGAGCACATACCAAGCAGGAGGAGACGTACATCCTCACGTCCTTAGCCAGAGAGGGCAAACAGTATTTGCCGGTGAGACTAAGGACCGTAAGCCCTATCCCAGCATGGCCAGACGATGGGGTGGTATGAGCCCAGTAAATGAGCCTGTCACTCACAGTGGCAGGGACGTACTGGCGACCAACAGGACAATGCGCAGGGGACGGCTCTGTGCGCAAAGCCTTCTGGAATACACTATCGAGTTCCCATACCACTGGCGCCAGGATACAGGCCTCGGGCAGGATGGGTTCGTTTCCCACTTCCCTCTCCTCCGAATCACGCATGTGGGACAGGGCGTCCGCCTTAATGTTCTTACTACCTGGAATGTTGGAGATAGTAAACTCAAACCTGGCAAAGAACAGTGCCCACCTGGCCTGGCGAGGATTCAGTCTCCTCGCTGCCCGGATGTACTCCAGGTTAAAATGGTCAGTCCAGACGAGAAAAGGGTGTTTAGCCCCCTCGAGCCAGTGTCGCCATGCTGTAAGGGGTTTAACAATGGCAAGCAGCGCTCGATCCCCAACACTGTAGTTGCGCTCAGCAGGCGTCAGCTTCTTAGAGAAAAAGGCACAGGGGTTGAGCTTAGGAGGTGACCCGGTGCATCAACCTCTACAACAAAGGGTAACTCGGGATTAGGGTGAGCCAATACTGGTGCAGAGAACAGCACCTTCAGAGAGTGGAAGGCACTGTCAGCCACAGCTGACCATCAGAGTTTAGACGGTCCACCCTTCATGAGAGAGGTGATCGGAGCTGCGACCTTGCCAAAGCCCCGAAGGAACCTCCAGTAAAAAATTTGCCCCATGTCTCATGCCTTAAGGCCTGTTACCCCTTGGCTGAGGAATTAGAGTTTGAGCGCTGCAAGGTCCTGAATATTTTTGTAGAGGACAGTGATGAGGAGACTTTTCTCAGATTCCCAGTCACAGAACTCACACTTTAAAGTCTGTTAACCCTCAGCTAAGGAGAATGAACACCGCAAAGTCATGAATATCTTTAAAGAGGAAAGTGATGAGGAGACTTTTCTTGGTTTCCCAGACCAAGATGTGCCTTCGATGATAAGTGTGACTTGTTTCAGGAATCTATTTGTATGTCGCACTTCACTAATTCACAGGAGAGGCATTTGAACGTAAAGATGCGTTTTTTTCGTCAGAAATGCCTTCTGGAACATGTGAACTTTCATGTGCCTTAATAACAAACTTGTATTCCATCTGTAAGTACTAATAAAATTGTTAAATTACGAGCCTAGTTGGTTTAGCAGAAAAGACAGGAACCTTCCGCTTGCCATGACTGGCTGAGATAATGGTTGGGCTGGAAATGCAGAGATATGAGTTTTGATTGATGTAGCATGCTTCTGTCTATAAATGTGAGCTGCTCAGTAAATGTTCATAGTCCTTTCTACTGCAACATTTGTTCAGCCAGTGAGATCTATGAAAGTTTGATGGCTTTTCTCAACAACATTGATGCACTGAATTTAGCAGGCACTATCGACAGATCAGTTGAAAAAACTGATGGGCTACATTCTGTACACACCATGGTCAGTGTGAACCGAAGAGTACCAAAACATTCAAGGGACATTTTCTCAAAAGTGGGCTTACAACTTTTAAAGCAAAATAACTTTGCCATTGTTCCTCAACTGCTCTGAGTCTCTAGCTCGAAGCAATCGGTCACAATTGTCAGGGGGTGTTTGACGCCCCTGAATTTGTCAGATGAGGCACATCCCCTTCAATTCCGTATTAAATAGCCAGCATCAGCTGTGCAAAGGGGGGTGACAGTGGTGCGAATGAGGAAGTGTTTAAACCTCATTTCCGAAGCTCCTTGACTGTTTTTGTTTTGTTGTATTTAAAAGTGTGTATTATAGCTGTGTCTAAAGATCCTTAAGGATCGGATCTACTAATGTCTATTGTTGGACTACCCTCTGTTGGTCTCCGCTGTGACCTTTCTGTTCTTGGTGGATTGAATTGACTGAATTTATTGTGATTTACACTGTGTTGGTTTATGTGTTTAGTTATTGGTGAAGGCTACTGGGAGTTCTGATTTACTTTTATTGTTGTGTGATAAGATCGTTTTTGAGATTTTGATTGTTTTCTTGAGACTAGATTTACGCTACACTTTGTGAACGGACAATTGTTGACTGCACTCTATTGAGGACTGAGGAAAATGACTTTTACTGAGGAACCTAAGATATTATTATTTTGATACTATTATGTTTGTGGCATCATTCATCTTGAATAATAATACAATAATTGCACAAATAACCATTGTTTTTAAGTTATTTCTAATGTTAAGGGTTAATGTATACTTTATTTTCCATTTCTGACTTTTTGTATAGTCCTTTGTATTGGTATAGACTTGACAGACCAGACAGGACTCACCTACATGGCACCCCTAATAACCTCAAGTCTAGTCCGTTACACTATTTTCGAGAATTGGTTACACTAATGACATAATCCTGTGGTTAAAATTTCACCCTCAAAACAGCAGTTTATGTTGACTTTTTTATAATCCAATGTAAAAATAAGTTGATTCAACCAGTTTGTGCCCAGTAGGATGAGTTATCTATTGTCAGCTGTATTAAATGTATTTCCTTCTGAGAAAGGGTATTTGCCTTACTCAATGAATTTAAATTTGCCCGGTCTGACAAACAAGATCTGAGCGATTCCACGCCAGAATAGCCCAAAAATATTTTGACCACTTTCATTATGATTAAAAAAATATATATATATTTTGTCATACATATGTAAAAAGCTATAAAATATCCTTTCTGAGAATTGACAGAACAATCTGAGATAACCATTTTAGGCTCTCTTTAGACCTATACATGCCTCCAGTAAGACCCTATAATCCGTGAATAATACGATAGACATGATAGAGACAACAGCTTGGTGTCAGAATAATCCTTTATAAGGTGTTCTAACATATGGAGTATGTCTAGATTCAGAAATATTTTTTGTACATTAAGTTATTCAACAGAGTGGGCTCTGCTAATTTTGATTGGTTAACCTATAATGCCATTTTCTATGTATAAAATGGTTAATATCTTCAAAATTTGTACTCTGTTTGAATAGTTTATTGTTTCAAACAACATGTCTTAAAATGAACAAAATCATAAAGAGTTACTTTTGAGGTACTGATATAAAATATTTTTATATTGAATGTAGACGTATCCCATATTTGAGAGCACACAATGAGTATAATGACACCAAGCTGTTGTCTGTATCATTGTACGGTCCACAGATCATAATGACACCAAGATGTTGTCTGTACGGTTCACCAATCATAGGGTCTTACAGGAGGCGTGTATACAGTGCATTCGGAAAGTATTTTGACCCTTAGACTCTAAAATTGATTACTTTTTTTATCAATCTACACACAATACCCCATAAAGTAAAAACAGGTTTAGACACAATATCTCCATTCACTATCCATCTATCGGTCTTCAAAGATGAGAGGAAAGAATGATTATTATGTGTTAAAGGAGAAAGGATTTCCTTCCCTATAATAATTGTCAGGCTCTGGCCATAGGGAGGCCTTTGGTTCCTCTATTTAGCCATGGTCAGAGCCTGACAGATCTAGTATTCCTAGATCTATGTATGTTTTGTGTTTGGATCCCCAATTAGAGGCAGCTGCTATGCGTTGTCTCTAATTGGGGATTCTATTTAAGCTGTGAGGACCCACACCTTTGTGTGGGTCATTATTCATTTGATGTCACTGGATGTACCAGGAGTGTCTAGTCTTAGTAAGTACACGTTCTTGTTTTGGTTGTATCGATATTAGTTTCAGTGAATAAACTATGTTCCAGTGCAACTCCGCAGCGTCTTGTTCCCTCTACACCCCACTCTGTGACAGAATGACCCACCACCTTATTACCAAGAACAAGCAGCGCTATTCTGGAGAGTCGGAGCGGAGCACCTCCACTACATCGTCTCACTCCCCGAAGAGGAGCCCCGGGCAACATCACCGCCAAAAAACGAAACGGCGACGATCAAAGAGGAAAGACCATCAACCAGAACCGATTCAACACAACTATCTGGAAGGGGAGGGGTTATGGGGTTGGTCAGGAAGGCTGGAGGAAGAACCCCTGCCCCTCTCATCGTGGGGTTTCGAAGTGGATAATGAGTTCCGGGATGGGCAGCACTGGGGAGGAGTAGAAGAGACCCTGTATTCTCCATCTGAGGAAGGAGGATACGAGCAGCGTCAGGATCGGGAGGAAGAGGATTGCCCACCACTTCTTCCTCCAACGGTCGATAATAGAGAGAGACTCGAGGGATTTTTAGATCGGCCACGGGAGGAACAAGCGAGGTGGTGGAGAGCCTGGATTGCTCTTCCCACTTGCTCTTCCCTCTTCCCAAAGGATTTCCTTCCCTATAATAATAATATGGTTATGTGCTAAAGGAGAAATGATTTCCTTCCCTATAATAATATGTTTATTATGTGCTAAAGGAGAAAGGATTTACTTTCCTATAATAATATGGTTATTACAGTCGTATGCAAATGTTTGGGCACCCCTCTGAGGCTGCATAATAATTTACTCTGTCGTCACAGAAAATGATCACAGTGGCATGCCATTCATTTTCTAATAAAAGCTGAGTACTGGGGTATTGTCCAGACAAAGATTTTTAGTGTAGCAATATTAAGTTGTATGAAATTAAATCAGATGTGAAAAATAGGCTATGCAAAAATGTGGGCACCCTTGTCATTCTGTTGATTTGAATACCTGTAACTACTTAGCACTGATTAATTGGAACACACAATTGGTTTGGTGAGCTCATTAAGCCTTGAAATTCATAGACAAGTGCATCCAATCATGAAAAAAGGTATTTAAGTTGGCCAATTGCATGTTGTTGTTCTCTTTGACTATCCTCTGAAGAGTGGCAACATGGGGGCCTCAAAACAACTCTCAAATGACCTGAAAACAAAGATTGTTCAACATTATGGTTTAGGAGAAGGCTACAAAAAGCTATCGCAGAGATGTAAGCTGTCAGTGTCCACTGTGATAAACATAGTGAGGAAATGGAAGACCACAGGCACAGTTCTTATTAAGGCCAGAAGTGGCAGGCCAAGTAAAATATCGGAGAGGCAAAGGCGAAGGATGGTGAGAACGGTCAAAAACAGCCCACAGACCACCTCCAAAGACCTACAACATCGTCTTGCTGCAGATGGTGTCACTGTGCATCGTTCAACAATTCAGCGCACTTTGCACAAGGAGAAGCTGTACGGGAGAGTGATGCGGAAGAAGCCTTTTCTGCACACACGCCACAAACGCACATTTGGACAAGCCAGCTTCATTTTGGAATAAGGTGCTTTGGACCTGAAACAAAGATTGAGTTATTTGGTCATAACAAGGGCCGTTATGCATGACGGCAAAAGAACACAGCGTTCCAAGAAAAACACTTGCTACCCACAGTAAAATTTGGTGGGGGTTCCATCATGCTGTGGGGCTGTGTGGCCAGTGCCGGTACTGGGAATCTTGTTAAAGTTGAGGGTCGCATGGATTCCACTCAATATCAGCAGATTCTTGGGAATAATGTTGAAGAATCAGTCACAAAGTTGAAGTTACGCCGGGGCTGGATATTTCAACAAGACAACGACCCAAAACACTGCTCAAAATCTACCCGGGCATTTATGCAGAGGAACAAGTACAATGTTCTGGAATGGCCATCCCAGTCCCCAGACCTGAATATCATTGAGAATCTGTGGGATGATTTGAAGCGGGCTGTCCATGCTCGGCAACCATCAAACCTAACTGAACTGGAGATGTTTTGTAAGGAGGAATGGTCCAAAATACCTTCATTCAGAATCCAGACACTCATTAGAGGCTATAGGACGCGTCTAGAGGCTGTTATTTTAGCAAAAGGAGGCTCTACTAAATATTGATGTGATTTTTCTGTTGGGGTGCCCAAATTTATGCACCTGTCTAATTCCGTTTTGATGCATATTGCACATTTTCTGTTAATCCAATAAACCTAATTTCACTACTGAAATATTACTGTGTCCATCAGTTATTTGATAGATCAAAATGAAATTGCTGATCCAAACACACAATTATTTATAAATGGAAATCATGGAAATTGTCAGGGGTGCCCAAACTTTTGCATACAACTGTATGTTCTAAAGGATAAATGTTTTCCTTCCCTATAATAATATTGTTATTATGTGCTAAAGGAGAAAGGTTTTCCTTGTTCTTAAAGTGTAGTTTCACCAGTGCAAGTGTATAAAGAATAAAAAACCTGAATTATAACATTTACACATTACACATTTATATACGTATTTAGACCCTTTACTCAATACCTTGTAAAAGCACCTTTTGGCAGCAATTTCAGACTCGAGACATCTTGGGTATGATGCTACAAGCTTGGCACACCTGTATTTTGGGAGTTTCTCTCGTTTTTCTTTGCAGATCCTCTCAAGCTCTGTCAGGTTGGATGCGGAGCGTTGCTGCACAGCTACTTTCAGGTCTCTCCAGAGATGTTCGATTGGTTTCATCTGGGCCCTTGCTGGGCCACTCAAAGATATTCAGTGACTTGTCCCAAAACCACTCCTGCGGTTGTGTGCTTAGGGTCATTATCCTGTTGGAAGGTCAACCTTCGCCCCAGTCTGAGGTCCTGAGCGCTCTGAAACTGGTTTTCATCAAGGATCTCTTTGTACTTTTCTCTGTTCATCTTTCCCTCGATCCTGAATAGCCTCCCAGTCCCTGCCGCTGAAAAACATCCCCACAGCATGATCCTGCCACCACCATGCTTCACCGTAGGGATGGTACCAGATTTTCTCCAGATGTGACGCTTGGTATTCAGGCCAAAGAGTTCAATATTGGTTTCATCAGACCAGAGAATCTTGTTTCTCATGGTCTGAGAGTCCTTTAGGTGCCTTTTGGCAAACTCCAAGTGGCCGTCATGTGCCTATTACTGAGGAGTGGCTTCTCTCTGGCTACTCTACCATAAAGGCCTGATTGGTGGAGTGATGCAGAGATGGTTGTCCTTCTGGAATGTTCACCCAACTCTTGACCTCTCCCAGAGTGACCATCAGGTTCTTGGTCACTTTCCTGACCAAGGCCCTTCTCCCCCGATTTCTCAGTTTGTCCAGGCGGCCAGCTCTGATGGTTCCAAACTTCTTCCATTTTAGAATGATGGAGGCCATTGTGTTCTTGGGGACCTTCAATGCAGCAGACGTTTTGGTACCCTTCCCCAGAGCTGTGCTTCGACACAACCCGCTTGCTAGGTATTTGCTCTGACATGCACAGTCAAGTGTGGGACCTTATATAGACAGGTGTGTGCCTTTCCAAGTCATGTCCAATCCATTGAATTTACCACAGGTGGACTCCAATCAAGTTGTAGAAACATCTCAAGGATGATCAATGGAAACAGGATGCACCGGAGCTCATAGCAAAGGGTCTGGATACTTATGTAAATAAGGTGTTTCTGTTTTTTATTGTTAATATTTGCAAAAATTTGCAAAAATTCTAAAAACCTCTTTTCGCTTTGTCATTATAGGGTATTGTGTGTAGATTGATGAGGATTTTCCTTTTCTTTTAATCAATTTTAGAATATAATGTGGAAAAAGTCAAGGGGTCTGAATACTTTCCGAATGCACTGTAGGTCTAAACAGGACTTAAAATGGCTACTTTCATCATTGAACGTAAAATGCTGATACAAATGTTAAAATCATGTCAAATATCTTTCCTCCCAAAGAAGTGTATGTGATAATTGCCAGAAATATTTGACATACCCAAAACATTTTCGGCCTATCCTGACTTGGGATCGAGATAATGTGTTTTTCACAGGCCTATTGTGAATGTTTCAGTGGTTTTGATATCCTTTATATAGCCTACCCCTTAGTCCTCCCATACGAAGGCCAAACTAAGTACAGGACTGGTAATACGCCAGGATCAATCAGACGATTTAGGAAGATTTCTGTGACTTGTCCCATATCGCTAGCCATCCACCTCTATTTTATTGCAATATGTCCCTGTGCCATGACCAGCAGGTATTGATTTTCTCATTGGCTGGCTTACTGCTGATATTCCCTGGGCTGTGTGTGTGTTTTAGGGACTGGCTTCTTTGGTTCCAGCAGGTGTTTGGGTGAAAGAGTGGGAGGTGCTGAATCTTTTTTCAGCTGTAGCATGATTGGCTGCCAATAGGTACGATTAAGCATCTCTGCTGCTTTTAGATTCTTTCTTTAATTATTTTAAATTAATGCTTTTTCAATTACCAAAATAATATTTACCACAATTTATGACACTATTTTTCACATCCGAATGTTTTCCTTTCGGTGATGTACAAGGTGCACTAAAAACAAGCCCAGGCTCCCGCTGTTCTTCAGTTAACATTGCATTATGATGCCATGCACTTTAACCTTTGATCAAGGTTGAGGATGTGCTATGGTTAGTTTTCATAACGTCAGTTCATTCAAACACACAGCCCAGGGCCCATGGTCCACAGTTTCACCGGCTTCTCCTTAATATGCCATTAAACTCCTCATTCCTCTCCTAGCCTTCTCCCGAGGCAGCCTGGGTAAATCAGCAGCTGATCAATGCTAGGGCCTCATGTGCCACTCATGTTCCTCTTGTGTACCCTGTCTAATTGGAACCACTCTTAGAGATGGTTTATTTATGTGTAGCTTTGTTGTAGTGCACCTCATACAGCCTCTTACTTTCTACTTTTTTTGGAAAGTAAATGACTGATGTCAGTGAAACCGTAGAGGTTTTCTAGTCCTCGTCAGAGCACCCTTCAGAATGCATGTCTGGTATGCACAGGTTAGGACACTGTCATTCACTGCTTTCCCTTTCATATCCTGGTGAATTGTATAATAATGACATCACTAAATCAACCCCCCCCCACAACATACTAGTCCTCCCTACAGGCTCCACACACACAAACA
The DNA here is from genome assembly GCA_023634145.1 of Thymallus thymallus. Taxonomy (NCBI): domain Eukaryota; kingdom Metazoa; phylum Chordata; class Actinopteri; order Salmoniformes; family Salmonidae; genus Thymallus; species Thymallus thymallus. The sequence goes on along the minus strand of CM042414.1, from coordinate 38,004,613 downwards.
CATCGACGGGGCCGCAGTGGAGTAGGTGAAAAGCTTCAATTTCCTCGGCCTACACATCACTGACAATCTGAAATGGTCCACCCACACAGACAGTGTGGTGAAGAAGGTGCAACAGCCCCTAAGACCCTCACAATGTTTTACAGATGCACCATTGAGAGCATCCTGTCGGACTGTAGCCGTCTTCATCGACCTGGCCAAGGCTTTCGACTCTGTCAATCACCCCATTCTTATTGGCAGACTCAACAGCCTTGGTTTCTCAAATGACTGCCTTGCCCGGTTCTCCAACTACTTCTCAGATAGAGTTCAGTGTGTCAAATCGATTCTATTCTCTCTCTCTCTATATATATATATATATATATATATCAATGATGTAGCACTTGCTGCTGGTGAATCTCTGATCCACCTCTACGCCATCGACACCATTCTGAATACATCTGGCCCCTCTTTGGACACTGTTAACAAACCTCCAAACAAGCTTCAATGCCATACAACACTCCTTCCGTGGCCTCCAACTGCTCTTAAATGCTAGTAAAACTAAATGCATGCTTTTCAACCAGTTTATATTATTTAGGACTAACATTCTCCAAACGGTAGAATAGCAAAGGGCCAGTCAGTAACCAGTACTGTTTTCATCTAATTTCAGCATTATAAGCATTGAAATGTGTAAAACGTATATAGTCGACTTAAATAAATTGACTTAACCTTACTAACAAGTGATTACATCAGTCTAATTTCAACATCATCATCACAACTATGTATATGTTGAAATGGAATTGAAAGAATTGAAAGAAACATACAACATATTGTTCATCCTATATTCAATATATACTTAGTGTAATAAAAGCAAAGACAACAAACACAACTATCAAAACCTTTGAAATAGGTAATAGAATAGGGGCAAGTCCACGGTAACAGAATAGGGGCAAGTCCACGGTAACAGAATAGGGGCAGGTCCACGGTAACAGAATAGGGGCAAGTCCATGGTAACAGAATAGGGGCAAGTCCACAGTAACAGAATAGGGCAAGTCCACGGTAACAGAATAGGGGCAAGTCCACGGTAACAGAATAGGGACAAGTCCACGGTAAGAGAATAGGGGCAAGTCCACGGTAACAGAATAGGGGCAAGTCCACTGTAACAGAATAGGGGCAAGTCCACGGTAACAGAATTGCCCTGATGGGAGGACGGCTCGTAACAATGTCCGGAACGGAGAGAATGGAATTGCATCAAACACATGGAAACCATCTGTTTGATGTATTGGATACCATTCCACTAATTCCGCTCCAGCCAATACCACAAACCAGTTATCCCCAATTAAGGTGCCACCAACCTCCTGTGGTCTGTAGAGCAGCTACAGATGGACTATCCAAATATGAGATTTTTCACATAAAAGTTATGCCAAACAAAACATATTTCAACGTTTAACAAACCATACAAGGACTACGTTTAACAATTTAGGCTGAACGTTTTACAAAAACACATTTACTGGAAGAACTGTGCAGATGCAAAGTTTGGTAACATAATTTCAGTAAAATTCATTTATTTATGTGACCACGTTTTCCAAAAACTCTGTTAAATATCTGTTACAAATTAAGTTTCAAAGACGTCTGCAGAAAGAATGGGGTGTCTGTCAGCTATGGCACCTTGACTTTGGAAAAATATATTTTGTTTATTGAACTACAGCAATTGAAGTGTATTTACACTTGGTAACAAAATTGCGGTAAGGGAATTTCGTCATGGGTCCCTTAGCTGTGCTACACAGAAATGCATAATTATGGATATGAATGTCATTCTCTTAATGGTGATGTAATCAAATAGATACACAAAGATAGAAATATGCAATATCTTCCTTTGCATATTTGCGTATTATTCTACAAACTGGCTATTACTTTAATGAGCTGCACCACCAAAGGGACCAATTTTGGAATAGACCAAATACATGTCTATGTTTCACAAGTTTGGAAGCACAGCACGGTAAAACTTAGTAGAGTACAGCACAGAACAGTAGAGTAGAGTTCAGTACATTACAGTGTAGTTCAGTATAGTAAAGTAGTGTATAATTCAGTACCGTACTTTATATTGTACTCAATTCTAGTGTGCTCTACTGTGTACTGTACTGAACTCTACTCCACTCTACTGTAAAGTACAGGACTGTACTGTACTTTACTCTACTGAACTGAACTATACTCTACTATGCTTTACTCTACTGTAATGTACTGTACTGAGCTATAGTCTACTGTGCTGTCCAAACTGTACTGTGGCTGAATTTGGTTGGACCGGACCAAATCTGAACCAACCGTATACAGTGTATGTCCTTGTTTTCAAAAGTTTGGATATCAGATTTGGCCCAGACTGGACCAAATCTGAACCATCCATAGACATCTACAGTATGTTTGGTTTGTTGAAATCAAGGCCTGGGCTGACTGACCAAATTTCAACTACTTTTCCATTTCCATGGACGTCCGGTGTTGGTCGGTGCTCAGTGGGTGAGAGAGACGAAGAGAGAGAATGAGGGGTTGTCCAGAGTGAGTCAGAGAAATAAAACAGTTATCAGCTGAACGTACAGTAACAGTATGCCAGTGGAAGGGAGGACAGTATCAGGTGACCCAACTGCGGAAATGACCATAGTCTTCATACACAGCTCTATCGCAGGCGTTTGGATGTGCTGCTTTCCCAGCCAAGCAACCAGACAGGGACAGATTAATGAGAAATGCAGCAAACCGTCTGAGGGAAAGGAACGACTAAGCGCTGGTGAACACTTACAAATGACGGAGGTCACAAGGCCCATTTTTTATGAGAGATTAATGACCTAGTCTCCGCAACAACATTTCTGTTTTGACATTTGGGAGCGGAAGCGCTGAGCCACAAAAAATACATATATGCATGTAATTGGTAGGCTAATAATATATTTTCCTCCAATTAATCTTGCCATCAATGGTGTGGCTTATTATTACATTACTCCTCCATAGGCCATTTGTTAGCTGTGCGTGTGGACCATGCTGAGGATAAACAGAATGTACAGTACGGATCCTTAGGTGTACAGCTGGAGACCTTGGATATAGAGTAGAGAGCTTCTGGGAGAATGGTGAGCTTGTAGTGGAGGTGCCAAAGAGAAATTAACTCACGTGCTGATGAATAACCTTGCCTCACACCTGAAGACTTGCCTTCACTCCCAGAGCTAATGCCCTAGGCTTTACCTCAGGGGGGCGTATACCCGGTCAGTCTCAAGTTGTGCCAAACCCTTTCACATGCAAAAAGATTCTCCCCTAGAAGAAATGAAATCATGCGTTGTAGAGTGCTTGACATTTAACCCTTAAGAGTCCACACAAGAGACACCCCCCCCCCACCACCTTAAGAATGCAGTTAATGTATGCCAGTCTGCAGATAGCAGCTGGGAAAATCTAGTTCTCTCTGTGACATCTGAGTACAAATGCTAACTAGAGAGCCCTATGTTGAGAATTTAAAAAAGATAACATACAATACACTGTATAGTAATTCATTTTATGTAGATTGTATGATGTAATGCTGACAGCATTGGTGTGCAAATCACAGGTCTCCTCTCAAACCTGGGCCATAGAAGTTTGCAGCTCCATAGAACTCAGGAGTTGCGTACTTTCCCCCCGGTATGCTTTGATTGTAGATCTATTGCTGGTAAATGAGAGGGATAACATCTTGCTATGCTATGAGGAGAAAGATTGGCAAGCAAGCAAAATATCAAATTATGCATGTCTAAACCTGTAACAAAGCTTTCCAACTACCAATCAATAAGGGATCATAATAATTAGGGACCATAGCTTTCACCTGGATACACCTGGTCAGTCTATGTCATGGATGACCAGGTGTTCTTCATGCTTTGTCTACTCAGTTTATATCCATCTTACTGAAATGTTATTCAAGCGTTTTCTCCAGACAGTGCCGTCTGACTATCTACAAAAACACAATATGGCTGTTTTGATGAATTGTTTATGTCAGCAAGTGAAATTTTAACAAAGTAATCCATATTAAGTTGTGGTGGAATTATACTAGCAGAAAGTTGATGACAATGATAGATGTGCTCATTTTGCAAACCCAAAATATGCCTCTTACATCTCTCTTTCCGGAAAAACTGCTTCATCCTAACAAAATTATTGATCTAAATTGATCTAAATTCGGAGCAAGTTTGCCAGTTCACAGTAAGTTATGCATTCTCCATGGCTCCAAGGCCCCATTCTGCAAAGCCTTACAGTATGTTGAACCCTGGTAACATACAGTCAGGTCCAAAATTATTGGCACCCTTGATAAAGATGAGCAAAACAGACTGTATCAAATGTTAAGTGATAAATTAAAATCTAAAAAAGATAGGTGTCAAAATTATTGGCACCCCTGTTTTCAGTACCTTTTAATACCTCACCTTGCGAGGAAAATGGCATTGATCTGGGGTGCCAACCAAGGATCTGGAATTATTCTGTATTGAGGAATGGTCTAATATCCTACTGGTAGAAACACTGAGGCGTTTAGTCATCGCAGACAGGCAGACAGCTGTGGGTCTGCACCAGAAACCTGCTGTTAGATTAATGCCGCTACTTGGATGGAGGTAGCTGGCACTGGCTTTGTGGCAGAAGAGAACCATGGCACCATGTAAAAGTGTTATATTTTCGGGGTGCTTCAATAGCCTCCAATGACATTATAGGAAGAGTGGTTGAGAGTCATTATACGGTGAGATTGATAATGGTTCTATCAAATGTATTTTATTCCCAGTAAATGTTTATCTAGCATCTAAGAAACTATACACATACTGTATCTCCCCCATGATTTACTGACCAATCCCACTATTCACCCATCCTTCTACAGGAAACTGCCTGCATGAATACAGAGAATTATACATCGTTTCTCTATTATTATCATGACATTACATTCTCAAGGACATTAAAATCCTTTTGAAATGATTCCTTTTCATATAATATAATATTATATAATATAAGGGGGTCAGAGTTGCATAGTGATAAAGACAGAAGAAACTTCTGGCCCCAATGAGAAAAAAGAGGACATGAAGATACATGCAATTAAGCCCAAAACAGATTAACTTCTTAGAGGTGAGATCAGTGCTTTAGCTGGAAAGGCCTGGAGATGTGTCCGACCAGCGCTATTTCATCCATATTTGCTCTCCCTCCACTTCGCAGTGTTTGGTTGATCCTGTTGGGGCGAGCAGAGTAATTGTTTTTAAGACAGCGAGACAGTGGCGGAGATGAAAGAAGAGATACAGAAGCAGCTTTCACCAGAAGAATGGGTCTCCTCAGAGAGGTTCCCAACCCAGTAGGCAAGACCAAGTGAGGACAATGCTCCTCCATTATTCACACAAAGTGTATGATGCTCTTATCTGTATCCATTGCTACATAATACATAAAACGATTTACCTGTATCTACTGCAATTTGTTATATAATGGGAATAAACAATAAATTCTACAAAATAGTAAAATAATCTAGGTATCACTCTGATCGTTGATATGATTTGAACTAAGGAGATTGAAATATAATATTTGCTGTACTCAATCTGTTGAGTCCACAAGTTTAATATTGTACCAAACAATTCTGGAGTGAGCAAATGCTGTATGCTACTCTTTATTTTACTGCCATTGGAGTAAGTGCCACGAAAGTACTTCCTCTTTCACTGTTTAATATTGTCCATGTCCTTCCTCTGACCTCATAGAGCAATCTGCCAATCAATCCCAAATTCCCCTTGTGAAGAAGATTAGATTTAGTTTAATTCGATTTTACCCAGTTTCATAAGGCATGGCATTTCAGTAAAAAGCATGCACTCACTAATTTCAATCCATTTATGAAGTAGATAAATAAAACCCAGGAAAATCAATGACATATTAAATATATTTATAACATAGTTTGCTTCCATCACTAGTAGTCTTGAGCAAACTAAGTAAATGTGCAATGAATAGAATGACATACAGCATCTGCTTGTACGAAGCAATAACAGCTGGCCTGAAATACCATAGAGCTGTATCTGAAAAGTTAGATATCTGGCAGAACAAAAGCATTGGGGCAGTGACACATGTTTTGATGTTTTGGCTCTGTAGTCCAGCCCTTTGGATTTGAGATGAGACAATAACTATGAGGTTAAAGTGCAGACTGTCAGCTTCAATTTAAAGGGGTATTTTCATCCATAACGAGTGAACCATTTAGAAATTACTGCACTTTTTGTTCGTAGTCCCCCCTTCTTAAGGGACTTAAAGTATTGGGACAAATTCACTTGTATATTAGTGAAATGTTCAGTATTTGGTCCCATAGTCCTAGCACTCAATGACTACATCAAGCTTGCGACTTTACACATTTGTTGGATGCATTTGCTGTTTGTTTTGGTTGTGTCTTAGATTATTTTGTGGCCAACAGAAATTAATGGTAAACTATGTCATTTTGGAGTTTCCTTGTTTTGGAAATAAGAATAGAAACATTTCTACATTCCTGTGGATGGGAGCATTATCACGGATAGTCCTGAATGAATCAAGAGTGAGAAAGTTACAGAGGTGAAATATAATACCTCCCAAAAAATGCTAATCTCCAAAGTTATTGTAATGGTGAGAGGTTAGCATGTCTTTGGGGTATGATATTTGTGCTTCTGTAACTTTCTCACTCATCATTATTCACAATTAATTCAGGACTATCGGTATCATGGTTGCATCCACATTAATGAAGAACTATTTAGAAACATTGTATTTTTCTTTTTATGTTAAAAATGACACAATACATTATTTACCATTAATTTCTATTGGGTCCAAAACAAACAGCAAATGCACAACGTTGATGTAGTCATGCTATTAATATGGGACCAAATACTTCACTTTTTATTACTTAAACACACTTATACAGTGCTGTGAAAAAGTATTTGCCCCATTTCTAATTTTCTTTACTTTTGCATATTTTTTATACTGAATGTTATCGGATCTTCAATCGAAACCTAATAGTATATGGAACCTGAATGAACAAATAACACAACATTTACATATTTTATTTATTTCATAAACAAACACCCAATGCCCTTTTACACAGCGACATTGGGTGTTGCATAACCTTGTTAATTAAATAAATACATTAAGACTCCGACCCTGGAGAGGGGCTGACGACCGGCCCGGACTGGGCACCGGTGGAGCGGACTGCTTCGACACTGGAGCAGGGCAGACGGCCGGTCCCGGACTGGGCACCGGTGGAGCGGCCTGCTCCACCACTGGATCGGGGCTGGACGGCAGGTCCTGTCTAGCCGTCGGTCCAGTGGAAAGCTCCAACCTCGGAGCAGGGCTGAACGCCGTGCCCATCCTGGGCACCGACGCAGGGGATGTTTCCGGCCACGTAGCTGGGCTGGCTGCCGGCCCCGGACTGGGCACCGGCACGCTGAGGAGATCCGGCTCCCGAGCGGGACTGAACGCCGTGCCTAGCCTGGGCACCAGCGCAGAGGATGTTTCCAGCCATGTAGCTGGGCTGGCTACCGGCCCCGGACTGGGCACCGGCGCAGAGTGGTTCTCCAGCCACTTAGCAGGGCTGGCTGCTGATCCCGGGCTGGACCCCGAGCTGGACACGCACTGGAGTTCTGGTGCGAGGAGCCGGCACTGGAGGCGTCGGGCTGGACACACGCACTGGAGTTCTGGTGCGCGGGGCCGGCATGGGCCGTACCGGACTGGGGAGGCGCACCGGTCGTCTGGTGCGTGGGACCGGCACTGGAGGCATCGGGCCGGGCGGCCGCACTAGAAGTCGGGTGCAGGGAGCCTGAATTCCTCCTTGGCAATCTTCCCCATACCGAGGAAGATATCCCCCAATGTCCAGCCCTGCTTAGTCCCATGGTGGTGGATCATTCTGTCACGGTTATGAGGAAGGGAACGAAGCACAGAGAGAGAGGTATGTGCATACATCTTTACAACAAACGTAAGAGAACACAGAGAACTGGTGACTGGTACTCACACATACAGCCAATGCAATGATCCACACCCAGGTGGATTACATGTGAACATACAGTGGGGAGAACAAGTATTTGATACACTGCCGATTTTGCAGGTTTTCCTACTTACAAAGCATGTAGAGGTCTGTAATTTTTATCATAGGTACACTTCAACAGTGAGAGAGGGAATCTAAAACAAAAATCCTGAAAATCACATTGTATGATTTTTAAATAATTCATTTGCATTTTATTGCATGACATAAGTATTTGATCACCTACCAACCAGTAAGAATTCCGGCTCTCACAGACCTGTTCGTTTTTCTTTAAGAAGCCCTCCTGTTCTCCACTCATTACCTGTATTAACTGCACCTGTTTGAACTCGTTACCTGTATAAAATACACCTGTCCACACACTCAATCAAACAGACTCCAACCTCACCACAATGGCCAAGACCAGAGAGCTGTGTAAGGACATCAGGGATAAAATTGTAGACCTGCACAAGGCTGGGATGGGCTACAGGACAGTAGGCAAGCAGCTTGGTGAGAAGGCAACAACTGTTGGCGCAATTATTAGAAAATGGAAGAAGTTCAAGATGACGGTCAATCTCCCTTGGTCTGGGGCACCATGCAAAATCTCACCTCGTGGGGCATCAATGATCATGAGGAAGGTGAGGGATCAGCCCAGAACTACACGGCAGGACCTGGTCAATGACCTGAAGAGAGCTGGGACCACAGTCTCAAAGAAAACCATTAGTAACACACTACGCCGTCATGGATTAAAATCCTGCAGCGCACGCAAGGTCCCCCTGCTCAAGCCAGCGCATGTCCAGGCCCGTCTGAAGTTTGCCAATGACCATCTGGATGATCCAGAGGAGGAATGGGAGAAGGTCATGTGGTCTGATGAGACAAAAATAGAGCTTTTTGGTCTAAACTCCACTCGCCGTGTTTGGAGGAAGAAGAAGGATGAGTACAACCCCAAGAACACCATCCCAACCGTGAAGCATGGAGGTGGAAACATCATTCTTTGGGGATGCTTTTCTGCAAAGGGGACAGGACGACTGCACCGTATTGAGGGGAGGATGGATGGGGCCATGTATCGCGAGATCTTGGCCAACAACCTCCTTCCCTCAGTAAGAGCATTGAAGATGGGTCGTGGCTGGGTCTTCCAGCATGACAACGACCCGAAACACACAGCCAGGGCAACTAAGGATTGGCTCCGTAAGAAGCATCTCAAGGTCCTGGAGTGGCCTAGCCAGTCTCCAGACCTGAACCCAATAAAAAATCTTTGGAGGGAGCTGAAAGTCCGTATTGCCCAGCGACAGCCCCGAAACCTGAAGGATATGGATGGAGGAGTGGGCCAAAATCCCTGCTGCAGTGTGTGCAAACCTGGTCAAGAACTACAGGAAACGTATGATCTCTGTAATTGTAAACAAAGGTTTCTCTACCAAATATTAAGTTCTGCTTTTCTGATGTATCAAATACTTATGTCATGCAATAAAATGCAAATTAATTACTTAAAAATCATACAATGTGATTTTCTGGATTTTATTTTTAGATTCCGTCACTCACAGTTGAAGAGTACCTATGATAAAAATTACAGACTTCTACATGCTTTGTAAGTGGGAAAACCTGCAAAATCGGCAGTGTATCAAATACTTGTTCTCCCCACTGTATGTCAGGACCTGACAGTGGCCATCATACTCCCTCTAGAGGGAGTCAGAGACCTGGCCTCAGTCAGGCCATTACACATCCATTTAGAAAAAGTCAAGGGGTCTGAATACTTTTCAAATGCACTGTATTTGTGACCAAATGTATTTATTTCAGTTTCCTTATATGAACTGTAACTTTGTTGCATGTTCCATTTATATGTTTGTTCAGTGAATGTATAGCAGCCTAGAGGTAACTAAAATTATGGTAATTTTTTGTTTTTTAAACAACTAATTGACTGACATCGGTTTAATTATTTGAATTCTATTTAAATATTTGTTTCTTTGTGTGAGCTCAATGCGCACATTGAGCAGTTTCTAGAGAGATAAATCAGATCAAGCACCAACTGTTGTAGTTTCAAACAGGCCAATATTCTACAGAAAACGTGGTAATTAACCACAATGACCCTAATCCATTGTGCGTCTACTTGTCCGGTCTATTTGTTTCTTTTAAATCTGCTGTGTTAGGTTAGTGTGTGGCAGACAGGGAGACAGATACACAAGAATGCAGATAGACGTTGCTTCTGATCTAAGTGATTGATAGTGATCTTACTTTGAAGAACAACTAAAATAGTGATTTTGTCAGACACCATAGGCAGCAGCTCTATAGAGATGAAATGAGGACTTGGAATGAAATAATGAAGTCATCGAATAAAACAAATGTAAAATCCACAACATCTGAAATGTCTTATGAAAGTAAAGTAATGTGTATAAATTATTTTTTTATAAAATGATAAGCAGTAAATGGGCAGTGCCATAATGGGATTAATTGTTTTATTCTATGTTGTTACAGCATTAAACCCTCATAATACATAGTGACCTCATAAACCACTAATCTCTCAGCACTACAACTTAGTTTATGTGGGACCATGTCTTGGCATGGCTGATTCATGAGTTCACTCACGAGTATTCTCTGTTGCCTTACTTCAGAGGTTAAGATCACAGGGATCTCAACACCTCTAACACAGTAGATGCTAACCCCTCCAATCCATTCTAGTACACACGGAACAGAAACTGGAGAATATGCTAACACTTATTGCTAACACACAGGAACACAGGTTGGAATATGCTACAAGGAAAAACAAGACTGACTAAAAACCCGCCTAAACTTCCCCTATATAACTGTTACCCTGGTAACCCTCAGGTGCCGCCCCCCACGATTAACTGACCACCCTGAGCACCAATCAGCAGGACGATCAGGAACTTTACACAGTACAGGTCGCCACATAACTATCAATTTATAGATGGAGTAGTTTTAAAGAATGGCCCGAGGCTGTGTTGTTCCCTTTACATTATTAAACCCTTTAGGATATTTTATTATTTTCAAATGTATTTTCTGTCATAGCAGAAAATATTATTAATAATTATTCTTATGAATCAGAAGACTTTCAGTGGTTACCACGGCAACATCCGCACCGAACCAAAGGCTAGAGCCTTTCAAACAGGCAAAGTGTCAATACAGGACTAAGATTGAATACTACTACACCAGCTCTGACACTCGTCAGATGTGGCAGGGCTTTCAAATTTTTACGGACTACAAAGGGAAACCCAGCTGCGAGCTGCCCACTGACGCGAGCCTATCAGATTGAAGCATGCATGAGAGCACCAGCTGTTCCAGACGACTGTGTGATCACGCTCTCCGTAGCCAATGTGAGCAAGACCTTTAAACCGGTCTACATTCACAAGGCTGCGGGGCCAGATGGATTACCAGGATGTGTACTCAAAGCATTCACGGACCAACTGGCAAGCGTCTTCACTGACATTTTCAACCTCTCCCTGAACGAGTCTGTAATACCTACATGTTTCAAGCGGACCACCATAGTCCCTGTTCCCAAGAAAGTGAAGGTAACCTGCCAAAATGATTACCGCCCGTAGCACTCATGTCGGTAGCCATGAAGTGCTTTTGAAAGGCAGGTCATGGCTCACATCAATACCATCATCCTGGAAACCCTAGACCCACTCCAATTCGCATAACACTCCAACAGATCCACAGATGACGCATTCTCAATTGCACTTCACATTAACCTTTCCTATCTGGTCAAAACGAACACATGTGAGAATGCTGTTCATTGACTACATCTCAGCGTTCAACACCATGGTGCCCACAATGCTCAACAATAAGCTAAGTAACCTACGACTAAACACCTTCCTCTGCAACTGGATCCTGGACTTCCTGAGGATGTAAGGGCAGGCAACAACACATCTGCCACGCTGATCCTCAACACGGGGGCCCCTCAAGGGTGCGTGCTTAGTCCCCTCCTCTACTCCATGTTCACCCACGACTGCGTGGCCAAGCAAGACTTTAGCACTGCCATTAAATTTGCTGACTACACAACGGTGGTAGGCCTGATCACCGACAACAATGAGACTGCCTATAGAGAGGATTTCTGAGACCTGGCAGTGTGGTGCCAGGACAACAACCTCTCCCTCAACGTAAGCAAGACAAAGGAGATGATCATGGACCATAGGAAAAGGAGGGCCGAACACGCCCCCATTCACATCGACTTTCGAGTTCCTTGGTGTCCACATCACCTACAAACTATCATTGTCCAAACACACCAAGAAAGTTGTGAGGAGAGCACGACAACGCCTTTTCACCCTCAGGAGACTGAAAAGATTTGGCATGGGTCCCCAGATCCATTGAGAGCATCCTGACCGGTTGCATCACCGCCTGGTATGGCAACTGTTCGGCATCCGAACGTAAGGCGCTACAGAGGATAGTGTGTACAGCCCAGTACATCACTGGGGCCAAGCTTCCTGTCATCCAGGACCTATATACTAGGCAGTGTTCATTGACACCACCTCCCGCACATTGACTCGGTACCGGTACCCCCTGTATATAACCTCATTATTGTTATTTTATTGTGTTACTTCATTTTTTTGTTAGATTTTTTTTACTTTAGTTTATTTAGTAAATATTCTTAAAATTTTCTTAAAACTGCATTGTTGGTTGTTGTAAGTAAGGAGTTCACGGTAACGTCTACACCTGTTGTATTTGGTGCATGTGAAATGAAATAGGATTTGATTTGATTTTAGTGCCATTCTTCCGTGTATCTAATATGCCACATGCTGATCATGATAAGGCTCCATAATGTCTAGTAGTACTCTAATAACACATAAATTACACACACACACACACACACACACACACACACACACACACACACACACACACACACACACACACACACACACACACACACACACGTATGCAGACAACACAACACACACTCAAAGGCTATAACTCTCAATCTGTCCACCGAGCTCATGGCTGGCAATCACACAGTGGCGCTGTCAAGACTAGTTGATGAGCCAATTGCATGTCAATCTCACATATTGGTCACATGGTGTTAACAGCTGCCGTCATGACTAAAATGCTCCATTTGAATAGACGTGGCTGTCAAGAAGTGAGGGTGTTTTGCATATTTTCTCTGACCACATAAACTATAGTTTTGACAGAAATACATTTAAAGCAGTAAATCAAGTACGGTATTCTGTAAGTGGTGATCGGCTTAGTGACAGAGAGTCTGTCTTTTAATTCAATTCACAATAGGTAAATTGTTAAGGCACATTTTCCCCAAAATGCTAAATTAAGAAAGATAATAGGCTGTGTGGCATAAATGACAATGTGGTGACTGACATTAATGGCGGACTTAATTTCCTATAATTAAGAGCAACTCTTCTACTCCAAGCTAATGGCGGGGGGTATTACATCAAAATATCCCCATACATTGAAAGATGTGTGATCGGTAAACAATTTGTTGGAGAGCATAAATATCAATGTTGCCAGGAACGTTTCAGACACTTTCTAATTTCAGGCATATTAACCTGGTATCAGAGGAACAGAAAATGTTTTATGTGTTTTAAATGTCAGGACATTTCTACAGGAGGTACCACACTGGGCTCTGATTGCTTCATTCTGGGCTGAGTCAGTGCAAGTGGTAAGACTAAATAAGCTGTTTTCCATGCTAAATTATGATGACTATGTTTATAAAAGTTAAATGGAACAAATAAACAACATGGTATGATAAACTTAGTGTACAAATATTGTGGAACTCTTCCTAATATTGAGTTGCATGGACTCTACAAGGTGTCGAAAGCTTTCCACAGAGATGCTGGCCCATGTTGACTCCAATGCTTCCCACAGTTGTTTCAAGTTGGCTCGATGTCCTTTGGGTGGTGGACCATTCTTGATACACGCGGTAAACTGTTGAACATGAAAAACCCAGCAGTGTTGCAGTTCTTGACACACTCAAACCGGTGCGCCTGGCACCTACTACCATACCCCGTTCAAAGGCATTTAAATATTTTGTCTTGCCTATTCACCCTCTGAATGGCACACACCTTCATCTACTTTGATTGAAGTGGATATAACAGGTGACATAAGGGATCATAGCTTTCACCTGGATTCACCTGGTCTATGTCATGGAAAGTGCAGGTGTTTGTACATTCAGGGTATATCTGAGTGTCCACTTATGAGGTAGAATAGCCCCGTCTTTCATCTACCTTAGATTGCAATTGATCAAAAGCAAGCACAGCTCCACAAAAGTCACTAGTGAAACTAAACCCCATCCACCTCTACTCTGAATGAAACCAGCCAGCGCTGCTGAGGCCATCAACTCAGAGGGAAAGGCAATCCCATCTGAGAACCCAGACGGTTTGGTTCAATACCAATCCCACACCACCCATCCCGTCGAAACACCCAACATCCTCCTCCACAGTGTGTGTGTGTGTGTGTTGTAAATACCACTCCAAGGGAATTACATTACGGAAACCAGTCAAAACATCAATGAATAACCTTAATGGACAATATTTATGTAATTTAGTAATTTGAGTGTTTATTTACTCAGGTTGTGGTCGCTGTTCTTAGACGTACATTATTGTTGTAGAAGCATGTCCATTACTTATCTGAAAAATACATTATACACATTTCAAGGTTCAAGCCATTAAGGCAAAAATCCAAGATCAATGTGTAACTATGATATCGGTCACAATTATAATTATGCTTAAATGTTAGTGGAATAAAATCTCTTTTTAACACCTTATTGTTGAATTAACAGACCCTCTCTACAGTAAAGATGGTAAACCAACCACTTAGCTTGATGATAGTGAGTATAACCTTTGAAACCTCCTTAAAGCACATCGCTAGAAAGAAAGTAAAAACCACAATTCCAAAGGCTTATTCATCTTCAAAAAGAAAAATACATTCAAGATTCAACAGGGCAGTGTGTAAGTACAAAGTATCATTCTTAAAGATGAAAGATGAAGCAATGGTGTGTATTATACAACATACATTATAATTATTATTTGATTACTATAGATGTTAGTATAGATTTGTCCTAAAGCAATAGTATTTTAGCACACATTTGTATTTAATTAAATGCACGACAGTATATCAGGGTTGAGGACGGTATGAGAGGACCAAATGCTGTCATCATAACACCTATTCATAAGCTCTATTGGACCAAGCACACTGTTTGTCTGCTTTGATCAGGTCCCTGGGTATCTGTTATTCATTTGCTGTACTTTTCTTAATCCAAGCTGCAGTTGGAGTCTTCAGAGAGTAGAAACCACTCCTCCTGCTCCTAAGGGGAGAACAAAGTAAATAACATACACTGGAGGATCAGACTTAATTAATGAGGTGGTTTTGAGAAACATTTAATTTTAGAGAAATTAAATGATGTAAGCCTGAGGGCTAATGCACTAACAAAGTGGCACAACCATTCTACAGTCAACTTGTAAGCACCTTTCGGGATTACATGACAATCTCCATCAGCATTTTGGGGGATTTGGAAAATAAAAAGCACTGTGCAATCAAACAGGTGGATCACTGTTGAGACCAATTGACCAAGTGGCTGATAATGGAATAAAAGCAAGGTATTAAATAGAATTCAAATAGATAAGAAGCAGTGTCTTAATCAATGTCAACCAATACACGACCAATGTTTATCGAAACAGATTGCATAATGTTAGACAATTGCTATGACCCATAATGACTCTAACAGTAGTGACACATATTGAGATAAACCTTTTTTCAGAGAACCCAATCGACATGACTGCACTTAGTTAAACAGTTGTACCCATGTTGACATGGATGTCATCGCAAGAAGCCTTTGTTTCTTTAGCCTACAAGCTGCTGCTTAGTGTGCAGTCCCACCTCTATTCATCTTCTAGACATAGCATGCTCTCTCTCTCTCTCTCTCTCTCTCTCTCTCTCGTTCCGTTCTACCATTCCTGCTCCATAGACCTGCATTATTTAGACAGCAGAAATAATAGATGCAGAGACCCTCAAAGGTTAAGTGACCTGTAGGAGAGATGATAGAGTGCTTAGTCCATGCACGCAGCATCAGCAGAGGTGTCGTTTCATTATTAAGATAAGCAATGATTCATTCCTGCAATCTCAAATCGATTCAATGCCCACATATCAGTCAATCTAAATGATTCAGTGTCTGTACAGGTGCATGTAGCTAAACACAGGGCAACAGGGGAAAAAGGCAACTTCCGTGAAAAATGTTGTGTGTTTGACTTATTCATTCCCATGATCAGTACCTTTCGGTGGTCCTGTGACCAACTACATATTGACAATGTGTGAATGTTTCAGGGATGTGAAGGCTTGTATCCTTACACAGCCTCCATAGGGCTATGAAAACCTCTATTCTGCTTCTTTATTCATGCATAGAGCCTGTATCAGTGGTCTTGTAAATCAGATAAATATCTATCCTCAACATGCATGCTATAGTAAGTAATGGAATACTTCCCCGTGCTTCCTCTACTCTAAGTAGCTAGTAACCTTTAGAACACAAGTCTGAGAGAAGGAAATTGCTTCCTCTCGATACTGATATATTAAATACAGCGTTACGTACAAATCTGACTCTCACTTTCCTTCTCTTTACTGCCAAAGTAACATTCCTCCACCTACACATGTTCCATGCTGTTGAACTCTATACACTGTTTCACAAAGGAAAAGGTTCAACTTAAGACCAGGCTGGAATTCAATTTACCCCAAAAATCTCCTGTGTGAATACTACAATGCATGTTCGATTGAATTGAGCCCTGTGTAGTGATTTAACTGTAACTAGTGTTAATCTGACATTCAAACATGTATGAGTGCAGATAATGAAGCATGCAATTGGCTCTGGTCCCTTTGTTGGCCGAGTTACTCAAGCAAAACATATATAATTCATAAAAAATTCATGTTGTATCTTAAATCTTGTCACGTTGAAGTGTGATTTCAGCCTCAATGCACTTCAAATTGATTATTTATAACATATCATAGAACAGTCTGTAAACCATACATAGTTGTAATGACGTCATTATCCTCATTGTTGTGGGTGCGATAGCAAATCAACTTGGAGGAACACAACACACTCCCCGCCCTAGTTCAAATTCTATACGTCGGATTAAAGCAGGATTATAACGTCAAATAAAGTGACCATTGAATTTAAAACATTTCAGATTGACAAAGTTTGTAGGTGCAACAGTTTCTATAAATAGTCAAATGTATCACTCTCACATGATACTTTAAAGCCTTCTAGACTCTAAGCTGGTGGGGGGGTGCATCTACTAAGCTAACATATGTCATTATTTATAGATGGTGATACCAAGAATCATTTAGCTATTTGATTTTGAATTTTAGGACCCCTTTAGGTATCCCCAAAAAATGTTTGTCGGGGCATGGACTCTAAAAAAGGTGCCGAAAGCATTCCACAGGGATGGTGGCCCATGTTAACTCCAATGCTTCCCACAGTTGGGTCAAGTGTCAAGCTAGCTGGATGTCCTTTGGGTGGTGGACCATTCTTCATACACACATGAAACTGTTGAGTGGGAAAAACCCAGCAGCGTTGCAGTTCTTGACACAAACCGGTGCGCCTGGCACCTACTACCATACCACATTCAAAGGCACTTCAATATTTTTTCTTGCCCTTTCACCCTCTGAATGGCACATTCACACAATCCGTGTCTCAATTGTCTCAAGGCTTAAAAATCCTTCTTTATCCTGTCTCCTTCTCTTCATCTACACTGATTGAACAGGATTTAACAGAAGACATCAATGAGGGATCATATCTTTCACCTGGATTCACCTGGTCAGTCTATGTCATGGAAACACTCTTAATGTTTTGTACACTCAGTGTATATCATTAGGCTGTGTGTATTTTTTTATATAGTCCTATTGTAAATGTGCACTATTGTACAAATACACACAACTTTAAGCTACATTTATTTGACAGAGGCAATGAACTGCCCATTGATCAGCACAGCAATTGATAAAACAGGAACATATCGACCATGGTGTTTCCAAGCTTATGTCAATATTGCACAGGTAAGATAACGGTTACAGAAATCAAGAATGGAGACAGACTGTGTCCAACACCCCACCACCTGTTGTTAATTTGAGGACTTAATGACAAAAAATACATTTTATGATAAACATTTCTTGCTAAAATACAGGCAGGAACCACAGTACTACAAGATAAAACAGCTTGCTAAATCAAGCATGATGGTCTAATAAGTATAAAAGCAAAGCTTGCTTTCATATAATTAGAAAAAGCTTGAAAAGTTAGTGAAATAGGATTAGTGTGGTGTGTGAAGAATCCAATACTTTAACTTGTAAGCGGTACAAATCACATTCTGGTGGGAGCACCTCCTTTGAGAAGGTTTTAATCCTAAAAAAACCTGCATATATATTGTTTGAAGTGCAAAAGACCAACATAGCTACTGCAGTAGGTCAAAGCTGTGTGCTGGAAAACCTTGGTAGAGCATCGGTGGAGTAGGCCTCGTAGTGCTCGTGAATTTTCTTTCTTTTTTGGCTTCAAATGCCTACTTCTCACTTAAAACATTGTTTTTTTTTGTTTTTTTAATATACTATAACTCCAACATCATTAGTTGATCATTGTAATGATTGTGCTGGGAGTCAGGAAGCAGGTGCAGAGGGTGAGTTTAATAATAATAAAAGGCAGATAAACAGGAGAAATGTACTGAGCGAGACAAAAGCTATACTGCCTGATGACTGAGGCTACTGAGGGCTAAATAAAGGGAGAGGAATCAAGGTGATGATGAGGTCCAGGTGTGCGTAACGATGGGGAGCAGGTGTGCGTAACGATGGGGAGCAGGTGTGCGTAATGATGGGGAGCAGGTGTGCTTAATGGGAAAAAGGTGTGCGAAATTATGGTGCCAGCCGCGGAGATGGAAATCCTGGACGATGTTGGGTTCCAGGATGTCGGCCACCGGAACCGAACAGCGCTCCTCTGGACCGTACCCTCCCAGTCCACCAGGTACTAGTGCAGTGCAATGGTGTTTCCGTCGTCCGTTGATCTGTTGGGGCGGTATGCTAATTGTAGTGGGTCTAGGTTGTCATATAAGGTGGAGGTGATATGATCCTTACAAAGCACTTCATGATGACAGAAGAGTGCTCCCCATTGGTGCAGTGGTCTAAGGCACTGCATTTCAGCGCTAGAGGCTTCACTACCGACCCTGGTTCGATCCCAGGCTGTATCACAACCGGCTGTGATCGGGAGTTGCTATCTCTCTCAGAACAATCTTCTTGACCCTAACCAGTCAGGCTTCAAGAAGGGTCACACAACTGAGACTGCTCTCCTCTGTGTCATGGATGCTCTCCGCACTGCCAAAGCTGACTCTCTCTCCTCTGTTCCCATCATTCTAGATCTATCCGCTGCCTTCGACAATGTTAACCATCAGATCGTCCTTTCCACCCTCTCAGGGATGGTTGTCTGGCAGGCCACACCTACCAGGTGATGTGGAGAGGATCTGTGTCTGCACCACGTACTCTCACTACTGGTGTCACCCAGGGCTCAGTTCTAGGCCTGTTCCTCTTTTCTCTGTACACCAAATCACTCCACTCCGTCATATGCTCACATGGTCTCACTCATTACTATGAGGATTTTGACCCACCACCTCAAGCTCAACCTCTACAAGACCCTGGACAACAGCCTGTCGTTCTCTGCAAACATCAAAGCTGTGACAACATCCACAGAGTACAACCCTACCTCACACAGGAAGTGGCGCAGGTCCTAATCCAGGCACTTGTCATCTCCCTTCTGGACTACTGCAACTCACTGTTGGCTGGGCTCCCCTCTTGTGCCATCAAACCCCTGCAAATAAAACTACAGCTAGTCTGATGTTCAACCTTCCTGTATTCTCCCATGTCATCCTGCTCCCTGCACACTCCAATGGCTTCCAGTCGAAGCTCACATCCACTACAAGAAAATGGTACTTGCCTACAGAGCAGCAATAGGAAACTGCCCCCCCACCCTACACCCCAACCTGAGTTCTGCCACCTCTGGTCTCTTGGCCCTCCCAACCCTATGGGAGTGCAGCTCCCACTCAGCCCAGTCAAAGCTCTCCTCTGTACTGGCACCACATTGGTGGAACCAGCTTCACCCTGAAGCTAGGACAGCAGAGACCATCTTCCTGCACATCTTCCAAAAACATCTGAAACCCTACCTCTTCAAAGAGCATCTTAAATAATCCCACAGCACCACCACCTCCTCACGCCCACCCCTTAAATATAATATAATAATTTCCTTTTTCGTGAAATAACACTTGCACTTAACTTATTTATTATGACTGAGATACGTGATTGTCCCACCTAGCTATCTTAAGATGACTGCACTGTTAATCATTCTGGATAAGTGTCTGCTAAATTACTAAAATGTCAAATATAATTGTTTTTTTTCCAGAAACACAAAATCTTCAAAGAATGTCCTTCAAGAGGAGATATGTCATGGATTATTATATGATAACCCTCTCATGTTCATGTAGATCACAAAAAAGCTAAACAGTGGAAGGCCAATGAGCCTCCCTATTCTTCAGTCAGAGCCATTGTCTCAACACTCCCTCAGTAAGCCGTCTGAGGAGCAGATTCCAATGCTGATAGAGAATCGTGAAGAAAATAATTAATAAAGGAAGGAAAATGATCTATCCCGAGCCAGAAGCGGTCTGGGGGTTTAATTTACATGAGTAGTGTATTTTATTTGTCCCCCCTGTGTGTGATGGATTGTTCCCCAGACCCTAATGGAATGGAATGCATCAGCTAATTAGTTCACCTCTGAAAAAGTCATGGAGTCTCGGCTCCCGGCACGCCGGTCCCTCTCTCTTCTCAACATCCGCTATAAGTGCATTGTCTTGAGTTACTGTATGTCCACACATCTTTCAAATATTCCCCTACTTTTTTTTTCTCTATTCTTGATAGAGAGTTATTCCTGACCACATGACCTGAACATAAAGAACTCCTGTCCCTAGAGATATTATATTATACATGTAGAATAGAATATTCTCACTGAACCCTGCTCTTCTGTAGACTAAGCACCCTATTCAGCCTTGACATAAGTTGACTTAAAGTGTTATGTCTACTTATCTCAAGTCTCAATCCGGCCCTAACTGAATACCCTTATGCATGGCAGACAGCTCTCTTCATATCACAAGTACTGTCTTTCAATGGTCACTACATTATACTGGGGCCAGCACCTGTAGGCACCATCCCTATGCCTTCTGTTGACATCTGACATGAGCTATGATTAAGGGGAATGGGCCAGGTTGATACTGGAGGATTGCAGTCCCCAGGGGAGCTCAAATGAACAATTACAAAAATCTTTAGCAGATGACCAACCCTATCATTTAGTTAGATTTGCAGCAGAGGACCAGTCAACCTGTAAATATCAACACAGATGTATAATAATGGGAAGGATCCATTAGGCGTCCACAAAGTTAAAAGAAGACAGGGGATGTAACTATGGGATGGGATCAACTGAGGACAAGGGAAACATCTCCTGATATTTCTTATGTAGGTATAATTTAATGGCTAAGGCAATGTTTGTCATCTCAAGGACAATGGGCACTCGCCAAAGCTTGGCTGTCAGAACCTGCAAATCTTTCGCCTCTTGAGACAGGTCTTGGATTTAAAATATGTCTGTAGTCTCGCAGGCTACTGGGGCTGGTATGGGCTCAACGATTAGTCCTTGCCTGTCCACATTGCAGACTGACAAACTACAGTCATATATGATAACACTGCATTCATGCTATGATGAAGATGATGATATTCTTATAAGTTAGACGCTATGCACACATTATCCTATAATCGGATTAGTTCCAACTTTTCTTGATTTCTTGTAGTGTTTAATTTTTTTTTGTACTTGTTTGACATTATAGTGCATTGTTGGGAGCTTAGTAACATAAGCATTTCACTGTGTAATAATTGTGTTGTGGAGAATATCACCAGGCAGTAGACGGGAGTACAGTTTAGTGTTGTTTAGTGAAACACTCTCGTGCCCAACAGCTCCCGGCCCATAGTGCGCATGTGCACTCCCTATTAGGTGTCTTAACATAACAGTGCCGTAATACATTAGTAACTTAGTAACAGATATAGCATTTAATATAGACAGATATAGATCACCTATACTACATGCTGCTAAACATCGGCTAAACTGTGTATGTGACCAATACACTTCTATTTAATTTGATTTGATTATATCTATGAAGTCAGAAAAGCTACTGGCCCTTCTATAGAAACCTTCAACAGCTTAAATTGATGTTTTAGCCATTGGGATGTTATCTCAGTGAATACAAATTGATGTATTTAAAGAAACCTAATGTTTATACCACTACCCTGTTACAAACAAATGTGTTAAGACAGCCTAAAGGGAAAATTCATCTGATATGTAATGACCTCTAAGGTAGAATATTGATTGAGTTGGGGGTGGAGAGGGAGGGAAAGGTGGAACTCAATATTAGGAAGGTGTTCCTAATGTTTGGTATATTCAATGTATATGTACAGTACATACTGTAGCTACACTATAAATACAAAAGTATGTAGACCCCCTTTCAAATTAGTGGATTTGGGCTATTTCAGCCACACCCGTTGCTGACTGGTGTATAAAATGGAGCACACAGCCATGCAATCTCTATAGACAAACATTGGCAGTAGAATGGCCTTACTGAACAGGTCAACGTATCACCGGCAAAGGATGTCACCTTTCCAACAATTCAGTTCGTCAAATTTCTGCACTGTTAGAGCTTCCCCGGTCGACTGTAAGTGCTGTTATTGTGAAATGGAAACGTCTAGGAGCAACAACGGCTCAGCCACGAAGTGGTAGGCCACACAAGCTCACAGAACGGAACAACCGAGTGCTGATGCGCGTAGCGCAAAACAATCGTCTGTCCTCGGTTGCAACACTCACTACCGCGTTCCAAACTGCCTCTGGAAGCAACATCAGCACAATAACTGCTCGTTGGGAGCTTAATGAAATGGTTCCCATGGCCAAGCAGCCGCTCACAAGCCTAAGATCACCATGCGCAATGCCAAGCGCCGACTGGAGTGGTGTAAAGCTCGCCGCCATTGGACTCTGGAGCAGTGGAAACACGTTCTCTGGAGTGATGAATCACGCTTCACCGTCTGACAATCTGACAGACGTATCTGTGTTTGGCGGCTGACAGGACAACGCTACCTGCCCGAATACATAGTGCCAACCGTAAGGTTTGATGGAGGAGTCTGGAGCTGGTTTTCATGGTTCGGGATTGGCCCCTTAGTTCTTGTGAAGAGAAATAACGCTACAGCATACAATGACGATTTTGTGGTTCCAACTTTGGGGCAACAGTTTAGGGAAGGGCCTTTCCTGTTTCAGCATCACAATGCCCCCGTGCACAAAAGCAAGGTCCATACAGAAATGGTTTGTCGAGATTGGTGTGGAAGAACTTGACTGGCCTGCACAGAGCCCTGACCTCAACCGCATCGAACACCTTTGGGATGAATTGGAATGTAGACTGCGAGCCAGGCCTATTCGCCCAACATCAGTGCCCGACCTCACCAATGCTCTTGTGGCTGAAGTCCCCACAGCAATGTTCCAACATCTAGTGGAAAGCCTTCCCAGAAGAATGGATGCTGTTATAGCAGCAAAGGGGGGACCAACTGTATATATTTCCATGTTATTTTCTACTCTTTATTTTTTATGAATTATTCACTCTGTATTAATTCCTTCCGTCACTATTATAATTTTTTTTATCTTTAACTCTGCATTGTTGGAAAAGGACCCGTAAGCATTTCAGTGTTAGTCTACAGCTGTTGTCTGCAAAGCATGTGACAAATACAATTTGATGAGCTCATTGGCAGTGCAGAAGTTAATGAATGACTTTTTAAATCCTATTTTACAGCTTCTAGATGCTGGGGACTTTAATTCAGGGAAATTTAAATCTGTTTTACCTCATTTCTACCAGCATGTCACAAGTGCAACCAGAGGAAAAAACACTAGAAAAAATTTACTCCACACATGTGTACAAAGCTCTCACTTTTCCTCATTTGACAAATCAGACCATAATTATATCTCCCTGATTCTTGCTTACAAGCAAAAACTCAAGCAGGAAGTACCAGTGACTTGCCCAATACGGAAGTGGTCAGATGACGCAGATGCTAAACTACAGGACTTGCTAGCACAGACTGATGGCATTGAGGAGTATACCACATCAGTCACCGGCTTCATCAATAAGTGAATCGACAATGTCGTCCCCACAGTTACGGTACATACATATCCCAACCAGAAGCCTACCAGATGAGCTAAATGCCTATAAGAAATCCCGCTATGCCCTCCGACGAACAATCACACAGGAAAAGCATCAATACAGGTCTAAGATTGAATAATACTAAACCGGCTCTGATACTCGTCGGATGTGGCAGGGCTTGCAAACTATTACAGATTACAAAGGGAATCCCAGCCACGAGCTGCTCTGTGATGCGAGCCTACCAGAGGAGCTAAATGCTGACTGTGTGATCACGCTCTCTGTAGCCGATATGAGTAAGATCTTTAAACAGGTCAACAATCACAAGGCCACAGGGTCAGACGGATTACCAGGACGCGTATTCAGAGCATGCGCTGACCAACTGGCAAGTGTCTTCACTGACATTTTCAACCTCTCCTTGACCGAGTCTGTAATACCTACATGTTTCAAGCAGACCACCATAGTCCCTGTGCCCAAAAACGCCAAGGTAACCTGCCTAAATGACAACCACCCCATAGCATTCAGTTCTTTGAAAGGGTGGTCATGGCTCACATCAGCACTATCATCTAAGAAACTCTAGACCCACTACAATTCGCATACCACCCCAACAGATCCACAGATGACACAATCTCTATTGCGCTCCACACTACCCTTTCCAACCTGGACAAAAGGAACTACATTCACCACAGCTCAGCGTTCAACACCATAGTGCCCTCATCACTAAGCTAAGGACCCTGGGCCTAAACACCTCCCTCTGCAACTGGATCCTGACGGGCCGCTCTCAAGTGGTAAGAGTAGGTAACAACACATTGTGGCCACACACAACTTCAACACCATATGACAAAACGGTGGTAGGCCTGATCACTGACAACGATGACCTAGCCTATAGAGAGGAGGTCAGAAACCTTGCAAGGATAACAACCTCTCACTGAACTTGACCAAGAAAAAGAAGCTGATCGTGGACTATAGGAAAAGGAGGGCCAAGCCCGCTCCCTTTCACATCGACGGGGCTGTAGTATAGAGGATTGAGAGTTCCTTGGTGTCCTTGGTGTTCCTTGCAAACACACCAAGACAGTTGTGAAGAGGCCATGACAACGAGCCACACTAGACCTGCCACCCTAGACCCCCTTCAATTTTCTTACCGTCCCAATAGATCCACAGATGATGCAATCGTCACCACATTACACACTGCCCTATCCCATCTGGACAAGAGGCATACCTATGTAAGAATGCTGTTTATTGACTATAGCTCAGAATTCAACACCGTAGTACCCTCCAAGCTCATCATCAAGCTCAAGGCCCTGGGTCTGAACCCCACCCTGTGTAACTGGATCCTGGACTTCCTGGCGGGTTGCCCCCAGGTGATGAAGGTATGAAAAAAGATACAACTCACAGATACTAATATGCATTCCAGAGTGAAGGACTACATAAGTTAAGTCCAATAATTACTTACAATATTGCACGTGATATGATATAACAACTGTACATTAATATGTACAGTATATACAGACCTGAATGAATAAATAAGTCCTGAGTCAATGAGTGATTACAGACCAGAGTTACTCACATAATTGTTAAACTAGGTCCTAACTGCCCAACAGTTCCAGGTCTATGTTGACGACGGCACGGCACCCCGGTGAGGCATTAAATAGTCTAATAGCCGCCGGCAGGAAGGACCTCCTGTAGCGCTCTCTGGCACACAGTGGTGGGATCAGTCTGTGACTGATGGTGCTCCTCTGCGTCATAACCATGGCATGTAGTGGTGTAATAATGTTATATGATGTACTGTTTTATATTTTTTTATGAGTGTAAGTGACTTAATGTGTTTGGACCCCAGGAATAGTAGCTGGTGCCTTGGCAGCAGATAATGGGGATCCCTAATAAATACAACCTCTTTCCCAAGAGTAGCTGTCCACTGGACTCAAGAGGGTAGAATACAGGAGATTAATTGGGGATGTGTTACAATATTGACTCTCTCCCCATCTACCTCCTTCCTCCCCACTCTTTCACCTCCCCTCTACCCACCCTCTCCCTTCCCTCACTTCTCCTTCCCTCCAACCTCTCCCTCCCCTTCTCTCCCCTATTGCTCTTACTCTTCCTCTATTCCTCTCTGAGACTGAGGAAGATAGAGGGGGACCATGGAGTGACTGGTTCCTTTAAGGACAGCTCACTAGCTGACTGGCTACAGAAACACAACCCCAAAGAGGATGAGTACAAGTAGGTACGGTCACTATGTGTTTGTTTTGTGATTGGCAGGGACCGTTCTCAATTTGTGATTATCTCTGACATGGCTTATATAATAATAATAATAATAATAATAATAATAATAATAATAATAATAATAATAATAATAATAATAACAATAATAAAAATGTAATCAGACAAACCTTTCAATCGCATCCATGAGGCCTATAATCTACAAGTACAGAGCATTCGGAATGTATTCAGACCCCTTGAATATTTCCACAATTTGTTACATTACAGCCTTATTCAAAAATGGATTTAAAAAAATGTTTTCCTCAACAATCTACAGACAATACCCCATAATGGTAACTTGTAAGTTTCAGTAACTTGTCTATGGCGTTGTGCATCACCTGGAACTCAAACTCAAACCAAGCTGCAAGGTCTACAGGCGGCAGGTAGCCGAGTGGAGGAAAAATGAAAGTCCTCCCCTTCTTTCTCTCTCTCTTGAATTTGATCTTGCCCGACTGAAATGAAATGCATCTAAGGATGACTTGATTCAGAGAAACTGAATGTTATTTAAAAAAACAACAACATTGAATTGACCCAAATGTACAGTGCATTAAAAATACATTTTAGGTCACATGCTCCACATCTCAAAATAGACTGTGATCACATCCAGCTTGGTCTCATAGATTAGACATAACAAAGTAAATGTAAATCAGGGATTCTCAAATTAGTATGATACTTTACGTTTGGTATGGTTACATAAAACAGACGTTTACTTAAGGCAAAAACGAATGTAGGGGTGGTTGCTCTGGGTGGATCGGTTGGAGTATAACATGAACATATAGCAATATAAAGGTTGGGAGTTCGAATCTCATAACGGACAACTTTAGCATTTCAGATAATTTGCAACTTTTCAACTACTTACTTCTTTTTAGCTACTTTGCAACTACTTAGCATGTTAGCTAACCCTTCCCCTAACTCTAACCTTAACCCTTTTAGCTAACCATTCCACTAACCCTTTAACCTAACTCCTAAAATGAACCCTAACCCCTAGCATAGCTAGCGAGGACCACTTTGGGAACAAGCGTTTTTAATTAATACTAAGTGATATCCTCTGGGTCCACACAGTACATTTTGCTGTTATCCAGAATAAATTCAATTCAATTCAATGCTTAGCCAGCTAGCAAACGTTAGGCCTCCAGCTAGAATTTGAAACATATCATACATTTTTGCAAATTGTTGTAAGTTTTGGAAATTATTCATATAATACGAATTGTAATTCGTAACATATCATATGCAATGGAGTGTCTTGGATTTACGTACAGAATAATAAGAAATTAGAGATTTCGTATACTGTGACATTCTCTGTGGGTATAATCGGGACCAAATGTAACGTTATGAAATCATATTGCTGTGACGTGTTGAGGAGGTAAGGAAGTGAAATGTCATGAAGGAAGGAAATGAGAAGGAAATGTCATGGCATTACCAATAATTACCAATCCATTATGTCAGGATTGGTCATGGTTACATAACGTGTTTGCTAGGATGGAGTAACACATTTTATTTTTCAAAAGGCATACCTTTCCATTCCCCTTCTAATTTTCACCTACTCTGGCAGAGCTAATTTAGATAGTTCCCTGAACAAGGAACAAGAGTCACCACTGTACAGTGCAGTTAAACAGGCAACCTGTTGTCTCCCTTCCCTCAAAATACTTAATTGGCTTAAAACCTTTTCCTCTTTGCAAAGCATAAGTCATTCACAAACTTCCTCCATCGTGTTCAGTGTAGGGCGGTTTTCTCCACTTCAAGGATGATCCTGCTTCTTTTAATTCTGCCTCCATAGACTTTCTCTAGCTGTTCCTGTGTCTGCCCGGTTTTCTTTTCCCGAGTGGGTTCCAGGTTAAAGCCTGTCTGGTCGTGTTGGCGGGTGGTTTCCTCAAGGTGTATTTGGATTTCGATTTGTTCTTGTTGTGTAACTTTCTCAGACATCGCAAACCGTGGTTACACCTTGCATTAACATGTGTTTGTGGTCATGTAATATGATCAAGATTTGTTGCATCTACACATGGTAATAAAATGTGTCTCTCATCCACCCACTTCATCCGTAATGTGACCAGATTCTCTGGTCCCTCCCTGTATGCAAATTATTCCAACCTGCCTTGGACCTCCCGTTATGACACCAGCTGTATGAATCCACAGACATCCCACTTTTATAGTCAGTAGTTTTATTCTCATCACTACAGCCTATTTTTGTTATCCAATGATTTAAGACTGGGCGTAATAGGCTACTGTCCTGATAACCTCGAACTGTCCACAGCCATACTGTCACGGATCCCCCGGTACTGCTGCTCATTCCGTGGACCAGTTCTGGAGGTCTATGTCACCGGCCTCTAGGCCTGACTGAACTGTGTCATTACGCACAACTGGTTCCTATTCCCCACTGATTAGTAATGTATGTATAAATGTGCCCTTTGTTCACCATTGTCTGGTCGGATGTTTCTCGGTGTAGGGGAAAGATGGCGGAAGCGGATGATGAAGTGGATTCTGAATACAATGGTGGTAGAATCAAGGAGAATTGGAGTATAGTTCAAAAGAATGGAAAACGGTAGATGAGAATGACCCTTTGTATCTAGTAGGAGTACGGTTTGTTAATGAGGAGCAGCTGAGCAGAATACCAATCCTGAAGAAACCATTTGAGTTATCCAAACTGGTGGAGAGAGTGTTAGTCAAAGTGAAGGCTATGAGGGTCACAAGAGGCGGACGTTTTTTTTGTGATTCAGCGGAACAGAAGAAATGTGCGTTGAGTCTTAAGCGATTTGAAATGTTTGAAGTGTCGTGTGTGTCGCTTCGGAACAGGGCACCCCTCAAGGGGGTTATATCTGGTGTTTCGTGAGAAGTTGATTTGGTAGAGATGAAAAATATTCCTGGAGTGATTGAAGCACGTCGGATGAATTGTGCAGTAAATGGGGAAAAAGAGAAGTCTATTTGTCCTTTTATTTTTTTAAATGGAGTCTCTCCCTAATGAAGCATGGTAAGGGTATATTAACTACAGTGTTAGAGCATTTATTCCAAGACCAATGCAGTGTGGAAATTGTGATGCATTTGGTCATGTAGAAAGTGTATGCAGAAGGGAGAAGCCGAGATGTGGAAAGGATCATATTATGTGTTAGAAAAGTGAAGAAAATGTGATATGTTGTAATTGCGGTGGGAACCATGAAGCCACGTCGTCCGAATGCCCCACAAGAGTAAAAGAGAATGAGGTGGCCAAAGTCAGGGTTGTACAGAGCATTCCATATGCAGAAGCTGTGAAAAGGGTTGAGGGTTTGAATGTTGCAACAGAAGAGTCCATGGTAGTGGATAGGCCTTCATTGCAGGCTGTCTTACACCAAGAGGATCCTGATATTCTAAAGGTTAAAAAGGTGGATCTTGTGGCCTTTATTGCAATGGTGATTAATGGCACTGCCAATGTGGAGAGAAGGTCCAGGAAGATAGAAATCATAGTGATTGCGGCGGTTCCTGGGGCTGAAAGATTTCATAGCAAAGGAGTTACATGGAATATTGGCAAAAGCTGTACCTTTGTTGTTTTGGCTTTCGTACTGCATGTTTTGTGCACATGGTATTACGGATCTCGTTCCGTGTATTTATTAGAGGTTTACCTTGCTCTTTTGTTTGGGTCACAGCCCTGTGTTTTTGTATATGTGTTTGTTTTGGGCTTCGTCCTGTGCCTTTACATGGCATGTTGTATTTGTGGGGTGGAGTATTAAAAACCCCTATTACAGGCCTGGCCAAACCGCGGCTCCCGAGCCGCATGCGGCTCTTTGCCTGGTTTCATGTGGCTCTTACGTCCATATCGAATTTTGTGTTGTGTATATAGCCCCTTTCACACTGCCCCAAAAAAAACATGTAAACCCACTAACACCCGATATTTATCGGCTTCACCTCAGATCGGTATTGATGTGAACGTCACACATGGGTGAACCCGCTAATTTGCACCATGACGGAGGCAACGAAGGCTCGATCCTCCGTCGGTAACTGTTGTTCCTTCACCAGCTGTACTAAAGAGACCTCTTGCGTGTAGCTAGCTCGCTTAGCCTAGCTTTGGCTCGTCGGTGGTAACAACTAACACCATCCAGATCATGGATGAGGTTCAGAACGAGGCACTTTATTTCAACCCTTCGGCGGACACACACGGCCTCATCAGGCCGTCTCTCATCACACAGTGGCCATAAACTGTCGCTAACATGGAGGATGTGACAAGTACAAGACATAAGGTAATGTGGCTCACTGGCGACCATATGTATGTATGATGTGGCTCTTTGCAGTAACATAGTAAAAAATGTGGCTCTTAGTCTCTGACTGGTTGGCCACGCCTGCCCTATTATGTATTCCTACGCCTGTCTCCAGATCATTATATACAACGTGACACATGCAAATAAATATTCTGATCATCTCTCCCATCTTTACAGAATTATCTGGATGTGTGTACAAAATACAATTATCAAGTTAGAGAGTAAGCTACAAAAGTGCATCTCTGAATGCCGCAAAACATTATCCAAACAGGTCTGTACGCGGTTGCTCTTTACGAATGGATGTTAACATACGCTGTCTTCATATTAAATATATATAATATTATACAAATATAATTATATATACATATATAAAGCAACCAAAGTGCTTTAGAAAGGAATAAAGAGT
Organism: Thymallus thymallus; assembly: GCA_023634145.1. NCBI lineage: Eukaryota > Metazoa > Chordata > Actinopteri > Salmoniformes > Salmonidae > Thymallus > Thymallus thymallus. The sequence continues at coordinate 37,973,602 of CM042414.1, read as the reverse complement.
AAATCTTAAAGTAACCTGAAACATTTTGAAGCCTACATTAGCTGGAAAGTGGCCTCGCTCATGTTTACAAAAGCTATGCACCTTTTACGCGTCAGTTTGAAACGCGTCAGTTTGAAATAAACTGATATACCTTATTTACATAAGTATTCAGACCCGTTGCTATGAGACTGGAAATTGAGCTCAGGTGCTTCCCGTTTCCATTGATCATCCTTGAGATGTTTCTAAAACTTGATTGGAGTCCACCTGTGGTAAATTCAATTGATTGGATATGCACTGTCAACTGTGGGGCCTTTTATAGTCAGGTGTGTGTCTTTCCAATCATGTCCAATCCAATCAAGTTTTAGAAAAAATGTAAAAACCTGTTTCTGCTTTGTCATTGTGTGTAGATTGCTGAGGCTGTAACCTAACACAATGTGGAAAATCTCAACGGGTCTGAGTAACTCACAAATGCACTGTACATGGTTTATGTTCTTTTTATAAACAACGGACTAATGCAACCTTGTATAGGGTAAGACAATTATAAGTTATAGTATTTAAAGAAAAGGTGGCACCACAGGTTCAAAAGTGTTGTGGCAAGCTTTGTACATGTCTTTTATTCTGATCTCATGGCCTGCTCAGGTAAAACTTTGGGTCCTATTCATAGGCTATGACAGGGTCCAACAGTAACTTTTTTTCTCACTGGCACGACCGGACTAGTAAATACTAATTATTTAGAGGATGCTTATATTTGTCCAATTTCAAAAAATGAAAAATGCGTTTTAATGACTTCAACCTAAGTGTATGTAAACTTCCGACTTCAACTGTACGTGAGAATACAATATTTAAATGCACAGTGTGAAATGAGAAGTGTCCAGTGGTTTATTGTCTCTTTAACATGGGACAGCAGCGTTGGCTGTTTGAGTGTGTGTGTGTGTGTGTTTGTGTGAGTTTGTGGTGTGCATCACCTGGTTGACGGCTAGTGATGGCTGTTCAACAGTCTGATGGCCTGGTAATAGAAAATGTTTTTTAGTCTCTCGGGCTTGGCTCTGATGCACCTGTACTGTCGGACAGTAGCCAAGTCAACAGTCGGTGGCTCGGGGGACTGAGGTCCTTAATGATCTTCAAGGCCTTCCTTTGACACAGAGTGCTGTAAATGTCCTGAAGGGCAGGCAGCGTAACCCCCGGTGATGCGCTGGGCTGACCTCACCGCCATCTGGAGAGCCATGCGTTTCAGGGCAGTTGAGTTGCAATACCAAGTGGTCGTGCATCCTCACTTTAGCAGTTTGAGAGGGTATTAGGGGCCATGCCAAATTTCTTCAGCCGCCTGAGGTTGTAGAGGTGCTGATGTCCATTCTTCACCACGGTGTCGGTGTGGTAAGACCATTTCAGGTACTCAGTGATGTGCACTCCGAGGAACTTGACGTTTTTGACCCTATACACTGCAGCCCCATCGATAAGGATGGGGACATTCTCCCTCTTCTGTCTCCTGTAGTCCACGATTAGCTCTTTTGTTTTGTTGACATTGAGGGAGAGGTTTTTTTTCCAGGCACAACTCCGCCAGGGCTCTAACCTCCTATCTGTAGGCGGTGTCATCGTTGTTGCTAATCAGGCATACTACTGTCACGTTGTCAGCAAGCTTGATGATTGAGTTGGAGTCGTGGGTGACCAGACAGCCTTGGTTTAACAGGGAGTACAGGATGAGGATGAGCACGTTGGCACTCAAGGAATGAATGACAGAATATCCTGAGGCCGCATTTGTTGTAGGGACTTTAACAAAGAAAATTTGAGGAAGAGTCTCCTGAAATTCCACCAACACATCTCTTGCCCCACTCGCGGGAAAAAATACTTTAGACCATTGTTATTCTCCATTCCGAGACAGTATGTGTAACTGATAGCCTAGATGCTACTGACTGTAAATGTATTATACTGTATGAAATGTATGTAGTTCTGTCCCTGAGCTGTTCTTTTCTATTAATGTTCTGTATTATGTCATGTTTCATGTTTTGGGTGGACCCCAGGAAGATCGCAACAGCTAATGGGCATCCTAATAAAATACCAAAATACCATTGGATTACCATCTCACCATAACAAAGTGATGATGACATGACAATTGACCATATTGACATAGTGTGGTAAAGAGTCAATCAGCTCTAACACCAATCTACAAGTTTTCCCTTTTCAAATAAGGCTAGTTGCAGATGATTCAACAAGTCAATAATCCCTAAGGATGCATTAAATTATTGGGAGGGACGGCTTAGATACAGTAAACCTTTACTCAGATTGTTTCTCTACTAATAATCACTCTGTTTGCAGGAAGTAAACTCGCTTTAGATGACTGATGGATATTGCTTCCTAAATACAATAAACAAATATTGATCGTATTGCGATTCAGAGTATGTCACAAATCTGAGAATGTTAATGTTTCCTGGGAGATCAAGTTGAATCAAAAGTTTGGCCTCACTTCCTAAAATGAATAGGAAGAGAAGTCACTGTCATAGACAGTAGTTGCTTAATATCTAGAATCAGCAGTTAATCTTTCAAGACTAACATCAACATTAGCAATTTATCAGCCTGGCGAGTTAGCCACAGTAGAATCCAACAATGTTTTCAAAGACTTTGAGCAGCTGTGACTTTTTTCTAACATAATCAAATTCCACCTACTGCCTAGGTGGATTTCAACTCTTAAGGCCTGACCTTAAAAGTAACCCTGTCAAGCTTAGTTTGGGGGGGTATATATATATACACACATTTTTACACACATTGAAAGCCTTTTTTTAAGGGTAGGCAAAAAAACGACCTTAACACAGTACCTTAGGAAAATATTCAGACCCCTTGACTTTTCCCATATTTTGTTATGTTACAGCCTTATTCTAAAATTGATTATATATATGTGTATATATATATATATATATATATATATATATATATATATATATATATATATATTATTTTATATTTTTTTTCATCAATCAACACACAATACCCCATAATGACAAAGCGAAAACAGGCTTTACATTCTTTTTTTCAAATGTATTAAAAATCCAAAACAGGAATACATGATTTACATAACTATTCAGACCCTTTGCTATGAGACTCGAAATTGTGCTCAGGTGCATTCTGTTTCCATTGATCATCCTTGAGCTGTTTCTACAACTTGGTTTGAGTCCACCTTTGGTAAATGCAATTGATTGGACATTATTTGGAAAGGCACACACCTGTCTACATAAGGTTCCACAGTTGACAGCATGTCAGAGCAAAAACCAAGCTTTGAGGTCGAAGGAATTGGAACCTATTTTCAGGACGTCTCATGGTCTGACAAACACCACTCTAGCTTTTCCACCTTTCACCGCAGATGCGAAAGTGCGACACTGGCGGATTGAGATACATCCAATGCAAAAAACAGATACTCTCTAGCTTAAATTGACGGATATTGATAGTTACATAACAAACAAATCCCTAACGTTGAAGCACAGGTGCGTCAATTGACTCTAGGCGGTTAAATAGTATAGCATCTCCTTTTATTGATGAGTATGTCATTTTCATTTTAATCACAATAATGCAGAGAGAAAGAAAATAATAGAAAAGTAAAACATGTAGTAATAAAAGTAATACTAGATACACAATGAGTAACGATAACCTGGCTATATACAGAAGGTACCAGTTAGAGACCCTACCCGAATAAATATATGGAAACCTGGTGCGAACGGACCCAAGGACAACCAGACCCAGCCCGTATAGACCCGGTCGGGTTCAAGTGATGGGAAGCAGCAGAACATACATATTTTTTAGCTACTTTAACTGAAGCTGCATGCACAGAGGAAGAGAGGAATGAAGGAGCTAGCATGCGGGGGAGGGGCCTTGCGGTGTGTGTATGTGGCTGAGTGGCGTGAGGAGGGAGAGAGACAGCAGCAACCAAGCCTACATAAGCTGCGCTTTCTCCAGTCCTACACAATTACAACAACATCAACTCCATTCAAAGTAATAATTAACAGCCTACCTGTTGACTCTTGGTCGTTAGCCTACCATCTTCCACTGATTTCCTAACTTGCTTGCCATGACACAGACAGAGCCAGAGGCTAGTGCCGCTTTGATGACTTGTGATTTGCCGACAACAAGCTACACACGCCACCTTCGTGAAAAGCCTGAGCAGCAGTATAAATTAGAAAACTGTTTTCTCCTTATCTCTCTCTACTGGAGCAGTCGCGTTTGGGTCTATAATTATAATTACACATACCCGAGACCCGTGACAATCAAATCACATCTGACCCGGATCCGAGGGTCAACAATAGAATTTCGGATCCGACCCGGGACCCAACCGGGTCGGAACCGAAATTCTATAGTTGACCCTCGGCCCTGGGTAATCGGGTTCGGGTGGACCCTCTAGTACCAGTACTTAGTCCATGTGCATGGGTACGAGGTTATTGAGGTAGATATGTACATATAACTAGGAATAAAGTGACAGATAGTAAACAGTAGCAGCAGCTTATGTGATGAGTAAAATAAAAGTATGTGAAAAAAGGGTCAATGATAATAGTTTGGGTAGCTATTTGGTTAACTATTTAACTAACTATTTAGCAGTCTTATGGATTGAGAGAGCAAAGCATCCCCAAACCATCACACTACCACCAGTATGAAAATGTATGCACTAACTACTGTAAGTCACTCTGGATAAGAGGGTCTGCTAAATGACTAAAATGTAAATATTTGACCGTATGAGCTTTTAACTGTGGAATGCAGCGTTTGGTTTTCACCAGGCATAATGGGACCCATGTCGTCCAAAAGGTTTACTCAAATTTGCCACAAAGAGTAACTGGAAGCACCAAGATGATCATCAAGACTCTTGGAAGTATGTCCTATGGACAGATTATTCAAAAGTATAACTTTTTGGATGACATAGGTCCCATCATGCACGGTGGGAAGGATCTAGGAGAACCCTTTTTGGTTTCAGGTAGAACCCTTTTTGCTTCCAAGTAGAACCCTTTTGGGTTCCATGTAGAACCCATTATGGAAAGGGTGTACAGTGGAACTGAAAAGGGTTCTACCTGGAACCAAAAAGAGTTCTTCAAAGGGTTCTCCTATGGGGACTGCCGTGTAACCCATTCAGGTTCTAGATAGCACCTTTTTTTTAACTTAAAAATGTTAAGCTAATTACAACTCAAGTGCAAAAAATATATTTTTTAATTTCATTTTTTTAGTACATACTGTATCTAAACATCCTAGTGATATAGTGATGGGAGTAGAAAGACACAATATGGATCATAATGAGCTTGCTGAATGCTTAGTACAGCTTAGTGACAGATTAAACTGCTTACATCACTAGGAAGGGAACTGCCACTATCTCCATGTTATTCAAGCGTACAGCATTCCCTAAGTATACATATGCTGACTAAGTGACACATACTGTAGGGTTACATGTATCTTACCGGGATGACAAAATGTCAAGAGTTGCATGACACAGTGTTGTGACGGTTAATTATTCCATGCCTGAAGCTGCTTGAAACAGAGCTTAATATTGTTACATGAATAATCAGGCTACTTGTCACCTGTATGTCTACAGTGTCTCAACAATAAAATGGCAAAAAGATAACCATAACCATTCTGCATTAACCAGCGTCTTGTAACGGCCACATCCTGTGTTGCTTTGATTTCTAAGTGTCTATAGTGTTGTAGATTTTCCAAATAATAGGGTCTGTAGATATCAGACCTGGGATCAAATATTAGTTCAAATGTCTCAATTACTAATGTATTTGGAAATACACTTGGAAAGTATTTGAAAATATTCTAATACACTCCCATGCATTTAACCCAGGTACAGTGACTTCAGAAAGTATTCATACCGCTTGACTTAAAGTCACCATTGGCCTCATGGTGAAATGCCTAAGGGGTTTCCGTCCTCTCCGGCAACTGAGTTAGGAAGCACGCCTGTAGTCACTGGGTTTATTCATAGACAATCCAAAGTGAAATGAATAACTTCACCACGCTCAAAGAGATATTCCACATCTGCTTTTTTATTTTTACCCATCTAGCTGCCCTTTTTTGCGAAGCATTGGAAAACCTCCCTGGTCTTTGTGGTTGAATCTGTGTTTGAAATTCACTGCTCGACTGAGGGACCTTACAGATAATTGTTTGTGGGGTACAGAGATGAGGTAGTCATTCAAAAATCATGTTAAACACTATTATTGCACACATGTCCATGCAAAGAATTATGTGACCATATTTTTACTCCTGAACTCATTTAGGCTTGCCATAACAAAGGGGTTGAATACTTATTTACTCAATACATTTCAGCAATTCATTTTTAATTCATTTGTAAAAAATAAACAATTGAAAAGCTAAATTCCACTTTCAAATTATGGGGTATTGTGTAAAGGCCAGTGAAAGAAAATCCCAATCAACTTTGAATTTAGGCTGTAACACAAAATGTGGAAAAAGTCAAGGGGTGTGAATACTTTCTGAAGTTAGTGTATTTGAAGATAGTATTTGAAAGAAATGTTTGAAAATACTAGTAAAATACAATTTAGTAGACTATTTTATTATTTTGTTTGTTTACAAATAACCATTCAAATACTAAAATAATATATTACTTGTTTTGGGCTGTGTAGTTGAAAATACTAAAATAGACAGAAAAAGTATGTTATATAGAATTTACAGTGCATTCAGAAAGTATTCAGACCCCTTGACTTTTTCCACATTTTGTTATGTTACAGCCTTATTCTAAAATGGATGAAATAGTTTTTACCCTCTTCAATCTACACACAATACCCCATAATGGCAAAGCAAAAACAGGTTTTTAGAAATTGTTGCTAATTCACAAAAATATCTCATTTACATAAGTAATCATACCCTTTATTTAGTACTTTGTGGAAGCACCTTTGGCAGTGATTACAGCCTCTTCTTAGATATGATGCTAGAAGCTTAGCACACCTGTATTTGGTGAGTTTCTCCCTTTCCTCTCGGCAGATCCTCTGAAGCTCTATCAGGTTGGATGGGGAGCGTTGCTGCACAGATATTTTCAGGTCTCTCCAGAGATGTTCGATCGGGTTCAAGTCCGGGCTCTGACTGGGCCACTCAAGGACGTTCAGAGACTTGTCTTGAAGCCACTCCTGCGTTGTCTTGGCTGTGTGCTTAAGGTCGTTGTCCTGCTGAAAGGTGAACCCTCGCCCAAGTCTGAAGTCCTGAGTGCTCTGGAGCATATTTTCATTAAGGATCTGTCTTTACTTTGCTCCGTCCATCTTTCCCTGGATCCTGACTAGTCTCCCAGTCCCTAGCACTGAAAAACATCTCTACAGCATGGTGCTGCCACCACCATGATTCACCATAAGGATGTTGCCAGGTTTCCTCCAAATGTGACGCTTGGCATTCAGGCTAAAGAGTTCAATCTTGGTTTCATCAGACCAGATAATCTTGTTTCTCATGGTCTGAGAGTCCTTTAGATGCCTTTTGTCAAACTTCGAGTGGGCTGTCATTTGCCTTTTACTGAGGAGTGGCTTCCGTCTGGCCACTCTACCATAAAGGCCTGATTGGTGGAGTGCTGCATAGGTGGTTGTCCTTCTGGAATGTTCTCCCATCTGACCATCGGGTTCTTGGTCACCTCCCTGAGCAAGACCTTTCTCCCCCAATTGCTTAGTTTTGCCGAGCGGCCAGCTCTAGAAAGAGTCTTGGTGGTCTCATAGCAAAGGGTCTGAATACTATATATATATATATATATATATATTTAATACATATGCAATAATGTCTAAAAACCTATCTTTGCTTTGTGGTATTGTGTGTATATCGATGAGGGAAAAATTAATTTTAGAATAAGGCTGTAACATAACATGTGGATAAAGTGAAGGGGTCTGAATACTTTCCGAATGTACTGTACTCAAATACACAGGTATTTGAATCCAGTTCATGTAGACATAGGCCTATGTCTGAAATACAATCACAAATGTAAATTGCTGGAGGGGATTGATGGAGAGAGCACTTACCTACTGTCACGGTGTGGAGTAAATGGGAGACCAGACGCAGGATGAACGATGAACCGAAAATGTAATAGTGCAGACTGTGCGTCTGAAAAAATACAATACTACATAAAATACAAGGCGAGAGAAAAATAAACACGAAACACACGATGACATCACAAGGACAATACTCCACGAGAACACACACTAAACAAGGAACCTGTATAGGCAATGTAAATGAGGAACAGGTGTGCGTTATCAGACAGCCGTGATGGATGAGCGGTGGTGGCTAATAGGTCGGCGAATGGGAGCGACGTAGTTGGGATTCCCAGAAGGGAGGCGTGACAGCGGGAGGCTCCGTGATAGTACTCCCTCCTTGAGGCGCCAATTTCTCTAAAACAATTTTCAGATAAGATCCATGAGATCCATAAGAGATCCATAAGAGGAAAAGAGCCTTAGTGCATTAACTGGTCATTTAAAACCTTTGGCAGATCTAACATTCACTCTGCAAAGTGTGTTAGTTTTGGTTTACTCCTAACTGACATGGTATAAGGAATGAGCCATTGTAACCAATCACTTTTTATACTTTCTCTCCATGTATAAAAAGCTCTATCTATCCTCCTTGACAAATCAGGATCAATTCAGGTGCCGTTCCCTCTAAAATAGAACGGAACAGAATAAACTAATGGCCGTAAAGCGAACAAGCACGTAGCCCATTGCACCCAAATTGTAAAGACATACAATAGAAAAACAATAGAATAATTACAGGGAGGTGGATAACCAAATCAAAGGTACAGTATTGTTATTACAATACTGCACAGTGGATTAGCTGCCTCAGGTCATACTGAGTGCTGAACAGTTAGTCATGCCCTAGGCTTTTACAGTGGGCTTTTACAGTGTTTTCTTATGTTAATGATGTAAATAATATTTGTTGGTCCGTGGTGTGTAAAGAGGGGAAAACAGAAACTGCACTTGACACATTTATGAAATTACTTATTCCAGATACAAATAAGCATGCACCCATTATGAAAATGACTGTAAAAACAGTTAAATCCCCATGGATTGATGAGGAATTGAAAACTTGTATTGTTAAGAGGGATGAGGCAAAAGGAATGGCAAATAAGTCTGGCTGTACAACCGATTGGCAAACGTATTGCAAATTGAGAAATCATGTGACTAAACTGAATAAAAAGAAGAAGAAACTACACTATGAAACAAAGATAAATGACATCAAGAATGATAATAAAAAGCTTGGGGGAAAAGGCAAACTAGTTGGCAATCATTCATTGAATCAGGTGGCTCATTTATCACAAAACCAACTGATATTGCCAACTACTTTAAGGATTTTTTTCATTGGCAAGATTAGCAAACTTGACACTACACATCCCAAGTATATCTGACCAAATTATGAAAGACAAGCATTGTAATTTTGCATTCCGTAAAGTGAGTGTGGAAGAGTTGAACAAATTATTACAACTTCAATGGAAAATTACTGAGTATAATAGCGGACGATATGCCACACCTATTTGCCATATTTTCAATTTAAGCCTACTAGAATGTGTGTGCCCCCAGGCTTGGAGGGACGCAAAAGTCATTCAGCTACCTAAGAATAGTAAAGCCCCCTCTCTCTCTCTCTCTCTCACAGACACACATGCACACAACCACATAAGTCTGACATGCATACCCTTTAAGTATCCTGCAGTTTTTTTTTTTACCAATAGAATATGAGGCGTCTTAAACATTGGCGTGATTGTGCAGTGCAGCCTAACATCTTACATAGTCCATAGCAAAGGACATTACATCTTATCTTCGTTCTTAACGTTTTCCCATACACATTATACTTGTATTTTATTCACCAGTAGAGACTGTGGTAATACAACTCACCACCTCCTCAAAGTCAGAGAGGAGAGAAAATTGTTGTGTCAGACATCTTTTCGTGCTTTCTTTCCTCTCCTTTTTTCTCCCCTGATTCCGTATTCTAATAACAAAGTGACTCACTGTAGAGTGACTCAATAGGAAAAGTAATTCACTCAAGCCTCCCGCTACCATTGGGGCAACAATCCATCTGATTTATATCCTCAAATCTAGTTCACAAAATGGACAGCTTATGCTGCACTGGATCGAGTCACGTCAGTCCCTGAAAGTACACTATTGTGTTCTGTTGTAAATGTTGTTTTATGTTACTATAATTCAGTATGTCTGAAATAGGGATTGCTTTGCCAAACATGTTTATGGGAATGTTTGCTATTTTCATTGCCATGTCTTCATTGGACAATACTTTACTAGACACCGCTTGCGGTTAAAGTGAACGTATACTGTATATAAGGACTCCCACATCACTGTAGTTGGCTGCTGCAGACCACCCTCGGCTTCGGGAGATGCACTTAACTCTCTTTCTGATGTCCTGCGCAAGCTAAATTACTCTGAATTCATTATTTTAGGAGATTTTAACTGTGTGACTCTCTGAATCTCGCCTAATTAATTAATGCACCTACAAGACCGAATACCAGAGAACCTAACAAATCAACGCTATTGGACATTTTTCTAACGAAAACCCCTCACAAATACACATCGACTGGGATATTCCGCAATGGTGTCAGTGATCACGATGCAACTACTTGTGTTAGAAATACAAAAAAGACCAAAGCCAAACCCTGTTATACTATTTTCAAAAGACATTATAGACAGTTAAATGAGCATTCTTACATTTATCTGTACTATAATATTGACAGACTAAGTCTGATTCCAGATGTTGACACTGCCTGGGACTATTTTTTATATGACATTTGTGTCCATTGGTGATAAGCATGCCCCTGTGAAGAACATTTGAATCAGTGGAAGGGACACTCCTTGGTTTTCAGATAACTTGGCAGAATTAATTAGAAAGGTAAATGTCTCTTGGGCTCAAGCTAAACATACAAATGCTCCTGTTGACTGGGCCTTCTTCAGAGCGCTAAGAAACAAAGGTACAGGATTTATCAGGAAGTCCAAATCAGATTGCTATCTAAATGCAGTCACAGAGAACCTTAACAACCCTACCAAAGTCTGGAAGCTAATCAAATCAGTGTCAGGTTCAATTGTATCCTCTGGCCTTCCTGACCATTTGTGACTCACCACCTGGATATGGTCTTATGTAGCAACATTTGAAATGCTGTTTTTTACATTGGATAAAAGTAGAGACTCAGAGCTTCAAAATGCTATATCATACACTGCCTTTCTCCTGTGAAGTCGTGACTTGCGACATACGCATAGTTTCCAGAAAAGGGGCACATTTGTTGATGGATTCTACACAAGTGGATTCTATACAACATTGGCTCAGTTTTTGATAATGGTAGGGCCCAGGCCTCTAATGTAGGGGTGGCAGGTAGCTTAGTGGTCAGAGCATTGGGCCAGTAACTGAAAGGTTGCTGGTTTGAATCCCTGAGCAGACAAGGTGAAAACCTGTCAATGTGTCCTTGAGCAAGGGACTTAACCCTAATTTGCTCCAGGGGTGCCGTACTACTATGTCTGTCCCTGTAGGTAGGTCGTCTTTGTAAATAATAATTTGTTCTTATGACTTGCCTAGTTAAATAAAGGTTAAATAAAACATTTAATGTAAGCTTTGTTACAGTAAACTATGATATAGGCCTTCATGTGAACCACTTTGAGCCTGTGTCTTATGCTGAGATCTATAAAGGACTAAAGGCAATGGACACCAAGGCTGCAGGTCCAGACAACCTGGATCCCTACCTCTTAAAGATAACAGCTAGTATTATTACTGAACCTGTGGCTCACATTTTCAACTTGAGTCTCTTGACCAATTCCATACCCAGCATTTGGAAATCAGCTTATGTCCTCCCACTGCTAAAGGGTGAAGATCCCTCCGATGCTAGTAACTATCATCCTATCTCCAAACTCCCTATCCTGGCCAAAGTCTATGAATCAGTTAAAAAACGTCTTAATTGAAAAGAACATACTGAGTAGGGTTCAGTCTGGCTTTAGATCAGGGCACAGCACCACAACTGCAGCTATAGCAGTGGCAAATTACATCATGAAATTGCATTTGATAAAAAGCAACATTTTGCTGCTCTGTTTGTTGATTTATCAAAGGCATTTGATTCAATTGACCCTGAATTGTTGCTAGCTAGACTCAACACTGGTCTCAGTAAAGGAGCAGTACATTGGTTTCAGACAGAACACAATGTGTATATATATTCTGACAAACAAGTCTAGCTTTCTTGAGATTAATAGAGGTGTGCCCCAGGGTTCCATTTTAGCTCCTGTGTTGTTCTCAATTTTTATTAATGATTTTGTAAATGGGATGCAACCAGTAAAGTTGCATCTATATGCAAATGATACAGTCATATATTAATGTGCTCCTTCTCTGGATCAGGCTGTTGAAGAGCTCCAGACTGCTTTCAAGTCACTGCAGGCCTCCCTTTATGGTCTCAAACTGGTCTTGAAACTAAATTCATGACCTTTACCAGAGCCCGCACTCAGCCAGAGAAGGTTAGCATTGTCACAACTGGTGACTTATCCATTGAAAAAGTGTCATCCTCCAAATACCTAGTTATATTGTTGGATGAAAAGTTGTCCTTTCAAGTTATGTATAATCTAGTGAGGAAGCTTACATTGAAATTGGGTTTTTATTTTCGTAATAAGGCGCGCTTCCCACTTATGGCTAGAAAGAAGCTTGTTCAGGCTCTGTAATTAATTATGGTGACTTATTGTATATGCATGCAGCCTCCTCTGTCTTACAGAGATTGGACTCTGTAATAAAGCACAAGGATGCACGATAAACAAATGCCAAGATACTCACCCACCATTACACCTTGTACCAAATGGTGGGTTGGATCTCACTTTCTATGTGCAGAAAGCTACATTTGTATGTGTTCATCTACAAAGCCCATCTACTTTACCTCTGTAGTCTGTTCTCCTTCACCACCATCAGTTACCATACCCGGTCTGCTAGGTGGTTGCTATTTAAAGTCCCCTGGAAATGTACAGTATTAGGCAAGACTGCCTTCTCGTCTTATGCACCAGAGGCATGGAATAGTCTCCAATCCATGCTTCATCTAGATATGTTGGTGTCACTCAATTAATATTAAATGTTGATGTGAGATTCTGTTACAGAGGAGTGCAAATGCGTTTTTTTAGGCTGTATCACGTTGTTGTATTGTTTTATGTTTTAATTTTGTAATGTATTGATTGTTTCTGCCTTCATGGCCAGGTCTCCCTTGAAAAAGAGACTCAATGGGATTTTCCTGGTTAAATAAAAAGGTACAAAATAAATAAATAAAAAATAGACACACTCACACACACGCACACACACTGACACTCGGAAGGACATGTTTGTGAGACAGCCAGGTGGAGTCACTTCATTATTTACCCATGCATCCTTAAAAAAATCTAAAAGCCCATTACCCTCCTTCGCAACATGGCTTTACAGCTCAACGATCAAACTTATTTTATTTTTCTCTTTCTACCTCTTTTCTCCAGGTTTTTTTTCTCTCCTCTCCCCCTCCGGTTTGACAAGATAAAGTTTTAGGTCACCTTGCTCTATGATTGGAATCATTATCAAGCAGCTGGGAAAATCGTTCTCTCTCTCTCATGAGATTCTTTAACCAGATGGGGTCCTGTACCACTCTGTCTCCTCTTCAACTAAACAGAAAAAAAGAACACCATTTTAGTTATTTCATCAATGATGCCTAACAGAGGAACTACCCCAAATTGAAGCTCATGTCTCAGCTTTTGTCTTGATAGAATCTGACTACAGCTGATCTACCTATCTGGATGCATTTATTGTTTCCCAACTGCCCTTTGGAGGCTCAGGAGCCCATTTAGTGTGTAGATGGCCTCTGTGGAGCTGTCTCCTGTCCCCCCCCCCCACTCTGTCCTCTCTCATTCTCCGCCTGTCTCTCTATCCCTCTCTCAATCGCAAGTGACTAGTTTGCATATACCTTAAATAAAACCACTGCAAAGGTTTTGCATGCAAACTTTGGTTTTGAATCGTGACTTTCTGGCATGTCTGCCTCGTGATTTGTTGGGAGAGTCCCCGGAATTAGTTTTCCCCCTTATCGACATAGGTAGTGACATAGTTCCTCTATGCCAAAAGAGTCCGTCCGTCATTGAAACCAGACTCTAGTCACTGTTTTGCCTAGGGTCGGGGTTTTCGAGAATACCAGGTCCCTGTGCTGGTCATGTTGTTTCCTCTTGTATTCTGTCCTTGAGAAGCTGTAAGATCTCAGTATGATCCAATACAGTATCTTTAAAAGTGTAGGCCATGGGTAGAAGAAAACATATCTTTGACATAGATCATTTTATAAAAACATTATACACTCCCACCACCAAGCTAGCTTATGTTCCTCACACAATCCTATAGATCTTTCTCTGTGTATTTACTCTTAGTCCAGAGGAGAATGGTGACATGCTGACGATTAAGGGCAGCTGTCTCTCAGGCAGTCCAGTCCATGTAGGGGACACAGTACCACCCAGGACACACTGCTGAATGTCTCCTTCCTCCTGCCTTTCTCTTGTTCCATTCAGGCTGTGAACAAAAAGTACATCTATTTTGGTTCTGGATTGTGTATGTGTGTGTGATAATGATAATGTGTTTTTGTGTATACTGAATATGTCAGATATTGTTGTTGTGGGAGTGAGGTGCTCATTTTGGAAGTGGGTTGCTCTTTTGACTCATACATGGAGCAGACCTTTGCTGAAAACTTGTAGTGCTGATATTTGAGCGTCTTGGCCATGTCCAAAGTACGTGGACTTCAGATTGCAGGCCTGGATAGGATAAATGCAAAGCAGCTAGTTAGGTGCTGCTCTGTGTCAGCTGTCATTAGAGCTTAGCTATTTGGAGAAGGTGCTTTCTGTATCCATAAGTGTCCAGATATCCGTGTCCTTTGAATTGTTTGACTCCTTCTCAACTGTAATGTGATCTGTGGATTAAAATAATGTGTGTGTGTGTGTGTGTGTGTATTTGTTTGTGTGTGTATTTGCTATGTGCTGGCTTTTGTTTGCATGTTGTTTAATCATGTATGTTTTGTGTGGAGGGCGATAGCTCTGCATGTTTGTGGAAAGTGTCCCCAGTGTCCTGTTGCTAAAGATCATGTGGATTTGTGCTAGGCTGAGGTTACATTGGCATTGGGCTGACTGCATAGTAAAAACGGATCCTCCTGATTCCTAATGGAACATCATATATTCAATTTGTCATGTTTAGAATAGAAGACAGCCAGTGTGTGTCAATGTTCTTCTCATTCAAGACCAGGTATCTGTCCTTGAATGAGAACACATTCGGTCATTAAATCAATTCGATAGGGTGGTGGTGAGTTTTGTCAATAGCTCGTTTGCTTGTGCCAAAACACTTAATATGCTGGCGTTATTGTAACTGTAGAGTCTTGGCATATATTCCAAAAACAATGATACACAGAAAGCTAAAAGTGTTTACCACTGTATTGTAAAGTATTGTTCTGTAAAAAGTCAATGTCTCGCTTGGTTTCATTCAAAGCGAATCCACATCTCTATGTGTTGTGCAGCAGACGGACGACACAAAGGCAGGCGATTGTGATTGCACCCGATAACAACAGAACTCTCAACCTTGGGCGACGGAGAGAGAGAAAAAGGAGGGGTATGAGAAGAGATAGATGGATAAGAAGAAGAGAGAGAGAGGATGGAGAATGAGATGTAGAGAGCATGAGTAAGAGAGAGGGAGGGGAAAAAGGGAGAGAGAGTGGAGGTAGGGAGAGAGGGTTATGGAGGAGAGAGAGAGGGAACAAGAGAAAGAGACAAGGGTGCTGAGTGTGGGTATTGCTTGGCATGCCAAGCAGAGTTAGTGTATCCCTCTCCCACTGTTTCCAGGGGAACAGAGACACACAGAGCCGTGTGCTGGTCGATTCCGCCTCCACAGCTCGCCCACATTGGCCGAGCAGGGCCCATTATTTGGGATGCAGTGGTGTGTGTATGCACGTACTTGCGTCTGTGTGTGTGGGAGACAGAGAGAGTACATATCTGTTTTTTGTCTGTTTGCTGCCTGGTGGTGCTACCACTACCGAATGTGCGTATGTCTTTGTTGGTATATCAATGGTCACTTTCTCTCAGATCAGTTAGAAAGTACCTCTTTCTCACCACTTGATGGGGCAATACTTGGGTACATTATAACTTGTTTAATTTCAAACATTTTCTCAGCCAAATAAAATTTGTCGATGTAGTTGCACGTGATCAAACATATTAGCCGTTTCCATTACATAACTCCAGCACTATTCTAACTTAAGCTTGTGGCAGTGATTATTTCATGTAACAAATTCTGCATCAGCCTATCATAGAACCTAGACTTTAGATCTACCAACCAATAGCATTTCTTAAAATAGGTCAACATTTCCAGCAGAGGGATATGTTAAACCTCCAAATTCAAAGATTACTTTTGTTCCGTTTGGTCTGTCAAGTGTAGAGTACCAATGTTGCATCGTTGACTAGGCAACTAGCTGTTTTTGCATATATGACAAAATCCCACGTTTTTGATCGTCAATTCTACACACATGCATGTGATTTACGAAAACTAAATGAAGGTCTACACAGCATTTAGGTTTATCTTACATCCGTTAAAACAAGTTAAAGAGCCTTATAGACTTGTCAAATAGCTGTCATGTACCGTCATCATCCTAGTTTCCTGGTGGTACACACTGCTAAAGCGGTTGACTCTGTAACTTCTGTGCCTCCGACCTCGAAGGTGCCCCTCCCGCCCCGGCGCTCCGACTCGCCGTACCACCTCCATGAGTATGCTGGCAGGAAAACAACAATGAATGCAATGCGAGCGCCAGTCAGAAAATGTGCCACGGGGAAAAAGTTTGTGCACGAAGAGCGGCTCATAAATCGAAGAGCGGGTCATAAATTGTCTGCAACGTTGAAATGGGCTACTTCTATGTGAATTAATGTGGAGGCCGGGAACACACCTCAATTCA
Organism: Thymallus thymallus; assembly: GCA_023634145.1. Taxonomy (NCBI): domain Eukaryota; kingdom Metazoa; phylum Chordata; class Actinopteri; order Salmoniformes; family Salmonidae; genus Thymallus; species Thymallus thymallus. The sequence goes on along the minus strand of CM042414.1, from coordinate 37,956,741 downwards.
AACTGTTGTTAGAAAATACAACTTGTTAGAGAAGTTTAAACATAGCCTAAAGATAATTAGCAGGCATCGTGTCTTGATTTGAGGGCAGCGTGGGTTAACTGTCCTGTTGAGTAACAATCACATGTTGGAACAGCAAGTGCATCCTGACATCACAAGCATATAAAAACTCACGCTGGGGGATGAATTCAGCTCTCAATGGGATGAATTCAGGCTGTAACACAACAACGTGTGGAATAAGTCCCGGGGTATGAATACTTTCTGAAGGCACTGTAGCATTTGATCATGTGTAACTACATATCTTATGAATATATATAAAATATGATCGCACAAACATGTTACTGCTGTTATGGAAGTTATGAATGGAGAGCATGCTAAGGTTGGGGCTGCTAAACATTTTTTTTATTGTTTTGAAATATGATTTCTACATTCAATTTAATTTCAATTCACTGAAGTTAAAGCTGCATTGATGTGTATAGTTTATTATTTCAAATATCATTCCACCATCTTGTGAGAGACCACCACCAGGTATTCCTAGCTTACTTTCTATGTACTAAATTATTTATTCAGATAGGAGGGAGAATCCAACAATAGTGAGCGGGGGACCTTCAAGCGTGTCTCATCTCTAACTGCTGTGAGCTTAATCCAACACGTTCAGGGGTGAGCACTCCAGGGAAACAGGAAGATGAAAGTGGCTCCACTGGGAGCCCTCTCTGCTCCAGTTTCTTTGCACAAAACTGTGCCCTGGTTAGAAGAGGGGCGACTTTTAGACATGATTTCAGCTGATGTCTCTGCCACCTGCGAAAACCGTGGAATTCAGACAATAAAACATTTATTTAGAACTGCATGACTAAAGCAGATTGTACTTTTTTCCTAAGTAAGATAATGGCTCGAATAAAGAGAGGATGAAAGAGCAAGCAAGACAAGAGACACTGACAGAGAGAGAGAGAGAAAAGGAGATAATGCTGGCTATAAGACAGTCCTAGGATTTTGTGATATCTGCCACCAAAAATGCTTGATTTTGTGGCGGCTTTACTTAAATAAAATGTATATTTGCTCAGTTCTAGTTTTAGACAGGTTGCCCAATTCTGATATTTTTCCACTAATTTGGTATTTTGACCAATCACATCACACACACACAAAACGTATTTGGATCAACTTAATTACATTTTGGAAAGTAGTTACACCTAATGGAAATATGGAATCTTTCAAAATGATTGTCAGATTGGTTAAATATATTCAAGTTTATCAAACTTAACTGAGTCCAATACTTCCAAAATGAATAAATGATGTCAGTTCTAGCTATTTTACTTATGTTCATCCAAATCAATCTACTTACGGAAATCATCATTTAAATTACGTTTCCTTGCATCAGTCTGGGAATTTAGGAATAAATAATCAGCAAAAATACAAATTTCTGTAGCAAAATATAGGTTGTATTTTGAAAGCAAATTAATTTTACAATCTCTCACACACAGGCATACACACATACACGGATTGGAAATGCATAAAATGGTACAACAAGCAAAGGCTTCTAGCAACAGGGGAAGTGGACAAGTGCACACTTCTGGGAGTTGAGGGTGGAGAAGCCGAGTTCTCTTAATTATAAAAAATATGTTCTGAACATGTGCTTTGATAAACGCATGATACAAAACCAGTGCAACATTTAACATATGAAAACATGTCCAAAACTGTCCCGAAGTCAGCATTTCAGAATCACTCTCTTTCTCTCTCTCTCACACACACATACTGTACACACAGGCACACTGTGACCCAATCCCAAATCATCCCCTAAACCCTACGCCCTATGCACTTAAAAACATTTCCAAAACTGTCCCAAAGTCAGCACTTCACAATCTCTCACACACACAGGCACATTGTGGGCCAATGCCAAATTGTCTCCTAAAACCTATGCCCTATGCACTTGTGGAGATCTGAGATGATTTGACAGGTGTAATCAATCTGGTAATAGCTCAACCTTGCCTCCCTAGGTGGAAGTTACACCATATTGATTGGCAAAACGTGTAGAATCGCAGTTAACTAGATTTAAAACTGCAACATTTTCTCAGCGACGCATGGGAAAATGTGTAGAATTGTTCTTCATCTCTGCTGTCAAGAGGTGAGCGACTAAAGTGTTTTGCCCGAGAGGTAGGGGGAGCCCCCCATCCAAATCTCACATAGGTCCGGCCCTGAATCAGATACCCACCACGGCAGGACCCTCCAGTTACCCATGTGGGCCCCCTACCTCCTCTCCTCCTCCCATCTGATGATTAGCAGAGCAGCAGCAGGCTATCTACCCTCATTGAGAGCGGGCTTCTGTGGTTGACGGTTGCAGGGGGCTCCCTATAAGCTTGCGCCCTGGGGCTTCAGCCCCTGTAACCCCCTGCATTAATCAGGCCCTGGATCCGCACTATGCAGCTGTTGCAAGAGGACTTTTTCACTGGCTGTCCACCGGTCACAAAAACAGTGGTTGATAGGCAGCTTAAACTTCTTCACTTCAACCATTATTGGGTTAAAATACACATTTACATTTGTGAACAGCCATCCACAACAACCACAATCCATAAGGTGCAAAAACCTAAATGAGAGAGCAGCAGTGTGATTCACATCAATGCGCTACGTATATATCAGTAATAAGTGATATCCACATCCCCTGTAGGCTACACCACTGTTGTCGTACTTACCTCCAAGTATTTATTCAAATGCGATAATCTTTGGATGCCAACAGCAGTTGCACCATTGGAAGACATAGCTTGGACTCTAGCCTATAAAAGCCTATTCCTGCTCTTTTCCCACAATCCATTAAACGCATTTGCTGAGTCATCGTAGTGGTCTCTGACTTGTGGTCAGACTCGCTGAGGCGGAACAAACTTAAAAGTGCACCTTTTTTCAATGCTGATTTGAATGTCATTGAGAAAACCGAAAGGTGTAAAAGTTTTTTTTTTCTGCAATATCCATTCTGAATTTAAAATGAATACTAGAAGTAATTATCTAGTTTTTCAAAAGTATCTGTAATCTCATTACAATATTTTAGCTGGTAATGTAATGGATTACAGTTACGTTTTTTGTAATCCATTACATGTAACGGTTGGGTAGTAATCCGTTACTCTCCCCAACACTGCACATGGACAGCTGGTGGTGAATAAAATCACTACTGTGAGAAAGGGGAAGGAGGTGTGAGGTAAGGGGGCAGAGTGTGTGTTTCCCTATGTGCTCTGTTAGATGGTATGTATCTGAAGGCTCTAACCTGTGTGTGTGTGTGTGTGTGTGTGTGTGTGAAGTGAAGTGAGGAGGCAGACTGTGTCGTACTCTCTGTCCTCTCAGAAGGGGTTAGTGTGTGAGGGCTCAAACCTGCTGCTGATGATGATGTTGCTCCCTCTGAGGAAGAACATCCTGGAAAACATCACTTTCCTCTCATCTGACTCCACAAATAATGCTATTGTGTGGATAACTTTGCACAAATGCACCATCAGGACATTCATCAAATGGCAAATATAGTATGTTCAAAGATTCATCATTTTACAGAACACAATGAATGTACTAACAATGAAATGTATGTATTTTAATATTTTAACACAAATTAACAACATATAATAAATAACATGACAGTAACATCTTACTGTCATCTCATAACCTGGCCAACTCTCCTAGTGGGACTGTAGTATAGCCCTGGTGCTAGTGCTGCTAAACTAAGCTCCACCAGAGCACAGACAGACAGTCAGGACGGGACAGGACGACCTAGCCACAACTCGCCACAGCCCCGCAGCACTGCCCTTCACTCTCTGTCACACCTTCATCATCAACACCACCAATGGCGCTCTCTTTTTGTTCTGTTCGTCTTTAGAAAGAAAGATACTGTAGCTAACGGGGGCCAGTGAGGGTAGACGGAGAGGCCCACAGTCTGAAAAGGATGTAAAGGATCGAGTGAAAGGTACAGAAATCTTGCAATCGTCCAGGAGGATTTAAACTGTTGATGTTCAGAGAGAGGAGGCTGGCTAGGTTGGTTTCCAACTCTTCCTCCCTCTCTCAACTCTCTCTAGCCTGGTCCAAAAACAAGCCCTGTAAGAGCTAGAGCTTGTTTTCAGACAGGGCTTGTCTATAATAGCATGGGCTCCTCCAGAAACAACCCCTAGCCACTACTATCCCCTAGGCACATGTTTGATGACAGCCTTTGGATGCACTTGGGTTGCATTTGAACCTTTGCAAAAAATGGTCTCTGTATTATATATGTAAATGTTGTACTTCAATGATTTCTGGGTGAAATTATCCTTATTACACTAGTCGGAAGTTCTTTATTTCAGAAAATAGGAGCATCAGGTACTGCTGAAATGTCTACTAATGGCATGTCTGTCTTTGTGAGAAATTACACTGGTCACTCAAAACATTTGTAAAGTATAAATAGGCCTCACTTTAGATGAGGCTACACAAAAATACTTTACTAATGATTAGTAAATAGTTTAAAACAACCTATATTAAACATCTTATGAATTATCTTATGAATCATTATTACATACTTTGAAAGTTGTTTAGAAATGTGTGAATAACTAGCTTACTAACATTTACCCATGTGGGAGTAATGATTAATAAATGACTAAACTCTTTGCTAATCCATTATAAATGCTTTATTACGTGAAGTTATTATAAAATACAGATGGTGCATTGCGACTAGATCTTAGGAAACTTTGCAGTATTTCGTTTTTTAATGTATTATTTTTTACATTATTAGCTCAGGAAATGTTTTGTGTCATTACATACAGCCGGGAACAACTATTGGAAATCAGAGCGGCGGTAACTCACCAGAACTACCAGCATTATGACCAGGACTACGACTTTCCTGAAGCAGATCCTTTGTTCTCTCTCACCAGAGCAATTGAACTGATTCCAGAGGCCGACCCATAACATCGCCAGCGGAGAAGAGGCACTCGAGGCGGCCTGCTGGTTCGACTTAGGAGGCGTGCACACCACCCACCGCTTCATAGTATATTACTCGCCCTCCCCTGCCCTCCTTGGTGCAAATCTGACCACTACTCCATTTTTCTCCTACCTTCCTATAGGCAGAAACTCAAACAGGAAGTACTCGTGCTAAGGACTATTCAACGCTGATCTGACCAATCAGAATCCACGCTTCAGGATTGTTTTGATCACGCGGACTGGGTTATGTTCCGGGTAGTTTGCGGAAATAATTTTGATTAATATACTGAAACGGTGACTGAGTGTATAGGAGTTGTCGTACCCACTGTGACTATTAAAACCTACCCTAACCAGAAACTGTGGATAGATGTCAGCATTTGCGCGAAACTGAAAGCGCGAACCACCGCATTTAACCATGGCAAGGTAACTGGGAATATGGCAGAATACAAACAGTGTAGTTATTCACTCCACAGGGCAATCAAACAAGCAAAACGTCAGTATAGAGACAAAGTAGAGTTGGAATTCAACAGCTTGGACACAAGACGTATGTGGCAGCGTCTACAGACTACAAAATGAAAACTAGCCACGTCGCCGAGACCGACGTCTTGCTTCCGGAGAAGCTAAACACCTTCTTCACCCACTTTGTGGATAATAGAGTGCCAAGGAGTGGTGGTTCTAGCTTGTATGTCGCCCTGGGCGAACCGTCCCACTTCAGTGCACCCCCGCCAACAAAAAAAAAAGAACACCATTCTGCACTAAATGTAATTTTTATTCATACATTTGGGACAACACAAATAAATAATCATAACATTTACTAATGCATTAGTACTGTACAAAGTTAGAGGTGTGCTATTTGATAGATTCCCCTGCTCCCCCTACCTCGGGCTTTCAGTGGGGAGACCTGAAGTCAACCTAGCCACGCCCCACTCCCCATCTCATACTTCTGAGTGGGAGACCTTCCCAGGCAGTAGCCTGCCTAGCTCGCAAACTAGAAATCAGGGCTTCCACTCCGACAAGGTTAATTGACCCACAGTCCCACACGGTGACATGATATCATTGATGTGACGTGCAAATGAGCGATAGAAAACCGATCGCGCAAATGTAACCATTCCACATTTTTTGGTGCGGGCGCCCTGTGCCTCCCCCGGCAAGATGCTGCCTTGGGCGGCTGCCCATGTCGCCTATACCTAAATCAAGTCTGTAAATATTAATTTGTTCTCCTCCTCAGATAGATGTTTACAGAAAGTCCTTGAACTGTGTCTTGCATGCCTAAACACTCAAAGTGTTAAAGTGCAGTGAATATATGCTTAAACTGTTTTTGGAAAGCTCTTACTAAAATCTGCAGCAGCCTAAATTTGGAATGTAACTCAGCTTAACTGTGTGATTTTGTACACATTTAGTCTGTCGTACTACCATTCTCTGAATGAATCAAGACAATCGATTCATTCTTTGTGCATGTCTGACTCCAGCTCAGTATTTATCTGGTCTTATGTTACAACTGAACCAACAATCATTTGGAGAAATTATTTATTAACAAGAGAGCATGCTGCTAGCTACTGAGGTGATGTACACAACTCATCGTCACTGCAAGCTGTCTATTGTAATAGGTAATGCATTTGTGGTAGCGTTTCTCCTTTTCCCATAGACCTTGGCTTACAATACGTTGCCACTTGGACTGAACTGAAATCAAAGCTACTTTTGGCAATTAATAGAATATATTCACAAAGCTTCAGTCCCATGGCCAGCTAGAGCCATTTGGGAGCTAATTGAGATCATGGAGTATGTTAATATCAGAGGAACTTTTTCAAAGCATTTACTGAAGCTGCCTGGTACAGGCCTATTCAAGAGAACAGAGTTCAGTAGTTTGGGCAAATGTTAAATGCATAACTGGATGTTATAAAACATTGCATAACACTCCATTAGTTTTGCACTTCAGTATTTTTTGAGAGTTTAAAAAATGTATTCTGTTGATGTATTTTATTAAATTAATTCCAAATATACAGAAAACCCCCTATGCTTATGTGAACTAATGAAAACCTTGGGGAGTCATGCAAAAGTACTGATTAACTTTTTGTTTTGACCCATCACACTTATTTATATAAGCTCTTAATACAACCCACTAAATATAAATACATCTGATGACTTCTACATGGAAATGTTGGCTGGTATTACATGTCCATTATATTGTTTCTAACATGTCTTCTAAATTATTAAAACGTAAATATACAGTATGTGTCATAGTCTTCTATGGTCACCAACAGCAGAGGTCAAACATCTTAATTCTTATTTGGCTGTGAAGGGATCTAGACCCCATGCTCTGTGAGACAAATAGAGGCAGGACTCCCATGGAGACACAAGATGTTTGCACCTAATAGCTCAATGAGCTCTACAGAGATTTGGATAAATGAACATTTGAATGGAGAAAAATTGCTGTGTGAATGGTTTGCAAGGTTTGCATGTGTTTGTGTGTGCATATCAAATCTCGACCTGATATAAAAGTGTTATCTGTAGTATTATGGTCATTTATTATAATATTACTGTTTTTCCCCAGCACATTTAATATATATGTTCTCAACGCTCTCTTATCCTTTGGACTCAAAATGTAAATTTGATGCATCTATGATTGTGAGATAAAATTCAGGTGAAGTTGCAATACGGAATCTGCCTAAGAAATGTTGGACCAGAGGCTCCAGAATTGTATCGCCCTGCAGCCATTCTAAATGACCATTAAAATGGATTTAAGACACAGGGTACATTTATGGGATTTTTTTATATTGTGCTAAATGTCAGTGCCTCTTACTCAAAGACAAACCATTTGGTACATAAAAGTCCCTTCCTTTATGCAGTGGGTGCAGGGGGCTAAGCACTAACACAGGCTAGTACTGGCAGGACACGGTGATTGCAAAACAAAAGTCTGTGCTCAAATAATGGCTGCCGTGTTAATCCAAAGCAAACCTTAGTTTCACGAGTCACAAGCCATCACCGTTCATGGTCGTCTTATCGCCTCTCCTTCAAAGGGAGAAATAGAGGGGATTTGTGGTGGAGTGACCTTTGTCGTAACGACTCCTCACTTCAGTGCCAGGGGACAATAACCTCCTCTTGTGCCTGCTAAAGTGAGAATCACACATCCACATCCACAGTCTTTGTCCTTCCTGGCATAAATAAAACATGAAGGCTTTCTAATGAGCCAGGTTTACTGTATAACGTCCATACTGCCAAATCTGATACATTAGTAACTTTATGTTGAAATGCTTGTAATAGGTCATAGATTTGATACAAGATTTATGCTGAAAATGTGGAGGGTTATTCTGGAAGAGAAGGTGGAGGTCAAGCATTCTCTCTCTACTTAAGATATCTCAGAAACTCAGACTTCACCTGAATCTGACACTACCCAATGGTATTTTGAGGGAACGGAATACTGGCAGAATGCAATGTAACATGAGTTGTGAGATTTTCAGTTAGATGAAATGATTGAGTTTTTCCTAGTAAGAAAAGTCACTACAGGTCAGACTTAGTGCATGATTTTATCTATAGGAAAAGTTGGATTTGTGTGATGGGTATATATGTGTGTGTATGTGTGTCTGTGTGTGTGCACCAGAGTGTGTGTGTGTGGACCTGAGTGTGTGTGCGTTCATGTGCATTTGTGTGTGGAGGGAAGTGTGTTCAAGTGAAAAAACACTCATTATTGGGTACACACCCCTCTTGATATTAATTAAATAAACAAATACACATCACTATGGTTACTGACCTGATAAATCATCATTCAAATCCAATAAGCAAACATTTATCATTAAACAACCCCTGGAACAGCGTTTCTGTTTTCACATTATATTATTAACATGGTTATATTGTGAATTGTTGAACAGATACAGTAGGTTCATCCTTATGGGGGTAGATTTCTACACCAGCAGGTTGGTTTCAGTCCTAAAAAGGTCAAATAAATAATTGTGCATATCAATGTAAATGGTATGAAAATTCAACTGTTTCAGGTTAAACATATATTTTACTATATGTTCTCATTTGTTGACCTGTAGTGTAGTAGGCTAAATCCAAAAAGAAAGTATCCATATTAATCACACCAATACATCAAATCAGAAGTTTATTGGTCTCATACACAGTTTAGCAGATGTTATAGCGGTTGCAGTGAAATGCTTATCTTACTAGCTCCCAGAGGTGGGACCAAGTCATTGTTTTACAAGTCACAAGTAAGTCTTAGCACTCAAGTCCCAAGTCAATGTTCAAGTCAAGACCCTGATGGACACTCAAGACAGTGAAGGAAGAGCCTTCGTGTTCATTGCCCAGAACAAGAGGTCATTCTGTCCTTCACATATGTCAAGGTAGTGACTTAGCTGTAGTGCTGGAGTGGTCCCAACAGCTTTCTTCTGCCTCTTACAGCATGCTGCAAACAGCCCTTCTTCTTGTCCAAGACTATGGTCATCTCGCTCTTCCTCATCAACAAGAGGCACAGCTTGCTCAGTTCACTTGTGACACTTTTATTCATCTGGTATTGTTAAAATCTGTAAGAGGTGAGCATATTAAACAGATTTTAGAAAAAATAATAATAATTGAGCGGCGGCAGTAGCACGGTAACATGCTACAATAGCAAACTTATATATGGCTGTTGGCTATATTAGCCACGTCTTACTGTTCTTTGTGCAGCTTCAAATGTCGAACAAAGTTGGAAGTTGTTGTGCCTCCCTCTGTAATTTTCTTCCCGCATGTTTTGCAAGTTGTAATCCATTTTCTGTTGACTACAGCGTAGTCTTTATATCCGAAAATAATAATTTTGTGTATTATCTTTCCAAGGGCTTTGTCTGAATTCACCCGCCGTCGTTCCTCTGCATTTCCATACGCAACTTTTTCTCCGCTGGCACAATTTGATTGGCTGCTGTCCGATTCAAAGTGTAATCCGTTAAATGAAGAGTTGATGCGCTGCACACTTTTTTTAATAGCATAATTTTTTATATTTGGGCTTGGGGAGGGTATCAAGTCAGTTCGAGCCAAAAGGCTCAAGTCCAAGTTAAGTCACAAAGTCGACTTGCAAGTCTTTTTTTTGATTTTGTCTAAAATCATCATATTTGTGACTTGAGTCCAAGTCATGTTACTCAAGTCCACACCTCTACTAGCTCCTAACAATACAGTAAATTTCAAACAAGTACACATATAATAATACAAAATGTATCAATCAAGAAATCTAGAAATGTCAGAACGAATCTAATTAACAACACAATTAACCAATATTGTATGGAAGGTATATCCTGCGAAGGCAAACTGAGAAAAACATAATTGCATCACCTCCATGCTACCGAGGGGGAAGGAGACACGGCCAAAAAGTACACTTAACATTTCCAGTGGGTCCAGTCATTTGCGTTTGACCTCTGCCAATAAAATATCAGTTTGACTTTCCACCTAGTCACATTGGAACCACGATCAATATTTGTTTAATTGCAATCCAATGTATTTGTCTTTCCCTGCAACTCAACATTATTCACCCCATAGCATGACAACTCCCCTGATTGATCTCTTACTTTTTATATTGACATTTTGTTCCTACTGTTTGCCTGTTTGATCTTTAATGAATGTCCTTTATTTTACTAGGCAAGTCAGTTAAGAACTAATTCTTATTTACAATGACAGCCTAGGAACAGTGGATTAACTGCCTTGTTCAGAACAACAGATTTTTAACTTGTCAGATTGGGGATTCGATCCAGAAACCTTTAGGACACTGATTATGGGATTTCATAATATCCCAATTAATCCTGATTCCTAATAACCAGCGATTGTGACAAATATTAGGGGAGAAGTCATTTTGATTACTTAAATAATGTATTGATTCATTAATTAACTACACATATACTGTAGTATGATACAATGATAGAGAGTTTGTATTTTAGACTGACTAAGTTCCTGTGTTGATCATGCCTTTGAGCACACATCTTACTATTGCTACTGAAGAACTCTCAGCTCAACTGTTGGTTGTGAACAAAAACCAAACAAACAAAGAAATATAGTTCACAAGACAGTTATATTTAATCTCACAATCAAACATAATGGGTCAGTCCAATGGTGTTGGCATGACTGTTTTAGAGACAAAGTAACTTCTCCATCTGTGTGTGTGTGCATGTGTACATGGGTGCGAGTGTGTGCCTGTGTGTGATCTTTTTCCCACTAATTGTTTTTTTGACCAATCACATCAGATCTTTTCACATCAGATCTTTTTCAGAGCTGATCTGATTGGTCAAAAGACCAATTAGTGAAAAAAAAACATCAGATTTGGTCTGCCTGTGTAAACACAGCCTATGTGTGTCTGACAGTTATGATCCCTGATGTTCACCCCCAAATGTTTGCAACAATAAAGTGAGGGAAGGGGTTTTATGCCATCACAACTATCACAATGTATGACATGTAACAGTGAGAGACTGCAGTGTACAGTCGTAGCCAAAAGTTGAGAATGAAACAAGTATTAGTCTCCACAAAGTTTGCTGCTTCAGTGTTCTTAGATCTTTATGTCAGTAGTTACTATGGTACACTGAAGTATAATTACATGTATTCCATAATTGTCAAAGGCTTTCATTGACAATGACATTCAGTTTATGCAAAGAGTCAATATTTGCATATTATATTTCCCTTCTTTTTCAAGACCTCTGCAATCCGCCCTGGCATGCTGTCAGTTAACTTCTGGGACACATCCTGACTGATGGCAGGCCATTGTTGCATAATCAATGCTTGGAGTTTGTCAGAAGTTGTGGGTTTTTGTTTGTCCACCTACCTCTTGAGGATCGACCACAAGTTCTCAATGGGATTAAGGTCTGAGGAGTTTCCTGGCCATGGACCCAAAATGTCGATGTTTTGTTCCCCGAGCCACTTAGTTATCACTTTTGCCTTATGGCAAGGTGCTCCATCATGCTGGAAAAGGCATTGGTCGTCACCAAACTGTTCTTGGATGGTTGGGAGAAGTTGCTCTCAGAGGATGTGTTGGTACCATTCTTTATTCATGGCTGTGTTCTTAGGCAAAATTTGGAGTGAGCCCACTCCCTTGGCTGAGAAGCAACCCCACACATGAATGGTCTGAGGATGCTTTACTTTTGGCATGACACAGGACTGATGGTAGCGCTCACCTTGTCTTCTCCGGACAAGGTGTTTTCCGGATGGCCCAAACAATCGGAAAGGGGATTCATCAGAGAAAATCCCTGATGTTTTTCCTGGAGAGAAGTGGCTTCTTTGCTGCCCTTCTTGACACCAGGCCATCCTCCAAAAGTCTTCGCCTCACTATGCATGCAGATGCACTCACACCTGCCTGCTGCCATTCCTGAGCAAGCTCTGCACTGCTGGTGCCCCGATCCTGCAGCTGAATCAACTTTAGGAGACGGTCCTGGCGCTTGCTGGAATTTCTTGGGAGCCCTGACGCCTTCTTCACAACAATTGAACCTCTCTCCTTGAAGTTCTTGGTGATCCAATAAATGGTTGATTTATGTGCAATCTTACCAGCAGCAATATCCTTGCCTGTGAAGCCCTTTTTGTGCAAAGCAATGATGACGGCACGTGTTTCCTTGCAGGTAACCATGGTTGACAGAGGAAGAACAATGATTTCAAACAACTACCTCCTTTTAAAGCTTCCAGTCTGTTATTCTGACTCAATCAGCATGACAGAGTGATCTCCAGCCTTGTCCTCGTCAACACTCTCACCTGTGTTAACGAGACAATCACTGACATGAGGCAGCTGGTCCTTTTGTTGCAAGGCTGAAATGCAGTGGAAATGTTTTTGGGGAATTAAGTTCATTTTCATGGCAAAGAGGGACTTTAATTGCAATTCATCTGATCACTCTTCATGACATTCTGGAGTATATGCAAATTGCCATCATCACCACTGAGGCAGCAAACTTTGTGGAGACCAATACTTGTGTCATTCTCAAAACTTTTGACCACGACTGTAGCTGCCACCAGCACTCAGCCACAGGGGAGATTAGGAAGACCAGAGTAAAGTCTACTTGCCTATAACAACAACTTAATCATAAGTACACTACAAAGATTCTCCATAACAATAAAAACTCTCACTTGAGCTAGTTTCTCCTTTGAGCTAACTCAAAAGGGACTAGTGTATTGTACACATTTCAGAGCATACTGTGTGTAAAATAAGGCTGTCTCAAATTTAATTTCATGCATTTCTCAAGTACAGTTTTATGAGTCACTTCCAAATTAACTGTTTTTCCTCCAAGCTGTTCCCTGGAAGTCAACAAATGTCAGGACCCAACCTACTCTGAGGTGCTTTTACTCCTACACCTGCAATCCTACGTAACAGGCAGCAGCAGGATTCACATACAGCAGCAACCTGGACCCACAACCTCCATGGCATGCTGCTTCTCCTACCTACTACTGATTCTCTGTTTTTGCCGTTTCCCCTCAGGAGGTTGGATACTAATGGACAATATCTAGTATAGGTATATATGGTACAGTCCTCTCACAGAGATTTGAAAGCACTGGTTACGCTTTGAGAGTGGAGGAAATGGGGGACCAATAGACTGGCCCAGGCAACCTTATGGCCTTTAATGCCTGTAGGTCAACCACTCACATGTTGGGGAATTGCAGAGAGTAGCTGAATGTGGAGATGGACATCACAAGAGGGTCTTCTCCCCGTTATGTTTTCTCTGTAAAGCCTCACTCACCTTTTGTATACACACACACACACTCACACGCACACACTCCTCTCTCTAATACCTCTCTCAGCAGGGTAGATATCCACCAGTGCACTTGTCATGCTCATTCTTTTAACAGCCCTCCACAGGTGGCCTTGACTGCCAGACTCCTCCTTCTCTCTCTCTTACACACATACACACACCTCAGAGCTCGACAGTACAAGCCAGACCTGTGGATACTGTACCTCGCCAGGACAGACTGCACTGGGCCTCACTCACTTATTCTTTCTCTTGCCATCTCAGTTGTACATCAATAGAAACACCTGAGACACAATGAGACATAGCAAGCCTTCATGTGCACAGTATGGTGTCTCCTTTAAAGGGCCTGGCAGATTTACAATGAATGTGCACCCTGTAATTATGGTGAGTGAAAGCAGCTGTGGGGTGAGTATGCATGCAGTAAGAACTGATTGGGTAATGAAAGACAGGGAAAGAGAGACAGGGAGGGGTGGGTAAGGGAAAGATGAGGAGTGGAGAAGTAGAAGTGATAATGTATTAATACCACTAGACCCAGAAACAAATGAAATGTCCATTGGACATCAGCCAGACTAATATCTGCAGAGGGAGAGAGTAAATGGGTTCTCAGGTTTTGCTGACTTCATCAGGGAAAATGCTTTGGGAGAACAATTATGGTATTGGGAAGAGTCATGTGCAGAATAAAATAAAATAACAATTGGGGAGTTACCTGTGACACCAAAAAGGTCACACTTTCAATAATGTCTGGCAGAGCTGTTCAGAGAGGGTGGCATCTTCACTGGGGTTAGCTAAGGTAGCTGATACTACAACTGTATTGCAGTAGTATGCTGTAGCTCTGGCAATACCAACCAACACCCACTTTAGAGCTGTAGCTCTGGCAATACCAACCAACACCCACTTTAGAGGTGCACATTATTACAACAAATGCCCAACTATACCATGTCTCCCAGACTCCCATGAGGGCAGGGACATACAGACTTTCATTACATACAGTGGCGGCCATGGTCTCATATTTCACATAATCTGCACTCTCTCATGTGTCGCTTAACTGTAATGAGCCGTGGCCTGTTGCCACCCACTCAATATGGCCGACCTTCTGAGTGATTGGCCCATTTATTCCCGGGATGTGTATCGATTTGGCTCCGATGCAGCCGCAATGCCTCGTCTTGGGGCCTGTCATGCCAAATAGTGTCCCTAGGCCAAATAGTGTCCCCCTCTACATCACAATGGGATTTGATGAGTTCTAGCTTCTGTTGCTAGGGCTGTTGCTAGAACTCGCACAATTCTGATCGGATTACGTAATGAACCAAAGTGTCCATTGTTATGCTGGTTGCTTGGCTCTATTTGACCTAATAGCGTTTGCAAAGGAAAGAGGATGCGGGCAGTTCTATTTCACTGCATAAACGCTCGCTCAGTACGCGCAAATGATTACCTCAGAGTTGCTCTCCAAGGGTGGTGTTTTTGACAGTGACAACCTGCTGCTTCAGATGACCGAAAATACTGGAAAGATAACACTCTTTCTTTACCATATATTTGACTTTATATAAGTAAATTGTTAAAATAGGAAGAAATCATGTCAACTCTTTTTAGATTGACATTGCTAGCTACAGTACTTATTTAGCTCAGCCTGCCTAGTCATCTTAGCTAGCCAGCTAGCTAGCCAGACAGCTAGCTACCTACTGTAACTGTTATTGTAGTTTTCTGTTAATATGTAGCTTGCACTTCAATGGCATCCCTCAAGGACATTTTATTTTATCTTTCCCACCAGATGAAGTAATATTAAGACACCACTGATCTCGACAAGAGGTGCAACATTCAGAGATATTCACAATTCAGGGTAACGTTAAGCAGTTAACTTCTATTAGATAACTGGATAGATTTATCTACAGTTGAAGTCAGAAGTTTACATACACTTAGGTTGAAGTCATTAAAACTCATTTTTCAAACCACTCCACAGATTTCATGTTAACAAACTATAGTTTTGGCAAGTTGGTTAGGACATCTACTTCCAACAATTGTTTACAGACAGATTATTTCACTTATAATTCACAATTCCAGTATGTCAGAAGTGTACATACACTAAGTTGACTGTGCCTTTAAACAGTTTCTCTTCCTGTCATTTACCTTAACAGTTAATGTAACCATTCAAATATTCACTTACCTGTACATTTAACTGTACATTTACCTGTACATTTAATTTAACCATGCAAAATATTCACCTACCTGTTCATTTAACCAGACTGTATATTAAGTAAACTATTATTACCCTCAATTATATCATACGCACATTTAGCTATTTAAGTATTTCTCTGCCATTGACCTGTATAGTATAGTTAACCATGCAAATATTCCTTATTTATCTATATCAACTTGCAACATTTTTGTGTATTTTCGTTCTGGCATTTTGCACTTGCCCTGTGTTTTTTCGTAGCTGCTTGGCAACTAAATTTCCACTCAGGGATCAATAAAGTATCTATCTATCTATCTATCTATCTATCTATACTTTGATATTTTTTTGTTACAGTTGTGTCATTAATTTATTTTTACAGATTTTTTGTACACTCACATGGCTATCATAGACTAAAATAGTGAATTCTGGTGTGTGGAATATAGAGGAGGTGGAAGCTGTGTGGAATGTTCTGTCTGTCACATGTTCTCAACAGGCAGCCAGTCTTGGAAGGTGGACATGAAGAGGGAATCTGCTAAATCCAGGCACTGCTGCTCCCTTTGTTCTGAGTGTTTGCAGTGCTAGTGTTTTTAGCTAATCCGTGTATCTCACATATTATGTGCCCAGTGTGATAGAGCAAAAACACTTTCAAAGCAGATAATGACCTCAACAGTAGTTGGAGATGATGTAATGAAAAATTGGAGGGTGGTTGGTAATGGAGGACATCAGGTGGATCCACGTCTGGGTGTTGGGCAGAACCCCTAGATCCTGGAGAACAGGAGCAGAGTTAAAAGGAACAGGGTAGGAGACAGACGTAAACAAGCAAACACACCGGTTACACTTAACTGGGAGAACATTTTATGGATTAGTGCAGTGTTATAAATGGGAGATATGTACTGTTCAACACTTATGGAAGGTATAGCCTACCTCAAGCTGGTTCCCCTCCGACTCAGAGCACAGAGAATCAGACTGATCCGAACTCACTGGTTCTGGTGGATGGGATACCTCCTGGAGGCTCGGACAGTCAATGGTCCTAAAGTCATTTGGAGAGGTAAATTGAAAAGGTACATTTTTACAAGCTCAGCATAACTACCATTTCTTGCTTTCTCAAATGAAGTGTAGGGCTTCAGGGCTTTCAGTGGTCGACCGTCCAACTGGAGAAGATTGTTGGCTTTCACTGATGTAACCTTAGGAAGACAAAGATACAAATATCAGTTTGGCAATTTGGACCTCTGTAGTGAGTGTTGCAACCGAGGACACACGATTTTTACTTGCTACGCACTTCAGCACTCAGCAGTCTTATTCTGTGAGCTTGTGTGGTCTACCATTTCGCAGCTGATCCGTTGTTGCTCCTAGAAATTTCCACTTCACAATAACAGCACTTCCAGTTGACCGGGGCAGCGCTAGCAGTACAGAAATTTACAAATTTACTTTTTGGAAAGGGGGCTTCCTATGATGGTGCCACATTCAAAGTCACTGAGCTCTTCAGTAAGGCCATTCTAATGCCAATGTTTGTCTATGGAGATTGCATGTCGATGTGCTAGATTTTATACACCGGTGTGACTGAAATAGCCAAATCCATTAATTTGAAGGGGTTTCAACATATTTTGTATATACTGTATAATGTATCACTACAAAACATATTATTCAATTTACACATGGTTCACATGAAAGAGGGAGAGAGCCAGAAAAGTCAATTGTTAATGCAATTATCCATGTGACATTGGATGTGGCACAACTACTACGGATCTCGTTATTGCCACAGGAAGATAGATTTTTACGGGAAGGACATGAAAAAAAAACTGAATAGAAATTTGGCACTTCAAGTACGGATTTTAAAGTGCTTTTTCAGACTGCTTTTTCTCCAGTGGTCCAAACAATATTCAGGATCCCCTACTGTCTGCTGTTTTGAAAGTTGCTTTATTTTTGTAATTATTCAAGTGGCCATACATCTTTTTCTCCAGCCACTGAGTGCTTACTTATGTGGTTGCATTATGGGGAGTAGCAGGGGTCTGTGTGTGGGCGGATGTGTGTTTTGTGTGTGAGTGCCTGTGTGCGTGCATGGGATTGTTTATGTCTGTGTGCAGGTGTATGCGTGTGTGTGTGTGTGTGTGTGTGTGTGTGTGTGTGTGTGTGTGTCTGCTTGTCATCAAGGTATTGTTCAATGTCAGAATTTACTTCCTGGTCTTCTGATAAAAAAAAATTCTGCTGTGAGACTCATTTGAGGACAGGCTATAACAAGACAAGCAAATCATCCTGGTTGGTATACTGTAAAACAGTTATGTATTTTAGAATCCAGGATAAAAATCATAATATTTATTAGCCTTTTGCTGTTTAAAAATATAATGTTTAATCATTATAGAGGTTATCATTATAAAATAAGGTGTACATTCTTTTAAATAGTAATGGCAAGAGTACTCTATTTTAACAAATCTAACGTAATGGAAAATGTCAGCGCTATAGGTCTCGGGATGTGTCAGAAACATTTTTGGTATTTTCACAGTGGGAATTATGAGCGTAATAGCTGGCGGTGGCGCTAAAGGGATGGGTTTGATTAATAAATAAATTGAAGGGGGCTTGGCCACTCACTGTCCAATCTACATGTTTCATAGCTTAAGGTCACAATTTATTTGGATAGTCATCCATAGCTTCTCTACAGAGGGTCATACTATTAATAAACCATCTGTTGATTAACAACTGCTTGCTATGCTTAGGGTAAGGTTTAGAATAAGGGCTAGGGTTAAGGTTAGGGTAAGGGTTAAGTTTAGGGTTAGGATAAGGGTCAAGGTTAGTAGATAGTAAGTTTAAAATGTTACTGGTAGTCTGCAGAAATAGTCTGTAGAACATTTACAGATGGACTAAATAAAGTGTTACCTGGCTAAACACTGCATGCCATTGTTTCAAGTTTTGTAGGTTATTGATATCTTTGTGTTGTCTTCAACTTCATTACGGAACGTTCTCATCCTAGTCCATCGTGGATTGATACTACAGTTTATTAAATAGCATAGGCTACAGTAACGAGTAATAACAAAAAATAACAAAATAAATAACAAAAAAAACATCCAGTGTTTGCTCAATATGTTTGGAGTGTTGACAGTCAACATTGTTGAAATTGACTTCAACACCTACATGTCTTTGAGCATCGCAATTCTCCTCAAATATAAAATACTAGTTTCCCGTAAATGTTATTGTATCTGTGAGGCACGTTCTCAACAAGCAAGATACTCTATATGCTAGGCCTACCGTTGATATGGTGGAGCTAGTCTTTGGTAACCGGACAAGAGGTGCTCTTTGGAAATGGGGATGGATGCTAGCCGAATGGAGCGTGCATAGCAGGTAGGCCTATGTAAATTGTGAATCATGCAAAAGCATGATGGCAAATGCCTCAGGAGTAGACCACTTACAAACATTTTATGGGTAGCCTCTTTGGATAATGCATATACAGCAATAGAAAAACACCCAATGCATTGCTGTTGAAACAGCTTTCGGGTAAGCCTACTGAGGGCTTGCTTTCTAATCTAATCACATGAAACTGAAAACAAGCAATTGTTTCATGATGGGCATATGGATATGTAGCCTACATGAAGGATTTAACACATGTCCAAAATAATAACAGGAGCTGGCTTAGATGATGTACAGATAAAAACAGGATATCCACTCGCATTTTTTCTGCTCCCAAACATGATCTAGTAATACAGCTTTGGTCATTAAGATTTATTGCAAAGCAGTCTCATGAGCCAAACCCTTTATCGATCATCTTGACTACTTGGTGAATGCATTGGGCAGGACAGAAAAAAAAGCCTTCACTGAAAGGAGGGGAGGCAATGCTTAGTTTTTAAAATATTTTTGTATTTCTCAATATGAGAGTTTACAGGCACAAAAAGCACATCTCTCTTGTTCCATGCGCATATGGGCACCGTGCATCACGGCTGGATTGGCTGATCTTCCGCTTGTCAAAATCCATTCCATAACCAACCGCTAAGGCCAGCTTTTGGTTGGTCTTAAATATCCCCATCAGCGCTGCCTGAAATTGACACTTTTGCGCACGTTTTTAAGGACACACTTCAGATATTGCCACCCCTCCCACCTCAATACAAGCGAGATCATATGACAATCCTGGTGTACGTGTTTGAAAATAAAATTGCCAACGAAAGCAGGTTTGACAATTGCGCTGGCTTAACGCCAGACAAAAATAGAGCCCTGAATGTGAGAAAAATGTAATGTTGGCACACAGGTTAACACACAGGAAATATGTCATGTAAACATGTTTTTTAAGAAGTGGATGGCGGCCATTAAAATGTTTACCTAGCCAGCAGTTTTAAGAACAAACAAATTCCTTTTTAAACTCAAACAATTAATAGTTTTTGTTAACCACATCCAAAAATATTCACAAAATATATAATGTTTTGCAATTTGTTTTATATTGGTAGTGTCGTAGAAAGTCTACACAGGGACACTCAAAGTCAATCTTAAAAGAATAATTGTTTATTAACAGTTAACTGGAGAACAATCTGGATGCACCGTAGTGCACATCCTGTCCTTCAATTGTTTGTGGATGATGTGTCTCCTCCTGGGCAGCTCACAGTAAGGGTCTTGGTCTGGGCGGGTCCTTGTCCTCTTTTGGTCAGATGGGAATGTCCCTCACGCTTCATAAAATGCGCCACCAGCTTTCATCGCAGACCCCCAATGGAAAGCTCTGCAGGCAGAATCAATCATCTTGTTCGTTGACGCCAAATTGTTGTGAAAATTCTACACAGCGACACTCAAAGTCAATCTTAAATGAATCATTGTTTATTAACAGTTAACTAGAGAGGTTCCAACAAACTGGATGCACCAGTCACATCTGTCAGGAGCTATATCAGGTTAGTCCTGTTAGATCTCTTATATACTGGTTACAGACACGTTACATAGGTATAGTTCATAGTGTTGGTTCCAGCATGTATCAGCATGTATCTGCAACTGTCTTCTATCTTCAATTATAGAACTTATACTGGGCTTTCTGCCAGATGGTCCTAATGAGGTGGTCATGTCGCCCCCCCCTTATATCTTTACCAAGCACAAGCAGGAACCAAGGTTTATTTATGACACTAAAACAAGATTAACATTTTCAAAGCCGTCTTTTCACAGGATAACATTTTCCATTACAGTAGTTAGCAATGGAAGACTGGTGGCTTTTCGAACCACCCATAGACTTAGATAGACATTGCATCATTGCATCTGTCCCATTATGGTGTCTGTGACAGCACAGGCAGCGCCATTGAGGCCATCTCCATTTTGAAGTCATTTTCTTCTACTAATACTTCTATGAGTTGGGAAACAAAGTGAAAGGGTGCATCTGGAGTGTGTTGTTTGAACAGGTATAAAGCCAAGGTTGGAGATTTAATGCCACCTGCAGTTATGGAATGTTTTCCCACGAGTCTAATTCATTGGCTGATGCCTCCTCATGACATGGTTGGAATTATTGAATCCTTCCCTTAACCCGTAGGAAGTCCCACCCAGTTGACTAATTCAAAATGGTAAAAGTCCTCAATGGCGCTGCCCATGCTAAAACTGGCTTTTGGGCACCAGTGTCGTTTATCTATCTCTATAGACAGGTTGGTTGTTTCGCAAACAAAACCGACGTGTGCGCAGCTATGGGATAAAACAAACGGGTTGAAAACATGTAAACCTTATTTTGTATCCAATGCTTACTGAAAACATGAATTAATACATCTCCCAAACACATCCCACTGGGCAAAAAATTGGTTGAATCATTGTTGTTTCCACATAATTTTACCCCCCCCCAAAAATGCCATGATGTTGAATAGGATATGTCTGTTGGACATTAGTCTCCTGAATATAAACCTACTAGTCCTCGCGTGTATAAAACAACTGAGGCCGAGTACCTTTTTCCTCCTGTTAATAGTGACCATGGAGGGAGTGACATGGAGGTTGAAGGAATTGAATGGAGGATCGGCTTCGAAGCCGCAAGGCGCGGTGGCTGTCTATGAAGAGTGGGAAGAAAGCAGAGTTAGGGACTATAAATCCGTGAACTGTTCACAATGATTTTTTGTTGATTGGAGTACGGTTCAAAGACAAAGTAAATCATGTGGGTTTGGCTGACCCATATGATGTCTTGTGGTGGGTGTACCTCCAAGGAGTGGGTTCGTTGTGATAGGGTGTACCTCCACCTCCCAGAGGGAGCAAGCTTCGCACTTGGTTCGACTAGTAACACGAGAAGTAACGTGCTTTAGCTTATGGAGCAGGTTAAAGGGGGTGATAACAGTGCCTCTAAGTGTAGAGGTTAAGCATCTAAAGATGGAGGTGTCTGGCGTGTGTGATGCCCGACGACTTAGCCGGAACAGAGGCAGCCTGAAGGAGGAGCGCTTTTCAGTATGACTATGTTTTGATATGGAGGTTCTCCCAGCTCGGGTAATGTTGGGATATGTTAGCTACTCGGTTAGAGCATTTGTGCCTACTGTACTGAAGTGTTATTGCTGCCAGAAATGTGGTAATGTAAGGTCAGTGTGTAGGTAAGAGCATCCTAGATGTGCCATGTGTGGGGTTTCAATTTAGTTGAGACATGTCTGGAGGTCGAGCCCCACCATTGTAGTAATTGTGGAGATAGTCATGAAGCCAGGTGCCTGGTAAAAGTGAAACTGATACAGGTATCTAAAGTCCGAGTAGGACAGGGTGTTGAATTGAGGGTGGAGGAAATGGGGTCCACAGTGAATGTTTCCATTTCAACTGTGGACCCCAGCAACTGTGTTTTGAAATATCCATGTTCCTGGCCTTCATCGCGATGGTCGTGAATTGTGCTGCGCAAGTAGAATGCAGGTCACAGAAAAAGGACATTGTTAAGGAAACGGTTGAACATTTTAGAGAAATTTGAGATCTATCTGCGGAGGATCTACAGAAAATGTTGGCAGAAGAAGAGCCGCGCTCCCAGGCCCATGGACCGAGGAGGAATTAATATTCTTGTCAGGAATGCATCACAGACCAACACTTCTGACCAACCATCTCCAGAACGGCCCACAACATCTCTGGGTTAAGTGACAACGTTTGTTCTGAAACAATGTTAGAATGTGCAACTGATTCACTGTAACTTAGCTAGACCATTAACTGTAACCAGCCTCCCTGCGTTTCTGTTGTTAGGTGCCTTGGGCCAGATAAGGGCCTGAGTCGGGACAGAGTGAGGATGCCAGTCCTACTGGGCTGTGAGGATGCCGTTGGGGCTAAAGCTGTGAGCTCACAGT
This sequence comes from Thymallus thymallus, assembly GCA_023634145.1. NCBI lineage: Eukaryota > Metazoa > Chordata > Actinopteri > Salmoniformes > Salmonidae > Thymallus > Thymallus thymallus. Next base: position 37,933,762 of record CM042414.1, on the reverse strand, counting down.
TCGGTCTAACACACTGCTCATCTTGTCTATGGGTGTCAGTAAATGTTGCTGCTCATTTTTGAAAGTGAGTCAGGACAGGATATGGCAAGACAATCATCAAGGGTTTTGATATTAATCAGGTTGGCTACCAGACAAATGAGAATGTGCCATAGAGTATCTGCATTTGTGTGCCCAGGCCCCTGACTATTGCTTTTCTGTCAGGTAGACTAATCTTTCTATCTTATTATTTCACTCCATCCTTCTCTATCTCCTCCTTCTTTGTTATCGTCCATAATCCTTCACTAAACCCTCCGTCGTCATTCTTTTCTCCCAGTAGACCTGAATCCTAGTCAGTCTATTCATTTCGCTCCTCTGCCTGTCGAAGGAGTTATTACAGTGCACTATTGTACCACCTCTCAAACCGCCAATTCAATGCAACATGCATTAGTAGACAATATATAAGGAACTAAATCGGGACTGTGCTTTTTTCAGACTATTCAACAGATGGGTGGTATTCTACAGCACCTCCCTCAGACAGCTAATGGAGAAGAAACGATGGCAGCGTCTTTCCATCATTTAACTATAAAACAGAAAGGAGAGGAGCCTAAAAGGTGGCCATGGCAAGTTATTATCCTGTGACTTTGATATCCTACGACTTTGATTTATTGCCCGATAATCACCCTCATAATCCTCTGTGAAAGGGATAATTTTTGCCAGCTGGCATTTCATATTTATTTAACTAGACAACTCCCAAATCAGTGGCATCAAAATAAATGAGGTTTCCTGTAAAACTTTGATGACCCAAGCCACTTTCACTCGGTGCTGATAATTTTTTTTTGTTTCCAGTTTATCTGATCGTTGTTTGTTTGCTTCTAGTTAACAATTTGTCCTTATCTGCCAAAACAGGACAAATATATCACTTACAGACAAATCCCTTGCAGTTGAAACACAATGTAACGGAGACACATTCGTAAAATTTGGAAGTCATACATTTGAGTTGAGGGAGGCTTTTTGTGTTCCTAGCACCCAAAAGCATTGATAACACATTTTAAACCACTGTCTTTGCACATTGCTTCTTATTCCATTTCCTGTCCCTGGGTTCATTGTTCATGGGATAGAGAGCTCAGCGGCGATGCGCTCCCCGCTCCGCTATCCTTTATCTTTTTACATGAAGACACACGGAGAGATAAGCTTCTCCAATGCTGTCCGTTTCACGTGTCCAGACTTCATTATCTCAGATTTCTTCAGCGACTGCGTGGCTGGAAAATGGCATTAGAAACATGTCTTTGAGTGGATGTGGATGGAAATACTGTAGCTATCCAACTTAATTAAGGATAGTCCAGGGTCCTGGTCGATAAAGGGGTCTTGGAATTATGGCGCTTCTCACAGGAGCCTCATAGAGTGAATGATTGGATGGTCTAGGTGGAAAAAATAAATGATCTAGAACATCCCCTCTCTCTCTCGCTTGGCCAATAAAACTAATTAAAAGTGTGTGGATCCAGTCCAATCGCATGTGAAACTGATGTAGGGCTTCCTGATTGATACTTGACTACCACTGGAGCTAATTTCAAATGCATGAGATCATTACGTTGTCGTTGGATTTAATTGGATATAATGGGTGCACTTTATCTATTGTGTCCGTTAATTGATAAAAAAAAATCTGCATGGATGAATGCAAATGGATGGGTGCAGGCTCATTCATAGTTATTTTATCTACACCTCTCTGCCTGTTCCCTTCAATCGTAAAAATTACTCCTGAGTAGGTTCAACAGGGCATTCGGAAAGTATTCAGACACATTTACTTTTTTCATATTTTGTTACGTTACAGACTTATTCTAAAATTGATTCACTTGTTTTTTTCCCTCATCAATCTTCTGCAAAAAAAACAAATAAAACTAACTGAAATATGACATTTACATAAGTATTCATACCTTTGACAGCGATTACAACCTCAAGTCTTCTTGGGTAGGAAACTGCAAGCTTGGCAGAACTGTGTTTCTCCCATTCTTCTCTGCAGATCCTCTCAAGCTCTGTCAGATTGGATGGGGAGTGTCGCTGCACAGCTATTTTCAGGTCTCTCCAGAGATGTTTGATCGGGTTCAAATCCGGGCTCTGCCGACTTGTCCAAAGCCACTCTTGTGTTGTCTTGGCTGTGTGCTAAGGGCTGTTGTCCTGTCAGAAGGTGAACGTTCGCCCCCCCAGTCTGAGGTCCTGAGCGATTCGGAGCAGGTTTACATCAAGGATCTCTCTGTACTTTGCTCCGTTCATCTTTCTCTCGATCTGTAATAGTCTAACAGTCCCTGCCGCTGAAAAACATCCCCACAGCATGATGCTGCCACCACCATGCTTCAACATAGTGATGGTGCCAGGTTTCCTCAAGGCGTGACGCTTGTCAATCAGGCCAAAGAGTTCAAACTTCAAGCGGGCTGTCACCTAACTTTTACTGAGGAGTGGCTTCAATCTGGCCACTCTACCATAAAGGCATGATTGGTGGTGTGCTGCAGAGATAGTTGTCCTTCTGGAAGGTTCTCCCATCTCCACAGAGGAACTCTGAAGCTCTGTCCAAAGCCTTTCTCCCCCGATTGCTCAGTTTGGTTGGGCAACTAGCTCTAGGAAGAGTCTTGGTGGTTCCAAACTTCTTCCATTTAAGAATGATGGAGGTCACTGTGTTATTGGGGACCTTCAATGCTGCAGAAATGTTTTCGTACCCTTTCCCAGATCTGTGCCTCGACACTCAGGGCTCTACAGACAATTCCTACGGCCTCTTGGCTTGGTTTTTGCTCTGACGTGCACTGACATCAAATGTGGGACCTTAAATAGAAAGGAGTGTGATTCTCCAAATCATGTCCAATCAATTGAATTTACCACAGGTGGACTCCAATCAAGATGTAGAAACAGCTCAAGGATGATCAATGGAAACCGGATGCACCTGAGCTCAATTTCGAGTATCATGTAAATAAGGTGTTTCTGTTCTGTTTTTTATTTTTTATACATTTGCAAACATTTTGAAAAACCTGTCATTATGGGCTGGTTTTGGATGAGGAAAGAATTCCTTAAATACATTATAGAATAAGGCTGTAACATAACAAAATGGGGGGACAAGTCAAGTTACTTTCCGAATTCACTGTACTTCTTTATTTACTGATTTTAACAAAATTATACAGTACCAGTCAAAAGTTTGGACACACCTACTCATTCCAGGGTTTTTCTTTATTTTTAATATTTTCTACATTGTAGAATAATAGTGAAGACATCAACACTATGAAATAACACATATGAAATCATGTAGTAACCAAAGAAGTGTTACAAATATCAAAATATATTTTAGATTCTTCGAAGTAGCCACCCTATGGCTTGATGACAGCTTTGCACACTCTTGGCATTCTCTCAATCAGCTTCATTAGGTAGTCACCTGAAATCCATTTAAATTAACAGGTGTGCCTTGTTAAATGTTAATTTGTGGAATTTCTTTCCTTCTTAATGTGTTTGAGCCAATCAGTTGTGTTGTGACAAGGTAGGGGTGGTATATAGAAGATAGCCCTATTTGGTAAAAGCCCAAGTCCATATTATGTCAAGAACAGTTTAAATAAGCAAAGAGAAACAACAGTCCATCATTGCTTTAAGACATGAAGGTTGCAAAAACCATCAAGTGCTATGATGAAACTGGCTCTCATGAGGACCACCACAGGAAAGGAAGACCCTGAGTTACCTCTGCTGCAGAGGATAAGTTCATTAGTTACAGCCTCAGAAATCGCAGCCCAAATAAATGCTTCACAGAGTTCAAGTAACAGACACATCTCACTACTACTATAAACCACTACTAAAGGACACCAATAATAAGAAGAGACTTGCTTGGGCCAAGAAACACGAGCAATGGACATTAGAACGGTGGAAATCTGTCCTTTGGTCTGATGAGTCCAAATTAAATTTTTGGGGTTCCAACCGCTATGTCTTTGTGAGACGCAGAGTAGGTAAACGGATTATCCGGATGTGTGATTCCCACGTGAAGCATGGAGAAGGAGGTGTGATGGTGTGGGAGTGCTCTGCTAGTGACACTGTCTGATTTAATTAGAATTCAAGGCACAGTTAACCAGCATGGCTACCACAGCATTCTACAGCAATACACCAGCCCATCTGGTTTTCACTTAGTGGGACTATGATTTGTTTTTCAACAGGACAATGACCCAACACACCTCCAGGCTGTGTAAGGGCTATTTGACCAAGAAGGAGAGCGATGGAGTGCTGTATCAGAAGAATCTAAAATATATTTTGATATTTGTAACACTTTTTTGGTTACTACATGATTCCACATGTGTTATTTCATAGTTACAATGTAGAAAATAGTCAAAATAAAGAAAAACCCTTGAATGAGTAGGTGTGTCCAAACTTTTAACTGGTGCTGTATAAAATGCTTATTGTGTTTGATAAACACTTAACATCATCTTACTTTTGTGGTATAATCCTGTTCAAATCTCAATGAGACACACAATGACGTAGAAGTTATTGTGATATTCTTAGCTGTGATCCATGACTAAACGCAATAGCACTGTTCGTGTACAAACTAATACGCCTAATTTGGATATGAAACAACTGCAAAGAGAAAGATACAATTACTACCTACATAAATCAAGTCTAAAGCAATATTAACTGGAATAGGAAAACAATAAAGGAAAGTTGAATACTGATTATTTCACATATAGTTATTTAATTGATTCCTTTTCGAGTGAACGAATCATTATTTTCAGCCATTGATGTCAGGCTCTGGCCATAGAGAAGCTTTGCTTCTCTATATTTCTATGGTCAGAGTCTGGCAGATCTATCATTTCTATTTCTGTCTGGTGTGTGTGTAGGATCCCTAATTAGAGGCAGCTGCTATGCATTACCTCTAATTAGGGATCTTACTTATATGTCTGTGTTCCACTCCGTTGGCGTGGTTCATTGTTATGTTATGTCCCGTGTCGTGCTACGTGTGTCGTTATATATATATATATCATTTGTTATTTTGTATGGTTCGTCAGTTCGTATAAATAAAGATGTCGAACTATCGTTACGCTGCGCCTTGGTCTCTCTACACACCCGAACGTGACAGAATGAACCACCACCCGACCAAGCAGCGTAAGGAAGGAGCAAAGGAGAAGAAAGGAAGACAGCGGAGAAAAGGAGGAAACGGAGCCCGTAGTCAACCCCAGGAAAATTTCGGGGGGGGGCTATGGGGGTGGTCTGGTAAGGAAGAGGACGCACCAGTACCACTCTCCATGTGGGATGCACTGTGCCCAACATATAAATGGGGGGCGCAAAGTGAAGAAGAGGAGAATTATTTGGAGAGCCAGTTTGGAGACGTGTTGGAGGAAATGTGGGAGATAGCGGAGGAAGTTGAACGGGAAATGTCGGAGTGGAATGATCCGTGTCCTGTCGCCTACTCCACTCCTGTGAAAGAGCAGTCCGCTTTACCGGTACCCAGTCGGGGTCCGGCCATCTGCTCTACTCCAGTGCCAGAGCAGTCCGCTCCACCGGTGCCCAGTCTGGGTCCGGCAGTCTGCTACACTCCAGTGAGCCTCTCCAGTCCGGTACGTCATGTGCCTGCTCCTCGCACTCGCCCTGAGGTGCGTGTCATCAGTCCGGCGCCATCAGTGCCGACTCCACGCACCAGGCCTCCAGTGCGCCTCTCCAGTCCGGTACGTCATGTGCCTGCTCCTCGCACTCGCCCCAAGGTGCGTGTCACCAGTCCGGTGCCATCAGTGCCGACTCCACGCACCAGGCCTCCAGTGCGCCTCCCCAGTCCGGTACGTTCCGTGCCGACTCCCCGCACTCTACCTCCAGTGCGTGTGCATAGCCAGGTTCCTCCAGTTCCGGCTTCACGCACCAGGCCTCCAGTGGGCCTCCCTAGTCCGGTACGTCCCGTGCCGACTCCCCGCACTCTACCTCCAGTGCGTGTGCAAAGTCCGGTACGTTCCGTGCCGACTCCCCGCACTCAACCTCCAGTGCGCCTCCCTAGCCCGGTACGTCCCGTGCCGACTCCCCGCACTCGACCTCCAGTGCGTGTGCCCAGCCAGGTTCCTCCAGTGCCAGCTCCACGCACCAGGCCTCCAGTGCGCCTCCCCAGTCCGGTACGTCCCGTGCCGACTCCCCGCACTCTACCTCCAGTGCGTGTGCAAAGTCCGGTACGTCCCGTGCCGACTCCCCGCACTCAACCTCCAGTGCGCCTCCCTAGCCCGGTACGTCCCGTGCCGACTCCCCGCACTCGACCTCCAGTGCGTGTGCCCAGCCAGGTTCCGCCAGTGCCAGCTCCACGCACCAGGCCTCCAGTGCGCCTCTACAGTCCGGTACGTCCCGTGCCGACTCCCCGCACTCGACTTCCAGTGCGTGAGCCCAGCCAGGTGCCTCCAGTGTCAGCTCCACGCATCAGACCGTCGGTGCGCCTCGACATCCCGGAGCCTCTCGTGATGATCGACAGCCCAGAGCCTCTCGTGATGATCGACAGCCCGGAGCCTCCCGTGATGATCGACAGCCCGGAGCCTCCCGTGATGATCGACAGCCCGGAGCCTCTCGTGATGATCGACAGCCCGGAGCCTCTCGTGATGGTCGACAGCCCGGAGCCTCCCGTGATGGTCGACAGCCCGGAGCCTCCCGTGATGGTCGACAGCCTGGAGCCTCCCGTGACGATCGACAGCCCGGAACCTTCCGTGACGGTCGACAGCCCGGAGCCTCCCGTGACGCTCGACAGCCCGGAGCCTCCCGTGACGCTCGACAGCCCGGAGCCTCCCGTGACGCTCGACAGCCCGGAGCCTCCCGTGACGCTCGACAGCCCGGAGCCTCCCGTGACGCTCGACAGCCCGGAGCCTCCCGTGACGCTCGACAGCCCGGAGCCTCCCGTGACGCTCGACAGCCCGGAGCCTCCCGTGACGCTCGACAGCCCGGAGCCTCCCGTGACGCTCGACAGCCCGGAGCCTCCCGTGACGCTCGACAGCCCGGAGCCTCCCGTGACGCTCGACAGCCCGGAGCCTCCCGTGACGCTCGACAGCCCGGAGCCTCCCGTGACGCTCGACAGCCCGGAGCCTCCCGTGACGCTCGTGAAGATCGACAGCCCGGAACCTTCCGTGACGATCGACAGCCCGGAACCTTCCGTGACGATTATATGGCCGGAGTCGCCTGCCACACCGGTGCTCAGTCCTGGCCCGGTTATTTGCCCCGCTCCATGGCCTGAACTTATTTCCCCACCATTGTTGTATCCAGGACCGGTGGGTTGCCCCTTTACATGGCCGGAGTCGCCTGCCACACCGGTGCCCAGTCCTGGCCCGGTTATTTGCCCCGCTCCATGGCCTGAGCCTTTTTCCCCACCATGGTCATTTCTAGGACTGGTGGGTTGCCCCTTTATATGGCCGGAGTCGCCTGTTACACCGATGCCCAGTCCTGGCTCGGTTATTTGCCCCGCTCCTTGGCCTGAGCCTTTTGCCCCACCATGGTCATTTCCAGGACCAGTGGGTTGCCCCTTTAAATGGCCTGAGTCGCCAGCCACACCGGGCCCAGTAGAAATGGGGAGGAAGCTAGCCACTTCGCCGGGGCCGGAACCGCCACCTGCGATCGTGTGATGTTTTTTTTTTTCCTCCCTTACCCTTCCCTCATGTTTGTTTATTTTCTTGCGGCCGGGAGTCCGCGCCTTTGGGGGGGGGTACTGTCAGGCTCTGGCCATAGAGAAGCTTTGCTTCTCTATATTTCTATGGTCAGAGTCTGGCAGATCTATCATTTCTATTTCTGTCTGGTGTGTGTGTAGGATCCCTAATTAGAGGCAGCTGCTATGCATTACCTCTAATTAGGGATCTTACTTATATGTCTGTGTTCCACTCCGTTGGCGTGGTTCATTGTTATGTTATGTCCCGTGTCGTGCTACGTGTGTCGTTATATATATATATATCATTTGTTATTTTGTATGGTTCGTCAGTTCGTATAAATAAAGATGTCGAACTATCGTTACGCTGCGCCTTGGTCTCTCTACACACCCGAACGTGACAATTGAAGGCCTCTGCGATCTCTGATGTGAATCTATATATTGTCTTGATTCATTTTTAAGGCATGGCCCTGCTGGAGCTCTGTCAGTAGGAACTCCAGGACTTTGTAATCTAAGACAAATCGTTTGCTTTTTCAATTTGCTCTGTGAAAAGATCCATCAGTGGCACTGTTTGTCGAGCTAGCCAAGCTCTAACTCCATCTTTTATGGCTCCTACTGGTATTTATCCTTACCTGATGGATAAGGCTAGCCACAGGCACATAGTGTTTCTCTCAACTAGCCAACGAATGGAAATGCTCCTTTAAAATGACAACTTAATTTCTTCAAAGCAGATATCTTCAAAGCAATAATAGACAATCATCTTCATATTTGTCAGCAGGTAGGCTACAGGTTTTCTTCTTCTTCTATCAGTTCTCTAAAAATCTTACAAAACAGCAGGAAGTTCATTCCTGGTCCAAAATATTGTTCTGGTTGAGCTGCCATGAACACTGGAGGTCAGGGCAATTCCATGAAGATGGAAGCAAAGGAAAGAAGTAACCACAGTGATAACTAATGCTGTATCACAGGTCAATCCAGGGGTCAAATGAGAAACTATTGAAAGAGGACAGGGAGGAGGGAAACACCATTTGCTAGCAACTGTATTGCCATGATGTATAGATATGAATATGGGACTCAGCACTCAAGGTCAGCCAAATGAAACATGAGCCTTCTGTAATCCTCCATAATATCATAAGACGCTCCTCTCACCCTGACATTGTTATGAAGTTGTTGTATAGATCCTTGCAGCCTTGAGCCTATCGATACAATACATCAATGTATCCATCCATCTTATTGGCTCAGTCTGCTGGCTAAATTCAGCTTATATTTCTATGGTGGCGTGTTGTTTTGGAGTCATATGTGTATGAAAAGACAATGAGGCTTATGCCAGTTATTATGAATTTCGGTTTGCTTCAGATCTACTGGGCATGTGAACATAGAAATACTTTACCTGTCATTTTTTTATGACTTGGGTTATACACATTTAATAAATGTGTCTTAAGGAACTGCTCTGATTGTTAGGCCTGACAGGGGTTTTCTATGTGTGTCTGTTGGTTTTGTGTTGGTCCCCCAATTAGAGGCAGCTGCTTTGCATTGTCTCTAATATTTAAGTTAATGTTTTTCACCTGTGTCTTGTGGTTCATTGTTTTGTGTTAGTGCCTGTGTGTCTACCTACAGTTAAGTTTTGTGTTTTTCTCTCTTTGTTGTTTTCCCGTGTTAAGTTCACATTAATAAATGTTAATGTCGAACTACAACTGTGCTGCGTTTTGGTCCGCTTCTCACCACATTCGTGACACATAAACCATTACTGTGGTTTTCCATTATGCCATCCTTCTGAACTCCAGGTTTCCTCAAAAGTAGATATAGCTCGCTCTTAATATTCAAATGTCATAGATAGTTACCATTTTCAGATATGCTTGTGTTCTGTAACATGATGAGCTGTCTGTTCAATAAATTGTTCAACATGAGCCAGAAGATAACATTGACTCCCGGGCTACATTCTTTCAGAAATGTTACATCCTAGTTTAGTATTTCCGTTGTACGCACCTGTATCATTTTCACCCCTAATTTGAGTCTGAAACAGGTTCTATTGTGCATCAGCTGCTGGCCCAAGCAGCAAGGCCCAGGTGTGAAAGCGGCATCGGAGAGGCAATAATGACATTGCTGCCTGCTGGTTAATATTATCTGTGATTGATTTTTTCCACTTCCACCAATGTCTCTGGAATTGGATTTTGTGCTCATGATAATGTAGATGCCATCCTTGGGCTAGACAGGCCCAGCTCTCTCATAATGTGTATCTGCACAGCCTCTTTGTCGAGCTTGTTCTCTGAGAGGTAGAGGGGGAGATTAGCCCAGGCACAGAGCCTGAAAGAGCCACCCTCTCCAAATGAAGTTCGTCTCCAAGGTAAGTGACTAATTTCTCAACTCTTCTTTTATAACTACCCTTGGCTGAATCCTCCAGTCCATTGTTGGGAAATTGAAGGTAGAGATTCACTCACTTAAATCTAATGGAGGGAAAAATGGACAGTAGCTTTGGTCTCTCTTTTATAGTGTTCCTATTATTGAAAGGCTAAAGAATAGTGTGCGTTGACCTTTTGCAAGTTCAACCAACTACAGTAGTATGTTGATGCAATTTGGTTTTGTGTTTGACTGTCTCCAATGTAGCCTCAATAGATAACATGATTGCCTGTAAGCAGTGGGTTTTACTACAGCATGTTCATATTCATTTGGTTGGTTAAAGAAAGTAATTAAGGCTGAACACAGCTTGATATGGCATAATGTAACAATGTAACAAATTAGTGTAACAATGCTAAATTAGTTGGCCCCCTGCCCATCAACTACTATGACGATGGATCTGTTCCTCCTCCCATGCAGGCCCCCTACCCACAAACTCCCACCAACCACTACGCCAGGTAGCCATCGAAGACTGACAGATCCCACCGGAGTTCCATGTTTGTAGGCCTGGCATTAAGATTACACAATGGTCCACTCACACACTGTGGAACAAAAGTCAATTGTGATAGAGCCCTGTTATTGCAGAGAGAGTAGTATTTCAAATATGTTTCTATTTCTGGTGGACTGAGTGCTAGACAAAGAGGGGTAGCTGGGCATCCATTGTCTCTCCATGATTAAGGCAGTTTTCCTGTTTCTTTTCATCTTTGGTCTCCAACCTATTTATTCTGGAAATTGCACAACCATGACTGAGCAATTTAAAAGAACCTAAAATGAAATCACGATGACAGTCTTTCTGATTGGTGAGATGGTGGCTTCTACAGAATAAATCCTTTCTTTGCTAATGTGTCAATGTCTGAGATACAACTTATCATTCACGTAGGTAGAGTTCTTTTTCAACATGTGCAGTTCAGTAGTTCAGTATTGGTTGATTAATTGATTTTACTTCAAATGCATATAAAGCTTCTGATGCTAGAGACAACATTACATACATTACTGAGAAATGAAGGCTATTCCATGCGAGAAATTGGCAAGAATCTGAAGATCTCGTACAAACTGTCTCTAACCAGAATAGAAAGAGGAGTGGGAGGCCCCGGTACATAACTGAGCAAGAGAACAAATACATTAGCGTGTCTATTTTGAGAAACAGATGACTGGCAGCTTCATTAAATAGTACCCGCAAAACAGTTTCAACGTCAACAGTGAAGAGGCGACTCCGGGATGCTGGCCTTCTAGGCAGAGTTGCAAAGAAAAAGCCATATCTTCCTTTGTCCAGTGTCTGTGTTCATTTGCCCTTAATAGTTTATTTTTATTGCGCTGTTTTGTGAAGGAATTAGTACACAGCGTTGTACGAGATCTTCAGTTTCTTGGCAATTTCTCGCATGGAATAGCCTTCATTTCTCAAAACAAGAATAGACTGACGAGTTTCAGAAGAAAGTTATTTTTTTATGGACATTTTGATCCTGTAATTGAACCCACAAATGCTGATGCTCCAGATACTCAACTAGTCTAAAGGCCAATTGTATTGCTTCTTTAATTAGCACAACAGTTTTCAGCTATGCTAACATAATTGCAAAAGGGTATTCTAATGATCAGTTAGCCTTTTAAAATGATAAACTTGGATTAGCTAACACAACGTGCCATTGGAACACAGGAGTGATGGTTGCTGATAATGGGCCTCTGTACACCTATGTAGATATTCCATAAAGAATCAGACGTTTCCAGCTACAATAGTAATTTACAACATTAACAATGTCTACACTGTATTTCTGATCAATGTTATGTTATTTTAATAGTCAAAATGTGCTTTTCTTTCAAAAGCAGGGACATTTCTAAGTGACCCCAAACTTTTGAAAGGTAATGTATATTGAAAACCACTCAGGATAAAATACAATAAAAGGTGCATGATTTATCTACAGAACATTGTTTCCTATCATCCCTACAGTAACAGAAATAGTATATTTAGAAGTATGGCGTTTCTACCCAGGCTTAAAACAGAGCCGCATGTAAGCTGAGGTATATTTCCACAGCATCTTATTTTGAAAATGTATATGTAGATAGATCTGCAGAGGCATCCCATATGCAGAACATCATCAAACATTAATGCATCCTGTTTGAGATGTATTTAATTTTTTAAAGCAGTGTTTTCACTTGTTGCTGGGAGAGTAGGGAGACAGGGGACATTGACATATTTCTGCAGCTCTGCCAGATGCTGTACCCCACCACTGAGTTATGCTCAAATATTGTAGGTCGGGGTGGAAGGAAGAAGGGATGTGGAGAGATGATAGAGAGGTGACTCAGAACAGTAGCAGCAGAGAATGTTCTGTCTTTTTGAAACGGGATAAAGACAGATAGGGTCAGACATCAGAACCTCTGCTTCGACGTATGTCTACGAATCATCATTAATCATCAGCGCTGGGCTCTGATCAAGATTGACGGTGTAGGGCGGTCAGCGCTGAGGTGTGTGGGGGAAAAAAAACGGCTTTATTGTTTTCCCTGCGCCTTGTGCTCAATGTGACCTCACAGTCTTGCTGCATCCCACCCACATCCCAGCCCTCAATCTCAATCCCCTCCTCCCCTTTCTCATAACAGCTAGAGCTCTCCCTCTGCCACTTATCAGACAAAGGCCTTCTATTTCTCCCCCAGCCTAATGATGTAGTACCGGTGAGTGGCGTGTGGTTGGAATTTCAATGTGGGCTGCCGTGGCAGACGTTAGCCTCCCGGGCTGCACTAAACAAAACAAGCAGGCCAGGCTGAGGCTGTTAGGCCAGGCCAGCACGAGAAAGGTGAATTACTCTGGATCTGATATCAAATGAGGGATTTGGCCGTGGCATGGGAAGCCTTTGATGTCTCCGAGGGGGAGGGGAGATGTTATTTAGTGTAATTTCACATTTTGAGTCTATACCTTGTGTGTTGTGTTTACAGTAGATACATTTTGCCCTTGTCCTCTGATGGAGAGTTATTTCTACAGTGGGTTTGAATAAAACAATGACATGGATCTTGATCTCTATCTTGGACAAAGTATAATTTGCCACCTACTTTGCCTCACCCATTCCTTCCTTAAAGCTGCAATATACTGTATTGTATATATTTTTTGGGGGGGGCGAACCGACCAAATTCACAAAGAATAGTGAGTTATAGATCTGTCATTCTCATTGAAAGCAAGTCTGAGAAGTGGTATATCTGTTCTATGTGCGCTATTTCTATGTTTCCCGTTCTTAAGTTTTGTTTTTGCGTCTTTTACTTTCGGTTTTGTACACCAGCTTCAAACAGCTGAAAATACAATATTTTTGGTTATTGAAAATGTATTTCATAGTCATTTAGATGGTACAAGGATTCTCTACACTTTACATTGCTTGTTTTGTAACAAACTGAAATTAGGCAAGCTATTCAGATTTTTTGCACCTTTCATAAGAAATGACAAATGATAAGTGTTCATCAATTACAGCTCAGCCATCAACACCACAGTGCCTTCCAAGCTCATCACTAAGCTCAGGGAACTGGGTCTGAACCTTGCCCTGTGCAACTGGGTTATGGTCTTCCTGATGGGCCAATTCCAAGTGGTGAAGGTAGGCAACAACACCTCTGCCATGCTGAACCTCATCACGGGGGCCCCACAAGGGGACATGCTCAGCCCCCTCCTGTACTCCCTGTTCACCCATGACTGCATGGCAAAGCACGTCTCCCAGCGGTAAAGAGCGTTTGCCAGTAACCGAAAGGTTGCTGGTTCGAATCCCCAAACCAGCAAGATGGAAAAATCCTCTGCTCTGCCTTTGAGCAAGGCAGTTAACCCCCGAACAACAACAACTGCTCCCCGGGTGCCGATTTTGTTACGTTACAGAATCTCAATCTACACACAATAACCCATTATGACAAAGCGAAAACAGGTTTTGATTTTTTTTGCAAATAAATTAAAACATAAATAAATAATAAGTATTCAGACCCTTTGCTATGAGACTCAAATTGAGCTCAGGTGCATCTTGTTTCCATTGATCATCCTTGAGAAAACTTAATGTGATGGCTGTTCTGGAAACACACGCATGTCCACAGCCTACCAGTTGTCCAACTCATTTCAATTCATTCTGAAGCTAACAGCCTGGTTTCTCTGAGCAACTGAGCTCTGTCTTACATTTCAATGTAAACACTATCAGTAGCCTTTTATCTAATGGCTATAAATAATACTGCTAAAACTAAGATCAGTTACCACAACAGTCCAGCGATACTATGATGTGAATGTGATAAATTCAGTGTTTTATTTCTGGTTTTCTCCCTCCACTTCACTGCTTTGAGGGATATGCTCTCTGCTTATGGCCTTCATCACAGCCAGTGACATATGACAGATGTATGTGAAATGCCACAAGGCTGAGAGGAACAAGCGTGGTGATAAATGTAAACAACCAGCCAATAGAAGTTGAAAGAAATGGTCTGGGGCGGGCTGACACAGCAAGGAAGGGCCAGGGGTGATTAAGAGGAGGCATCTGCCCAAGTCTGCAAGTGACAGCCACCAGTGCACTGTGTTACATTTATGACGCTCAGGGCCGGCCTTTGCCATTCTGCCACCCTAGGCGAGACCGAAAAATGCTATGATTGGTTCAGATTTTGGTTCAAACCAATGTCGGTGGATGTGGAAATCAAGGCCGGTCTGGACTGTACCAAAAAAGTCTGAAAGCAATCGGCGTCGGTGCATGCTTATTGAGGTGTAGCCTACAGTGTTACCTGAAAATTAATTTTATGAATGCCCATCTACTGTAGATGGTAAGCCTACCGTTTGTAAAACACCAAAAAAATATGTCTTGTTCAGACACATGCTTACTGGGATGTAGCCTACGATGTCGGCTGAAATTGAATTTTATGAATGTCCATCCATGTGGTAGGCCCACCATTTGTAAAACAGGCCGTTGCATTGGCTTTATTAGTCGTGATTCCTGTGACTAATCAATTTTGTTATTTAAGCTCTGAATATCAGCTACCCAACTTTATCAGGACTTATATTTGCAATGTGTTTACACAGTGGGAAATGCAATTTCGCTATGATCAGCTTGTCAAAAATGTACAGATACAAACATGAAACCACTGATCATGACAATGGGGTGAAACTCCTGGACAACTGTTGTGATTGTCCATTTCATATTGTCCATTTTACTTTGACCTGTGCTGGGTTTTAGGAAAAAATAATTGTAACATGACAGTGCATTTTTTGTTTCATTGGGCGCCATTTAGGTTAAGCTATTTGATCGGAGAACCCTGCATGATGTAAAAAGTGTCCATCTCATTACATTGTCATACATTTTATGTACATCATACCTAAAAAGCCCATATGCCACTGGTTGAGAGTTTTTGGGAAGAATTATGTCAGGTTTTATGTGCTGTTGTTAGAGTTGCTGGCTCCATTTTTAAAAGAGGTAAAAAGGTAAATCTGACTACAAACATATAGTATCCAAGTGCTTTTGAGTATTTGGCCAGACTCCATCATCTAACTGGATTCAACTGGATTCTTCCAACAGGAATGAAAAGGTCTTCAAACATTTTTGGGATATGTTAGCCGAGATTGTAATCCATCGGTCAGTAAAACAGTGCAGGGAATAAGATTAAGATACTCCAACAAAAATATAAAAAGATAGAAGAATGCAACAACAAAAGTGGATCAGACCGCAAAACATACCGTTGGATAGATATCATTGACGCTGTGCTTGGATGCAGACTAGTGATGTCTATTCGGGGGATGCTGGATTCGACATCACCGACAGCGATATCTGAAGCCATGATAATGCCGAGCAGCAACATCATGGCAATACATTGTTTTTAGCCAAATTACTATCAAGCTAGCTACCAATTGTTTTAGCGTAGCTAGCTGTAGCATGTGAGCACTGCGCGAGACATGAGCCAGGGTTGATAACTTGTCATATAAACATCCATGAAAAGCTAACACCGTAGACGTAACTATGTTTGACGTTAGCTGGAGTGTCCGACTTTACATTATACAAACAAACATACTTTTCAGAGGACATTCCTGAACCTACAGACTCAGAGGAAGCAGTGTGCTCAAATGGTGAAGCCACTAGCTCAGAGCCCTGCACCCCCAGACACCCAGGGTCCATTGATTAAATGGGGTTGGGAAATCTCATCCTGAGGGCTTTTGTCATGGCAGGGTTATGTTCCTAAACATTATCCAAGGAGACCATGTGGAATAACTTTTATATAAAACTGTCATCCTGATTCAATTAATCATATTCTGACCCAATACCTTGACAGGGCAGCCATGGATGCTGAGATGGCCCAGACCGTCTCAATTAACAACAGCTACATAGCTGTATTTGTGCCAGTGTGTCCAGTGTGTCCAGGCCATAAAAAGATGTCAGACACCAGCAGCAGACATGTTACTAGACTAAATTGGACTAAACTAGACTAGACTTGCTGACGCTCTATGTAAAATATATTTTTTTATTCACTTATTTGCACTACACCAAAAGCACTGTGAATGTGGCTTTCAATTACTGTTCATTGAATTTAGACTACCGTTAAACAATGAAAATAATGTACATTTTGGAGCATACTTTGATTTTGACACTATCATGACTGTCCTGTGAGGATCCAATTGCTCAGACCAGCTTGGCAATGGTTGACAATAACCAGAGCCTATCTCACCCATAGAAGAGGGGAGGAGGGAACTGGGCCGGTTTGCCAGCTCATGCCTTGTTGTAAATGTAAGTAAAGGGACTCTCTCTCTCTACCCCTCCAGTATTGGTGAAAGGAATGTGCCTTTGTTTCACAGACTTATTCCCGCCAAAACTCTAACACGTCCAAAAAGTGAATACTGGAACAATATTTTTAACATAAGAACGTGGAAAATGGTCAGAGGAGGTCTATGGAAAACAAATGTCTATTTTGTGATGTCATTAAAAATGATATGAAAATGGTATGAAGAAAATACTGTAACTTGAAAAGTATATCCCCTTTATTTGTCAAGTTTTCATCCTTAACATTGTATATGAAATATGACAAATGATGAAAGTATCTTTGTTAAGATAGGAATCTGATTTTAGGAGCCATAAGAGATAATAGTTTTACATAACTTTGTACAAGTAGGCAGCCACGCCCTTGAGTGAGGTCAGAGAACCTGTCAGCATGACAGAACGCCCCTTTTGACCAAGAGTGCATAAAGGCTTGGAAGAGAAATCAACCTTTAGATCAGAAAAGTGTGGAGCGGTCGCTACACGTATGAAATGGTTGGAACTTTGAACTTCAACATGAGGTGAAGAAAATGAACTCACCTACCAGACCAGGACATCGCCAGCCTGCAGCTGCGAGTGTAAAGTGGTTCAAACTCTATCTACACAGGGTGGAGAGAGGAGAAAACTCCCCTCTCAGACAATCACTGGTACGGCTAAGCAGAAGGACATTGTGACCTCTTGTGGACAATGAGAGCCTTATACGCGATGAAACCTTTCCAAGAAGGCTTGGTTCCGACAGAGCTAAACGACGAACAAAGGCATTCACACATAAATACATTAATGATTCATGTGCAAAGTATTCTGATTACTGTTAGAGTAGTTTCTGTATCAACGATAAGTCTCTGTCTCTCTCTCTCAACAAGCAGTCATGTTGTTGTTAGTCTGCTAGGGACTTTTTCCTCATGTATTAAGTGTGTATTTGGGCTCCCGAGTGGCGCAGTGGTCTAAGGCACAGCATCTCAGTGCAAGATGCATCACTACAGTCCCTGGTTCAAATCTAGGAGTCCCATAGGGCGGTGCTCAATTGGCCCAGCGTCGTCCGGGTTTGGCCGGGGTAGGCCGTCATTGTAAATAATATTTTTTTTCTTGCCTAGTTAAATAAAGGTTAAATAAAATAAATAAACTCATTTTTATGAATGTGTTATTATTTAGTTAACTAGTAAATATATAATTAAACCAATTTGTGTAGTACTGAATCATGAGTAAGGATGGGGTTTTTGAAGATCCAAGAAGGTTACGACTGTTCAGAATGATGATGATATGATAAGAGGTTATGATTTAATACGTTGACTGTTTTATGGATGTGATAGGTAAAGACCTTTAGAGTTTAATTCGGGAGATGTCTTTAAACAACTTTGTCCGTGGTGCCCCAAATCCTAATGAGTTAATTGTTACATGATTTATTTAAATCGGGTAACAATTAAAAGGTTGATTCGATCAATAACAGTCATCAGATTAATGTAATTCACATCACGACAACATACTTTTATTAAACAACAATCAAACATAGGTTGAACATAGAAGATACAATTTGAGCATACAGGTAACAGTTGATAGATGATTTTTGATGAATCCACCACCAATGCATTTAGAATCATATAATATATAATATAATAATACCATATAATCTAAATCAAAAAGATAGTAAATTAAAGACAGACATTAGTGCAATAATCTTGTCGTGATAACCACCACCCCTCCGTTTCCCTCAGAAATCAAATCACCTAGCAGGCTGATGTGAGTCTTTAAGAATTATAATTGAGGCTCCTGTGGAGAATCCAAATTGTAATTGCCACCATAGCTCCCCTGTTACTGTGCTTGTTCAATAGGACACAACTGCCTGGAGGGGCCTGTGTGTGTCTTGTGTCTGGGATGTGTACAGGGCTGTCTGTGGGACCGTTTCCACTGAAGAGAAAATATCTGGTTTGTTTTTACCTGGAGGAAAGGTTGAGATGATGGTTCATGTAATAAGATTATTGTGCAGGTTGAAACACAATTCCCACCGTCCCAGCACCATAAATAATGCCCTCCACCTATGATGCTTTTATGTTGACATTTACCGATGCCAATGGCAAAGAGTGATTAGTGTTAAGACAGTGTGAAATGTTAACTGTCAATATTTCACATTAAAATAAGCGAAAGGGAGAAAATCAAACCCCAAAGGACATTGATCATCACTATGGCTGCATTTAGACAGGCAGCCCAATTCGGATGTTTTTTTCCCACTAATTTGTCTTTTGACCAATCACATCAGATCTTTTTTAGAGCTGATCTGATTGGTCAACAGACCAATTAGTGAAATAAATAATTAGTTTGCCTGTCTAAACCCATCCTTAGTAGTGTGATGCTGCTCTTCCCATGATTAATATAATCCAAGCACTAAAAAGCCTTAACTCTCAATGTCGGAGGAAGGCCCCAAAAAATTGTCAAAGACTCCAGTCACCCAAGTCATAGACTGTTCTCTCTGCTACCACACAGGAAGCATTACCTTATCGGAGCACCAAGTCTAGGTTCAAAAGGCTCTTTAACAGCTTCTACCCCCAAGCAATAAGACAGCTGGCTAGCCAATTCAAATAATGACCATATCATATAGCTGACAACGTCTTAACTTTAGCTAATTTGTATTCATTATTACAGGAAAAAAATAAATTACAAGTTGATGGCAAGCTAATTACAGAAAATAGATTACGGTTGTGAGTGTGACAAAATAAAAGCAGGCCATTCTACCAGAGAATTTTAGAACTTTGACACTGTATTATTGGCCTAACGTTCTATCCTAATCTGACATTGGTGCAGGTCATGTTATTCATCACATTACCATCTCTGGTAAACACACACAATATCAAATAAAATCTATGTTTATTTCTTACATGCACATGATACAGAAGGTGTAAACGGTACAGTGAAATGGTTAATTGCATAGTAGAGTCTATGCAAGTAACTGCTGCTACTCACTGTTTATTATTTATGCATAGTCACTTTACCCCTACCTACATGTACAAACAGAGTGAAATCACCGGCCACTTTAAGGAAATGTAACACTAGCCACTTTAATAATGTTTCTGTATCTTGCATTACTCATCTCATATGTATAAACTGCACTCTATACTATTCTACGGTATCTTAGTCACTTTAATCGTGTTTGCATATTGCATCACCCATCTCATGTGTATATACTGTATACTATGCCACTGTATCTTAGTCGAATGCCGCTCTAACATATGTATATTTTCATAATCCATTCCTTACTTAGATGTATGTGTATTTAGGTATATGCTGTGAAACTGTTAGATGTTACTTGTTAGATATTACTGCACTGATGGAGCTAGAAGCACAAGCATTTCGCTACACCCGCAATAACATCTGCTAAACATGTGACCAATCAAATGTGATTTAATATTGTTATTTTATTGTGTTAATTTACTTTAGTTTATTCAGTAAATATTTTCTTAACTCTATTTATTGAACTGCATTGTTGGTTAAGTGCTTGTAAGTAAGCATTTCACGGTAAGGCCCACACCTGTTGTATTCCGAGTATGTGACGAATACAATTTTATTTAATTTTATTTAGACATTTAGCAAGCTAGCTAAACAATGAACCACAATCCCAACTCATAACGTTACTACCCTGCATGAATCTACAGGTAGCTAAAGCTAACCAACTCCATTCAATGTTAGCTAGCTAACATTAGGGTATAGCTATTAATGCAAATGGCTCTGAATAATATTACTACACAGATCATACACACAATGTTAGTTAGCGAGCCAGCCAGCCAGCTAACATTAGCTAGCTAGCTAAAAGTACGCTTTAACTTGCAATGGAAATGACTTTCTGACAAAATTATAAATGTATAATATCTGAAAATGTAGCTAGCTAGACTCTCTTACCCATATATATATATATATATATATATATATATATATATATATGGATGAACACTTCTCCCTCTCTGTCACGGATGCTATGGTTTCCCTTAGTTTGAAGATGTAATCTGGAGACAGGTGTTTTATACAACAGCTTTCTGTGCATATTTGATATCAAACGCCTGACTTTTCTCCATCTCCTTAGCTAGCATACTCTGCTTCCACCCGGGCATTCAACTGATTTTAAAACTCGGTCCTCCAGAAAGTGGAGAGCCTTAGCAACAGTTCTTTGTGATATCTTTCTACACATACTGAGCAGCTCATGTTATAGACAGAAACCTGGTACATGGCAGACCAATCCAAACTCATCTCTCTCGTCCAGCCCATCCATTATCTCATGGCTAGTGGGAAGGTTCCTGTCTTTTTCCGTGGCTAAACCAACAAGCTCGTTATTTAACAATTGTATATTTGTTATAAAAGGTTCATGAAAGTTCACATGCTCCAGAAGGCATTTCTGCCCAAAAAATACATCTTCTGTGTAGTAGTGATGCACCTAGTTTCCTGAAACGAGTCACGTTTTGCCATAGGGCGTAATTTTGTTCATGTCCTTCAATTTTACACATTTTTTAAATGACTTATGCCATGTTAATATGATCTGAGTGAGAATGACTAACACAATCAATGGGGGCCCCCTGGAGGTCAGGGCCACTGGGCATGTGCACTGTGTGCCCAGTTGGTATTCGGTCATGATTACTACAAGTTTAGATAGATTGGCAGTTAATCTAGCCAGCTAACAATTGTTAACTGACATGGCTAATTGAGTGACTGTCTATGACGTATGATGCACCTGGTGTAATCTACTATTCTTACTCTCAATAGTACATTGAGACCCCACTGAGTTCCTAGAAAAAATGCACTATACACTATATCTACAAAAGGATGTGGACACCCCTTCAAATTAGTGGATTTGGCTATTTCAGCCACACCCGTTGCTGACAATTTTGAGGGAGCATGCAATTGCCATGCTGACTGCAGGGATGTCCACCAAAGTTGTTGCCATAGAATTTAACGTTCAGTTCTCTACCATAAGCCGCCTCTAACATCGTTTTAGAGAATTTGGCAGTACGTCCAACCGACCTCACAACCGCAAACCATGTGTATGGCGGTGTGTGGACGAGGGGATAGCTGATGTCAACGTTGTGAATAGAGAGCCCCATGGTGGCATAAGCTACGGACAATGGACACAATTGCATTTTATCAATGGCGATTTGATTGCACAGAGATACCGTGGTGAGATACTGAGGCCTGTTGTCGTGCCGTTCATCCGTATCATCCGCCAACATCACTTCATGTTTCAGCTTGATAGTGCATGGCCCCATGTCACAAGGATCTGTACACAATTCCTGGAAGCTGAAAATGTCCCAGTTCTTCCATGGCCTGCATACTCAGACATATCATCCATTGAGCATGTTTGGGGTGCCCTGGGTCGGCGTGTACGACAGTGTGTTCCAGATCCCGCCAATATCCAGCCATTGAAGAGGAGTGGGCCACAATCAACAGCCTGCATGAGGCAAATGGTGGTCACACCAGATACTGACTGGTTTTCTGATCCACGCCCCTACCTTTTTTTAAGGTATCTGTGACCAACAGATGCATATCTGTATTCACAGTCATGTGAAATCCATAGATTACTTCCTAATGAATTTATTTAGATTGATTTCCTTCTATGAACTGTAATGCAGTAAAATCTTTTAAATTGTTGCATGTTGCATTTTTATTTTTGTTCAGTATATACAGTGCATTCGGAAAGTATTCAGACCCCTTCCCTTTTTACAGATTTTGTTAGGTTACAGCCTTATTCTAAAATGTATTACATTTTTTTTTAAATCTCATCGATCTACACAAAATACTTATGAAGTGAAAATAGGTTTTTAGAAATGTTTGCATCCTTTTTCGATTGATCATCCTTGATATGTTTCCACAACTGGATTGGAGTCCACCTGTGGTAAATTCAATTGATTGGACACGATTTAGAAAGGCACACACCTGTCTATTTAAGGTCCCACAGCTGACAATGCATGTCAGAGCAGGAATTGTCCGTAGAGCTTCGAGACAGAAGTTTGGAACCACCAAGACTCTTCCTAGAGCTGGCCGCCCAGCCAAACTGAGCAATCGGGGGAGAAGGGCCTTGGTCAGGGAGGTGACCAAGAACCCGATGGTCACTTTGACAGAGCTCCAGAGTTCCTATGTGGAGATGGGAGAAACTTCCAGAAGGACAACCATCTCTACAGCACTCCACCGATCAGGCCTTTATGGTAGAGTGGCCAGACAGAAGCCACTCCTCAGTGGCACATGACCACCTGCTTGGAGTTTGCCAAAAGGCACCTAAAGGACTCTCAGACCATGAGAAACAAGATTCTCTGGTCTGATGAAACCAAGATTGAACTCTTTGGCCTGAATGCCAAGCGTCACCTCTGGAGGAAACCTGACACCATCCCTATGGTGAAGCATGGTGGTTGCAGCATCATGCTGTGAGGATGTTTTTCAGTGGCAGGCACTGGGAGGCAAGTCAGGATTGAGGGAAAGAAGAAACAAAGCACAGAGAGATTCTTGATGAAAACCTGCTCCAGAACACTCATGACCTCCGGCTGGGGCGAAGTTTCACCTTCCAACAGGTGAACGACCTGAAGCACACAGAACACTATCTAACATTTTTGCTGTGCAGCGACACTCCCCATCCAACCTGTAGAATGGGAGAAACTCCCCAAATACAGGTGTGCCAAGCTTGAAGCGTCATACCCAAGAAGACTCAAAGCTGTAATCACTGCCAAAAATGCTTCAACAAAGTTCTGAGTAAACGGTCTGAATACCTACGGAGCCACTGTGCAGGCCTCTTAGGAAGGGTGCTGGCAAGGAAACAGCAGCATAGCCTGTCCGTCTTCTTTCCCTCTCCCATACTTTCTGATCGGAGTTCAGTTTGGCTCCTGTAGAAAAAAAAGCAATGTCATTCTCGTTGTCTCCCATTCACTACATCTTGTTGTATGGCCTTTCTTCTCAGATTATGTAAACAAACAGTGAAAGCCCTTCTGCCAAGATAATAGATGTTGCACATCAGGAGAAAAGAGGATAGTTTGAAACTTAAAAAAACAATTAAATGTTTCAATGACCTTTGGAAAATACTATACAGTTGAATTCAAGCAGTAAAACGTTTACAAACAGTTTTCCAAGCGGCAGGTAGCCTAGAGGTTAGAGTGTTGGGCCAGTTTCCGAAATGTTGTTGGTTGAAATACCCGAGCCGACAAGGTGAACAATCAATCTGTTCTCCAGGGGTGCCGTACTACTATGGCTGAACCTGTAAAACACAATTCACTGTATCTTGTGTAAGTGACAATAAAACATCAACACAAAAAAATAAGCTTTCACATGACTAATGCAGCCCTGGTTGTTAATAATATCTCATCTAGTCTTTATTTTCAGTGGCACACACCACCATATCCCTTGAACTTAACAACTTTATCATTAAAAGAGATGCCTCAGGAAAACTAAAATACATAAGGTTGTGTGCTTTTCACTCTGGGACTGAAGGCAGATGTGGCGTTAGATATGAACGCAGATAAAAGCTGAGGGTAATTAGTACTTCAAAGCGAATACGTTTTAATAGCCAACACACTGTGTTTCATTAGGAAATATCCACCTCTCTAAGCACCACATCATATGATGTACCAACCTCCATCTGACACACAGCAAAGGGTGTTCTGTAGGTAAATATTGTCCCAATTGACTCGCTCATTACAGAAGTGATCTGATGACGCTGATGCTACCCTACAGGACTGTTTTGCTAGCACAGACTGGAATATTTTCCGGGATTCACCCAATGGCATTGAGGAGTATACCACATCAGTCACCGGCTTCATCAATTAATAAGTGCATCGACGACATCGTCCCCACAGTGACCGTACGTACATATCCCAACCAGAAGCCTACCAGATTAGCTAAATGCCTTCTATGCTCACTTCAAGGCAAGCAACATGACTGTGTGATCGCGCTCTCTGTAGCCGATGTGAACAAGACCTTTTAAACAGGTATACTATAAGTCTTTATGGTGGGCCTGATCACAGAGGTTTAGTGTGTACAGCCCAGTACATTGGTGGTAGGTGCTACAGAGGTTAGTGTATACAGCCCAGTACATCACTGGGGCCAAGCTTCCTGCCATCCAGGACCAATATACTAGGCGGTGTCAGATTGTCAAAGACTCCAGTTTCCTAAGTCATAGACTGTTCTCTCTGCTACCGCACGACAAGCGATACCGGAGTGCCAAGTCTAGGTCCAAAAGCCTCCTTAACAGCTTCTACCCCCAAGCCATAAGACTGCTGAACAATTAATCAAATGGCGACCCGGATTTGTTTTTACACTGCTGCTACTCGCTGTTTATGATCTATGCATAGTACCTTTATCCCTACCTACATGTACAGTGCATTCGAAAGTATTAAGGCCAATGATGAATGTTCTACTCTGCCTGCCCAAAGCCAACAGTCCTGTACTCACCTCCAAATGAATCTTCTCATCTTCTCATGATTGTATTTTAGCTTGAGAGCAAACACACAAGTTTAACAGGGGTGAAGCCAACTCCAGGAAACAGCAGAATTGAAGGTTCACAGTGGAAATGGTTGAGAGGTTGTATAAAAAGGTGGCAGTGGGGGAAAAAGTACCCAATTTTCATACTTGAGTAAAAGTAAAGATACCTTAATAGAAAATGACTCAAGTAAAAGAGAAACTCGCCCAGTATAATACTACTTGAGTAAAAGTCTAAAAGTATTCGGTTTTAAATATACTTACGTATCAAAAGCTAATGTAATTGCTAAAATATACTTAAATATCAAAAGTAAAAGTACAAGTATAAATAATTTCAAATTCCTTATATTAAGCAAAGCAGATGGCCACATTCAGTATTCTTTTTTAAAAATAACAGATAGCCAGGGGCACACTCCAACACTCATAATTTACAAAGAAGCATGTGTTTAGTGAGTCTGCCAAATCAGAGGCAGGAGGGATGACCATGGATGTTCTTTATAAGTGTGTGAATTGGACCATTCTCCTGTCCTGCTAAGAATTCAAAATGTAACGAGTACTTTGGGTGTCAGGGAAAATGTATGATGTAAAAGTTGTCAAAAATATAAAATAGTAAAGTACAGATACCTCAAAAAACTACTGTAAAAGGTGGTCACCAAAGTGAAGAGAAGGGAGCATACTCCTCCGGGGTGTCTGAATTACTGTATCAAAATGCACTTTGGGTGGATTAAGTAATAACAGTAGCTGCTATTTTTCATCAGCCTTCATGTAAGCTATAGCATGTGTTCATTCACAGTCTCCCCCAACAAACCCAGTGGCCTCAGAGAGATGTCAAAACACCCATCTGTAAGTCCCTTTCCAAAGAGCCATTGGGTAGGTCTGTCATTTCAAAGGCTCTGCATGAGGAGGTCATTTTAAAAGGATGAAAAAAGCATTCTTCTCTTAGCAATTTCTGTCATGGAATGACATTGATACACATCGATGTGTATTGTACTGTATGTTCCGTCTCTGTCAGTGTTAATTTTGGTTGCACTTCTTTCATTTTTATTTAAATTGAACATAGTTACAGCATGTCTCAAAACTATGAGAAAGCTTTGAGTGATTGAAAAATAGATTTTAGATTTTAAACCAAGTCCCCTGGAGAGATCTATTGGTATCTTCTTATTTATTTTGCTCAGAGTACTTGTTCTCCTCCTCGGCAGGCTGATAAAGGGTCTCTCAGTCCTCTCACTCCCAACGTTCACAGCCAATTTATGTTGCCCCTGAAAGGACCAGGCAAGTGAATTATTGAATGATGTGAGCTTGAATCCAATTTGTCTCTCCTTCATGCCGAGTACACCTTAGTAACATGTGTTGTCTTCTGCTTGGGCTGAATAGGAATTAACATCCTTTTCAATAGCTTTGACTCTACCTTTTAGCTTGTTTCTTTCTTTCTTCATTGTCGCAGCATTTTCGTCACTCATTTCGAGGCTCACCTTCATCTCCTTTATTTCTTTACTGACAAGTTCAAGTACGCCCAATTTATAATTTGTTGATTTTAGCAGGTTGGTTTCCACAAAAATCGTCTGTAACTGTCGAGGAATCTCATAGTTTTATCTTGGAGTTTGGATCTCCGTTTTTGCCTTGACTGCGTTCGTAATATTTATCAATAAACTTCTCTAGACTTATACGTTTTATGTGGTCATTATCCAGCTTGACTTATTGACCACGAGTAAATAGATTAGTGTAGTGCTACTATTTAGTTAGTTTTAGCGATATTGAATATTGCGATTTCTCATTAGGCATTCTGTACCGCCATCTTCAGTCCACCGTCTGTATCCCGTCAGGCATGTACTACCTTCCTATCATTATTTCACTCTCTTTCTCTATATCTGCTGCTAAAGCCACTTTCTATAACTCTAAATGTAAAGCTTTTGCCTCTAACCCTAGGTAACTCATTTCCACCTTCTCCTCCCTCCTTAATTTACCCACCACCTCCTCCTCCCTCTCTGCGGACTACTTTGTCAACAACTTTGTAAAGAAGGTTGACAACATCCACTCCTCATGAAGTCAGCCTATTGAGTCCACTGGTCCCACTCACATAGAACTACCCTACGCCTTGAACTCTTTCTCCCCTCTCTGAAATCCTGTGACTAATAATGTCCGGCCGCCCAACAACCTGCCTGCTCGACCCCATCTCCTCCTCCCTTCCCCAGACCATCTCTGAAGACTTTCTCCCATTCCTCACTTCCCTAATCAACTCATCCCTGACCACTGGCTGCATCCCCTCTGGCTCCAAAATGGCCAGAGTTGCTCCCCTCCTCAAGAAACCACCCCTCTGATGTAAAAAAAAAACTACAGACCAGTATCCTTTCTTTCTTTTGGTTACTAAACACTTGAGTGTGCTGTCTCTGACCAACTCTCTCGCTATCTCTCAGAACGATCTTCTTGACCGTAACCAGTCAGGCTTCAAGAAGGATAACTCAACCAAGACTGCTCTCCTCTGTTTCACGGAGCCTCTCCGCGCTGCCAAAGCTGACTCTCTCTCCTCTGTTCTCATCCTCCTAGATCTATCCGTTGCCTTTGACACCATGAACCATCAGATCCTCCTCTCCACACTCTCAGGGCTGGGCCTCTCAGGCTTTGCCCACTCTTGGTTTGCATCCTACCTGGCAGGACACTCCTACATGGTGACGTGGAGTGGATCTGTGTCTGCAGCACATGCTCTCATTACTAGTGTTCCCCAGAGCTTTGTTCTAGGCCCTCTTCTCTCTATACACCAAGTCACTCGGCTCCGTCATATCCTCACATGGTCTTTCCTATCATCACTATTTGGATGACACTCAACTACTTTTCTCCTTTCCCCATTCTGACACCAAAGTGGCCATACGCAGCTCTGTGTGCCTGGCAGATATCTTAGCTTGGATTTTGGCCCACCACCTCATTCTCAAGCTCAACCTTGACAAGACAAAACTGCTCTTCCTCCCGGGGAAGGCCTGCCCCTCCAATCTCTCCATCACGGTTGACAACTCCACAGTGTCCCCATCTCAGAGTACAAAGAACCTTGGCGTGAACCTTGGCAACACCATGTCATTCTCTGCAAACATTAAAGCAATCACTCACTCCTGCAGGTGTTTGCTCCACAACATCCTTCGAGTATGACCCTACCTCATACAGAAAGCAGTGCAGTTCCTAATCTAGGCACTTGTCATCTCCAGCCTGGACTACTGCAACTTGCTGTTGGCTGGGCTCTCCGCTTGTGCCAACAAATCCCTTAAAGTTATCCAGAACGCCACAGCCCACCTGGTGTTCAACCTTCACAAGTTCTCCCTTGTCACCCTACTCCTCTGCACACTCCAATGGCTTCCAGTCAAAGCTTGCATCCACTACACAACCATGGTACTTGCCTACAGAGCAGCAAGAGGAACTGCACCTTCCTACCTTCAGGCTATACTCAAACACTACACCTCAACCAGAGTACTCTACTCTGCCACCTCTGGTCAAAGCTCTTCTCTGTCCTAGCATCCCAATGATGGAACACACAGGTATCATTCTACAGTGGTCCCTGCAGCGTACACAAACCGGTGTGATTAGAACGCTTATTTAGAACGTCCAGTTTCGATTGCTGCAACAGTCAGCGTTTGATCTGGTCACACAATTTTTTCACAAACATTTTGCACAAACACAGTCCTTACAACGTAAAGTTCTGAATGTGAACATTTTATTTTTTGATGCAATGTTCAGATATTCACAGAAGTAGCAACAGCATCCAAACTGGAAAATGTAGGCTACATTAGTCCTAGCGATAACTGAGGAGAAATTGACATAACACAAGTGGTCATATTTAGCTAACTCTCAACTGACAGAAACCATAATATGAATTAGCTAATAGCAATTATTATGTTCAATTCATTGAGCTCACCATTGATCTAAATAATTGAGTAAAACACTTTCAAAACACTTTTGTTTGTTTGTGCCACCATGTTTGAGTTTGGTCTGTTTGCAGTGTGCATGTGGAAGGTGGTATGTTTGTCTACCATCATTCACTTCCCTTCATTCACTTCTGGATGTTTACTCTAAAGTAAGGAAAACAACAATGAAGGCAAATGTCTGCATACTTGATCTACGGAAACACTGGGGAAGTGCTTGGACGCTCTTCAAAGAGAAGTTTGTCCATTCAGTAAAGGTTCCAACATAAATTGTCCGCAACAGTGAAATGGGCTACTTCGATGTGAATTAATGAGGAGGTGGAACACACCTCAATTCAAAATGGTGTTTGAAAATAAAACTTGTTTGAAAATAATTTGAGATGGACAAATCAAAATAGCAGCGCGGATTAACTGTGCTGTTGCGTAATAATCACATTTTGGAAGAGTGATACATTCTGAAATCACGCACATAAAAAAACTAAAGCTGATTCTATCGTTAACGATATTTGGAACTCGCGCATGAAAAGGTTGAATAATTCCACATGCCCGAGGTAAATTGTGCCAAGAGACCACTTTCATTGGACAAGATATGTTTTAAATTCAGATTATTTCCAGGGATACAAAACATATTGAAATATATGTAGATATCTTTGTTGGAAAACGATATTTCCTTTGATGTAGTGATGCTGAATGTAAAAAATTGCTCAACATTTACGAGCTGAAACATTTAATTGAGTGAAGGATATGGGCTACCAAATCAATATGTTAAGGACTTAACCATTTGACAGTGTGATCCTGCTTCTTTTTAGTGTGGGGTGGGGAAATGTGACAAGATATGCCAAAAATCTAGTTAAAGGAATGTACATGCAATATTTGGAACTGATCAATCCATGGTTCTCAGAAGGAACTATATACCAAAGGAACAGTAAGGGAAGTCAGTGAAACCATTAAATGAGCACATGCCTAGAAAAACCATTAAATTAGCCAATAACATATTCAACTTCTGGGCAATCCAAATAAGATAACCGTGGTTATCTATCCTCTGTCAAGGTTTGTCTAGATAGGGGAAAATACTATAAACATTTCCTCTCAGACTTATAAAAATGTTCTGCATGCTAACAGAACAGACAGTAACATATGTCTTTCATATCTTTCAGACATTAGAGTGGGGTAAAAAATGCAAGTGTGCGCTTCGCTGATGGGAGACTTATTCCCGCTGGCAGTGGAAGATACATTTTTATATATTTATTGATCAACGGTGCTTTATTGAAATGTAGACCTAGTTACTCCTAATAAGAGCTGGTTTATAAAAGATGTGAGCACATCAGTGCTCAGGGTCCAGTGTGCCTGAAGACCTTTTTTCCTGGTCTTTCTTGTATTTAATAATCTCTTTCAAGCCTATGGACAAATTGACTATGTATCCTGTTTTTCCATCTTGAGAGATCCTACGCTAATATAAGTAAACATTTTGTTACGTTACAGCCTTACTCTAGAAATTATTTTTTTGTTTTTTTTCCCACTCATCAATCTACACAAAATACTCCATAATGACAAAGCAAAAACAGCTTTTTAGAAATGTTTTCAAATGTATCACATTTACATAATTATTCAGACCCTTTACTCAGTACTTTGTTGAAGCACCTTTGGCAGCGATTACAGCCTCGAGCCTTCTTGGGTATGACGCTACAAGCTTGGCACACCCGTATTTGGGGAGTTTCTCCAATTCCTCTATGCAGATCCTCTCAAGCTCTGTCAGGTTAGCTAGGGAGCGTTGCTGCAGAGCTATTTTCAGACTCTCCAGAGATGTTCGATCGGGCTCTGGGTTGGCCACTCAACGACATTAAGAGACTTGTCCTGAAGCCACTCCTGCCTTCTCATGGTTAACCTTAACCCCAAACTGATATCCTTAGCGCTCTGGAGCAGGTTTTCATCAAGGATCTGTCTGTACTTTGCTGTCAACTGTGAGACCTTATATAGACTGGAGTGTGCCTTTCCAAATCATGTCCAATCAATTTAATTTACCACAGGTGGACTCCAATCCAGTTGTAAAAACATCTGAAGGATGATCAGTGGAAACAGGATGCACCGAAGCTCAATTTCAAGTCTCATAGCAAAAGGTCTGAATTCATATGTAAATGAGGTATTTCAGTTTCAACTCTAAAATTCTGTTTTTGCTTTGTCATTATGGGGCATTGTGTGTAGATTGATGAGGGGTAAAAAAAACAATTTATTCCTTTATATTTTAATATATTTGAGAAAAGTCTGTAGCTATAGCTGGTTATCAGATTTAAACCCAACCTTTGTCTGTTTCTCTCCCCCTCCTCTCCTCCCACACACCCTCTATCCCTGTAAGTGACGACAAGGGCTTTCTGGCAGCATTTCCACTCTCCATGAAATACTCAGGCAGTGTCTGGAAGCAGATGGTGGAGGGAGAGGGTTATAATTCAGGAACAAAAGGCTAATTGATTATATTGCCACACAAAAAAAAAAAAAACAGAGGCTTCACTAAAAATAAAAAGGGTTTCTTGTTCCTCCCTTTAAAATCAAAAGGGAAAAGTGTCCGTGTGTGTACAGTACGTCTGATTAGGAGCGAGACCAATTACTCCTACTGACCCATTACATCCATAGTGTGAGCACACTTGTTTGTGAGCGTGGAAAGAGGGGGCTAGTTACCCCCTGAGATGGAAAATACACATAGCATCTTAACATATGTGGGCTGTGCATTTTACAATCACATTAATTCTTACTGATCTCCCCCTAGGTTTTTTTTGACCGGCTCCTTGAGGAACAGGGGAGGTGGTGGAGGGCTTGGCTGGAGCTGAGACCTCCCAGCCCGGGAGCAGGAACCAGCCCGAGGGAGGACGAAGCCGACTTCGAGGACCGCGAGAGGATGTGGTCCGAACGACTGGTGGCTTCTCTTTCCGAGGCTCCTGGGCTGGTGCCCAGCCCGGTACCTCCAAAGCCGGTTCTCAGCCCGGTACCTCCAGCGCAGGCTCCCCACACCAACCTCCAGTGCGTGCGCCCAGCCCGGTGCCTCCAGTGCCGGCCCCACGCACCAGACCTCCGGTGTGCCTCCCCAGCTCGGAAGAGTCAGTACCGGTTCCTAGCCCGGTGGCGCCAGTGCCGGTACCTAGCCCGGTAGCTCCAGTGCGTGTTCCCAGCTTGGTAGCACCAGTGCCGGTTCCTAGCCCGGTGGCGTCAGTAGGTGTCCCCAGCTTGGTGGCGCCAGTGCCTAGCCAGGCAGCTCCAGTGTGTTTCCCCAGCTTGGTAGCGCCAGTGCCGGTTTCTAACCCGGTGCCGGTTCCTAGCCCTGCCTATTTAAGTAGTATTTATTCACACCTGTTTTTGTGTGTGTGTGTGTTCCTTTGTTCGCGCCAGTTCATGGTCGCTGTCTCTCCTTTTGTTATTTTTGTGCTTTCGTCTTAATAAAAGGAATGTTATCTCACTAGAGCTCTGCGCCTCGGGTCCTGTCTCATAGCTATCGTGACAAGTATCTTTCTCCTTTTATAATTTACACTCCCCACAGAAGAAGAAGAAACAGTTAGGCATACTAGCTGTGATTGCATTTTCTGCCTTTTTTCTAATTTACAGTGGATTAGAACTGAAATCCTGTCTTCTAAGTATATAAGCTGCTGCCTGTTGTAGGCTTCTTGCTCATTCTGGTTATCATTAGACAGCTTCCGCTCAGCAAAGACCTGATGTGTGGGTGTCCTCCCATTTCCTTGTCCAACCCTCCTCTTCCTGCCTCTCCCCCACTTCCCCTCCTCTTTCAGTCTTTACATCTCTCCACCTCTTTCTGCTCCAGTTCTCTCCCTCCCTTCCACCTCTTTCTGCTCTATCTCTCACTTGCAATCACAGTCATTAAATGGACTGAATCCATATGTGTTAATAGCTTTACATTCAAGGTGTTAAAGGTTTTGTTAACAGAGGTCAATAATTGTTATTTCAAGTGCAGAACTCAAAGGCATGTAAAGTGAGTGGTATATGGTGGTAGTCGCGCGCATGCACACCTTGTTCCGCAGTGCTATTTCTGGCGTCTTCACTTTGATACCCTTACAGAGAAACACCACTTAGTGAAAAACATACAGTACAAGTGTGTGGCATGCGAGGGTTAGGTGGGGACGGACCAGAAGCACTGTGGGGACAGTGAAAAAAAAGCTCCTTGATTGGAGCTGGTTAATTATTGAGAGGATGGCTTGCCCTCCTTCGCCGGCCACTCTGTCAGGCTGTCTAATGAATGATGGATGAGGCCAAGGTCACTTTAAGGTAGGGAGCTCAGTGTCTGCTCTGTTTTGGCAGGCTCTGGCGGGGGGTTCTACCGCAGGGTAGACTGATCTAGATCCAGGACAGCTCTGCCAGTCTCGAGTTTCCAGCCCTCCAATATTATGGGGAATGGGAATGAGAGGGCTACTTACAGTGTTGGAAAGGGATCACCAGCATTGATTGAATGAGGGTATGAGGCATGAGTTGAGGTGTTCAGAGGCTTGATCAGTGCAGGACAGGATTTGACTGGAAAGACAAAAAACAATAACACAACACACTACACAGTTAGACAAAAGAGCTAAGAATGAGTTAGTCCAAGCAAGGAGTAAAATCATTGATGTGTAATAATGTGATTCAATGTTTCAGTGGATGAGCGGGCACATGAGACAGTTCATGTCAGGAGAAAGTTGACAATGGTAGTGGAGTGGATTATACATCACCTCTTGATCAGGGAACAGGAGGGGACTTAGCTGTAAATACAAATAGCAGATATATTCCATTACAGCTGTTCCATCGTAGGTTTGGACAATGAGATTCTCTATGAAATTCAACTCAGACTCTCAAAATTCCAACACAGACTGCGCATCTCGCCCACTTGACACATCAAAGTAGCCCAAGAAACGTTCCTGAATAAAGCCCTGATCATCCACATGGCTGACGATAACTGACAACTGCAAGCAGACTGGTGGCACCATAGGTCCCAAAGTGGTGGGGAATGTTTTACCCCCTGGGGCCTGGAGTTTTTCCTTTTATGTTAACCTAACTAGGAAAACTCTGGACCCTGTGGGGAAAACCCTGTCAAACTGCAGCTACCTTATATTTGTTTATATAATTTTTAGACTAGATTAGGATGGGAGTTTCCCCTACCCAGACACATAAACAACGGATAGCACAGGGCTTTATGCATGTTTGCATCATGCAGGCCTATGCAACTGTAGACCTTATACAACATTTACTCACATTTGTCATCACTATTATGTTGATGGATTAATTCCAGTTAAAATGTATAGGCAGCCTTGCCAGCCTAATGTTGAATATAAACTAAATCTGATCACATTCACATTTTCTCCTGACACACAAATGGACTATAAATACATAACCGTTACCAATTAGTTTACCCTGAACAGATGGACAGGGGACATCGGCTGTATGCAGCTGCTCTTATTAGTAGCCTACAGTTAATCAGACTGAAAAATAGTCTTGTTTTCATCCCATACAGCATGTCAGATTTCTAACGTTTAGGTGTAGCCTAGGCTGCTGCAACATTTAGGTCATGAGTGATTATGTTTTATCATCTTTGCAATAAATACCAGAATAAGGTGCAAAGCCTACTTGAGCACACGCGAAAAAAAACGCTGCGTCAACCTCTCCCTCTAATCTAACTTTTAATGGATGATACGATGGAAGCTATCAAATCATTCAGAATTGTTTGACATCCCAGAAAAGACAGTCGAAGTTCGATATGTTCAGCAAGTAAGGCATCGTAACGTGCAATTACCTCTGCAAGCTCCTTGTAGTTGCCCTTGTTGGCGGAACTTTCCCTCTCGTTGTGTCCTCTAAAAGCTTATTCTTGCCCAAAAACACAGTGGTGTTGATAAACCACTTGAGAACATCCCTGTTTTTTCTTACTTTCTTGTTGTGTTGTGCAGTTTGAATATACAGGCCTTCGTCATAATCTATACAGGTTTTTCCCAGAAGCTTGAATCTGATGTGGGCGTCTATATGCTCCCTGCTTTTGTTTTGCCATTTAGTTGAACGATAGATGTTCTTCAGGTCACTGTACCCACATTTCAACCACCAACTGAACACAAAAATAAAGTTCTAAAAGCAAGAAAATAACCTCACCGTCTCCTGTAATTTGAAAAAAACTAATTTGAATGTAATAATATCCCAAAAATGCTCAACTATCACTCTTCACTCTTAATCTCTATCCAACAATGTCAGCAATATTCTCAACACATAGAACCCCCATAATAATATGTGGCACAATACAACACATTCTCTTATCATGCCAGTTCACACTGAAAAACCTTTGATTGGTTGGAGGACGTCCTCTGGAAGTGGTCATAATTACCATGTATGTCTATGGAAGGGGGTGAGGCCTACGAGCCTCCTAGGTTTTGTATTGAAAGCAATTTAGCCAGAAGAGGACAGATGCTAGCTGTCCTCTGGCTACACCATGGTGCTACCCCAGACAGTGCTGTTGAAGTCATTGTAGACCTTATAGTATGTTGCCTGCTACAACTCTACATGTCATTATGCTATTAGCTAAATTACTGTGTGTCATGGAGTTAATGAACTCTGTAGGGTAGAGACTTTAATGACATAGGCAATGACATTGGGTTCAAAGGTCAACGGTACGATCTTCCTATCAACCAGCCAACCAGAGAGGCAGCAGGCCATCCAGGCTTGACCATAGTTGGGGAAAATCTGTAAAATTGAGGGCAAAATGTGATTGTTGAGCAAGGAGATTGTTTAACAGCGACCAGAAGGGAGGGAGAAGGGGAGTCACTTTACCAGACATTAAACAATATTGACAGATGGGCAATTTAACCTTGAACGGAAGTCTTGAATGGAAGCTCAGTGGGAGTGAGCAGGGCTGTCAGCCAGAGGAGGGAGATGGTAAACAGGCAAAGTGGAGAGCTGCTGCCGCTGACCAGCCATGCCCAGCCAGACACACATATACAGTACACACACATACTGACCCGAGATAGTTTGAACTAACAGATTATATATTTTTTCTGTGGATAACATATTGGTCCTTTTCACAACAAATCTGACCCACCACCTGGATTTAGTCCTATGTTGGAACATTTGAAATTGTGTTTGGTTTTTTTGAGACTCGAAAATGGTATATCATACACTGCAGTTAACCCCACCCATCTCTTTAAGGATTCACTTGTGAGGCTAAACAGAGTGGAATAAGGTAGTGTACTAAACAACCAGATATTTAAAGACTTAAAGTGGTAAAAGTAGTAGTAAAATACACTATCTTGTCTTTGGCCTTGAAATTGTTACTTGCATAGTGGAGTCTTTTCTTTAGAAATGTAGCTAGCTACCTAAACAATCAATTCTAATCCCAACTATAATGCCGTGTTCAAAACAACTGGGAACTCGGAAATCTCAGACTTCTGACTTCAGTGCATTGAAAACAACTGGGAACTTGGGGGAAAAAAATAGCTCTGACTGGGAAAAATCGATTTGAATGGTCATCCAAATCGGAATTCCAACTTGGGAATTCGGCCCTCTTTCTAGAACGCCGACGTCACTGACGTCATGATTTAATCTCACATTTTTTAGAGTTCCCAGTTGTTGAACACGGCAATACTACCATGCATGAATCTGCAGGTAGCTAAAGCTAACCAACTAGGTTCAATGGTAGCTAGCTAGCTAACATTAGGCTATATCTAGCAATGCAAATGGTTTTCTGAGATACAAATAAAATTACTACACAGATCATACATGTGACTTTAGCTAGCTAGCTAGCTAACAGTACGCTTCAACTTGCAATGAAAACAACTTTCTGACAAAATTTGAAATGTATAATATCTGAAAAGGTAGCTAGACTCTTACCCGTATACATGGATGAACGCTTCTCCATCTCTGTCATGGATGCCATGCTTGCCCTTAGTTTGAATATTTTTTATTTTATTTTTTATTTCACCTTTATTTAACCAGGTAGGCCAAGATGTCATCCAGAGACAGGTGTTTTATACAAAGTGCCTTCTGTGTTCTCTTTTGACTCTCTCCACATTTGGCAATCATCTCTCTGCTTCCACCGGGCATTCCACTGATTTCAAACCCAGTCAACTTCTTCTGTGACAACCACACTGTTGATCACCGTTTCTTCCCCATTACCATTTTTTCATGATATCTATTTAAAAAAGCTGCGGCAGAACTGATTATCTACACATACTGAGCAGCTCATGTTATAGACAAAAGCATGTTGCATGGTAGACCAATCCAAACTCATCTCTTGGCAGACTCCCGAGTGGTGCAGGAAGTCTAAGGCACTGCATCTCAGTGCTAGAGGCATCACTGAAGACCCTGGTTCGATCCCGGCTGTATCACAACCGGCCGTGATCGGGAGTCCCATAGGGTGGTACACAATTGGCCACGCGTTGTCAGGGTTAGGAGAGGCCATCATTGTATATAAGAATTTGTTCTTAACTGACTAGTTAAATAAAATGTCCAGCCCATCCATGGCTAGCGGGAAGGTTCCTGTATTTTTCTTGGGCTAAACCAACTAGGCTCGTAATTTAACAATTGTATTCGTATTTACAGATGAAAGTTAACATGTTCCAGAAGGCATTTCTACCAATACGCCTAGCTTCTTAAAACGGGTCACAAATGGTAAATATTTTGTCAGTATAGAAACTGAGAGGCATGTGGTTGAAGCATACATTTCTGCTTCAAAGGAATTTGAAATTGGCCTATCAATACATATACATACTCAGGGCTTAAATTGGGTCGAGGCCCACTGGGACAGAGAACAGGCACCCATGATCCAAATGAGAGACTGTCAGGGTTGAGCCCCGGTGCTTTAGGTTGTGTGAATTTTGCCTACAACAATATCTAATGAAAATACAATCAGAATAGGACAGTGATTGGGGACTGTACCTAGCACTGATGGTTGACTCTCCTACTGGTACTTTCAGCAACGTTTCCCTTAGTCTACAAAGGTATGACATTTACTTTACTTTTTTTATTATTCAATTCCATTCCACTCCATTGTTGTTAAATGCCCCCAAAAAACAAACCTTTCACAAAGTAGATGTCATCTACCACTTTATCAAAAGGATTCAGTGCCATCGATACCCAGAAAGTGATTCATCCTTGCCTTTGGAAGGATGTACTGTATTTCATGTCCCCTTCATTCATTACTTTGATCTGTCCACTTCATCTGCCACCTCAGACATCTCTGCTTTTCGGCCTGTTGGGCCTTATAAAGGCAGTGGAGTTAAAATGCCTCATCTCATTTATTTATCCCTGTGAGGAAGGGATGGACAGAGAGAGGGGGTGGGCTAATGGTTAGGACTCTGGGGAGTTATCAAACAGGCTCAGATCTGACCGGTGTGCCTCCCCCTTACACTCCTTTATGTAAATATCACATTTACATAAGTATTCAGACCCTTTATTCAGTACTTTGTTGAAGAACTTTTGGCAGTGATTACAGCCTCAAGTCTTCTTGGGTATGACGCTATAAGCTTGGCACACATGTATTTGGGTAGTTTCTCCCATTCTTGTCTGCAGATCCTCTCAAGCGCTGTCAGGTTGGATGGGAAGCGTTCCTACACAGCTATTTTCAGGTATCTCCAGAGAAGTTAGATCGTGTTCAAGTGTGGGCTCTAGCTGTGCCACTCAAGGACATTCAGAGACTTGTCCCTAAGCCACTCCTGTGTTGTCTTGGCTGTGTGCTTAGGGTCATTGTTTCTTTTGGAAAGTGAACCTTCACCCCAGTCTGAGGTCCTGAGCGCTCTGGAGCAGGTCATCAAGAATCTCTCTAATTTGCTCCATTCATCTTTCCCTCGATCCTGACTAGTCTCCCAGTCCCTGCTGCTGAAAAACATCCCCACAGTATGATGCTGCCTCAACCATGCTTCACCTTAGGGTGGCATTCAGGCCAAAGAGTTCAATCTTGGTTTCATCTGACCAGAGAATCTTGTTTCTCATGGTCTGAGTCCTTTAGGTGCCTTTTGGAAAACTCCAAGTGGGCTGTCATGTGCATTTTACTGAGGAGCGGCTTCGTCTGGCCACTCTGCCATAAAGGCCTGATTAGTGGAGTGCTGCAGAGATGGTTGTCCTTCCGGAAGTTTCTCCCATCTCCACAGAGGAGCTCTATCAGAGTGACCATTGGGTTCTTGGTCACCTCCCTGACCAAGACCCTTCTCCCCAAATTGCTCATTTGTCCGGGTGGCCAACTCTAGGAAGAGTCTTAGTGGTTCCAAACTTTTTCCATTCCTCAAAACAATCCTGTCTTGGAGCACTACAGACAATTCTTTCGACGTCATTGCGCTGACATTCACTGTCAACTGTGGGACCTTATATAGACAAGTGTGTGCCTTTCCAAATCATGTCCAATCAATTTAATTTACCACAGCTGGACTCCAATCAAGTTGTAGAAACATCTCAAGGATGATCAATGGAAACAGCATGCACCTGAGCTCAATTTCGATTCTCATGGCAAAGGTTATGAATACTTATTATATTTTCATTTGACATTGACTTCAATTAGAGCAGCATTTTGGAATGACAGTAGAATCAACCAATCACAAATTGTCTTGTAATAGGTAGGACAATTGTATGATGCCTCAAGGCCCTCTAGAGGCCCTAAATATACGTCACTAATTCAGAGCCAATAGCGAGCCTTATCTTGTTTTCTCACGCTTGAGCCTAGCTAGCTGGCTATCTTTTTGCAGTGAGCTTATGTAACGATGGTGATGGCAACTGCAGAGAGAGAAATCGAGGACGATGTGGTGGCTAAATTGTTAGCATCGCCCTTTTCAAGACTAATTTTCAATGAAAAGTTCAATCTTGTACAGACCTGGAGACCAACTCCTGCACTGCCTGATTTGGTGCAATGAGGAAATAGTTTGGAAAGGCATTTTCAAGTTAATAATTATGAGTGCTATCCGTGGATAACCGGCTCTGAGCTGACAAACTAAACGCCAAAATTTCCAAATGCTGCGTTCTCAAGTCTCAAGGAGAGCTATGGCCCTAATTTTGATTTGCAGATGCTTAAAACAGAACTCACCATTATGTACTCAATGTCTGACTTCGAGGGTAAGAGCCCGGCTGATCTGCTCCACTTTCTCCAGCAGAAGAGACTAATTGATAGTATGCACCAATTGTGTATGCTTACCTGTCTAGTTTTGACCATTCCAGTGTCCACTGCATCAATATAAAGAACATTTTCTGCACTAAAAAGGATCAAGACATATTCCAGGAACACCACAGGAACACCACTGTCAGCCCTGGCTTTGAGCTCAATTGAAAAAGATTGATTTAAAATCAAAAGACAAGCTATATGAACCTGCCATTGCCCATTTCATAAAGAAGGACAGGAGAATGGACTTCGTTTTTAAATGATAATCATAATGGTGAGTGGACTTTTTGTTTTTATCTACAGCTTGCTTTTTGTTGCTATCTCGTTCACATTTTGAATACAATGTGTAAAATATTATTTTTACTTTAGATCACTAGTTGTGTGGTAAAAACAAAGGTAATGACGTTGCAATTGGAGTACTGTGTACATGACATTTCATGTTGTGATGCATTTTTTATTGTTGCATGCTGGAGATAGAACATTCTCTCTGACCGCATATACTGTCCGTGGTCTTGAAATAATGTGAGTAGTAGTGGGGTTGAATTTATTCCGCCACTATTTGAGTGACTGTTTGTTTTGGCAAATGTTTCTTTGAAACGACGCAACCTTATTTTCTTCTAACGTGGTTCCTGCTATCGATATTTGCAACCGTTGTGTACGTGTGCTGCTTCTGTGAGCCACAGCCGAGGCGTGGTTTAGAACCGTTTGACTCGGTCATCAAATAATTTATTCTACTGCATACAGTAGGTCTGCAAAATAAAAGATCATGCTCTGTATACACAGGCATCCGAGTTCTCTATCTATATGAATGACATCAGATCGTTTTCCACAACTGAGGGCCTAGCTCCAATAGTCATGGTTCACCACCAAATGTCAGTTTAATGTATTTTTAAACACTACTGTAGCTGGCAATATTTAACACTTGGTTTGGGATTATTATTATTAATAATCTTATTTTGGTTACAATTAACAATATAAATTTAATTGACATCTTATACAGTACGATGACTGCTATCAATCAATATGAAGTGTCTCTTTATGTATAGTCTGTTGCTTATGTGGAGAAACTTATGTAGCTACTGTACAGTTGAGGTAAACTCATTATGCAACATTTCAGGACACAGCACTGATATCATTGAAATTGAAATGCCACAACTATCTAATTGAAATGTGTTGTAAAATTGTTTTATCAAAGAACCATATGGTCCTTCAAAGCAGTTGATTAGCTTCCATCGTTAATGATCATACAAATGATGATCTGTGCTCTGTTGTGGAAGAAACATATTTCCTTCAACTTGACGTCAATGTCTTCATCCTAATTCCATTGTGATTACATCTAAGATTTTCTCTTCAACACAGATGTTCTTTGGAACAAAATTAAAATAACTGGCATCAGCATCAAAACATAAACAAACATTTTGTTTATTTTGGCTGTTGTTGTACCATATCTGTTTATTTTGAAAGTAATATATATATATATATATATATATATATATATATATATATATATATATATATACAGTGGGGAGAACAAGTATTTGACACACTGCCGATTTTGCAGGTTTTCCTACTTACAAAGCATGTAGAGGTCTGTAATTTTTATTATAGGTACACTTCAACTGTGAGAGACGGAATCTAAAACAAAAGTCCAGAAAATCACATTGTATGATTTTTAAATAATTAATTTGCATTTTATTGCATGACATAAGCATTTGATCACCTACCAACCAGTAAGAATTCCGGCTCTCACAGACCTGTTAGTTTTTCTTTAAGAAGCCCTCCTGTTCTCCACTCATTGCCTGTATTAACTGCACCTGTTTGAACTCGTTACCTGTATAAAAGACACCTGTCCACACACTCAATCAAACAGATGCCAACCTCTCCACAATGGCCAAGACCAGAGAGCTGTGTAAGGACATCAGGGATACAATTGTAGACCTGCACAAGGCTGGGATGGGCTACAGGACAATAGGCAAGCAGCTTGGTGAGAAGGCAACAACTGTTGGCGCAATTATTAGAAAATGGAAGAAGTTCAAGATGACGGTCAATCTCCCTCGGTCTGGGGCACCATGCAAGATCTCACCTCGTGGGGCATCAATGATCATGAGGAAGGTGAGGGATCAGCCCAGAACTACACGGCAGGACCTGGTCAATGACCTGAAGAGAGCTGGAACCACAGTCTCAAAGAAAACCATTAGTAACACACTACGCCGTCATGGATAAAAATACTGCAGCGCACGCAAGGTCCCCCTGCTCAAGCCAGCGCATGTCCAGGGCCGTCTGAAGTTTGCCAGTGACCATCTGGATGATCCAGAGGAGGAATGGGAGAAGGTCATGTGGTCTGATGAGACAAAATAGAGCTTTTTGGTCTAAATTCCACTCGCCGTGTTTGGAGGAAGAAGAAGGATGAGTACAACCCCAAGAACACCATCCCAACCGTGAAGCATGGAGGTGG
Organism: Thymallus thymallus; assembly: GCA_023634145.1. Classification (NCBI taxonomy): domain Eukaryota; kingdom Metazoa; phylum Chordata; class Actinopteri; order Salmoniformes; family Salmonidae; genus Thymallus; species Thymallus thymallus. The sequence continues at coordinate 37,891,173 of CM042414.1, read as the reverse complement.
AAACATCATTCTTTGGGGATGCTTTTCTGCAAAGGGGACAGGACGACTGCACCGTATTGAGGGGAGGATGGATGGGGCCATGTATCGCGAGATCTTGGCCAACAACCTCCTTCCCTCAATAAGAGCATTGAAGATGGGTCGTGGCTGGGTCTTCCAGCATGACAACGACCCGAAACACACAGCCAGGGCAACTAAGGAGTGGCTCCGTAAGAAGCATCTCAAGGTCCTGGAGTGGCCTAGCCAGTCTCCAGACCTGAACCCAATAGAAAATCTTTGGAGGGAGCTGAAAGTCCGTATTGCCCAGCGACAGCCCCGAAACCTGAAGGATCTGGAGAGGGTCTGTATGGAGGAGTGGGTCAAAATCCCTGCTGCAGTATGTGCAAACCTGGTCAAGAACTACAGGAAACGTATGATCTCTGTAATTGCAAACATAGGTTTCTGTACCAAATATTAAGTTCTGCTTTTCTGATGTATCAAATACTTATGTCATGCAATAAAATGCAAATGAATTACTTAAAAATCATACAATGTGATTTTCTGGACTTTTATTTTAGATTCCGTCACTCACAGTTGAAGAGTACCTATGATATAAATTACAGACTTCTACATGCTTTGTAAGTGGGAAAACCTGCAAAATGGGCAGTGTATCAAATACGTGTTCTCCCCACTGTATGTATGTGTATATATATATATATATATATATATATAAAAGCGAAGTTGGTCTCGTGAAGCAAGTGGGGGAGTAGGGTTGGGGAGTAGAGAGAGAATACACTGTTAATCTATAAACTGCTAGTCTGTAGTCCACCACGGAAAGCCTGTTGGTTTTCCTATACGTCTTTTACTTTGGACTCATCTGTCAGGTTAGAATGTGTTCTAATGCAGCCCTCCAAGTCCACTGTCACACATGATTATGGCGGTTCCAGGAAAGGGAAAAGTAGTTTAGGTACAGTATGTTAGTCACAGTTGTGATGTGCAGTTTGACACATTCAGTCTCAGAATTAAGAATAATTCTTGTCCACTGCTTTGAGCTCTGAGCTTTGTCCCAGTGTATAGCGTAAATGATCACTACCCAATGCACTGAGGCTTAAATGCAGTGGCATCCATTGCCACACTGTTTTCCAGCAGAATAAAAGTCACATCTACGGGAGAGGAGAGAGAGAGGCGTCTACACTTCCACCAGACACTCCCTCCTAGCAACATTCATGGTTGTCTCGTTTTAATGTATCACATTGGGATTCATTCAGGGGATCATTGATCTTGAAGAACCAATCACACAATGTCTGTTGGAGAGGGACAGATCGAGTGGTGAATAAGGTGAGCCTCTCTCCTGCCTATAAGGTCCCACTCCTCCGCCAACTAGTCATTCCTGCCTCTCTTCCTTGCGGAAGAGACTATGCTCACTGAAGCTCTCCTCAGCACGACTAGAGCGCTGTCTTCCTTCTGAACTGTTCTCAGGCGAATTGTGAGGTTAAAACTGCCAAATGTAGGACCTCAACTCCTGTCGATAGTGTTGAGTACTGACCGAAATTAAAGTTTTGCTTCGAGAATAATACATTTTCTACTCCTAAGACTCCGTTGGTAGTTAGAGTCACTCAGCTAGCTATCGAGACTTGGTTAGCTCTCGCTGTAAGGCTTAACTAACCGGGGTAACTTGCTGCATGGCTAGCTCCCCTCTCGTGTTTAGCTTCACCCGTGCCGTGTTGACTAGACTGACTGGCCGGCCTAGCGTTAGAGTTTGACGGTCAAAAGACCTGCTTTGTTTGTTGAGAGACAAAGGAAGCACACACTTTCTCCAGCTAGCAGTGTGCTAACTAGCTAGGCTATTAGCGGCAAAGTGTAACCTTAGCTAGCTCACTTTTTGCTCAATAAATATTATTTATTGGAGCCATGAAGTTTGCTACACCTACACGGGGAAAACCGAGCAGGTCTCTTGCCACAGCACCGCACACCAAAAGGTCTACGTGACTGCGGCACGTTCAGTAAGGCCGTTGAATGTAACATCCCTACTGTTGGCTTACCAGGATGATTTCTTACAAGAGATGAGCATTCTCTTAATTAAAGGCACAGTCAAGCAGAACCGGTAGGACGATATCATTGCACATCTCAACCTCTGAGCCTCCAGAGCCTTGTAGCTCAACTTGTCCAGCCTCTCAGACAAGAAAGGGCAGATTTACTTGACGCTCCTATAGTGTCGAAGGAACTGTTTGAGCCTTATGTCGCCACTGTGTGGCAGAAGTGCCAACTTTGTATGAAGGAAGGTGAAGCCTTCAACTTCTACTTACTCTGTAGACCTTGGTACCATGGCAACCTGGTCCCCTCCTCCACGAGCCAAGGCTTCCCGGCAGGAAGAGGTAAACTTGCTGGAACCATTTCTTTCCATAATGCAAAACCCTCAGCGACGCAGTAGGCTGCTAACCCACAGTTTGGCTCTCCTAACAGAGGCCGACATTGGGGGAAGCGGTCCTTCGTTGCTACCTCATCGGGGTCCCGCCCGCCTGATTCACCTGGGGGAAAGAAGGGGCGTCCGACCTAGGGGTAGGTACGTCCCCAGCGGAAGAGGTGTAAAGTACTTAAGTAAAAATACCTAAAAGTTCTACTTAAGTAGTTTGTACTTTACTTTACTTTGACTTAATTCCTAAAGCAAATAATGTACTTTTTACTCCATAAATTTTCCCTGACACCCAAAAGTACTCGTTTTGAATACTTCAGGACAGGAAAATGGTCCAATTCACACACTTATCAAGGCTGTATCACAACCGGCTTTGCTTGTAAATTAGTGTTGAAGTGTGACCCTGGCTATCCATAAACGTCACACTGTGATCTGTTTCACCTGTCTATGTGCTTGTTTCCACCCCACTCCAGATGTCGCCCATCTTCCTCATTATCCCCTGTGTATTTATACCTGTACTCCTGTTTCATGTTAGTTCCTGTTTTCTAGTTCTCCTGGTTTTGACCATTCTGCCTGCCCTGGCCTTGAGCCTGCCTGCTGTTCTGTACCTTACAGACTTTGCCCTGGATTACTGTCCTCTGCCTGCCCTTTACCTGTCATTTGCCTGCCCCCTGTTTTTTGTAAATAAGCTTTTGTTATTTCTAACTGTCTACTGCAGGGAACTTGCTCACATGGGTCCACAGACTGCAGTTATAGTTTCAATAGCGAATGGCGACTCAGCTCACATACTAGAGCAGGAAATATCTGTATTAAGCAAAGGAGCTATCAAAGTAATACCAGCTGCAAAGAGCCTTTGAGGCCTCGAATACTTCACTGTTCTTTTCAGGCTAGCCCTGGTTACCCGGACGTTCAGCAACTGTGTAGAGGCGGCTCTAGCACCCCTGAGAACCGGTACGAGTCACTGCTTCCTTTGTAACCCACCTCACCGAGTTAGGGTTCAAGATCAACCAGAAAAAGAGCAAAGAGAATAGAATACCTAGGTGTCAAGCTGGATTCTCTCTCTTCGGATGATCGCATCACGTTGTTCCGACAGTGCCTTTCCCTGTTCAAGTGGGGGCACTGGGTCACACTCAATGTCTTTCCTAGTGAGAGACTTCCAGCGTTGGGTATCTTCCCATCAACTGTGCCTACAACGGCACCTCAATTGAAAGAAAACAGTGACCTCAGATGAAAACAGTGACCTCTCCATCACTGGAAGAGTCCCTCGATCTTCATTTCAGACCCTCCCCTAGGGGTAGTGTCATTGAGGAAGGTGGTGACGACAGACGCATCACTCACAGGGTGCGGCGTAGTTCACAAGGTAAGTGCAATATACAGATTATTGCGATGCCATGCTCATATACATAACCATCCTTGTCACAACAGACAATATGACTGTGGTGGCAGACATCAACCGCTAGGGTGGCACTCTGCATCTACACAAACTATCTGTCAAGATTATTCTGTGGAGCAGGGCACACCTACTTTCACTACCCGCGACTCATGTCCCAGGTGTTCTAAATGTGGGAGCGGATTAATTGTGCAGATTGAATACCCTATGCGGGGGTTGAAGACTCCATCCCCAGGTGGTGAACCAGATCTGGGAGAGATACAGTCTAGCCACCGTAGAGCTCTTCACATCGCACATACACTCACAGCCCATTTGTTTTTTGAAAGATTCAAACTCTTAGCCAAGGGTGATGCTCTATTCTTTTACTCCTCTATGATTGATTCTCCCCACTCTGAACAGAGAAAGGGAACAAGGATTATCCCTCATCTTGGTAGCCCCTCGATGGCCAGGGAAGTTCTAGTTAGTGGAGATCCTCCTGCTTTACGACGAGCACTGGCAACTATCGTTATGCAGGGATCTTTTGGACCAGGTGAACTGAGATTTTCCACCCTCACCGAGAAAACACGACCCTCTGGGCTTGGCCCGTAAGAGCATACATATTAATGTGACAGGCTTGCCTCTCGGACCCATTGAGACTATCCAGAGTGCAAGAGCCCCTTCTACAGTCTCACTGTATGGAAACAAGTGGTGTGTTTTTGATTAGTGGCGTGACCAAAAACAGATAATTCATTATGAATGCTCTGTGTCTGAGGCTTTATGCTACTTGCAGCACCTTTTGGACAAAGGGAAGGCGCCCTCTACTGTTAAAGTCTATCTAGCCACTATCTCTGCCTATTATATACTGTAGGCTTTGACAAAAACACAGTAGGTAAACACCTCTGTGTAGTTTCATAAAGGGAGCGCATCGCTTACACCCAGTCTCCAAGCCTTTAGCCCAGTCTTGGGATCCCTCTATCGTGATTGAGGCGATTCCTCAGCAACATTTTGAGCCACTGCAAAGCGTGAAGTTAATCTCTCCTTCAAGATGGCTTTGCCGATTGCCCTACATCCACAAAGCAATTGGGGGAGCTGAACGCACTCTCAGTCCAGCATTCATCCCTACAGTGTGTCTGTAATATGGGGGTTGGCCATATCCCAAGATGAGACATCAAAACAAGTATTTGAAATAGAACTTACGGTTACTTGGGTTCTATGATAATAGGAATGAGATGTCTCGCTAGAGTGCAAGGAAGAGCGGCATGCTTGAGAAGGACCAGTGGGTGGGCAAGTGGCACCTCATTCGCCACTCGACCTGTCTTTCTCCAACATATGTTGTGTGATTGGATCTTCGAGCCCAGTGACCCGCCGATTGGATCCTAATGTGAGACATCTCACTCCTATTATCATAGAACTGAGGTTAGGCAAGTAACCCTACGTTTTCTTTGGCATCTCGCGCCACTTCACTTGCTGTATCTCCCTGGATAGAGATGGGGAGAAAGAGTGAGTACCTGAAGCAAGACCAAGACGAGAACCCATGCTCATTTAATCTCCCTGGCAATGTTTGGAGTGTGCGTTTTTTATGACATGTTTTTCTAAAGTTTTGGGTCATTTACTTTGCTGAAACAGTGTGTCCCTTGTGTGTCCCCTGCATGGCCAACACTGTGTCACACAGATAGGCTTCCCTGTTGCTTGTCAGCCTTGAGAACCGCTTGTGTCTACAACTTTTCAGAACGGTGAGATGGCTGCACACACGAACAAGTACCAGATAGAAACGGACACTCAACTCTGCTCTTCTGGTTTATGCCACTCATTTTACCACCCATGCAGACAGAGCAGCTTGTGTCCACAAACATTTGTTCCCTTTCTGACTGGACCCAGGACGAGTACATCGAAGAGTGGTCAGATGTCAATGTCAGGTTATTAAGCCAAACAACAGATAATAATAACAGTAAATTGTGTGCTTCACGTCGGGTAAGAGAATATTGCATAGAATTGACCACGTTTTGTTGTGTTTTGTGATAGTTATTTTGAGGCTTGCTGTTTCAGTTGTGAAAAGACTGGATTAAACTGAATGAAGGGACTCCTGGATGAATAGCGATGAAAGGATAGCAGTACAATCTGCAAATGCCGACTGTGTGAATGTTCATGGAGCCATGTACGAAAAAAGTCTGAACATGTATGCACTAACTTACTGTAAATCACTCTGGATAAGAGTGTCTGCTAAATTACTAAAATGTCAAATATAATGTCCTACACTGGGAGGATATTTATTTTTACCAAGGTAACCCGATTAGACCAAACCAAATCCGAGATTTTTCCACAGGGATGTATGGCCAAGTTTCCTGCAAATGTTCCTTAATCCAGGTCCTACCAAGGTCGTCTTGCCAATTTCACATTGTTTAATGCTAAACAATCCTCTGGCCACAAACCCATATCTCAATCCTTAATGTCAGACATTTTTCCCCTTTCTGTCACTGTACCTGAAATGGAGATTTTGCTAAACTGCAGATTAAAAAAATAAGAAGATTTGCCTTTTCCTTAAAACACATTTCAGAACTTAGTGCACTAAAAATGCCTTGTGTCCAGGCCATTCAGCTTTTGAACATCAAACAAGGTGGCGTTATTTTATCACTGTGATTGCTGGCTGGTGGCAGCAGCATTCAGTTTTTGTGTGTCCTTTATCTGTCTCTGTTTGTGTGCAACCTCTTCTATAATTGAACAAAGCTGTTCCCAGGTAGTGTTAGGGTCCCTTGTGTTACAGGTTCTAGGGCACGTTCTGCACCTTTCACATTCACTCGGTGTGGTGTCCAAAGCATGAACAACCTCACAAGTATGCCCTGTACCACAATGATAAAGCACATCGATTTTCCTGTAATTGCAATAGCTTCACCTTCATTTGGGGCTGTGGAGAGCGAGAACAGTGGTTAAAGGAATAATGGCTAAGCTCTATTTACATTACTCTGTTTGTTAAAGAAAGGGGAATTAGGCGAGAAAGTGAGGGTTGAGCCGCGGCATCTGGCCCCCAACGAGAAGCTCTGTGTTTGTGATTAACTGCCAAGAACACCCACAGATGGCACCTATTACCTGAGCGCATTAATTACAAATCCAAGCAAGCCCCCTGCTTTTGAGTCATGCACGGGCCTGAGGACATTGCCATACTGCAGCTATAGCGTGAGTGTCAGCTGTCAGCACATTGAAACCTGCAGGATGCACTACACTATACTAGAAAGGGTCCCCAATGAGAGGGGAATACAAATCCAAGCGTATAGAAGCCCAGGAATATGCCTGTGTGAGCCTGTATGGGAGGCTCAATAGAAAACGGAAATCCCTCGCCTCTTCACACTGACTCTACAAAATGATGTGAATATTTAGGGGTAATCCAAGCTATTTTTAGCCGGCAGAGACCGAGGAAAGGGAGGGAGAGCATTTGAGGAGCTCTGCTTAATTGTGTCAGAGAGAGAGGGAAAGAGTGCCGCAACAGAACAGGTACACAGCTGTTGGTGATAGATAACAAATTGTCACAGCGGAGGTAACATGCACAAGGGCACAGTAGCATTCATTTGCTAATTTCTCCATGTTTCACCCAGTACAAGTAGTGAGTTTGTTGCACTGCAATATCTCCCCTTTTTCAGCTAACAGGTAGGCCTAGGCTATTCCAGCACATATGGTAAAACTGCATTATCTTCTCTACACTGTGTAAGGCTGAAGACGGAGGCACAGTAGTGATCCATTTCAGTTTTCCTTGCTTCAGCCCCCACACCTAAAATATATTTCACACCTCCTATGTCATTCAGTCGCCATGACATTACTTCTGACAAAGACTGATCTCTAACAGAGAGTGAAAACCTCATGTTAAATCCCATTTGAACCCCCTAGAGTCGATTTGACGCACTGGTGTGTCAATTTAAGTAACATAAAAAAAAAATACAAATCTGTCAGTTTAAGCTAGAGATCTTCCACATCTGTGGTGAAAGGTGGCAGAGTTTGAACAGAGTTTGTCAGACCTTGAGAAATACAGAAAATGACACCCCATAATGACAAAGCGAAAACAGGTTATCATTTTTTTCAAATGTATAAAGAAAAATACATAAGTATTCAGACCCCTTGCTATGACACTCGGAATTGAGCTCAGGTACATTGTATTTCCATTGATCAAGGCACCTAAAGACTCAGACCATGAGAAACAAGATTCTCTGGTATGAAGAAATCAAGATTGAACTCTTTGGCCCGAATGTCAAGCGTCACATCTGGAGGAAACCTGGCACCATCCCTACGGTGAAGCTTGGTGGTGGCAGGGACTGGGAGACTAGTCAGGATCGAGGGAGAGATGAACTGAGCAAAGTACAGAGAGATCCTTGATGAAAACCTGCTTCACAGTGCTCAGGACCTCAGGCTGGAGCGAACGTTCACCTTCCAACAGGACAACGAACCTAAGCACACAGCCAAGAAAATGCATGAGTGGCTTTGGGACAAGTCTCTGAATGTCCTTGAACACAGTCGAACATCTCTGGAGAGACTTAAAAATAGTTGTGCAGAGAATCTGCAGAGAACAATGGGAGAAACTCCCCAAATACACATGTTCCAAGCTTGTAGTGTCATACCCACGAAGACTCAAGGCTATAATCGCTGCCAAAGGTGCTTCAACAAAGTACTGAGAAAATGGTCTGAATACTTATATAAATGTGATATTTCAGCTCTTTATATTTAAAAATACTGCTAAAATTTCTAAAAATCTATTTTTGCTTTGTCATTCTGTTGTATTGTGTGTAGATTGATGAGAGGAAAAAAACAATTTAATACATTTTAGAATAAGTCTGTAACGTAACAAAATGTGGAAAAAGTCAAGGGGTCTGAATACTTTCCGAATGCACTGTATATCCTTTAGGCCTTTGCAAAACATAGCAAGTGTCGCTGTCATTCTTGCTGCTTCCAGTTCAGTAGCCATAACTACGAGATCAGGTGCACGTGTGGTCTCAATTAAATAGAGCAGGCTAGAAGCATGGGCGGAGAAGCACTGGGCAGATGTCTTTCCAAGTAAATGTACTTCCTGAATATGCCTGTGATTAGACTATAGTTTACTGCATTACCTAGAAATTGGCCTAAATAAAAATCACCCATATTTCTCCATCTGAATATCTTCACACTCCTAAAAGGTAGGCTATAAAAACTATTTCAAGAGAAAGTAAGTCTCTCCAACTCTGCTCTCTTAAAACTACAAGTAGCATATTGGCTGATACAGCCCAGTAATACAATTAGGGCCATGTGAGAATTTTTTTTTTGCGTATTTGATAGCTGTATTTATATTTAATATGGATCCCCATTAGGGGTCCAGCAAAATTAAGGCAGTTATACATTTTAAGAACATTACAATACATGCATAACAGATTTCACAACATATTAAGCATGTGCCTTTAGGGCTCTACTGTACTCTACTACCACATATCTATAACACAAAATCCATGTGTATAGTGCGTATGTTATTGTGTGTTTGTATGCATGTCTCTATGTTTGTGTTGCTTCACAGTCCCTGCTGTTCCAGAAGGTGTATTTTTATCTTGTTTTTTAAATCAAATTTTACTCCTGGAATGAGTTACTTGATATAGAATAGAGTTCCATGTAGTCATGGCTCTATGTAGTACTGTGCGCCTCCCATAGTCTGTTCTGGAATTGGGGTCTGTGAAGAGACATCTGGTGACATGTCTTGTGGGGTATGCATTGTTGTCCGAGCTGTGTGCCAGTAGTTCAAGCAGACAGCTCAGTGCATTTAACATTTAACAAGTAGTGAATGAAGTCAATCTCTCCTCCACTTTGAGCCAGGAGAGATTGACATGCACATTATTAATGTTAGCTCTCTGTGTGCATCCAAGGGCCAGACGTGCTGCCCTATTTTGAGCCAATTGCAATTTTCCTAAGTCCCTCTTTGTGGCACCTGACCACACGACTGAACAGTAGTCCAGGTGCGACAGAACTAGAGCCTGTAGGACCTGCCTTGTTGATAGTGCTGTTAAGAAAGCAGAGCAACGCTTTATTATAGACAGACTTCTCCCCATTCTAGCTAGTGTTGTATCAGTATGTTTTGGCCATGACAGTTTACAATCCAGGGTTACTCCAAGCAGTTTAGTGTCCTTAACTTCCAATTTTTTTCATTACAAGATTTAGTTGAGGTTTAGAGTTTAGTGAATGATTTGTCCCAAATACAATGCTTTTAGTTTAAATATTTAGGACTAACTTATTCCGAAACTAACTGCAGCTCTTTGTTAAGTGTTGCTGTCATTTCAGTCGCTGTGGTAGCTGACGTGTATAGTGTTGAGTCATCCGCATATATAGACATTTATTCAACGCCAGTGGCATGTCGTTAGTAAAGATTGAAAAAAGTGAGGGGCCTAGACAGCTGCCCTGGAGAATTCCTGATTCTACCTGGATTTAGTTGGAGAGGCTTCCATTAAAGAACACTCTCTGTGTTCTGTTAGACAGGCAGCTCTTTATCTACAATATAGCAGGGGGTGTAAAGCCATAACACATGAGCTTTTCCGGCAACAATCGATAATGTCAAAAGCCGCACTGAAGTCTAACAAAACAGCCCCCACAATCTTTTTATCATAAATATTTCTCAGCCAATCAACAGTAATTTGTGTAAGTGCCGTTTATGTTGAATGTCCTCCCCTATAAGAGCACTGAAAGTCTGTCCATTTTAAAAAATGTAAAATAGCATTGTATCTGGTCAAACACAATATTTTCCAAAATCTTATCCAGGTTGGTAACAGGCTGATTGGTCAGCTATTTGAGCCAGTTAAGGGGCTTTACTATTCTTAGGTAGGGGAATAACGTTTGCTTCCTTCCAGGCCTCAGGGAACACACTTTCTAGTAGGCTTAACCTTTTCATACGTGAGTTCCAAATATCTCTAACGGTCGTCCCAGCGTGAGTTGTTTTCTGCACGTGTTGTCAGAATGCACTCACTGTTCCAAAATTGTATTGTTACGCAATAGGACAGTTAACACGAGCTGCTTGCTAATTATCTATAGGCTATATTTCAACTTGTAAATTTCAAAATATTTTCAAAGTTGTATTTTCTAACAACAGTTTGAATTGAGCTGTGTTCCGCCTCCTCATTAATTCACATAGAAGTAGCCCATTTCACTGTTAGTATGTAGCATAATCTATTTACAGTTTTATTCACATGTTTTCAAGTACTGGTGACAAATAATGTATTCTGATTATTGCATTGATTGTAATGGACACCTATGTGGTGTGTAAAAATACTTTTTTGGGGTATTTTGTTGTACTGATTCTAATGAGCTAATGCTATGCTATGTGTGGCGCCATGTTTGTTGACATTATATAATGCATTCTGGGTGTCACGTAAACTTCTGTCACATCAAAGATATTATAATGAGGTGAAGGAATGTTTCACTTATCTTTTAAAATACATTTCCGAAAGTGAATAATCTTAGACGACACACCCCCTTCAACATGCATACTGCAAACAGTCCAAACTCATCTTGTCTCTACAATCTTTCGTTGACGCAAAAAAACAAACATGGTGGCGCAAACAAACTACCCATCGTTGGATTACTTTTGATTTCTATAAAGTGTTTTACTCAATTATTTCGATCAACGTTGAGCTCAACCGTGATGTGAGGGGTTTCTGTCAGCTGAGAGTTTGCTAAATAATATTTCCAATTTGGATGATTCTGTATGCTGTTGCTCCTTCTGGTAATGTCGGAACATTGCATCCAAAAATAAACTGGTCACATTCAGGACATAACTTTGTAAGGACTGTGTTTGTGCAAAATGTTTCTGTGAAAACAAATGTGGCTAGCTCAAATGCTGACTGTTGAAACTGGACATTCCAAATGAGCATTCTAATCAAACCGGTTTGATCATACGCTGCAGGGACCACTGTAGAATGATCACACCTGTTTGTTGGTATGTGTGAAAAGGTGCAATTGAAGATATGGCAAATAGGAGTGGCAATATCGTCCGCAATTATCCCCAGTAATTTTCCATCCAAGTTGTTAGCTTGTCATTGTTGATAAACAACAATACTTCTTTCACCTCTTCCATACTTACTTTTACAGAATTCAAAATTACAATACTTGACCTTCATACTTTGATGTACTTTGATGTGTAATGTCAGCTTTTGTTGCTGGCATGTCATGCCAAAAATGTGCTAATCTTGCCAATGAAAAAATCATTACAGCAGTTGACAATATCAGTGGGTTTTGTGATGAATGAGCCACCTGATTCAATGAATGATGGGTCGGAGTTTGCCTTTTTGATAAATTTAATTTAAGGTGCTTCAAAGCTTTTTACTACCATTCTTTATGTCCTTTATCTTGTTTCTTATTTTTATTCAGTTTAGCCACGTGATTTCTCAATTTGCAGTACGTTTGCCAATCGGTTGTACAGCCAGATATATTTGCCATCTCTTTTGCCTCATCCCTCTCAACCATTACATTTTTAAAATTCCTCATCAATCCACAACGATTTAACCGTTTTTACAGTCATTTTCTTAATGGGTGCGTGCTTATTAGTAAGCAATTTCATAAATGTGTCAAGTGCAGCGTCTGGTTTTTTGTCATTACACACCACAGACCAACAAATATCCTTCACATCAACAACATAGGAATCACTACAAAACTTATTGACTGACCTCTTACACACAATATTAGGCCCAGCCTTTGGAACTATATTGTGATCACTACATCCGATGGATTTGAATACTGCTTTCAAAGACATTTCTGCAGCATTAAAGATATGATCAATACATGTTGATGGTTTCCTAACTACCCTGGTAGGTTGATTGATAGCTTGAACCAGGCTGCAGGCACAAGTTACAGTTTGAAGCTTTCTCTTGAGTGGGCAGCCTGACGAAAGTCAGTCAATATTTAAATTCCCTAGAAAGTATACCTCTCTATTGATATCACATACATTATCAAGCATTTCACACGTTATCCAGACAGAAATGCCCACCTTTGGCATTTCTGTCATTTCTGTAGATTGTATAACCATGTATTGCTACCACTGTATCATCAAAGGTATCATCTAAGTGAGATTCAGAGATTGTCAGAATATGAATGTCATCTGTTACTAGCTAAATTATTGATTTCATTAACCTTGTTTCTTAAGCTACATATGTAACGTGGGCTATTTTTTAAAACAATTTTCTGGGATGCATGACTGTTTTTCTTGCTTTACTGGGAAGCTTAGCAGAGATAGACATACTCAGGTTTTTTTTTTTTTGTGCAGCTGCACACAGTGTACTTCCTACTAGGGCACACCACCTCAGTGCTAATAGTATTACTCTGGTTCATAGGCATATGATTACTGCATACAATAGCTGTAGGATCAGCAGATGCATTCCGGGTAGTAAGAGGGACATAAATTAGGTTATTTGTTATTTACTGTACATTGTGTCTTCTAACGCCCCTAGGATAATGTACATTTGCTGAATCATTATGACAACTCAGCGACACAATGGTAGGGATTAAATGAGCTGGGCTTGGGTCATTGATAAGTAATTGTCAAAACACAGCCTTATAATGCTGTGAAAGGATCCAGGAACCCAAATGACTTGGGTGGATCCCATTCTCCTTATAATACAAGCTTTGTTTCCAGAAGGTATCAAAATTGTCAATAAATGTTACACCCACAGAGCTGCAATAGTCTCGTAGCCATTTAATGAGGGCTAAAAGTCTGCTGAACCGTTCAATGCCACGATTTAGGGAAGGGCAGAGGGACAGATTATGGGGCGTTTGCTGGTGTCAAATAGAGACCCAATCAGTTCTTTAAAATCCATCTTCAGCTTTTCTGAGCTGCCCTTCATAATGTCATTTGACCCCACGTGAACCATGACAGTATCAGCCCCCGGTGACTGACTCACAGCCTTGGGAAGAAAACTGGTGATATCCTGAACTTTTGCCCCAGGAAAACGCAAAGTCTTTGCCCGAGGCACAGATATATGCCTTGGCACCGACCTCCCTATCACAATCGCCGGAATGATCCGGCCTCTGCCGTGTCTTGAAGCATATTGCGAGGCCAGAGCCACAGAACTCACCTGAGAAGAGCGCTGCTGAGACGCCGACTGCGTGCAGGCCACAACAGCCAAAGAAACAGAGCTCTGATCCAGAGAGCACGGCCCAGTGGGGGGCCGTGGTGGTCCATGCTGTGCCCAGGCAGTTGACTGACAGGGAGAGGTAGCTGGAGGGGCATCCACAGCCATGGAAGTAAAACTCAAGCAGAAGACAGCTGGTACAGGGGCTCAAAGCGGTTTGAAAGTCTTAAGTCTGGATGTAAGGGAAGAAGGCAGGCGCGGCAAGAACAATTCTTCTCCTTCTTTCTGGTTCCGACACGCATCCATTTATGCTCACCTGGAGTCAAACAATGAGCAGCCATTTTCTGGTTCAAGCTAGTAGAGGGGTGCAGTGGCGGAAATGTATCATAGTCCAGGAAGGTCCCATTATGATCCTCATGGATGTGTTGATAGGAAGCATTTAAATATGCCGATAGTCTCATAGAATCCTTATTCAGTTCACAGCGCTTGGTCAAATGTATTACATTTTTTCATAAAGAGCAATAATCCTTTCTTTAGCTGCATCAAGTTCAATACATCTTTCACAATTGAAGGTATCCATTGGACCTTTCCCAATTGACAACAATGAACATGTCGCAGATTATAAATGTAATAGCCCACGAGTCCCCAGCAGATTCAAATGAGTTTACACTGCTTCACGCCGACTCCGCCGGGAACTTAGATGCTATCTCCATGGCCGCGGACGCCCCCACCAGCCCCCTGCACAACTGTGTTGTCTGTCTCTCGTTGAATGTGAAGATCGAGGGAGAAGCGCAGGGGGGCGGGTGATGTCTGTGTCGGTTATCAGTGACAGGTTGCCGGCTGTTCCTTGCTACGGCTGCTTGTTAGTGCTCAGTGTAGCCTCTCAGAGCTGTGTCAGGCGTGTCCCCTGTGTCTGTAGTCAAGGGGGATACAAAACATACAATTACAGCATGTACTGGCCAACTATTGGAGTCACACTCATATGCTGTAAATAAACACTTTCCTTTAGTAGTTTTATATAGAGTGTTGTATGAGTTGAGCTCTTCATAGCCTGGTTCTGTTGTTGGTATGCAGGTACTAAAGCGTCCGGGGTGAAAAAGTTGAATGAAAAAAATTGAACGAGGAAAGAACTAAGATGTCGGTAAATGTGTTAAATGCTGAGTTTTGATTAACCGTTTAAAAGTAAAAAATGAAAAGTTTGGCAGGTAGCATCAGCTGTTGTGGGCTCAAACAGTATGGCATTGCGTGATATTGCCAATAGGGTGCAAAATTGCTGGGACCATGATGGGCAAGTGAACTGGGTCACATATAATGTTACATTGCCATACTGACTAATAAAAATCACATTGCCTCAATCACACCATCGGCCAAACAATTGATATTCTGACATTTTTTCAGTGCAAAAATAATAGCTAATGTTAGCCAACCTTTGGCCAGTTATTTCTCTCAAATGGTTCATCAACTGTTGAGAGCTATCCAAGTTAATTTACTTCTGAAAAGGGACAAAACAAAGGCTACAATACATTTCCGTACAACCGAGCTGTTAGATGGTAATAAAAGTCACCTATCTGACAGATGACTAGAGGCTAGAGCTAACCTGGCTGTGGTAGCTACTAGCTAGCATAGCTTATTCATTCATCTCAGTTGAGAGGGGTTTAAACATTTGCTAACGTTACATGTCAGTTGCAATACTAGCACAGCACTGCGAATAAACACAAGTTTAAAAAAATTATGTTAAGTTAAACAGCAGTTACCTTGTCAGCTACATCAATCAACTAAAGATTAGCCAGTTTCTGCTCTGCTGGTTTTTACAACTCGGTGAAATACACACAGAACTATGCTTAACTATGACCAAAATGCTATTTCAGAATAGTGTAAGTTGCGCCCTTGTTATTGACAGATTTCTTGTTTTTGCTTAGATTAATTCAGACCGTTTTGAGGCAGAAATGGGGTTCACCAGACGATGACACCTAGATAATATTTTAGAATGTTAGACTGCTTTTGGTATCCATCCCATTACTCTTTGCGAGATACGAGACAGATCAGTCCAGGCGGAATCTGACATAAGATAATTGGTGCAATGTAATATGATGAAAAGTGCTATTAGCGTCCTGTGATTTTACGCCTTTGGATTTCACACAAAGCTATGCTCTGGACCAAGCTGTATGGCAGCAGTACTGCCCGCAACCGCAGAGCTCTCCAGAGGGTGATGCGGTCAGCCCAAGGCCCAACTAGCTGGCTACCGCCCGGTACTCTACCCTGCTGCCCTATGTACATAGAGTCATTGAACATTGGTCACTTAAATAATGTATACATAATATTTATTGTTCTGAAATTGTTTCTGTAGTTAAAAACATATACGATTAGCATTCCTGCAACATTGTGTTAATTTCATTTATATGTCCTGTACATACTGTATTCCCGACATACTGTAGCTCATCCTATGTATGTAACTACTGCTGTACATATATTTTCCTACTTATATATTGTCCGTACTGTCTATTCACAACACATTTATTTTCTAACATTGCTCATCCTGATATTTCTTCATTTCTTGTTGTTGACGTTTTCAATAAAAAAAAATCATTAGTATTGTTACACACTTACTGCACTGTTTGAGCTACAAACATAAGCGTTTCACTGCATCTGTTTTAATTGTGTATTTTCCTGCGAATGTTCCTTCCATGGCACAATTGTCAAACCATGACAGCCTATTTCAACATTGTCTAAAAGTACTTAGTGTTCCAAATATATCTATCACCATGGAGATTGATCCATTACCCTCTGCTACAAGTGATTTACTTTCAATAGAGATATGGAGATTGTTTGGCTGAAAAAGCTGTCATAAAAGTATTGGACAAGTGCATTCCTTAGTATACAACACAGCCTCTCTTACAAGACTATCAAAATGAATCATAGTCAACCTACAAACAAACATAATTGTCCTTTTGTGATGAGTATGAACGACTGACATAAAGCATTAGCATCATCAGGACATTTTTTGGAAAAACTGAAAAGCTTTTGTTTGTTACTGATCAGGTCAGGCAGACATTTGGGCGGCAGGTAGCCTAGTGGTTAGAGCGTGGGGCCAGTAACCGAAAGGTTGTTGGTTCGAATACCTGATCCGACAAGGTGAAAAACCTGTCAATGTGTCCTTGAGCAAGGCACTTAACCCTAATTTGCTCCAGGGGCACTGTACTAATACAGCTGACCCTGTAGAACAATGTAGGCTGTCATTGTAAATAACAATTTGTTCTTAACTGACTTGCCTAGTTAAATAAAGGTTAAATGAAACACCTTTGGCCTTGGTAATGATAAAATGAATTATTGGCACCTTGTTCTAGTGTTCCCATGTCTTTGAAACACCATCTGTTGAATAGCCACCTCAAGCCCTTAATATGTGTGGTCTTAATGTGTAATGTGCAGATTACTTCCATTCCTGGAACATTCTAGCTACCCCTTTCCCACCCTCCATCCATGGCCCACCCTAACCTGTGTCCCTTCCCCAAATGTTGTTCTTTGGATCCAAGGCCTGACAAGGACCTGCCAAACATCAGCTCAGTCAGATCCCCCAGGCTGACAAGACAATCCATCTTCACCTTCTGCAGAGTAACTTTACACCAGGCTCTGTCATCAGCCCCCTCCTTCCTCTGCCAAGGAGAACTGAAATATACCTATTAAAAACTGCGGTGATGTAAAAAAAATGTATCTTCATCCTAGACATAGTCAAACAGGATTTTGGTTAGTCTGGTGTTACAGGTAGCCTAGTGGTTAAGGGACGTTGGGCCAGTAACCGAAAAGTCACTGGTTCAAATCCCCAAGCCGACTAGGTGAAAAATCTGTTGATGTGCCCTTGAGCAAGACACTTAAGCCCAATTGCTCCTATAAATCGCTCTGGAAAAGAGTGTTGGCTAAATGTAAAATGACGGGGCAGGCCCATCATTCTACTGCAACAGCAACATGTACAAATACTACCACTGAAACCCTCCCTCGTCCTCTTCGTCCCTCCTTGCTACTTCTACCACAACTAATAACTATAACTGTATGATAGTAATGAAGAAGGGATGTAATAATTTAATCCAGTATATTTAGAGGGCAAACCGTGAGGTCCTGAATGTTCACACAGTGCCGCAGTGTCAGGTTTGCCGCACTAACAGGATTAAGCACCAGGAGTTGATATCTTTTACGCCCGCTGCCAGGCACAGAACTGGAAATAATGGGATCAGTTCTCCATTACTTTATAATGGAAGAAACCACCTCTTCCCACATTAGCTCTCAGTGTGAGGCTCCACTGCACGAGTAGGCCCACAGTCGCATTGGAACACACACAGGAATAAATTGTCAACAAGCGATGACAACACGGATAAATAGACATGGAAACAACAAGCAGTGTCCAGAGGGGAGTATATCACGCGAGCGAGCGCCAGATATTTTACCAAACACACGGCCACAGAAAGGGTAAAGTTTCATGGAGGAGGAGCTGTCAATTACCTGGCTGACCGACCAACCAATGGCAGGCAGCCTTACAGCACAGGTGTCATGTAATTGGTCCATATTGTGATGAAAAGGAAACAATATGAACTACTTGTAAGATTTATTCAGTGATGTCTCTTGTCATGTCATAATTAGAGGGATTCTCCCTCCAACTAGATATTTTTCATCTGCTGCAGTTAAAAGGGAGCAGCGGCTACCTGCGTGGCAGATGATGTAAAAGAGGGTATAGGAACATGAAGGGTTATAGTGAGATATGCTTTAAGGCGTTATCAAAGCCAGGAGGATGGATGGTGATGCCGCAGTGCTCAGAAGAGATTTTTCTGGATGGCAAGAGCATTCTTTGATTGTCAAATTACAGCCTTAGTCACAAAAAGGAGAACAGTATACATTAAATATGTCATAATGTCTAAGGACAGAAGGAGGATTAAGACTAATCCTTAGGGTCATATTCCACCCCATAGAGTGAGCATTTCGCGCATATAGCATTTGCAATTTATCAATGGTGACAATGCATGTGCACCAACTGTCACTGATTATAGTTGTGTTGACTGTACCTAGACATAACCACACCAAAGCATAGATCAAATGAGGATTTTTGTATTTTGAAAGATCAACTATTTTGTGTGTTTTCTATGTATGTGTGTTTTCATATTTGGTTATCCTTGGAGAGACTATCATACTTCTTATCAAGGCTCAGGAGAAGACCCAGATGCAGACAGTTTCGAAGTAACAAAGGTTTATTACAAAAACAGGGGGCAGGCAAAATACAGGTGAAGGGCATGTAGAGGTCAGTAATCCAGATCAGGGCAGGCAGAAAGGTCAAAACCTAGAAAACAGGAACTAGAGCAGAACAGGAGTACGGGGAAAAAAGGTGGATAGTCTTGATGAGACAAGACGAACTGTCAACAAACAAACATTGAATACAGGTATAAATACACAAGCACAAAGACAGGTGAAACAGATCAGGGTGTGACACTCTTTACCATAAAATGAATGGTCGTCAATGGCAACATTCCGACCTGTTTAGAGGGGACATCACAATTACTGGAAGGGAAACGATCCCTCTAACCTCTCTATCAATATTGAATGTGTCTCTGTCTCAGTTTGGCAACCCTTTAAGGCCAATGTTGCATTTTTGCAACACTTACAAAACTACCTCTCACTCAGAATGTTTGTTACTAAATCTTAATATAAAATAAAATATTACAAGTAATTTACCTGCATGGATGGCCTATATGCTTGTTTAGGTGACCAGTGTGGTTTCAGATAAGTGTACAGGTTTGTAATATTTCAGAGGCTAATGATTCCACAATAATCATACTAACAACAGATACTACTGAGAGAAACATAAAGGTGCTAAGTAGATGCACTATGTATGGTCTTTGACATGACTTTTGAGTTTAAGACCTGTACAGGAGGCAATAAAATGATGCAAAACTTGTCATACCGGCTGTATTTCTGCCTGCTTGAACGCCACTAGCTCAGATACACATGAAAACATTTAATGACCCCTGGAATTGCTAGAACATCGTTCAGAGATGCACAAAATCGATAAAACATATATATTTTTTATTTAACCGCTTGAGATGGGAAAATATATGCTTGACATGACAGAAATTAAAAAAAAAAATATATATATATATATAATTCACCAAGCTACACTACCCAAAAGGCACTCATTTCATGGAATGACCCTCCTCTTATCACAGGCAGGATTCGATGTGACTCATTGTAATTTCTGTCACCATGGTCTTGCAGCCTTTGGACAAACATGGGGAAATCAGATGGCCAGTGGGACTGGTAATTAAATATCTGCTTGAGAGAAACACTGCTTTATTACTCTGTTATACATGAAAGGAGCAGAGCGCTCTTAGAAGCCCTTCATCAAAGCAGACATCGTCGCCTCATATCCCTCCTGTTTTCATTCCCATTCACTCACATTAATTGCTGTTTATTTAGCTTTTCCCCTTGAAAATGAAATGGCAGCCACTGTAGGTTGGAATCAGGTAGGAATAATGTGTTGGCTTCTTTTTCAGCATTCATCCCCATAATAACATGGGGTAACACTTAGTACTGATATTCTTCAGATACGTTAGCTGTGCTTGATTGATCTTGCCTGGCATGATGGAACCAATAAAATAATCCCCAAAGTACACTTTTCACCCATCTGGACTGGAACTGCAGGCAACAATTGGTTTTCCCTAAATATTAATGACCCCCCTCTCTCCCCCTCTTATGCCATGTAAGGGGTCCTAATTACACTGTAACAAGTATTGCAGTTAATTGCAACAACTCATAGTTAGTGTAATAACAACATGTAACTGGTAGTAATAGCAGTCTGTAATTACACACGTGTAATAATGATGCTTGCTAGCATGCTTGTTACAAATGGGCAGGTTTCCACTAAATTCACCAACTTATTTTTTTGCTTCTTCTCAAGTGCATCCGATTCATTAACAACTGTGACAAAGGTTGGGATCCCTTGTGGATGTGCTGGATGTCTGATAGATTGTAGCCTGTGCTCAATAGGCTCTAATTACTTAACCATGAATGTGCACTGTTCAAAATATATCTCCAGTCAACATTGTTGCTAGCACGTGCCCCCAAAATAAAGCGTACCATCTGGGTTAACTTGGATGAGCTTATTAAAACAGATCTAATACAAGTGTCATCCCAGTTGAGCAATAAGACATTATTTCAGAGCATAGTACATGTAATATTTGCTTAAGTACAATGTAATTACTAGTTGTTAAGCAAGATGTAACCAGTTAAAATTAAGTGTAACTTGTAGAGTACTTACTTTTAACTAATGTGTACTTATACAGTACATTGATGTCTTGAGATTTTGCTTCAATGTATCCACATCATTTTCTATCCTCATGATGCCATCTATTTTGTGAAGTGCACCAGTCCCTCCTGCAGCAAAGCACCACCACAACATGATGCTGCCACCCCGGTGCTTCACGGTTGGGATGGTGTTCTTCGGCTTGCAAGCTTCCCCATTTTTCCTACAAACATAACGATGGTCATTATGGCCAAACAGTTCTATTTTTGTTTCATCAGACCAGAGGACATTTCTCCAAAAAGTACATGTGCAGTTGCAAACCGTAGTCTGGCATTTTTATGGCGGTTTTGGAGCAGTGTCTTCTTCCTTGCTGAGCGGCCTTTCAGGTTATGTCGATATAGGACTCGTTTTACTCTGGATATAGGTATCCGTTTCCTCCAGCATCTTCACAAGGTCCTTTGCTGTTGTTCTGGGATTGATTTGCACTTTTCACACCAAAGTACGTTCATCTCTAGGAGACAGAACGCGTCTCCTTCCTGAGTGGTATGACTGCTGCGTGGTCCCATGGTGTTTATACTTGCGTACTATTGTTTGTACAGATGAACGTGGTACCTTCAGCCGTTTGGAAATTGCTCCGAAGGATAAACCGGACTTGTGGAGGTCTACAAGAGGTCTTGGCTGATTTCTTTTGATTTTCCCATGATGTCGAGCAAAGAGGCACTGAGTTTGAAGGTAGGCCTTGAAATACATCCACAGGTACACCTCTAATTGACTCAAATTATGTCAATTAGCCTATCAGAAGCTTCTAAAGCCATGATTTTTCTGGAATTTTCCAAGCTGTTTAAAGGCACAGTCAACTTAGTGTATGTAAACTTCTGACCCACCTGAATTGTGATATAGTGAATTATAAGTGAAATAATCTGTCTGAAAACAATTGTTGGATGAATTACTTGTGTCATGCACAAAGTAGACGTCCTAACCGACTTGCCAAAACTATAGTTTGTTAACATGAAATCTGTGGAGTGGTTGAAAAATTAGTTTTATTGACTTCAACCTAAGTGTATGTAAACTTCTGACTACAACTGTATTTATCTTTTTTTTACCATGTCTGTTCTCTTGATTTGTGCTGTTCTGTAGTTTCGACCCAATGATTTGTCTGACAAACAAATAACTTTGTGTGCTGCAGGCCCAGGCATTGATCAAAGCTGGCGAGACATTCAATGACGTCATCTTCACAGACGAATCAACCGTGGCCCTTGAGCTACAAAAAAAAAGGAAGAAGATAAAGCAAGCCAAGTCCCAAGCATCCCCTCAAACTCCATGTGTGGGGGGGGCAATTTCTCACCAGGGACCAGGCCCATATTTGATTTTTGATGGTAACCTTAGCTATTTACAAAGCAAAAGGAACATAAAATATTGTAGCCTACACTTCTCGGACTGCTAAGTGTTCCACAATAATTCACTGTTGCCTCCTTATTTACGTATCATGGCTCGAGATTTCTTTGAGGAAGATATCATCAAGAGATATGCTGGACCCTATGTCAGAGAGGTGTTTCTGGGACCACATCGTTTCTTTCAAGGTAGGATTATAGCAATATGTTGTTATGTTTAGGCCTATTTACATGTATATTTCTAGTAGTGTAAATGAGGGCATAAACTGGGTCAAGATGCCAGCAGAGTAAGTAGACCTTTATGTACTTAAATAAAAGGTTAAATAAAAATACATAAGTGTTGTAGGCATTTTATTTAACAGCACATTACTCAACACTAGTGAGACTCGTGTCGCTTACGGTAGGCCTATAGTATATCAAAACATTTTTGTTAATCTCTACATGTAGGTCTCCTGATTTAAACCCGATCTAACTTGTTTGGCATCAACTGAAAACATTCATCCATAACTCTGCCAAGCCTGCAAGCAAAGATGAACTGGTGAAGGCCATCAAGACGTTTTGGCTCGAAAAACTGACGATTCAACAATGCAACAAATACATTGATAATCTCAGCAAGGTGTTACCCGTGTTCGTGGAGCTGGGGGGAAGTGCAACTAAAATGTAGCTGGGATGTACAGCAGCTGAATTAAACATCTGCATTTTGAAAGAATATTTGTTCATGTGGATGAACAAATACTGTAGAGTATATGCTTTATCCGCCATTTTGCGGTTGCATGATGTCCATGTCATTGGATAACAGATTGGCTCTTGGAACTCATTAAGAGGCGGCTTTGATCGTCAATATAAACATTAATTCAGAATGTTAAACCCATATGTAGGTAGGTAGGTAGGTAGGTAGGTAGGTAGGTAGGTAGGTAGGTAGGTAGGTAGGTAGGTAGGTAGGTAGGTAGGTAGGTAGGTAGGTAGGTAGGTAGGTTATAATATTCCATGCCTTCTGTGAACATTAAAAAGTCCTAAAGTTATGGGTGGAGTTAGAATTTTGGCTGTCAGAAGTATTAGTTAGAAGTATTGTATGTGTAGGTGCTGAGGCTATATGACTGCGCCATCAATTATTTAGCAGACATCACTTGCTGCTCAGTCAACACATATTTTAAGAACATCATTGAACATTTTAGTTTCTCTAATAATAAAAACCTTAGTGTAAAAACAGTTTAGTAAGTGATGTGCTACAGTCCAGTTACAGCTTAAAGTAGAAACCAAAAATTGTATTTTTTTTGGTGTGTGTGTGTGTGCAAGGACAGAGGAATAGCAATTCTTACACTATTGTTTCTAAATTCAATCACCTTCTTCATACTCACCATTCTGTTCATTGAAATTCAATTTTTAAGTTGTACACAATTATCAGGGGGACCACTTCTAGCTCATCGTGAGCACCACTTTCAAAACTACTAGCTGAAACTATACAAATGTATGAGAGTGCATCTTTAAGTAATAATACTTTAAAGTACAACTTAAGTCGTTTTTTTGGGGTATCTGTACTTTATTACTTTTACTCCACTACCGGTTTCTATATGACCCACCCATCGGTCACAGCTGGTGCCCTTATGAAGGACACTGAATTCACCATCTTGAATAATCTATTTCTGGGCAACATCAAACAGCTAAGAAGGCAAGGAAATTATATCACAAACAGCCACCCTCCCATCACCGATAAGAACATGGCCCTACTCCAAAACACCCAGGCTCTGAATACCAGTACACCAAGGGGGTCTGGTCCAGAAAGTGTGGTTCGACCTCCAGTTACATTTGGGTCGAAGAGGAAAAGAGGGGATCAGACAACTAAAGCCCAACTCATTCCTCGTAAAAACAGATGAGAACGGTCTAAGGTATGTTGTTCATAGCCTGTTTGTGTTATTTCTAACAATGCATTCACTCTCTGATATGTCACTCTTGCATGTAACGAGGCCACAAAGAATCATCTGGACCCAAGGGAGAGGGGCAGGTAGTCCTAGAGGGGATTCATGTTCGAGCAGCCAGGGAACCCACTATGCAAGGTGGTATCACTGGAGAAATATATATTGAAATGCCCGGAGAACGCCCTTGCATTTTCTCTCCACCCAAGGAGTGTATCAGGGACTCGATCTGGTACACGTCAGAGCCGATGGGTGTGAACTATCTGGCAGCACTTCCACCCAAAATCTGCAGGGCAGTGGGAACAACCACATACACGAATCACAGCAGAGAATGTATGGTTTATTTATTAAAATCAGCTCCAATGAATGCCATGGATTGTTTTTATTTTATTTTGTCTGAACAGTGTCCTGACAAGAAAGTCACGCATCATAAGCTTGTTATGGATGTATCCAAATTAATCTAACTAGAAAACAGCTTAAACAAATGCAATGCACTACTTTGCTGTTATTCTGGCAGCACTTTTTGACGTGACTGTAAATTAGCCGTAGTTGGCTAGCTAGCAAGCAAGGGATAAGAACGTTGTCAGTTTGGAACATTTAGAAGGAACGACTGGGTCGCGTCCATAGATACAGAACAAAAAGACTGAACGACTGGGTCGCGTCCATAGATACAGAACATAAAGACTGAACGTCGCATCGACTTTGTCTCGGGCCTAACAACACTCGTGCCAATATATCCAACGAATACCGCCTTCTCGGGCAAAATCACTTAAATGTTTACTTTTACTCAAGTATGACAATTGGGTACTTTTTCCACCACTGGCTATCGATACACTATAATTACAAGATAAGTCATTGTAACTAGCCAAATACTGTGTAAACACCAAGTAATTACACTGTACTTATGTAAATATTATATGTACTCTGATGTACTAGTGTATTTGTTCTTCCACTTGGATCGCACTTCCAGTAGCTTTAAAATGAGGGCCAGGTTGTCAAGATGTGTAATGTACTGTATAAGTACACATTAGTTAAAAGTAAGTACCTGTCAAGATACACTTAATTTAACTAGCTAAAATCCTGTGTAACAATTAGTAATTACATTGTACTTAGGCAAACATTACATGTGCTTTGAAATAGTGTCTCATTCTTCATCTGGGATGACACTCATTAAATCTGTTTTTGGAAGCTCCAAGTTAACTCAGTTTATTTTGGGGGCAAGTGCTAGCAACAACGTTGAATGGAGATATATTAAAACAGTGCACATGTATTGTTAAGTAATTAGAGCCTATTGAGCATAGGCTATAATCTCTCAGACACCCAGTGTGTCCACAAGGGATCCCAACCTTTGTCACAGTTGTTAATGAATTGGATGCAGCTGAGAAGAAGCGAAACACTATGTTAATGAATTTAGTAGAAACCTGCTCATTTGTAACAAGCATGGTAATATTGATGGAAAGGCCAATTGTTTGATTGAACCTTCCAGCAGTGCCAGTCCAGATGAGAGAAATTTGTACTTTGGGGATTGTTTAATTGGTTCCATTATGCCAGGCAAGATCAATCAAGCAAGCTAACATATCTGAAGAATATCAGTATTATTTGAACCCAGGTGGGATGTGAAGAGGTCTGTGTATGCTGCCCCTGAGCATCTGGTGTGAACTCCACCATGTTTACAGCACTGTCCGTATGTTACAGCCATTTGTAAAGATCTCATTTTAGGATCTCATTTGCCTTTCTGAGTACCATGTCTTGGTTTGTAAGAATATTTCTAGCCCTGTGTTATCAGAGCTCTAACCACCCCTTCCGCCATTCTCAGAAAGTATGTGGATGCTAATAGTCAAATACAGTACATACATACAT
Organism: Thymallus thymallus; assembly: GCA_023634145.1. Lineage (NCBI taxonomy): Eukaryota > Metazoa > Chordata > Actinopteri > Salmoniformes > Salmonidae > Thymallus > Thymallus thymallus. Next base: position 37,864,917 of record CM042414.1, on the reverse strand, counting down.
ACATACATACATACATACATACATACATACATACATACATACATACATACATACATACATACATACATACATACATACATACATACATACATACATACATACATACATACATACATACATACATACATACAATACCAGTCAAAAGTTTGAACACACCTACTCATTCAAGGGTTTTTCTTTATTTTTACTATTTTTTACATTGTAGAATAATAGTGAAGACATCACAACTATGAAATAACACACATGGAATCATGTAGTAACCAAAAAAAGTTTTATATGTTATATTTTAGTTTCTTCAAAGTAGCCACCCTTTACCTTGATGACAGCTTTTCACACTCTTGGCATTCCCTCAACCAGCTTCATGAGGAACACTTTTCTAACAGTCTTGTTGGCTGATTTTCCTTCACTCCGCGGTCCAACTCATCCCAAACCATCTCAATTGGGTTGAGGTCGGGTGATTGTGGAATCATGCAGCACTCCATCACTCTCCTTCTTGGTCAAATAGCCCTTACACAGCCTGGAGGTGTGTTGGGTCATTGTCCTGTTGAAAAACAAATGATAGTCCCACTAAGCGCAAACAGATGGTATGGCGTATCGCTACAGGATGCTGTGCCTTGAATTCTAAATAAATTACAGTGTCACCAGCAAAGCACCCCTACACCATCACACCTCCTCCATGCTTCACGGTGGGAACCACACATGCGGAGAGCATCTGTTCACCTACTCTGCGTCTCAAAAAGACACAGCGGTTGGAACCAAAAATCTAAAGTTTTGACTAAACAGACCAAAGGACAGATTTTCACCGGTCTAATGTCCATTGCTCGTGTTTCTTGGCCCAATCAAGTCTCTTCTTCTCATTGCTGTCCTTTAGTAATGGTTTCTTTGCAGCAATTAGACCATGAAGGCCTGATTCACACAGTCTTGTCTGAACAGTTGATGTTGAGATGTGTCTGTTACTTGAACTCTGTGAACTCTAACGAAACTTTCCTGTGGTGGTCCTCATGATAGCTAGTTTCATCATAGCGCTTGATGGTTTTTGTGACTGCACTTGAAGAAACTTTTCTCATTTCTCTTTGCTTTTTTGAGCTGTTCTTGCCATAATATGGACTTGGTATTTTACCAAATAGGGATATCTTCACCAATACCGCATTAAGAAGAAAATCAATTCCACAAATTAACAAGACACACCTGTTCATTTAAATGCATTCCAGGTGACTACCTCAGGACTTTATCCTGCAAACTGTTTCAAATGTCCGAACTGAATTTGGTAAAACGGCTTTTATGTACTCTGCGCCATCGGCTTGGAACACCTTACAACATACTTTTAAACTAGAAGAACTTGTCCCGATTTGGTGTTTTTAAATCATTGATGAAGGATTTTGAGTCTGATTCCTTGATATTCAGGTATTTTGTGGTGGGAAACTGAGCGGGTCAACAACCCAAAGATAGACGAGCTAGATTTTCTTTTACAATTTCATATTTTTTTGTGAAGCTGGCATTCAATTCCCACTCCATTGTACACAACAAGCTTCCAAATAAAATAAAATAAAATGAATTTGTATTGTTCACATACACGTGTTTAGCAGATGTTATTGCAGGTGAAGCGAAATGCTTGTGCTTCCTCAATGTTTTTAATTTGCTGTGATTTTGTTATACTCCTATGGTTAGGAGATGTTATTAGGAGAGTAGCACTATCTAACAGTTTCACAGTATAACACACATAAATCTAAGTAAGAAAGGATTGAGAATATATTCATATGCCAGGGCGGCATTGGACTAAGATACAGTGGAATAGTAAGCTTTAAAGTATACAATATACACATAAGATATTGGTGATACAGTATGTAAACACGATTAGGTGACTAAGATACCGAGAATAGTATAGCGTACAGTTAGACATTTGAGATGAGTAGTGACTTGAGTAATGACTTGGTGCTGCCTATCTTGGCCAGGATGTAACGAATGCCCTGCGTAGAGCTGCGGGACCTCCTCCTCCTCTCCGGCGCTCCCCCTCGCCGGTGTTCTAACCGGCGGTCGTGGGACGATGGCAGCAACACCCTTATCATCCACACCTGTTTTGTGTTTGCTCATTATGTTCTCCTTAAGTTCTGTGTGTATGTTTTACCCCTCACAGGTTATTGCTTTCGCTTGGTTTGCTGTCCGTGTGTTGCTGTTCGTTGTCATTAAAGAGCCTTTTTGTTTTAGTTTTTTTGCTATTTTTCACCTCCTTTTTCGCCATCACCACTTGCAACATCACACAGGATGCTCTTGAAAAAGAGATTTCAATTCTCAATGAGCCCTTCCTTTATTTTTATTTATTTATTTCACCTTTATTATAACCAGGTAGGCCAGTTGAGAACAAGTTCTCATTTACAACTGCGACCTGGCCAAGACAAAGCAAAGCAGTGCGATAAAAACAACAACATGGGATAAACAAAAGCACAGTCAATAACACAATAGAAAATCTATGTACAGTGTGCAAATGTAGTAAGATTAGGAAGGTAAGGCAATAAATAGGCCGTAGTGGCGAAATAATTACAAATTAGCATTAACACTGGAGTGATAGATGTGCAAATAGAAGATACTGGGGTGCAAATGAGCAAAAATAATAATATGGGGATGAGGTAGTAGGGTAGGCTATTTACAGATGGGTTGCATACAGGTGCAGTGATCGGAAAGCTGGTCTGACAGCTGATGCTTAAAGTTATTGAGGGAGATGGTAGTCTCCAGCTTCAATGATTTTTGCAATTCGTTCCAGTCATTGGCATAAGAGAACTGGAAGGTGTTGGCTTTGGGGATGACCAGTGAAATATACCTGCTGGAGCGCATGCTACGAGTGGGTGTTGCTATGGTGACCAGCGAGCTGAGATAAGGCAGGGTTTTACCTAGTAAAGACTTATAGATGACCTGGAGCCAGTGGGTTTGGCGTCAAATATGTAGTGAGGGCCAGCCAACGAGAGCGTACAGGTCGCAGTGGTGGGTAGTATATGGGGCTTTGGTAACAAAACGGATGGCACTGTGATAGACTACATCCAATTTGCTGAGTAGAGTGTTGGAGGCTATTTTGTAAATGACATCGCCGAAGTCAAGGATCGGTATGATAGTCAGTTTTACGAGGGCATGTTTGGCAGCACGAGTGAAGGAGGCATTGTTGTGAAATAGGAAGCCAATTCTAGATTTAATATTGGATTGGAAATGCTTAATGTGAGTCTGGAAGGAGAGTTTACAGTCTAACCAGACGCCTAGGTATTTGTAGGTGTCCACGTATTCTAAGGCAGACCCATTGAGAGTAGTGATGATCTGCCACCTTGATTTCAGCAAATTGCCATACACAGGAGAGGAGAGAGGTAGTTGGGGGGGGGCATGGGAGTAGGAGCCTCCCCTGTCCCCATGACGATGCGGTGCCTGCTGGGCCATGGTTTAGCACAGAGCCTTATTTCTGATTGGACCTGAGAGTTCTGGGTTTATTGCAAACAACGGGAGTGTAAGCATGCCAGCCCACACTGAATGTAAAACAAGGGACCCATGGGATGTGAATTTTGAATGGTTTGGAACACACACGTCTTAATGTTTTTTGCTGATTTTTATACACATTTAATGAATATACATTTTTTGTATATAGTTAATCAAATTTTACACTCATTTATTCTGGGTGGGAAATCTCTTGTTTATTCTGTTTGGAAAAGCTGCATGACGTATTTGAACATTGCTAACGGGAGATGATGAAAAAAGAGAAGAATTCATGAGGACAAGCACAGTCCGAATGACAGATATTTTGGAGGAAAAAATAAAACGATCGAGATGATTATACACTGCAGAAAATATTCAGACCCCTTGACTTTACAGCCTTGTTCTAAAACTTATTAAATATTTTATTTCCCTCCTCAATCTACACACAATACCCGATAATGACAAAGCAAAAAAAAAAACTACATTTATTAAAAACAAAAAACAGAAATACCTTATTTACATAAGTATTCAGACCCTTTGCTATTACCCCTTTTCCACCAAAAAAGAAATGGTTCGGAACTGGTGCTGGTTCAAAGTTGGTTCAACTTGCGAACCTTCTCAGAACCTGTTTGTTTTTCCACTGACTAGAGAGCCCAGCGAACGACGTCGTTACGTCACTGTGTACGTCACCATACGTCTTAGCTTTCCCAGAAACGCTAGCGCCAACTTCAAGCATAACAATTACAATGGCGGTCTACATCGTCTTTCTGCAAATGTTTCTCCTGGCTTTGCGATCCTATATTGGGGTCAGAAGAAGACGTTTAGAACACATCTACTAGTGCTGTGTTTTTAGCAATGGCGGTCACAACCTTTCCCGTCGTATTGTTGGTCACAATAACCCGCCCACAGCCCCCGACGTAAGCATGACGTGGTAAAAGAACGGTTCTAGTCCAGCAAAGTGTTGGTGCCGCTTTGGAACCAATTTTCCTGGTCGAGAACCGGTTCTTTGGCTGTCGAAACACAAAGAACTGGTTCGCGAGTAGGCACCGGCTCCGAACCGGCTCTCAAAATGCTTTGGTGGAAAAGGGGTATATGAGACTTGAAATTGAGCTCAGATGCATCCTGTTTCCATTGATCATCCTTAAGATGTTTCTTCAACTTGATTGGAGTACAAATGTGGTAAATTCAATTGATTGGATGTGATTTGGAAAGGCTCACACCTGTCTGTATAAGATCCCATAGTTGACAGTGCATGTCAGAGCAAAAACCAAGCTCTTCATCATTCTTAAATGGAAGAAGTTTGGAACCACCAAGACTCTTCCTAGAGCTGGCCACCCGGGGGAGAAGGGCCTCTGACAGAGCTCCTCTGTGGAGATGGGAGAACTCTCCAGAAGGAAAACCATCTCTGCAGCACCCCACCAATTAGGCCTTTATGGTAGAGTAGCCAGACAGAAGCCACTCCTCAGTAAAAGGCAGATGGTCTCTGGTCTGATGAAACCAAGATTTAACTTTTTGTCCTGAATGACAAGCGTCACATCTGGAGGAAACCTGGCACCATGCCTACGGTAAAGCATAGTGGTAGCAGCATCATGCTGTGCGGATATTTTTCAGTGGCAGGGACTGGGAGACTAGTCAGGATCGAGGCAAAGATGAATGGAGCAATGTGCATAGAGATCCTTGATAAAAACCGAGCACTCAGGACCTCAGACTGGGGTGAAGGTTCATCTTCCAACAGGACAACGACCCTAAGCACACAGCCAAGACAACGCAGGAGTGGCTTTGGGACAAGTCTCTGAATGTCCTTGAGTGGCCCAGCTAGAGCCCAGACTTGAACCCGATCTAACATCTCTGAAGAAAATAAAATGTGCAGCAACGCTCCCCATCTAACCTGACAGAGCTCTGTGTGTAGATCGATGAGGGGAAAAAAATATATCGATTTTCAAATATTGCCATAGATTTTCAAGCAGATTTAGGTCAAAACTGTAACTTGGCCACTCAGGAACATTCACTGTCTTCTTGGTAAGCAACTCATACCACGATGCAGCAGTTAGTCAGTGATATGTTGTGTTGGATTTGCCCCCAAACATAAGGTTGGCATTTAGGCCAAAACCTTTATTTTTTGCAGTATTACTTTAGTGCCTTGTTGAATACAATATCTATGTTTTGGAATATTTTTATTCTGTATATTTGTATTATTATTTTCACTCTGTCATTTAAATAATTATTGTAGAGTCACTACAATGTTCTCAGTTTTCTCCCATCACAGGCATAACTGTTTTACAATCACCAATGGCCTCATGTTATCATCCCTGAGCAGTTTCCTGTCCTGCAGCTCAATTCAGAAAGATTACTATATATTTGATGTGTCTGGGGGGTTTAATACATAATCCAAAGCATAATTATTAACTTGAACATGCTTAAAGAGATATTGATTTGATAGTGTTATCGATCCACCAATCGCTGCCCTTTTATGACACTTTTGAAAGGCCCCCTGTTCTTTGTAGTAGAGTCTGTGCTTGAAATTCAATTCTTGACTGAGGGACCTTACAGATGTTGTATGTATGGGGGACAGAGGAAGGGTTAGTCATAAATTGTTTTGATTTCAAGCCCTATTATTTCACACAGAGTCCATGTAACATATTCTGTGATTTGTTAAACCACAATTTAGGCTTGCCTTAACAAAGAGGCTGAATACTTATGCAAATACTATATTTTTGTTGTCTAATTTGTATTAATATTATTATTTATTTACTTTGACATTACAGAGTATTGAGTTCATTGTGGCCAACAAATTACAATTAAATACATGTTAATCACACTTTAACACAAACAAATAAATACAAGGGGTATAAATACTTTTGCAAGGCACTGCATACATAGTGTACTTGATCACTCACAAGCAGATTTTCCAAAACAAAATCAATGCTTAAACTTAAAAACATCTCCAAGTGTATTTTGAATGAATATACTAAATTACAATTAAAGCGTTTGAAATTACAGTACAGATTTAATGATTGTGTTTAAGTCTAATTATAGTGAACATAATGTATACTTAAAGACTGAAAAAGAGTATAGAAGGTTGATGATTGTATATTTATAGTATACCAAAAGACTGAAAAAACAATTATTTTAAAGTACACTTTTAATAAGTCTATTGAAGTGTGATGATAGCACATTTATAGTACAATAAAATACTGAAAAAACAATGAATATAAAGTACACTTAATAAGTGTGTTGAAGTGTAATGATATATTTATAGTATACTTAAGATATCTCGTATTTGAAGTGTTATTGTAATTTTTTGTAGATTTAAGTATACTTTAGTATACTTGTAATATGTTAAAATATAGTAATTTGTTTAGCTTGGGAGGGAGCTCAAGTATTGAAAACACGTTTGCTATTAATTCTGACCACTATCTTTTAGAGATTTTTAAGCTTTTTTTTTTTTTTTTTTGCATACAATATAGCTCAGTATTTGTATTATTTATTTTATACAGTCTTTCTTATCTTCATCAAGGGTGCCTATAATTATGGACCTGACTGTATATACTTGGACATGGTGCACTCACAATCTACAGGTGTACTGGAATGTTGGCTAATCGCTATAGTTTATCCCTCTAGTTATTCCTCTCATCTGAACTTCTATGAGAGACACAATCCCATGGCCATTGCGTCGATGGATCTAGCTAGGTCTAATATTAATATACTATTAAGGATGTTGTTATCAATAGATCCAGTGTGCTCGCCACCCCTGCTTCTATACTGTTATAAGTGAGAGCCATATATGAAGGATTGTCTGTCTGTCTCGCTGAGCCCTACTGACTGCAGGAGAAAGGCTTTTTTTTCTGTCTGCAGGCGGTTGGCTGTTGCCTGTAGGCCACCCATCCACACGACAACCTTGACACTAATGAGTCAATGAGCACGGTAATTGAATGGTTTTCTCATTTCCTGGCTAAAATTGCAGCAAGGGGTGGGGGGTTGGAGAGAGAGATACCAAAGGGGGACAGAGCTCATATCGAACCTGTTAAAAAATAGGTTCAGCTCATTGGCTCTGGGACCAACCCTTTACATGTTCTGTTTATATTTTTGTTCAGTGTATAATTTAACAGTAAATAGCTTTAAAAAAGTGTTATATTATCAGCTATGTATAGTGTTTTAGTAATTAGCAAATAGTTGTATTATGAATAGTAGGGCAAGATAAATAAACAGATAAGTATTGGTGGTATTCATAATGTTGTTGGTGTTCCACTAGTTGTCCTGTTCTCATGGCAACGGGCCACACGTCTTGTTGCTGTGGTTGCACACTGCAGAATTTCGCCTAAAAGATATAGGAATTTACCAATGTTTGAATTGTTTTCAAATTCTTTGTCAGTCTATGCGATCTGAGGGATGTACGTATCTCGAATCTGGTTATACTGTACATCTGGCAGGTTAGGAAGTGCAGCTCAGTTCCCACCTCATTTTGTGGGCAGTGGCCACATAGCCTGTCACAGGTCTGCCTCTCTCGTTAGCAAGGCTATGCTCACTGAGTCTGTACATAGTCAAATGCATTTAATTGAATAATTTCCCCTATATGCATTTTACAGTGAATAAAGGTGTAATCATGGAAGAGAGGACGTCTAGATGTCTAGCCTGTCAGAAAATGTGCTATTTTCAATTACCCTCATATATTCTGCAGTTGGTGTAGTCATCTTGGATTCTTACTTTCCATCCATTGGTTGGTTTATATAGTATACGTATTCAATTTGTATTCTAAGCCAAACCAATTGTAGCGGGACAGTGTAGTGAATGGCAAATTAAACGAGTGAACCAAGCCAGGATTGACTTGAAGACGATTACTGATTGTAACATTTTTGACCATGAATCAAACATCTGTGCTGATTCGTTTGTTGTGTTTTCCTGGCTTCTCACAAAAAACATGGACAACAACAACCACAACAACAACAATGCAACATTTCTGGTCAATATGTGCTAAACACTTGTCATACGGTGCTTTGTTGTCATCAAAACATTTGTCAACTGTGCTTATCTATTGGGTAAATTGTGACCCTCAGCATATTCGCTCGTTATGAAAATGCATTATCGGCAGTCCTGATTCATTAAGAGACGCAACTAATTGTTTTCCTTTGCGCAGCAACATGAAGGATGGTGAGGGGAAAAAAAAGCATTTATCAAACTTCAACTTAGCAGGAAGCACAGAGAGAAAAAAACATAGATTTATTAGTCCTAATCCGTGTTGGACTGCACATTTCTCTCCACTCCAGTGTTTGCAGATAATTTCCTGGTTGTTTACATGAGGAAAATGATTTAAACACATTAACAGTATCTATTCCATTAAGGAACTTCATCGATGTTAAGTGAAATGTTATTAAGGGAAACTTTTATAAAAAAGCACCAAGCTGATGTGATATAGATTTTCCATTCAATTTACCATTGACATGTTCACCATTACTTAAAAGGTTGTAAATTATGTATTTCTTGATTTAGAATGGCACATCTTCATTGGCAAGCCTGTTCATGTGGGCTTTTTCAACCTGTTCACCAGTGTCACCTGCTTAGCCATTGTTGCCATTCTGAATTATGTTTATCATCTATTTTCCTGCAGTCACAAGAGTCAGTCCAACAATGTCATCCCTCAGGTAGGCCCTGCCATGTTGGATTAGCCTTCAGCCTGGAAAACAGGTGGAACAGATACACAACAATCACAACACATTCCAGATTAAAGTTTGCCTCTGAACTAGATCCAAATAAGAGGGTTAATTGAGTTCACCCTTGTTTGTTCATTCAGAAAATCTCTCACACTGGATACACAACCCTGAGAGGAATTGACAGGCGTTGATAAAAATAGGAAAATAAGTGGTGACTGAGAGTGGAGTTCACTAGAATCGTTGTAGAGTGCTGTGTGTTGGTGTATTTGTGTGCCTGATTATGTGTGTGTTTATGCTGCCTGTGTGTGTGTGTGCTTGCTCATGTATCACAAGTATGTGTATTTGCGGCGTAATTACACTAGTTTTAATGTAGATGGATCTGATCATCCAACAGAGCCTTTCTGACGTGTGTGTGTGTGTGTGTGTTTATGTGTGTGTGTGTGTGTGTGTGTGTGTGTGTGTGTGTGTGTGTGTGTGTGTGTGTGTGTGTGTGTGTGTGTGTGTGTGTGCGCTGACACTAATGTGGTGTGGCAGGGCCGTGATAGCCAGAATGGAAGGCCAGATTTCCCAGGGGTCTCTGTCACCTCCTGCTGTCAACAGCCCTACAGGCCCAGAGACGAACGGCCACAATGCAGGGGGTATGCCCCAGTGACTGGGCTCCAGCTCGACTAGAGACCTTGGACATGACAGGGGTGTACAGGAAGTAGTAACACACGTTGGAGGGCAGCATCCTCAAAACTAAGCCTGCAACAGACACAGATTTACAAGTCGAGCCCTTATTGCATAGTCTAGTCTAGTGTCGTTGTACTGTATTAATATTCTGGTGAAGTGTTCTTAGGGTATATTTGCAACCCTTCAAATGTATACTAAACAAAAATATAAACGCAACATGCAACAATTTGAAAGATTTTACTGAGTTACATTTCATATGAGGAAATCAGTCAATTGAAATACTCATTAGGTCCTAATTTATAGATTTCACATGACTGGGCAGGGATGCAGCCATGGGGAGCCAGATCCAGCCAATCACAAAAGCGCTTTATTACTGACATAAATATTCCTCAGCATCATCCTGGCTAAGGAGAAATGCTCACTAACAGGGATGTAAACAAATTTGTGCACAACATTTTAGAGAAATAAGCTTTTTGTGCGCATGGAACATTTCTGGGATCTTTTATTTAAGCTCATGAAACAAGGGATCAACACTTTACATGTTGCTTTTATATTTTTGTTCAGTGTAGATTGTTGGGCAATTTTTTGGCTACACCTAAAATACATGTGCAACGTTTTTGCTACCTAGGTCCTAAACTGATTAAATGTGTTTTGAAGACGACATAAACTACACCCTTGTTTTTAAAATACTGTTGGCACCCAGGGCTATGACTGAGGGTGTGTAAAGGAGAGTATTGATGAAGCATAAACTGTGGATTAAAGTCGACAAATTAGCAGTAAATGGGTCAGTGACGGAGTGAAGTGAGCCATGCATCCATTCTCTGGCCTGACTCTATGACTCAAGAGACTGTCAGACATGGGTAATGTTTTGACAAGGCATTAAACATCCTGGATGTCATTCCCATTAGATTGATGTACACATACAGAGGGCTATATTATATTATGTGCACGCCTATGTAATAACCATATGCTTTGGCTGCGGTATTCTCTGTTCCACTTTTGCATTATGAAGCCAAATAATTTTCTCAACATGCTTTATTCCGAATATCCAAAGTAATCATATGTATACAATGTTATGGATGGATTTCTAGCGTTCTGTAGGTGCTCCTCAGCGTGAATCAGCAGGAGGAAATTAGCAGAGAGTCCAATAGTGAAGCTGTTGATAACATTGATCTGCATAATAAACTGTTGATAACATTGATCTGCATAATAAACTGTTGATAACATATGATCTGCATAATAATCTGTTAACATCTGATCTGCAGAATAATCTGCTGACATCTGATCTGCATAATACTCTTCTGATAACATCTGATCTGCATAATAAACTGTTGATAACATCTGATCTGCATAATAAAAGGTTAACATCTGAGCTGCATAATAATCTGTTAACATCTGATCTGCATAATACTCTTCTGATAACATCTGATCTGCATAATAATCTGTTGATAACATCTGAGCTGCATAATAAGCCACCATATACATATCCTCATATTTCTCTCTCCATTCCCTCTCCCACCCACCCACCCACCCACCCACACACACTCTGACCATGAGGCCGCTTTCCCAGAGAGACAAACATTGCTGCTTGACTCATACTATTCATACATACTTCCTCTGAATGGGGTATGACACGGGATGGCTAATGACAAGTACACATCCTTGAGCTCAACTTTCCATACAGGCTAAAGAAATATGTCCTATGAATTTCAGTCCCCCATTTCCCTCAGTTGTATTCCTCTTCACTTTAGTAACTGCTGTATAAGCCTTTGGTTTGGAACCTATGAAATCAGAGATAAACATTTGCATCTGTAGCAGATGAAAGTTACACCTATCGTAACCACCTTGATTTCAAACTGGGTGAAAGTGTTCCTTTACACTGTTAGGTGAATCAGTATTATGGCTTCTAGCAAGGTATACTGTAGACATGTTGTAAAATATATTTTAAAAATGACTTAAACACCATAAACTTACAGTAGATGACATGGCACTGACAAATAATCATAGTTTTCAATTCAATTCTGTATCCGTATACGACACTTCCACATCTGTGGTGGCTGTTGGCTCATAAATAATTCATTTCAGCACTGACATACACATAGACCCAGCTTGACTTTGATTTATATTCTCTCTCTGCTCCCTTCAGTTTCAGGATCTCTGAGTGAGAGCCTTCATCCCCCATACGACCCTCTGTCAGTCAGAGTTTCAACATTTCATTCACGGCTAGAAAGTTATGTCCCAGTATTGGCCACAAGGTATGCCTTGAGATACCCTAGACCGTTCCAACTCTTATCTATCCATAATGATATTTCTTTGGCTACCAGATCTCTCCTTGAATCCCTTTAAATAGATACACCACCTGAGGCTCTATAAACGGTTGCATCCGTTTTTAGAGTTTTTTACGTTTTATTTATCAGGACATATAGTATATACTGAATATATAAGGGATAGTTGATTGGCTAAGGTCATTGTCTCTTCGCTGACCCAGTCAATCAGTAAACAGAACCAAGACATTTTAAGGAAGGTCCAATAAACCTCCTTTTTCTTCAGAAGAGGCGGGACTAACAATCACATTCTGTGCGATGCAGGAGAGATAACAGCGTGTTTAATAGAGTGCCATGGTAAAAAGCCTACAGAACAAAGACACAATAAAAAGAACTTCATAAAAGTTTGAAATTATGTGCCTTACCTGAAATCAGTGGAGTTTACTGGAGAACGGAAGAGAGACTTTGTGTAATACAGTGGAGGCTGGTGACGAAAAAGTGTTTTTCAAAAATTGTCAAAGATTATTTTAACCTTAAGCATTTAATAAAGACATTTATAGTATAATATTATGGGGAATGGGAATGAAAGGGCTACTTACACAGTGTTGGAAAGGGATTTTTAATTATAATTGTTTTATTAAACCTTTATTTAACTAGGCAAGTCAGATAAGAACAAATTCTTATTTACAATGAATGCCTACCCCGGCCAAACCCGGACGATGCTGGGCCAATTATTTGTCGCCCTATGGGACTCCCAATCATGGCCGGATGTAATACAGCCTGGATTCGAAACAGGCACTGTATTAACGCATCTTGCACTGAGATGCAGTGCCTTAGACCACTGTGCCAATCGGAATCACAGCAGTGATTGAATGAGGGTATGAGGCATGGGTTGAGGTGTTCAGAGGCTTGACCAGTGCAGGACAGGATTTAACTGGAAAGACAAAAAACAATAACACAACACACTACACAGTTAGACAAAAGAGCTAAGAATGAGTTAGTCCAAGCAAGGAGTAAAATCATTGATGTGTAATAATGTGATTGTGTTTGTGATTGACTCTACCTACAGTAATGAGAGAGCATTTATAGGGGTACTTACAGTGCTTGGAGGGGAAACATTAAATGTTCCAGTGGATGAGCGGGCACATGATGCTTGGCTTCAGTTCATGTCAGGAGAAAGTTGACAACGGTAGTGGAGTGGATTAGTCATCAACTCTTAAATCAGGGAACAGGAGGGGACGTAGCTGTAAATAAAAACCCTGTCTAACTGCAGCTACCTTATATTTGTATATAAATTATATTTAGACTCGATTAGGAGGGAGATTTCCTCTACGCATACATAGACAACAACAATTGAACTCACAGAGCTGAGCTTGCTTTATGCATGTTTGCATCAAGCAGACCTTTGCAACTGTAGGCTTTATAAAACATTTACTCACATCTGTAATCACTATTATGTTGATTGATTCATTCCAGTTAATAATTTTGGATTAAAAACGTATAGGTAGCCTAGCCAGCCCAATTTTGAAAATAAACGTTATAATTTAGTTTATATTATAAATACAAAATAGTGTATTAGTTTACCTTGATCAGATGGACAGGGGGCATAGGCTGTATGCAGCTGCTCTTATTAGCAGCCTACAGTTAATCTGACTGAAAAAGAGTCTTGTTTTCATCCCATACAGCATGTCAGATTTCTAATGTTTAGGTGTAGCCTAGGTTGTTGCAACATGTACGTCATGAGTTTTTGCTTGTGTCTTGTCCGGAGTGATTATGTGTTATCATCGTTGCATAAAAAATACGCTGCGTCAACTTCTCACTTTAATCTAACATTTAATGGATGATGCGATGGAAGCTATCAAATCATTTGGAATTGATTTCGGCATCCCAGAAAAGACAATCAAAAGTTCATTATGTTCAGCAAGTAAAGCATCGTAATGTGCAATTACCTCTGCAAGCTCCTTGTAGTTGCCCTTGTTGGCGGAACTTTCCCTCTCGTCGTGTCCTCTAAAAGCAAATTCTTGCCCAAAAACGCAGTGGTGTTGATAAACCGCTTGAGAACATCCCTGTTTCTTCTTACTTTCTCATTGTGTTGCGCAGTTTGAATATACAGACCTTCATCATAATCAATGCAGCTTTTTCCCAGAAGCTTGAATCTGATGTGGGAATTTATATGCTCCCTGCTTTTGTTTTGCCGTTTAGCTGAACGATCGATGTTCTTCAGACCACTGTACCCCCTTTTGACCAAGGCTCAGACTTTCCAAAAAGCAGCAAAAGCCAGCAGTACAGGCTGCTTGATGAAAGGCTCCCTGTTAACCAGCGAATACTTTTGATACCAGTTGGTATTGAACACCCTCACCTTTTCATCCTTCTTCATGAAACTGATCTCAGGCAGAGGTCGACCCTCACTTTTAATTCGCACCTTTTCCATGTACCCCAGAGAATGAAAGGGGTTATTCAACAAAAAGTCCACAACATTTTCAGCAGCTGGTGGAGAACGGCACGCTAGCTATTTTCTGAACTTAGCAAGTCACATTTAAATAAATTGCACTAACTGGACACAAACACACAAAGTTCTAAAACCAAGAAAACAATATAAGGAAACAATACATAATATGCCTCCTCCGTCTCCTGTAATTTGAAAAAACTAATTTGAATTGAATAATATCCCAAAAATGCTCAACTATCACTCTTCAGTCTTAATCTCTATACAACACATAGAATCCCCATAATGCTCCGTGGCACAATCCCAATACAACACACTAGGTTCATTCTCTGATACTAATTCTATGATTGAATGGACAACATGTCAGTTCATACTGCAAAAGCTTGGTTGGAGGATGTCCTCCGGAAGTGGACATAATTACCATGTATGTCAATGGAAGGGGATGAGGCCTATGAGCCTCCTAGGTTTTGTATTGAAGTCAATGTAGCAAGAGGAGGACAGAAGCTCCTCCGTCTACACCATGGTGCTACCCCAGACATTACTGTTGAAGCTACTGTAGATCTTTATTGCAAAACAGTGTATTTTTATCAATTACTTGGTGAGATGT
This sequence comes from Thymallus thymallus, assembly GCA_023634145.1. Taxonomy (NCBI): domain Eukaryota; kingdom Metazoa; phylum Chordata; class Actinopteri; order Salmoniformes; family Salmonidae; genus Thymallus; species Thymallus thymallus. The sequence goes on along the minus strand of CM042414.1, from coordinate 37,849,830 downwards.
GAATGTATTTAGTATAGTTTTGTTTAAAAAGGATAATAACTTTAATATTCTAATTCTTCAATGCTACAAGTGAACCACAAGAGTTTTCTGGGGAACAGAAGATTGGCTAGCTTGATAATGGTGCTGGGACCGGAGAGGCTTCAGCTACAGAGAGACGAGTTAGCAACAACACGGGATCGGGACCAGCAAAGTCGAGGGACATTGAATAGTGTGGGAAGTTGCAGCTTGAGGAAAGTGGACATTGAACTACAGCAAAGGGAAGTAAAAACCATCACTATTGGACTTAGACTTAAAGTCATTAATAGAAAGAGGTGGAAGCAGTTTGGTAACAATAACAATTAGCCACAGTAGCAGAAAGTGTAACGATAGCTAACAAACTTCCGTACATCGCAGTGTTCCGTACACTTTAAGCGCCCAATAAATGTAATACTTCCAGGTCAACTGTATATGAATACCATTGTAATGCAAAAATTCTCCCCTTTTCCAGCAAAATCAATGACGAAACTTTCATGCTGAGGGGAAGCGAAAGCTACTGTGATAGTGAAAGGAGGAGATATGTTGTGTGGGGAAAGAGCTTTTTTCACCTGATTTGTCCAATTTATCACCTCTAAAATGTAAATAAACAAGAGTTTATATAATGTCTCATTACATACCTATTGGAAGGTTTGTGTTGAATTTGAAGTGTTTTTAGGGTGGTGCTAAATGTATTTTCACAAGTTAACTGCGGCTGTCACGGTTTTTGAGAGTCAAGATGGCTCGAAAAACGAACAATTGATTGAATTAACTAATGATGAACTCACAAGTAATTAACTTTACACTCACCATTGATAATGTCTTGTTTTTAATCTGTTTTAAGAAGCAATACCTCTATTAGAAAGAGGCTGTACGGCACACATTGAGTTGCATAATGCGTGCTGTACGTTACGTCGTGACACGTCACAATGTAGCGTACAGCATCAGAGGGGTCAGTTTTTTTTTACTTTTATTCAATACTATTGGTCCATTACCATGTCAATCAACGCTTGAATAAAAATGTAGTTTACCCCCGGATTTTGATGCCAACACAGTTGCTACAGTTCCATTTCATTGCAGCCTCGGTTGAATGCTGCGGTTACGTAAAATATGTACGGAACGGTGTTAGTCAATGCTACCTTACACAAATACAGCTATGAGCTGAAGCAGATTGCTAGCTCTGTAGAAGCAGTTTACTAACACATTTTAGCTGAAGATCATTAGTTTGGTAATGGATATGGGAGAAGCAGACTTGTGACTTTAAGAAGAGCATTATTCTCTCATGGGAGAAAGTAGTTCCATGAAAGGAGCTAAAAGAACATTGTCATTGAAGACAGTTTAGGGCTTTAGTCAATGGTTTATTTAGTTAAACAGGGCTGAGTTTTAATTATCTTTTATTGACAATTTTATTTGTAACTTACTTTCGCTATCTGATAATCACATGATTATCTACAAGGTCATGGGTTATATGGCAGTTTGGATATTTTACCAACTAGTGTTGAACTATTTTGCTATTCAAACTGAGTGGGAGAAATACTATGTTACGCCTTGTTGAATACTGTATCTGGTTTTGAGAAACTACTTTCTTTTTGAGTGTTCAATGCGGATGGTTGGAGAAATCAGTCCATTGCTCTTTATTATTTTCATTGAGAGTTATTAGTCTGAAGCTATATCCCAGTGATTGTATACATTGACTATTGAGGCACCATACTGTTGATCTTGTTTGAGTGTGTTGACTATCAAGACTCTCAACACTATACCACTACTCCTAGTGGATGAACATTGCTCATGTTCAAAAAATTATAGAATTTTAAAGGAAGAATAGAAGAGACTGATATACTTCACATGAATGGGTGGAATTAAACCAAATAATTCTAAACGTATATCTGAACTCACTGTGTGGATTGATTAATAGAGACCATACCATTGCACTTTTATATTTGGTATCACGAACAGAATCAAATTAACAGTAAAAAGTTACCTGATTGAACCATGAGTGAAAATTAAGGCATGCAAGCCATCCTGGCGGACAGGCAGAAAAAGCTTGATGAACAAGAGAAAAGATATGTAAAGCAATCACAATTCTTGTTGCAAGCTAGAGAAGATCATACACTCTTAGAAATAAAGGGTTCTTCGGCTGTCCCCATAGGAGAACCCTTTGAAGAAACCTTTCTGGTTCCAGGCAGAATTATTTTGCTTCCAAACTAGGTATTTTGCAACTATCACAACCAAATATAATATTACAGACTGTTCAACAATAATCAAAACAACATTGTATGAGAACCCCAACAAGTTTTGTGTTTAGAAGTAATGACAAAGTAAATCTAGGCTACGTTGAATGGGCACAGAATAACTACGCGAACGGTAGTTATTTTCTCCCACGGTGGCCGTTATACTTGTTTATGATGTGAATAGTGACTCTGAGTATGAGCTAGAAGTCGAAATTGGATCTGAACCAATGCTTAGTATAGTGCCTCTGGGTCTACATGGTTTACTATGCATCAATCCCAGTAATCAGTGAAGCTACACTATATACATTTATATACAGTACACGATGAGTAATGTATCTTTCTCAATGAAAGCCTACACTGTAACAAGTATGTTAAACCGACATCTTTTAGAAAGACCTTTTGAAGTCTCTTAATACGTTTTACTGCATAATGTGCAACCTTAAGGTATTTCTTCTCGTATGTTGTGTCACCTGCCTCTAATCTGACCTGTACTTTGGGGCAGTAGCACACCCTCCTCTCCCTCCTTTTAGTCCTCCTCCCCAGGCCAGCACTGAAGTAGTCTTTACAACTATGCCCCATCCCGCTTCTGGATATCTTCTCCTCACCCCCTGTTTCCCTCTCTCTGGCAGGAAGTATTCCCAGGGTTTAAGACTACCGTGGTTCAATTACTCACATAATCACAGGCGATTACTGCGAAAAAGGCACTCCGATCAGATCAGAAGATACATAAAGTCACTTAGGATTCATCACGTGGCGGAAAGCTGTGTTTCTGCCGTTGTCAGCAAGGGATATGTTAATGCATCAAGGGAAATTAATGGGAGTATTGGCTTACAAACATTTGGTGATATTTTATTGTGGCTTGGAGCGACCAACTTCGCTAGGGTTCGTTTTCAATAGCATTGGTCTTGAACGAGGTACTTTCTTTTTTAATTAGATACAACCAACAGACTGAAGTGTCAGAGGCTTGCTGATTCATGTTTTCTAGTCAAAGAAAATTAAGCTCTCTTCTGCTTTGTTAGGCACATTCTTTGACTACACCAGAGTCACGTTGGTTATACTGTACATGTGTTTATAAAATGTAATGTTGTTAGTGAAATAAATACCAACATTGGCATTATTCTCACATTCAGCTCACTGGAAAAAGAAGCATCTTTAACACAAAAGCTAATCAGCTCCATCCCTCTTATGTTACAATTACAACTTATTGATGTGACGGGTTTAGTTAACGTAAATGGCAGCATCATTTCTGCATGTCTGACCTACATCCCTACATAATTTCAGTGTATGATTAGCCTCAGTAATAAGCAGAGGCACGTGTTTGCTATGATACATGATAGATAGTGTCTACTGATCAATTTATCTGTGGGCAGAGCTAGCAAAAAAATAATACCTTACCCACTGCTAATAGAAATTATCATAAGCAAATGCTTGGCTCACATTATAAGATTTAGAACTCTCCGCTCTCTCTGTAGAGTCATGGCCTACTAGCCAAAGTCTACAGTTTCCCACTCACATGGCGTGACATAGAATTGCCATTTTAGCTTCAGTCGGATTGGATAGCTTGATGTAAAATGCAACAGCTCCATTACAACCTACAGTTGAAACCAACATGAGTGGCCTATGGTAGCCCTCTACAACACTATCACACTAGGGAGTGCTGCATTTCAAAGGAAGCATAAATCCATGGCGGCAAGTCCATTTCTCCTCAATGGGAAGACCTTGCGTTAAAGAATGACTCAGAATGTTTCTTCATCCCATCAGGTGTGAGGTCCTGCTGCTGTCTCTGTGTGAAGCCAATCTCCAGACCCCACTGGCCACATGGTCATCTGACCTTCTCAGTATCCTGTACAGCCAGCCTGCTCACACACACACACACACAGTTATTATTATGTTCACGCACAAACACACACAAGTCAATCATTCCATGGTGTGATTGACACCCATTTGTCTGAATGTTTCTAATAGATTTGTTTTTCCTGCTGTTTTCTTAAGATTTTCTATAGCTACTGTGTTTCAGTGTGACATTTTATATTTTTACGTTACAGCCTTATTCTAAAATGGATTAAATGAAATGAAATCCTCATCAATCTACACAATACCCCATAATTTTTGCACTACATTTTGCACTCTGTATATAGATTTTCTATTGTGTTTTTGACTATGTTTGTTTACTGTGTAACTCTGTGTTGTTTTTGTCGCACTGCTTTGCTTTGTCTTGGCCAGGTCGCAGTTGCAAATGAGAACTTGTTCTCAACTAACCTACCTGGTTAAATAAAGGTGAAAAAAAAATAAAAAAAATAATAATAATAATAATGACAAAGCAACAAAAAAATAAAGAAAAAACAACAGCTTATTAACATAAGACCCTTTGATACGAGACTTGAAATTGAGCTCAGGTGCATTCTGTTTCCATTGATCATCCTTGAGATGTTTCTACAACTTGATTGGAGTCCACTTGTGGTAATTGATCAGACATGATTTGGAAAGGTAAACACCTGTCTACATAAGGTCCCACAGTTGTCAGTGCAACATTTTTTTTTTTTTAAGATTTTTTATTTAACCTTTATTTAACGAGGCAAGTCAGTTAAGAACAAATCCTTATTAACAATGGTGGCCTACACCGGCCAAACTCAGATGACCCTGGGCCAATTGTGCGCCGCCCTATTGGACTCCCAATCACAGCCAGTTGTGATACAGTCTGGATTTGAACCAGGTTGTCTGTAGTGACACATCTAGCACTGAGATGCAGTGTCTTAGACGACTGCGCCACTTGGAAGCCCCAAAAACCAAAGCCATGAGGTTGAAGGAATTGTTTGTAGAGCTCCGAGACAGGATTGTGTCGAGGCACAGATCTGGGGAAGGGTACCAAAACATTTCTGCAGCATTGAATGTCCCCAAGAACACAGTTTCCTCTATCGTCCTAGAGTGTGCTGCCAGGCCAAACTGAGCAATCGGGGGAGAAGGGCCTTGGTTAGGGAGGTGACCAAGACCCTGATGATCACTCTGACAGAGCTCCAGAGTTCCTCTGTGGAGATGGGAGAACCTTCCAGAAGGACAACCATCTGCAGCACTCCACCAATCAGGCCTTTATGGTGTAGTGGCCAGACGGAAGCCACTCCTCAGTAAAAGGCACGACAGCCCACTTGGAGTTTGACAAAGGGCACCTAAAGGACTCTCAGACCATGAGAAACAAGATTATCTAGTCTGATGAAACCAAGATTTAACTATTTGGCCTGAATGCCAAGAGTCATGAAACCTGGCACCATCCCTACAGTGAAGTATAGTGGTGGCTCCCGAGTAGCGCAGTGATCTAAGGCACTGCATCTCAGTACAGTCCCGGGTTCAAATCCAGGCTGTATCACATCCGGCCGTGATTGGGATTCCCATAGGGCGCCACACAATTGGCCCAGCGTTGTCCGTGTTTGGATGGGCTAGGCCGTCATTCTAAATATGAATTAGTTCTAAACTGACTTGCCTAGTTAAATAAATATATATTTTTTAAATGCTGTGGGGATGTTATTCAGTGGCAAGGACTGGGAGACCAGACATGATCGAGAGAAATATGAATGGAGAAAAGTACAGAGGTTCACCTTCCAACAGGACAATGACCTTAAGCACACAGCCAAGACAACGCAGGATTGGCTTCGGGACAAGTCTCTGAATTCCCTTGAGTGGCCCATTTCTGGAGAGACACAAAAATAGTTGTGCAGTGACGCTCCCCATCCAACCTGACAGAAAACTCCCCAAATACAGGTGTGTAGAGCTTGTAGCGTCATACCCAAGAAGACTAGAGGCTGTAATCACTGCCAAAGGAGCTAAAGAGTCTGAATACTCATGTAAATGTGGTATTTCACTTTGTTTAATACATTTGCAAAAATGTAAAAAAAAATAATTAAAAAAACGGTTTTTGCTTTGTCTTTATGGGATATAAATATTATTAAATACATTTTAGAATAAAGCTGTAACGTAACAAATTTTAGAAAATGTCAAGGGATCAAAATATCCGAATGCACTGCATAAACCAAATTAATTATTCAGTGCAGTGCCCTCCAGCTTGAACCCACATGGCTAGAGAGTGATAAAGGAGAGGAAATAAAGATTTTACGCACCAAATGTGTTTATTCCGCAATAGACAAGTGTTGATCAATTCAGGATGAAAATGTAGCTACAATACTGCAGAGACCAGGTGATGTGATTGTGGTACCATGTTAATAGTGAAACAACATCTTCAGTATTTTATCACATTAGTGTTATACATTAGTGTCTCATTTCTCAAATATTGGCTAATTTAATATCTAAACAATCATACAATTTCATTAACTGTGTGCTACTAGGTGTGTCTTATGTACAATGTGCTCATGCATTTCTTAATTCTTTCCTAAATGAATGTGCAGAGGTAGATTGTAGATTTGAAAATATATACAGTACCAGCTGAAAGATTGGACACACCTAATCATTCTATAACGATACAAGGCTAGACCCAGACACAGGAGGCAGAAGGTTAGAGTTCTGATATTTATAATAATATAGGGAATAGGAAAAGGGCAGGTCAGGGACAGGAAATAGTTCATCAACCAGAACAGAGTCTGAGCAGTACAGGGGAACAGGCAGTCTCGTGGTCAGGGTAGGCAGGGGTTCAATAACCAGGGCTGAGTCCGAACAGTACAGGAGGGCTGGCAGTCTCGTTGTCAGGACAGGCAAGGGTTCAATCACCGGGGCTGAGTCCAAGACGGTACAAGACGGCAGGCAGGCTCGAGGTCCAGACAGGCAGAATGTCCAGACAGGCGGGCTTGGTGTCAGGGCAGGCAAAGGGTCAGAACCGGGAGGACTAAAACAGACTAGGAACAAAAGGAGCTAGGAAAACCACTCTGGTTGACTTGGCAAGACAAGACGAACTGGCACAGAGCGACAGAAGACAAAGGAATAAATACACAGGAGATGATGAGCGACACCTGGAGGGGGGTGGAGACGAGCACAAGGACAGGTGAAACAGATCAGGGTGTGACACATTTCATGTTTTCTTTATTTTTACTATTTTCTACATTGTATAATAATAGTGTATGGAATCATGTAGTAACCAAAAAAGTGTTAAACAAATGAAATATTTTAGATTTTAGATTCTTCAAAGTAGCCACCCTTTACCTTGATGACAGCGTTACACACTCTTGGCATTCTCTCAACCAGCTTCTGGGTGGCAGAGACCGTCCTAGAGAAAATAATGTTTTATCACTAATTATGATATCCCTTTTAAGAGTGAGATTTCTAGCCCTATTGTAAACCACTGATTCCTCGTCTGGTCTCTTCTCTGCTCCTGGGTCCAACCTCATCACATCACAATTTCACCTGGAATGTTTCCAACTGTCTTGAAGGAGTTCCCACATATGCTGAGCACTTGTTGGCTGCTTTTCCTTCACTCTGCGGTAAAATTTATCCCAAACCATCTCAATTGGGTTGAGGTCGGGTGATTGTGGAAGCCAGGTCATCTGCAGCACTCCATCACTCTCCTTCTTGGTCAAATAGCCCTTACACAACCTGGAGGTGTGTTGGGTCATTGTCCTGTTGAAAAACAAATGATAGTCCCACTAAGCGCAAACCAGATAGGATGGCGTATTGCTGCAGAATGTTGTGGTAGCAGTGCTGGTTAAGTGTGCCTTGAATTCTATAAATCACTGACAGTGTCAGCAGCAAAGCACCCCCACGCCATCACACCTCCTCCTCCATGCGTCACGGTGGGAACCACACATGCAGAGATCATCCGTTCACCTACTCTGCGTCTCACAAAGACACTGAGGTTGGAACCAAAAATCACAAATTTGGACTCATCAGACCAAAGGACAGATTTCCACTGGTCTAATATCCATTGCTTGTGTTTCTTGGCCCAAGAAAGTCTCTTATTCTTATTGGTGTCCTTTAGTAGTGGTTCCTTTGCAGCAATTTGACCACGAAGGCCTGATTCACGCAGTCTCCTCTGAACAGTTGATGTTGAGATGTGTCTGTTACTTGAACTCTGTGATGCATTTATTTGGGCTGCAATCTGAGGCTGGTATCTCTAATGAACTTCTCCTCTGCAGCAGAGGTAAGTCTGGGTCTTCCTTTCCTGTGGCGGTCCTCATGAGAGCCAGTTTCATCATAGCGCTTGATGGTTTTTGCAACTGCACTTGAAGAAACTTTAAAAGTTCTTGAATTTTTCAGATTGACTGACCTTCATGTCTTAAAGTAATGATGGATGTTGTTTCTCTTTGCTTATTTGAGATGTTCTTGCCATAATTACTGACTTGCCTAGTTAAATAAAGGTTAAATAAAACCAAAAATAGGGCTCTTCTGTATACCACCTCTAACCTGATTGCCTCAAACGCATCAAGAAGGAAATCAATTCCAAAATGAACTTTTAAAAAGGCATTCCAGGTGACTACCTTATGAAGCTGGTTGAGATAACTCCAAGAGTGTACAAAGCTGTCTTCAAGGCAAAGGGTGGCTACTTGATTATAAAATGTATTTTGATTTGTTTAACACTTTTTGGGTAACTACATGATTCCATATGTGTTATTTCATAGTTTTGACTATTATTCTACAGTAGAAAATAGTACAAATAAAAGAAACCTGGAATGAGTAGGTGTCTCCAAACTTTTGATTGGTACTGTACATCTCATGTCTGAGCTGTTGAATTGCGACTTCACTTTTCCCCTGTATTGTTGTTTTGCCTCTGATTGCCTTACATAGGTTATAGCTGGTCTGTTTGTATACATCCATGTTCACAGTTACCTTGCCATAGTTAAATACTGTGCTTCGCGCTTTCAGTTTTGCGTGAATGCTTCAATCTATCTATGGTTTTTGTTTTGGATAAATTCTAATCTTCACAATGGGAACAACATCCTCTATGCATTTCCTGATGTAACCAGTCACTGAGTCAGTGTATACGTCTATACTATTCTCAGAGGTGACCCGGAACACTTCCCAGTCCGAGTGATCAAAACAATCTTGAAGCACAGATTCCGATTGGTCAGAACAACATTGAACAGTCCTTTCCACACATGCTTCTTGCTTAAGCTGCTGCCTATAGGTGGGGAGGAGTAGAATAGAGGCGTGATCTAATTTGGATGAAAGTTGAAGCTACCTTAGTCTCCTGGGTTACGGACTACCTGACCGATAGGCCACAATTTGTGCGGCTACAGAGCTGTGTTTTACAACGGGCAGTGAGCAACACAGGTGCCCCCCAGGGAACGGTCCTGTCCCCCTTCCTGTTCACGCTCTACAACTCAGAATTCAGATATAACTCTGAAACATGCCACCTGCAGAGGTTCTTGGATGATCAGGGGTGGGAAGGAGTACAGGAGCACAATCAAATACTTTGTGGTGTGGTGTGAGCAGAACCACCTTCAGCTCAACATCAGCAAAACAAAGGAGAAGGACCAAGGGCCAACCGACTGCAGTCCCTATACAGGGGATAGATGTGTAAATGGTTGGGTCATACAAGTTCCTGGGAGTCCATATGGACAACAGGCTGAAATGGGCTGCTAATACCGGGGCTCTGTACAAAAAGGGCCAGAGCCGACTCTACTTTCTGAGGAGGCTCAGGTCCTTCAACGTGCGCAGCAAACTACTGCATACTTTCTACCAGTCTGTGGTGGCCAGTGCCATCTTAATTTGCAGTGGTGTGCTTGGGAGCCAACATAAAGGCTGGTGATGCTTCTCAGGTAAATAAGCTGATCAGGAAGGCTAGTTCTGTTCTGGGGATTAGCCTTGACACTCTAGAGGAGGTGGCTGAGAGACGGATCCTGGCCAAACTGCTGGCCATCATGGACAATGTCACCCACCCTCTGCATGTCATGGTTATGATGCAGAGGAGCACTTTCAGTCACAGACTGATCCCACCACGGTGTGCCAGAGAGCCCTACAGGAGGTCCTTCCTGCCGGCGGCTATTAGACTATTTAATGCCTCACCGGGGTGCCGTGCCGTCTGCAACATAGACCTGGAACTGTTGGGGTGTTAGGACCTAGTTTAACAATTAGGCATCCATCCGTGAGTAACTCTGGTCTGTAATCACTCATTCACTCAGGACTTATTAATTCAAGTCTGTATATACATATTCATGTACAGTTGTTATATCATATCACATGCAATAAGTAATTCTTGGACTGAACTTACGTAGTCATTCACTCAGGAATGCATATTAGTATCCTGTCAGTTGTCTTTTTTCATTGCTTTTAGTATATTGAATGTGCAATACGTGCATTTATCTGTAATAAAACCCTGCACTAAGGACTGTATTTTAAGGGAATTACTATTATTACGCTAAATTATATCATACACACATTTAGCTATTTAAGTATCTCTTCCTGTCATTTACCTGTACAGTTAATTTAACCATGCAAAATATTCACTTACCTGTTCATTTAACCAGTCTGTATATTAAGTAAACTATTATTACCCTCACTCATATCATATGCACTTTTAGCTATTGAAGTATTTCTCTGCCATCGACCTGTATAGTATAGTTAACCATGCACCATCCACCAATGTATAGTGTACATATTCAGCCATCCACCCATACTATGCAATGTCTTTGTATAGCATTTTTGCGATCCAGACTTCTTGTACTGTATTTCTATACATTTTCATACTGCCACTCTATGTATCATGTATCGTGTATCTGTCTTTTGTGTACTTTCGTTCTAGCATTTTGCACCTGCCCTGTGTTTTTGTTGTAGCTGCTTGACAAAGAAATGTCCCCTCAGGGATCAATAAAGTATCTATCTATCTATCTATCTATCTATCTATCTATCTATCTATCTATCTATCTATCTACCACAGGGCAGCTCTCTAGGCCCTCTTCTCTTTTCTACTTTTACCAATGACCTGCCACTGTGTAACGTAAACGCTGGGAGTCAAGAAGCAGGTGCAGGTGGTAAGTTTAATATAACAAGAAACATGGAACAATATACAATGTAGGAGTAGCGTCTAGACCAGATAAAGGGGGGGTAATGGAGATGAGGTGTGCCTAATGATGAAGTGCAGGTGTGAATAATAATGAATGGCAGGTATGCATAATGATGGTTCCCAGGACCGGTGATAAGTAAACCGGCAGAGGGGAGGAGCGGGAGTTGATGTGACAGTAACCGCACCCCATCCCTGGTGCGCGGCTCCAGCTGGAGGACGATGCCGGCCAGAGGGACAGCACCGAGGATGAGGAGCGGGCTGTTCTCCACTGAGGGGTTTCGTGGGGCACCGCATCAGGCAGGGGACCATGAACCACCGGCCTGAGAAGGGAGAAATGAAAAGCAGGTGAGATGCAGTAGTCAGCGGATAGCTGTAACCTATACGTCATCTCGCTGACCCTCCGGAGAACCTAGAACGGCCTCACAAACTGGAGGCTCAGATTCATTTAGGGAAGGCAGTGGGAGTTTCCTGGTAGAGAGCCAGACACGATCCCCTGGATGGAACACGGGAGTCTCACTGCGGTGGTGCTCTGCCTGCTCCTTCTGACAGCAAACCACGCTGGAATCTCACGTGAGCCTCGTTCCACACCTCTTCTGTGCGCCAGAGTCACTCATCAACCGCAGGAGCTTTGGTCTGGCTCGGGTCCACGGAGCCAGAGCTTGCTGAAAACCCAGAACACACTGGAAGGGAGTCAGCCCGGTGGAGGAGTGACGTAACGAATTCTGGGCGTTCTCCGCCCATAGAAGGAAACGGGCCCACTCTCCCTGCCGGTCCTGGCAGTGACTCCTCAGGAATCTCCCCAGCTCCTGGTTCATCCTCTCCACCTGCCCGTTGGACTGAGGCCTATACACGAAAGTGAGGCTGACCGTGACCCCAAGCTTCTCCATAAAGGCTCTCCATACCCGTGATGTGAATTGGGGCAACAGTCTGAGTAGATGTCCTCCGGAAGGCCATAATGCCGGAAGACCTGCTGGAACAGTGTCTCAGTGACCTGGAGAGCAGTAGGGAGACCAGAGAGAGGGATGAAACTACAGGATTTAGAAAATCTATCCACAACCACCAAAATGGTGGGGAGATCAGTGACAAAGTGAATGGATAGATGAGACCAGGTACGCTGAGAAAAGGGAAGAGGAAGGAGTTTCCCTGCTGGAGTGTGCCAGGGGGATTTGTTTTGAGCACATACGGAACAGGAGTTGACGTAGCGACTAACATCCTGCGCCAAGGTGGGACACCAATCCTTCTCTGAGATAGATTGGGTAGTGCGAAAAATAACCCTTGGGAACATAGATGCGCTCAGGAGGACAGTTAGTGGGTGTGGAATCCCTCTCCAGAGCCTGGCGGATGTCCACATCTACATCCCAGACCATAGGGGCTACGACTCGAGCAGAAGGAATTATGGGTGCATTCTGGACAGGACCCTCTCCTGAATCATAGAGACGGGGCATTGGCTTTGGTGTTCTTTTAACCTGGGCGATAGGTCAGATTTGAAAGTCAAATCTGGTTAAGAAAAGGACCCACCTTGCTGGCGCGGATTCAGCCTCCTCCTGCCCTAGTCCTTGCCAATGACAAGCATACTCATAACATGATGCAGCCACCACCATGCTTGAAAATATGAAGAGTGGTACTCAGTAATGTGTTGGACATAGCATTTATTTCATTGCTATTTTTGTTTTGTTTGCAGTTTTACTTTAGTGCCTTATTTTAAACAGGATGCATGTTTTGGAATATTTGTATTCTATACAGGCTTCCTTCTTTTCACTATATCATCTAGGTTAGTATTGTGGATAAACTACAAGTTTGTTGATCCATCCTCAGTTTTCCCCTATAAACTCTGTAACTGTTTTAAAGTCATCATTGGCCTCATAGTGAAATCTCTGAGCTGTTTCCTTCCTGTCCGGCAACTGAGTTAGGAATGACGCCTGTATCTATGTAGTGATTGGGTGGATTGATACACCATCCAAATTGTAATTAATAACTTCACCATGCTCAAAGGGATACTTAATTACTTATTTTTGTTATTTTTTACCCATCTACCTATAGGTGCCCTTTTTTTTACAAGGCATTGGAAAACCTCCCTGGTCTTTGTGGTTGAATCAGTGTTTGAAATTCACAATTCGAATGTGGGACCTTACAGATAATCGTATGTGTGGTGTACAGAGATGAGTTAGTCATTCAAAAATCATGTTAAACACTATTATTGCACACAGAAGGAGGCCATGCAACTTATTATGTGACTTGTTAAGTAGAGTTTTACTGATTAATTTATTTAGGCTTGCCATAACAAAGGCGTTGAATACTTGACTCAGTTTTTAATTTTTTATTAATTTGTAAAAAATACTTAAAACATAATTCCACATTGACATTGATGTATTGTGTGTAGGCCTGTAGCTTGGCCACATGCATTCCTAAACAATTGCTAAGTATTAGCTATACAGCCACTTGTAGTTATCCTATTGAAATAACTGGCTAGCTAGCTAGATGACATAGCCCTGTTGCTCCAAGCTAACATTATAAGCATGACTAGTGTGACTTAACCAAGACCAGGTTCGACCATCATCAACCAAATACGAAAACTGTCTTATAAATTAGGAGGTATTTTAGTTACTGTATCTAGCTATCTAATATATACTGAAACAGGTTATGTTGTTTTGCTATGTTTTCTGGGGAGAACAATGTTTGCATCCAACAGTTACCTAGCTTTTTTCTAACCAGCACTGTCCCAGAGCTTGGGGAGGTGTGTGTGTCTGCCACAGCAGGTGTGCTAGACAACTTTACCAGCATCATAGCACCTAGGTGTTCCTTTTGTCCATGTGGGAAAGGACAGTGTTGAGTGTAATAGAGGTTGTGTCGTCTGTGGATCTGTTTTGGCGATATGCAAATTGGAGTGGGTCTAGAGTTTCTGGGATGATGGTGTTGATGTGAGCCATGACCAGCCTTTCAAAGCATTTCATGGGTACAGACTTGAGTGCTACGGGTCTGTAGTCATTTAGGTAGGTTACCTTAGTGTTCTTGGGCACTGGTGGTCTGCTTGAAACATGTAGGTATTACAGACTCGGCAAGGGACAGCTTGAAAATGTCAATGAAGATCGGTGAATCGCTGTGACATATGAAACGTGTGAGTGAAATTTAAAATTATTATGTGATGTGGGTTGCACAGATCTGTTGGAAAATAATCACATTTAATCACTTTTTTATGACATGTTTTAAGGCAGAAGATTTGGAAGACAATGGGTGTGTAGACTTTAACTAGACTAGGCACTGTAGGTTATATATGTTCTGGGAAAAGGAAAATATGGTTCCAAACTGAAATTGGACTGATGAAGGATAATGAAGATGATATGACGAGTTATGGAATATCTCCATTCACGTCTTCTACTGCCTGGCATTTGACTAACCACTCCCAACTGGAATCAACAGATAAGGGGAGAGAACAATGTCACAGGGATTTCCACTGTGGTAGAGAAGGCAGATAGGGGAGAAAGAGAGAGCGGGGAGAAGGAGAGCGAGAGGGGAGAAAGAGAGTGAGGGTGGGGAAATATAGGGGAGACGAGAGGGGGGTTATGGGGGGTGAATGAAAGCGAAACAGGCAGAGGGAGGGATAGAAAGTCTGGAGGAGTCAAGAGGTAGAGACGGTGCGAAAATCAATCACCACTCTTGACCACAATCAATAGCCACCACAAACCCACCAATTGACAGAAACAGACCATTGAGTGTCTCCTATTTTTGTGTCTCCTCCAACCCTGTTCTCTTATGCAATTATACACTAACAGTATGTGGTGTCTGGAGTTTACAGTTTACTGTTCAGGCCCCAATTCAATCAATAGTAGATGAACTAGTGTGGTTTTACACCAGGTAAACCTGACACAAACTATATACAGACTGTTCCTCTCACAGAAACTGATATTGGATATTGACCCGAAACCACACCTGCCCTTAAAATACAGCATACATTATATATTCTGAGTGAACCTAAAGTGTGGTTTTCTTTGATCTGTGATTGCTTCTACCTCATCATTACGGTATACGGTGTACGGAATGAGATTTCTGCACCTTCCTGGTGACACTACACACAGTGCTATCACTTTTGTATATGTACATCTTGATCAGCATTGCTGTTTACACTAGCTAGAACCTAAAAGGGTTATTCGGCTGTCCCCATAGGAGAATCCTTTTTGGTTTAAGGTAGAACCCTATTGGTTTCTATGTTCTACCTGAACCAAAAGGTGTTCTACCTGGAACCAAAAAGGTTCTACTTGGTATCGAAAAGTGTTCTCCAAAGTGTTATCCTATGTGGACAGCCGAAGAACCCTTTTGGAACCCTTTTTTCTAATAGTGTACATACTCTCTAGATGAATGTACACAAACACACAGGTCCCTCCATGAGCCTCCAGAGGGCCTACCCCCAACAGTGGCAGGACCCAGGACTCAGGGAGGTGAGGGTGGATGGCTCGAGCCCCTTTGTGCTTCCTGACATGAGGGGGCCCTTTCAAGATCAGAAGCTTGGGAGGATGCAGAGGGCCCCTGCGGTCGAGCGTAATTAAAACCTGGATGAGCCCGAGACGCTCTAAAGAAATAGTGAGACAGGGCGGACTCTCTGCTAATCCTAACTCATTATGTTGCCATGAAGGGTTTCAATAAACAACACTTGTGTTAGAGGCTTCCCCCCTATACTGCTGCTCTGAGGTATAGTGGTGTTGGAGGCCTCCCCTCTATACTAGATCTGAGATGCTCCACCCCCCCTATAAAGTAGTGATTTTGAGAGGCTTTAGTTCAGGCTTGATAGGTTGTAGAGGAGATTTGAGTTCAGAAGTGTAAAGTTAGTCACATACATGTTCTCTATAACATTATTTAAAGAAGGTCATGATGGTTCAAGGGAAAGAACGTTCTCAGCAACTGATTCACACAGAGAGCTAGCTACCGTAATTACCATACAACACTTGTTACCAAACACCAGTGAATAGGGATAGGTCAATTGCCTTTCAGTTGATAGAAGAGGTGTATAGCCACAGTACTGTCTTCTGGTAGAGGAGAGGACTACATCCTCAGTTTTTGAGCAGCATACAGTTCTGTTCAGTATAGTATTCTGTTAATATTGTAAAGGGGAAATCCTTGCCAGGATGTGTCAGAATATATAAAGGTCTTTCCTGTATGCATTTTATTGAATATACAAGATGGTGCCAACCGAGATGGTTGCCTTCTCCTGTAAGAGACTGCAATGTTCTCTGTTTTGTTGAGACGTGGCTTACACCATCAGTACCAGACACAGCCATTCAACCTGTGGTTTTTCCATTGAGCAGGGGGATAGAACAAGGGCATTGGGGAAAAGCAAAGGAGGAGGGGTATGTTTTATGATCAACAACTCTTGCTGTGACTACAGCAATGTGAAAAGCTATTGTCATTCTGTTCACTCGATCTGGGGTTCCTGATGATAAAATGTTCACCCCATTATCTCGTCAGAGAATTGTCTTCCGTTATACTCAAGGCTATATACATTCCCCAAGGGCTGACGCCACTCGAGCTCTCAATAATTTATACAGAACTTTTAATAAACTAGAAGCCGCACACCCAGAAACAAATTTAAGGACTGTTTTTCCAAAACTTCACCAGCACATCAAATTCCACATGCACTCAGACCAAACCTTGGATCACTGCTACTCTCCCTTCCAAGATGGATACAAAACCATCACCCGCCTACCTTTCAGCAAATCAGATCACTCCTCCATCCTGCTTCTACCCACCTATAGCCTGAAGCAGAATGTGCCCGTGACTAGAACTGTTCAACGCTGGTCTTGACCAATCGGAATCTATGCTTCAGGACTGTTTTGCTTCCTTGGACTGAGAAATATTCTGAGTTGCTTTCGAGAATAACATTGAGAATAACACTTCATCAAGAAGTGTATGGAGGATACCATCACATTTAACCACTGTAAGGTGACCGGAAATATGGACAAGTACAAACAGTCCAGCTACGACCTTCGTAAGGCAATCAAAGATGCAAAAAGACAGTGGAGTCGCAATTCAATGGCACAGACACAAAACTCATCTGGCAGGGACAGACAATCACGGATGATAAATGGAAAACCAGCTATGTCGCAGACAAAGGCTCCTCACTTCACGACAAGCCAAACACATTTTTTGCCCACCCTCACAAACTTCTACAGATGCACCATTGGGCCTGTAACCGAAAGGTTGCTGGATTGAATCCCCAAGCTGACAGGTCTGTCGTTTTGGTTATTGGTTTCAGGTGTCTTAGGCCAAGGCCAGAGTGACAGTCAACAGTATGGCAGACCCCCAGGGCCAGGAATGAGCAGCCCAGCAGATAGGGATTGCCTAAATAGTTACCTACCCTGACGTAAGCATGTTTTCAATAGACTCTTTTTGTCGTACAGTATTCCATAAAAGGCATCCAGACCTTGCACAGTATACCCTTAATATTGTAATAAATGAAATCTAGTGATACATAACTTGACATTTCTGCGATCCATTGTGGGAGGATAAACAACCTTCCAAATGATGGCAATGGCTAGGTTACAGTTTCTTCTGATAAGTCTCCAGTATCAACATTTCCAAGCAAACAAAAACAGGGAGAATAGAGCACCTGTAGACATGCTGAGTTTAAAGAACATACTCCTTGCCAGAATTCAGCCAGCCTTCACAAGACCATAACGTATGCAAATATGTCCCCTTTAGTTTTTTACACCTCCAGCAGAATTATTTCTGAGTGCATGATATTCATTTTCAATGGCATATAGTATATTCTATTGATGGTTTTAAACTGCAATAATTTATGTCTGAGATTACCTTATGTAAACATGAATGGGCTTCGTAACATAACTGTATTCATCGTCATCAATAGCGTCTCCCAGGTCTTCCTCACATTTTTGCTTTACATGTTTTGTGTCATTTTGAAAAGCCTCAATCAACCCTTGATACAGCTTGGAAATCAACTTTAGAGGTTTGTCAGACTGCCTTAAAACCACTTAAATCTTTGAAGTGTATTGCTTGTCCAGTGTTTGCTGCACAGAAATAATTATTTTATTTAAATAGACAAGTCAGTTCAGATCAAATTCTTATTTACAAGACAGCCTACCTACAGGGTCAGCCATAGTAGTACGGTGCCCCAGGAGCAAATTAGGGTTAAGTGTCTTGCTTAAGGACACAGACAATTTTTTCACCTTGTCGGCTCAGGTATTCGAACCAGCGACCTTTCCGTTACTGGCCCAACACTCCGCCCTAATAATAAAGTGTTGTATCTGCAAAAGTTCACCTTTGCGCCATCACAGACTGCCTGACCCTGATGAGACCCCGGTCACCATCTGATCCTGTTCAGATTAAGCATGACAAAGAATTACCTTGGTGTACATTTATACATTATATTATCCAAGAATAGAATCAATGGTTCAATAATTGAAATTATGCCATTATACCCAGACCCCAGAGTGTAGCCTATTGATATGACTATAATGGACCATTGATGGCCCTTTACCATTATTGTGTTGCTGTATTGATTTTTGGATCAGGTCTAACTAATGTGGAAGTTCAGTGGTTTCAATGGACATGACACTGCACATGTGAGTAGTGGAAAGCTGAAATCGAAGTCTAGGCTCTTGTCTTGACTTCAGAGAGTCGGTAAGAAGATGTGACAACATGATAAAGCCACTGTCTACTTTGGATGAGGAAATGCATTATGCATAGATGCCATCACATCCTGATTGAGAGAAATGTATAGAACTGTTGGCATTTATGCACTTATTCTAGACTTTTATGTATAATCTATTTCTAAAGGCCTTTTTGTTGAATACATTCCATACAATCCTGCCAGTTAGGGACTTTAATATCACACTTACACACACCAGGTTTGAAGTCCTGTCTGTCATTTTCTACATTCTATGGGCAGATACAGCCCCACCTGGCTCAAGCCATTACTGCAGTGATGGATGGGGATCCCAGAGGGACAATGGATGGACAGTTAAATGGATGACAGGTGATGAGGTGGTCTAGGGAACAAAACAAAGGGACATGTAGTAGGGCTATAGGCCTCGTTCCTCCTGGTCAATCCATTTCCGGGACTTCAGTCCAGAAGACATAGGGAACTAATACAGGACACATAGATTACACTCTTTCTTGATTGTCAATGCTAGGTCCAAAGTGATCAGGTTATGGTCAAGTTTGTAAAATCAATAAATCTGACCTGGAGATAACAAGGAATGGTTCTTAATATAAAGATGAAGAGTGGGAACTCGAACACGCTGTCATACACATCGATCTAGAGCATCCCAAACATACTCAATGGGCTACATGTCTGGTGACTATGCAAGCCATGGAAGAACTGGGAAATTTTCAGCTTCCAGTAATTATGTACACATCCTTGCGACATGGGGCTGTGCATTATCATGCTGAAACATGAGGTGATGGCGGAGGATGAACGGCATGGCAATTGTTTGCTGGTCTCTCAACTCCTCTTCAGTGTATTCCAGCTCAAATAAATAGGTCTGTATGTTCCTAGCTCTTCTTGGAAAGAGGAATCATCAGAAGCAGCCATTTTAAAGTATTATTTAGCAGTCTCAGATAGAACTATTACCACCCCAATTTTGAAAAGGCTACCTTTGAGGGTGGGAACAAGGAAGTATGGCTCCTGTCAGGCTATAGTCTTTACAAAGCCAGGAAAAATGTGTCAACCTAGATATCCTGCAATGTCCTGGCAGAAAGGAACATTGTTGAGACCAAGTCCAATGTCTTTATTGAAAAAGGACAGCCATATCTACTTGTGTGATCGTGCAATCGGTAAAACAATAATTTCAGCAATAATTGGTAAAAAACATGACATTTTTAGATCAAACACAGGCTCAATCAACCAATGACTTCATTGATTGAATTCTCCCGGTGTGGAAATCTGAAACACCCTCTAATCACTCATCACTCATAATCCATACATCACTCATAATTATGTATGGAGTCTGGAAAAACACCCAAAATGTATTTAAATTTTTTATTTAATGAATTTTTACAATATAGCCAATTTTGACTTTGTGGCTGTGGTAACTAGAGGAAAACAGGGAGAATGAAACAAGCATGCAGATGCAATAAGTGAAAACATTATCTAACTGGGGATAGCTAACATAATGTCACAAAGCATGATGCGCTAGCCTGGTAACTTACATTCTGAAATAACTTAATGTCTCAGAGTTAGTCAGATATTGGTTTAGAAAGACTTGAAATTGGAATGGTAGCTAGCTGCTTATCAGAAACATTTGACCAAACTATTTCTCAATGTTTCTCAAAATTACTGTAGCTGGCTAGTTCATTTGATTCTGCTTTGTGATACAGACGGTTTTAGTTCACACAACATGTCGCCCTGTCACCAGTAGAACCTGTTGGCCATGCTTTTTTGTCCTACCAGATTGGCATTAAGAAGATTCTAGCTAGTGTATCCCTCTGTCCTTTGACTCTTTGACTCTTGTTGAATGTACACTGAACAAAAATATAAAGGCAACATGTAAAGTGTTGGTCCCCTGTTTCACGAGCTGAAATAAAAGATCCCTGAAGTGTTCCATACGTACAAAAAAGTGTATTTCTCTCAAATTTGTATTTTTTTTTTCCTCAACCAAGATAATCCATCCACCTGACAGTAGTGGCATACCAAGATAATCCATCCACCTGACAGTAGTGGCATACCAAGAAGCTGATTACAGCATGACCATCAAACAAGTGCACCTTTGTCACGGCTCGTGGAACATATTTCTGAACGACTTTTTGTGTGTTCTATCCTGTCTGATTATCCATCAGTCTGACTAACATACTGTATATGCACACAATGAACTGATCTGGCCACTAAGGGCTTTATAAAATCATTTTGATTGATTGGTTGATTGAATGAAAGTGCTGTACAGCGTTATGATGGTACTGTATGTGTGTGTTGGTGTGTAATGGGATTTGATTGATTGATTGATTGATTGATTGATTGATTGAAAGTGCTGTGTAGCATCATGATTTAGGATTCCCAGTAGCTATTGCACATGCAGCAGCTACACTTCCTGGGTATCACATGATTATACTGTGTGTGTGTGTGTGTGTGTGTGTGTGTGTGTGTGTGTGTGGTGGGAGGCGTGTTGTAACTGTAACACAATATATTATGGAAACCCCTCAGAGGTTGATTATTAGAAAGTATGTGTACGGCTGAGAAAAATAGAGGAAGGAAAAGAGAGAGTGTTTGTGTGTGAGTGAAAGAGAGACCGAGATAGAGATTATGATGCTGACCAGAATTGTATACTATTTGTTCCTCTGTACCAGTTTTTACTCTCTCTCTCTCTCTCTCTCTCTCTCTTCCTCCCTCTTAAAAATGCATGTACCTACAAAGCTGCTCAAAGCGGTTGTGTGGCATATTGCTAACTATTTATGGTACCTTGATGCCGGCATCAGTAGACCAGTGTGCGGAACCATGCAAAGGCTCCTTCCCAGGCACTAAATGCATTCAAAATGCAGCATGTGTATACACTTTGTGATGGCTACACTGGCAGGAAGCGGGGAGCCAAGAGTGTGGCATCAGGGGGTGTGGAACAAGTTTTTACACATCATTTGAAAGCAGGCTACTCCCTGGTGAAGTTTGAAGTGTGTGCAAGAGAGGGTGTGTGGTGTGCATCCGGACGCAGGGCAAAGAGTGGGAGATGTGTAGAAACCTCCTTTGGGTGCTACATGTGTTATGTGCCACTTTGTAGGATGGGGCCGTGCTTCCAGAAATTCCATGACATGGTGTGTGCTAAATGCGAACACTAAAATGACAGTGTGAAATAGACATTTTTCCTACAAATCTTATATGGAAATTGTGTACCTTTTTAAAACTGTTTTGTATCTTCTCTAAATATCTCTCTGCATTCACTGAATTGCTGTCGAAGTAGGCTACCATTTCTACATCATGGCATGTGGTAGGCTAAATGCAAACACTCAAGTGACAGTGTGACAAGAATTTGTCCTCCAAATCTAATAAGGAAATTGTCTCTGAACAGTAGTTCTGTTTTGTATCTTCTCTCTGTCTACCTAATACTTTCACTGAATTATTGTTAAAGTAGGCTTCAATTTCTACATTTTGTTTCAGGCCTGGTCTGTACTAAATCTTATTGAGAGAGGTTATCTACATTTTGAAAGGTCAAAAGCTTGTTTGCATTTTTACAAAAGTAAGAATCCTTGTCAATCAAATTGCCCATGTGTTTCAAATACTCCTTGACTTATTACATATTTTCTTGTTACAGCCTGAATTCAAAATGAAATAAATGTTTTTTTCACCCATCTACACACGATACCCCATAATGACAAAGTGAAAACATGTTTTTAGACATTTTTGCTAATTTAATGAATATTAAATACAGAAATATCTAACTTAAATAAGAATCCATACATTTGGTAGCGATTACAGCTGTGAGTCTTTCTCTGTAAGTCTCTGAGAGTATTGCACACCTGGATAAACAAATATTTGCATTACCTTTCATAACACGTTTCACAACATATCTACAATACAAAATCCATGTGTATGTGTGTTAGCATGTGTATGCGTGTGTCTGTGCCTATGTTTGTCTCATCACAGCCATGGCTATACTGTATGTAGTACTGTGAACTTTCCATGGTCTGTTCTGAACTTGGGGATTGTGAAGAGACCTCTGGTAGACAGACAGCTCGGTGCACTCAGCAAGTCAATAGTTCTTACAAAAACAAAGTAGTGATTAAGTCGATCTCTCCTTTACATTGAGCCATGAGAGATTGACATGCATGTTATTAATGTTAGCTCTTCGTGTACATTTAAGGGACAGTAGTCCAGGTGCAACAAAACCAGGGCCTGTAGGACCTGCCTTGTTGATAGTGTTGTTAGGAAGCCAGATGGGCTAATTTTTCTAACTTGAACTTTGAGAGTGCTCTTCTCGACCATTGATGGCATGATAAATCCTACCCCTTCAAACCTATGTGAACTTTCCTCCACATCTAAAAGTCATTTTCAGAGATAAGATACCCAACATTAGGCTGGGTATCAGTCAAGCAAGACCTGATGAGAAGTTTGATGATTCAATAAGAATTTGTTCTTTACTGACTTGCCTAGTTAAATAAAGGTGGAATTATTTCAACCTTTATTTACTCCACTCCAGTGCCGGAGCAGTCTGCTCCACCGGTGCCCAGTCCGGGTCCGGTCGTCTGCTCCACTACCATGCTAGAGCAGTCCGCTCCACCGGTGCCTAGTCCGGGTCCGGTCGTCTGCTCCACTCCCGTGCCAGAGCAGTCCGCTCCACCGGTGCCTAGTCCGGGTCCGGTCGTCTGCTCCACTCCAGTGCCAGAGCAGTCCGCTACACCAGTGCCCAGTCCGGGTCCGGTCGTCTGCTCCGCTCCAGTGCCAGAGCAGTCTGCTCCACCGGTGCCCAGTCCGGGTCCGGTTGTCTGCTCCACTTCCATGCCGGAGCAGTCCGCTCCACCGGTGCCCAGTCCGGGTCCGGTCGTCTGCTCCACTCCCATGCCGGAGCAGTCCGCTCCACCGGTGCGCCTCCCCAGTCCAGTGCGTGCACCCAGCCAGGAGCCTCCAGTGCCGGCTCCATGCACCCGATGTCCGGTGCGCCTTTCCAGTCCGGTACGTCCCCTGCCGGCTCCCTGCACCCGACCTCCAGTGCGTGCGCCCAGCCAGGTGCCTCCCGTGCCGGCTCCACGCACCCGACCTCCGGTGCGCCTTCCCAGGCCGGTACGCCCAGTGCCGGCTCCCCGCAACCGACCTCCCGTGATGGTCCACAGCCCGGAGCCTCCCGTGATGGTCCACAGCCCGGAGCCTTCCGCTGTGCCGGTACCCAGTCCAGGCCAGATCATCTGCCCCGCTCCATGGCCGGAGCCGGTCGCCACACCGGTGCCCAGTCCGGGTCCGGTCATCTGCTCCGCTCCAGTGCCAGAGCAGTCCGCTCCACCGGTGCCCAGTCCGGGTCCGGTCTAGGTGTGGTTCATTATCGAATAGTCCGAGCAAGTAAGTGTGTTCACATTTGTTGTATTCATTGTTCTGTTGATGAGTTCGTCATTGAGTTGTTTTATACCTAGTATAAAAAAATGTCATACTATCACTGCGCTGCGCCTTGGTCTCTCCACACACCCGATCGTGACAGCCAAGTTGCGGCCGTTTCTCTCTCAGGCTCATCCATGCTTTTATTACAAGTTAATTTTAGAATAAATTAAGATTATTCTATTGGTTTTTAAATCAATCCTATGGTTGTGCACCCTAGTACATGTCAAACATGATTTTAAGCTCTGTAACCAGTAGGTCTCTCAGGTCGTCTGGCACTGGCTTATCCCTATCCCTTTATCCCTAAGCCTATGAACAAGAGGCATGGAGAGTTAGCCTTTAGTTATGCCCCCAGCCTCTGGAATAGCCTGCCAGAGAACCTGAAGGGGGCCGAAACTGTTTACATATTTAAAGTTCAGTTTTTGTTGTTCATAGTGTCATGCTTTTTTTTATGTTGTGTAATAAATATTTCAGCTTTTATTTCCGTAGTTTTTTTAGTTTTTTTTTCTTCTGTGTAGCACATTGCGTTGCATTCCATGTCTGAAACGTGCTGTAAAGATAAAGCTTGATTTGTATAAATGAAGCTTGCAGCCATAACACATACGTTTTTCCAGCAGCAGACAATGATCGATAGTCAAAAGCGGCACTGAAGTCATCAATTTCTCTCAGCCAATCATCAGTCATTTGTGAAAGTGCTGTGCATGTTGAATGCACTTCCCTATAAGTGCTCTTCTCAATTTACATCAACAACATAGCTCAGGCAGCAGGAAGCTCTCTCATCCATTTATATGCAGATGATACAGTCTTATACTCAGCTGGCCCCTCCCCGGATTTTGTGTTAAATGCTCTACAATAAAGCTTTCTTAGTGTCCAACAAGCTTTCTCTACACTTAACCTTGTTCTGAACACCTCCAAAACAAAGGTCATGTGGTTTGGTAAGAAGAATGCCACTCTCCCCACAGGTGTGATTACTACCTCTGAGTGTTTAGAGCTTGAG
Organism: Thymallus thymallus; assembly: GCA_023634145.1. Taxonomy (NCBI): domain Eukaryota; kingdom Metazoa; phylum Chordata; class Actinopteri; order Salmoniformes; family Salmonidae; genus Thymallus; species Thymallus thymallus. The sequence goes on along the minus strand of CM042414.1, from coordinate 37,824,634 downwards.
GTAGCCACCTTATACAAGTACTTGGGAGTATGGCTAGATGGTACACTGTCCTTCTCTCAGCACATATCAAAGCTGCAGGCTAAAGTTAAATCTAGACTTAGTTTCCTCTATCGTAATCACTCCTCTTTCACCCCAGCTGCCAAAATAACCCTGATTCAGATGACCATCCTACCCATGCTAGATTACGGAGACATCATTTACAGATCGGCAGGTAAGGGTGCTCTCGAGCGGGTAGATGTTCTTTACCATTCGGCCATCAGATTTGCCACCAATGCTCCACGCTATACTCCTCTGTAAACTGTTCGTCTTTGTATATCCGTCGCAAGACGCATTGGTTGACGCTTATTTATAAAACCCTCTTAGGCCTCACTCCCCCCTTTCTGAGATATCTACTGCAGCCCTCATCCTCAACATACAACACCCGTTCTGCCAGTCACATTCTGTTAAAGGTCCGCCAAGCACACATTCCTGGGTCACTCGTCTTTTCAGTTCGCTGCAGCTAGGGACTGGAACGAGCTGCAACAAACACTCAAACGGGACAGTTTTATCTCAATCTCTCATCATGGACACTCTTACTGACAGTTGTGGCTGCTTTGTTTGATGTATTGTTGTCTCTACCTTCTTGCCCTTTGTGCTGCTGTGTGCCCAATAATGTTTATACCATGTTTTGTGTTGCTGCCATGTTGTGTTGCTACCATACTGTGTTGTCATGTGTTGCTGCCTTGCTATGTTGTCTTAGGTATCTCTTTTGGTAGTGTTGTTTTGTCTCTCTTGTCGTGATATGTGTTTGGTATTTTGCCTTTTGGTAGGCCGTCATTGTAAATAAGGATTTGTTCTTAACTGACTTGCCTACTTAAATAAAACAATGATAATAATATGTGTACGGAAAGGTTGTCATCAATTTGTTTACTGTAAAATAGCATTGTATCTGGTCAAACAATTATTTTCTCCAAAAGCTTACTAAGGATTGGTAACAGGCTGATTGGTCAGCTATTTGACTCAGTAAATGGGGCCTTTCTATTCTTCGGTAGTGGAATGACTTGCTTCCCTCCAGGCCTGAGGGAAACACTTTCTTGTAGGCTTAGATTGAAGATATGGCAAATAGGAGTGGCAATATCGTCCGCAATTATCCTCAGTAATGTTCCATCCAAGTTGTCAGACCCAGGTGTCTTGTCATTGATGGACAACAATCATTTGTTCAACTCTTCCACACTCACGTTACAGAATTCAAAATTACAATGCTTGTCTTTCATAATTTGGTCAGTTATAATTGGGATGTGTAGGTGGCATGTCATGCCTAAATTTGCTAATCTTGCTAATATTTAGGTCACCCAGAAAATATACCTCTGTTGATATCATATACATTGTCAATAATTTCACACATATTATCCTGGATGCTGACTTTTAGAACTTGTTGGTCTATAGCAGCTTCTCCCAAGAATGGGCTTTTGGGGAGGCAGGTGAACCTGTAGCCATATTACTTCAACAGTATTTACATGAGATCCCCATTTACAGGAATGTGGCTCTGAATATAGACCGCAACACCGCCTCTATTGGCATTACTGTCTTTTCTGTAGATGTTGCAACAATGTAGATAGGTACTTTATTACTACCACTGTATCATCAAGGTATTATCTAAGTGAGTTTCAGCGATAGTCAGAATATGAATGTCATCTATTCTAGCAAGTTATCGATTTCATTACCTTGTGTCCGCATATTTTTGATCATATAGTTTATGTTAATGTGGGCACTTTTCTGGGATGCTTGATTGTTTTTATTGCTTTTTTGCTAAGCTTATCAGACATAGACATGACAATTATTTATGCCTGAGCTTATAGGGCAGGTAGATCTTCACACAGTGGACTTCCTACCAGGGCACACCACCTCAGTGCTGACAGTATAACGCTGGTTCATAGGCAAATTTTTACTGCATACAATAGCTGTAGGATAGACCGAGGCATTCAGGGGAGATAGAGGGACATTAGGCTACTTACATTGTGACTGCCAACGCCCCTGGGATAAATTACATTTGATGCAGCATTACGACAACTCAGCGACACAATGGTAGGGATTATCTGAGCTGAGCATGGGTGATTGATAAATCATTGTCTCAATGCAGCCTTGAAATGCGTGGACAGTCCAGGACCCAAGATGACTTGGAGGGACTCTGTCATTCCTGTAGAGCATCTTCTGTTTCCAGAAGGTGTCAAAGTTATCAAAACAATCTTGAAGCATATATTTAGATTGGTCAGACCCAAGTTGAACAGTCCTTACCACGGGTGCTTCCTGTTTAAGTTTCTGCCTATAGGTGGGGAGGAGCAGAATGATCTGATTTGGTGAAGGGAGGGCGGGTGATGGTCTTGTAGCCATCCCAGAAGGGAAAGTAGCAATGATCAAGAGTTTGTGATGCGCATGTAGCACAGGTGATGTGTTTTGATCAGATTTCCTTTATTAAAGTCCCCAGCTAAAGTGAAAGTGGTCTCAGGATATGCGGTTTCCAGTTTTCACATAGTCCAGTGTTGTTCCTTGACAGTCCTCACGGTGTCGGCATGGGGGGGAATATACACGGCAGTGACGATGACCGAATAAAATTATATCGGGATGTAATGCGGTCGGCATTCAGTTACTGTTAGATTTAACGTTAGAATGGGAAAAATAAGTGATCTAACCGACTTTTAGTGTGGTGTGATCGTCGGAGCCAGGTGCGCCAGATCCAGTATATTGGAAACGGCCGACCTGCTTGGCTTTTGACGTACGACAGAGCCTAGGGTTTAACGATAATGATACGACAAAGGCAACAATCATGCAAGCTAAAAGGCAAATAACAGAGAAGGACAAAGGATGCTGGTCAGGGAAGTCACATTTTGGCTGTAGGTAATAACTACACGATACGTGTTTTTTTTTAAAGCTGTATTAGACAGGATTACCTAACCATACTGACCAGCTCAAATAGACAGAAGCGTGCTATATGGCAGACCAATTCGAACTCCTCTCTCGGCATGTCCAGGCCACACATCTAAGCCAATCATGGCTAGTGGGAAGGTTGCTGTCTTTTTCTGTGGCTTAACCAACTAGGCTCGTAATTTAACAATTTTATTCCTATTTACAGATAGCATACAAGTTTGTTATTGAGGCACATGAAAGTTCACATGTTCCAGAAGGCATTTCTGCCCCCCCCCAAAAATCAGATTTTGTTTACGGTCAAATGTCTCTCCTCTGAAGTGGTGACGCGCGACATACGCCTAGTTTCCTGAAACGGGTCATATATAATTACAAGTTTACCCTATTAATCTATGGCAAAGATACTTATGTTTCCCCTTTCATATGTGTCTGGTTTTAGCTAGTTACTGGCTAGCTAGGTATTCCGCCAGCATGGAACAAAAGGTGGAGGGGACATATCAAAACTCTGACCCAGTTGCCAAGTCAATACATCCGTCAGTGCTGCTGTGAACTGCATCACAAGAGATAAAACAATATACAGTATGTATCATTGATGCAATTTCAACGTTGATTGAGTTGCTTGGTGAATCACCAAATTTGCTGGAGATTATTTTAATGCAACACTGCTATTTGCATTCAAGTTGCTTGACATAGGCGTTTCAAAGAGCTGTCAGTCAAGCCAAGTTCCCGCCCACTCATCCTGTCTTTTCAAACTTCCTGGTAGTTAGCCCTGTACATTTCACAATTACTGTTCAGGACATTTATTTTTCTATCCTCTCTTTCCCTCTCTCCCTATTGAACTATAGGTTTGCATTCAAGGCAAAACAAGTTGGTAATAAATCTGCAATATGTACATTGGTGAAAGACAGACATTGACCTCTGTGACAGTTTCCTGGCCTCCTTTCAAAACAAAGTGAGGCTATTTACCAACATTCTCACCCTTCATCTGACCATATGCCCACTGCCTTAGTTAAGGGATGCCTCCCTGTTCTCTGCCCGCTGGTAGTCAAGATTGTAAATGCATCCCTCACATCTGGCATTGTTCCTACTCGTTTGAAAACAGCAGCTGTAATGTGTAGGCCTACCTACTGTGAAAACCCAGCACAGCCACGGAGGACAGTCCTCTATAGGCTTACCAGCCAATACAAAGTCATGTTTAACAGCATTTAGTCCATTTCAACTCAATTGACCACCAGAGCAACAACAAGTTATATCTGTGATAAAGTGTACATATGCCTGCTACACCATTTGCTGTCCTTTCAGCACCATGGACAGCCATCGGCATCAAACAGAGCTACAAATTAGGCTACTAAATAAACTTCCTTACCTTCAGAAGTATTTTTCTTATTGTTTTTGTAGGTGAGAAGTCCTTGATTACGTTGGTAAATATGCAATCCACGAAGGCAACTGCAAGTCTGCCCCAGCCCCCAAACTCAGTAACGTAATCTGATTACATTCTGTTACTTTTAGATTACTTTCCCCTTAAGTACATATGTACTCTGTTACCAATTGAACGACATCTATTGCAGGATAAATCAATGTTAAAGTTTACATAACTGGCCATATATGGATGTAAAATTTTACTTTATGGATTAGTTATGTAGGCTTCTTCTAACCCATCGCTTTCTACTATATATAATAAAAAACAAAGTCTATCAGAATGCCAGTCATTCCAATAAGTGTAGATTAGCCTAATTGTTTTACCTGAGCATAACCCCAAAACTAAGGACTTATTAGCCAGCCCTACTCTGTATATGATTTTGTTGTCATGGAGAAAATTCAAGTAGAGAAATAAATGCTGGGCTAATGGAATGGCATGCTTTGAGCGCTACTGAAAAGTGCTATTTACATGTGAAAAATTAATGACATATTCTGCATTTGCTGTAGGCCTATTGTTTACCTTTTTGTTGGTGACACTTTTATATCTTGATAATATGCAGCTGTTTAAAGGGCAAATTCACAGATGTCCCCGCCTCTGTTTTGTTAAAAAGCTGAGGGATGGGCCTGGAGAAATGTAACCACTCTCAGATTAATAGACAGAGCTATGGATGCAAGGACTGACCATCCATGTTATTGTTTTAACGATGTTATGAGGCTATACAGTGTTTGTTTACATTTACAATGTTTACAAACACTGGAGAAAAACAAGATAAACAAGCTTGTATTTTGGTTTCTCATGGAGTGTGACAGTTGAACTAAACTCATGAGGCATTTATAAGTGATATATATTATTCAATAATCAATGGAGATAGATAGATAGATAGATAGATAGATAGATAGATAGATAGATAGATAGATAGATAGATAGATAGATAGATAGATAGATAGATAGATAGATAGATAGATAGATAGATAGATAGATAGATAGATAGAAGGCTACCCGAAACGTTTGACCCGAGTTAAACAATTTAAAGGCAATGCTACCAAATACTAATTGAGTGTATGTAAACGTCTGACTCACTGGGAATGTGATCAAAGAAATAAAAGCTGAAATAAATCACTCTCTACTATTATTCTGACATTTCACATTCTTAAAATAAAGTGGTGATCCTAACTGACCTAAAACAGGGAATTTTTACTAGGATTAAATTGTCAGGAATTGTGAAAAACTGAGTTTAAATGTATTTGGCTAAGGTGTATGTCAACTGTATACACACACACACACAGTATATAATTTATAATTCCAAAAATCGATGTAGCAACTACAGATTGCCCCTTTAAGTCTATCAAAAGTGTGCGAGTTGGAGCATGTGTCCATTAGGCCTATGGAGAAAAAAAATGCTCAGCATGAATTAGATTGAGAATTAAAAGCCCCACTTTTATTCCATAGGCTGGTAAATTCACACTATGCAGCTGTTGCAAGAGCACATTTTTCACTGGCTGTCCACTGGTTTCAAAAATAATGATTGATAGGCAGTTTAAACGTCTTGAATTTAACCTTTATTGGGTTTAAATATACATCTAGATTTGTGAACAGCCAACCACAATCTGAAAGGCGCAAATAGCTAAATGAGAGAGCAGCAGTGTGATTCATATCAATGCGCTATGTAGACATCAATAATACGTGATATCCGTATCTGAGCTGAGTATAAGACTATCATCTGCATATAAATCGATGAGAGAGCTTCCTGCTGTCTGAGATATGTTGTAAATTGACAAGAGCGTGGGGCCTAGGATTGAGCTTTGGGGTACTCCCTTGGTGACAGACAGCAGATTATCTTACTTTATACACTGCACTCTTTGAGAAAGGTAGTTAGCGAACCAGGCCAAAGACCCCTCAGAGACACCAATTCTCCTTAGCAGGCCCACAAGAATGGAATGGTCTACCGTATCAAAAGCTTTGGCCAAGTCAATAAAAATAGCAGCACAACTTGCTTAGAATCAATGGCAGTGGTGACATCATTGAGGACCTTTAAGGTTGCAGTGGCACATCCATAAACTGAACGATTGCATACCAGAGAGAATACTATTGACATCAAGAAAGCCAGTCAGTTGATTATTGACAAGTTTTTCCGAAACGTTTGATAAACAGGGCAATATAGAAATAGGCCTATAACAGTTAGGATCAGCTTGATCTCCCCCTTTAAATAAAGGACTAACCGTGGCTGCCTTCCAAGCAATGGGAACCTCCCCAGACAGGAGAGACAAGTTAAAAAGGTTGGAGATAGGCTTGGTGGTGGGGCAACAACTTTAAAGAAGAAGGGGTCTAAACCATCTTACCCAGATGTTTTTTTGGTGGTCAAGTTTCAGGAGCTCCTTTAGTACCTCGGACTCAGTAAATGCCTCCAGGGAAAAACTTTGTAGTGGTGCCGAAGAACAAAAAGGGAGAAACATTGGGGATAGTTATATTAGAAGAGATGGCAGATGAGGAAATGTTGGACGGGCAAGGAGGCATGGTTGAGTCAAATAGGAATCCTGACTTAATGAAGTGGTGATTAAAGAGCTCAGCCACAGTCCAAGCTACGTCTTCCAATGGTGTGACTGCTGTCGGCATTCAAAGATTATCCAACTTGAATAAATTGGATAATCTTTGAATGCCGACAGCAGTCACACCATTGGAAGACATAGCTTGGACTGTGGTCTACAAAACCCTGTTCCTGCTCTTTTTCCGTGATCCATCAAACACTATTGGTGTGTCATCGTGACTTGTGGTCAGACTCGCTCAGGTGGAACAAACTTAAACCTGCTCCTTTTTTCAATGCTGAATGTCATAGAGAAAACAGAGAAGTGTCCAATATTCTTTCTGAAAACATCCTTTCTGAATTTAAAAGTAATCCTCAAAGTAATCATCAAGTTTTTCAAAAATATCTGTAATATGATTACAATATTTTTACTGGTAACGTAATGGATTCCAGTTTTATTTGTAATCTCTTACATGTAACAGATGACATGTTATCCGTTACTCCCAAACCCTGCTGTTTAGTATTTACATGCTACCCCTTGGTCAGATCCTCCATCACTTTGGACAAAGTGTTAAGCAGATGACACACATCTACATCCACCCACTGCCCGTCCGTTGGTAGTGCCTGTTAATTTGCCCTTTACAGAGTTTGCACGCACCTGGTTGCGCCTGCTGTACGTTTGGGTGATATGCGCAGCAAATAGAGGTAGAAAGACAAAGAGGAATGACTGCATAAACAACCCTCTGACTCAACTCCATCCCTTCTTCAGTCGGCAGTTGCAAATGTATATCAGGGCAGGAGCAACAGAGGTAGTCTACACTCTAGCTAACCACCATTATACTAACATATCCACACAAGCCACTAGCCAGCAATATACTGTGTCTTGAGTTATAAGATAATGAATATTATATAATTAAGTTGTAATTTGATACAACCATTGAAGAGAAATCACAATCAGTGAAAGACATTGAGCTAGATAACTAACAGATTTACATCATCAATGATCAGCTGATAGCCCACCCTCTTTTCCCAATGTCAATGTGTTTTAATTTTGAGCACCTGCCCCCTGAAAGGTTTGTGCACTGATAGTGTCTGAGTTTCTAATGGATAGACCATATGGTTCAAGAGAAAAATAACTTAATTCATTAAAAAATCATTTAAATCAACAATGGCATTACTTTCAATTAACTCTGCAATTCTTCTATCGTGTTTTTTTTTTCATCTGCCACCAGTTTGAAACATTTACAACGAAGACATATTGACATAGTAAAATAAATAAAAGTATGTAAAAGCACATTTCATGCTGAAACCCTCATTAAACACCAATGGTATTCACTAAGTTGATGGTTTATATTTAGGATGTTTTACAGCTTTGCCATTCTATTTTTAATCATTATATGATCATATATTTTACATGCGATATGGCCACACAGAGGGCCAGAGATAATTACAGAGACCTGTGATAATCTGAAGTACCCCAAAAAGGCTACTAGATTATCTGTAAAAATTCCATATATTCCTTGAAAGCTACTACAATTATTGTAGTTTACTGGTAAACTTTGAACGTTTACAATAAATTCCCCTCCCCTTCCAACCATAGTTGGATGACATGAAAATATAGCTTTGGCCACGCACACCAGTGGTGGGTTTGGCACTGAAAGATGCCTAAATAGACAATAACCCCATACTTACTGTAAAATATGGTGTTATGGGGCTATTTTGCTTCCACAGGTCACTACCAGGACATTTTTGCCCAAAATCTGGTTGCCTCCGCCCCAAGCACACATCAAAATCCACAATGAAATGGTTAATTGACCACAAAAATAAACATTTTGCTATGGCCATCTCCCATTGAAAACCTGTGGTTTGAATTGAAGAGGGCAGTGCAGACGAAGGATTTCAAGAATCTGGAAAGATTCTGCATGGAGGAATGGTCTAAGATTCCTCCCTATTTGTTCTTCAATCTCATAAAATATTTTAGAAAGAGGCTCAGTGCTGTCAGAATATTGATATCAATAATTTTGACAGCTATATTTGTTTACGTAAAAAAATATTATATATATATATATTACTAGTTAAATATTTTTCTCTGACATATTGTATTAGTATAAAATAATATATTTTCCCCCAAAAATGTGGCATACAATATTGTTCAGTATTTGTATTTATTTTATACATTATTTTTACCTCATCTTTAATCAAAGTGCCAATAATTTTGCTTGTGACTGTGTGTAAAGTCAATTCAGTTCAGCTTTATGCAGTCCTCTGGCATACCTTTAGACTAGGGTTGTCAAACTCATTCCATGGAGGGCCTAGTGTCTGCTGGTTTTAGTTTTTTCCTTTCAATTGAAACCTGTGCATCTTCCTATGCCTGCCTAGAAAAAGGAAGCAGAGTGACAAAGCAGACTATAGCGCCCATTCTGACGTGTGACGAGGGTGACATTCAACATTGCAGCAGGTCAGCTCAGTGCTGCATGTAGACAGAGCTGTATGAAGTGCGTAGGTTGCCAACTTGAAGGCACTATGGCTGTTCAGTCCACCCACTTCCTGACCTTTCTAGTACATCCCATGTCACTTGAAGTAATGCAAACCAGTTTTTATGTAATGCCCTGTAGCCAGGAGTGTATGTCACACACACCGACAAACAGTGTTTCCAAAACTCGGTCCTCAGGACCCCAAGGTGTGCATGTTTTGGTTTTCGCCCTAACATTACACAGCTGATTCAAATGATAAAATCATAATTATTAGTTGATTATTATTATCTTTTCAACGGCTTTCACAATCAGCAAACTATAATAAAACAAAGCACAATGTGGTTTCTTGCCATTAGTTCTGTCTAGATTGTCTGAACTATGTTTAGCTTATGCAGTCGTAGCCAAAAGTTTTGAGAATGACACAAGTATTGGTTTTCCGCAAAGTTTGTTGTCGATGATGGCAATTTGCATATACTCCAGAATGTCATGACGAGTGATCAGATGAATTGCAATTAATTGCAAAGTCCCTCTTTTCCATGAAAATGAACTTAATCCCCCAAAAACATTTCCACTGCATTTCAGCCCTACCACAAAAGGACCAGCTGCCATAATGTCAGTGATTCTCTCGTTAACACAGGTGAGAGTGTTGACCAGGACAAGGCTGGAGATCACTCTGTCATGCTGATTGAGTCAGAATAACAGACTGGAAGCTTTAAAAGGAGGGTGGTGCTTGAAATCATTGTTCTTCCTCTGTCAACCATGGTTACCTGCAAGGAAACATGTGCCGTCATCATTGCTTTGCACAAAGGGCTTCACAGGCAAGGATATAGCTGCCAGTAAGATTGTCCCTAAATCAACCATTTATCGGATCATCAAGAACTTCAAGGAGAGAAGTTCAATTGTTGTGAAGAAGGCGTCAGGGCGCCCAAGAAAGTCCAGCAAGCGCCTGGACCGTCTCCTAAAGTTGATTCAGCTGCGGGATCGGGGCACCACCAGTGCAGAGCTTGCTCAGGAATGGCAGCAGGCAGGTGTGAGTGCATCTGCACGCACAGTGAGGCGAAGACTTTTGGAGGATGGCCTGGTGTCAAGAAGGGCAACCAAGAAGCCACTTCTCTCCAGGAAAAACATCAGGGACAGACTGATATTCTGCAAAAGGTACAAGGATTGGACTGCTGAGGACTGGGGTAGAGTCATTTTCTCTGATGAATCCCCTTTCCGATTGTTTGGGCCATCCGGAAAACACCTTGTCCGGAGAAGACAAGGTGAGTGCTTCCATCAGTCCTGTGTTATGCCAACTGTAAAGCATCCTCAGACAATTCATGTGTGGGGTTGCTTCTCAGCCAAGGGAGTGGACTCACTCACAATTTTGCCTAAGAACACAGCCATGAATAAAGAATGGTACCAACACATCCTCCGAGAGCAACTTCTCCCAACCATCCAAGAACAGTTTGGTGACGACCAATGCCTTTTCCAGCATGATGGAGCACCTTGCCATAAGGCAAAAGTGATAACTAAGTGGCTCGGGGAACAAAACATCGACATTTTGGGTCCATGGCCAGGAAACTCCCCAGACCTTAATCCCATTGAGAACTTGTGGTCGATCCTCAAGAGGCGGGTGGACAAACAAAAACCCACAACTTCTGACAAACTCCTAGCATTGATTATGCAAGAATGGCCTGCCATCACTCAGGATTTGGCCCAGAAGTTAATTGACAGCATGCCAGGGCGGATTGCAGAGAACTTGAAAAAGAAGTGTCAACACTGCAAATATTGACTCTTTGCATAAACTGAATGTCATTGTCAATGAAAGCCTTTGACACTTATGAAATACTTGTAATTATACTTCAGTGTACCATAGTAACTACTGACATAAAGATCTAAGAACACTGAAGCAGCAAACTTTGTGGAGACCATTACTTGTCATTTTCAAACCTTTTGGCCACGACTGTAGCTAGCCAATGCTTTTTTTATTTGAAATAAGTGCAAAACATGCTAAATTGTTTGAAGGAATCACGCAACTTGAGACATCGAGCAAGACTGGACAAAACATTAAGATCACCTTTATAATATTGAAATGCCATAAGGGCATGGATTCTTCAAGGTGTCGAAAGCGTTCCACAGGGATGCTGGCCCACGTTGACTCCAATGCTTCCCACAGTTGTGTCAAGTTGGCTGGATGTCCTTTGGGTGGTGGACCAATGTTGATACACACGGGAAACTGTTACACATGAAAAACCCAGCAGCGTTGTAGTTCTTGAAACAAACGAGTCTGGCACCTACTACTATACCCCATTTAAAGGCTCTTAAATATTTTGTCTTTCCCATTCACCCTTTCAACTGGATTCACCTTGTCAGTCTGTCATGGAAAGTTCATGTTCCTAATGTTTTGTACTCTCAGTGTATATCTCTACATGTCTAGAAACCATTCCTTTGTATAATCTGTCTAACACATATGTGGGCACCTCCATGACCTCTATGCCTTATTCAATTGAGACGTGCCTTACTCAAGAACAGACATATCTCCGGTTTATACGTTTTATACTATAGTTATGACAGGACCATACATAGCTACTACGTGTTAAAACAAAGACGATCCCCATAAACACATTACATTTAACCTATTTTCCTATGTTTATTCTTCAGTGATCTGAAGAAGGCAAATAATGTAAATAAAACAATATACTTTTTAGATAACTTCTACAGTTCTAGAACAACAGTTTCCACCTCATACAAACAAAAGCCAACTCCTGAAGATTCCATTTTACTCCATAGCGCTAGCACGATCTCTATGGCAACTGACCGACGGCTGTCCATGGGCAACATTCTGGTGATCAGGTGCTATTTGCTCAACCAGTGGTTCTATCAAAGCCTATTTATACATATTTATTTTCTAAAGCAGAGGGAATATTCAAGCTGTGCCAGTCATTCAATAACTAAATGCCTTTGTGTGAACAAACAAATCCAATCTCTGACCACCATGATAGGAACAGTAAATAAATAATTAAATAAATATTGGCGTGTAGCATATTCCATGGTGAATGAAAGTCATATCATGAGTCTCAAACCGTAGCTGTCATCACCTTGTATTTGAAAGTTCTGTTAGCATATTGGATGGAAACATTTTAAATCCTGCTGACAGAATTATACTAATGTAAACTGACCACTTCTCACGGTTTACTAAGAGTATTATAACAAGGCATATCTATAACCCCATAGTGAAAGAGACAGTTAGTGGTACATGATTATAAAAACAAATAAACAACCAGTTGCCTGTTAACATTCAAGTAGCTGCTTTAAAATCCTTGCTAAAATCGCTTGGTAGACTCAAACTGTCAAGGTCCCACAATCCTCCATCCTTGTTATCATTCATCTCCACTAAAGCCATGAAGAGTCATACACTGGCACTTATATAACCAACTACAGTACTGGGCCATTACCCAAAAGCATCTTGAACTTTGTTCATCTTTAAAACTTTCATAGGAGAATTGTTTAATCTCTGAGCTATTCCCCATAACCATTGTTACTAAAGTTGCTCTTGAAAACACTGCTTATTTAACAACAGCCAAGTACTTAATTCAATAATGTGTTGCCCTTCCACGTCACTTTATACACAGAAGACCTCTGCTAAATACAAAATCTAAATATTTCTGTCTTTCTGTGACTGCCAATAACTTCAGAACAAATGTGACAGTAGCTAGGTTTCCATCCAATTAGCGACAGATTTTCATGCTGATTTTCGCTGACTCTGTCCTTTCCTCTGACACATTGGTGCAGCTGGCACACTTCGCCTCTCCCGAGTCCATACGGGAGTTACATCGATGGGAAAAGACTAACTACCAATTGGATTTGATGAAATGAGGGTAAAAAATATATAATAATAATACATTCCATGTACCAAATTAAGAATACAAGTTACTGGGTTTCCATCACATTTTCAACTCTAATGATGGTTTTGTCACAAACACGCGTTATTTAGCAATTTTTTTTTATTTATTTTTTTATTTCACCTTTATTTAACCAGGTAGGTCAGTTGAGAACAAGTTCTCATTTGCAACTGCGACCTGGCCAAGACAAAGCAAAGCAGTGCGACAAAAGACAACACAGAGTTACACAGTAAAACAAACAGTCAAAAACACAATAGAAAAATCTATATACAGAGTGCAAAATGTAGTGCAAAAATGCAGTAAGATTAGGAGGTAGGACAATAAATAGACTATAGTGGTGAAATAAATTACAGAATTATCATCATTAACACAGGAATGAAGGATGTGCAAATTATGATGTGCAAATAGAGGTACTGGTGTGCAAGATTAGTGAAAATAAACAAAAAATAAATATGGGGATGAGGTAGTAGTGTGGGCTATTTACAGAAGGGCTATATACAGGTGCAGTGATCGATAAGCAGCTTTGATAACTGATGCTTAAAGTTATTGAGGGAGATAGGAACCTCTAGCTTCAATGATTTTTGCAATTCGTTCCAGTCATTGGCAGCAGCGAACTGGAAGGAATGGCGGCCAAAGGAGGTGTTGGCTTTGGGGGTGACCAGTGAGATATACCTGCTGGAGCGCATGCTACGGGTGGGTGTTGCTATAGTGACCAGTGAGCTGAGATAGGGCGGGGATTTACCTAATAAAGACTTATAGATGACGAATATATAATGAAGGCCAGCCAACGAGAGCATACAGGTCGCAGTGGTGGGTAGTGTATGGGGCTTTGGTGACAAAACGGATGGCACTGTGATAGACTACATCCAATTTGCTAAGTAGAGTGTTGGAGGCTAGTTTGTAAATGACATCACCAAAATCAAGGATCGGTAGAATAGTCAGTTTTACAAGGGCATGTTTGGCAGCATGAGTGAAGGAGGCTTTGTTGCGGAATAGAAAGCCAATTCTGGATTTAATTTTGGATTGGAGATGGTTGATGTGAGTCTGGAAGTTGAGTTTATAGTCTAACCAGATGCCTAGGTATTTGTAGGTGTCCATGTATTCTAATTCGGACCCGTCGAGAGTAGTGATGATAGTCCGGTGGGCGGGTGCTGGCAGCGTACGATAGAAAAGCATGCACTTAGTTTTACTAGCATTTAAGAGCAGTTGGAGGCCACGGAAGGAGTGTTGTATGGCATTGAAGCTTGATTGAAGGTTAGTAAACACAGTATCCAAAGAGGGGCCAGATGTATACAGAATGGTGTCGTCTGCGTAGAGATGGATCAGAGAGTCACCAGCAGCGAGAGCGACATCGTTGTGCCAGCTCGCAGATACAGTGCGTGTAGGCTAACTACATTATGAGATTATTATGGATAATAGCGATAATATTTGCATTTGTCAAACAGCTGCCAAGCATCGATCATCGTGTCACCGGAATAAGACCCTTTATTTAGTGTAAGGGAGCAACAAGCTCACCACCCTGTAAAGTTCATAATCATTTATTTAATCTGTAGCCTAAAAAACTGCATGCTTTCCCGAGTCATAGTGGGAGGACCACACAACAAGTCATCGCGTGACTCCAAGTTTACTTCAAGATTTGCGCATAAAGGCATTTCCATCACCATTTCACAAATAATACATTTTACCGACACAAAAATGTCAAACGAACAAATTGTCTGTCAGCATTGTATAGAATTGTACCAGCATTTCAAGTTTCAATCAGCCCGGTCGTGACTTTTTTCAAGCGTCAGGTAATTATTCTGCATGAGCGTTAAGGGTTAAGGGCCATCCAAACCAAGGACGGTAACTAAATTATACAGAAACCTTTGAGCATTAACACTAAAGGAAAACACATCGTTCAACTGATCAAAGCATCCTACTGCACGCTGTACGCCTATTAATAAGGTGTTAACGCAGATCATTCAGTGCTTGAGTGTGTTCATTGTCATAGTAACAATGGCAAATAATACTTCAATGTAGGCCAGTGATGCGCTCTCTCTTTGCAACTTTCCCCTACAGTTAATTTGGATTAGGCCTATTTTACGTTCAGCAATTAGCAAGAGCAAGCCTGCTTCTCTCCAAGAAAAGCCTATTATAAAAATAAATCATGGAACATGTCGATCCAGAGTATCCCAAACATGCTCAATGGGTGACATGTCTGGTGAGTATGCAAGCCATGGAAGAACTGGGACATTTTCAGGTTCCAGGAAATGTGTACAGATCCTTGCGCCATGGGGCAGTGCAGTATCATGCTGAAACATGAGGTGATGGCGGCGGATGAATGGCACGACAATAGGCCTCAGGATCTCGTCATGGTATCTCTGTGCATCCAAATTGCCATCGATAAAATACAATTGTGTTAGTTGTCCGTAGCTTATGCCTGCCGATACCATACCTCTGTTCATAACGTTGATATCAGCAAACCACTCGCCCACATGATGCCATACACGCCATCTGCCCGGTACAGTTGAAACCAGGATTCATCCATGAAGGGCACACTTCTCCAGCGTACCTATGGCCATTGAAGGTGAGCATTTGCCCACTGATGTCGGTTACGATATCTAACTGCTGTCAGGTCAAGACACTGGTGAGGACGACGAGCTCGCAGATGAGCTTCCCTGAGAAGGTTTGTGCAGAAATTCTTCACTTGTGCAAACCCAGTTTCATCAGCTGTCCAGTGAAGAATCTGTATGTGGAGGTCCTAGGCCGGCGTGGTTACACGTGGTCTGCGGTTGTGAGGCCTGTTGGACATACTACCAAATTCTCTAAAACAACGTTTGGTGCTCTGGTGGACATTCTTGCCAATTGCATGCTTCCTCAAAACCTGAGACATCTGTGGCATTGCGTTGTGTGACAAAACTTCACATTTTTGAGAGGACTTTTATTGTCCCCAGCACCTGTGTAATGATCATGCTGTTTAATCATCTTAATGATATGCCACAACTGTCAGGTGGATGGATTATCTTGGCAAAGGAGAAATGTTCACTAACAAGGATTTGAGAGAAATTTGGAATGGAACATTTCTGGGATATTTTATTTCAGCTTGTGAAAGATGGGAACAACACTATATGTTGCGTTTATATTTTTGTTCAGTGAATCTATTTGTTAAATCCCTAGCCTCTCGTTTATCCTGAGATGTCATTTCCTGAGATGTCCTTTTCACCATATTCCCATGCTGTCTGTGGTGAGAGTTTCAAGTGGATAGGTGAAAGTTTTATCTTAGGAAAGAAAAAATGAATGAAGCCACCAGTAAATGGATCCATTTGGGGGAGAAATAAGGGAACAGAAAAAAATGAAAGGAGTGAGAGTTAAATGCATATTGAAGCTATGTACACCTTTTGCCTTTTGGTAGGCCGTCATTGTAAATAAGTATTTGTTCTTAACTGACTTGCCTAGTTAAATAAAGGTTAAACAAAAACATTATTCAGGCCATGGAAACGTTTCTCAATTGGTATCAAGGGACCTAACGTGTGCCAGGAAAACATTCCCCACACCATTACACCACCAGCCTGTACCGTTGACACCAGGCAGGATGGGGCCATGGACTCATGCTGCTTACGCTAAATCCTGACTCTGCCATCAGTATAACGTAATAGGAACCGGAATTTGTCGGACCAGGCAATGTTTTTCCACTCCTCAATTGTCCAGTGTTGGTGATCGCGTGCCCACCGGAGCCACTTCTTCTAGTTTTTAGCTGATAGGAGTATAACCCGGTGTGGTAGTCTCCTGCAATAGCCCACCCGTGACAAGGAACAATGAGTTGTGCGTTCCGAGATGCCTTTCTTCACACCACTGTTGTTCTGCACCGTTATTTGCCTGTTAGTGGTCCACCCGTGAGCTTTCCATTCTCCTTCGACCTCTCATCAACAAGCTGTTTTCACCCACAGGACTGTTGCTGACTGGATGTTTTTTGTTTGTCGCACCATTCTCAGTAAACCCCTTGACACTGTTGTGCATGAAAAACCGTCCGTTTCTGAGATACTGGAAGCAGCGTGCCTGGCACCAACGATCATACCACGTTCAAAGTCGCTTAGGTCACTCGATTTGCCCATTCTAATGTTCAATAGAACAATAACGGAAGGCCTCAATGCCGGTCTGCCTACTTTATATAGCAAGCCACGGCCACATCTGTAGGAGCTAACCATTTTCGTGAACAGGGTGGTGTACCTAAAAAAATCTGGCCACTTAGTGTATGTGCTGACTGTGTGCCCAGGTCCGATAACATAGAAGCATTAGGGCAACAGCAGACTCTCTGCTCGCTTGCATCACACTGAATCTGATGGTAGTTTTTGGTGACTTAGCTGCTAAAAGCTTTAAAGCATTTCATATTAGAAAATGTATTTTTGGCAGTCAAACCATGCAGAATCAGTTGTTCTCTCTTCCTCTCTCTTTCTCAGCTCTCATCATGTTGAGATTGAACTTGCTCCTGATTAGCATGAATCAATAGTTAAGCAGCCTTCTAATTGTGAAAATCGACTGAGAGCTGACTTCTACTTTAAATGAAAAAATGCATTAGAGCAAGTGACATCTTGACACCATGAGCCATGTTATTCCAACAATACTCACCCAGCCAAACCAACAGCAATGCCATGATGCCTGTGTAGCTAGGTATGACTAGATTTACAGAATAATTATGAATTGTATACTTTTGCCATGTATTAACCTACCTGTATGTTGTTGCACCATATACATTTGTGTATACATATATTGTGAATATTTGCACCAGTCAATAAGTATGCCACTGATACACTATAGACTAAAGCATGTTTTTAAAACAAAATACACCAACATTTTAACTATATCATGGAGCCTCTTTACTCAATAATATGTCTGTTGCCCTCTTCATGTATTGGATGAAAACACATCTTCCATTAGGTTTCATAAAAACAGGTGAAAATATAAAGGCATCATTGCCCTAAAAATTGAATGTTGGAGGTTCTTGGTTCATTAATAATTCAATTAAACAAAACCCATCCTTCTGTACCAGTGATACACTTACTTGTTTGGTAAATAGTACAATGCTTGAATTACAAAATGACAGTCTGCATATTTAACAGTAGAAGAGTCGGGCCTCGAGGAGTACCAATAGCCGCCAGTCTAATAAACCAATTGAACTAGAAAAGTGTGGCCTCGTTGGCAATGTCATGTTAGAATAATTAGACGTTAGAATAACAAATGTAAATATTGGAAAGAACATAACATTTAATTCGTCACTATATATAAAACTGAAAAAACACAACATTTTTTTGCACATTTTATTAGTAGCATTTTTATAGTGACAAAACAAATAAACCTGTCCAAAACACAATGAAGAAAATATCAGATATATTAGTAGCCTAAACATTAGTATAAGCACCAAGCTTTCTTGGCATTATAAAAAGCAATAATGGCATTATAATGAATATAAGTATCATATTTTCTGTTTTTGGACACATTATTTCTGGCCTCGCTGGTGCTTACGTTATGTTGTACGTCTTCATGCTGCCAGAGCGCATGGGGACATTGCTTACATCTGCTATGACAGGCTCATTGTCCACCCTCCCTCCCAGAAGCCTGGAAGGGATAAGATTATTATTTATTTATTTTTTATCTTGCTTTGTTTACTCTTTTCCAGCTCTGATAAGCTACCCAGGAAAGGGTTGAAAATATCCCCTATTAATACATGTGTAGCCTTAGAAATCTTTCTTGGGGACCTTAATATTGACTGGTATTCATGAAGGTGTCCGCTCAAGAGGAAACTTCTCACTGTAACCTGTGCCTGTCATCTGATTCAGGTTATTAATCAACCAACCAGGGTGTTTACAAACACTACAGGAACAAGATCATCCACATGTATCGATACTGTAGAACTTTGTTCTAAAGCTGTATCCGTATCCATAGGATGCAGTGATCACAATATAGTGGATATATCCAGGAAAGCCAAAGTTCCAAAGCTGGGCCTAGAGAGATCATACAAAATATTTTGCTGTGACTTGTGGATGATGTCAAATATTTATTGGTCTGATGTGATTAATAAGGAGCATCAAGACCCTGCACTTGATGAATTTGTGAAATTGCTTATTCCAATTATTGATTAACATGCACCTGTTAACAGTTCTAACAGTCAGTTTCTTAGGGCTCCATGGATTGATGAAGAATTGAAAAAGTGTATAGTTGAAAGTGATGAGGCAAAAGGAGTGGCTAATAAGTCTGGCTGTAAATATGGCAGGCTGACTTTGAGACATGATGTGACTAAACTCAACAAAAAGAAGACGAAACTGTATTATGAAGACAAGATCAATTATATAGAAAATTATGGAAAACATTTGAGCTTTAAATTAAACGATGGGCGGAAAGACACATTCAACTCAATTTTTCATCGAATCAGATGGCTTATTCATCACAAAACCATTTGATGTTGCCAATTATTTTTATGATTACTTTATTGGCAAACTTAGGCAGGATTTGCCATCAACGAACAGTGAGCCATCGTATTAATGCATAAAAAAAACTAATAATGTAAGAAAAGCATCGCAAGTTTGAATTTTGTAAAGTTAGTTTGGGAAAGGTAGAAAATTGTTATCGATCAATAATGACAAACCTCCTGGCATTGACAACTTAGATGGAAAGCTACTGAGGATGGTAGATGACTCTATAGCCACTCCTATCTATCATACCTTCTGAACCTAGAGGAAAGTATTTGTCCTCAGGCCTGGAGGGAAGTCAAAGTAATTCCGCTACCTAAGAGTGTTAAAGCGACCTTTACTGGTTCTAACAGCAGACCTATAAGCTTGCTGCCAGCTCTTAGCAAACTGTTGGATAAAATTGTGTTTGACCAAATACGGTGCTATTTCTCTGTAAACAAATTAACAACAGAGTTTCAGAATAGAGAAGGGCACTCAACATGTACTGCACTGACACAAATTACTGATGATAGGATGAAATAAATTGATAGTGAGAGGATTGTGGGAGCTGTACTGTTAGATTTCAGTTCAGCCTTTGATATTATTGACCATAACCTGTTGTTCAGAAAAATTGATGTGTTATGGCTTCTGCCATATGGTGGATGCAGAGCTATTTATCTAATAGAACTAAGGGTTTTCTTTCATGGAAGCTTCTATAAATGTCAAACATGTAAAGTGTGGTGTACCACAGGGCAGCTCTCTAGGCCCTCTACTCTTTCCTATTTTTACCAATGACCTGCCACTGGCATTAAACAAAGCATGTGTGTCCATGTATGCTGATGATTCAACCAAATACGCATCAGCAACCACAGCTAATGAAGTCACTGAAACCCTTAACAAAGAGTTGCAGTGTTTTGGAATGGGTGGCCAGTAATAAACTGGTCATGAACATCTCTAAAACTAAGAGCATTGTATTTGGTGCAAATCATTCCGTAAGTTCTAGACCTCAGCTGAATCTGGTAATGAATGGTGTGGCTGTTGAACAAGTTGAGGAGACTAAAGATAAATATGGGTAGAGGTCTGCCTGTAATAAAGAGATGCTCTGCTTTTTTGACACCACACTCCAAAAAGAAAGTCCTGCAGGCTCTAGTTTTGTCTTATCTTGATGATTGTCCAGTCCACACAAACGCCACCAGGGGTCATTTCACAGTCCCCAAATCCAGAAAAAAATAAAAAAAAGCATACAGTATTATATTGAGCCATTGTTGCTGTTTCATCTGATATTGTTCAAAATGAACAGCAAACCTGGTTTCAAAACACAACATCTCATGGCACAACGCCTCTCTCCTATTTGACCTAGATAGTTTGTGTGTATGCATGCATTGATATGTAGGCTACATGTCTTTTGTAAAAAAAAAAAAATTTATATAGTTCTGTCCTTGAGCTATTCTTGTCTATTAATGTTCTGTATTATGTCATGTTTCATGTTTTGTGTGGACCCCAGGAAGAGTAACTGCTGATTTTGCAACAGATAATGGGGATCCTAATAAAAGAACAAAAATACAGTTGGATCTCATTTAGCTGTTATCCCTTGTACTCACAGTCGCCATAAATGTTCACCACTTTCACTTGATTTCAACACTTCCCACAAATAAGTCGCATGCAGCTGAGACAAGGTTTGTGGGTTCCAAGTGCATCTGCCCACCTTTCTCCGGGAGTTGTGCGCAATTTGGCTCAAGTGGAATGTTTGCTGCTGCCTTGGCCCTCATATGTCTGTCACGTAGCTTGTGTGCCAGACTCATGATGAAGTCTCTCCGGCTCATGGTGTTGTCCATGCACTGCTTGAACAACACGTGTGCATTGATAGCAGCCAAGTCAAGCATGTTGTAGAACACAGCAACAGGCCAGCTGCGAGTTCCTTCTTTCACAGAGTACAGCCATGCCATCTGATCCGAAACAATATCTGACCGAAATGGATCCTTTCCCAGATACGGAAAGCCATTCAGCATGAATCAGAATAATAATCATCAGAGGTCTTGATCCATTTCTTCCCTGCCTTCCAAGTAATGTTTATTCAGATCTTGTAGCAATGCTAGCACAGCATGAATTAATGAATTACATTTTATTTTTGTGTCAAGTCGCCAATTGGCATCCCATCCCTTATGGGATTAATTGACAAACAAATATTACAATTATTCACTGTGGTAATTCAGTGACAATTCTTCTTCCAGTGTTCTCTGCAGTGTGCATCGCATAAAGAGTGATCTTTTTTTTTAGGTACAAATCAATAGATAATAGTAAATAAGGTTATCCAAAACAATAATTATATCCCTAGAGCTGTATAAAAATATATGTACATACATACATACATACATACATACATACATACATACATACATACATACATACATACATACATACATACATACATACATACATACATACATACATACATACATACATACATAAAATGAACCCAGTCTGGCACAAAGAGATTATTCATGTGGGAGACAAGCCTATACACAATATATATATATACACACATACACACACACACACAAGTGCCATTTACCACTTGGAAGCTACATATCTTTATAATGTAATTTTAGGTAGCCCTTTTTCTTTTATTCCAAGCTTTATCTAAATATTCAGCAAACAGAAATACACAATGGACAAACATTTTTTTCAGTTTCTCCTCATCGCTCAGCCACATAATGCCAGGGTATATCTGGTGTGCTTTCTGGAATAAGACCAAGTGTATATTGTGGTAGAAAGGGGCAATAGAGGATACAATTAGTTTCATTCTCCATTTCTTCGAGGTCACAATAGTTACATAATCTTTCCTCTTCCATTTCACCACAATGCCGACCTGTCTCAATACGCAGAGGCAATATCCCTGATCTTAACTGTGCACATAGTGATCTCTTGCTTTTAGGTAAGTTATACATAATATATATCTCTCACACTAATTCAACCTTAATCAAACAAAAGGTTCTCAGTTTGGGTTTATAATTAATCTCCTCCACACATTACTTTTCATATTGCATCAACAGTTTTTTTCAATCATATCCATGTCTCCCTTACTTTGGTTTAGTACAGACGTTCACAGTCAGACTGTTGAAAAAGGTCAGACATTTCAGTTGCCCAGGCGCCCCCTTATCCATTGAAAAACTTGACTAGCTATTCTGTCAGTTGGAATATCCAACAGTCTATTCCAAAGTCTCACCATACACACCTTCCATCTCACCTCACAGGGTTCCCAGCCCATTTCCCCAGTTATTACAAGTATAGGACGCCTAAAAAGTTACGTAGGCTCTGTTATGAATATTTTCATTTTTGAGATACCTCTTAGCAACCCAAACTCCTGCTGAATAGTCCAGAACAGGACACACACGTCTGATACAGTTTGGAATAAGTAGCAGAACCAATATCTTTGAGTGTTTTTGTTTTTCCTAGACCTCCTCCAAGAGCTCTGCTTGGGGAGTCGGCCAGGGCAGATAGACTGTATAGAAAGGTAATATGCCCATCAATAAAAATACCCAAATATGTATTATTGCTGGTAAACTCAAGAATGTCTTCACCAAAACACAAAACTTCTCTTAGTACCTGGTTTTCTAAAATGCATTATCTGTGTTTTTGTCTGGTTGATCATGAGTCTCCATCTTTTACACCAATTGACTGCACATAATAACATGTTCTGCAGGTCTTGTTCAGTTTCTGCCATCAACATATCATCAGTATATAAAAGGATACTTAGCATCTCATTATCATATCTTACTCCAATATTTAACTGTTTAATTTATTTTGCCAAGTCATTTATAAAGATGGCAAACAACATTGGTGATAAGGCATCTCCTTGTTTTACACCCGAGGGTGTGGGTAACCAATCTGTACCATATTCATTAACACGCACACAAGCAATTGGTGCTTTGTAAAGAGACTGGAATGTGTGATGAAATTTCCCATCAATCCCTGTCTTTAACAAACTATAGGCTAAATGATCCCTATTTACAAAATCAAAAGCTCTCTGGAAATCAATGAAACATTCAACAGTAGGCTTCTCTTCATGTAGTCTATTACTGATTACTGTAGAGACCCAGAAGATATGATCTATAGAGGCTCTGGATTTACCAAAACCATTTTGTTCTTCCACCAGAATATTTTGATCCTCCAAAAAAGGTAATAAGCCTATTGTTGAGGATGGATTAACATAATTTATAAACCGTACTTAATAAATTTATGCCTCTATAATTCAGTGGTACTCTCGTGTCATTTTTTGAGGATTTGGGAATGGGATTTACTATAGACTTATACCACTGTACATACTAGGGATTTTTAATTGAACATTGTAAGTATAAGGAATGCTGGTACAGCATTATATTATGTTGTGATTTCTGTCTCCCTGATAGATTTCCAAACTATGATCACCTGATAGCCTTTTGGATCCACCCATGAAATCGTCAGATCAACAAGAGCCAAAGCTGCTGCAAAGAGGAAGGAAGAAGTTAAACATTCTCGTCTGTCAGTGGTCTGTATATTTTTCCGCTGACTGTTCCTAGGTCATAAGCTGTATTTCACATTTACAGTTCAGTAACACTTCTTCTCCTGAAACCCATACATAATAGGGCTGGGAATAACCTGGGAACTCACAATAAGATACTATCATGATTCTTAGGTGCCAATATGATATGTATTGCCTTTAT
Organism: Thymallus thymallus; assembly: GCA_023634145.1. Lineage (NCBI taxonomy): Eukaryota > Metazoa > Chordata > Actinopteri > Salmoniformes > Salmonidae > Thymallus > Thymallus thymallus. Next base: position 37,800,309 of record CM042414.1, on the reverse strand, counting down.
GATTTTCACAATATTTAACTGTCAATATTTACCGCCATCATTAATACTTAAAATGTACATATGCAAGTCAATTAGGATAATAATCTGCTAAATACATACTATAGCATATCATGTCGTTCATTACATCCAATGTATGTGAATTCATTCTATACTTCAGCAAGATTGGTATAATGTAGTCTAGATTTGTTGTATGCTACAGTGTGAATTGTACTTTTTCACCTGAGACCTGTCTTGTCCTCTCAGAGGCAGTCATTGCAGCCGATTGATGAGTTTTACCTTTACCTGATATACCTGTCTGTTGGCCTGAAGGACAGAGACTTGGGTCACCGGTTCAATGTACACACTACCACAGTGAGCCGGATTATTTTGACTTGGACCAACTACCTCTACACACTCTTGGGAGCTTTATCAATCTGGATGTCAGCTGAGGATGTGAAAGCCAACCTCCCTGCTGAATTCAAGGACTTTCCTGACACTCAGGTGATCCTGTATTACACTGAGCTCAAGTGCCAAACACCATCCTCCCTCCTACTCCAAAGTGAGATGTACTCCACCTACAAAATCACACTGCACAATGAAAGCAATGCTTGGAATGACCCTCCATGGACCAGTAACATTTGTCTCATCACTCTATGCGGGGTCAGTGAGTGACAGAGATCTTCAAGCAGTCAGGGTTGGCTGAATTTCTGACTGAAGACATGGTAGTCATGGTTGACAAGGGCTTCCTCATCAATGACTGTGTGACGTGCAAGGTGTACTGCCCACCGTTTCTTTCCAAGCAAAGCCAGATGCCAGCAGACCAGGTCACCCAGACACAGGCAATTACACGACTGAGTACACGTAGAGCGCATGATTCGCCGAATCAAAGAGAACAAACTCTTTGATACAATTATCCCTCTTTCCATTGCTGGAAATATCAACCAGCTCTTTAGAGTGGCTTGCTTGCTTATGAATTAGCAAAACAAAGCTCTTGTCAAGGCATGGCCTTAATGGAGGATTTGTTTTTACTGGCATTGAATTCAGGTTAAAGCAAACTTGCATTGTACATAGTATATACATATGTTTTTTATCATTCTGAATAATTAAAGGCCTATAAACTTTGTAGGGACTAGCACTCCCAAAACATGCCTATAGTAACTCTTGCTTTGACTTCAATATTAGGTGGATAAAAAAAAACTCTGCAACAGCATGTTGAAGAAAATGATTTATGTCTCATGTAAGTGCATAAATACATGTACTGTAAATCAGTCAATAAATACAGCAGGCAACACGTGCATAAAATATGACTAAATAAAAAATCTACAACTTGTATGAACTGATCGTGGTCAATATGACGTTAGCCAACTACACCTTCAGATACAAGTACTTTGGCATACATAAGTACATTAAAGTAAAATGCATCTGCTTTTTCTCATATGAGTTGTTGGACTTCTAGGTCTGAGTACAACCGCTGCACCAAAAAGTCTTCCTGGGCCCATACCATGAAGTCGCACCACTTAAGGCCAGTGAGGAGAAGTTGCCATTGCACCTGCCAGTAGTATGCGTGACTCGTACTCAGCTTTGAAGAGCCGTATTTCATTTGCAATAAACATAGTTCTGCACGTTGGGGCACTTTATTTCTACCAACCCAAAAGGTGGGTATTCTGTGGGATCAAAAACAAGCCCATCGGGGGAGGCACCAAGCCAAGGGTCATCAGGGTGGATGATCAGTCCACAGGGAGAGTAGTTGACATTCATAATCTTGGAGTATTCCATCACTGCTCCAAATTCCATCTCTGTGCCCCTCTTCATCTCCACCGTCTGTCTAGTACCCCTGATGATGCGCACAGCTAGAGACTCTGAAGAGCTCTGTCCCCTCACGTGAATCTGGTAGAAGTTATCCTAGGCTTGCAGACCTGATGTCAATCCTGGACAGAGCTTTGATCTCTTGTAGCCTCTATTTTGTGGGCCATATATAGGGTTATGTGCAGGCTTTGAAGGTGAACATTTTCTTCCTCAGTACTGACAAAAACACAGTTGGTTGTGGCAAGTCGGTAGTCTTCAAGGGGTAGGAGTGGACTGGGTAGACTATCAGGGTGATGTTGAATGTGCTTTGTTGTCATCAGGGGCTGCTGGTATGATAGAATACTCCCCTTCTACACTGTCCCAAAAGCAGATTCCACTAGAGCTCATGCCCATGGTTGTCACCAGTGGTTTGTCCTGTATGTCAAAGTCCCTAAAGGCTTTTGCTACCTTAAGCACTGATAGATCTGGTAATGGGTCCTTTTTAGAGTGCACTCCTTTCAAAACAAACATGCATAGGTTGTTTTGTGTTACGTTTGTTCTAGTGTCTATGATTCTATATTCCTCTTGACCGCAATGTCTTTTTATAGCTTTTTTTCACTCCAGACTTCTTGTATTTCTATACTTTTTCATACTGCCGCTCTATGTATCATGTATCTGTCTTTTGTGTATTTTCGTTCTGGCATTTTGCACCTGCCCTATGTTTGGTTGTAGCTGCTTGACAAAGTAATTTCCCCTCGGGGATCAATAAAGTATCTATCTATCTATCTATCTATCTATCTATCTATCTATCTATCTATCTATCTATCTATCTATCTATCTATCTATCTATCTATCTATCTATCTATCTATCTAACTAACATAACAAATAGAACCTTTCCTGATGTAACTGGAAAAACGTACCTCACTCCACGTTCTGTCATACAATTTGGTTCAGGTTTTGATATGACCATCTTGCTGACCGGTCCTGGTTTTACACCCTGTAAAACAAATAGAAAGTTGTACTGTAGATCAGCCTCATTAACCAGGATCTCTGGCCAATGCAGTCTAGGACATTTTTTACATTTGCATGCAAAAATGTAGTATTAAAACACTTACAATTGTTCCTGGTTTGTGCCAGCGTTGTTCGGACTCTGTACAGCTGTGTACAGGAGGCACAACTGGCACACTGAGTTGTGAGTAGTGTGCGGTTTGAAAAAGCAATGCAACAGTGTGATTGCATAAAGCAGTGCCTGCTACACAAGTGCACTGATAATGGGTCAGGACAACAGGAACTGAATCTCGAAGCACAATCTAAGAGAGAGAGAGGTCAACGGGCAGACAGACATTGTAAAATGGCAATACAGGGTTGTGAGGCAAGTTATGCATTAGCAGCTGGCATATTTTGTATGGTTATTAGGTCTACACTAACATTAACAGTATCTCTAAGTTTCTGAGTTGATTAAACTGCAAACCATATCTACCTTTATCCTGCTGAAACCTCCCTTCTTAATGATCTAAATCCCTTTAACTACAACACCATGGCCAGAACTGCCAGATTCATATGTCTACACTTAGAACACCTGAATATCTCTAGCACAAACACCAACTGGTTGTTGAACATGATTATTCAAACTAATCTCACGCTATCAGCCTACCCTCAAACTGTGTGGCTTCTCACTCTTCTTCATTGACCTGTAAGAATTGGCCCTTACACTGACCTGACCTGACCTGACAGCTTGTCTCTGTTTGAAACCAGTTAGCAATAACATAACACTGAGAATGACAATAGTTGTAATGATAACAAAAACTGTGAAACTGATGTGCGTACTGTACATAATAACAAAACAGTGAACTAGTTAGAAATCTTAACTAATGTTAGTGAAACTAGCTTACTAGCTAATTACATTGCAAATCTAATTTTGTGGTGGTGGGCTAGCTAATGTGTTAGCCTTCTTACCTTTGTAGTTGTTTATGTATAACGATGCATACATCTTAATTCATTTCTCCAACTTGCTAGCTGGAGCCTTGCAAATCATCTTGCAAATACGATTAACATTGTTTATGTTCATTTTAGGCAACTCTTGTAAACACCTTGAATAAAAGAGTGCCATTATTTATTTATTTTTACTTCTGCCACAAACAGCTCCTCATTTAAGTACGGGTTACATATACAGTGGTTGCTCGTTTAAAAGTTGCATCATACTGCAGCATGGCTTGCAAGATCCTTCGGTTTGGTACAGCATAATATTTGACTGTCGGCCATTTTGCCGTTAATGTTCGTTGAAACCACTAGAGGGCATCTTTGAGGGCATCTTTATGAAGCTTGTTGGAGCATGTGTACAGCCCAAATAATCCTACAGTACAGATGTCCATGTACATGTTTATTAAGCTTATGGTCACAACATCAACTGTACACATGTACAAATATTTTCTATCAAATTATATAATATATTTGTACCACTTAGATGCAGTTTTTTTATTTACAGCAGTGATGGTAGTTTTTGTCTTTCATGATAGTTATCTTAATGTAGGCCTACTACTAGAATGTAAAATAAAGTGGTCACTGACGTGCTGTTAGCCTTTTGCATGCACTTCAGGCGCGCTTCAGTAGATAAATACAATTATGCTAATTGTTCTTTAGACCGATAAGCATGACGGTCAAATGTATTTAATAATATTAATATTGTGAAAACAAGTGTTTGAAAACGTTTTCAAGATGATTACAGCTGTCCATCACTACTGTAAATAAAAACACAGCATCTAAAGTGGTACAGAAATGCTATTCATTGTAACCACAATGTCACAAATAATTGAACACACACAACATGAGCAGATTAACTTGGTCAAAACATTGTTAGCCTTTAAATGCTTTATTATCCAAATGTTTAAAGTGTGTGGGCGACAGAGAGAAAAACCTTCAGACCACATGCATTTTTCGTTAGGGCAAATCTGGTCTGTGATATTAAGGGTATACATGTAATGTAAAACCTTGGATTGACATTGTAGTAATGTACTATGTAGCTGAGATGTACACTAGTTGAAATAGACATTTTGAAAGTATTTTTTATCATTATTTTATTAATGAAAGCATAAAGATGTTAAACAAATACCGCCATTTTGTTTTAGAGTACTTAAGCATCGAATACCTGTAGGATATATATTTATTAAGCTACTGTGCAGTCTGACAAGTACACATACTATAGCCTACAGTACATAGTAAACACAGTAAAGGGCCTAATTCCTTACATAAGCGGTAGCAGGCCATGTCCAGACTTTCTCGGTGACCTCAAGTACTCATTAACTCTTTATTTCTTTTTCGGGTTGCATCAGTCATGGACAGAAACTTCTGAGACACAGTATTAATGAAGAACACCAGAAGGTTCACTGGTAAGCCACAGGATCCATCCCAGTTGGTATTCTGTGCTCACAGCATAACGGTACGGATGGCCCTTAGATAGATAGATAGATAGATAGATAGATAGATAGATAGATAGATAGATAGATAGATAGATAGATAGATAGATAGATAGATAGATAGATAGATAGATAGATAGATAGATAGATAGATAGATAGATAGATAGATAGATAGATAGATAGATAGATAGATAGATAGATAGATAGATAGATAGATACTTTATTGATCCCCCGGGGGGGAAATTTCATTGTCAAGCAGCTACAACAAAACACAGGGCAGGTGCAAAATGCCACAACGAAAGTACACAAAAGACAGATACACGGTACATGATACACAGAGCGGCAGTATGAAAAAGTATAGAAATACAAGATATCTGGAGTGCAAAAAAAAGCTATAAAAAGGACATTGCATAGTATGGGTGGTTGGCTGAATATGTACACTATACGTTGGTGGATGTTGGATGGTTAACTATACTATACAGGTTGCTGTGCCTGGTGAGCAGTTCATCAAGTTCTGTTGTCAGAAGAGGAATGTAAAAGTCAGGTTGAACCGACGACCTGACGAACCCGCCACGTATGTTGATTCTGCCTGTCGGTGGTGGAGTTCTAGAGCTCACAGGTGTGCCTGGCATGGATTGTGACTCCATCTCATTCCTCACCCTCTTCAACGCGTTATTCCCCGCCTAACTCTCTACCAATGCCGCCTGAGTTTTTTGAGAAACAAATAAAGCTTAAATAAAATCATAGCCTCAGCTACTATAGCAAAGAAATACATCTTAAAACATGCTTTTCTGTTATTTTGAAAGAAAATAGTCTTAGTGGGGGGACTAAAGTTGCATAACCAAGTCCAGGTTTGTGGGCTAGAAGAACCATCCTCACATTTTAACAAATGCCACATCTCCCCTGGAGCTCTCCTACAAGCCTTGAAGAAGTGTAAACACTCCTCATAAATGCATCACGATAACCCCTTCTAAGTGTGCACATTCTATCATGACAGAATTACAGAATCCCTGGTTGTTGGGGTCTATGGTGATTTTCAGTCCAGTGTACAAGTAGGTTTATTGGTAACGTGGAATACATGCCACTGTCGGCTGGCTGGCTGCTGTCTGGTTGCTCGCTGCTAACTGTCATTCATCTCAACTAATTTGCGTCTCGACGCGCTGCTGCCGGCTACCTCCTCTTCCTCCTCAAGTTACCTGTACTGCCACTGCCTTGATTTTTCTCAAGGCATTCACTGCTTTTCTGAGATCGCCTATTTTTATTCATGTATACTGTAGGTATATTCTTCAATATTTTCTTTACGTGGATTCTTCGCGGGAGATATTTTCATACAAGGAAGTGCTTCGAGGCACGAGGCATTTTCCAGCTAAGCTAACTTGCTAAATAGCGGTTTTCGTAAATTAACTTTACGAAAATATGCACAATCATTTGTCTCCACATTAACTAACATATTCATCTCAATTGTACATTTTTTGCTTGACTCGTTATGACGTTATATTTACTTACATTTGCTTCCACCGTAATGTTTTTGTCAGTCATCTTTGCTTTACAAAGTCACCAGCTATGCGTCCCATAGTGTCAAATTCGTCATTGTAACAACTCGATATGATTGGTCATATAAAAACCTTGGGACCCAAATGCATAATGAGTGCTCTAACTCCCCCCTGTGGTGGTCTGGAGCAATGATGCCGTGACGCTGGGTACCTCTAAGTCCCGCGGCATAAGCTCGCAACTTTTAAAGGAGGAACCACTGTATAAGAGGGTTCTAACATTGTATTTTCCATTTTAGTTCTCAGGGAACATACAGTTGAAGTCGAAAGTTTACATACACTTAGGTTGAAGTCATTAAAACTCATTTTTCAACCACTATAGTTTCGGCAAGTCAGTTAGGACATCTACTTTGTGCATGACGCAAGTAATTCTTCCAACAATTGTTTACAGACATATTACTTGGAAGATTCCAGCTTCTGATAGGCTAATTGACATCATTTGAGTCAATTGGAGGTGTACCTGTGAATGTATTTCAAGGCCTACCTTCAAACTTAGTGCCTCTTTGCTTGACATCATGGGAAAATCAGCCAAGACCTGCACATTTTTTTTGTAGATCTCCAGTTTCAAGACTATGATATGTGGTGAAGGGTTTTCTCCTTGACCCCTTGTTTCATGTGCACGTTTAAATACTGTAATGTGATTGAACTGCAGAGCACCATGGAGGGTCAATGCTCATTATAACACCTACCATCCAAACAAAAGTAAACCTTCTGTATAAAGAGACCTGACAACATTAGTTTTTATTATGCCTTTTTGAAATTAGACATGGTGACTGCACAAGGCTGTCTTCATTCTGCTAAAGCCACTTGAGTAGGATCCCTCTAAAGCAGGTCAGACTCTGGCCCTCTCAGCCACTTATTCTACCTTAAGACCGATTTTAATCTATAAAATTACTTTTGATAATACTGATTGCTTAGAAACAAGACACCTTCTTGTTTCCTTGTAGTTATGTATCCAGTCATTAGCTATGACACAAATTAGACATTTACATGTGTTAATTGTAGCTCAGATGGTAGAGCACGGCACTTCCCACGCCAGTGTTGTGGGTTCAATTCCCACAGGGGAGCAGTATAAAAAATGTATTAACATGTATGGACTAACTAAGTTGCTCTGGATAAGAGTGTCTGCTAAGTGTCTAAAATGTAGAATAGCTTTCCTCCGTCATTTTGTAGCCTGTCTCCCAACAGATGTCTTGCACTGCTGAAATAAAGAAATTGGATCAATCCAACCATTCCCAATTATTAATTTCAACCAATATTCATAAACAGTACATTTAGCTTATTTTGGTATGTATACTGCTTGCCAGAAAAAATATAGAATCTGAATATTTCACAGAATTGTATATTTTCCTGTAGGAGATAGATCAAGTACGGAACGACCTATCCTCAACATAGACATTGGAGAGATGGATATTTTATAAGACACACAATCCAAATAAGGGTGATGGGACATCCATCATGGCACCTGCATAAGCACATGAAGGTGCTCCTACCTAGTGAATAAGCTATGGAATCTGTTTGATATACAGTGGCAAGAAAAAGTATGTGAACCCTTTGGAATTAACTGGGTTTCTGCATAAATTGATCATAACATTTGAGCTGATCTTTATCAAAGTCACAACAAACAGTGTGCTTATAAAAAACTAATTATAGTATTTGTCTTGTCTATATTGAATACATAATTTAAACATTCACAGTGTAGGTTGGTAAAAGTATGTGAACCCCTAGGCTAATGACTTTTCCAAAAGCTAATTGGAGTCAGGAGTCAGCTAACCTGGAGTCCAATCAATGAGACGAGATTGGAGATGTTGGTTAGAGTTGCCTTGCCCTATAAAAAATAATCACAAAATGTGAGTTTCCTATTCACAAGAAGCATTGCCTGATGTGAACACTGCCTCGAACATAAGAGATCTCACAAGACCTACGATTAAGATTTGTTGACTTGCATAAAGCTGGAAAGGGTTACAAAAGAATCTCTAAAAGCCTTGATGTTCATCAGTCCACATTAAGACAAAAACATTGCTGTTCGTCTGAAGTTTGCAAAAGAGCACCTGGATGTTCCACAACGCTACTGGCAAAATATTCTGTGGACAGATTAAAAACTAAAGTTGAGTTGTTTGGAAGGAACACTGTGTGGAGAAAAAAAAGGCACAGCACACCATCAAAACCTCATCCCAACTGTAAAGTATGGTGGAGGGAGCTTAGTTTGGGTCTGCTTTGCTGCCTCAGGGCCTGGACAGCTTGCTATCATCGACGGAAAGATGAGTTCAAGTTTATCAAGATATTTTGCAGGAGAATGTAAGGCTATCTGTCCACCAATTGAAGCTCAACAGAAGTTGGGTAATGCAACAGGACAATGACCCAAAACACAGAAGTAAATCAACAACAAAATGGTTTCAACAGAAGAAAATACACCTTCTGGAGTGGCCCAGTCAGAGTCCTGACCTCAAAAGAGCTGTTCACACCAGACATCCCAAGAATATTGCTGAACTGAAACAGTTTTGTAAAGAAAAATAGTCTAAAATTCCTTCTGACCATTTTGCTGGTTGGATCCACAACTACAGAAAACATTTGGTTGAGGTTATTGCTGTCAAAGGAGGGACAACCAGTTATTAAATCGAAGGCTTCACATACTTTTCCCACCCTGCATTCAATAAAGACGTACAATTGTTTGTTTTATTAGTTTAAGCAGACTGTCTATTGTTGTGACAGATGAAGATCAGATCAAATTGTATGACCAATTTATGCAGAAAACCAGGTAATTCCAAAGGGCTCACATACATTTTCTTGCCACTGTATATCAATGCAAAACATCCACAGCTTATATAGATACCCCATCTACAGTGGGGAGAACAAGTATTTGATACACTGACGATTTTGCAGGTTTTCTTACTTACAAAGCATGTAGAGGTCTGTAATTTTTATCATAGGTACACTTCAACTGTGAGAGACGGAATACAGGACAATAGGCCAGCAGCTTGGTGAGAAGGCAACAACTGTTGGCGCAATTATTAGAAAATGGAAGAAGTTCAAGATGACGGTCAATCTCCCTCGGTCTGGGGCACCATGCAAGATCTCACCTCAGGGGGCATCAATGATCATGAGGAAGGTGAGGGATCAGCCCAAAACTACACGGCAGGACCTGGTCAATGACCTGAAGAGAGCTGGGACCACAGTCTCAAAGAAAACCATTAGTAACACACTACGCCGTCATGGATTAAAATCCTGCAGCGCATGCAAGGTCCCCCTGCTCAAGCCAGCGCATGTCCAGGCCCGTCTGAAGTTTGCCAATGACCATCTGGATGATCCAGAGGAGGAATGGGAGAAGGTCATGTGGTCTGATGAGACAAAATAGAGCTTTTTGGTCTAAACTCCACTCGCCGTGTTTGGAGGAAGAAGGATGAGTACAACCCCAAGAACACCATCCCAACCGTGAAGCATGGAGGTGGCAACATCATTCTTTGGGGATGCTTTTCTGCAAAGGGGACAGGACGACTGCACCGTATTGAGGGGAGGATGGATGGGGCCATGTATCGCGAGATCTTGGCCAACAACCTCCTTCCCTCAGTAAGAGCATTGAAGATAGGTCGTGGCTGGGTCTTCCAGCATGACAACGACCCGAAACACACAGCCAGGGCAACTAAGGAGTGTCTCCGTAAGAAGCATCTCAAGGTCCTGGAGTGGCCTAGCCAGTCTCCAGACCTGAACCCAATAGAAAATCTTTGGAGGGAGCTGAAAGTCTGTATTGCCCAGCGACAGCCCCGAAACCTGAAGGATCTGGAGAAGGTCTGTATGGAGGAGTGGGCCAAAATCCCTGCTGCAGTGTGTGCAAACCTGGTCAAGAACTACAGGAAACGTATGATCTCTGTAATTGCAAACAATGGTTTCTGTACCAAATATTAAGTTCTGCTTTTCAAATACTTATGTCATGCAATAAAATGCAAATTAATTCCTTAAAAATCATACAATGTGATTTTCTGGATTTTTGTTTTAGATTCCGTCACTCACAGTTGAAGAGTACTACCTATGATAAAAAGTACAGACTTCTACATGCTTTGTAAGTGGGAAAACCTGCAAAATCGGCAGTGTATCAAATACTTGTTCTCCCCACTGTATGTAGGTGCTGGAAATGTGCCTTTATCCTGTGCTAGTCCTTATGTCAATTGTCCTCAGCAGCTGTAGTGGTTCCAAGAATGATAGTCATTAGAAAAACTCCACAATACTGCCATCTTGACCTTTCTCTCCACTATACTGCCATCTGCACAGACAACATTTTAACACAACCTCATTGTACCTTGTGGATCCAGAATCCACATGTATCCACTAACTAACTGTAAGTCACTCTGGATAAGAGTGTCTGCTAAATGACTAAAATCGAAATATAATACTAGGCCTCCAGTCCTTTTTTACACTGTACGCCTTAATGCTGAAATCAGTTTTGGAATGCTGACTGCAAGAAAGGCATTTCACTGTACTTGTGCAGGTGACATTAAAACTTTAAACTTGTCCAAACATCAAGTTACAAGTAACCAAATTGTATGAGTGTGTTCAGTCATTTGCTGATATGCAAAAAAACAATACAATTTGAGTCACTTCAAACTCAATGTGAACAAGAATTTAGTAACTTTCATTCTCTCAACTAGTCAACGAAACAGCATCTCACCAATGATAAATGTATCATTGATCCACTTCACTTTGGAAAAACCTTCAGTATTATCCTTGCTTTTTAACATTTTAGAGCATATTTTTTGCATTTTAGAGCACTGATATTCAATCATTATCCCAGGTGACCACTACCCCCCTGATTTAAAAAAACACGGTCCTGTGCGGAAGCGTGAGTGATAGTCAGAAGGACTAAAACCTACATGCCAATACGACAAGTATATTACTTCTAATGGCATGTGCCTTATCAGCCCCCTAATAAGCACTCCAGCAGAAAAGGGGTCCAGTCTCATGCAGCTAATCCATAGTCCCTAATGTTCACACAGCAGTGTAATTGGCATCTGGTACCCTTCAGGGGTTGTTAAGTTCCCTAGCAAGAAAACAACAAAATGTGTCACTCAAACAGAAAGGGGAACTAACAAAGACTCACTGTCAACAACCAAAACAGGTGATATTTTAGGAGGAGTTTTGAAAGACACTCATGGGGGCGGCCACTGAAAGTTGACTAGCAACAACTGGGACCTAAAAGACATCCACCATGAGCGCCCACTAAATTTATCCAAGAAGAGGCAGACAGGAAAAACCACAAACTTAGACAGGAGGCAAAGCAAGAACAAAGAATAACAGATCAATTATTGTTTTTCTAGAAATCAACTAGGTAGAGCCAACTAAAGGTGTTAACCCTTCACATCTCTCGAGACAACTGACGCACTGGGCCAGTCAGTTTTAAAATATCACCTGGGCCAGCACAGGTAAAACACATTCTGAGTAACGAGATGGACAAGCCAGCACAGGTGCTACACATACTGACCAACGAGGTGACACCAAATCGGTGCTCCCCACGTGCTAACGTCCAACCTCAAAATATAAATGGAAAAACCAAAGCCTGTAACACCTTCTCTTAAGACAACAAATATATCCTATACTTTTGTTGGACAAGTTTGCTCACAACCAACAGAAAATAACTTTCATCTCACATGATAAACTTAAACTTGGTATCTATACTTTACTATTGTCAGGCTCTGGCCATAGAGAAGCCTATTGCTTCTCTATGTAGCCATGGTCAGAGTCTGACAGGTCTATCATTTCTGGGTCTGGTGGTGGTTTGTGTGGGATCCCTAATTAGAGGCAGCTGCAGTGCATTGTCTCTGATTAGGGATCCTACATATGTTTGTATGTTTCCACACCGGGGCTGTGGGTTGTTGTATATATGTGTATTCCTCCAGTCACGGGTAACGTAGTGTGTTATAATTTACATTCAATTCATTCGTGTTTGTTTTGTTGTAAAACGAGACGTTTGTATATCGTTTGTTTGTTTGTTTAGTTCGTTCAGAGATTTTAATTCAATAAATAATGTTGAACTATGAGTGCGCTGCACATTGGTCTCTCACCATCCCGACTCGTGACAACTATTTTTAAAAAATTTCTCATCAATCTACACACAATACCCCATAATGACAAAGAAAATATATATTTTTTGCAAATTTACAAAAAATCCAAATGGAAATACCACATTTTACATAATTATTCAAACTCTTTTCTCAGTACTTTGTTAAAGCACCTTTTGGCAGTGATTACAGCCTCAAGTCTTCTTAGGTATGACGCTACAAGCTTGGCACACCTGTATTTGGGGAGTTACTCCCATTTTTCTCTGCAGATCCTCTCAATCTCTGTCAGCTATTTTCAGGTCTCTCCAGAGATGCACAGCATTGTCTTGGCTGTGTGCTTAGGGTCGTAGTCCTGTTGGAAGGTGAACCTTCGCCCCAGTCTGAGTTACTGAGTGCTCTGGAGCAGGTTTTCATCAAAGATCCCTCTTTTGGCAAACAGCGAGCTGGCGTGTGCCTTTTTCTGAGGAGTGGCTTCCGTCTTGCCACTACCATAAAGGCTTGATTGGTGGCGTGCTGCAGAGATGGTTGTCTTTATGGAAGGTTATACCATCTCCACAGAGAAACTCTGGAGATCTGTCAGGGTGGTAATTGGGTTCTTGGTCACCTCCCTGACCAAGGCCCTTCTCCCCCGATTGCTCAGTTTGGCCGGGCGGCCAGCTCTAGGAAGAGTCTTGGTGGTTCCAAACTTCTTACATTTAAGAATGTTGGAGGCCACTGTGTTCTCGGGGACCTTCAATGCTGCAGACATTATTTGCTATACGGACAATTCCTTCGACCTTATGGCTTGGTTTTTGCTCTTTGGGACCTTACAGTATATTGACTGTGTGTGCTTTTTCAAATCTTGTCCAATCAAGTGAATTTACCACAGGTAGACTCCAATCAAGTTGTAGAAACATCAAGGATTATCAATGGAAACAGGATGCACCTAAGCTCAATTTCGAGTCTCATAGCAAAGGGTCTGAATACTTATGTAAATATTTTTTTTATATACAAGATTTCTCAACCTGTTTTCACTTTGTCATTATGGGGTATTGTGTGTAGATTGCTAAGGAATTGTTTTAATTTAATACATTTTAGAATAAGGCTGTAACATAGGAAAATGTGGAAAAAGTCAAGGGATCAGAATACTTTCCGAAGGCACTTTATATGCGAAATCCTAACCCAGCAGACTAGCATGCTACATATGAATGAATATTGTCCATGCTGTTATGCCAATAAGCAGATCCCCAACGGGTTTCTCTTCACCTGTTGTTTGTTGTGGTTCTCTGGGATTTCCTGTCAAGTGTTGACACTGATAAACGTGGCGACTGCACAAGGCTTCATTCTGCTAAAGCCACTTGAGTAGGATCCCTCTAAAGCAGGTCAAACTCTGGCACTCTCAGCCACTTATTCTCCCTCAAGACTAACTAATTATTTGGTTACCTGAAACCGATATGCGTGCCTGAATAATATCTCGTCATCGCTTTTGGGAAATCAAGTCCCAGTCTAAGCAGAAAAATACAAAATGTGTTTGGGTAAAAAACGAAGGAGGCAGAGAAAGATAAGGCGGTCATTTCAAGCGTGAGTGAGACCTTTTTCTCTTTAGTTCTTTTTCCTTTAATCTCCCTGTTTTCATATGTAATCTATTGGAAAAGGGCTGTTTTGAGTGCTGATAAGATATCCTGAAGGGCCACATCATAAACAAAACAGAAATATTTTGAAGAGCGGACGTTTACGTCACACTTAATTCTGTGAAAAATACCTACTGAGGTCTAGACTAGAGAACATCAATGTTGTGTTTCTGTCTCTTCTCGCTCCTATCCAGGAAATGATCTCTGACTTCCGCAGAGGTGGCTGGGGCTGGGGTTGTAATGGGAGGAAGCTAGGTAGTGTGGGGTCTGTTTGACATGTGCTTTTGAAGTGTACTGTCTGTGTGTAAATACAGTGTCCCACAATTCATGGAAAGATTTTAGAGCAGGCCTCCCTTTCCTGTACCATTGTTGTACAGACATATATACACACACACATACACACGTTACCCATATTCCCATCAAACCAGGGAAAGCTCAGGACTAGTGACAGAAAAGAGTGAACAATACGTCGAAGTAAATCCTCTCCACACTAATCTCACCGTTGTGTGTAATGAGAATACATTTTTTGTCTTTTAATTGAATGAAGCCTATGTTACAGAAACTTGACACTGTTTATTACATTATCATGGTTTACTCATGCAATTCATTTCAACATGATTACTTAATGTCATTCAATGAAAAGAGTTTGGCTGAAGAATGTATTGTCTTAACCATATGTCTATCACTGCAAGGCTATGAATAGCTCAAATCAGGTTTACCTGCTCGTCCTATTATGGATCTGCATGTTGATTAGCGCGGGCTGTTTGCTAAATGGGGGGAAGAAAATGGATGGAAATGAAGATGGAAAGCAAATGCTGTAGATGTGGAAATGTTGAAATTGAGCTGGCACGCTAATCAGAGGCTGACAGGAGACACCAATCAATCTTCCAGGACAGAGCTCGGGCACATCCAATGGCACTTCTTATTTCCATTTTCCACTCTCAGAAATCCTCTCAGCTCCCTCACACATGGACAGCGGCTGCATTTTACATTGTTTTCTCAACCACAATCAGCATCTCAGTGGGGGGAGAGAGAGAAAGGCAGAGCAGAAAAATGTATATCAGTATCTTCATCATATGGTCAAAAACATATCTCAGCACACAATATATGACCTGGAAAACACAGAGATACTGTAAATGCTAATGGGAGCGGGATTTTGATATTATTGCACTCACCAACGTATTCTATTCATTGGGGTATTTTTTCTTCTTGGCATCTGTTACACATCCATTATGTGTTGTTTTTTTATTATTTGAATAAAAATAATATTCCAGAAAGCAATGTATTCCTCCTACAGGAAAACATCTGCAGTACAGAAAGGCAGTTTGATGGCATTGTGTCTGACTCCCAGCATGTAGCCCGTCTCAAATTGGTTATTCAGAGTCACATGGTATCAACAGCACTGTAGATATATAGTAAATCATACAAAACCCATCTGTTTTCACACCATGTGTAATTCATTGCTAGGCTATATGTTATTTTCAGTGTTTTTTGTTTTTTTTTATAATGAGTGCCCGTTTTCAATGGCCATGTTTCTTTCTGTGGCCTCCTTTTCTAAGATCTCAGGCAGAATACTTGCAATGGTAGATACAAGTTGAGGACCTGTTTGGCTCCCGTGTGGTGCAGCGGTGTAAGGCACAGCGTCTCAGTGCAAGAGGCGTCACTACAGTACCTGGTTCAAATCCAGGCTGTATCACATCCGGCCGTGATTGGGAGTCCCATAGGGCGGCGCACAATTGGCCCAGCGTCGTCCATGTTTGGCACTGGTAGGCCGTCATTGTAAATAAGAATTTCTTCTTAACTGACTTGCCTAGTTAAATAAAGGTTAAATAAAACAGCTCACAGATTGAAGAGAGAATGAGATGGACCCGCTTGGTACCAACAGATCAAGTGAGTGGGAGGTTGTGGGAGTGTTTGTGTGTTATCACACTATTTCGCCTTTACAGTCTCCCTGGAACCCTGCTAATTCCTCATGAGGGCCAAGACTAACACACACACATACACTCTACTCGGAAATGTGGCACATTTGGAGGGGCTGACCAGCGAGGAGCAAACCATTCAGCCCAGAGAAGTGTAAATTCTGTCGGGAAGGAACATGGCAAAGCCCTGGCTGCGATGTGGCCATTCAGGCCCATAGAGTGGTTTGTTGTCTCACTCTGTGAATTACACATTGTGTTAACAGTAGATGGGATTCTGCCATCAGAAAAATTACAGCCGTACATAGGGTCGTCAAGAGCCATTCGGCGAGGAGTCATCACAAGAATCACAATCAATATTTTCACCATTTACAGTGCATTCAGAAAGTATTAAGACCCCTTGACTTTTATCACATTTAGTTAGGTTACAGCCTTATTCTAAAATTGATTAAATTGTTGTTTTTTCCTCATCAATCTACACACATTACCCCACAATGACAAAGCAAAAACAGGTTTGTAAGCATAAAAATAAACAAAAAGTATTCAGACCCTTTAAATCAGTACTTTGTTGAAGCACCTTTGGCCGCAATTACAGCCTCAAGCACGGCTACTACAGCATTCTGCAGCAATACACCATCCCATCTGGTTTGTGCTTGGTGGGACTATTGTTTGTTTTTCAACAAGACAATGATCCAACACACCTCCAGGCTGTGTAAATGTTATTTGACCAATAAGGAGAGTGATGGATTGCTGCATCAGATGAACTGGCCTCCACAATCACCCAACCTCAATTCAATTGATAGGAAAAGCAGCTAACAAGTGCTTAGAAAATAGTACAAATAAAGAAAAACCCTGGAATGAGTAGGCGTGTCCAAACTTATAACTGGTACTGTACACCAGTAGTTTACACAATTTTCTTTAAAATAAAAAAACTTTTTTAAACACAGTGAAGCAAAGAAACCAAGTGAATTCTGCCACAATACAAGGAAGATGTCAGCAACTCAAAACTTATTCCAATTGCTAGCATGTTTTGCAAAACTATAAATTTGATTTTTTTCACATATGGCAATGCACCGAAAGTAATCTCTAAAGTTATTGTTTTAACAGGTAGAGTATGGATGGAAGACAATAGCAAGACAAAACTAAAGTAGCCATGCTAAGCAGTGGAGGAGAATGCTTTGGTCATAAGGGTATTTGAAAATGGCAGGAACTACTGAAATACTGACTGAAATAATTATTCCCCTATTGTATATGCCGGGACTGTTCGATACAGTGCCTTCGGAAAGTATTTAGAAGAAATATGGCTACCTTTGAAATAATTGTATGTCGTTATTATTATTTGACTGCTCATACACTGTCATGGATCAAACTAAGAATTCCATATCCATGTGTTTTCCCACTAGAGAGAGAAAAGCCCCTAATCCACACATGAGTTTTATTGATCAGGATAGTTTTACCCAACTGAAAAGATGAAAGGAATAGCCCTACTTTTCAAATAGATATTTGAGAGGGACACTCCTCCCCCTCTCTGCTCTCTCCCGCTCTCACACACATCCATGTGTATGCAAACACACACACCAACAAAGAAAGAGAGAGCTAACAGAGTGTATAACTAGACAAGTTATCAAAAATACATGAAAAGGGTTTGGTCTGAATTCGGATGTGTGTTAGAGGGGCAGTGCAGTCAAAAGTGATTTAACCGTTTTTTTTATGATATTTCCACACTATGAGGTTGAAATAATACTCTGAAATTGTGAACATTTTCAGCGTGTTCAGGTGGGATGGAGTTTTTGACATAATGTCACAATCTGATCTGGTTATTCTGACCAATGACCAATCATCTTTTATTTGCATATGTGTCCTCCTACTCCTAGAATGAAAGAGAGGCTTTTTTCAAAAAACACGTCCTGCCCTAGGCTACTAACGTAACTGTAGATATTTGAATAATGACAGATCTTTGGATTACTTCTTTTCATCACAAACAACATGCAAAGTGATGCTACAGATTTTTTCAATAATGTGTTCAATAATTCATCTGGTGCGATCGATGCAGCATTTCAAGAAAGTCCGAAAAACTGCCAAGTTGATGTGGAGTAAGAATCATGTTTCACTATCAGTCCTCTGTGGTAAATCATTCATAGCTACTGTACATACACAGGTATGAGTAGGGTTGCAAAGGGAGGGTATATTACTGGAAACTTTAAGTTGACCAGTAAACTACCAGAATTATGTTACAGTATTATGTATAGCTAAAGGTTATGTGTCACACCAATTAATTATGAAAATATAAAAAGTCCCAATTACTAGGTTATTCAAAATCAAATTCACTATAAATGTAGACTAAGTGTAAGCAGCCATGCACATTCAATGAACCAACAGCATTGCCTAGGGCTATACTCTCCCAGACTGGATAGAGTATAGCGCCGCCCTGTGTGGTCACCTGTTAAGCAGCTCCCATTGTTTTTGCGTTATTTGTTGTTTTAGTATGTTTTTCATCAGTTTTTCGTCAGTTTGTTTGCAACAGTTGAACTATAATAGTTCAGGATTATGGAGTGCTACTGTTTTACGAAGGTTTTAGCTGTCTTTTTTATTATTATTCTATTTATTATAACTATTTATATCCGAGCCCAGCTCCTGGATTTAGCACACGCAGCGCTATTGCACCCTAGGGAAAAGTTAGATATTCCGGACGAGTTGAATAGGCGACGGAGTGGATACAGGGCAGGTCGGAAGTGTAAGGCAAAGCTGAGTAAGTACAAGCCGGCTATACCGTCTATCATTATGGGCAACGTGAGATCGCTACATAAAAAGGTGGATGACCTTGAGGGGCTGGTCCATGGACAAAGAGACTACCGGGAAGCTAGCCTATTGCGCTTTTCAGAAACATTAGGAGATCCCTGAGGCGAATGAGGCCCTACAGGACTGTTTTGAAACAACAGACTGGGATGTGCTCTGTGAGGCTCATAGGGAGGACATTGATGGTCTTACCGACTGCATAACAGACTATATACATTTTTGTGTAGACAACACTGTACCCACCAGGAAGGTACGCTGTTTTCCAAATAATAAACCCTGGGTCACCAGCGACCTGAAGGTCCTGCTGAATGAGAAGAAGAGGGCCTTCAAGGAGGGGGACAGGGACACATTGAAATGCTTCCAGAGGGAGCTGATGTTGCGGATTGCTGAGGGGAAGAGAGGGTATAAGGAGAAGATGGAGGACAAGCTGAGGCAGAGCCAGGTGAGAGAGGTGTGGAAGGGTATGAGAAATATCACTGGCTTCAAAAAGTCAAACAGTGGGCAGAAGGAGGGGCCCCAGGACAGAGCCAATGAGCTGAACCAATTTTTTAACAGGTTCGATACTGGCCCTGTCCACCTCCCCTCCAGCTCCCCAGGCCACACAACCTCACGGCTGTCCCACTCCCACTTTGCTCACAACACCTCTGTTGAGACAAAAAGCAACCCCCTCCCCACCTCCGCCCCCACTCCCTCTGGACTGATCTGCAACACCTACCTTCCCCCCCACCTCTGGTCTGATCCTCAACACCACCCTTCCCCCAACCACCACACCTGGGCTGGCTTTCACCACCAACCAAGTGAAGAGAGAGCTGGAGAGACTACATCATTGGAAAGCGGCAGGCCCTGATGGAATCAGCTCAAGGGTGCTTAGGGTCTGTGCTGACCAGCTGTGTGGAATACTCCAGCGACCATTCAACCTTAGCCTGAGCCTGGAAAGGGTCCCTGTGCCCAAGAAGGTGCACCCCACTGTCCTAAATGACTTCAGACCTGTAGCACTGACATCCCACATGATGAAGACCCTGGAAAGGTTAGTCCTCACTCACCTCAGACCTCTGGTGTGTACATCACTGGACCCCCTGCAGTTCGCATATCAGCGCAACATCAGGGTGGGCCTACTTCTTCAGAGGGCCTACTCTCACCTGGACAACGCAGGTTGCACTGTGAGGGTTATGTTTTTTTACTTCTCCAGTGCCTTCAACACCATTTAGCCCTTGCTACTGGGTGAGAAGATGAAGAGGGTGAAAGTGGAAGCACCCCTAGTCTCCTGGGTTACGGACTACCTGACCAGTAGGCCAAATTTTTACCAGTCTGTGGTGTGCCATCTTTTTTGCAGTGGTGTGCTGGGGCGACAACATAATGGCTGGTGATTCTTCTCTGGTAAATAAGCTGATCAGTATGGCCAGCTCTGTTCTGGGGATTAGCCTTGACACTCTAGAGGAGGTGGTGGAGAGACGGATCCTGGCCAAACTGCTGGCCATCATGGACAACGTCACCCACCCTCTGCATGCTATGGTTATGATGCAGAGGAGCACTTTCAGTTACAGACTGATCCCACCACGGTGTGCTAGAGAGCGCTACAGGAGGAACGTCCTGCCGGCGGCTTTTAGACTATTTAATGCCTCACCGGGGTGCCGTGCCGTCGGCAACATAGACCTGGAACTGTTGGGGTGTTAGGACCTAGTTTAACAATTATGCATCCATCCGTGAGTAACTCTGGTCTGTAATCACTCATTCACTCAGGACATATTTATTCAGCACTCATTCATTCAGGACTGTATATACATATTCATATACAGTTGTTATATCATGTCACGTGCAATATTATAAGTAATTCTTGGACTGAACTGACGTAGTCATTCACAATAGTATCCTGTCAGTTGTATCTTTTTCATTGCTTTTAGTATATGAATGTGCAATACTTGTATTTATCTGTAATCAAACCCTGCACTAAGGACTGTATTTTAAGGGAATTATTATTATTACCCTAAATTCTATCATACGCACATTTAGCTATTTAAGAATCTCTTCCTGTCATTTACCTGTACAGTTAATGTAACCATGCAAATTTTCACATACCTGTACATTTAACCAGACTGTATATTAAGTAAACTATTATTATCCTGACTTATCATACGCACATTTAGCTATTTAAGTATTTCTCTGCCATCGACCTGTATAGTATAGTTAACCATGCAAATATTCCTTATTTAGCTATATCAACTTGTAGTATTTATCTTTTTTTTTCACCTAACACTCTAACAATGTATAGTGTACATATTCAGCCATTCATCCATCTATCTAAAGTAGCATAAGGTAATAAGTCTATCCCATATGCAAAATAATACAGTCCACACTCAAATGCAATTCATCTAATTTGTTTAATTTTGGAGTATAGGCTAGACCAATTATGTACCAAAGTCATCTTAAATCTGTTTTTTGTTATGTTTTTCTGCCATGGGTAATATGCTGTAGGCTATGTATTGCATGACAGCCCAATCATCATTTCAATTCTGTTATTTTTTTTTCCTGCTTGGGCTCATAACACTATGCATATGCATAAGCTCTAATATGCATATAAGTGTTTTGAATGAATCATCACCTTCGAAAGTGCTGTCCATTTCATTGTTAGGCTTTGAAACAACATCCACAATGACCCTGTTTTACACTCAGTTTCAACCTGCTTTTGAACTTCTTTCTTCTGTTAAGTTTTGAACAAACAGACTACAAACTCATGGTCGACTAATACAAGCTCTAACCAATTTTATTCACCCACTGGGTGAAACAGTTGCAAAGACAGGATTACATAAGCACACATACAGTATATATACCCTCCTACTAGGAATAGTCAACTCCTTGTACATCTTGACAGCCAATACATCTCTGTTGCTAGTCAGGAACTTGGTTCCTCTCACTGGTGTAGTCATGGCAATGTCTCATGCTGGAACCTTCGCTAGCATTGAATTAGGAAAGTATTCAGACCCCGTTACTTTTCCATATTTTGCTATGTTATAGCCTTATTCTAAAATGTATTAAATACTTTTTCTCCCACAACAATTTACATACAATACCCCATAATGACAAAGCAAACCGTCTTTTAGACGTTTTTGCAAATGTATCAACAAAAACTGATATCACATTTACATGAGTTTTCAAACCCTTTACTCTGTACTTTGTCTAAGCACCTTTGGCAGAGATTACAGCCTTGAGTCTACTTGGGTATGACGCTACAAGCTTCGTACACCGGTATTTGGGGAGTTTCTCCCATTCTTCTCTGCAGATCCTCTCAACATTTGTCAAGTTGAATGGGGAGCGTCGCTGCACAACTATTTTCAGGTCTCTTCAGAGATGTTCAATTGGGTTCAAGTCCAGGCTCTGCTTGGGCCACTCAAGGACATTCAGAGACTTGTCCCGAAGCCACTCCTACGTTGTCTTGGCTGTGTGCTTTGGGTCATTCTTCTGTTGGAAGGTGAACCTTCGCCCCAGTCTGAGGTCCTGAGGACTCTGGAGCAGGCTTTCATCAAGGATCTCTCTGTACTTTGCTCTGTTCATCTTTCCCTCGATCCTGACTAGTCTCCCAGTCCCTGTCGCAGAAAAACATCCCCACAGCATGATGCTGCCAACGGCAGGTTTCCTCCAGACGTGATGCTTGGTATTCAGGCCGAAGAGTTCAATCTTTGTTTCATCTGACCAGAGAATCTTGTTTCTCACGGTCTGAGAGTCCTTTAGGTGCCTTTTGGCAAACTCCAAGCACCTGTCATCTGCCTTTTAATGTGGAGTGGCTTCCGTCTGGCCACTCTACCATAAAGGCCCGATTGGTTGTCCTTCTAGAAGGTTCTCCCATTTCCACAAAGGAACTCAGTTTGGCCAGGCGGCCAGCTCTAGAAAGAGTACATTTAATACATTTTAGAATATATATTGATCAATTTTAGAATAAGGCTGTAACGTCACAAAATTTTTAAAAGGTCAAGCGGTCTGAATACTTTCCGAATGCACTGTCTATGTGTCTGTAATTGGACTGTTCCTTCTCACTTCATCTGATCTGACCTTTGGCCGAATTCCTCACTCCTCCCTAATCCAAGGTTGTCCTACATTATCAGTGACTGAAACCAGATTGTTGCCCTTTGCCTCCCTCCATAGGATCAATGAGATTGAACAATAACATGTTTGACAGAATGTAAACTTCCTGCACTCTCGCTTGTCTCTCAGTAACTTTCCATACCCCTAGTTCCTATCCACTCTTCTTCCCCCCGACGCTTGACCGTAAGAATAGTTTGGTTCCCAACAAGCTATCTTTCCGCAGGTTTGTGGTCTGCTGGTGTCTAAAACCTTCCCTGACCACTTCACTTCCTTAGTTGCAGTACTGTAGCGCATCACTGGTGACTAGAACCTCCTCTTACGTTGTAGCACTTCCCCCAAAGTATCCTTAGCTTCTCTATCGTCAGAAACGGTTGTGTCAACGTTTTCAACCTTCTGAATTATTGTGGCAGAGGAGAACATCTAGTTTAGTTCTTTAGACTGTGTCATTACGTTCCTTCCACACTCCTGTCTGTAATAAAACTACGCCTTGTTATGTACTTGTCCTGTTATCAAGAGGCTCCACCCAGATTACCATACCTTTGTGATTAGTGACCTCTCTTGTATCAGTGGCTTTAGTACTGACTCTACCCCAATGCATTCTTGTGTTTTCATATTTGGCCACCCATTCTATGAAATCTATCTTTTTACATGGTGCATTAACCATTAAAGCAACTGACACAAAGGCTATGGCAGTTAAAGTAGCTCAGAGATCCCACCCAACTGCTTGTTTACAGTGGAATCTACTCTTCGTCTTTAGCTCCATTTTCTCTATCATAGCATCTTCCATCTCGGAATCACTTCCCTTGACAAAGTTTGGGCTACAAAGTTCGCTGAAGCTGAGGAAGTTGCGAATACTTTGTACACCTGGAGAATCTGTCCACTACAAATGCATGAGTCTTTCCCCTGCTTCGAGGGAGGGGCCCTATAAAGTCTATTTGTAATGATGTAAATGGTCCATCCGGCAGGGGTTGCTGTTGGGCAGGAGAAGGCATTGTAAGTACAATATTGTACTGAGCACATATCACACAGCCCCTTTCCCCACCACGTAGCCTTGAACTGAGAATACATGTTCATAGCCGATCGATGTGTTGGTCCATGATACATTTCAGAGAGCGCACCATGTATCCCGCTTGGGCCATCCAGTGGCAGTATTATACCACAAACCCTTAGTTAGTAGTACAGTAAACTGCCATTTAAAATCCAAAGAAGAATAAAGAATTAGTTAGGCACTCATCATGGTAATATAATTGCTTTGAAGTTACATAATGAAACATTGTGAATACAAGTCATATCAAGAGAACACCTGATTATTCATATAACACACTGACATTGTTATACTAGCATACAGTACAATAGCTTATGAATGGAATAATTGTCACTATGTGTACAGTTTTGTAGTGTTGGTCTCCACAAAGTTTGCTGCTTTAGTGTTCTTAGATCTTTATGTCAGTAGTTACTATGGTACACTGAAGTATAATTACAAGTATTCTATAAGTGTCAAAGGCTTTCATTGACAATGACATTCAGTTTATGCAGAGAGTCAATATTTGCAGTGTTGACCCTTCTTTTTCAAGTTCTCTGCAATCCCCCCTGGCATGCTGTCAATTAACTTCTGGGCCACATCCTGACTGATGGCAGGCCATTCTTGCATATGCTTGGAGTTTGTCAGAAGTTGTGAGTTTTTGTTTGTCCACCCGCCTCTTGAGTATCGACCACAAGTTCTCAATGGGATTAAGGTCTGGGGAGTTTCCTGGCCATGGACCCAAAATGTCAATGTTTTGTTCCCCGAGCCACTTAGTTATCACTTTTGCCTTATGGCAAGGTGCTCCATCATGCTGGAAAAGGCATTGGTCGTCACCAAACTGTTCTTGGATGGTTGGGAGAAGTTTCTCTCGGAGGATGTGTTGGTACCATTCTTTATTCATGAATGTGTTCTTAGGCAAAATTGTGAGTGAGCCCACTCCCTTGGCTGAGAAGCAACCCCACACATGAATGGTCTGAGGATGCTTTACTGTTGGCATGACATAGGACTGATGGTAGCGCTCACCTTGTCTTCTCCGGACAAGGTGTTTTCCGGATGGCCCAAACAATCGGAAAGGGGATTCATCAGAGAAAATTACTCTACCCCAGTCCTGAGCAGTCCAATCCCTGTACCTTTTGCAGAACATCAGTCTGTCCCTGATGTTTTTCCTGGAGAGAAGTGGCTTCTTTGCTGCCCTTCTTGACACCAGGCCATCCTCCAAAAGTCTTCGCCTCACTGTGCGTGCAGATGCACTCACACCTGCCTGCTGCCATTCCTGAGCAAGCTCTGCACTGGTGGTGCCCCGATCCCGCAGCTGAATCAACTTTAGGAGACGGTCCTGGCGCTTACTGGACTTTCTTGGGCGCCCTGATGCCTTCTTCACAACAATTGAACCTCTCTCCTTGAAGTTCTTAATGATCCGATAAATGATTGATTTAGGTGCAATCTTATCAGCAGCAATATCCTTGCATGTGAAGCACTTTTTGTGCAAAGCAATGATGACGGCACGTGTTTCCTTGCAGGTAACCATGGTTGACAGAGGAAGAACAATGATTTCAAGCACCACCCTCCTTTTAAAGCTTCCAGTCTGTTATTCTGACTCAATCAGCATGACAGAGTGATCTCCAGCCTTGTCCTCGTCAACTCTCTCACCTGTGTTAACGAGACAATCACTGATATAATGGCAGCTGGTCCTTTTGTGGCAGGGCTGAAATGCAGTGGAAATGTTTTTTGGGGATTAAGTTCATTTTCATGGCAAAGAGGGAATTTGCAATTAATTGCAATTCATCTGATCACTCTTCATGACATTCTGGAGTATATGCAAATTGCCATCATCAAGACTGAGGCAGCAAACTTTGTGGAGACCAATACTTGTGTCATTCTCAAAACTTTTGGCCACGACTGTAGAATGTTTAGCCTGCATGACACATGAGTAAAAACATGAATAAAATGCAAAGTTATAAACTAACGTCGTGACTGAAAATAAACTGTTTAATCAATTGTTAAATGTACCACTAATTGTGTCTTGTAGCTGTCTCGTGATCTGTGCAACACACAGTAAATAGGCTACTATCGTTATTCATGTTGCTGCACTGAGTGAAAAGGTGTCTGCATAGACACAGAATACTAACACCATGCCCAAACCGGGCTCGCGTTTGTGTGTCTGCGTGCGCCATCGCGCGCAAGTTGACTTCACCCCCCCCACCAAACACAATCACTGACACGCAGGTTGAAATATCAAAACAAATTAACAACCCATTATATTAATTTGGGGACAGGTCGAAAAGCATTAAACATTGTATGACAATTTAGCTAGCTAACTTACTTTTGCTAGCTAATTTGTCCTATTTAGCAAGCTAGCTTGACGTTGCTAGCTAATTTGTCCTGGTATATAAACATTGGGTTGTTATTTAACCTGAAACGCATAAGGTCCTCTACTCTGACAATTAATCCACAGATAAAATGGTCAACCGAATATTTTCTAGTCATTCTCCTCCTTCCTTCAGGCTTCTTTTTCTTCATTGGGACTTCATATGGCGATTGGCAACTAACTTTCATAATAATGTGCATTACCACAGCCGAACAGTTAATCTTTTAATCACCCACAAGGGTATATGCTTCTAAACACCAATGAGGAGATGGGAGAGGCAGGACTTGTAGCGCGATCGGCGTCACAAATAGAACCAACCTCTATTTAAGCGCCTGGCAACGCAGACGCTCGTTGACCCATGTGAGCAGTGTGGGTGCAATAATTGAATAACAGGTGTAAATTTTGTGTGGGCAGCGTAAAACGAATCACCGTGATAAGCACAATCCCCTTGCTTATATCATCGAGAAACATTGACAACTCACTCTGTATCGACATATATGTCCTAGCATGCTTCTTCCTTGTATGGATAGGGGGTAATTTCTCTGTGATTGGTGTGTACACTGAGCGCACAGACTGCCTGAAGGGATTGGTGTGTACACCCAGCACACAGATTGCCTGAAGCTGGCATGGCTACAATACTCCCGAGACTAACCCTACTAGCTAGATAGTTTGTTTGTAGCCTGCTATTGACTAATAACGGTAAAGCAGCCAAATTGATTGATTCTTGCTAGGGCTGTAGATGTGACTGTATACCGTCATACCGGCAGTCATGAGTCATGACCACAGTAAAATTCCAAGTGACTGTAGAGTCACGGTAATAGCCTTTTATGCACTCTGGACATGCTTTAGTAGTAGCCAACTTGATAACAACCATCAGTTCGCCAATGGCTATTGTCCATCTAACCACTCTGACATCAATGCAAATTAAATAGTCTGCAAATCACATCAAACATTTATCATCAAAAAAGTATCCTGCTTTTAAAACTCACCTCACTTTGAGGATTCATTTGAAGTGTTGGATTCTAGCTTAAAATATACTTATTAAAGTTACCATACTATAACTTAGAGTACTTTACATGTATAATGAATGTACAGTGGGGAGAACAAGTATTTGATACACTGCCGATTTTGCAGGTTTTCCTTCTTACAAAGCATGTAGAGGTCTGTAATTTTTATCATAGGTACACTTCAACTGTGAGAGACGGAATCTAAAACAAAAATCCAGAAAATCACATTGTATGATTTTTAAATAATTAATTAGCATTTTATTGCCTGACATAAGTATTTGATCACCCACCAACCAGTAAGAATTCCGGCTCTCACAGACCTGTTAGTTTTTCTTTAAGAAGCCCTCCTGTTCTCCACTCATTACCTGTATTAACTGCACCTGTTTGAACTCGTTACCTGTATAAAATACACCTGTCCACACACTCAATCAAACAGACTCCAACCTCTCCACAATGGCCAAGACCAGAGAGCTGTGTAAGGACATCAGGGATAAAATTGTAGACCTGCACAAGGCTGGGATGGGCTACAGGACAATAGGCAAGCAGCTTGGTGAGAAGGCAACAACTGTTGGCGCAATTATTAGAAAATGGAAGAAGTTCAAGATGACGGTCAATCTCCCTCGGTCTGGGGCACCATGCAAGATCTCACCTCGTGAGGGATCAGCCCAGAACTACACGGCAGGACCTGGTCAATGACCTGAAGAGAGCTGGGACCACAGTCTCAAAGAAAACCATTAGTAACACACTACGCCGTCATGGATTAAAATCCTGCAGCGCACGCAAGGTCCCCCTGCTCAAGCCAGCGCATGTCCAGGCCCGTCTGAAGTTTGCCAATGACCATCTGGATGATCCAGAGGAGGAATGGGAGAAGGTCATGTGGTCTGATGAGACAAAAATAGAGCTTTTTGGTCTAAACTCCACTCGCCGTGTTTGGAGGAAGAAGAAGGATGAGTACAACCCCAAGAACACCATCCCAACCGTGAAGCATGGAGGTGGAAACATCATTCTTTGGGGATGCTTTTCTGCAAAGGGGACAGGACGACTGCACCGTATTGAGGTGAGGATGGATGGGGCCATGTATCGCGAGATCTTGGCCAACAACCTCCTTCCCTCAGTAAGAGCATTGAAGATGGGTCGTGGCTGGGTCTTCCAGCATGACAACGACCTGAAACACACAGCCAGGGCAACTAAGGAGTAGCTCCGTAAGAAGCATCTCAAGGTCCTGGAGTGGCCTAGCCAGTCTCCAGACCTGAACCCAATAGAAAATCTTTGGAGGGAGCTGAAAGTACGTATTGCCCAGCGACAGCCCCGAAACCTGAAGGATCTGTATGGAGGAGTGGGCCAAAATCCCTGCTGCAGTGTGTGCAAACCTGGTCAAGAACTACAGGAAACGAATGATCTCTGTAATTGCAAACAAAGGTTTCTGTACCAAATATTAAGTTCTGCTTTTCTGATGTATCAAATACTTATGTCATGCAATAAAATGCAAATGAATTACTTAAAAATCATACAATGTGATTTTCTGGATTTTTGTTTTAGATTCCGTCACTCACAGTTGAAGAGTACCTATGATAAAAATTACAGACTTCTACATGCTTTGTAAGTGGGAAAACCTGCAAAATCGCCAGTGTATCAAATACTTGTTCTCCCCACTGTATGTTAGGCAGTGCCATGACTACACCAGTGAGAGGAATTAACTAAGTTCCTGATTTGCAACAGATGTATTGGCTGTCTAGATATGCAAGGAGTTGACTCCTCCTAATAGGAGGGTATAAATATACATCCTTGTGTAATCATGTCTTTGTCTTTGCAGCTGTTTGACCCAGTGGGTGAATAAACTTGGTTTGAGCTTTTACTAGTTGTCCGTGAGTTTTTACTCTGTTTGTTAAGAATAGTTGGCGGTGTCAGCAGTATTCACCACAATTTACAGTCAAACTGGAGAGTCCGAATCAGTGGCGCAAGAGCCGGCACAAAAAACAAGGTAGGTACAGTTCCTACAACTGTTACCACTCATTCTGACATCTTGGGGAGATGAGTCGTAGCTGAACCAATTACAGGATACGGACCTAGTTTATTCAGTAGTTCCATTGTGTTACCACCAGTCGTTAATATATGGTGTAGGTTCTGTTAGTATAGGTCACCAAAAGTTTACGGACAAGTGACAAAATTGAGAGCCTAAGCTGTTACTACTTAACACTATTGGGGGTGACGCAGAGTCAATAATAGCTGATATGGCTTCTGGAGGCCAGGATACTTCCGGAATGGGTGTGGTAGAAGAGGAAAATGTTACCAAAGCATTCAAGGCATTTAAAAAAGCATATGAACAGCACCAAGAACCAAATAACTGGTGGTGAAAATATGCTAAATTTGACATAATTAGGACACATTATCCCGTAGATGAAAAGTTTAAAACCAGCCAATAGTGTATGGATGCAATCGTAGTGTGGAATACTGAAATCAGCGAACAGCCCAGACCACAATACGCAGGCATCCTAACCACAGCGTTTTATCAGCAGCGGATAAAGATGGAAAAAGATAAAAATAGAGGCCTGCCAGGTAAAATGTAGCAGGCAGTAGAGAAGAACGAGGCGACGAATAAAAAACTAGGCATATCCAAAGGGCGTGCTCATAGATTAGATGAACAGAAGCAGGAATTGGCTATTGCCCTTGAAAAGTGTAAAATGTTTTATCAGGAATTAGAGGGAGGCCTTGAGGATACTTGTCGTAACGTTCCTCAAAGTGGTGACTGCTATTTATTGAATAATTACCTAATACGTCTAATTATTGGATTAAATTAATCCTGCAATAATTAGCTCATTAAGATTCCTGAGGCACCACAGAGAGAAATGTATTCTACCGAGTCGCCACTCTCCGAATTTAACTCAAGTGTTTTGTCCTGTTTCGATGTATAGCAGTCTCTTATTTAATGTCTGTTGCCAAATCAATCTCTTTTAAACTTCGTAGACTTCATAAACCTGCACAAACCCTAGCTCAAACTAATCCTTCCGTAATACACAAATTGGTTTAATGATTTACTAACTAAATGATAATACAGGATACACACAGCAATGGGTTATAAAATATGGTTCTCATACAAAGAAACTTGATAACGGGTCCCTAGCGGACCAACACAATATGACACTTGTTAAACGAGAGAGAGAGAGACTACACTTAGTTAGCCCTAATACCTTGCCCGCAGTGCCGCTTTATGGGTCGAAATGTAAATGCATGTATTTACTTTGTTAAAGGCCTCCGTTGATTATCTCTGTCGTCTACTTCGGTGGTCTGGTCTCTGATTCTCTGGTATAAGCCTTTTCGTTGTCTGTTTCCTCAAACTCGTTCCTGAAGATTGGTCTTCTGAGGGTGGCTAATCATTCAATCTTTATGACATGTTTCATTGGCCTAAGTTTTTGGCTCCATGTGATAGTCTTAACAAAGGATCATAAAACGTGGGCATTTTCCATCTTCTTCTCTTGTGGGAGAGAGGGAGAAAGTCTGGATTGTGTCAGCCATAAAAGGTTTCAAAACTCCCCCCTTTCACCACTCCAATCCATTCAACCCCCTCCCCTCCCTTTGGGGGGAGAGGAGCTTGGCAGAGATGGGACCATCATTCTGTCTAACCTCAAGTCATGACACACTCCTACGCCATTCACCCCTTACTACAAGGTGAACAAGTCACATCTGGTGGGCCATATGGGTTCGAGGGGCAGAGGACGAGCATATTACGAGCCCAGACATAGTAGTGCCGGACTGCATAGTGGATCAGCATGATCTAGGTAATCATAGAAATGTGCACCCAGTACGAACGCACGCAGCCCCGGTTACATATTATCCGGGACAAATACTATCAGGGGAGGACAACACTATTCCAGATAACGGGCATCCCCAAGTATGCATCCAAATACAGCATCACCATCAGCAACTGAGCGTGAGCGAAATGCGTAGTATTATGAAAGAGGCATCTGACCCAGTAAAGGAAGGACAGTAATTGATCAGTTTCCGGAGGAAACAGGGTAGAATTTTTGGGTTCCATGCTGGTGATTACGATCATGTTGTACGCTTGCTTTTGCCAAAGGCCATGTTACCAACACTTGCACAGGGATATCGAATGTCAGTTTGGACCTCCGGACACAAAGTGTTTAGCCCAGCGACAGCAAATGACGAAATTAAGGGATTCTTAACTACAGTCGGGAATATACTGTTTCCACGGGATGGGAGTAACTGTACTCAAGGTACGAAAGAAGGAATGTGCGATTATGTGGATCGAATGGATGATGCGTTACGTACTAATCTGACAATTGGCAATTGGTGACAAAAGGTACGAGGGTAGCGGACCCACATTCTCACTGAGATGAAAGAGTACAGGCGGCCTTGAAAGTAGAATCTAATTCACAGCTGTGCATGTGTTTAATACAGCCACAGAGAAAGACAAAGAAACAGGGAGGAAAAGGCAGGGAATCTGTCCCAAGGGTCAAGGCATCAGAGCCCTGTTTTAGGTGTGGGGCCATCGGTCATTGGAAAAGTGAGTGTAGGATAGTATGGGAGCCTACTGCACCCGCAGCATTAACAAAAGAGCAGCAGGAAACCCCCTTGAAAGAAGCAGGGCAGGAAAACTGTCGGGCCTCTGTACGGTCGATTGTGGTTCGGCGAGAGGACGGTTTCTATGTGGGAAAGTATCACATTTAGCAGGTGAACAGGGGCAGAATCGAAAGTGATACAACTAGTATCCATGTCTTTGACCATAGGACCAAAGGATCTTTGTGAGATGCCAGGAAAGTGGATTCTAAATGGTAACACATTTAAATGTGCAGTATGAACGGCGAAAGCCGAGCAATTGTTGTTTCAGGATCATCCTCTATGGGAAAAATATGCATTCGATTTTGGTCTGATTAAAGGTTGCAAGCATGTGGTGGAGGGAGAGCCGTTGCCACAGATGGAGCAATACCCTAATAAACCAGAGGCTGAGAAGTCAGTGGCGGAGGATCTTCCAATATTACAGCTCGTTGTAACAGGATAAAGAAAATTGCGTATTACGGTGGATAAACAAACAAGCGGTGAAAATCAGACCCGTGGTAACGGATTTAGCAGACCTTTTGGCATCTATTCCCTCAGACTCAGAATGGTACAGCGTGCTTGACATGGATTTTGGTCAGTGCCTGTGGCTGAAGAGTCACGACACTGGTTTGGGTTTTGTTGCCAGGGTAGCAGAATACGTTGGAAAGGGAACCTATGGAGTTTACAATAGTCCAACTTTGTATCACGCATTATTCAAATAATTGCTGAAAGGGTATACATTTGAGGGTTCCATGTTGGTACAGTAGGTAGAGCATTTGTTATTGGCATCAAAAGACAAAGAAACTCATTATGCGAGACCTGACCACATTAGTGAACTATTTGGCAGAATAGGGTCACAAAGCATTATATGAGAAACAATGTGTCCTCTGGTACAAACAAACACTCCTCGTACACTCAGGAAAACCCAACCCAATTTTCTGAGACATTTTGATCCGTCGACGAAAGGGGGGAAGGGTCCCCCTGAAAGAAGTGTGGAGTCAAAAGTGTGAGGAGGTGTTTGTAGAGCTAAAGAAGCAATTGTGTCAAGCGTCAGCACTGGGGTTACCAAACCTAAAATGACCTTTTAAAATGTTTGTTAATGAACACGAAGGGCATTGTAGTGCGGTAGTTACGCAAAATCATGGGTGAAAAGAGAGACCAGTAATGTACTGGAGTAAATAATTATATTCGATGGGTCAAAGGGTTGATCTGTACTGTATATTCCACACGCTGTAGCTACCATAGTTAACAGCACAAAAGCACAACATGTTACTAGTGCGAGATGGACCAAATGGGAGTTAACGTTAAATGGGGAAAATCTACAATTCCATAAAATTGGTGCTTTGAATCCTGCGTCGTTAATGTTGTTCCCTGGGGAGGGTGAATCACACATATGTGACCCAGATCACATTTCTCCAAAACCTTGTCCCGATTTTCAAGATTCAGAATTGAAATCGGGACAAATATTGCATATTGACGGCTCTAGCTAAATGACCATAAAGGGGTAGAGCATAACGGGATACACTGTGTGAGACGACAGGGGAGTAGTGAAAGCTGGACTACTATGCATTAGCCGAGGCTTGTAGTTTGTCTGAAGGGGAGAAGGTTACAATATACACAGATTCTCTATAAGCATTTGGGGTAGTTCATGATTTCGGTACATTGTGGTCTCAACGGGGGCATGTTAACGGCGACAGGAACACCAATTAAAAATGGACATGACGTAGAAGCATTATTAGAAGCGTGTCAGTACCGAGTAAATAAGCAGTGGTGAAATGTAAAGCATAAAAGTGCAGAGCAGAAGAAGCGGCCAAGGTGGCAGCCTTAGTAAGAGAAGGTGTTAAGGAACCACACATGTAAATATTGTAAGTCTAAAAGAATTGCAACAGCAAACCCCAAAAATAAATGTTGGAGTGGTTAGAACATGGGTGCCAAGTACAGTACAGACCAATATTAAGTGCATTACCTCTGCCTACCGTGCTGGAGTGCGTTGGAGATTTCTAAATGATGTACTCTAGTCTACATGAGGGGATGAAAGAAATGAGTGCTGAGTGTATATCAGATTGTTCTGGGCGGGTTTTGAGTAAACTGCGAAGGTTGAAGCTTATTCCCATGGATGTGATTTTCTTCTGAGTGTGTGCCATTGGTGACAGTAAAGGAAGAGGTAATCTGTGGTTTCTGCTGCTGGACACTTGGGACATTAACCTTTGTTTTCCTATTTTATGAAGAGTGTGGTTAAGCCCGTTGTGACGTTTTCACAGATGGGTGATAAAGTTTTCGGATCGTATTGTTGTCCATTGTGGTGAGTGAAACCAGTGGGTGGGTGGAAAGTAAAGCCTCCCCTTTTCCCCTTCTGTCCATTCCTTTTGCCATTTGTCTGTGATTTCAGCTAGCAACCAGACGGATCGCAACTCTCTGGAATCGGAACATCCCTTCCTATTTTCTATGTTAACGCAGTCTTTCTCTCCACTAGGTGGCAGTATACTCTTACACTAATTATATGATCGCTTAATTCTTGTCTTGTATTAGCTTCAGTTATTTATTCATCATCTGCTTGCATATTGTAATCAATTATGTCTTAAATACTATTTGTATAATTAAGTTAATCTATATATTCTTCTATTAGAGTCAGGTAGGAGCCCCGAAGGGTAAGTAGGGAGGAACATTATTATTGATGTATTTTTATAACGGTAACCCTCATGTGTTATGCTGAAACTCTGACTGCTGTGGTACATCAACTTGACGAGGTGAATATTCATGCTAATTGTTCATGCATGTTGTTTGTATCACTGGGAGAGCACACGTTGAAGTTGTGGTGCTATATTTACTAATGCTTTGTTCCGTCAATGCCTGGCCTGACATTTGATTTCTTCTTTGAGTGTGTGGTAATCTGAAAGACACCCTCTCCTCTTGTCGTTTGTTTGACATTGTTGTTATACAGGTGTATAAAAAGCCTCTGCAGCACTCTGCCTGTGTCCCTGTTCACTTCTTATCACTGAGTCGTGAGGTGTGACATGAATCCACTTTTTGTCTTCATCATTCTTGCATGAAATTGGCTATTAGATGATTCTCAGGGACAGGTAGGGACTAATACATACAACAGGACATGCACTGCAACTATTTGCTGGAAGATGCACAAAATACAAATGCCAGAGGGACACAAAACATGCCTGAATACAGACAGGAACACACACACATCAATCACTACTTTCAATGTCAAATCCTGAAGCAGAATATGTTCCAGCTTTTGCTAATGCTGAAGGAGAATATGTCCCAGCTATTGCTAATGCTGAAGCAGAATATGTCCCAGCTATTGCTAATGCTGAAGGAGAATATGTCCCAGCTATTGCTAATGCTGAAGGAGAATATGTCCCAGCTATTGCTAATGCTGAAGGAGAATATGTCCCAGCTATTGCTAATGCTGAAGGAGAATATGTCCCAGCTATTGCTAATGCTGAAGCAGAATATGTCCCAGCTATTGCTAATGCTGAAGGAAATATGTCCCAGCTATTGCTAATGCTGAAGGAGAAGCAAGGTGGAAGGCCATGGCAAGGGGAGGAGACAAGCATCCCCTTGAAGCAGGAGACTGATATTGCTCACTACCACTGTCATTGTTTGAACATAGTGAGAGATGCTGTCTTTATGAAACCAAAACTCCTTAGATTTCAATGATCCCTTTTAAAGTAAAGATTCAACCATTTTTAATGTTATATTGTTTTGGTGCGTCTCTGAGCGATGTTCTAATGATTCCCTGCGTCGTTTAATGTTTTCCTGTATATCTGAGATATTGTCGTTCAAGCGGGTAGAAATTTGGCTGGTATGACGTAGCATTGCGATAAAGCCGTTCTCACTACACTGGAAGTTAATAGGAATATGACTAAGGCTGGGTGTGCGACACTTGCGAAAACATCTCTTATACATGTCAGATTTCCATTCTGGCCGATGTCATAACGTGGGAGGTTGTCTTCTCTCGAATGAGCAATTGATCATATTTTTCCAATATTCCTACCTCAATAAATGTAATTTAACAGAGGGTCTAACACATTTCTCTGCCTCTTCAGACAAGAGTGCATTGCAAGGTGCAGTTGTAAATGTCAGACTCCTCTCTGTGAGGCACATCGATCTGCAGGTTGAACATGGCGAGATTGTAGACTCCT
Organism: Thymallus thymallus; assembly: GCA_023634145.1. NCBI lineage: Eukaryota > Metazoa > Chordata > Actinopteri > Salmoniformes > Salmonidae > Thymallus > Thymallus thymallus. Next base: position 37,764,021 of record CM042414.1, on the reverse strand, counting down.
AAATTGATAGTGCAGTTTGTTTAGACGATTTTACATGCAGATTCTTAATTTAGTATTATTGTGTGTAGCTACTTTTGCTAGCAAGCTAGCCAGCCCATAGAGAGAGCATTGCTTTGTGGGTTTTGTTGTCAACTTGAACTGCAACAGATTTCCACAACAATTTTCAAACGTTGCTACCAACCTTATTATAACGACAAAATTAAACATTTGTTCACAAAAAAGTATGTTTTCTGTGTTATGCAACACTGTAAATTAAAGGAACTAAATGTCCCTAGCAATGACATTTTTGCTGTGTACTGAACATTTTTGCTTCACCTCTTTCGTCTGTATGAGTTTGATGTTTTTAATTTATTTGACTCAATCTACATATACTCTATGTCAGGTGTAAGCAACCCTGTTCTTGGAGTGCTTCAGGTATTGCAGGATTTTGTTCCAACTAGGCATCACACCTGACCAACTGAGCTAATTGATCAGTTCAGTGAATGCCTAAATTCAACACACCTGATCTTCCAGGTCGGTTATTTAAAAAACATGAAATGTCTGCTGCACTCCAGGACCAGGATTGCATATCCCTGCTCTATGTTCTATTTAAGTCAATATCTATATCATTCTCCACTCTATCGTTATTCATTCATACTGAGAATGCATTGCCAGCATTGGTCTCCCTTCAGTTAGATATTGTCAGTTGCTATGTTCCCATTAACTTATTTGATAATACAGTATATTGATTTTGTCCTTTATTACTAAAGCCCATAGAAACTGATTGAGTAACACATTCAAACATTGCAAAAAGGACAGTCAAAAAATACATCATAAGAAACAAGGTTTTGAAGTGTCTTTACTAAATCTAGGATATATATAAAAAAAACATTTACTCATATTTAACACCTTTTTTTGTGTAGGCACAAAACTACCTTCATACTGTACTTCGATTCGATTTTTAAAAACGGTACTCATTACCTTCAGACGAGTCCCCTGACACTTGTGGGGGTGGTAGAGCAAAACGGAGCCATATACGTGACAAAACAGATCTTTGTGATGTCTCATGGTCTGACAACCACCGCTCTAGCTCTGCCACCTTTCACCGCAGATGCGGGAGTGCGACACTGGCGGATGCAATTGATCGAGACGCTTCCAATACAAAAAAAAACCTAGCTAAAATTTCCAGATTTTGATGGGGATTTTTTTATTATGTAACTCCAAGGGGTTAAAAACCCCTCTCTCTGGCCCTGGGACTTAGAGACAACCCACCAGCTGTTGGCACTCTTTTTCATGGTCCTTCGAGCTGGATGGGAGCAATAGTCCTGGACTATGACCAGTAGAGACGGGATGCAGTTCATGCCCTCCCCAGAGTTCCAGCTAGTCAAGGGATGCCAGAGCTTCAGCCAGACCAGCAACAGCCAGCGCTCCAGCCTGCTCCACCTCTGCCTGCAGACTGCCAGCCAGACCTGCAGCCACCGATGCCCGAGGAGACACTCCAGATAGTATCTCTCCTGGACCAACCTCGACTCTGGTGCTGGTCCCTACTCTGTCTGCTGCCCTTGCAGACCTGCATGTCCTCTGGACCTGCAGTCGGCTGACCCGACCACCATCCTGGTCCTGGTCCCCATTTGCAAGACCCAGCACCAGCTCTGGGTCCTATGTCCGGCCCTTTATACATTTTGGAGCGGCTGTTAAAAACCCTTTCTCAAACCATCTCTCTGACCCTGGGACTTTGTAACTTCTTACACTTGAGGCTGCCAAGCTCTGATCGCTCATCATCTTCATCCATCAGTGAGTCGATGGCTTGAATAGTCTCGCTGGAAATGGAATACAATGGAAAAATGTGCAGCAGATAGTAAAGACCAGCAGTATATTTATTTAAGCATTATTTCTAGCAGTATTAGGCCTACAGTACAGTACTGTAGCCTACTGTACCTGATCATTTTCCTGGGCTTTCGCGTTCGGCGTAACACAGGCATCTGTGTTTGTGAATAGCACTGTCCGTGACCGTATTTTTGCAAATGTCCATGAGCGATGTAACCCGAAAAAGCATTAAAAGACAGAGTTAATGAGTTCTTAAGGTCACTGAGAAAGTCTGGACATGGCCTCCCGACTGGTGCAGTGGTCTAAGGCACCACTACAGACCCTGGTTCAATTCCAGGCTGTATCACAATCCGGTTGTGATTGGGAGTCCCATAGGGCGGCGTACAATTGGCCCAGCGTCGTCAAGGGTTTGGCCTTCACTGTTTTTTTTTATCGAATTCAATAATATATTTCTACCACTGTAGATGCTGTGTATTTATTTTTAGAATACAGTTCTCGGTTTACAGTAGCGGAGGCCAGCTGGAGGCATTTTAAAAACCATGTTTATAATAAATCCCATATAGTCTGTTCTAACAAAAAAAGGTTTTAACGTGTTTGGTCCAGCCAAAATTAAAAACTGTTTAATTAATTCCTGAATTCAATAGCTTTAGCTGACATGTTGCGGTTTATTTATTGTTTAACTATTCAAGGCTTGATTGTATTTAAAGACACTGCAGAGTAGCCTAATAAACATATACATTTTGAAATATGTTTAAAAACCACTCTAGATGCTTTGTTTTTGTGTTTAGAATGCAGTTCTCGGCTTACAGTAGTAATGGACATTGGTCAGAGTTTACTCATAAATTGGACAATAGCCAGCCAAACCCTCATAATAGCTTTTAGGTGATTAAAACTAATTTGTATCTGGACATCTAGATACAAAGACTAATGCAACAACCCCTACAAATATGTAAATGTATTATAATCCACATAATTCACCCTACAAAGATCTACTTAATTCGGGCTCTAATTTCTGGGTTTAAATACATTTGACCGTCATGCTTATCAGTCTATAGAATAATTTGCATAATTTAGTGGAATTTAATTGGCCTCTGTGTCTATTTTTATTTCTCAACTGGTAATTGAAACGCGCCTCCCATTCAAGTGCAGGCAACAGGCTATCTGCGCATCACCAACCACTTTACAATGTGAGCTGGAAGCATTTTGAAAACATGTTTTCAAACACTTGTTTTCAAAAGTGTAGCAGGTTGTGAACTCTGCAAACAACGTTTCCACTCCGAGAATGAGAATGGTAAATTACTTCAATTAATACATTCATTCAATACTTTGGAATACAAAAGAAGCCATCTATCCTTGATGGGCTATTAGCAGGACAATACTCTTGCCAAGTTGATTTCTATTTTTAGGGACTTGAAACGTATTCATGGTTATTTAATGGATGTTTGCCTGGTAATGATAATGGCATGAAGGAGATGAAGAAGTAGGGTAGGAGGAGCAAACTCTGTGTGATTAATCGGTTTGCTGACCATTTCGAACAATGTAAACACAGCAAATACAATAATAATTTGCAAACAAATTAAAATCAATCCCATATAGTCTGTTCTAACAAAAAAGGTTTTAAAGTCTTTAGTACAGCCAAGATTAAAAACAGTTGAATTAATTCCTGAATTCAATTGCTTTAGCCGACATGTTGCGGTTTATTTATTGTTTAACTATTCAAGGCTCCTTTCTTTTCTCTGTGCTGGAGTTCTTTTAAGATCTTGATGGTATAGCAATAGCCTAATAAACTTGAATCTTCTCTCTTCATTTTACGTCCCATGTAGCTCAGTTGGTAGAACATGGCACTTGAAATCTAATGCCGATGTCTCTGCCAATGTGCAAACGCTCTCCATACCACATCAGCCTGACGTCGGCGAGATGTATGTGTGCTGTATGGGGTGATGACATGCACAAATGCATGACTAAGTTATGTTAAGCTCTTAGTCCTACAGCTCTGTGTCATTTCAATAACAACCTTGAACCCACCTGTCCCTGAATTTACTGAAATATGTGTATTTTACACACTAGCAGTATTTAACCTTTATTTAACTAGGCAAGTCAGTTAGGAACAAATTCTTATTTACAATGACAGCCTACCTACAGGGACTGTCATAGTAGTATGGCACCCCTGGAGCAAATTAGGGTTAAGTGCCTTGCTCAAAGACACAATGACAGGTTTTTACCTTGTCAGCTCAGGGATTCAATCCAGCAATGTTTCAGTTACTGGCCCAATGCTCTAACCACAAGGCTACCTGCCACAGTAGGCTTAAATTCAGAGGAATATCATAAAATACTAAAACTGAGCATTTCATCCTCAAAGCGGCATGGTCTTCTGCGTGGTATGCATATTAACAGTAGAATAGCCGAACAATAGCCACCAGTCTAATAAATCAATTTAAGAAATCCATTAATATTTGGTTTAAAAAACATGATACTAAGAGAATGTATTTCAAAAGAGTAGATTAGCATGTTTTAAGAAGTATTTCTCTGTGCTATAGTAGTTGAGGCTATGGTTGCTTCATGTCAACAACATTAATGAACTTGTTATGCTCTTTCAGATAGTGTATAGCAATCAAAATGTCTGGCCTGCATGGACCTCTGTAGGATTATTTGGGAAAGTAAGCATTTGTCACATGCTTCGTAAACAACAGGTGTAGACTAACAGTGAAATGCTTACTTTATTGGGCCTTTTTCAACAAATTAATAAATACACAGTGAATAACAAATAACAATGACAAGTAAAAATAACATGGATATATACAGGGAGTACCAATAGTGAGTCGATGTGCAGGGGTATGAGGTAATTAAGGTAGCGGTTTAAATGATTAGGTAAAAGGATAGATAATAGACAGTAACAGCAGCAGGTAGCCATTTCATTAGCTTTTTAGCAGTCTTGTTTAGTAGTCTTATGGCTTGGGGGTAGAAGTTGTTACAGGTTCTGTTGGGTCCAGACTTGGCGCACTGGTACCGCTTTCCTTTCGGAAGTAGAGAGAACAGTCTACTGTAGGCCTTGGGTGGCTGGACTCGTTGACAATGTTTCGGGCCTTCCTCTGACACCGCCTGGTATGGAGGTCCTGGATGGCTGGAAGCTATATATATATTTGTATTTATATATATATACACATAAATATGTGTACATCACTGTGGCCGAGCTCCCAGCCATCCAGGACCTCTATACCAGGCGGTGTCAGAGGAAGGCCCGAAACATTGTCAACGAGTCCAGCCACCCACGTTAGCTATCAGAGTTATTTGCCAGCTAATTTTCACACCATAAACAAAAGTATTTGATCCGTTAAGTTGGCTAATGTTGCTCAACATTTAACGTTATCTGGCTAGCTAACGGAGAATTCGATCCAGCTAGCAAGATACTTAGCAATGCTAATAATACTTGTTCCACCACATTTTCTCCCTCACCTCAAACTTTCTAAATGCCAGTTGTTTTTCGGTTACAGCTCGCTAAGTACGCTTCATCACCTTCTCATCCCCGTCTCCGTGGTCAGGCTTCTCGCCTACCTCTATCGTTCAGGGGAAGCAGTGCTCTAACTACCTGTCTACTCTACTTTGCTGTCCAGAGCGCGCACTCTTCCCAGAGAGAAAGCTGTATTCTGTAACTAGCAAATTGGTTGTAACTTCTCTCTTCAGTCGCATGCTGCATTCTGTTGTTATGTGAATGATTGGCTAAGCCTTGCATACAGCCAGTATTGCTCCAAATCACCTATGTTGAATTCAAAACGGCGAATTTCACCGAAAGGTGACTAGTTTGCATCCCTGCTTGTAGAGTCCATGCCCCAATGAATTGAGGCTGTTCTGAGGGCAAAAAGGGGTGCAACTCAAGAAGGTATTCCTAATGTTTTGTACAACCAGTGTAGTTCTGTACTGTTTGTAAACATCCTGGTAGGTTTATTAATAACCTGAAACAGATAACAGGCATCGGTTACAGTGAGCAGCTTCCTCTTGAGCAGACAGCTTGATAAAAACCAGTCTATATTCAGGTCACTCAGAAAATAGAAAGTCTCTGTTAACATCCCACACATTATCAAACATTGCACTCATATCATCCAGATTCTGACTGTTAGATCTTGGTGGCCTATAGCAGGACCCCAAAATAAAAGGCTTTAGATGAGGGGGGTTAACGTGCAACCACAACACTTCAACAGCATTAGACATGAAATTCTCTCTAAGCTTTACAGGAATATGTCTCTGAATATATACAGCAAGATCTCCACCATAGGCATTCGTGTCTCTTCTGTAGATGTGATATCCCTGTATTGCCGCCACTGTATCATCAAAGGAATTATCTATGTGAGTCTCAGAGATGGTAGCTTATCAGAGATAGAAATAATAAACAGTCCGCGGTCCCAGCTTCAAGGGCTAACCGCGTTGCACGCTGTGTTCAAGCTTTCAGGAAACCTTGCTAGCTTGATAGTTGATAGAGTGATATGCCAAGCAGCTTTTCAGACTTTTGGTTGTCAGGATCCCTGGACATACAGTACAGGCACAGGTGTCACATCCGCTCTGACATCAACATCAGGACAGCCCACAACATGTGCATTAACTTAAGCACACTCTTCCAGTCCCTGCCTCATTTCACGTACACCATATACCTCAGCATGTGAAAGAGAGAGATTGACATAGAGAGAGTCTGTAAAGATTCCTACGATGTGTTGTAAAACCCAATAAAAGGGCATCAAATCAATGGCAGGACACGTAAATGGGGAAAAGGGGTCCTTTCACTTTGATTTACTCTGGAGCCATCAATTATACCTGAGTGGTGATTACCATGGGCCTGCTGGGCTGTGACCACACCCCAATCCCGTTAACAAAATCGAATTTCAGGGCCCCCAATCCTGCAGAGTGAGGGGAATTCAAATGAAGAGGACATTTGTTTACTTGCTACCAACATAAAGCCCCCTCCTCCCCTCTTGGTGTAGGTAGTTGGTTATAGTCGCTGTTATCCAGATTGACTTTTAAAACATCACATTCCACTTTGTACCAACAAACTAAATAGGCTATTTGGATTCATGTCAGTAAAGAAAAAGGCCTGCAAGTCTCTGTTGAAGCTCCAGTAAGGGCAGTGGCTGATTGTGGATAACTTCCACAACAAAGTGTAAGAGAGGCAGAAGTTTCCCTCCATCTTTTCCATCTGAGGAATGATTAGATTCCTCTGTGTAATCTGCTTAGACAAACTTGTCAGAAGGGAGTAGAATGTGATGTATTCCAATAGAACATAAGAAACACATTTTCTAAAAAGGGACTATGTTGTGTTGGAATTCTGTGTCAAGCTCTCTGTCTCAAGCTCCCTTCTATTGCGTTTCCTTTGATTGTTGTGGCAGATGTGGCAGATGTGTGTATAATGTATTTTTCAGTGTGCCCATAGCCCCCTTTCGAATACTCAGGGCATGTAAAACTACAGTACCAGTCAAAAGTTTGGACACACCTACTAATTTAAGGGTTTTTCTTTATTTTTACTATTGGAAGCATGCTTGGCCATGCAGTCATGGGTGAAAAGGGAGTACAGGAGAGGGCTGAGCACGTACCCTTGTGTTGAGGATCAGCGTAGTGTTGTTTCCTACCTTCACCACGTAGGGAGTCCAGGTCCCAGTTGCACAGGGCGGGGTTCAGACCCAGGGCCCCGAGATCAATGATGAGCTTGGAGGGTACTATGGTGTTGAAGGCTGAGCTGTAGTCAATGAACAACATTCTTCACTAGGTATTCCTCTTGTCCAGATGGGATAGGGCAGTGTGCAGTGCGATGATGATTGTATAGTCTGTGGATCTATTGGGGCAGTGTGCAAATTAAAGTGAGTCTAGGGTGTCAGGTAAGGCGGAGGTGATATGACCAAAGCACCTCATGATGACAGAAATGAGTGCTACTGAGCGATAGTAATTTAGTTACCTTTGCTTCCTTGGGTACAGGAACAATGGTGGCCATCTTGAAGCAAGTGGGAACAGCAGACTGGGATAGGGAGAGATTGAATATGTCCGTAAACGCTCCAGCCAGCTGGTCTGCGCATGCTCTGAGGACACGGTATGGTGTCCCCTTCATGTTTGAGTGAATATGGGTTATATGGTAATGAAGGGACTATGAGTCATACTTGTAGTGAGGGAGGGGTTGAAGACCGCTGCTGTAGTTAATGATTCATCCTCCATATTGTGTGTCTGTATTCTCAACATTGTAAGACACTAAATAAATATATAAAGAACTCAAGTGTATAGTTAGTTAATTAATCCTTGGCTTTCTGCTTACAAATGTCACCTTGTTGGTGCACTTATGTAAGAGTGTGGAGCCGGTGGAGGCCTGGGGGGCCAAGAAGGATTTGTAGAGCGGAGACAGCTGAGGACGCTTGGCAAGAGAGTTGTCTGACAATCCACAATGACAAACCTGTCACACTGGCACTGCTCAGAACTCCCATTCCCCCGAGCACTGTGCAAGAGCGGGAGTACAAGAAAATACATTGTAATTCCTTCTCCAGGAAAAACTAAAATGTTAAAGTACTTCTGAGGTGGGGAGGTGGAGGGATGGGGGGGGCAGCTTAAGATGTAAGATTTTTGCTATAGTGAACAAACATAGCCTGGGGAATTTGTTAACATGTAATAACCTATCGTCTCTTCCTGTAGGGGTGGGTGGCAGACCTCCCTTCCCTCCCACACTGAAGCTGTCAGAGGATAAGTGATGGGCTCTATCTTATTAAAGAAGCATTTAAAATACAAAATGTTTCCCTGGAAGCCTGAATGAGGGGGGAGAGACAGACTGGACACGCAGGAGAGAGGAATCATAAATAATGTCAGCCTGTAAGGCAGCTCTTCATTGTGATTACAGTGGTGGGAAACTCTAGTCTCAGGCTTGTGAGTGAATATGCGTCATCATCAGTACTCTAAAGGAAGGACGTTTAATTATTTCTCTGAAACAGAAGGCTTTGGTATTTTTTCAGTGCTAATAAACGGCATTCTTACAGATCCACAGAGTATAATATGTGCCATCAAGGAGAACATGAGTTTGCGTGTAAGGGTCATACAGATGCTGTAATGTAAAAAAACATCTCACACGGGGTTAATATCTGGTAAACATGTTCAGTAGATATTGAGAATGGCACAGTGAAACCATTCTGCATACAACACCTCCATGCACCTCAGATAATGAGTCAAGGTGAAGCGAGAGACTGATCACTTGAAAGGCAGCCCCATGCAGCTCTAACATTGAAGGCTCCACTCCTCAATTTGGAAAATGTTCTCTCCTCCAATTATATGCTGCCTATTTCACCAACATACATGTTGGGAATGGTGTGGATGGAAAGATGCATTAGTCACACCGTCAGGGGTAGCAAAGGCGGATAAATATACTGTATGTCTTAATCTAGCGGTATCGTTTTACATGCTAGCAATTGTTCTCCCTATGTTTACTCTAAAGGAGAAGATGGCGCCGACAGACACGGTCACCCTGTTTCTAGCTTCTAGAAAACATTTTTTAATGTTTCTTGAATTATTACCTACAGCCTAAAAATAACAGCTAATTTATTGTAACTGGGGACCTTAATAAAGGAAACTCTATCGAAATCCTATCAAGACATCTCCTGTGCTACATGCACATCACAAACTCCTGATCATTGGATCATCATCATCTTCCGGGGTGGCTACAATGCCCTGCCCAGCACTTCCTTTGGCAAATCAGATCCTCCCCAACTATAGGCTGAAACATAAAACAAGACGAACCCTTGGTAAGGACTGTTCAACGTTGGTCTGATCAATCAAAATTGTTTTGATTTCGTGGACTGGGAAATATTCTGGGTCATGTCTGAGAATAGCATCGACGTATACACTGACTTGGTGACTGGATTTATCAGGATGTGCATAGAGGATGTTGTTCCCACTATGACGATTAGAACTTATCCAAACCACAAAACGTGGTTAGATAGATCCACTACAATTCGCATACCTCCCCAACAGATCCATGGACGATGCAATCCCCATTGCACTGCACACTGTCCTATCCCACCAGGACAATATAAATACCTATGTTAGAATGCTGTTCATTGACTACAGCTAAGCATTCAACATCACAGCGTCCTCCAAGCTCTTCACTAAGCTCGGGCCCTGGGTCTGAACCCCTCCATGTGCAACTGGGTCCTGGACATCCTGATGGGCCGACCCCAAGTGGTAAAGGTAGGCAACAACACCTCTGTCACGCTGATTCTCAACACGAGGGCCCCACTGTGGTGCATACTCAGACTGCGTGGCAACGCACGTCTCCAACGTAATCATGAAGTTTGCTGACAACACAACAATGGTAGGCCTGACTACCTACAATGACGAGACAGCCTACAGGGAGGAAGTGATAGCCCTGGCGGAGTGGTGCCAGGAAAATAACCTCTTCCTCAACGCCCCCACCCACATTGACAGGGCCGCTGTGGAGAGGGTCAAAAGCTTCATGTTCCTCGGCATGTACATCACTGATGGCCTGAAATGATCCCTTCACACAGACAGTGTGGGGAAGAACGTGCAACAGTGCCTCTTCAACATCAGGAGGCTAATGAAATTCAGCTTGGCCCCTAAGAAACTCACACATTTCTATAGATGCACCATTGAGAGCATCCTGTTGGGCTGTATCACCGCCAGGTACGGTAATTGCACCATTCACAACCGCAGGGCTCTCTAGAGGGTGGTGCGGTCAGCCCAACTCATCATCGTGGACACACTGCCTGCCCTCCAGGACATCTACAGCACCAGATGTCACTGGAAGGTAAAGAAGAACATCAAGGACCTCAGCTACCTGAACCATCTAGAAGGAGGAGACCTTTACAGGTGCATCAAAGCTTGGACTAAGAGACTGATGAACAGCTTCTATATCAGCCTCTGCCCAGTACCCTGCCCTGAACCTTAATCACTGTTATTAGCCGGCTACCACCCAATACTCTACCCTGCACCTTAGAGACTGCTATGCACATAGTCATTGTACACTGGTCACTTTAATTATGTTTACATACTGTTTTACCCACTTTATAGAATGCCTTCAGAAAGTATTTGTAAGTCACATAATAAGTTGCATGGACTCATTGTGCAATAATAGTTTTTAAAAGGATTTTTGAATGACTACCTCATCTCTGTACCCCACACATACAATTATCTGTAAGGTCTCTCAGTGGAGCAGTGATTTTCAAACACAGATTCAACCATAAAGACCAGAGGTTTTCATTGACTGGCAAGTATGGGCACATATTGGTAGATGGGTAAAAATAAAAAAGCAGACATTGATTATTCCTTTGAGGATGGTGACGTTATTAATTATACTTTGGATGGTGTATCATACACCCAGTCACTACAAAGATACAGGGGTCCTTCCTAACTTTCTTTTCATTTTATTTTTTTTTAAAGGATGAGCCACCCCCAGAACACTATTTTTATTTTTTAAAGGGATGAGCCACTCACCCCCACCCCCAGTACACTCTTTTTTTATTTTGTATTATTAACAACAAATCAATACAGAAAGTACATGGGGGAACACAAGTATATATAAATAATATACAAAGGAAATTTGGGCTAGGGGATACAATATCACTATCACGCTGCTGAGAGAGGACCCGAGGCACTGAGCGGTAGAGTGAAGACATTCCTTTTATTAAACTTCACAAAACAACACAAGGCACACACTCAAACATGAACTGCTGTGAACACACATCACACAAACAAAGACCCACATGCAGGTGGAAAAACACTCAATTTAAATAGGCAATACCGCGCAGCTGCCTCCAATTGGGGAGCAACCACAAACTCAACATAGAGTTATCCAGAGAGGTCTCTGGACACTAAACCTGACAACCATAAAGGTTTACAGAGACCTCTCTGAACATAGATCATTACAATCACATTACACAAGGACCTTAAGGGACATACACACACTTATAATACTAAGAGTATTTAATTGTTCTAAAATATAGTTGAATTTCTTTTTGTAAGGTAAGAAAATGTGGTGTTTTGTATGTAAATTACATTTGTGAATATGAAATTTGGCCAAAAGAATAATGAAATTAATTACATACAATTTTTTCAACTTATTTCTATCGTGGGTATAGAATCCAAGCAGTACATCTCTCCACAATAGTGTAAAATCTTCATAAATGTGTTCAGTTATACATCTACTGATGTCTTGCCACAGATTACTTAAATGAATACAATGCCAAAAAAGATGCAACATCGTTTCTGGGTGGTCATTACAAAAGATACAATTTGAGATTAGGTTTTTCATATAGTGGTTGGCAGGATAATATGTATGAATAATTTAAAAATAAACTTCCTTAATTTTGTTAATAAGTTGGTATGTGTGTGGCAACATCCAAACTTTTTTCCAACAGATATTATCAATAAAACCATTCCAATAAGGCAGGACATAAGGTATTGATACAACATCCGGCTGAAACAAGGTTTGTATAGCTCTATTGTTGTTGAATGGACCAAAAGAGAAACAAATCTTTCCTACAAATGAGTCAGCAGGGTTAATGGAAGGTAGGTTCTGATGGTCAGGTCTTGACACGTTCCTGAATAAATAAAGCAACACCTGAGAGAATGGCATCTAAAACAATTGCAAAATCTTTAGGTATTACAGGGATCTTGTAAAGTGATCAGGGGTCCTACCTAACTCAGTTGCCAGAGAGGAAGGAAACCTCTCAGGAATTTCACCAACGGTAACATTTAAACAGTTACAAAGTTTATTGCTTTGATAGAGAAAACTGAGGATGGATCAACAACATTGTAGTTACTCCACAATACCAACCAAATTTTTGTGAGGCAGGTAGCCTAGCGGTTAGAGCATTGGGCCAGTAACCGAAAGGTCGCTGGTTTGAATACCCGAGCCGAGAAAGTGAAAAAAAAAACCTGTCTGTGTCCTTGAGCAAGGCACTTAACCCTAATTTCCTCCAAGGGCTGACCCTGAAGGTAGGCTGTCATTGTAGTTTTTGTTTCTCCAAGACATGCATCCTGTCAGGGTTAGGTTTAGAGATGTCCATAGGCATCTCTAGGAACTGACAAATTAAGGTTCTATATAGTAGTCTAGTAGACTCTTTGTTCATTTTGGGTTCATTCCCCAATTGGAGACAGCTGCCAGTTGTCTCTAATTGGAGAGCATATTTAAGTTTGATTCCTTGCCAACATGGTGTGGATCATTATTTGTGTGTTGCTCCATCTTTGAGCTCACCCTCCAGTTACGGGCCTGTGTTGTATTTACATTTTGTTTTCTCTGTTCACTTCTATAATTAAAGCTGTTGAACTTAACTTACGCTGCGCCTTGGTCCATGATATCCTCAGTCCGTGACACATCCTGTTTGCAAAAAGGCATTAAATAAATACTGCAAAAACTGTCAAAGCAGTTTACTTTTTGTTCTGAATACAGTTGTAAAGAATAATAGGCACATATTGTGCACTCCAGGTGTGCAATGCTCTTAAAGCTTTCTGGGTAAGAGCTTTCCACACTAGAATTGTGCAACATTTGCCTATTATTCTTTTCAAAAGCTCTGTCAAATGTTGTAACTCAAACCTAATTGTTGCACAGTCCTTGCTTGTTGTACAGCACTCCCCCATCCAGCTCAATGGTTCCAGATCTGAAATAACATTAGAAAAGCCTTCCATCTGTATGGCTAACCCAAAACTCTAGGCCCAGAATAGGCTCCCAGTACGGTGTATTTGTAGTAATGGGCTCTGGCCTTTACCAACACATAGCACCTGAGAAATTACAATCTGGGAGCGACATTTAGCATCACACAGTGGCCCAGCCTGGAGCGGGGGAGGAATCTCTGAGCGTCAGCAGGTTCCATGTCTTGCTCTGCATGTTGGGTCCACAGCAGCACCTCCATCTGTTTCTCCAATAATGTTTCTCCAATCAGCCAGGCCGGGTGCAGCAGGGCTAATAGAATTGAAGTCTGTCCCAAGGAGCTAGTGACTTTAATGGGAACCAGAGAATGCAAACTCCATTATGCCAAACAGCCTGCTATGCCATTACACGTGGCAGGCCCATGGAATGACTATTAGCTATGTTCAATACGGGAATGGTTTGCTGGTCCTTTGGAGATTTAATGCAAGTAACATAATGTATGGTTGTTTTCACCTGTTTTCACCAACACAACGGGTCAAGATAAAACTTCTAATGAACTGCATCTGCAAGTTATGTTTGGCCCACCAATCCCTCATGGACAAAACCGTCTCTCACTTGCATGTGAAATGTTCCAGCTTAAAGAAAACTTAAACGAATTGCACCCAAGTGTCATGTTATTGGAAAAATGGCAGGAGGGGTGTTGTTTTTAAAATTCAGCGCAGAAATATGAACAAATAATATATTTAAGTGTGAAAGAAGGCAGTGAAGAAGATTTATTAGTACCCTTCCCACCAAAATCATCTGTTCCATGAACATGCAAGCAAATTTTCCCTTCACAGGCAAATTTTATGAATGTATTTCATTCATGCAGTTAAAGCACCCTTGACTTGTTGTAGTACCTGCATTTTCAGACTTTGTGGAAGCATTTTGTATTCACATCTCACCATCTCCAAATCTTCAAAAAAACTTCCTTAGAAATGCTTATGTATGCTGGATTTTAGATCAATGCCATAAAGCCCTGGAAGAAACTAAAGAGGGGAAACATTCGCTGTGAAGAACTAAAATAAGCAGCCAGGGTTGGCATCTGTTTATATTCTCTCCTAAACTCCAAGCGCCTTTCACTTGGACCTTGCGGCCAGACACAAACACAAAATATTTATTGGCGATGTTCAAACTGGTGTGCGTGTTTGTCGGCTCAGAAAATCTTAATTACAATTTTTGAAGTGCCGGGAAAAGTCTTTATTTGTGGCTGGCGTCCATCCTTAAATCTGTTTCTGAAGCAGTTTGTCATGAATTTATGTTTTCTTACTAGATATTGTCTTGTATTTTGCCCTATTTCCAGTTTCTATATTCTGCTATGGGAATGATAAACAGTTGGGTAGTAGCTCACCATCTTTCCCTTCCCACACAATGCATAGGAGGCAGCATGCAGGAGCGTTTATTGCATTGTGGAGGGTCAGTATGTGAGCAGTCTGTGTTTGCCCATGAACAGAGTGCAAATTATTCTGTGACATTCGAGGGGGCTGTATATTTTTCAGGGAACTTCCTATTTGTGAAAAAATATATGGGCCTAATTGTAAAGACGTATTTTAATGGTAAAAATGTATTACCTTTTAACACAACCAGTCATGATGTTTTCATCTGATTGTCAAAGTAGGCTACCTGCACACGTTCGTCCACTCCAAAATAATACCAGCATCCAAACAGTGTACTGTGCACACGCCATTTGATGAACATAAAGAGACATCTGTCTCTTTATGTTGGTGTAATGTCATTAAAATGGTGTAATGTCATTAAACCAAAAAATGTAATGACACACTTTTGTAGCCTGAATTAACTGATGCGTCTTGCTGACAAATTGACCTTTTCTGTGAAAAGAAAAGTTGAGACACCTGAAAACGGGGGGTGTCAATTGGATATTGCAGAGTATGGCAGTTTCCATAAACTAGCTCAACACCCATCATTTAAAATAGGCAGCTAAAATCATTCCAATCCCAATTAAAAGCCAATAGCAGTTTAGCGTATTAGGCCTGGCTTTAGACCCAGTTGATACAATGCTGCAAGTTCACTAGTGGGCTGGAACCAGTCAATAAAATTGATCAAGTTCGCTAGCGAACGCTCAAGACAGACAGACAGCGAGAGACAGGCAGAGTAGAGAGAGGAATGCGATTTGAAATAACCTAAAACCAACTTTCAGTGGTTTAAACCATAACGGAGAGGTGGGGCTGTTTGTTTAATTTGGAAGAAGCTTTGATTTTCATATTTACCACTGTAGCAGTACAAAAATTAAATTTTAAACAAATAGAAAAATTGTTAAATTAGAGTATTCTGATTTCAATAATTATCAAACAAATAAGTTCCAACAGATATAATGAGATAAGAATTAGAGTCTTCACGGACAAATTAAGGAGCAGACACACATTCACACTTTGGAATGCAACCGCATTGAATGTTGAGAACTCAAGCCTGGTAGAGTATAATTTCAGAAAGACTCTCAGTATATATCGCCCCTTACTTTCCAAGACAACCTTTCAAATCCATTTTGTCCTCGAGCTTTAGCCGAGCGTGTCGAGTAAGTAAAAAAAAAAATCCTGTATATAAAAGGAGAGGTGGGTCGCATGCTCAGTCGACAGAGGCGAAGAGAGGTGTGTGCGTGTGGGACCAAGCTAGGTTCAGATTCAGCAGGCCTCCACTGCATCATCAAAGCTCCACTCCACACTTCCACCAGGGGTAAAGCTAATCTCCACACACTGCTCCTCTCAGTGTGGTGCACAGCTCCACTCACTGTCACTCAAGCGCTTCTCCAGAAGTATTCCACCTAGTTTGGGCTGTATGCACACACAATATCTATCAATGTCATCCCCAAAAACTTAATTTTATTTGCTCTATTTCTAGTTTCTAGCTTCATTGCAATATCTTCATTCCAACTGTGCTAATTACACCAATTCTATGGAGCAGAGCATTTCCCTGTAATGAGGACAAATCACAAGATGTATTGCTATCATATAGCCATAGCCATGCAAAAGAGGCCTACACATTTCTACACCCATTATATAAGTATTTATCGATGCACCATTGAACTAGGCTACATAAGTTAGTTACATTTATTAACCATTGATTGCCCCCAGCTCAAATGCATGCACCGATACATACATAATATCTAATTGATCTTTCAATTCCCTATGATTTGAGAGCTGTGGCTAATAAGTGGGTTTGGTATACAGTAGTGTGTTATACTGCTGTGGATGGTGTGCTTGCTCATGGCCAATGGTACAATACTTACTGTAGACAGAAGTGGAAACCCTAAACTCTCAAGGATTGAGATCTCCAGCAGAGGAATTTTTTTTTAAAAAGCAGGCGTTTAGACAGACAGCCCAATTTTCATATTTTTTTCACTAAGGCCGGACAAAGTTGAATTACTGTTTAACGGATGGAGAGTGAAATGCTCGCGCGTGCACCTGCAGTTTCTCTCTCATGCCGTCATGGCTGAAGCCAGCTCAAATTTCTACTATCTATGTGTCCAGGTTAAACGAGGGACGTCCCTCATTATAAACAAACAATCGGTTAACTTCATGGTTATTGCATCATTTTCAGATCTGTTAGAAGTGATTAATAGACTAAACAACAACGTAATTGAACCAGAGATCAAGGCATTCATCAGCAAAGATGCAGTGCAAGCTGATAGTATTTTGGACGACCAAATTGATTGACGAAATTGAAGTGTGTCAGCAGTACGGTGATTTACGATTCATAACTTACATTTTACTGGTATTACCAGTAGTAATAGGCCAACCGATAACACCATGACGGAATGCGTTTAAAGTGACTATGCGCCGCCGAGAACAGCTAGCATGTCGAGCAAAGTACATCGCCAATGGCTGGATTTATGTATTTTTTCCAATGAGAAATTAATTTAGCAGAACTAACTTGATTGACCCTCTTTCTACTAAGGCCCTAGTCTATGAGAGGCCTAATCATATTTGTATAAATATTTTGTTTACGCCTAGGCTATAGAGATGCATTCAGGTAATGAACTCATTATTATGCATGAAAATGTTAATTTGATTACAATTATTTATTGTCAATCATTCTTGAATTTGTTAGGCTATACAATTAAGTAGATTAATGAACTGATAATACATTCATACATTACTTTTTTTTCGGAATATTTTTGGAATATTGCATTCTATTATACATCCTATGTGAATAATGTTCATTAATGTTACTTTGTGTATTAATAATAATAATCAGAAAATCTGTCTGAAATTGAATATTTCTCCTATTGTTCATGTCCATATAGCCTAGGACAATGTGGTAAAGTACTGTTTCTCCTTATCCACTTAATGGGGCTTCCGAGTGGCGCGGTGGTCTAAGACACTGCATCTCAGTGCTAAAGGCATCACTTGTAAGGATCGACACTGGCAGACGAGAAGCAGGTACAGGGAGTGAAATATTTAATAAATACTGGACATGAACAGCGTCTGGACATGAACACAAGCGAGCGCTAGGGAGGGACATCACTACAGACAACCTGGTTTGAATCCAGACTGTATTACAACAGGCTGTTATTGGGAGTCTCATAGGGCGGGGCACAATTGGCCCATTGTTGTCCGAGTTTGGCCGGAGTAGATTTTCATTGTAAACAAGAATCTGTTCTTAACTGACTTGCCTAGTTAAATAAAGGTTACATTTGAACATTTTTTTTTAAATAATCTTGTAATTTGTTTTGCTCGCCTCACTTTTCTGGGGGGAAAATCTGTGAATCAATTTTGTCTGGTCTAATTGGTATTTTGACCAATCAGATCAGCCCTGAAAAAGATCTGATGTGAAAAGATGTAATGTGATTGGTCAAAAGAACAATTAGTGGGGAAAGAAATTCAGAATTGGGCTGCTTGTCTAAACGCAGAGACAAGAGAACATTTGGTGTAACCCTTTTAATTACATTGTACTTACACAGGAGTGAGCAACTAAATGTGAAGTGACATTTTTTATTACTTTGTAGTTTTGTAGTTTTCAGTTTGATTAATTCAAACCATTCAAATTAAATTATGCTTTTTAGACTGTTGGAAAAGCATTCCAGGTGAAGCTGGTTGAGAGAATACCAAGAGTGTGCAAAGCAGTCCTCAAGGCAAAGGATGGCTACTTTGAAGAATCTCAAATAAAATATATATTGATTTGTTTAACACTTTTTTGGTTACTACATGATACTTTGCTATAAATCTATGCATCATTATGAAATGATGAAATAAATCTACATTACTTTTCTACCCCAGAGACATTTATAGAAGGATCATGTGGTGAATAATCATAAGAGATAAAGTTTACATTTCTTTAAGGGTAAGTGAGGTTTGATTACACTGAGGGATACTCCCAAAGGCAAATTAATCAGACTGCAGAGGGCTGCAAGCTCAGGACCTTTTTCTATTTGTGGTACAATAATGACAAATAGCGTTAGTTAAGAGGAGACCTTCGTGTTATTTTTAATATCATCATCCATTACTGCATACAAATGGCTGTCTTCACAAAAACACACATCTTTGAAGAAAAGTAACAAATTACATACTGTACCCGAGTAAGCAATGCATTAGTGCTATTTGGCTCTCAGAAATAGTAACATTGTATGCTAAAGGCTATGTGGATGAGAGAGACATGGTCAAGTAGTGTCTTCTCATCATTGACGAAACAAACATGTTATTGAGGTAATTCACAGGATAAAACGAAAGACAAGGTTTCAACCAGTAATTCATTTTTATGGTAGGAGCTGTGTACTTCAATATGTAAGACACATTCTCATGAAGATTCTATGAGCAATTTTCGCTGATGCCAGTGAGAAACCCATTTCCAGCATGAATAATATGAAAATGTAATGAGGGTGACCTACCTTGGTATATTCGAAGTTAAACACCTCAAGGTGCCATGAGGGGAGCTTTCAGTGCACAGTAGATTACCGATGACAGCCTGTAAAAACTTACTGTACACTTCATGGTCCACAACGAAGGCAAAGTTTACCTTCCATCTCTTTCTCTCTCCCACCCTCCATCCATCTCTCTCCTACCCAACCATCCCTCTCTCTCCCACCCCTCCATCTCTCTTTCTCCCACTCTCCATCCATCCCTCTCTCTCCCTCACCCTACATTTCTCTCTCTCCAACCTCCATCCCTCTCCCTCCCAATCCTTCCATAGCCCTTCTGTGGTGGTGCTCTAAATAGGATGGAACCATGCCATCTTCTGGTCTGCAACAGCTCTTATGGATTAATCAAGCTGTTTGTTTTCTGTTTCCGTCCTGTGCCAAATAAAAATACCAGCCAGTTGAACTGATGCTGTGGTTTCATAGACTATGTCAACGCTCACATATTGGCATTTTAATATTGGTTGATAATTATAACCTATTTGGTTTTGCACTACAGTTATGGGTTGATTTGATTAAAACAAAAATTATTAATTTACTCAAAAATAGTCTTATTTAATGAAATGTATTTAATTCCATTAGTTTGCCACCTTCTCACTGTCAATGGAAATGTAGATCAGCAAACACTCATCAACATTAATTAATAGCTGCAGTGGAGAAAGGTAAACAGAAGTTAGGACAAGATTATTATTTATTTAGGGACTCTTCCACCATGTGGGAACGCTTTGGCTGTACTCAGGAAGACGTATGAAAAACATTTATTTAGTTGTAGTTGAATTAATTACCGTAAAACCTCAAATAGCTGCCTGTCCCTTTTAAAAGCCGGGCAGCGGCACACATTTCAGCAAAGAAACGCTGGGTCTAAATAAATTGTTTGATGAGGTTACGATGAATTACCATAAATTGTTTACAAGGTTTAATGTTAGATTCAGTAATTACATCAGTAATGACTCAAAAAAAGAATGGCAATCATCTGTTTTTATTGCCAGTAAGAAAATGCTAGCCATTGGCTGCTAACAGCTGAGAACTGCTTACACAAAAACAATCGTCCGATCACCCTCTAGTGGCAAATAGAAAAACTGCCGAAAATGCAGTCAAAGAGGAGAATAATTATTTGATAAAGGAAAAGTGTTGTTGTTGTTGAAATAGAGGCATACTAAGACAAAAGAAATGTGACACCGTGTGACAATATTACCACCCATACTACCATACTATGCAATGTCTTTTTATAGCTTTTTTTTTGCACTCCAGATATCTTGTATTTCTATACTTTTTCATACTGCCGCTCTATGTATCATGTACCGTGTATCTGTCTTTTGTGTACTTTCGTTGTGGCATTTTGCACCTGCCTTGTGTTTTGTTGTATTTGCTTGACCCCCGGGGGATCGATAAAGTACCTATCTATCTATCTATCTATCTATCTATCTATCTATCTATCTATCTATCTATCTATCTATCTATCTATCTATCTATCTATCTATCTATCTATCTATCTATCTAAAATGATAACACAGAGCAGGAAATTAAGACATTTATTAAAATGCTGGACATGAATGCTGAAATTAAACAAAAGCTGTTGCATTAAGGAAATAGACACCTGGCTCAAATAGAAGCCTGTCTCTAACAAGCACATGCTGTGTTCAGTCATTTAAACAAATAAACGCCTGGGCTATTAATTTAAGTTTTACGGCATACAGTATGTTACAATTCACAGCAGATGCTGAATCTTACATGTAGATACATTTGAAATACCCAATCCATTTATAATAGCCATAACAATGAGCAGCCATAACCTTTTAAAAACTGTATATACCCAAATTATAGCCATGGAGCATGAGACTGCCTCTCCTCCAGTTTTTGGATGGTCTGAAAGGCCTCTCATCCATGCTGTGCTTAAGTTCTTTGGAGGTGTGTTGAAGTGAAGTACCTCAGATGACAGGTAGTTTCCCCAGACAGCTGTCGCTCTCTCTCCCCCCTGCCAGATCTGAAGGCTCCCCTGCCAAGACGTCTACCCCCATCTCCCAGGCTTTGGGCCTGGACACTCGACACAAGTCTCGCCCAAAGCTGGCCTACATGGTGTGGGCCACACACACAGCAGCAGGCCCGGGTGACAGATGGAGCTCACGGAGTGAGATGGACCGATTGACTGCAGTACACAGACGTGGTGCTAACCACTCTGCACAGAGAGGAAGGCATCCTGAGACACCGTAGTGTAAACCTGCTGGAGGAACTGGAGGAATGGATGGATTTGTGTGTGTGTTGTTATTGTTGTACATAGTACTGTAGATTATTTCTGTCTGATGGTGTTGAAATGGTGTTATTTACAATGGATTAAAGCAGAGACACAGAGCTACACAATGGTATATCAGACACTGTATTTAAGAACAATGGGAATGCAATTCTGCTTTGAAAGTTGATAAATAAATGTGTAATCTCACTTTAGAGAAAATGGCCTTGGTACCTAGTGAAGAGCTCTTCTTTGTCTACACCCATTCTGCATCGTTCATACCCTCTTAAGCTTTAGCCCCATCCATCACGTTTTGCTCTGGGAGCATTCAGAGTGCACACTTGACGCTCTGGCCGATGAGTAGGGTTGATCCGAGAGTTCTGACCTTAACGGCTGTCAAGCACCCAAGCTACCTGGCTAACATTGGCTAGCTTTGCTATTTACTTTGACACAAAATTGGGATTATGGTTAATTGTTTACCTCTGGATAACATGAAAACAGGCTAACCAGCTCTGCTGGCAACAATTCAATTATGCTTTTTTGCCGACGTTTACTGACACCGGCCATATTCAACAGGTGTTGTGCATTTGTAAATTCATCAGTTATTCTGCACTCTGGCATACTCAGACTCTGCTGGTAGCTAACCAACCAGGTTCAATATTAGCTAGCTAACATTAGGCTCTAACTAGCCAAGCAAACAGATCTGAGACACGAATAATAACATCATACAAGTAACGTTAACTAGCGAGCCAGCCAGCTAACGTTAACTAGTTAAACAAATAACTATACTGCCAGCTAATGACGTTACTACCCTGCATGAATCTGCTGGTAGCTAACCAACCAGGTTCAATGTTAGCTAGCTAACATTAGGCTCTAACTAGGGATCCCAATCACGGCCGGTTGTGATACAGTCTGGATCGTTCACACCCTTAGCCCATCCATCTCTTTAAGGATTCACATGTGAGGCCATGTGCTAAACATTGTGAGTAAGGTAGTGTTGTAAACAACTAAATATTTAAAGACTAAAAGTGGTGAAAGTAGAGGCCTACAATAAGGAAAAACTCCAGGTAAAAATACACTTTATCTAGTCCTTGGCCTAAATCCTAATCTGACTTTGGTGGAGCTTATATTATTCTTCACACTACTTTATCTGGTAAACACACACTATTCAAAAAAACCTCTGTTTATTTATCACATGCACAGTATACAGTAGGTGTAAACGTTACAGAGAAATGGTTACTTGCATATTTGCATAGTACTCTTAACCGTATACATGGATGAATGCTTCACGGCTGTCTTTTACACAGGACAGCTTGTTTGGCCCGTTCTGTCAAGTCACTCCGGTTCACACTGACCATGTGCAGAAAGTAGTCAGGGCAGAAATGCTGTTGAGAGCAGTAGAATCATCTACACATACTGAGAAACTCATGTTATAGA
Source organism: Thymallus thymallus (assembly GCA_023634145.1). Lineage (NCBI taxonomy): Eukaryota > Metazoa > Chordata > Actinopteri > Salmoniformes > Salmonidae > Thymallus > Thymallus thymallus. Next base: position 37,741,026 of record CM042414.1, on the reverse strand, counting down.
CAGAAGCGTGCTACATGGCAGACCAATCTGAACTCATCTATCGGCATGTCCAGCCCATCCATTATCTCAGCCAATCATGGCTAGTGGGAAGGTTCTTGTCTTTTTCCACGGTTAAACCAACTAGGCTCGCAAATAATGTATTGTTTAGTGTAGTGGCTTTGCTGGCATGCATCCCAAATTTATAGTTTTTGTTTGCCCCACCAAGATTTACATGCTAAAATTGCCACTGGACAGACAGATCACGCTTGTATTTGACATGAACTCTCACCTCAGTCCCGCCCCTCTCTATCATACCTCGGTGCTCTCTATGTGTGTTACTTAAATATTATAACAAAAGAGGAGATAAGAAACTGACTGGCGTAAAGCCGTTACTATTGGAGATTTGACCAGTCATTATCGCTATGTTTTTTAAAAGATAATTATACAATATCAGTTAGACCAAAGCAATTTAATTCAGTATCATTGTAATTATAGTGTAGTGAATTTTAAATACAGTCATTCTGTATTAAATTAATCACCCAGCATGCTTTGAGGTCAATGGATCAAGATATAAACTTGTTTTAGTCCCCATATTAAAACCTATTCTGTGTCTTTTAATAGGACATAGAGGACAGGCGAAACAGATATCAGTCAGTCAATATGCAGTCATGCAATTCATTTACATATAGTAATAATAATATTAACATAAAGACAAAGATTTATAATCACATAATGCTTGAGCATAAACAAAAACAGGAAAATAGTTACATCAAAAATAGTTATGATAATTATAAAATCATGGGCTGACTGTAATTTGATTGTCATTAGCAAGGTTTCCATCCAATTGGTGACAGATAAATCTGCATGAATAAAATACAGTGGGGAGAACAAGTATTTGATACACTGCCGATTTTGCAGGTTTTCCCACTTACAAAGCATGTAGAAGTCTGTACTTTTTATCATAGGTACTCTTCAACTGTGAGTGACGGAATCTAAAACAAAATCCTGAAAATAACATTTTATAATTAATTTGCATTTTATTGCATGACATAAGTATTTGATACATCAGAAAAGCAGAACTTAATATTTAGTACAGAAACCTTTGTTCGCAATTACAGAGATCATACGTTTCCTGTAGTTCTTGACCAGGTTTGCACACACTGCAGCAGGGATTTTGGCCCACTCCTCCATACAGACCTTCTCCAGATCCTTCAGGTGGCAGGGCTGTCGCTGGGCAATACAGACTTTCAGCTCCCTCCAAAGATTTTCTATTGGGTTCAGGTCTGGAGACTGGCTAGGCCACTCCAGGACCTTGAGATGCTTCTTACGGAGCCACTCCTTAGTTGCCCTGGCTGTGTGTTTCAGGTCGTTGTCATGCTGGAAGACCCAGCCACGACCCATCTTCAATGCTCTTACAGAGGGAAGGAGGTTGTTGGCCAAGATCTTGCGATAAATGGCCCCATCCATCCTCCCCTCAATATGGTGCAGTCGTCCTGTCCCCTGTATAAAAGACAGGTGTCTTTTATACAGGTAACGAGTTCAAACAGGTGAAGTTAATACAGGTAATGAGTGGAGAACAGGAGGGCTTCTTAAAGAAAAACAAACAGGTCTGTGAGAGCCGGAATTCTTACTGGTTGGTAGGTGATCAAATACTTATGTCATGCAATAAAATGCAAATTAATTATTTAAAAATCATACAATGTGATTTTCAGGATTTTTGTTTTAGATTCTGTCTCTCACAGTTGAAGTATACCTATGACAGAGCGACAGATATACGGGACCCAAAAGCGGACACGGAGGCAGAGATATGATTGACTGTTTAATAGGATATATGGGGCAAGACAGGCTCGTAGTAAATGACAGGCAATGTTCGTAACAGGGGATCTGAATAGCAGTCGTCCAATAAGGAGAGTCAGGTTCGTAGTCGTAGTTCAGGCAGCGTTCGGTACCGGGGATCAGAAGGATGGCGGTACAGAGGAGTAGGCAGGCTCGTAATCCGTAATGCAGGCAGAGTTCGTTTGGCAGCAGATCAGAAGGTCGAAGGCACATGAGGGGCTAGACAGGAACGTAATCCAACAGGCAGGTAGAGGTCCAAATACCGGGAAACAGACTGGCAGAGTTAGTAATACAAGAGAGTGCTGGAAACGACTGACTAGGCAAGACGATCTGGCAAAACCCCAACCGAACCCAAGGGACTAAATACCCAAACTAATTAATGATGGAGATAGGGTGCACCTGGTGTGGGGAGGGGACAAACACAGACAGGTGAAACATATCAGGACATGACAACCTATGATAACAATTACAGACGTCTACATGCTTTGTAAGTAGGAAAACCTGCAAAATCGGCAGTGTATCCCCACTGTATGTGCATATGTGTTTCCATCAAATGTACTTGTTTTGGACAAAAGTCTGTCCATGATGACGTAGCATACATAAAAATTACTTTTGCGGTTAAAACAAAAGTTAAATGGGTTTCCATCACATTTTTAACTATATTGATGGTTTTGTCACTAAGAATGTTGCTCTATGTAGTGAATGTGCCTGAGATGATTATGGACAAAAGAGCGAGATAATTTGTATTTGTCAAGCATAGATCATAATGTCACCAGAATAAGACCCTCAATATTTATTGGAAAGGAGCATCAATCTCATCACCTTGCACTTTCATCCCCCTGTGAAGTTCTTCATAACTTATGTCATCTGTAGCCTAATAAACTGCATGCTTTCCTGAGTTGTAGTGGGCGGACCAAACGTCATCGCATGACTACAAGTTTATATCGATATGATGGTTATTATATCAATATTTGTGAATAATTATTTTTACCAACACAAAAAGATCCTACCTTGTCTAGCATATTTTGTTTTGTCGACGTTTTTAAAGTTTACCGACAAATATTATGTTTCCATCAAGCCTGTTGTGATTTTTTTACTTGGATAAAGAGGTTGGATGAAAACCTGGTTATTGTAATTGTAATTTGTACAGAATTCATGCATAAAAGGTTGTCTTGTAGGCCATATTAGGATGTATAGTCAAAACTTTGCATTAGCATATTTTTTTTATTTTGTGTTTATGATTTTCACAGGGCCTACGACTGCATCAGATTGATATGATGGATGACAACATTGTACCAAGTTCAACAACCATTGGAAAAAATATGTAAACGCTCTGGGAGGTCTCAGCAGTTGAGAAAATAAGATTAGCAGATCGGTGGAAGAAGATAATTTGTTGTGATTGATGAGAGCCTTCTTTGGCACAAAAGAAAAGTGTGTTTCTAAGTTATAATAAGATAATAAATATGTCAGTTTTTGGATTGGATGCATCTCAATCCACCGCATCAGCTGATGTTGACTTCCACATCTGCGCTGAAAGGAGGCAGAGCTAGAGCGATGTTTCTCAGACCATGAGACATCCCGAAAATTGGTATTCTCACAAAAACGCATGTAGTGTCCGGTTTGATTCACTTAAATGCCTTTGAACGAGGTTTGAAGGGGAGTAGTTTTCAGCCTTGACACAATTGAGGAATTGATTAAAGTACCTTTCAATGGGGCATGATAGTAGGTGCCAGACACACCAATTTGAGCATGTCAAGAACTGCAACACTGCTGGGTTTTTCACACTCAACAGTTTGTATCAAGAATGGTCCACCACCCAAAGGACATCCAGCTAACTTGACACAACTGTGGGAGGCACTAGAGTCAACATCGGCCAGCATCACTGTGGAATGCTTTCGACACCTTACATAGTCCATGACCCAATGAATTGAGGCTGTTCTTAGGGCAAAAGGGTGTGCTACTCAATATTAGAAAGGTGTTACTAATGTTTTGCGCACACAGTGTATGTAGCAAGGCAGAGGTCCTAGGTACGAGCCTCGTGTGAGCCGAATCAGGAAGATGTAGTACTTGCTAAACAAGCAGCGTGAAGTCCTTTTACAGTGGCGCCAAGTGACTCGGATTTACATTTGCGCCCTGCGCAACGATTTGGTCGCTGTTGAGTAAGTCTGAGGGGTGAATGTTGCACATGGGGATGTGTGAAACTTCCTTGTGAGTGTCCCCACTTTTACCAGCGAATAGCTAGATATTCACGTGGCATTGACTGGTAAGATGCTTCAGGAAGGCAGTCACATGTGCTAGGAAGGTAGAGGTCCTGTGTTCGACCCTCTGTGTGAGCCAAATTAGTAAGTGGTACTAGGGCTGTTGCGGTGACCGTATTACAGCCACACCGGCGGTCACGAGACATTCACTCATATTATGCAATGCCTTTTTATAGCTTTTTGCACTCCAGACTTCTTGTATTTGTATACTTTTTCATACTGCTGCACTATGTATCATGTATCGTTTATCTGTCTTTTGTGTATTTCATTCTGGCATTTTGCACCTGCCCTGTTTTTTTGTTGCTGCTTGACAAATTTCCCCTCGGGATCAATAAAGTATCTATCTATCTATCTATCTATCTATCTATCTATCTATCTATCTATCTATCTATCTATCTATCTATCTATCTATCTATCTATCTATCTATCTATCTATCTGAAGGCAGTCATATTCCACAAATGTAGTCACAGTAATTAAGCTTCTCCAAACTCTGATGCTGCTGCTGGTCATTAGTAGCCTACCAAACTTGCTAACTGCCTGGTACTCAGCACTCTATTGTCCCTCTAATCACTCTGACATCAATGCAAATGTAATCGAAAATCTAAACAGACACTTCATGAGAGCCCATGAGTTCATGTTGCGCAACATTTATATAGGCTATGCAATTGCACAAGAAAACAGAGTGATGGCCTCTACTAAAAAGAGGAGGATCCCATCAGCTTTCTATAGGCTAGGCTTAATCAATTTATTTTTTATTTTTAATATTAAGCGCATTGCTTATATTTACAACAGGAGGATAACCTACCTGGCTGGCATGAAAATGAACCACAGGAAAAGCTTCCTCCTTTCGCTATTTAAGTGCATGTATTTTTTCCCCACTGCCCCATTTTGACAGGTGCATGATAATGATCATCAAGAGTACAGCCTACCTGGCTGGCGTGAACATACAGCGGGTGAAATAAGTATTGAACACGTCACCATTTTTCTCAGTAAATATATTTCCAAAGGTGCTATTGACATGAAAGTTTCACCAGATGTAAGTAATCCATACATACAACAACTTTTGGTGAAATTATTGTCTTTCCACTTCCGTATTATGGCCCCAACAGTGTTCATGTCAATAGCACCTTTGGAAATATATTTACTGAGAAAAATGGTGACGTGTTCAATACTTATTTCACCCGCTGTAAATGTAAAGACAAGATTAAATCAAGAATAGTCTGATGGGCGACAACATTATATATTATCACTTGTGAATGATGCCCAGCATAAGAAACAATGCCTTTCTTTGCTACTTTTTTGATTCGTAGTCGCACACCTCATGTAGCCTAGCCCGTAGGCCTATATGTTTTAATAAGGTTTAGCCCATAATGTCGTCATTGTCAATAAGAATGTGTTCTTAACTGACTTGTCTAGTTAAAAAGGTTAAATAAAATTTAAAAACGACAAAGCAAAAACAGGTTTGCTAATTTGTTAATAATAAAGAAATTAAATATCACATTTACATTAGTATTCAGACCCTTTACTCAGTACTTTGTTGAAGCACCTTTGGCAGCGATTACAGCATTGAGGCTTCTTGGGTATGACGTTACTGTAAGGGCTGGATTGTGGTACCTTTATGTCCATTCAGGGGAAGCCACAACCCAGTCCTTACATCAGGGAGGGAAGGTGAATGATCCCCAATCAGAGACAGCTGTCTAGCGTTGTCTCTGATTGGGAATGGTATTTAGCCTTCTCTCCCATCCACCTGCATGTGGATCATTGTTCGTGTCTGCATGTTGCGCTAGACCGTAAGTCACGTTGCTTTATGTTTATAAGTGTATTCAGACTCTCCTTTGTTATTTTATGCTTTGTGGATCGATCTCATAAAATAAAAGGATGACACTCCACGAGCGCTCCGTTTACCGTCCCTTCACTAATCAGCATCGTGACAGTTACATGTTTGGCACACCTGTATTTGGGGAGTTTCTCCCATTCTTCAAGCTCTGTCAGGTTGGATGGGGAGCGTTGATGCACAACTATTTTCATGTCTCTCCAGAGATGTTTGGTTAAAGTCTGGGCTCTGGTTGGGCCACTGAAGGACGTTCAGAGACTTGTTCCGAAGCCACTCCTGTGCTGTTCTCTTGGAAGGAGCGCTCTGGAGCAAGTTTTCATCAAGGATCACACTGTACTTTGCTCCGTTAATCATTTCCTCCATCCTGACTAGTCTCCCAGTCCCTGTCGTTGAAAAAACATCCCCTCAGCATGATGCCGCCACCCCATGCTTCACCGTAGGGATAGTGCCAGGTTTCCTCCAGACGTGACGCTTGGCATTCAGGTCAAAGAGTTCAATCTTGGTTTTCATCAGAACAGAGAATCTGCCTTTTACTGAAAGGCCTAATTGATGGAGTGTTGCAGAGATGGTTGTCCTTCTGGAAGGTTCTCCCATCTCCACAGATGAACTCTAGAGCTCTGTCAGAGTGATCATCGGGTTCTTGGTCACCTTCCTGACCAAGGCCCTTCTCTCCCAATTGCTCAGTTTGGCCGGGTGGCCAGCTCTATGTAGAGTCTTGCTGGTTCCAAACTTCTTCCATTTAAGAATGATGGAGGCCACTGTGTTCTTGGGGACCTTCAATGCTGCAGACATTTTTTGGTACCCTTCCCCAGATCTGTGCCTCGTCACAATCTTGTCTCGGAGCTCTACGGACAATTCCTTCAACCTCATGGCTTGGTTTTTGCTCTGACATGCACTGTCAACTGTAGGACATTATATAGACAGGTGTGTGCCTTTCCAAATCATGTCCAATCAATTGAATTTACCACAAGTGGACTGCAATCAAGTTGTAGAAACATCTCAAGGATGATCAATGGAAACAGGAGGCACCGGAGCTCAATTCCGAGTCTCGTAGCAAAGGGTCTGAATACTTATGTAAATAAGGTATCTGTTTTTTAAATTTTATACATTTGCAAAAACTTCTAAAAACCTGTTTTCGCTTTTTCATTATTGGATATTTTGTGTAGATTGCTGAGGATTTGTATTTAGTTAATCAATTTTAGAATAAGGCTCTAATGTAACAAAATGTGGAAAAGGATTCCGAACTTTAGCAGCGTGTAAGTTTAAAGTTTGGGGATGATAATTTTCTCCATAAAAATGCAACTTTATAATATAAGCATTATTTGCATAATTGCACTTTGATAAGTGTTTTCCACTAATGGCACATTCACCCTTATAGCCTACTACCATGTGCTCATTGCTGTGCTTATGTGAAGAAATAGCCTAATAGTTTATCAACATGATAGATCGATAGATCGATAGATACTTTTTTGATCCCAGAGGGGAAATTTCTTTGTCAAGCAGCTACAACAAAAACACAGGGCAGGTGCAAAATGCCAGAACGGAAGTACACAAAAGACATATACATAGAGCGGCAGTATGAAAAGGTATAGAAATACAAGAAGTCTGGAGCGCAAAAAAAGCTATAAAAAGACATTGCATAGTATGGGTGGATGGCTGAAATATGTAAAAGCTATATCTTTGCGTCATCCACATTGCGAAAAAAAACTTTCTTTGATGCTAGTGGTTGAATTAATTTGGGATCTATTTTATCCCACAACTGTCCCAGACTATGTTTGGAATATTTATTTCTCACACAGAATAGAATAAGTTGACTTTTGTACTACGTGGTATAGTAGATTGACAAAGGCTAGTGCTTTTGCTGTTCATTAGGCCTACTCATCTTGTTGGCTGACGAAAAGTAAATGTGGACAGTTCTTCCAATATCTTCAATATGCACTTAGGAATTGGATAAGGACGTGTGCAGCATCCCCGATGTATCGGTCTTCACGTAGCCTGTGAGAAATACCCGATCATGTGATGGAGAGCAATGTGATTGAGAGGTGTAGCACTCAGGGAGAAGGGCACAATGAACACTGGCCGCAAAAGGCATGGATATATTTAGGGTGCATTACGGCCACACAAAGGGGATGCCACCGTGAAATTCGTTTGGAGAAAATATCATTTTTTAGTTTATTCAGCTTTGTTCAATTGTATACTATAAAATAATTCCATGGAAGTCTAAGCAAATCTTGTCTGCTAAATGAGCTAGTGTAGCCCACAGCCATTTGGCATAGCCAGATCAGGACCTAACATAAGGACAACTCAAGAGTATGCTATTCTGTTCTTCTGAAATAGACTACATGTTCTTCATATCATGCTTCTTTAGACCAGTTTAAAATAAATAATGGATTTATTGTGACAGTGTAGGCTATATTACATGGATTTATTAGACTTTTAAACATGTAGATGCTCAAAATGTCTCCATCAGTGGCTTGCGGGCTATGTGTGGAAGCCAGGAGATGCTATATGAGTTTGTTAATCAACAACAGTTATTTCCTTGACAATCACCGGCTGACGAAATTTCATGACTGCCCTAAGTGGTACTCACTAAACAAGCAGTGTGGCGTCCTTTACACATACTACATACAGCACATCTTTCAGCTGGATTCTGCTTCTTTCATCAAAACATCTAAAACCACAGCGCTGAATCAATGGGAACAGTACAGAAGGACAGTACCGTAAATCAATGGTTGTATTCTTATGCTCTATCTTGACACACTGTCACGTTCGGGTGTGTAGAGAGACCAAGGCGCAGCGTATCCATAGTTCGACATATTTATTTAACTAAATTACGAACTATACAAATATAACAAATACAATAATGATGATAACACACGTAGCACGAGCACGAGCACGAGCACGAGCACGAGCACGAGCACGAACACGAGCACGAACACGAACACGAACACGAGACAATATACAACATACGACAATGAACCACGCCAACGGAGTGGAACACAGACATATAAGTAAGATCCCTAATTAGAGGTAATGCCTAGCAGCTGCCTCTAATTAGGGATCCCACACACAACACCACACAGACGTAGAAATAATAGATCTGCCAGACTCTGACCATAGAACTACAGAGAAGCAAAGCTTCTCTATGGCCAGAGCCTGACACACACTAAGGAATCATGTTCCTGGATGAACTGCATGTTGTATTTTATCAACGTTTGTCAAACAAATCTTTCGAAAGCAAGTTTGCCTTATTACCATAGGAATTCTATGATTATGATTATTATTATCAGGTCTCACGTACTTACTTCCTATCTCTCTCTATCAAGAGAACTTCTGTTTAAATATTGATTCTCATCATTTCAATATTGTTTGTTGCATTACATAGCAGGAAGCAAGATGGCACAGTATATCAGGCTTATCACTCAGGCATGGACTGAGAACAAAAAAAAATAAAAAAACCTGAACATAAAACTTAGTAAGGTAGCAAACTTGTAATAATTACAATGTGCCTCTAAATTCCATTCAAATGTTTGGGGATATCTGGAGTTTTTGCCAAATCATTTAGATTACAAACTCTGTCCCCCTTGGACAAGTCACACAGCGCATGTCCTCTGAACAACTTGTTTTCTTGCTCCTCATTGATCCCGCTCTCATACAGAAACTAATGCTCTTATTGGTGGGATAAAACCGAAATGGAATGTTGTAATGATATTTCCCAACATGCAATAGAGATGATACTGTTGGTGAACAAGACCTGAGAGTATAGTCTCAACAAGAATTCTGAGCATACTGTACTGTGCACTGTAACAATGCCAGGTGGTATGTACTGTATGTGGAAATTGCGGGCCCGTCATGCCAAATAGTGTCCCCCGGCTAAATAGTGTCCCCCGGCCAAATAGTGTCGCCCGGCCAAATAGTGTCCCCCTCTTAGTCACAATGAGATTCCATGAGATATAGCTTGTGTTGCTTGGGCTGGAATTTGCAAAATTCTGACCGGATTACGTAATGAACCAAGGCACCCGTTGCTATGCTGGTTGCTTGGCTCTATTTTACCTCATAGCGGTTGCGAAGGAAAGAGGATGCGGTCAGTTCTAGTTCTATTTCACTGTATAAACACTCGCTCAGTCTGGACAAAATTATTCCCTCAGAATTGCTCTCCAACGACAGTGTTTTTGACGGTGACAACCTGTTGACTACCTGCTGCTTCAGAGGACCGAAAAGACTGGAAAGAGAACACTCTTTCTTTACCATATATTTGTCTTTATACTGTATAAGAAAATATTGTTAAATAAGAAGAAATCATTTAAGCTGTTTTTAGATTGACGTTGCTAGCTACTGTACTTATTTTGCTCAGCCTAACTTCTATTAGATAACTGTATGGATTTAGCTATGTACAACCATTTTTCAACAACCATTTTCCATCTAGCTACTTGTCCTCCCCTCTGCAGCCTCCACTGATATAGTTATATCTGTCATATTGAGGTGTCTAGCTCTAAGTTATTAATTATTAGGATTTCAATGAATGTCAGAGAGCACACAATGTTTCAATTTGTCATTTTTTGCTTAAAGGACAGTACCCTGTCTAGCGTGCCAGACGTTTGAGAGGGTGAAGACTGTGGCGCCGGAGTTGAAGCCAATTAAAGTTGTTTCACCATGTCAGTATGCTTACAAATATGAAAATGTGCATACAGTATGACACAGATACGTGTAGGAATTAAGTAATCTTCTGTCTAACACTTTAAATGTCAGGGGTGGACCTCATCGGACCCTTCACGAAATGGCAACAGCTGGTGTCTGAGGTAAACAAATGCAATTGTATATACAATTATTGCATATACTGTAGTCTTTAAATTCTGTGATTGACTTAGTGTTTTGTTTGTCTATTGCTATTTTTCTATAATGTACTTTCAGATCACTGAAACCCCAACTGATGTGGTGGAAGTTGTTGAACCAGATCAGAACGTCTTCGAGGACCACCTTCAGGCACGGACTGAGAAGGATGTGGAGGTTTGTGTGATTGTCCGCTGTTAATTTATTTTCTGTCCCTCCAAGAGATACATGAGAAATGTATTTGTAATATGAAATATAATTGCATTTATTCCTGTTATCAATCAAGGTGAGACTGAACGTAAGGCGCAGGAGAAACAGGAGGAGAGCTAATGGAGCAGAATCAAGAAGGAGACCAAGTGCTTCGACACCCGGGAAAATGACTTGGTTTGGAGGAAGGACGAAAGGAAGGCGAGACCTGGGAAACCTCGCTGCTCTTTCACTCATAGCTGGGGTCACCATCTGTTAAAGTGATTATAAAATATCTCAGATAATAACTATTTGCATTTGTACACAAAATAACCTGAAGAAAGTCTTAGTTTCCCTAACACTGATATGTTTCTCTTTGTCTTCCTAAGGTTACCTTGGTGAAAGCCAACAACCTTCTCCAGTTGGACGGTCGACCACTGAAAGCCCTGACGCCCTACACTTCGGTGAAGCCCAATAGACAAAGTATGTTAAGCTTTGGTTGACATTTGAGAAAGCATGAAATGATAGTTATGCTGAACTTATAAAAATGTACCTTTTCAATTTACCTCTCCAAATGACTTTAGGATCATCGACTGTCCGAGCCCTCTAGGAGGTATCCCATCCACCAGAACCAGTGAGTTCGGATCAGTCTGATTCTCGGAGGGCGACCAGCTTGAGGTAGGCTGTTGAACAGTACATATCTCCCATTTATAACACTGCACTAATCCATAAAATGTTCTCCCAGTTAAGTGTAACCGGTGTGTTTGCTTGTTTACGTCTGTCTCCTACCCTGTTCCTTTTAACTTTGCTCCTGTTCTCCAGGATCTAGGGGTTCTGCCCAACACCCAGACGTGGATCCACCTGATGTCCTCCATTACCAACCACCCTCCAAGTTTTCATTACATCATCTCCAACTACTGTTGTTGTCATTATCTGCTTTGAAAGTGTTTTTGCTCTATCACACTGGGCACATAATATGTGAGATACACGGATTAGCTAAAAACACTAGCACTGCAAGCACTCAGAACAAAGGGAGCAGCAGTGCCTGGATTTAGCAGATTCCCTCTTCATGTCCACCTTCCAAGACTGGCTGCCTGTTGTGAACATGTGACAGACAGAACCTTCCACACAGCTTCCACCTCCTCTATATTCCACACACCAGAATTCACTATTTTAGTCTATGATAGCCATGTGAGTGTACAAAAAATGTGTGAAAAGGTGTTATGCAAGAGATTTTAAATGATAATACAGGACCATTGAAATTACCTTATCCACACTGAAATAATATAAGTGCACATTAAAATAAAACCACGACAGCCAGACAAGCCAGTGTATGAATCAAACAGACTTGCATATGAATGGAGTGGAAATTAGCTGACTTCGTGATCTGTAAGGTAAGTAACTTTAATGTCAAGCAGATAACACATTTTCTTTGCCATTTCCAAAACATAGCAACGTTTAAGACGTGGATTTCATGTTGTAATGTTAATAAGATACCCAAAAGTAGTTAGTCATGTTTTCATTTTATTAGCTAAACAAAACTTGTTTAAACAGCGAAATTGTCACAGAAATCAACCTTGTTTGCATAGTGATGATGAAAAGAACATCAATTCATCTCCAAAATTCTAACCATTAGGTTATCACACCGTTGATATAGCAACGGACACTAATAGTTTAAGGAATCCCATTGTGACGTAGAGGGGGACACTATTTGGCCGGGGGACATTATTTGCCATGACAGTCCCTAACATAGTGGGGTCACGTCAAAGGCTGTGACATAAAATGTCTGATACCCTGGAATACTCTCTAAATCAGAGATTAAACTAAGTAAGTGAGTTATCGTTGTGAAATAACTCTGACCCTATTACGGGGGCTGAGTCACTGGCTTACTGGTGCTTTCCATGCCGTCCCTAGGAGGGGTGCGTCACTTCCTGTACAGTTTGGCTCCCCCTCTGGCTTATGCAGTGGAGGGGATCTTCGTGAGCTATACTCAGCCTTGTCTCAGGATAGTAAGTTGGTGGTCTATTGATATTACTCTATTGGTGTGGGGACTGTGCTTTGTCAGAGTGGGTGGGGTTATATCCTGCCTGGTTGGCCCTGTCCGGGGGTATTGTCGGACGGGGACACAGTGTCTCCCGACCCCCCCGTCTCAGCCTCCAGTATCTATGCTGCAATAATCTATGTGCCGGGGGGCTAGGGTCAGTTTGTTAAATATGGTGTTATTATCTGGTGTCCTGTGTGAATTTAAATATGCTCCCTCTAATTCTCTCTCTCTCCCACTCTCCCTCCCCTCCCTGAGGACCTGAGCCCTAGGCCAAAACTCTAGGGGGGACATGGCGGGGTACTGAGGTGGTTGCTGGTGGGGGCTCCGGTTCCGGTTCCGGGCGTGGCACAGGCTGTGAGAGTAGCTTCTCTCCTACCTCTCCGTTGCACGCCCGGTCCGGTCCGGACCCCGGCGCGATGGTTCCCCCCTCAGTACTCCCGCCTTCCACCAAGTCCTGTCTGGACCCTGGTGTGGGAGCCCTCGACCCTGGAGAGGGGCTGACAACCGGCCCCGGACTGGGCACCGGTGGAGCGGACTGCTCCGTCCCTGGAGCGACGTAGACGACCGGCCCCGGACTGGGCACCGGTGGAGCGGACTGCTCCGGCACTGGAGCGACGCAGATGACCGGCCCCGGACTGGGCACCGGTGGAGCGGACCGCTCTGGCGCTGTAGCCGAGCAGACTGCTGGACCCGGATGTGGCTCTGGTGGAGGTTCAGGGCTGCTTACCTTCACCTGAGGTCCCGGGCTGCTGACCTTCCCCGGAGGTCTCGGGCTGCTGACCCTCCCCGGAGGTCTCGGGCTGCTGACCTTCCCCGGAGGTCTCGGGCTGCTGACCTTCCCCGGAGGTCTCGGGCTGCTGACCTTCGCCGGGACCCTCGGGCTGCTGACCTTCACAGGAGGCCTCGGGCTGCTGACCTTCTCCGGAGGTATCGGGCTGCTGACCTTCTCCGGAGACCTCGGACAGCTAACCCTCACCGGAGGTCTCGGGCTGCTGACCTTCACCGGAGACCTCGGGCTGGAATGCCGTGCCCACCCTGGGCACCGACGGAGAGGTGGTTTTCAGCCCTGCTGTAGGTCTGGCTGTCTGTCCCAGACTGGGCGCCGACACGCTATGGAGCTCCTGCTCCACAGCGGGACTGAACGTCGTGCCCACCCTGGGCACCGACGCAGAGATGGTTTCCAGCCCTCTGGTGGGGCTGGCTGTCAGCCCCAGACTGGGCACCGACACGCTATGGAGCTCCTGCTCCACAGCGGGGCTGAACGTCGTGCCCACCCTGGGCACCGACGCAGAGATGGTTTCCAGCCCTCTGGTTGGGCTGGCTGTCGGCCCCAGACTGGGCTCCGACGCGCTATGGAGCTCCTGCTCCACAGCGGGACTGAACGTCGTGCCCACCCTGGGCACCGACGCGGAGATGGTTTCCAGCCCTGTGGTTGGGCTGGCTGTCGGCCCCAGACTGGGCACCGACGCGCTATGGAGCTCCTGCTCCACAGCGGGACTGAACGTCGTGCCCACCCTGGGCACCGACGCAGAGATGGTTTCCAGCCCTCTGGTGGGGCTGGCTGTCGGCCCCAGACTGGGCACCGACACGCTATGGAGCTCCTGCTCCACAGCGGGGCTGAACGTCGTGCCCACCCTGGGCACCGACGCAGAGATGGTTTCCAGCCCTGTGGTTGGGCTGGCTGTCGGCCCCAGACTGGGCACCGACACGCTATGGAGCTCCTGCTCCACAGCGGGGCTGAACGTCGTGCCCACCCTGGGCACCGACGCAGAGATGGTTTCCAGCCCTCTGGTTGGGCTGGCTGTCGGCCCCAGACTGGGCTCCGACGCGCTATGGAGCTCCTGCTCCACAGCGGGACTGAACGTCGTGCCCACCCTGGGCACCGACGCGGAGATGGTTTCCAGCCCTGTGGTTGGGCTGGCTGTCGGCCCCAGACTGGGCACCGACGCGCTATGGAGCTCCTGCTCCACAGCGGGACTGAACGTCGTGCCCACCCTGGGCACCGACGCAGAGATGGTTTCCAGCCCTCTGGTGGGGCTGGCTGTCGGCCCCAGACTGGGCACCGACACGCTATGGAGCTCCTGCTCCACAGCGGGGCTGAACGTCGTGCCCACCCTGGGCACCGACGCAGAGATGGTTTCCAGCCCTGTGGTTGGGCTGGCTGTCGGCCCCAGACTGGGCACCGACACGCTATGGAGCTCCTGCTCCACAGCGGGGCTGAACGTCGTGCCCACCCTGGGCACCGACGCAGAGATGGTCTCCAACCACAGAGCTGCGCTGATAACCGTCGCTGTAGCCTCCGTGCGAGGAGTAGGCGCGGGGCGTACTGGACTGGGGGAACGCACCACTGGTCTGATGCGAGGCGCAGGCACGGGCCGTACCGGGCTGGGGAAACGCACCATAGGGCTGGTGCGCGGAGCAGGCGCGGGCCGTACCGGGCTGGGGAAACGCACCGTTGGATTGGTGCGTTTAGCTGGTACGGGTCGCACCGGGCTAATGTTGCGCACCGATGGTTTGGTGCGCTGAGTCGGTCTCCTCCTCCTCCGACTCTGGACAGGCGCTGGAGGCACCGGACTGGGAACTGGCGCTGGAGCACGACTGTCCCTGTCGTCCCTACTCCACCGCCAATCCCCATCCTGTGAGGGCTCCTCCGGGAACCCCCACGAGTGAGGGAACAGAAGCACATCGTCGTCGTCTTCCTCCGACTCCTCTCTGTACTCCTGCTCCCATGGCTGTAGGGGCTCCTCCTGGAACCCCCACGAGTGCAGTGGTCGGGGCTCTTCTCCCCCGATCCCCGACCACCCCCATAGCCCCCCCCAAAATCAGTTTGAGGGGTTTTCTGGGCTCCAGGCTGGTCCTCAACTTTAGCCCGGTGACGTGTCCTCCGTCTCCGGCGCCTCTGCTGCTCCGGACCCCAGCCTTCCTCCACCGCATGATAATGGTAGACCTCCTCCTTTGATAATTTCCCCATACTGTGGAGGACGTCTACCAGTGTCTCTTTCCGTTGTGTCCCAGGGTGGTGGATCATTCTGTCACGGTGCGTAGTATTTAAGGGACGATAGACGGAGCGCTGGTGAAGTGTCATCCTTTTTATTGAATGAGTTGTTCTCTCGAGGCATAAAATAAAAAGGAGAGTATAATAAACAAAAACACAGTGACATACTTTGCTTGGCTACAGGCAGTGCAGACTAGCAGGAACAATGATCCACACACAGGTGGATTTGGGTTGCTCTTAAATACTATCCCCAATCAGAGACAACGCTAGACAGCTGTCTCTGATTGGAGATCATAATCTCCCTAATAGGAGTGTGAGGACTTGGTTGTGTGCCTCTCTCCTCCCCTAGGTGGGAGTAAGAGGCCTTACCACAACCAAGCCCTCACAGCCGCTATGGAACCCTGACCTGTTCACCGGACATGCCACCTTTTCCCAGACCTGCTGTTTTCAACTCTCTCTCTCTACCGCTCCTGCTATTTCAACATCTAAAAGCCAAGTGACATTTACTCCTGATGTACTTACCTGTTGCAACCTCTACAACCACTATGATTATTATTTGACCCTAATGGTCATCTATGAACATTCGAACATCTTGGAGAAAGATCTGGCCTTAATGGCCATGAATTGTTATTATCTCCACCCGGCACAGCCAGAAGGGGACTGAGCAGAGACTCAGAGCCTGGTTCCTCTCTAGTTTTTTTCCTAGGTTTTTGCCTTACTAGGGAGTTTTTCCTAGCCACCGTGCTTCTACATCTGCATTGCTTGCTGTTTGGCGTTTTAGGCTGGGTTTCTGTATAGCACTTTGTAACATTGGCTGATGTAAAAAGGGCTTTATAAATAAATGTAATTGATTGAAATGAACCAGCTGTAAGGCTACAAGGTAACTATGAGTTCCATGGTTTAAGAACATCTGATGTTTAATTCAGTATTATCATCTTCTAATTTACGCACAAATTGTAGGCATTCAGATCCATTCAAATGTAGTTTTATCAGTGAGTACTTACTCACTTCCTTTTATTTAATTTGAGATGACAACACACTGTAACCTGAGCGAGACGATAGGTTACAGTGATCTGGGCGCCAGCTGGAGAAATAGTACTAATACTTGGGATTTTAGAGCACGTTTCAAAAACCCCCAGGATGCTGTGCACCAAGAGGGTAAAAACAAAACATGAAATGAAAGAAACAAGAGTTAAATAAAGATTAAGCTACTTAGTTTAGCTATAGCTGAGTAAAGCTGAGAGGAAAGCTATGCCAAACAGGTAATGTTTGAGTCTGTTTTTGGAGGTGGTGATAGAGTCAGAGTTGTAGGTGGCTGGGGAGAGAGAGTTCCAGAGTTTGGGGGAAGCTGAATGCCCGGTCCCCAATGTTGCAGAGTCCTGTTTTTGGGATGGTGAGTAGTCCAGAGTCAGAAGAGCAGAGACAGCGGAAGGATGTGTGTGTGGAGAATGTTGGAGAGGTCAGGTGGCAAGGCCATGACCGGCCTTATAGGTGAGAAGTAGGATCTTGTAAGTGATGTGGAATTTGACTGGGAGCCACTGAAGGTGGTGCATATTGGGGTTGATGTGTTCCCAGGGTTTTGTGCGTGTGAGGGCCCTGGCAGCGGTGTTCTGGATGTACTGGAGCCCATCCAGGGCTTTGCTAGACACCCCAAATAGGACTCCATTGCAGTAGTCCAGACATGATGTGACAAAAGCTTGTATGAGGGTCTATGAGGAATGGCCGGAGGCGGGAGATGTTACGGAGGTTCTTCCAGGAAGCTCAGCTCGCAGTGCAACTGTTGTCCTGTTCTGAGGTGAGAGAGGGGCCAACCAACTCTGACCTCCTCAGTTGGCTCACATCTTCGAAAACCCCATTTGTTACTGTAATTTACTGACCACACTGAATTAGGAATCAGCGACAAAACTATGACGCTTTCACTTTGGAATAGAGTACCATCTCAAACCATTAAGTTCGGTGTCAGACTTTGCTGCTTTTTCGGCATGGCGCGAGTGAAGCACGCCTCCGTATTATGCAGCATGCTAGAGCAGTTCTTCCACTGTCAGGAGAAATGGTAATGCATATCAATGTATGTTTATTAATGCAAATAATGGTTGCTTTGCTACCACACCCAGAAGCACAGTCATGTCTCGGATTCGCAGTTGGGAGGACTTCTGTAAGAGGTCGCTGTTATGCCTGAATTGACCAAAAACCAACGAGGTTACAGTAAAAACTGTAAAAAAAGCTACTTCTATGTCTCAGGTGACAATGACAAACCATCTTCATCATAAACTTCCCAAAGCATATACTGTACAGTATGTTGGAATGTCACACTTATTTTTTTTATGAGGCTTTCCCCCCACCGAAAGCTATTTCGACGAATAAAAACCCATCAGCCACCACTATCTTTATCTTTCCCAGAGAGAGGGAGAGCACTTGACTCAAAGACTGAGCACTCAGAGAGACTGCACTGTAGACTACTCCACTGGACTACTCCTGACTGGCTCACAGGAATGATAAAGTAGCCTGACAGCAGTTGAATAGGCTAGGAAACACACCATCTTGCTGTGGTGTGATCTTCATTGGCAAAAGTTGGGGATAGAGCAATAAACATTGAATCAGTGAAGAGGGAGATAAATGGCTGGTCAGCAGTAAGAATGTGATCAACCATGGTCTGGTTATTTGACCTTTATATAACTAGGCAAATCAGTTAAGAATTCTTATTTAAAATGATGGCCTACCAAAAGGCAAAACGCCTCCTGTGGGGACGGGGTTGGGATAAAAAATAAAACATATAGGACAAAACACACCTCACGAGAAGAGAGACAAAACAACACTACATAATGAGAGAACTAAGACAACAACATAGCATGGCAGCAGCACAACATGGCAGCAGCACAACATGGTAGCAGCACAACATGGTAGCAGCACAACATGGCAGCAGCACAACATGGTAGCAGCACAAAACATGTTTCAAACATTAGCACAAAGGGCAAGAAGGTAGAGACAACAATACGTCATGAGAAGCAGCTACAACCATCAGCAACAGTGTCCATTATTGAGTCTTTGAATGAAGAGATGGAGATAAAACTGTCCAGTTTGTGATTTTTCAGCTCGTTCCAGTCGCTAGCTGCAGTGGACTGAAAAGACGAGCGACCCAGGGATGTGTGTGTGCTTTGGGGACCTTTAACAGGATGTGACTGGCAGAACGGGTGTTGTATGTGGAGGATGGGCGGCAGGTAGCTTAGCAGTTAGAGCGTTGGGCCAGTAACCGAAAGGTCGCTGGTTCGAATACCCGAGCCGACAAGGTGAAAAAACCTGTCGATGTGTCCTTGAGCAAGGCACTTAACACTTTCTCCAGGGGCTGACCCTGTAAATAAGAATTTGTTCTTAACTGACATGCCTAGTTAAATACATAAAATAAAAATTAGGCCTGCAATAGGTATATCTCAGATAGGGGAGAGTGAGGCCTAAGACAGTTTTATAAATAAGTATACAGAGATGACCAGTTTACAGAGGAGTATAGAGTACATTGATGTGTCCTATAAGGAGCATCTGATGGCTGAATGGTAAAGAACATCTTACCTGCCAGTCTATAAATTACATCTCTGTAGTCTAGCATGGGTAGGATGGTCATCTGAATCAGGGTTAGTCGGGCAGCTGGGGTGAAAGAGGAGCGATTAGAATAAAATAAACTAAGTCTAGATTTAACCCTAGCCTGCAGCTTTGATATGTGCTGAGAGATGGACAGTGTACCGTCTAGCTGTACTCCCAAGTACTTGTATGAGGTGACTACCTCAAGCTCTAAACCCTCAGAGGTAGTCATCTGGGGAGAGGGGCATTCTTCTTACCAAACCACATGACCTTTGTTTTGGAGGTTGTTGGACACTAAGAAAGCTTTGTTGTAGAGCATTTAACACAAAATCCAGGGAGGGTTCAGCTGAGTATGTAAGACTGTATCATCTGCATATAAATTGATGAGAGAGCTTCCAACTACTTGAGCTATGTTGTTGAGGTAAATTCAGGAGAGCATGGGAGCCTAGGATCGGGCCTTGGGGTACTCCCTTGGCGACAGACAGTGGCTGAGACAGCAGATGTTCTGACTTTATAAACTGCACTCTTTGAGAGAGATAGCAAACCAGGCCAAAGACCCCTCAGAGACACCAATACTCATTAGCCAGCCCACGAGAATGGAATGGTCTACCGTATAAAAAGCTTTGGCCAAGTCAATAAAAATAGCAGCACAACATTGCTTAGAATCAACGGCAATGGTGATATAATTTAGGACCTGTAAGGTTGCAGTGACACATCCATAATCTGAGTGGATAGCAGATTATTGACACGTTTTTCCAACACTTTTAATAAACACGGCAATATAGAAATTTGCCTTTAACAGTCAGCTCGATCAAAATCACAGAAATAATGATTGACAGGGTGTGGAGGGCTGGCTGGGAGGGGACACAGCTGTCCTATCCACAGAGCTTACAGTACAGTACAATCTGCACCTCAGCACCCCAGATAACATGCCGTGGTGACATGGCAGGAATGACGCAGATGTACTGTACTATAAGCTCTGTGGATAGGACAGCTGTGTCCCCTCCAAGCCAGCCCTCCACACCACAACACCCACTGGCATCCATAGACACTCCTAACACACCTGCAATGTCCAATGGATTGATAGTGTAGGTGGAGGAGGGAACGGGAGAGAGGGGGGACTTGGAAGAGTTTGTTGCAGCGACATCAGGCTGCTGCGTGGTAGAATAGATGGCCCTGAAAGAGCAGAGTTAACAGAAAACAGCCAGAGAGATGCATCACACAGCCCGGGCTGGATGAAGTGTCGGCACGGCGCTGTATCAGGGGGCATGCTCCGTGATTGGCTCTGCTTGCTTTGTCATTTGTTAACTTCACTCCTTACCCTGAAAGAACACAGTCAGGCCCAGAGCAGCGTGGGTAATCTTTACAATAACCTATTGGAGGCATCTGTTTACACAGAGCGTGCTGCTTTTTCAGTTTTATGTGACTGTTGTTGCTAGCGCACTGGGTTGAGCAGCCACCACTTAAATACTGGAAAGAAGGGAGGTAGAGACTTACAGTATGTTAACGCTCGATGTTTTACCCAGTTTGAAGCTTGGTGAAAATAACTTTATGGTCAAAACAATAAAATATAGGATTGTTCCGAAGTGTTTATTTTTGCACCATAGAAATATACAGAAAATAACTTTTTTGTAATCTTCCACCGACCCACTTTATTAACTTGAGTCTTATCGAGCTGACACTATAAGCCAACCCGCATCCTCTAAAAAGGTGGGGATTAGAAATTATATGAAAATGAATATACAGGGGATGCAAGGGGAAAAGAAAGAGGGTTTTAAACCTCAGGGAAGTGGTGTATTGAGCCAGAGCGCTGCAGATTAAATTCCCTTTGACTGCACTGCCTAATCACAATTTTAAAACACCTATGTGACCCTTGCATCCTGTGACCCTCAGGGCACATCACGACCTCTCTGGACTCATTAGAAATGGATCTGACATTGCCGTCAACTGGCATGGCCCTCAGATACAAAGACAGCTGCTTGAAAGAGAGTTTTTGATCAGCTCAGCTGAAAGGGAGGTGTGTGTTGGGGTTAGGGGGGTTGGGGGATTCAGCTTTTGACATTAGCCTTGATGTGGTTTCACAATAGCATCACTGGACACCAGGGATAACCCCTTGGCACCAATCCTAAGCTTTGTCCCTCGGTGACTGTGTGATTCTCAGATAATAATTCTCCCTTTTTTGTGTTAAAGGAAAAGCATCTTCTATTTTGCTTAGAAGGTTAATGCTGTGGGTCATTGTATTCTCTAAGGAGGACATTAAACAGGGAGAGTAAGCCTTGGAATATCTGGGTGCAGGGCTCCGTTACTTCTATGCCATATCAACTCTTTGTATTTAATGCTGTGCAGACTTCCGTCCCAGTAAGCAGTCCAAGAGTCTTACACAGAGATAGTAAGTAAATGGGTCCCAGTCTTACACAGAGATAGTAAGTAAACAGGTCCCAGTCTTACACAGAGATAGTAAGTAAACGGGTCCCAGTCTTACACAGAGATAGTAAGTAAACGGGTCCCAGTCTTACACAGAGATAGTAAGTAAATGGGTCCCAGTCTTACACAGAGATAGTAAGTAAACAGGTCCCAGTCTTACACAGAGATAGTAAGTAAATGTGTCCCAGTCTTACACAGAGATAGTAAGTAAATGGGTCCCAGTCTTACACAGAGATAGTAAGTAAATGGGTCCCAGTCTTACACAGAGATAGTAAGTAAATGGGTCCCAGTCTTACACAGAGATAGTAAGTAAATGGGTCCCAGTCTTACACAGAGATAGTAAGTTAATGGGTCCCAGTCTTACACAGAGATAGTAAGTAAATGGGTCCCAGTCTTACACAGAGATAGTAAGTAAATGGATCCCAGTCTTACACAGAGATAGTAAGTAAATGGGTCCCAGTCTTACACAGAGATAGTAAGTAAATGGGTCCCAGTCTTACACAGAGATAGTAAGTAAACGGGTCCCAGTCTTACACAGAGATAGTAAGTAAACAGGTCCCAGTCTTACACAGAGATAGTAAGTAAATGTGTCCCAGTCTTACACAGAGATAGTAAGTAAATGGGTCCCAGTCTTACACAGAGATAGTAAGTAAACAGGTCCCAGTCTTACACAGAGATAGTAAGTAAACAGGTCCCAGTCTTACACAGAGATAGTAAGTAAACAGGTCCCAGTCTTACACAGAGATAGTAAGTACAGGTCCCAGTCTTACACAGAGATAGTAAGTAAACAGGTCCCAGTCTTACACAGAGATAGTAAGTAAATGTGTCCCAGTCTTACACAGAGATAGTAAGTAAATGGGTCCCAGTGCTGTAGCTTTTCAACTGTTTTTTTTTCTCTCTTTCTTTTATTTTCTTCAGTCACCCAAATCCTGTGCCATGTGATATCTTCTCTTTTCTTTCCCTAAGGGATAAAAGTCACCTTCTCCAAATCTCATTGAATGGAAAATTCAAACAGAAAATAAAATATAGCGGGAGCAGGGCTGCTACTGCTTAGTTCTCGTTTTGTCAGCAGGAAAAGAGCAACAGAGAAAAAGAAGGAGAGAGAAAGGGAAAGAGAGGAGTAAAGGACAGGTCAGGGAATTCTAAATAACATTAGATCCATGTTTCTCATTTACAAAAAGGGATGTATACGGCAAAAGCTTTCGCTCTTTACTTCTCAGACTCTCTCTCTATCCCTCTCTCTATATCTCTATCCCTCCCTCCCTCTCTCTCTATCCATCCCTCTACCTCTATCTCTCCCTCTCTCTCTCTATCTCTCCCTCTATCTCTATCGCTCCCTCTCTCTCTCTATTCATCCCTCTCTCTCTCTATCATCCCTCTCTCTCTCTCTCTCTCTCTCTCTCTCTCTCTCTCTCTCTCTTTATCTCTATCCCTCCAACTCTATCCATCTTTCTTTCTCTCTCTCTCTCCCTCCAACTCTATCCATATCTCTCTCTCTCTCTCTCTCTCTCTATCCCTCCCTCTCTCTCTCTATCCCTCCCTCTCTCTCTCTCCCTCTCTCTCTCTCTCTCTCTCTCCCTCTCTCTCTCTCCCTCTCTCTCTCTCTATCCCTCCCTCTCTCTCTCTCCCTCTCTCTCTCTCTCTCTCTCTCTCTCTATCCCTCCCTCTCTCTCTCTATCCCTCCCTCTCTCTCTCTCTCTCCCTCTCTCTCTCTCTCTTGTGCAATGCGTCTTATCGAGAAAGAATGAAAAAAGTCAATAGAGAGACAAGTTATTTTAAATCATTGGAGAAAATGTGAGGGACATCTGAAATTTGGAGCCGTCGAATGAAGCCATATGAGAGGCCTTTGATTGACACACATTTATTTCTCAAGAGCTTTGCTGAAATGATTTCGCCCATTTGACAGAGCAAGACCCCATACATTTGTGTGATGCACATCAGTTGTTGGAACCCATAGTACCAGACACAAAGTTGTTTGGGGGATGGGTGAACTCTTACACCTTGGAGAAAATCAAATCAAATAGAATTTGTCACATGCATACTTACAAGCCCTTAATCAACAAAGAGTTAAGACAATATTTACTAAAAAAAAATAAAAAAAAATAAGATAATAATAAAATAACAATAACGAGGCTGTATACAGGGGGTACAGGTGCGGGGGTACAGGTTAGTCGAGGTAATTGAGGTAATATGTAGATAGGGGTAAAGTGACTATACATAGATAATAAACAGAGATAGGCAGGGGGGGGGGGGGGCAATGCAAATAGTCCGGGTAGCCATTTGATTAGCTGTTCAGCGGTCTTATGACTTGGGGGTAGAAGCTGGTCCTGAGCTTTGAAGGCACTATGGTGTTAAACGCTGAGATGTAGTCAATGAATAGCATTCTCACGTAGGTGTTCCAATTTGTCCAGATGGGAAAGGACAGTTTGGAGTGCAATAGAGATTGTATCATCTGTGGATCTGTTGGGGCAGTAGGCAAATTGGAGTGAGTCTCGGTTTTCTTGGATGATGGTGTTGATGTGACCAGGCTTTCAAAGCACGTATTTTGGGGAAGGGGGGATTGGGGGGCAAGTCTATAAATGATGCAGTATTTAGCAACAATAATAAGATGTGTGTAGCATTAGTGTGTGCGTGCGTGTGCGTGGGTGCAATATGTGCTAAGGTGCGGAGAGTCTTTGCAGGTGGTTGACGTGTGAGTCTGTTAAATAAAGAACAGAGAGAGAGAGAGAGAACAGTCTCTGGCTTGACCACAGTTACCATGGAAACCCAATGTCTGCGGTGTTGATTGATGGCTTGTGTTTTTTGAAGGCTGACTCATCTCCTCAGTGTGGCCACACCTCTTCATTGAGCCAGGAAAGAGACTATAATGTGTGGCATGGCACAGTGGTTAAGACATTAGCGTGGAGAGTGTTAATGTTTTGAGAGGTGCATGGTATACACGCTGTGGGCAAGCTAGCAGAAACTGACACTGTGTCTTGGAGTGGTAGAGGTTAGAGACCGATGAAGATGTTGGTGGGTGGGAAAGAGGTGGGTGTGAGGAATGGAGGAGAAAAGGCTTGGGGATGAAATGTGTTAAAGGAAGCATGGATGAAACGGTTGTCAATGGAAAATAATGAAGAATGACCATTTAGATACCTTTGGAAGGGTATAAACTACATTTCTTACGATGTTCCAGTATATTAGGCAAACCCCAACTGATGCAAAACAAATGCTAGGATAGTAGCATGGGGAAATATATTTTTTTTTTTACCAGGGATGATGAAATTCTAAATTGCCTGGCTGGGCTATGGGACAGTTGACAATTTAAATGCATTACTCTAGGATTATTTATTTATTTTATTTAACCTTTATTTAACTGGACAAGTCAGTTAAGAACAAATTCTTATTTACAATGACGGCCTACCTACAGAGTCAGCCCCTGCAGCAAATTAGGGTTAAGTGCCTTGCTCAAGGACACAGACAGGTTTTTCACCTTGTCAGCTCAGGTATTTCCAATTGTGTTAGATGGTTTCGTCTGAGGGATTTAATTGAAAGCAGCAGCTCTAGCCTTTGGCTCAATGCAGATGGTGCCTGTAATCCATGGCTTATGTACGTACATTGTGGGGACGTTGATGCACTTATTTAGAACTTTGTCCCCATGTGCAGTTGCAAAACGTAGTCTGGCTTTTTTATGGCGGTTTTGGAGCAGTGGCTTCTTCCTTGCTGAGCGGCCTTTCAGGTTATGTCGATATAGGACTCGTTTTACTGTGGATATAGATACTTTTTTACCCGTTTCCTCCAGCATTTTCACAAGGTATTTTGCTGGTGTTCTGGGATTGATTTGCACTTTTTGCACCAAAGTACGTTAACCTCTAAGAACGTGACTCCTTCCTGAGCGGTATGACTGCTGCGTGGTCCCATGGTGTTTATACTTGCGTACTATTGTTTGTACAGATGAACGTGGTAACTTCAGTCATTTGGAAATTGCTCCCAAGGATGAACCAGACTTGTGGAGGTCTACAATTTATTTTCGGAGGTCTTGGCTGATTTCTTTTGATTTTCCCATGATGTCGAGCAAAGAGGCACTGAGTTTGAAGGTAAGCCTTGAAATACATCCACAGGTACACCTCCAATTGACTCAAATTATGACAATTAACCTATCAGAAGCTTATAAAGCCATGACATCATTTTCTGGAATTTTCCACTGTGTTTAAAGGCACAGTAAACAATTGTTGGAAAAATTACTTGTGTCATGCACAAAGTAGATGTCCTAACCGACTTGCCAAAACTATAGTTTGTTGACATGAAATCTGTGGAGTGGTTGAAAAATGAGTTTTAATGACTTCAACCTGTGTATGTAAACTTCCAACTTCAACTGTAGATACCGACTCAGAGGAGGCTCAGGACTAGCTTCATTCAATCTAGCCCAATAACGTCCAGGGAAAATAAGGGAAGAAGGCTCCCAAGAAGGAGGAGAGATCTTAGATAAGCTTAGCAGAGGAACTGGTTGGAGTCTACTGGAGAAACACTCACAAAGGAAGTGCCGGGGACCCACAGAACTCTAGCTAAGCACTGGTGGGGGACAGGAGGAAGTGAAGGAGGTTGAAAGAGATCGACCTCTGAGGATGGAATCAATTAGTCATATTTGGTGATGTAATGAAGTGACGTGTAAGGTAGCAGCAACCCTGCAGGAACCACTGTATAGCAACCCTGGATGGAAAAGTAATGTAGCAGCAACCCTGCAGGAACCTGTGTTGAGACTGTACTGTATGATTTATTAGGAGGAGTGTTGTAGGGATATGGGGTCGAATCTCGGAGATCAAATCCAGTTACAGTCGCAAGACTACAATAGCTTGACTAGACTCTGATATTAGCACCAGATTTGGATTTACTTTGTAAACTTGTGAACATCTGACTGCCAGAGAATTGTATTGTAATTGTTTAACTGTTTCTTATTTTAAAAATTATTCTTAACAAAAATACAACTTCTCTTGTGGTGACAAGCCAAGCCCTGGGATCGCACAGTTTGGGTACCTGTATTGACAGGGAGTTATCAGTCCTCTCACAGGGGCACTGAATCCTTTTTGCTGTTTAAACCAATATAGGACTTGCACAGCAAAGTAAAGTATTTTATCTTTAAAACTAAATGGGGAATCGTGAGTAGTAACTGACAGTCATACGAAAGGCTGACGGTATAACTATCGGAGATTCACAGGCTAGGATTGATCATAGGGATCAAGGGTAATTAAGAAGTACACTGTGTGAGAATAGAAGGTTAAACACAGGAAAGGAAATCAGTTAGGACTGATCAGTAGAGAGTAGCACCTGAGCTTAAGACACTAATGCAGGCAGAAGACTAACCACTAGTGCTGACAGCACTAAAACACTTACATAACCAGTGACTACTTAAACTAAGAGTTAACTAAAGCCAACTAGTAATCTAACTAAAACAAAGAACGTACCTTAACAGGGGAAGTTTGAAGTTAGAGAATAGAATTACTCTGAGTCTAGGGGACTCGGTCGGTTGGGGAGTGATAACTAACAGGAAGTTAACACAGGAAATATCTTTAGCACGGACACAGAAATAAGTAGGTCACTGAGTAGAAAATACTTGATATCTAGTCTATAAACTTGGCGGTTAACTACTGTCTCCGGGTAGAGCCTATAGGCTAGAGCGCCTCTCTGTAGGTAAAACTACAGAAGAACGACTCCAGGGTCCCAGTCGCGACAGTGTGTTGGTCAGTGTCTGTAGTTGTGTCTCTGTTGGTCAGTGTCTTTAGCTGTGTGTTGGTCAGTGTCTGTAGTTGTGTCTCTGTTGGTCAGTGTCTTTAGTTGTGTGTTGGTCAGTGTCTGTAGGTGTGCGTGTGTTGTTCAGTGTCTGAATTCCTCTCCTCCTCCTCCTCCTCTCCTCCTCCACATGGCGATGGATGGCTTCATTACTGCCCTATTTTCCTGGCTGCTCATTTATCCAGAAAATCTGCTTGATTATCTCACGCTCTCCATTGACACTGATTACACGCGCAAACTGACGCTAAGAACAATATTGTCCTCCTAATGAGCTCGTAAAGGCAATATGCTGGCATTCTGGAACAATCAGCAGACGAGGTGTAATTGATAAATGGACCTGGAGTTTGAAGTAGAGGCCGACAGCGGGGGCTGGAGCCAGGGCTGGCGGAGGAAACAATAACAGAAACAATAGAGAGTCACTTAATTATGTGAACAAAAATAAATAATTGACCTCCTATGACTTACGCAATTAATAAAAGGGATTTGAGACCGTGTTTATGTGGTTCGTGTGTGCATGCATGTGTGTGCATATGCGAGGGTGTGTGTTGGTCAGTTTGGAACCACCAGACACTACAGTTGAGAGTGAGGTCATGGACTAGAAGGCATACATGGAGGAACCAAATATATAGTCGATAGACTATAGACACGGGCCAATTCATCCATTTGTATAGCTACATCCCTTTCCTTTCTTCTTTCTCAAACTGTAATTCACTTCTATATGGGGAGATATTAAAGGGCATGTCTCTTAGTATGTCCTACCTCATGTATTTAAATGTCACCAGTTTCCCTATGGAATTTAAAACAGGTGCTTTTCTCTGTCACTTGACAACATTATAATGTACCTGTGAAGAGTTGTAGAGGTCTGGAGTGTGGAGGAGAGGTGAGGAGGCGATAGGTCAGCAGATAGGTGTGTGTGTGTGGGGGGGATTCATAGATGTGTAAGAGCCATCAAGGGAGAGAGAGAGAGAGCACCATCACGAGTAGACACAAACATGGACACACACACACTCACTGCATATACAGTACGCTAACATATACTGCGCTTGCAAGCTGCTATATGGCCTCCGAGGTGCATATGTTGAGAGCCAACTGTGAAATAGAGTGCTCCTAATGGGAGCATGTGTATGCACCACCATCTCCCTGCTGTTATCAGACGCTCTGTTTTATCTGGAGCATATTTTGGTTATTACTGGGAAGGAGGCACTGAAAAACAGCAGTCCCATGGGTATACTATACACATAGTACATGTGCATACAGTACAGTATGTGTGCTGGTTGGTGATATGATTAACACACCTACAGTACAAACAGGGTTGGGTAGGTTACTTTCAAAATGTAATCCGTTACAGTTACTAGTTACCTGTCAGGTAGGAAGAAGCAAAAGAATAGGTCTCTATCTGGAGAGAAAGGGGGGGTGGAAAGAATAGACATGGGAAGCTACGCTCGCGTAAATAAAACATCTTACGCACTTTAACAACCGCCCATTCAGATAAAGGACTGCAATTCGTATTTACGTGTCGCTGGCTTCAATCGTTGAGTTGATGATGTAAGACTCTGATTTGCCCAGTAGAGATCGCCATTGTCCTTTGTAGAGTCTCTCTGGGTCATAGTGGTGAGAGTTGATGCTTTAAAGAGATGCTTCGTCGTGGTCATCGGTGTCCTTTTCCTAGGCTTACGTACAGTACGTTTCCAGCTGCAGACTGGTAATGCAACATCTAGGATGTATCACTTCTTCAGTGACAGATAGTTTCAGAGTTTATACCATTTGCAACCTTAACTTAAACCGTGGTTTGCGTGGTCTAATAGAAATTACACCATTTCAAACGTTGGGAGCAAGCTCTCACGTTCTTTTTGGACAGGTGTGAATTGTGTCACGGGGGCTTTTATACTGGGGGGAAGAAAAGGGGCCATATCATCATGTTTCTGTGTATGTAAAATTCCGACTTCAACTGTATGTGTATTTGGGTATGCAGTTGAAGTCGGAAGTTTACATACAAGTCATTAAAACTCATTTTTAAACCACTCCACAGATTTCATGTTAACAAACTATAGTTTTGGCAAGTCGGTTAGGACATCTACTTTGTGCATGACACAAGTAATTCTTCCAACAATTGTTCACAGACAGATTATTTAACTTATAATTCACTAAATCACAATTCCAGTGGGTCAGAAGTTTACAAACAGTTGACTGTGCCTTTAAACAGCTTGGAAAATTCCAGAAAATGATGTCATGATTTATAAGCATCTGATAGGCTAATTGACATAATTTGAGTCAATTGGAGGTGTACCTGTGGATGTATTTCAAGGTCTACCTTCAAACTCAGTGCCTCTTTGCTCAACATCATGGGAAAGTCAAAAGAAATCAGCCAAGACCTGGTTCATCCTTGGGAGCAATTTCCAAACACCTGAAGGTACCACGTTCATCTGTACAAACAATAGTATGCAAGTATAAACACCATGGGACCACGCAGCCGCCATACCGCTCAGGAAGGAGACGCGTTCTGTCTCCTAGAGATTAACGTACTTTGGTGGGAAAAGTGCAAATCAATCCCAGAACAACAGCGAAAGACCTTGTGAAGATGCTGGAGGAAACAGGTACAAAAGTATCTATATCCACAGTAAAAATGTGTCCTATATCGACATAACCTGAAAAGACACTCAGCAAGGACGAAACCACTGCTCCAAAACTGCCATAAAAAAGCCAGACTACGGTTTGCAACTGCATATGAGGACAAAGATCGTACCTTTTGGAGAAATATCCTCTGGTCTGATGGAACTAAAATAGAACTGTTTGGCAATAATGACTATCGTAATGTTTGGAGGAAAAAGGGGGAGGCTTGCAAGCTTGCAAACACCACGGGGGTGGCAGCATCATGTTGTGGGGGTGCTTTGCTGCAGGAAGGACTGGTGCACTTCACAAAATAGATGGCATCATGAGGAAGGAAAATTATGTGGATATATTGAAGCAACATCTCAAGACATCAGTCAGGAAGTTAAAGCATGGACGCAAATGGGTCTTCCAAATGGACAATGACTCCAAGCATACTTCCAAAGTTGTGCCAAAATGGCTTAAGGACAACAAAGTCAAGGTATTGGAGTGGCTTTCACAAAGCCCTGACCACAATCTTATAGAAAATGTGTGGCCAGAACTGAAAAAGTGTGTGCGAGCAAGGTGGCCTACAACCCTGAGTTACACCAGTTCTGTCAGGAGGAATGGGCCAAAAATCACCCAACTTATTGTGGGAAGCTTGTGGAAGGCTACCCGAAACGTTTGACCCAAGTTAAACAATTTAAAGGCAATACTACCAAATACTAATTGAGTGTATGTAAACTTCTGACCCACTGGGAATGTGATGAAAGAAATAAAAGCTGAAATAAATCATTCTCTCTACTATTATTCTGACATTTCACATTCTTAAAATAAAGTGGTGATCCTAACTGACCTAATACAGGGAATTTGTACTAGGATTAAATGTCAGGAATTGTGAAAAACTGAGTTTAAATGTATTTGGCTAAGGTGTATGTAAACTTCCGACTTCAACTGTATGTATGTGACCAATAAAATATGATTTGATTTGATTTGAGTTGGATGACAAAGCACATCCCAACATACCCTGCTATTGTAGTGTTTAAGGGTTTAGACTGCTGTTTACTCGTGTACATGAGATGAATGAGACTGCAGGCCTACACACACACACACACACACACACACACACACACACACAGCCATGTACAAATTAATCCATCAAATTGAGCTATTATGTTGTTGGTGTTGGGAAGCTCTACATGCCCTTATTCTTCAACTGTTATTTCTTTGTGCTATGCTATAAATACACAGACAAATAAATCAGACTACTATTTGAGCCATGAAGGGATGAGTTTATCTGAACTTGTGAAAGTGATTTAGCTAGGTCTATACTTAAGGTCTTAAACATGGCCATCCATTTGGCAGAAACTAATAGCTCTGATATGTTTGTTGTGGGTTTTACATACAGCATCTGACTATAGGATGGTTTAGGAACACCTTGGTATTCCTATAAAATGACAGATTGATGGAGATCCTGTGTAAATATCACTCCATGAGCCTATTGGAGCGATGTTGGAAAATAACAAACAAAACAAAGTCAACACCTCCAAGAACTTCAACAACTCTGACAGGTTGCTTAGAGGAATAAAGTATATGACAACAGAATGTCAAAAGACTTATTGAAGCCCAATTAATATTCATTGGTTAATCTCAGTTTTGCAGTCGGGCACCTCTCGAAACGCTGTGATTGGCCAATGTCATGTGGCAGGCCTGAGGTCCTTCCAGAGAGCACTCTGGGAAGGTTTGATAGTGAGCAGCAGCCTGACAGCCAGACACGTCCTCCATCACCATTCCTCAGCACAAGCAACAGTGGTGTTAGCACTTAGAGATGGCACATCAAAGTGCACTGTCATTCTGTGTTTGTGGTTTTTATATAAAAATCACATGGCCCATATCTCCCCATAAGTCTCCTCCCATAGCCCACACCTTCTCACCCTCCTCCCACTTCTGAAAGCTTTAGTTGCATGAAAGCAAAGCTTCAAGCGAGCAACTGTTAAGTCACCTTCTCTCTATCACCCACCTCACCCTGCCAGTTTTCAGCTATGCTAACATAATTGCAAAAGGGTTTTCTAATGATCAATTAGGCTTTTAAAATTATAAACTTGGATTAGCTAACACAACGTGCCATTGGAACACATGAGTGATGGTTGCTGATAATGGGCCTCTATACACCTATGTAGATATTCCGTTTACAGCTACAATAGTCATTTACAACATTATCAATGTCTACACTGTATTTCTGATCAATTTGATGTTTTCTTTCAAAAACAAGGACATTTCTAAGTGACCCCAAACTTTTCAACAGTTGATATTTCTGTATATTCATTTAATAACATTTCTAGAAACATGTTTTCACTTTGTCATTATAGGGTATTGTGTGTAGATTGGTTAGAAATTCAATCCATTTTGAATTAATAATGTAACAACAAAATGTGAAGTAAGTCAAGGGGTATGAATACTTTCTGGAGGCACTGTAAGATAAGATAATGACTTTATTATCTCCATAGGGAAATGTTGGTTGCGGCTCTGTGCATACATAACACATAATCGAAGATAGACAAAGGACATATGGAGACAATTAATAGAGGTAGAAAAAGTGCAATTTGTAAGTGATCATCTGTACACTAAACACAACAGAACACTATCAACTACAACGTTAGCTGTAGCCCAGCCTGCTGGTCCTACTTGTGGTTTTAAACATTCAAGAGCCTTACTGCCGCTAGGACAAAGGAACATTTGGCCCAATTTATTTTGTGCCCTGGTACCCTGTAACGTGCTCCGATGGGTGTAGCTCAAACTCCTGGTAAAGAGGATATCTGGGGTCCATCAGTACCCTGTGGGCTTTTGAGAAGGCTCTTATAACATAAAGAACCACCAGCCCTGTCTGCTTGACCCCTAGGACATTACTAGCAGAGCTCTTAACATATTTCTCTGAGAGACATTAGCATTTCCGTTCCAGCAAATTATACAATATATTAAGATACTTTCAATGGATGATTTGTAAAACAGTGACAATAGAACATGATCAACATCAAAAGAGCTTAGTTTCCATAAAAAGTACAGACTTTGCTGTCCTTTCTTACAAATCTGCTCAGAACCATTCAAGCCAATGAGAGGGCAGATGCGCGTGTGAACAAAAGGCACAAAAGTTTCCACTAGTTACCATAACCACAAATCAATAGACAATATTGTAAAAAATAATGAAAACAAACATTTGCTTTTTGGTTTTCATTTAAGGTTAGCAGTAAGGTTAGGTTTAAAATCACATTTTAATAAATCATCATTTATATAAAAAGGCAGGGTTTATGACTTTGTGGCTGTGGTAATTAGTGACGACACAACTCCAATATAAAGTGTTTTTTCTCCATTTTAAGGATTTCAAGTGTCCAACTTACAGTTTATCAGTACACTTGTAAGAACCTAATAATTACAAAACGTATATTCAATCAAATAAGACACACATAGCAAATAAGCCATTCAATTTTTTGTTCATCAAATTCGACACTCTCATTGACCTCCATACAAAAACTCCCCATTGGCCCCCATTAGCTCAGACCGATGTTGTCACAACCCTGCGTTGTGTAAACAGGCAGCTCTTGCCAGTTCTCTGTCTGCCTGTGAGTGTGACAACCCCCCCTCCCCCCCCTCTGTGTGGTGGAGAAACCAACTCAGTCTGCCACTAATGGGCATGGAGGACAACGTCTGGCAATGGAAGCTAATTTCTCTAATCATCTCTCCAGAGCTATTTGAGGACAAAGGCAGAGCCACTGTCGTATGGATATGTCAGTGTCTGTATTACCAGTGTCCGAGACGGCGTGTAGAGAGGAGGCCAGCGGTTTTGTTGTTGTCTCTGTCTTGTTGATTTGGCTGCTGTGGTGGAAGACGCTGTTATAGAGGCCCGATAGCCTCACTCATTTAGTGAGACACACGCACACAGAAACACACACACACCAAGTGACTCCTCTTTCCATGCAGCTATCAACGGAACATACAGCTGTCACCGAGCTGAGCAGTGGAATGGGCCTTCCCATGGTCTCTGCATCTCTTGTTCACTGCACCAGCAGACACATGACTGCAACACACCACTGCTACACTGTAGCCTTAGAAACCTTTTCTCTATTCATGGTATGCAGAGGTGTGTGCATTGTGTTTTCTCTATCTAAATATCAAATCACTCGGGTAAGGAAAGAAGTACCTTACGGTAATAGTTTTCCATTAAAATCGTCAAAAATAGCTAATGGGAGGGAGATCAAAATGGCTGCATTGGACCTTTAAGAACCACTGCTTTATGCCACTCCTCGGATGACTGAGGACGGAGAATGGGAGCAGGAGTGGGAATGCCATGCTGAAGGTACACATGTATCAAACTCCAAGGACGAGCTGTTTTACAGTATAAATTATTTCATATTGGGCATCTGTTGAGAGTGGGCTGTTCTTCGACTGAGACTCCCAGCTTCTCTGGTTCTTCAGACAGTGCTGGTTTCTTGGCCTTTCCAGCACCACAGTGACCCCTGCTGGACAGATTGGACTGGACTGCTGGGCTGGCTGAGTATAACTAATGGAAGACCCACCCTCTCTCATCTAATTATAGTCATAATCAAATCAGGGTCATTATGTAGATTACATGTATTTTAGTGTGTAGTACTACATTGCTCTGAGATAATGTTAGCAATATTGTGTGTGATTGTGTGTGTGTGTGTGTGATTGTGTGTGTGTGTGTGTGTGTGTGTGTGTGTGTGTGTGTGTGTGTCTAGATTAGATTAAAGTGTATTAGTCACGAGCACAGGATCCCAGATGTAATTGCAGGGTAAAGTGAAATTCTTAGGTTAAAGAGAAGTAAATGAAATAATAACAATACTAATATATACAGTACCAGTCAAAGGTTTGGACACACCTACTCATTCCAGGATTTTTCCTTTATTTTTACTATGTTCTACATTGTAGAACAATAGTGAAGACATCAACACTATAATATAACACATATGGAATCATGTAGTAACCAAAAATCTAGATTCTTCAAAGTAGCCAGCCTTTGCCTTGATGACAGCTTTGCACACTCTTGGCATTCTCTCAATAAAATATATGTTGATTTGTTCATTCACTTCCAGAAGTTTACCCGAAATTCATTCACCTAATTATAACATCTTTGGTCTGACAGACATTTATGTGACACCCAGAATGCATTGTACAATGTCAATAAACATGGCGCCACACATAGCTGGCAAATAGCTTAGCATTAGGTCATTATAATCAGTACAACCATCAAAAAACGATGTTACACACATCATAGGTGACCATTACAATCTATGCAACAATCGGAATGCATTATTTGTCACCAGTACTTGAAAACGTGACTAAAACCATAAATACATAATGCTCCATACATACAGTACATACTCTATGCTACAGTGGAAACGAAACCACGATATACAGAAAATAAGGCTCTTACTTCGATAGGAACGTGCACATGTCAAAAGTTATTATTTGTAAGGAAAACCACAATGCAAGAATACGAGCGCCAGCCAGAAATTGTGCCAGATCGAGGTAAACTGTGCAAATATCTGCATACTTCATGTGGGGAAGAAGTGCTCTCCTCAAAGAGGGATGTTTTGTCCGACTCAGTAAAGCCTCAAACATAAATAATACACAATGCTGAAATGGGCTACTTTTATGTGAATTAATGAGGAGGCAGAACACACCTCAATTAAAACTGTTGTTAGAAAATACAACTTGTTAGGAAATAATTCGAAATTGACAAGTTGAAACAGCCTATAGATAATTAGCAGGTAGCATGCGTTAACTGTCCTGTTGCGTAACAATCACATTTTGGAACAGTGAGTGCATTCTGACATCACGTGCATAAAACAACTCACGCTGGGACGACCGTTAGAGATATAGGAAAAGGTTTAAAAGAATAACAACACTCTCTGTCAGCAATCAATTCAACAGTTATTGAAGTACCAGAGCGTAATATTTTAAGCTGTATATTTAAACTAATATAACAAAGAGAGATAAAAGTGGACTCCAAGTAAGACTTAAAATGCCCTCAATTTCAAAAAGCGCCCACTCATGGACCTACAGTGCTATGATATTTTTAAAAACTTTTAAAAATATCATAACCACTGTTAATCGCATCAAGGAAGGACAAAATACAATATTTCAGCTTTTTAGTCCTCAGCCAGAATCTCTAAAATGATTGACGTCTTGTACTTTGTCTTGTTGCTTTAGAAATAACTGCTCACCATTACTCCAATGACAGCTGACAAACCTCCAACATCTAAGAGCAGAGATTTGATCAAATGTGATCTCTCTCAGCCAGACGTGTAATTGTGGCATCTATCAGCAGGATGAAGATGAGGGGGAAAAGAAGAAGTTGTCAGTTGGATTTCTAAGCCATGTACTGCTAATGTATTTACACCACTGCCCGACAGTTTTGCGAAACCTTGCATCATGTTTTTCAAATATGTATTTTTATCATTTAGTTTGAAAGTGAAAGCTCAGGCTTGCCAGTCAAGCATGGAATTAATCAAATCTGTTTGCCTTTCGGCTCAATTCTGATTTCCTGAATTGTAATATTTACTACTTCATTTTTTTTCACCTTTATTAACTTGCAGGTTCCCTGTAGTTTTAGGGGATGTAGTTTTCCGGGAAGTATGTCTAAAGAAAGTAAGTCTGAAATGTTATTATCTTAGATGTTTTGCTCATAATGTTTTCAGACGTTTAACAGACAGTTTTGGATAAAGTGTGTCTACCAGTGGAGGCTCCTCAGAGGAGGAAGGGGAGGGCCATATACCTCAGTGAATTCCATAAAAATAGTGAAACATTCAAAAAGTGATCCTTTTTAGATAAAACTATGCAAACTATATTCATGTCACCAAATAATTGATTAAAACACACCGTTTTGCAATGAGGGTCTACAGTAGCCTCAACAGCACTCTGTAGGGTAGAACCATGGTGTAGCTGGAGGACAGCTAGTTTCCATCCTCCTCTGGATACATTGACTTCAATACAAAACCTAGGAGACTAGTGGTTCCCACCCCCTTCCATAGAACTTATGACAACTTCCGGAGGACGTCCTCCAACTAATCAGAGCTCTTGCAGCATGAACTGACATGTTGTACACCCAATCAAAGGATCAGAGAAATAATTTAGTACTTTAAGCATAAACTACAGCTAGCTAGCACTGTAGTGCATACCATGTGGTTAGTAGTTGACTCAAAGAGAGAGAAAGACAATAGTTAAACAATTTTGAACAAATACATTTCTTCAAAAATGAAGGAATAGCACCAATAGAGATGGTCAATAGGAGGAACACCCCCAACAACTAATTATCTCACATTTGCCAGCGATGTGACATTGGATATTGAATACATTATTCTCGCCGCAGGGTCTCCAAAAGGTTATTTTGCTACCAGTCTAACATTCCTTTCAGGGAGAATAAAAAAGTGTGTCCCAAACAACTCAGATGCCGTCAGCACACTAATTGGGTTACACACAGTGGGGAGAACAAGTATTTGATAACCTGCAAAATCGGCAGTGTTTCCCACTTACAAAGCATGTAGAAATCTGTCATTTTTATCAGAGGTACTCTTCAACTGTGAGTGACGGAATCTAAAACAAAAATCACATTGTATGAGTTTTAAGTAATTAATTAGCATTTTATTACATGACATAAGTATTTGATACATCAGAAAAGCAGAACTTAATATTTGGTAGAGAAACCTTTGTTTGCAATTACAGAGATCATACGTTTCCTGTAGTTCTTGACCAGGTTTACACACACTGCAGCAGGGATTTTGGCCCACTCCTCCATACAGACCTTCTCCAGATCCTTCAGGTTTTGGGGCTGTCGCTGGGCAATACGGACTTTCAGCTCCCTCCTGTCACGGTGCGGAGTATATAAGGGACGATATACAGAGCGCTGGTGAAGTGTCATCCTTTTTATTTTGGAGATGGTCTCACGAGGCACAAAATAACAAAGGAGAGTGAAAATGAACAAAAACACAGTGACTTACTTGCAAGGCTACAGGCAGTGCAGACAAGCAGGAACAATGATCCACACACAGGTGAAAATGTGTGGGTCCTATATACTATCCCCAATCAGAGACAACGCTAGACAGCTGTCTCTGATTGGGGATGATAATCACCCTAGTTAGGGTGTGATGACTTGGTTGTGTGCCTCTCTCCTCCCCTAGGTGGGAGTAAGAGGCCTTACCACAACCAAGCCATCACACCTCCAAAGATTTTCTATTGGGTTCAGGTCTGGAGACTGGCTAGGCCACTCCAGGACCTTGAGATGCTTCTTACGGAGCCACTCCTTAGTTGCCCTGGTTGTGTGTTTCGGGTCGTTGTCATGCTGGAAGACCCTGCCACGACCCATCTTCAATGCTCTTACTGAGGGAAGGAGGTTGTTGGCCAGATCTCGCGATACATGGCCCCATCCATCCTCCCCTCAATACGGTGCAGTCGTCCTGTCCCCTTTGCAGAAAAGCATACCCAAAGAATGATGTTTCCACCTCCATGCTTGGGATGGTGTTCTTGGGGTTGTACTCATCCTTCTTCTTCCTCCAAACACGGCGAGTGGAGTTTAGACCAAAAAGCTCTATTTTTGTCTCATCAGACCACATGACCTTCTCCCATTCCTCCTCTGGATCATCCAGATGGTCATTGGCAAACTTCAGACGGGGCTGGACATGCGCTGGCTTGAGCAGGGGGACCTTGCGTGCGCTGCAGGATTTTAATCCATGACGGCGTAGTGTGTTACTAATGGTTTTCTTTGAGACTGTGGTCTCAGCTCTCTTCAGGTCATTGACCAGGTCCTGCCGTGTAGTTCTCGGCTGATCCCTCACCTTCCTCATGATCATTGATGCCCCACGAGGTGAGATCTTGCATGGTGCCCCAGACCGAGGGAGATTGACCGTCTGTGAGAGACGGAATTCTTACTGGTTGGTAGGTGATCAAATACTTATGTCATGCAATAAAATGCAAATTAATTATTTAAAAATCATACAATGTGATTTTCTGGATTTTTGGTTTAGATTCCGTCTCTCGCAGTTGAAGTGTAACCATGATAAAAATTACAGACCTCTACATGCTTTGTAAGTGGGAAAACCTACTACAATCGGCAGTGTATCAAATACTTGTTCTCCCCACTGTATGTGTGCAGATAATATTTCTAAATAATCACTTTTTTATGGAACATCAGACGACATGACAGATTGGAATGAGGGGGAGAATATTTATGGAAAATCAAAATAGTATGTAAACAAGCACCCTCCACTGATTGACCCGAAAGAGCAGATTATTTTCTAAGGCATCCCATTGAGGAAGTGAATAAATTCAAGCTGGGGTTTTATTTGGGGTTTTTTCTCCCAAAACGGTTGAACTTTGAAGAGTCAAAATAACTGCTCTTGTCTTCCGCTCTCTTTAACGACACTTGAGTTATGTCTTTGACTGGATGGGGTCGCCGTGCCCTTATTTGTCTTGATCTAAATTATCTTATCTTTCTACCACTTATCCGGGGTAACGTCTTTGTCTTGTATAATGGTCAAAGAGAGAGTGGCAACCGAAATCACATTAGATGTAACAGACATTCGTAAGTTGAATAAGAAATGACCTGAGTAGCCACTTCACTGTGTGTCTAAAATGATTTACTCTGTCACGTAAAAACCTTCTCAAGCTTTCAAAAAGGCTAGAAAGTCATGAAATCCCACCTGTCAGACACTGTATAATACAACTTCACCATTGTCGTATATGACCTATCACTTCATACAGTTTAGCAGTCAAAAACTCCCATTTATGGCCTAGGCCTACATGTCATTTTGCTGTGATCGAACATTAATGTTATTCTTCATGTCACACAGAAAGGAGTCAAGTGCATGCCATTTGTCTGCTCTTGGCCTGTCTCACTCCACTAGCACGGGCCGATCACCTCTGCAGTCGCTCCCACTAGGGACTGATGGATAGTGCTCACCTTCAAACCATTACCATTAGTTTCTTCTGTACACTGTATTTTTATCTACGTGCTTTTCCCTTATAAGCCGCTACCACGTATCCCTCAAAATAATGGCTAGCAGAGGCTAATGAGAGTTACAATGAGAGAAAAAAATTGTTCTCATCCTTGGACTGTATTTCTTGGACAGTTGATGTCTCCTCACATCTTAACGCAGTGTGATGAACTGTTTACTCATCCGTCTTTATATAGGAAGCACCAATAAAAAAGCACAAATGCAATACAAAATATATTTTGTTTGTTTTATGTAATCAGTGGAACTCATTGAGAACAGGGTCTCATTTTCAAGAAATTCAACATGAACATTCCAATACAAATATTTAATAAATAAAAACTACAGGATACAAATACATTTAAATAATTAAATATATCTATATCTATCTATAAATATATATCTACATCTATATCTCTCTATATCTATCTATCTCTATATCTATCTATCTATCTACAGTGAGGGAAAACTGATTTTGTTTGTTTGCCCACTGACAAAGAAATGATCAGTCTATAATATAAATGAAAGACAGAATATCAACAAAAAAATACAGAAGAACGCATGTCAAAAATGTAATGAATTGATTTGTATTTTAATGAGTGAAATATAAGTATTTGTCCCCTCTGCAAAACATGACTTAGTACTTGGTGGCAAAACC
Source organism: Thymallus thymallus (assembly GCA_023634145.1). Taxonomy (NCBI): domain Eukaryota; kingdom Metazoa; phylum Chordata; class Actinopteri; order Salmoniformes; family Salmonidae; genus Thymallus; species Thymallus thymallus. The sequence continues at coordinate 37,700,052 of CM042414.1, read as the reverse complement.
CTTGTTGGCAATCACAGAGGTCAGACGTTTCTTGTAGTTGGCCACCAGGTTTGCACACATCTCGGGAGGGATTTTGTCCCACTCCTCTTTGCAGATCTTCTCCAAGTCATTAAGGTTTCGAGGCTGACGTTTGGCAACTCGAACCTTCAGCTCCCTCCACAGATTTTCTATGGGATTAAGGTCTGGAGACTGGCTAGGCCACTCCAGGACCTTAATGTGCTTCTTCTTGAGCCACTCCTTTGTTGCCTTGGCTGTGTGTTTTGGGTCATTGTCATGCTGGAATACCCATCTACGACCCATTTTCAATGCCTTGGCTGAGGGAAGGAGGTTCTCACCCAAGATTTGACGGTACATGGCCCCATCCATCGTCCCTTTGATGCGGTGAAGTTGTCCCGTCCCCTTAGCAGAAAAACACCCCCAAAGCATAATGTTTCCACCTCCATGTTTGACGGTGGGGATGGTGTTCTTGCGGTCATAGGCAGCATTCCTCCTCCTCCAAATACGGCGAGTTGAGTTGATGCCAAAGAGCTCTATTTTGGTCTCATCTGACCACAACACTTTCACCCAGTCCTCCTCTGAATCATTCAGATGTTAATTGGCAAACTTCAGACGGGCCTGTACATGTGCTTTCTTGAGCAGGGGGATCTTGCGGGCGCTGCAGGATTTCAGTCCTTCACAGCGTAGTGTGTTACCAATTGTTTTCCTGGTGACTATGGTCCCAGCTGCCCTGAGATCATTGACAAGATCCTCCCGTGTAGTTCTGGGCTGATTCCTCACCGTTCTCATGATCATTGCAACTCCATGAGGTGAGATCTTGCATGGAGCCCCGGACCGAGGGAGATTGACAGTGCTTTTGTGTTTCTTCCATTTGCGAATAATCACACCAACTGTTGTCACCTTCTCACCAAGCTGCTTGGCGATGGTCTTGTAGCCCATTTCAGCCTTGTGTAGGTCTACAATCTTGTCCCTGACATCCTTGGACAGCTCTTTGGTCTTGGCCATGGTGGAGAGTTTGGAATCTGATTGATTGATTGCTTTTGTGGACAGGTGTCTTTTATACAGGTAACAAACAGATATTAGGAGGACACTCTTAAATGGAGTGCTCCTAATCTCAGCTCGCTACCTGTATAAAAGACACCTGGGAGCCAGAACTCCTCCTGATTGAGAGGGGTCAAATACTTATTTCACTCAGTGCAATGCAAATCACTTTATAACATTTTTGACATGCGTTTTTCTGGAGTTGTTTGTTGTTATTCTGTCTCTCACTGTTCATATAAACCTACCATTAAAATTATGGACTGATCATTACATTGTCAGTGGGCAAACGAACAAAATCAGCAGGGGATCAAATAATTGTATCTATCTATCTATCTATCTATCTATCTATCTATCTATCTATCTATCTATATACAGTATATATATAGATCTATATCTCTCTATCTCTCTATATATATATATCTATATCTCTCTCTATATATATATATATATATATATATATCGATATCTCTCTATATATATATCGATATCTCTCTATCTCTCTATCTCTCTATCTATCTATCTATCTATCTATCTATCTATCTATCTATCTATCTATCTATATATAATTAACATAATAAAAAGTCTCCATAAAAATGCATAGGCTGAGTCTCAATCAGCTAATGTGAGCGGAGCAGAGCGAGACTCCCAAAAGGCTGGAGCGTTGGCCTTCTCACCTGCTCCAATTTCACTCCAGTAGAGCTCACTTCACGAGCTCAGGGCATGCCCGGGCCACCATGCATTTGTAGTCTACTTGTGTGCTGATATACCCCCTTGCTTTAGCTACTGGCATGGAGTTCGCTAAATATTTCATAAACACACAGGTGCTAAATCAAGGTGACTTACAAAGATGGGGACCAAGAGCAAGAGAAGGATTGCGGTGATGTAGTCCACAAATAAAGAATCATTGTGGGATATGAAAAGACACACATCCCGAATGCATGATGGTTTACTTCCTACGTGCACATGCTGAAAGGAAGGAGGTGTGTCATTGTAGCAAAGTCATTATAAAATAATTCTGATCTCTTTAAGTTAATTGTTGTTCTATTATCTAAACAATAGGTCATCATTGATTTTGGCCCAAAAGACCTGGCATATTCCCACGTTCAAGGAGCATTCTGTTTTGATTCGGTTATTTTGCCTAAAATCCTTTACGCCTACCTATAGAACCAGCCTGGGCACAGATGCAGGTAGGTAGGCACTAGTGGGTGGCAATAGTGGGTGTTTAGCATCCCCAGTGGCTCTGCAAGTCGAGAGGATATTCTCCGCTGCTGGCCAGCTCAAGTTTCTAAAAATTAATTATAAAAATGAATGCAAAGGCACTAATATTTAATTTGTAATTTATTCTAAGTAAGTCACAGTCACTATATGCGCAATTCATAGACTATAATGATTGAATACAATTAAATGTTTAAATGCTGAGAGCTTTATGTCCCTAGAAGCCTACTGTGTCGAACTCACAAATGCTTCACAATGTATTTCTTTGCAAGTTATAGCCTTGAAATAATTGAAATAATAAACCATTCATTTGTTCCTTCTTAGGCTCCCTTACTGCTTCTTGATGGTTATATGCTGTTTAATATGACGTGCACTTCTTACATTCACCATTTCATGTTGTTTATTAAAATATACTCCCGAGTGGTGCAGTGGTCTAAAACACTGCATCTCAGTGCTAGAGACACCCTGGTTCGAATCCAGGCTGTATCACAACCGGCTGTGATTGGGAGTCCTATAGGACGGCGCACAATTGGCCTAGTGTTGGCCGATGTAGTCCGTCATTGTAAATAAGAATTTGTTCTTAACTGACTTGCCTAGTTACATAAAGGTTAAATAAAAAATACCAAAAATCCATATGGTTTCAAATCAAATCAATCAAATCAAATCAAATCATACTGGGTTGTGTCGCAGCCGGCCTCGACCAGGAGACCCACGAGGCGACGCACAACTGGCCCAGCGTTGTCCGGGATGTCCTTGTCCCATACAGTTGCCAGGTGTACAGTGTTTCCCCCGACACATTGGTGCGGCTGGCTTCCGGGTTAAGCGTGCATCGTGTCAAGAAGCAGTGCGGCTTGGCGGCTCTCGAACTTCCCCTCTCCCGAGTCCGTATGGGAGTTGCAGCGATGGGACAATACTGTAACTACCAATTGGATATGACGAAAAAGGGGTAAAATGAAATGTATCATAAGTAATAAGGTTTTGTGTCTGTCATATCTAGACAATATAAGAATTATTTGACACATTTAACCTGTAGCTTGCGCACCACTCCGGCGCTAAAAGTCCTTCCCAACCCTTTAAAAACCTGCTCTACGCTTACAGAAAAGTGCATTTCAAAAATCATTAAAACACAATTTAAGCTACACCGATATATATTTTTGTGTGATTACCTGGACCTATCATTTGGTTTCAAAGTATTGAAACCACTCCGGCGCTCAAAGTCCTTTTGGTTTCAAAGTATTGAAACCAAAAGGACTTTGAGCGCCGGAGTGGTTTCAATACTTTGAAACCAAATGATAGGTCCAGGTAATCACACAAAAATATATATCAAAGTATTGAAACCAAAAGGACTTTGAGCGCCGGAGTGGTGCGAAAGCAACAGGTTAAATGTGTCAAATAATGAATACATCCTGAGCTTGACAGATAGTTCCTGTGCGCCATACACCGCACGACTCCAGGAACTTCACACTTTATTCAAAACCTTCAATTATTAACAATGAACCTAACCTCCGGCCATGCAAGGCTCGGTAACGGTTTGCACTCTAACATTTCCCCCTCCCCCATAACCTGAACTAAGACAACTTAAGAAAACATAACCACAGAACATTAGCTTAACTACTAAAACCATAAACACATAACACAACTCAATAGAACTCCATATCAGGTCATTACAGTACGTTGTTCTTGGTATCTGTACTTTACTTTACTATTTTTGCCAACTTTTACTTCACTACATTCCTAAATGAATGTACTTTTTACTCCATACATTTTCTCTGACACCCAAAAGTACATTTAGACAGGAAAATTGTCCAATTCACACAATTATCAAGAGAACATCCCTAGGCATCCCTACTGCCTCTGATCAGGCAGACTCACTAATAACAAATGCTTCATTTGTAACTTATGCCTGAGTGTTGGAGTGTTCCCCTGGATAACGTTTTTTTTTTAAATACTAGAAAATGGTGCCATCTGGTTTGCTTAATATAAGGAATTTGAAATTATTTATACTTTTACTTTTGATACATTTCACAAATCATCCTTAACCTTTGCAAATGAGTAAGTGCATTTCTCGAAATAATTCGTACAAACAGCACTACACAATGGATTACCTGCAAAAGCCTGAAACTTGCTCAAAATCCTTAGTTCATCTCTCAAAAGTAAATATTTATGTCAATGAACATATCAGTGTCAGTGCCATCAGAATTACGTCCTTGTTCACAAACAAGATAGTCAAAATGCTTAGCCATGTTGTCAATATAACAGTGTACTCTTAAGTATTTTCTGATGTTAACTATATGGCTACAGTTTTGATGACAATGATTGAAAATGCACAAGGCTGTACTTTTTCTGTATGGCATATACAGCGGGTGAAATAAGTATTGAACACGTCACCATTTTTCCCAGTAAATATATTTCCAAAGGTGCTATTGACATGAAAGTTTCACCAGATGTTGGTAACAACCCAAGTAATCCATACATACAAAGAAACCAAAACAAATACATTCTGAAATTAAGTTATGTGTTATAATGTGAAATGACACAGGGAAAAAGTATTGAACACATGAAGAAAGGGAGGTGCAAAAAGGCATGGAAAGCCAAGACAACAGCAGAAAACTATCAGTAATTAAAAAGCAATCCAGCCCCCTGTCAGTGCAAATTAATATCAGCTGGTTCAGTCCCAACTGATGGCCTACAAAAAGGTCTCATTGCCAAGGTGTCACACAAGACACATCTCATGATGGGTAAAAGCAAAGAGCTGTCTCAAGACCTTCGCAACCTAATTGTTGCAAAATATAATGATGGCATTGGTTATAGGCGCTTTTCTAAGCTTCTGAATGTTCCAGTGAGCACTGTTGGGGCCATAATACGGAAGTGGAAAGACAATCATTTCACCATAAATTTGCCTCGACCAGGTGCTCCTCGCAAGAAAAGAATAATAGAATAATCAGAAGAGTTGTCCAAGAGCCAAGGACCACTTGTGGAGAGCTTCAAAAAGACCTGCAATTAGCAGGTACTGTTGTCTCAAAGAAAACAGTAAGTAATGCACTCCACCGCCATGGCCTGTATGCACACTCACCACGCAAGACTCCATTGCTGAAAAAAAAGCATGTTGAAGCTCGTTTAAAGTTTGCTGCACAACATTTGGAAAAGCCAGTGAAATACTGGGAGAATACAGTGTGGTCAGATGAGAGCAAAATTGAACTGTTTGGATGTCATAATACACACCATGTTTGGAAGAGAAATGGCACTGCACATCACCCTAAAAACACCATACCAACAGTGATGTTTGGAGGTGGGAACATCATGGTGTGGGGCTGCTTTTCAGCAAATGGTACTGGCAAACTTCACATAATTGAAGGAAGGATGAATGGGCAAATTTACCGAGACATTCTTGACAAAAATCTGCTGCCATCTACCAGGATGATTTCAAAGAAAGAAAATAAAGCTGCTAGAATGGCCCAGCCAATCACCTGACTTAAATCCCATTGAAAATCTATGGAAAGAACTGAAGATCAAGATTCATAGAAGAGGCCCACGGAACCTTCAAGATTTGAAGACTGTTTGTGTGGAAGAATGGGCCAAAATCACACCAGAGCAATGCATGAGACTAGTTTCTCCATACAGGAGGCGTCTTGAAGCTGTCATTACCAACAAAGGCTTTTGTACAAAGTATTAAATAAATATCAGTAAGTGTGTTCAATACTTTTTCCCTGTGTCATTTCACATTATTACACATAACTTAATTTCTGAACTTATTTGTTCTGGTTTCTTTGTATGTATGGATTACTTGGGTTGTTACCAACATCTGGTGAACATTTCATGTCAATAGCACCTTTGGAAATATATTTACTGAGAAAAATGGTGTTCAATACTTATTTCACCCGCTGTATCAATTTCAACAGTACAAACTTACACATTACTGTACGTGGGATATTGATTGCAGGAGATTGGACAGGATTCACATTTACACTTTTATTGTTGGTCTGTCAACAAATTACAGTGCAATGTCACTGTGATACAGGAAAGAAAAAAGACAAGACTATTTTACAGCAGAAAGGGAAAAAAAATTGAAAATAGAAAGGTAAACATAGGAAACAGCCCTTAGGCAGAACTGTACATGCAGCGCTGTATGGGGAATTACAGTGTTGTCTTTCTACACCTCCTGATGTCTCGGTCTGTCGGGCCACAGATTCTCATCCACATCACAACATCTTCCCTTGCAATGCAGCGCGGAAAGAATCTTTTGGAATGTCTTATCCAGCCTCTGCAGGCGTCTGCTGTGATGTCCTCACATGCTGCAGCCATGGCAGCCAGCAAGGTCATCTGAGTATGAGGCTGGCGATCGTAGACCTTCCACCTCCATGCTGAGTAGAACTCCTCAATTGGGTTAAGGAATGGGGAATATGGGAGGAATTCCATTAGCATCCTGTATTGGGTCACAAACCATTGCCTGTTGGTGTTTGAGCGATGGAAACTCACATTATCCCAAATTACCACATACTTTGTTAAATCATATCAAAACACACCCCTCTCATCATCAAGGATGAGATCCCTGTAGAGGGTCTCTAAGAAGGTGAGGAGATGCTGTGTGTTGCACAGCCCTATAAGGGGAATTTTTTATTTATTTTACCTTTATTTTACTAGGCAAGTCAGTTAAGAACAAATTCTTATTTTCAATGACAGCCTAGGAACAGTGGGTTAACTGCCTTGTTCAGGGGCAGAACGACAGATTTTTACCTTGTCGGCTCAGGGATTCGATCCAGCAACCTTTCGGTTACGGGCCCAACACTCTAACCACTGGGCTACCTGCCGCCCCAGGAATACGAGTTAACACACCATGCTCTGAAAAAGCAGCACCACGCCTTCTGCTTTTGGCCAGGTTGAAGCCAGCCTCATCCAGGTATATGAAGTTGTGAGGTAGTTCACTTGATTCCAGTTCCATTATACGCTATATCCCAGAAGATACTAAATTAGTTTGATGAATTACATGGATTTTCATTTTGGACAAGATACAGTTACATCAAATGTATACATATTGCAGGACCTTTTCTACAGCCATAGCAAATGTGTACAGGCCACACTTACTGTACTGTATATCACTATAAAATGTTGTACTGTTCACTGTAAAGATGTTTTACCTGTACATACAGGTACCGTAGCTCCTTCACTCTGTCACCATTCCTTTCAAATGGTACAGCGGTTTCATGCTCAAGTGGTGTCTTTTCAGCACCCTGTCGATAGTTGAGATGTTAACATATTGGATGTTTTCAAAGACATTGTTGTCTTCTATAATGGCACTCTGTATCTCCCTTAGTCTAATGGCATTATTTGTTCTGACCATGGTGCAAATAGCCTCCTCCTGTTGAGGTGTGAGAAGGGGCCCTCTGCCAAACCTGTGAGGTAGTGTTGCAGTCCTTTGTGGGAATAATACAGTAATGCAAAAAACACAAGATTGAGGAATATTTTTTAAAAAATGTCACTGTGCAAAAGTGTGTGTGTGTGTGTGTGTGTATATATATATATATATATATATATATATATATATACACACACACATATACAGTGGGGAGAACAAGTATTTGATACACTGCCAATTTTGCCGGTTTTCCTACTTACAAAGCATGTAGAGGTCTGTAATTTTTATCATAGGTACTCTTCAACTGTGAGAGACTGAATCTAAAATCCAGAAAATCACATTGTATGATTTTTAAATAATTAATTTGCATTTTATTGCATGACATAAGTATTTGATACATCAGAAAAGCATAGCTTAATATTTGGTACAGAAACCTTTGTTTGCAATTCCTGTAGTTCTTGACCAGGTTTGCACACACTGCAGCAGGGATTTTGGCCCACTCCTCCATACAGACCTTCTCCAGATCCTTCAGGTTTCGGGGCTGTCGCTGGGCAATACAGACTTTCAGCTCCCTCCAAAGATTTTCTATTGGGTTCAGGTCTGGAGACTGGCTAGGCCACTCCAGGACCTTGAGATGCTTCTTACGGAGCCACTCCTTAGTTGCCCTGGCTGTGTGTTTCGGGTCGTTGTCATGCTGGAAGACCCAGCCACGACCCATCTTCAATGCTCTTACTGAGGGAATGGCCAAGATCTCGCGATACATGGCCCCATCCATCCTCCCCTCAATACGGTGCAGTCGTCCTGTCCCCTTTGCAGAAAAGCATACCCAAAGAATGATGTTTCCACCTCCATGCTTCACAGTTGGGATGGTGTTCTTGGGGTTGCACTCATCCTTCTTCTTCCTCCAAACACGGCGAGTGGAGTTTAGACCAAAAAGCTCTATTTTTGTCTCATCAGACCACATGACCTTCTCCCATTCCTCCTCTGGATCATCCAGATGGTCATTGGCAAACTTCAGAAGGGCCTGGACATGCGCTGGCTTGAGCAGGAGGACCTTGCGTGCGCTGCAGGATTTTAATCCATGACGGCGTAGTGTGTTACTAATGGTTTTCTTTGAGACTGTGGTCCCAGCTCTCTTCAGGTCATTGACCAGGTCCTGCCGTGTAGTTCTGGGCTGATCCCTCACCTTCCTCATGATCATTGATGCCCCACGAGGTGAGATCTTGCATGGTGCCCCAGACCGAGGGAGATTGACGTCATCTTAAACTTCTTCCATTTTCTAATAATTGCGCCAACAGTTGTTGCCTTCTCACCAAGCTGCTTGCCTATTGTCCTGTAGCCCATCCCAGCCTTGTGCAGGTCTACAATTCTATCCCTGATGTCCTTACACAGCTCTCTGGTCTTGGCCATTGTGGAGAGGTTGGAGTCTGTTTGAGTGTGTGGACAGGTGTCTTTTATACAGGTAACGAGTTCAAACAGGTGCAGTTAATACAGGTAATGAGTGGAGAACAGGAGGGCTTCTTAAAGAAAAACGAACAGGTCTGAGAGAGCCGGAATTCTTACTGGTTGGTAGGTGATCAAATACTTATGTCATGCAATTAAATGCTAATTAATTATTTAAAAATCATACAATGTGATTTTCTGGATTTTTATTTTAGATTCCGTCTCTCACAGTTGAAGTGTACCTATGATAAAAATTACAGACTTCTACATGCTTTGTAAGTGGGAAAACCTGCAAAATCGGCAGTGTATCAAATACTTGTTCTCCCCACTGTATATACTGTACCTATTACAGCCTTGGTTTGCCGTGGAGCTCTCGTTGAACGGACTGCCTGCAAGGGGGTGGGCCTTTTCACGTCCCGCTTGTAAGGCTCTGATTGTCCACAAGGGGTCACAATGTCCTTCTTCTTAGTTGTCCGTCTCCAATGACTTGTCAGGTAGTCCTGAACAGAACTACAGAATCGATTTTTCTTCTATTCACTCTGGAGATGCTCCTTTGAAGATAGGCTAGCCAGCCGTGTCGATGGTCCCCAGTGGGGTGATGAGAGTAGCGCACTGTTGGAAGATTTGGCGAATGGAAGAATCGAAGAGAGTGAATATTCAGAGACCAGCAAGATTTACTGACCAATGATGATGAGTGTCTTATGAGCCGGTTCTGATTACCAAGAGCTGTATCTCTTGGATCTCGGTGCTTTAGTGGGCCCAGCTTTACAGAGAAGCACCCGCAGAAACCAAGCCGTACCTGTCCCACTTCAAGTCCTGACAACCTCGTTAATAGCGTCAATGGTGTCTCTTTGCGTTTGCAGGAATTCATCTGTGAGGATACAGCAGCTGCTCAGCTGCAGCACCACCGACCTCGCTGGAACACTCAGCACCTGCCCACTGCAGCACCACCGACCCCGCTGGAACACTTAGCACCTGCCCACTGCAGCACCACCGACCCCGCTGGAACACTCAGCACCTGCTCAGCTGCAGCACCACCGAAAATGTCACAATAGTTTGTGTAAATAAATGTTTTAACACAACTTTAATGCATTTGGTTTAATCTTCAAACTAATTACATACCTGGATCATATGGTGTGTCACTACTCCACTCAGGAGGGATGCTGCCAGTAACGTATTTTTGGCATTTGTAATGGCCACACTGTGTCCACCAAACAATATACTTTTTCTTGCTTCAACCTCCCCTACAGGAACTTCCATTTCACACTGGGCGAAATTTATTTTTCTTTCTGTAGGGATTTGCCGCCATTGTCGTCATGCAGTCAGTATGGATGAATATTAATTAGGGGTGTTTTACTAACTATTTATAGGCAACTATGGGTGGGACAAGACCCTCGCTCACGTGCGCCAAATTCCGAGTTGATTGTGATTAATGAAGGGAAACCTGAGTGGAATGTGCGTGCGCACTGTGTTATAAATCAGAATATTTTTTTGTGCGTCCGCACGCCACCTTTTGACGTGAATCCTCTGCACAGTTTTATTAATGAAGCCCCTGCAGTTGAGGCATACATAACGGTATCGTCTGCATACAGATCAATATTCTTCATATGAATAGTAAAGAGAACATGTCCCAATACCTTTTGTAATATCCAGGAAACTAGTCTTAACACCATCAGAAATCACACAGTGTCCTGTCTGACAAATAATTCTCATACCATAAGCATCCCAATGCTAATCAACCTGCATACACTGATTCAGTTTGTGTAATCATCTGGTTACCAGATACCCAATAAAACCAGTGATTCTCAGAACCACAGACACACATCTGTTGACCCAATGGGAATTGTAACCTATTCCATCATGAACACCATTGCTCTTGCGAAGTCTAGTCCATGACATCCACCATCATTTCAAAAACAAAGGAGATCTACTCTTGCATCCTATTCTTTTCACTGCGCACCTTCCCACCATCTATTTTTCCCACTATGGATTATTGTGTCTGTCTCTGCATGATAAAATGAATTAAAGAGGTAGGTATTGCTTCCTGGTGCTTATGAGGTAGGCTGGTATATTACCTTGTTTAAATGACACCCCCCCCCCCATGTAGTAAAGCCAGGCCAGTGGAGAGAGAGAGAGAGGCAGCCAGCCTATAAACCATGGTGCAGTCCCAGGCTCCACGCATTTATGAGCATAAAAACAACAGGCCTTAAATCAGCCTCAAGTGGCAGAGAGGACTGCAGAGAGGCCATGTTACTAACATTCGCTCATTCTTTTACTTTTATGTACTTTTTGATGAGACGGTTTTAAATGGCATCACTCGCCATGCTGTTCCTAGTTAATCTCAGGAAATGGAACAAGCATTGTCCACCAGTATCAATAGCAGAGGCCATACATTCAGAAAACAAAAGCTTATACAAAATGGCAAACCACTACTAATAGTGTATGGCATGCATTTACAGTCAGAAGCTAAGTGAGTTCATCCGCTTTGAAAATACTATCTTTATGAATGACTTCTTTATTTATCTTCTTCGTTGCGGTCTTCCTTAAAGGGAAATTGGTCTATTGTGTTATTCAAATGGGGATACGCTATGTGATACTCTTTGTTGAGATGTCGTACTCTTCGTTGGCCCCACTGGGTCATCAATTTAAATGGCTGAATGGTACAGTTGTATGTACTTTCTACAGCACCATGGTAGGCTTATGTCCTGGAGATCTGTTTGCCCTGCACTCTTCTTTCCATCCCAAGCTTTTATTTAAAATGGAAGGAATAATGTGGTTTGATTGGAAAGCAGTTCTCTGCCCATGTGGGATGTAGAGGTGGCAACGTCAGATCACTCATGTTATATTTGTTTTGTGTGGCTGGAGGGGATGCTATCAATCAGGACTAAGATGAGAGAAATAATAATAATAATGTTGTATGTAATATAAAAAACAGCCCTGTGCTAATGGTTGCCGCGGCTGACAGGTGAGTGAACGCTGGGAGCAAACAGTAACAGAACCAGACCAGGTTAGGAAATATAACCTGCCTTGGGGCTGAACGAAATCAGCAATCATCTCTGGAAATGTATCACATATATCCGCAATGGTTGGCTATTTTCCTCAGTCATCCAATCTCATTGAGTAGGCGTGAGTTAGTGTAAATGTATGAGGTATCATTTCATTCAATATGGAAGCCAGTATTGCCATGCTATCAGCCAGGTTTATTCCCATTACAGCATGATGACCCGTGTATTGTAGGTTAGGGGAAGATGCTCTCCCACTAGCCCCTCTCAGAGCCATGTGTTGGGGAAAAGAAACAGAGCAAGTTCTCTAACTGCAGATCCTTGTTGTGCATGTTGGTCTTCCGTAACCACTGAAAATCTACTGTCCTAATACGTACTTGGTTTTAGACAATGTGTCTTACTAAATTATGCTTTTGATTTGCCCTCTGATGTGAATAAACCAGCCAACAGTGGTCTCCATAACACATCAAAAGCACACCTGTCTTGTTGTAGCATGTTCCCACCCACCCACCCACCCACATGTGTAAGTCCAGCAGGTGGATGACCTATGTAGTGCACATGGAGGACATGCCACATCACAAAGAGGGACAAAGTGATACAAAAATGCAATTATATCATGTTACAGGCTTTGGCCCTAAGACCTCCATAGAAAGCCATATTCGTACCCCAGTGTGTTGGATTTGTTTTTTATTAGATTTGTCCTTAGCACATCTGAGACAATTGAAGTAGGTGATGTGCCCAGAGGCACTACCACCATATATCAATGGTAGCCATGGCATTTACATTGAAAGTATGTGTCATACGTACCTGCAGCTCTCTTTCGCAGTACTCCCCAGTCCTTGACTAGAATTGTGCTGTCCCTCCATTTAATAGACAAGAGAAATCATAAAACGAAGCTCCAGAATTCAGAGCGCTAGCCAGGTCTATGCTGTGCTGCTTTAAAGTAGGTAGAGGAGGTGGTGCTCTGGGTCCTGTAACAAACCTGTGCCACTCCCTCCCCCACCCCCCTCTCCTGGCAAGAGATTTGTAGAGGGCTGGGCCAAGCGGTGCGAGGCCCCAGATATCTGGCAGTGGATCACACAGATGGGTCAGACTGAGCCAGCTGAACCCACAGGCAGCTGGGAGCGATGAGGCACAGGATGCTTCCTATCTACAGGATGTACTGTAGTGCACAGGCCTCACCGACACACCACACTGGGCTACGGCAGGACGGCTTCCAACAGGAGGGAGGGGGTGGGAATTAACAGGAGAAGGAAGAGAATAGAGGGAGAACTCAGCAGGAGAATAAAGAAGTGTGAGAAAATTGAGGTGATAGAGTGAGAGACGAGTGAGAGCTCCAAAGAAGGAAAGAGGTAAGGAAAGATACAAGTAGCTGGGTGGAGAGTACAGAAAGGCTGCGTTTACACAGGCAGCCCATTTCAGATCTTTTTTTTTTTTTCACAAATTAGTCTTTTGACCAATCAGATCAGAAAAATAGCTGATGTGAAAAGATATGATGTGATTGGAAAAAATATCAGAATTGAGCTGCCACTGTAAATGCACCCTAAGAAGAATATAATAGGAGCAGTTGTAATGACTGCAAAAACAATTACAGACACACCGTGGTGATAATGGATTAGGAGTAAAGGGAGAGTGAGGTGATCATTATAATGACTGTAATGAGTCTGCTGATGGAGCATAATGTAGGGTAGAAAATACTGGTTTAGTAGAAAAAGAGTCAGGCGTCACTGAAATGCAGCTGTATTTGTACATTTTCAAAGCAATGTAGGCTATTTATCCTGAAAGCAATGTTTATGACGAAGACAGGACACAGTCAATACATTTTGACTGAGCTACAGAGTTCCTCTGTGGAGATAGGAGAACCTTCCAGAAGGACAACCATCTTTGCAGCACTCCACCAATCAGGCCTTTAGGTAGAGTGGCCAGAAGAAAGCCTCTGCTCAGTAAAAAGCACATGACAGCCCACTTGACGTTTGCCAAAAAGCACGTAAAGGACTCTGACCATGAGAAACCAAGATAGAACTGTTGGCCTGAATGCCAAGCTTCACTTCTGGAGCAAACCAGGCACCTCTCATGACCTGAACGAGACCATCCATACGGTGGAGCATGGTGGTTGCAGCATCATGCTGTGCGGATATTTTCCAGCAGCAAAGTACAGAGAGGAGCAAAGCACAGAAAGATCCTCGACGAAAACCTGTTCCAGAACGCTCAGCACCTCAGACTGGGGCAAATGTTTCACCTTCCAACAGGACAACGACCCTAAGCACACAGCCAAGACAACACAAGAGTGGCTTTGGGACAAGTCTCTGAATGTCCTTGAGTGGCCCAGCCAGAGCCCAGAATTGAACCCAATCGAACATTATTGGGTATTTTTGGTTAAGCTGTGGTACATGATCCTAGGAGGAGTAACTTCAGCTTTTAGAATGAGCTGTACTTCAACTCCAGAGGACTCTATTTGCAGGAGCAATTGGGTTGACCTGTTCACCTCCAGATACAACCCTATTTACAGGAATAGTTAAGTTAACTGCTGAGACATACAAATCCTGTTGGGAAGTGATGTAGGGCCAGCAAAACGTGGCTCTATTTTTATTTTAAGAGGAGAGTTTGGTTGTGCCACTATGGGTTCCAGATAAGGAAAAAACAAGAAATAGCATCAGGGGTTTTGAGACCAGGGTGGAGGAAAATAGAATGGGTGGAACCGAGCAGGAGGGGTTAACTGTGTCTTATGAATAAACATTTAAGAACTGTATAAAAGCCAAGAACTGAGAAATGTAAATCAGTCAATCTGCAGGGTGACTCGGCTTTTTGTTGCTTCTGTAATAAAAGTCTATCTTGATTCTATTTTTTAGTAAGAGGGAAGAGTTTTTTCCACCACAACATCTCGGGAGAGACCTGAAAATAGCTGTGCAGCGATGATCCCCATCCAACCTGACAGAGCATGAGAGGATATGCAGCGAAAAATGGGAGAAACTCCCAAAATACAGTTGTGCCTAACTTGTTGCGTTATACCCAAGAAGCCTCAAGGCTGAATTACTGTCAAAGGCACTTCAACAAAGTACTGATTAAATGGTCAGAACATATGTAAATGTGATATTTCCTGGGGGTTTTTTATTTATACATGTTGCTTTGTCACTATGGGGTATTGTGTGTAGATTGATGAGAAAATAAAGCTGTAACGTAACAAAATGTGGAAAACGTGAAAGGGTCTGAGTACTTTCCAAATGCACTCAGTTCATCAAGTTATTTGATATAACATTTCAATTCTCAGAAAGTTTGAAAAATGTATTTAGCTATTAATTTGAAGAACTTGTAATCTTTTCAGAGATTCCAATGGGAATGAATTAATGCATACATACTCTAGGGAATAATGTTAAGTACAGGTGTAATCCATGCCTGTTTAGAATATACCAGTAATGTTTATGCTACCCTCGGGTGACAAATAAACAAATCTATTCCACATAGACTGAGTCTAAACATTTCAATCATAGCGATTTGTGTGACACTGAAACATTGTTTGCTCTTGCTTGTCTCCCGGGGACTTGGGGGGGTGGGGGGGTGTTGAGACCTGTGTTGTATTTTGTCACATAATAGAACATCGCCAGCACAAGTGTCAGGAGAGATTGAGATTGACATTCTGCCTGCCAAGGAGTGAGAGAAGAGGCAGCACATTAAAACAGCAATAAAGGTTAGGAGTCAACTGGGGAATACAGGAGAAACAAACATACCAGAACAGCTAGCTGCTCGTTGCCGCCTGATGAGAGGACAGAGAAATGGATGGGGAGAAGAAATAGAGAGGGAGAGAAAGAGGGGAGCGAGAGGAGGGATGGAGAGAGAAGCGAGAGAAAGACGGTGTGGGAGATAGATGTGCCATTCAAGTCCCTGAGTTGGATGTAAAAAAGTGCTGTTAAATTTGGAGCCCTGCTATGCTATGATCAGCAGGGCCCAGAGCGGATGTCCTGGGGTGGCTGTTGTTAAAAGGTCTATGAAGGACCTCATTACAGCTTCGATGGATATGGTCAGGTCACTAGATGTTTGATAGAGAGTTAATCCAGGGAAAGAACTACTCTAAGGTCTGTCAGTGAATGACAAACGGGAAAATGTCCATGCACTACCACATTTTGAAATTGCACCTTGTGCATTCTACTATTACAACTCTCAACAGCAGTTGAGTGGACACTAAGTGGATGTTACAGGTTATTGTATGATGTTTTCCCATTAACCCAAACAGTGTAGAATAATGCCTGGCTGGAGGGGGTGGGCCACATAAGCTCCATGTCAAATTTGCTCTCATTCAGTGCTGTATGGTCCTCCCTGACAAAAATACATACAGTTACATGTTTTTTTTTTAAATGTTATGGCTATTGTCATTTGCTCTAAGGAAAACACCCCTTAAACTCAAAGTGCAGAATAATGCTTGACTGGATGGGGTTTTATTTTACCCATTTTAAATTCAGGTTGTAACCACAAAACGTGGAATAAGTCAAGGGGTAAGAATATGTAAGAATATTTTAAGATGAATAAATTCAGGTTGTAAGGGGTAAGAATATGAATAGAATATGTAAGAATATTTTAAGATGAATACACAATGCAGAGGAATAGTGGTCAATACCCTCCAAAAAATCAACTAGGGCATATTTGATTAGCAAACTAGAAATATGTTTGCATTAAAATGAATGAATCGTGTTTGTTGTACATGACTCAAAGAAAATTCAGATGAATTAAATTAATTAATGTCAATACAATGAGAATGAGGTCGCTCAAAACAATGACTCTGATATGGTTACCTATTGCGCTTGCTCCACGCCCACCGGATGCAGAAACATTTCGTAGAAGCGGGACGTTTTCATGGACGACTAACCAGCACGTGCAAGAGTACTCTCACCTAATCGTTTGGCATCCTTGATATTAAGGGTAAGTAATTCTGATATCTGCGTGAATTTGAATTTAGTTCAATAGGGTGAGTGATAAATAGTTATTAGACATTTGTGAGACATTTCTCAGTTGTACAGTTCTCTAAAACATACATTTTGTCACTCATGTTTCTCACAGTTAACACTAGTTCAACTTTGCTATATCTAGGTTTTATTTATTTACACCCCGGGTACATTATTTCTCAAAATTGCTTTTTTGTGCTCCATGTAAAAACTCCTGCCACTGAACCGCGGTGCGGAAATATAAACCTGCAATCTGCAGTGTAACTAAATCAATTTAACACTCATTTCAGAGAAGGTAATAGCCCTTTAAGATATTCACTTGGTGTGGAACGTGTACCTGTTGTAGCCAGGCTAGCGGCTCTGCCATGAGAGAGACTCTGTGTGTTGGGGGGAGGAGTGCCAAGATGTAGTCGTAGCCACGGTAAATTACTGTTAGTCATTCTTCAATGTACAGAGAAGCTGAAGTTATAGTGCAAGGCTTATGAGCAGACCCATATTTTGCGTATCCTGCCAAAGAAATAAATGTTAATGTATGACGGTGTCTCTCTACCTGCGTTTGTGATGGCTCGTCAAGTTTTTCAGCTAGGAGCCAGGCTAAATAGCTTAAAACCAGAGGACCATGGTTTGGAGCTGCAGTTCTGGGAAGGTTGCAAAAGGCTGTGTAAATCCTGACTAAACCTTTCTGCCACACAGACTCAACTCTATCCACAGATAAACAAAACACCATAGACTAACATACACAATATTATAGGAAACTATGATGCTATGAAAGCTCTGGTGCAGTATGTCTTATCTTGAAGACACATGCCCTTACAAAACAAACTGAAATTGCTTTACTAATTCATTGTAGGCTAATAATAAGAGGCAAGATAAAATCATAGCGTCTAAAGTAATTGCATGTGCTTTTTCTGGCTCTCTAACATGACATTAGCCCATCAGTGGGATCTTTTCCTTGGTATTTGGTCTTCATTGGTCAGTCATGGAAATCATATTTGGCCCTTTTACAATTCTTCAATTCAGAATCTATTTAATTAGGTGGAATATTGCATATTGTTTTTCTGCTCTCTGGTTCTCTACATAAAGGTTTTGTAACAGTCTTCACATTTCAGTGTATGTAATTATAGATATTGTAATACTTATTCACAATAGAAATATTACTTCTGTTGTATTACCTTTTTAAAAGGTAATACAATGTACCAGAAATACATCACAAAATAAAGCAGTGTCCCCATGCTCTGAGATTTGTATGCACCTCCTCGACAACACATGGTAAGTTAATATTTGTCGTTATTGTATCTGTTATCATATGTACATATATTTACACTTTTGAGGTTTAATGATTTAGCTGAAATTCGGTGTTAAATATTTTGTGTTTTAACTACTGTATTTGGAATTTGAGGAAATACGGTATATTTATTTTTAGCATTTGCTAATGCATTTTTTCTTTTCTTTCAGTGACGTATGTGGCAATGCAAACATGTCGCCAGAGAGGTTAGTAGGTACAAATTACTTAAACATTAAACTACATCATCATTATGGAAGAGGCCAACATTATCTGTGCATATATGTAAATTGGCCATGCATATTCAAGATGTGGAGTGGACTCAACACCCATGTCTATAAAGCTCATTCATCTCAGTTTACACAAGACAGCTTCCAGTTTAGTAACTTTTAAATGCGAGTTATGTGAATGCAGTGACCTCCACAGAGATAGATTTTGTTCATATTGGAACACATCTGCGAAGTAACGATACAGTTAGTTGTGTGTTTCTTGGTTGCCCTTTCAAGACAAATATTTACAGTACATTTTATACACACAAAAAGAGGAAGCATCATCCACACACACTGAAAGATTTAAAAGCCAGTGTAGTTGCATTTGTGGACCCGGTGCAAGTGTCAGATACCTCTGATAATGTGAGGGCTGGCTGTTCTGCTGATGTATCATATGGTGAAGTTGAAACTAAGTCAGTGACAGAAAGTGATGACTGTGCTGTTGAAAATCTGCCAGAACTAATTGAGCGGAAAATAGCAGTAATATTGTTGAAATTGGAACATACATTCCAGCAAAAGGAGTAGATGAGTTATTGGAAGAGTTGCATTTTTTGTTAAGTTCAGCTTTTGCGCCTGTCACAAAGCGCACAGTTACAGAAATGTTCTAAAGCCATAACCTCCATGTTGGTCAGGCTGTTATTGAAGAACTTGCCAATTCTGTGTGTTTCTAACCCCGTGGCTAACATTTTGGGAATGTGTGGCCCTCTTGCCACTTCTTATAAACAAAAACAATACTACAAGCTACATTTTAGGGTTGTAGAGCCTATTGAGTATTTATCTGTAGGCCAAAGGAGGTCATTTCAGTACATCCCTTTATTACAGTTATTGCAGGAAATACTGAGTCACAATAAATTGCTGGATAAAGTGATTGAAGAACAAATGGCTCAAGAAAATACAGAGGATTTGCATGGTGATCGGTGGGTTTACAGGTCTTTTCGAGATGGTGAGCATTATAAAACAAACAGCTTTCTAGCTGTTGAGAATCTCCATAAAACTTTATATTGACTGATTTTGAGGTTTCTATTCCCCTTGGGACTTCACGCAAAAAGCATAAGCTTTGTGGTGTATATTGGGTCTTGGACAATTTGCCTCCTAGCTCTCATTCTCTCTCTCATTTATTTATTTATTTGGCTGTTCTTTGTAAAAGTGTAGATTTGGGTATATTTGGGTTTGAAAATGTGTTGGATCCACTTGTGAAAGATCTGGTCATTTTGGAGCAACGTGGTGTGTTCGTCAGTCAGTTGAACGAGTGTATCAAAGGCACTGTGAATTGTGTAAAAGCTGACAACCTAGGAGCCCATGGGCTGGCAGGTTTTGTCGAAAGGTTTTCTGGTGAATACATCAGTAGATTCTGCATAGCTAAGAAATTCAGTCATTGACTGCTGGTGTTTTTGAGCATAGAATGCGGGGACTTCATGAAGCCCATTTGAACTTTGCACTGGAAACAGCAAGTGCGTGCTGTGGAGTTAAACGGGATTGTATTTTGAGTAAGAATCTCACCCGTTTTCATGTCACTGCAGGTTACCCTCCAGATGTAGCACATTATCTATTTGAGGGAATAATACCTACCAGCTTGCTCATTGTTTTTCTCTTTTGATCTCTAAAAAGTATTTCACCTTAGAAAAACTTAACAATTTGATCCAAAAGTTTGAGTACAAATGGGGAGATAAAACCAATCGGCAATACCACAGACTTTCTCAGTAAAAAAGAACATTGATGGAAATGCACATGAAAATTGGTCTCTGCTTTGATTGTTGCCTCTGATAATTGGTCCACTTGTTCCAGAGGATGAACCTACATGGCATGTTGTTTTGGATCTCAAAGACATAGTGGTACTTGTCGTAGCCCCTGTCCACTCTGAGTCGATTTCATATCTTGAGTGCAAAATCAGTGAACATCGTCAGAGATACCAAGAGCTTTTTCCAAACAGTCTTCTCCCTAAACATCATTATTTGGAGCACTACCCTGTTATGACTTGCCTCTGGGCCTCTTGTCCATAAATGGACAATGAGATTTGAGGCTTCAACGGTTTCTTTAAACAGATTGCTCGCCATACCAACTGTTTTTAAAAACATACCACTCACACTTACCAGAAAACATCAGTTCATGATTGCCTCTGACTTCCACTCTTCTGACCATAGGACACCATTGATGGTAACTAGTGTCTCATCAGTACCAATCGATGTTTTGCAAAGTGACATTGTAATTGCTATTAAGCAAAGATTACCAGATGAGACTGATGTCGATATTACAAACTGTGTGTCATACAATGGTATGAACTACAATAAAGGAATGATTGTTGTCCATGGGCAATTATTTGCTCTGCCCGAGTTTGCTGAAATTCAGCAGATTTGTATTTTGCAAGGCAAGATACATTTTATTGTGGAAAAAGTTCTCCACTTGGTATAGAGAGCACTTTAGAGCTTTTGAACTTAACAGGTCCCGTGTGGGAGAGGTGGCTTTGAATGAGCACAGGGAACTACTTGATGACTTCCCGTTAGCTGCTTATTCAGTGGGAGGCCTGCGTCTGGTTACTCTGAAGAGACACACTAACTTGCAGGGAAAACGGGAGTAATGTTTAAGTCATAAAATCATAAGTAAGTAAGTAAGTCATAAAATCATGCTTCGCAGTCGGGCTGCAACTTATTATTTTAATGTATTGATTACTTCAGTCATTAACTTAAATTTAAGACAATAGGGGAAAATGCACTTTTCCATTTGTCCTTGTCCAATCACAGTTTCCTAGAGACCAAGGTGACGTGTTCACGTTTCACTTGTTAGTGGCAGGAAAATAAAGGTTGAATCAGAATACCTATAAAGAGTAGTAGTACATGTCACATAAGATCCTAGTTGATAATAAAAACAAACTGTGTTCTATGTTTGGCTGTTGCCAGTTCGTTTTGTTCTTCAAGCCTACTAGTGGATCCCCCTTTTCTTAATGCTGTTTTCTTAATGTGCCTCGATTATTTTGTTGGCAAAATATTCTACATGAATTTGTTACAAAAGTTGAAAACATTGTTGGATGTTGAATGTTAAAAACCTTAAATGACAGAAGTGCACACATTTTGCAAGACTATTTGTAAACTCTATTCCAAACCTTTGGACCGCAGTGTATACAGTGGGGAGAACAAGTATTTAATACACTGCCGATTTTGCAGGTTTTCCCACTTACAAAGCATGTAGAAGTCTGTAATTTTTATCATAGGTACTCTTCAACTGTGAGTGACGGAATCTAAAACAAAAATCCAGAAAATCACATTGTATGATTTTTAAGTAATTAATTTGCATTTTATTGCATGACATAAGTATTTGATCACCTACCAACCAGTAAGAATTCCGGCTCTCACAGACCTGTTAGTTTTTCTTTAAGAAGCCCTCCTGTTCTCCACTCATTACCTTTATTAACTGCACCTGTTTGAACTCGTTACCTGTATAAAAGACACCTGTCCACACACTCAATCAAACAGACTCCAACCTCTCCACAATGGCCAAGACCAGAGAGCTGTGTAAGGACATCAGGGATAAAATTGTAGACCTGCACAAGGCTGGGATGGGCTACAGGACAATAGGCAAGCAGCTTGGTGAGAAGGCAACAACTGTTGGCGCAATTATTAGAAAATGGAAGAAGTTCAAGATGACGGTCAATCTCCCTTGGTCTGCGGCACCATGCAAGATCTCACCTCGTGGGGCATCAATGATCATGAGGAAGGTGAGGGATCAGGCCAGAACTACACGGCAGGACCTGGTCAATGACCTGAAGAGAGCTGGGACCACAGTCTCAAAGACCGCCGTCATGGATTAAAATCCTGCAGCGCACGCAAGGTCCCCCTGCTCAAGCCAGCGCATGTCCAGGCCCATCTGAAGTTTGCCAATGACCATCTGGATGATCCAGAGGAGGAATGGGAGAAGGTCATGTGGTCTGATGAGACAAAAATAGAGCTTTTTGGTCTAAACTCCACTCGCCGTGTTTGGAGGAAGAAGAAGGATGAGTACAACCCCAAGAACACCATCCCAACCGTGAAGCATGGAGGTGGAAACATCATTCTTTGGGGATGCTTTACTACAAAGGGGACAGGATGACTGCACCGTATTGAGGGGAGGATGGATGGGGCCATGTATCGCGACAATCCCTGCTGCAGTGTGTGCAAACCTGGTCAAGAACTACAGGAAACATATGATCTCTGTAATTGCAAACAAAGGTTTCTGTACCAAATATTAAGTTCTGCTTTTCTGATGTATCAAATACTTATGTCATGCAATAAAATGCTAATGAATTACTTAAAAATCATACAATGTGATTTTCTGGATTTTTGTTTTAGATTCCGTCACTCACAGTTGAAGAGTACCTATGATAAAAATTACAGACTTCTATATGCTTTGTAAGTGGGAAAACCTGCAAAATCGGCAGTGTATCAAATACTTGTTCTCCCCACTGTACACTGTCTATATGTATACGTGCGTGTGTGTTTGTTACAGTATGTATCTGTATAAAGTATATTTACTGTATACTGTAAAATGCAAGTGGACTACTGTAATATGAAGCATTACAGTAAGTATACAGTATTACAGCACAGTGCACACTGTTGGATTACACACCTCTTCTGTCTACGAAACGTTTGAATGATTGAGGGCACGGTTGTTCACCCAACATTCGGCTGCACCCTTCGACCAGCCTCGGCCATTGTAAGGCCATGATTGAGAACATGGTCCACAATAGTGGCCCTTTTTTAATCTGAAACGTGCCTATGTCCTTGGCCTCTTTTACCTCTTCCTCTGTTTTGCCTCCATACCCTTCCATCACGCATCCTAACTCCTCTTCTTCTTCTTCCAGCTGTTGACTCTGTTTGTTTCCTTGTTGTTCCTCCATTGTCAGAGATTGTAACAATGTGTTGTGCTCTGTCTATATATGCTTGCCAATTGAAGGTTCATGAGATGCACCTCTGAGCTATTTTAGAGAACTGGTTGATCATTGATTGATCTAACGCTTCACACATTCCCCTTCATTAGTGAAAGTGAAGATTCACCTGAGAGCATTTCATCAATTCAGGACACATTTACAAAAAAAGTCTAATAGAAATGTATAGAAAATATTCTTGACAGATTATGACAACTGGTTCAATCATTTTGCATTTAATGACTTATGCAATGAACTAATGCCAAGATGTTTTGGGGGGTAAGACTATTCAACAGAGAAACAGTATAATATATTTTGATCAACATGACATAAGCAATTGATAATGTAGGAAACAGCAGAAAGTTGTACATAATCAATTGCGTGATTGTACCAAAGCCTTGGCAATTTGTTCAAAAGAATGAGAAATTGCTTTTATGATGTGCAGAAGTGACTAGATGATGTAGCGGTTGAATAAGTAGTTTTGAGAATTTCAATTGTTATCTGAGAAATGTACCGAAGCGACTGAGAAAAACAAATATTGTAGTTACCATGGCCAGATTACGTGCCCAGGGCCCCAACCCCCAGGGTGCCCCGTTTTTTATTTTGTTGAGTTACACAGGTACAGTTGCAAGAAAAAGTTTGAACCCTTTGGAATTACCTGGATTTATGCATTGGTTACTCATAAAATGTGGTCTGATCTTCATCTAAGTCACAATCTGACTAAACTAATAACACAAACAGTTGTACTTTTCAAATTTGTATTGAAGACATTGAGTAATCATCCACAGTGCAGGCTGGAAAAAGTAAGTGAACCCTTGAATTTAGTTACTTGTAGATCCTCCTTTAGCACCAAATGTTTCCTGTAGCTGCTTATAAGACTTGCACTACGTTGAGGAGGAATTTTGAACCATTCCTCCCTACAAATCTGTTTCAGTTCATCAATATTTCTGGGTTGTCTTGATTGCACAGCCCTCTTGAGGTCATGCCACAGCGTCTCAATTGGGTTAAGGTCAGGACACTGAATTGGCCATTCCAAAACATAAATCTTCTTCCTTTTCAGCCATTGTTTAGTTGATTTACTTGTGTGCTTTATGTCATTGTCTTGTTGCATCACCCAACCTGTTGGTGTGCAGTGCCCTTTTTCCACCACACATTGCGTTGTGCATTTTTCCCAAAAAGTTTGAAAAACAAAAGTTTCCCACATTAAATATCTAGCTTGACCAGCTGTTTTCAGCAACTGATATTTTTTTTAAATTTTGTTGTCATATTGGCAGGTTGGCTAGCAACAAACTATTTAGCTAACTTCTAGCCTAGTGTTTGATATGCAATGTGATCTCCTCATAAGGAACTGTGTTGATGAATGTCCTGAAGAGAAGGCACTATTGGGCACTTTTGGGCATCTTCAACTCATTGTTATTGATCCAAATGAATATCTATAGAACACAGCATAAACAAACGCAAATGCAGCTACTTTGCTGTTATTCTGGCTGTAGAGGTTGTGACTGTGTTAACGTTAGCTGTAGCTAGTTGGCTAGCTAGCAAGCAAGGGATGAGAACTTTGCCAGCGATTATGACATATAAAATGAACAACTGGGTTGTGTCCTAGACAGCACAGTGTCCCAGTGTGTATGCTTAGTGCATGGGTACAACTCAATATTAGGAAGGTGTTCCTAATGTTTGGTATACTCAATATATAACAGTTATCTATTTTTCCTCACTACAATAGCGCCCATCGCTTCCATTTTACACCTCATATTTACACTTAATACATTTATTGTCAATGTAAAATGTATAAACAATTAAAAAAGCATTACTCTATTTAATTGTTAAGTGTAATACTTAAATACAATACAATACATTATTATATTGCTGTCCTGGGATGTAGTGTTACCATATGCTTATTGTCTGGTCCCTTTGTCAACAAATAACATTAATACAAAAGAGGCTGGAATATATCACCCAACCATGCTTGGGCTTAAATGCCTTTTCCAAAGGCCTGTATCTCTTGAAATAAGGAGAATGAAGCACACTTAATAAAACCACTGCTTCAACAGGCCTGAGTAAAAAATGATCTAATTCAAGCTCTGTGAAGGAACTTAAAAAGCAGGTCTGATTTGTCTTTATTTAGGCCAAAGCCCTGAATAACTAACTGCGCCAGAGGAAACATTAGTTAGATGCACAATACTTTATCAAGTTAAATTGACAAAGACCCTGTCTCTCTGTGCTTGTATGTAACTGAAATATTTATATTGGTTTGATTTAATTAATAGTGTAGTTCCAGCAAAAATCCTAAGATTTTTTAGTTAGGAATCCATTGGTCACACATATATAATATATATATATATATATATATATATATATATATATATATATATATATATATATATATATATATATATATATATAGTTGAAGTCATTAAAATTCATTTTTCAACCACTCCACAGATTTCATGTTAACAGACTATAGTTTTGGCAAGTTGGTTAGGACATCTACTTTGTGCATGACACAAGTAATTGTTCAGGCAGATTATTTCACTTATGATTCACTATATCACAATTCCAGTGGGTCAGATGTTTACATACACTAAGTTGACTGTGCCTTTAAACAGCTTGGAAAATTCCAGAAAATGATTGGATGGATTTAGAAGCTTTGAAAAGGCTAATTGACATCATTTGAGTCAATTGGAGGTGTACCTGTGTACACCTCCTATATCGACATAACCTTAAGGAAGAAGACACTGCTCCAAAACCGCCATAAAAAAGCCAGACTACGGTTTGCAACTGCACATGGGGACAAAGATTGCACTTTTTGGAGAAATGTCCTCTGGTCTGATGAAAAAAACATAGAACTGTTTGGCCATAATGACCATTGTTATGTTTGGAGGAAAAAGGGGGAGGCTTGCAATCCGAAGAACACCAACCCAACCGTGAAGCACGGGGTGGCAGCATCTGGTTGTGGGGGTGCTTTGCTGCAGGAGGGACTGGTGCACTTCACAAAATATGAGGAAGGAAAATTATGTGGATATATTGAAGCAACATCTCAAGACATCAGTCAGGAAGTTAAAGCTTGGTCGCAAATGGGTCTTCCAAATGGAAAATGACTCCAAGCATACTTCCAAAGTTGAGGCAAAATGGCTTAAGGACAACAAAGTCAAAGTATTGGAGTGGCCATCACAAAGCCCTGACCTCAATCCTATAGAAAATTTGTGGGCAGAACTGAAAAAGCGTGTGCGAGAAAGGAGGCCTACAAACCTGACTCAGTTACACCAGTTCTGTCAGGAGGAATGGGCCAAAATTCACCCAACTTATTGTGGGAAGCTTATTGTGTGGAAGGCTACCCGAAATGTTTGACCCAAGTTAAAAAATGTAAAGTCAATACTACCAAATACTAATTTAGTATTAATTTAGTACTAATTTAGTACTTCTGACCCACTGGGAATGTGATGAAAGAAATAAAAGCTGATATAAATCATTCTCTCCACTATTATTCTGACATTTCACATTCTTAAAATAAAGTGGTGATCCTAACTGACTTAAGACAGATACTTTTTACTAGGATTAAATGTCAGGAATTGTGAAAAACTGAGTTTAAATGTATTTGGCTTAGGTGTATGTAAACTTCTGACTTCAACTGTATGTTTGTGTGTGTGTGTGTGTGTGTGTGTGTGTGTGTGTGTGTGTGTGTGTGTGTGTGTGTGTGTGTGTGTGTGTATATAATGTGTGTGTGTGTGTAAGTGTATATGTGTGTAATTTTCTGACTTTTTTTATCTTGCATCCCATTGCATCATATTTATGATAAGGATTCTGGCATAAACCTGGACTACTACTAACCCATAGAAGCTATAAGGTCAAACCCATAGTAACATAATGAAAATCACCTGCTGGCATCATGACTCCCAGACTGTATGTATGTATGGCAGATTATTTTTTTGCCATATGGCGAAACACGTATTGCAATCAATGGCAGTGAAGCAATAGTGAAGCAATAGGAAAAAAGTGTAATCATATGGCACAAACAATGACAGACACGTGGTCTGTGTGAAAAATACAAGCATCTTCAGCTTTCCACAGCCACCGTAAAAGCGTTTTCACCCAAAGACCATAAACACATACTTGACTGCAGACTTCCAGAGGCTTGAAAACGGAAGTATTGTATGTTTGATTGTCAGAAAACATCTCATTTGATGTATAGAAATGGAAGTCTGAAGAACAATCGCTTCAACTTTGGAACCGCGGCATCTTTCTTCCCTACAACATAAAAATATACATACAGACTGAAAAGTAAGTAGACAAAGAATAGAATTCACAGCACATAATATCCCTCTCTCACATTATAGCATCAATGGTGACGACCATACCAGGTCACTACAAAGAGGAGGCAGACTGATCAAAACAGTGCCTCTGGACGACGGATGAGGCAGGGGGGTTGTGGCGTACTTTCAGGGGGATGAGAGGGAGGGGGGCAGCGATGCACAAACAAATACCTCTTCAGCCTCTACACAGCATTCCTCTGCATTGCATGCAATTTTGATCGCGTTTGAGTTGCTTCATGTAACAGCAAAGTTGCTTGATGTCACTTGCAACTACAACTAAAATTGTGTGAAAGTTGCTTCATGTAACCCCAGCCTAAGGAACACTCTGTCGCCGCTCACAGATTGGCATTGAGTATGCCTGACGTTGTATCCCAGACGCCACCGCCGCAGCCCAGGGAACATTTTAAGAGTTGACCTTTGGCAGCCCAAAAGCAGTTATGTTTTTGAAGCCAGCATGTTCCCAACCATGCTCTTTTAACTCCCTCTTATGTAGGGCCTTTCTTTCCTATTCAAGATAGCCCGGTCCCGGGTTGGCCCCTATGTAACCTGGAGTCCGTAAATGAAATAGTGAGCAGTGCACAGGGGGAGGGAGTGACCCTGACCACACAGCTCCACAGGACTCCACAGAAACATTCTGGAACACTCCTCGTTCCATCTTCTCTTAAAATAACTCCTTTTTGTCTGTTTTTTCTCTCTCCTTCTCCCCCTCCAGCTTTAGAATCCAGCTCAATTTGTTCTTATTTTTCATGACAATGTAATTGTATAGAGAGAACCCAAAGAGGATGTCGATACCAATTATCTTTTGTCTTTTATTCCATTTGAGTGAAGAAAACAAAACAACACAACAAAACCATTTTGAGCTGGGAGATTTGTTCTGATTAGTGTCTCTGGTGGGTGACTTGACCAATGAAGCAGTTGAGCTGACACCTTTTCACTCACACTGCTGTGGTGAAGAGAGACATCCAGAGCTGGTGAGGAAGAGTGACATCACTTGTCAAGTCAGTCAGATTGGATTTGCATAACACTAAAACCACCTGGCCTTTCAGCATATAAGTACTCACCGGCCGCTTCATTAGGTACACCTTAAACTGCTCGTTAACGCAAATATCTAATCAGCCAATCAAGTGGCAGCAACTAAATGCATTTTGGCATGTAGACATAGTCAAGACGATCTGCTGAAGTTCAAACCAAGCATCAGAATGGGGAAGAAAGGGTATTTAAGTGACTTTGAACATGGCATGGTTGTTTGTGTCAGACGGGCTGCTTTGAGTATTTCAGAAAGCGCTAATCTACTGGGATTTTCCCGCACAACCATCTCTAGGGTTTACAGAGAATGGTCAGAAAATTAGAAAATATCCAGTGAGCGGCACTTCTCTGCGCGAAAATACCTTGTTGATGGCAGAGGTCAGAGGAGAATGGCCAGACTGGTTCGAGCTGATAGAAAGGCAACAGTAACTAAAATAACCACTCGTTAGAACCAAGGTATCTAGAAGACACGTCGGACCTTGAAGCAGATGGCCTACAGTAGAAGAAGACCACACCGGGTGCCACTCCTGTCAGCTAAGAACAGGAAACTGAGGATACAATTTGCACAGGCCCACCAAAATTGGACAATAGAAGATTGGAAAAACGATTCCTGGTCTGATGAATCCCGATTTCTGCTGCGACATTCAGATGTAGGGTCAGAATTTGCCTTAAACAACATGAAAGCATGGATCCATCCTGCCTTGTATCAATGGTTCAGGCTGGTGGTGGTGGTGTAATGGTGTGGGGGAACTTTGGGCCCCTTAGTACCACTTGAGCATCGTTTAAACGCCACAGCCTACCTGAGTATTGTTGCTGACCATGTCCATCCCTTTATGACCACAGTGTACCCATTTTCTAATGGCTACTTCCAGCAGGATAACGCACCATGTCACAAAGCTCACATCATCTCAAACTGGTTTCTTGAACATGACAATGAGTTCACTGTACTCAAATGGCCTCCACAGTCACCAGATCTCAATCCAATAGAGCACCTTTGGGATGTGGTGGAACGGGAGATTCACATCATGGATGTGGTGGAACGGGAGATTCACATCATGGATGTGGTGGAACGGGAGATTCGCATCATGGATGTGCAGCCGACAAATCTGCAGCAACTGATGCTATAATGTCAATATGGACCAAAATCTCTGAGGAATATTTCCAGCACCTTGTTGAATCTATGCCACAAAGAATTAAGGCAGTTCTGAAGGCAAAAACGGGGTCCAACTCGGTACTAGCAGTGGCCAGTGAGTGCCTGCTTGAGAACGTTGCCGGGTGTCCATTTAGCATACGCATCAGATGTATATTAAGGTGTACAAACATAAGCATCAAGGCTTGATAAATAGTGCAAAAACAATTGTAAAGCACGAATTGCATGAAGAAATATTTGTGTAAATATATCTATGTCAAAATATAACAACAATACTTATTTGTTTAGATGTGTTTTGTATAATTCTACAAAGTCCTATTGAATAATGTAGGCCTAAAGCCAATTTTTGACACTTCAAGCCAATGACGCATCAACATTCTAACAGTCTAATAAACACATGTCATATATGCTATCGGAAGAATAATAATTTAGTTATGTTTATAAAAGGTCTTAGGTAACGTTAGAAAAATGATTTTAAAGAACATAATAGCATTTTCATTAGTTTGTTACTCTGTGCTAAAACACTAGTTCAAGTCCATCACAAAGAAGTCCATTATAATTTTGTTTTGGTAGGTTTAAAGAAACATTGTGGAACTAATAAAATATATATTTTTTTAAACAGAATAGCAAATTAATTAATTATTAAAGTTAATTATGTTACTAGTCTGCTCAGTAGCCAGAGCAATGCTGTCACGTGAGTGGTCATGTACTGAACACATGGACAGAGCAGATATTCTTGGGAAAAAAATAAAATGTGGAAATAGAGCTGCACCTCTTCAATTTTTTGAGTTATTTGACAAAGTATAGTGTCATAGAAACTGCATAATATGCTCTTTCTGATAATATATAGAAATAAAAGTGTTTAACCTGGATGTGACTCTGGAGGAAGATTCGATAAAGTGATGCTCCTTTCCCTGCGTCCGTGTATTTCAAGATGCGCCCATCTCTTCATGTACAATTTGACAAATGACAATACTGTCACTCATCAGATTATTGTCAATTTAAATCTTGTCTATAGCCTAACTCTTATCTGTGAAATGTCGATGGGCCGGCTGCGCAGGCTAACTTGCATAATTAGTTTCTCTTGCTCATCAACTCGGATAGAGTAATGTTTTGCATTATTCTAAAGGCCTACTGCAACACGTAGCATGTTTTACTTTACCTTACAATACATTTGATTAGTAATAGCAAATAAAACAATCCTGTAACAGCTTCTTTTTACAAAGTAAAACGTAAAAGAGAATGGTATCAACCCTCAAGGCTAGTGGTCCAATTATTAACATGAGCGCCAACCATGATAAATAGGCATAACACAAACTCATTACACTATTGTTATTCTAAATTAAATCAACCTCTTCACCCACCTAATCATTCAGTTAGGCCTAATTTAAATTAGATTGTGAAGTAACAATTATCGCCCATCCATCCATTTGTCATTCATTCAGTGGGCTGGCATCGTTTGCTTCGCTGGATAGAGTCAAGGATATGTTTTGCATTATTCTAAAGGCCTACAGCAACATGTAGCATGTTTTTGTTCCCTTACAATCAGTGGTGTAAAGTACTGAAGTAAAAAATAATTTGAATTACTACTTAAGTAGTTTTACTTTTACTTCAATACATTCCTAAAGAATATAATGTACTTTTTACTCCGTACGTTTTCCCTGACACGCAAAATTACTCGTTATATTTCAAATGCTTAGCAGGACCGGAAATTGGTTCAATTCACGCACTTATCAAGAATACATCCCTGGTCCTCCCCACTGCCTCTGATCTGGCAGACTCTCTGAACGCACGTTGCTTCGTTTGTAAATTATGTCTGAGTGTTGGCGTATGCCCCTGGCAAAAAAACAAGAAAATGGTGCAGTCTGGTTTGCTTTATGTAAGGAATTTGAAATTATTTATACTTTTGCTTTTACTTTTGATACATTTGAGCAATTAAATGTAATTTTGATACTTAAGTATATTTAAAACCAAATACTTACTATTACTCAAGTAGTATTTTACTTTTACTTCAGTCCTTTTCTATTAAGGTATTGTTACTCTTACTCAAGTATGAAAATTGGGTACTTTTCCACCACTGCTTACAATACATTTGATTAGTAATATAGTTATAGTAAATAAAACAGTCCCGTAACAGCTTCATTTTACAAAGTAAAACTTAAAAGAGAATGATATCAACCCACAAAGCAAGCAGCCAAATTATTTGCTATAAACATAAGCGCCAAAGCTGATGAATAGGCATAACACAAACTCAACATTACACTATTGTCTTTCTAAATGAAATCCACCTCTTCACCATCCTTACCATTCAGTTAGGCCTAATTTAAATGTAATTGTGAGTTAACGTGCACAATTATCGACCATTCATCCATTTGTCATTCATTCAGTGAGGAGAGAGAGACTCATTAGTGCCTGGCTGGGTACCAACGTCCTTCAGCAAAAGGCTCTAAATACTTTTCTGTTTGCTCATTTGTCAGAATTTTTTAATCACAATGTCAAATTAAAATATTTAGGAAATGTGGCTGTTGGAACCATCACGTACTTGTGAAGATATTGGGGCAAAAGGTCACGAACCTTCAGAGTTCGCACTGCTGTCCATCACCAGTGCACACTACAATATCCAAGCACTGTTGGAAGTCTGTCCACCACTCAGTTCTCAGTACAAGACTACCACTCAGGGATCCATTTGACTCTTCTGAAACCCTGGACAAATTTCACTATATAATATTAACAAATCTTTTACGAGAATGTCTATCAACTTTCCTATTAGCAGATGTTTTTGTAAACCGTGTGAAGAAAGTATTACACAAGGTAATTGTGAGCTGCAGTATTTCAAACTCATTTTTGAAAAAGCCAGTTTTAGCACACTGCCTGGGCTGAGCTGCACGTTTAAAATTGAGCCCTCAATGTTGAGTGCAAGACCTACAGGATGTACAGTAAATAGTGATTGAAACATGAACATGTGGGCTGTTAAAGGGACATGACTTTGCTAAGGGTGGTACATAACCTTTACATGCTCATTAACCTATTGTTGAAGAAAACTCGTTCCAAGGATCAGGCAGAGCTCATTATCCAGTTAATAAGAGTATATTCTAGCAAATGCAGGGGTGATTACACTCAGGATAAGCCGGAGAGGAACTAAAAAAATACATAACCACACAAAGAGCTGCTTACCGCTCCTAGGAGGACAAGGTGAGATGAGGGGTACTTGGTTGCACTTCCTTAAAGCTTTATACAAACAAGAACAGGTTCTAACCAGTTCTCACAGCCTATGTGTCTATTATAAACTGGGTGGTTTGAGCTCTGACAAAACATTTATTTATACAGATCTAATTACGTTGGTAACCAGTATATAATATATAATAATTTTGCAAAGTATTCAGACCTTTTGCTATGAGACTCGAAATTGCACCTTTTGTAAATTAAATTGATTTGACAGGATCGTGTCGAGGCACAGATCTGGGGAAGGGTTACAAAAAATGTGTGCAGCATGGAAGGTCCACAAGAACACAGTGGCCTCCATCATTCTTAAATGAAAGAAGATTGGAACCACCAAGACTCTTCCTAGAGCTGGCCATCTGGCCAAACTGAGCAATCGGGGGAGAAGAGCCTTGGTCAGGGAGGTGAACAAGAACCCGATGGTCACTCTGACAGAGCTCCAGAGTTCCTCTGTGGAGATGGGAGAACCTTCCAGAAGGACAACCATCTCTGCAACACTCCACCCATCAGGCCTTTATGGTAGAGTGTAAAAAGCACATGACAGCCCGTTTGGAGTTTGCCAAAAGGCACTTAAAGGACTCTCAGACCATGAGAAACAAGATTCTCCGGACTGATGAAACCAAGATTGAATGCTTTGGCCTGAATGCCAAGCATCACATCTGGAGGAAACCTGGCACAATCCCTACGGTGAAGCGTGGTGGTGTCAGTATCGTGCTGTGGGGGACTGGGAGACTAGTCAGGATCGAGGGAAAGAAGAACGGAGGAAAGTACAGAGAGAGATCCTTGATGAAAACCTGCTTCAGAGCACCTTCCAACAGGAAAAGGAACATAAGCACACAGCCAAGAAAACGCAGGAGTCGCTTCGGGACAAGTCTCTGAATGTCCTTGAGTGGTCCAGCCAGAGCCCGGACTGGAACCCGATCGAACATCTCTGGAGAGACCTGAAAATAGCTGTGCAGCGACGCCCCCCATCCAACCTGACGGAGCCTAAGAGGATCTGCATAGAAGAATGGAAGAAACTCCCCAAATACAGGTGTGCCAAGCTTGTAGCGTCATACCCAAGAAGACTCGAGACTGTAATCGCTGCCAAAGGTGCTTCAACAAAGTACTGAATAAAGGGTCTGAATATCTATTATGTAAATAGATATTTCTGTTTTATAGATTGCTGAGGAAAAAAAACTTCAATTGAATCAATTTTATAATAAGACTGTCTAATAACAAAATGTAGAAAAGGTGAAGGGGTACTAATGCAATGTAGTACTACTCCACTCAAGCATTTATACAGTATTAGACTGTAACAGAACGATTTTGCCCCAACACATTCATGATTCATAATGCCTGACTAAGAAACGATTCTTAGACAGAAGTCTGATAGTAGTCATTTAAATTGCTACTTGCCTCCTAAGTACTACGTGTTAGCCTTGACAGTGTAATGCATTGCTGTTGTCATTCTTGTTAATCTTTATCGCCTGTCAGTGGTACAAGCTTATGATCATTTTAAATGCTGTTTTAGGCCACTGCAAATCATAGCTCAGTGACAATCTTTTGACAGAGCCACATTCTGTGTTTAGCCCATGTGGTTAAGCGTTTATCCTAGAAAAATAATTTAAAATGCTATCAGCTTGTGCTGAGAAGGTCACTAGTTTGGATGGTTACTTCGAATCATTGTGGAGTAGAGTTCCCTGTCCAACTGTAGGCCTATATCTTCTAAATGGAGAGATAGGCTTTAATCTTCAAGACACTAAATACACTGAACAAAAATATAAACACAACATGTAAAGTGTTAAAAAATGTGTTAATGGTAAAAGTCTTGAATGGAAAACATTAATGAATAGCTTAAAATAAATATAACTTCAATATACATTAACCTCTTCAATTAAAATAAATTAACATTATCATCTATGGAATGATATAGCAAACAAAAGAATAAAATCAGCAGCAGATTTTTTAACTAAGTATAAAAGGCCTGATGGTGGCGCTAGAGGAAAGGTCAAGAGGTCACAAAATCTTCCACTTGGGGTCTTGATTGTGCACAACAAATTTTATGGCAATCCAGCCATTACTTTGAGATATCTTGTTCTCAGTCTTGTTCTCAGCCTGTGGGCATCATGTGTGTAGTGATCCAGTATCCATAGCCATGCCATTTAACAGTTATCACTGGCTCTTGCTCAGCCTTACTCACCAAGAGCCCAGCATTGAGCCTTCTTGCTAGGGATCAAGTCTTTGAAGTCCAGCTTTCTAGCTAACTGACTTTCAATGGACAGCATGGTAAGACTGCAAAGCCTGTCCTGGGACATAGTGGACTTCAAATAGTTTTTGATCAGTTTTAGCTTACTAAAAGCTCTCTCGCCACAAGCAACAGTCACAGGCAGTGTGCAAAATATACGTAAAGCAATGCACACTTCTCCAAAAATGCTTTTCTGTATCTTACAAATTGCATTCAGGAGACCAAGAGGGGACAAGTTAGGGGGGAAAGTGGCAGCATTAAATGTTGACTAAAAGAGAAGCGAAATGTAAAGATATTAAGTATTAAGTAGTAGTGAGGGGAGCAAAAGTTGCCTATTTCACTATGGACTAAGCTAACAGGCTCTCTGGATGTTTATTTTTTGTAAAAAACAAGAAAAGAAAAATAAACCATTATTTGTATTAGTACATTGTAAATAAAATATTATATTATGATAAGGTTAATAATTTAATATTGAAAAAAATGTACCTAATGTTGTAATAATAGACTAGACATTTCCCGTTATGCACAAAAAGCTTGTTTCTTTCAAATTATGTGCATTTCTCCTTTGCCAAGATAATCCATCCACCTGACAGGTGTGGCATATCAAGAAGCTGATTAAACAGCATGATCATTCCACAGGTGCACCTTGTGCTGGGGACAATAAAAGGCCACTCTAAAATGTGCAATTTTGTTACACAACACAATGCCACAGATGTCTCAAGTTTTGAGGGAGCGTGCAATTGACATGCTGCCTGCAGGAATGTCCACTAGAGCTGTTACCAGAGAATTTCATGTTAATTTCTCTACCATAAGCTGACTCAAATGGTTGATTAATTGTATTGCATGCGAATATTGTTATTTTGGGGTAAATGGAGGTGTTTGATGCAAGGGAATTCTAATAATAGTAGGCTAATACAAAATATTAAAGCATAATGATAAATTAGATTAATTTGCCATTGGTAAGGAGATCGCGTAGCAGCATACAGCCTAATATGTTTCTTTGACTTTTATTTTATAGGCCTAAATCATACTCATATTTTCTGACATGACTGGCTTATTCCTGCTACACAATAAACACTAGCCTACTATTTACCCATTGCTCGTTCAATATCCAAGCATGCTCGAAAGTGTGACATCATAGCTATTTTAATTTGGCATGAACACAACCAGTCATGATGATTTAATCATACTGTGAAACAAAAACTAGCCTTCCTGCACACTCCAAAATAATTCCAGCATCCAAATGAATGGAAAGTGACATCTGTTACAAAACACCAAAAAAGTATAATGACATTGGACTATTGTCATTGGGACTACTATACTCTTGTAGCCCACATTAATGGATGTCAGGTAGCCTAGTGGTCAGAGCGTTGGGCCAGTAACTGAAAGGTTGCTGGTTTGAATACCTGAGCCGACAAGGTTTAAAAACCTGTCGATGTGTCCTTGAGCAAGGCACTTAACCCTAATTTGCTCCCTCCCTGTAGGTAGGCTGTCATTTTAAATAAGAATTTGTTCTTAAGTGACTTACCTAGTAAAATAAAAAAGGACCTCTTTTGTAGAAAGAAAGTTGGGACACCTGAAAAGGGGCTGAGATACGGGACTGTCCCGGGATCACAAGTGCAGCCACCAAGATATTGGGGAGTTTGTTTAATTTGGATTAAGCTTTTATTTTAATATTTACCACAGCAGCAGAACAAAGCATTTTAAACAAATAAGAGAATGGTTACATTAGCAATATTTAGAAACCTCCCCAAAGTTTGACTTTGTTGCATTTTGTCAGGCTCTGGCCATAGAGAAGCTTTGCTTCTCTATATTTCTATGGTCAGAGTCTGGCAGATCTATTATTTCTACGTCTGTGTGGTGTTGTGTGTGGGATCCCTAATTAGAGGCAGCTGCATTGCATTACCTCTAATTAGGGATCTTACTTATATGTCTGTGTTCCACTCCGTTGGCGTGGTTCATTGTTATGTTGTCTCGTGTTCGTGCTACGTGTGTCATCTTCATTATTAATTGTTGTTATATTTGTATAGTTCGATAGTTCGACATATTTATTTAATGAACTATCGATACGCTGCGCCTTGGTCTCTCTACACACCCGAACGTGACAGAATGAACCACCACCCGACCAAGCAGCGTAAAACTGGAGCTAAGGAGAAAAAAGGAGAGAAACGGCGTAATCGAGTTAACGGAGCCCGTAGGCAACCCCAAGAAAATTTCGGGGGGGGGCTATGGGGTTGGTCTGGCTACGAGGAGGACGAGCCAGTACCACTCTCCATGTGGAATACGGTGGAGAAGGAGGAAGAGGAATACCTGAAGGGGGTATATAGTGACATTATGGAGCTGTGTAGGCGTAATTGGGAAGAATGTGAGAACGAGCGGAGGGAGCTGGAGTTAAAGGTGCCCACGGTGTGCATCCCCAGTCCGGGTCGTTTAATGTCTACATCCCGCGCCGAGTCTCCAGTGTACATCCCCACTCCAGTATGTCCTATGCCGGTTTCACGTGTGAGAACTCCAGTGCCAGAACAATCCGTTCCATCGGTGCCCAGTCTGGGTCAGGCCGTCTGCTACACTCCAGTGTCAGGGCAGTCCGCTTCACCGGTGCCCAGTCTGGGTCCGGCCGTCTGCTACACTCCAGTGCGCCTCTCCAGTCCGGTACGTCATGTGCCTGTTCCCCGCACTAGCCCTGAGGTGCGTGTTATTAGTCCTGTGCCACATGAGCCGACTCCACGCACCAGGCTTCCAGTGCGCGTCTCCAGTCAGGTACGTCCTGTGCCTGTTCCCCGCACTAGCCCTGAGGTGCGTGTTATTAGTCCTGTGCCACATGTGCCGACTCCATGCACCAGGCTTCCAGTGCGCGTCTCCAGTCAGGTACGTCCTGTGCCTGTTCCCCGCACTAGCCCTGAGGTGCGTGTTATTAGTCCTGTGCCACATGTGCCGACTCCACGCACCAGGCTTCCAGTGCGCGTCTCCAGTCAGGTACGTCCTGTGCCTGTTCCCCGCACTAGCCCTGAGGTGCGTGTTATTAGTCCTGTGCCACATGTGCCGACTCCACGCATCAGGCTTCCAGTGCGCGTCTCTAGTCCGGTACGTCCCGTGCCGACTCCCCGCACTCGACCTCCAGTGCGTGTGCCCAGACAGGTTCCTCCAGTGCCGGCTCCACGCACCAGGCCTCCAGTGCGCTTCTCTAGTCCGGTACGTCCCGTGCCGACTCCCCGCACTCGACCTCCAGTGCGTGTGCCCAGCCAGGTTCCTCCAGTACCGGCTCCACGCACCAGGCCTCCAGTGCGCCTCTCCAGTCTGGTACGTCCCGTGCCGACTCCCCGCACTCGACCTCCAGTGCGTGTGCCCAGCCAGGTACCTCCAGTGCCGGCTCCACGCACCAGACCGTCGGTGCGCCTCATCAGCCCGGAGACTCCAGTGATAGTCGACAGCCCGGAGACTCCTGTGATGATCGACAGCCCGGAGCCTCTCGTGATGGTCGACAGCCCGGAGCCTCTCGTGATGGTCGACAGCCCGGAGCCTCCCATGATGGTCGACAGCCCGGAGCCTCCCGTGAGGGTCGACAGCCCGGAGCCTCCCGTGAGGGTCGACAGCCCGGAGCCTCTCGTGATGGTAAACAGCCCGGAGCCTCCCGTGACGCTCGACAGCCCGGAGCCTCCCGTGACGCTCGACAGCCCGGAGCCTCCCGTGACGCTCGACAGCCCGGAGCCTCCCGTGACGCTCGACAGCCCGGAGCCTCCCGTGACGCTCGACAGCCCGGAGCCTCCCGTGATAATTATATGGCCGGAGTCGCCTGCCACACCGGTGCTCAGTCCTGGCCCGGTTATTTGCCCCGCTCCATGGCCTGAGCCTTTTGCCCCACCATGGTCATTTCCAGGACCGGTGGGTTGCCCCTTTAAATGGCCTGAATCGCCAGCCACACTGGGGCCCAGTCCGGGCCCAGTAGAAATAAGGAGGAGGACATCCACTTCGCCGGGGCCGGAACCGCCACCGGCGATGGTTTATGGTTGATGTTTTTCCCTCCCTGACCCTTCCCTCATGTTTTTGTGTTTGTTTTTCTTGCGGCCGGGAGTCCGCGCCTTTGGGGGGGGGTACTGTCAGGCTCTGGCCATAGAGAAGCTTTGCTTCTCTATATTTCTATGGTCAGAGTCTGGCAGATCTATTATTTCTACGTCTGTGTGGTGTTGTGTGTGGGATCCCTAATTAGAGGCAGCTGCATTGCATTACCTCTAATTAGGGATCTTACTTATATGTCTGTGTTCCACTCCGTTGGCGTGGTTCATTGTTATGTTGTCTCGTGTTCGTGCTACGTGTGTCATCTTCATTATTAATTGTTGTTATATTTGTATAGTTCGATAGTTCATTAAATAAATATGTCGAACTATCGATACGCTGCGCCTTGGTCTCTCTACACACCCGAACGTGACACATTTAGGGGACACATGTCTCCTTCAGAGGTCTGAGAGCCCCATGGGTCTCCCGTACTTCACATTCTGCCTGCGTATATGTTGAATGCGACAGTTTGATTAATCCTAATCATTTGTTGCGCACGCAAATCCTAGAATCTCCACGTACGGCAGAAGTTAGTAAAAAATGTATGCATGGTTGATAAATGACACATTGTTGAACACACTGCAGGCAGAGAGACATAGCCAGACCAACAAATGGATTTATAAACAGTGTGACACTTACATTTCAAAGAACTCGCCTCTCCAGTGACATTCAATGCTGCCTCTCCAGTGACATTCAATGCTGCCTCTCCAGTGACATTCAATGCTGCCTCTCCAGTGACATTTAATGCTGCCTCTCCTGTGACATTCAATGCTGCCTCTCCAGTGACATTCAATGCTGCCTCTCCAGTGACATTCAATGCTGCCTCTCCAGTGACATTCAATGCTGCCTCTCCAGTGCACCTCAGAAAACAGGGGATGATAAGGGCACTTGTAATTATTTCTGCAGCCGTTATTTCCCTTCCTCTCCTTCTACTTCAAATCAAAAATGATAACAGTTCCTCCAATGGTGATCCAGTGTTTATAGCAAGAGGAGGAAACAAATGTAACGCATTATTGGATTTGTTTTATTGTGCCTGTCTCTCTCTCTGTCTCTCTCTCTCTGTCTCTGTCTCTGTCTCTCTCTCTGTCTCTCTCTCTCTCTCTTTCTCTCTCTCTGTCTCTCTCTCTCGAACTTGTTAGTGGAGAGTGGTGTAGAGATTGGTGGTATTTTTACCTCAGTGTTACCTCTTTCAACGCCGTCGAAGAGAGTAACTTTATCTAATGTACCACCGTTCATCAAAAACGAAGTTCTAGTTGGAATGCTCTCGAGGTATGGGAAACTGGTCTCTCAAATAAAAATGATTCCAATCGGAAGTAAGTCATCGTTGTTGAAACATGGGGTGTCTTTCAGGCGTTATGTTTATATGGTACTGAAAGATAACGTCGAGGAACTTGATCTTACTCTTAATTTTCGACATGAAGAGTTTAATTACGTGATATATGCTACAACTAATACAATGAGGTGTTTTGGTTGCGGTGAAAATGGACACCTTATTCGTGGTTGTCCAAAAAGAGAGGAAAACGTAAATAAAACAACTGTTGCGTCAGGAAATGTAGTTGAAGTAACGGTACAGGAGGAAATCGCTGCGGTTGTCGAGGAGATGCCGGGACCAAGTACGGCGTCGGTTGCTCCAAAAAAGGCGGAAAAGGTTTCCGAGATTTTGGAAAAAGAAAAAGAAATTGTTGGAAAAGTAAGTGTAGCTGTAGATGGGGAAGAAGAGGTCATAGTCTCACAGAGGATAGAACAAGTAGTTTGTGATTCAGATGATGGCAGTAACAGTGAAGACGAGGCTATGATAAATCCAGAAGATAGGGGTTCTGTGTTGGGAGATGGGGAATGTTTTTTTTAAAACCCCCCAAAAAAGGAAGTTGTTAGAATACTCTGCTGATAAAAAAGCAAAAAGAACAGATGGCATTCAGCACATGAGCCAGACTGACACTGAGAGTGAGAGTGACATTTCTGAATGTAGTGTCACTGCTAGTCTGCCCCAAGGTGGTTTGTTTTAGCCGAACATATACTGTTGATGATATTAAGTCCTTTTTAAAAATGACAAAAAATGCGAAAAAGGTCAAATTAGAGGAGTATTTTCCAGACATAATACAGTTCATTGAGAAAGTAAAGTTTTTTAGAAGTGAAAGTTGTTTCACTAATAAAGAGGTTTACCGTCTTAAAAAAATTATTACGAAGTTAAGTAGTCCGTCAGGCGGGGCCAGTGAAAACAGCCAGAATGGATAATTTGATGCATCTTTTATGGCTTTATTATTTATTTTGCTCTCTTTTTTTATCCTTTATGGGGGAAATACATTTTGCTTCCTTAAATGTTAATGGAGCAAGGGATTTTAAGAAGAGAGCTCAAGTATTTGAATTAATGAAACATAAAAAAATGGATGTGTTGTTTGTACAAGAGACCCACAGTGATGTGTCAAATGCTGTAGAATGGGTTAAAGAATTTGATGGATTAGTGATTTTAAGCCATTATACCTCTTTGAGTAGCGGAGTTGCGGTGTTATTTTCTAAAAATGTTACTCCATATTCCTATGTTGTAGAGGAAAAAATTAAAGGAAGGTTGCTGAAGATTAAAGCTGTATTTGAAAATAGTTCTTTTGTTTTTGTCTGTGTGTATGCTCCAACTTTGGCTTTGGAAAGAATGATTTTTTTGAACACTTTGGATGATGTTTTAAATGAGTGTAATAATGATGATTTTTTAATGTTAGGAGGGGATTTTAATTGTACTGAAGATGTTATAGATCGGAATCATGTTGAACCACACATGCAATCAAGAAAGAGGCTAATTCAATTAAAAAAGTCTCATAGCATAATTGATATATGGAGAAATTTCCATGGTACACAGAGACAGTACACTTGGGCTTATGCTCATGAAAATCAGTTATCGCTGGCAAGGCTTGATAGATTCTATGGTTTTAAGCACCAATTAAGTATGTTTAGAGAATGTTCAATCAGTCCTGTTTGTTTTTCTGATCACAGATTGATAAAAAGTTTTGTGAAATCAAAAAGTGCTTATTGGCATTTTAACAATAATTTATTAGGTGACATTTTTTTTAGAGAAGTTTTTAAAGAGTTTTGGAAAAATGCTAAAAAGCTATGAAATCTTCTTTCTTGACATTGCAACAGTGGTGGGATTTTGTGAAGATACAAATCAAACAATTGTGTCAACAATATACTCGCAACGCCACAAGATAAATAAATAGCTCAATGAGTGTGTTAGAAGAAGAGTTGTTGAAGCTACAAGAGCTTGCAGGGTCCATAAATGATGCCACCTATATAGAGCACATAAAAAAGAAAAATAATTTGTTAGCTGATATGCTAGGTTGTACAACACAAGGTGCTATCATTAGATCTCGCTTCCAAAGTGCGGAATTAATGGATGCTCCTTCAAAAAAAAAAATTAGTTTAGAAAAAAAGAATGGTCAGAAAAAGTTTATTCATGCCTTGCGGTCTGAAAAAGGAATTTTGTTGACAAATCCCTCAGATATTAGGAAAAGAGCTGTACCTTTTTATAAAGATTTGTACAAAAGTGAAATTTCCGAAGAACAAGATGGTAATTTGGATTTTTTTGAAAATTTACCGCAGATAACTAAAAATGCAAATGAGGAAATTAGTAAAAATTTGAGTTTAGTGGAGCTTGAAAATGCCCTTAAAAAATGGAAAATGGAAAAGCACCAGGTATTGATGGCATTA
The DNA here is from genome assembly GCA_023634145.1 of Thymallus thymallus. Lineage (NCBI taxonomy): Eukaryota > Metazoa > Chordata > Actinopteri > Salmoniformes > Salmonidae > Thymallus > Thymallus thymallus. The sequence continues at coordinate 37,656,935 of CM042414.1, read as the reverse complement.
CAACTGAATTTTATAAATCTTTTTGGGTAGAAATGGGTCCAGAATTAGTAACAGTTTTTAATGAGAGTCTGGTACATGGACAACTGCCGCGTAGCTGCCGGAGAGCAATTATTACTTTATTGCCAAAAAAAGGAGACTTAAATGACATTATAAATTGGAGACCAGTAAGTTTATTATGTAATGACTATAAAATATTGTCTAAAGCTTTAGCAATTAGATTGGGTGTGAAGTTATTGAATCCATTGTTCATCCAGATCAGTCATATTGCGTAGCAGGAAGAAGAATTATGGATAATGTTTCTTTTATTAGAGACATTTTGGACTGTGGAAAAACTTTTGGCGTAGATTTTGGTATGATATCAATTGATCAAGAGAAGGCTTTCGACAGAGTCGAGCATATTTATTTATGGAGTGTTTTAAAAGCCTTTGGTTTTAGTTCAGATTTTATTGCAATGATTAAAATGATGTATTGTGGCGTTGAGAGTATATTAAAGATTAATGGTGACTTATGCTCTCCGTTTAGTGTGTACAGGGGTGTCAGACAAGGCTGTGCGCTGTCAGGCATGTTATACACCTTAGCCATAGAACCATTGTTAAATAAATTAAGAACTTATGTATGTGGTCTGTGTTTACCAAATTGTGCTAATGTTTTTAAGTTATCAGCGTACGCTGATGACGTCATTGTCATAATCAGTGAACCAAATGATGTCAATGTGATGTTGAAGATTTTAGATGATTTTAAAACTCTTTCTTCCGCAAAGGTTAACTGGAAAAAAAGCGAAGCCATATTAGTTGGAAAATGGCCAAAAGGTGAACCAAGAGTTCCTGATGGTTTAAAATGGACAAGAGATGGTTTTAAATATCTAGGAGTTTTTTTAGGAAATGAAAATGTTATAAAAAATAATTTTGAAGGCACTGTTGAAAAGGTCAAAGGGCGACTGGATAAGTGGAGGTTTTTACTCCCTAAAATTTCTTATAAAGGAAGAATTTTGATTATAAACAATCTGGTTGCCTCTGCACTTTTGCACCGCCTAGCCTGCATAGATCCCCCGGTGGATGTACTGGGGAAAATCCAGTCAATGTTAATAGATTTCTTCTGGGACAGAATGCACTGGGTATCAAAAAGTTTTGTATTTACCAAAAGACGAAGGAGATTTTGGTTTGATACACTTGCAGAGCAGAACGGCTGCATTTCGTTTGCAGTATGTACAAAGGCTTTTAAAGTGCTCTTCGGAGTCAAGTTGGATGGGAGCTGCCTGTGCAATTCTTCGGAATATTGAAGGCCTAGGATTGGACAAAACTTTATTCTGGATGGACTCTCAAAGATTAAGACTATCTATCTAATTCTCCAGTTTTTTATCGTAATTTATTCAAAGTCTGGTCCCTATTTAAGAAAAATAGGGAAAGCAATGTCACTTCTCTGTTTTGGCTACTGCAGGAACCTTTGGTCGGTGGCTCACGTTTGGACTTATCACGTGAGTTTTCTTTTGCCATACCAGAAAAGACTTTGTGCAACGCCAAGTTAACGGTGATTGATCATTTACTTCAAATAGCAGGACCTGCTTTTAAGAATGCGACTGCAATTGCTGAGCATTTAGGACTCAAATCATGCCGTATAGTAGCAAAAGCACTTGTAAAATTGAGATCGGCTCTCACTGAAGAAGAGACAGAACTGTTGGATAAATACTCAAAGGGGTCAATAAATCCTGATTGTAAAGACCCCTTTCCGAGTTTGGGTGTCTCTCCCATTTTGGGAGAATACAACAGTATGTTTTTAGAGTGTAAAGAAGTAATGATTGTGGGTTCAAATGTTGCACTTGGAAAAGAATTGTACAAGGTTTGTGTAAAAGCATTTAATAAGAAATTTTTAGACAACAAGTGTGATACACCATGGCGAAATACACTTAATCTTGCTGTTGATGAAAAACCAGAATGGAGAGCCTTGTATAAGTCACCATTAGTCAAAAAAACTGGGGATTTACAGTGGAGAGTGTTACATGGTGCCATTGCAGTAAACGCTTTTGTGTCATTGATAAATTCTGAAGTGACTGAAGGTTGCCCTTTTTGTTTGGAAAAGGAGACAATTTTTCATGCATTTATGCACTGTGTGAGGTTGAAATCTCTATTTGATACCTTGGAAACACTTTTTGATTCTTTTGATGTGGTTTTCTCAATGAAAGTGTTTATTTGTGGGGTTAAATATGTGAAAAAGCTTCGCCATATGTGTCAATTGTTAAATTTCTTGTTAGGTCAGGCAAAAATGGCGATTTATACCACAAGAAAAGAAAAAATTGAGCAAAATGTTTGCAACAGTTTGACAGCAATTTTTGAAAAATTAGTAAAATCTAGAATTTTTATTGATTATCATTATTATAGATTAATGCATGATCTTTTATCATTTGAGGTAATATGGTGTTTAAATAAGGTCCTTTGTGAGATTGTTGAAGAAGAGTCGCTGTTCTCTTTTTTTTAAGATTTCTTATTGGTCATAATTTAATGGTGTTGTCTGTTATTGTTATTTTTAAAAAATTGTAATTAATGGGTTTTGAAAATCAAAATCTCTCTGTCTCTCTGTCTCTCTCTCTCTCTCTCTCTCTCTCTGTCTCTCTCTCTCTCTCTCTCTCTCTCTCTGTCTCTGTCTCAGTCTCTGTCTCAGTCTCTGTCTCTCTCTGTCTCTCTCTGTCTCTCTCTGTCTCTCTCTGTCTCTCTCTGTCTGTCTCTGTCTCTCTCTGTCTGTCTCTGTCTCTCTCTGTCTGTCTCTGTCTGTCTCTGTCAGTCTCTGTCTCAGTCTCTGTCTGTCTCTCTCTCTCTGTCTCTGTCTGTCTCTCTCTCTCTCTCTGTCTCTCTCTCTCACACACACACCAAGGCCTGTTCCAGATTGTTGTGATTTATTCATGTGTTTTAATTTGATTTCAGTGAGAAGTGTTCAGATTGCAGGCATCTTGAGCATTCCTCGGGCTGCAAAACAAACCCATCCTGTCTCCCATGTTCCCCCTTCTCATCTCACTAACCAGTATCTCTGTTCCTACCGCCTGCTGGGACTGCTCCCTCAGTAGTCACACAGTTCCTCCATGGCTGTCCTTGATCTTGACATGGATGTGCTGCTAAACAGAGCCTGTTAAAGAATGTCTGGGATTCTGCTAAATGAATAAAATGTAAATGTATGAACCTCATTTTGAGTGTGGTTGATAGAAAGGTTGAGGGAGGGAGCGAGAGAGGTTTTCAAGAAGAAAAAAGCCATTGTCTATGTTTCCCTTAGTTTCTGATGTGTTCTATAGGTTATTGTACATCATACACATGCACCTGTTTCCCCACTTAAATAAGATAAGAAAATGCGTGGTTAAAGGAATCTTTTAAATTGCATACAGAGAATATGGTGTTTCAGGAATTGAAGCTTCCCAGTATGTTATGTAACACTCTCACCAATGGCTCGGGTGAATAAGCATTGGAATTATGGGAATCTCTTGACCTTTAACTTGCATGATAATGACTCGATAGGGGAAAATGAAAGAGGGATATTACTAATAGATATTTGACATAAACAGTTGCATTCATGAGTTTTATTGACAAATGTCAATAAATAAAAACAATTCCACCAAGCAAAAGCCTGATAAAAATGTATCATTTATAAGAATGTTGTAAGTACAGAAATGGTTTACTCAGTGGGAAATGAATATCCAACTAGTCAGTGACAACTGTGTGAAGGATGGAGGTTGTGACAGCAGGGTCGTTTCCCCCAAAAATTGTGGCTTTTTGACCAGCCATTCTTTTACAAATATAAGTATTTTTTATTTATTTATTTGTTTGCAGATAAATAGTTAAAAGCCCTTAACAATGTAAATCAACATACATGACAGCTTAATGTATTTTTACTCAGGATAACATTTTTTGGTTCCAGGTAGAACTCTTTTGGGTTACATGAATAACCCGGTTCTACATGGAACCCAAAAGGGTTCTACCTGGAACCAAAAGTTTACACGTGTGTTCGATAGATGGGTCATAATAGCTTTGTAGCTCAAACCATTGGGACTCTACAGACATTCTTGTGAGAAGAACCGGATCTGGGATCCGCCCTTGTCTCACAAACACGGCTTTAGCTCAGGATAATGGTTGGTATAAGCAGATGCAGAAGAAAAATACAAATTAAAATGGTACAACCCAGAAGTTTGTAGCTCAAACACAAATAATTCCAAAATGTGCCGGCGTCACGATGGGACCTCCTCATTGCCACTGACTCTCGCCACTTCAATATTCTCATCCACCTCGACCTCTCTGCTGCATTTGACAGAAGGTTCTGTACTTGGACCCCTGCTGTTCATCATCTACATGCTTCCCCTGGCCAGATCATCCGTCGCCATGGTCTCAACTTCCACTACTTTGCGGAATACACCCAGATTTGCATCCACACCAAACCCACTTCTCACCTCCCTCCCCCGTCTATGACCAACTGTCTCCAGGACATAAAAAACTGGGTGACATCTAAACTCCTCAAACTAAACAGTGACAAAACAGAGGTCATGTTGGTGGTTCCCAAGGCTCTGCTAACAAAAGTGCGTGACCTTATGAGGTCTATTGATGGCGGCTCCATCTGCCCATCATCCGAGGTCAGAAACCTGGACCCCACTCTCTCCTTCGAGTCCCACATCAAATCCATCACCAGATCTGCCGCCTTCCATCTCTGTAACATCTCCTGACTCTGACCATCCCTCAAGGACCCACAGTGGAGAACCCCCCACACCATAAGATATGAGTTCCCCTAAATATTCCCCTAACCATGCTCCTATTTGTTTAAAATGCAATTTTGTACTGATACAGTGGTTAATATTACAAATAAAATCTTACTCCAAATGAAACCCCCACCTCTGTCAAATCAAATCAAATCAAATTGTATTGGTCACATACACGTGTTTAGCAGATGTTATTGTGAGTGTAGAGAAATGCTTGACACTGCAGTAATATCTAACAAGTAATATCTAAGTAAGGAATGGATTAAGAATATATACATACAATATATGTCAGAGCGGCATTGGACTAAGATACAGTGGCGTAGTATAGAATACAGTATATACATATGTGATGGGTGATGCAATATGTAAACACAAATAAAGTGACTAAGATACCGTAGAATAGTATAGAGTACAGTTTATACATATGAGATGAGTAATGCAAGATACGGAAACATTATTTAAAGTGGCTAGTGTTTGCCCTCGGTAATGCGTTGGAGCGCTTTGCAGTTGTGGGCGGTGCATTTGCCATACGAGGCGGTGATACAGACCGACAGGATGCTCTCAATAGTTTCATCTGTAAGGGTTTTAGCCTCCTGAGGTTCTTCACCACACTGTCTGTGTGGGTGGACCATTTCAGTTTGTCAGTGATGTGTACGCCAAGGAACTTGAAGCTATCCACCTTCTCCACTGTGGTCCCATCGATGTGGATCGGGGGGTGCTCCCTCTGCTGTTTCCTGAAGTCCACGATCATCTCCTTAGTTTTGTTGACATTGAGTGAGAGGTTATTTTCCTGGCACCACACTCCCAGAGCCCTCACCTCCTCCCAGTTGTTCAGGTTTAAACCAGTGACAGTTGGTTCAGGTTCTTTCAAAACATCATGACTGGAATTGTTTATGCCACATTAAAAGGTAATACATGTTTACAGATGAAATATAAGTATTTCCATTGCTTAGCATTGTTCACACTATTATTAACAAAGAGGAAGTCCAGTGAAAAAAAAAGAGACCCCTGAATGTCACAGTATAATTCGCATTGTGGAGAGAGCTGACACCTGGTCTCCCTCACCTTGCCAGAGACCCAGCGAGCCCTGCCTAGCGAGGCCCAGGGAAACCCAGACAGAGGGCTCAGATGTCTGGATGAACCAGGAGCCTCTATACCGCCCTCCTCCTGCTGAGTCCACAACCACACACTGACCACGGAGAGTTCAGGACAGGCTTTGATTCCCCTAAACCTCCCGCTGGGATCCCCCCCCCTCATTTCCAGCCTGCAACTCAGGCCTGGAGAGCCAGCTAATGAGCGTTTATACACTCAGCACAGAGCAAGGACCAGGCAGGATACACGTGGCAAACCAAACAACATGGGGCGGACTAGATCAGAGGGTGTGAATCGTCACAGTAGTGCAGGTTATCTAATGATGTTGTGTTGACATGATACAAGACCAGGGCAAAGGTAGGTGTGTCTACTCTGGATTATATGGGTGTAACCTGGATGAGGCATCATAATAGTGCATAAAATACAGAGAAACACAGTATGCTGCAATGCAGTAATTTTTCAGTGTAACTACAGTTACAGTGCAGTATAACTGCAGTTTTTCTGCAATTACTGTGTCCAAAATACCACAGTCGACTGCAGTTAATGCGCTTTTACTGCGTGGGCCTTCATTCGGGAAAAGACATTCAGGAAAAATGCACAATTATGTTTACATAAAATTCTAGCCTACATCTGCCAAGAAATGTGTTTTGATCATCTTCTTGAAATAAAAATGTCTTCAGATGAGCATGTGTTCTGATGCCAGAGTGAGCTGATAAGATCTGGCACTCTTATCAACAAAAATGTATACAGGACTTTGTTTGTCGACACGAGAACCACAAACAGTCAGACCGCCAAAGCTGAAAGCTTGTTAGGGGTGTGAAAGCTTGGCTGAGTTAGCCGATTCATGCTCTGGTTGTCGTCCACCTCTGGGGCTAGCTACGTAGCTAGCATTCAGGCATGTCCAGACATGGCCTCCTCAGCTGGGCTACTGGGCATCGAGCCCCCTCCATGAAGTGGAGCAATGGAACATACTTCTAATGTCCTCAGTACACTGAACCCCAGATGTGACTAGTTCTACGACTAGTTCTATGTCATAGTAGGTACGTTAATTCAATACCCATTGTAACATTGGTACCCATTGTATATGTTGTACCCATATCCAATAAAATAAAAATAAAAACTAAGGCATTAACTATAACACAACGTGATTTGCTCCTCTGTGTTTCCAACATTTCTGCATGACGCCAAGTCAAAGAAAGGTATGTCTCCTGATGGTTATCATGAAGAATCCAGAAGTGCTAGCTAGCTTGATGGAAAGTGCATTAGGAAAGTATTCAGACCCCTTGACTTTTTCCACATTTTGTTCTGTTAGCCTCATTCTAAAAGTGATTAAATAAATACAAATCCTCATCAACCTACACACTATCCCATAATTACAAAGCGAAAACAGGTTTTAAGAAATGTTTGAAAATACATTAAAAAATAAAACACAGAAATACCATATTTACATAAGTATTCAGACCCTTTGCTATGAGACTCAAAATTGAGCTCAGGTGCATCCTGTTTCCATTGATCGTCCTTAAGATGTTTCTACAACTAGATTGGAGTCCACTTGTGGTAAATTCAACTCAACTGATTGGACATGTTTTGGAAAGGAACACACACGTCTATGTAAGGTCGCACAGTTGACAGTTAATGTCAGAGCAAAAACCAAGCCATGAGATCAAATTAACTTTCCGTAGAGCTATGAGACAGGATTATGTCGAGGCACAGATCTGGGGAAGGGTAGCAAAACATTTCTGCAGCATTGAAGGTCCCTAAGAACACAGTGGCCTCCATCATTCTTAAATGGAAGAAGTTTGGAACAACCAAGACTCTTCTTAGAGCTGGCCGCCCGGCCAAACTGAGCAATCGGGGGAGAAGGGCCTTGGTCAGGGAGGTGACCAAGAACCCGATGCTCACTCTGATAGAGCTCCAGAGTTCCTCTGTGTAGGTGGGAGATGCTTCCAGAAGGACAACCATCTCTGCAGCACTCTACCAATCAGGCCTTTATGGTAGAGTGGCCAGACGGAAGCCACTCCTCAGTAAAAGGCACATGACAGCCCACTTGGAGTTTGCCAAAAGGCACCTAATGGACTCTCAGACCATGAGAAACAAGATTCTCTGGTCTGTTGAAACCAAGATTAACTCTTTGGCCTGAATGCCAAGCGTCACGTCTGGAGGAAACCTGGCACAATCCCTACGGTGAAGCGTGGTGCTGGCAGCATCATGCTGTGGGGATGTTTTTCAGCGGCAGGGACTGGTAGACTAGTCAGGATCAAAGGAAAGATGAACAGAGCAAAGTACAGAGAGACTGTTCCAGAACGACAGACTGGGGCGAAGGTTCACCTTCCAACAGGACAACGACCCTATGCACACAGCCAAGACAATGCAGCAGTGGCTTAATGGAAAAGTCTCTGAATGTCCTTGAGTGGCCCAGCCAGAGCCCGGACTTGAACCCGATCGAACATCTCTGGAGGGACCAGAAGATAGCTGTGCAGCACCGCTCCCCATCCAACCTGATAGAACTTGAGAGGATCTGCAGAGAAGAATTGGAGTAACTCCCCAAATACAGGTGTGCCAAGCTTGTAACGTCATACCCAAGTAGACTCGAGGCTGTAATTGCTGCCAAAGTAGCTTCAACCATGTACTGAATAAAGGGTCTGAATACTTATGTAAATGTGATATTTCAGTTTATTTGTAATACTATATATTTGCAAACATTTCAAAAACCTGTTTTTGCTTTGTCATTATGGGGTTTTGTGTGTAGATGGGGGGGGATATTTAATACATTTTAGAATAAGGCTGTAACATAACAAAATGTGGAAAAAGTCAAGGGGTCTGAATACTTTCCGAATGCACTGTATCCTAGAGCTTTGGATGCGCTAGCTCCCGTCTGGGGCACAGTCGCTAATCGGGAGCACGCAGAAAGCAACTTAGAGGTCAAATATCAATGTGCTCTGCTGGTTTTTCCATTTTCTGATTAGGCAGATAGATGTCATATAGCAGAGACAGGGAGAGGCGGGGGCACAGGTAGATAAGGCTCTCCTCACAAACAAACACACATCCTTGACTTAAAAATGGCATCGCAATTAGACATGGTAGTTTAAAGAAGTGCCAAAATAAAAAGGAAGTTGAGGCCGAGCTATAAAGCTGATCCGTAAGAGCTCCAGGAGAATAAAGTCTTATTTTGCTCATTGTGGCCTTTTTTTATATATTTTTTAAGGAAACTTAAATCAGCTTAGAGATTTCAGAGAAACATTGCCGGTTTAGAGCAAGAAAAAATATAAGTTAAAGTCATTGCTGTGGCTCAAAAGGACATCAGAGATTTAGGTCAGAGGAGAGGAAAAATGATTTCGTACACACCACAAAATGAGATCAATTAATTAGCAGTTATAACACCATTTATCCATCTGATCTATTGGATTTCATATATAACCTCCGACCTACATGCCTGTTGGGTTAGAGAACCAGTCTAACTCAGCAGTAGAGGTAGCACTGCATAACAATGATCCTTCCTTTACTTTATGGCCTTGTATTTGAGGAACTTTACTTGCTTAACATTCTTCATACTGCTATTCAGATAATGCTAATAACTAAGCGCATATTTCTCTACCTGTGTGAATGTATTCCACCTGATTCATTGATGTATGATCTTCACTGGTGAAGCATACGTGTCACACATCCTAGAAATTGTCATGGGCCAATGCTTGTGATCCATAAATTTTACAGAAATTACATTGTATGACAAATTCCTGTAGTGTGAGGTTTTTGTAGTGCATGTGTGCAACAGTAATTATAAAATATTTCTAGCATCAGTAGCACCTAACCTGACAGCTAACACAGTGGTTGTCAATGAGATTCACAACAAAAAAAAGAATTTAGCAAAACCACTGAGTGTTTGCTACCATTGCTGTTCCACGAGTCTTTGAGCAACAAAACCACACAACAAATCCCCATTGCTGTTCCATGTGTCTTTGAGCAACAAAACCACACAACAAATCCCCATTGCTGTTCCATGTGTCTTTGAGCAACAAAACCACGCAACAAATCCCCTTTGTTTCCCAAGTTTCGGTGTATTTTATAAAAGCAGGGTAGAAAAACAAGCCTGGTGATTTAGTATTCCCTGAGGTAATTTTTTTTCTGGACTTGCAACCATGTGGAAATGAAAAACAATCAGTAGAGCTCTTAACAGAATGAACAGATCCTGTAATTATTTGAACACGGCAGTGTCATGCCTACTCCCGCTCTCCCTCTCCCTCTGGTGCTCATCGTCGCCGGTCTACTAACCACCGGTCCTGGCAACCCATCATTGCGCACACCTGGCAACCCTCATTATGCACACCAGCGACTCATCAGGCACACCTGAACTCTTTCACCTTCCTGATTACTCACCATATATATAGCACTCTGTTGTTATTTCTCATCAGGCGTTATTGACTCTGTTTCCATGTCCTGAAGCGACCCCTGTTTTTGCATTGTTTATTGTTCGGGTTCTATTAAACTCTCCAACTGCACCTACTTCCTGACTCCTAGCATCTACGTTACAGACAGCTTCAGCACACCAGGGTGGTGGACTTCTTTGTACAAAAAATGGCCAATGTTGGTCCGCTAATACAGGACTAGTAAAGGCCCACTACTTTTATGAAAACATACTTTTCCCCGAAAATATGTAAAAATGCCAGCCTCTGGTAATAAAGGACTAGTAAAGCCCAGTGCACTACTTTTGTGAAGAATTTTTTTTTATAATTATACAATTGTATTTATTAATAAAGAATATTGTTTTTCAGGTGGTGTTGCAGCACCCCTACTTCCTGTGACTAAGGCAGTGGGTAGTAATGGGATTGTATGTTGCTTGGGTGCACTGTCCTGTCTATGAGGAACAATGGTAGGACACTTTTACCATCTCCTATTCTTCCTTCAGCACAAGCTAGCTGTAATCTCACATAATGCATCCATGAATCCTTATCATCAGTAAATTTGGACCAATTGGCTCTTTACACTACTTCTCACCTCTTTCACTACTTACTGATGACTTAAGTATATCCTGCCGTTTCTTTGGACTTTAGAATTCTCAGAATAACCAACCCCTAGCACCTCATAAAATTATTCTCAGAACGTGCCTTAGAGAGAGATGAAGACAGGGGGTTGGTTTCTGCAGCCCGGTGGAATTCTAATTAGCATGAAACAAATCCCCATCAAAATCAGTCTGTTTAAACCAGAGATATCTGTTTATTGCATTGGATGCATCTCAATCCACCACATCTGCGGTGAAAGGTGTCAAAGTTAAAGCTGTGTTTGTCAGACCATGAGACATCCCAAAAATCGGTCTTCTAACCCTAAACATCTGTAGCACCCAAACAGGCCTCTATGGAAAGGTGAGTCTATCACAAACATGTTGATTGCTTTTGTCAAGGATGAACACAAGCCTCACAAGACTCGTCTATATGTACCCCGGTACAATAGATGTACAATGCATTCAGAAAATATTCAGACCCTTTGACCTTTTCCATCTTTTGTTACAGCCTTATTCTAAAATGGATTTTTTTTTTTATCCCCTCAATCTACACAATACCCCATAATGACAAAGCAACAGCAAGTTTTTAGAATAAAAATGAAATATTACATTAAAGTAAGTATTCAGACCCTTTACTAAGTACTTTGTTGATGCACCTTTCGCAGCGATTACAGTCTCAAGTCTTCTTGGGTATGACACTACAAGTTTGGCATATCTGTATTTGGGGAGTTTCTCCCATTCTTCTCTGAAGATCCTCTCAAGCTCTGTCTTCAAGGTTGGATGGGGAGCGTTGCTGCACAGCTATGTTCAGGTCTCTCCAGAAATGTTCGACCCAGCTCTGGCTGGGCAACTCAAGGACATTCAAAGACTTGTCCCGAAGCCACTCCTGTAGTGTCTTGGCTGTGTGCTTAGGGTCGTTGTCCTGTTGGAAGGTGAACCTTCGCCCCAGTATGAAGTACTGAGCGCTCTGGAGCAGGTTTTCATCAAGGATCATCTTTCCCTTGATCCTGACTAGTCTCCCAGTCCCTGCCGCTGAAAAACATCCCCACAGCATGATGCTGCCACCACCATGCTTCACCGTAGGGATTGTGCCATGTAGGGATTGTGCCTTTCAGGCCACAGAGTTCAATCTTGGTTTCATCAGACCAGAGAATCTTGTTGCTCATGGTCTGAGAGTCTGTTAGGTGCCTTTTGGCAAACTCAAAGCAGGCTGTCATGTGCCTTTTACTGAGGAATGGCTTCCGTCTGGCCACTCTACCATAAAGGCCTGATTGGTGGAGGGCTGTAGAGATGGTTGTCCTTCTGGAAGGTTCTCCCATCTTCACAGAGGAAATCTGATTGCTCAGTTCGGCCGGGTGGCCAGCTCTAGGAAGAGTCTTGGTGGTTCAGGTGAGACCTGAAAATAGCTGTGCAGCGACTCTTCCCATCCAACCTGACAGAAATTGAGAGGATCTGCAGGGGATAATGGGAGAAACTCCCCAAATACAGGTGTTCCAAGCTTGTAGCGTCATACCCAAGAGGGGCACCAACAAAGCACTGAGTAAAGCACCTTCAATATATTTTTTTTAATTATTTTTGTCAACATTTCTAAAAACCTGTTTTTGCTTCGTCATTATGGGGTATTGTGTGTAGATCTGTTGACTCCCTCTCCAACCCCTCCCTCTCAAGGCCATACCCCTCCCTCTCCAACCCTTCCCTCTCAAGGCCATACCCCTCCCTCTCTATGCCATACCCCTCACTCTCTATGCCATACCCCTCCCTCTCTATGCCATACCCCTCCCTCTCCATGCCATAATCCTCCCTCTCAAGGTCATACCACTCCCTCTCCATGCCATAACCCTCCCTCTGAAGGTCATACCACTCCCTCTCCAACCCCTCCTTCAAACAGACACAGCAGTGTGGGTACATGTAGAACTGCCTTGAAGAAATGAGAAAGAAAACAAATGATGAAAGAATGACACCACGTGTCACGTAAGGGTGACCAAGAAAAAGTGGAGGGGTCTACTTAAAAATAACTTCAAAATGATGTATGCGGTAAACAAGTGCCTAAGATGATGTAAAACCCCCCTGTACAGGTTATATTTGGGAGTGTGAGGTACAGTAGCCTGTGTGATACCTATTGTTAGTATCGTCAAATAAAACTATTTTCTTAATAGAGAAGCTATAGAGCTAGATACCCAAACAAAAGCACTCATCGGGAACAAAGCCTGTCTTCAGCTGTCTGTTTTCTCGATCTCACTCTGTCTGTTTCATCTGCCATTCTCCTGTAGTTTTATCATTCCTGATGTCACTCGAGCCTCAAGGCTTGCATCCGAACAGAGGGAAAAGTTGGAGAAGAGAAGTTGGAGAAGTGCTACTACATTATGGTATTGTTTTCATGTTTCACAGGTATGCAACAGAGAGCCAGTAACACCACACCAAACCCATGTACATAGGATAATTAAAATGTATACCTGACAGCTGAAGGAATGAAAAATAACAGTAGAGAAAGTGTTACCTAGAGATGTAGGATCTTAATTTCGTCACTCTTTTGTTGCAGAAAATGCTAATTTGTAGTGTGTTCAAGGTTGTAAAAGGCTTCTAAAGTATGTAATTTCTACTTCAAATGTCAGATTTGAATTGCCCAATTTTTGTTTTTTATCAACCCCTACAAAAAAAGGCCATTAATTATAATCCACATAATAATTCAAATTTCCTGCTGTTGCAGGATTATTTTCCTGCTGTAGCAAACTGGCTCAAATTAAGATTCTACATCTGTCAGAGATGATCACAGAGCAGGTGTTTGACTAATTACAGGGCTGTTATAAATGCTCCCATCTGGAGACATTATGAAGGCTTAATTTCCCTTCAACACAGCGCCTACATACACCTGCTATTGTGGTGTCACTGCACATCTTCAAACGATGCCATCCCACTGGCCTGTTAGGGGGCTCCCACAGGGTCATGCTGGTCTATTGATTTACATGATGACATGGTTAGGCTGCCTTCCCCAGTTTGCCATGGCGGTGTGTAACAGGCTATTTATGCTTGATCCAAAAATGTGGACTAAATTGAGCTCTGTACCACATCGCCGTGTGCCTCTCAAATTGTGAGAGGTGCATAGCTCCGTATAGCTCCGCATTGACATAATTGGTTGACGGTAGGTGAGGGCGGGAGGTCCTATATAAACACAAACTCACTTCCTTGACAACTTCCTTCACAATTTAATTGACAGGAGGGTGAGGTGAGGAGCTGCAGGACAGACAAAACACGCACAGTCAGCGTAAGGATTGAATATTTGTCTGGTATTTCACAAGTTCCAACCTTAGAATAAATCACTTTTCTCTTGGGTAACCCGTATTTCCTGCAAAAAACAGAAATGTAATTCAAAAGCATGTGAAGCATAAATTAGGCCTACACTGTAATACTTTTCCCTTTAAATGTACAGCATTATACTGGCACCACAGTGGCCATGTCAGGATTAGTGTTCGGAGATGCCTCTGGGCATCTCCATGTGACTGGCAGGTTTAGTGTTTGGAGATGCCTCTTGGCATCTCTATGTTGAGTTGGGAGCGATCCCCAATGTTGTGGTTGCGCCCGTGTTTCATGTTTGTTGTTTTTGTTTAATTAAAAGCATGTTGAACTGCTACCACTCTGCGTCTTGGGTCCTGTCTACCACTAGCAACCCCCCTACAGGCATGGGAACAGGAGTCAATATGGACAATCCTGGCCTACAGAACAATGATTTATGTCGCTCCGATAAGAGCCAAGTGAACCGAATCACACAGGCTTGTGACAGCTAAGGAGGGCACTCTGTCCCGATGTTTTTGACATTGATGCTCTCCCCATTGAGTAAAATATATCACGGTGACATCTAAATGGCTACCAATATTAGTTGTTATTGTGTAGGCTGCTATCCTACTTGAAATACTGTATAATCCTGGGAGGGGAAAATTTGCTACGTTAGTAGTTTTCACTATAGCTGACCAGTGTCACTGCACCTTAGGTCAGCAGGGACCTCTATACAATATGGTACACTGGTCATTCGCATCAGCTTTAGCGGCTCGCGAGTACGGGCCACAACGCGGTTTATGTGTAAAATGCGGCCCGTCAATCCACAAAAATAGGGGTAATCTTTTGAACTGTTAGAAAAAAATCTATTTTCTCTCTAACAATTGTCACGGATCCCCCGGTACTGCTGCTCCATCCGTGCACCAGCTCCAGAGGTCTACGTCACCGGTTTTCTATGTGTCACTGAACTGTCTCATCACGCACACCTGGTTCCCATTCCCCCTGATTAGATTGTTATGAGTGTGTCCATTGGGTGGTCAATTATTGTTACTATGTCCATTGCTCGTGTGAGTACCTGTGCTTTGTTATTTTGGCTTTCCCTGCCGCGTGTATTGTGCATATATGATTACGGGTGTTTTCGGGTCTCGCCCCCTGTGTATTTATTTGAGGTACTCCTCACCTTTTTGTATACATGCTTAATTCGGGTAATAATAAAAAAAACTATTACGCATTCCTGCGCCTGTCTCCCAATCCTCAATACCAACGTGACAGTAATGGTGGAAGGTCACAAATCTGCGCTCAGTGTATTCTCTATGGCACTCAAAGGCTTCGATACAGCCAAATCTGCTATCTAGATAGGTTAGCTAAGGAAACATGCATTATTTCAACGTTGGCTAGCAATAGACACTTATAAACAAGTCAAGGTACCTACCCAGCAGCTGCTGAAAAGAAGATATTTACTGAAATAGTCTGAGCTTCATGTGTCTCACCTGACAGCATGAGGTTGGCGCCTGAAACTGGTCATTTTAATCTACAGTGGGCATAAGCTTTTACTGTCAAGAAATATAGTATGTTGGAGTAAAATTTACAGGAGGCTACAAGTATTTTTCTGCATTTTACCCCTAATGCAGTGCAATCTCCTCTTTCTCTACTTTCTGTCTATTGTTGCTTCATTCCTTCCTCGTTTTCAACAGTAAAATTAAGTATGTTTCATTGTCCTTATCTTCATATTTCTAATGACTTGCTTGCAAAATATAGGACTAGAATTAGATGCAGACGGCTTTCACATCTGGTCACGAAGATTGAATGGTTATGGGTCTGAATAAATAACTGCTATAGCCTACCGCCATCGCGTGGTCGATCTTCTTTCAAACTACTTGTGAATTGTATTTGCTACTACAGTGCATATGTATGTGTGTATACAGTTGAAGTCGGAAGTTTACATACACCTTTGCCAAATACATTTGAACTCAGTTTTCGACAATTCCTGACATTAAATCCTTGTAACAAATCCCTGTCTTAGGTCAGTTAGGATCACCACTTTATTTTAAGAATGTGAAATGTCAGTATAATAGTAGAGAGAATGATTTGTTTGAGCTTTTATCTATTTCATCACATTCCCAGTGGGTCAGAAGTTTACATGCACTCAATTAGTATTTGGTAGCATTGCCTTTAAATTGTTTAACTTGGGTCACACATTTCAGGTAGCCTTCCACAAGCTTCCCACAATAAGTTGGGTGAATGTTGGCCCATTCCTCCTGACAGAACTGGTGTAACTGAGTCAGGTTTGTAGGCCTCCTTGCTCGCACACGCTTTTTCAGTTCTGCCAACAAATTTTCTATAGGATTAAGGTCAGGGCTTTGTGATGGCCACTCCAATACCTTGAGTTTGTTGTCCTTAAGCCATTTTGCCACAACTTTGGAAGTATGCTTGGGGTCATTGTCCATTTGGAAGACCCATTTGCGACCAAGCTTTAACTTCCTGACTAATGTATTGAGATGTTACTTCAATATATACATATAATTTTCCTTCCTCATGATGCCATCTATTTTGTGAAGTGCAACAGTCCCTCCTGCAGCAAAGCACCCCCAAAACATGATGCTGCCACCCCCATGCTTCACGGTTGGGATGGTGTTCTTCGGCTTGCAACCCTCCCCTTTTTTCCTCCAAACATAACGATGGTCATTATGGCCAAACAGTTCTATTTTTGTTTCATCAGACCAGAGGACATTTCCCAACAAGTAAGAACTTTGTCCCCATGTGCAGTTGCAAACCGTAGTCTGGCTTTTTTATGGCGTTTTGGAGCAGTGGCTTCTTCCTTGCTGAGCGGCCTTTCAGGTTATGTCGATATAGGACTCATTTTACTGTGGATATAAATACTTTTGTACCTGTTTCCTCCAGCATCTTCACAAGGTCCTTTGCTGTTGTTCTGGGATTGATTTGCACTTTTCGCACCAAAGTACGTTAATCTCTAGGAACGTGCCTCCTGCCTCAGCGGTATGACGGCTGCTTGATCCCATGGTGTTTATACTTGCGTACTATTGTTTGTACAGATGAACGTGGTACATTCAGACATTTGGAAATTGCTCCCAAGGATGAGCCAGACTTGTGGAGGTCTACCATTTTTTTTCTGAGGTTTTCTGCTGATTTCTTTTGATTTTCCCATGATGTCGAACAAAGAGGCACTGAGTTTGAAGGTAGGCCTTGAAATACATCCACAGGTACACCTCCAATTGACTCCGATGATGTCAATTAGCTTATCAGAAGCTTCTAAAGCCATGACATAATTTTCTGGAATTTTCCAAGCTGTTTAAAGGCACAGTCAACTTAGTGTATATACATTTCTGACCCACTGGAATTGTGATTTAGTGAGTTAAGTGAAATAATCTGGCTGTAAACAATTGTTGTCCTAACCGACATGCCAAAACTATAGTTTGTTAACATGAAATCTGTGGAGTGGTTGAAAAATGAGTTTTAATTACTTGAATCTAAGTGTATGTAAACTTCTGACTTCAACTGTGTGTGTGTGTGTGTGTGTGTGTGTGTGTGTGTGTGTGTGTGTGTGTGTGTATATATATATATACAGTGGGGAGAACAAGTATTTGATACACTGCCGATTTTGCAGGTTTTCCTACTTACAAAGCATGTAGAGGTCTGTAATTTTTATCATAGGTACTCTTCAACTGTGAGAGACGGAATCTAAAATTCAGAAAATCACATTGTATGATTTGTAAATAATTAATTTGCATTTTATTGCATGACATAAGTATTTGATCACCTACCAACCAGTAAGTATTCCGGCTCTCACAGACCTGTTAGTTTTTCTTTAAGAAGCCCTCCTGTTCTCCACTCATTACCTGTATTAACTGCACCTGTTTGAACTCGTTACCTGTATAAAAGACAAATGTCCATACACTCAATCAAACAGACTCCAACCTCTCCACAATGGCCAAGACCAGAGAGCGGTGTAAGGACATCAGGGATAAAATTGTAGACCTGCACAAGGCTGGGATGGGCTACAGGACAATAGGCAAGCAGCTTGGTGAGAAGGCAACAACTGTTGGCGCAATTATTAGAAAATGGAAGAAGTTCAAGATGACGGTCAATCTCCCTCGGTCTGGGGCACCATGCAAGATCTCACCTCGTGGGGCATCAATGATCATGAGGAAGGTGAGGGATCAGCCCAGAACTACACGGCAGGAACTGGTCAATGACCTGAAGAGAGCTGGGACCACAGTCTCAAAGAAAACCATTAGTAACACACTACGCCGTCATGGATTAAAATCCTGCAGCGCACGCAAGGTCCCCCTGCTCAAGCCAGCGCATGTCCAGGCCCGTCTGAAGTTTGCCAATGACCATCTGGATGATCCAGAGGAGGAATGGGAGAAGGTCATGTGGTCTGATGAGACAAAAATAGAGCTTTTTGGTCTAAACTCCACTCGCCGTGTTTGGAGGAAGAAGAAGGATGAGTACAACCCCAAGAACACCATCCCAACCGTGAACCATGGAGGTGGAAACATCATTCTTTGGGGATGCTTTTCTGCAAAGGGGACAGGACGACTGCACCGTATTGAGGGGAGGATGGATCGGGCCATGTATCGCGAGATCTTGGCCAACAACCTCCTTCCCTCAGTAAGAGCATTGAAGATGGGTCGTGGCTGGGTCTTCCAGCATGACAACGACACGAAACACACAGCCAGGGCAACTAAGGAGTGGCTCCGTAAGAAGCATCTCAAGGTCCTGGAGTGGCCTAGCCAGTCTTTAGACCTGAACCCAATAGAAAATCTTTGGAGGGAGCTGAAAGTCCGTATTGCCCAGCGACAGCCCCGAAACCTGAAGGATCTGTATGGAGGAGTGGGCCAAAATCCCTGCTGCAGTGTGTGAAAACCTGGTCAAGAACTACAGGAAACGTATGATCTCTGTAATTGCAAACAAAGGTTTCTGTACCAAATATTAAGTTCTGCTTTTCTGATGTATCAAATACTTATGTCATGCAATAAAATGCAAATTAATTACTTAAAAATCATACAATGTGATTTTCTGGATTTTTGTTTTAGATTCCTTCACTCACAGTTGAAGAGTACCTATGATAAAAATTACAGACTTCTATATGCTTTGTAAGTGGGAAAACCTGCAAAATCGACAGTGTATCAAATACTTGTTCTCCCCACTGTATATATACACACACACAGTATTTGCCTATATCAATCTTGAACAGGATTATCTATTTTGGATGCAATTTGAATTGAATTGAGAAAGACTGCGAGAGAGTACTCATATTCAAGTGATAGGCTGTTTAAAACTCTGCAGCTGCAATTAAAAATATATATCTTTACAATTATAAAATAAGGTGAACCCCGAAAGCCAGATGGAGATGTGTAAATTAGACGCGCATTCAGTCCTTATATTACTGTAGCAAATAAAGGGCCAACCTGTCACAAAGTTACCATGATGAGATGATAGGTCTACATGCATTGTGAACTGTTCTCCATACTGAGATGGGCTGTACATTTACCGGTTTCTCACAGTTATTTATCCTGGGAGAAGGGAGTGGTTTTGGGCGGTAACCGGGTTCCCGCCATTCAACCCTAGTCATCATGGCATCACATTAACCTCCCATTCTTTAAACATTCTCTCTTTTCTTTATATTTTCCCTCCCTCCCCTCTCTCATCCTGCTCTTTTTACACTTTGGGAACACTTCAGAGGCAGAGACACAACCGTTCTATGCTAGTATTTCTTTAAAGATTTTAAAACATGAAAGATGCATGGGAAAGTAGATTTTTAAATATAGCTACTTGGCTCTCTTTAAGACATGAATAATTTATCACAGAGGTGCTCCAGGGGGAGTCGTGTTCCAGGATATGTTGATTTCACACCCATCTCTCCACCTATGTAGCCCAACCTCTGTTTATATCCTTGCAGAAAACCAACACATATCCCATCAACTCAGATGAGGAGGGGAGGGGCAGAGCCAGGAATTTTTATTCCAACATTCCGAAGTGAATCCGAGGTAATTAACACACGAACGTGAGATTTATAAAGGCGTGTAAGACTATGTTGATGGATCACTCCGACAAGCATCATGTGTGTCCTTAAATGATCTGTCTTGAAATTCTCTGGGGGTTATGTTATATAAATGTGTGACTCAGCATAGCATGTCTTAATTATAAAAGTTTGGATACATTCAGAACCATTGAATTGGGAAAGTAAATGAAACACACAACATACAGATTGGTGTTGTCAAGGGGTTTCCATGGCAATATGAACACATACCACAGAAATCTAGAGCAGAGTTTGCTGAAGGCGAAAACAGAGCTAATAATCTGTTATGTGTTCTATGGAGAGAGCGAGAAAGTGAGAGGTTCTCAGCTAAGAAGTCCTGACAACACTGGATGAGGTCATGAATAAACATGCCTGAAAGTTGTCTAAATTAATCTTCCCCAAACAGGATGGTGAATACGTTTTTTCCCCAAATAAATGTATGGGTAAACATTGGTGTAAATGAACATGTATTTACTGTGGCTCCATCTATTTAATCTTATGTACAAAAACAGCCACTGGTGCCCGAACTGGGCACCAGTGGAGCAGACTGCTCCGGCACTGGAGCGGGGCTGACGACCGGGCCTGGACAGGGCACCGGCGCAGAGGAAGGCTCCGGCCATGAAGCCACCGGGCTAGGAACCGGTACTGCCGCTACCGAGCTAGGGACACGCACTGGAGGTACCGGCACAGGCGCCACCGGGCTAAGAACCGGTACTGGCTCTATCGAGCTGGGGACACGCACTGGAGCTACCGGGCTATGAACAGGCACTGGCGCTACCGGGCTAGGAACCGGCACTGGAGCTACGAACCGGCACAAGAGCTACTGGGCTAGGACCCTCATGGGAGGCCCCAGGCTGGGGACCGTCACTGAAGACCCCCTGCTGGGGATCGTCACTGGAGACCGACACTGGAGACCCCGCCAGACGCTCCCTCCACATGATCATGCGGCTCTCGAATGTGTCCACTTCCTCCTCCTCCTCCTCCTGGTGCTCGGTCTGTGGGGGCTTGTCCCACATCCCCCACGAGTTGGGAGACAGGAGAACCTTGTCATCCTCCTCCTCCGACGACCGTCCTCACGCTCCCATGGCTGTAGGGTCTCTTCAAAGAACCCCCACGAGTGTTGCGGCAGGGGCTCCTCATAGCGGCCCTCCGACAGGCCCCATAGCCCACCCCCCAAAAGAAACTGCATGGGGGGTCCTCTGGGCTGGACGCTGGGCCTGCCCTCTGGGACGCCGACGTGGAGCCCGCCGGCGTCGCCGCTGCCCTGGATTAGGTTGTGGTTCCAGGGCCAGACAATGGAGGTACTCCTCTTCGGAGACAAGCTCCTTACAGGACATGAGTTCCTCCATTGTCCAGCTCTGTACGGTCCTGTGGTGGGTTTTTCTGTCAACTGCAAATGGAGGACCCGAGGCACTGAGCAGTAGTGAGAAGTAACACCTTTTAATAACAACAAAAATAACAAAAGACGAGCATGCAAACATGAACTGGTGTGCAAAAAAGAAACACAAACAAAGACCCACACCCAGGTGGAAAACCACTCAACTTAAATAGGCTCCCCAATTAGAGGCAATGCCGCACAGCTGCCTCTAATTGGGGAGCAACCACAAACTCCACATAGAGTTATCCAGAGAGGTCTCTGGACACTAAACCTGAACACCAGAGACCTCTCTGAATATAGATAATTACATGCCCTCATCAATCTACACACAATAGGCCATAATGACAAAGTGAAAACAGGTTTTTAGAAATTTCTACACATTTCCAAAAAATACCAAACAGAAATATTCAGGCCCTTTGCTATGAGTCTCGAAATTGAGCTCAGGTGCATCCTGTTTGCATTGATCATCCTTGAGATGTTTCTACAACTTGGTTGGAGTCCACCTGTGGTAAATTCAATTGATTGGACTTAATTTAGAAAGGCACACACCTGTGTATATAAGGTCACACAGTTGACAGTGAATGTCAGAGCAAAGACCGAACCATAAGGAATTGTCCGTAGAGCTCCGAGACAGGATTATGACTGCAGCATTGAAGGTCCCCAAGAACAAAGTTCTTAAATGGAAGAAGTTTGGAACCACCAAGACTCTTCCTAGACCTGGCCACCTGGCCAAACTGAGCAATCGGGGGAGAAGGGCCTTGGTCAGGGAGGTGACCAAGAACCTGATGGTCACAGAGTTGCAGAGTTCCTCTGTTGATATGGGAGAATATTCCAGAAGACAACCATCTCTGCAGCACTCCTTTATGGTAGAGTGGCCAGACAAAAGCCACTCCTCAGTAAAAGGCACATGACAGCAGCCCGCTTGGAGTTTGCCACAAGGCACCTAAAGGGCTCTCAGACCATGAAAAACAAAATTCTCTGGTCTGATGAAACCAAGATTGAACTCTTTGGCCTGAACGCCAAGCATCATGTCTGGAGGAAACCTGGCACCATCCCTACGGTGAAGCATGGTGGTGGCAGCATCATGCTATGGGATTGAGGGAAAGATGAACGGAGAAAAGTAGAGTAGAGAGATCCTTGATGAAAATCTGCTCCAGACCGCAGTCTGGGGCGAAGGTTCGCCTTCCAACAGGACCATAAGTAAGCACACAGCCAAGACAACGCAGGAGTGGCTTCGGGACAAGTCTCTGAATGTCCTTGAGTGGCCCAGCCAGAGCCCAGACATGAACCCGATCTAACATCTCTGGAGATACCTGAAAATTGCTGTGCAGCGACGCTCCCCATCCAACCTGACAGAGTTTGACAGGATCTGCAGAGAATAATTGGAGAAACTCTCCAAATACAGGTGTACCAAGCTTGTAGCATCATACCCAAGAAGACTCTAGGCTTTAATCGCTGCCAAAGGGGCTTCAACAAAGTACTGAGTAAAGGGTCTGAATTCTTACGTAAATGTGATATTTCCGTTTAAAAAAAATGTTTTTGCCTTGTCATTATGGGGTATTGTGTGTTGATTTGAGGGGGGGAAAAAACATTGTCATCCATTTTAGAATTAGGCTGTAATGTAACAAAATATGGATAAAATATATACAACCATATAGACAACAACCACTAATGCTGACCCTAATCTGACCCTATTCAGGATCCATAGCTGTCTTTCTCATACTCATACTTGTTTTTTCCCTCCTTTCTCTCTGGGTTGTGAGTTGTGAAGAAAAGATGCCTCTGCTCAATTCGTTTCTGTCAGGCATAATATAATAATAATATATGCCATTTAGCAGATGCTTTTATCCAAAGCGACTTGGTCCCGGGAATCAAACCCATGCTTTACCAACTGAGCCATACAGGACCACAACCAATCGATAAACAGTGACCCCACAACTGATTTAGAGGCCATACCCAGACCCGACTCCCCATAAGTCATATGCAGATGAATACACTTGTGCTGTGACTATGTTCTACTTGTGAGTCTTAACTGAGTCTAATAATATAGAAAGCAGTATTTCTTACACACTGACAGCAGTTTTTTGTTCTTAGGGTGGTGGTCTAGGGAATTCTCTGACAAGGGATTTCTCTGTAGCCACACTATAGCCTGGCCTGCCGTCTTTTCTGGCTGATGGAAATGCACTGTATTTTATACAGTGCCATATCATTACTTATTAGGCATTGCAAACTGGCATGCATACATGACCATCCAGGGGCGCTACTTTGGTTTTAGAAGTGGAGGGGACATAACCTGGTGGGGGGTCTTGGTGTCTAAAGCTCATTTCCACACAATCTAATATGACCCTTATTGGGTCACTTGTATTGTAAATAAGAATTGAATATATTTTGAAAAACTTTTATATTAATGTGGATGCTACCATGATTATGGATCATTCTGAATTAATCGTGAATAAGGTTGAGTGATAAAGTTATAGACACACAAATATCATACCCCCAAAAAAATGCTAACCTCCCCTGTTATGGTGAGAGGTTAGAATGTCTTGGGGGAATGATATTTGAGCATCTAACTTTCTCACTCATCATCAACCCTGGCCTTCCTCCGACAAAGCTTTTGGTGGCCCACTATGGTTCCTGACGTCTCTGCATTCGTCGCCGCATGCACAGTGTGTGCTCAGAATAAGACTCTGCGGCAAGCTCCAGCTGGCCTCCTTCAACCACTCCCTGTTCCTCATTGCCCCTGGTACCATATATTCCTGGACTTTGTCACTGGTCTTCTTCCATCTGAATGCAACACCACCATCCTTACAGTAGTGAAAATGCTTTCTAAAGCATTTTTCATCCCCCTTCCACAAGTTACCTTCAGACAAGGAGACGGCCCAGCTCATGGTGCAGCACGTCTTCTGAATCCATGGACTTCCTGACGTCATAGTCTCCGATCGTTGTCCTCAACTCTCATCCCGATTCTGGAAGGTATTCTGCACCCTCATTGGGTCATCGGCCAGCCTGTCCTCCGGGTTTCATCCTCAGTCCAACGGCCAGTCGGAGCGTGCCAATCAGGACCTGGATATTACTTTTCGATGACTCTTATCGGCCAACCCCACCACCTGGAGCAACTTGTGTGGGTTGAGTATGCCCAGAACACCCTTCCCTGCTTGGCCACTGAGCACTCACCCTTTGAGTGCTCCGTGGGTTATCAGCCACCGCTCTTCCCTGAGCAAGAAGAAGAGGTCAACATACCCTCGGCCCAGATGTTCGTCCACAGCTGTCGCTGTACCTGGAAGAGAGCTCGGTCCGCTATTCTCAAGACCACCTCCAGGTATCGTCGACAAGCGGGCCTGATATCTTCTATCAGAGGGTATGGCTGTCTAGGCGGGGACCTGCCCCTCCCGGTGGAGTCTCGTACATTTCCCCCCGTTTATTAAACCTTTCTCACAGCCCTTTGTATCCTGGCGCCCCTAAAGGGGGGTACTGTCACACCCTGATCTGTTTCACCTGTCTTGTGCTTGTCTCCACCCCTCACCAGGTGTCTCCACCCTGATCTGTTTCACCTGTCTTGTGCTTGTCTCCACCCCTCACCAGGTGTTTCCACCCTGATCTGTTTCACCTGTCTTGTGCTTGTCTCCACCCCCCACCAGGTGTCTCCCATTTGTTACATTATCCCCTGTGTATTTATACCTGTCTTTTCTGTCTGCCTGTTGCCAGTTCGTCTTGTCTCGTCAAGCCTACCAGCGTGTTTTTCCGAACACCTGTTTTTTCTAGTCCCTGTTTTCTAGTCCTACCAGTTCCGATCTTTCCTGATTGCCCTGACCCTGAGCCCACCTGCCATACCATTCAGCCTGCCCTGACAACGGGCTTGCCTGCCATCCTGTACCTATCTGTCCTTGACCTGCCTCTTGCCTGCCCCTTGTATATTAACAAATGTCAGAGACTCAGACCATCTGCCTTCTGTGTATGCATCTGGGTCTATTTGGCCACTTTACAAACATATAGGCCACCTTATCAAAACATATAGGCCTATGGTCTAGGCTACATGAGGTGTGCTACTATGATTTGAAAAAGTAGCAAAAAAAGGCAAGCTGGGCATCATTCACAAGTGATAGGCTAATATTGTCACCCATCAGACTATTCTTGATGTAGTCTTGTCTTTACATATACTAAATAATATATGTGTGAAATTTAGTTTTGATTTAGAATGGACCATTATTATGCACCTGTCGGAATAGGGCCAGGGGAAAAAAATACGTAATCTAAACACGCTTTTCATTTTCATGCCAGCCAGGTAGGCTATACTGTTGTAAAGCGAAATGTACTTAATATTAGGAAAGTTAAGAAATAAATATAGTAGGCATAGCCTATTGAAAGCTGATGGTATCCTCGTCTTTTTAATAGAGGCCATCACTCTGTTTTCTCACGCAATTGCATAGCCTATAGAAATTGAGATTTTCGATTACATTTGCGTTGATTTCAGAGTGATTAGAGGGACAATAGAGTGCTGAGTACCAGGCAGTTAGCAAGTTTTGTAGGCTACTAATGACCAGCAGCAGCATCAAAACTTGGAGAAGACTAATTACCGTGCCTTGGTAATTTGGTCACAGTAACAGCCCTAGGTGTGACGTTATGTCTGCATTACGTTGGTGGCAGTAACTGATTATTGTAAGACTTTTAGCATTGTACAACTGTTAGTCTTAATTACATATCATGAGTAATACTGTCATAACATTGTAACCATGAGGATGCAAACTGATAGTCTAGCAACTGGCGATTCCTGGCGGATGAAACAACAATTTAACATTGGTAAAGGATTGGGTCGCCTGTATACGTCCCTTTCAATTAATAAGACCATATCCTCAAGAGACTGGTGAATGTAAGTTGCTTTTGCATGTGATGAGTTGAGTACGGAAGTTCATTTTAAATTGACCTCTGGGGATTCTCACCTCAATAAGCCTATTTATTTTATCTGTATTATGTTCATGATTGTACTGTATTACATTGGTTCAGACCAGGTAACTACATCCTTTTCCAATGTATTTAGTCTAGTAATAAAAACCTTGAAGTTAATATTTTTGCGTTGAAGTCCTTAAACGAGTGATTGGATTATTGAAGTTTGAGAACTCGACGACCTTTCAGAATGAGAATAGTGTAACTGATTGTTGATTGAGACAACTGCTGATATACGTATACATGTTTATAATGGTTTATTATAACTAAGATAGAGTTAATGAAAGAGACCTCTACATATAAAAAAAAACATAATGGTCTCCCTACTTGATTAATTTGGATAGGATAAATTAGATATATTAATAATTCCAGTAATGAATCAATAAATTATCTTGAATATCCATAGCCAAAGTCACAACACCACAATCTTGACAACTGATCAGCTCCTATGAGATATTATCATATATGGCTACATACTGAGGCGGCTTATTCTGTTTAACGTTTAATAATGCACAAAATATTTTGCACATCAGCGCGCACATGTTACACATCATGAAATATACTGAAGCAAAAATTAGACAGTGTACAAAAAGCAAAATAAAACTAAATTGAATGAACCTGATATTGATTTCATTATCATGGAAATATATAGGTCTATGTAGCCTATACTGTATTTATCTTTCAATACAGTCATCTGTATTGATTCAGAGGCAGTCGTTAAATAATAAGCCTTTTCAAGTGCAACTTTAGTAACAATGGTTTTGGGAAACCGGGCTCAATACTGTTGAGTGGAAGTTGAGGTCAAAATTGAGGTTAGTAACTGTCGATCTGATGCGATAAAGCGCATACACTTTCTGTGCAAAGAGTAAAGTATGTATAAACACAACAAAAAGTCACAAAATAGCAAAGATGGGTTGAAACTCGTAAGACGGAAACCCTTCTGTGTCGGATATGTGTCTTGAGTGTGTTTTGAGCATAATTAAAGCAGAGTTTTACCGGGTGGGCACTAGACATAAAGCAGCACAGGGTTCTGTTAACTACTGTTCTGTACAGTGAGAGAACTTCTGACCAGGGGTTGGAAGCCAAGTTGTTCTGACCAGCAAAAAAAACATAACGGTTTATATTGTTACTTTTTAAACTTGCATTATCTGAATTAGGAGGGGAATCTATGAAGGAACTTTGAATGTCTTTGGACTTCAGAGGGTTGGCTTAACTAGCATTGGACCAGAGCTAGCCCTTGATGATGACTCTCACTTCCATTACATTACACATAATGCCCCCTACAGTTTTCAAGAGCTAGATCATAGCTAGCTAACAAGCTTGTGTGTGCAGATCGGGACCAGAATTAAAATAAAAACACGTCTTACCTTTTTGTAGTTAATAAATCCAATGTGAAACGTGATAACTATAGTATCCTTAATTAGCATTGAAAAAGTGAATCCATTGTTCTCTAATTAAAAATCTCTCTAATTTCTGAATCATGCCTGTGACCTAGGTAGCTACAGTAGACTAGGCATGCTTCAGAGGGAGGGGGAGGGGCAGGTAGTCTACACACACACACTGGCAAAGACTTTAAGGTGACAAGCAGGTACAGGAATATGTTTCTGAGTGACATTGAGGTTTTTGCGTAGGCACTTCGTTGTGTCTCTGTACACTCTGTAACAATGTATACATATTCAGCCATCCACCCATACTATGCAAAGTCTTTTTATAGCTTTTTTGCACTCCAAACTTCTTGTATTTTCAGTCATTCACTCATACTATGCAATGCAATGTATTTTTATACTTTTTCATACTGACGCTGTATGTATCGCGTATCTGTCTTTTGTGTATTTTCGTTCTGCCATTTTGCACCTGCCCTGTGTTTTTTCGTAGCTGCTTGACGAAGACATTTTCCCTCTGGGATCAATAAAGTATCTATCTATCTATCTATCTATCTATCTATCTATGACTTTGGTTCTGGGTTATGGTTCTGTTCTTCCAAAAAAATTGTCTTTTTCAGGTTTTCGGTTCTACTCCCTGAACCGATTCCAACCCCTGCTTCTGACTGTGTAGAATCACTACATAGGCAGCACAGGGATGTTCTACCCCCACAGACTATGCTGGAAATATAACACAGAACCAATTCATATGTACTGCATCTCTCTCTCTCTCTCTCTCTCTCTCTCTCTCTCTCTCTCTCTCTCTCGAATGTCTCTTTTTTTCTCCCTCCCTCCTTCTCTCATGTTCACTGTCTCTCGCTCTCTTTCTTCTGCTGGCATTTGTATACTAAATATTAATTACAAGCTTACAAGCCTGAACCATATTTCAGATTTTATCAATGTACATTTTCGTATTCCATTGTAACAGTCTAGACTCAACTGAAATCCTCCAGAGCATTGTCCATAACTATTTCATACAATAGAAACCCATGCTTCAACAGTGGCATTTCACATTAGTATCATTAGGAACTAGAGTTCCATGTTTCATATGATACATTAATAGAAACTGATTTTCGTGCTAGACTGTCCAGGGAGTTGAGAGGAACTAGCACAATCTGAGAAAAGAGAAAGATAGAAACATTGAGTCGGAGGGAGGTAAAGAAAAAAATATAGAGAGGAGAGAGAGAGCAAGAAAGAGAGAGAGCGGGAGAAAGAGAGATGACAGACTGGCACACACATTGAGATGCCAAGGATGATAAACCCATCTCTCTCAGACAGGAGCCGTTGCTGGGACGGACTTGATTTTGGCCAAAAGCCCTCGCCACCCCACCTCCGTCTGGTCTCTCTCTTATTGTGCTGGGACCCCTTATCTTCCATTTCCATTCTGGTAATATGTTGTAAATGGCACATTTCCCATGCAGACTGTTTCATTTGATCTAACTCTCCTTTTTCTAATGGGAAGTTGTGATTTATGGAGGGAGTATAGTTTCGGGCAGGGCCAGTTCAGCCATAATACTCAATGATATGCAACACCTGGTAAAGCCAGAGCACCAAATGAAGTCATTACAGTCCCCTCACTTTATTAGAGGGCTACAACCAGCACATTACAGAAGCTTCTTGTCAAAGGGGGGTGTAGCATTATCAACTCCGCCCAGAAAACGCCCTCCATTCACCTTTTATGGTGACAATAAGGCCCTTTGTTTGCTGTATAATCCTGCACTATTGGAATTAGGCCACAGCAGTTTGTAAAATAAATTAGTAATTGCATATTTGATTACATTTCTGTAGATGTGTGGGCAGAATGTTTTGATATTTTGCAGTGACTTTTTCAAACCAAACTTGCATGCTGCATATACCAAGTGCCTGTCTGTGCGATTGATTGTATGTTGGAAACTATTTAGAAGTAGGCTACAGCCCAGACGTCTATGCAAAGGATGAATTGTTGTTAAATATTTTGTTTATCAATAGATTATTGTATTTATATGTCCTGCCTTGGTATAAATAGTCTTATGATGTCGCACTCCTGTGTGCATCAATACTGTAGCCTACCCATTTTCTCAAATATTTTACATAACCTCTCAAGGATCGGACCCTTTCTTCACCTAAAATTACATACCCAAATCTAACTGCCTGTAGCTCAGGACCTGAAGCAAGGATATGAATATTATTGATACCATTTGAAAGGAAACACTTTGAAGTTTGTGGAAATGTGAAATGAATGTAGGAAAATATAACAAATTAGATCTGGTAAAAGATAACAATCTTTGAAAAGCAAGCGAAAGGACATAATATTACTTAGGAGTCCAGAAGCAAATTTAGATTTTGGTCATTAGATGGCAGCAGTGTATGTGCAAAGTTTTAGACATATTCAATGAGCCATTGCATTACTGTTCAAAATGTTGTATCAAGTCTGCCCAAATCTCCCTCTTGGTTTATTGATACATTTTCAAGTACAAAATGGTGCACTCTCCTCAAACAATAGCATAGTATTCTTTCACTGTAATAGCTACTGTAAATTGGACAGTGCAGTTAGATTAACAAGAATTTAAGCTTTCTGCCCATATAAGATATGTCTATGTCCTGGGAAATGTTCTTGTCACTTATAACGTCATGCTAATCACATTAGCGCACGTTAGCTCAAGCGTCACGAGGGCGGGACTCAATCCTTTAGAGGTTAAGCTACCAGCCTATTTACTGTGTTGGCAAAATATTTTAATCTTTTGCAGTAACTTATGCTGTATTTGGAAAAGGACTGTGACACTTTCTGAAAGAGAAAACAATGTCAAATTGTTTTGGACCTGTCAGCAAAAAGCTGGAATATGCTGGACTCCTCGCAAATTCTGAAAACATTGTCTCTGGGCTGCTCAAAACAAATTGAAATTACAGCAGGCTACATACACTAGTATCATAGTGTACTGTATGTATTTCAAAGTAAAAAAAATATATACTTGTGGAGATCTGGGAGAATTTTATTGGTATAAGCAATATGGTGTAAATTCCATCTAGGGGCGCAAGGTGGACCTATTATCATACTGCTTACAGCTGTCAAATTATCTCAGATCTCCACAAATTCATAGGGCGTAGAGTTTAGGGGATGATTTAGTTTGATGAAGCAGTGTCACTTTCTGACAGAAGACCAAGCTCTTCAGCTGAGTGCAGGATGAGTTGATGTATCCTCTTCTTCTCTGCAATTAGTTTGGGAGGCAAACAACTCATCTTGAAAAATGGGTGGGTTGCTGTAGCCAGGATGGCTTCATTGACATTAGTCTCCAGCTGTAAGAAGCTATTGAACCTTTTCTCAAAGCCAGCTAGGGTGGCTTGCAAAATATGTGAGCAGTACCGCAGGTTTGAGGCTTGCAGGTCATGTAGCTCAGCCTGAACAGCAAAGAGGGTAGGTAGGAGGTCACCATAGTAGCATGAGGTCTGACCTTGAAGGCGATCAATAGCAATAGCAATGGGCTTGAGGACTCTCCAGTAGCCCTCCATGAAATCAAGTTCTACTTCTTTGAATGTTGCAAGGCAGGCATGATCTCATGAAGCTTCTACCGAAGAAATGTCAGCTGACTCAAACAGTCATAAAGAGAATTCCACCTACAAATACAGGGTGTCTTGAGTTGCTGGTCAGTCAATTCATTGAGTATTTTGGCAGATTTTGGTCTGCCAGAAGCATTCCATAGGGCTGAGCACTTTGCCATTGATGAATGATTCAGCCTAGAGAGAGTTGGATTGTCTTTAAGTGCTTTTTTGGCATCAGTGGTTGAAACCAAACTCAGTGTGTGTGTGGCACACCTGATGTGGTGTGGTAGAATGATGGCACACTCTGACACAGTAACTCCCATGTAACTATTTTTTTTGTTGACCAGATATCAGAAGTGTTGCATACATATTGTGTTCTTAAGTCTCTCCTTAAGTTTGTTGTTTTAGTACTAAAATCCTCGTAAACTATTCTTCTGAGTGTTCTCCCTGACATTACATTAGCAACCTGGCCAAGGCTCGGTACTAATTATATGAATTGGGTACATGCCTTTAGTAACAAAGGATGTTACAAGAGAGTAAACTTTATTTTGTTTCACTACTGCTGGTACATGCTCAAAAAGATGAGTCTGTCTGTGTGAGGGCCTGGGTTTCTTCACTGGCAAACTCCAAATTTCTTTAGTTTTTCAGGGTGCCGTTGTTTCAAGTCGGTTTTAAAATTTGATGTAGCTGCAAAAGAGCCACATATAATGACCTTTTTGTTTGTGCACAGCTGACACTCAGCCTCTATCTTTCCATTTGGAATCTGAGACACTATTTTGAAGTATTTGCCATCCAACATTGCACACTTGAGTTCCGGTGTAGCTTTCTCTGTAGATGTGGCAGGCTGGCTTCATCCTCACTCATCCCTTGAGATGACTTGGACTTCAAACTAAAGCAATGTAATACCCACAGCATTCAAAAAGCACAACTCACATAAGTAGACACTAAATAATTATTGATATGTAAGCATTAGCCAAGATTTTCAATTGTATTAATTATTCTTCATAATTCATATTGTAAAACTTTTTATTTGAAAAGACACACAAAACTGACCCTCCACAGACATTGAAAACTCAGTAATTATCTATCTATCTATCTATCTATCTATCTATCTATCTATCTATCTATCTATCTATCTATCTATCTATCTATCTATCTATCTATCTATCTATCTATCTATCTATCTATCTATATAAATCTATGCACACACATAGTGTATGGTATAGTGTATTCTAGGTGTTAAGGAATTAAGTGCACTATTCATGCAAAGGATGAATAACTGATACGACCTTAATGGAATATTTTGTGATAGCTGTGGGTGGCTCTTAACCTTTTGACGCGTAAAAATCACATATTTGTCATCATTGTTGAGTGGTCACTGCAGCGTAACCATCGCAAATATGTGATTGGACTAGTAGCAACAGAACGTATGATGCAACAAACGCATCTAAACAGCATTGTTGTCTGAAAAGCATCTAAACAATGTTTTTTACTGATGGGAAATAAATCTCATAAAGGATAAATACGAACTTCAGCATCCAAACATCACACGGAACACATCCACAGCCAAACTCATTCCATAAACTAGTCTAAATAACAGGTTGCTCTGACAAAAAACTAAACATAAGTTAGGGACCTAACAGCTAGACTTGTTTACAATATACCACATCTCTGGTGAGCACAAGGGAGAAGTGTAATATTGTTTAGAAAATAGGTGCGTGTCAGCTAAGTTAACAGCAACTACATTTTTGGATGGCAGCCATGTTTGTTTATGTTTGACAAGCGAAAACTCCCTAATCCCAGAATGCCATTCACTATAAGAAGCAAGTAAACAAAGTCAAAGATGGCTGCACCCATTGCCTGTAAAATATGAACTTAGTTTGTCCACTTTTCAACATATTACAAATCTTCAATGTACTTGTTACAGCGTATACAAGAACCGGAGCACATGATTTGACAAGTCGTTTACAGTTTTTGACAAATCGCAAAGCAAATAAAATATTATCACCTCACAGATCATCACCCCAAATACAAGCCTACTGTCTATCCTCACTGTTGCGCGAAAGCTATACAGGGATGAAACCATTTTAGAGGGGTTTGTGGGGGGGGGGGTCATTTAATTTGTGGTGGGTTTTCAAGTCTATGATGGGGGATTTATCAATAAATAGGGAGCAAACACAGGAGAAGTTTATATGGAAAATACAAATAAAACCTGAGGTACCAGAGTTACAATCTGATGTCACGTTCTAAACAACTGGGACCTCTGAATTCTTCCGACTTCAGTGCGTTCAAGACAACTGGGAACTCAGAAAAAAACTAACTCCGACTTGGAAAAACATTTGACCTGAAGATCACTGACGTCATGATTTGACCTCATATTTTTCTGAGTTCCCAGTTGTCTTGAAAGCACCATAATTCAGTCCCGTGAACTATCCCTTCACCTCGTTTTTTGTGCAAGGCCTGTCCTGACTAGAGATGCGTAATCTCTTCATATTGATCTGGGGAAACACTGGGGGAGTGTCAGACTCAGTAAAGCCTCAAACATAAATTGTCCGCAACAGTGAAATGGCCTACTTTTTATGTGAATTAATGAGGAGGCAGAACACACCTCAATTGAAACTGTCTTCGAAAATAATTTGAAATTGACAATTGAAACATATTCTATAGATAATTAGCAGGCAGCGTGCCTTGAGGGCAGCGTGGGTTCACTGTCCTGTTGTGTAACAATCACATTTTGGAACAGTGAGTGCATTCTGACAACACACGCATTAAAAAAACTGTTAGAGGTATTTGAAACTCAAATGTGAAAAGATTAAAAGAGTGTTTTGGGGTGGCACTGTGGAGGTGGAAAAGGATGGTCATGGATGGATCACACCACTACGTGCTGCCATGGGATTGCACCAGCTGGAGAGAAGGCATAGGTGGTCAGTTTCTCCCTCACTCGATTTGCCTCTCTGGTGGCATTGTTGGCTCCAGCACTAGTGACCTCTCACAACCCGTCGCTTGGAATGCCCACCTCCATCCATGTCGACAGCTGGGACCTCAGGGACAACTGGGATGTTCTGAGGAAGTTGTGGAGGATGCAGGTAGCCTTCACGCAGACCTCGACTTTCTTTGGCTTCAATGCGAGGACCCGCCAGTGCATCCACCACCGGGCAAAGAGGTGTTAGACCGAGGTGTTAGACCTACTTGCCTGCTTGCAATACAATACTTCTTGCAATAAAATACCATGTACGCACTCTAAAGTTTTCGTGGAGGAAAGGACATTCTCACGTCAATAAATGAGGCCCCTGGGCAGTGTCGTTCAGTGAGGTGGCTGTGGCGTCTCATGCATAGTCATGGCATCCAGTTTACCGCTGCCTGCCTTATCAGGCTCCATTTCCATGCCTCATCCTTAATCATAAGCAGCACAAAAAGGTAATTACACGAGTGAATTACCTCTTTAGCATATGATTTTTCCCCTTTCCTGCTCTTTGGTGGGTATCAGTGTCAGAGTTTAGTATATTTATATATACAGTACCAGTCAAAAGTTTGGACGGGGCGGGCCGCACAACGAACCTAGTCATTCCAGGGTTTTTCATTATTTGTACTATTTTCTACATTGTAAAATAATAGTGAAGACATCAAAACTAAATAATAATAAAACATATGGAATCACGTAGTAACCAAAAAAGTGTTAAACAAATTAAAATATATTTTATATTTGAGATTCTTCAAAGTAGCCACCCTTTGCCTTGATGACAGCTTTGCACACTCTTGGAATTCTCTCAACCAGCTTCATGAGGTAGTCACCAGGAATGCATTTCAATTAACAGGTGTGCCTTGTTAAAAGTTAATTTGTGGAATTTCTTTCCTTCTTAATGTGTTTGAGCCAATTTGTTGTGTTGTGACAAGGTAGGGGTGGTATACAGAAGATAGCCCTATTTGGTAAAAGACCAAGTCTATATTATGGCAAGAACATCTCATATAAGCAAAGAGAAACAACAGTCCATCATTACTTTAAGACATGAATGTCAGTCAGTCCGGAAAATGTCAAGAACTTTGAACTTTTCTTCAAGTGCAGTCGCAAAAACCATCAAGCGCTAAGATGAAACTGGCTCTCATGAGGACCGCCACAGGAAAGGAAGACCCAGAGTTATCTCTGCTGCAGAGGATAAGTTCATTAGAGTTACTAGCCTCAGATTGCAGCCCAAATAAATTGTTCACAGAGTTCAAGTAACAGACACATCTCAACATCAAGAGTTCAGAGGAGAATCAGGCCTTCATGGTCGAATTGCTGCAAAGAAACAACTACTAAAGGACACAAATAAGAAGAAGATACTTGTTTGGGCCAAGAAACACGAGCAATGGACATTAGACCGGTGGAATATGTCCTTTGGTCTGATGTGTCCAAATTTGAGATTTTTGGTTCCAACCGGCGTGTCTTTGTGAGACGCAGAGTAGGTGAATGGATGATCTCTGCATGTGAGGTGATGCATGGAGGAGGAGGTGTAATGATGTGGGGGTGCTTCGCTGGTTACACTCTCTGTGATTTATTTAGAATTCAAGGCACACTTAACCAGCATGGCTACCACAGCATTCTGCAGTGATACGCCATCCCATCTGATTTGCACTTAGTGGGACTATAATTTGTTTTTCAACAGGGCAATGACCCAAAACACAACTCCAGGCTCTGTAAGGGCTATTTGACCAAGAAGGAGAGTGATGGAGTGCTGCATCAGATGACCTGGCCTCCACAATCACCTGACCTCAACCCAATTGAGATGGTTTGCGATGAGTTGGACCTCAGAGAGAAAGGAAAAGCAGCCAATAAGTGCTCAGCATATGTGGGAACTCCTTCAAGACTGTTGGAAAAGCATTCCTCATGAAGCTGGTTGAGAGAATGCCAAGAGTGTGCAAAGGTTGGCTACTTTGAAGAATCTTAAATATCTTAAATATTAAATATTTGTGGTTACTACATGATTCCATATGTCATAGTTTTGATGGAGACTGGGTATCAGATTTATTTTCCTCTAAAAACATTGAAAAGTTATTTTTTATTTTTTTACTTTTCCTTGGGGTGTCTAACTGTCTCTCACCATCTTTCCTCCCTTTCTTGCTGAGTGGAAAGACATGGAGTGGAGATGTTGAAGTTTCTGGCAAAGGATTTGCATTTACAGAAAAGGGGCTGTGATAAAGCATTCCAGTGCACTTACGCAGTGCACGCCATAAAACATTTGTTGAAAACCGGACATAATTCATCCCTCAGAAAGCTGCTTACATATCGACACAAACACACGCACCCGCACAGACAAATACGCACACACAGAAACACACACACATACAAACATATTGGCACACACGCACATAGACATAAGCGCATGCGTGCGCACGCACACACACATACCCATGCCCTAACACACTCTCTCTCTCTCTCTCTCTCTCTCTCACTCTCTCTTTCTATCTCTGTATCACACACACATAGTTATTGTCTCCCTGTGAAGTCCTATAGAGCAGAGGGATGATTTATATGCTCCATATTGACTGAGGTGCCAGTAGCTGCAACGCTGTGCACCGTAATGAATTAGAACACTGAGCAATAGATCATCCTCCTGTTCCCCTCTGACACACAGCCTTTTGTTTTCCACTGCGTTTCACAGGCACTTCCTGAATATCTGTAACACTTATATACACACACACACACACACACACACACACACACACACACACACAAACCAGGGCAGAAGCTGGTCTGATTGTGTATCCGTCTTTCATTTTTTTTAATGATGTGTTGAAGGTCATTGAGCACTGCCAGCCAATTAAGTCTCTCAAAAAGTTGTGTAGGAACTTAGTGTAAGAATATACTTTCTCAGAGGAGTGTGGGTAGTAGCATGGGTCATCCTGTGAACCCTGCATTGACATGGACTTGATTGGGGATTGTTTCAAGCTCTGGTGATGATGTGCTGTTTGCATGGTCTGATGATGTCTGCCAGGACAAAGGTCTGGTGATGATGTGCTGTTAGCATGGTCTGATGATGTCTGCCAGGACACAGGTCTGGTGATGATGTGCTGTTAGCATGGTCTGATGATGTCTGCCAGGACACAGGTCTGGTGATGATGTGCTGATTGCATGGTCTGATGATGTCTGCCAGGACACAGGTCTGGTGATGATGTGCTGTTAGCATGGTCTGATGATATCTGCCAGGACAAAGGTCTGATGATGTCTGCCAGGACAAAGGTCTGATGATGTCTGCAGGATAAAGGTCTGGTCCATCCGAACAGACACTCAACACACCGTTTTTCCTCCTTTCTGCGGTTTTACCTGCTTTTCTGATGTGAGCTAAATTTAAGTTAAAGTCATTGTAGTCATATGGAGAAATAATAGATAGCATTGAAGTGGAGAAATTGTGAAATGTTCAACAAGAGGGGTTATCATCGTCAACCACTTGCAAATCTGAGCAATCAATGGAATTTTCAAGTGCATCAATTTTTTATATTTAATGCATTTCAGAAGTATGAAAATAGAAACTGGAAATTAGTGGAATTAGCATTGAGTACCCTAATTGAATATATGAATATTGTGCGCGTGAGTGTACTTATCTTGTCTAATGTACACTTAAATGAGCCAATTATTGTGCGTAAATGTAGCATAGTCTTTCTTGTATAATATATAGAAAATGGTTCTCAGTCTTGACTTGATATTCCATTGTTATTTTAAAAATCTCTGAATATAGTTATGGGAACTAACATCATTCTCATCTAGGTCTGGTGTATAAATTGATTGGGATCCTCTTCTTTAACCCTAATCCTTTCCATACCTATTACAATATATTAAATCAATAAAAATACAAGATTAAGGGCAAAAGAACAGAGACACAGGATAGAGGAAGATATGGCTTTTTCTTTGCAACTCTGCCTAGAAGGCCAGAATCCCGGAGTCGCCTCTTCACTGTTGACGTTGAGACTGGTGTTTTGCAGGTACTACTTAATGAAGCTGTCAGTCATTTAAAACATGAACAATGTCTACACTGTATTTCTGATACATTTTATGTTACTTTAATGGACAAAAAATTATATTTCCTTTCAAAAACAAGGACATTTCTAAGTGACCCCAATCTTTTGATCGGTAGTGTACATTAATTCTTGCCTGCACTAGATGGTCCTAGTGCTATTCTTTGATGTATCAGTAGAGTTTACAACACTTTAAACCGCACCCACAGTCCCCTTGTGATGCAAGGCATAGCCTTGATCTACTACTCCTTCCCCCCGAATGTCCCCTCCCCTGCCCACATTATTCCCATCTACCTGGTATTTGTCATCAACTCTTTTTTTCTATCGGCTCACTGGACACACAAGGCCACACCATATAAAAACCAGAGTAGCCAGCGCGGTGTGTGTGTGTGTGTGTGTGTTTACAATTTGCATCTTCCCTCTTCACTTACCTCCCTCTCCCTCTCTCACTTTCAAATGGCAGCTATGAATCTTCATTGCATCGGGAGGTGTGGAAAGTGGCCCTTCCCTAAATTACTATTGATGACGACGTCACACTGTAAGGAGAGTGAATACAGCGAGAGAGAGAGAGAGAGAGAGAGAGAGAGACCCTCCAACGCACAACAAATACAGTGGGTCTGATTTATCTGCAAGTTCCCTGGGGATGGGGGTGCGGTGTTGGAGAATAAAAAATTAGGGGTTTCAAACTCATGGCTGGGTATAGGCTGAGGGAAGTGGAGAAGCGGCGCTTCACTTCTCACTGAGCAGTAGAGCTGGTGTCTTTATCTGTTCAGAAATGAAAAATGATATTCCCTGGGGACCATCTTTAGTCTGCTTCAGTTGTTAGCTTTTTATTCCTCTGATTACAGAGCTACAGATGAATGAAAGGAAAGGGGATGTTACCTAATGTATGGCACACCAATGAATAACTGTAGGTTAATACAAGGAATCCATTGACTGCGTTCAACTAAATGTTTGGAGCAAACAAAAGCTTACTAATGATTTTTCGCTTTTATTTTTCACTTGTCTGACCTTGCTGGATGCATCTGCTGGAAAGCTTAATTTGGTATTGGCACTGATCCTGTATATAGCTTCCTGTCATTTCTTATTTGTCATGTTTTTATTATTATATATATTTATATATATATTTTTTATTATGTGACAATAGAACTTCAACTAAAACTTTTGTTGTTTAGGGGAGAGGGGGCTGGATGGTATCATCAAAGTAAACTGGATGAATGCTACCCAAGGTCTTTCTCTCTAGCTCAGAACACTCTGCTGCTCCCAACCTTATTATTCCGCCTCGGCAGAGAACAGGCTGATGGCTTACGGGGCTTGTGTGCGTTGGTGATATCCTTTGATAGATAAACATGTCTCACACAGCATTCACCAAATGACTACACAACTCGTCCTTGGAAAGGGAAGTTAAGAAATTAGAGTTTTTTCTGACAAAAGAGAATCATTAATTCGAAGACCTCAACAAACATCGTCGAAACCATACATTCAAAGACAAATAAAAAAACTCCTGTTGGTGCACAGGACTCTCTTTTAGTTCAAGTAATCTGATGGATATAATGTGAATATAGTTAAAAACATCCCTTTTCAATCGTTATACAACTTGACCATGATGTCACAAATGACATGAGCCTCATTTAATTGCATGCATTTTACTCTATGGGAAAATACTTCAGTTCGATCACAATAATGATAACATGATATTACTACTCCTATATTACTACTCCTCAAAGTAGTGCCACATTCTTACATTAAGGACTAGATTCATAGCTCACAAAACCATGACCTCAAAGTCAATGTGAATGTTTTCTTAAAAGATTTATGGTGGATCCTGACTTCAACTCACAATAGCACAATGACACTCAAACAGCACCTGGCAGAGACAGGCATCCAGCTTTCCTTAACCACACACTCACTGAGATACCATTGCTGTACATAGTAACTCACACCCTCTAACGAGCCCTCTATTAAAACCCTTATTAACTTTCTTAACATGAGAGTGAAGTGTTACTTTCTTGTAAGGCTGAAGCAAAGATATTAAATATGGTTAGCACCAAAACAGATGTTGATAATCAGGTTCAGCGAGGTTATGGACTCTCTCCCACCCCAACCAGTTAGTCCATCTCTCCACCCCAACTGCCCTCCCTCCCAGTGATCCCTCTCTTTACTGGAGACCTTCTAAGAAGCCTTTCCCTCTCACCAAGGCCACAGTGTCAACCGGCTGGGAACTTTATGGACTCTGACGGCCAATAGGAGTTCTAATCAAGATCTTATTGCAGTACCAAATGCACAAATCTTCCCTGGCTTTTCGCAAAGCCCGTCAACCGTCCCCTTTACTTTTTTCTCTCCCTCTTTTCCTCTCTTCCCTTCCCTGGGAGATGCGCGTGGAGAAAAGCAATAGTGTCTGAGCAGATTTTCAAAAGGCCTTGACAGAACGAATTGGTCTCCATTACTGTAACGAGGCTGCAGAATTGGCCGCCTCGTTTCTCTCATTTATCTCTCCCTGCATCTCCTCTAGGGTATACGCTCTCTCCTCCATAATAGCCTACTCAGTCTTCCTTTTCCTTCTCTCCTTCTCTCTCTCTCTCTCTCTATATTCCACTTCTTCCATTCTTTCGCTCATAAGAGTTTTAGTTATTGTAAGACCCCCTAAGGGCAGAAACTATTACGATTGGTTCAGTGAGACGTCTAATCAAAACGGGGCAGGTGCGTGGCAGAGGTGGGAGTTCAACTAGGAGAGGAGGATGGGATTGACTAGTTTGAAAATAAAATTGTTGACAGCAGTAAAACACTTTTGCAGCAGAAAACATAAATTGGATAGTAGCAGGTTTTCCACATTTGTTTGTTAGTGCACTGGGTTTTAAATGGCTATTCATTAGATACTGAATGCAACATTTTGCTCTAGTTGCCAGATATCTTGCTACATTAGCTAGCTAGAAAATAGCTACAATATTCTAGTTTACAATGTTAAGCTAGCAAACTATCTATTTAGCTACCAAAATCAGGCTTACTACTTGGAATTCCTCATTTAATCGATATCTGGCTACTAAGTTAGCTATTTAAGCTAGCTCAACTATCTTCTGCTCTGTGGGACACTGTACAACCTTGCATCTTTTGAGGGCAACTAGCTATAAACATTTCTCTAGCTAGCACAACTTTATTCTGCCCTAGGGGAAACTGTACAACCTTGCTGCTTTTAGGACACTTATGAACGTTTCTCTAAGTCTCTCCCATTGCACTTATTAATGCATAGAGGGTAGCTTATTATCCCACTTGACCAAATTACATTAAAAATCTCATTTGATTTGACAATTTCTGAAAATAGAGAATTAGACAGGTGTGAGCCTTTTT
This sequence comes from Thymallus thymallus, assembly GCA_023634145.1. Classification (NCBI taxonomy): domain Eukaryota; kingdom Metazoa; phylum Chordata; class Actinopteri; order Salmoniformes; family Salmonidae; genus Thymallus; species Thymallus thymallus. Next base: position 37,615,217 of record CM042414.1, on the reverse strand, counting down.
CAAATCATGTCCAATCAGAGCTCTTACAACATTAACTGACATGTTGGCCACCCAATCAAAGGATCAGATATTTAATCTAGTACTGAAAGCATAAGCTAGAGCATTTCCATAAGTATTGAGACCTTTTACTCAGTACTTTGTTGAAGCACCTTTGGCGGCGATTACAGCCTCAAGACTTCTTGGGTATGATGCTACAAGGTTTACACACCTGTATTGGGGAGTTTCTTCCATTCTTCTCTGCAGATCCTCTCAAGCTGGGCCAATTGTGAGCCGCCCTATGGGACTCCCAATCGCGGCCTGGTTGTGATACAGCCTGTATTCAAACCAGGGACTGTGGTGATGCCTCTTGCACTGAGATACAGTTCCTTAGACCACTGCGCCACTTGAGAGCCACCACCATGCTTCACTGTAGGGATGGTGCCAGGTTTCGTGACGCTTGGCATTCAGGCCAAAGAGTTGAATATTGGTTTCATCAGACCAGATAATCTTGTTTCTCATGGTCTGAGAGTCCTTTAGGTGCCTTTTGGCAAACTCCAAGTGGCTTTCATGTGCCTTTTACTGAGGAGTGGCTTCTGTCTGGCCACTCTACCATAAAGGCCTGATTGGTGGAGTGCTGCAGAGATGGTTGTCCTTCTGGAAGGTTCTTCCATATCCACAGAGGAACTCTGGAGCTCTGTCAGAGTGACCATCGGGTTCTTGGTCACCTCCCTGACCAAGGCCCTTCTTCCCCGATTGCTCAGTTTGGCCGGACGGCCAGCTCTAGGAAGAGTCTGGGTGTTTCCAAACTTCTTCCGTTTAAGGATGATGGAGGCCACTGTGTTCTTAGGTCATTTCAATGCTGCAGAAATGTTTTGGTACACTTCCCCAGATCTGTGCCTCGACACAATCCTGTCTCGGAGCGCTACGAACAATTCCTTCGACCTCATGGCTTGGTTTCTGCTCTGACATGCACTGTCAACTGTTGGACCTTATATAGACAGGTGTTTGCCTCCAATCAAGTTGTAGAAACATCTCAAGGATGATCAATGGAAACAGGATGCACCTGAGCTCAATTCCGAGTCTCATAGCAAAGGTTCTGAAAACTTATGTAAATAAGATTTTTCTGTGGGGTGTTTGTCATTATGGGGTATTGTGTGTAAATTGATGAAGAAAACGTTTTTAATACATTTTAGAATAAGGCTGTAACGTAACAAAATGTGGAAAAAGGGAAGGGGTCTGAATACTTTCCGAATGCATTGTATACTTCCATAAAAAATATTTATATACACTACAGTTCAAAAGTTTGGGGTCTCTTTTTGAAAGAAAAGCTCATTTTTGTACATTAAAGTGTAAACATTGTTAATGTTGTAAATTACTATTTTAGCTGGAAACGGCAAATTTTTTATGGAATATCTACATAGGCGTACAGAGGCCCATTATCAGCAACCATCAATCCTAGCTAATACAAGTTTATAATTTCAAAAGGCTAGTTGATCATTAGAAAACCCTTTTGCAAAACGTCAATAGTGAAGAGGCGACTCCGTGATGCTGGCCTTCTAGGCAGAGTTGCAAAGAAAAAGACAGATTTTTGGTTTAGTTTTCACCCAAATGTCAATCAATACACTTTCAACCATATAAAAGCACAGTAAAGTTCAACTGGTAATACAATGTCAGATATTTTGTCAAATGTTGTTTCCATGATTACACCCTCAAAACAGTTTACACTGATTATTGTTTTGAAATCCAATGTATTTTCCACATAGATTCCACATGACAATAAGATGATAAATTACGTTGAAACAATGTTGATTCAACCAGTTTGTGCCCAGTGGGGAGTTGAATTCATTATCTTATCCTGCTTTGAAGGTCAGCCAGTAAACGTTTCATCTTATTGTCAAGAAAAAGTCCCAGCAAAGAGAGATGAGTTGGAAAAACATTTCCACTTTCCCAAGCTACCTCACTGGAAGTCCAATGATACTCATTTGGAGTTTGACAGGCCACTGCTGGGAGCAATACGACATCACTCAGATACTGATCCAGTTGCTATCGCTCTCTCTTTCTCTCTTTTTCTCCCTTTCTCTCTCTCTCTCGCTCTCTCTTTCTCCACTCTCTCCCTCTCCACTAACCCCTCGTTCCTGTCTCACTTCCTCCCTCCTGTCTTTGTGAGAAGTCCTGGTTGCACAGTAGTGTGGACTCCCCATTTTCAACAACACAAAGCTGCCAGACTCTAGAGGTACCTGGAAGGATTTACTTCAGTATTACATTGCCAGAATATATACTGAAGTTTGTTGTTGTAAGGCCTTGGGCTTAATGTTGTAAACCACAATTGAAGTTTGCCTTGAAGTTTGTTGTTGTAAAGCCATGAGTTTCAGGAAATGTAGCACTGAGTGCAGAGTGTCCTCGATCTTCAGAGCTATACGTACAATTAACCAAATAAAAGTGGTGCGAATAAAAAGCCAGGGGAACATTGAATGAAATGAGTGTCCAAGTCTTGGCAACACACAAAATAAAAGCTGTAGGGGTTGATGTAGGTGGAGTCTCTTGACTTTTTTCTTATAAGAGGATGTTTTGGAATAAAAAATCTAAGTAACATTGAATAGTCATAGAGATTTCAGTTGAGAGGGATTTGTCTATGTTTCACTATGTTAATGTTTGATCTGTGGGCCTTTTACCCAGGTTCACTGAGAGCTAGCTCTTCAGTGTCCTCACAGGTGTCTGGACATGATAATCTATTGATCTAATGGTAATTACGCATCACTCACAGCAACACCTGAACTAGTGCTGCACGTCACTCAAAATCAATGGCTTCTTCATCGAGGTGGAGAAATAACAATACATATTGTACATGACACATGTAATATTAACCTGGTGTTCTCAGGGCTCCCTATCTGTGCTGTTCACAAAATGTAAGAATTGTTTAGAAGACCCCCTTAAATATGTATGTAACAGGGTTCTCAAGGTGGGCCTAGACAGGGAGATCCATCATTGCAGTGTAAAAAGCAGAAATATTATTAAAGGATGAATATTTAGTATGGTAATGGGGTCTTCTAAACAATTTTTACATTTTGTCACCTTCAATGACGCATGCCATCAAATACATAGGCGAAGCGTTTCGCCCCCCAATTTTCAGGCCCTGTGTTCACAAGCACATTTATTTTTACCTTTTCTCATATGGATGCTTGTAGTCCTATACCTGACACTAATGGATTAGTAATAACTTGTTCATATGATATATTATTAAAAAAAAATACATTGAGTAGGGTTGAATTGAACATAGCAATTGCAATCTATCAAAAGACAAGCACACGTGGATGTCACAACTGTGTGGACAACATTAATCACGCTATCCCTAAGGCTACATTCATGCACACTAAATCAAAGTGCATAATCATTGCAAGCTTGATAAACCAAATCAATGAAACAATGACACACGTTCTAAGGAAAATTAATAGATGTAGAAGGACACACGCGAGCACACACACACACACACATATATACACACGCACATATACACACACACACACACACACACACACACACACACACACACACACACACACACATACACACACACACACATATACACACACACATACACATGTACACACACACACACATATACACACACATATACACACACACAAAGTACAAAGTAGTTCCGTTTGAAAAACCCTCCAATGACAGGCACTTAAGAAATTGAATGAGAGTGGTGGAGAGAGACGGATGGGTAAAGGAAGAGGAGGAAGAGGAGGAGGGCAGAAGTAACCTAAGATGCTGTTTATAGGTGCACCTTTACAACTGAGGCTCTGTGATATTGTCCTGGCCCCAAATTAACCTGGGCCATGCCTCTAGGAGGGGTATGTCATGCCAAATAGTGTCCTCCCCTGCGTCATAATGGGATTCGAGAAACTATTAGCGTCCTTTGCTATATCAAAGGTGTGATGAGCTAATGCCTCACATTTTGGAGATCATTACAGCCAAAATGACATTCTTTTCATCCCTGTTTTGTTAACCAAGCTTCATTATTTGACAATTTTGATGATTACGTTGAAAACATTACTGCCCTGCCAAGCAAAAAGGCAGTAACTGCTCCTTTGGTCGAAAATGAGTTCATGTCATTTTTTTGCTACATTAAATACATGCTTAATCATGTGGACAAGTATCCTGCTTCAATTGTATTGTGTTTTTGAGAAAATGGGGGTCATGTTAGCAGTAACTACATAAGGTTACTGTGAAAAAAAGGTAAATAAAAAACATTTTTCTCAGTTCCACCCTATGAGCAGTTACTGACTTTTTGATTGGTAGGGCAGATTACTTTAACTACTTTTTGGTGCCTTAACATTTCAACAACATTAAAAGTAATGTCTTAAACTGTTCTTAGTTTTCGAAATAGCAAAGAAAACGTGTGTAAACTGAACATTAATTGAATATACCCACATGGCAGTTATAGACTGAAATACATGAGTATAGGCTAACAACACATAAACAATAAAATACAATTTTGTTGAGATTACAGAAGTACAAATGACAAGTAAGATACATATAAGAGAGGGGCAGTCTTGGCAGAAGTAGGGTGTGGATTTTTTTTTTTTTTTAAATCTCAGTTCTGGCATGAAATTGATAGTGAAGATGTGAGTGCTACAGTTGGTTCTGTCGGTCACTTTCCCTCGACAGGCAGCCAGTCTCAGAAGGTGGACTTGAAGAGGGAGACTGTAAAGTCCAGGCACAGCTGTTCCCTTTGCTCTTGGAGTGTTTGCAGTGCTATTGCATCTGTGTATCTCACTGTGCCCAGGATGATATTTCAAGCACAGGTCCTTAGCATATTAGATCAAACCACATCACATTAACAGTAGCTGTAGATAATATAATGAAGTGGGATCTTGGAGGGTGGTTGATCGTGAAAGACATCAGGTGGGTCCAGGTCTAGGGAAGGGAGCATGACAGAACCCCTAGAGGACATCAGGTGGATCCAGGTCTGGGGAAGGGAGCATGACAGAACCCCTAGGGGACATCGGGTGGATCCAGGTCTGGGGAAGGGAGCATGACAGAATGACACATTGGTGCGTCTGGCTTCCGGGTTAAGCGTGCATTGTGTCAAGAAGCAGTGCGGCTTGGCGGTTTTGTGTTTCGGAGGACGCACGGCTCTCGACCTTAGCCTCTTCCGAGTCCGTACGGGAGTTGCAGCGATGGGACAACCAATTAGATATCAATGGATGTCAATGTTTGCACGCACACGCTCCATTATACTTCCTGTCTGCGGCAACATGTAAATAAGTTGCATGAGGGGTTAGTGTTATAATGCTAGACGCTCGGCTAAGTAATATTCAAGATATAGCACGATGAATTTGTTCAGTGCTGTTCTAACTGACAGTTTTTTTTATAAAGTTTTAGATAGAAAAGAAAGGGATATCTGTCTGAGAAGTGTTAGTTTCTTGAGGAGGGGTACGACTGGCAGTCGAAGTTGGAGAGAAAGCAGCCAGTGGTCAGACATGGGGGGGGGGAGGGGTTGGGATTGAGTCGACTGGGCAGGTTTTTGGGCAATCGGACGTCACTAGACACAGGATTTCATCTGAAGGAAGCAGAGAGAACCAGTAACAGGAGGAAGAGGCAGAATCAGGAGACAGGAGGTAGTAAGATTCAAGCAGAAGAGAGAGATGATAGGTTTTACATCGTCCAGATATGTTTCAATAGTGCAGATTAAGAAGACACAGGGAGAGAAAGACATTTGGACTATTGAGATGTTACCCTTGTTTGTTTGTCACTCACCGTTTACTGATTGACATGGTTGAAGTTGCACTCACCGCAGTGATGGTAGGGATTCCAGAGGAATGGAACTTTAAAAAAGAATGGCAACGTACTGCTTGTAATTGAGACGTTATGCTAATAAAATAATGACATAATCAAATAATTAATTGTGCAGTTTCAACATGGAAAATATCTGGTTGTCTTGCCTCCTGATATGATTTTTTAAAGCTTTGCTAGCTTTTCTGTTGTTGCTGGGAGGCAGTTGTTTTGACAGAGGCCCACACCATTGCAGCCTGGTATAGAACAAGAAAAACAAAAGGATAAACTACCTATCATGAATGTAGTAATTCAGCAAGAAATCGATTCATTTACACACATCCGTTGATATTAAATAGGTACGGTTATTGCTCAAATAACCTGCAACAGGGTTTCCTATGATCTACCAATACAGGTCCTTCCCCTTGTGCATTTCCCTGGTATAGGCCTGAATAGGCCTGTAGTATGAAACCAGCCTCTCTAATGGTAGACCCAGGTACAATCTGATCACTCATGATGACTAGAAGATTAATTAATGGAGTTCGCCATTTTCCCATAACATTTTACAGCTGATATAGCACTTGTCATAGGCTACTTAGTATAAACACAAATAATACAATACAAAACAAAGCTTATATTAGCTAGCTAGCTAAATAAAGAGATTTGGAAAAGTGGTCTTAACTCACAGTAGTGTTTCCAGTACATCCATCGTTTGCAGTTTCCATGTTTGCTTGCTGCATGCTCATGCTAACTAAATCAAGGTTTGCAATCAAGTTTTGCAAGCAAATAAACATCAATGACCATACATGGATCATGTTTTGTAATTTAAATAGCGTAAATAACCAGTAACAAAAATCACATTTTCCCATGTCTTTTGACTGCACACGCTTCTCTCTCCGCACGCCTTAGAACAATCAGAACATAATAACCAGCATAGCAACGAATGCCATTGATTTTTCATTCATTACGTAGCCCGGGCAGAATTTGGCATGTTCTAGCAGCGGCCCTAGCAACAGACGGTAATAGCAATAGCTTCTCGAATCCCATTGTGACGCAGCAGGGGGGGGGCACTTTTTGGCAGGGGGACACTATTTGGCATTAAAGCCTGTGACAGCTCCTCTCATTGCTGCTGACAGAGACACCATGGTGACTCTGCTGGGGGGGGAAACCATGCAGAAAAATATGGAAATTGCAACTTAGGCCACACCGTTGGCCCATGTCAACATTCACACAGCATCACCTCACCTTTCTCTCTCTCTGTCTCACTCGGTGTCTGTCTCTCTCTCTGTCTCTGTCTCGCTCTCCCACAGGTGGGCTCAGTTTGTTGTACATTTTTAAACACTCACTTCAGGGTACAAAACTGTACAGTTATATACTGTATCTAATTAAAGTGACATTCTTCAGTAACTTCTCCAAATATTTAGCTTTTTTTGTTTCATTCTGACCTGCTGAATAAAATGTATTTCTTATTGCAACTTGACTGTGTTTCTTTGCAGAGATAACCTTTAAAATAACAATTGAGGCTAGAATATGCAGTAGAGATAAAACCCCCACTGTTACTGTATCTCTTAGTTTTTCTATCTCTCTGTCTCCATCAGTTGTACTGTATAGCCACAGGCTTTCCAAGATTTAATGAAGACATTACTTAATTAACTAGGATAATAGACCATGCCCAATTCAAAATGGTTCTGTAAACTCTTGCAGTATATCGATTGGATTTAACAGATTCAAGCAAACCTTTCCAGTACATTGTAGATTAACTTTCGTAATGCTTTTTTCCCAGCGATTATTGCCAACTACCACAATTAGATAGCCTTTCTGCTGACTGAATTAAGCTTTTCAAAATCTAGATGTAAGTGTCAATTTAGTGGCGGTGTGGCCCTTAGTGGCTCCATCATGTGGAGTGAAGTCTATAGCCTGCAGAACTAAACCATGTGTTCGTATGTTTCTCCTGTAGATACCTCAGAAGGCCTACAACCAATCCAGTAAATAACTTAGTCTGTTAACATGCTTAATTACACACTTAACACTTTTAATTTCACACAAGAGCCTCTCCTTCTGTTTTCTTTCAGACTCTCTTTCTCTCTCGCTCTTCTCCCCCTCCTCTTTCCCTCTCTCTCTGTAGTAAAACCTAATGGTTTTCTGAGATGTACTAATTGAGAGTCCCCCCCCAGAGACCAGAATATAAATATATATGTATATACAGTTAATGGTATGTATAGACAGTATGGACAGTATATGAATAGAAAAGATGTGTACAGCAGTAGTTATGTACGATGTTCCATGACTTGAATACATACACAGAGTATACCAAACATTAGGAACACCTTTCTAATATTGAGTTGCAATTTACATAATATGTATATACACTTTTCAATTTACATTAGCAACGGACTGACGTGCCGAGAGAGAGTTCAGGGGCTTGGCAACGGACATTCTTGCAGTGCAGCTTAAACTTTTCCATAAATATCCTAGTAACTTAACAGTAGCTAAAGCTAACAACAAGTCTTCATCAAGTAATGTTAGCCTATCAAAATGGAATAATTAGCTACCCCCTGATATTAAGCAAATATCAAGAAATTTATTTTTAAAAAGTAATAACGAGTAGTGGGTAATGTTTGAAAATATACATTATGTTTGCTGTCGCATGTGAGAAAATAAAGTCAGTGCGGTGTATGAGCAATGAAAGTCAACTGGTGGTTTTAATTTAATCGCACAACTTAAACCATTTACATTTGTTATTACTGCCCGTCTATTGCTTGTTATGTGTTGGCATGTGAGTACCAATGACTTCAACAATTTATATTCATTTTAGGAACTGTGATACACATTACCATTGTGATAACAATATGTGAAAAATGGCTTGACAAAAAAACAAAAAACAATTTGGAACTGGTCTGTCCAGTATTTATAACCTTAGAGTCGAAGTCTGCGTCCTGCGGTTGTTTTGCTCTAAGCCTCACAATACTTGTTTGGAGGTAGCCCGGTTTCATTTTTAAAAAATTAATGTAAGTATATATGGAAGTAATTTAGTGCCTAAAATTATTGAAATAACCATAATAATCTTTCTTATACCTCTCAGATACAGAAGACACTTAAAACAATTCCATACGCTAGTTTAGTAGATCACATCAGTCCCTCTACCCATGTCCACCCGTCCGTTACGCCTTCAGCTAGCAGCCAGACGGTGAGGTCCTACCGGGACTTCGGCCCTCGTCACCTCCTGTGACAGCCCCTTTTCCTCTGCAGCAGAGGTATTTCTGGGTCTTCCATTCCTGTGGCAGTCCTCATGAAGCTGGTTGAGAGGATGCCATGAGTGTGCAAAGCTGTCATCAAGGCAAAGGGTGGCTACTTTGAAGAATCTCAAACATAAAATATATTTTGATTTGTTTAACACTTTTTTGGTTACTACATGATTCCATATGTGTTATGTCATAGTTTTGATGTCTTCACTATTATTCTACAATGTACAAAATTGTGCAAATAAAGAAAAACCCTTGAATGAGTAATACTCTAAACTTTTGGCCCCCAGCGTATATCACGCTATACCACAATAAACATAAAAGTTCAAATGCTTTTGACCAAGAAATTGGCGCTATCAGCATATCAGCATCATGGACAGTGCCCTACACGTCAAAAACAAGATTCTGATTTAAAAAACAACCAGCTAGATTGCTTACCTTTCCTTGATGCTCTATGGAACTTCCTGAGTAATCGATCATTCCATTCTCCCCGAAGTAGTTTTGTAAGATCCCCCTCAATTGCCAGTTGGGTTAGTTGAGCTTTCCTCGTGTAGCATGCTTCTTCTGTGGTGACTGAACACACTTGTCACGTCCAATGTCCCCCTCAGTGGTTGCTGGTTTGAAACAAGGAACTCAATAATGTCCACAATCGCTGACACATACATGCAATGTCTTGCCAGCTGCCCATCATTAACAAGTGTTGTGTTGACACCTCAGTATAGCAGTCCTTCAGACATGAGAAAATGTATGACAAATAGATGTCTTACTCTGTATCTAAGAGTAGTGTAAATCCATCTAAATGCTGGAAAGTGGTCAAATCTTTGAAACAAAACTCCACCCCCCCATTGCCCCAGCTGGTTATGACTGCCTCTGGTCCCATAACCGACAAAAACATTTATTTGTGGTGATTTTAATAACCATTTTGTCTCAACTGGACACCTATTTGAAAGAAGAAAAGAAAATACCTCAAGTTCCACTAGAGGGAGTCCTTTATTCACCTCTTGGTGCCTGGACCCTGTCCTCTCATTTCAAGGCTGCGTTGACCCAAGCCCTGCTCAGATAAGGTAATCCCTACCCTTGTGTCGCTGAGCTGTCATAGTACTGCTTCAAATGTACATTTCCCCAGGGTTGTTGGCATTCATAATGTAAGTAACCTAATTTGTGTTCCTCTAATTGCCTCTGTCAATCCGACAGCTATTGTCAGCAGTAATTATTTGCCTATGAACCTCAGTTATACTGCTAGCACTGAGACGTTTTGCCATAGTAGGAAGTCCTCCGTGAGCAGTTCACCCTGCACTCAAATATAAATATCGCTGTCATGTCTACCTCTCATAACTCCCAGTAAAGCAATAAAAACAATCAAAGCACTAAAAATAGCCCAAATTAACATATGTAGCCTAAGAAACAAGGTTGAAATCGATAACTTGCTAGCAACAGAAAACATTCATATAATGCCTATCTCTGAAACTCACTTAGATAATTCCTTTAATGATACAGTGGTAGCAATATATGGTTATAACATCTATAGAAGAGACAGGAATGCCAACGGAGGAGGTATTGCTGTTTATACTCAGAGTAATATTCCTGTAAAGCTTAGAGAGGATCTCATGTCAAAAGCAGTTGAAATAATATTGCTACAGGTTCACCTGCCTCACCTAAAGTCTGTGCCTGCAACCTGGTTAAAGTCAACCTACCAGGGTATTTACAAACAGAGCAGGAACTAACTAACTAACTAACTAACTAACTAACTAACTAACTAACTAAGACTTGTATTGACCACATCTGTATTAATGCTGCAGAAATCTGCTCTAAAGCAGTATCCACACCCATCGGATGTATTGATCATAATATAATAGCCATATCTAGGAAAACCAAAGTTACAAAGACTGGATCTAAGATAGTGTATAAGCAATCATACAAGAGGTTTTGCAAGAAGATGTGAAAGAATATGCTTGGTCTGATGTGTGCAATGAGGAACATCCTGACGCTACACTTGAAGAATTTATGAAATTGCTCCTTCTGGTTACTGACAGGCATGCGCCCATAAAAAAACAGACTGTTAAAATGTACAAATCCCCATGGATAGATGATGAATTGAACTGTATGGCTGTGGGAGATGAGGCTAAGGGAATGGCAAATAAGTCTGGCAACACAGCAGATTGGCAAAGATACAGTAAATTGAGAAATCATGTAACTAAACTAAACAAAAAGACGAAGAAAATATACTATGGAACAAAGATAAATTATATAAAGAATGGTAGTAAAAAACTCTGGAGTCCCTTAAATGAAATTCTAGGCAGAAGAGCTAACACAGCTCCATCCTTCACTGAGGCTGATGGCACATTCATAACAAAACCTTTTGATATTGCCAAAGACTTTCATAACTTTTTTGTTAACAAGATTAGCAAACTTAGGCATGAAATGCAAACAGCAAATGCTGAGCCTTCATATTCATGCACAACGAACCAAAATAATGAAAGACAATCACTGTAGCTTTGAATTCCGCAAAGTTAGTGTGGAAGAGCTGAAAAACTATTGCTATCTATAAATAAGGACAAACCACCTTAATCGACAACCTAGATGGTAAATGACTGATGTTGGTAGCGGAATACATTGTGACTCCAATTTGTCACATCTTCAATCTAAACCTAGAAGAGTGTGCTCTCAGGCCTGGGGGGAGGCAAAGGTCATTCCACAGCCCCAAAATATCAAAGCACCCCTTAAAAAACAGCTAAATGTAACTAATTGTAACTGAAAATGTAATCTATGTAATTATTTATCATGAGAGGGCCATAAACAATAACAATAACCATACTCAAAGAAAGGTTACAATCTCACCTTTCTGGTCAAAAATAGCTGTACATTGCTAAGGTGTAGTCACTTTTGAGGACACTACAGTACAAATATGATGAAAATATGAAATTAAATTAAATTACATTCAGTTTATAAAGACTTCATGAAGCCTTCATAAGTACTACATAAATGTGTTACAAACTGTCTATAACTGTATGCCATGCTTTATAAAGGGTTCATAAATGTGACGTAACTGTTTGGCATAATCACCCATGTCAAATGTGACATAACCCACTATGTCAAAAATGATATAAACGTGTGCTTTATAAAAGGTGGCATGTTGGCATACGCTCTAAGTCACATTCCACCTAATCTCGTTCCCAGACACTTCCACCCAAATGCGCGGAAGTTCTAGTAGATCAATGGTATCAAACTTGTCCTCCATTAGTTAGGATTCGGTTTAAAATAACATTTGAAGAAGATAAATTGCTGACTTTTTGACTGTGTTAAGTAGTGAAGATGACACATACTTTACTCAGTAAGGTCACTCCCATAGAATTCTATTGTCACTCCCACTACGGCCACCTTTGAATGGTTGATATCCCAGGCTTATATGTGCTGTGTGTGCAAAAGCCTCGTGACGACGTTACACCAAGAAACACTTGCCTTGATGAAGCCCCCAACCTAAAGAAATTGAAAGTGTCTTTCTTCTGGAACCAAGTTACTTGTTCATCAGTACGCGAACACGCACACAACAAAAACAAGCCATACCGCACGGTGCGGTGCCCAGTCAGGTCTTTGACACATTCACCCACTCCCCCGCTGAAAGATCAGCCACAAAACGTTGGCACTATTGTAACAGGTTGTAATCAATCCCTGGTCTCCAGTATAGGAGCAGAAGAGGAATACCTGGTGCGGTAGTCTCAGGTTGGACTACTCCAAATCAAGACAACTGGGAATTGGTTGAATCATTACTGATCGTTTTAACTATAATTTCTCTTCATAATTTTTCTTCATATGACAAGGATTTAAAAGGTTTTGCCAGTAGATTGCCACCTTGATTCATGATGATGATGACTGCTAGCTTGCTAGCTAACATTTTGAAAGTATGATGTTGACATGATCAGTCTAATCAAAGCTACTGTAGATATAACGATTTGATCTGTGGCCAATGACCTAGATGGGCACTTCTAATGTAACTCTATGGCAGCACCCAAAGGACTCAGTGTTCTGTCCCCATGAGTGACAAAACACTGAGCCAATCACGGCGCATCTAGAGAACATTACCAACCCCTACACTCCTTATTTTCCGCTGACTGCCCCACCACCAAAGAAAGCACTGAGCTAGATTGAAACACCTGCATTTTGGAGCTGCCTTACTCAAGAAAGAAAAAAAGAGACCATGTTTGTATGCGGTTTTATTAACTCAATTATTATTTTCCTTTTTTTTTAAATTATTGGTTAGATGTTTTATTGTCTTGTCCAGGTGAGATAGGGCAGTGTGCAGTGTAATGGCGAATGGGTCATCTGATGATCTGTTGGAGCGGTATGCAAATTGTAGTGGATGTAGGGTGTCCGGTAAGGGGGAACTGATATGATCCTTAACTAGCCTCTCAAAGCACTTCATGATGACAGAAGTGAGTGCTACGGGGCTATAGTCATTTAGCTCAGTTACTTTCACTTTCTTGGGTACTTGAATAATGGCTGAGTAGGGACAACAGATTGGGATAGGAAGAGATTGAATATGTCTGCAAACACTCCAGCCATCTGGGCTGCACATGCTCTGAGGACTCGGCTTGGGATGCCGTCTGGGCCGGCAGCCTTGCGAGGGTTAACATGCTTGAATGCCTTACTCATGTCGGCCACTGAGATCAGGAGGGCACAGTCCTCATGAACGGTGGGGGCCTACGTTGGTGGCTCGGTGTTGTTTTCGAAGTGGGCAAAGGTGTTTAGGTTGTCCTGGAGTGAGGTGACAGTGTTGGTGACGTGGCATGCTTTCCCTTTATAATTTGTTATTGTCTGGAGTTCCTGCCACATTCGTCTCGTGTCTGAATTGAATTGGGACTCCACTTTGTCCCTGTATTGTCGTTTTGGGGGCCTTGTGGTCGTCCTGGGGGCCTTGTGGTCGTCCCAGAAGGGAAAGTAACACTCTCCCCGAGTAGCACAGGAAGTGTGTTGGCAGAATTTCGGGAGCGTTTTCCTCAGATGTCCTTTATTAAAGTCCACAGCTAAAATAAATGCGGCCTCAGGATATGCGGTTTCCAGTTTGCACAAATCCAGTGTAGTGAGCCATCACGGTATCAGCTTAGGGGGGAATATGCATGGCAGTGGCAATAACCAAGGAAAATTATCTCAGGAGGTAATGCAGTCGACATTTGATGGTGAGGTATTCTAGATTGGGAGATCAAAAGGACTTGAGTACCACAATCACACAATTTTTTTTTTCACCTTTATTTAACCACGTAAGCCAGTTGACAACAAGTTCTCAGCTACAATTACGACTTGGCCAAGACAAAGCAAAGCAGTGCGACAAAAATAACAACACAGAGTTACACACGGGATAATCAAACGTACAGTCAATAACACAATAGAAAAATCTATGTACATTGGGTGCAAATGTAGTAAGTTTAGGAGGGTAAGGCAATAAATAGGCCACAGTGGTGAAATAATTACAATTTAGCATTAACACTGAAGTGATAGATGTGCAGATGATGATGTGCAAATAGAGATACTGGGGTGCAAATGAGCAAAAATAATAATATGTTGATGAGGTAGTAGGGTGGGCTATTTACAGATGGGCTGTGTACAGGTGCAGTGAACGGTAAGCTGCTCTGACAGCTGATGCTTAAAGTTATTGAGGGAGATGGTAGTCTCCAGCTTCAATGATTTTTGCAATTCATTCCAGTCATTGGCAGCAGAGAACTGGAAGGAATGGCGACCAAAGGAGGTGTTGGCTTTGGGGATAACAAGTGAAATATACCTGCTGGAGCACATGCTACGGGTGGGTGTTGCTATGGTTGTTTATCATGAGACATATCATGAGACATACCCTTCCACCTTAGTTTTTACCTGAGATTTCTTTATTATTGTCCGCACGATGAACGGAGAATCACGCTGGAAGTATGGATGGGGACAATATATCCGGAGAGAGCCATGATTCCGTAAAACAGAGTATGTTACATTCCCTTATGTCACTTTGAAAGGAGAGCCTCGCCCTGAGCTCATCTACTTCATTGTCCAGGGACTGAACATAAGTGAGTAATATACTCAGAAGCGTTGGAGGGTTTGCTCGCCACCTGGGTCTGACCAGAACCCCACTTTTTCTCCCTCTCCTCCAGCGTCAACGTTTTGATGTAGCACCGGGGATGAATGGGGCTGCCTTGGGAAGTCCAAACATAGGATTCAGGTCAGGGAAGTCACATTTCTGGTTGAATTTCCGATGAGTGACCACTGATCTAATGTCTAAAGGTTATTTTCACCTGCAGGAAATAATAATAGAATTGTTCTGTGTAAATAATGTAAGATACTGTATAACACAAAAAACTGAAAAATACTGTAAAGTTGCCTAGGAGCTAGAAACTGTCATATGCCCATGTGAGATTATTAAACCTCTCAAATTCATTCACTCTACAATATTCTGCTCTCCATCCAGTATTTATAAAAATATGAACTGTTGAAGTCCTACCATACTATTTTGTGTGTGTGTGTTACCTTATAATTAAGCCCAAATTCCAATAACAGGTCTGTATCTTCAGCAAAAATGTCTGCCTCATTAAAAGGGCTAGAGCTTTTGAGCATCCGCCCCGCTACCACGTAAATCCCATGCTTCCTATATACCCCAACAGTATAATTGCAGTGGTAATGAACATGTAAAACCAGGAAATTGTGATGGGAATAATATTAGCAACTAAGCAACGCACCCACACACTTGCATAAACATATCCAGTACATTGATACGAAACAACCACTACGACATCAACAATATGCCACTTCAGCCCATTTCCACTCCCTTCTGTAGAGGCATGGCATGGGACAGCTCTGGGACTGGGACAGCTCTGTGACTGTGATCTCTGTGCCCTTAGTGCTCTGCTCATTTGCACAGCCGCAGTTGAAGGTCACACAGCTCACATCACATAGAAGAAATAAGCACATTACATGTTTATCAAAAACTGAATGAAAATAAGGGAGGCTTTAAAAAGCAAATACCCGTGATATTTTAAAGTTGTATAACGGGACGATGCTTTTCCTCACAGGATATGTTGGAGGTTCATTATAGTGCCAAAAGTGTCAGCAGTTTTGATCAGAATGAATAGTCTCAAAATAATACATTTGAATGAGTATGAGGGAATGAATAAACAGTTCTTTGACTTGGAGTAAATACATTTCAAAGAGAACGGCTGAATCACAGCATGCGTGGAAATAAGAGCAACGCCACCCACATCACCGCTTAGTATACTATCAGTGTTAGTTTAAAGTTGGGGGATATTTTATATTTCAAACCTATATAGTTTAGAAACAGGCCTGACATGTCAAGAGGCATCTTTAACCTCTAAAAGGCTCGAAGGCTATATGCTCTCCCTTGTGTTCTTACACACTCCATTCCGTGAACTCCCATACACCCGCATACTGACTTTAATTCTTAAAAGTCTAAGCCATTGGGGTGGTTCTAAGCTGACATATGGAAGACCATACCATGGATTATTTAGCTATTTGTTTTGGAATTTTAGGACCCTTTAGGTATAAAATTTGCATTCAATAAAATATCGAATTTGGCCTTTGCTACTATAACCCATAGATCCGTGTTGAATAACATTCATAAATGGTGAAAAAGACAATCAAAAAATAAATCACCAGGAATAAGGTTTTGAAGTGTCCATCCTATATCTAGGAGATATAAGAAAGCTCAGGAAATATACTGAATATATTTTTTACACACATTTAACACTTTATTTTTGTTGCCACTAAACTACCTCCATACTTCCATTTGATTGTATAGGTTACGTTCAGACGAATCCCATAGAGGAAAACGGAGAACACCATCAAAATGGTGTTCTGCCCTGCTTGTATTTATTCATACTCACAACCGTAAGCTATTTTCTGTAATTGGCTCGCCATTTATTTTCCTGTAATAATTAGTACAAATTAGTTAAAGTGAAGACATTGTCAGCTATATGATATGGCCATTATTTGAACTGGCTAACCAGCTAACTTGCTAGAAACAAACTATAATATTGTTTAGAAAGTTGATTTTAGTTGCCTGGTTTGCTAGATTGACATATACTAAATTCATTTTTAAACAGGTGGGTTTATTGGTGTTAAAATACACCAGTTATGTTATTTTGTACCACCAGGCTGCTGATGACATGCAGCCTATAGTTTTTGTTTATACTATTTCATAATGACAAATTTGATGTCAGACAACATTAGAATGTTCATGATGTCACTGTGACAACTGTCGATAGATGTAGTTTAAACCAGCCTTTAGTCTTGAAATCTTTGGTTGTTTAGTACATGGCCTCACATGTGAATCCTTAAAGAGATGGGTGGGGCTAAGGCTTAAGAAGGAATGATGTGAATGATGCTGAATGGGTGTAGACAAAGAAGAACTCTCCAGTAGGTGTACCAAAACATTCAAGGGACATTTTGTCAAAAGTGGGGCTACAAGTTTATCAACTAACCATTTTAAGTAGTGTCCGTTTATTGTCCCCAGCACAAGGTGCACCTCTGTAATGAGAATGCTGTTTAATCAGCTTCTTTACATGCCACACCTGTCAGGTGGATGATTATCATGGCAAAGGAGAAAAACTCACTAACATTTTAGAAAAATAAGCTTTTTGTGCGTATGGAACATTTCTGGGATCTTTTAATCCTTTAATTAGGTATATAGCAAAGACATATAACAAGGTAAATGCTAATAATGTGCTGGGGTATATATGCAGAATTATTGACGAAGAAACAAAATATGAGAATATTATAGTGGTAACTAATTGGGATGCAAATAGTAATAACCCAAGAGGACATATCTAGAAACAAGTCCAAGACAACCAACTCTCTACTCTGGAGGGAATTCTCTTGGAAAATTCAGGCAAGATTTTTTATAACGCCTATAATACATTCAAAATACAACCGTGACATCACACCAAGTTGCAGCCGTAACTGTGGGGAGAGCAGAGTTAACCATACACACATATTATATTCCTGCCCAGTCCTCAATCATTTCTGGATCGAAGTATACAAAGTCTTGGATGATCCATTCGAACGTTCGCTTTCTCTAAATCCAGAACACATACTCCTGTGGAGAACCCTGATACACTGGTTCTTGACTCTGATAAGTACCTCTTCAGAATTCTGAGAATAACAGCGCTTATACTGGGACTGTTGCTGCTCAATATGCGATATGTGACTAGAATGGTGTTGTAAACAACAGCCAACTTTCTGGGACATAGCATGTTTTATACGTTAATCTAACTGCAGTGTCCAATTTACAGTAGCTATTACAGCTAAAAAAAATACCATGCTATTTGAATATAGCACACAACAACAAAACACTTTTATAACGGCAACTGGTTTGATACAGTCACCTCGGAATGTAAATAATGTACTTCAGTTATCTTGCTCTGATTTGTCATCCTACGGGTGCCAGAGATAAAATGTAGTGTAGTTTTGTTTGAAAAATAAATGTTTATATTCAAATGTAGGAACTGGGTTCTACAGTTTGACCTCTGGCTCCACACCCACCCCGCCATCTAGATGTGTGAAGGTTAGTCTCTTTTCTGTAGAAAAGCTAATGATCCATCATGTATGACATTCCCGGGAGTGTGCAAACTACTTTTTTTAAATTACATAGCATTTTTGTATGTTCTCTATATATTTTTTTATTTAACCTTTATTTAACTAGGCAACTCAGTTAAGAACTCAGACGCGGCCAGTTGTGATACAGCCTGGATTCGAACCAGGGTTTCTGTAGTGATGCCACTAGCACTGACATGCAGTGCCTTAGAACACTGTGCCACTTGGGAGCCTATAGTTAAGTACTTGAAAACCAATTTGGCACATTTGGGAAAACTCCTTGCAGACTTGAAACTAAATATTGTTTAGTGATGTAATTCTTCACTGGATCAGTCTGAAACTTTGCACACACACTGCTGCCAACTGGTGGACAACATCTAAATGACGTCAAGAATCCTACATAACCATCTGGTGGACAACATCTAAATGACGTCTTGAATCCTACATCACCGTCTGGCCTTTCTCTTGCATTTCAAAGATGATGCAACAACAAAAAATTATAGAAAACGCATGTTTTTTTGTTTGTATTATCTTTTACCAGATCTAATGTGTTGTATTTTGTTCTACATTAATTTCACATTTCCACAAACTGTTTACTTTCAAATTATATCAATAATATGCATATCCTTGCTTCAGGTCCTGCGCTACAGGCATTCAGCTTTAATGTCTTTCATCACCATTCCCAGTGGATCAGAAGTTTACATACACACAATTAGTATTTGGTAGCATTGCCTTTAAATTGTTTAACTTGGGTCAAACGTTTCTGGGTAGCCTTCCACAAGCTTCACACAATAATTTTGGCCCATTCCTCCTGACAGAACTGGTGTAACTGAGTCAGGTTTGTAGGCCTCCTTGCTCGCACAAGCTTTTTCAGTTCTGCCCACACATTTTCTATGGGATTGAGGTCAGAGCTTTGTGATGGCCACTCCAATACCTTGACTTTGTTGTCCTTTAGCCAAATTGCCACAACTTTGAAGTATGCTTGGGGTCATTGTCCATTTGGAAGACCCATTTGCGTCCATGCTTTAACTTCCTGACTGATGTCTTGAGATGTTGCTTCAATATATCCACATCATTTTTCTTCCTCATGATGCCATCTATTTTGTGAAGTGCACCAGTCTCTCCTGCAGCAAAAGCACCCCCACAACATGATGTTGCCACCCCATGCTTCATGATGTTGCCACCTCATGATGCAAGCCTCCCCCTTTTTCTTCTAAAAATAACGATGGTCATTATGGCCAAACAGTTTTATTTTTGTTTCATCAGACCAGAGGACATTTCTCCAAATAGTATGATCTTTGTCCCCATGTGCAGTTGCAAAGCGTAGTCTGGCTTTTTTATGGTGGTTTTGGAACAGTGGCTTCTTCCTTGCTGAGCGGCCTTTCAGGTTATGTCGATATGGGACTTGTTTTACTGTGGATATAGATACTTTTGTACCTTGTAAATATGTGAGCAGTACCGAAGGTTTGAGGCTTGCAGGTCATGTAGTTCAGCCTGAACAGCAAAGAGGTTAGGTTGGTCAGCTGTCACGAGTCGGTAGTGAGCGAGACCAAGGCGCAGCATTTATTTCCACACTCCAAATGACGAACTATACAAACAAAACCACGGGTACACAAAACAACTTAACACACCTACTTGTGACCTGCGACATACATCGATACATATATTATGACCCACAGCCCCGGTGTGGAAACATACATGCATATGTAGGATCCCTAATTAGAGACGATGCACTGCAGCTGCCTCTAATTAGAGATCCTACACAAACCACCTACAAACCCAGAAATTATAAACCTGTCAGACTCTGACCATGGCACATAGAGAAGCAATAGGCTTCTCTATGGCCAGAGCCTGACATCAGCATAGTAGCATGAGGTCTGACCTCGAAGACCTCAATAGCAATAGCAATGGGCTTGAGGACTCTGCAGTATTCCTCCATGAAATCAAGTTCTACTTCTTTGAATGTTGCAAGGCAGGCATGATCTCATGAAGCTTCTACCGAAGAAATGTCAGCTGACTCAAACAGTCATAAAGAGAATTCCACCTACAAATACAGGGTGTCTTGAGTTGCTGGTCGGTCAATTCATTGAGTATTTCAGCAGATTTTGGTCTGCCAGAAGCATTCCATAGGGCTGAGCACTTTGCCATTGATGAAGTCTTCCATATTACTAACCACAAAATGCCACTGTCCCAGGCTGTCTGAGCATGCCTGTGACGTTAGCTTGCTAGCAAGCAAGCAAGTAAATGTACAAGTTCTAGAGCACAGTCAGCTATTTGATAATTGCTCTTTTCTTCTGTTCTATAATGACATTCAGTGAGCGATATCTGATAGTATATTTTACAATACTTTACCTTAAGGCAATTTGCACCGAGCACCAAAGCAGCTTCTTTTCTTGGGTTGCTGGTCAGTGGTCATGAGGAAAACGAACAGTTTACAACGAGCGCGCTGGACCCAACAGGATGTGTCACGTGATTTACTTGCATCTAGCCAAAAACTGTGATTGGCTGTATTTAGTAGTCCTATTAAGCCTGGTGATGAAAGTTATAGTCTTATTTGAAAATAAAATGACATATTTGATTAAGTATTTTAAATCCCTCAAAGTAATTTGTTACAAATTTCATCTGATAATTTTCCATCCAGCAAAATACAAATGACTAAATACTCTAAAGTAATTAAATACGTATTTTAAATACATTTAATTGAAATACTGCCAATCTCTGTCAGGTGGAGGAAGTTCAACCCAAGATAAGCTAGTGGGGGTTTCTGGAAACAGCGGGAATACATTGTAACTAAGAGGACCATTAAAACTAATTGCTCCTCTTAGCTGTTTAGCTTCAGCCTGACAGCAAACAGTGTCTGATTTAACATTTCCCCCTAGACAGTAAACACTCTGCAGGCCCAGTGGTGTCCATTCCACTCCTCTGACTTGTGAGGAAGGGAGCCACTTCGCTGGGCTAGTTTATTGTGTCTGCTTAATTAAATATGTTTATTGATTAAATCCTTGAATTGCAAGTTCAATATGTCCTCTTTGCTAGCCTTTAGCATCCCTGGAGTGACCATTAGGTCTTGTTGAACATTTCAACATGGTGGAGGTCTGGGAGTGGGGAAACAAAGATAGTATTCTGGCATCATTTAATCATGTTTATCACAGAGAGTGTGTTATATCTCATCTAATTATACTAGATTCTATGCTCCATGTTGACACAAAATGCCTAATTGTCAATAACTTAAAGTATCATTCCCTTGTGTTGACAGGCAGCTTTCCTTCAGATGTGTAGCTTACCGGCCCTATAGAAATGATCACATAACCACCCTTGCCTGTGGCTAGCATGGAGCGCTAATATTCAACCAGCAGTAGTGGAGCGGTTGTGGAAATTGTTGTTGCGGCTTAAGAGGTTAGGGTTCTAAATACATTCAAGTACAACATAGTTATTGTTTCTGTGGTGCATTCTAAAATAAGGCTGCGATTTTCAGTACAGTGCATTATGTGAAAGCGTTGGTGTAGGTAGACAACATGTTTCCCTGATAACAGGGGAGCCTTCTTCCTGCAGTCCTTATTAATATGTAATATAGATAGATTATTGGATCTGCGGGCAGTTTAGTTATTTGACCAGAATAGCGTGATCATCCCTGACAAGCAGGTGTGTATGCCAGTCTCCGTCTTACTGAGGCATACCCAGATCCTTACCTGGGAGCCAAATATGGAACAGTTTTTCTGGCGTGTGCTGTCCAGTGGAGGAGATACAGTCAGACACAGATAGTTGAGCAGATACGCATTCACCCACTGTATGATTGGGCACAAACACATACAGTGGGGAGAAGAAGTATTTGATACACTGCCGATTTTGCAGGTTTTCCCACTTACAAAGCATGTAGAAGTCTGTAATTTTTATCATAGGTACTCTTCAACTGTGAGTGACGGAATCTAAAACAAAAATCTAGAAAATCACATTGTATGATTTTTAAGTAATTAATTTGCATTTTATTGCATGACATAAGTATTTGATACATCAGAAAAGCAGAACTTAATATTTGGTACAGAAACCTTTGTTTGCAATTACAGAGATCATACGTTTCCTGTCGTTTTTGACAAGGTTTGCACACACTGCAGCAGGGATTTTGGCCCACTCCTCCATACAGACCTTCTCTAGATCTTTCAGGTTTCGGGGTTGTCGCTGGGCAATACGGACTTTCAGCTCCCTCCAAAGATTTTCTATTGGGTTCAGGTCTGGAGACTGGCTAGGCCACTCCAGGACCTTGAGATGCTTCTTACGGAGACACTCCTTAGTTGACCTGGCTGTGTGTTTCGGGTCGTTGTCATGCTGGAAGACCCAGCCACGACCCATCTTCAATGCTCTTACTGAGGGAAGGAGGTTGTTGGCCAAGATCTCGCGATACATGGCCCCATCCATCCTCCCCTCAATACGGTGCAGTCGTCCTGTCCCCTTTGCAGAAAAGCATCCCCAAAGAATGATGTTTCCACCTCCATGCTTCACGGTTGGAATGGTGTTCTTGGGGTTATACTCATCCTTCTTCTTCCTCCAAACACGGCGTGTGGAGTTTAGACCAAAAAGCTCTATTTTTGTCTCATCAGACCACATGACCTTCTCCCATTCCTCCTCTGGATCATCCAGATGGTCATTGGCAAACTTCAGACGGGCCTGGACATGCGCTGGCTTGAGCAGGGGGACCTTGCGTGCGTTGCAGGATTTAATCTATGACGGCGTAGTGTGTTACTAATGGTTTTCTTTGAGACTGTGGTCCCAGCTCTCTTCAGGTCATTGACCAGGTCCTGCCGTGTAGTTCTGGGCTGATCCCTCACCTTCCTCATGATCATTGATGCCCCACGAGGTGAGATCTTGCATGGTGCCCCAGACCGAGGGAGATTGACCATCATCTTGAACTTCTTCCATTTTCTAATAATTGCACCAACAGTTGTTGCCTTCTCACCAAGCTGCTTGCCTATTGTCCTGTAGCCCATCCCAGTCTACAATTTTATCCCTGATGTCCTTACACAGCTCTCTGGTCTTGGCCATTGTGGAGAGGTTGGAGTCTGTTTGATTGAGTGTGTGGACAGGTGTCTTTTATACAAGTAACGAGTTCAAACAGGTGCAGTTAATACAGGTAATGAGTGGAGAACAGGAGGGCTTCTTAAAGAAAAACTAACAGGTCTGTGAGAGCCGGAATTCTTACTGGTTGGTGGGTGATCAAATACTTATGTCATGCAATAAAATGCAAATTAATTATTTAAAAATCATACAATGTGATTTTCTGGATTTTTGTTTTAGATTCTGTCTCTTACAGTTGAAGTGCACCAATGATAAAAATTACAGACCTCTACATGCTTTGTAAGCATGTAGAGCATGTAGAAAACCTGCAAAATCTGTATGCTGCTGTAACATGCTTGTGCCACATCATCAGTTTACAAAGGCCAATGTGCATAAAGGGAATTGCTTAACTTGAAGATGGCATGCGGATTACAGCAAGACACAAGTTATTGATTACAGCAAAACAGAATTACTAATTTCAAGTGTTCACGGCTGCTAAAGATCAATCAGGATTGTTTGGGGAGAAGATCTCTGAATGGCCCATGTGTCCACAGTCACATGATGGGGAAACACACAGCTGTGGCTGGCAGCTGCAGAGAGAGGCTGAGAGAGTGAGAGAGTGTGAGAGAGAGAGAGCAAAATCTTTATCTCTGGAGAACAAAGGTACAGACAGTGCCTGAGTCACAGTGCAACAGCATCATGCACAACTAAAGTTGGGAACATTTTGCCACTAACTTTATAATCTTATTTGAGATAGATTCTTATTTGAGATAGATACTGTACATACATACTGTACATGCACTTATTACATGTTCACAATAACTTCTTCAAATAGCTTTACATACAATAATCCCAGGCCAACACGAATATACCCAGTTCTAAAACCAACCCCATGCTCTCTACTCCTGGACACCTTTCGTAAATGATTACATGAGTGTGAGCATTTCAGACTGGGCATGGCTGCACATAGTCCAATTCCTGGCTCAGGAGAAAACGAGGACTGTGGACCCTGAGACCTTCCTGTCAGAACTCAAACAGAGTGGTTGTGGAGGATAGCAGCAAGACCCTCAGGGGAGGAGGGCGTAATCCATCTCCAATAACTGGCTGCTCCGTCCCTTCATTGATTATCAGCTGAGAGGGACGGAGGCAGGCAGTCATGCCAACCAGGCATTTTGTTCCCAGTTTTGGAGGGGGATTGCCAGAGAGCTCTCGCCACAATTAAAGTCTAATTGCATCAGTGGGAGTTAAGCTTATGGTCAAGCCTGTCCGTTATCTCTCTACTCCAATGGAGTGGAGTGGTAGAAAGGCTCCAAATGTATTGGGATGAGTACCGTGCCAGCTATGATTAACTGCAGGCTCTCTTGTTAGTGGAGTTTATCTCTCTTTCTCAGAAGAGAATTCTCCTTTCTATTCCTGCCTCTCAGTAACTGATGGTTATTCAACATGTGTGTGCAAAATGTTTATTTATCCACATGGCATTTCTCTCTGTCACCAAAATGGTGATTGGTGAGGTAGAATCATTCAACCCCCAAAAAGAGAAATGGACCAACTAATGAAGAAGGAACTGCCTCACGTGCAATGGTTCAGGGGTTAAGGGTTAAGAGAGCTAGATGGCAGAGGGCAGATGGAAGCAGGGGTGTCAGCACGGGTGGTGTCAGCACGGGTGGGCCTATCTGGCACCTATTTCAGTGCATGTCAAGCACTGGCCTAAACATGCACACACCATCAGATAGAATTCAAAGCAAGCAGTAGGGAAGGAGTTTCAGGACACTCAATCTTACATAAAATCTAGTGCAGTACATCATATATATTTAGGCCTATGTAATGAATTTGGATTGTGCTTGATTATTTACCGGGGAAAAACAATAAAAACAAATTGTAAAATAAACAATCAGCTCATCAATTTAAAAATAATGGTCAGGTTCTGGCACACCACTTCACACTGATAACATGTGCAGTAAACAGTAGCTATCACTGTTTAGGCTACAGTGTGTAGGCTATTCACTGTTAGCTAGCTAGCTAAGACTGGCTAGCGAAAAAAAAAAAAAAGTAAAATGGCCAAACAAAGCTCACTGTAAAAAATTGTCAAGAAACTGTGTATAGAAAAGGATATTGGAGAAATTATTTGATATCAGTGAACTGCCATGAAGGGCCTCCAGTCCCCCTCTATATCAGTCACTGATTGCATTGATCTAATCAAGGCCCTTACAGATAGATTCAGTACATTCAGAGACGATGATCAGCACTACAACTCTGTTTTATCTAACACTCAGAAATCATGAAACACGCTTCTCCACTTCGGCTCGCACTCTCTCCCTCCCTCTGCTTAGACATGACCATCAGTCCAGTGAAATAAAAAAACAAGTTATTTAAATTCATGCCTCGTGATGTGTCTCGCAAGTTATAGGTTACAACAACTGACCTATTACCAGTGTTATCATATAGCCTAGCATGAGACTACAATTTGTAATATAAGACACTGTACATTATTTTTTTTTTTAAATGGGTAGGCCTACAAGTGAAAATATGAAAATAGGCAAATGCGTGAAACAATATTTATTTCCAGTCAATGTAAATAGCCTATCATTTTTAAGAATTTGAACTGGAAATAGAACTTTGCTCTGTGCTTCTCCGTCTATGCACTACAGTTAGGCCCTATAAGCTATTGATCATGTAACTGATTTAACACAGTACGTTATAAACCACACTTGATCTCCCACGCCCAGCAGAGAATTGCACTTGGCTTGCATTTTGACTCATGAATTGATTTTGAATAAGAAAAGGTTGGTGACCGCTGTTCTAGTCTATATAGGCTATTGTGATTATTACTGTTATATCAGGGTATCATGCTCTAGTCTCAAAGTATATTAATTATAGTCCTGTCAAGTGCAAGAGTCATGGATTCACGTTGGCCTACAAGACTATTTGGTCTGTAATGCTGAATCACGTTAGATGGTCTGTAATGCTGAATCACGTTAGATGGTCTGTAATGCTGAATCACGTTAGATGGTCTGTAATGCTGAATCACGTTAGATGGTCTGTAATGCTGAATCGCGTTAGATGGTCTGTAATGCTGAATCACGTTAGATGGTCTGTAATGCTGAATCACGTTAGATGGTCTGTAATGCTGAATCACGTTAGATGGTCTGTAATGCTGAATCACGTTAGATGGTCTGTAATGCTGAATCACGTTAGATGGTCTGTAATGCTGAATCACGTTAGATGGTCTGTAATGCTGAATCAAGGTAGATGGTCTGTAATGCTGAATCACGTTAGATGGTCTGTAATGCTGAATCACGTTAGATGGTCTGTAATGCTGAATCGCGTTAGATGGTCTGTAATGCTGAATCGCGTTAGATGGTCTGTAATGCTGAATCACGTTAGATGGTATCTAATGCTGAATCACGTTAGATGGTCTGTAATGCTGAATCACGTTAGATGGTCTGTAATGCTGAATCACGTTAGATGGTATCTAATGCTGAATCAAGGTAGATGGTCTGTAATGCTGAATCACGTTAGATGGTCTGTAATGCTAAATCACGTTAGATGGTATCTAATGCTGAATCAAGGTAGATGGTCTGTAATGCTGAATCACGTTAGATGGTCTGTAATGCTAAATCACGTTAGATGGTCTGTAATGCTGAATCACGTTAGATGGTCTGTAATGCTGAATCACGTTAGATGGTCTGTAATGCTGAATCACGTTAGATGGTCTGTAATGCTGAATCACGTTAGATGGTCTGTAATGCTGAATCACGTTAGATGGTCCGTAATGCTGAATCACGTTAGATGGTCTGTAATGCTGAATCACGTTAGATGGTCTGTAATGCTGAATCGCGTTAGATGGTCTGTAATGCTGAATCGCGTTAGATGGTCTGTAATGCTGAATCACGTTAGATGGTCTGTAATGCTGAATCGCGTTAGATGGTCTGTAATGCTGAATCACGTTAGATGGTCTGTAATGCTGAATCATGTTAGATGGTTTGTTGTGTGCGATCAATTACAGTAGTGTAAAGGGTAGGCTATGCTTCTAAGATCACACAGCAACTACCAGAGAATACTAGATCTAATACAATATAGCTAGAGAGCAAAAGGATGTCTCCCGGCCGAGGAACAGGATCTACATAATGTAAAGAAAGCCTGCATGGTTCCTGTCTGTCTATTGGAGAATAGAGCATGTGTTTCATGTGGGCAGTAGCCTGCACTGAGAGAAGAGAGGGGCCATATTGGATAGATGCAGTGGGTAATTCATGCAGAGTACGGAACCTAATGAAGGGAAGAATGCAGAGAAACACGTTTCTTTGTAATTTTCCCTAAGCTTGGCAGCCAAAAGCTCTCGAACGGTGCTGTGCTGCCCTCTAACAAGTCTGTGAGGTACTGCAGCCTGAGCTTGGGCGGTGACAGACCACATTGCATTTGATAATATCCCCTTTTATGTGCATAGAAAATCTACTGCAATTAAAAACAAACACTCCATATATGTGCATTTCATGGCCTACGTGTTACAGTAGGTGTGTAATGGTACACCAGGGGTATTTCCAAATTAGTAGGTGCTGCAGCCCTGAACTGTGCTTGAGACAAATTATAATTGATATTTCAAATCAACGTGATGAATGAGTGATGCCAAATGTTGACACAACCAGTAGATACGATTTTAAAGGGGGAAAATACTTTTTCACAGCATACAGCAGTGGGTATAAACAGCGTAACAAAAATGCAGTGTGCGGTGTTTAATGTCTCTATATACGTGGGACAGTAGCGTTGGCTGTGTGTGCTTGTGTATGTCCGAGTGTTTGTGAGTATGGGCGTATATATATGTGTGTGAGTGTATGTGAGTACAGGAGTCTGCTTGTGTATGAGGTGTGTGTGTTTTGTGTGAATGAGTCTCTCTTTGTCTCTTACTATAGGAAATGGCGTGAT
Source organism: Thymallus thymallus (assembly GCA_023634145.1). Lineage (NCBI taxonomy): Eukaryota > Metazoa > Chordata > Actinopteri > Salmoniformes > Salmonidae > Thymallus > Thymallus thymallus. Next base: position 37,586,664 of record CM042414.1, on the reverse strand, counting down.
GACTGTAAAACGGACAAAAAATACTCTTTCTTGAACTGCATTGTTGGTTAAGGACTTGTAAGGAAGCATTTCACGGTAAGGTCTACACCTGTTGTATTCGGCGCATGTGACAAATAAAGTTGGATTTGATTTGATGGTCTGGAGATACAGTAGAAACTGTTTTTCAGTCTTTCCGTCCCGGCTTTGATGCACCTGTGCTGTCTCTGTCTGCTAGATGATAGCAGAGTGAACAGACCGTGACTTGGGTGGCTGAGATCCTTGATGTTCTTCTTGGCCTCCCTTTGACACTGAATTCTTTTATGTCCTGGACGGCAGGCAGTGTGCCCCCGGTGATGCGCTGGGCTCGTCGCACCACCCTCCGTAGAGCCATTCGGTTGAGGACGACGCAGTTGCTGAATCACAATGTCAGAATGAATCCTCCCTCTCTGCAGACGACTTTGTCAACCACTTTGAAAAGAAGGTTGACAACATCCACTCCTCATTAAGTCAGCCTATTGAGTCCACTGGTCCACTCACATAGAACTACCCTACACCTTGACCTCTTTCTCCCCTCACTCTCCAGAGGAAACGTTGCGACTAGTGAGAATGCCATGAGTGTGCAAAGCTGTCATCAAGGCAAAGGGTGGCTACTTTGAAGAATCTCAAATATAAAATATATTTTGATTTGTTTAACACTTTTTTGGTTACTACAAGATTCCATATGTGTTATGTCATAGTTTCGATGTCTTCACTTTTATTCTACAATGTAAAAAAATGTGCAAATAAAGAAAAACCCTTGAATGAGTAATATTCCAAACGTTTGGCCCCCAGTGTATATATTTGTTCTAATCAATCTACACATAACACCTCATAATAACAAAGCAATGTAAATTATGTAATTGTGCACATATTACTAAAAACATGTTTTTGCTTTGACATTATGGGATATTGTGTGAAGACTGATGGCAAACAAAATGATATAATACATTATTAATTCAGTCTATAATAAAACATTTGGAGAAAATAAAGGGGTCTGAAAACGTTCCAAAGGCGCTGCACATTAAGTTACCCTTTAAAACAGTTAAATTCTGCGTTTTTTATGTTTGCTGCTTAACCGGTTTACAAACCCATTATGTCTAATGACTTTGCCTGCCTTGACTCAATGCTCAAGACTCCAAGATGGCTCAACCGTCATCGCCCATTGTTCTTAGGTGCTTCTTAATAAGTTTGAGTGCAGAGAAACTTATTTCAAATGCTGCAGTACTGACTGGCGTCACCATGGCTAAAGCCTTTAAAGTTAATTGAATACCTCCTTAAATAGTTCCAGAAACCACACAACCTCGAGAAGGGTGGTCACACACTGCATTCCGTTTTTAGCTTTCCTCTCTGAAAGCCTCTTAGTTTGATAAAACTTTGTTTCAGATCTTCAATACTTGATTAAAAAATCTCAGATGAAAACAGGGGGTCCTCATCCAGAAACCTGCTGCTTTTTGGGTGAAGCGCTTGGATACCTCTCATTATTGTGCAGTTGGGTTTGGGTTTGGAAAAGTGCTTCTCTAGTTCCCCTATTATAGAGTCAAGGACTGGAAAGAATATTATTACTCTAAATGCTTCTAAGTCACCTTGCACACTTCTTCGTTCTCCAGTTGGAGAAGTGATTACCAATCTGTGAAGCTTACCGTTGGTCTTTTGTAGATGTTTTTTCATTGTTTCCAAGAGCTAACACCTCTTTCCACAGGTCCTCAAAAAAAGCCTAATTCCTGTACTGTTTAAATGTGTCTAGTAGGTCCAAAGGTCCACAGTGGCTGCCAAGTTCAAAGAAGGCGACTGCAGCATGTGAGACAAGAATTTAGACTGGCCCAGCACTGTTCTGAAGGTCACCAGAAGCCCAATAAAGGTTAGATCAATTTGTGCAAGTAGGCCCCGTGCTTCCACTGACCGGTCACCACTATTCTCAAGCATGATCTCCTGAAGAACAGCTTTTACTGCAGGAAGTCTATCTGTAAGATTACGACCATCATGTCCATCTAGTGTCACTTAGTCTTTGGAGTTCACAAGGCTGGTCACTATACATATTCTTCTGAACTTCCAGCCACTTCTGATGTACATATGAGCCAAATATAAAAACATAAAGCTTCTGTAGAAGTGCAAAGAAGCAATCGGCTTCAGGAACTGACTTCACAGTGTCCACATGCACTAGATTTAAACAATGCGCATTGCAATGTACATAAAATGCATGCTTTGCTACTTTGATTTGTGTAGAAACACCTGAGTGCTTTCCACTCATAACAGCAGCCCTGTCCAACAAGATTGTTGTGATATTCTAGACCTTTCAAGATCTTTCAAGACATTTAATTATCATGCTAGTTAATCCTGCAGCATCCTGCTGGTTGAAAATCTAAAAAGCTCTCATGGACTGCCCCATCATACTAATATCTCAAGACAAGAGAGAGTTGTTAACCTCTCTAATAATCTCACCCCGAACCTTGTCTGCTAAGCATTCCAATATATCATTTTACTAGTGTACTTGGCATTTCTACATCAATCCATTCGTTTCTGTATTAGAGGATTGTGTTTTGCTATTTCCCCCAAAATGGCTACAAAGTTCCCTTTGGGGGGAATCTCATAACATTCTCCATGACCTCTCTGAGCAATATTCTGTGTAGCAGTTAGTGAGAGAACATTGGCTATAGTTTTGATATATGCACGGTTATCTTACATTTTTTGCTCCCTGTCTTTGTTGATGGAATTCAGAATGGATTACTTGTTTTGCTCACAAATTTTGTGCTCTTTCCATACATACATTGCATTGTAAAAATAAAAAAATGTATTTCACCTTTATTTAACCAGGTAGGCCAGTTGCGAACACGTTTTCATTTACAACTGCGACCTGGCCAAGATAAAGCAAAGAAGTGCGACAAAAACAACAACAACACAGAATTACACATGGGGTAAACAAACGTACAGTCAATAACACAATAGAACATCTATTAGGAAGATAAGGCAATAAATAGGCCATAGTGGTGAAATAATTACAATGTAGCATTAGCACTGGAGTGATAGATGTGCAAATAGAGACTGGGGTGGAAATGAGCAAAAATAATAATATGGGGATGAGGTAGTAGGGTGGGCTATTTACAGATGGGCTGTGTACAGGTGCAGTGATCGGGCAGCTGCTCTGACAGCTGATGCTTAAAGTTATTGAGGGAGATGGTAGTCTCCAGCTTCAATGATTTTTGCAATTTGTTCCAGTCATTGCCAGCAGAGAACTGGAAGGAATGGCGGCCAAAGGAGGTGTTGGCTTTGGGGATGACCAGTGAAATATACCTGCTGGAGCGCATGCTACGGGTGGGTGTTGCTATGGTGACCAGCGAGCTGAGATAAGGCGGGGATTTACCTAGCAAAGTCTTTGTAGCAGCATTACATTACAGATTTGTAATGATCTCTAAAACCACCATCATGACACAAGGCTTTTTTCCATTTACAGTAACCGGACTTGGATGAGAAGGGAGACACTTTTCTAGGGAAGATCTTGAGGTGAGGCTGGACCGAACCATCTGCTTTTGATTGGGAAATGTCAATCTGAATATAAAATCATTATACTATACCAAATAGCTCTGTGATGATCAATTAAAAGCAGTTAAATTAGTGCAGGTACAAGGTACAAAAGAAAAGACAATCCTATCAAGTATGCAAGTCAATGTGCAATGTGCTTAGAGTTTTAAAAAAATGGCTTTTTTGATGACTGTTGTGTTTTTTGTATTAAGAGACCACATAGTAGTAAAATTAGTACCAAAGCAATTTTTTTTTTTTTATGTATTGCTATTAACACTGAATACCCCTTAACCATTTCTAAACTGGGCCCATGATTAACTGACCATTCGATACCTGTTACTAACCTGGTGAAGGGTGACGAGTTGCCCTGACCCTGACCTTCATTAGCCTCAGTAATCTCTGTGGGGATATGATCACAGCTCTTCGGGCTCTGACCACCACTGTCTGGCTGGCTGGGCTTCCTCTTTGCAAAGAAGCTCTTAATATCTCCCTGTCTTTTCATGTTTGATGTTTGACATCAGCTTGTTCACTAATGTAAGTAAACAAATATAATAAATATAATATCATTACTTAACTTTACTTAGCTAGATAGCCAGGTTAATTTAATGGCGTTGGCATAACCGGAATACTGGTATCTAACAAGCCAGCTGCCATAACGTAATGTACAAAAAAACATTTAAATACCCATGGGACAGGGCAAGAATCAATACATATATTACTACATTTCCCCAATACAATATTTATTGTAATATGAACACAACAAAACGTGTACTACTAGCTACAACTCTCCCTTAAACAGTGCCGCTACACTTAGTGTCAGGCCCTGACTGAGGCCAGGTCTCTGGCTCCCCCTAGTGGGAGTTGGAGGGCTACAGTCAGGACCTGACAATATTTATTTTCTGTTGGTCTTATCCCCAATTAGAGGCAGCTGTCTTGAGTTGTCTCTAATTGGGGATTCTATTTATGTTCAGTTGTTTCCACCTGTGGGTGTGGACTCTTGTATGTGTTTCATTTGGGTTTGTTGCACACCAGTTCAAGGTCGCTGTCTCTCCTTTGTTCGGTTTGTGGATTATTATACTGAATAAAGGATTGTATTCACACTCCAGCTCTGCGCCTCAGGTCCTGTATCTTAGCGACCGTGACATACAGTACTAGTTAGCTACTGCTATCTTTTTTATGTAACCTAAGGCTGCACTGTGTGATATACGTTGAGTCAATGTTAGCTAGCTTAGCTAACTAGCTATTCAAGTTCAAATTAACTAGCCTTCTGCTGCACTGATACGCCAAGTTGTTAACTCATCACTAACAACACTATCAATCGTTGTCGACTTCTTAGCACAGCAGCAATACAATTCCGCAAGGATATTTCAAATGTACAGTTAAAGTCGGAAGTTTACATACACCTTAGCCAAATACATTTAAACTCAGTTTTTCACAATTCCTGACATTTAATCCTAGTAAAAATTCCCTGTTTTAGGTCAGTTAGGATCACCACTTTATTTTAAGAATGTGAAATGTCAGAATAATAGCAGAGAGAATGATTTATTTCAGCTGTTATTTCTTTCATCACATTCCCAGTGGGTCAGAAGTTTACATGCACTCAATTAGTATTTGGTAGCATTGCCTTTAAATTGATTAACTTGGGTCAAACGTTTCGGGTAGACTTACACAAGTTTCCCATAATAAGTTGGGTGAATGTTGGCCCATTGACAGAACTGGTGTAACTGAGTCAGGTTTGTAGACCTCCTTGCTCGCACACGCTTTTTCAGTTCTGCCCACACATTTTCTATAGGATTGAGCTCAGGGCTTTGTGATGGCCACTCCAATACCTTGACTTTGTTGTCCTTAAGCCGTTTTGCCTCAACTTTGCTTGGGGTCATTGTCCATTTGGAAGACCCATTTGCGACCAAGCTTCAACTTCCTGACTGATGTCTTGAGATCTTGCTTCAATATATCCACATAATTTTCCTTCCTCATGATGCCATCTATTTTGTGAAGTGCACCAGTCCCTCCTGCAGCTAAGTAGCCCAATAACATGATGCTGCCACCCCATGCTTCACGGTTGGGATGGTGTTCTTTGGCTTGCAAGCCTCCTCCTTTTTCCTCCAAACATAACAATGGTCATTATGGCCAAACAGTTCTATTTTTGTTTCATCAGACCAGACCATTTCTCTAAAAAGTATGGTATTTTTATGGTGGTTTTGGAGCGCTAATGTGATTAGAATGACGTTGTAAGTAAAAATAACATTTCCCAGGATATAGACATATCTTATAAGGGCAGAAACTTAAAATCTTGATAATCTAACTGCCCTGTCCAATTTACAGTAGCTATTACAGTGAAATAATGGCATGATATTGTTTGAGGAGAGTGCACAGTTATGTACTTAAATGTATCAATAAACCAATTAGGCACATTTGGGCAGACTTGATACAACATTTTGAACAGTAATGCAATGATTCATTGGATTAGTCTAAAACTTTGCACATACACTTCTGCCATCTAGTGGCCAACATCTAAATTGCGCCTGGACTCCTAAGTAATATAATGGCATTTCTTTTGCATTTCAAAGACGATGTGACAAAAAAACGTTTTTTTCTTTGTACTATCATTTACCAGATCTAATGTGGTATATTCCCCTACATTAATTTCACATTTCCACAAACTTCAAAGTGTTTCCTTGAAATGGTATCAATAATATGCATATCCTTGCCTCAGGTCCTGAGCTACAGGCAGTTAGATTTGGGCATGTCATTTTAGTCGAAATCTTTTAAAAAGGGTCCGATCCTTAAGAGGAAAATAGCCCGTGAATGTTTTGGTACACCTACTGTAGAGCTCTTCTTTGTCTACACCCATTCAGCATCTTTCACACCTTAAGCCTTAGCCCCACCCATCTCTTTAACACAGTGTAGTAAACAACCAAAGATTTCAAGACTAAAAGGGGTGAAAGTTGTAGCTAAAAGTGGTGGTAAAAACAAAATGTATCTAGTCATTGGCCTTTACCCTAATCTGACCTTGGTGCCGGTCATGTTGCTCTTCACCTTACCGTCTCTGGTAACCACACAACATATCAAATAACATCTAAGTTTATTTGTTTTATCTTTGTTTTATTTGTCACATGCACAGGATACAGAAGGAATAAACTTGCATAGTGGAGTCTTTTGTTTAGCTAGCTAAACAATGAAACATAATCTCAACTCTAATGCTACTTTCAAAACAACCGGGAACGCTGGGAAAAAAGCGAACTCAGACTCAGAAAATGTTATTTGAATGGTCATCCAACTCGAAATTCCAACTCAGGAACTCTAGAGCTCCTACAGAGATCATACATGTAACGTTAGCTAGCGAGCCAGCTAACGTTAGCTAGCTTTCTAACAGTACGCTTGAACTTGCAATGAAAACCCTTTCTGACAAAATTAGAAACAGAGTGCATTCGGAAAGTATTCAGACCCCTTGTCTTTTTCCCCATTTTGTTACGTTACAGCCTTATTCTAAAATGGATTAAATACAAAAATGTCCTCATCAATTTACACACAATACCCCATAATGACCAAGCAAAAACAGGTTTTTAAATTTTTTTGCAAATGTATTACGTATACAAACTTTTGAATAACTCAGTTTTTTATTGAAGCATCTTTGGCAGCGATTACAGACTTGATTCTTGTTAGGTATGACACTACAAGCTTGGCACATCTGTATTTGGGATGTTTCTCCTATTTCTTCTCTGCATATCCTCTCAAGCTCTGTCAGGTTGGATGAGGAGCGTCCCTGCACAGCTATTTTCAGGTCTCTAGAGATGTTTGATAGGGTTCAAGTACGGGCTCTGGCTGGACCACTCAAGGACATTCACAGACTTGTCCCGAAGCCACTCCTGCCTTGTCTTGGCTGTGTATTTAGGGTAGTTGTCCTGATGGAAGGTGGTCTTTTCGCTCTGGAGCAGGCTTTCATCAAGGATCTCGCTGTACTTTGCTCTGTTCATCTTTCCCTCGATCCTGACTAGTCTCCAAGTCCCTGCCACTGAAATACATCCCCACAGCATGATGCTGCCACCACCATGCTTAACTGTAGGGATGGTGCCAGGTTTCCTCCAGACGTGACGCTTGGCATTCAGGCCAAAGATCTTGGTTTTATCAGACCAGAGAATCTTGTTTCTCATGGTCTGAGAGTTTTTAGGTGTCTTTTGGCAAACTTCAAGCGGGCTTTCATGTGCCTTTTACTGAGGAGTGGCTTCCGTCTGGCCGCTCTACCATAAAGGACTGATTGGTGGAGTGCTGCAGAGATGGTTGTCCTGGAAAGTTCCCTCATCTCCACAGAGGAACTCTGGAGCTCTGTCAGAGTGACCACCGGGTTCTTGGTCACCTCCCTTACCAAGGCCTTCTCCCCCAAGGATATTCAATGGAAACAGGATGCACCTGAGCTTAATTTTGAGTCTCATAGCGAAGGGTCTGAATACTTATGTAAATAAGGTATTTCTGTTTTTAGTTTCTATACATTTGCAAACATTTCTAAACTTCTTTTGGCTTAGTCATTATGGGGTATTGTGTGTAGATTGATGAGATTTAAAGTAACGTAACAAAATGTGGAAAAAGTCAAGGGGTTTGAATCCTATCAGAATGCACTGTATAATATCTGAAAAGATAGCTAGACTCTTACCCGTATACATGGATGAACGCTTCTCCCTCTGTCATGGTTGCCCTTAGTTTGAAGATGTAATCCAGAGATAGGTGTTTTATACAACAGCCTTCTTTCTGTTCTCTTTTTAGACTCTCTCCGCATTAGGCAATCATCTCGCTGCTTCCACCGTGCATTCCACTGATTTCAAAACTGGTTCAACTTCTTCTGTGACAACGACACTGTCTTCCCCACCATTGTCATCAGAAGACTCTACAATGTCTGGTTCAATGAAAATGTTTTTAACTAAATCAGGGATTTTCTCATTACCTAATTAATTTTCAGAGTCGTAGAGAGTCAGAATGGCATGATCATCCTCCAGAAAGTAGTCCATCACAATGTTTTCCCACTGATCTTAGTGGATAGCACTATTAACTTCAGCAATTGTTATGTAAATGAAAGCTGAAAAGTACCTGGCCAAGTAAAGAGCAGGTCCGCCGGAGTCATGGCCCAGTTTGACATGGGTGCCGGCCCACATAGCTGGAAACAGAAAAGGCTGAGCCTTTTGGGTAAAACCTGTATGGAAATGTGCCACAAGAGTAGGAGTGCTGATCTAGGGTCAGATCCCACCAGTCAATGTAATTTGATTCATTATTATCTAAAATTAAATACTGATCCTAGTTCAGCACTCATACTCTAAGATGCTTTGTTAATCAATGTCCAGATGAGTTGTTACTAGCCCCCCGGCACATAAACTATTGTGGAATAATTACTGGGGACTGAGACAGAGGGGTTGGGAGTCACTGTAGCCCTGTCCAATGTCACCCCTGGACAGGACCAGCCAGGAAGGAGCTTCCCCTACCACTTTGAGGCAGCGGCTGTGTGGCTAGCAGAGACAGTGCTTAGCAGATCTGAAAGAGAGGCACAACATTATTTGAATGAAAATTCTGTCCACTTGACAATTCTAACAGAATTCACTTGAGACAGATAACAATACAATAAAAATATATTAACAAATAATATGGAATGTAACATAGATGATGTGCATGAAATGGTTTAAAATAATACAATTACTACAGGTAGCTAACTCTATCCATGCTTTTCCTGAAAATGTTTATCTGATATTTAGCAAGCAAGTTGACGTTGTTCTAGCTCGCTCACCCAAAGCAGGCTTTTCTCCTCTCTGCTGAATGACTACAAGATCATAACATTGTGGCTGTAACATTCAACGGACACTAGAACAACAACAACTAGCTAGCTATATCATATTTTCAGGAAAAGCAGCTCATATAGCAAGCCAATTAAATGAATATCATTGCATTGACATCTAGCTAGCTAATCTGAGAGATCTCACATTATCTCTCTAGTAGTTAGCTCTCCTGTCATCTCATCTGTGCACTGCATCAGCCAGATGAAAGAACTGTACATCTAATCTTCTTCCCCATCCCCTCTTGATTCTACAGGAAGCTAGCCTATTTTTATCAAACATTATTAGTAAGCTAGCTAACTTTAGCCAACTTGAGCAGAGATCTCAGCTTGCTAACTAGCAAAACCAACCAACTACACACCAAATATACACAGAGCAAACTATTAATCTAAACTAATGTTAGTCCCTACCAAAATACAAGTACATAGCTAGACCTATTGCACAGGACCTATTGGTTATGCTATGTGGATTCTGCCCTTCATCTTCCTCACCAACGCCTTGCTGTGAATATCATGCTGCTTGCTTACAACTACAAAACTTTTGGCCAAGGTTAGTCGCTAAGTTAGTGACAACTCTGAGCGTGCAGATTCGACATCTGCAAATGTAGATTTGTTACACAGCAGAAGATTCACCAGTCGCAAGTTTAGTAAATGAGATGCATTCATTCTCAAATTTAGTTGCATGCTTGCAAATCCTATTGCATTTATTCACATATCTTCTTACGTGTTTACAAGTGTTGTATTTATTCACACATCACGTTATATTTTTTGAAACTACAAAACTGATTATACAGGTGCAACTCATATTTTACATGTGCAAATCAAACTTGACATGCTTGTATGCTTAAGGCACTATTTTACATTCATATGGGGCCTGATTTGGTGTCAAACATTTGCCTCAGACTCCAATAATCAACTAATTATTACTATTGAACCTTTAACTAGGCAAGTCAGTTAAGAACAAATTCTTATTAACAATGACAGCCTACTCTGGCCAAACCCTCCCGGACGATGCTAGGCCAATTGTTCTCCGCCCTATGGGACTCCGGATCACGGCCGGTTGTGATACAGCCCAGGATCGAACCAGGGTCTGAAGTGACGCCTCTAGCATGGGATGTAGTGCCTTAGACTGCTGCGCCACTCGGGAGCCCCTAATCATGATCTTAAATTAAGAATGCAATTAGCTTAATCAGCTGTGCTTACTAGGGATGGGGAAAAAGTGTGACACCACTCCGCCCCTGAGGACTGGAGTTGCCCATCCCTGCTCTATAGTCTCCTTCTCAGGCTGAACCGTGAGTGTGTGTGTGTGCGTCAGAGAAGTAGAAACTTTTGTCAGAGATTTTTACAGCTACAGTAAGCAGATCAGCCACACCAGGAATTACAGAGGATGGGGGGGACAACATGGTTTTACTGCAGGCAAACTCAGTATTTTTAGCCCTGCATCCCTCTACCCTAAGGTCTTTAAGAATGTAAGCACATACAAATAAAACTCAGAGGTGGTGGGGTGAATGTGGCCAACATAAAGAGGTACTGGTTTATCTCAAATTCCCCATACTTTAATGGGAGGCCTGATTAGTGTCTGAAGCACGAAGTCTCTATTGATTTTGCGACTCCAACAGGGTAAATGAAATCAAAGTGCATCCTCTCTCCCATGTCAGGTGTCACAAACAAGAGTGGCTTCTTACACACTGTTTGTTTGTCTCTCCTTTTCATGGGGAAATTTCACTGGGAAGTAAGGTTCCTTTAGCGCTTATCAATTCCACCGCCTGACAGTGACACCCATCAAGAGGACAATTAACTGTGATTACTGGGCTACACTCTTAGAAGTAAAGGTGCTATCTAGAATCTAAAAGGGTTCTTTGGCTGTCCCCAAAGAACGAGAACCATTTTGAAGAACTATTTTTGGTTGCAGGCAGAATCTTTTTGAGTTCCATCTAGAACCCTTAACACAGAGGGTTGTACATGGAAACCAAAATAGTTCTGCCTGGAACCAAAAAGGCTTCTTCAAAGGGTTCTCCTATGGGGACAGCCGAAGAACCCTTTTTTTCTAAGAGTGTAGGAGGCTAGCCCGTGTTTTGGTATGCGTGCCATCACACCCATTCAGTCAATGTCAAATCCTCAATTTAACACTGGGAATAGCAGCTACCTTACTGCTGTCCTCATTTAGGCACTTTCTCCTGCAGGTTTCAGTTCTCTCTGTCTGCTTTGAGTTCTCACCCATTGTGTGCAGTGTTCACAAAGATATGAGAGACAACAGAGATGGAAAGAGAATAAGAAAGAGCGGAGAGCGAGGTATAGATTGAGAGGAAGGATAGACTTATCTTATTCTGCCCATCTGTGCCAGGACAAAACAAAACAAACCCAGAAGAGAAGGAAAACCATCAAATAGAGATACACTGTCAAGAAATTATTGTGTAAGTATTGAAGCCACGACTTGTTGTGCCTTGTCACAGTATAACAGAGTTGAGAGAGAGAGATACACAAAGAGAAAGAGAGATATTTGGACTGTTAAGCTCCATTCCCTTCACAAGCTGCTGTGGTCCACCTCATCTGAAATCATCTTAATAGACTAGGAGGGAGGGAGGGAGGGCAGAGCTGTGTGCCCAGACATGTCTGTCAGGCCCAGGGAAGACATGCCTGCATGAATGAGTAATGATTGCTTACACAAACAGCTAACATTAATCACACAGACACAGGTCTCTCCCAAAAAGAGGAGGGAGGGAGGGAGGGAGGGAGGGGTGAATTTAATGAACGTAAGACAAAGACACAGTAGAAGATGGCAATTTGAACAGCATTTTATTTTGAGAGAGAGAGAGAGAGATGGTGGAGTAGTGTTGCTTGCCAAGCAAATGCAGAGACCACTCGAACACTACAACCTGTCTGGGGCACCAGGGAGAGGAGAGAGACTAGAGAGGCAGAGACCGAAACAGAGATCATCTGTGAATCCGTCCGCCAGTGGATCATCGCCTCCTAAACCGTTCACGTCACGGCCTGACTGCATCACAGCACCCCGCGTGGTTCAACCTCACATTAACATTCACTTGAACACATGTTGAATATATGCAGTGTTATGGACCATAATTATCATAGGCCCCGGGTGACTGATTGCGTGCTCAGTGAAAGACAGTAGAACGTGCGTATTGAATGTGGATAAAACATGCATCTGCATTAATTTGTGCATGCTTCTCATTAGTGATGAGCCAACTGACAAATAGTCACAAGGGAGCGTGTTTGATTAATGAACGTGCGAGAGTGAGAAAATACACTGGATAGGATGGGGGAAGAAGTTATGGGAACTGACAAACAAAACTTGAGATGAGAAATGTGCACAGCTTATCAGTTTGCTTTGTTTGAGGGGGACTTTCTCTCTGCTCTCTCGTCTAATTGACTTTCATGGCAGAAGTGGTTTTTAATTAATGGTGGTTTTGTTACTCATCTATATTCCTGAACCCTGATGAGGAGCAGTCGATATCTGCGCTTGTGGCCCTCGGGATGACACACGAATGCACGAACGCACGAACGCACACACACTGTCTTCTGCAGAGCCCACCAGTCCCCACTACTGCACTCACTCAAGGGAGTGCAGCCCACATGCACTCTCTCACACCAAGTAAGACTTTTCTGTCATTTCAACATTGAAACTGTAGAATGCGCAGTAAAATACAGTAAATGTTTTTTACAGCATTAATGCTGTAGATTGTACTGCATTACGGGTAAAATGCAGAAAAATACTGTTATTAACTGTAATAGCGTCCAATAGAAATGACTAACATACTGTATTTCTTTGCAGTAATAGCTTATGCCTACTGTAGATTCAAATTATCAGGCGCCAACCATATGCTGTCAGTTGAGACACAAATATCTTCTTGAAGCGGCTGTGAAGTGGAAGAATCTTTTCAGCAGCTGCTGGGTAGGTACCTTGACTTGTTTATAAGTACCTTTTTGCTAGCCAACGTTTAATTAATGCATGTTTTGTTAGCTAACCTAGCTAGCTAGCTAACGTTTAGTTATCTCAAGTTGAACAAAGCCATTTCGGTCTGCTCGTAACTATCTTGTTGTGCGACCTAGAAAGAAATTGTCCACATAATAATTGTTGTGATGATAGGCTTCTTTGCCTGTACTGCAGCCTCTGAGTGCCATAGAGAATATACTGAGTGTAGATTCTTGACCGTTATGTTTTCACCATTACTACAGAGAGAATGGCTTGTTTCTAGCTAGCAGTTCAAAAGATATGACTTACGTAGGCATTCACTCAGGAATGCATATTAGTATCCTGTCAGTTGTATCTTTTTTCATTGCTTTTAGTATTTCGAATGTGCAATACATGCATTTATCTGTAATTAAACCCTGCACTAAGGACTGTATTTTAAGGGAATTACTATTATTACGCTAAATTATATCATATACTTATTTAGCTATTTAAGTATCTCTTCCTGTCATTTACCTGTACAGTTAATTTAACCATGCAAAATATGAACTTACCTGTTCATTCAACCAGACTGTATATTAAGTAAACTATTATTACCCTCACTTATATCATACACACATTTAGCTATTTAAGCATCTCTCTGCCATCGACCTGTATAGTATAGTTAACCATGTAAATGTTCCTTAATTATCTATATCAACTTTCTTTTCACCTAACACTCTGTAACAATGTATAGTGTACATATTCAGCCATTCACCCATACCATGCAATATCTTTTTAAAGCTTTTTGCACTCCAGATTTCTTGTATTTTTATTCTTTATCATACTGCCGCACTATGTATCGTGTATCTGTCTTTTGTGTATTTCTGGCATTTTGCACATTTTGTTACGTTACAGCCTTATTCTAAAATGTATTAAATTATAAAAAATCTACACAAAATACCCCATAAAAACAAAGACAAAAAAAGTTTTTAGAAAAAACAGAAATACCTTATTTACATAAGCATTCAGATCCTTTGCTATGAGTCTCAAAATTGTGCTCAGGTCCATCCTGTTTCCATTGATCATCCTTGAGCTGTTTCTACAACTTGATTGGAGTCCACCTGTAGTAATTCAATTGATTGGACATGATTTGGAAAGGCACACACCTGCCTATTTAATGTCCCACGGTTGACAGTGCATGTCAGAGCAAAAACCAAGCCATGAGGTCGAAGGAATCGTTCATAGAGCTCCGAGACAGGATTATGTCGAGGCACAGATCTGGGGAAGGGTACCAAAGCATTTCTTCAGCATTAAAGGTCCCCAAGAACACAGTGGCCTCCATCATTTTTAAATAGATGAAGTTTGGAACCACCAAGACTCTTCCTAGAGCTGGCCGCCCGGCCAAACTGTGCAATCAGGGGAGAAGGGCCTTGGTCAGGGAGGTGACCAAAAACCTTCTAGAAGGACAACCATCTCTGCAGCACTCCATCAATCAGGCCTTTATGTTAGAGTGGCCAGACAAAAGCCACTCCTCAGTAAAAGGCACATGACAGCCCGTATGGAGTTTGCCATAAGGCACCTAAAGTACGCAGACCATGAGAAACAAGATTCTCTGGTCTGATGAAAGATTGAACTATTTGGCCTGAATGCCAAGTGTCACGTCAGAAGGAAACCTGGCATCATCTCTACGGTGAAGCATGGTGGTGGCATCATCATGCTGTGGGGATGTTTTTCAGCAGCAGGTACTGGGAGACTAGTCAGGATCGAGGGAAATTTGAAGTACACAGCTAAAAGAACGCAGGAGTGGCTTCAGGAACAAGTCTGTGAATGTCCTTGAGTGGGCCAGCCAGAGCCCAGACTTAAACCCAATCGAACATCTCTGGAGAGACCTGAAAATAGATGTGCAGCAACACCATCATACCCAAGAAGACTCGAGGCTGTAATCGCTGCCAAAGGTGCTTCAACAAAGTACTGAGTAAAGGGTCTGAATGCTTAAGTAAATGTGATATTTCCGTTTTTAAATTTGCAAAAAATTCTAAAAACACAGTTTTTGCTTGGTCATTATGGGGTATTGTGTGTATATTGATGAGGAGGGAAAAACGATTTAATCAATTTTTGAATAAGGCTGTAACGTAACAAAATGTGGAAAAATACTTTCCGAATACACTGTAAATCACGTTGAAGGCCGTTAAACTACCGGTATTGTCAAGCCGCTTAAGCTGATGGGAATATTGAGGTGCCTGCTGACCTAAGGAGCTTGCCACTGGTCATCTGTAACACAGTGTCGCCAACAGTAGCTAGTAACATAGCTTTTTTTCCCCTCCCAGGATTATATTTGAAATAGGATAGCAGCCTACACAAGAACTAACTAATGTTGGTAGCCATCTAGATGTCACGTGATACAATCTACTTAATGGGGAGCGCATGAACGGAAACAACTTCAGGACACAGTATCCAATCCCAATCTCTCTCTCTTTGTGGCTCTCCCCCACACACACAGGCACACAATATCGTTTTTAAATTTGTGTTGTAATGATGCTCTTATTTGGTTACATATGTGTTAACTGTTGTTCCTTCTATTGTCAATTCTGTTGTTAATTTATTACCAATTTTAATAAATGTATTTTATGTACAAATGTATTGTTTTCCTTACATTTAGATTTCAGGGAGAATTTACAGCATTATCCTGGCACCAGAGTTACCAGCTTAATTCTGTAATTTTGCTTTACAGCACAGATGCTGTAATATATTTCACAGTAGTATTTTCCTTCCTAACATCCCTGCCTCTCTCTAAAATAAAGCACTGCAAATGGCTCTCCTATTAGGTTTTTTCTAAGAGTGTAGAGCCTGATTCTCATCTTTTATTCCCTTAATTCTGCGGGACGCCCGTTCGCTAGGAGCCAAAAGACGGAGAGGCGTTTGTCTAGCCTGGCAGAGTATCAATCGCAGCAGCGCTACGACCAACGAGAGTGGCCAGCGAGAAGTTAATAACTGGCTTATGAGACAGAAAAGGGAGCCGGCTGCCTCTTACACTTCCTCCTCCTCTCTGCCTCTCTACTTCCAAACATGAAATGACATGCTCAAGTACGAAGGGCCCCGACACAAATAAGTCAGGCGAGATGAGATGTGTGTTAGGGAGTGCTGTCGCCATGCGTTAGGTGCCACTGGAGTGGCACTGTGTTGTGTTTGGTGGCGTCAGCATTCCTAGATAACACCCAAGCTGCTGGTTGGAGTCAGGGGAATCAAGGGTGCTGGAAGATGTAGTCAAACCAATTTCCTTATGAGCGAGAGGTCTCATAATTCACCTGAGACAAAGCGTCTAGGATGATAGGGTACATAAATGGGAAAAGCAGTATGAAACAACGTTCTCACAACCATATATTACTTAGAGCTTGGTGAGAGCGTAGTTGTCCTATGGTAATTTTTCATACAACCTTCCCACATATTTCTGGGAATGATAAATGTTCCAAAGCCAAGCAACTATCCAAGGAACTTGACAAAATAGCGTTACTTTATTGGTATTTCATACTTTAACAGAAAGTTTCCTAAAAGTTCAAACATGGTTGGATTTAATTGAATTGTTGGTAATGTTCTAGAAACTTATTCCAATTGGTTTGACAGTGGGAATGTTCTCAAATATACTGAACAAAAATATAAACGCAACATGCAACAGTTTCAACTGTTTTACTGAGTTACAGTTCATATACTGTAAGGAAATCTGTCAATTTAAATAACTTCATGTCAGGCTCTGGCCATAGATAAGCCCATTTGCTTCTCTATGTAGCCATGGTCAGAGTCTGACATTTTGTAATTTCCACTTAGAAGTTGCAGACTTGATTTTCCCTTGCAGGATTATTTTCCTGCTTTAGAAAACTGGCTCAAATTAAGATCCTACATCTGTATATAAAAACATTAAACACTGGAAACTTCCCATTTCTTTTACACTGTTTTTCACAGAGTGTATTCACACACTGTATTCTTCACATTCTAATATATCTTCTGCTGTACATCACATTTTTGTTACACTGTTTATACACCTCACATATTTTTATACTGGATTCTTGACTGTAATATACACCCAGTGGACAGTTTATTAGTACCGGGTCGGACCCACCTTTTCCAGAACAGCCTGACTTCTTCAGGGCACGGATTCTACAAGGTGTCGGAAAACATTCCACAGGGATGTTGGTCCATGCTGACGTGATGACATCACGCAGTTGCTACAGATTGGACGGTGGTACATTTATGCTGTGAACAGCCTGTTCCATCTCATCCCAAAGTTGTTCTATTGAGTTTGGTCAGCAACAGTGTTCAGATATCCTGTGGCGTTCAGTCATTGCTCAGTTGGTTAAGGGACCTAATGTGTGCCAGAAAATCATTCCCTACACCAGTACACCACCGCCACCAGCCTGTACCGTTGACACCAGGCAGGATGGGTTCATGGACTCATGCTGCTGCTTGCGCCAAATCCTGAGGCTGCCATCTGCATGGAACCAGGATTCGTCGGACCAGGCAATGTTTTTCCACTCCTCAATTGTACTGTGTTGGTGATCGTTATTTGTATATTTGCGGCCCGCCTGTTAGCTTGCACGATTCTTGACGTTTTCCTTTGACTTCTCTCATCAACTAACTGTATTCTTCCACAGGACTGCCGAAGACTGGATGCTTTTGTTTGTCGCACCATTCTTGGTAAACCCTATACACTGTCGTGCGTGGAAAAACCCAAGATGGCAGCCGTCTCTGAGATACAGGATCCACAACGCCTGGCACCAATGATCATACCACGCTCAAAGTGCGCCGTTCAATTGAACAGTAACTGAATGCCTCGATGCCTGTCTGCCTGCTTTATATAGCAAGTCACCGCCAAGTAACTCACTGGCTGTTGGAGCGATCCATTTACGTGGCAAACTGGCACCTGAGTGTATCTACTGCTGTAGATATTCCTAGTATATATTTTTTATGTTTAGATGGATAGATTGCATTTGGATTACTAATACAGTGTTATTTGGGTTGTTAATTTTGTTAATTCTGACATTTTTTATTTCTGTTCTTTTAATTGATTATTTGTGTACTTGTATGACAACAGCGCCTCTTCAACCTCAGGCGACTACACCAGGCGATGTCTGAGGAAGGCCCGAAAGATCGTTAAAGACTCCAGTAACCCAAGCCATGGACTATTCTCTGTGTTACCATCTGGCAAAATGTATTGGAGCATCAGGTCCCGGACCAACAGGCTCCGAGACAGCTTCTACCACCAGGCCATCAGTCTCTGCTTCTCGTGCAGCAAAGCCATAAAAAAAAAAAAGGGAACCTTTTCCGTGCTAAATGCCCAAAATTACATCAGTTTGAACAGTTTTAAGGAAATTAAAAGCTGTTAAAATGACCCAACATGGATGCATATTTTATGTGGTTGACCATCACCATTACAATTCCAAACTATAGATGCATCATATTCTAGAACTACACAGCAGAGACTTATAATATCTCTCATAAAATAATGATATACTGAACAAAAATATAAATGCAACATGCAACAATTTCAATGATTTTACTGAATTACAGTTAATCTAAGGAAATCTTTCAACTTTAATAAAATAGTTAGACCCTAATCTATGGATTTTACGACTGGGAAGGGGCGCAGCCATGGGTGGGCCTGGGAGGGCATAGACCTACCCACTGGGGAGCCAGGCCCAGCCAATCAGAATTAGTTTTTCCCCACAAAAGGGCTTTATTACAGACAGAAATGCTCCTCAGTTTCATCAGCTGTCTGGGTAGCTGGTCTCAGACGATCCCGCAGGTGAAGAAGCCAGATATGGAGAACCTGGGCTGGCGTGGGTTACACGTGATCTGCGGTTGTGAGGCCGGTTGGACGTACTGCCAAATTCTCTAAAACGACGTTGGAGGCGACTCATGGTAGAGAAATTTAACATTCAATTCTCTGGTGGACATTCCTGCAGTCAGCATAGCAATTGCACACTCCCTCAAAACTTGAGACATCTGTAGCATTGTGTTGTGTGACAAAACTGCACATTTTAGAGTGGCCTTTTATTGTCCCCCCCAACAAGCCAGACGTACCACTTTGGGGCACTACTTGTTGAGTAATTAAAACACTAAACAATCACAATACAGTAACCATTGGTCACTATTATGTATTATTATTCTTATATGTATTCATTATAATTGTATCAGTCATTAATGATGAACCTTTAAATTGCACTCTTCCTGCCCATCTCTCCCCATCTCTCTATTTTTCAGCTCCAGATGACAAAACCTGCACACACTCCGAGGTTTGCAGGTCTGACGACTTCCTTTTGGTCACACATTTTATTCAGAGAAATAGCCAATTAACCAAAGACATTGCTGTTACTGTGAATGTACTTTATTGCAGACATTAACCTCAAATAAAATGGAGCATACATAAAATAATCAAGTTATTACAATTTATTTACTGTACATAGGGTTTAATGTGGGTGTGTGAGAGTCATGTTTTGTAACTCAGACAAAAGCACACAGAATATTGTGTAAGCACAACTGCACATGTCCCTTGTGGGAAATGGATAATACAATCTGTAGACATAAATAAAATAAAATGGAGCATACATATAAAATAAACAAGTAATTACAATATACACTCTAACCTAAATTAAGTGTGTGTGTGTGCTCATTGTACTTGCCCTCGCTATCTGTGGTGTGTGTGATCTGTGTTATTGTGATTCAGAAGTGTGTCAACCTGACCACATCCTTGTAGTCGGACATTCAGTGATAAGCTTTGGGGGAAAAAAACAGTGTGTAGTGAAAAGGATAGCAAATAATCAGATCTGGATTAATGAGTACGCTAAATCATAGGACCAGGACTACCTGGCCTGATTACTCCTGGCTACCCCTATTTCTGTCTGCGGCTATGGAACCCTGACCTGCTCAGGACTCACCGGAAGTGCTACCTTGTCCGAGACCTGCTGTTTGATCTTATCTCTCTCTACCGGACCTGCTGTCTCAACCTCTAAATGCTCAGCTATGAAGAGCCAACTGGCATTTACTCCTGAGGTGCTGAACTATTTTACCCTCTATAACCACTGTGATTATTATTTGACCCTTCTGGTCATCTATGAACGTTTAAACGTCTTGAAGAACGATCTGGCATAAATGGCTGCACCCTTTTAAAATCTCCTCCAGCACAGCTAGAAGAGGACTGGCCACCCCTCAGGGCCTGGTTCCTCTCTAGGTTTCTTTTCCTAGCCACTGTGCTTCTACGTCTGCATTGCTTGCTCTTTGGGGTTTTAGGCTGGGTATAAGCACTTTGTGACAACTGCTGATGTAAAAGGGGCTCCCCCTCGTCTCACACACACACACACCATCCCCCTCCTGCTCCCTGCCACACTTCAATCACAAGTGGATCTGTCAGTTAAGGATGCTGAGTTAGCCATAAGTAGGCCACAGTGCTCCCATCTCCTCGTATGCATCTGTAGAATGATCTGAAGGTCATCCAGCTTCTCCTGACAGGGCCACCACGAGGGACACCACAAACCTCACTGAAGTTTTACCTTAAATCTACTCTCTGATTCAACAAAGTTGTGCTGTCTGAATGAAATCTTAATTCTTTTGTCAACGAAACAAATTCAATGCCGCTAAGGGCCAGAAGGTGGAGGTTTTGCCGACCACAACGGACGAGCTGAATAAGAAAAGCATACCGACTTCAGGCACTTTAACATCATGGTTTGCGTTTTCAACACCACAATCAAATAGACTATGTAAATCTCGACAAACAGAAAATAGATCCCTCCCTACCTTGTACCCAGTATCGAAGGCTTGGCTTGACAATCTCAGAATATCATTCAACTTTTTGGTGTTTTGTTACAGATGTCTCTTTCCATTCATCAAATTGCGTGGCCTGTGCACAGTTTGGATGCTGGAATTATATTTTGAATGAACGTGAGTAGGTAGCCTACAGGAGACTTTTGAAGTAGCCTTATCAGATTAAAACATTATGACTGGTTGTGTTTATGCCACACATAAAAGGTAATACATTTTAAAAGTTAACTTAAATATTTAGGCTATACTGAAGTGTAAGGTTCTATGTGTGCAAGGAATAGCCGCAGATTGGAGAGGAGCGTGAATTAAGCTTTCTTAAATAACTGGGCCTGCTCGGAGCTTAGGCCTATGTGGCCACATTATTAAAACATGACTTGGGAGAATGATGATTCGCAACAGACAGTGCATCTCAGTATCAGAAGTTAAAATACAGCCAGACTGGCCTGCTACTGTGCCTTTCTAGACCTCCTAAACTGTCGAGAGTTGACCCACAACTGATCCAAATGGAATGAATGGGGCTTCTGTGCCGTTACTGGAATGAATCACTGGGCTTTTGTGCCGTTATTCAAATGACATTTTCACTGCACTTTAGAATTTTGTACTCACTAGAAAACAATAATGCAATTATTCATTACATTGTGGTGTTGTAGGCCAGTCTATCAATAGGATAATTTTATTGTCCCTGAACAAGATCAATTGGGGAGATTTTTTAGCTCATTGTCTCATCTTCACTGCATGTAAGCAGATGAGCAAGCAGATGCAGAAATTATATAGTAAGACCTGCAAAAGGGCAAATGTATACCATCGCCCAATAAAAAACAACACAACCCTCCCCAAAGCAAAACAATGAAAGTTAGACAACCCTCCCCTATTTTGTGAAACAAACAGCTAATTAACTCCCAAACAGGCAAGGTTATGTGGAGAGAGGAGAGGCTAGAGGAGAGGAGGAGGTACGGAGAGAGAGAGGAGTGGGATGAGTAGATTGGAGTCTCTCTGGGCTCCTAAACTAAGTAGATTGGAGTCTCTCTGGGCCCCTAAACTAAGTAGATTGGAGTCTCTCTGGGCTCCTAAACTAAGTAGATTGGAGTCTCTCTGGGCTCCTAAACTAAGTAGATTGGAGTCTCTCTGGGCTCCTAAACTAAGTAGATTGGAGTCTCTCTGGGCTCCTAAACTAAGTAGATTGGAGTCTCTCTGGGCTCCTAAACTAAGTCGATTGGAGTCTCTCTGGGCTCCTAAACTAAGTAGTTGGAGTCTCTCTGGGCTCCTAAACTAAGCATTTAAATCAAAACTCTTGTTTGTGCATCAACGACACATGGAGCAGCAGTGGTTGGGGTGATACTGTAAAGACGTTACTCGCCCCGCTTCTCACAAATATCGCCCCGCTAATCACAAATATTTATAAGCAGCTTAGTCGTGGACCGGGGGGATGTCTTTAGGGGAAGGAAGGGTGTGGGGGTGTGGGATCTACACGGCTGGTGGATAGGATAAGCTTATTTACCCTTTTTTTTTTTCACCCATCCGGGTTTCTCCCACAAAAAAACAACCAAATGAGGATATAGATACATTTATATAAATAAATAAATTAGGGCTGTCA
Source organism: Thymallus thymallus (assembly GCA_023634145.1). NCBI lineage: Eukaryota > Metazoa > Chordata > Actinopteri > Salmoniformes > Salmonidae > Thymallus > Thymallus thymallus. The sequence continues at coordinate 37,564,002 of CM042414.1, read as the reverse complement.
GAGTCAATCAGTTAACTCCAGTCAACCTTTTGTGATTTTAGTGCGCTCATTTGGCGCATTGTCTGAAAGAGTTGCAGTGAAATGCAGTGAAAACATCTCAAATACCTAATCTATACAGCCAAACAACAACGCGATGTCAAAACAAGTTGACATTGAGGTTAAAGAAAGTGTGCTTTATCAATTTACCATATTTTGCTAACCCGTTACTTTGAACAAAATCAAGACATCAATAATCTTGTATGATTTTTGTATAATGACATCTTAAATGACAGCTACATTTTCTGCAAATTCTGAATTTGCGATTAATTGTGACTAATCACAGCTAATCCTGCGATTAACTCGATACATTTTTTTGACAGCCCTAAAATAAATAAATACATTTGGATAGGATAAACAGACTCAAAGAAGGTATGTGAACTTCTTTCTCCCTGAAAATTAAAATGGAGAGAATGTTTAGCATATCACTTCATTCTGGATTTCTCCATATGGCATCTGTAGTCTATCCTGTTCTCTCCTTTCTCCCTACTCAGAAACAAAGCACAGGGAGAGGGAGAGAGAGAGAGAGAGAGAGACACAGTTTGTCACTGCCACCTAACGCTCCTCTACCTGTAACCTCTACAGCACAGTACAGTCTTAGACCACTCTGGAAGTCACCTTGTAGTCACCTTGGAGAGAGAGAGAGAGAGACTGCAGAGGCGCTTAAACTTCACAAAACAAAAGTACATTATCATCCAGAGAGGAAGCGGGTGGAAGGAGAGGAGGGGATGAGGCCTTTATCTCAATTTTGTACCCAACTCTAATTCTATTCCCTCGAAGCCACTCTCACATAGACTGGAGAGTTTTAGGGAGATACTGTTAAAACACCAGCCACTTCATTCCCCTCTCATTTTCTTTTTTTGTTGTTGTTGTTGATAGAAACGACTACTGCAGACCCTCTACAGAGCTAGACGCTGATGCCGGCAGCTCAAAGTCATTTTTCTTCTTCCAGTTTCTGTTTTGTCTCTCATTCTCTACCTTGCCCTGCATGGGGTTTAGGGTTTATTTTATTTGTGGCGTTTTCAAATGAGAGGTGGACAGTAATCACATCAGCTCTCATTAGCCACAACCCCTTTGACTCTGCACCGCCATCAAGTTAATGTATGTGGCTATTCCTGTTAGGGAGAAAATGGATTTGCTCTCCATTAGCTGATGAGGCAGGTAAATTACATTATGTCTCCCAATGTGATCTTATTAATGTCAGTCATTCCGGGATGGATCACCCTTTAGACGGGACTCCTCCCAGGCTTGTTAGTGTCGGTCTGTCTAACTGTCTATCCGGCATTTTAAGGAAAGAGGGAGAGGGAGTGTTTGGAATACTTACAAAATATAAGCGTATAGGTTCATGCTTAGGTGGGGGGGATAACTACTCTTTGGTATTTTATTTACTCTAACACAGGAAGGATGAGAGGGACAAACATACTGTACAATACCAGTCAAAGGTTTGGACAAACCTACTCACTCCAGGACTTTTCTTAATTGTTTAATTGTTTCACTATTTTCTACATTATAGTGAAGACATCAAAACTGTGAAATAACACATATGGAATCATGTACAGTAGTAACCAAAAAAGTGTTAAATCTAAATATATTTTATATTTGAGATTCTTCAAAGTAGCCACCCTTTGCATGGTGACAGCTTTGCACATTCTTGGTATTCTCTCAACCAGCTTCATAAGGTAGTCACCTTGAATGCATTTCAATTAACAGGTGTGCCTATTTAAAAGTTAATTTGTGGAATTTCTTTCCTTCTTAATGCGTTTGAGCCAATCAGTTGTGTTGTGACAAGGTAGGAGTGGTATACAGAAGATAGCCCTATTTGGTAAAAGACCAAGTCCTTATTATGGCAAGAACAGCTCAAAAGTTTCAAGAACTTTGAAAGTTTCTTAAAGTAAAGTCGCAAAAACCATCAAGCACAATGATTAAACTGTCTCTCATGAGGACCGCCACAGGAAAGGAAGACCCAGAGTTACCTCTTCTGCAAAGGATAAGTTCATTAGAGTTACCAGCCTCAGAAATTGCAGCCCAAATAAATGGTTTACAGAGTTCAAGTAACAGACACATCTCAACTGTTCAGACGAGACTGTGTGAATCAGGCCTTCATAGTCGAATTTCTGCAAAGAATCCACTACTAAAGGACTCCAATAAGAAGAAGTGACTTGCTTGAGCCAAGAAACACGAGAAATGGACATTAGACCGGTGGAAATCTGTCCTTTGGTTCCTACCGCTTTGAGACGCACCGTGAAGCATGGAGGAGGGGGTGTGATGGTGTGGGGGTGCTTCGCTGGTGACACTGTCAGTGATTTATTTAGAATTCAAGGCACACCTAACCAGCATGGCTACCACAGTATTCTGCAGAAATATGCCATCCCATCTGGTTTACGCTTAGTGGAACATTTGTTTTTCAACAGGACAATTGCCCAACACACTTCCAGGCTGTGTAAGGGCTATTTTACCATGAAGGAGAGTGATGGAGTGCTGCGTCAGATTACCTGGCCTCAACAATTACCCAACCTCAACGCAATTGAGATGGTTTGGGATGAGTTGGACCGCAGAGTGAAGGAAAAGTCAGCATATGTGGGAACTCCTTCAAGACTGTTGGGAAAGCATTCCAGGTGAAGCTGGTTGAGTGAATGCCAAGATTGTGCAAAGCTGTCATCAAGGCAAAGGGTGGCTACTTTGAAGAATCTAAAATATAACATGTATTTTGGTTACAACATGATTCCATATGTGTTATTTCATAATTATTCTTCAAAGTAGAAAATAGTAAAAATATAGAAAAGCCCTTGAATGAGTAGGTGTGTCCGAACTTTTGACTGGTACTGTACATGTGCTCACGTGCATGTGTGTGTATTTCCATCTCCAACAAAAGCTGACAGATTATTTTGTTCCTCCTCCATGCATCAAGTGTATCCCACTCCTTCTCCTTTCACAGGAGGGAAGTAAAGATGGCCTCACACTGAGAAACCATCACAACAAGGAGGCCAAGTCCTCCATCACCATCACTATTTATAACCTGCTGGGAGACTTGGAGGGGATCAGTCTCAAACACTATCTAACAGAAGTCTCCCACTTAGTATATACAGTACTGTATGTGGCACATAGAGAGAATCCATATGCTCATGCACGTCTCGTCTATATTCCTCTATACTCTCTGTGTCGCAGTACATGTCTCTGTTCTCCACCTGTAGACTTTGCATCATGACCTACATTGTGAGCTATTTAAAATCTCATAGTTAAGTGAGAAAACATCTCATACTGTAGCCTGTTCCTCACTCTTTTGAAACAGTATAGAGTGTCTGCTCCCTTCGTAAGTCACCTACCTACATTTACGTCATTTAGCAGACGATCTTATCCAGAGCTACTTACAGTAGTGAGTGTGTACATTTTCATACTGGTCCCCTGTGGGAATCAAACCCACAACCCTGGCATTTCAAGCACCATGCTCTACCAACTGAGCTACACAGACCTAAACACAGAGGCTACAGAGTCTATCTACACACCTGATAAGGTTCTATTGGTTCATAGGGCTGTTGAAAAAAGCACTAAGTTTTCAACCAGATTGTGAAACAAGTAAGAGATCCAACATTAAACGTCAACAGAAATGTCAACAGTTTCTACCTACCTGTATATACAGTGGCTTCAGAAAGTATTCATACCCCCTGACTTAATCCACATTTTGATGTGTTACAGCTTGATTTCCAAATAGATTAAATATATTTTTTTCTGACCCATCTAAACACAATACCCCATAATGAAAAAGTTAAAACATGTTTTTAGAAATTTTTACAAATGTATTGAAAATGAAATACAGAAATATAAAATGTACATAAGTATTCACACACCTGAGTCAACACATGTTAGAATCACCTTTGGCAGCGAGTACAGCTTTGAGTCTTTCTGGGTAAGTCTCTAAGAGTGTTGCACACCTGGATTATACAATATTTGTACATTATTCTTTTTAAAATTCTTCAAGCTCTGTTAAGTTGATTGTTGATCATTGTAAGACAGCCATTTTTATTTCTTGCCATAGATGTTCAAGCCAATTTGAGTCAAAACATTAACTAGGCCACTCAGGAACATTCAACGTAGTCTTGGTAAGCAACCAGTGTATATTTGGCTTTGTGTTTTAGGTTATTGTCTTGCTGAAAGGTGAATTTGGCTCCCAGTGTGTGTTGGAAAGCCGATTGAACCAGGTTTTCCTCTAGGATTGTGCCTGTGCTTAGCTCTATTCCGCTCATTTTTATCAACAAAAAAAACTCCCTAGTCCTAGAGAGTGGTACTCAGTGACTTCTTGTATTTCTAAACTTTTTCATACTGCCGCTCTATGTATCATACTGTATTCCTGTCCTGTCTTTTCATAATATTATTGCAATATGGTTCTATTTTCTAAGAATTACTATTATACATTATTTGTATTAAAGATTGTTTATTATTTTATTCTATACATTATGGCATTATGTATGCATGTGATTGTGTGAGTCCGAGAAAACACAGAGAGAAAGAACAACTTGTCAGATGGAGACTGATGTATTCTTGGCTCTCTCAGGATATACTGTCTTCATCCATACAGCCAGCTGGGTTCTCAGTACATCGCGCAGACAGGAATAAAGAACTCTCCGGGAAAAATAAAGGTGGGGGTGTATGTTTTATGATGAACTACTCATTGTGTGATTGTGATAACATACAGAAACTCAAGTCTTTTTGTTCACCCGATCTAGAATACTTCACAATCAAATGGCGACCGTATTACCTCCCAAGAAAATTATCTTCGGTTATAGTCACAGCCGTGTATATTCCCCCTCAAGCCAATACCACGATGGCCCTCAAAGAACTACACTGGACTTTATGCAAACTGGAAACCTCATATCCTGAGGCCGCATTTATTGTAGCTGGGGATTTTAACAAAGCACATGAGGAAAACGCTGCTGAAGTTCTACCAACATATTGACTGTTGTACTCGCTCTGATAAAACATTGGATCCTTCCTTCCTATAGGCAGAAACTCAAACAGGAAGTACCCGTACTAAGGTCTATTCAACTCTGGTCTGACCAATCGGAAATCCATGCTTCAAGATTTGGGATATGTTCCAGGTAGCCTCTGAGAATAACATTGACGAATACACGGATACGGTGACTGAGTTCATCAGGAATTGTACAGGAGATGTTTTACCCACTGTGACTATTGAAACCTACCCAAACCATTCGCTCAAAAATGAAAGCGGGAACCATTTAACCATGGCAAGGTGACTGGGAATATGGCTGAATATAAACAGTGTAGTTATTCCCTCCATAAGGCATTCAAACAGGCAAAACGTCAGTACAGAGACAAAGTGGAGTCGCAATTCAACGGCTCAGACACAAGACGTATATGGCAGGGTCTACAGACAATCACAGACTACAAAGGAAAACCAGCCACGTCGCAGACACCAACGTCTTGCTTCCGGACAAGCTAAACACCTACTTTGCCCGCTTTGAGGATAACACAGTGCCACCAACGCCGCCCGCTACCAAGGACTGTGGGCTATCCTTCTCCCTGGCCGACGTGAGTAAGACATTTAAGCGTGTTAACCCTCGCAAGGCTGCCAGCCCAGATGGCATCCCTAGCCGCGTCCTCAAAGCATGTGCAGACCAGCTGGCTGGAGTGTTTACGTACATATTCAATCTCTCCCTATCCCAGTCTGCTGTCCCCACTTGCTTCAAGATGTACACCTGTACCCAAGAAAGCAAAGGTAACTTAACTTAAATGACTATTGCACAGTAGCACTCACTTCTGTCATCATGAAGTGCGTTGAGAAGCTAGTTAAGGGTCATATCACCTCTACCTTACCTGACACCCTAGACCCACATCAATTTGATTACCGTCCAAATAGATCCACAGACAATGCTTTTAGTATATCGAATGTGCAACACGTGCATTTATCTGTAATTAAACACTGCTCTATGGACTGTATTTAAATGGAATTAGTATTATTACCCTAAATTATATCATAAACACATTTAGCTATTTAAGTATCTCTTCCTGTCATTTACTTGTACAGTTAATGCAACCATGCAAATATTCACTTACCTGTACATTTAACTGTATATTTACCTGTACAGTTAATTTAACCATGCAAAATATTCACTTACCTGTTCATTTAACCAGACTGTATATTGAGTAAACTATTATTACCCTCACTTATATCAAACACACATTTAGCTATTTAAGTATTTCTCTGCCATCGACCTGTATAGTATAGTTAACCATGAAAATACTGCTTATTTATCTATATCAACTTGCAATATTTTTTTTATTTTTATTTTTTTATATGAACGCTGTAACAATGTATAGTGTACATATTCAGCCATCCACCCATATAAAGCAATGTCTTTTTGTAGCTTTTTGCACTCCAGGCTTCTTGTATTTTTATACTTTTTCATACTACCGCTCTATGTATCATGTATCGTGTATCTGTCTTTTGTGTATTTTCGTTCTGGCATTTTGCACCTGCCATCTGTTTTTTCGTAGCTGCTTAATGAAGACATTTCCCCTCGGGGATCAATAAAGTACCTATCTATCTATCTATCTATCTATCTATCTATCTATCTATCTATCTATCTATCTATCTATCTATCTATCTATCTATCTATCTATCTATCTATCTATCTATCTATCTATCTATCTATCTATCTATCTATCTATCTATCTATCTATCTGTCTCGTCCTGACACGTTAATCGTCAATGGGACAGTGGAGATCTAATTTCAATATTAAAACAATGTTGCAAGGTTTATACAAATATCCGCTGTTGAAAACCAAATGCTAGCCTAAAAGCAAGTGGAGATGTCTAGATGCCTTTTTACAGTGGAGATCAAGTGTATAAATTGCCTGTTGGGCTAATGAGACAGTGGGATGAAACAGTAAATAGGCATTTCAATGTCATAGCTAGGGTTGCAAAGGGAAGGTATTTTACTGGAAAATACCTTTGGTAACCTACATGGATTTTATGTTATCATAAGTTATTTAGTGACCCTTTTGGGTACTTCAGATTATAACAGGTGTCTGTAATTATCTTTGACCCGCTCTCTGGCCTTATCACCTGTAAAATATATTAAATAATTTAATAAGATGATTTTAAAATAAAAAATGGAAAGCTTTAAAGCTTTAAAACACATTTCTTTACCAATCAGATTCCAGGATTAGACCCAGCCATTGTATAATGATTGATAACAGCATATGCCAACACACAGACACACTATAATTGATTGAGTGAGGCTGACGGCTACTGATAATGCTTGTTTGATTTGCAGAAAATAGTTTGATTTGCAAAGCCATTGAATTCTGTGTTTCCATGAACGTTATATATAAATAATAAGCAAGATGCAAACATACGTAACAAGGAAGAAGAACTCTTCAGGCCATTTCAGTTGAAAGAGAACAACAGGAGCCATAGACTAAATCACTGAACTGCATCAAATGGACCCATTATGTGTCATCTTTCACTAAAGGTAGAAATGTACAGTATGCCAATAAATCTTGAATACCATACAGAGCGACCGGTCTTATAAGTGAACTCTTGGCAGCAGAACAATGTGAGCTTCAGACATGCATTGAACGACAAGAGCACAATGCCTGTATTGAAGACAAAGTGAAAAGTACTGTATGAATTCAGAATTGAGAGCATCAGCTTGCCTGCCTCTGCTCTTATCCATCTGTAACACATCCAATACAGTGTGTATGTACTGTGTGAAAGGCCTGTTAATTAAATTCCCAAGGTACCCTTTTCCTGCGGAACCAAAGTACAGATTTAGGTAACGCTGGTTAATCCCTGCTCTCTCTCTATTACTTTCTGCCTCTCTCTCTCCTTTTCTCGTTCCCTCACTACGCTAGTTGAAACTCAGTGTCTGATAACCTTTCATAATCCTCTTTAAATCGGCTGCCATCACCAGAGCAGCTCCATCCCAGAGTTACCACTACCATGGCGCTGACATTCGACACTCCACCGTCGTTTGGCAGCCCCAATTACTGTACTGATAACCAGTCCATTGAGCTGTCTCCTCTCAATGTTAACTTTTGTCATTAGGAATGAAACAAGCTATGCTGATCTCAGAAAGCATGCATCTCTAGACATAATAAAGATGGGAAGGTTCTAATTCTGTGCACAACATGTCATTCCACCACCACAGATAGACAAGATGATTGCATTCTAACTGTCAAACGTTTTGATTTTGAATAATCACTTTTACTGAAATAATGACAAATGTTTGTGTAGTTACCCTTCAAAGAAGGTGTTACTTTTCTCCCAAAATATATAGAATGTAATAAAGCAATACAGTAGTTCCAAAGCTAAACTGTGAACGGACGATAATATCTGTAAGGGTTTATGTTCAGAGAGGTCTCTGGAAACCTTTATGTTTTCCAGGTTTAGTGTCCAGAGACCTCTATGTTTGTGTTGGAATTGGTCCCCAATTAGAGGCAGCTGCGCCGCATTGCCTCTAATTGGGGAGCCTATTAAAGTTCAGTTGTTCAACCTGTGTTTGTGGGTTTGTGTGTGTGTTCCTTTTGTTTTCACGCCGGTTCATGGTCACTGTCTCGCCTTTGTTCGGTTTTGTGATTATTATTACTGGAATAAAGGAATGTCTTCGCACTACAGCTCTGCGCCTCGGGTCCTGTTTCATAGCGATCATGACAGAAAAGCCCACCACACCAGGACCGCACAGAGCTGGACAATGGAGGAGCTCATGAGGGGTAAGGAGCTTGTCTCCAAAGAGGAGTACCTCCATTGTTCAGTCCTGGGAAGAGCATCAAACCCAGGGCAGCGACAACACCGGCGAGCACCACGTCGGCGTGCCAGGGGGTAGGCCCAGTGTTCAGCCCAGAGGAATACCCATATAGTTTATTTGGGGTGGGCTATAGGGCCCGTCGGAGGGGAGCTACGAGAAACCCCTGCCGCAACACTCGTGGGGATTCGTCTTTCCGGACGAAGAGAAGGGGCCTTCAGTGACGGTTCTCAGCCTGGTAAGCCCTGTGCCGGCTCCCCACACCCAACCTACAGTGGGTGCGCCCAGCCCGGTGCCTCCAGTGCCGGCCCCACGCACCAGACCTCCGGTGTGCCTCTCCAGCTCGGTAGCGCCAGTACCGGTCCCTAGCCCGGTAGCTCCAGTGCCGGTTCCTAGCCCAGTGGCGCCGGTGGCGGTACCTAGCCCGGTAGCTCCAGTGCGTGTTCCCAGCTTGGTAGCGCCAGTACCGGTTCCCAGCCCTGTGGCGCCTGTGCCGGTTCTTGCCCTGGTAGCTCCAGTGCGTGTTCCCAGCTTAGTAGCGCCTGTACCAGTTCCTAGCCCGGTGGCGCCAGTACGTGTCCTCAGCTCGTTAGTGCCATTACCAGTTCCTAGCCCGGTGGCGTCAGGGGGTGTCCCCAGCTTGGTAGCGCCAGTACCGGTACCTAGCCTGGTGGCGCCAGTGCGCGTACTCAGCGTGGTGCCGCTAGTGCCGGTTCCCAGCCCCGCTCCAGTCCTGGAGCAGTCCGCTCCACTGGTGCCCAGTCCGGGATAGGGCTACAGTCCTGCTCCTGAGCCGAAGCCCCCGTCTGACCTGGTGCCACGTCCGGCATCGGGTCCAGAGCCTCCACCAACGCCTGTTCCCCTCCCTGAACCCTTTGTTTTCCAGGTTTAGTGTCCAGAGACCTCTCTGGAATTCTCTGTTTGTGTTGCCTCTAATTGGGGATCCTATTTAAGTTCAGTTGTTCCACCTGTGTTTGTGGGTTTGTGTACGTGTGTGTGTGTGTGTTCCTTTTGTTTTCGCGCTGGTTCATGGTCGCTGTCTCGCCTTTGTTCGGTTTTAGGATTATTATTACTGGAATAAACGAATGTATTCGCACTACAGCTCTGCGCCTCGGGTCCTGTTTCATAGCGATCGTGACAATATCAACACCAAGTCACAGGCCCTAAATAGCAATTACATTTCCAGTGAGAAAATATATCATTTTAAATGCCAAACAAAGGTAACACAATTAATCAGGTTTGCCCTGTCTTGTCAGAAAAGGAGTTGTGACAATGCAATCAAAGACATCCTAAATGACTTGCATGCAACACTGAGTGTCTTGCGTTCCTTTTATTCCTTTGTGACTTACAAAAGACATTCACCTTTATGACGTTATCAATGATGTTGCAGAAAAGCAGGTGGAATTATGTTTGCTTAAGTTTAGTTAGACACATACAGAAAACAGCAATTTAAGGGTTACATTATCAATCGCTAGCATACAAGGTAGCCTTAAACACTCATCCTACAACACATATTCTCTGTCCTCCTTCCATCGTTGCATGCTTTCCTTCCTTCCTACTAGGTCTCCAGTGTAGGTAGGCTAGAGGCACAGCAGAAGTGCTGATGTACTCAAAGTGCTGATTCTAGGAGGCAAATTGAAGTGACATTATATTGGCTGGCTGCTGCGGCTAGCTGTAGGACTGTAAGACCTCTGTGAGAGACAGTGACAATCTACATCCTCACTATTCCAACTGCTTATTGGCTATTCAGCACACAGAAAGACCTTTCACGTTCCTAACTCAGTTGATTTTCAGAACCACTGTGTCTCAGACACTCATGACCAATCAAAATTAATCAATGAATATTTTTATGTAAAAATTGTGTGTGCATGCTTTCTGGATAAATACAAACATATACAATATATAAATATATATGATCATGAGGACAATGGTTTGTGGATGTCTGCATCCCGGCAATGACAGCTGCTTCATGATCTTAATTGTCCACGTCAGCTAACATAAAAAAAATATGTGCAGTGTGCAAAATGCACAACTAGTTCCAAATTCCCTTATTAAATGCAAAATGCTTCTCCCATAAAACAGAATACTTTTTATTGGGATGATACTGTTAAACAAATACAATTTGTCAGTTTAGTAGACGACCAATCAACTGCATGCTGAGAGCAGTGAGTGATACAATAATTAATCCCTTATAGAAATATCTCTCCTTATGACAGCCGCGGAAAGAAAAGACATGATTCATGATTTTTGGGCTCCCACGATTTGTCTTTATGTTCCCGCCAGGGAGATTTTGGCTTCCCATTCTAATTAGCATCAAGGCTCACTCTGTCTAGAAGCCAGCCAGCAAGGGCACTCAGCGATGGCTGAGTCAATATGTCTTCCCTGCACTTATAGTACAACAGTGCAGACTGACTGACAAGTCATTTCAACAGGGCTGCATTCCTAACTCTCTCCCCTTCTCAGGCCATGGTCTCTGAAGTGTGGTCTATGGAGGCAACAGACCCAAAGCAGCTGCTGCAAGTTCCTTCAACTCACCTCACTTTCAAGGACTGAACAAACTTATTTAAAAAACTTCACCTGAACTACTGGGCTTCCTAAGAAGAGTTGGTTAACAACAAATGAATGCTCTATCATCAGTGGTCGAAAAAATACCCAACTGTCATAGTGAAAGTCACCCAAGGTCATTTTCTTGTCCTGCTAATCACTCAAAATGTAAAGAGTACTTTTGGGTAAAAAGTACATCATTTTCTTTAGGGAATGTAGTGAAGTTATGTTGTCATGTGCGCCGAATACAACAGATGTACACCTTACAGTGAAATGCTTACTTACAAGCCCTAACCAACAGTGCAGTATTTAAGTAAAAAATACGTATTAGGTAAACAATAGATAAGTAAAGAAATAAAAAATGGTAAAATTACAGTAGAAATAACAGTAGCGTGGTGGTACCAGTACAGAGTCAATGTGTGGGGGCACCAGTTAGGCTAATTGATGTAATATGTATATGTAGGTATAGTTAAAGTGACTATGCATAGATGATAGGGCCTTCCTCTGACACCGCCTGGTATAGAGGTCCTGGATGGCAGGAAGCTTTGCCCCAGTGATGTACTGGGCCGTACACACTACCCTCTGTAGTACCTTGCAGTCGGAGGCAGAGCAGATGCCGTACCAGGCAGTGATGCAACCAGTCAGGATGCTTTCGATGGTGCAGCTGTAGAACCTTTTGAGGATCTGAGGACCAATGCCAAATCTTTTCAGTCTCCTGAGGGGGAATAGGCTTTGTCGTGCCCTCTTCACGACTGTCTTGGTGTATTTGGACCATTCTAGTTTGTTGGTGATGTGGACACTCAACCTGCTCCACAACAGCCCCGTCGATGAGAATGGGGGCGTGCTCGGTCCTCCTTTTCCTGTAGTCCACAATCATCTCCTTTGTCTTGATTACGTTGAGGGAGAGGTTGTTATTCTGGCACCACACGGCCAGGTCTCTGACCTCCTCCCTATAGGCTGTCTCGTCGTTGTCGGTGATCAGGCCTACCACCATGACTTTTACTCTGTGGATCAGACTATATTCAGGCTTATTTTAAAATATTTGATGTCAGCACTGTCGTCAGACAATTGAATACAGCTTGCGCACCCATTGTTACGGAAGTGCAGCTTGGAGTTTGGAAGTCTAGAAGTTACACAGATTTCCTGGCGCAACCGCAATGACAAACCCAATGACGGGTTTCTTCAGTCCTCTTTCTCTCTTCCCTGCAACTATAATGTATGTGCAGACATATTGGATAGAGTTGGGGAAAGAGGGAGGTAAGAATGGAGGGAAGGAAGGAGGGGTATTTATATGAAGGCAGTGCCACTGGATCATCACTTCCCTTTCCTGTGAAGGTTAGGGAACAACAAGATTAAAGGAGTGTCAGTCTGCAACCATAAGTGGCTGGCAGTGAGTGCATCTCTCCTTCTAAAGGAATCAGGGAGCGACGGAGAGGAGAGAAAATGAGAGGGAGAGAGAGGGAGCGGAGAAAGAGGTACGATGGAGTGAAAAGAGGAGAGATATTGGGGCAGTTTGGCGAAACGTTTAGGAGAATGGGCCAGTGTGATAATGGGTGAGAAAGCGAGTGACGGATGAGACATGAGAGAAAAAAGAGAGAGAGAAGGGGGTGAGGGAAAGAGAGCAATTGTGCCTCTCTTGACACCTCCACAGAAAACACTTTGGCAAGCTGTCAATCATACAGATGCGCTTGATTGATTTTCAATCAGCCTTTCACTTCGCTTCCCTCTCTTCTCTCTGGGAGTGTGTATGGGTGGCAACATTCCCCCTTACCTGTCCTCTTCTTTTGAATGACCACTGTAAGTCATGAAGTTGGTCAGACAACCACATATCACCATTATCACTGTAAAACGTACTTAAAAAAAAAAAATCAAATTACGTTGTGCAACACAAACTGTATTTGTACAATAATACCTTCCTTCAATCTAAGGATTCCTCTTTAGCTACAGGAGTGGTAAATACATCTAATTAAAGCAACAGGAAAAAACATTGAGCCCAGTAACCTTTTCATAGGTGTCTAATAGGCAACCCCACCGGCCTCATTTGGAGAACCTGGCTAACCGTGCATTCAATCTTGTATTCTTAATTTATCTACAGTACATATACATATACACACAAACACACCCTTCTGTCCTATTTCCACATGTGCACACTCACACACAACACACGCACACACACGCTAACACCAAATTCACCATGAACAGCTGAAAGTCAAGTCCATAGCCAGATCCACAAACATTTCAAATTATCCTAATCTTGATTCATAACAACATATCTAATACTACACTAACTATTTTTAGAGATGCTGAACTGCTGGAGGATTTATGAAGACAAGTTGTGACAGTGACGTTGGCCATCAATCCACAGCCTGCCAGTCTCCCGTTCACAAGTTTGGTACTGCTGACTCAGGCCAGAGGCATGATTCCTGTGGCTCCCACTGAGTTTGTACAGCCAGGGCATGTCTCTGAGACAAGAGGCCCATTGATTTCCATGCAGATGGATGAATACAGTAAATTCCTCGCTTTTGTTTTTTCGCCTCAATTCCCACAGAGTCCAGGGAGGCCAGTGCCAATCAAATAGGCACCAATTGTTTTCATTTTGCAGAGGAAAAGTGGGCCAAGCGGGAGCAGGCTATATTTATCACAGAGACAAATGGGATGGAAAGGAAGCAGACAACCTGGGAGAAAGGCCTGGCTTTCTAAAATAAAACCTTACAAACATGTGAAGAGACAAGTGAGGAGGAGAGGTGTGAAAATCCCATTATTTTGGCATTCTGGCAACTACAACAACAACTATGAGCCACAACAGAGACAGTCAAAAAGAAATAGAGGGAGAAGGAAAAGGGGAGAGAGAGAGAGAAAGACAGAGCGAGAGGGAGGGAGAGTTCCAACTCAGAGGACATTGATATGCAAAAGAAAATGAGGAGTCCATGAGGAGCAAACGGAGAGAAGACATTATAGGGAATCACAGGAGGGGAGATAAGAGTAATTTGCCATCCTCCATTCTTAAGGCGTTATGAAGTGATAATCACAGCTTCACTCTGTCCCTCCATGATGTGATGTTATCTATCCATAATTTATCCTGCGCCCCTAAAGCCCCTCACGGTGTCAATCACTCTCCCTCCCTCCCTCCGTCCCAACCTGCCCGCCTCACTCCCTTACCCCCTCCTTCCTTCCCTCCCTTAGCCCCTCCCTCCTTGTTCCTGCCCCTATCCCTCTCTCCGTCCCTCCCTCCGTGACTCCAGTTCTGCCTACATCACCCGCCTCAAACAAACAGGGGGGTGAAATCAATTATCAAGCACCCCCTCTCCCCTGATAAATACATGATATAGAATACATTCCCTGATTGCAAAACTGCAGCCTCTGTTTTCCTTTACCACCCTTCCTGACTAGGATTAGGTAGATGGAATTGGGGACCTGTGGCAAAGGGGACTTATTTAGTTGGTGAGTGTAGATAGCACGACGGGGAAATGACAAAACCTCCCTCTCATTTCCTGCCTTGCAACGGCTACGCTGCTGGGGCTTCAAAGCACAGAATGTTTCTCTGGTGATACATATCACTCAGCCCTCAGACTCCATTAACCGTATACCGAACACAAAATGACTTTTTTCCCTCCTGCGTCTGCCTACACGGAGGTCTACTCGACACAGCCAAGGAGAGGACTGGGAGGAGGAGAGGCACTACTAAGTAGGCTATTCACCTCACAATTTCCATTTGTCCTCAGCAGACAGACAGCGAAGGCCTTGACTGTGTGTTTCATATGGGTCAAATAGACGCCCACCACTATAGCGCTGATTAGTCTGCGTAGTCTGTAGGATGGAGAAAAAACATCTGATAAATGTATTATTAAACTTTCATGCTTTTATACTAACAGCAGAGACAGTATAAAAGCATGAAAGTTTAAAGCAGAATGCCATTGTGAACAAGACCGATAGTTTATATTTGCGAGGAAACATACATTTTCCTGTGATGCCCGATGTGTTGCCTCTCTCCCCAGGGCTTTCCAGGGAGATGAGGGTGTGGGATGAGAGCCCTGGAGATGTGTGTTAAGGATCCCTCCCACGATCTCTCCACATTTTGTTACGTTACAGCCTTATTCTAAAGTGTATAAAAAATATAAACAAATCTTAAATCAACACACAATACCCCATAATGACAAAGTGAAAACGTGTTTGTAGAATTTTTTGCAAATGTATAAAAAAAATATATAAAAAATACCTTATTTACATAAGTATTCAGACCTTTTGCTATGAGACTCGAAATTGAGATCAGGTGCATCTTGCTTCTATTGGTTTTTTATTTATATTTTTATTTAACCTTTTATTTAACTAGGCAAGTCACTTAAGAACAAATTCTTATTTACAATGACGGGCTACCTACAGGATCAGCCATAGTAGTACGGCGCCCCTGGAGCAAAATAGGGTTACGTGCCTTGCTCAAGGACACATGGACAGGTTTTTCACCTTGTCGGCTCGGGTATTCGAAACAGCAACCTTTCGGTTACTGGCCAAATGCTCTAACCACTAGGCTACCTGCCTATCATCCTTGAGATGCGTCTACATCTTGTTTGGAGTCCACCTGTGTTAAATTCAATTGATTGGACATGATTTGGAAAGGCAAACACCTGTCTATATAAGGTCCCACAGTTGCATGTCAGAGCAAAAACCAAGCCATGAGGTTGAAGGAATTGTCCGTATAGCTCCGAGACAGGATTGTGTCGAGGGGAAGGGTACCAAAATATTTCTGCAGCATTGAAGGTCCCCAAGAACACAGTGGCCTCCACCATTCTTAAATGAAAAAAGTTTGGAACCATCAAGACTCTTCCTAGACATGTGGCCAAACTGAGCAATCAGGGGAGAAAGACCTTGGTCAGGGAGGTGACCAAGAACCCGATGGCCATTCTGAAAGAGCTCCAGAATTCGTCTGTGGAGATGGGAGAATCTTCCAGAAGGACAACAATCTGCAGCACTCCACAAATCAGGCCTTTATGGTAGAGTGGCCAGAAGGAAGCCACTCCTCCGTAAAAGGCACATCAATGCTGGCTTGGAGTTTGCTAAAAGGCCCCTAAAGGACTCTGACTATGAGAAACAAGATTCTCTGGTCTGATGAAACCAAGATTGTGGAGGAAGTGTCACGTCTGGAGGAAACCTGACACCATCCCTACGGTGAAGCATGGTGGTGTCAGCATCATCCTGTGGTGATGTTTTTCAGCGGCATGGACTGGGAGATGAGTCAGGATCGAGGGAAAGATTAACGGAGCAAAGTACAGAGAGATCCTTTTTGTACAGGGCCCTGGTGTTACCAGCCCATTCCAGCCTGCTGTCCATATGGACTTCCAGGAACTTGTATGAACCAACGATTTCCACATCCGTCCCCTGTATAGGGACTGAAGGAGAGCCATCCCCTGTATAGTACGAGTTGAAAGGACAAAATGGCAAAACAAACAAACACATTTTTACCATAAACAAAAACACTCAACAAAGCTAGATGTAATTCTTAAAGCTGGAATCCTCAGTTGCTAAATCTGTTTTTGGACTTACAGTATAAATGAATGATATATACACATTGATCATGAGTTCAGTTCAACTGTCGCACCGCATTAGAACCCAAAATATAAGCTTGTTTTACTCCAATGTTTGAAAACAATGTAAATGTTAACACACACTTCATAGCCTCATGAAGGATGGTCAGTCGTTGCATCCATAGCTCTGTCTATGAATTGGTGAGTGGTTACATTTCTCCAGGCCCATCCCAAATTTTTTTATCAAATCAGAGGCGGGGGGGACCCGCTTTGTTATTGCTTCAATGAAATTATACGTAAAGTGTTCCTACATGCTGTGTAGGTGCAACAATTGGTGGAATAGGACCTTAAAGGGCAGGATGGATGTGACCTGTCATATTAACTTCATCAGACCAATGATGTTTGTCAGATCACATCAGTGACCTTTGGCCTCCAGCTAATATGCTGTTTCACACATTAGGGTCATGATCATTAAGCTGGGGGCTAATGGTGGACGTCATTAGTACGCTGCAATCAGAATAATTTCAGACCATTTTTCATAAGACTGTCCCTGGGTGCTTGCATAAGCTGATATGTAACCTACGTGGAGTAGATTTGAAAGGTGAAGACCTTTGACTGAACGAAGTCACCACTTGAGAATGTCACTCTTTGTGAACGTCAGTTTCAAAACGGGTAATGTGGTAAACCGTGGGGTTTTGGGTTGAGCGTGCAGAGATGAACACAGAGACAGGGAGGTTCTATTCAGAAAACACGACTTTACTAGACAACAAATTAAACATAAAAACAAAATAACTTTTGACTCGGTCCTTCTTCTCAGATTCGGCTTTGTTCCCCTCCGTAGGCTCACTCCTTGCCTCTCTCTTTGTCTTCCTCACGGTGTGCCACGGTGCTCCCTTTATGTGGCCTGCATGGATGGTTGGCACTCTCCCCTAATTACCTCTACTTGGCGCCAAAAGCATCGGGGTGCCCAGCCCATGTACTCCCAGCAGAGGGAGCCAACGCTGCGGCACGTACCTCCCCCTGGGGTAGATCTCCCGGTATACCACAATAAAAAGACATTGAAAAGAATAAGAAAACATCCCATAGACAGCCGATAACATTTACTATGATGAATCCATAACCTCATCTCTATCAGGAAAGAGCAAAGCCAAGAAGTGGAGCAAGGGAGTTGCCTCTGCAGGCTTGGAGCCTACAGCACTACCTGTTTGTCCTTCTCAATCCCACTGATCCGCCACAAAATCTAGCATCATCCAGAGCAGGGCTCTTCAGGTGGCCCAGGATAGCCTGGAGTGGTTCTGACATCCTGGGCTCTGGCAAGGTGACCGTCTTTCTCCCTACCATGGAGGGGAATTTACATAAATAGTGCTCCAGAGATCAACAGTCCTCTCGGCATCCCTCCTCCCTCCCATTTTTCTATTCCTCTCTTTCCCTCTCTCATCTCCTCCCTCTCCCCCTCTGGCGTGATGCTTTATTATCATACATTTTTATTGAGGCATTATTTCATACCTGCGTAAATCAACACAGCTTTAGCTTTCTGGCCACAGCCATATAAATGTGTGTAGAGGGACAAGAGCTGAGGAGAAGGGAATCAAGTAGCACAGAGATACTGTTAACTCATGTTCATGTAAATGTGAAGGTGAGCGAAGATACAGTATGTGTTCATAAAGCAGAGCCACCTGAATCCATTAATCTCCAGCTGCCCTGTGGAATCCGTCATAGGGCAGTAGAGGAAGGGCCGTAAGGAAGGGAGCCATTACTGTAACAGACATGCAATAGACATGTTACTTGTAGGTAGACTTGTAGGTAGTTTGTAGAGCATCTACAGGTGGACTATCCAAATAAAGTGTTACCAATAATTGCTAAAGTGGAGAGTGCGTGACCTTCAGATTGCGAATTACTTCTTCTGTGTTTTGTTCTCATCAAACCTGTATTTAGATGATTTATGCAAAGTGGTTAAGTGGGTGAAGCTTGAATGTTCCCATGACAACAGTATGTGTGTGTGCGTGTGCGTGCGCATCCAGTGCAGACAGACAGTGGGATGACTCACCAGTGTGGAGCTGATCAGTGCAGTTAGAGCCCTGGATTAGACCTCATAGACGTCAACGTGGAGGAGCCACACACACAGGTCAACAGTGACACCCTCAGGAAGAAAGAAACATCCTGCCTCTCTCCATCTCCTTACCCCCACCACTAAGCTAAACCATACTAACGTATTATACTGCAAAGAAGCATGCTGTAGACATGTTAAGCAAGGGCAAAATAATAAAATATTTATAAAATCAGGGTGTTTTGATACCTCCACTTAGGCAACATGGGCTTGGAGAAAAGTTCCTCAGAATGTACTGTAGAAATTCTATGAATATTCACTGATGCCTGGCTGTGTTGATCTCTGTCTCAGCCCCTCTCTGGTCTACACAAACCAGCCTTCGTATGGCATCTACAGTACTTCCAAATATAATTATTGAAACTGAAATAATGAGTATTTAATCACACACACTATCTTGGGAATCATTCAAATGATCACAGCTACTAGGTTATAGGGTAACAGCCTGGGTTCAAATGCTATTTACAATCTTTCCATTACTTTAAGCATTTGCTTTAGCCTGCCTGGAGTCCCAGATTGGTGGGGTTTGCAGTTTTTCAAGTATTCTTTTGGTTCCATTGCGCTAGGCATGCCCAGCTAAAAGTATTTTAAAAATTATTTCAAATAGTATTTGAACACAGGTGTCAGAGTACCAAGCTGGAGGATTTCTCTACAATGCTCTCTTCTGTGTTCTCCTGTCTCCTCTTTTTCTCACTTGGGGGTTACCTGCCTTTGGTGGCCCACTAACGCTGCAGCTGTGGGAAGCTGGGTGAAGCTGTGAGGGCGAAGAGGAGTGTTGACCTCCTTATCTCCCGCCCCATCGCTGGCTCATGGTGGGGTAGCACCAAACAAAGGGCTCATCACACACACACACATACACACACACATACACACACACACACACACACACACACACACACACACACACACACACACACACACACACACACACACACACACACACACACACACACACACAACATGAGCACATGGAGAGGAGAGTCTGCTCCATCTGCACAAGGCAAGGGCGCAGCAGGAGATGTTTAACTGTGCACGCACGCACACACAATTCAGTCAGCTATGGAATATGAACTGAAACCTAGTGCAAAACTCAACATCTACTTTCCTAGATTGTGTTTATGATATTGTAAGAACATATGCAGCTCAAGTAATCATGTTCCACTGCGTGTTAGCTTTTCAAACGTGTCTGCTTTTTAACTTTTAGGACGTAATTGTGAAAAGGTCTTGTCCTCTTTGGGCTTTGTTACAACCCTGCCACCCAACAATTAAATGTGAGGTGACAGGAACAGCCATTAAATATGCATTGCGTTCAGACCGAGTAGGCGGCTACACACGCGTTGTGTTGCACACATTCTTATTAATGTTTTAAAGTAAACCAACAGTCGCACTGGAAGATTTTATTCTGCAGTATGAACTCTTGCCAACCAATGTCACACTCTCACACTTGCGTGAGCACACACATACTCTAACTCAGTGATCTCCAAGGCATTCCTAGTTGATCGCCAAACATTTCTGTAAAAAAAACAATGATAAAGCCATTGTTCCTATTTATTTTATTTGTATCGGGCTGTTGGCGGTAGGTATACCCGATTCAGCTTCCAACAGGACAATGACCCTAAGCACACAGCCAAGACAACACAGGAGTTGCTACTGGACAAGTCTCTGAATGTCCTTGAGTGGCCCAGCCAGAGCACGGACGTGAACCCGATCGAACATCTCTGGAGAGACCTTAAAATAGCTGTGCAGCAACTCTCCCCATCCAACCTGACAGAGCACAACATTCAGACATTAGTGTTACCGTCGGCAATAAAAACGTCCTCAGAAACATGCGTCTTCTCCCTTTCGAACAACGATAACACTCTGACCCGAGTGGGTGGGTGCAGTGTCCAGATGCGCATTTCCAAGCGCTCTGATTGGTTGGGAATGTCAGGGCTATGATGGGTGAGGGATAACTTAGGTAGGCTGAGCAGCCAAATTATCGGGATTTAAGGGAAACTGAAGGGACTATGAGGGGAAGTTAGGTAGAGAGGAGAGGAGCAGGATGCCCTTTTTAACAGCCTCCCAAATATATCTTATTTAAATATTATCATCCACGAAAAGGCCTCTAACCTAAATGCAACAGTCTCTAATGGGGGCCACTGTATTTAAAGGGCTTCGAAGGGAAGCTTATTCCTAGCGTGCCTAATCCTCCCCGGCAGGACAGGCATGGCTTAGGGTCCGCCCCCGCGAGGGAAGTTCACAGATACGTTGGTACGAGGAGATATTGGATGGCAGGTAGCCTAGTGATTAGGGTGTAACCGAAAGGTTGCTGGATTGAATCCCCGAGATGACAAGTTAAAAATCTGTCGTTCTGCCCCTGAACAAGGGAGTTAACCCAGTGTTCACCAGTAGGCTGTCATTGTAAATAAGAATGTGTTCTTAACTGACTTGCCTAGTTAAATGAAGGTTACATTTTTTTTTTAATCATGGGAGAGATGAGGGCCTGGTTGATAAAATTCTCTGCGGCACTTGAATCCACTAGAGCGGTAGAAACAACACGAGAGACAGCCAACACAGTGAAATGTAAACCAGGAACGGTTTGAAGGAAAATTATGATGGAGTACTCACGCCTTTCCCGGGAGGCGGATGTTCACAGGGCCTACCCTCTACTCTCACTGATCCCGGGTTGGGATGCACCAGACATTGCTGGACGCTGAAACTGATGCCCCTCCTGGCCACTAGCTGTCTGGGGAGGTGAGTGACTTCTCCAACTCCATCAGGGTGTCCAGACTGCTGAACCCACCTCCTCGCAAAAGAGCGGCATCGCCGGAGACAGCTGTGGTTCTGTGTCTATAGTGGCCAGGAGGGGCATCAGCTTCAGCGTCCAGCAATGTCTGGTGCCCCTCCTGGCCACTATAGACACAGAACCACAGCTGTCTCCGGCGATGCCGCTCTGTTGCGGTGAGATGGGTTCAGGCTCTGCCTCAGGACGGCCAAAGGAAGGAGGCGAGTTATCCAGACGGATGGCCATTGCGATGAGTGCGTCTAAGGCAAGGTGGTCATCCCGACACGCCAACTACTTTAAATGAAAGCTATTTCTAGATTAAACACTAATTCAAAAAGTTCATTTTGTGTGTTGTACTTAGTCAATTGAAAATAGGCTTTTTTGATTATCTGCTTTGAGTTTTGGACTAAGATTTGTGGAATTTTACCACATACTTGTGAAAATAGTACCAAACCGATAAGAATAACTGAAAACAACTAATTGACCAATGTCTTTTAAATTATTTGACTTCCATTTCGTTCAGTTTTTTTCTGTGAGCTCAATGCGCACATTGCTCTGCAGTTTCTCTAGAGATAAATCAGTTCAAGCCTGAACTGTGCGATATAATATTCCAATATTCTACATAGTCTGTGTGGCTGAGAGAAGACAGAACGTGCGATCAAGAGGGATAGAAAGCAGGTGCTTCATAGATAGATAGATAGGTACTTTATTGATCCCCCGGGGGGGAAATTTCATGAGGTATCTCTACCTTTACAGAACTACTAAAATAGTGATTTGTCAGATAGCGTAGGGAGCAGCTCTATAGAGAGTTATCAAATAAAACATCTTATTAAAGTAAAGTAATGTGAATCAATTATGTTTAACAAAGTCACTATCATCATTTTATTAATTATCTCTCCTCACATTTTCTTTTTCCCCTTCTCTCTGTTCTCTACACTCCCCCATAGGATAACCCTATGAGGAACCCTTTTTGGTTCCAGGGAGAACTTAAGTTGGAATATACAAAAAACACACTTTCAAATCACATGAGTATTAATACACACTTGTAAATGTGTGAAATAAGGCAAATATAAGTACCCACCTAATTAGTAGTATTTTATCTAAACAGGACCCTTTGAGAGACATATGAGCCAGCTATCAAATGCAGAGCCATTCTATGAACTGTGTCAAATACCCATGTTTCTTCAGAATATAGATAGTGCAGCATGAGTAATCAACAGCAGCACTGGAGAAAGGGTCACAGACTAAAGGTGAGTGATGGTTTGATGGCAGGCATATGAAAGACATCATAGGGGTGGAGGACATTTATTTGGATTAAAAGGCCTTGGTCAGCTGTAATCAGAGAGAAAGAAAGAGAGAGCGAGAGAGAGAGAGCGATCAGACTGAAAAAGACAAGCCTAGACAACTGTCAAAGAGAGGGTGGGTATACGATTATGTGTCCCCGTGCATTCATAAAAGGGAATTTTAATCAATTAGAGAAGAGCAGAGACCATTAAATATTGACACTCTCTCCTACTTGGCTTGGCTTTGCTTGGCAACCACAGGGACAGTGTTGATCTTAATTAAACAGCTAATTACTCTCACTGTGAAAGTCACACTCTGGGATGGGAGGATGGAGGGGGGAGGGAGACGAGAAGGAGTGAGGGGAGGATAAGGAGGAAATGAGAAAGCCAAAAAGTAGAGATTAGGGTTGCAAAGGGAGGGTATATTACTCGAAACTTTCTAACTTTAAAATGTTTATTTAATTTTATGTGATAAGGCGTTTTGGGGTACTTCAGATGATCACAAGTATCTGTAATTATCTCTGGCCCTCTGTGTGGCCGTATCACATGTAAAATATATACAATAATAAAATCAGATGATTGACAATGCTGTAAAACATTATCCTAAACATGAACCATCAACTTAGTGAATACAATTGGTGTTTTCTATGAGCCTTTCAGCATGAAATATTTATATATTTGTTCACACACTTTTATTTATTTTACTATGTCACTATGTCTTTGTTCTTAATGTTTGGCGCCAAACTGGTGACTGTAAATAGTTACAGAGTTAATAAAAAATAATGCAGATGCTTTTTTAAATTAATTATGCTATATTCTCTTGAACCATATGGTCTATCCATTAGAAACTCATGGACAGTATGGACATAGATATACAAATGATAATTAAAGTATAAATGACCAAAGTTACCATAGATTGGCATAAATTACCTGTTAATTACCAAAAGTTTCCGATAACTTTGTTAAATTACATTATTACATATGTAGGACGAAGCATGAGTGGGTGAAGGGACACCATCTTGTGTAGTCTGTGCAGATGACAAAGTCATATTGTTACTTATACAAGTTAAAGACCAAGTTTAAGAACGACAAAAATGACCAAGTTTGTCTCTTATGACAAAAATCACCTGGAGACCACAGCTACAGTAAGTTTTAATTCCTTGGAGATAAATACCTTGCATATGCTCTTCTCAGAAACGATTAAACACATGACAGCAGAAGTGTAAAAGCCCTGACAGTCAGATTCATTCAGATGCCAAATACTGAGCGGTCATCGATCCTGCTGTAAAGGCAATTACGAGCCGCCTTCCACAACACTCCCCCCTCTCCATCTGATTTTACGCCCAGCGCAGCACATTGCTAATTATACATGCTTATCCAGGTGGGAGTTCACTGTCAGATATTTGTGGGCGTCAGCACCTTGGACTTGTAACCAGGGAGACAACGCCACCCACACAGTGATTTTTACTCAGTTGGGCACGAGACAACAATACGCCCCTTAGTCAACCCTCTCCTTATAACCAATCCACTTTCCCCATCCAGTCATGAAGGACACACACCAGGCCTGGCTGCAACCCCATCGTAAACACATACACATACACAAATACACACACACAGCATGTTGTGGAGATGGTTGTTACTGTTGGACTCAGCATCAGGGTTGGGTTTAGGGCCCTGTCCTCTGTATCTAAAGATGTAGTGGGCATGAGGCCTATGTCTCTCTCACTGCTACATGAGGACAGAGAAGAAAACGAAGTGTCTCTGAGTGGTTCACCCCAACCTGCAGTAGAATGGGCTTGGTCTGATATTCCACCTGGCCGGAACCAATGGGACGTCCATCGAAGACTTGAATCTGCAGAGGGATGGGACATTTCAAACAGGCAAAGCGTCAATAGAAGACTAAGATCGAATCCTAATACACCGGCTCGGATGCTCGTCGGATGTGGAAGGCCTTGCAAACAATCACGGATTACAAACGGAAACCGAGCCACGAGCTGCCCAGTGATGCAAGCCTACCAGACGAGCTAAATGCTATCCATGCTCGCTTCGAGGAAATCAACAATTTACCATCCGTGAGAGCACCGGCTGTTCTGGACAACTGTGGGATCACGCTTTCCGTAGCTGAAGTAAGTAAAACCTTTAAAATGGTAAACATTCACAGATTACCAGGATTCCTACTCAGAGCATGCGCTGACCAGCTGGCACGTATCTTCAGTGACATAGATGACGTAATCTCTATTGCACGCCACACTGCCCATTCACACTTGGAAAAAAGGAACACCTACGTGAGAATGCTGTTCATTGACCACAGCTCAGCGTTCAACACCATAGTGTCCTCCAAGATCATCACTAACCTTGGGACTGAACACCTCCCTCTGCAACTGGATCCTGGACTTCCTGATGGGACACACCCAAGGTTGAGGGTCAGCATGGCGTTTGTGCTGTTGCCTACCCTCAACACGGGGTCCCCTCAGGGGTTCATGCTTAGTCCCCTCCTGTACCTGTTCACCCACGACTGCATGGCCACGCACAACTCCAACACCATCATTAAGTTTGGCGACGACACAACGTTGGTAGGCCTGATCACTGACAACGATGAGACAACCTATAGGGAGGAGGTCAGAGACCTGGCGTGTGGTGCCACGATAACAACCTCTCTCTCAATGTCAGCAAGACAAAGGAGCTGATCGTGGATTACAGGAAATGGAAGGCAGAGCACGCCCCCATTCACAGACAGGGCTCTAGTGGAGCAGGTCGAGAGCTTCAAGTTCCTCGGTGTCCACATCACTAAGGATCTATCATGGTCTAAACACACCAACACAGTCGTGAAGAGGGCCTGACAACACCTCTTCCCCCTCAGGAGGCTGAAAAGATTTGGCATGGGCCCTCAGATTCTCAAAAAGGTCTACATCTTGACTAGCTGCATTACCGCTTGGTATGGCAACGGCTTGGCATCCGTCCCACAAAGAGCTACAGTGGGTAGTGTGGACATTATTATGTCAATCGACGCTTGAATGGATATGTAGTTCACACCCCGGATTTTGATGCCAACACAGTCGCTACAGTCCCATTAGTTTTCATTGCAGCCTCGTTTGAATGCTGCGGTTGTGCAGATTTGTACGGAATGGGGTTAGTCACCGTTACTCCCTTTGGGGGGAAGGTCAAGGGAGAAAATACATCTGTCTGTGTATCAACTTAATACACGGCTGTAAGGTATCCGCCCTACATGATTTTAAGTCACAACCTGCGGGCCTATGAAGCCAGGCTTGGGGTCAATTCAGTTTTCAATTGAATTGGACAATTCCTGATTGACAACAATGAGCAATTTTAAATTCAAATTAGGTGTGTGAAGACTGTGAGAATGACCACGAGTCAGCAGGTGTTTGAAGGATAATTGGAGTCAGGTATGTTAAGGAGGCTGACCTGGAGTCAGGTGTGTGAAGGAAGACAGGAACTGGTCTTAGGTCTGATCTGAGGGGCTGCAGAAACGCTCAAGGGCCTCCAGGAGGGGGTGGGAGTGATACCGTGAGCTTGAAACGTAGACAGAGATTAGAGTTAAGGTAAAGAGAGAGTGGTGGAGAGACTTCGAGAAGGTCAGAAAGAAAGGGATAGAATGGAGCAGTAAAGGAGAACAAAGAATGAGAGGAGAGAGAGCAGACCTGCAGCAGGAGATGATGATGATGATGATGATGAGTATAGTATCACGACGGCCATATTAGCCAGACCCAGGTGAAATTACCCTGAATTATCCTTCTTATAACTCTGTTCTGCTCAATCCCAATCACTACAGGGGGAGTGATTAGCATTGCATTGAACAGTGATAAACACTGCAGCAATTATGATCGTCAGAACATCACCACTCTCACTGCACCCATTTGTCAAAACCGGAATCCTGGAGGGGAGAACTCGTGAGGCAGTGAAACGTTATAACAGGGTCAGAAACAGGTGCTAGGGCACTTTTTCTAATTACTCTGATCTAGATATAAATTATACACTGCAAATCCCTGCATGGCTCGGGGTCCATGGCTCGCTGCTGAGCCTCCCATACACAGCACAGACCCAGCTGCAGCATAAAGCATACCTTTAACAGAACTGTGTTGGTAAGGAACTGACCAACTAAGCAGGTGTGTTATTCAGTGCTGATTTGGATGCCTATTATCTTAACTCGGGGACAAAACATTTCCACAGTGCCTATTTAGCTGTTAGAGGAATGCTTTATTTCCTGTTTCTGGTGCTGGAGGGTAAATAGATTCTCGTTTCCTCCACCCCTCCCCACCCACCTCACCACCACAAGAAACAGCTCAGAGAGAGACACAGGTGTTCTGCTGCTTGTTTTTGTTTTTTGTTCTAACATTCTTCCAGGCAATCCTGGTTGCAGCCTTTGTTTTGCAAACTACCTGAGTCTTCTCACAGCCCCTCCAAAAAACACAAAAACATTATGCTAATGAGTGGCAGACGTGTGTGCATGCGTGTGTGTGAGCGTGTGCATGAGTGAGTGTGTTTGAGTGTGTGCATGCGTATGTGAGTGTGTGTGTGTGTGTGTGTGTGTGTGTGTGCATGCGTGTGCGTGAGTGCGTGTAAGTGTGTTTGATTGTGTGCATGTGTGTGTGTGTGTGTGTGTGTGTGTGTGTGTGTGTGTGTGTGTGTGTGTGTGTGTGTGTGTGTGTGTGTGTGTGCTTCTCTCACTCCTCCTGTAGAATACACTAGAAGTGGTTAGGTCCAATAGAAAAGGTTGAGTAGAACTAGGAATGAAAGGAAATAAAGCTGTGCTGTGCTATTCTCTTCCCTTCCTGTCCTTCAAGACAGTTTAATATGTGAGTCATGCGTCAGGTGCAGTGTACTGTGAGAGGACATGAATCACAGTCCTACTGACTGCACACGGTACTACACACCTGACACTCAACTGTGGTGTGGGAAATGCCAAACTGTTCACAGAGGGGATAATGATGGATGGCTCTCCAGCTCATGGTTTTGTAGGGCTCACTGACAAAATGGGATACATACAATGAGGCCCCTTAATGATCCGCAGCTGCAATGACAGACACACACACACACACACACACACACACACACACACACACACACACAGGGAGGGAGATAAAGAGCTAATGGCCAACTTCACTTAGATATGAAAGCAGTTTGCCAACAAAAACCTGGCTGTACGTCTGTGACTCAGTATAACAAAGCCAGCTTTTACACTGCCACTGTGAGGAGTCCACAGCTGAGACCTGGGCTAACTCAGTAGAGGAATGTGATGGAACAGAGAGGATGAGCTGAAAAGAGAGACTAGAACGATTGGTACACTACAATCGTGGTCAAAAGTTTTGAGTATTGGCCTCCACAAAGTTTGCTGCCTCTGTGTTGATGATGGCAATTTGCATATACTCCAGAATGTCATGAAGAGTGATCAGATGAATTGCAATTAATTGCAAAGTCCCTCTTTGCCATGGAAATTAACTTAATCCCCCAAAAACATGCCACAAAAGGACCAGCTGCCATCATGTCAGTGATTTTCTCGTTAACACAGGTGAGAGTGTTGACGAGGACAAGGCTGGAGATCACTCTGTCATGCTGATTGAATCAGAATAACAAAAGGAGGGTGGTGCTTGAAATCATTGTTCTTCCTCTGTCAACCATTGTTACCTGCAAGGAAACACGTGCCGTCATCATTGCTTTGCTTAAAAAGGGCTTCACAGGCAAGGATATTGCTGCTGGTAAGATTGCACCTAAATCAACCATTTATCGGATCATCAAGAACTTCAAGGAGGTAGGTTCAATTGTCGTGATGAAGGCGTCAGGGCGCCCAAGAAAGTCCAGCAAGCGCCAGGACCGTCTCCTAAAGTTGATTCAGCTGCGGGATCGGGGTACCACCAGCGCAGAGCTTGCTCAGGAATGGCAGCAGGCAGGTGTGAGTGCATCTGCACGCACAGTGAGGCGAAGACTTTTGGAGGATGGCCTGGTGTCAAGAAGGGCAGCAAAGAAGCCACTTCTCTCCAGGAAAACCATCAGGGACAGACTGATATTCTGCAAAAGGTACAGGGATTGGACTGCTGAGGACTGGGGTAGAGTCATTTTCTCTGATGAATCCCCTTTCCGATTGTTTGGGCCATCCGGAAAACACCTTGTCCGGAGAAGACAAGGTGAGCGCTACCATCAGTCCTGTGTCATGCCAACAGTAAAGCATCCTCAGACCATTCATGTGTGGG
Organism: Thymallus thymallus; assembly: GCA_023634145.1. Taxonomy (NCBI): domain Eukaryota; kingdom Metazoa; phylum Chordata; class Actinopteri; order Salmoniformes; family Salmonidae; genus Thymallus; species Thymallus thymallus. Next base: position 37,534,784 of record CM042414.1, on the reverse strand, counting down.
GTTGCTTCTCAGCCAAGGGAGTGGGCTCACTCACAATTTGGCCTAAGAACACAGCCATGAATAAAGAATGGTACCAACACATCCTCCGAGAGCAACTTCTCCCAACCATCCAAGAACAGTTTGGTGACAACAAATGCCTTTTCCAGCATGATGGAGCACCTTGCCATAAGGCAAAAGTGATAACTAAGTGGCTCGGGGAACAAAACATCGACATTTTGGGTCCATGGCCAGGAAACTCCCCAGACCTTAATCCCATTGAGAATTTGTGGTCAATCCTCAAGAGGCGGGTGGACAAATCAAAACCCACAACTTCTGACAAACTCCAAGCATTGATTATGCAAGAATGGCCTGCCATCAGTCAGGATGTGGCCCAGAAGTTAGTTGACAGCATGCCAGGGCGGATTGCATAGGTCTTGAAAAAGAAGGGTCAACACTGCAAATATTAACTCTTTGCATAAACTGAATGTCATCGTCAATGAAAGCCTTTGACACTTATGGAATACTTGTAATTATACTTCAATGTAATTTAGTAACTACTGACATAAAGATCTAAGAACAATGAAGCAGCAAACTTTGTGGAGACCCGGAACTGGTACCTAATTGTTTCACTGTTGGCACAGTAAATATTCTATTAAAAGCGATCAGTGTTAAATCAAGTTGCCTCCTCGTTATTTCTCCGGCCCCCAGAAAGACCATAACGTAAAAGCTTGCTTATCCTTCTGTGTCATTATCATATCCTGCCACACCGATTCCAGACCTACTCTCTTATTTGTACATAGAGGTTATGGGATGGGCTGGTGGAGTAAGTAGGGGAGACAGGGGATGGTTATAACACTTTTAGTATTTTTTACTTTGTCTCAAATACAAGGAGTGAAATGTTACAATTTACCCCACCTGCAACAGGGCTTGGGGTGAAATGTAACAGCTTGAAAAAATGCTAATCATGACATGCATCAAAATATTGAAAACCTTTATTGAGAACATGACAACAACTTTGCCATGTTTACCATTTTGTGCAGCATTATTCTTACATTCCATTAACTGGCCCTTCAACTAAATAACAACATCTAACAACTAAACAACAACATCTGGACTAAACAATGTAATGTTTGTTGTGTACCTTATGGAAAAAACTAATGAATTCCACATGTGAACACGTGTGATCATGTGATTTTATAGGAAGTTAATGTGACAACATGTGAAGCAACGTGATAACAAACTACACGTGTGATAACATGATCTCATGTTAAATAAATGTTACATGGGGATGCAAAATTTCAACATGTGATACCATGAAACTACATGTGAAATTTCACATGTGAAATCATGTACCCATGCACACCTGTCTGTCAGCAGTGGTCACAGACAGTTAACCTCATCTGAGTCAATCAAGCTTCACAAACTATGTCAACCACTGTCTGTCTACACAGCTTAAAACTACACAAAGCCTATTGCCTAATTTATTACAACATTCAATAACATTGGAGCCAAATACTCAAGTGCCTTGTGAAGTTCATGTAGTAGCTAGCTACCTGAGCAGGTAAGCAATGCTGAAATTCTGATTTCAATGGGAGATTTGACACTAATTGTAGTAGCTAAGATTATGGCTAGCTAACGCCAATGTCTGTAGACACTATATGCATTATAACATTAACTAGCTACATATACATAGACATTCGTTATAGCTAATCATCATAGCCATTATTAGCTGTTTAGCTAACATTTCCTATCTCTTTGGCATCAGCTGGAAGACAGCTTGTTAAAATAGCTGTATATTGCTGTCTAATTGAGCAATGAGCTGGACATCAAATAAAGTACCTATCTATCTATCTATCTATCTATCTCAATGGGACCTAAAGGGATTGAATGTAGCGGAACGCTTACTGTGTTTATCGTAGCTAGCTAACTTTATATCTCTGCACATAAGAGACACACCGATAACTAAACGTTAGCTAGCTAGCTAACGGAGGCTAAGTAGCTAACTACCTTCCTACTAGAATATCCAACCAAACATGGCCACAGCAGGCTACTACAGATGCTTATGCAATCAAGGCTAACACTTGTATAAAAGTTTATTGTTGACAAAAATCGCTAACTCGTATGGAGGAAAATTATTACACGAGTAAAGAGTTAACAACAGAACGGTACGTTACCCATAGAATTACGAATTAGAATACTAGAATGGACATGAACCTTCATATGATGGGATAAAGGTAAGCCTTTTTGGTCAGGGAGTTAGTCAACCATGGTTTGCCAGTGCTGTGATAGGATATTGTGTCAAATAATGAATTTGAAGATTTTATCTACACTCTGTTTGTTAGCTAGCTAGCCATCCAGTGTTGAAAGAATGATTCCTTACATCTTTCAAATTAACTGCCAATATGCCAACATTTCGTTTAAACAATACACAGCCATACACTGGCTGAAATCAGTTGATGATAGGTTGTAAATGCAACAAGTACTGGTATTGTGTCATATAGAACTCACAGCTTTCCAAGAAAAAAACATTCAGACATTAATATGGTCTGTTTACATATATTTTAGAGGCTATTTATTCAGAAAATTGGTTTAAAAAAACAGTATATAGTCTATTTATTGTTATATGACACTATCTTAGGTTGACAATAATTATATTACACTATTTCTGATATATCACATGCCTTTCTTGTATTTTCCTGCAGAAGTAAATGTCAGGGTTAGGTTTAGAGACGTTCATACACCCTGTATGAACGTCTCTAAACCTAACCCTGACATTTACCATTGAGACCCTGGTCACCATTGAGACCAGGGTCTCATTTGCAAAAGGAGCCCTGATAACATGAACCTACAATAAATAATATCATTACAGAAAATACAAGATTAATCAAAACAAACACTACTCTCACATATATCCTCCCTTAAACTCGATCTAAACTGTCCAATGGAGACAAACGAGTCCAATTTCAAGGTTGCCTGAAGGCTGGGGGCATAAAAACTGAAAGCATTTTTCCCCAAGTCAGTGGAGATACGCGGGACCTCCAGAACCAGCCAGTCTGAAAATTGCTGAATCTCCAGTTAATGCGTGAGCTGAGGTAGTCTCTGATGAACCGCTTTATATACAAAAAGTAGCCAATGCTTGGCCCTTCTGGTAGTCAGAGACTCTGCTGCAGTGTGTGCAAACCTGCTCAAACCTGGTCAAGAACTACAGGAAACGTATGATCTCTGTAATTGCAAACAAAGGTTTCTGTACCAAATATTAAGTTCTGCTTTTCTGATGTATCAAATACTTATGTCATGCAATAAAATGCAAATTAATTACTTAAAAATCATACAATGTCATTTTCTGGATTTTTGTTTTAGATTCCGTCACTCACAGTTGAAGAGTACCTATGATAAAAATTACAGACTCCTACATGCTTTGTAAGTGGGAAAACCTGCAAAATTGGCAGTGTATCAAATACTTGTTCTCCCCACTGTATATAATGACCTACACCTAGGTGTGGGACATACAAACCTATGTAGGATCCCTAATTAGAGACAATGCATACCAGCTGCCTCTAATTAGGGATCCAACACAAAACCCCCACATAGAAACATAAATTATAGATCTGTCAGACTCTGACCATGGCTATATAGAGAAGCAATAGGCTTCTCTATGGCCAGAGCCTGACAGTTCCTCGCAATGCTCTCTTGCTTCCCTCGGTTTACTTTTAAAGTGAATGGCTGTGCTAAGCCCCAGAAGAGTCATAGAGTCAGGGCGTGTGAGGATTCAATAAAGATAATCTAAATACTTCTTGAGGCAAGCCTAAGGGTGTTTGGCCTAGTAGTGTACCATACAGCATTTTCATGCGATAAACAAAAAGGGCAGTGTAAAAGAGGTAGAGTGGTATCATTTCTCATTCTCTGTGCAAATGCTAAAACAGATACAAATGGTTTAAAAGTCACTTAGGCTCCCATTTCGTCCCTTGGGGACCCGACTATAAAGCCCTAAAGCAATCTTTTTAAGAAGGCAGCCCCGAAACAAATACAATTTGAGTCTCCATGATTCCATTTTGCTCCAGCCCTGGAGATAAATTAATACAGCGATCGTAAATGTGAGCTTCTTTAACACAATTCTCCTTCCATTACAGTGCTTTTATTTGCTCCCATAAATAACCTTTCTGGATAAATTCATGGATGTGTCATAAGCCATGCAATACAATAAACTGTCCCATATTTCACAGGCACCCAGAGATAAAACACCAACTGCTAAAAGCAGAGGAGAGGAAGCAATGTCTGATCTCTGCAATCAAATCATTAACAAAAATACCAATAACACCAATGTAAAACACAGAGGCTGAGAAGGACATTCAGACACCTTTTGGAAATTATGTACGAAAATGAAATGTAAGGTAGAAAGCCATTTCAAATTTCTTTTAAGTAAATAATAGATCAAAGAAAATGTGTACGATTTCATCAATTCATAATAATGTGTCTTTAGAAAATAAAGTATCTTCCCCCTACATCACTACTAATACATATATACTGTGGTTCATATTGTAGAGTAAATATTAAGTTTTAAACAGAACAGTACAAAACAGACGAGAATCAGGCATGCTGTTGCTAAGACATATTCCTGCCATTATCCATAAAGTCCCAAAGAACTGTCAAATGCAGGCCAAAGCCCCTGTCTGGAGGGAGGGAGAGAGAAAGAGAGAGAGGGAGGGAGGGAGAGAGGGAGGGAGGGAGGGAGAGCGGGAGGGAGAGAGAGACATCCTGCACAATGCGTAGTTGTGAATGTTTATGCGAACTGCATCTAATCTTAACAATAAGTGAATCAAAGCCTGTGATTAGCCAACAATAAATCATGTTGGTTTTATGTGTGAGCCCCTGAATGCCCAGACTCCAACCTTGCATCATGGCCTCCAGTTCGTCTGCCTGACGGTGTTCATTTTCCGCCCTCAAAGCTAGCAGAAACAGGGTCAGCGACAAGAGATGCTGTTGGGGCCTACCCCTTTGTTGACAGGCAGGAAGTTGTCCAGGCTCTTCTCTGGAGACCTGCGGCCATCCTCCTCTTCTTCCAGCTGGTGACCCAGGCAGTGGGCGCTGAGCGAGTCCAGCTGTACCTGCTCCCTCTGAGGCAGAGGAGCAGTAGGGAGTGCAGCACCCCAAGGAAGGTCTTAGCCGGGGCAGTGAGGTTGACAGGGGAGCAGGGCAGGGTACAAGCCGGGCAGAGGGGGCCCAGAGAGCAGATGTATTTAGTGACGCAGCTGCAGCAGAAGAGGTGTCTGCAGGGGGATTGGACGGGCTCAGACAGCAGGTGGTCACACACCTGACAGGTGTCTGAGCTGAGGAAGTCCACAGGGAGGTTCTCGGTCAGCAGCCTGGCACTCAGGTGATCTTTCTGGCAGACGGTTATGCTCTTCACCCACTGAGCTCTCTGGAAGCTGGGTTTCACCCAGGGTCTAAGGTCTGGTCCCTGGTGGTGCTCTTGGCCAGGCGTTGGGACTCCACGAGGGGGCTTCCTCCTCTTCCTCCCTTTCCGCTGTAGGGAGGGTTTCAAAGGGGGCAGAGGTAGGCAGAGTGGGCAGTGGGTGTTGTGGGGTCTCCACTCAGGGACATGGGTCCTGGAGAAGCTGCAGAATCCCCCTCCTCGAATGGCCAACGTCCAGCAGCGCTGGCAGAAGGACGGGGGGTGGAGGGTCCGCCTCGTCCACTTTGAAGACCTTGAGGATGACCTCTGGCCAACTGGTGGCCTTGCAGCCCATCATGCGCAGGGCACTCCTGCTGGCCTCATCCAGAAGCCCATGGACCTCATACTCTGGACCTTTGGCTGTCCTCAGGGCCACTCCACAGAGACGGCACCTACTGTACACCTACACACACACAGGAATGTTACGATGTTACATAGACCAAAATAATGTCTCTCTGATCTTCAACTAATGTATGTCATAAACAGAGTAAAAGTACATTTCAGAGCTTGTTGCTGATTAACAACCACTCGACTTCTTCACTGGCCTGAGGTGGTTCATGTGTGTGTCCATCTCCAGCAGTTTCAGATCCAGTCTCCTCCCCGGACCCTCCACTTTCTCCTTACTCTTACACCCAAGGCACAGCCTCATCACATTCCCTGGGAGACCCAGCATATTCCCCACCATCTCCCTCAGGGGTACAGAGGCCACTACCCCAGACAAGGCCCCTCTCTCGGGCTGTGTCTACCCAGGCAGCCTGGCCTTTTCCATGGACCTCACCCGGAACGGCTTGGACTGAGAACTGAGAACTTGGAGTAGGGGTGATGGAGCTCAGCCGGCATGGAGCATCGGGGGGCATATGAGGAGAGGAGAGGAGAGGAGAGGAGAGGAGAGGAGAGGAGAGGAGAGGAGAGGAGAGGAGAGGAGAGGAGAGGAGAGGAGAGGAGAGGAGAGGAGAGGAGAGTCCTACCAGGTTAATTTAAATCTGGTGGAATTTCTATAAAGTGGGGATCTGTATTATTCCATAAGTGGCATCTGAGTGCAAAATATGTAATGACATTCGGGGGGATCTATGTATTTTTTTTATGGAACCTCATCTGTGTGCCAAAAAATGTATAGGGCCTAATAGTAAAGACGTCATTTAACGGGTAAAAATGTATTACCTTTTAATTTGGCATGAACACAACCAGTCATGATGTTTTCATCTTATTGTCAAACAAATTACTTTAAAAAATTAGGCTACCTGCGCATGACTCCAGCATCCCAGCATCCAAACTATAAGTCCAGCCAAAAGCAAAAAAAAAAGCATGACAGAGTTGGGAGTGTTCGTTTCATTTGGAAAAAGCTTTTATTATAATATTTACCACTGTAGTAGCAGTACAAATAGCATTTTAAAATAATAGGAGAATGGTTCAATTTGAATTATTTAGAAATCCACCAAAATGTGTCTTTGTTGCATTTAGGGGGACTCGTCTCATTCAGGGGGTCTAATTATAATTTTAAAAATGGCACAAACACCAGATGGTGCAGTGAAATGTGTTGTTTTACAGGGTCAGCCACAGTACTACAGCGCCCCTGGGAGAAAATGAGGGTTAAGTGGCTTGCTCAAGGGCACATTGACAGATTTTTCAACTTGTCAGCACAGGTATTCAAACCAGTGATATTTTGGCTACTGGCCAAACACTAACCGCTAGGCTACCTGCCATCCTATGTGCACTCTGAGTGGCATTTAGATCTTCAGTAAAATGCATGAGACATTCAGCGATCGATCCACTGCCAAAAAAACAATATTTCTCTCTTCCCCCAATTCTGGTGCTCAGGGAACTGCTGTGGCTACTTTCGCCTTGGACACAGTGGCATTGCTAAATGGACACCCCTATCCCTGGAGGACTGTCAATCACTTCTATTAGTCATTTTCTTGGCTGGAGAGAATTGAAGCCCTAGGAGGCTTTGACTGGCATTTAGAGTACCCAGAAAAATAGAGGATTTTTTTTTATTTCCTCCAAGGATAGGCCTATATTTTTAATATGCCATTCAAATTCAGAGGAAGTTGTTCCAAGTGGACCCTGAAGCAGCTATCGTAAAGGGCTAAGACTTTCCTTGTACAGATGCAGGATCTTAATGTGATCGCTTTGTTGCAGGAGAACTTTCCTGCAATGCAGAAATAAAAACGTGTAGTGTATTTGAGGTGTAAAAAGGCTTCTGACTTCCACTTTGAAATTTCAGACTTGATTTTCTTCCCTTATGAAAAATGTATCAACTCCTACAAAAATGTCCATTAATTATAATCCACATCATAATTCACATTTCATGTTGCTGAAGGATTATTTTTTCTGCTGTAGCAAATTAAGATCCTACATCTGTAGCTCCGTTATACAATAATGTGACTATGTACATTTGCAATGGTATGCCAACCAATGTCCATTCATATACATTCACGTAGCTCCACTATCAAATACATAAATTAGACCAATCAATAAAACAACTATCCGACTCTTACCATGGCACACCCATGGTGGCATTTTCCCTATCTCCATCTCTGTGTGTCTATTTTCCCAGTGTGTGTTCTCCCTGCTTAGTTTGGCTTCACTCCCAGCTCTCGCTGTATCTCTCAGACTTTCCTCCGAGTCTAACAGCTGAGCCAGTGTGTGTGTGTGTGTGTGTTTGTGTGTGTGTGTGTGTGTGTGTGTGTGTGTGTGTGTGTGTGCGCACACCTTCAAACATCAAAACCAACACACACACACACACAAACACACATACACATATAAACACACAGACACTACCAGTACACTAATGCTGAATCTCACAAACCAGGTGGTACAAAACGTGGAAAGGGGAGCGGAGAGATTATCAGTGCAAGGTTGTTCTGGAGAAAACAGTATATAGCCATTATAACCCTACTTTCACACAGCGGAGCAGTTACGTAGTTGTGTAGTCTGTGTAGTTTTGAAATAATTGATGCTTCTTCAAGTCAGTGTACTTAACTTTCCAAATGTATCAGCAATGCAATTAAATTAGATCAGAGGGAAGAATGCAAACATAATATTGAGCGTGCAATTGGACAGTGAACCTTTTTTAACTCATCAGATGAATGCTGGTTCCAGTCTTACCAAGCAGACAGAATGTTTTAAATGACAAGATCACTGGAGTATCCTTCTTTTGATTCTGTTTAGCTTTTGGGGGCAATTAATCAATCCCTTTCAATTAATCAATCCCTTTCATTTAATCAATCCCTTTCAATTAATCAATCCCTTTCAATTAATCAATCCCTTTCAATTAATCAAGCCCTTTCATTTAATCAAGCCCTTTCATTTAATCAAGCCCTTTCATTTAATCAAGCCCTTTCATTTAATCAATCCCTTTCAATTAATCAATCCCTTTCATTTAATCAAGCCCTTTCATTTAATCAAGCCCTTTCATTTAATCAAGCCCTTTCATTCATTTAAAAAGGCTTCTGAAGTTTGTCATTTCCACTTTGAAATTTCAGACTTGATTTTCCCGTATGAAAAATGTATCAACCCCTACAAAAATGTCCATTAATTATAATCCACATCATAATTCACATTTCCTGTTGCTGCAGGATTATTTTTTTCTGCCGTAGCAATTTAATGTAATCAATCCCTTTCATTTTGTCTCCAAACCGCCTCCCTCCCTGTCTCCATTATGACTGAACACTAATTAAAAAGCATTGTTTGATATGTTATCTCCATGGAGACAGATATAGTATTTGCCCAAGATCCCTCTTGTTTAGCGCCTTGCCACGGGAGCCCCTTGCCTTGCCACTGTGCTGGATCTGCCCGCCTAGTCATTAGACACACTATAAGCTGTGTCATTCTGCCTCTGTTCTCTCCTACTCATCTCTGCCTTCCACGGAAACGGGAGAAGGAACACAGACTGTGGCATTTGTTGTGTGATTTAAACAGCACTGTATAGTGGTGGGGTTTGACTGTTGAGAAGGATGCTAGGTAAAATCCAATCAGATTGTATATACTGTACTGTACACTATACTATGCCGCTGTATCTTAGTCCAATGCCGCCCTGACATATATGTATATATTCTCAATACATTCCTTAGTTAGATTTATGTGTATTTGGGTATACATATGTATGACACTGTTAGATATTACAGTACATCTGCTAACCATGTGTATGTGACCAATTAAAATTTGATTTGATGTTTATTTGTCACATGCTTCGTAAACAACAGATGTAGACTAACGGTGAAATGCTTACTTATGGCCTTTCCCAACAATTCAGAGAGAAAAATATAGAAAAATGAATAAATACACAACGATTAAAGATATATGGGGTAACCAGTACCGAGTAGATGTATAAGGGTAAGAGGTATTTAAGGTAGATATGTACATGTATGGAGGGGTAAAGTGACTAGGTAACAGGATTGATAATAAACAGTAGCAGCAGCGTATGTTAACTATTTAGTAGTCTTGTGGCTTGGGGGTAGAAGCTGTTCAGGTTCCTGTTGGTTCCAGACTCGGTGCATCAGTACCGCTTGCCGTGCGGTAGCAAAGAGAACAGTCTGTGACTTGGGTGGCTGGAGTCTTTGACAATTTGTAGGGCCTTCCTCTGACGCCGCCTGCTATAGAGGTCCTGGATGTACTGGGCCGTACGCACTACCCTCTGTAGCACATTGAGGTCGGATGCCAAGCAGCTGCCAAATCAAGCGGTGATGCAGCCAGTCAAGATGTTCTCAATGGTAATGCTGTAAAACTTTTTAAGGATTTGAGGGCCAGTGCCAAAACCTTACAGCCTCCTTCAGGACTGTGTTGGTGTGTGTGGACCATGTTAATTCCTTAGTGATGTGGACACTCAACCCGCTCCACTACAGCCCCGTCGATGTGGATGGGGGCGTGCTCGGCCTTCCGTTTCCTGTAGTCCACGATCAGCCCCCGTGTCTTGCTGACGTTGAGGGCGAGACGTTGTCCTGGCACCACACTGCCAGGTCACTGACCTCTTCTCCATGGGTGGTCTCATCATCAACTAACGTAATGATAGTGTTGGAGTCGTGCATAGCCACGCAGTCGTGAGTGAACAGGGAGTACAGGAGGGGACTAAGCATGCACCCCTGAGGGGCCGCCTTGGCGGATGTGTTGTTGCCTACCCTCACCACCTGGGGGCGGCCCGCCTGGAAGTCCAGGATCCAGTTGCAGAGGGAGGTGTTTAGTCCCAGGGTCTTGAACTTAGTGATGAGCTTGAAGGGCACTATGGTGTTGAACGCTGAGCTGTAGTCAGTGAACAGTATTCTCACATAGGTGTTCCTCTTGTCCAGGTGGGAAAGGGCAGTGTGGAGTGCAATAGACATTGTGTCATTTGTGGATCTGTTGGTATGGTATGTGAATTGGAGTGGGTCTAGGGTGTCTGGGATGATGGTGTTGATGTGAGCCAGCTTTTAAAAGCATTTCATGGCAACAGATCTGAGTCCTACGGGGTTATAGTCATTTAGAAACGTTACCTTGGCGTTCTTTGGTACTGGGGCAATGGTGGTCTGCTTGAAACATGTAGGTATTACAGAATGGGTCAGAGAGAGGCTGGTCCCTCGGCCTTGAGAATGTTAACCTGTTTAAAGGTCCTACTCACATCGGTTCAGTGTTGCTTGCCTCAAAACGAGCATAGAAGGCATTTAGCTTGTCTGGTAGGATTGCGTCACTGGGCAGCTCACGGCTGGGTTTCCCTTTGTAATGCATGATAGTTTGCAAGCCCTGACACATCTGACGAGCATCAGAGCCGGCATTGTAGGATTTGATCTTACTCCTGTATTGACACTTTTTTCCCGCTCCTTGAAGAGGCAGCTCTAACCTGTAGCTCAGTGTGGATGTTGCATGTAATCAAATCAAATCAAAATCAAATCAAATTATTTGTCACATGCGCCGAACACAACAGGTGTAGACCTTACAGTGAAATGCTTACTTACAAGCCCTTAACCAACAATGCTTTAAAAAGTACAAATTTGAAAAATAAAAGCAACAAATAATTAAAGAGCAGCAGTAAAATAACAATAGCGAGGCTTTATACAGGGGTACCAGTACAGAGTCAATGTGCGGGGCACTGGTTAGTTCAGGTAATTGAGGTAATATACGTACATATAGGTAGAGTTAAAGTGACTATGCATAGATAATAAACAGAGAGTAACAACAGTGTAAAAGAGGGGTCTGGTGGTCCTTTGATTAGCTGTTCAGGAGTCTGATGGCTTGGTGGTAGAAGCTTTTAAGAAGTCTTTTGGACATAGACTTGGTGCTCAGGTACCGCTTGCCGTGCGGTAGCAGAGAGAACAGTCTATGACTAGGGTGACTGGAGTCTTTGACAATTTCCAGGGCCTTCCTCTGACACCGCCTGGTATAGATGGCAGGAAGCTTGGCCCCAGTGATGTACAAGGCCATACGGTTGGAGGCCGAGCAGTTGCCATACCAGGCAGTGATGCAACCAGTCAGGATGCCCTCGATGGTGCAGCTGTATAACTTTTTGAGGATCTGAGGACCCATGCAAAAACTTTTCAGTCTCCTAAGGGGGAGTCGATGCACTTATTAATGAAGCCGGTGACTGATGTGGTAAACTGTGTTAGTGAAGCAGTCCTGTAGCTTAGCATCCACTTCATCGGACCACTTCCGTATTGAGCGCGTCACTGGTACTTCCTGTTTGAGTTTTTGCTGGTAAGCAGGAATCAGGAGGATATAGTTATGGTCAGATTTGTCGAAGGGAGGGTGAGAGAGAGTCTTGTATGCGTTTTCGTTGTGTGAAATAAAGGTGATCTAGAGTTTTGTTGCCTCTAGTTGCACATGCTGGTAAAAAATGAGGTAAACCGATTTCAGTTTCCCTACATTCAAATCGCCGGCCACGAAAAGAGGCGACTCTGGATGTGCATTTTCTTGTTTGCTCATGGCCCTATACAGCTCATTGAGTGCGGTCTTAGTGCCATAGACAGCTACAAAAAATATAGATAGGTAAATAGTATGGTCTGCAGCTTATCATGAGGTATTCTAACTCAGGCGAGCAAAAACCTGAGACTTCCTTAACATTAGAGATCACGCAGCAGTTGTTGTTAACAAGGTTATGTAACTATAGTTGAGAGGGCCGCAATGGGCCACACAAAAAGGCAGGGATGTCCTAATCCGAAACTAGAAATACATTTTGTTTAATGTAGTCTAATAAACTGCATGCTTTCCCGAGTCGTAGTGGGAGGACCACAAAATATATCATTTATATTCTATTTTACCGACACAAAAAGTTCCCACCTTCTCTAGCGTATTTTGTTTTGTTGATATTTGGAAAGTTTAACGACAAATGTTTTGTTTCCATCAGGCCTGTCGTGAAATGTTTTATCCGACATGTACTTTACAAGCATAAAAAGGTTGGATTGAAACCTGGTTCCTGCTCAGTCATTTATCAACACTACCTGCCAGAACAGCTTCCTATCCCAAGCACTCATAATGCACTCATCTGTCTCTTCCACTCTCTCTTTCGCTCTGTTTTCATGACTTGAGGTCACAGGTTGTTTGATGGAGCCATCTCTGCCAACCTCCTCTCTCCAAAGGTCACGACCTCCACAAAAATACAACACGTTGTTCCCACAGAGGAACTCTGAAATAATCAACGCTATGGTCAACGACTGTATTTAAGAAGGTGAATTCGAGCAGAACCACCCGGTTATTCTCTCAAAAGTCATCGCTTGTCTACAATGACCACATCCCCAAACTGTGATGATATCGACACGGCTGATTAGCCATCTCCAGGAACGAGTCCTATAGGAAGCAGACACCGGAAGGAAAGGTCAACGTGACATCTTGTGGACAATCAGAGACTTACACCAGAGACCGGTATCCATCAGAGGTGGTGCAAGCCAGCACCGAACAGAGGGAATCAGTGCACAAGTAAATACATGCATTATATTCTGACCCATGAGCACGGCAGTGCCAGCAAGATATTAAGGCTAGGCTCAGCTTAGTTTCCAAATATATAGAATTTTGTTGCTCTGTCTATTTCTCTATCTACCTCTCTCTCTCTCTCTAAATCTCCATTGGGTGTAGCCTGTGTAATATTGAACAGATCCGCTAGGGACCTGTTATCTTATTAAGTGCATTGTATTAGAACCATTTTTCTAGAACCATTTGTCACGTCCATGCCAACTACCTCGACGGTGCTCCTCCCGCCCCTGCGCTCCAGCTCGCCGGTGTACTAACCACCGGCATGAGGACGATGGCAGCCATACATCCGAAGGTCCACATCGCCTGCTTCAGCAAGCTTCTTCTTCATCGCAAAGAAGAATGGGGGACTTCGACAGTGCATCGACTACATCAACGACGTGACCGTCAAGTTCCGGCCCCTCATCCCACCGGCCATAGAGCAGCTCCGGGGGACACGTTTCTTCACTAAGCTAGACCTCCGGAGTGCGTATAACCTCATATGCATTCGGGAGGGAGATGAGTGGAAGACCGCTTTTAGCTTTTATCGCTCCGGGCGAAGTACTGGTGGCCGGGCATGGGGAGAACTGTGCGTCACTACGTCCAGTCCTGCTCCATCTGCGCACAGTCCAAGGCGTTGAGACAGGAGGTGGACGGGGGCCCATATAGAGTGGAGACGGTGTTGGACTCCCGTCGGCGGGATCGTGTCCAGTACCTAGTGGACTGGGCGGGATAGGGTCCGGAAGGAACGGATACGGTCCGGAGGGACGTCCGAGTGGCGGCATCGGGAGCCTCGCGTTTGAGGAGGGGGTACTGTGACATCATGAGGACGATGGCAGCCTTATCCAAACGCCCATCACCTGCTTCACGTTCCACTGATTCCACCCGCCCACACACACACACCGGTTCCCATTCATCCCATTACACTCCCTATTTATGTTTCCCTTCCCCGTGTGTGGGGGTGGATTATTGTCGTTGTGCTACGCATGTTATTCTTTATTAAATTTATCGCCTTACTCTATTCATTTTGTTTCACCTCCTCCTTCTTACGCCTCACGTTCGTTACACCATTACTGTGTATCCTGTATTATCATTTAGTTAGTAAATAAATCATTTGAATTAATTTGTGTATACGGAAGTATCAGTTTGCGCTGGGGTTTGAGCAGATTGACGGACTCATAACCGTTCTAGGACGAGACTGATGAGGCAACATTCATTAAAATAAGGGCTGCTATATATTGGAAGATAGGACAAACATTTGAGTTAAATTCTGAAAGTAGCAACTCAGTAGAATAAATCTCTCTCCGTGGTGCCCCAGGAATCCTAATGAGCTACTTATTGCAGGCTTAATTTAAATCCCATAATTAGACGTAGGTAATTATTCAATAAATAGTAGTCACCATTTTAATGATAGTCAGAGTTACGATACTGTCGATCTCTCTCTCTCTCCTTATCTCCAACCGCTGTCTCCCTCTCTCGTCACCCACACCTTGCTAATAGCCATTAATGACTATCAGAATGATAGAGATTCATTGCTCGCGCCATCCCTCCCTCCCTACATCTCTCAGGTAGAGCTCCTGTAATCACAGGCTGATATAGAGGGTATAGTGGAGTGATGTCTTCTAGAAGTCTTGTTGAGGCTGGCCCTGCTATGTGACCCTGTGTGATGGGGCTGTGTTGGAGTCACCCTGTGGAGAGTTACAGGGCTTTAAACCAGAGCTGGAGTACACACACTCAGCATCACTGCCCTTACAATTTTTCCTCAAAGGTTCTACTCTCGTGTGCGAGTAATGTCAGTGTTCTAATTCATTTGATTAACTCCTACAGTCCCACTGTGACACTGGCACGTTTTGGACTTCTAATCCCTTTAAAACGTTGTGTGTTTGAGCTACAGACTTCTGAGCTGTACAATTGGATCCGTCTATGTCTTCTGCATCCATTGATGCCAACCATTAACAGGGGCTGAGCTAGAGTGTTTGTGACACAAGGGCAGATCCCGAAGGGGCCCAGGGCCGGCTCTTTTTACAAAAAGTCTGATTGGGTTGAGCTCCCCATTAAAGGCTGACTCTCACGAGCACGCACATGTAATACGTTTTGCTCTATGACATTCATAAGCTACACTACAGTCATTAGAAGGTAAGGTGTTCTACATGTATCATAATACATCTCAGGACATAGTGTCTATAATATGTAATAATCTCACATATAGTGCCTTCAGAAAGTATTCACGCCCCTTCACTTCTTCAACATTTTGTTGTGTTACAACGTGGGATTGTCATTTTTCTGTCAACGATCTACACAAAATACTCAAAGTGAAAGAAAAATTCGAACATAAAAACATACATTAAAAAAAATTCTGTATCTTTATTACATACTGAAGTATTTAACCCCCTGAGTCAATACATGTTAGAATCACCTTTGGCAGCGATTACAGCTGTGAGTGTTTCTGGGTAAGTCTATAAGATCTTTCCACCTGGATTGTGCAACATTTGAATTATTATTTTCAAAATTATTCCAGCTCTGTCATATGTGGTTGTTGATCATTGCTAGACAACCATTTTTAGGTCTTGCCATAAATTTTCATAGAATATTTAAGTCAAAACTGTAACACGGCCACTCCGGAACATTCACTGCCTTGTTGGTAAGCAACTTGTGTTTTAGGTTACTGTACTGCTGAAAGGTGAATTCATCTCCCAGTGTCTGGTGGAAAGCAGACTGAACCAGGGTTTCCTCTAGGATTTTGCCTGTGATTAGCTCCATTCCATAAATTTTTTTATCCTGAAAATCCTTAACCTCTAAGGTTAAATTTTCGCATAAAATGACATACACAAATCTAATGGCCTGTAGCTCAGGACTTTCTCAGGACTTGTAGTGACTTGTTGTATTGATACACCATCCAAAGTATAATTAATAACTTCACCATGCTCAAAGGGATATTCAATGTCTGCTTTTTTTTTCTTTCATCTACCAATAGGTGCCCTTCTTTGCGAGGCATTGGAAAACCTTCCTGGTCTTTGTGGTTGAATCTGTGTTTGAAGTTCACTGCTCGACTGAGGGACCTTACAGATAATTGTATTTGAGGGGTACAGAGATGATGTAGTCATTCAAAAATAATCTTAAACACTATTGTTGCACACAGAGTGAGTCCATGCAACTTATTTAGCAAATTTTTACTCATGAACTCGGCTTGCAATAACAAAGGAGTTGAATACTTATTGACTGAAGACATTTCAGCTTCTCATTTTTTATTAATTTGTAAAAACATAATTCCATTTTGACATTATGGGGTATCATGTCTAGGCCAGAATAAATCTAAATTTGACCCATTTTAAATTCAGGCTGTAACACAACAAAATGTGGAAAAAGTCAAGGGGTGTGAATACTTTCTGAAGGCATTTTAGTTGTTTAGTTGTCACAAACTCCAAACTCCACACAGGTGTCACTGACTAGTTGGATATTTATTTCCCACTGAGCAAACAATTGTTGTACTTAAAGCATTCATAGAAAATATTGTTTATCAAGTATATATTTGCTTTGAGGCTAAATATAAGGGCTGGACATGCAAATAAATTAAAGTCAGATAAATCAAAAGTCGATTTTGTTTTACGTTGATTATGTGCAGTTCTTGATCTATTACATTGTCCTGTTCTGTAGAGTCTAGACGAAATGGTAGCGTGTTTACAGACAGTACCCTACACCAGAAGGAAAAACCTGGGTCTGATCAAGAGACAGCCACTCCAGATGGGTCTGATCCACTCTCCGTAAACCAAACAAAATTAAAGCCGGATTCAGGGGCACTGGCGTAGTGTGGGGAATACGACCTGGTGTCTTTAATCAAAATAACAATGCTCTATAATTCCGTGTTAATTAAATGTAGATTTCCCTAAGTGAGGAAGGGGCATCAGTGCTTAATCGTGTCTTAGTGCTTTTTAATAAACCCACATGAATTTACACAGCCGGCCCATCACCAGCAGGCTAGTGTCTCCCAGACAAACCTTTACAGGAGTGTGCACTGGTCAGTCTCTGTCAATACACCCATACTGTGTGGTACTGCTTCACCTGGACACACACAGATGTGGTGGAGTCCTTCCATTCTTAGCTGGTTATTAACAACAGTATCATGGAACTCTACAGAGGTGGTAAGTTGTGTTTGAAAAGTTCTTCCCCAAAAGAGAAAGCACAGATTCCTCCCAAACCTTGGGATATTTTCTACTTCTTTCTCTCTCTCTTTCATCTGATCTTTCTCTTCATCAGTGTAGTGGGCAAATTCGCTGGCCGCAGGAGAAAGGTGTGAGAAAAAAGCAGGATTGTCTATCAGTTCCAGCCCCCAGGCACATCAGGGCCCCCCAACCCCTGATTGTCCCCTGGTCTGGTCTCCATAGATCTGATTAATGTTTTTCTGTCCTTTAACTAAAACGTCCATTATGGGTAATGCTAGGACGACCGTGCCCTTTTCAGCAGCGCATGTGTCATAGCTCAGACGGGGGATAATGGCACTGTGATACAAGCTGATTCAGGACTGATTAAGAGTGACGGATCTTTACACCAATTCACAGCCTATTTATGTGAGGAGGAGGGAGAGGAGAGCGAGATATATATGGGGGAGGATGAGGAAGAAGGAGAGGTCCTCTGTAACTCAGTTGGTAGGGCATGGCACTTGTAACACCAGGATAGTGGGTTTGGGAGAGGAGTAGAGCGGGTCGTCTTCCAGAGGCTGGCAGGTCTAATTAGAGAGAGTAATGACAGGCAAACACACCATGACTCACCGAATCAGTCGTTATCAACAGAACCTCACAATAGCGTTCAATTTGGCTTCTGGGGGGCAAGGAGACCCCAGCTCCGCTAAAACCATTGACAAAAACGTGTTGTTTTCATTGTTAAATAAATTGGATAACTATTTGGTTTTAATATCACCTCTTGAAGAGCATAGTCAGAACTACACATTTCTGATTATTCCACATTTAGCGCTGTCATCAGAGTTATACAGCAAGTAACTGCATCCTTTTCGTGATCAGTAAACATCAATTGATCATGTATTTTCATTTACACTACCGTTCAAAAGATTGGGGTCACTTAGAAATGTCCTTGTTTTCCATGAAAACATACATGAAATGAGTTGCAAAATGAATAGGAAATATAGTCAAGATGTTGACAAGGTTATAAATAATGATATTTAATTGAAATAATAATTGTGTCCTACAAACTTTGCTTTCGTCAAAGAATCTTCCATTTGCAGCAATTACAACCTTTGGCATTCTAGTTGTCAATTTGTTGAGGCAATCTGAAGAGATTTCACCCCATGCTTCCTGAAGCACCTCCCACAAGTTGGATTGGCTTGATGGGCACTTCTTACATACCATACGGTCAAGCTGCTCTCACAACAGCTCAATAGGGTTGAGATCCGGTGACTGTGCTGGCCACTCCATTATAGACAGAATACCTGCTGACTGCTTCTTCCCTAAATAGTTATTGCATAGTTTGGAGCTGTGCTTTGGGTCATTGTCCTGTTGTAGGAGGAAATTGGCTCCAATTAAGCGCCTTCCACAGGGATTGGCATGGCGTTGCAAAATGAAGTGATAGCCTTCCTTCTTCAAGATCCCTTTTACCCTGTACAAATCTCCCAGTTTACCAACACCAAAGCACCTCCAGACCATCACATTGCCTCCACCATGCTTGACAGATGGCGTCAAGCACTCCTCCAGAATATTTTCATTTGGTCTGCGTCTCAGGAATGTTCTTCTTTGTGATCCGAACACCTCAAACTTAGATTAGTCTGTCCATAACACTTTTTTCCAATCTTCCTCTGTCCCGTGTCTGTGTTCTTTTGCCCATCTTAATCTTTTCAGTCTGAGATATGGCTTTTTCTTTGCAACTTTGCCTAGAAGTCCAGCATCCCGGGGTCGCCTCTTCACTGCTGATGTTGAGACGGGTACTATTTAATGAAGCTGCCAGTTGAGGACTTGTGAGGCGTCTGTTTTTCAAACTAGACACTCTAATGTACTTGTCCTCTTGCTCAGTTGTGCACCGGGGCCTCCCACTCCTCTTTATATTTTGGTTAGAGCCAGTTTGCGCTGTTTTGTGAAGAGAGTAGTACACAGCGTTGTACGAGATCTTCAGTTTTGCTGTACGAGTCAAGACTGAGCAACATTTTTATCTAACACCGATACTGCATCTCAGTGCTAGAGGCGTCACTACAGACACCCTGATTCGATTCAATTGGCCCAGCGTCGTCCGAGTTTGGCCGGTGTAGGCCGCCATTGTCAACAATAATTTGTTCTTAACTGACTAGCCTAGTTAAATTAATAAACTCAAAATTCATAAAACATTAAATATTGTGTCTGGAGTAGTACAACACTGCTCACATTGAATAAAGGCAAATAAATAAGCCAAAACACCTGCTTAGGAAAGTGTTTTGTTTTGAGAGTAGGTCCAAAGCCATTGCTCTTCTTTCTCTTCCCTGCACTCTCATTCTCTCTTTCTCATCCTCTACCTCCCTCACTCATTCTAATACAAACAGCATTCCATTTCCCCCTGTGAAATACCTGCAGAACGAGGGAAAGGAGCCAGACAGCCACACACAGAGAGAGAGAGAGAGAAAGAGAGAGAGAGAACAGTTTATTTATTCAGTCAGATGGTCCAACGTGGCTTGAATAGATTTGATTTGAGGAGGCTGCCTCTGGGATCATGGAAGCCTGAACTAAATGACTATCGCCCTGTAGCACTCATTACTTCTGTAATCATGAAGTGCTTTGAGAGGCTAGTTAAGGACCATATCACTTCCAACTTACCTGACACCCTAGACTCACAACAATTTGCATACTGCCCCAACAGATCCACGGACAACGCAATCGCTATTGCACTGCGCACTACCCTATCCAACCTGGACAACAGGAATACCTATGCAAGAATGCTGTTCATCGACTTCAGCTCTGCCTTCAACACCATAGTGCCCTCCAAGCTCATAATTTGCTCAGGGTCCTGGGTCTAAACCCCTCCCTGTGCAACTGAGTCCTGGACTTCCTGATAGGCCGACCCCAGGTGGTGAAGGTATGCAATAACACCTCTGCCAAACTGATCCTCAACACGGGGGCTCCACAGGGGTGCATGCTCAGCACCCTCTTGTACTCCCTTTTCACACATGACTGCGTGACCACGCACATCTCCCACTCAATCATCAAGTTTGCTGACAACACAACAGTGGTAGGCCTGATTACCAACAACGACGAGACAGTCTACAAGAAGGAGGTGAATGCCTTTGTCGGAGTGGTGCCAGGAAAATAACCTCTCCCTCAACATCAACAAAACAAAGGAGCCTAAACAGGGCCACAGTGGAGAGGGTCAAAAGCTTCAAGTTCCTCAGCGTGTACATCACTGAGGACCTGAAAGGGTCCCTTCACACCGACAGTGTGGTGAAGAAGGCGTGACAGCGCCTCTTCAACCTCAGGGGGCTGAAGACACCCTGCACCTTAGGGACTGCTGCCCTATGTTCAGTACATAATTATTGAACATTGGTCACTTTAATAATGTTTACATACTATTTATATATCTACTGCTGTACAATTTTTTATTATTGTGTGCTTGTTGACATTTACTGCATTGAATGATAGGAACATCATTTTATGATGTTTTAGCATTTAATTGCACTTGCCATAACACCTGGTAAACTGTGTATGCAACCAATACAATTTAATTTCAGATATTATCAAGTAATTGCATCACTCTAAATCTACCCGAAAATGTTATAAAACTCCCGCTTACATAGTGCAGTAAACTACGAGATAAGTGTGAAAAGTTTAGGGGAGGACACGTTTGAGACAGAACAGTGGAAAGTTTCACCTGAGGTTATCATTCTTATCTCCTCTTTCTACTAATCAAATGTTTCACCTGAGGTTATCATTCTCATCTCCTCTTTCTACTAATCAAAAGTTTCACCTCAGGTTATCATTCTCATCTCCTCTTTCTACTAATCAAATGT
This sequence comes from Thymallus thymallus, assembly GCA_023634145.1. NCBI lineage: Eukaryota > Metazoa > Chordata > Actinopteri > Salmoniformes > Salmonidae > Thymallus > Thymallus thymallus. Next base: position 37,513,467 of record CM042414.1, on the reverse strand, counting down.
TTCACCTGAGGTTATCATTCTCATCTCCTCTTTCTACTAATCAAATGTTTCACCTGAGGTTATCATTCTCATCTCCTCTTTCTACTAATCAAATGTTTCACCTGAGGTTATCATTCTCATCTCCTCTTTCTACTAATCAAATGTTTCACCTGAGGTTATCATTCTCATCTCCTCTTTCTACTAATCAAATGTTTCACCTGAGGTTATCATTCTCATCTCCTCTTTCTACTAATCAAATGTTTCACCTGAGGTTATCATTCTCATCTCCTCTTCCTACTAATCAAATGTTTCACCTGAGGTTATCATTCTCATCTCCTCTTTCTACTAATCAAATGTTTCACCTGAGGTTATCATTCTCATCTCCTCTTTCTACTAATCAAATGTTTCACCTGAGGTTATCATTCTCATCTCCTCTTCCTACTAATCAAAAGTTTCACCTGAGGTTATCATTCTCATCTCCTCTTTCTACTAATCAAATGTCTCACCTGAGGTTATCATTCTCATCTCCTCTTTCTACTAATCAAATGTTTCACCTGAGGTTATCATTCTCATCTCCTCTTCCTACTAATCAAATGTTTCACCTGAGGTTATCATTCTCATCTCCTCTTTCTACTAATCAAAGTTGTATACAAGGAAATGTCTGTGTTTATATACCTCCCTTCTTCACACTATTCTAAATTACTTTCCTACACAAAACAGTAAATGCTAAAAAGTTTCTGCTACCGGATTTATGTACCTATCTCTCTCACCACCACATCTCTTTCTCCAACTCTCTCCTCCTCCCTCCTTCAGGTACTGTACCTTTGTCAATGTGAACAACAGTGTAAAGAAAGTGTGTTACTATACATCGGCAGGTATAGGGCAGGGCCCACTATTTCAAACAGGCCTATAGATGTAGGATCTTAATTTGATCACTCTTTTGTTGCTGAGAATTTTCTTGCAAAGCAGGAAATGCAAACTTGTAGTGTATTCAAGGTTTAAAAAGGCTTATTTTTGTAATTTCCACTTTAACATTTCAGACTTGATTTGCCGTAACAATTGTTTATTTTATTAATTATAATCCACATTTACATTTCCTGTTGCTGCGGGATTATTTTCCTGCTGTAGCAAACACGCTCAAATTAAGATCCTACATCTGAGTAACTTTGCGTCACGCGTCTCCAAAGCAAGCACACTCTATATGCAAAGCAGAGGCACGCAGTTAGAGAACCTGGCACTGAGTGATTATATTTGTAATTTAATTTCCTTAGTCGCCAGGAGATAAGGGACAGAAGCGACTGCAGTTGGCCAGGGATGAATAGAGAGATGACAATGGTGCCACAGCTTCATTGTCTGGACAAAGATGTCCAAGAGGAGAGACAAAGATACACACAAACACACAGCCTAGGCTTATACAAAAAGACACACACACACACAATCAGGCCCACACACAAATATACACACAAACCCATTGAGACAAAGACACAGTATAAAGGCCTTCGGTATATGTACTACCCACATACACTCACGACACACATACATATCTAAACACATATAGACACATGTATACATACTGTCTACCAAAGGGATGACTGTGACCTTTGACTTTTTCTTTTTTTTTTTCTTTTTTCTTGCACTCTTTTCCTTTCTCTCACTATCCGGCTGAAGGGAATGTAATCAGCAAGGGTGGTCTGGACAGGACGGAACGCTGGTCACAAAGAGCAAAGGCGCACTTAACATTCACCAGGAGTGACGGACAGCCAGGGTCCTCTCTCGCAGAGGAACAAGAAGGGAGAGACTGAAGGACACCAGGACACTGAGTTTACTCTCCCCACGTCCCCGTCCACCTTTTCCTCTGTCTTTTTTCCCCTTCTCTTTTGTCTCTTTTACTCTCTCCCTCCATTTCTCTGGGAGACCAAAAATCTTCTGATGTTTCCATTCACATAGACTGAGCATTTACGTTGAATTACTAAAATGTAAATTGCAATGGAATTGAGGGTAGAGAGCCCAGCAGTTAGAGCGTAACCGAAAGGTCGTTGGTTTGAATACCCGAGCCGATAAGGTGAAAAACCTGTCGATGTGTCCTTGAGCAAGGCACTTAATCCTAATTTGCTCCAGGGGCTGACCCTGTAGATAGGCCGTCATTGTAAATAAGAATTTGTTCTTAACTGACTTGCCTAGTTAAATAAAATTGAGAGATCATAACTTTTACATTAGAGCAGAGAGAGACAGAGACAGAGAGAGAGAGGGAGGCAAGAGGAGCGAGAGAGTGAAAGATAGAGACGGGAGGGAGAGAGAGTGGGGGGAGGAAATTCTGATAGGCTTTTTATCAAGAGAGATCTGTGACACAACACAATTCAAACCTTTTGCAGACTACAATGAAGAAATGTTCAACCACCTTTGGTCTCTCTCTCTCTCTCTCCTGCTTTCTTGTCTTTCTGGATTTCCACTCAGTGTCTCTGCTCTAAACGTAACAGCATTAAACTGTAAGAGAAGTAAAAAATATTCAGAGTGAATTATAGAAACTACAGAAAGATACAACTGCAGTGAGCTCCGATTTCCTTCTTTAATTCATAAATCATCATCCTCCAAGACATAGCCAAATAAAACCGCATTCTGGCTCCTACCAAATATTCCGAAATATTGTTGAGTATACTTCGTCAGGGTTTGTCAGTAACAAGTCAAAACACACACAAGCATTCACGTGTGCCCACACAACATCAACACACACACACATACACAAGGCATGAGTCAATTTCTGTCATTTCATTACTCATCAAATTACAGCAAAACAAGAGGATATAACCCACAATTTCAAGGAGCCCACATAGCGTGTAACACTAGCACCACCAAAAGGCCAAACAACACTAACCCATCTTCTCCCTTCTTTTGAAAATCTAATTAATTCTGCTTTGCCTTGGCAACCGGTGTCTAGATTTATGAATCTTAATTTTTTTGGTGACCATCCTTTAAGTTTCCAGCGACCTTTAGGTTACTGGCCCAACACTCTAACCAAAAGGCTCCCTGGCGCCCGTATGTAGTCTGTTTTTGGTCAGAGCTCCAGGAATGGCTGAAGAATTGCGATATTTACCTTGAGCTAACTCTGCAGATAAGAGCTACTGGGAGATCTGAAAAGTCATGATCAATCGATCAATATGGCATATACAGTTGAAGTCGGAAGTTTACATACACTTAGGTTGAAGTCATTAAAACTCATTTTTCAACCTCTCCACAGATTTCATGTTAACAAACTATAGTTTTGGCAAGTCGGGTTAGGACATCTACTTTGTGCATGACAAGTAATTCTTCCAACAATTGTTTACAGACTTATATTTCACTATATCACAATTCCAGTGGGTCATAAACTTACATACACTAAGTTGACTGTGCCTTTAAACAGCTTGGAAAATTCAATTTCATGCCTTTAGAAGCTTCTGATAGGCTAATTGACATCATTTTAGTCAACTGGAGGTGTATCTGTGGATGTATTTCAAGGCCTACCTTCAAACTCAGTGCCTCTTAGCTCGACATCATGGGAAAATCCAAAGAAATCAGCCAAGACCTCAGAAAAAAAATTGGTTCATCCTTGGGAGCAATTTCCAAATGCCTGAAGGTACCACGTTCATCTGTACAAACAATAGTACGCAAGTATAAAAACCGTCATACCGCTCAGGAAGGAGTTCTGTGTCCTAGAGATTTACGTTCTTTGGTGCGAAAAGTGCAAATCAATCCCAGAACAACAGCAAAGGACCTTGTAAAGATGCTGGAGGAAACAGGTACAAAGGTATCTATAGCCACAGTAAAACAAGTCCTATATCGACATAACCTTAATGGCCGCTCAGCAAGGATGAAGCCACTGCTCCAAAACCGCCATAAAAAAGCCAGACTACGGTTTGCCACTGCACATGGGGACAAAGATCGTACTTTTTGGAGAAATGTCCTCTGGTCTGATGAAACAAACATAGAACTGTTTGGCCATAATGACCATCGTTATGTTTGGAGGAAAAAAGGGTAGGGTTGCAAGCCGAAGAACACCATCCCAACCGTGAAGCACGGGGGTAGCAGCATCATGTTGTGGGGGTGTTTGCTGCAGGAGGGACTGGTGCACTTCACAAAATAGATTGCTTCATGAGGAAAGAAAATTATGTGGATATATTGAAGCCACATCTCAAGACATCAGTCAGGAAGTTAAAGCTTTGGCTAAGGTGTATGTAAACTTCTGACTTCAACTGTATGTGTATGTACTGTATGTATATGTATATATACTGTATATATAAGTCATGCAGACAATTACATTGATGGAAGTTACAATCTATCTGCAATATTAAAGCTGATCTACCCCCTAAAAAAAACAAAAAATAAAACATTTGGAACACCTTCCTAATATTGAGTTGTACCCCCTTTTGCCCTCAGAATATCCTCAATTCGTCGGGGCATGGACTTTACAAGGTGTCGAAAGTGTTCCACAGGAATGCTGGCCAATGTTGACCTACATTGTAAATATACAAAAAAGGAGTTGCCTGGTGATGTATATGTATCTTTCAAATGTTCTCAAACCAATACTTTCCATGAAATCGGTAAGGGTACGGATTCCACATTTGGACCATTGTTGAACTGCAAAAGGCCGCCTTCCAGATCGCAAGGCATTATTGTGATATTTGTAGTATGGGTGTTCTTACTATAAAATACTACAAAATAATGCCACAGGAATTATAAGCAAATGTTGCCAGTTAAATGAACTACCATAGCCCATAGCCAGATGGCATAGCCAGAACAGGGCCTAACATAAGGACGACTCAGAATATTCTATTCTGTTCTTGTGAAATAAGCTACATTTTCTTCAAATGATAATGCCTCTTTAGACCTGCCTAAAACAAATAGTTTATTGTGATTTTGATGGCTATATTAAATTGATTTATTCGACTTTGTTTTTAAATGGAGATGTTCCAAAAGTCCGCATCAGTGGCTTGTTGGCTATAATTGGAAGCCGGAGATGCTAAACGTGTTTATGTTAATTATTGGTCAATTACTGTGAGACCAGCAGTTATTTGCAAGTCATGACCGCCACAGAGCCACAGAGCTAGCAGGACAGACAGGGAAAACCACCCATCCGTTCCCTCCGTCATTACAGCATAACGGTGAGTGTCAGCCTTACCTATGAAAAGTAGAGTATTTGGGGGGGGGTCTTAAGGTGTTGAGAAATAAATAAAGTAAACCACAAAATAAGTACACAATTACACCTTAAGTTAGAAGACTTTATGAATTAGGGTGGGTAATGAAGAAAAAAAGTAGGTTAAATAGACTGAACAAAAATATAAATGCAACATGTAAAGTGTTGGTGCCATGATTCATGAGCTGAAACAAAAGATCCCAGAAATGTTCCATAAGCACAAAAAGCCTATTTCTCTCAAATGTTGTTCACAAATTTGTTTACATCCCTGTTAGTGAGCATTTCTCATTTGCCAAGATAATTCATCCACCTGTCAGGTGTGGCATATCAGGAAGATGATTAAATAGGTTCACCTTGTGCTGGGGGCAATAAAAGGCCACTCTAAAATGTGCAATTTTGTTACACAACACAATGCCACAGATGTCTCAAGTTTTGAGGGAGCGGTCAATCAGCATGCTGACTGCAGGAATGTCCACCAGAGCTATTGCCAGAGAATTAAATGTTAATTTCTCTACCATAAGCCGCATCCAACATCGTTTTAGAGAATTTGGCAGTACATCCAACAGGCCTCACAACCACAGACCATGTGTAACCACGCCTTGCCGTAAAAATTAGCAAAAATGGTCCTCTATCCATAGTGTTTTGAATTTTCAATGCTTCCTGACTGTCTAGCTTTCATTTTGGTGAGTTTTAGCGAGCTAGACACAGTCAAGTAACTGTATAAATGTAGGTCCATTATAATTTGGTTTTAGACATTTTAAAGTATGTAAGATTGATTGTCTATTAGAACAATTTAAAAGTAAAAATGTTACAGCCCACACTTCTATGCAAAAGACTAATTGTTCAATATTTCAATATTTTGTTTACCAATAGATTATTGTGTTTCTATCACTTGCCTTGGTATGGCTCTGAGTTTAAATAGGCTATGATGTCTCACTCCTATCGCACAGACTACTGACTACTGTAGGCTACCCATACTGTCTCACTCCTATCGCACAGACTACTGACTACTGTAGACTACCCATACTGTTAAATATTTTAAATAGGCTACCATCTTTTTACTTTCGAGCATGCATGGCTATTGAATGCCCATTGGATAAATGGTAACCAAATTGTTGATGTGTAGAGAGAATAAATCAGAAAATGATAGACATACAGTATGTCCTTCAATTTAATTATGATTTTGGCATTTAATAAAAGTAAAATAAACATTAGGCTAAATGGTGCTGTGCAATCTCCTTACCAACGGCAAATGAATGTTTTATAATTAGGCCTACATTTTTATGTTTTTATTAGCCTACCATTACTTTAATTTCCGTGCATCAAACAACTCCATTTCCCCCAACATAACAATATTTGCTTGCAATACAATTGATCAACCACTAGAAGTTATGCATATGCATGGTCTGAGCTGTGCGGGGAGATATGCACACTTTCCTGTCAAGATCCAAATTGATAAATACCAATCTTTGCAGAAAAACTGGCTGATGCATTTTTTTGTGTGCACGCTCCTTTGATAAATGAGGCGTCTGTAGGAGATACTGGTTAAAGGGATGTTTTTAAAATGTACAACTTCAAGAATCTATTACACATTTAACTTACGGAGATATTCAAATTCCCATTTAGATTGCAATGAGACGTAGGCCTATTTTAAATGTTCATTAGTTTAGCTGTAAATGTATTGTTTTGTGAATATATTATTAGGCCTACTTCATCTAAATTCTATAAGAAGTGGTCCCACTTTGCACCCGAACAACCCCCCTTTTTAAAAAGTTGAATACTTTCGAACTGCCAAGATGTATCAATATTTTTTTCACAACATCAAATCTTGGTAATGCTCAACACATGAGGGCGCTACTGTAACACAAATATTTCCTTTATAACGGGGAAACCTGCTGAACGTGGACTTGGCAACAAACACCAACAAAGACTGTCACAGCATTGACATTTTTGTCTAATATCACATTCTCAGAGTGTGTCTGTGAGCATTCTCCTACAGTGGAGCAGTCAGTCTCTGATCCAGACAGGCACTAGAATATCCTTTCCCTGGTGCTGCTAGTGTGAACAGGACATATATCAGCTGTATGTCCAGTCCAATCCAGTCCTGCAGTCAGCTCAGTCTCTGAGCCTGAAAAAGGCTTCACTAATTCTCTGTCCTCCATTCCTCCTCTCAGGGTGCTGACATGTACATCTTCAGCCCTCTCTCCATGTCTTCATGACTCTCGTCTTCATGACAATTCTGACGACCCTCACTATACGATCGATTGGCGTACGGTACCTCAGAGGTCTGCCGCCACCCCTCGGTGGCCTTCATGAGGTCCGTCAGGATGTCCGGGACCACACACTGCTCCACCAGGAAGACCACGGGCATAGCAACCAATAGCATGGCCCATCCCAGGCCGCCCAGCCAATAGGAGGAGCCCAGGCAGGTGAAGTCATCGCTGATCTCTACCCGGTGCTGAAAGGTGAAAATGGACCAGCTGAGGAGGAAGAAGAATCCTAGAGAGAGAGAGACAGAGAACAAGAGAGAGAGGTCAGCCAGGCCATCATCAGAAGGGAGTCTAGACAGAGGATTCTGACTAGAGTGTTTGTTAACACTGGCAATACCTACATCTTTACAAATATACCAGTGTGAAAACACTTTATACAAGCTAATTGATTTGATTCACATGAGCAGTGACAGGAAAGGGAATATCTTAATCAAAACATGTTTTTTTTGTTAAAAGCGACATAAGAACGAAATCCCTCAGCATGATCATATTGTATATTTTACATTCGCAACTGTAACCATTAAGAATAAGATTACGTTAATGGTAATCTGTGGGGTTAAGTGCCTTGCTCAAGGGCAAAACAGCAGGCAATGGCATCTAGGATTTGATACCAGCAACCTTTCGGTTGCCAGCTCACTTCCTGACAAATATTTCCAGTCGGATCCTGGATTGAAACTGGCAAACCTCCAGTTGCTGGCTCGCTTCTCTAACTGCTAGGCCACCTGGTGCCCCATCAGCAGGAGAGCTCCTGTTCCGATACTTTACACAAGCATTGTACCCTTTCTTCTATCAGGTCTGTGGCCCATACCCATACTGACCTGTGGGTCCCAGAGTGAGGAGCAGCAGGACGGCGGGGTAGAGGCCCTGGCCTGCCATGAGGAGGGAGCGGGTGTTGGCGTATGAGCGCACCGTCTGGGACGTCCAGCAGAGGGCGAACACCAGACACAGAGCCCCAGAACTCACAGCCATGAAGAATGACAGCACCCCAAACACTTGCTCTGCCTCCAGGGCTGAAGACACACACACAGGCACACAAATGATTATAATATGTAAACAGTGACAAGATGTTCAACCTGTCTCAGCTGCATGCTATATCTGAGTCCAACACAGAGGAGAGGGCAATAACAATGGGATGTATTGTCAGTTTGACTGCTGATTTATCATTCTCACGCTCTCACACTTTGATGCTATACTACACAGAAAAAACAGAGAGAGCCAGTTGATGTAATCAAACACCCTAGATGCCACAAACCACAGCTAACCTAATAAACCTATCGTGGAACTGTTTTGGAGCCTAAATGCTGATTATGGGGAAAAAAAGCCTGCACACAGTTGCTGCTGTGTGTATACAGTATGTGATTGAAGGATAAAACAGAGGAGCAGCATGTACTGTGTGCAACTCTTTCTTTCTTTAACATCAGCTATTTATTTGGCCCAGCACTGGATACATTTTGGATGTGTGTGTTATGTCACCTACTTTACACACTCTTTCAGCCCTAAACATTGAACATCCCCACATCTCCCGCTCCTTCTGTTCTCCGGGAATGTGGAGGAGCAAGTCCACACCTGTTCACATCACTGCAATCCTATGGTGCATATCTTACTGCTCAACCATTTCCCCTCAAGTCATGTTCACCGTGTTCTGAGGCAAACCTCAAGTGTAACTAAACATTTTATCAACACTCACAGTTGAGCTTCCTACCTTAAGCATTCCATTAGGTGCAATTTAGTGTGGTTTCATGTAACAAACACACACCTTGAATTAGCAACAGTTGGTATTACCGTACTTGATTTAAATGAACTAAATTGAGTAAATAGGTCACTGACATCAATACATGTATTAAACAGATGGATGATGACGGTCAATGGAGCTTCTTGACTCACCGTTAAAGATAACGCCCCTGGTCTGGTCACTGTCAGTGTTGGTGCTGTTGTCGCCATTAGTCCACAGTCCCTGGTCGTTGAGCCAGTGAGGGGTCCAGACAGAGTAGGCCACACACAGACACCCTGCCAGCCCCACACACGACTCAGCCTGCCTGAACCGACTCACCGAGTCTCCCACCTCAAACACCTTCATACTGACACACAGAGAGCTGAGAGAAGAAAGAGACGGGGATAAAAGAAGAGAGGAGCGAGAGGAGGAGAGAAGGGGGTGGTGTAGTGAGACAGAGGGTGGAGCATTCACAGGTAAATCTACTACTGTATCAGTCTATTTAAAAAATGTTCATCCTTATCAGGAATAGTTCAGTTTCTAAGGTATATAACAGAGAAATTGAAATGGTGCCATAAAGCAAAATCAAAATGTACAGTAAATCAGCTACATCGTGACATTAGCAACAGTCAGATTGTATAGGAACTATTCCTCTTACCTTTTATTTTGTTTTGTGCTATGACGCTTTGTGTAAATCCCTCCTGGCGTAAGGAGAGCAGGAGCTAGTCAGACGTGTGAGAGGGACTAGTGTACAATGAGCTCAGTGCTATCAAACACTCTGATACAGTGATGCACACTGCCAGTGTACCACAGGAACAAACACACACACACACACACACACAGAGAGAGATGGAATGTGATACTGTAAATATTTCCCTCTGTGTGTTGCGTTCCACTTCCCCACTACAGTGGAAAACCCCCACTCAGTTGTTGAGTTCCCCCAGAATCCCCTGGCTGTGACACGTTAGAAAAGTGAAAGCAGCTCTGTCTCGCTCTACCATCTTCACCATGGCAGTGAATGGATGACAGTCAAATAACTTATTTTTTCTTCAGTGTATTTTGAATCTTTGTTTTGAAGGGTGAGGACACCCTGTTCACTCCCTCTGCATGGGTATAACAGAGGACAGGTTGTCATCATGGGAGAATAAAAAAAACCCACCCCCATTGACACACAAACACTTAGCGTTTCACAATCGCCCACCAGTGTAAGTGCCATGACGCTTTCTCTAAGTCACAATCAGCCAAACACCACTTTCTCCCACTCAGTCATGATGTTATAGCTGCTATGTGTAGGTGAACAGATGGTCTTACAGTGTGTGCGTGTGACTCAGGTCAGGAAAGCATGACCCACTCTCTCACACACACACTGGGTAGCGCCACACAAATCAAGACCTCCACCTTCCTCCTCCAGTCCCCCATCAGAGCAGGGTCATCATGGAAAAACCCCAAAAACGTATAGCCAAACTCAGCCTGGGATACATACTGTATGCAACTTTTACTGCTCACTTACTATGTATCAAGAGGAAGGCAAGAACGGACTATGTTGGAATCCGTACAGTAACAAAATTGGCAACATTATACTTAAATCATTAGGGTTTCAAAGCCATTTAATATGAGTTTCACTTCCTTGATTTACCAACTAAATCAAGGAAGTATAAGTTGTAGAAAAACAAGGCATTTATTGAAAGTTGACAAACGTATATAAAATATTCAGAAACATTTACTGTACATACTGTATGTATACAGTATTAACAACAACTCTCTTAAAACCTCAGGAAATGTTATGTAGATAGCCACATGTCATAATAATATAATCATATTCAAAAGATAATAATTAAAGTGCATTAGGAATAAGAGCACAACCAAAAAAGTTATAATTGTGTAACAAAATGTATTTGACCGAGTCTGAAACTTAAGTTAATATTAATTTGAGTCACCTTTGGCATTCAATGAACAGAACTGCATAGATTACAGCACAGCCTGATATACTGACTTCTGGCTGAAATAATCAAGATGTCACGACTCCCTCTGAAGTTGCCTCATCCCCCTGTTCGGGCGTGCTTCTGCGCTCTTCGTCACCGGCTTTCTAGCTACTGCCGCTCCCTCCTTCATTATCCATTGGGTTTCTTCTTGTCATTACACACACCTGGTTCTCTTTCCCCAAATTACTACATGTTATATGTTCCATGTGTTTGCCCATTGTGCTATTGCACTTTGTTTACTTCTGTTTATATTATTCGGGTTTCGCCCGTGTATTTGTGCGCCAGGCGGTTGCCTGGTTATTTCCAGCACCTTGGGGTTGGTTACTGGCACGGTTGCACAACAACTCTCTGTTATTTGGATTATATTTGGAGACGTATTAAATACTCTGTTTGCTCCACACCATCACCTGCGCCTGGCTCCCTTCATTCTACACATCATCACACAAGAACAGCTCTCATTACTTAAGATGCTGAGATGCATTTAAAAGATGCATCTCAACACCAGCTGCTTCATGATCAATGAGACCTGACTGCATTATGTAAATGGCAGTGAGGATGACTACTTCTCTGGACTGATGTGTGGTATGGGCTTTTTTGCACTGTAGCAGGAGCAGAGTCATTACCCAAGTGGGTGCTGCGTGTTCGTTGTGGAGGACTACGAAGTCCAGGCTAAAGAGAGGCTGAGCTGAGGATGACATCAGGGCCAGTAACATTAGAGCCGGCAAGCTAACTGCATCACCATCATCTGGCATCCCCATCATCAAATCATTATCTAACTCAGTTTAGGAGCCCAAGATCTACTGAGGGAGTCCTGCTGTATGACTATGTTGTCCTGACCTTTGTTTTGTTATGTGTTATACAGTGCCTTCAGAAAGTATTCACACCCCTTTACTTTTTCCACATGTTGTTGTGTTACAAAGTGGGGTTCAAATTGATTTAATTGTAATTTTTCTGTCAACGATCTTCACAAAAAACTAATATCAAAGTGGAAGAAAAAAAAATATAATAACGAATGGAAAATAAAACACTAATATATTTTGATGAGATAAGTATTTAACCCACTGAGTCAATACATGGTAGAATCATGGCATGTCTAGAACCAGGGCCGGAGCGTGCGTATAGGCAGACTAGGCAACGGCCTGTTCTTGAGTAGCCTTGCCACCTGATGCTGTATTGGACCTGGGACAACCTGGAACATCCCCAGCTTATTCAGAGCTTCGACCAAGTCCCTGTTTTCAGAGTACACAGCGCCCACACGCACTCCTGCCATCGCAAAGTCCTGCACAAGGACAACACACGAGACAGGAGTGAATCTAAGAAGAGGGCCAGATAACCCCCAGATAGCCCCCACAACAACAATGTAAGTACAAACACATTCAGACACGTATGCGCACGCATTCACACACTCACATATGCATGTGCAGGCACACGTTCGCACACACATTCACTTTAGACTCTTACCTTGCTGATCCCCCACATGTGTTCTATGGGGTCCGGCAAGCTGCGAGCACACCATAGTTAATATACATTCAATAGGAAAGGTTTGTGTCGCAAGCCGGCATTAAAAGCACTATCAGTAGGCAGCCTGAGGGAGCAGTGTGTAATAGAACAGGGCTGGTTGATGGTTAATGCAACTCAGTGCATGGTCTGTAGAGGGTGCTAATGCTGAGAGCACCACTTAAACTACAACGGATGGTTTTGGGAGAGCCCTCAGCCCTTAGTTGTACTTTACAATAAAACTACAGTCATTGATACTTTGCGTTCTATGCGCTGAGGGAAAACATATTGTACAATATGGAAATATGATGTGAGGAAAAAATGTACCTCTTGGCAAACTCCAGGAACCCAGTCTCCTAAGGGAAGTAGACCTCAGCCAGAGGGTTATGGGGGTTCACCAGGATCACAACTCTGTATTCATACTTGTGCTTGTGCTTAGGGTCATTGTCCTATTGGAAGGTGAACCTTCGCCCCAGTCTGCGCTCTGGAGAAGGTTTTCATCAAGAATCTCTCCGTTAATCTTTACCTCGATCCTACCTAGTCTCTCAGTCCCTGCTGCTGAAAAACATCCCCACAGCATGATGCTGCCACCACCATGCTTCACCGTAGGGATGGTGCCAGGTTTCCTCCAGACGTGATGCTTGGAATTTAGGCCAAAGAGTTCAATCAGACCAGAGAATCTTGTTTCTCATGATCTGTGAGTCTTTAGGTGCCTTTTGGCAAACTCCAAACAGGCTGTCATGTGCCTTTTACTGAGGAGTGGCTTACTTATATAAATAAGGTATTTCGGTTTTAGATTTTTAATACATTTTCTAAAATGTCTAAACCTGTTTTTGCTTTTGTATTGTGTGTAGATTACGAATGCACTGTATATGGTATACCGTATATCATGTTAAGAATTAAGCCCTACCTCACAGTCGAGGTGAACATAGAAGAGTCGAACACCACTGTAGAGATGTACGACCTCAGTGACCACTCCATAGAACGGCGTTGAAATAAGGATTGCATCTAAAACACACACACTGAGTCTGAGTACACCTCTCTAACATTCAAAATTAAAGTCGACAAATCAAATCCATCAATTATATACAGTACCATGTCTTTCACAGTATGATAAGGCATGGGTGACATTTAAAGGTTAAGTTATATTATGCAATCCATAGCTGAAACAACTGGACATACTCTTTGAGTGTACTTTAAGTGAGTTGAACTAACCTTCTGTGTCACAGAGCATTGCGGCTATGGACAGGAAGAGGGAACCACAGCCATTCATCACCACAACCTGAACCCACACACACACACAAATAAGACACTAGCTTTATGAGTAAAAACATTCTTCATAATTTAAAGGTTGAGTAAGTACAAATTTTGTCCACAAATGTACCGAAATGTCTATTATATGTAAATAGTTTACGATTAGTTATCAGCATACAGTTGAGACCCAGGCGCAGACAACGTTGGAATAACAAATATTTATTATACCAACAGGGGAAGGCAAAAGACAGGTCAAGCAGAGTTTGGTAATCCAGAGTAGTGGGGCAACGGTACAAAACGGCAGGCAGGCTCAGGGTCGGGGCAGGCAGAGTGAAGGTTGAAACCGGGAAACACAGAAAACAGGCACTTTAGAGAGACAGGAGTAAAGGGGGAAACCACTGGTAAGCTTCATTAGCAAAACGAACTGGCAACAGCCAAACATAGAACACAGGAATAAATACACTGGAGATAATGAGGAAGATTGGCGACACCTGGAGGGGGGTGGAGACAATCACAAAGACAGGTGAAACAGATCAGGGTGTGACAATGTGGTTCTTTTTTTAGATACTTTCCCCTATTAGCTGAAATCATATTTTTTTCAAAGCCATTTTAGCTGTCGTGCTAGCTGTTCTGTCTGAACAAATTCACAAATCATGTTTTGAAGTGAGATATAAGAAATATCAGGATTTAAAAAGAATCCATATACTGTTCTTCCAAAAACAAATGTAACTGTTACCGGGCTACCTTCAGACAAGTCTTGTGGGAGTCATAGAGCAAAACAACCAACATGTTTGTGAGCGTGAGGGTCTCACCTTTCCATAGAGGGGTCATATTAGTGTGTAGCCCAAACTGTTTGTACGCTAAAGGCATAAGGTGGCAGATCAGCGGTACCGTCTTTAACTATTCATACCCATAGACTAATAGCCTACAGTCCTTGACGAATGCAATCCGTTTTCTGTGAGCCTAAGCACTTTTACTGTCATTCCTTTGGTTAATGAAAGTCATTAATTGAGTCAAGTCCACTGGTATCACAAGCCTAAATGAGTCGCTATACTTAGAATACAACTGTGAACTGTGAACGCTTGGGCTGCTCTGCTCAATGACGAGACATGAGAGAGCAGATTGCTGTTAAATACTTTTCGTCACTCTATACTCTGACAAAACTCAAGGAAACATTTTTTTTTCCGTGAAATAATCTTTCCTGTTTTATATTTGACAAGGTTGAAGCACTTTTGACAACATGTTATGATCTTAGTCAGATATGACTGTACTGTGCAGCAGTACAGTCAATGTTAGTGATCAATTTAGTGGTACCCGAGACCTGCCCGTACCCTAGTTCTGGGTGAAAAGAACAGGCCCTACCCGTTCCGAACCAAATGTATAATGTCTGGGCCAAGTTTATTGTAGTTTTGTGTTTTTATATTCGTTTTTATTTCTATTTATTTTTCGATTTGTATTTTTAATTCAGTTTAGTTTCAGTTTGCTGGTTTTTAATTCGTTTTGTAAAAATATTTATGTTTCGTTGGGGGGCTAGGAGCCATTTTGCGTTGTTTAGTGTTTTATGGGTGTATTTTTGGGATGTCACTTGAGGGGCAACTGAGGGGAAGTAATACATAAGGTGATGGTTCAGGTAGTAGGTTAGGTTAGCCTTTCTCATGACTCCAACGTTAAATGATTTGGTCAAGTGAAGAAAATATAGACCTGATTGCCATACAGTTTTGGAAACCTTGAACACTCAATTTAATAAAAAAAAAGACAACTTTACAAATATAAAATATACAGTTACAGGGTTGACAACTTTTGATGAAAGCATTTCACCGCCTCATAGCACAACCCTCTAGATGGGGAAAGTCTTACTGTTTAAAAGCCCATTTCCTCTGATTCTATGAATTTTCACATGGCTTTGGCCAGGGTGGATATTTTTTGAACACACAGGTCAGGTGTATTCAGGATGCTTTGAACATGAAATGAACACTCAAAATTTGACGACTTTGTTACTTTGCAATTTTATGGGGGTAAAATTTAAAGTACATTAATATTTTTTTGGTTTGACACTTTATTCAGACAGTAATTAAATGAGATAGGGAGACAGGGAAATGCTAAGAAACAGTGGAAGTTTGAAATCAGGGATTGATAGGAGGGGGAGTGGCTACACCTGTGCTAGGCAATTAGCTTAGTGTTATTAGCACAGCCTCCTTGTTCAGCGGCAGCTGTTTGCGGCAGAATTTCAAACTGTCTCAGACAGTTTTGCTGAGTTGTTCTGCGGGAGTTAAGTGAGGGAGGCCCCGCTTGCCCATATGTTTAGTACATTTTATTCTGATCTTTTTTGTATTATTGTAGCCTTTTCTGTAGCCTGTCAACTATGTGTCTGTCTATCCCTGTTTTCTCCTCTCTGTACAAACCATGCAAACGCTTCACACCGCGTGGCTGCAACCACTCTAATCTGGTGGTCCCTGCGCACACGACCCACATTCTGCGGCCAACAAGGCAGAGTTCATCTCAGCCTATCCTGCCCTACAATCCCTTGACTTCTTGGCGCTGACGGAAACATGGATTTCCACAGAAAACATTGCTACTCCTACTGCTCTTTCCTCGTCTGATCATGTGTTCTAGCATACCCTGAGAGCATCTGGTCAGCGTGGCGGTGGCACAGGAATTCTAATCTCTCCCAAGTGGACATTCTCTCTTTTCCCCCTGACCCATCTGTCTATCTCCTCATTTGAATTCCATGCTGTCACAGTCACTAGCCCATTCAAACTTAACATCCTTGTCATTTATCGCCCTCCAGGACTAATTTCTCTCTGCCTCCTTCTTTCCACTCCTTTCCTCTTTTGACCTCACCCTCTCACCGCCCCCCCCCCCCCCCTACTCACAAGGCAGGCAATATGCTTGACCTCATCCTGACTAGATGCTGTTCTTCTACTAATCTCACTGCAACTCCCCTCCAAGTCTCCGACCACTACTTTGTATCCTCTCTCTCGCACTCCTCCAACACTACTCACTCTGCCCCTACTCAGATGGTAATGCGCCATCGCAACCTTCGCTCTCTCTCTCCCGCTACTCTCTCCTTTTCCATCATATCATCTCTTCCCTCTACTAAATCCTTCAACCTCCTGTCTCTTGATTCTGCCTCCTCGACCCTCCTCTCCTCCCTTTCTGCATCTTTTGACTCTCTATGTCGCCTATCCTCCCGGCCGGATCGGTCCTCCCCTCCTGCTCCGCGGCTAGACGACTCATTGCGAGCTCACAGAACAGGGCTCCAGGCAGCCGAGCGGAAACTGAGGAAAACTAAACTCCCTGTGGACCTGTCATCTTTTCACTCTCTCCTCCAGGAGGGTTAGCCACCCCATGATCTATGTTTCCTAAGTGCTGGGTGTTTGAAAATGTTCTTATTATAACAATTAATTTCTCGAAATCACCAAACCTTCAAGGAAAATATAATGAATATTAATATTCAACCTACTAGTTGAAGATCCTTTCCATCATCCTACTCTACGTAGACAATTTATGAGTTGTGAGCCCCCCCACCATCTCTGCCTAGCATGTGCACAATACTAAAATGTGAAATTATATTTGATTCCTGGAGCATTTAATATCCAATGCTTATTTGTATGACTTATTCAAAACTGTCCATGAGTGGCTGCAAAAATACATTGAATTCATAATTCATTTTCAAAGACACAAGTAAGCATATGAGATTTCAAATATGATTACACTGGCAACATGGTGAAGAAGTGGAATAACAGTAGTGTTGTTGCTGACAAGAACAGTAATTACACTATATTTTAGCAGATTGTTAAGAATGTGAATTGTTCCACTGATCACACTAAATAGATAATATAATCTCCTGAAGGCAAGATGACAAATCTGCCTCTTATTTGATTTTATTAATTTAACCTTTATTTAACCAGGCAAGTCAGTTGAGAACAAATTCTTATTTACAATGACGGCAAAAACCCGGACGACGCTGAGCCAATTGTGCGCCGCCCTGTTGGACTCCCAATCACGGCCGGATTGTGATACAGCCTGGAATCGAACCAGGGTCTGTAGTGACGCCTCTAACACTGAGATGCAGTGCCTCAGACCGCTGTACCACTCAGGAGCCCTAACTTATTATTTTTTTGTATTGGCTGTTGGAATCTGTGTTAAAATGGCCCACAGTAAGTGTATTTTGTATTTATGAAATAAGTTTGGGGTGATATGAAATTCGGAGGTTTGGCAAACCGTATTGCACATGTTGATAATTTAAGCAATAAGGCACATGAGGCAGTGCTGTATCCATATTTGGGGGGGGCTGTTTTGCATGTTATTTTGGTATTAATACGTGTCACATATCAGCTTGCAAACAATGTAAAAAAATTATATTAAATGGAGCCTCCCGAGTGGCGCCGCGGTCCAAGGCACTGCATTACAGTCCTAGCTCCGTTACTACAGATCCTCGTTCGATACCGGGCTGTGCCGCAGACGGCTGTGCCGCAACCGGGAGACCCATGAGGCAACGCACAATTGGCCCAGCGTCGTCCAGGTTAGGGGAGGGTTTGGCTGGCCAGGATGTCCTTGTCCCATTGCCCTCTAACGACTCCTGTGGTGGGCTGGGCGCATCCACGCTGACACGGTCGCCAGGTGTACAGAGTTTCTTCCGACACATTGGTGCGGCTGGTTTCCGAGTTAAGCGTGCATTGTGTCAAGAAGCAGTGCGGCTTGGCGGGGTTGTGTTTGAAAAAAAATGAAAATGAATTGAGTTAATGGGGTTGGTAATGTTCTCTAGTTGCGCCGTGATTGGGTAATGTTCTCTAGTTGCGCCGTGATTGGCTCAGAGTTACTCATGGGGACACTACGTCACCGCCAAATCTGTGTTCTTGGGGACCTTCAATGCTGCAGAAATGTTTTGGTACCCTTCCCCAGATTAGTGCCTCGACACAATCCTGTTTCGGAGCTCTACGGACAATTCCTTCGACCTCATGGCTTGGTTTTTGCTCTGACATGCACTGTCAACTGTGGGACCTTATAGGTGTGTGCCTTTCCAAATCCTTTCCAATCAATTGAGTTTACCACAGGTGGACTCCAATCAAGTTGTAGAAACATCTCAAGGATGATCAATGGAAACAGGATGCACCTGAGCTCAATTTCGAGTCTCATAGCAAAGGGACTGAATACTTATGTAAATAAGGTATTTCTATTTTTAAGCTCTGGAGGACCTGGTGGGCTATAACATCCAAAGCCCAAAGAGGAGTAGTCTATGGCCGGTTGGTTTGTTAAGTCCCGGTCCACTACATCATAAAACTTCCACAACCTCCCGCTGCGCATCATCCTGTGGTTGTCCTTGATGCGGCTGTACTCCAGTTTGCACTGCGATGCCTTTCTCTCGTCTGACCACTGCTGGAGGAGTTCTGCCACCTCTGGGTCAGACCAGTTGCTGCCCCGCTCATACTTTCTTCCGCGGAAGTCCATTCTAGACGCCACTCTGCCATAGAATGACTATCATATTCTATTTTTGACGCAGTTAGCAACAATAGCCTATGTAAAATTAAATGAGGGGAAGAGAAACCTAGAAATTATACATCCGGGTTGATGGCACATGCGTGCTGTCCTGTTACTCTCATGTATCTGTGGTGTTAATAGCAGAGCCATTGGAAGTGGGCTGGCTGCTTATCATGGGGTTTGTGTGTGAGCTAGCGAGTCAGAATGAAAAGGATCGCTCTTTTGCACCCTCTACCGTACAACATTGCATGGAACCCATAATTAATGCATGCACGATATAAATCCGGTAGATGGCGCTCATAGACAGTTTGGAAATGTGGTGGCGCGAGAAAGGTTGTGGCACTCCATCTATGAGCTAACCAAAGACAGTGCATTATGAAGACAGACTATGCGTGTGTTCGTAAATTCACTTCTCGAGTGCCAGAGCGCGCTGTTCATAAATTCAGAGCGTTTCGCTCCAGGAGCGGGGTTGATCCGAGAGTTCTGATCTCAAGCGCCCAAGCTAACTGGTTAAAGTTGACTTGCTTGCTTGCTACTTCCAGACACACATGAGAGAACACATCACTCTGACCATTTCACTCGCCCTAGCAGAGCTAGTTCGGCTGTTTTCATGTTATCTCGGGCGGTAGTGACTGTAACTGTGCTGCTAGCACCAATTTAATTCCGTTTTTTTCCAACCTTTACTGACACCTGTCATGTTCAACGGGTGTTGCGCATTCGTAAATTCATCAGTTATTCAACGCTCTGGCACACTCAAACGAGAGCTCTGAAATCGGAGTAGATATCCAAATTAATTTACGAACGCACCCTCAAATTGTCATGGCGACATTGGCTAGCTAAACTATTGCGTAGAATACGCCATCGGGTCTAACGGTCGTCTCTAGAAGAACTGCACATGCGCTCATATATAAGGTCAGTTTGTCACTTTCACGAGGTTGGAGTAATAATACGTATTAATAATATGTTAAACTACTTAAGTCATTGGCTGGAATCTAGGTTGTGCCTTTTTATATATCGAGAATATGAACAACTAAGGAATAATTGTTCAAGCATTTTGCTACACTCGCATTAACATCTGTAGGTGTATGTGGCTAATAAAAATGTTATTTCTCTCATTGACTTCTCAAACCCCGGATTGGTCTGTTTGGTCTGTTTCGCAAGCGTTCCCGGACGTCTCGCGATTGTGCGCCTCTGGGTTTAGAAACTCTGTGATGACGTAGGGCTGGGGAGCGTGGATTTACTTCCTGGGATTTGTGGTTTGTTGTGCAGCGTTCATGTGCTGGTCGGAACTAGGAAACTCGAAAATATCCGCTTTACTAATTCGGTGAACGCGGCACGTGGTTAACTACAACCAGTTAGCAATTTGGAAACATCAGAGTTTCTTAGTTCCAACTAGCATTTGAACGTGGCACGATTCATAGCCAAGTGGACGAAGATATCCGTTTTTCGTATGAAGGAATTTATTACAATTTTATAATTTTACAACATGCTTTGAATATATTACTGTGTTCGAATAGAGCAGTATGCATGACACGGAACTGTGTTGAATGCCCTAACGTTACATAGGGGGGACAAAAAATATGTTGAAGTCCTAGCTAGCTAGTTAACGTTACTCGGGGCTGAGGCTAGCTGAAACGATCACCATGAGAGACGACCCCTACAACGAGAAGAGGTGGAAAGTTGACTCCGAACCAAAGATAGCAGAGGTGTGACAATATTGCAGTACCACGATACACCGGGGGACTTGGTGTCTGGGTATGTGACAAGAGTAACTCCACAGAGTTCCGAGCCACGCCTCGGGAGGAGAGAGAGCTGTCAACCAGGCAGTTGAGACATGACGTGGACCTTTCATCCGACAGAATGGTGCAAATGTCATAGCGCAACGTGTGTTGTTTTGCTCTTTTGAGGAAAGAGGTTGGAGTTGGAGGTATCCCGATGTGGGTAGTGCCTTGGCTGGTTGGGAGGGAACGAATTAATGGGAGGCATAGGGTAGCCTAACATAAGCGGCAAGAGCGCATTCTCTTCCAGTGTCTGACAGCGCGGTCGATACTTCACTTCCCAATTTGGAGCTAGGACTCCGGAGTTCGGCGAACATTGGTGCTCTAGCTACACAGGACCAGCTAGCAGCTGTCTGGTGCTGTTTTATTGGATGAAATTAAACCAGACCTACGAAGCTTGTTTATTGAAGTGCAGTTCCTCAACAAAGAGATAGCGCGTGGTAAGATCTTGGTATAATGTCATATTGATTTGTGTGTGGTGTAACACATTTACATGCCGTCAACATAGTCGATTGTGTGTGTTTATCTTACCCTTAATTATTATTATTTTTCATATATATATATATATATATATATATATATATATATATATATGCCTAAATCAATTTTGTACGATCTGTTTTGCATAAATATTGCTATTTCTTATTACTATGTTATTGGCATTTTGAGTAGCCTACGCCAATGATAATACGGAGTTAAGTTACAGAGTGAGTTGACATAATATGGCTGGTCTGGGGATGAGTATCAAATAAACAAATGCAGTCCTCTATGACAAGCTTATAGGAGAGTCCGTTTTTTGTTCTAAAGCAGAACTTTCTTTGACCCAGCTAATCCATCCTCGGGCTATTGTATATCTAATCATTCATGCCCTTAGGAATCTCAGCAGGGTAAAACCAAGGTCATACATTACTGTAGAATGCAACACATAAAAGTGAAGTGTGGCAGAGTTGTACTGTATATACTGTATGCAGAGCTTTCCCAATAGGATTAACACTGCATGACACGATTTGCACTTTTTAAAGTAGATGTTTTGGCTACTCATCAGGTCCAATGTCTTAGCCTTTTAGTTCTACATTCAGGAGCTGTTGTTTTGTTTACCTGTGAACTTCTCCTCTGACTGGCTGTCTCTGGGTGTAACTGTTGAAAACATTGACCGGATGGTTTCTAGAGTAACCTGAATCCTATTGAAATGACACTCACTTGGGAATGGCCTTTATTTAGGTGACACAGATCTGTAGGGAGGGCCTAAATGTTTTGTTCATTGGTTCTAAGGAGGTAAAGAGTCAATGTCAGGGGCTGACATACAACCCTCCTGAGGAATCCATTGACCCAGGCTGTATCAGTGGACTAATGCACCATACAGTACTATGGGCTGGTGCTTGTCAGTGGCTGGCAGCATTCACTCTCTCTTTGTGTGTTCCTTAGTAGAGCCAGTCATGAACTGAGTCAGACTGAAAATGAAGGGTAAATTCAGCAACTCTTCAAGGACAAATAAAGTTAACTTCCCAAAAACTATTCTGTAAGTTTAAAACAAAACACTTTTTTAAAGTGCGCTTCCATTGTCCTCCAAGAGTTACTGCATTCTTCCTTCCTTAAGTATGCTCCTCTGTACAAAGTGAGCTGAGCTCAGAGAGAGAGTAGACAGTGATACCTAGTCACGGCAGCCTCAGTGACTCACCTTGACACAGCAGGTCCACACACTGAAGATGAGATCTGAGGTCACTGCCTGCTGTGTGGAGGCCTCTAGGTGTGTGTGTGTGTGTGTGTAATGTGTGTGTGTGTGTGTGTGCTGTGATGATTATTGTTCCACCCCTGAGCATTGTGTGTCTCTAGAG
Source organism: Thymallus thymallus (assembly GCA_023634145.1). Taxonomy (NCBI): domain Eukaryota; kingdom Metazoa; phylum Chordata; class Actinopteri; order Salmoniformes; family Salmonidae; genus Thymallus; species Thymallus thymallus. Next base: position 37,490,510 of record CM042414.1, on the reverse strand, counting down.
AGGATGTGTGGTGATATGCTCAAGTTGGTCCACAGACCTAAAAAGTGGTATCCTGATGTGGTTTAAGCATTGTGGACAAAAAAAAAAGGTTTGATTATGAAAGTGAAGTCGGAAACCTGGGAAATGGAATTTACCAGAACATAAGACTGATTTTATAGGGCCCTGGGTCAATGACGTGATGTGACCATTTTGGTGTCCGAAGCATATTTACAGTATTATTAAAACATGCATTTTCATAAACACTGCATTATATGACTTAACTTTCCCCTATTTATCAGCTTATAATAGTATTCATTATGAATAATGGGAATTTAGGGAGCTATAGAGCTCTGAAGTACCAAGATAACATTTGGAGTAATTGTCCAGAACTAAAATCAATATGCAAAATCGATATATATATATTTTTCTAATAACAACAATAAAAATCTAATAATCTCCTCTGTCATAATTGTGAGGGTGTCTGTATTGATAAATGTGAGGGTGTCTGTATTGATAAATGTGAGGGTATCTGTATTGATAAATGTGAGGGTATCTGTATTGATAAATGTGAGGGTATGTGTATTGATAATTGTGAGGGTATCTGTATTGATAAATGAAAATAATATTGAGGATTCTAGACTTTTGTCCCTACATTGGGATTTCATTCAATGTCATTCAGTGTAACAGACATTCAGGAGCCGTTTCAGACCATAATGCTTTGCGATAGTCACATGACAGGATATCAGGGTTGGGAAGGTTACTTTCTAAATGTAATCTGTTACAGTTACTAGTTACCTATCCAAAATTGTAATCAGTAACGTAACTTTTGGATTACCCAAACTCAGTAACATAATCTGATTACATTCCGTTACTTTTAGATTATTTTCCCCTTAAGAGGCATTAGAAGAAGACAAAAATGTATTTGCAGGATAAATAAATGTTAAAGTTTACATAGCTGGCCATATATGGATGTTACATTTTATATAAGCTTCTTCTAACACATCGCTTTCTACTAATAAGATTAAATTATATCTTTACATTAAAAAAAACTAAGCCTATCAGAATTCCTGTAATTCCAATAAATGTTATACCCCATGATCTTCAAGAATAGGACTTGGAAATATGGAAGCATAGATTAGCCAAATTGTTTTACCTGAGCATGACCCCAAAACTAAGGACGTATTAGCCAGCCCTACTCTGTTGTCATGGAGGACTTGTCATTGATATGAGTTGAAAAATAAATACTGCGCTCATGGAATGGCATGCTTTGAGCACTACTGAAAAGTGCTATTTACATGTGAAAAATGAATGCCATATTCTGCATTTGCTGTAGGTGTTGGTGACACTTTGATATCTTGATAATATGCAGCTGTTTAAAGGGCAAATCCACAGATGTCCCCGCCTCTGTTTTGTTAAAAAGCTGAGGGATGGGCCTGGAGAAATGTAACCACTCTCAGATTAATAGACAGAGCTATGGATGCAAGGACTGACCATCCATGTTATTGTTTTAACCATGTTATGAGGCTACACAGTGTTTGTTTACATTTACAATGTCTACAAACATTGGAGAAAAACAAGATAAACAAGCTTATATTTTGGGTTCTCATGGAGTGTGACAGTTGAACTAAACTCATGAGGCATTTATAAGTTATATTCTTCAAGAATCAACAAATATATATATATATATATATGTATGTGTATATAATTTATAAGTCCAAAAATGGATGTAGCAACTACAGATTGCCCTTTTAAGTCTATCAAAAGTGTGCGTGTTTGAGCATGTGTCCATTAGATATATGAATATTTTTTGTTTCGATTGAGCAATAAGAGCCCCAGGTTTATTCCATTGGCTGGGATTCACACTATGCAGCTGTTGCAAGAGCACATTTTTCACTGGCTGTCCACTGGTTTAAAAAGCAATTAAATTTTTTTATTTTTTATTTCACCTTTATTTAACCAGGTAGGTCAGTTGAGAACAAGTTCTCATTTACAACTGCGACCTGGCCAAGACAAAGCAAAGCAGTGCGACAAAAAACAACACAAACGTACAGTCAATATGATTTGGAGGTGAAGTGCGCCCTATTGATGCCAAGATAGAGGCTATTACTGTTTTTCCTCCGCCGACAACCAGACGTGAGCTGCGTAGGTTTTTAGGCATGGCTGGATACTACCAAAGCTTTTGCCGAAACTTTTCAACTGTAGTTTCCCCACTAACTAATCTGCTCAGCCCGTCTGTTATGTTTGTTTGGTCCCCAGAATGTCAAACTACTTTTGACGCTGTAAAAGCGTTACTATGTAGTTCCCCTGTTCTGTCTGCCCCAAACTTCGATAAACCGTTTAAGTTAGAGGTGGACGCGAGTATGGTGGGGGCTGGTGCTGTACTACTGCAAGAAGACGCAGAAGGGCTTGATCACCCCGTCTGTTATTTTTCCCGCAAAGTTAATAGCTGTCAGTCCCGTTACTCGACTATTGAACAGGAGACTCTAGCACTGTTGCTTGCCTTACAGTATTTTGAGGTTTATGTTGGATCTAGTGTTTTCCCCGTAGTTGTGTTCACAGATCACAACCCTTTCGTTTTTTTGAACAGAATGTACAATCACAATCAGCGCCTTATGCGTTGGTCCTTGATGGTGCAAGGTTGTAATCTGGTGATCCAGCACAAGAAAGGAACAGAGAATGTGTTAGCCGATGCTCTGTCTCGTGTGTAAAATGTTTATTGCAGATGTTTTCTCATTTATGTTTTCTTTACCATTGGGTAGACCTGTCTAGGTTTGGTGACCGGTCCCCAAAGATGGAAGGTAATATTTAGTGGGAAGGTAATGAAAATGTGCTATAAAAAAAGAAAGTGGCCCTTGGGGTTTGCTTTTTAAGGGTGGGAGTGTTATGTATAACGTATTATTTTTTCCCCTTTTGTGTATGTTGGGATTTTCTGTTGGCTGGTTTCTCCTCTCTGGCTCTTAACAGGTGCTGTGAGTTGCCGGTAACGAGGGTGGGCGTGTCACCTGTCCTGGGAGACCAATCAACAGCGTTCTCCCATTAAGCTCAACTGAATAAATGTGTGTTATTTTGGTTTGCTGGGGAGAGAGAGAGATTTTTGGAGGTTGGGGGTATGCTGTTTTGAGATAGTGTTTTGCTCTGCTCCCAACTTTAATTTGTTTTGGAGATACCTTTTGGCAGTTTGTTTTGCAACCTGTGGGTTCCACCCACTTACCTTGTTCTGGGAGAAGGGATAGGTAAGATACTCCGGGGTATACACTTGCACGTAGCTGACCCTCTGTTATATACACTAGGTTAGATGCGAGCGGTGTCACCCATGTAGCAGGTAGACAGTTGTAAGTATCAGATGGTGTAGGCAGGGATAGAGGTAGGGAAGCGTAGGGCTATTTGTGTTTTCGGGCCCCGCTCGTCCCGCCCTTCTCCCCCCTTTGTGCTTTGTCCTGTTATGAGCTGTGTTTTTGTAAACTTGTTGCTTAGTAAATGTCCCATTAAGGGTTAAATTTCAGTTTGTTGTCGGGTCCCTTTTTATTCTTTAGTCTTATTGCACCACACCTACAGCCTTCCGGTTTTGCCGCAGTGTGCGGGCAGAGACAGGTAGTTGCGTTTCCAGCTCCCACGAGCCATTTCCCTCTTATAGGAGTTGGAACGTAACAAATGTGTCATACGGTACAACTCTTAAAAAAACATTTATAATGTTTTATTTTAAAATTGCATATTTGATGTGAAAGATAACATTAAAAAGCTGTAGTTCAAGGTCATCGTTTTTTCATTGGTTGGATGGGCCTGTAGAATAAGACTATTCTTAAGCTTTTAGGGAATGTAGTGTATATGTGTATGTTTTATTGAAAACATATTGATGTATTTTGTCTATCTATTACATTGTGAAAAACAAAAGGAAAGACAACATTTTTTTTATTTTTTTGTGAAGTCACCTATTCAAGTCATAAGCACTTAATTATTATCATAATGTGATATTAATGCTTTATCAGTACAGTTTTTATGTTGAGGGAATTTCTGTCCTTATAGATGCCTCTATCCAACAAAGAGAGGGCTGCACGGTTCAGGACCCGGAAGAACTCAGATCCTCTAGTTAGGGAAGACTGGCATCTGAGCAGGAAAACATGTTATTATAGTAGTCATGCAGTTAAGTGACAAGTGTAGTTCAGTAACCAGCAAACCTGAATCAAGGTTTGGGTTCACACTCATTTGCAGAAGGCTATATCTTTTAGGTAATTATTACAATGTATGAGTGTCAGACTAAGCAGTGGGTGATTACGCAAAGGTTGTTTGCAGTAGCATTTAGGAAATATTCATTTAATGGAAGTCATTTTGACTATAGCCTGCACTATATCTCTGTAATTATATTTGTCTTGTGTTTAGCTACCGAAGATGTAAGGAGGATGGGCACATAGGCCATCACCCAGTTAGGGAGATGACGACCTCTGCAGCTGAAAAGAGAAGGGATAAAAACCAGAGAAGTCGGAGGGAAAAATTGAGGCAGATGCATGCTGTGATGAACCTCACTCCAGTGTCCATGGATGGTGACCATCTTGAGGAGCACCCTGAGCAATCTACAAGTTCAACAGCAGCACCCACCTCAGCCCTCAACTCCACAGCAAAGCCAACCACCTTCACAGCACCCACCTGAGAAGCCACCAACAGAGCAGGGGACAACCACTTGCTTCATCAACCCCGGAGAGAAGTGATGTTAGAGAAGATATCCAGGTAATGCACGCAGTTGGGTGAAGAAAAGGCAGAGTTGAAGCAACAAATTATCAGACTTAAAATGCAACTTGCACTGTCAAAAATAAAATGTGAGAAAATGAGAAAGAATATGCAAAGAAGGGAAAAAGAGAACTGTGAGTGAGAAATACAAGCAAAGAAGGGAGAAGTACACTGACAGCAGAGAAGAAGGCAAAGGTCACTCAATTCCTGTATAGGGATGAAAATAGCAGACTTTCTGCCTTGGAAGAAAGACACCATAACGAAGCACAAAGAAAGTTCAGAGACGAGTCCTTCTCAAAGAGGTAGAACTAACTCTGCCTGAAGTGAACACCACATGGCAGCAATGGGAAAGAGAGAAGACCAGCAATATTTAACCTTTATTTAACTAGGCAAGTCAGTTAAGAACAAATTCTTATTTACAATGACGGCCTACCTACAGGGTCAGCCATAGTAGTATGGTGCCCCTGGAGCAAATTGCTCAAGGACACATGGACAGGTTTTTCACCTTGTCGGCTCAGGTATTCAAACCAGCAACCTTTCGGTTACTGGCCCAACGCTCTAACCGCTAGGCTACCTGCCGCCTGATGAAGAAAAGACGTGAAAAAAACAAAGACAGCAGGATCTGAACAGAATCCTGAATAAAAAAACTGGACCTGCTCGCCAGGCACCATTTCATCTGGCTTCATCAAGTTGAGAAGTGCCGAAATCTTAAAGAAAACACTGGTGACAATGAGGTAGTTGTTCACATTGACTTCTCAGTCAACTATGCATGTAAATTGCACACAGAGGTTCAGTTTGGAGAAAGCAGAAAGCAGGCCACGAATACATACTAGTGTTGTATATACGTTTCAGGGGTGCCAGACATGCACTACATTATCAGATAGCCTCCGCCACGATGAAAGAGCCGTGTGGGCACACCTTGAACCTATTTTGAAGGAAGTGAAGGGGCAAAATCCATCCTTCACTTCATGAGTGGCGGTCCTGTCACACAGTACAGGAACAAAAATAAACATACCTATTCAAACATTTAAACATACCTGCCAGGTCGCAGTTGTAAATGAGAACTTGTTCTCAACTGACCTACCTATTTAAATAAAGGTGAAATAAAAAAAAATCAGCACACTTCCATTTCTTTGAGGATTCAAAGAAGTAACATGGCACTTCTCAGAAGGGGCATGGTAAAATTGCTCCTGATGAAGTCTGTGGAGCAGTAAAACATAGTGCTGATGACATAGTGAAAATGGGAACAGATATCCAGATCCCAAAAGATCTGTCTCCAAACTACAGGAAAACACAAGCTCAAGCATAAAGTACTTTTGGAAATCTGAAGTCGACGAGAACTGTGTGTATGACGATGCAGTGCTGAGTCAGTTGCAAGTGGTTAAAGGCACTATGAAAATACATCAGATTGCCTCACAGACCCCTTTCACAGAGAGCTGTCCTGCTTCTGCAGCCGCGTAGAGAGACGTTGTGACTGCAATCAAGAAGGTTCTGAGGAGCCTACCACCACAAACTCAAAGACAACACTGCAGCCTGCACAAAAAAACACACCGGATTTAGTTGGTAAATTTGTTATTGTGAACCTTCCGTCGGCCAAGTCTTTGATCTGGTGTAGAATGAAGTTGAGGTGAGCTGCATGAGACATACTTTGTGAAAGAACTCAAACATGTGGCCAGAAACAAGTGATGTGATCTTTTGCTACATATCTGACGTGAAAGCAGTCATATCAGAGCCATCCACCAATCGCAGCTCAAAACTATGCAGCCAGGATTGGAAACAATTCAAAAAGATGTGGTAACTCAAAGGCTCCACCTAAAATGGGGAGAGTTCACCACAGATTGGGTATTTTGTAGCTTAACTTAAAGGGATTGTTACAAGGCCATTTAACAGAAGTTTAATGTGAAGAGAAAATATAAAGTAAAAAAAATAAAAGTTATTCATTTAAGTTTTAAACCAGCATTCCAAGTGCTTCATGATATAGCTAGATGACTCCTGATATCTCCAGGAGTGATAAATATACTTTATTTTTCTTTATCTGGTCTAGTACTGTCTTTTTGCTAGCTAAGGCCTTCTACTTTAAGTGCTGCCTGTCTTCCCAGTGGCTTACTTGGTGTGTGAGCTTCTGACTGCTCATAATTTGCAGATGGTTGTTGACACATCAACCAGGATCAAGGGGTAGGGCAATTTGTGACTTGTTTTGGTAATCAGTGGCTGTATTGGGAGGGAGAGTGGTTTCACCTCTCCTAGGCAATCAGCAATTAGTACAAGGACGCGTGCTCTCCACCTATGCTAGGCAATTAGTGTTAGTTCTTCAGTCTCCCCTGGTTTCTCAGCGGCAGCTGTAAGCGGCAGTCGTGTCAGTGGCGGTTTTGTCGCAAAACTAACTTGCCGGAAAAAAAAAGATGGTTCTGCCGAGAGAGGAAAGCTCCACACCACTCTCTCACTTTAGTATCTTACCTAGTTATTTACAGATTATCTAATTTTGCTCTTTTGTAGCTTTGTCAACTATGTGTGTGTTTTCTACACCTGTTCGCACCTCTCCGTGTAGGTGTTACAGACACTCCCCACCCCTTGGCTGCAACCCTTCTAATTTACTGTACTCTGCGTGCACAACCCATGTGGAATTCTGAGTCTCTGGCAGCGTTTGGAACTGCCGATCTGCGGTCAAGAATGCAGAGTTCATCTCAGCCTATGCTGCCGTTCAGTTCCTTGACTTGTTGTCCCTGATGGAGATATGGATCACCCAAGAGAACACCACTACTCCAGCTACTGTTTCTTCATCTGACTCTGTTTTCTCTCATAGTCTGAGAGCATCTGGTCGTCGTGGTGGTGGCACAGGTCTAAAGTTTTCCTAAGTGGGGATTTTCTATTTTCTCCCTCTCTTACCTGTCCATCTCCTCATTTGAATTCCATGCTGTCACTGTCACTTGTCCACTCAAGCTGAACATTATTGTCATCTATCGCCCACCAGATGCCCTTGGAGAGTTCCTCAATGAGCTTGACACCTTTAAGCTAATTTCCTGACGATGGCTCACTGCTCTTCGTACTTGACGACTTAAACATCCTGACGTCTGCCGACGATTAATTTCTTTCCAACAGTTGAGCGTGCTGTGTCTAATCAACTTTCTCGTTATCTCTCTCAGAACTATCTTCTTGACCCTAACCAGTCAGGCTTCAAGAAGGGTCACTCAACCGAGACTGCTGTCCTCTGTGTCATGGATGCTCTCCACACTGCCAAAGCTGACTCTCTCTTCTCTCTTCTCATCCTCCTAGATCTATCCGCTGCCTTCGACACCGTGAACCATCAGTGCGGACCCACTAATGCAGGTTCAGAAAGCGGCGCAGGTCCTAATCCAGGCACTTGTCCTCATCCCATCTGGACTACTGCAACTCGCTGTTGGCTGGGCTCCCCGCTTGTGCCATCAAACCCTGAAATCCAGAACGCAGCAGCCAGCCTGGTTTTCAACCTTCCCAAGTTCTCTCACGTCACCCCGCTCCACGCACTCCACTGGCTTCCAGTCGAAGCTCTCATCCACTACAAGACCATGATGCTTACCTACGGAACAGCAAGAGGAACTGCCCCTCCCTACCTTCAGGCTATTCTCAAACCCTACACCCCAACCCGAGCACTCCGTTCTGCCACCTCTGGTCTCTTGGCCCTCCCACCCCAGTCTAAGCTCTGCTCTGTCCTGGCACTCCAATGGTGGAAACAGCTTTCCCCCTGAAGCTAGGACATTAGAGTCCCTGCCCATCTTCCCAAAACATCTGAAACCCTACCTCTTCAAACAGTATCTTTTAAATAATTCTCCTCCAACACTTGCACTTGACCCTGCCCCCCCCCCCCCCCCCCCGGCTCTGAATCTACTGATAGGTACGTTATTGAGGAAAAAAATACTTTCTGGGTAAGAGCGTCTGCTAAATGACTCAAATGTAAATAAACAAGGACAGTGTAATTCTTTCATAGCATCCTCAGTCTTGTCAGTTGGATAAGACACCAACCAAGATTTTGTTATTCAACCACATTTAGCTGTTATTCAATCAACATGTTATACTTTTCAATGTTTCAAAATTAATTGATCTTGACTTCGTATACGAATTAGAGTTCTTATATGCCTTTACTCTATTTACCTTACAATAAAGAAGGTACATATAAGCTATGGCTGCAGCTATATGTCTTAAAATAGTCCAATTAAACCTATAGAGCTGTGTGATTAGCTTTGGTTCCCTCTGCAGCCTGGGCATTTTCAGCATCAGCATGGGCACCAGCCTATCTGGACTGTCTGGAAGAAATTGAGAAAGTACGTCACATAGTTAAGCAGTAATTTACACAAATGCACTTCTGCCATACAATCTTAAATGCTTCTAAGTGTGTAAACATTTGAATGTTTGAATTGAGGACATGTTTCCCCATGTCATGTTTTATGCTCATGATGACATGGAAGACCCCAGGTAGCTTTTTGATGAGCTTTAATTTTGAAAAGCTCCTCTCTGCCGACGCTGCTGTTACTGGTAGGGTGACTGCAATTCTTAGGGCTATCCAAAGGTTAGGGCAGAGTTCCTCCAGGTATTTCACACAAGAGAAAGGAAAGCAGTTCAAAGGCAGTCATCTCATCTGATAGCAGTTCATGTAAATTCTGAATCTCATGTGCCTGATCCATTCCACTGATGTCACCGTCATCTCTGAAGGTTGTTGTTTTCAACTTCCATGCAGTCAGCCTTTAAAGATTCACTGGACATCTAAGAGGCAGTGCTGAAGTTCAGCAGCACTCCATATTTGGTTGTGACCTGGTTGAGGTTTTCAAATCTCTCATCCATGGATGTCACAGCAGAGTCGACCACAATGTTGAAGTAGTTGACTTCAAGGTTTTTCAGTGCATCAGTCACTGGTTCATCAGGAGCCTCATAGCTGAAATGCCTCTTGCGGTTTCTCAGTCTCTTCTCTTTCAGAACAGCCTCCACTTCAAATATGCTTTTGGCTGTTGTCTGGGCCTCAGAGAATCCAGTTTCCTGGTATGTAGATAGATAGATAGATAGATAGATAGATAGATAGATAGATAGATAGATAGATAGATAGATAGATAGATACTTTATTGATCCCAGAGGGGAAATTTCTTTGTTAAACAGCTACAACAAAACATAGGGCAGGTGCAAAATGCCAGAACGAAAATACACAAAAGACAGATACACGATACATGATACATAGAGCGGCAATTATGAAAAAGTATAGAAATCCAAGAAGTCTGGAGGGCAAAAAAGCTATAAAAAGACATTGCATAGTATTGGTGGCTGAGGTTATTTGGGGGGGCTGTTAGTCTACATTTTTTATTGAGGCAAATCGAAGTTTGGTAGTCTCCGTCTACGTCAACAGTACCACTCCTAGATGGAGTGGGAACTATGGACAGGATTCCTCAATTAAGTGTTTGCTGTCATTCACTTGAGAAGTACGGCACCAAACATTTTAGTTAGATGTAAAATTGCACAACTAAGACCTCGTTTTCTTGATTTATCTTAGATTAATTCTGACTATTTTGAGGAAGTGTGTACTGGCTATGTTGTTGCTACGGCGTCTCAAGATGCAACCTTCAATGGAAAGTATGCACAGAAATATGATGCAATATTTCTTGAAATCAATGGCGGACATTATTTGAGCTAAAGCGAGAGAAAATAAACTGACTTTGTAATTAAATGTTGCCCATTAACAATATTTTATCTTGATATGTTAATGAATACATGCTGTTGATTTTGGCATGTTTATGTAGATTGCAAGCCCATAGTCAATAGGGCTAGCTGACTAGATACTACTGTTAACTAGATAATCACAAAGAATTGTTAGCTAGCTAGCTACCCACGAAGAATTTACATCTTCCTTGCATAACCTTCATTTTACAGTGCATTCGGAAAGTACTGTCATGTGCCTTTTACTGAGGAATGGCTTCCATCTGGCCATTCTACCATAAAGGCCTGATTAGTGGAGTGTTGCAGATATGGTATCCTTCTGGAAGGTTCTCCCATCTCCACAGAGGCACTCTAGAGCTCTTTCAGAGTGATCATCTGGTTCTTGGTCACCTCCCTGACCAAGGCCCTTCTCCTCCGATTGCTTAGTTTAAGAATAATGGAGGCCACTGTGTTCTTGGGGACCTTCAATGCTGCAATGTTTTGGTAGTCTTCCCCAGATCTGTGCCTCGACACAATCCTGTCTTGGAGCTCTACAGACAATTCCTTCAACCTCATGGCTTTGTTTTTGCTCTGACATGCACTATCAACTGTGGGCTGTGGGAGCTTATATAGACAGGTGTGTGCCTTTCCAAATCATGTCCAATCATTTGAATTTACCACAGGTGGACACCAATCAAGTTGTTGAAACATCTCAAGGATGCTTAATGGAAACAGGATGCACCCGAGCTCAATTTCGAGTCTCATAGCAAATATTTATGTAAATTAGGTGTTTTTGTTTTTTTATACATTTGAAAAACTTTCCAAAAATCTGTTTTTGCCGTGTTATTATTGGGTATTATGTGTAAAAAAAAAAAATAATATTTAATCAATTGTAGAATAAGGCTGTAACATAACAAATTGTGGAAAAATTCAAGGGGTCTGAATACTTTCCAAAGGCACTGAAGGTCATTTTTGCCTGTTAAACTATCTGGTTAGCTAGATTATTATGATTCACATATACAGTTGAAGTCGGAGGTTTACATACACCTTAGCCAAATACTTTTAAACTCAGTTTTTCACAATTCCTGACATTTAATCCTAGTAAAGATTCCCTGTCTTAGGTCAGTTAGGATCACCACTTTATTTTAAGAATGTGAATTATAGTAGAGAGAATAATTTATTTCAGCTTTTATTTCTTTCATCACATTCCCAGTGGGTCAGAAGTTTACATACACTCAATTAGTATTTGGTAGCATTGCCTTTAAATTGTTTAACTTGGGTCAAACGTTTCGGGTAGCCTTCCACAAGCTTCCCACAATAAGTTGGGTGGATTTTGGCCCATTCCTCCTGACAGAACTGGTGTAACTGAGTCAGGTTTGTAGGCCTCCTTGCTCACACACGCTTTTTCAGTTCTGCCCACAAATGTTCTATAGGATTGAGGTCAGGGCTTTGTGATGGCCACTCCAATACCTTGACTTTGTTGTCCTTAAGCCATTTTGCCACAACTTTGGAAGTATGCTTGGGGTCATTTTCCATTTGGAAGACCCATTTGTGACCAAGCTTTAACTTCTTGACTGATGTCTTGAGATGTTGCTTCAATATATCTACATTGTTTTCCTTCCTCATGGTGCAATCTATTTTGTGAAGTGCACCAGTCCCTCCTGCAGCAAAGCACCCCCACAAGATGATGCTGCCACCCCGTGCTTCACGGTTGGGATGTTGTTCTTCGGCTTGCAAGCCTCCACCTTTTTCCTCCAAACATAACGATGGTCATTATGGTCAAACAGTTACATTTTTGTTTCATCAGACCAGAGGACATTTCTCCAAAAAGTCTTTGGAGCAGTGGCTTCTTCCTTGCCGAGCGGATTTTCAGGTTATGTCGTTATAGGACTATTTACTGTAGATATAGATACTTTTGTACCTGTTTCCTCCAGCATCTTCACAAGGTCCTTTGCTGTTGTTCTGAGATTGATTTGCACTTTTCGCACCATAGTATGTTCATCTCTAGGAGACAGAACGCGTCTCCTTCCTGAGCGGTATGACGGCTGCGTGGTCCCATGGTGTTTATACTTGAGTACTATTCTTTGTACAGATGAACGTGGTACCTTCAGGCATTTGGAAATTGCTCCCAAGGATGAACCAGACTTGTGGAGGTCTACAATTTTTTTTCTGAGGTCTTGGCTGATTTCTTTTGATTTTTCCATGACGTCGAGCAAAGAGGCACTGAGTTTGAAGGTCGGCCTTGAAATACATCCACAGGTACACCTCCAATTGACTCAAATTATGTCAATTAGCCTATCAGAAGCTTCTAAAGCCATGACATCATTTTCTGGAATTTTCCAAGCTGTTTAAAGGCATGTGTAAACTTCTGACCCACTGGAATTGTGATATAGTGAATTATAAGTTAAATAATCTGTCTAAACAATTGTTGGAAGAATTACCTGTGTCATGCAAAAAGAAGATATCCTAACCGACTTTCCAAAACTATAGTATGTTAACATGAAATCTGGTGGAAAAGCAGTTACAGACACAAAATGTGTCTGTAACTGGCTGATTAGCCGAAGGCGCTAATGGAAAAACTGGATATGACGCACTCGGGCTCAGTCCTATCCTCTGCCTCTGTTGTCTAAGATGGATAGATCCTCCCAATTAAAGATAAGGAACGTTGTGTCTTTGATGTTTTATGGAATGTTTTTTGACAGATTCAGATTTTAATGGTCACCCGAGACTGTGGAAAATCAATAGCTGTGTTTTCCCACCTTAAGCCTGATCATGTTAAATTGCCTTCAGCTTATTGAATAATGTGTGATCCAGGCAGCGCAGAGCAGACATTGACAGCTAAGACTGCAGGGTATTTCCATCGAAAAGGACCCATGAGTACCAACATGTGAAGTTCTTAGGAGCATATCAAATTGGTAAATTAAGGCAGATACATTTCCATCTTAAAAAATGTGGCATAAGTAAAAGCTTTGATTTCTGGATAAACAGATGGAAAAGGGGTCTTAGAAAACATCTACCAGAAAGTTTTAAAAAATTACCATAGCATCTGTAACTGAATTGGCTACAATGGGAAAACAAATCGCAGTTACAGTTGAAGTTGGAAGTTTACATACACTTAGGTTGAAGTCATTAAAACTAATTTTTCAACCACTCCACAGATTTCATGTTAACAAATTATAGTTTTGGCAAGTTGGTTAAGACATCTACTTTGTGCATGAAACAAAGTCATTCTTCCAACAATTGTTTACAGACAGATGTTTTCGTTTATAATTCACTATATCACAATTCCAGTGGGTCAGAAGTTTACATACAGTTGACTGTGCCTTTAAACAGCTTGTAAAATTCCAGAAAATTATGTCATGGCTTTAGAAGCTTCTGATAGGCTAATTGACATCATTTGAGTCAATTGGAGGTATACCTGTGGATGTATTTCAAGGCCTACCTTCAAACTCAGTGCCTCTTTGCTTGACATCATGGGAAAATCAAAATAAATCAGCCAAGATTGTAGACCTTCACAAGTCTGGTTCATCCTTGGGAGCAATTTCCAAATGCCTGAAGGTACCACGTTCATCTGTACAAACAATAGTACGCAAGTATAAACACGATGGGACCACACAGCCGCCATACCGCTCAGGAAGGAGACGCGTTCTGTCTCCTAGAGATGAACGTACTTTGGTGTGAAAAGTGCAAATCAATCCCAGAACAACAGCAAAGGACCTTGTGAAGATGCTGGAGGAAACCGGTACAAAAGTATGTATATCCACAGTAAAACGAGTCCTATATCGACATAACCTGAAAGGCCGCTCAGCAAGGAAGAAGCCACTGCTCCAAAACCTCCATAAAAAAGCCAGACTACGGTTTGCAACTGCACATGGGGACAAAGATCGTACTTTTTTGAGAAATGTCCTCTGGTCTGATGAAACAAAAATTTAACTGTTGGCAATAATGACAATCGTTATGTTTGGAGGACAAAAGGTGGAGGCTTGCAAGCTGAAGAACACCATCCCAACCGTGAAGCACGGGGGTGGCAGCATAATGTTGTGGGGTGGCTTTGCTGCAGGAGGGGCTGGTGCACTTCACAAAATAGATGGCATCATGAGGAAGGAAAATTATGTGGATATAAGTTGGCCGCAAAAGGGTCTTCCCCAAGCATACTTCCAAAGTTCCAATCCTATAGAAAATGTATGGGCAGAACTGAAAAATCGTGTGCGAGCAAGGAGGCCTACAAACCTGACTCAGTTACACCAGTTCTGTCAGGAGGAATGGGCCAAAATTCACCCAACTTATTATGGGAAGCTTTTGGAAGGCTACCCAGAAATGTTTGACCCAAGTTAAACAATTTAAAGGCAATGCTACCAAATACTAATTGAGTGTATGTAAACTTCTGACCCACTGGGAATGTGATGAAAGAAATAAAAGCTGAAAGAAATAATTCTCTCTACTATTATTCTGACATTTCCCATTCTTTTTACTAGGCTTAAATGTCAGTAATTGTGAAAAACTGAGTTTAAATGTATTTGGCTAAGGTGTACAGCGGGTGAAATAAGTATTGAACACGTCACCATTTTTCTCAGTAAATATATTTCCAAAGGTGCTATTGACATGAAAGTTTCACCAGATGTTGGTAACAACCCAAGTAATCCATACATACAAAGAAACCAAAACAAATAAGTTCAGAAATTATGTGTAATAATGTGAAATGACACAGGGAAAAAGTTTTGAACACATGAAGAAAGGGAGGTTCAAAAAGGCATGGAAAGCCAAGACAACAGCTGAAAACTATCAGTAATTTAAAAGCAATCCAGCCCCCTGTCAGTGCAAATTAATATCAGCTGGTTCAGTCCCAACTGATGGCCTACAAAAAGGTCTCATTGCCAAGGTGTCACACAAGACACATCTCATGATGGGTAAAAGCAAAGAGCTGTCTCGAGACATTCGCAACCTAATTGTTGCAAAAAAAAATGATGGCATTGGTTATAGGTGCATTTCTAAGCTTCTGAATGTTCCAGTGAGCACCATAAAACTTTTTCCCTGTGTCATTTCACATTATTGTTGTGTTTGGCGCCGCCCTGAGTGGTCGCCTTTTAAGCAGCTTTTAAGCAGCTCCCGTTGTCCCGTTGTTAATTGTTTTAGTTCGTTTTCTTTCGTCTATTTTCTTTAGTTTTATTTTTTATTTTGCTACAGTCGAACTATAACAGTTCAGGATTATGGATTTTATGGATTTTATCGCAGCTGAACGTCGACAGGAGTCGTCAACTGTTATTGTTTACAACAGAGCGCAGCTCCTGGATTTAGCCCACGCAGCGCTGCTGCTCCCCGGGGAAAAGTTTGATATTCCGGACGAGTTGAAAAGACGACGCCGTGGATGCAGGGCGGGATTGAAATGTAAGGCAAAGCGGAGGAGGTTCAAGTACAAGCCGGTTATACCGTCTATTATTATGGGCAATGTGAGGTGTCTACATAACAAGATGGATGAGTTGGCGGGACTTGTTCGTGGACAAAGGATTTATCGGGAAGCTAGCCTAATGTGTTTTACTGAGACTTGGCTGAACGATAACATCCCCATACAGAACGTCACTATCGACGGTTTCCAGACCATCACAGCGGACAGGGATCGCGTCTCTTCCGGTAAGAGTAAGGGTGGTGGGCTGGCTTTATTAGTTAACAACAGATGGTGTCATCCGAACCATATTACTCTTAAGGAAAAGTTTTGTAGCCCGGACATTGAACTGCTAGCCGTTAGCCTGAGACCCTACTATCTACCTAGGGAATTCACGGCGGCCATTGCTGTTATTGTTTACATCCCGCCCTCTGCTGACGCAAACGCAGCGTGTGACGTCATCCACTCTGTTATCGCGAGGTTACAGACAGCGCATCCCAGTGCTTTCTTTGCAATTTCGGGGGATTTTAACCATGCATCTCTCTCTTCCACGCTGCCCACGTTCAAACAGTTTGTGAAGTGCCCAACCAGGAATAATAAAACTCTGGACTTGTTATATGCTAATGTGAAGGATGCATACAACTCCACTGCACTCCCTCCCCTCGGTAGATCGGATCACAACCTTGTCCACCTCACCCCACTCTACAGGCCTATGGTCCAACAGCAGCCTGCAACCACCAGGACTATTAGGAGATGGTCCCCGGAGGCGAATGAGGCCCTACAGGACTGCTTTGAAACAACAGACTGGGATGTGTTCTGTGAGGCTCATGGGGAGGACATCGATGGACTCACTGACTGCATAACAGACTATATTAATTTTTGTGTAGACAACACTGTACCCACCAGGAAGGTACGCTGTTTCCCAAACAATAAACCCTGGGTCACCAGCGACCTGAAGGCCCTGCTGAATGAGAAGAAGAGGGCCTTCAAGGAGAAGGACAAGGACAAATTGAAATGCGTCCAGAGGGAGCTGAAGTTGCGGATTGCTGAGGGGAAGAGAGTGTATAAGGAGAAGATGGAGGACAAGCTGAGGCAGAGCCAGGTGAGAGAGGTGTGGAAGGGTATGAGAAATATCACTGGCTTCAAAAAGTCGAACAGTGGGCAGACGGAGGGGACCCAGGACAGAGCCAATGAGCTGAACCAATTTTTTAACAGGTTCGATACTGGCCCTGTCCACCTCCCCTCCAGCTCCCCAGACCACACACCCTCACGGCTATCCCACCCCCACTTTGCTCACAGCACCTCTGCTGAGACAATCAGTGACCCCACCTCCGCCCCTGCCCCCCCTGGACTGATCCTCAACACCCCCCTTCCCCCCACCTCCCCACCTGGGCTGGCTTTCACCACCAACCAAGTGAAGAGAGAGCTGGAGAGACTACACCAGTGGAAAGCGGCGGGCCCCGATGGCATCAGCCCAAGGGTGCTGAGGGTCTGTGCTGACCAACTGTGTGGAATACTCCAGCGTCTTTTCAACCTTAGCCTGAGCCTAGAAAGGGTCCCTGTGCTGTGGAAAACATCCTGCCTCGTCCCAGTGCCCAAGAAGGCACACCCCACTGTCCTGAATGACTTCAGACCTGTAGCGCTAACATCCCACATCATGAAGACCCTGGAAAGGTTAGTCCTCGCTCACCTCAGACCCCTGGTGTGTTCATCAATGGACCCCCTGCAGTTTGCATACCAGCGCAACATCGGGGTGGATGATGCAATCATCTACCTTCTGCAGAGGGCCTACTCTCACCTGGACAACGCAGGTTGCACTGTGAGGGTCATGTTTTTTGACTTCTCCAGTGCCTTCAATACCATTCAGCCCCTGCTACTGGGTGAGAAGATGAGGAGGATGAAAGTGGAAGCACCCTTAGTCTCCTGGGTCACGGACTACCTGACCGGTAGGCCACAATTTGTGCGACTACAGAGCTGTGTGTCAGAACGGGCAGTTAGCAACACAGGGGCCCCCCAGGGTACGGTCCTGTCCCCCTTCCTGTTCACCCTCTACACCTCCGACTTCAGATATAACTCTGAAACATGCCACCTACAGAAGTTCTCGGATGACTCTGCTATTGTAGGGTGCATCAGGGGTGGGCAGGAGGAGGAGTACAGGAGCACAATCAGTGACTTTGTGTTGTGGTGTGAGCAGAACCACCTTCAGCTCAACATCAGCAAAACTAAGGAGATGGTGGTGGACTTCAGGAGAACCAAGGCACAACTGACTGCAGTCCCTATAAAGGGGATGGATGTGGAAATGGTTGAGTCATACAAGTTCTTGGGGGTCCATATGGACAACAGACTGGAATGGGCTGGTAACACCGGGGCCCTGTACAAAAAGGGCCAGAGCCGACTCTACTTTCTGAGGAGGCTCAGGTCCTTCAACGTGTGCAGTAAACTACTGCATACCTTCTACCAGTCTGTGGTGGCCAGTGCCATCTTTTTTGCAGTGGTGTGCTGGGGAGCAAACATCAAAGCCGGTGATGCTTCTCGGGTAAATAAGCTGATCAGGAAGGCTAGCTCTGTCCTGGGGATGAGCCTTGACACTCTAGAGGAGGTGGCGGAGAGACGGATCCTGGCCAAACTGCTGGCCATCATGGACAACGTCACCCACCCTCTGCACGCTATGGTTATGACGCAGAGGAGCTCTTTCAGTCACAGACTGATCCCACCACGGTGTGCCAGAGAGCGCCACAGGAGGTCCTTCCTGCCGGCGGCTATGAGACTATATAATGCCTCACCGGGGTGCCGTGCCGTCGGCAACATAGATCTGGAACTGTTGGGGTGCTAGGACCTAGTTTAACAATTATGCATCCATCCGTGAGTAACTCTGTTCCGTCAGCACTCATCCACTCAGGACCTACTTATTCATACAGGTCTGTATATACATACCCATGTACAGTTGTTATATTATATCACATGCAATATTGTAAGTAATTATTGGACCTAGGCATTCACTCAGGAATGCATATTAGTATCCTGCCAGTTGCACCTTTTCTCATTGCTTTTAGTATATCAAATGTGCAATAAGTGCAGTTGTCTGTAATTAAACCCTGCGCACTAAGGACTGTATTTTAAGGGAATTACTATTATTAGCCCAATAATATCATACACACATTTAGCTATTATAGTATCTCTTCCTGTCATTTACCTGTACAGTTTGTGTAAACATGCAAGTATTCACTTATCTGTAAATATAACTGTATACCTAACTGTACAGCTAATTTAACCATGCAAAATTGTTCATTTACCCATTCATTTACCCATTCTGTCTATTAAGTAAACTATTATTACCCTCGCTCATATCATACGCATTAGCTACTGAAGTATTTCTCTGCCATCAACCTGTATAGTATATTAACCATCCAACATCCACCAATGTATAGTGTACATATTCAGCCAACCACTCATACTACGCAATGTCCTTTTATAGCTTTTTTTTGCACTCCAGATATCCTGTATTTCTATACTTTTTCATACTGCCGCTCTATGTATCATGTACCGTGTATCTGTCTTTTGTGTACTTTCGTTGTGGCATTTTGCACCTGCCCTGTGTTTTTGTTGTAGCTGCTTGATAATGAAATTTCCCCCCCGGGGGATCAATAAAGTACCTATCTATCTATCTATCTATCTATCTATTACACATAACTTAATTTCTGAACTTATTTGTTTTGGTTTCTTTGTATGTATGGATTACTTGGGTTGTTACCAACATCTGGTGAAACTTTCATGTCAATAGCACCATTGAAAATATATTTACTGAGAAAAATGGTGACGTGTTCATTACTTATTTCACCCGCTGTATGTAAACTTCTGACTTCAACTGTAGGTCATCTGCTACTGTCCTCCCTTCCACTGGCATACTGTTATGTTCAGCTCATAACTGTTTTATTGGTCTTTCTGTTGTCTGGTGTTCAAACCAACAGTGTAAAAACCCTTTCTCTCTCCAGTTAATGTCACCTCTCTCAGCTCTTACTGACACCTACCCACGAGCCTCCTCTTTCCATTAACTGTAACGCGCATCCTCACCCGCTGACCACAGACCGACACCGGACGTCCATGGACGTTGAAAAATAGTTGACATTTGGTCAGTCCATCCTGGCCTTGACGTTAACGTCCACAGATGTACCGGATAGGACCAAATCTGAACCTATCATAGACTTGTGTTTTACAAGTTGGATAGCACAGTACAGTACAGTGAGTAGAGCACAGTACAATAAAGTACAGTACTGAGTAAAGTACAGCAATACAATACAGTAGAGAAAAGAGTATAGTACAGTATAGGGATGGGTATCTTTCCCTTTCAAGACGATTCGATACGTATCTAGGTACATGGGCTCCAATACGATACAGAAACGATACGTTTTATTTCAAAACGATTCGGTGCAATTCAATTTGATTAGACAACGAATTGATGCAATTCGATGCAATACGGTTGCATAAACGCATTTAAATTCAAATCTGCTGTCGATAGAGCTCATGGGCTGGGCCTCTGAGCTGACTGTGTGTGTGTGTGTGTGTGTGTGTGTGTGTGTGTGCAAATTAGCTATGACATTGCCAATGAATATATAGCAAAACTTTGGATTTCACCCCCATCTCTAAATTGAATGGTTTTGACCTTTTAGATGTTTTTTGTGACCTTCTTTTTTCTCCTCCTGCTTTGGCCATGCAGTGCACCGTCGTTATGAAATGATCAACTTTACCCTTTATATCTAAAAATTATCATATACACTGATCGTTTAAAGGAAAACTACCAAACTATTGCTGATGGTGAACCTGAGCAATCGAAATAAAATCTATTGGAAGCCCCGTTCAGCAGGTAGCTTATAGCCAGATGAGTTGTGTCTCGGGTAGCTAACTTTTGTTCCGGTTAAACACAATTTTCAACAGCGCATAGATACAGTGAGCAGTTTCACTAAGCTACTGATATTCCCTAGGGTTGTTCGGCATGCACAATTACTTGTAGATCAATGTCTGTCAATACCGTTATTTGCTTAGTTCAGCACTGAAGGTGAGGACGCATTAGTTGTCACAAAATATTAGGTATTTTCGGAAGGTAGAAAGCAATACGAGAAAAAAAAAATAATAATAATATGCAATTCGTAACGTTTGAAACGATTTTCTGACCAATCCATGCTACATCTGGATCGGTTTGGGGTCCTTGGACCGATGCCGTCCTATCTTAAACATTTGAGTCGAGGGCCGATGTGTATCGGTGAATCGTTACATCCCTAGTACAGTAGAGTACAGTATATTGTGCTGTACTCTACCTCACTGTACTGAACTCTAACCTACTCTACTCTGCTGTATTGTACTGCACTGCACTCTATTGTGCTCTGCTGTGCTGCACTGTAATGTCCAAACTTGTGAAACATGAGGAGAATGACATCCACAATTAAGCATTTCTGTGTAGTACAGATCAGGGACCCATGATGTAATTCTGTTACTGTAATTCCGTTACCGGATGTAAATCCACATCACTTACTGTAGTTCAATAACCAAAATAGATTTTTTTCTAACTCAAGGTGCCATATCATAGCTGACACCCCATTCTTTCTTCAATATTCATACATCTTTGAATCTTAATTGATATTAAGACTTTTTGGAAAACGTGGTTGCACAAAAAGCTGAGGGAGATTTTACCGTAATTCTATTACCAAAGTTTGTATCTGCACAATTTTTCCTCTAAATTTGTTTTTTGTCAAATGTTCAGTGGAAATTGTTAAAAGTAGCCATTGTGCATAGAGATTTTGTTTGCCAAACGTTTTAAAGTGAAAACCAGTGTCAAAGCGTAATTCCGTTACTGTGGAATTGCCCTGCATGGTCTCCGTAAGTTATGCCTGGGGGGCTTCCTGAGTCTCTATTCTTACTGTGCTGTCTGTGTGTAACTGAAAAGCCCATCTATGGCACCTGTGCAGACTGAGGGCTCTCAGGGGAGAAAGACAGAGCTTTACCCACTCTGTTTTTAGTTTCCGCATCCTCAGCACAAATGACAGCTTAGCTCTCCCCCATACAACAGCTCACAACTAAGATTGAAGTCAGACTATCAAAAAGCCCAGAACAATTTATGCTGCCTTCGCACAGTAGGACTTCTCTCGCAAGCAACCCTACTCTCTTGATCCTGTTTCGACCTCATATGGATCTCGCTACAACGTTTTCAGTTACTGCTCGACTTGTTTTAGATGACTGGTTATTCCTGGTGTTTTGCTGATTGGCTCAAAGCATGAAGCGCCAACACTTTTGAAGAAGTAGTTTCTCATGTTGTTGTCGCCTCTTCTTTCAGCTAGAGAAAGTCTGTCTCTGTGTCTCTCTAGTAGAAACTGTGGTGGTAGAAAGTGAATGCTTTCTATGCATGTTGTGGCATGTGGGGTTGTGCGCACTGAGTGAGCAAGTACCCGTGTGTTTGTTTGCGTGCGTTCATGCATACATGCATGCGTTTACTAGCCAATGTGTGGTTGTATAACTTTGTTCTCATTTTCTCTAGGTAACTGCTCTGTTTGGCTGCTGTGAGGGAGGCCAGTGCAGTTACTGGTGAGCATTGAGACTTCTCCACCTCAGAAAGACAGACGGACGGAGTTCCCCTGCCCAGCGCCCCTGTTCTCCTTTTCATGGATGCCAGGCTGGCCCTGCTGCAGCTTGGGACTCTCCTGGTCCTCCTGTCCAAAGCACTGGAGTCGACTGCTGAGCTGACCACTGGCGAGGAGGTCTACACTAACACCTGGGCGGTACACATAGAGGGGGGACCGCAGGAGGCTGACCGAATCGCCAGGAAACACGGCTTCATCAACCACGGCAATGTGAGTAGCACAGCAGGGCACCCTGTTGAACCACTCTAGTCAGTCAGAGTGTGTGACCTCTCTATGCCCTGCATCTGTGTTCAGTTGAAACCCTGTTCTATTTCAGTGACAGCTTGCTCAACAGGCTTCTGTGTACAACAAGACATACAGACAGTACAGCCTATAAGCCCTCACGTTGAGAATCCCTTGCTGAGTTCAGCTGTTAGCTGGCAGCTAAAGCTTGCACTCCTCCTAAGGGTTCTATACTGAAGTGTTGGTCCCATATTACACAAGCTAAAATAAAAAGATCCCAGAAATGTTTCATACGCACAAAAAGCTTATTTCTCTCAATTATTTGGCAGAAATGTGTTTACATCCCTGTTATTAAGCATTTCTCATTTGCCAAGATAATCCATCCAGCTGACAGATGTGGCATTTCAAGAAGCTGATTAAACAGCATTATCATTACACAGGTGCAACTGGTGCTGGGGACAATAAAAGGCCACTCTAAAATGTGCAGTTTTGTCACACAACACAATGCCACAGATGTCTCAAGTTTTGAAGGGAGCGTGCAATTGGCATTCTGACTGCATGAATGTCCACCAGAGCTGTTGCCAGATAATTTAATGTTCATTTATCTACCATAAGCCGCCTCCAACATTGTTTTAGAGAATTTGGCAGAGCGTCCAACTGGTGTAACCACGCCAGCCCAGGACCTCCACATCTGGCTTCTTCACCTGCGGGATTGTCTGAGACCAGCCACCTGGACAGCTGATGAAACTGAGTATTTCTGTCTGTAATAAAGCCCTTTTGTGGGGAAAAATTCATTCTGATGGCTGGGCCTGGCTTCCCAGTGGGTGGGCCCATGCATTGGGTGTGTAACCCGATCAGGGCGTCCACCCACGGTGCTCAGAATGACAGAAATTACATTTCGATTATGGTAATTCATATTAACAGAACATGAATGTCGAGGATGCAACGATGTGCAGTCCATCCCCAATTTTCTGCGGTGCACTTTTTGAAGATGTTAGAACAACTGTCCACATTTACTTTTCCCCAGCCAACAAGACGAATAATGAACAGCAAAATCACTATCCTATGTAAATCTACTATCCCCCATAGTAGAAAAGTTGACCTGTTTTATTGGTCAGCTTGTCGAGAAAGAAGTAGCCTATTCCAAACAGGGACAGTTGTGGGAAGACAGATCCAAAATTCATACAACCTGTAGACCTAGGCTACATTAAAAAAAGACATGCCTCATAATATGTTTTAAAACGTTCAGGTTTCAAACAATAAATTATATGTTGTCTACTGCCTCCAGCTCATTGCAAAGTGATGTGTGGCGTGCTGATGAAGCCTGCCTTCTGTTGTTGTTTGAGATGCTGCAGTAGTAGCTCCCCTGTGCTGTCTGACAGATTTTCCGCTCTGTATCTATATGCTGTAAGCATGTGATAAACTCATTTAGTGTAGCCTACACACACGGCAATTTAATTCAACTAAATTATGCAAATTAACTTATAGACCGATAAGCATGACCAGTCAAATTCCATCGACTAGTATTTCCATCAATGTATACGCTAAAAAGTATTATTCCGCAATTCGATTTTTTCTTCTCCCGGACAATTAGCCAATTTTATTTATTTATCATCTTTTCAAAAAAAGAGTATAGGCCAAAAGACGGATATTACCGGCTAACTGAAACCCTGGTTCAGTCACTCCACTGGAGACTTCACTGTCTGCATGGAGTGAGCTTCACTACACACACCACTGAGCAGCCTTCTTGATTCCTCCATAGGAATACATGCGTAGGAGTTTCTGAACAACCAACCCTCCCTCCACCCTATCCCCCACAAAAATAGGATTTTCAGAGCGGTTTTCTAATTGAATTCAGGCTTATCTTCTGCTTTCTTTATATTGCTGTCCATGCAGCTTCTGTCTTGAGCTCCATCCCAGATGTTTTTTCTCTGGTTATAATAGTAGATCCTACGGCAGTCATAAAGTAGTAGGAGGCGATGTGATATTGTTAATTTGTGAGATGCCTCTCTTTGTCAAGCTCGTCACCACTCATTGTCTCCTTGGCTCTGATTGTTTACTTGTCAAAGTGCTGTAGTTTCTCGCTCTCAGCTGGCTTTTCATTGGTTATTGATTTAATATGTCAGGGACTGCTGTTGGGATGCTGTGAAAGGATTCTGCTGTAGAGAGAGAGAGAGAGGGGGAGAAGGAACTAGAAAAATAGACAAAGAGAGGCCAATAGAAAAATGTGCCTTATTTTCATAATTGGCTCTTTGAATGCTAGTCATTTTTTTGCCATATTGAATAAGCCTTATTCTGCCTTGTGACTGCATGTGTGCATGCATATTTCAAGCAATCAAGTTCCACACAGATTGACACGCGTGTGCACGCCGCGCACACAGTCTCACACATTCTTTCCCCCAGAGGTTAGTTTTATGTTTATACCATCATCACTTGTTACAACCACTTTATGAAGGTACTTCTGATAGACAGGAACAATGGAATAATAGGAAGTGGGTTCTTCTGTCTTTTCCCTTTACAGCCCCCACTACCACACCAGTATTCCCAGTTGGCACCCCCAGTTTATAGCCTGAATCACCTGTATGTCTCTGCCAGTGAAGCACAGGGCAGACAGAGACTTATCCAATCAGAGATCCAGGGCTTGTAAGCACTGGCAGCAGTTGATTGTTATTTTGGAGGAGCTAAATTGGCCTGTCTTTTTTTTTTTTTACCTGGGTATCGAGCGTTGTCCTCTGATGACGTGTCATGAGCTTATCTTTCTCTCGCTCTCTTTTTCTCTCTCTCCCTATCCTCCCTCTCTCTGCACTCGTCATCCCACTCTGCGCTCTCTTCCACTTTCACTCTTTCCTTATGCACACATATATTTAATATTCCTCTGCTACCTCTGTTTACTCTCTCAAAAGCTCCCCAAAGCTTTGTCCTTCTCTGCTCTTTCTCTCTTTCCCTCCCACCAGATGCTGAGGCAGTCAAAAACCGATAAATCAATTTAATGGGGAAACATACGTATGCCTTGTTTTCTGTCATTACTCGGTGAGTCTGGGTGCAGAGGACTACTTGAATATGGGTCTGTTTGTCAGAGATGGATGTCTGATGCCATATGGTACAGAGTCCTGCTCACATCCCACAGAGAGACAGTAGACTACACAGTAATGCCCGACACTCATTAATTTCTCTTCTCTTCTCCCCGTTCTCTCCTTTTTTTCTTATTCTCTCCTTCTCTCATTCTCTGCAACCTTGTATGACTGCACAATACTACACACACAACGGCACATACACACACCCTTCTATACACCACACAGTAGTGGTGCATGGTTCTGCCGTTTGTTCACCCGTACCCGCCCGCAATTGCAAATGACCCAACCATAACCACCCGACTATATGTGATAAAGTGAAAATCTGAGGCCCGCACCCAACCCTATCCTGCTAATATAGAAAATGCACTGTGGGCTACAGTCCAAGACGGCGGAACAATTTTTTGACAGGGGGTGCAGGATTTTTTGGGGCCTGATTTAGATATGTTTCTGCTTATAAGTTGAGATTGATAAACTTGTCAACACGTCAACAACTTATAAGAAGATACATGCATCTTCTCTCCTGTCATTATATGTTGCCTCTAGAATACTAAATAAACCCTTGCTTACCAGAATAATGTCAGAAATCGATAGAATGAACGCTTCAATCTAGTTGACATCGATGAAGTTCTGTCATCTTTGCTTCTTTCATGAAGCAAAGACAATTAGGGACCGGGGAAAAAATGCAATAAGCAAAATATTTGTGCAAGATGTCCAACAATTAGGGACCGGGGAAAAAATGCAATAAGCAAAATATTTGTGCAAGATGTCCAAATGACATCAGTTTGACCTGTGAACACTAAACGTAGCCTATAGATATAAATTGCACAAGAGTTATACATTTATGTATTTTTTTAGGGTATTGTTTTCTCTTTATTTAACCCGCCCACCACCCACCTGCCCTTCATCCACACAATAGTTCATGACCCTAACCCCACCTGCCCCGCAGATCCAGTGAGAAAGTAGAGAAATGAGAGTGAGCGGAACTGAGAGGAAGCAGGAGAGATTATGAAGGCAGGAGAGTGAGTGGGAGAACTTGGAGAGGGAAAAGGAGTGGGAGAGAATGGAGGAACGGTGGGCTAAAGACTGAGAGTGAGAGGATTGCTAAGCAAAATCTTAACAGTTGTCTGAAATGAGATAATGGAGGCGTACATCCTTAGTCATTGTTTCGTTTAGACACCGACGCACGAGAATAATGAGCCATATTTCAGCCTTTTGTCTCTGAGTAGGTGATAGGAGGCAGCAGGGAGATAAACATAGCTAATGCAGTCCTCCGATGTCTGGGCTACATAGTGGCTTTATTTGAGGAGATGGGTGGGTTAGATAAAGGATGCGTGGCCTGGGGAACAGGGGGGAATGATGGCTTAGTCATCCTCATTTCCTTTCTCTCTGGTGGTGGATGTTCTCTGGGGCCAGCCACCAGGGACGTCACCAGAGTTTCATAACATTCGGGGCTTAGCCCTGAAAACCATTAGCCTTTTCTAAAATAAGTTCCTGCAATTCCACATAATTTTACGTGACTGGTAACATTTCAAGAGAATTTTTGAATACCACAGAAATACTCTTGACATTGACACACTGAGATCAATAAAATGAACAACCCATGTCTTAAATGCAACCAATAGCATAGGCCAATGAAAACAGTGGATAAATAGATGTTAAGACTACAATATGTAGCTGCTGCTGTTCATTGACATTCATATTAACAGTCAACAGTTAACATTAACAACTCAACAATCAGCTGTTTGATATTTGCCATACAGGCTGCTTAATTGTGAGATTCCGACTGTAGGCCTATGTGCTTGTGACAAAACACTATCCACAGCAATTTTTTAAAATAAGCTGTTGATCCTCTGTGGCTAAATCATGTTCTCTGGTGTAGTACTTTCAATTATTAAAGTTATTTCTGTACAGACTGAAGTAATTACATTTGGCACATTTATTCAAATGTACCAACACCCCTTCCATCGATTGTGGTCAGTAACCCCATATAAAGTTATTTCTTAGGTAAGCCTACTGTTGCAATAATATTTAAAATAATCTATCACTGCGTAGCATACCATTTTGTATTCGCATCAGTAGGCTAAGTGACTAAAATGCATCAGAAAGAGTATTGGAAAGATCTCACTTCAACTTAGCTATATTATGAGCACTCATGTCAACTTAGCTAACATTTCCAAGTCTAATTGTAACCAAATATCCAACGGGAGATTCAGTGGAAACATAAACCTTACCTTCATTGATTTATCAAGATTAGTTCCCATGCTTGTCTAAAAGTAGCTCAATGACGCTGTGCCAATAGAAACAGTGGTGAAATGATCAATTGATCACACACGGCAAGTGCTTTGCATTTACGGGTGAAACATCCATGCTGCATGCATGCCAACCATTTGATCCCAATCAGTTTCATTGGAATATGCATTTCCCTTTTCTTTGATGATGTAGGCTAAGTAGCTTAACTACTGTTTAATCAAAGCTGGAGTTAAACACAGCCACCTGTATCTTTGTTTTACAGTTCTGCACAATCATCCTAAATTGTCATAAGAAAGTATGTGATGTTTTTGGTCTTACTGTAGCCTATTATCTATGTCATTATATGCAGTTTTATGTAAAATACTAATTAATCATTAAGTGATCTTGAGACATCGCACCATTCTGAGAAGTGGCGGAGCGCCCTCGCTTATAACGGTTGGATGACTCCAGGAGTTTCACGTAACCACAGCTCTACGAACTAAGCGGCACATTTAGTTGGCTACAATTTTTTCCACAGCAGCGCAAAAGATTCAGGGCTGACCTGAAATCATTCGGGGCTAAAGCCCAGAAAGCCAGGTCCTGGTTACATCCCTGCAAGCCAAACACACACACACACACATACACAACACGGAGCTGGCAGAGGGTGTGTGTAATCAGAAAGTCAACAGATGTTTAGCACGGAGGTGATATCATCATCATGTAACTGATTATTACTTTCAGTGTTGTGCTAAATGTGTGTGTGTGTGTGTGTGTGTGTGTGTGTGTGTGTGTGTGTGTGTGTGTGTGTGTGTGTGTGTGTGTGTGTGTGTGTGTGTGTGTGTGTGTGTGTGTGTGTGTGTGTGTGTGTGTGTGTGCGTGTGTTCGTGTTATATGTTTAAATGTCATGCAGTGTTCCCTTTGCAGCCTGATCACTAGAAATTGATTTTGTATGTTTGAAAAGGTTGATATATGCCTTCCTCAGCCCTCTGTGCGAACTCAGACCACTGCGCTATGGCAGTTCACAATGTTTTAGCAAGCCACGAGAATACTAAGAAAACTGATGACATCTGATTGTAATTAATTTGGTTTTTGGTTTTAAGCCTTTCCTAAACCATAGCCTTCCCCAAACTATGCCCTTAACCACTCTGAATTAATGCCTAAACTGTTAAGCTTTGAGTTGTTTCTGTTTTAACCCTGTAACCACTCAGAATTAACCCTGTAACCACACAGAATAAATACGTCTAAAATAGGCATTCATTCATAATACATCCAATTTCGAAGGGAAACTATGAGGTCTTGTTGCAGCGTGAGCCAGTCAGGTTCATTGTTCTGTGAGAGGTGACTCAATTTGCTGATTGGAGAGTGGCTTCAATGCCACTTTTTCTCTCACACACTCACACACACTTTAATAATGCACTCACTCCTTCATACTCCCACACCTTTAGACAGTCACGCAAACCCACAAACCCGGCACAGAAGAACATTATGGTGCTGCATTAAGCAGACACTGCCATTATCACCTAAAATGTGAGCTATTTTCTAATCCCTGTGGATTGTGGGCTGTTTTCTAATCCCTGTGGATTGTGGGCTGTTTTCTAATATCAGTGGATTGTGGGCTGTTTTCTAATCCCTGTGGATTGTGGGCTGTTTTCTAATCTCAGTGGATTGTGGGCTGTTTTCTAATCCCTGTGGATTGTGGGCTGTTTTCTAATCCCTGTGGATTGTGGGCTGTTTTCTAATCCCTGTGGATTGTGAGAGGAAGAAAAGGAGCAGTACCTCTCAACATTTAAGCTATATGGCCGTCAACAAAAAACTTTGAGTTTGAAAAAGTCATATTTAATCATCATTCCTGCACTCTTTCATGAGGTAGCCTATCTTGTGTAGTTTATAACGTCATCTCACTTTTTTATTCCACCCTCAATCGCCGTCATCTTTGTTTTTTCATCCATCCCCTTTGCCCTCCCACTTCCCACTGTTCCTAGTCTCTTTCTCTCTCTCTCTTGTTGGTGTAAGCTACATCTCCTCTCCTCCTGCTCATGGCCATAGATAGAGTAGACAAAAGCCTCCTGGTACCCTGTATGCGCCACAGAGCACAGTGCTGCTCTGCCACCACCACCACGTTGTTGCCATGGAGAAGGTTGCCAGCCAGCAGGTTATTATCAGCAGATTGGGCCCAGTTTCAAGTATGTTATTAGTCGTATGTACCGTCCAACGAAATGCTTACTTGCAGGTTCCTTCTGGACATGCAACAACTATAAGAATTAATAAAATATAAGAATTCGAACATGAAGTAAATGACTAGGTGGAATGTAATAAATCAAATCGTATTTGTCACATGCTTCATAAACACCAGGTGTAGACTAACAGTGAAATGCTTACTTACGGGTCCTTTTCCAACAATGCAGAGTTAAAGATTCATATATTTTTTACATAATTATAGAAATAGTGACACGAGGAGTGAATACAGTGATTAACGAATAACAATAACAAGTAAAAAGTAACATGTTTATATACAGGGACTACCAGTACCGAGTCGATGTGCAGGGGTACGAGGTAATTGAAGTAGCTATGTCAATATAGGTAGGGGTAAAGTGACTAGGCAACATGATAGATAAGACTGTAGAAGCAGCGTATGTGGTCAGTATGGATTTGTGCGCGTGTTGTCAGCATACCAGAATTTTGACTTCGATACCAATACCAGGTTTAGTATCACAATACTCGATACTGAAACCATACTCAATACCAAAACGATACCACGGCAACAAAAATAATGCATATCAGCTAGTCACAGAATAACCACTGTGTTTTATTTTTTTAAACATTGAACAATATATTGACTGGTAGAACAACTATAATAACAAATAGAATATATTCTATACTGAACAAAAATATAAACTCAACATGTAAAGTGTTGGTCCCTTGTATCATGAGCTGAAATAAAAAATCCCATAAATGGTCCATACTGTACGCACAAAAAGCTTATTTCTCTAACATTTTGTGCACAAATTGGTTTATATCCCTGTTAGTGAGCATTTCTCCCTTTCCACAATAATCTATCTAGTTTACATACATTTAGGTTGAAGTCATTAAAACTCATTTTTCAACCACTCCACTGATTTCATGTTAACAAGCTATAGTTTTGGCAAGTCGGTTAGGACATCTACTTTGTGCATGACACAAGTAATTATTCCAACAATTGTTTACAGACAGATTATTTCACTTATAATTCACTATATCACAATTCCAGTGGATCAGAAGTTTACATACACTAAGTTGACTTTCCCTTTAAACAGCTTACAGAAAATTATGTCATGGCTTTAGAAGCTTCTGATAGGCTAATTGACATAATTTGAGTCAATTGGAGGTGTACCTGTGGATGTATTTCAAGACCTAAATACCATGGGACCACGCAGCCGTCATACTGCTCAGGATGGAGACGCGTTCTGTCTCCTATAGATGAACGTACTTTGGTGTGAAAAGTGCAAATCAATCCCAGAACAACAGTAAAGGACCTTGTGAAGATGCTGGAGGAAACAGGTACAAAACTATCTATATCCACAGTAAAACGAGTCCTATATGGACATAACCTGAAAGGCCGCTCAGCAAGGAAGAAGACACTGCTCCAAAACCGCCATAAAAAAGCCAGACTACGGTTTGCAACTGCACATGGGGACAAAGATCATACTTTTTGGAGAAATTTCCTCTGGTCTGATGAAACAAAAATAGGACTGTTATGTTTGGAGGAAAAAGGGGGAGGCTTGCAAGCCGAAGAACACCATCCCATCACACTGATTATTCAAGTCATTGTTAGATGAACTTGATTCTGCATATGGAGATCTGATTCTCCACGCAGATGTGCGGTGGTTGAGTCGCGGAAAGGTGCTTCAGTCACCCCCATCACATTGAGAAACAGAGAGAATATGCCCATTGCAACATTTTTATTGAGCCTGTCAAAAAATAGCTTTTTTTACAGCCAAATTATTACAATTCAAGACTATAGTGCACTACTTGTATGTATGAATCCTGTAATTGAGCAGAGTGTTTAACAAAAACAAATACATTATTTTTACTGTTCAGCATTGTGGCTATGTGCAGTCCTAATTTAACAGGAACTAGTGTTATTGTGTGTTTGTGTGGGTTGAGCCTGTTACTGAACATAGTTATAGAGCTGTTAATGCTCTTGCTTTGTTAAAATGTTACACTTTTGCTGTTTGCGTGGGCTGTGTCTGTAATACCCGTGGACTCGTCAAATTGAAGAGAAAATCATTCACATAGCGATAAGTCTTCAAGCACTTGTTGGGAAATATCATCAGACAGCATCACAACTCTTCTGGCTACAGTAGACGCTCCAAGAGGCACGTCCATTATTGCTTTAATGTCTTCTTTGTTTTTGAAGTCTGTGAATAACGTTTCCGCGGTGACAGTCATAGCTTCTTTGAACAACTCACCGTCAGTAAATGTTTTTTTGTGCTTAGCAAT
Source organism: Thymallus thymallus (assembly GCA_023634145.1). Lineage (NCBI taxonomy): Eukaryota > Metazoa > Chordata > Actinopteri > Salmoniformes > Salmonidae > Thymallus > Thymallus thymallus. The sequence goes on along the minus strand of CM042414.1, from coordinate 37,458,141 downwards.
GATGTGGCTAACACGGAATGATCGCGATCGACTGTTTGGTGACCACTGGTCTAGTGGGTTTCTTCTAGTGTAGAGATTGAGAGTTTCACCATTTCAAACGTATTCAGGTCGCACTTCACGTCGACTGGTCCTGTAGAGATTCAACCATTTTCTGCTTGGTCTAATGTAAATTTCGTTACGAAGGCTTTTTTAAGCACTCTGGTCAGAAAGGCAGTTCCATCACACTGGCGTGGCTTAGATAACGTGCAACGAAAAACCCTTATCTCGTTAGAAGACTAAAATCATTTCTATCTATTCAAAAATAGTTTCATCGTTCTTGATATTGTATTAACATCCTATTGGATGGAAAATGTACAGCTGGAATGTGTTTCCTTCCTAAGTTACATTATTTTCGTTATACAGTTTTTAATGACATCACAAAATGAAAAGCATCAGGATAGGATTATTATTTAGGTCCCAACGGACCATTCTTAACATTCTTATCTTATGAATATTGTTCCAAAGTTAATTCTTTGGCCGTTAGAGTTTTTTTAGCAGCAAGTGTCTCTCTGTAGACAAAGGCATTCTGCACCTTTGATCCTCAGCAAGGAGAGAGAGTCTTGACACAGCCTTTATGTTTTGATTTCTAAGACATTCCCAGGTTTATTGGCCTATCACAACTAAATAAATAATGAATTGTATTGTGATGGTGTAGGCTATACTAAATGGATTTATTCAACTTTAAAAAATGTATGCACCGAAGCCCAGAGAACCTAAGGTGACGGCCATCTACCATGGGACTCCAGTGAAAGAGGAGGCAGGGATTCAGTTTAAGATTCTTTATAGATTCAGGTAATGGAGACGATACATAGCAGTGAAGGATTCAGTTGTTGACATCTTGAATTGACTTGGTTGGCTTTTTATGTAGTATGGCTTATGTAAAAGGAGTCAGAAAGGTGCAAATAATAAAAGCAATAACAGCAATGAACATACATAATTCATCAGCTGTTAATGGCAATATGCAAATGCGATAAGCATAACAGTTGGTAAAGCTATGCAGAAGTATAGCAGCAGTTAACAATGAAAGTATGTACTTTTCGTCATGTAGTGTATATGAACATTGCAGAAAGTCTGGTTTCACATAACTATTTTCCAAATAATGATTTCAACGGGTTTCGACCTCGTACCCTCACATCCCTGAATGTTCCATAGTTCCCTACTATACCTGCAAAGCTACCGCTTGTAAAACATCCTAACTATATTTGTAAGTACGGTGACATACTTCTGATAAAGTGATACACGCATCGTCACACTGCTTCAAAGTTAGCTGCCTAGCGATTTAGAAGCATGCCTCGGAGCTCCAGTATTAAACATAACATCACTAGGACTCGCTCACCATTGTTTTGTATAGTTGATATCGGCTGCTAATGGCTGCAAAATGCTAACGGCTCAGTCGAACAGCCATTTTGATTCTATTGATCTGTTCTTTTCAGTACTTGTAGTGTTAATGGATACATGTTGATAACTGTTGCACTTTTTGTGCATTATGCTAACTAGGCTTGCTTTATGGCTAGATACAAATCCGCCTTCCCGGCGGGCCCGGAGAGCAAATCAAGTGCGCTGGCCAATCGGATTGCTCAGATGTGTCTGCAGTAGCGTTAAAAATAAAATAAAAACACTACAGCAAAGTTGATACTGTGAGATTTCTAGACTTTTAAAACCATGACTAGAGTGAGACTGTCAACGCATACAGCAAAGAGCTGCTGTTTTTATGAGTGAGTTCATGTTGAAGTTCTTACTCAGCACTGTCAAAACTTTTTATTCAACACTTAGGCTATATAAGCCATAGAATGTGAGTTCTTCCTACTTCCACTCGCGCTACAACCAGCACTGCAGCTGTAATTAATGAGTAGGAAGTGTATTGATGGGCTTGCATTGTTATTATTTTTAATATCAAGGAATATTTCACTTTCTCTGTTCATAGGTCAGTGGAGGAAAGGGAGAGCAAAGGGATGTTGAGAGGCAGACCCTCAGTGTGTGTGTGTTGGAGTGGCAGTGTGGGTTAGTGTGTAGGGCCCTGTGAGTGTGCATAGAGACAGTGCAAAGATTGAAATAAAAGATCAATGAAGATACAAGGTTAACTCAGATAGTCCATGTAGCTATTTTGTTAGCTATTTATCAGTCGTATTGCTTGGGGATAGAAGCTGTTCAAGAGCCTGTTGGTGTCAGACTTGATGCACCGGTACCTCTTGCCGTGCGGCAGCAGAGAAAAATGATTGATTAGTTGGAGTCTTTGATGATTTTTCGGGCCTTCTTTTCAGACCATTTTGAGTCTTTTTAGTGATTGGGATACCAAGGAAACTGTCTACCTGCTCCACTGTCACCCCATCGTTGTGGATGGGGGCGTGTTCGTTTCCTGTAGTCCACAATCAGCTCCTTGGTCTTGCTGACGTTGAGAGAGAGGTTGTTGCTCCTGCACCACACTGCCAGGTCGCTGACTCATCGTCGCCGGTGATCAGGCCTACCACCGTCGTGTCGTCAGCGAAATTGATAATGGTGTTGGAGTTGTGCCTGTAGGGTTGCAAAGGGTCGGAAACTTTCCGGTAAACTTCTGGAATTTTCCCGGAAATTTCCCATGGTTAGTTAAGCCCTGGGATTTGGGGAATTTTGCTTAAATTCCTCAAAAAAGTTAGCTTATAACAGTGAAGCTTTTTTGTGGGATATACAGTGGGGAGAACAAGTATTTGATACACTGCCGATTTTGCAGGTTTTCCTACTTACAAAGCTTGTAGGGGTCTGTAATTTTTATCATAGGTACACTTCAACTGTGAGTGACGGAATCTAAAACAAAAATCCAGAAAATTACATTGTATGATTTTTTAATAATTAATTAGCATTTTATTGCATGACATAAGTATTTGATCACCTACCAACCAGTAAGAATTCCGGCTCTCACAGACCTGTTAGTTTTTCTTTAAGAAGCCCTCCTGTTCTCCACTCATTACCTGTATTAACTGCACCTGTTTGAACTCGTTACCTGTATAAAAGACACCTGTCCACACACTCAATCAAACAGACTCCAACCTCTCCACAATGGCCAAAACCAGAGAGCTGTGTAAGGACATCAGGGATAAAATTGTAGACCTGCACAAGGCTGGGATGGGCTACAGGACAATAGGCAAGCAGCTTGGTGAGAAGGCAACAACTGTTTGCGCAATTATAAAAAAATGGAAGAAGTTCAAGATGACGGTCAATCTCCCTCGGTCTGGGGCACCATGCAAGATCTCACCTCGTGGGGCATCAATGATCATGAGGAAGGTGAGGGATCAGCCCAGAACTACAGGGCAGGACCTGGTCAATGACCTGAAGAGAGCTGGGACCACAGTCTCAAAGAAAACCATTAGTAACACACTACGCTGTCATGGATTAAAATCCTGCAGCGCACGCAAGGTCCCCCTGCTCAAGCCAGCGCATGTCCAGGCCCGTCTGAAGTTTGCCAATGACCATCTGGATGATCCAGAGGAGGAATGGGAGAAGGTCATGTGGTCTGATGAGACAAAAATAGAGCTTTTTGGTCTAAACTCCACTCGCCGTGTTTGGAGGAAGAAGAAGGATGAGTACAACCCCAAGAACACCATCCCAACCGTGAAGCATGGAGGTGGAAACATCATTCTTTGGGGATGCTTTTCTGCAAAGGGGACAGGACGACTGCACTGTATTGAGGGGAGGCTGGATGGGGCCATGTATCGCGAGATCTTGGCCAACAACCTCCTTCCCTCAGTAAGAGCATTGAAGATGGGTCGTGGCTGGGTCTTCCAGCATGACAACGACCCGAAACACACAGCCAGGGTAACTAAGGAGTGGCTCCGTAAGAAGCATCTCAAGGTCCTGGAGTGGCCTAGCTAGTCTCCAGACCTGAACCCAATAGAAATTCTTTGGAGGGAGCTGAAAGTCCGTATTGCCCAGCGACAGAGACGAAACCTGAAGGATCTGGAGAAGGTCTGTATGGAGGAGTGGGTCAAAATCCCTGCTGCAGTGTGTGCAAACCTGGTCAAGAACTACAGGAAACGTATGATCTCTGTAATTGCAAACAAAGGTTTCTGTACCAAATATTAAGTTCTGCTTTTCTGATGTATCAAATACTTATGTCATGCAATAAAATGCAAATTAATTACTTAAAAATCATACAATTTTCTAGATTTTTGTTTTAGATTCAGTCACTCACAGTTGAAGAGTACCTATGATAAAAATTACAGACCTCTACATGCTTTGTAAGTGGGAAAACCTGCAAAATCGGCAGTGTATCAAATACTTGTTCTCCCCACTGTACATAAGGCAATTCTAGGTCTTGTGGCATATTTTGGTTAAACTATCCCCAATTGCAACCCTCTGCATGCACAGTGTATTCTTCCATCACATGTGCAGTGCACTCTTCCATCACATGTACAGCTGATTCTCAAGATCTTGCACACTAATGAGACGCTATTGAGCCCACACTACTACACTGTCTGAGCCAAGGACTACATGCTTTCTGGTAAGTTTTGATTACAGTACTGGGTGGGGAGAATATATTTTATATGACATACATTCTTTTTTGTTAACTAGTAAATAGTAGCCTACATCAAAGGGTGTTTAAATCATTTCTAACTTGTTTACAATTTCTGCTAGTTAGTTTCTCCTACCATATGGGTTTTAGCTTGCTTGAGCCTACTAACTGAGGGGTGTTAATTCACCTGTTTCCATAATTGTTTCATTTTAAAACGTTTATCTTACAAAGGAGTTGTTTAATCTAACTGCTTAATTATTCATATGTACATGGAATTGTATTTGGTTTTGTCTATTAAAATAACATCAAATTGATCAGAAATACAGTGTAGATATTGTTAATGTTGTAAATAACTATTGTAGCTGGAAACGGCTGATTTTTTATAGAATATCTACATAGGCGTACAGAGGCCCAGTTTCCGCCTCCACAAGGCACACAGATTGCATCGTCTATTGATCTGTTGGGGCGGCATGGAAATTGGAGTGGGTCTAGGGTGGCTGGAATGGTGAAGTTCATGGTTACGGAAGTGAGCGCTACAGGGCGGTAGTCATTGTGCCATGAAGCCTTAGAGTTCTTAGGAACAGGAATGATTGTGGTCATCTTAAAACGTGGGGATTATAGACTGGGACAAGGAGAGGTTGAAAATTAGCATGAATATGCCTGCCAGCTGTTCTTCACATGCTCTGAGAATGCGCCCTGAAATACCGTCGGGCTTTCCTTCCCTTTTGTAATTTAGGGCGGCAGGTGGCCTGGAGGGTAGGAGTGTTGGGTCAGTAACCGAAAGGTTGCTGGATTGAATCCCCGAGCTGACAAGGTAAAAATCTGTTGTTCTGCCCCTGAACAAGACGGTTAACCTACTGTTCCCCGGGCGCTGAAGACGTGGATGTTGATTAAGGAAGGCCCCCGCACCTCTCTGATTCAGAGGGGTTGGGTTAAATGCGGAAGACCCATTTTAGTTGAATGCATTCAGTTGTACAACTGACTAGTATCCCCCCTTTCCCTTGACCTGATTAAACACCCTTTTCATGTCGGCCTCATAGAGCGAGATAACCCAGTCCTCTGGGTTGGTGACGGCCCTCACACCCAGCTCGATGTTGTTGTTGTCAAAGCATGCAGAAAATGCATTGAGTTTGTCTGGTAGAGAAGCATTGTTGGGCAGATCACAGTTTGTCTGTTAGAGAGGCATTGTTGGGCAGATCACAGTTTGTCTGTTAGAGAGGCATTGTTGGGCAGATCACAGTTTGTCTGTTAGAGAGGCATTGTTGGGCAGATCACAGTTTGTCTGTTAGAGAGGCATTGTTGGGCAGATCACAGTTTGTCTGTTAGTGAGGCATTGTTGGGCAGATCACAGTTTGTCTGTTAGAGAGGCATTTTCGGGCAGATCACAGTTTGTCTGGTAGAGAGGCATCGTTGGGCAGATAAAAGTTGGGTCTTCAAATGTAATCCGTAATGGACTGTAGCCCCTGCCACATGCGGCTGGAGTCGGAGCCTGTGTAATATGATTCCACCTCATTCCTATATTGTCCTTTTGCTCGTTTGATGACTCGGCGGAAGTCATAGCGGGCCTTCTTGTACTACAGTCATGTCTGCAAAAAAAGTATAGTTAATACTATTAGTATACTACAGGCATGTCTGCAAAAACACTACAGTATATAAATAAAGTAATACTGCAGTATTTATACCATAGTTTAATATAGTATTTTTCTATATGGGTTTTTTCAGGAGGAGAAATAAAGTTTCATCACGTTGTTAAGAGTCCATGTTACCTCAGAAACGGACTCAACTGCAAGAATGGCTGGCCATCCCGTTTTTGGTTATACACGGTTATACAAAAATTGCCATTGTACACATTCACAGCTTAAAGCTGAATTGCAGTAAACAAAAAAGGGAGAAAAGTTAGTTAAAGAAGAAGAACAAATGTGGAGAGTGAAGTCTCTATTCTTGATAGCTTCAAGACAGTGAAGGCCTCTATTGGTGAAGGCCTCTATTCTGCTGTCAGCCGAGTTGGATGGCACTACTAGGGAGGGGTAGGTTTGATGATGGTGATGCTGGAGTTGGCTCGCCGGTTCTGACGTTGTTCTCAGTCCTCTGTAGCCACTGGACAGCTCCTCCACTAGCGATGTGTAGCACCCACTTGGGTGATGCTTCTTCTGCTGCCAGTACGGGTGCTAAAAGCTCATCACACATTTGTCCAGTGTATAAAGTCACCCTCACTACGAGGGAGCCCTCTGCCATCTCTACACTGGAATACTGAGTCCTCTTACTTTGGGTGGGTGAAACTAGGCTGTTCTGAGAGCCCGTGCTGAATGCAACTTTTGAATACAGACAGTTATTCATTTCTGCCATGCCGTTGGTCGAGTCAACTAGATAAATGAGATCCAAATTCTATGAGTTATCAAACACACACAAACATAAAAATTAAAAAAAAGTCTTAAATCAGCAAAATATTTACAGGCCATTACGACGCCATGACAACCCTCGAGTCTACCTTGATTCCATCTTTCATTTCATGACCATCTTTTCCCAATATGCACCACCTATTTTCACCTCCTTTTCTATCCTCTCTTGGTGGATATGAGCTGCCACATACTAATAACTACAGCTAAGTAGAGCCATATAAAATGCATTTTTGGGCAAATTCTGTTATCTCGGTTTTGTTTTTCCAGGTGTCGGATTTCACTCTCAAAATCACATTTATTTTACTTATTTAGCTGAAGCTCTTATCCGGAGCGACTTACAGTTAGTTAGTGCATACATGTTCATACATTTTTTTTCTGGTCCCCCATGGGAATCGAACCCACAACCCTGAGCATTACAAGTGCCATGCTCTACCATCTGAGCTACACAGGTTTTAATTTTTTCTATTTTCTACATTGTAGAATAATAGTGAAGACATCAAAACTATGAAATAACACATGGAATCATGTAGTAACCAAAAAAGTGTTAAACACTATATTTGAGATTCTTCGAAGTAGCCGCCCTTTGCCTTGATGACAGCTTTGCACACTCTTGGCATTCTCTCAACCAACTTCATTTGCCTTGATAAAAATTCATTTGTGGAATTTCTTTCCTTCTTAATGCATTTGAGCCAATCAGTTGTGTTGTAACAAGGTAGGGGTAGTATACAGAAGATAGCCCTATTTGGTAAAATACCAAGTCCATATTATGGCAAGAACAGCTAAAATAAGCAAAGAGAAATGACAGTCCATCATTACTTTAAGAAATGAAGGTCAGTGAATCCGGAAAATTTCAAGAACTTTGAAAGTTTCTTCAAGTGCAGTCACAAAAAACCATCAAGCACTATGATGAAACTGGCTCTCATGAGGACTGTCACAGGAAAGGAAGACCGAGCGTTACCTCTACTGCAGATGACAAGTTCATTAGAGTTAACTGCACCTCAGATTGCAGTCCAAATAAATGCTTCATAGAGTTCAAGTACCAGACACATCTCAACATCAACTGTTCAGAGGAGACTGTGTGAATCAGGCCTTCATGGTCAAATTGCTGCAAAGAAGCCACTACTAAAGGACACCAATAAGAAGAAGAGAATTGCTTGGGCCAAGAAACACGAGCAATGAACATTAGACCGGTGGAAATCTGTCCTTTGGTCTGATTAGTCCATTCTGCAGAGATTCGCCATCCCATCTGGTTTGCGCTTAGTGGGACTATAATTTGTTTTTCAACAGGACAATGACCAAAAGCACACCTTCAGGCTGTGTTAAGGCTAGTTAACCATGAAGGAGAGTGATGGAGTGCTACATCAGATGACCTGGCCTCCACAATCACTCGACCTCAACCCAATTGAGATGGTTTGGTATGAGTTGGAACACAGAGTGAAGGAAAAGCAGCCAACAAGTGATCAGCATATGCGGGAACTCCTTCAAGACTGCTGGAAAGCATTCCAGGTGAAGCTGGTTGAGAGAATGCCAAGAGTGTGCAAAGCTGTCATCAAGGCAAAGGGTGGCTACTTTAAAGAATCTGATTTGATTTGTTTAACACTTTTTTGGTTACTACATGATTCCATGTTATTTTTGATGTCTTCACTATTATTCTACAATGTACTGTATATTCTACTATTATTCTACAAACCACATCATGAGACAACTTTGAATGTAAATTTTTTTTTTTTTTATGTTGAGTGTGTATTTGCCCTGGTGTTTAGGTAATGGTGTTTTGGGACTGCATGTGATAGCAGAGTTTGCTAAACAAATGCCCACCCGATTGATACAAATCAACATGATGAAAAAGTATTTCTCCAAAATGCTCTGTGTGACCACCTGCCAACGTGGCTGGTGAAATAGACATTCTTACCCACAAAAGCCAAAATCTACCCACATTTGGCGGGTGGCCTTTTTCGGCTCAGGTGTGCTTGCTCCACTAACCCATCTTCCATCACACCCTCTTACTCTTATATCTCTTACTTATACACACCTCCTATTTTCACCTCTCTCTCCATCACCTCCTGTTCTCGTAATACCTCTTCCAATCCCCAAGTGTGCCCTCCCCTCTCGATTATTTTAATCCACTCTCTGTGCTCTCAGGTCTCGTCCCCTCTTTCGCTCTTCCCCCTCTCCTCTGACTACTATATCTAGTCACCTTTCTGACTCAGTGTTTAGTGATCTGAATGAGGAGTTGCCCTCCTCCTCTACTCAGAGCTGAGTCAGAAAACCCAGACCCCTCTACCCAGAGCTGTCTCTCATTTAAATACACCACTTCATTATGAGGAGCCTGCAGCCACATACTTTTATTTGCTTTAAATGATTCCATTAATGGGTTGATAGATAGATAGATAGATAGATAGATAGATAGATAGATAGATAGATAGATAGATAGATAGATAGATAGATAGATAGATAGATAGATAGATAGATAGATAGATAGATAGATAGATAGGTACTTTATCGATCCCCGAGGGGAAATTTCTTGACACCAGAGATCATTACTCAAAAAGACATCACAATGGAAGAGAGTTTGACCTCTGGAGAGTGTGTAACTGTTAATGGCTAAGTACACTTTGAAGGAATTAAGGTAGAAAGGAGGAGGGCAGAGGGAAAGATGAGAGAACAGGTCAAAGAGTTGGTCAAACAGTTCATTAATGGACAGGGTTTGATTAAAGCTTCACAGACCGTCTAGAGCTGAGGAATGATAAGAGCAGCAGGGCAGACTAGAGGTCAGTCGACAGGCCAGATCTAAGTAATGAAAGACCTTGAGGGAAGTGTTGGTGCGGGGGATGGGGGAAATAGTGGGAGGAGTGGGCAGAGTAGACAGCAGGTCAGGTGACAGGGTGACATGTGGGCTAACCTGTAGAATGCAGTGAAGTGTAGGAAGATGAAGGTTATTGACCTGGCCTATTTCTCTATCTCAGAGACCTGGAATGTGACTAGCCGTGCGTGAGAGCTGTCTGCTTTGATTCAGGCTAGCTACCCTATCCACTTCAGAAACACAACGTACTGTACTTTTAATGTAATCTCCACTGCAATCCAGGACATTTGGTTCTGCTATTAGATGAAGCACAGTGATAACACATTAATTTGTTGTATAAATTAACAGAATATTTGACATTGTATTCCCGTTTCAACTTTGCTGTGCTTTTAAATGGTTTAAAGTAGGACTGCGACGATACCAGTATCGCAATATTTTTTTAGGTCCTTTAAAAACCTGCTGTAATTAAAATATTGTGTGCAATAGCTTGGACAATAAATACATTTGACTCTGGAAGAAAACATAATTATGTTTGTTTCAAACATTAGGGCTGTTATCCTAAATAAGATAAGTCCTCTTTGTGCTTTGTTTCCTTGCCACAATACAATCGAGTATTACGATACTGGTATCGTCCCGGCCCTAGTTGAATGTGCAGTAATAGTCATTTGGGTGACAACTAAACCAAAAATCTGACATTGTTTTCCCATTGGAATTTGGTTGTGCTTTTAGATTGTTGAAAGCATAATGATAGTGGGTCTCAACCAAATATTACCCAATTATCCACGTGAAATGACGTAGTGTGCCCAGTGGGAAGGTTGGTGATTTACTGCCACGTGCAGTTATGGAATGTTTGCCCATGAGTATAATTAATTGGCTGATCCCTCCTGATCATCTGGATGGAATTATGTGATGCTTCCTTAAACCACAGGAAATCCCACCCAGTTAACTACTTCACAATGGTGAAAGTCTTCAATGTTGCTGCCCATGCTAAAACAGGCTTTTGGGCACTAGAGTCCTCTATCTAATGTATCTCTATGGGTTGGCTACACTTCCAGGATTACAAGATGGCTAGCTAGTTACTATATAGGTTTCTCTGACAATCTGAGGAGAATCTGAGGAATGTATAACTTGTTGTAACTTGTTGTAACTTAAAGGCGCGTATCGGCATAAATATATATATTTTAATCAGTGGAGGCAAAGATTATCTATTATATTGACAAGATAGTCGAGTGGTCGCTCTAACAAGGGAAATAAATGTCCAAAAAAAAATGGAATTCAGGCGGATACGCTTGTAAACAACAGGCAATATATAAAGACGTTTAATTCAAAGTTGCCGAAATGCCATGTGCATCCACTTATATCGGGGCGGCAGGTAGCTGAGTGGTTAGAGTATTGGGTTGCTGGATCGAATCCCCGAGCTGACAAGGTACACATCTGTTGTTCTGCCCCTGAACAAGGCAGTTAAACCACTCTTCCTAGGCCGTCATTGTAAATAAGAATTTGTTCTTAACTGACTTGCCTGGTTAAATAAAATAAAAATAAAAAAAATAGTTACGAAACTTCTATTCAATCAATTAGCAATTATATTTTTTGTTGACCAAATTTGACACTCATTGACCTCCATACAAAAATTATTTTGGTTTACAGATTTCGTCTCTTTCTCTCTGGTGGAGGCAACGGTGTGCCTCTGCTAAATGAATATAGGGCGAACACTGATAATGGAATAGTGTGTGGTGGAAGCTGACTTTACCCTGCTTCTCAAAACTTCAAATTCTTCATCAGCTACCCCTCCACTACTAAAGCATCACATCTTCAACAAATCAACATGTGTTTTTAACAAAGTGTGTGTGTATGGAATCAGAGTGAGTTATTGGTGTGCACAGATGTCTGAGGAAGTGAGTGATATGATTTAATCAATAATGTGAGCCCATGTGGCTTGCATGGCTGTGTGTGTGTGTGTGTAATTGACAGTGAGTGATGTATGGGAAAGGTAAGTTAAGAGTGTGTATGCTAAGTCCTTGGCTGCTGAGAGTTCCATTGGCTGCTACTCCAGTCAGGTCATTGTGGGTGTTGTGTTAGTTGTGCTGCTGCCGTATCATTCTCAGTCTACATTATGCAGGGAGGGTGCCTAGCCTGTCTGGAGACTGCTCATGTACGAGGAGGACGCACACAGACTAAGAATCTATCTCAGCGCTCAGCTCTTATCTTTTTTACCCCGAGGGGCACAGCGGTCTAAGACACTGCATCTCAGTGCTAGAGGCGTCACTACAGTCCCTGTTTCGAATCCAGGCGGTATCACATCCGGCCGTGATTGGGAGTTCCATAGGGCGGCGTACAATTGGCCCAGCGTCATCCAGGTTTGGCCGGGGTAGGCCGTCATTGTAAATAAGAATTTGTTCTTAACTGACTTGCCTAGTTAAATGAAGGTTAAATAAAAAATATATATATATTTTACGGAATCATCGCAAACCAAGACTGACTGCAATACCGTTTGAGCAGTCACCCAATGCCTGTACAAAAATAGTTTTCAACACTTTATTTTCCAAACGCTGAATAGCTGCCGGCATATTTCTCTGAAAGGAAAGTTGCATTGTTCTTCAGATCAAGGAAATCATCATCAACCTAAATTGGTCTGGCACCGTTCTACCTCCTCTCCCCTCTGCTCTGTAGATGAACCAGGTCTGACTCTGTCTAGAGAAAGACATACACATTTGTTTCAAACAGTAGGAGGCCTCTTTCATCCCACCCTGATAAAGGAGTGCAACAGCAGCTCACATTTCCCTTCATGTGTTTAACTGCAACTCCCAGGGAACTCAACAAAACCAGAGAGAGAATGAAAGCTTTTTTTATTTTTTTATTTAACCTTTATTTAACCAGGTAGGTCAGTTGAGAACTAGTTCTCATTTACAACTGCGACCTGGCCAAGATAAAGCAAAGCAGTGCGACAAAAAGCTTGCACTGGTGTGTGTGTTAGCTACTGAAGTCATGCAGTAGAGGAGCTAGAAATACTTAAGTACCAGCACCAATGCCTTTCCAAGCTGTCAACATGTTGAATTTATGAAGTCCACTCCTAGATGTATGAACTTAACACACAAGTGGCTGAATATGTTCCTCTCTCTCCAGCAGGCTGATAGGAGGCAGTGGTATGTGAGAGGTTAACCGTGCAGGTCTAAGGCTTCTTCTTACTGGATGTTTGTGCAGAAGGAAATGCTTACCAGAAACTGCAGCAGTATTTACTTCCTCAATGTGTTTGTCCACTGTGGCCATGGTGTTAGTACAGTAATATGACTAGCCTAATTCCCCATCTCTCTATCTCTGTCTGTTTAGAGATTATGGGAAGTGGCCATCTGCACAGTCGCCTAATGATGACTGGAATTTTGGAAGATGGGGAAGTGTATAGAGATGGCAGCATCAGCATGTCTTCAACAGATCCTTATATAGTTCACAATGGAGTAAATGCATTCCATAATGGTGCTACAAAGCCCTTATAGCTTAGCTTCTATGTCTAACCACAAGGAATGCAGGAAATGGCTTTTACTACAAAATATGATTATGGCAGTTCCTTTCTTAGAACAACCGTTTCCCTCCCAAGCCACAGAACAAACAATACTGTCGTTGTGGAATCAAACACAATGTTGTCGGCTCCCAATCAGTTGTTCCAGGGCATTTGTTTAGTTCAGTACAGTAGATAAGGTAAAACCTTCCAGAATGTTCTGATCCGAAGGAGAAACAGAGTTTCCTGGGAGATTGAGGGAGAAAGTCATGTGATCTACCCAAATAGAGTGTATTGCCCATTTATCATCGTTATGAGGACTATCATGGGACCCGGCATGAGACGATCTCACAGTAAACGCTCTGTTCCTCCATATTTTCACTGCTGCCATCTTCACACACACACAAACACACCGAGATATTAATCGAGTGATAGCCTTACTTTTTTATTTTATACCACATAGATTTCATGCTCGGTGCGGCAAATGATCCAGACTCCCCAGCACCCTAATGAGGCTCCTCAAACAGCAGATGAATAATCAGCTAAACACTTCTTAACACCATAAAAACAACTTTAAATATACCATTCACCACCAGCTCCTCTCCCTGTTTTTACTGTGTTTGTTTGTGGTTTTGGCTGCCAAGCAGCAATGAGACTTGGCCCATGTGATCACAGAGCAGTGTTAAAATGAAATGGTTGTAAATGTCATGCCCTTTGCAGCCATGGGACATCTATCCTTTCATAGCACTGTAACAAAGCCTACCTGACATGGCTGAATGTCATCCCAGATAAACTCCCCGCCTTTTAACTTTGATACCTATGGTGAGTCTTAGTGGCAGGAAGCTGGTCTGTTTGTGGGTGTGTTCATTTGTGTGCGCTGGCATGCGTCATTGTGGTAGATACACTTTGTTTTACTCCCATTAATCCATCAGCCGATGGCTCAGCTCAGTGCTGCTCCTTCCTGGGGTTATATGAGGGTGTCCTGGATGAGCCTGTGTAAAAACACAAGTCTATTCTCCTCACATAGAGAAAGCCTGCAGGAGGGCCTGTGGTGCTGTGTTGTAATGGAATGTAACAGCCATTTTAAAAGGGCCTGCTAGTTTCAAAGGAACACTTTCCCTTTCTCCTACCTTTATGCCTCAGCTCTTTCCAGAGGCAGCAGCCGGTGTTTGGTCCATGACCTGAGGCCTGTTTGTCTAGAGGCTTGGCTTTTCTTCCTCAAGGTCTGGTGGGTCGCTATCACGCTAGGAGGGAAGCATGTTCATGTAGCACCAAGCTGTTTTCCTGACCACATGACATGACTAGGACAAACTCCAGATCCGAGTTATAGGTAGGGCTGTTTTAAAATATATATATATATGTTTTATTTAACTAGACAAGTCAGTTAAGAACAAATTCTTATTTACAATGACGGCCTACACCGGCCAAACTGACGACGCTGGGCCAATTGTGCGCCACCCTATGGGACTCCCAATCACGGCCGGTTGTGATACAGGTTGTCTGTAGTGACGCATCTAGTACTGAGATGGAGTGTCTTAGACCACTGCGCCACTTGAGAGCCACACCAGCAGTCATAACCGCAGTAAAATTCCACGTGACTGTTGAGTCACGGTAATCACCTTAATGCACTCTGGACATGCTTTTAAAAAACACGCATTTAACCTTTATTTAACTAGGCAAGTCAGTTAAGAACAAATTCTTATTTACAATGACTGCCTACACTTTGGTAGTACCCAACTTGCTAACTATCATCAGGTCCTAATGGCCTGGTACTCAGGGCTGTGTTGTCCCTCTAACCACTCTGACATCAATGCAAATGCAATCGAAAATCACATCAAAACTTTTAAAACTCACCTCACTGTGATGATCAATTTGAAGAAAGAAAGTTCAACAGCAGGTTGAAACAGTGCAAAACATGGTTGTGGATGTAGTTTCAAAGCCTAACACAACGAAATGGACAGCGCTTTCTAAGGTGACGATTAATTCAAAACAACCATATGCATATTGGAATTAGTGTCACTCAATTAATATTAAATGTTGATGGGAGACTGTAAATGCTTTTTGTAGGCTGTATCATGTGTTGTGTTGTATTGTATTGTTGTCTGTTTTAATTCATTAATGTATTGATTGCTGCTGACTTCTTGGGCTGGGTCTAAATGGGCTTTTCCTGGTTAAATAAAATAATTATATTGGAGGTTATGTATAGGCTTATGAGTGTGCCCCTCAAAAATACAGAATAAAAATGATGATTGTGCCGTTATACAATACATAGCCTACTGCATGGCAGATAAACAGAAAACAAAATTGATTTAAGATGTCTTTGGTACATAATTGGTCTAACCTTTGAGTGTGGACTGTATTATTATGCATACTGGATGGATTGATTACTTTATGTTACACTCCAAACTTTCTATCCATGATTCTGGGAGAGAACCTATAGCCATAGGCAATGCTGTTGGTTGATTGTGCAGGGCGGCCTACAATTAGTGCATTTGTATTTGAATAGCCTAGTAATAGGGAATGTTTTATATTTTCATAATTAATTGGGTGACATTACCTTTAGTTATACAAAATAGCACTGTATATGAACTCCCAGGAACTTGTATGACCCAACCATTTCCACATCCATCCCCTGTATAGGGACTGCAGTCAGTTGGGCCTTGGCTCTCCTGAAGTCCACCACCATCTCCTTTGTTTTGCTGATGTCGAGCTGAAGGTAGTTCTGCTCACACCACAACACAAAGTCATTGATTGTTCCTTCCCATTTGATAATGGGCCATTCTAAATCTAAACAGTGGTGTAAACTACTTAACTAAAAATACTTTAAAGTACTACTTAAGTAGTTTTTTTGGGGTATCTGTACATTACTGTACTATTTATATTTTTGACAACTTTTACTTCACTACATTCCTAAAGAACATATTGTACTTTTTACTCCATACATTTTCCCTGACAACCCAAAGTACTCATTACATTTAGAATGCTTAGCAGGACAGGAAAATTGTGAAATTCACACACTTATCAAGAGAACACGTGGTCATCCCTACTGCCTCTGGTCTGGCAGACTCACTAAACATAAATGCATATTTTGTAAATAATAAACTGCATTGTTAGTTAAGGGCTTGTAAGTAAGCATTTCACTGTAAGGTCTACACCTGTTGTATTCGGCACATGTGACAAATCAAATTTAATTTGATTTGATGTCTGAGTGTTGGAGTGTGCCCCTGGCTATCAGTACATTTTAAAAACAAGAAAATGGTGCCGTCTGCTTTGCTTAATATAAGGAATATTGCCTGAGGCTAGAAACAGAACGCAAGCTTTTCTTGCTACTTTCTCAAATCGTCAATAGCCTATAGTCGCACCAGGCAGCCCATATATTTTGATTTCTAAAACATTCTAAGGTTTATATTATTCACAACTAAAGTTACCAAATAGCTCTAAATTTAGCATATAGAACTTGTTTCAAATGATCACTTTTACGCTCAATATAGCCACATATGCGCACTCGCGCCGTAATGGGAAAAATATCCTTTCTCTTTTATTCAGTTCAATTATATTCATCTTACTATAAAATAAAATAAAATAATGGCACAGGACTTATAAGCATATCTTGACAGCTAAATGAAAAAGCCTACAGCCTATGGTATGGAGCATAGCCAGATAACATACAGTAGGGTAGGCCAACGCATATTCTGTTCTTCTGAAATACATTTTCTTCATATTACAATGTTTATTAAGACCTGACTAAAATAAATGTATTTTATTGTGATGGTGTATATTACATTTATTTATTAGACTTTTGAAAAGGCTTGTACGCAGCTTGTTTGCTGTGGACGCCTGGATATGCTAAACGTGTTTATGTTAATAAACGGTCAATTAGCGTGAGACTGGGAGTCTTTTGCATGACGATAACCGTCGGACTAAATGTCATGACCGCCACAGCCCTAGTTATAGGAGACAGTATACAGACAGTTTTTCCTGTACTTGGACCCTTTGAGGGAAAAATTGCTAGCTAGCCTATATACAGTATAATGTCTAGTCATATGACGTACTTTGATACGGTTGGCTTCGTAATATAATACCATAATAATTAACCTGTGAAAAATCTTCTTTTAATAGGGCTTTATAACCTTTCTAATCCAGTGTTGTTGAGTTGAGTGGGAGACATTGAGCTGTTTGTGTCGTTCAGCTCTATCAGACACTGAGCAGAATGTATCTACTGTAGTCAGGTTGAAGACTGCTGGAGATAAATTTATACTGAGACTAACACGATAGTACACTGGCAGGGAGACGGGGAGAGTTAGATATGGAGAGTGAAAGAGTTAGATGGAAATGGTAAGAGATATAGAGGGAGGGAGAGAGAGGGTTAGAGAAGGGAGGGAAAGTTAGGCTTTAGGGAAATATAGAGTTACAGAGACTTAGAGAGAAGGAGAAGGAGAGAGAGGAGGGAAGGAGCTTTAGAGAATGGGAGAGTTTGGAGGAATTATAGTGTTGAGTGGTAAATGGAAATGAAAATGGAGGTCATTACCCAGTCTGTTTCCCAGAAGGCCTCAGTGACTGGGCTGGGCGGCCGGCCTGGCACAGGGGACCCTGGGATACATGACATGGAAGAGCAGGGAGCGCTGGGGTGGGTAAAATACACCTATGAATCATTTATGAGCCCCTCTCAGCATCCCACTGCTCTTAATGGCCCTGCTGTCTGAGCTACTGTACACACAGAGAGACACACAGAGACAGAGAAAGGTTTGTGCGGCGTAAGTGTGTCTTGTGAGTCTGTGTGTGTTTGCATTTCCTGTAGCTGTGTGAGCTATGTGTTATTGAAGTAAAGGGCACTTATGTGTAGAGTACATATCACATACACATATACTTTTAATTTACCTAGATGGCTAACGAGTGTATCATACACATACATCCTCAATGCTTCTCTCACTGATGCAATCCCATCTGCAGTCATTGATTGATTGATTGACTAATTCTGGTCTAAAATCAATAGGACAGTTCTCTTGAGTGCTTGGCTATAGATTTGTCATCGAAAACCAGGCCCTGTACTAATGAGGCTTTAGCTCTCAACCTCTGGAAAACATCAGTCCTTGTGTTTTGAGAGAGAGACAGATAGAAGGAACGAGACACAGAGAGCCATGGAAAAGTAGGATATAAAAACAAAGTTAGTGATTGTTGGGGTTGTACTGGATGAATGGACTGCATACTGTTCACATCAGAATAGTTCTGAAAGTTAGTGATTGTTGGGGTTGTTCTGGCTGCACACAGTTTGTCTCTCAAGCCTGTTTAAGTTCTATGTTTTGTCTTGAATCTTCCTTCTCGGTATTTTTAGTGGAGCTTACTTCTCTTTTTAACGTTTTCTGTCAGTGTTGCGTGTAGTTATCACAGCATTTATCAGATATTTTATATAGGCATTTAGCAGAGAGAGGCTGTTTTCTTCTGGCTTTTCTCACTCCTTGAAGATAGATGGGTTCAACAGAGTAAAACCCCTGTGGCCAGAGCAGGAGCTAGCTACACATTCTGTTTCATTTGCTAATGATGGAGAGCTTCTCTCGCTCCCTCCCTCTCGCACTTAGAAGGAGTTACACGGAGTAGCCTTCACCCCTCTCTCTCCTCTCTTCCCCAGACATAACATTTTTTAAAAATATTTTATTTTCATTTTAATGTAACCTTTTATTTAACTAGGCAAGTCAGTTAAGAACAAATTCTTATTTACATTGACAGCCTACTCCGGCCAAACCTGGACGGCGCTGGGCCAATTGTGCGCCGTCCTATGCAACTCCCAATCATGGCCGGATCTGATACAGTCTGGATTCGAACCAGGGACTGTAGTGACGCCTAGACCGCTGCGCCACTAGGGAGCCAAAAACAGGTTTCAAAAAATAACTGAAATAACACATTTGCATAAGTATTCAGAACCTTTACTCAGTA
This sequence comes from Thymallus thymallus, assembly GCA_023634145.1. Lineage (NCBI taxonomy): Eukaryota > Metazoa > Chordata > Actinopteri > Salmoniformes > Salmonidae > Thymallus > Thymallus thymallus. The sequence continues at coordinate 37,438,990 of CM042414.1, read as the reverse complement.
CTTTGTTGAAGCACCTTTGGCAGTGATTAAAGCCTTGAGTCTTCTTGGGTATGACGCTACAAGCTAGGCACACATGTATAGGGAGTTTCTCCCATTCTTCTCTGCAGATCCTCTCTAGCTCTGTCAGGTTGGAGGGGGAGCGTCACTGCACAGCTATTTTCAGATCTTGGAAGGTGAACCTTCACCCCAATCTGGAGTCCTGAGCGCTCTGGAACAGGTTTTCATCAAGGATCTCTCTGTACTTTGCTTCGTTCATCTTTCCCTCGATCCTGACTAGTCTCCCAGTCCTTGCCATCGAAAAACATCCCCACAGCAATGTTACTTTGTATAACATTGGAGCAGATATATAGGCTGGTGTGATTACTAATGCTACTGAAGTGAGTAATAGGCTTACTGCTGTGAAAGTGTGTGTGTGTCTGTGTGTCTGTGTGTGTGTGTGTGTGTGTGTTTATGTTTATGTGAGTTTGTGCGTAATGGGGAGATGAACCCTCAACTTCCATTAATATTCAATGCCCCAGTGAAGCAGGGTGAAAACTCAGTGTTTACTCATTTGGTTAGCATATTTACAAACCCCATAGAGGAATTTAAGATTAAACATTCATCCCAATGGGAACATTTTGAATTAGAAAAGGCTATATTGAGTAAACAATTGGTTTCAACTCCCTTTCTCGATCCCTCCTCCTCCACTATTAATTCCAGTCACCTCTTTACTCTCTCTCCCTCTCACTTTCCCTCACACTCTCATTCTCTGTTATTATTATATATTTCTCTTCCCAGGACAGGTAATCTGTGTCATCATGGTATTCTAAACTCTGGTTATGTGCGTGTTTGAAAGAGATACGTGGCAGGGCAGGTATCTGTGAGGGAGGGAGATCTAGGTATGTGTGTACTGTGAAATGAGGGATGATGAGGCTTTGCAGTGTGGGATGTGTGAGATACGGCTAGCCAGGAGATAGAGGCTGAAGAACAGCAGTGAAGCATCTCACAATTCACACCTCTTCTTTAGTCCATCTCACCCGTCTTGTCTCCAATCTCCCCCATCTCTCCCCTTCATATCTCTTCTCTTCCCTAATGTCTCCACTCCTATCCTCTCCTTCCAGTTTCTTCCCCTCAAATCTCTCCTTCAGACCTCTCCCCTCCTCTCTCCCCTCCCAGCAGCAGACAGCAGAATGGATTGAAAGCAGTCCAACTCATGATTCATCATTAGTCGTCCTGACTGTCACAGTCTCAGCTTCTACTAATGAACCTTTACATTGGCCTCCCCCATTCTCCACTCAGTCTTCCCTTCCCTTCACTGTTATGCACACATTTCACAATGCAGCGGCCTTGTTATTCTGACACCACTGAATGGTTCTCTATCTATGTGTTCTGCCAGGTAATTAATTAGGAACTGGCTGTTGTTACAGTGTTGCCCTGGATAACAGGTGTCATGGAAATACAAAGCCCAGATCCAGATAGACATATGAAACACACTGGTTTAGCTCTGAGGGAGCAACCAAACAATTAGCCTGGATTTCACAATAAACAATAAGCCTTCATTTCAAAATACACAATTAGCCTACATTTTAAAATGAATAATTAGCCTACATTTCAAAATACACAATTAGCCTACATTTCAAAATGAATAATTAGCCTACATTTCAAAACACACAATTAGCCTGCATTTCAGTGAATAATGAGTGTTTCTGAGAGAGAACCTGTTTTAATTAGAGCTTTATTCAATGGACCAGGACTGAGTCTGCCAGTCAGGGACTCACCATGGAGGTTTGATTAGCCCACTTTGCACCTATCAAACTGTGTGTGTGTGTGTGTCAGGGTTTCCGTTAGCCGGTAATTGCTGACTTTTGTCCGATAAAAAAATACAATTAAAAAAAGCGTATAATTAAAACATTTTGCCAGGAGGAAAAACAACGATAGGCAGCCTATCAGCATGCCACCCACCACTTTACAATGAGTGCTGGAGGCAGTATGCATTTTGAAAACATACTTAATTGGTTGAAACCTGAATGATGCCCGTCTTACCTTCCTTGAAAATCAGGCCATAGAAACATGTAGGGAATTATTTTATAAAGGGTTTTCGTGGAACAGTTTTATTTCAATAATAACATTTTCGTTTCTCAAAATCAATGTCTCGTGGTTAATCAAACATCTTAATTAAAATTATACAAATTTGTACAACGGGTGGATCTAATCGTGAATGCTGATTGATTAAAACTGCATTCTAGTCGGTGTCTTGCAGGTAGCCTAGCGAAAGGTTGCTAGGTTCATATACCCGAGCCGACAAGGTAAAAAAACCTTCCGATGTGTCCTTGAGCAAGGCACTTAACCCTAATTTGCTCCAGGGGCTGACCCTGTAGGTAGGCTGTCATTGTAAATAAGAATTTGTTCTCAAGTGACTTGCCTAGTTACATAAAGGTTAAATAGAAATAACAAAATTACATAGACAGGTGTGTGTCTTTCCAAATCATGTCCAATCAATTTAATTTACAACAGGTGGACACCAATCAAGTTGTAGAAACATGTCTAGGATGATCAATTGAAACAGGATGCACCTGAGCTCAATTTCAATTCCGATACCAAAGGTTCTGAATACTTATGTAAGTTATTTCTGTTTTTATTTTTAATACATTTTTTAACATTTTTTTTATGTTTTCGCTGTCATTATGGGGTAATCCATTTTTTATTTTTAACAAGTAACAAAATGTGGAAAAAGTCAAAGGGTCTGAATACTTTCCGAGGCACTGTATATGGAGACGGTGTAATGCCAAAAATATGGGGTTAAATACAGGTTAAAAAAAACAACAACAAAAACATTTTTTTCCTGATCTTTCTTATATCTATCATCTATATTTTTTTCCATCAAATAAAAATCTAATGGCTAAATTATCCTAGGTATGACATTCTTAAAACAATTCCATATAGCTTGTGTGTGTGTGTGTGTGTGTGTGTGTGTGTGTTTAGTGCTGTAACGAGGCTGTTCTAGGTGGGGATTGTACCCGGGTCTTGTGTTCAAAGTCACTAAGTTAACTGGTTGAGCTAACTCCCCAATAAATGAATCCAAGAGCAGAGGTGGTCAAAAGGCAAGGAGTCGTAGATCTTCAACAAAAGACAATCTTTACTGATAAAAAGTACAACAAAACAAAGGAAGCCTAGCTTCCAAGAAAGAGTAAAAATAAACACAAGGGTCCAAATATATAAACTTAAACTTTAACAGACTTCGCTTGCAACAGGTAACATAGGCTCAAGACTGAACAATAAAGCATGGCACAAACACACTTAAATAGGGCAAGACACAGGTGTGATACGTCAGGCATAATGAGTGGTAGTGTTCAGCAGGAGTCGGGTGAGAGGCGCCACCTGCCGACCAGGAGGAAAATAGCAGTCCAGTTAAGGGTATCTTACAAGTGCGTACATCCATTATAAGAACAACAAAGTTGCGATCAACGAACAATTCAGCAAATATGTTTTTTAGAGATGTGTGTGTGTGTGCGTCAATGCATGTGTGTGTGAGTGACTCTGAGGGCACAGAACATTGAAAAGCACAGCGACAGCAGTCAATGATCTATGGATGTGAAGCTGATATTTCCAGCTCTTGATGACAGAGTGGCTGGCTACACACTGACTCATCCTGCTGTGTGTGAAAGGGTTTGTGTCCTGTGTTTGTGTAGGATGTGAATGTTGTTGTGCAGTGGGCTGGCTCTGCTTGCAGAGGATAGTGTATAACACAGAACCTGAATTAAAGTGCATAGTGGTTAAAGTGAATTCCTGGTATTGCTGTCTCTAACCAACAATTGAGACCAATGTTATTCCTTAAGAGATAGGCATGATTGACACAGTCTCCAAAAAGCTGGATTGGCTGCTGTGCAGTCCCCCTGCTCAGGCACCAAGCAATAGGCTGAGCCTATACCAGAGGTTCTGTCTCAGTCAATCCAGCCACCGTGGGCAGGCTGAGCCAAGCTACAGAGAAAGCCTGTCCCTGGCTGATGAACTAATTAACGCATCTGACAACATCCCCCCACAACACACACACACACACACACACACACACAACCATGTGTGGTGGTGAAATAAGTGCTCAGACTGAGCAGCTCCCTCAGGCACCACTGAACTGTAGCCAATTCCCAGAGGCCAATATTGACTGTGTCACAGAGACTGTAGGCCAGCATACCTCTGGAGGAGAGGACAGAACAGAAGACAGGTTATTGAGTCAGGTAGCCTTGGATTATGATCCGTACCATAACAGACAGAAATCATGTGCTCTGCAATGGACTAAAACAGAATAACTAATGGAGATTAGCCAGAACTAACAGCCACCTCAGCTGGTGTATGTTCAGTCCTGCTTGAGAGAGAGGGGAAGGGAAAGAGAGAGATGGGCAAGTGATTGGGAGAGAGTGGGTGGAGAGAGGGGGAACAATCAGAGAGACAGAGAGATACAGAAAATAGGTCAGAAAACAGTGAGAGCGCAAGACAAGAGGAGAGAAAGAAGAAGCAGAGATCGAGTTTAAGGGGAAGAAAGGCAGACAGTCAGAGAAACAGACAGTTAGAGAAACAGACAGTCAGTCAGAGAAACAGACAGTAAGTCAGAGAAACAGACAGTCAGTTAGAGAAAGACAGTCAGTTAGAGAAACAGACAGTCAGTCAGAGAAACAGACAGTAAGTCAGAGAAACAGACAGTCAGTTAGAGAAACATTCAGTTAGAGAAACAGACAGTCAGTTAGAGAAACAGACAGTCAGAGAGAGAAACATTCAGTTAGAGAAACAGACAGTCAGTTAGAGAAACAGACAGTCAGAGAGAGAAACATTCAGTTAGAGAAACAGACAGTCAGTCAGAGAAACAGACAGTCAGAGAAACACAGTCAGAGAAACAGACAGTCAGTCAGAGAAACAGACAGTCAGTCAGAGAAACAGACAGTCAGAGAAACAGACAGTTAGAGAGAGAAACAGACAGTCAGTGAGAGAAACACAGTCAGTTAGAGAAACAGACAGCCAGTCAGAGAAACAGACAGTCAGTTAGAGAAACAGACAGTCAGTCAGTGAGAGAAACAGACAGTCAGTGAGAGAAACAGACAGTCAGTTAGAGAAAAAGACAGTCAGTTAGAGAAACAGACAGACAGTCAGAGAAACAGACAGTCAGTTAGAGAAACAGACAGTCAGTCAGTGAGAGAAACAGTCAGTTAGAGAAACAGACAGTCAGAGAAACAGTCAGTTAGAGAAACAGACAGTCAGTTAGAAAAACAGACAGTCAATCTCTATTGCACTCCAAACTGCCCTTTCCCACCTATGTGAGAATGCTATTCATTGACTACAGCTCAGCCTTCAACACCATAGTGCCCTCAAAGCTTATCACTAAGCTAAGGACTCTGGGACTAGAGACCTGGCCGTGTGGTACCAGGACAACAACCTCTACCTCAACGTGATTAAGACAAAGGAGATGATTGTGGACTACAGGAAAAGGAGGACCAAGCACGCCCCCATTCTCATCAACGGGGCTGTAGTGGAGCAGGTTGAGAGCTTCAAGTTCCTTGATGTCCACATCACCAACAAACTAGCATGGTCCAAACACACTAACACAGTCGTGAAGAGGGCACAACAAAGACTCTTCCGCCCCAGGAGACTCAAAAGATTTGGCATGGGTCCTCAGATCCTCAAAAGGTTCTACAGCTGCACCATCGCGAGCATCCTGACAGGTTGCAACACTGCCTGGTATGGCAACTGGTCGTCCTCTGACCGCAAGGCACTACAGAGCTTTCTGCCATCCAGGACCTCTATACCAGGTGGTGTCAGAGGAACGCCCAGAAAATTGTCAAAGACTCTGTTCTCTCTGCTACCGCACGGCAAGCAGTACCAGAGCACCAAGTCTGGGTCCAAACAGCTTCTACCCCCAAGCCATCAGACTCCTGAACAGATAATCAAAGGGCCACCAGACCCCTCTTACGCTGCTGCTACTCTCTGTTTATTATCTATGCATAGTCACATTAACTCTACCTACATGTACATATTACCTCAATTACCTCGACTAACCGGTGCCCCCACACATTGACTCTGTACCGGTACCCCTGTATATAACCTCAATATTTTTATTTTACTGCTGCTGTTTAATTATTGGTTACTTTATTATTATTTTTTTATCTTAAAAGCATTGTTGGTTAAGGGCTTGTAAGTAAGCATTTCACTGTAAGGTCTACACCTGTTGTATTCGGCACATTCGACAAATAAAATTAGATTTGAGTTGATCCAAACGAAATTCTTACTTGCAGGTTCCTTCTCAACAATGCAACGGCAATAATAAAAAATAAAAAGATAAGAATACGAAGATACAGTAAATGGCTAGATACATAAAGTGTATTCATTTTTAAATGGTAAAATAGATATGTATAAAAGCACCCTCAAAAGGTAACATTATATACTATCACCTCATATAACACATTTGATCTCAAATCCAAACTGCTCAAGTATAGAGACAAATTTAAAGTTTTAGCTTCGCTGTCCGAATAAGTACCTAGGGGAGTGTATCTTGATCGTAACACAGTGTGCGTTCAGTTGAATATTAGGAGTTGAGAAATAAAAAGTATACCTACAGAAGGTAGTTGCTTCCAAAGCTGTGTTTTTCCCACAATTCTGAAGTATTCGAGGGAAGAGAGAGAGTGCGACACAGGCACAGCGGCAGAGGAGACACTTCTATTACAAGAATCATGAGGATAATGGACTTTACTGTTTGACCAAATTATGGGTTTAGCCGCCCTCAAAAATGTGATGTTTTGATCGAGGTGACCAGGCATAAGGTGCAGCTCGCACCAATGCGACCAATTCAAAATTGAACTTACACACAACCAGGCAAGTCAAGAGGTCGCAAAATGTGACAAAATGGTTGCATTCTGGAGCCCTGGTTGTGTGTATATGTGTGTGTGTGTGTGTGTGTGTGTGTGGGTCTCCCTGTAGGTCTGTGTTTGTGGGTGTCTGTGAATATGAATGTGCATGCATCAGTATCTGTGTGCTGTGTTTGCATGCCACAGTCTGTCAAGTCTCTTGTGTTTGTCCTCATTATGGATCTGTGTGTGTGCTGTGAGTGCCTGTTAAGACTATGGTGTGATTGGCTGCTTGACTGAGTTTGACTTGCTTCTTTGTGCGTTACTATAGTGATTCCTCTGAGGGCTCACACACTCTGCGTGTGTGTGTGTGTGTGTGTGTGTGTGTGTGTGTGTGTGTGTGTGTGTGGGTCCAGACTACTGTTCATTGAGGAGTGTGAGGTCACTTAATCTCTAACAATCCTGTGCTGATTCTCATCTCTGACACACATGAACACAGCATGACTCAAGCTACATGTATAGTACAGTATATCTTCAGCAAGATTATTTACCTCTTTATATCTCGCTCTGTTTCACACACACGCCTGAACGCACAGAGCATGAGTCACGTACTGTCCATACTGTACTGACACCTGCCATCATGACCCCACTTAAATGTCATTCAGACACACACACTCACTGCTCAGTGGATTCCAGTGCTGAGCCCCAGTCTCCTCAACATAGCAGGCAGGTCTCTCTGAAACCCCGCACAAGACTATGCTATCAACGGGCCATGAAGAACTGTAATATTCTATGTTTCTCGGAGGACATGGAGAGATGTTGCTGATAGACATGGCCACCTTGTTTCAGGCTCCTAAGAAACTTTGCAGTATTATATATTTTTTTAATGTTATTTCTCATGTTATTAGGGCCAGAACGTTCTTTGCATTATTACATACAGCCGGAAATATCAGAGAGGCGGTAACTCACCAGGAATACGACTTTCCTGAATTGGATCCTTTGTTCGTACCTTCCAAGGTGATTTAACTTATCCCAGAGGCTGCTCCAAGATGCCGCCGGCGGAGAAGAGGAATTCGGAGTGGACTTTTAGTCCAACTTAGGAGGCGTGCACACCATCCACCGCTTCAGAGTATATTACTCGCCAATGTTCAGTCCCTGGACAATAAAGTAGATGGAGTCAGGACGAGGATCTCCTTCCAGAGAGACATCAGAAAATGTAACATACTCTCTTTCACAGAATTATGTCTCTCTCCGGATATACCGTCCCCCTCCATACAGCCAGCTGGGTTTTCAATACATTGTGCAGATAGGAATAAAGTACTCTCCGGGAAGAAGAAAGGCGGAGGTGTATGTTCCATGATTAACTACTTATGGTGTGATTGTGGTAACGTACAGGAACTGAAGTCCTTTTGTTCACCCGACCTAGAATATCTCACAATCAAATGCCGACCGCATTACCTCCCTAGAGAATTATTTTGGGTTATCGTCGCAGCCGTGTATATATCCCCCCTCAAGCCGATACCACGACAGCTCTCAAGGAACTACACTGGACCTTGTGCAAACTGGAAATTGCAAATCCTGAGGCCGCAGTTATTAAAGCAAATCTGAGGAAAACGCTACCGAAGTTCTATAAACATGGTCCACACTCAGGAGGCCGACAAGATTTGGCATGGGCACTAAGATCCTCAAAAGGTTCTACAGCTGCACCATTTGAGAGCATCTTGATTGGCTGCATCATACTTGCATTGGTATGGCAACTGCTTGGCATCCAACCACAAGGCACTACAGAGGGTAGTGCGTACGGCCCACTACATCACTGGATCCGAACTCCCTGCCATCCAGGACCTCTATACCTGCCGGTGTCAGAGGGAGGCCCTTAAAAAACATATAAACTCTTTTGACTCATCACATACACTGCTGCTACTGCTTTTTAGCTATCCTGTTGCCAAGTCACGTTACCCCTACCTACAGTATCAGTCAAAAGTTTGGATACACCTACTCATTGTATGGTTTTTCTTTATTTTTACTATTTTCTACATCGCAGAATAATAGTGAAGACATCAAAACTATGAAATAACACATATGGAATCATGTAGTAACCAAAAAAGTGTTAAACAAATAATACAAATTAAACGTAGCCACCCTTTGCCTTGATGACAGCTTTGCACACTCTTGGCATTCTCTCAACCAGCTTCATGAGGTAGTCACCTGGAATTCATTTAAAATAACAGGTGTGCCTTGTCAAAAGTTAATTTGTGGAATTTCTTTCCTTCTTAATGCGTTTGTGTTGTGACAAGGTATAGGGGTGTTATACAGAAGATAGCCCTATTTGGTAAAATACCCAAGTCCATATTATGGCAAGAATAGCTCAAATAAGCAAAGAGAAACAACAGTCCATTATTACTTTAAGACATGAAGTTCAGTCAATCCTGAAAATTTCAAGAACTTGAATCAGTCTGGTGCGAAATTGCTGCATAGATACCACTACTAAAGGACACTAATAAGGAGAAGAGACTTGCTTGGGTTAAGAAATACGAGCAATGGACATTAGACCGGTGGAAATTTGATTTGACCAGTGAGCAGTCAGTGATCAAGAACTCTGCAGGGATTTGGTACCACTCAGATATTGCCAGACTGCAGGTAAAGGTGGAGGTCACAGACAGAAGGCACTGTCAGGCTGTGGGGAGGACAGAGGAAGGGTGTAGTGTACAGAATATGCCTTCCTCTAGCCTTAAAAGCAATTTTATGAGTGAGTGGGATTGTTTAATGGACTCTGTCAACAGGTACCACATTTGATATTTCTGTGTCGTGTGTTGTAATGTCTTAAAATGTAATGCGTGTTTGAGTGTGTACGTGTTTACGCTCGTGCTATCGATGTGTTCCTTTGGTTTTCATTGGGACTTGATGTCATTGTCTCAATGTTATTCTTCTGTGTCTGCAGGTGTTTGGGGATTATTATCACTTCCGTCATCACACCGTAGTTAAGAAATCCCTATCAGGCCACAGGGGAACACATATCCGACTGCAGAAAGAACCACAGGTATGTTACTGTACACAACTCTACAGCCCATACATAATTTATGTTTGGCAAAACGTCACTACTCAAATGGGTGCCATGTTGCGACCAGATGTTCCAAAACAATTAGGCCTACAATAAGAATGCCAATTACAATGCTTTTGTCATGGAATGTTTGGTTCCATCATGGATGACAGTTTGTCAAACTCTCTATGTACCGGTGTGTATATCAAGAGCTCTGCACAATTCCATCCATATGCTTCTGTGCTGACCTCCCACCAGGTGTGTGGAGTCGTAAATATGCAAATATCCCTCCATACAACACAACAACAGCTGGACCTGTCTGTGTTTGCGTTCTCATTTTTCGCGGCGCGTCTTGATTTTATCCAAATGTGTCTGATTGAGCTTATCTGCACGGCTCTCCCACTCAGCTCCCGGGCGTTTACTTCAGTCACTCGTCAATCTTTTGATCTGATGCACAGTCAGGACAAATTGTAACTAACCTAAACTAGAAACAATAATGTTTACTCTCTCTTACTTTCATGTAAGCTATTTTTGCTTTGATCATCACATCAGAAGCTCTATTTTCCCATGTGCGCTGTTATTCATCTGTGTTGCTGCTCTTGCGGTCCGCAAATGCGATTGCAGTTGTATTTTTCTTTTTGGAAACATTAATGCTATTTGCTGAATATTAGGAGTACAGTAATATTTCTGCCATTGTTGGAAAGCTCAGATTATCCACTTTTTAAAGGAATCCGTGTTATTTACCCCCATCCAAGGTTATGATGAGGAGAAAATAGCTGTACGACTAAATTGTTTAACCTGTAGCCAAGGCTTTGTAGCCTAGCCTATATGTTAAATCAGGCATTGGTTACCACATTTTTTTTTTCAATAATACATAATATACATTTTAAACTCCGTAAAATTTGTTTGGAATGTATTTCAAATGTATTAAATTTTAAATGCATTATCTGTAAGGGGTGCGTGGCCAAAGAGCTCTATGTCATCTGACTAAAGCACTGGTTCCAATCCAAGTGCCAATGTTGTTTAGCAAACTCCAGCCGTTTACATGTGAAGGATCTGGAAGGATTCTGCGTGAAGATTTTTAAAAAATACTCAGTGGCGTTATTCTTGCAAGGTGAGGTATTGAAAGGTGTTGAAAAAATGGGGTAAAAATGATTGATATCCGTATCTTTTTTTGAAAAAATATACAGTTGAAGTCAGAAGTTTACATACACCTTAGCCAAATATATTTAAACATTTAAAAATTCCCTGTCTTAGGTCAGTTAGGATCATGTCAGAATAATAGTAGAGAGAATGATTTATTTCAGCTTTTATTTCTTTCATCACATTCTCAGTGGGTCAGAAGTTTACATACACTCAATTAGTATTTGGTAGCATTGCCTTTAAATTGTTTAACTTGGGTCAAACGTTTCGGGTAGCCTTCCACAAGCTTCCCACAATAAGTTGGGTGAATTTTGGCCCATTCCTCCTGACAGAACTGGGGTAACTGAGTCAGGTTTGTAGGCCTCCTTGCTCACACACACTTTTTCAGTTCTGCCCACAGATTTTCTATAGGATTGAGGTCAGGGCTTTGTAATGGCCACTCCAATACCTTGACTTTGTTGTCTTTAAGACATTTTGCCACAACTTTGGAAGTATGTTTGGGGTCATTGTCCATTTGGAAGACCCATTTGCGACCAAGCTTTAACTTCCTGACTGATGTCTTGAGATGTTGCTTCAATATATCCACATAATTCTTCTTCCTCATGATGCCATCTATTTTGTGAAGTGCACCAGTCCCTCCTGCAGCAAAGCACCCCCACAACATGATGCTGCCACCCCCGTGCTTTACGGTTGGGATGGTGTTATTCGACTTGCAAGCCACCCCCTTTTTCCTCCAAACATAACGATGGTCATTATGGCCAAACAGTTCTGTTTTTGTTTCATCAGACCAGAGGACATTTCTCCAAAAAGTATGATCTTTGTCCCCATGTGCAGTTGCAAAGTGTAGTCTGGCTTTTTTATGGCGGTTTTGGAGCAGTGACTTCTTCCTTGCTGAGCGGCCTTTCAGGTTATGTCGATATAGGACTCGTTTCACTGTGGGTATAGATACTTTTGTACCTGTTTCCTACAGCATCTTCACAAGGTCCTTTGCTGTTGTTCTGGGATTGATTTGTACTTTTCGCACCAAAGTACGTTCATCTCTAGGAGACAGAACGCGTCTCCTTCCTGAGCGGTATGAGGGCTGCGTGGTCCCATGGTGTTTATACTTGCGTACTATTATTTGTACAGATGAATGTGGTACCTTCAGGCATTTGGAAATTGCTCCCAAGGATAAACCAGACTTGTGAAGGTCTACACATTTTTTTCTGAGGTCTTGGCTGATTTCTTTTGATTTTCCCATGATGTTGAGCAAAGAGGCACTGAGTTTGAAGGTAGGCCTTGAAATACATCCACAGGTACACCTCCAATTATGTAAATTAGCCTGTCAGAAGCTTCTAAAGACATGACATAATTTTCTGGACTTTTACAAGCTGTTTAAAGGCACAGTCAACTTAGTGTATGTTAACTTCTGACCCACTGGAATTGTGATATATTGAATTATAAGTGAAATAATCTCTGTAAACAATTGTTGGAATAATTACTTGTGTCAAAACTATAGTTTGTTAACATGAAATCTGTGGAGTTGTTGAAAAATGAGTTTTAATGACTTCAACCTAATCTTCCGACTTCAACTGTACCTTATATTTGTTCATATAAATTATATTTAGACTAGATTAGGAGGGGGATTTCCGCTACCCAGACACATATACAACAACTGATAGACAATTTAACTCACAGGGCTGAGCTTGCTTTATGCATGTTTGCATCATGCAGGCCTATGCAAATGTAGGCCTTATAAAACATTTACTCACATCTGTCATCACTATTATGTTGACTGATTAATTAACTGTTAATAATTTTGGATTAAAAACATATAGGCAGCCTTGCCAGCACAACTTTTAATATAAACTTTGATCACATTCACATTTTTTACTGACACACAAATGGACTATAAATACATAACTTTACTAATTAGTTTACCCTGACCAGATGGACAGGGCGCATAGGATGTATGAAACTGCTCTTATTAGTAGCCTACAGTTGATCAGACTGAATAGTCTCGTTTTCATCCCATACAGCATGTCAGATTTATAATGTTTAGGTGTCGCCTCCTGCAACATTTATGTCATTAGTTTTTGCTTGTGTCTGTCCGGAGTGATTGTGTTATCATCTTTGCTAAATAAATACCGGAGGAAAGTGGAAAGCCTACTTGAGCGAAAAAATGTGCTGCGTCAACCTCTCTCTTTAATCAAAAATCAAAATTTTTATCAGAATTTTTTTTCGGCATCCTAGAAAAGACATTTGAAAGTTTGATATGTTCAGCAAGTAAAGCAGTGTAACATGCAATTACCTCTGCAAGCTCCTTATAGTTGCGCTTGTTGGCGGAACTCTATCGATGCAGTTTGAATCTGATGTGGGAATTTATATGCTCCCTGCTTTTGTTTTGTTGTTTAGCTGAACGATCGATGTTCTTCAGGTCACTGTTTCAACCTTTCAACCAAGGCTCAGACTTTCCAAAAAGCAGGCAAGGCCAGCAATACAGGCTGCTTGATGAAAGGCTCCCTGTTAACCAGCTATACTTTTGATACCAGTTGGTATTGAACGCCCTCACCTTTTCATCCTTCTTCATGAAACTGATCTCAGGCAGAGGTCGACCCTCACTTTTAATTCACACCTTTTTCATGTAGCCCAGAGAATGAAAGGGGTTATTCAACAAAATGTCCACAACATTTTTGGCAGCGTTGGCCATTCTACCATTCTGGCGGAGAAAACTACACACTTGCGCTGGTAACAATTTATAATATATCTCTTCCGTCTCCTGTCATTTGAAAAAATGTATTTGAATTGAATATTATCCAAAAAATGCTAAACTATCACACTTGACTCCAACTATCACATCTCTATCCAACAATCTCACCAAGCTTCTCAACACATAGAACCCCCATAATGCTCTGTGGCACAATCCCAATACATCACACTAGGTTCATTCTCTGATCCTAATTCTATGACTGGATGAACAACATGTCAGTTCATACTGATTGGTTGGAGGATGTCCTCCGGAAGTGGTCATAATTACCATGTATGTCTATGGAAGGGTGTGAGGCCTACGAGCCTCCTAGGTTTTGTATTGAAGTCAATGTAGCCAGAGGAGGATGGAAGCTAGCTGTCCTCCGGCTACACCATTGTGCTTCCCAAACAGTGCTGTTGAAGTTACTATAGACCTTCATTGTAAAACAGTGTATTTTAATCAGTTATTTGGTGCCATATGAATATGTTTAGTATAGTTTTATCTAAAAAGGGTAACGTTTTTAATGTTTGGATTTTTATGAAATTTCACTGAGGAGGATGGTCCTCTATGTAGCAATGTCATCATTATTTTATTTATTTTTTACATTTTTTCTCCCCTCTTTTTTCGATCTTGTTTCATTGCTGCAACTCCCCAACGGTCGAGTCATGCGTCCTCCGAAACATGACCCGCCTAACCGCGCTCTTTAACACCCACCAGCTTAACCCGGCGGGTGTGAAAGAGTGCGATGCAGTGCCTTACGCTTTGAACACACCGTTTGCGACATTGCGATTTGGGTACACCAGAAGTACATTAATTTAGAATGTAACGCTGCTTTTGCATTGCAGGATTACGTTGCGTTCTGTGTGGTGCACACGTTGGATTTATCAAACGTATGCGTCAAAACAGTATGCGTAAACGGGTTGACAGAAATGGTAGCAGAAGGTGAATGTTGAACTTTTGTTGCACACGTATCTAGATGACGCTGCGTACTATTTTGCGAATTGTTGCAGTCGGTGTTGAAAGCGTTAAACCACCGCCACTCGGGAGACCCTGCAATGTCAAATTTGTATTGAATTTTAGACAAAGCCTTTAAAAAAATCATGCTCATTCCTATTTATCATCTCCTCTTCTCTCTCTCTCTCTCTCTCTCCTCTTCTCTTCTCTCCTCAACTCTCCTATACTCTCTCCGTTAGGGACAGAAGGAATCGATTTGTTTCAGGGCATCTTTTTTATTCGGTTTTAACAAACCTCACTGTTACTTATTGCATACTTAGGAGGGGATACTTGCAGGCCCTACTCTCTCCCGATCTCCTCTCTCTCTGTGGAATTTGTCTGTAGATGTCACACACACACACACACACACACACACACACACACACAGTGTTTCTGGAGGCTGTAGCAGTGGCCTTATGGTTTATGCATCTCCTCTCTCCATAAGCCAGAGATGAGGATCAGAGAGGACAGACCCAGTGTCTAGCAGCCCAGCATTAGATTTGCGTTTGTTTGTTTTACATTTGTTTGAATGTCGGGAGGCAGTTATCTTAATTAGCTTCATGTCCTTTCTTCAATAATATACGTTATTGGGCTAGACACTAGACAGACACTACTGACTGGACTGTGTATATCTAGAAGAAGTTTCTGGCACATTAGCCGACAGCAGGGTGATGAAACACACACACACAACGTCTCAGCAGATTCATGACATTTGTCTCCTAACTCTACCTTTAGATGTTGCTAAACTAACCCACATGGGCGGTTTGTAAAGTCTGTCTGCTGCTGTAGGACCTAAGCATTTGAGTGTTGACGGCCACATGAAAGCAAGTGTGGGAGACGGACTGTGGATAGTTGTCTCTCATGCCATGTTTGCTTCATTACCAGTGCTAATGGGCGGGCGTGTCTTCCTGTCTAGGTGCGTTGGTTAGAGCAGCAGGTGTCGAGGCGGAGGAAAAAGAGGGACGACTACACCGAACCATCCGACCCCAAATTCCCCCAGCAGTGGTACCTGGTGAGCAAGGTAATAATAATAATCATTATTATTATAAATAATTTATTTTATATAGCAGAGAGTATCTCAAAAGGTACTTTCTCAAAGGTAGTAGTCAGATCCCCCATAACACTGTAGCCTCTACTGTACCGAAGCCAGGAGTTCTCCCTTATATTGAACCCATTGGACTATTTTAAATAAAACCTCAACACCCCTTCGACATGACAGTATTTAAAATAAATAAGACAGCAACATAAATGCCTGTAGAGAGATTCTGCCTAGGCAGCTGTGTTAAATGCCTCAAGGATAACAAGATCTAATCAAACAAGCTAATTGAATAGCTGTCTCTTGGCATTTATTGTACCTGTAGGGAAATAATAGACTTCACTGCTGTTTACCCCGTTCACACTTTTAAAGCGAAGAAGCCTGCTGCCGTACAAAAAGGGCATGATGTTCAGAGTAAACCGGCTTTGTTTCCCCCAGTCAGTAAGTCTCTTGATATTTAGCTGAAACAGCTGCCTGCTGAAAGCGCTCATCACCTGGGTGTCGTTTATCGAACTGAATGTCGTCAAAAAGTCTGAAAGCGCTCTTCATTTTGTTTACTTCCACTATCAAGGCCCAAGTTTACTTGCCGTGTGTAATGAAACACATGATGACAATGACTACATTTAATATTTTTTTTTATTTTTTTATTTAACCAGGCAAGTCAGTTAAGAACAAATTCTTATTTACAATGACGGCCAAACCAGGACGTCGCTATGCCAATTGTTCGCCGTCCTGTGGGACTCCCAATCACGGCCGGATTGTGATAGAGCCTGGAATCGAAACAGGGTCTGTAGTGACGCCACTAGCACTGAGATACAGTGCCTTAGACCGCTGCGCCTCTTGGGAGCCCAGAGTTTAATACATTGTCTGCTGGCAGCACTGGAAGGACAAACACTGGAATGACAGTTTGCCAAAGTTGAGAGCTGATAAACAGGACTCTGTTATCATCCGGTTGTCATTCATCAATATAAATGTCACCAAATGCGCCTCAGTTTGTCATCTATTTGAAAGGCTCCAGATCAGAGCTAATGAAACAGAAGGCCATGGTGAAACCTGTAGCACTGTTGCTTTCAGAAAGAGGCAATGTCCATCCTCCTTATCTCATTCTCTCCTTCTCATAGGCTCAGGGATGCTTTGAATTATCCTTATCCTTCTCCTCTCTTTCTGCACTAAGCCATGTGGTGTTGTGAATGGATTCATTGAAGCATTGACTAGGCCAGACATAAATCACCTGTGAATGGAAGGCTGTGAAACTACCTCTGTCATTCAGTATTACTGCTCTAATCGGCTGAAGGCTCTAAGCCTGTTCTCCTGTTTGAGGCTGTTCCACCGTCCCTCTGAAGCCAAACACTGGAGGAATGTTTGTAATGAGGTTTACATGGGATGAATGCAGATGTTATAGGGTGATATTGCATACCAGCCTTTTGGACAGCGTATACTAACCTTTTATTTGTCCTGTCTGAGTATTTCCTCATGGAATACAGGGTTTTCACATATTAGGTACTGCCATAGACTGTTAATCTGACAATTGAAAGTAGTTACCAAATTTGCTTCCTCATAGGCTGTATAAATAAGATTACATTATCTTAGGCCCCACGCTCTTATCAATTTACATCAACAACATAGATCAGGCAGTTGGAAGCTCTCTCATCCATTTATATGCAGACGGTACTCTGTACTTCTCTCAGCACACATGAAAGCTGCAGGCTAAAGTAAAATCTGACAGATGACCATCCTACCCATGCTAGATTACGGATACATAATTTATAGATCGGCAGGGAAGGGTGCTCTTGAGCGGCTAGATGTCCTTTACTATTCGGCCATCAGATTTGCCACCAATGCTCCTTATAGGACACATCACTGCACTCTATACTCCTCTGTAAACTGGTCATCTCTGTATACCCGTCGTAAGACCCAATGGTTGATGCTTATTTATAAAACCCTTTTAGGCCTCACTCCCCCCTATCTGAGATATCTACTACAGCCCTTATCCTCAACATACAACACCCGTTCTGCCAGTCACATTCTGTTAAAGGTCCCCAAAGCACACACATCCCTGGGTCACTCATCTTTTCAGTTCGCTGCAGCTAGCGACTGGAACGAGCTGCAACAAACACTCAAACTGGACAGTTTTATCTCAATCTCTTCATTCAAAGACTCAATCAGGACACTCTTACTGACGGTTGTGGCTGCTTTGCATGATGTATTGTTGTCTCTACCTTCTTGCCCTTTGTGCTGTTGTCTGTGCCCAATAATGTTTGTACCATGTTTTGTGCTGCTACCATATCATGCTGCTGCCATGTTGTGTTGCTACCATGTTGTTTTCTTGTTGTGTTGCTACCATGCTGTGTTGTCATGTGTTGCTGCCATGCTTTGTTGTCGTCTTAGGTCTCTCTTTATGTAGTGTTGTGTTGAGTCTCTTGTCGTGATGTGTGTTTTGTCCTAATTATTTATTTATTTTTAATCCCCTGTCCCCGCAGGAGGCCTTTTGCCTTTTGGTAGGCCGTCATTGTAAATAATTATTTGTTCTTAACTGACTTGCCTAGTTAAATAAAGGTTAAATAAATACATATAAAAAATACTGTATCCTTAAATGATTACAAAAGCTGTAGCTAACTGCTTTACTTTGTGTAGTCCCTTAGTATCAGCGTACAGGTGAGACCCAGGCGCAGACAACGTTAGGAATAACAAATGTTTATTATACCAACAGGGGAAGGCAAAAGACAGGTCAGAGGCCAGCAGAGTTCGGTAATCCAGAGTAGTGGGGCAAAGGTACAAGACGGCAGTCAGGCTCAGGGCAGGCAGAGTTCGGTAATCCAGAGTAGTGGGGCAAAGGTACAGGGAGGGTCAGGGCAGGCAAGGAAAGGTCAAAACCGGGAAACCAAGAAAACAGGCACTTTAGAGAGACAGGAGTAAAGGGGGAACCGCTGGTAGGCTTGATGAACAAAACGAACTGGCAACAGCTGAACGGAGAACACAGGGATAGATACACAGGGGATAATGAGGAAGCTGGGCGACACCTGGAGGTGGGTGGAGACAAGCAAACAGACAGATCAGGGTGTGACACTTAGACCATGTCAGCAGCAAAGTGGCTTCCCTGGGGTTAAAGGCCCTGAGGCTTGCCTTGCTAGGAGAAATCAGCAGGGAGCAGGGAGATGGGGAAGTAGAAAAATAAGCCCTAGCGGTAAGCATATTTTCTCACTCTACCTCTTTCACTCTCTTTTTTTCTTTCTTTTTGTCCTCACTCTCTATCTACCTTTACATTTCACTCTTTATCTATCACTTCCTACACATTTCCCCTCTCCTCTGCTCCATCTCGATACCCCTCTCCTCCATTTCTCCCTGCTGGTTAGATTGGAGCTCTGCTTTTATAATTCCCCCAGTGAGCAAGGCAAATGCTCTCACCAGGATCTCTCACATATTCATATTTCCAGCTGCAGGCCTGCTTCCGCTGACAGAGAAACTATAGTCAGCCCCCGCTCTGTTCGTGTTAGCCCTGCTAAAGAGGCTTCCCAGTGACACACTGTGTCTCAGGGGACAGTTGAAATTGGCTAGGGGGCTAAATTGGGGGATATCTCTGTTGCGCTGTATCAGCACAATGGACAGTGCCCTACAGCTAGGCCGTTTTGGTAATGAATATAGGCTACAATATAGATAGGCTGTTTGTAGTAGACCTAGTAAACAAAATATCAGATCGAGAAAGGCATGACACTATATTTAGGCTGGTTGCTTTAACAGGCATCTCACTGTAGCCTACTACAGTGAGATGCAGCCATGACAAATAAATAGGCCTATACAGGCTCACTTCAAACATGGAAAATAATGCCGCTCGCTCATGAGTTTAGCAACACATTGTGATACAGCACAATACACTTCTGTGAATCAAGTCTGACCCACGTAATCAATTAAGCAATGCCAGTCTACCATAAACATATTTTGAATACGTACAGTTCCATTTACAGAAACAAAAACCATAATAGCATCTGCAGTAACAGAGTATTCAATCCACTCTCTTCCAATGAACCAGTTGCTGTTAAATGAACATTTTTGGACAGAAAGCCTGCAGCTAGGGTAGGATTCTAGGCTAACCTGGGCTGGCTCCTCTGTTCCAAGATCATCAGAAACAGTCGGAGGTGGAGACGACTGTGGAACCGTTATCCTGGCGACACTTGTGGAGCGGTGGGTAGACTCTTCACAAGGAACTAGCTGGAGCTCGACAGCATCATCGCTGCTGGTGGTTTGATGCAGCTGCTCCTGCTCATCGCTTTACGTCTCCTTTGTTCGGGTACTTTGGCAAAGCTAATTTCTGATATCCATTGTAGCAGATTAGCTGTTTCAAGCTAGCTAAATAGGCTAAGGCTAATAACACTAAGGCTGTGTTCGAATACTCATACTAACATACTGTATACTACATACTATATACTATTAGTTCCTTTTAGTATACTGTAAACAAAGTTGATTCTGTTGCTATGCAACCTCTGCTCTGGGCGTTCTTAAATGTAATGTTATCCAGAGCGTTGGTGACTATAACTGTGCTAATGGCAACAATTTAACAGTTTTTTTGCCGACGTTTAATGACAACGGGCATATAAAACAGGTGTTGAGTGTTCGTAATTCATCAGTTATTTTGCACTCTGAAATCAGAGTAGATAGCCAAAGCAAATTTATGTCCATTGATAATGACAATTATAATGATAATGACACTCTGGATAAGAGCGTCTGCTAAATTACAAAAATGTAAATGACTATACCACTTAACTAAGAATGACGTGAATTATCAAATCAATAAACGTTCGGTAGTTAGTTAGATAGCATACAGTTAATATACTGGCAAGTTCGATGTATTAGTAGCCAACTAACAAGGTAACGTTAGCTAGGTAACATAGCAGTACCTACTGCTGTAATGATATGCTATGCGGTTCATAAGGATAGCGTAGCTAACACATTGTCAGCCAACATAAAGTTTAGCGTAACTTATTTGAAAAGTCATTACTTTATTACATTGCTCAACATTTTCTTAACAGTTGTCATAATTAGCAATGAATTTGTATCCTCTCTCGTCGGACTTCGGCTGCATTTTTTCTGCCATTTTCTTCAAACCTGAAAACGTTGTGATGCCACGCGCATTTTCTGAAGAATTGCATTATGGGCACTAAAAGTGCGGAAATAGTGTCCACTCCGTGTATACTTCATATGTAGTACGACATCCGGGAACTTTTGGCATACTAACTCTATCCATACTATGACCAATAAGCATACTACATACTCAATTTACGTCACAAATAGTATGGTTAGTGCGGTTAGTATGAGTATTCGAACACAGCTTAACACGTTTTACAGCTAGCTAGCTAAGAGTAAAGCAGCTTCAACTGTAAACTTGACCACACCCTTATAAATCAAATGTTACAGGCCGCGGCATATCACGTTATTCACCTACCACAGAGATGAGAGATGAGAAGGGTTTTTTCCTGCTTTTTATAGATACCCAAAGGAGTCATACCTAACCGCCCAGTGTCTTTCCATAGTCCCCCAACACACAACGCAGTGCGCTCTGTCCACTGTGCAGATTTTCTTTGCGCCAACCTGTCACTCAATTCAGGCTGTCCCGACAACAAAAAAATCTTGGTCTGTTCTTTTAATACATGTATTTTTCCATTAATTGGTCAAAATTTTAAAACATGTATTTTTACATATATTGACACATCCTAATCAAATCAACTATATTCACTGAGCTTGTCTGATGCTTTAAGCAAACTGTTTGATTAAATAATTAAAACACCCAAATGGCTAGATGGAGTCTGACCAGCAATTGATTTGATTGTGCCGGGCCAGGCTCAGACTTGGTGCACTGTGTAAAAAAAAAAATAAAACAGCAAGTGACTGTGACTAGCACCCGTTGTCTCTCTCTCCGACCTGCTGCAGCGACCACCACAGAATGTCAAAGTGTTTATCGCGCTGTACTAATTACAGCCATTTCTGACTGAAAAGTTATGTTACCAAAACCCCTCATTTGTTTAGGCTCCCAATGCTAGAGGCATCACTACAGACAACCAGGTTTGAATCCAGACTGTATCACAACCGGCCGTGATTGGGAGTCCCATAGGGAGGTGCACAATTGGCCCAGTGTAGTCCAAGCTTGGCCGAAAATGGTGCAGTCTGCTTTGCTTAAAGGAATTTGAAAGGATTTATACTTTTACTTTTGATACTCAAGTATATTTTAGCAATTCAATTGACTTTTGATACTTAAGTATATTTAAAACCAAATACTTTTAGACTTTTATTCAAGTAGTATTTTACTGGTTGACTTTCACTTTTACTTGAGTAACGTTCTATTATGGTATCCATACTTTTACTCAAGCATGCTGCTTTGTGATCTATTAACAGTAAGGGTTGCATTAAATAGGCTTAATATTTTTTACTGATGCATTTGGCAATATTCAATTAATACGCACAAAACATAAACAAAAGCATTCACTGTAAAAGTTGATAGGCTACATGTAGGCCATTCATATATAGCTTATGCGCAGCACTTAGTTCATTTTATCGAATCAGTTATTGTTTTCTTGCGCAAACCATGAGCAACACTTGTCAAACTCAGACATTTCTCTCAAAACACAGGGATGTTGATTCGCACAAGACTAGTATTATCAGAGGACCTTGGAGTTTGTTACTCTCCTGCCATGTAAAAATTACTGTCATGGCAGATTCGGACTAAATCTTTTTTTATAGATGTTGTGTTTTGTGCACGTGCACATAATTACATTACCAGACCTCCCCCAGTAAAACGAATCCCGTCCGAATAGGACACAATAGGGCCTGACCTATAGCATATCATAATCACATCAACAAACTCTGAACACCATAACACATGACAGCAAAATGGATGCAGAGGACGTGATAAATAAACTTGAAACGGGGGAATGTTTACTGGTTGCTCAGGAGGTAAAGGGAAAGTCAGATGTGTGGAATAAATTTGACTTGTGGAAAATCAATAAAAAGAAGCTAAGGAGCAAGCGCTGCTCGCAAATTATGTGTGCTAAACATGTGCTGTATAGATTCAGCTTTATCTAACCGTTTGGAACAATTTATACAACGGGTGGGTCTAATCCTGGATGCTGATTGGTTAAAACCACATTCCAGCCGGTGTCTATTCCACAAGTTAACAGCTAAAGCTATGATGTTGAAATGCCTATTTACTCAATTTATAAACTTGATCTCCGCTATAAAAAGCATGTAGACATTATCTCCCATTTCATTTAGACTAGCATTTGATTTTCGACAGCAGAGAACCTTGCGTTCTGTCTCTCCAACATTTGCAACATTTAATGTGGAAATTCGATCTCCATCTGACTCATAGTAATGAAAAGGTCGGGAAGAGACAGACAGGCAGACAGCTGAAATCCTGAATCAGCTGGCATAATTTTTGGGGATATATAAAAATAATTGTCAATAGAAAACAGGTAAAATTCAACGAAATGCAGCTAATTTTCAGTCTTTCCAGCTTCAGTTTGAAGTGATTGTGTTAGCTGTGTTGTTGGCTAGCTCCTCTGAACAACAGTGTCCTGACGAGAGAGCACATTTTCTATGCCAGGCGTTTCTATGCATGTCATTAGCTCATTGTTATGAATGTATCCAAATAAATGTCAAACGCAATACAGGTAATACAGTAAGGGGAGTACAAGTGCTTCTCAATTGTATTGTTTTACGCATTCTCCACACTCTTGTCCTCACAAGAACATACTCAAGAGAACGTGGTCGGAGAAAGCACTCAAGAGCATGAGCGTGTGGAGCACGGTAGTATGCATATTGAGAAACAACCTGTGTCTTTATGATAGCAATGGCTTCATGAACGCTTGTTCTTCTGTGTTCTCTCCAGTCCAACCCCAGCCAAGCAGACCTGAATGCCAGGGGAGCGTGGTCCCAGGGGTACACTGGGAGAGGAGTGGTGGTCACCATCCTGGATGACGGCATAGAGAAAGACCACCCAGACCTTGCTACCAACTACGTGAGTACTGCAACCAAAACCTGCTCTATCTCGATAGACGTTACGAATCGCTTGTGAATTTTCTTTGGGGGGGGGGGGCTCATATTACATTAATTCTACCTTCTGAAAAGACCTCTTATCTTTTGTGACAACTGATGCGTCTTCTCCTTCAGTGTCGAACTAAGCATGTACAGTGCATTCGGAAAGTATTCAGACCCTTTGACTTTTTCCATATTCTGTTACATTACAGCCTTATTCTAAAATGCATTAAATACAAAAAAATCCTAATCAATCTATCAAAAAAAAAAAGTCAAATGGTCTTAACACTTTCCAAATGCAAGTAATTTTGCATGCTGAACGACCCCAGGTAATATCAGTAGCCTAGATCTTTCACATCTACACAGCACTTTTAGCATTCAAATGCTAAAATGGTTTGCGCTATATTAGTTGAGTGACAACCAGTGCATTCGGAAAGTATTCAGACCCCTTGACTTTATCCACATTTTTTTACGTTACAGCAGTATTCTAAAATGGATTAAATAAAAAAAAAACAGGTGGACTCCAGTCAAGTTGTAGAAACATCTTTTAAATATGATCAATGGAAACTGGATGCACTTGAGCTCAAACCTGTCATTATGGGGCATATTTTGTAGATTGATGAGGAAATTGTTTTTTTAATCCATATTAGAGTAAGGCTGTAACGTAACAAAATGTGGAAAAAGTGAAGGGGTCTGAATACTTTCCAAATGCACTGTAATTTGCTAAGTTATTGTTATCAATACGCTGTTAAAAATTGTGTTTTACCAGAGACACTCTTATCTGACTACCTGCTGAACAGGGCTTACAATAGATTTTATTTTGATTGGTCAGGTTCGCCATCTGCAATAGTTTAGGTAATTTTGCTTTAAACAATCAGTGTATATGGTCATTTTTAGATATAAAGGCAGTGGTTTAAAGTGAAAATACTTATCTGTACTTTACTTTACTATTTATGTTTTTGACTACTTCTACTCCACTACATTCCTAAAGATAATGTGTACTTTTTACTCCAATCCATTTTCCCTGGAACCAAAAAGTACTCGTTACGTTTCAAATGCTCAGGCAGGACAGAACTATGGTCCAATTCAGGCAGCTATCAATATAATGCATTTTTATCCCTACTGTCTTTGATCTGGTGGACTAAACACAAATACTGCGTTTGTAAAGTATGTCTATGTTTTGGAGTGTTCCCCCTTCTGGTTGGCTTAATATAAGGAATTTGATGTATAGCATTTACTTTTTTACTTTTAATCAAGTATGACAATTGGGTACATTTTCCACCACTGTATACAGTGTAAAGTTTTATCATTTTACAATGAAGACTGAAAAGAAGCTCACTCCGTAAATCTTCCAAACGGTCAAAACCATTACATTTTGAGATGGGGGTGAAATCCAAAGTTCTGTTATATATTCATTGGCTATGTCATAGATAATTTGTATACTATACTATAAATATTGATACATTACTAGCTCAAACACTTAATCTGCAAAAAATGACAGGTTAATTAGTGGGTGATGGTGATTTCAGAACCAAAGTCGGCCACATTGCCCCCCAAATCTGATAGTTGTAGTGGGGTGGTAGATGCCTAGTCTCCCTAATGGTTCAGCTAAGGTGCCTACATAGTACATACACCATAGACATACATAATTTACACACACAGAAGTTAGCTCAGAGAGGCCCAGCTCATGAGCTCCACCAGCAGCAGATTTTCATTAAAAAAATGAAAACTTAATGTGCTTATCCAACAAATGTTAGTGTATCGAACCGCATCAAACCGAATCGTTTCAAACTAAAACATATTGTTCCTGTATCGTATCAGAGTATCTAGATACGTATCAAATCGTCTTCAAAGGGAAAGATGCACATCCCTAATGCCTACCTCAAATTACTTTCCAGGAATTGCTTTCCTTTGAGTGCAGCAGCAGATAGGCTCTTAAAACTCACATTTATGCTTGATTCGACAATGCGGTCAGAGGCTTCGTATGGAGGGTGTGACGCAATTGCGGAGCCTCCGGAGGCATGCAGCTGCCAAATCAAGCTCCGTACCGCATCGCTGTGTGCCTCTCAAATTTTGGAACAATGCGGAGGGCTCCGTATAGCTCCGCATTGACATGATTGGTTGACGGTAGGTGGGGGCGGGAGGTTCTGTATAAACACAAACTCACTGTGTGCTCTGACTTCTGCGGAGGCCGCATTGCAGTAAGTGCTGTATGGCCAATGCAGATATCGGATTGACCATGCAGAGCCTTTAAGGCTATTGAGATGCATCCTAAGAGTGGTCACTCTCACTATTGCCATATCCTCACATCCTTAACATGAAAGGAAAGGATGCTCTTCAGCCATAGCCCCAGTCTCATATCTTCAACACCTGTTTCCATCTCTGTTCCCAGGACCCTGATGCCAGCTACGATGTTAATGATGGAGACTCTGATCCCCAGCCACGCTACACTCAGCGCAACGAGAACAGGTACTGTAATGTGATTTCCCTGCTCTGCCCCACACTCCTAAACTGGACCATACATACATACATACATACATACATACAGCCAAATGAGCTGTGTCAGAAGTTTGTTAGATTTTGCAAGCATATTTTGCAGGTTCACTGCGTTGTGTAACGCTGTGTTTCTCTCAGTAAAGACCGTCAAGCAAGCCCTTGTCTTTCAGCCTGTCTGCCCTCATTTACAAACAGCAACAGCCCACAGCTGTCAAACAGCACTGCTTCTCTGACACAGTATCATACATGAATGACTCGTCAGGAGATTGTTGACTGGTGGTTTAATCGTATGAAATACCAGTATGCCCTGTAACAGTGCTTCTCACAGCCCAGCCTCAGAGAGACTATCCTAGAGGTTCTTATCTATGTCCCCCAAACCAATTAGGTCAGATGAATCAAATCAAATTTACTTTGTCACATGCTTCGTAAACAACAGGTGTAGACTAACAGTGAAATGCTTACTTACGGGCCCTTCCCAACAAGGCAGATAGAATGAAATAATAGAAAAATAATAACACAAGGAATAAATACACAATGAGTAACGATAACTTGGCTATATACTGTACACAGGGTATCAGTACAGAGTCGATGTACAGGGGAATGAGGTAATTGAGGTACAGTGCTTACGGACAATTCTTTAAACCTCATGGATTGGTTTTTGCTCAGGCATTTAATGTCAACTGTGGGACCTTATATAGACAGGTGTGTGCCTTTCCAAATCATGTCCAATTAATTGAATTTACCACAGTTGGACTCCAATCAAGTTGTAGAAACATCTGAAGGATGCTTAATGGAAACATTTCGAGTCTCATAGCAAAGAGTCAAAAAATCTATCATCATGGGGTATTGTGTGTTGATTGTTGAGGATTTTTATTTATTTAATACATTTTAGAACAAGGCTGTAACGTTACAAAATGTGGAAAAAGTCAAGGGGTCTGAATATTTTCCGAATGCACTGTAGATATATACGTATAGGTAAGGATAAAGTGACTAGGCAACAGGATAGATAATAAACAGTAGCAGCAGCGTATGTGAAGAGTTAGTGCAAAAAGGGTCAATGCAGATAGTCCAGGTAGCTATTGGTTAACTATTTAGCAGTCTTATGTCTTGGGAGTAGAATCTGTTTAGGGTCCTGTTGGTTCCAGACTTGGTGCAGAGGCAGTGGTGTAGTCATGTTGCACACCATCAAAGACTCTCTGCTCCCAATTTGAAAAGGCATTTTGTGTTTGCTTCGGTGGATCAGCCATGCTGCAGTAACAACATTAAGTCGCTCTTCCCCTGGCGTTTCATACTAGACCTCCCCCGTGGGAAACAAACCCACAACCCTGGCGTTGCAAGCGCCATGCTCTAGTAACTGAGCTACACGACATTTGCAGTTGTCTACAATCATATATTCACTTAAAATTCATACTATTCATATTGAATTACGACTGCGTTCTTTCATGCTAGTAAAGCAACACAATAACTTATTACCACAAAATCATTCCCGCTAATCATGTTAAGTAAATGTAATTAAATAAGTCAGCTGCTAAAACATCTTAAAACAGACACTGCCTACTATTTTTATCCAAGAAAAACACAGAAATTGTTGATTTCAGTCAGTAACACGAACTCAAATGCTATTGAAATGACAAATAATCCCCCAAATAACCCAATTATAATGCTTAGTCGTGTTAACATCTAGCACAAAATGACGCCACAATTCCCAGAAAATAGCCTTAGATGTCCAAGCGTTTCTCCTCAAGAGATCTTCACATGACTAAAAGAAAGATATAAGCAGTCAATGACCTTCATTGATTTTTGGACAGTAAAACCAACCCCTTGTGACATGAAATTCCCATATAACATCACATTTGCTATTACATTGATAATTATTTGAACGGAAACTCTAATTTGACTCTGTATGACATTATAAATTACATCTATATGCCACATTAATTAGCACTAACTTCATGGGAAAAAATTATTCACCAAATATAGCAACTCATCTCTATAAACTGCTTAATCCCATAAGCAGTTTATAGTTACATCTTTATCACCTCAGAAAATAAATATGTTTTCTTCCCCACCCCTGACGTACGTCTAGGGTGCCAGTTTAGAATATTATTATCGTTTATTTTTATTTATTTGACTTTCATTTAACTATTCAAGTCAGTTAAGAACAAATTCCTATTTATACCTACGACCTACACCGGCCATGGTACTTTCAATCACTGCTAGTTATGATACCGCCTGGACTCTAAACAGAATGTCAAGTGCATGCAATGGTTAGTAATTAATATTTTAATCAAATTCCCAACTTGAGCTTTATTCAAATGTAGTTTGTCTATTGAATGATTGATGCTGTGCTTCAATATATTTTACAGCATGTGTGTTCGTTTGTACCGTTTTGAGTAATTCACAAAGGACTCTTCATAAAGGGACTTTAACCCAGTCTATTTCACAAAGGACTTTCTTCACAAAGGACCTGAACCTTTGTCATATCTCTTATTAGCTGACTCAAACCGTAATTATATTTTCCTTTGCTTTATAATTCTCTCATTAAAGGGACTTTAACACTAAATTAGTGGACTCAAACCCGTAATTATTAGCAGACTTAAACCCTAATTGTCTCTGTTCATTAGCGTACTCAAACCGTTATTATTAGTGTCCTCAAACCCTAATTATCTCTGTTGTTTAACAGACTCAAACCATTGATTCTGTAACCCATTCATTAGCGGACTCAAACCCTAATTATCTTTGTCGTTTAACGGACTCAAACCATTAATTCTGTTTTCCTTTGCTTTCCTTTGCGTTCTACTCGTTTATTGAACGCTCTATTTTGAATCACAGCATCAACCCCCTATTTTTTTTTTATATATTTTTTTACTTCTATAACACTGCCTTCCTCACATCCTTAACATACCTCAATACCAACTCATCGTTTCCCCTTATAGAATTATAGAATAAAATATAGAATTTTTCCCAGGTAAACAGACTCAACACAATTCAATAGTTAGACAATGATAGTCTGCTCACCCGCGATCGATCCCTGCCGTCCACAGGGATCCTGTTCGTTAGACGCCAATTGATATGATGATGTGAGGAGGAAATACAATGCTCAATTAGAAAAGTTGACACAAACATTTATTATATAGACAGATCTGGTTTCCTCCAACAAACCATCAGGTGAGTGTAGCTTGTCAGAGGAACCTAGAATGACATACACCTGGAGCTTATATACTGAATGACTGTTACATATAAGGTAATCCTTCATCCTGCTTCTATTAGCAGAGTGCTCCAAATATACTCGATACTGGCCTGTGTCTCCATGACACCAGATGCTTAGGAACCACCTTCGATGTAAAGGACAAACTAGAATAGCTGGCACTCCCTAGTTACACCCTTAGCAACCACATACCACAGATAAGTCCACCTAGACCTACTGTTGCTTCTAGTACCAAAATACATGAACTCACATTCCATAGCTACTTCATATCCTACAGAAACACAGCATATCAGTGTGTGTTGTACTGTATCTACATATTGAAGTGATTAACAATGTATTGCCATTACCAAAAGCTTTTAAGTCCACTGTTTTCTTCTGCCTCTACAGAAGAAGCAATTTCTTCTGCCTCTGGGAGAAAAGCAATTGATTTGCATGGTCAAGGCCAAGGGCTTTCACTTTAACCAGGGACTTTGTTTCCATCGTTGCCTGGAGTAGTACTAGCTCTGCCTAGCCCACCCCTGCTCCTCTGTCTGTTTGAGGCAGGCACCACTCAGTTTGGCTGACTGGGGAACACAGGACTACTGCCTGGTTGGATCAGCTTCTCCTAACCAGATCCACTGCTGCTGCTACACAGAACTTCAGAAAACACACACATGAACACATACAGTGCCCTGAAAAAGTATTTGCCCCCTTTCTGATTTTCTCTGTTTTTGCATATTTTGGACACTGAATGTTACCAGATCTTCAACCAGAACCTAATATTAGATCAAGGGAACCCGAGTGAACAAATAACACAACATTGATATTTTTTTCATTTATTTCATATACAAAGTTATGCAACACCCAATGCCCCAGTTTGAAAAAAGTTATTACCCCTTACACCTTTAGCTGCAATGACTGCAACCAAACACTTCCTGTAGTTGTTGATCAGTCTCTCACATCCCTCTCTTCCATGCAGAACTGCTTTAACTCAGCTACATTGGTGGATTGTTGAGCATGAACTGCTCGATTCAGGTTCTGCCACAACATCTCAATCGGGTTTAGGTCTGGACTTTGACTATAGGCCATTTCAGAATTTTAAGTTTGTTGCTTTTGACCCAATCTGGAATTGTGTTTTGTGTTTTGGATCATTGTCTTTCTGCATGTTCCAGCTACGCTTCAGCTCACAGATGGATGGCCTGACATTCTCCTGTAGAATTATCTGATATAGAGCAGAATTCATGGTTCCTTCAATGATGGCAAGTCGTCCGGGTCCTGAGGCAACAAAGCATCCCCAAACCATCACACTACCACCACCATGCTTGACCGTTGGTATGAGGTTGTGGAATGCAGTGTTTTTGCCAGACATAATAGAGACTGATCAACAACTACAAGAAGTGTTTGGTTGCAGTCATTGCACAACCAGTTATTGAGTGTAAGGAGGCAATTACCTTTTCACACAGGGGCATTGGGTATTGCATAACTTTAATTAAATAAATGAAATAAGTATAAACATTTTGTTATTTATTCATTCAGGTTCCCTTTATCTAATATTGGGTTTTGGTTAAAGATCTGATAACATTCATTGTCAGAAATATTTAAAAAATGTAGAAAATCTGAAACAGGGCAAATACTTTTTCACGGCACTGTATACACATGGTACTTAAACAAACACATGCACACACACACACACACACACACACAGTACATGCACAAACAGTACAGACACAGTACACTACACACAGACTTCGGCTGTTGCTGTCAAGGCAATTATCCAGGACGGAATCAATATATGACCATGAAATGAGAAGCAAGTGTGTCTCTGTCAATAGCGCTGAGCACTGTGTGTTAACATGCAAATATTCCTTATTTATCTTCTCGTAGCTGCTTGACAAAGAAATTTCCCCTCAGGGATCAATAAAGTGCCTATCTATCTATCTATCTGGAGTGACCTGAGAAGAACTTATAGCAGATGAGTTAAGTAAATCCCCATAGAGGCATGCAGCCAGATGATGAGTAATACTCTCCCCATTCCCACAATGGGATTATATTAATATTTCCATGGGGAGAAAAAAGGAACAGAAGACTTAAGTCGGAAGCTTACGTCCCCTTCCCCTGCCAAGGCTGGCTCATTTGTATTGGTGACATGCAGGGCTGGGTTTTGAATTAGCATTCATTTAGAAGTTGTTCCGAGTAGATGCTTTGTACTGCATCTTGGCAGGACTGGCAGGTATTGTTGGAAGGGTTTCAAGCCAGGTGAGGCTCTCACTCGAGCTGGTAATTCTTTTGTGCGCCGTCATCAGAATGTTTGTCCTCTCTATGCTTTTTCTCCTCCTCTCCTCCATTGCAGTGCTGTCAATAGATTGGAGAGGGTGAGAAGGGCTTGAGATTCGCGTAGTGCCAGGTGTCAACTTTCAGTTATTTGTTACAGCAGGCCTAAAACAGTTCAGTGAAATGCTTACTTACAAAGCTCTTTCCCAACAATGCAATATTCAATATCTAGGTGATAGGATATAATATGAAATCAATTATAAAGTAATAATACAGGTCAGTGCCAGTACCATCATTACAATGTGCATGGGTACTGAAGTAACTGAGGTAGGTATGTACATGTTAATAGTGACTGGTATCAGGATAAATACTAATGGTACTAATAATCAATACTAATTAATATAGCAGTAGCGTATGTGGGTTTGTGCATAGTGATGTGTGGATGTGTTTGAGTGTGTGAGTTTGTGTGTGAGAATGTGTGGCTAGAGACCTGTGGGTGAGTCAGTGCAGTTAGCTGTTCAGTATTCTTATGGCTTGGGGAAAGAAGCTGTATTGGAGATGTTGGTCTAAAACCCGATGCTCCGGTACCGCCTGCCGGACGGAAGCAGCGAGAACAGTCTGTGGCATGGGTGACTGGAGTCTTTGGCAATTTGTTCTCAGACATCGCCTGGCATTAATGTCCTGAATGGCTGTGAGCTCGCCCCCAGTGATGCACTGGGCCATACGCACCACCCTCTGTAAAGTCTTGCCGTCGAGGGCAGGAAGTTCAGGATCCTTGCAGAGGGAGGTGTTCAGTCCGAGGGTCCCGAGCTTGGTGACATTCTCACATACACTGAGTTTACAAAACGTAAAGGACACCTTCCTGAAACCCAGCAGCGTCACAAACCAGTGCACCTACTACCATACCCCGTTCTAAGGCACTTAAATCTTTTGTCTTGCCCATTCACCCTCTGAATGGCACACATACACAAACCATGTCTCAATTGTCTAAAAAGCTTAAACATCCTTCTTTAACCTGTTCCCTACACTTATTGAAGTGGATTTATCAAGTGACATCAGTAAGGGATCATTACTTTCACCTGGATTCACCTGGTCAGTCAGGTGTCCTTAATGTTTTTTACACTCAGTGTAGGTATTCCTCTTGTAGTGATGTGCCGATCTTGTCATACTCGTATTCGTAATCGTACCATTTTATCACACTTGATGCTCGTAATTGCATTTACTAGTCATGGGAAAACCCGGAAGTGCGTTTTAAATACCGGCAAAGCCTATACCAAAGCCTATCACTCGGAGTGCATATCAGAGCGTATCGTTTTGTTCCTTCGCTCATTCACACACATTGTTCAAAGGTAAACGACCCCCGGCAGATGAAAAAAACCCACATGATTTACTTGCTTAGTCCTATTCAATTATCAACTAAATAGGCTAACACTGCCTGCATTCATTCCAGACACATATTTAGATGAAGGTAGACTAATTTGCTTGCCGCATATATAGTTTCACTTTCGAGAGGATCAAAACCTTTCTCTCCCGACACTTATGAGTCGACAGAAAATAACTACACTGAACAAAAATATATACGTGACCTTGACTATGCAAATCAATTGCTTTTCTCCCAGTGGGGAGAAGAGAGAGGGAATCTCTTCTGTAGAGGCAGATGAAAACCGTGGACTTAAAGGCTTTTGGTAATGGCAATCCATTGTTAATCACTTCAATATGTACCGTAGATACAGTACAACACACACACACACACACACACAAACACAATCATTTCAATATGTACAGTAGAGAGGCATCTTAAAAAGAAGAAGACAGGGTTCTTGTTCAAGGGAAGGGAAAACATTTGGTGATACAAAGTGCAAAGTGTTGGTCCCATTTTTCATGAGCTGAAATAAAATATCCCAGAAATGTTCCATACGCACAAAAAGCTTAGTGCTCTAAAATATTGTGCACAAATTTGTTTACATCTTAGTGAGCATTTCGCTTTTGACAAGATAATAATCCATCCACCTGACAGGTGTGGCATATCAAGAAGCTGATTAAACAGCATGATCATTACACAAGTGCACCTTGTGCTTGGGACAATAAAAGACTACTCTAAAATGTGCAGTTTTGTCACACAACACAATGCCACAGATGTCTCATGTTTTGAGGGAGCGTGCAATTGGCATTCTGACTGTAGGAATGTCCACCACAGCTGTTGCCAGAGAATTGAATGTTAATTTCTTTACTATAAGCTACCTCCAACATTGTCTTAGAGAATTTGGCAGTATGTCCAACCGGCCTCACAACTGCAGACCACATGTATGGCGTCACGTGGGCGAGCGGTTTGCTGATGTTAACATTGTGAACAGAGTGCCCCATGGTGGGGTTATGGTATGGGCAGGCATAAGCTACAGACAACGAGCACAATTGAATTTTATCAATTTGAATGCACAGAGATACCGTGACGAGATCCCATTGGCGTGCCATTCATCCGCTGCCATCACCTCATGTTTCAGCATGATAATGCACAGCCCCATATGGCAAGGATCTGTACACGATTCCTGGAAGCTGAAAATGTCCCAGTTCTTCCAAGCCCTGTATACTCACCGGGATGCTCTGGATCACGTGTACAACAGCGTGTTCCAGTTCCCGCCAATATCCAGTAACTTCACACAGCCATTGAAGAGGAGTGGGACAACATTCCACAGGCCACAATCAACAGGCTGATCAACTCTATGCGAAGGAGATGTGTCGCTCTTCATGAGACAAATGGTGGTCAACACGCTCTTGTGTGACCAACAGATGCATATCTGTATTCCCAGTAATGTGAAATCCATTGATTGGGGCCTAAATAATTGATTTCAATTGACTGATTTCCTTAAATCAAATAAAATTGTATTGGTCACATACACATATTTAGCAGATGTTATTGCAAGTGTAGCGAAATGCTTGTGTTTCTAGCTCCAACAGTGAAGTACTATCTAACAATTCACAACGATATACACAATACACCCAAATCTAAAAGTAAAACATTGGAATTAAGAAATATATAAATATTAGGATGAGCAATGTCGGAGTGGCATAGACTAAAATACAGTAGAATAGATTAGAATACAGTATATGCATATGAGATGTGTAAAGCAAAAATATGTAAACATTATTAATGTGGCTAGTGTTCCATTATTAAAGTGACCAGTGATTCCAAATCTATATATATAGGGCAGCAGCCTCTAACGTGCAGGGTTACATAACTGGGTGGAAGCCGCCTAGTGATGGCTATTTAACAGTCTAATGGCCTTGAAATAGAAGCAATTTTTCAGTCTCTCGGTCCCAGCTTTGAGGCACCTGTACTGACCTTGCCTTCTGGATGATAGGAGGGTTAACAGGCCATGGCTCGGGTGGTTGTTGTCCTTGATGATCTTTTTGGTCTTCCTGTGACATCGGGTGGGCAGGTAGTTTGCCCCCGTGATGCGTTGGCCAGACTGCACCACCCTCTCGAGAGCCCTGCGGTTGTGGACGATGCAGTTGCCATTCCAGGCGGGCAGGATACATTTAGTATTACTTTCTTAGCTACCGTATACATATCTCCCTGGCATATTACAGTGCATTCGGAAAGTATTCAGACCCCTTCCCAATGTATGAAATTACTTTTTTTCTTCATCAATCTACGCACAATACCCCGTAATGACATTGAAATGTTGCGTAACATGAGCTCAAGCGAAAATAGGTTTTTAGACATTTTTGCAAATGTATTAAAAATAAAAACAGAAATAACTTATTTACATAAGTATTCATACCCTTTGCTATGAGACTCGAAATTAAGCTCAGATGCATCCTGTTTCCATTGATCATCCTTGAGATGTTTCTACAACTTGATTGGAGTCCACCTGTGGTAAATTCAATTGATTGGACATGATTTGGAAAGGCACACACCTGTCTATGTACTGTAAGGTCCCAGACTTGACAGTGCATGTCAGAGCAAAAACCAAGCCATGAGGTTGAAGGAATTGTCCGTAGAGCTCCGAGACAGCATTATGTCAAGGCACAGATCTGGGGAAGGTTACCAAAACATCTCTGCAGCATTGAAAGTCACAGTGTCCTCCATCATTCTGAAATGGAAGAAGTTTGGAACCACCAAGACTCTTCCTAGAGCTGCCTGCCCGGCCAAACTGAGCAATCGGGAGAGAAGGGCCTTGGTCAGGGAGGTGACCAAGAACCCGATGGTCACTCGGACAGAGCTCCAGAGTTTCTCTGTGGAGATGGGATAGCTTTCCAGAAGGACAACCATCTGAAACTTTCTCTGGTCTGATGAAACCAAGATTGAACTCTTTGTCTGAATGCCAAGCCTCAAGTCTGAAGGAAACCTGGCACCATCCCTACGGTGAAGCATGGCGGTGGCAGCATCATGCCGTGGGGATGTTTTTCAGCGGCAGGGACTGTGAGACTAGTCAGGATCGAGGGAAAGATTAATAGAGCCAAGTACAGAGAGATCCTTGATGATGCTCCAGAGCGCTCAGGACCTCAGACTGTGGCAAAGGTTCACCTTCCAACAGGACAACGACTCTATGGGCTTCGGGCCATTAGTGGCCCAGCTAGAGCCCGAACTTGAATCCGATTTAATTTCTGGAGAGACCTGAAAATAGCTGTGCAGCATCGCTCCCCGTCCAACCTGACAGAGCTTGAGAGAATCTGCAGAGAAGAATGGGAGTAATTCCCCAAATACAGGTGTGCCAAGCTTGTAGCGTCACAACCAAGAAGACTCAAGGCTGTAATTGCTGCCAAAGATGCTTCAACAATTTACTGGGTAAAGGGTCTGATATTTCTGTTTTTTATGCTTTCAAGACAATTGGGAATTGGAAAAAAGTTGAATCTTGACATCAGTGATCTTCAAGTTCGAGCTGTAGAAAGAGGCCAGAGTTCCCGACTTGGAATTCCGAGTTGGATGACCGTTCTAAACGTATTTTCTTAGCTAATTTTCTTCCGAGTTCCCAGTTGTCTTGAACTCACTGAAGTCTTGAGATTTCCCAGTTCCGAGTTTCCAGTTGGTTTGAACACGGCAGAAGTCATGCTGGATTGACAGCATGGCCAATGTTGAATGTTTATCCTTTTAAGCTTGTAAAAGAGAACCATAAACCCAGACTTGGACCACACAACAACTCCACTGAATAGGAGGCTAGTGATTGCTTTGCAATGCTTTCAGTTAGCCACTGATTCCTTCCAAACCCCTCATTGTTGAATTTGCGATTTCCACCTAGTTGTGTAATGTTTATGTCCAATAGCCGATGAGCTGTATATTTTGCATTGACGTAGTGTCCCAATGAGTGACAGAACACTGAGCCAATCACAAGTCACCTAGAGAGCATTACCAACCCCTACACGGTGTATTTTCCGCTGGCTGCCCCACCACCACCGAAAGCTAGGCTAAAACACCTGCATTTTGGAGTTGCCTTTATCAAGAAAGCAAAAAAGAGTAGGTGGCTTTATTAACAAAACATTTTTTACATTGTTTGCAAACTGATATGTGACACTAAAGCATCCACCCCTTTGATAGAGCAGAAAAGATAGATAGATAGGTACTTTATTGATCCCCGAGGGGAAATTACTTTAACAAGCAGCTACGAAAACACAGGGCAGGTGCAAAATGCCAGAACGAAATACACAAAAGACAGATACACGATAAATGATACATAGTGCGGCAGTATGAAAAAGTCTGGAGTGCAAAAAGCTATAGAAATGCATTGCATAGTATGAGTGAATGTCTGAATATGTACCTATACATTGTTACAGAGTGTTAGGTGAAAGAATTATAAAAAATATTGCATATGATATGAGTGAGGGTAATAATAGTTTACTTAATATACAGTCTGGTTAAATGTACAGGTAAGTGAATATTTGCATGGTTAAATTAACTATACAGGTAAATGACAGGAAGATATACTTAAATAGCTAAATGTGCGTATGATATAATTTAGGGTAATAACAATAATTCCCTTAAAATACTGTCCTTAGTGCAGGGTTTAATTACAGATAAATGCACGTATTGCACATTCGATATACTAAATGCAATGAAAAAAGATACTACTGACGATACTAATGTACAGTCCTGAGTGAATGACTACATAAGTTCAGTCCCACAATTACTTACAATATTGCACGTCATATGATATAACAACTGTACATGAATATGTATATACAGTCCTGAATGAATGAGTGCTGAATGAATAAGTCCTGAGTGAATGAGGGATTGCAGACCAGAGAGTTACTCACGGATGGATGGATGCCTAATTTTTAAACTAGGTCCTAACACCCCAACAGTTCCAGGTCTATGTTGCCGACGGCACGGCACACTGGAGAGGCATTAAATAGTCTTAATAACCTCCGCAGGAAGGACCTCCTGTAGCGCTCTCTGACACACCGTGGTGGGATCAGTCTGTGACTTAAGGTGCTCCTCTGCATCATAACCGTGTTATGCAGAGGGTGGGTGACGTTGTCCATGATGGCTAGCAGTTTGGCCATGATCCTTCTCTCCGCCACCTCCTCTAGAGTGTCAAGGCTAATCCCCAGAACAGAGCTAGCCTTCCTGATCAGCATATTTACCCGAGAAGCATCACCGGCCTTTTAAGTTAGCGCCCCAGCACACCACTTCAAAAAAGCTGGCACCACAGACTGGTAGAAGGTAGGCAGTAGTTTATTGCACACGTTGAAGGACCTAAGCCTCCTCAGAAAGTAGAGTCGGCTCTGGCCCTTTTTGTACAGCGCCCCAGTGTTACCAGCCCATTCCAGCCTGCTGTCCATATGGACTCCAGGAACTTGTATGAACCAACCATTTCCACATCCATCCCCTGTATAGGGACTTCAGTCGGTTGGGCCTTGGTTTTCCTGAAGTCCACAACCATCTCCTTTGTTTTGCTGATGTTGAGCTGAAGGTGGTTTTGCTCACACCACACCACAAAGTCATTGATTGTGCTCCTGTACTCCTCCTCCTGCCCACCCCTAATGCTCCCTACAATTGCGGAGTCATCCGAGAACTTCTGTAGGTGGCATGTATCAGAGTTATATCTGAAGTCTTGAGGTGTAGAGGGTGAACAGGAAGGGGGACAGGACCGTTCCCTGGGGGGCCCCTGTATTGCTCACTGCCCGTTCTGACACACAGCTCTGTAGCCGCACAAATTGTGGCCTACCGGTCAGGTAGTCCGTAACCCAGGAGACTAAGGGTGCTTCCACTTTCCACTTTTGGCGCTGTTGTAGATCTGAAAGAAGTGGATAGGTGTCAATATGGCAAAACCCAGGAATAGTGAAATACAGTAATTACATTGCTTAAACCTATCCAGTCCTCTCAGATCTACTGGAAAGCCTTGGGAGCAGGGGCTATAGGCCAATGTGAGATTCAGCAGCATTACACTACTGAGAAGTGGAGGAGCTTAGAATAGGGATGAGCATTGCCACACTTTGTGTTTGTATTCATCAGTGTTTTAATGTGATCATGAAGTAGTTGGGCGGCAGCCATCTTACTGGTGGTAATTCAGTGTATCAGCAGCTGTATACAACACCAACTTGTCTTTCTCTCTGCATTATCAGACTGCCGATTGCCAAGGATTGATCAGTATCGGCCTATACAAGGTCTTGAAAAATGGTACAAGAGAGCTGACAAAGTGATCCAGGAAAAGCTATCTGTTGTTGATGAAGATGAATTGGCAGTTTGTAACGGTTTCCGATAAAGATGGAGACAGGCAGTGATAAAGGACTCTCAGGAGCCTTTACACCCACCCAGTGCTTTGGCCAACTTCTGTGCGGTAACAAAAATATAATGCAACAATTTCAATAATTTTACTGAGTTAGTTGATTGGAATAAATTAGTTAGGCCCTAATCTATGGATTTCACATGACTGGGCAGGGATGCAGCCATGGGGGGCCTGGGAGGTCATAGACCCACCCACTGGGGAGCCAGGCCCAGCCAATCAGACTGAGTTTTTCCCCTCAAAAAGGCTTTATTACAGACAGAAATACTCCTCAGTTTCATCAGCTGTCTGGGTGGCTGGTCTCATATGGTCCCGCAGGTGAAGAAACCGGATGTTGATATCCTGGGCTGGCGTGGTTACACGTGGTCTGCGGTTTTGAGGCCGGTTGGACATACTGCAAAATTCTATAAAACGACGTTGGAGGCGACTTATGGTAGAGAAATTAGCATTACATTCTCTTGCAAAAGCACTGGTGGACATTCCTGCAGTCAGCATGCCAATTGCATGCTCCCTCAAAACTTGAGACATCTGTGGCATTGTGTTGTGTGACAAAACTGCACATTTTAGAGTGTCCTTTTATTGTCCTCAGCACAAGGTGCACCTGTGTAATGATCATGCTGTTTAATCAGATTCTTGATATGCCACACCTGTCAGGTAGATGGATTATCTTGGCAAGGGATAAATGCTCACTAACAGGGATGTGAACAAATTTGTTCACAAAATTTGAGAGAAATAAGCTTTTTGTGCATATGGAACATTTTTTATTTCAGCTCATGAAACATGGGACGAACACTTTACATGTTGCGTTTATATTTTTGTTCAGTTTAGATTGAACAACAATGACTAGCTACGGATTCTGATTCATACACGATGTTTAGAGAAGGGGAGACTTGTGCCCTGAGACGAGTGACTGTGAGTGAGTGAAACAGAGCCGCGTGTGTGTCTGTCTGGGGAAATGAGAGCAGAGGGAGAACAGCTTCTTCTAATCCAATCGTTGCAGCAGGCTCAACCGATACCCCGCCCGTTTCTTTACAGACAGCGCTTTTTGATTGAAAAAGCAATGTGTGCTGGCAGCTGAAAAATGTTTTTCTTACAAATACGGATAATTACCAAAAATACTTGTGTCATAATCGTATTCTGAACATTCTCCATATCTGTTATGATACTTACTTTGCCCAAATACTCAGCACATCCCTATCCTCTTGTCTAGGTGGTAAAGGGCAGTGTGGAGTGCAGTTGAGATTGCATCGTCTGTGGATCTTCTGTTGGGTCGGTATGCAAATTAGAGAGGGTCCAGGGTGTATGGGATGAGAGACTTGATGTGTGCCATGACTAGCCTTTCAAAGCACTTCATGATTACATATGTGAGTGATACAGGGCGGTATTCATTTTGGCAGTTTGCCTTAGAGTTCTTGGGAACAGGAACGATGGTGGTCAACTTGACACATGTGGGGATTACAGACTGGGACAAGGAGAGGCTGAAAATGTCAGTGAAGATGACTTCTAGCTGGTACGCGCATGCTCTGAGGACGTGGCCTGGTACTCCGTCTGGCCCCACGGCGTTAGGGTTGTTGACCTGTTTAAAAGTCTTACTCACGTCGGCCTCGGAGAACGAGATGACCCAGTCCTTCGGAACAGCAGGGTTCTGTTTTGTTGTTTTCATCAAAGCGTGCATAAAAAGCATTGAGTTTGTCTTGTAGGGAGGCGTTGTTGGGTTCTTCCTTTATAATCCGTACTAAAATATAATCCTTGCCACGTGTCAAGCGTCGTAAAAAGTGTAGTAGGATTCAAATGTATTCCTGTATTGTCCTTTTTCATGTTTGATGGCTCTGACGTCGTAGCGGGACTTCTTGTATGCGTTTTTGGCCTCGACCGTAACCTCAGTGTTAGCTGCGATAACCCTATGTCCGGTGGCCCTGTCCTTTAGTTTAGCGCGAATCCAGTGGTGTGAAGTACTTAAGTATACTTTAAAGTATTACATAAGTAGTTTTTTGGGGGTATCTGTACTTTACTTTACTATTTATATATATATATATTTATATACTTCCCTACATTCTTAAAGAAAATTATGTACTTTTTACTCCATACATTTTCCCTGACACCCAAATGTACTCGCTACATTTTGAATCCTTAGCAGGACAGGAAAATGGTCCAATTCACACACTT
This sequence comes from Thymallus thymallus, assembly GCA_023634145.1. Taxonomy (NCBI): domain Eukaryota; kingdom Metazoa; phylum Chordata; class Actinopteri; order Salmoniformes; family Salmonidae; genus Thymallus; species Thymallus thymallus. The sequence continues at coordinate 37,397,378 of CM042414.1, read as the reverse complement.
ATCAAGACAATACATGGTCATCCCTTCTGCCTCTGATCTGGCAGACTCACTAAACACAAATGCATCTTTTGTAAATTATGTGTTGGAGTGTGCCCCTGGCTATCCATACATTTTAAAAACAACAAAATTGTGCCACCAGCTTTTCTTAATAGAAGGAATTGGAAATTACTTATATTTTCGTATCTCACCGTAAATCTTTCACTAGCAAAACAGTCCTGTAGCTTAAAACAGGAAGCAGGAGTATAGAGTTGAAGGTTGGACAAGGGAGGGCCTTGTATGCTTGCTTGTGTGTCGAATAACAGTTGTCCAGAAATGTTGCGCCTCTCGTGGCACAGGAGACGTGCTGGTAAAAGTCATGCATCACACGTTTTAGGAATGCAGAGTTAAAATCCTCAGCCACAATAAACGCAGCCTTGGGGTGTGCGGTTTCCTGTTTGTTTAGAGCCTCATACAGTTTGATCAGTGCCAACGTAGTGGCCTGAGATAGGAAGTAAACAGCAGTGATGATAACAGATGTGAACTCTTTTGAGAAATAGAAGTGTCTGCATTTGATCATCAGGTATTCCAGGTCGGGTGAAGAATAGGACAAAACTGTCTGCTCTAGAGTCTGCACAGCATATTGTTGATGACGAAACATGATGACAGGGCTGCCGTCCACAGGCTTGTAGTTTCTGTCTCTGGGCTTGGCCTTAGTCCCTTTTACTATATATCCTATCAATTGTGAGACACAGTGCACGTATCCAGTGACACAGTTCAACTTTGGATCCCATATTGGTTAGTACGAGGTAGTTCCAGTATACATTTGGCTCTGTGAGGAGAAGCAGCTAGCTGCAGCAGGTCTTTTACTGTACATCCTAAGCACTCTACTGTGACACCCACCCACTGGCACAGTGATGTCTGAATGTCCTCCCTTTGTTTCCCCTCCCCTGGACAACCTTCACCTAAAGTCTGGACACCTCTTACTCCTGCAGGGTTGGATACAGTAACAACCTTCACCTAAAGTCTGGACACCTCTTACTCCTGCAGGGTTGGAGACAGTAACAACCTTCACCTAAAGTCTGGACACCTCTTACTCCTGCAGGGTTGGAGACAGTAACAACCTTCACCTAAAGTCTGGACACCTCTTACTCCTGCAGGGTTGGATACAGTAACAACCTTCACCTAAAGTCTGGACACCTCTTACTCCTGCAGGGTTGGATACAGTAACAACCTTCACCTAAAGTCTGGACACCTCTTACTCCTGCAGGGTTGGAGACAGTAACAACCTTCACCTAAAGTCTGGACACCTCTTACTCCTGCAGGGTTGGAGACAGTAACAACCTTCACCTAAAGTCTGGACACCTCTTACTCCTGCAGGGTTGGAGACAGTAACAACCTTCACCTAAAGTCTGGACACCTCTTACTCCTGCAGGGTTGGAGACAGTAACAACCTTCACCTAAAGTCTGGACACCTCTTACTCCTGCAGGGTTGGAGACAGTAACAACCTTCACCTAAAGTCTGGACACCTCTTACTCCTGCAGGGTTGGAGACAGTAACAACCTTCACCTAAAGTCTGGACACCTCTTACTCCTGCAGGGTTGGAGACAGTAACAACCTTCACCTAAAGTCTGGACACCTCTTACTCCTGCAGGGTTGGAGACAGTAACAACCTTCACCTAAAGTCTGGACACCTCTTACTCCTGCAGGGTTGGAGACAGTAACAACCTTCACCTAAAGTCTGGACACCTCTTACTCCTGCAGGGTTGGAGACAGTAACAACCTTCACCTAAAGTCTGGACACCTCTTACTCCTGCAGGGTTGGAGACAGTAACAACCTTCACCTAAAGTCTGGACACCTCTTACTCCTGCAGGGTTGGATACAGTAACAACCTTCACCTAAAGTCTGGACACCTCTTACTCCTGCAGGGTTGGATACAGTAACAACCTTCACCTAAAGTCTGGACACCTCTTACTCCTGCAGGGTTGGAGACAGTAACAACCTTCACCTAAAGTCTGGACACCTCTTACTCCTGCAGGGTTGGATACAGTAACAACCTTCACCTAAAGTCTGGACACCTCTTACTCCTGCAGGGTTGGAGACAGTAACAACCTTCACCTAAAGTCTGGACACCTCTTACTCCTGCAGGGTTGGAGACAGTAACAACCTTCACCTAAAGTCTGGACACCTCTTACTCCTGCAGGGTTGGATACAGTAACAACCTTCACCTAAAGTCTGGACACCTCTTACTCCTGCAGGGTTGGAGACAGTAACAGCCTTCACCTAAAGTCTGGACACCTCTTACTCCTGCAGGGTTGGAGACAGTAACAACCTTCACCTAAAGTCTGGACACCTCTTACTCCTGCAGGGTTGGAGACAGTAACAACCTTCACCTAAAGTCTGGACACCTCTTACTCCTGCAGGGTTGGAGAGAGTAACAACCTTCACCTAAAGTCTGGACACCTCTTACTCCTGCAGGGTTGGAGACAGTAACAACCTTCACCTAAAGTCTGGACACCTCTTACTCCTGCAGGGTTGGAGACAGTAACAACCTTCACCTAAAGTCTGGACACCTCTTACTCCTGCAGGGTTGGAGACAGTAACAACCTTCACCTAAAGTCTGGACACCTCTTACTCCTGCAGGGTTGGATACAGTAACAACCTTCACCTAAAGTCTGGACACCTCTTACTCCTGCAGGGTTGGAGACAGTAACAACCTTCACCTAAAGTCTGGACACCTCTTACTCCTGCAGGGTTGGAGACAGTAACAACCTTCACCTAAAGTCTGGACACCTCTTACTCCTGCAGGGTTGGAGACAGTAACAACCTTCACCTAAAGTCTGGACACCTCTTACTCCTGCAGGGTTGGATACAGTAACAACCTTCACCTAAAGTCTGGACACCTCTTACTCCTGCAGGGTTGGAGACAGTAACAACCTTCACCTAAAGTCTGGACACCTCTTACTCCTGCAGGGTTGGAGACAGTAACAACCTTCACCTAAAGTCTGGACACCTCTTACTCCTGCAGGGTTGGAGACAGTTATGTGATATGAAGAGAGAGCCTGGTATATCAGAACTCTATCGAAAGTCTTGCGCCCGACTCCTAACCTCAAAGTGCCCATCTTTTCCAAGGTCTGGCTATGTTGTTGACCTTCTTCCTCTGTTTCTCTCTGTCTGAGACTGTGTGTTTATTTCCCAGACAGCCCAGAGCCTTGAGATTATTCAACAGATTATTCAATGTTGGCAGGCACCCGCCTTCCACACAAACACCTGATTCCTCTCTCTGTATGTCTCCCTTTCTTTCTTTCTTTCTTTCTTTCTTTCTTTCTTTCTTTCTTTCTTTCTCTCTCTCTCTCTGTGTCTCTCTCTTTCTTTCTCTCTCCATCAGTCTCTTTCTCCCTCTCGGTCTCTCTCTGTGTATGTTTGTTCCATTAATACCCTCAATGTCCAGAGAGAGGGACAAGAGGGCTGAGGGATTGAAATGGTGCCTGTGTGAGTGATGGAAGGCTGCTGTGCTCTTGCTCCAGCCACTTCAATAAGGCCCAGGGCAGTGGGCAACAGTGATTGATTCCTGCAGATGGTCTGAGCCCAGTCCCTGAACACCCCAGCAGACCGGACACCATCCCCAATATACAGATACAGATTGAGCAGGCCTGATGAATGGCAGATTTAAGCAGGTGTGTCAGTGGTGTGAAGAGTTAGTCCTTCCTCTGTGAGTCACGGCACGTTTTCATTTTAATTGTCCGTCTCATTAGTTCGGCATGCTTTGTTGCTTTGTTTAGAAGCCTCTTTGTTTGACTAGCTTTATCCCATGAGTCTCCTTTAAACCACTGTCAAATTAATCACTTCATTATAGTTAAAGTGTCTGTCTCATTGGGTTGGCGTGCATCTTTTTTTTAAGCCATTTTCGGAAGCCTTATCATTCAGTTAGCTAGTCTTATCGCATGAGCCTAGTCGAGTCACCTGATGAGCGATTCTCTTTATATGTGCAACCAGAGACGTGTCAGCACTGACAAGGGCAGTAGATTGCCCTCTTTCCAAGTCCTGAAAGAGAGAATGGTCCTGATGGATTGGGCTCAGGAGCAACTCCAAGGAACTGTATGAGCAGCAACCTGGCCACTAGCTTCCTCTGGGCTCAGTTAAGCCGAGCAAAAAAATAACCTAATCCTTTTAGCAGGCCCCTGGATCAGGCCCCATTCACTCACACTGCCACAGCACAGATACCCCACAGCCAACAGCACCACTACAGCAGGCAGCAGCAGAGCACAAATCCACCAGGTTAGCCAAACATCGCTCCGGCGTCAGTCACACACATTACCAAAAGTATGTGGACACCTGCTCATCGAACATCTTATTCCAAAATTATGATCATTAATATGGAGTTGGTCACCCCTTTGCTGCCTCAAATCTTCTGGGAAGTCTTTCCACTAGATGTTGGAACATTACTGCAGGGACTTGCTTCCATTCAGCCTCAAGCATTAGTTAGGTCGCGCACTGATGTTGGGCGATTAGGCCTGGCTTGTAGTCGGCGTTCCAGTTCATCCCAAAGGTGTTCAATGGGGTTAAAGTCAGGGCTCTGTTCAGGCCAGCGAAGTTCTTCCACACCGATCTCGACACACCATTTCTGTATGGACCTCGCTTTGTGCAGGGAGGCATTGTCATGCTGAAACAGGAAAGGGCCTTTCCCCAAACTGTTTCCACAAAGTTGGAAGCACAGAATGTCATTGTATGCTATAGAGTTAAGATAGCCCGAACCATGACTTTACAGTTGGACCTATGCATTGGGGCCGGTAGCGTTCTCCTGGCATCCGCCAAACCCAGATTCGTCTGACTGCCAGATGTTGAAGCGAGAACGCATTTCCACTGCTCCAGAGTCCAAAGGCGGTGAGCTTTACACCACTCCAGCCGACGCTTGACATTGCGCATGGTGATCTTAGGCTTGTGTGTGGCTACTCGGCCATGGAAAACCATTTCATGAAGCTCCTGACAAACAGTTGTTGTGCTGACGTTGCTTCCAGAGGCAGTTTGGAACTCGGTATTGAGTGTTGCAAACGAGGACAGACAATTTTTACATGCTACGTGCTTCAGCACTCAGCGGTCCCGCTCTGTGAGCTTGTATGGCCTACCACTTCGTGGCTGAGCCGTTGAAACGCCTAAACATTTCCATTTACAGTTGACCGGGGCAGCTCTAGCAGGGTAGAAATTTGTCCAACTGACTTGTTGGAAAGGTGTCATCCTATGCCAGTGCCACGTTGAAAGTCGCTGAGCTCTTCAGTAAGGCCATTCTACTGCAAGTGTTTGTCTATGGAGATTGCATGGTCGTAACGGGTGTGGCTGAAATAGCCAAATCCACTATTTTGAAGGGATGTCCACATACTTTAGAGAGAGAGAGAGAGAGAGAGAGAGAGAGAGAGAGAGAGAGAGAGAGAGAGAGAGAGAGAGAGAGAGAGAGAGAGAGAGAGAGAGAGAGAGAGAGAGAGAGAGAGAGAGAGAGAGAGCTGTCGTCTGTCTGATCTGAAAAGGGTCCAGTTCAATTACACTCTGTAATCACTCAGCATCTGTGTATTTGTCTGGTAAATGTGGATGGCTCCCCTCAAGCAGCCTAGGTTTAAAAAATGTGAAAGTGCCTCGGGGCCTAGCGCTTTAGTTCTTGACCACTATGAGTGTGATGGACAACCTCCCTCCCCGCTTGCACATATTTGGCCAAATTACGATTGTGCCAAGATACCCGCTGCCACAAATACCATTTTGAGATCCTATGGATGAAAGGATGATCTCACCGGCAGCCAGGAATAATTTAGGAAAAATGTGGGTTGCCTCCTGGCTACAGTGCTGCTTGTTGTCTGGGATTGGACCAGTATAGACAGACTCAAGGTTAGCAGGGCTTCTCTCTCGCTCTCTCTTGATGGTGATTAAAATCATGTAGCATGGTGTGCCTAAGACACAACTTTAAAATTGAATCTGACACTCTCAGAAATGTTTATGGCAGGGATAAAAATGTGTTTTTATGTTTGGCCAGCAGCCAGAGGGATATTATATGTGTCTGTGTGTGGACGTTTTTAGGCATGTTTATGAGTTAACTGTCACATTCAGTGTGTGTGCGTGGGTGTGTGTAATTGTGTATGTGTGCACGTTAACAAGTTGACTGTTCTATTCAAAGCTATTCAACCTCTTAATTGCTAAGGTTTAATTTTAATTGCTTCTTTGTATTCACGGATGATGTACGTCATGTTAGCATATGATGTGCATGGCATATTGGGTGAAATGGCAGAGCTGTCAGTGAAGAATAGCCGTTGTCATGACAGTATCACTGCTTATTTATAAATCATTCTAATCCAACGTGTGGCAGCCGAGGTAAAGTGATAAACCATGTGTAGAAAACATAATTTAACATCAGCCACTTTTTTCTCTACTTTCCAAACCTTTGTCACAATTTGTCTTGAGCTGTGCAAAACTTTTCTGTGTCGATTAGTATGAATTGTGAAAGTGTATTTTCTATACATTATGGGTAAATTGCAGGTGGGTAACGTAATGTATTACAAAGCCGCGCTCCGGTGTAATCAGCCTCTCAGCTGGAGATAGAGCAACCCTTTTTCCTCTGACTCACCAACAAGGTGCTGTGTACTAGGGTTTAATAGCAGGAACCGGGTTACAGAGATTTCCTGCCTAAACCCACTCCCGTTTCCTGGGATAAGTAACTGTTGCGAAAAACTGTAAATTATAAATGATTTGAAAAGCATGACTTGACATAGAACTGTTAAATTATATGCAGTCTAAATCTTGCGTCTCTACGGCCTTCTCTCTGATCAATCATCAACGCTCAGGATGGGAACAGGAAGCGCCTCTCATTGTGGAGCGCAATTCACAAGGCATGTACAGTATCATGTCATCTGCTGGTAACTTTTTTTCTTGTGACAGGTACTTTACATTTGCTGCAGCATATGCTAGATTAATATTAGGAGTAAATGCGCGTCTCCATCTCTTTTTCGGGGGTCATCTTATTTTGTTATTGTAAAGATATCTTCTTCTTTTTTTGCAGCTGCAGAGTTTTAAAACAGCCTATCACTCGAATAGCGTTGCTTTAAATCAGTACGCACGCGAGCACTCTTTCTCTCTCCTTAAATTCTATTCAAATTGAATCCAAAATAGATAATCCTGTTCAAGATTGATATACAGGTAACTGCCAAAATAAAGGAAATAGTAAATGAGGGATATAAAGTATATTGAAAGCAGGTGCTTTCACATAGGTGTGGTTCCTGAGTTAATGAAGCAATTAACATCCCATCATGCCGTTACAATGATGAAGATTAGGACAACGAAACGTATTTATTTTAACTGTTGGAAGTGAGGAAAGAATAAAGCAACAATAAAGAGAGAAAGAGGAGGCAATACGCACTTCGCCCAACATTAGGTGAAATATTAGGAAAGGTATATGCTTCCGCCTACTCATTTAAAAAATAGACTATTATATTTTAAAATCTAATTCGCTAGCCAGTAATTGTAACTTGCACCAGCACTGCATGTTCTCTCCTAGCTTCATGGTTTGAGCGAGGTGCGTAATTCCAGTCCATATAATACAGTATAACACAATATGTTGTAATGAAAAAGGCTGGGATCAGGTCTCGAACCCTCAACCTTCTGGCCTGAAGTCCAGCGCGCTATAGACTGTGCCCCAAAAGCATGCCAAAGCGACAGTGTCGATATCCACGCTTATAAACCCAGGGTCGTTACAATATTATATAAAATAAAGCTTAGATTAATCAAATAAATACATTATACCATGGCATTGTTGAATACTCATTTCTGATTGGCTTGAAGGGCATTCTAGAACATGCGTTATTTCGTTCTTATCCTTTGCTTGCTTGCTAGCTAGCCAACTACGGCTAACTTACAGTCACGTCAAATAGTGCAGCCAGAATAACAACAGTAGCTGCATTTGTTTAAGCTGTTTTCTAGTGCCATTTATTTGCACACTTCCATAGCAATGAGTTAATGGAGCGCGATTTCGCCCTGGCATAGAAAATGTGCTCTCTCGTCAGGACACTGTTGTTCAGAGGAGCTAGCCAACAACACAGCTAACACAATCACTTCGAAATGATGCTGGCTGGAAAGACTGCAAACTAGCTGCACTTAGTTTCGTTATACCTTCTTTCAATTACATTTACATTTTAGTCATTTAGCAGACGCTCTTATCCAGAGCGATTTACAAATTGGTGCATTCAATTTAGGGGGCAAACCACATCTCGATCACAGTAAGTGCATTTGTTTAAACAAGCAGCTGTGAGGAAAGGCAGTGCCAGCAGGTGAAATAAGTAGTGTTAGTTTAGTCAGACAAAAGACAAGTGTAGAAGGATTACTGTTATACTATTCCAGGTATTCCTTAAAGAGGTAGTGTTTCAAGTGTCTCCGGAAGGTGGTCAGTGACTCCGCTGTCCTGGCGTTGACATTTCTTTGTATCCACTAATTTGAAGGGGTGTCCACATACTTTTGTATATATAGTGTAGCAAAAGTGTATTTCTGTCTGTGTAGGTGTGCACGTATACGTGCGTGGCGAGTGTGTGTCCAAGTTCTAGTTTTATTCGTCATGTGCAAGTACAGTGAAATGCTTAACTTGCAAGTCCTACCCAATAGTGCAGTATTCAATATCAAGATAGTATATCTAATAAGACAACAATAAAAACAAGCGAAATAAGAGAGGAAGCTATATACAGTACAGGGTCAGTACCAGTACCAAATGAACAATGTGCAGGGATACTGGAGTATTTGAGGTAGAAATCTATATGTAGGCAGGGATTAGTAGAAAGTGAGTGGTAAAAATACTAACGGTAATGCCAATCAATAATTAATAAACAGCAGCTTAGTGGTAGAAATAGATCTAATCAATAATAATTTTAGCAGCAGCGTAGGTGTGAGGGGGAGCGGTAGTTGTTAGCCATTTAACAGGCTTACGGCCGGGGATGGAAGGTGTTCAGGAGTCTGTTGGTCTTAGACTTGATGCACCGGTACTGCCTGCCGGACCGGATCATGGAGAACAGTCCATGTCTCCGGTGGCTGGAGTGTTTGGAAATGTTTCAGGCCTTTCTCAGACTCCACCTGGCATGTAGGTCCTGGATGGCTGAGAGTTAACCCCAGGAAGGCAAATTAGAGTGGGTCCAGGCTGTCTGGGATGATGGAGTTGAGGTGTGCCATGACCAGCCTTTCAAAGCCTTCATTGTGGCAGGATGCCTTAGAGGTTTTGGGAACAGGAATGATGGTAGTCAGCTTGAAACGTGGGGATCACAGACTGTGGACAAGGAGAGGTAGAAAATGTCCTTCAAGATGCCTGCCAGCTGGTCTGCACATGTCCTGAGGACACGTCCTGGAATACTGTCTGGTCCTGCGGCCTTACAAGTGTGTTTGTGTACGTGCATGCGTGCTTGTGTGATGCCCAACAGCATGCCGTCAGCAAGGTAGAACTAAGAGGTGTGATGAACCTGCCTTCCTCAGATCACCTGTCTCTATCTCTTTACACAAGGCAATACTACTCATAATCATTGATGAAGGACACAGTGAATAATTCATACACATCAATAGTATCCCATATATCTCTCTGATGGCCTGTGTCCAGTGACTGTCCATCATAGTTTTAGACAGTGCCATGTCCTTCAGGTTTCACTTCACATTTGTTTGTAATGGTTCCTGTCTTGAGGTTATTCCAGTTTGCCAATATCTAAAAAATAAAATGAGAGATTAGGTATCTTTGTACTGCATCTCAAAGAAGGCTATGTAACCACAGTATGTAGAGATATGAAACAGTACACATAGTCTATAGCCTGGCGTGTTGGTGGGAGTGAATGAACCACTTGTAGAATGTGAAGACCCTGTAGAGAACTCTGGGTGTCCTTCCACCCAGGTACATGTTATTCATATTTCATTCTGTGCAAAAGGGAACTGGTGGTTATAACCAAATTGGACACAAGGTCTTGGTAGACAATGAATGTTTACCTGCGATTTCTTATTATAGGGCCCTCAGTAGTGTTGGTCCTCTGTGTTTTTAGTCTATTCGTTGGTGTGGCAGTTTAGGCTTGGGCGGTATCCAGATTTTTACACAATGGGATTTACGGTATTACCGGCATAGCACACAAGGGGGCGCTAAAAACTAACAAAAAAGCCCAATGGCGTCTATTACCAGAATGATAACTGAATTAGCACAAGTAATAGCGAAATTACATAGACGCTGTTAGCTAAATGCTAACAAGCGAAAACGAACATAAACTAGTTGTGATGCTGCTCTTCCTTCAGAAAAAGCGTGCATGTGTACATGGAGCAGAGGGGAGACAATTGGAGGACAGAAAAAATATCCTAGTATGAAGCACAGGGAATGAATGGCAGCTGTACAGATAACTCTTCCAGAGCTGTTTGACTTCTGAAACAGGGTAGAAAGACATTATAAGATATCTGATGGCAAACATTTTGTAGTGAATTGCATACAAGTGTAATCACCTCATGTGTGTTGCACAACAGAGAGTCGCCAACGATATGGACTCACCAGCTCCCGCTTTCTACCGTTGTGCTATTTACAAACAAACAAGTGACTGTCTCAACTATTCTGGGGAACTACGTAATCTTCATAATGTAAAATAATGTGAAAGGTTAAATGAAGAACGTGATCTGCTTTATCTCCTAACATATTGCACAAGTTGACTGCAGGTATTAACTTAACTAGCTACAAATAGTTATTTAAAAACTGAAATTAAATAGTTTGGAAGGTATTAGGTATTGAAAAACCATCCTGTGGCTTTTTCTAAATACCCCGGTATATGGTATATGTACGGTATACCGCCCAAGCCTAGTACTGCTGTGTATTGCTATTAGCCGCTCTAGTAGGTATTGTTTTTGAAGAGCCCTGTGCGGTTCAGGATGGTTGCTTTGAGCGATGAGTGTTTTTGTTAATGAATCCCAACTTCTCTTTTTCTCTCTTTCTCTCTTCCTCACTCACTCTCTCTGTCTCTGTCTCTCTCTTTCTCTGTATCTCTCTCTCTCTCATCTAGACATGGTACACGGTGTGCTGGAGAGGTTGCTGCGGCCGCCAACAATGATGTTTGTGGGGTGGGCGTGGCCTACAACGCCAAAATTGGAGGTGAGCGAGGCATGCTCTGCCAATGACCAATTGTGATTGGTTGAATCGGAGTTATGTTCAGTAGAGCACACCGTAGATGGCTGTACTTGCTAGCTGCCACTTCTAAATATTTACCAACTTTTGTCTCTAATCTTTAGTCAAAACCAAGTACTCTAATCAATCTAATGGACTATTTCAAGCCACTGTCTGGCCTTTACCAACTTGTGTCCTTAAGCACTCTGTCAAAGACAAGCAGCCAGTCAACAGTGGAGCCCTGAGTGCAGTCCCCAGAAGTCCCTGGTCCCACAGATGTTAGCCATAACTCTCCTACTCCTCCTAGCATGCATCCCCTGCTCTAGCAGCTCAGTGTGTGTGTGTTCTCCTGCTGGGCCGTTCTTAATTACTGTACAGTGATTAGCATTTAGTGGCTGCGATGACCCCCCCCCAACACCCAAACACACACGCACTCATCTCCTGCAGCTCACAGCATTTATATAGGAGCCAGTGAACACAGCTGGAGGGAAAGTAACCCAGCAGTGTCTCTCCATGGGATTCTAACCTCCTGTCCATGACACTGATGATTATGATGATGACTGTTATAGCGGCAGTAATGTGTTAGCTACTGCATTAACAGCAGGATGTTATAGCGGCAGTAATGTGTTAGCTACTGCATTAACAGCAGGACGTTATAGCGGCAGTAATGTGTTAGCTACTGCATTAACAGCAGGACGTTATAGCGGCAGTAATGTGTTAGCTACTGCATTAACAGCAGGACGTTATAGCGGCAGTAATGTGTTAGCTACTGCATTAACAGCAGGACGTTATAGCGGCAGTAATGTGTTAGCTACTGCATTAACAGCAGGATTCAAGACATTACCATTCACATTTACCTCAAATCATACCCCAATTCAGCTTTCAAACACCTCCTTGCTTTTTTCCAGACTGATTAGTCTAGAAAACCAGGCCCTGCAGACACACACACAATATGGTTGTGTGTGTGTGTGTGTCTGCAGGGCCTGGCTTTCTAGACTAATGTGTAATTTAAGTCTTTATGTGGTTTATCAGTCTCAAAGATGCAGGGTCAGTAATAGGGCTTATTTGACGATGGCTCATTTCACGCCTTCTGCTACCATTACAGTTCAGAGCACTGATCTGAGGCGGTCCACATCAAAGCTGCAGACAGGCCCTGTCACAAAGAGCAAGTTTTTCCATCTCAAGATCTTAAATAAACACATTACTATAGTAAGTGCTAGGGAACAAAAAATTCACCGATATGCATCGGTCCCTAGTTAAAAAATATAAGGTATGAGTGCATCAGTCTGCGGGGACTCCAAACCGATCCAAATGCATGAGCATGCATCGTTCAGAAAATCGATTCAAACATTTTGAATTTGTTCCTAACTGATCTGCCTAGTTAAATAAGGGTTAAATATGGAAAATAAAAAAATTACAAATCGCAGTTTCAAACATGTTTATTGCTCAAGTTACTTACTTTCTACCTTTCTAAAATTCCTCATCTTTTGTGACAACTGCGTCGACTCCTTCAGTGTCAAACTAAGCATGTAATTATGTTGACAGTCATTAATCTGCAAGTCATTTGGCATGCAGAACAACCCTAGGCAATATCAGTAGCGTAATCAAACTACACAAGCTAGCCAATGAAAGCCTATTTCTCATCCGGCACATTTGCACTTCAGCATTCAAATGTTTTTACAATGGCTTGCGCAACATTAGGCTTTATTAGTTGAGTGACAACCAAGGTAATTTGCTAGGTTTTTTTTAATCAAATGCGCTGTTGAAAATTGTTTTAGTGGAATGAAAGTAGCCTAAGCTACCACCGGAGACACAACTCTCATCTGGCTATAGGTAGGCTACATGCTGATCATTAGATTTTATTTAAAAACTTTACCAAAGGGATATTCAATGTCTTGTTTTTTTTTTACACATCTACCTATAGGTGCCCTTCTTTGCGAGGCATTGGAAAACCTCCCTGGTCTTTGTGGTTAAATCGGTGTTTGAAATTCACTACTCGACTGAGGGACCTTACAGATAATTGTATGTGTGGGGTACAGAGATGAGTTAGTCATTCAGAAATCATGCTAAACACTGTTATTGCACACAACGTGAGTCTATGCATCTTATGTGACTTGTTAAGCACATCTTTACCCCTGAACTTATTTAGGCTTGCCATAACAAAGTGGTAGAATACTTATTGACTTAAGATATTTCAGCTTTTCATTTAATTTGTAAACATTTAAAATAACATAATTCCACTTTGACACTGTGGTGTTGTGTGTAGGCTAGTGACACAAAATCCCAATTTAATATATTTTAAATTCAGGCTGTAACACAACAAAATGTAGGAAAAGTCAAGGAGTGAATACTTTCTGAAGGCACTGTATCTAGATGGGTATCAAATCGTCTTGAAAGGGAAAGATGCACATCCTTAGAAAGTGCCTATTAAGTGTCAGTTAAAGTAGCAGGGTTGACGACTTCATCTTAAATCAGCCGTAAATCCCCCTGTGACAGTGGGAATGGAAACTTAACATGTGCAACAGGGAGGGGCTATTGAATGCAAGCTTTTAACATTGTTAAAACATTTCTAGCCTGTTTTCTACCACAAAACACCTGATAATGTCCAGAACCAGCACACCTGCTTTTACACTATGATTTGACAATTAGATATTCAATATTTCTTTTGAAAAAAAATATTTTAAAAGGAATAGTTTCACCATATTAAAACGAGAGTTCAGTTGACGTAACGATAACGCTGGGAGTCAAGGCAGGTTGTGAGTTCAATAATACACGAAACGAAACAAAACAAGAGTAGCATCTAGACATGAAACACAATCAATACTGCCTGGGGAATGAACCTAAGGGAGTGCCAGATATAGGGGAGGTAATGAGTGTGGTAATGGAGTTCAGGTGTGCCTCATGATGAGGCACAGGTGCGCGTAATGATGGTTGCCAGGTGTGCGTAATGATGGTTGCCAGGACCGGCGATGTCCGGCCGGTGAGGGGGATCGGGAGTAGACGTGGAAGTTGACCTTAAAATGAGGGACAGACGTAAATGAATCACTAATCACATTAAATAAATAATAATCTTCAGAAATGACGTTGTCAAAGCAACAAAATATCAAGGGCTTTACAATGATGGTGAAAACGTGGAGACATTTTGGGGTTAAAATCTTCCTAGAAGTCACAGAGGATACACAGAGGGACATGTCAAAATGAAGAATTTTGGCAATTTCTTTATTCATATTTATTGAATTCTCCATTTGGTCTATATTAAAGGGCACTTCATTTAATATAACAGGATTTTTAAATTCTATATTGGTGCACAAGCAGTTGGTGTCTGTCTGTTGTCCTACCTGGTTGTTTAATGAAGGAGATGGTATTGACTCTTGTTCTAATGGCCAGCAGTGCTTGTTTATAGCTACAACAGTAAAAACTGTGTGCGTGTGTATATGTGAGTAAGTGAGCACGCGTCTGCATGCGTGTGTCTGAGAGTACAATTGCTCATCACGTCTGGCAGAGTGACAGGCTCATAAGCCCATTGTCTCCCCAGTCAGACTGTGTGTTTGTCAATATGACAGCCAGACACAAAAGGCTTTGTTTTCCAACTGCATCATGTTTATAGCACCCTACCTCTTCTCCGCTCATGCTGTCTCTCTCTGCCACAATGTTCCTCTGTCTCTCTCTCATTCTGTCACCTTCTCTCTTTCTCTCTTTGTCTCACCCTACCTGTCTATCTATTTTATTGTACCTCTAATTTCTGTCTCTCTCTCTCTCTCTCGATCTGTGTACTGACCTTGCATGTGTGTGTTCAGGTGTGCGTATGCTGGACGGTGAGGTGACAGACGTGGTGGAGGCTCACTCCCTCAGCCTCAACTCGCAGCACATCCACATCTACAGCGCCAGCTGGGGCCCAGAGGATGATGGGAAGACGGTAGACGGCCCCGCCAAGTTGGCCAAGGAGGCCTTCCTCCGAGGAGTCACTGAGGTCAGTCAGTGGAGCAAATTCATTACTGGAGCACACATGGTTTATGTTGCATACCTACCTAGGGCTGTTGCGATGACCTTATTATTGCCACACCAGCATTCATGAGTTGCGACCTCTGAAAAATTCAATGCGACCGCTGAGTCACGGTAATCTCCTCTTATGCACTCTGGACATGCTTTGGTAGTACCCAACTTGCTAACTACCATCAGGTCCTAATGGCCTGGTACTCAGGGCTGTGTTGTCCCTCTAACCACTCTGACATCAATGCAAATGCAATCGAAAATCACATCAAAACAGCAGGCATATTGTACTTTTAAAACTCACCTCACTGTGATGATCAATTTGAAGAAAGAAGTTCAACAGCAGGTTGAAACAGTGCAAAACATGGTTGTGGATGTAGTTTCAAAGCCTAACGCAACGAAATGGACAGCGCTTTCTAAGGTGACGATTAATTCAAAACTCCCATATGAATATTAGAGCTTATGCATAGGCTTAAAAATATAATAAACTCTATTAAAATTATGATTGTGCCGTTATACAATACATAACCTACCGCATATTACACACACATAGATAGATAGATAGATAGATAGATAGATAGATAGATAGATAGATAGATAGATAGATAGATAGATAGATAGATAGATAGATAGATAGATAGATAGATAGATAGATAGATAGATAGATAGATAGATAGATAGATAGATAGATAGATAGATAGATAGATACGTACTTTATTGCTCCCCCGGGGGGGATATTTCATTGTCAAGCAGCTACAACAAAACACAGGGCAGGTGCAAAATGCCACAACGAAAGTACACAAAAGACAGATACACTGTACATGATACATATAGCGGCAGTATGAAAAAGTATAGAAATACAAGATATCTGGAGTGCAAAAAAAAGCTATAAAAAGACATTGCATAGTATGAGTGGTTGGCTGAATATGTACACTATACATTGGTGGATGTTGGATGGTTAACTATACTATACAGGTTGATGGCAGAGAAATACTTCAGTAGCTAAAAATGCGTATGATATGAGCGAGGGAATAATAGTTTACTTAATATACAGACTGGCTAAATGAACAGGTAAGTGAATATTTTGCATGGTTAAATTAGCTGTACAGGTAAATATACAGTTATATTTACAGATAAGTGAATACTTGCATGGTTACATAAACTGTACAGGTAAATGACAGGAAGAGATACTTTAATAGCTAAATGTGTGTATGATATAATTTGGGGTAATAATAGTAATTCCCTTAAAATACAGTCCTTAGTGCGCAGGGTTTTATTACAGACAACTGCACGTATTGCACATTCGATATACTAAAAGCAATGAGAAAAGGTGCAACTGGCAGGATACTAATAATATGCATTCCTGAGTGAATGCCTACGTAAGTTAAGTCCAATAATTACTTACAATATTGCATGTGATATGATATAACAACTGTACATGAGTATGTATATACAGACCTGTATGAATAAATAGGTCCTGAGTGGATGTGTGCTGATGGACCAGAGTTACTCACGGATGGATGCATAATTGTTAAACTAGGTCCTAGCACCCCAACAGTTCCAGATCTATGTTGCCGACGGCACGGCACCCCGGTGAGGCATTATATAGTCTAATAGCCGCCGGCAGGAAGGACCTCCTGTAGCGCTCTCTGGCACACCGTGGTGGGATCAGTCTGTGACTGAAAGTGCTCCTCTGCGTCATAACCATAGCGTGCAGAGGGTGCGTGACGTTGTCCATGATGGCCAGCAGTTTGGCCAGGATCCGTCTCTCTGCCACCTCCTCTAGAGTGTCAAGGCTCATCCCCAGGACAGAGCTAGCCTTCCTGATCAGCTTATTTAGCCGAGAAGCATCACCGGCTTTGATGTTTGCTCCCCAGCACACCACTGCAAAAAAGATGGCACTGGCCACCACAGACTGGTAGAAGGTATGCAGTAGTTTACTGCACACGTTGAAGGACCTGAGCCTCCTCAGAAAGTAGAGTCAGCTCTGGCCCTTTTTGTACAGGGCCCCGGTGTTACCGGCCCATTCCAGCCTGTTGTCCATATGGACTCCCAGGAACTTGTATGACCCAACCATTTCCACATCCATCCCCTGTATAGGGACTGCAGTCAGTTGTGCCTTGGTTCTCCTGAAGTCCACCACCATCTCCTTTGTTTTGCTGATGTTGAGCTGAAGGTGGTTCTGCTCACACCACAACACAAAGTCACTGATTAAGAACAAATTATTATTTACAATGACGGTCTACCTACAGAGTCAGCCCCTGGAGCAAATTAGGGTTAAGTGCCTTGCTCAAGGACACACTGACAGGTTTTTTCACCTTGTCGGCTCGGGTATTCAAACCAGCGACCTTTCGGTTACTGGCCCAACGCTCTAGCACTAGGCTACCTGCCGCCCTTAATGATCATGCTGTTTAATCAGCTTCTTGATATGCCACACCTGTCAGGTGAATGGATTATCTTGGCAAATGAGAAATGCTCACTAACAGGGATGTAAACAAATTTGTGCGCAAAATTTGACATAAATAAGCTTTTTGTGAGTATGGAACATTTCTGGGATCTTTTATTTCAGCTCATGAAACATGGGACCAACACTTTACATGTTGCGTTTATATTTTTGTTCAGTATAGATGTTCCAAAGCCGTGGATCAGCGGCTTGTATGTCTGGAGGACTGGAGATGCTAAACGTATTTATGTTAATTAACGGTGAGACCAGCAGTCTTTTTCATGACCGCCACAGCCCTGTACCTACCAGATGTTGTTTCAATGTCATGACCGCCACAGCCCTATACCTACCAGATGTTGTATCAATGTCATGACCGCCACAGCCCTGTACCTACCAGATGTTGTTTCAATGTCATGACCGCCACAGCCCTATACCTACCAGATGTTGTTTCAATGTCATGACCGCCACAGCCCTATACCTACCAGATGTTGTTTCAATGTCTTGACCGCCACAGCCCTATACCTACCAGATGTTGTTTCAATGTCATGACCGCCACAGCCCTATACCTACCAGATGTTGTATCAATGTCATGACCGCCACAGCCCTGTACCTACCAGATGTTGTTTCAAAGTCATGACCGCCACAGCCCTATACCTGCTAGATGTTGTTTCAAAGTCATGACCGCCACAGCCCTATAACTACCAGATGTTGTTCCAAAATCATGACCGCCACAGCCCTATACCTACCAGATGTTGTTTCAATGTCATGACCGCCACAGCCCTGTACCTACCAGATGTTGTTCCAAAGTCATGACCGCCACAGCCCTATACCTACCAGATGTTGTTCCAAAGTCATGACCGCCACAGCCCTATACCTACCAGATGTTGTTCCAAAGTCATGACCGCCACAGCCCTATACCTACCAGATGTTGTTCCAAAGAGACACACACATAAGAACGGTAGTATAGGAACAGCAGTATGGTCCCCCAGGGAAAAATAGTCTGGGACACAAGGTATTGCTGTATAAAATGATCACAACTTATCTTCGAAATTATTAGGTTTTCCATGGTAATATTTAGAAGAAGGTGTATCTAAATTAAACAGTGTAAAACACTGTGGAAAGCGATGCAACCACCATACCTGACCTAGAGTGTGTTCTGACCTGGAGCACCAGGTAGAACTGTCATGTCATGCCAGAACTGTAGCTATTGACCTATGCTTTATTTGATCAGTTTACTTAGAACACCTATTCTCACCCTCCATACGGATCTCTCTCTGTCGAGACGTCTGGTTTCTGAGCAAAATGGGACTTGACTGGAAGTCGATGACAGGAGCAGACGAAACAACCGCTGGTTTTAATTGGCTGATCTCTGTCCACCACCATCTAGCATAACCATTAGAACCTCCCCTGTATATATTACCATAAGTATTGATATATTACAGCTACCAGTCACTTTTCAGTCCTCTTTACATGTACAGGTAACTGCCAAAATTATTTATACACTTGAGTAAATGAGGGATACAAAGTATATTGAAAGCAGGTGCTTCCACACAGGTGTGGTTCCTGAGTTAATTAAGCAATTAACGTCACATCATGCTCAGGGTCATGTATAAAAATGCCAGGTAGGCCATTAAACATAATTTATACTTGATCCAGCAATGCAGTGCGGAGACTCCGTAAGGAGGGTGTAACGCAATTGCGGAGCCTCCGGTGGATTGCAGAAGCTAAATCGAGCTCTGTATGGCAATGTCGTGCGCCTCTAAAAATGTGTAACAATGCGGACGATGATAGATGCGGTATAGAGGTCACAGACCGTGGGGGATAGAAGGACGCTGGTTTGGCGTACATTTAACAAATCTGATCTGAAGTGGATATTCGTCAAATCCATCATGATTCATGTATTGTAACAGGCCCACAATGTGGTTACTAAAGTCCGATTTGGATATATTTGGCTGTTTTCGCTGCATAACATGTAGAAGTTGTCCCTTTTCAGGTTTAGAAGAAGTGACTGCTAAATGCTAACTCCCTTTGGTATAAGCTGGTAGCATAGTGCAATTGATTGATGACATGAACATGTATTGAGGTTGAGATCCATACAAACATTATACTCTGATTTGTACCTATGCAAAACACACATGTAAACAATAGCCTAAATGTGCAATGAGGACATTCGAGATCTTTTCCCCACGGCATCTTTCTTAACGAGTTTCCATGGTATTTCTTTTGTTTTGGTCAAGTTCCATTGACCTTTTTACCGCATCTACAGTGGGGAGAACAAGTATTTGATACACTGCCGATTTTGCAGGTTTTCCTACTTACAAAGCATGTAGAGTTCTGTAATTTTTATCATAGGTACTCTTCAACTGTGAGAGACGGAATCTAAAACAAAAATCCAGAAAATCACATTGTATGATTTTTAAATAATTAATTTGCATTTTATTGCATGACATAAGTATTTGATCACCTACCAACCAGTAAGAATTCCGGCTCTCACAGACCTGTTAGTTTTTCTTTAAGAAGCCCTCCTGTTCTCCACTCATTACCTGTATTAACTGCACCTGTTTGAACTCGTTACCTGTATAAAAGACACCTGTCCACACACTCAATCAAACAGACTCCAACCTCTCCACAATGGCCAAGACCAGAGAGCTGTGTAAGGACATCAGGGATAAAATTGTAGACCTGCACAAGGCTGGGATGGGCTACAGGACAATAGGCAAGCAGCTTGGTGAGAAGGCAACAACTGTTGGCGCAATTATTAGAAAATGGAAGAAGTTCAAGATGACGGTCAATCTCCCTCGGTCTGGGGCACCATGCAAGATCTCACCTCGTGGGGCATCAATGATCATGAGGAAGGTGAGGGATCAGCCCAGAACTACACGGCAGGACCTGGTCAATGACCTGAAGAGAGCTGGGACCACAGTCTCAAAGAAAACCATTAGTAACACACTACGCCGTCATGGATTAAAATCCTGCAGCGCACGCAAGGTCCCCCTGCTCAAGCCAGCGCATGTCCAGGCCCGTCTGAAGTTTGCCAATGACCATCTGGATGATCCAGAGGAGGAATGGGAGAAGGTCATGTGGTCTGATGAGACAAAAATAGAGCTTTTTGGTCTAAACTCCACTCGCCGTGTTTGGAGGAAGAAGAAGGATGAGTACAACCCCAAGAACACCATCCCAACCATGAAGCATGGAGGTGGAAACATCATTCTTTGGGGATGCTTTTCTGCAAAGGGGACAGGACGACTGCACCGTATTGAGGGGAGGATGGATGGGGCCATGTATCGCGAGATCTTGGCCAACAACCTCCTTCCCTCAGTAAGAGCATTGAAGATGGGTCGTGGCTGGGTCTTCCAGCATGACAACGACCTGAAACAAACAGCCAGGGCAACTAATGTGTGGCTCCGTAAGAAGCATCTCAAGGTCCTGGTGTGGCCTAGCCAGTCTCCAGACCTGAACCCAATAGAAAATCTTTGGAGGGAGCTGAAAGTCCGTATTGCCCAGCGACAGCCCCGAAACCTGAAGGATCTGGAGAAGGTCTGTATGGAGGAGTGGACCAAAATCCCTGCTGCAGTGTGTGCAAACCTGGTCAAGAACTACAGGAAATGTATGATCTCTGTAATTGCAAACAAAGCTTTCTGTACCAAATATTAAGTTCTGCTTTTCTGATGTATCAAATACTTATGTCATGCAATAAAATGCAAATTAATTACTTAAAAATCATACAATGTGATTTTCTGGATTTTTGTTTTAGATTCCGTCACTCACAGTTGAAGAGTACCTTTGATAAAAATTACAGACCTCTACATGCTTTGTAAGTGGGAAAACCTGCAAAATCGTCAGTGTATCAAATACTTGTTCTCCCCACTGTATGGAAGGGGAAGCTTGCCACAAGAAGTGGAGGCATCAGCGGAACAAGTTTGTGAAGCAAAACAAAATTAATCGTTGAATTTGAGATGCAGGTGGGAAAAGAGTTTTTACTTCATGCTATCTTGGCTGAACTTCAATGTCAAGCATCGGGAAACGGATTCCAACATCTCAATCTCAGAAAAAGTAAGGTCTTGTCTTTTAATTTAGCTAGTTGCTAGTCGTAGGGCACGAGTGATCACAAAATAGTTTGATGAGCATGAAAAGGATGTAAACCATATGCCATAGCCGTCTCAGTCACCAGATCTCAACCCAATTGAATACTTATGGGAGTTTCTGGACCGGCACCTGAGACCACATTTTCCATCAACAAAACACCAAACAATGGAATTTCTCGTGGAAGAATAGTGTTGCATCCCTCCAATAGAGTTCCAGACAGTTGTAGCATCTATGCCAAGTTGAATTTAAGCTGTTCTGGCTCGTGGTGGCCCAATAACCTATTAAAGACACTTCGTTGGTGTTTCCATTATTTTTATCTTTATACAGTGCATTCGGAAAGTATTCAGACCCCTTGACTTTTTCCACATTTTGGATGCACCGGTTTGATTGTCAAGAACTTCAACACAAGAACTGCAACGCAACTTTTTTTTCACACTCAACAGTTTCCCTTGTGTATCAACAATGGTCCACCGCCCAAAGGACACCCAGCCAACTTGACACAACCGTGGGAAGCATTGGAGTCAATATGAACCAGCATCTTTCAGTCCATGCCCCGATGAATTGAGGCTGTTTTGAGGGCAAAAGGGGGTGCAACTCAATAATAGGAAGGTGTTCCTAATGTTTTGTACACACAGTGTATATTCCTGCTACCAGTCACTTTTCATGTATAAACCACTCCAGTACCCCTGTACATTGAATAAGGTACTGGCACTGACCTGTATATACTTGCATTCTCGTGTTTCTTTAACTCTCATCATAGTTCTTGTTTGGTTTTTATTCTTACTTTTATTTTTCTATTATTATCTATAATAATATTATTATTATTATTATTACTGCATTGTTGGGATAGAGCTCTCAAGATAAGAATTTCACTCTACTGTTTTACACCTGTTATGAACGTGGCGAATAAACTTTGAAACTTTAAACAAATGGCAGAAGAGAGATGGGAGCAAAATCGCTGGCACAGAGTTGGTTTTAGGTAGGAGGGGTATAGAGGATAGCCATCTCTGTAAGAATGTGGGGAGAGGGAGTTTTAATGTAAGAAATATGATTCATGTAATTCATTCTAACACTCAGGATAATGGACCGATGGAAAGAAAATAATAGCCTGCAACAAAACAGGGCATTTTCAGTTTTACTGAAAAGATTCCCATAATGATTTGAAATGGGGAATGCCTGTTGATTTAGATTTAAGAAAACAAGCAATGCATCAGTAGTGAGAATAAAGTAGGGATTGTGAGAGCTGTTGGCCTTTTAAAATGTTCACCCAGTGGTGAGCTGGAAGAGAGCTGGAGAGTCCCACTGAGTCACACGCTGGTACAAACTCTCCACAGGGGACAGGGATTAGGAAATAACATTCTCGCAGCATTTCTTTAGATCCATAAAGACTGTGGGCGCGTTCCCTAAGCAGTGCTGTGTGTGTGTGTGTGTGTGTGCATGTGTGAAATATGATTTGTTTTGTTCATGTCGCTGGCACTCCCACGCCCGCCTCCACTGTTTCTCATCTCAGTCTCAGCTGGAGTTGAGGCACAACGCAGTATGAGGTAGAGTGTGTGCCTATCTAGCCCCTCCCTCTCTTCATATCTCTTTCTCACCGCAGCTCTTTTATGCAACCTCTTTCACCATTTTCAATCCCTCTATTTCTCCATTAGGGATGGGCACGGATATCCAAACGGACATTAGTATTCGATTACTTAGCGAGTGTTCATTTTTTTGGGGGGTAAAAAATTATAGGCCTATTTTGATCATGGGAAAAAACGTTGTAAAAAAAAAAAAATAATAATACGATTTTGCTTGTGACATTGTTACCTACAAGGATATAACATAACCTGTTACTTTTTGCAAAAAACTATGGATAAAAGCAGCCTGTCTGCCATTTGCGTCATTCTGTTTGGTCAAGAGAGTCGAGCATTCTTTTATTCGATTTTTTGAATTTCGACTATCCAGATAATATTATTAGAATAGTGAAATAATGTTAAATGCCCATCCCTATTCTGCATATCTGTTCAACTGTGCCACTCTGTTATATAATATATCATTTTCATTGTAGAATGTTGTCTTTCTCCATCTCTATTGTTTTCACTCTTCCTCTTCTCTCTCTTTCGCCCTTTCTCCTTTCTCTCTGGACTCTCCCTGAGAAGGATATTTTCTCCTCCGTATATAGCTCCTTTTATATATTTGGTTATGAAAAGATAAAGCCTTAAAGTGTATCTTTATTGTGATATGCCTGCGTTTCCATTGTTATGATGGAATGGACCAGTTGTGACTAATGGCCTCCTTATATGACAGATGGAGAGAAGGTGTATATAAGTGCATTCAGTGGATAATATTATACTGTATCATCATGCAGCTGCTGCTGCTCCTCCCAGTCCAGTACAACCAGTCCAGTACAATGTCTAACAAGTCAGTCAACAGACTTCAGTAATGAAGTGATCATTTTGTTAAGTGGCTTTTCCGCAGCAGTAAATAGTCTGCCATGGTTCATGATACATTAATAAGAGCTATGCCGGCAGAAGTGCAGTGTGTGTCAGAAAGAATACAACAGCATATCAAATCCCAGTGAAAGGAATGTCGAGGATTTTACAGGATGGGGGGGTGAACATCCTTGTCTGGTGTAATATTTCACACTATCAGTCTCAACTGAAAACTCACACACATACAGATGCATACACGCACACATATACAAACTCCATCTGCATCCATCTCTCCACATACACACACTTGAACGTGTGTTTGTCATATCTATGCTGTATGTCTCTGTCTGTCTGTCTGTGTGCTATCTGTGTGTTATCTGTGTTTGTATGTGTTCTACACTCTTAGAAAAAAGGGTTCTAGAAGGGTTCTTTGGCTGTCCCCATAGGAGAACCCTTTTGGGATCCATGTAGACACCTCTGTGGAAAGGGTTCTACATTGAACCCAAAAGAGTTCTACCTGGAACCAAAAAGGGTTCTTCAAAAGGTTCTCCTATGGGGACAGCCGAAGAACCCTTTAAGGTTCTAGATAGCACCTTTTTTTCTAAAAGTGTAGATGCCTATCTGTCATCCTTGCCTATATGTGTACATTTCCAGGGCCGCGGCGGGCTGGGCTCCATCTTTGTGTGGGCGTCGGGGAATGGTGGTCGTGAGAAGGACAGCTGTAACTGTGACGGCTACACCAACAGCATCTACACCCTGTCCATCAGCAGCACCACCCAGTATGGCATGGTGCCCTGGTACAGCGAGGCCTGCTCCTCCACCCTCGCCAGCACCTTCAGCTCTGGGAACCCCAACGAGAAACAGATAGTGAGTAGTACTGATACACACACACACAGTATAACACACTCCTATCTTCACACTCGCCACATATATTTACAGCTCCAGAAACCCCAATGAGAAACAGATGATGTGAGTCATCATTAGCGATCCCTCGAGGTCCAGGATGATCTCTGTTATCACACACAACAAAGCAGAAAGCACAACATTAAAGTCTCATAATAATGAAGAATATTGATACACCCACACACTCACAGCAACGGCAACCTCGACGGGAAACATTTATC
The DNA here is from genome assembly GCA_023634145.1 of Thymallus thymallus. Classification (NCBI taxonomy): domain Eukaryota; kingdom Metazoa; phylum Chordata; class Actinopteri; order Salmoniformes; family Salmonidae; genus Thymallus; species Thymallus thymallus. Next base: position 37,372,212 of record CM042414.1, on the reverse strand, counting down.
AAGTACCTCTGATACGCAACCACACACACACACACACCTCTAGGATCACTACAACCCACATCACATCACTGACACACAAACACACTCATACCTACAGCAGAGTAAACCTTCACTTGAAACAGATTGTGATTCATACCAAACTATTAGTGACTAATATACGCCACACTTCCCTAACCACAACTAACATGAGTACTCCCGCAACTCAACGCTTTCCTCCAAAACACACAAGAGGGCTGCTGCAGGTGAATAAACACACATCTCTCAGTGTGGTTGTGTCGTTGTCTCACTCTGAGGTGATTAACTGAAGACACAGCGCTCCAACTAATGTACTTCTGTTTTAGAAGTCGCTGCTTGTTGTCTCAATAAACGTATCAATCAAGCAATCAATCACAACTAAACCGCACTGCAGATTCCCTCATAATGTTTATACTCTGTTTTAAGTTATAGGTATGGTTACATGACAATATCCAGTCACAATGTTTGTGACAGGACCAACTTGCAGGTGGTGTTTCGGTTCATGGAAAACTCTGCTTTTGTGTCATTATTCCAGGGATGTAAGCTTCAGTGATGTAAGCTGTAATAACCAGTATATTGTCCTGATACCTTAAAAATAATTTCTTAAGAGATGTGTTCACTAGACATAGTATTTTCAGTTTTCTTTGGCATACAGTAGCTTGTAACACACACACACACACACACACACACACACACACACTGAGTGGGTTGATTAGCTAAAGTTCTAACGTTCTGCCTGTCATACCTGATGTGAATTCACATTACCCCAGACATGCCTCATTAACTCTGCCTCTGACAATGATACGCCACTCTAGACTACACCTCTGTTGTGCCCTCCTTTTCTTCTCCTCCTCTCTTCTTCCCTTTTCCTATTCTCCACCAGCTTTTTGTCCCTTCTAGGCAGAAGTCACCCAATGCCAAAACCCTGACTTGAGATCTGCATACTCATAACTCTTTCTTTTCCATAGATAAGTAATGTATTTAAATGAGTTGTCCCACTGGCATGCAGATCAGTCAGTTTCTGTAGGAATCTATATGACTGATGTTATCTTTTCTCGTTTCTCTCTTCTCCTAGGTGACCACAGACCTGAGACAGAAGTGTACAGACACCCACACGGGGACGTCCGCATCGGCCCCCCTGGCTGCTGGGATCATCGCCCTGGCTCTGGAGGCCAAGTGAGTTCTCTGTTTAGGGATGGGCACGGTTATCCGGATATCCGAACGGACGATCAGCCAGTTTCTGTAGGAATCTATAGGAATTGTAGGAATTGAGTGTTCATTTTTTTAGATTTATTTTTTGGCCTATTTTGACAATGTGACATTTTGAAATACTTGATTTAATAAAACATCAAACTTTTTAATGTAGTTTTTATAACCGTGCATTGAGCTACTGCTGCGCATTTAGCCCTTGTCTGCCCTGACATCAGTATGCTATTTTCACCCACTTCAAATAGCAACTACGGGTCACACACAGAGTTTCCACAAGACCTGACTCAGATCAATGCAAAACACTCACAGGAAAATGTTTTTGTAACAGAATCAGTTCTATCATGGCGAAAAACTACGGAGAAAAGCATCCTGTCCGCTGTTTACCTCTGCATTTGCGTCATTCTGATTGGTCAAGAGCATGTTTTAGTTAGTTTTAGTTATCCGAATAAATGTAAGTGATATGTCAAATTCCCATTCGTGTCTCAGTTACACTCTAATATCTCTGTTTACATGTCATCTGCTTTAACTTATCTGTTGTAAGTAATTTTCTTAAAACTGCGTTGTTGGTTAAGGGCTTGTAAGTAAGCATTTCACTGTAAGGGTTACACCTGTTGTATTCGGCGCATTTGACAAAATACATTTGATTTGATTTTGATCTCTCTTACTAGAACAGGGCTCCAACCCTCATCTAGCACACCTGATTCAAATAATTGTCTGGCTGATAAGATGAATCAGGTTGGTTACAACTGGGGTTGAAACGGAAAACCGACAGGAGGGTTGCCCCACAAGAACAGGGTTGGAGAGCCCTGCACTAGAACACCTCTGTTTTAACTTGTCTCGTACATATATAGTATCTCAATAGAATAAGACAACCACCCTGAAAAGAGTAGTGTGTGGTGGAGAGTGAGACTGGCATGGCCAGCCAGTGATCAGGTCTGTATACTACTCCTTTAGTAGCTTTACATCTCTTCGGATCTCCTCCCTCATTATTGATAGGCTGACAGATGTCAGATCCAGTCAGCTGTCAGTCCTCAGCCTCATACACTCTACATCTTCATTAGCGTATGCCTGGCATGTCCCGTCCCGTCCCGTCCCGTCCCGTCCGTCCCCCCCCAATAACACTGTCACTGAGCAAAGACAAAAGTAGTGTATAGCAGTATATAGGGATAATGGGGACGTTTGAGACACAGCCACTGTCAAAGACACTCTCGTACTCACACGCACATACAGTACAAACATACCGTGCATTCGGAGAAAGTATTCAGACCCCTTGATTTTTTTCCACATTTTGTTACATTACAGCCTTATTCTAAAATGGATGAAATAAAAATACCCCATAATGACAAAGCGAAAAAACAGGTTTTTAGAAATGTTTGCACATTTATAAAAAATAAAAAAAATGAAATACCTTATTTACATAAGTATTCAGACCCTTTGCTATGAGACTCGAAATTGAGCTCAGGTGCATCCTGCTTCCATTGATCATCCTTGACATGTTTCTACAACTTGATTGGATTCCCCCTGTAGAAATTTCAATTGATTGGACATGAAAGGCACACACCTGTCTATATAAGGTCCCACAGTTCAAGCCATGAGGTCGAAGGAATTGAGGGAGAGGGCCTTGTTCGAAGCAGTCGGGGGAGAGGGCATTGGTCAGGGAGGTGACCAAGAACCCAATGGTCACTCTGACAGAGCTCCTCTGTGGAAATGGGAAAACCTTCCAGAAGAACAACCATCTCTGCAGCATTCACATATATTTTATATTTGAGATTCTTCAAATAGTTGAGAGAATGCCATGAGTGTGCAAAGCTGTCATCAAGGCAAAGGGTGGCTACTTTGAAGAATCTCAAATATAAAATATATTTGTTTAACACTTTTTTGGTCACTACATGATTCCATATGTGTTATGTCATAGTTGTCTTCACTTTTATTCTACAATGTAAAAAATAGTGCAAATAAAGAAAAACCCTTGAATGAGTAAAATTCCAAACTTTTGGCACCCAGTGTATGTAAATGTGTTTTTGCTTTGTCATTATGGGATATTGTGTCTAGATTGATGAGGGGAATAAAACGATTTAATGAATTTTATAATAAGGCTGTAACGTAACAAAATTTGGAAAAAGTCAAGCCGTCTGACTACTTTCCGAATGCACTGTATATACTGTGTACTGGTAGTCATTGACACCCTCCAGCCACTGCAGCCACAGAGAAGGGCGTTGTGAATGCAGGGAAGAAGTTTGCTTCAATACCTATCATTCACAGACAATGACAGTCCAATCCCAATAGTTCTCCAAAGTGTAGATCACTTCAGCATTTCCCCAGAGAGAGCAATAATAACAGGGCTGCCTGTATTTCCCCAGGAGATGGAATTCATGGAGATGGAATCATTTAATAGGGAGAGCGTTGTTTTTCCATCGAGGTGACATTGAGTGGATGGAGGAATGTCCATTAATAACACATGAGAGTGTGAGACGTGAATGCTGATGGAGGGAGTGTATGGTTGTGAAAGGTTGTTGAGGTGAGAGTCTGCTGCTACCGCTTCTATTTCTGTCTCGGCCCGGCGCTGGCAGCAAGTTGAGCAGTAAAACCATGTGAATCATGGTTTGATTATCTTCGCCAGCGGTCCTTCTTTTCTCTGCTTACTCCAAAGGCATATGCTCCCTAAACTTCTTGTCCTCTCTGCTCTACCTACCTACCTTCCGCCGCTCCCTGCTAAATCAGCTGGAGAGATTTGGTATGGTCCTTCTATTTATTTAGTGGAAGGTGACCCGTCCTGGCGTCCTTCAAGAACAAAACCATTAGCAGCTAGGCTTTGATGTCATTACTGACTGCTTTACTGGTGCTCCACTGTTCAGTACAGTACTCTGCTATCCTACTTTAAGGTGTTACTGTGTTCTCTCACCATTAAAAACCAGTGTTTTATGGCTGCCATTATAATGGTGCTGTTACTGGACGCTGCTGTTAAATCGTTATGGACCACGTCCAGGTCTATTTCACAGCTGTGGGTGACTGACATTGACATGTCCCTGATAAATCTCTCAGGTCTCTAGTGGTGTTTGTATCCATCTTTTTGGTGTTGCATGTCTTTCCTTCCTATCTGCCTGAACTATGAACCTGATATGGATCTCTAGATATTTCTATGAACTCTCTTTTTTACTAGAATATCTATCAGAATACATATCTTTCTCTGTCTCTGTATAGTATGAACCTGACATGGAGGGACATGCAGCACCTGGTGGTGAGAACCTCTCACCCCGCCCACCTCAGCACTGACGACTGGAGGACCAATGGAGTGGGCCGCAAAGGTAACAGGAGAGCTCTCATTGTACATGCCTTTCTGACTGAACTACATGATAAGTGGACTCACTTGACTCTTTGGAACTTCACTCATGGTTTTTCTGTCTCTCTCAGTGAGTCATTCTTATGGGTATGGTCTGCTGGATGCGGGGGCCATGGTGGCCCTGGCTCAGAACTGGACCAGCGTGGGCCCACAGCACCAGTGTGTCCTCACCATGCTCTCAGAGCCTAGGGACATAGGTAGCCAGCTGCTGTTCAGTAAGACATTGGACTCCTGCTGGGGCAGACCAGAGTATGTCAACTCTCTGGAGCACGTCCAGGCCCGCCTCACTCTCTCATACAACCACAGAGGAAACCTGGCTATACACCTCATCAGCCCACTAGGGACACGCTCTACCCTGCTAGCACCCAGGTACACACACATCTACGGTAGAAATACAAAGGAAACCTCATCAACCTCATATCAGTCCGATAGATACACAATCACCCAGGTAAACATACACTCGTTCACAACAGTGTTTGTTGTTTTTCATTTATGTTCGTTTGAAGTGTATTTTTAGCAGCCGTTCTGGGAGGTATTGTTTTTGAAGACCCCTTCACGGTTCAGGATGGTTACTATGAAATGAATGAATGTTTTTGGCTGTGAACCCTAACTACTCTCTCTGTGTCTCTCTGATTTCTCTCTCCCCCCCTCTCCCTCCCTCCCCATCACCCTTTCCTCCCTCTCCCCCTCTCGCTCACTCTTTTCAGGCCTAAAGACTACTCGTCAGAGGGATTTATCGACTGGGCCTTCATGACCACCCACATGTGGGACGAGGACCCTCGAGGGGAGTGGACCCTTGAGATAGAGAACGTCTCAGAGCAAGGACACGACTATGGTAACAGGACATCTGTGTCCCTTCACAACCCTCCTCACATACACCAGAGAGGCTCCATCCTCCTCTTCTCTTTCTCCTCTCCCTTCTCCTCTTCTGTCGTTTGTTGCAGTCTCAGCGCAGCAGAAGGGAAGCTCTACTCCCTCCGCCTCCTCTTCATCCATATTCCTGTCCACACTATATCAGTTCTCTCTCGTTCTAAACCAGCCCTTGTTCTCCTCGCCCTGTGTTTGTCAGTCAGCTCGCCTACCTCTTCATCATCATCATATTACCATCTCTCTGACACTGACCCATTATACCTCTCTCCTCTTACAGGTATTGAATTGTTAATTCTCTCTGTTCTTCTTTCTTCTCTCTCTTGAGTTTGAAATGTGTTCACCTTCTCTCTCTTCTTCTACTCTCTCTTCCCCCTCTCAACCTCTCACTCGCCCTTCTCTCTCAGGTGTGTTGAGTCAGTTTACTCTTATCTTGTACGGTACGGGCTCCAGCTCCAATAACCCCTCGTCTCCTGACTTCCCCCGGCCTTCCAACAACAGCTGCAAGACCTTCGACACCCAGCAGATCTGCATCGGTGAGACTGACTGTCCGAGACACATTGAGACAACTATCTAGCAGTAAAATATTCCAGATGGGGTCAGAAGCCTCTTGTTGACACTCTATCGTAAAACTTTCATAAAGTTTTACGATATAGGCAATTTTTACTTTGCATTTTTTTGCTCTTTTTGTGTGTGGGTGTACACTACCGTTCAAAAGTTTGGGGTCACTTGTCTGGCTCTAACCAGAATAGAAAGAGGAGTGGGAGGCCCCGGTGCACAACTGAGCAAGAGGACAAGTACATTAGAGTGTCTAGTTTTAGAAACAGACGCCTCACAAGTCCTCAACTGGCAGCTTCATTAAATATTACCCGCAAAACACCAGTCTCAACGTCAACAGTGAAGAGGCGACTTCTAGGCAGAGTTGCAAAGAAAAAGCCACATCTCAGACTGGCCAAGATTAAGATGGGCAAAAGAACAGAGACACTGGACAGAGGAAGATATGGCTTTTTCTTTGCAACTCTGCCTAGAAGGCCAGCATCCCGGAGTCGCCTCTTCACGTTAGTGTATGTACAAGCCTTTGTCCCCACTGACTGCTTAGAAAAGCAGCACCTCATCTCCCTGTGTGTGTGTGTGTGTGTCATCTCACATTTTCTCTTCCCCCTTTCCAGAGTGCAGCCCAGGCTTCTCCCTGTTCCTGCAAGGTTGTGTGAAGCTCTGCCCCCCCGGCTTCACCTCGGGCCCCCAGCTCCTCAACCTGTCCCTGGACAACTGGGTGGACTTGTCCTCCGTCCAGTCATGCCTGCCATGCCATCCTGCTTGCCTCACCTGTTCCGGCCCTGGGCCCAGCGATTGCCTCTCTTGCCCCCCTCACAGCCACCTGGTCCTCACCGCCTGCCTGCACCAGAACCAGGTCCAGCGCAAGTCCCCCACTGGCCCCGTCCTCCAGGGAGAGGTGCGTGGACCAGGGGAGAGCCCAGTGGGGTTAGAGCAGGGGGGAGGGGGGGAGCCCCCAGGGCATAGCCTGGCCCTGTCCTCCCCTCTGGCCAGCCTCCTGGCGGTGCTCAGCTGTGCCTTCATCCTGGCAGCCTTCGCCGGGGTTTTCCTTCTGCTGCAGCTGCGCTCTGGTGGCGCCCCCTGGGCCCGGAGGACCAAACTACACTCTGTGGAGACGGGGGGATGGGCCTTGGGGGGCTTCGGCTTGGGGCTGGGCTGGGAGAGGCAAGGCAGGGTATCCTATAAGGGGATCCCCACCGTGTGGGGGGACGAGGACCAGGTAACACTCGGGGGCTCTGATTCTGACAGTGAAGAGCTGAACTGCCACAGTGAAAGGACAGCCTTTATCAGAACACAGAGCTCTCTCTAGCCCCCTCTCTGACCCCTACGTCTGGGGGAAACTCTCTTCAGAGGGTTTGGTCTCTCCAGCCCCTCCCTCTGCTAGAGCTCATGTGTCTATATTTTGGGTCTGGTTCAGGCATTGTCCCTGGCTGACGCACAAAGATTCTGATCCAGGGATGTAATAGCTCAGCCCACAAGCACCTCCTGGTTCACTGATTCACCCTCAAGCATTAATCAACTGAAAAAAAAATGTATTTTATAATTGCTATATACTGTGTATATATATATATATATATATAGCAATTATATTTATTTATTTATTTGTATTAATTTTTTTTTTTTTATTGTTTAGCTTTTAAACACTTAAATAAGATTATTTGCCCTGGCCCAAGGGTCTAGGTAAAGGTAAACTACAGTTTTCGAATTGAGTTGGGGATCCAAAGTTTTTCGCTAATGTTTCCCATTTACCTTAGCCTTGCATCATACGGGACAGATTTCTGTATTTTGAAAGTTGCATATCTTGAAAACTTGATTGCTGTGACATGTAAAACATTTTGGGAGTATATCAACAATGGCCTAATGAAACTAAAGTTAGTTTTGCCTTGGAGTTTTCCTTTAAGCAGACATGGGAAGAGATATGTATTAGTATACGTGTCCATATGTATTAGTATACGTGTATGCGTGTGCCTGTGTGACAGTGACTTTATAGACAAGAGCTGAATAGCCTCCCAACACCGTTTCTGATTGGATGAAGACCACAACAGGGTTTTATTTAATGTACAAAAAAGAGAGAAAGTATGGATCTGTAAATTTGATTCTCTGTATGGTTGCCCTATACACTCGTATCCATACACGGGTTGAAAATGGCAGATTTGGGCACTGATAAATGCCTACATTTGAATGCAGTGGCTGTACAGTAACATGCTATACATGACGTCAGACCTCAGGCTCTGCGCTTCACAGCGCTGTATGGGTTTTGACTGACAGCCGTTCTGAACTTGAGCACCGCACGTGATAAGAACTTGCCCCTATCTCTCTCACTAATTGGGCAACTTTGTTTGTTGACTGAGTGAGGGAAATGCTGTAAATTAAGAAAACTCTTATGTATTTTGAAAGATGAGACGTTGAGGATTATAACTAAATACTGTTTTGATGTCATACAAGCAAGCCAAACACCCATGAGTCCAAATGTGTACTTCACATTTCAGTTTATGATTTCTGTTTGAGGTACAGTTACAAGATGACATGGCGTTATACCCTGGCTTGTTCTGAACAGAATGTGCATATAATCTACTGTGAAGAAAATTTGCTGCGGCACAGGCACCTGAAGGCACTCATGACTCCTTTCTATGCGCACCAGAATTACGATCCGTTTCCCTGAATTGCATTTTGAAAGCCTAACACTGTAATATCGTATTTTATAATTTAGCTAGTCATGTTGGCAATAGAATAAGCTTTCAAATTATGCCCACCTGACCCATATTGCAATTTATAATGGACCGTTTTTGGATTGCATAAACAACAACAGTAATTGTGTGATGGCTGGGATGTGTTCCAAACAAAACAACTACGAGTCTGCTTGCTCTAGTTCCTCAACGGCACAGTTAGGAGAGATCAAAAAAGCACCTTTATAGGTGAAGACTCTTCTTTGAGTCATACAAGTGCACTGAAATTAAATATGCACGTTTTGGAGAGGTGTGTGGCCACTTGGAGACACCAGTTAGTCCTCTCACTTTGTCTGATGTTGCACCGACAACACATTTTCCAGGAATATTCCTACGTTACTGAATGTATCCAGAGTATTTTCAGATTTCTTTATCAACAAATGTAGCGAAAAGTACAGTAAATGTAAAATGTTACATAAAATCAACAGTAGTGCTAAACGATTAGTGCTTTTTGAGGTCTGTTCGGTTTCAGTTAGATTATTAAAAAATGATCACGGTTTTCGATGTCGGTTTTAGTTTTTTTACAATAAATGCTCTGTGCATTATGTGGGTTGAATGCTGTAACAACACAGAATAAAATAATTAATAAAAGACCAATGATGGTATTTGACTGCCCATTACTGTTTATCACTTTTGAACATACATTTATTCGCATTACTTTACTTTAATAAAATATTTCAGTTATATATATAATACATTTGTTTTATTTGATAACTTTATTATTTAATTCCAAGTCATCTCATCTCTATAGAGCTGCTGCCTATTCTTTCTACTCACTATTTTGTAGTTCTTCAAAGTAAATAAGGCATGCTTTTATGACTGCTGAATATCAATGATCAATCACTAAGATCATGTATTTTCAGGTAGAGATACCTCTCGAAGGGACAGCTGCTCTCTATATCACCTCAGGATCGCGCATTCTTCTCCCTTCCGTAGCAGTCAAAAAAATAAACACAGACTGGACAAGTAGATGCGCAACGGCTTATGGTCATTTTAATTAATTACCACGTTTTATACTCTAAACTATGTAGAATATTGGCCAATTGGAAACCACAACTCTCTACTACTGTACATCACACAGTTCAGGCTGAATCTGATTTATCTCTAGAGAAACTTGAGTGATGTGCGCATTGAGTTCACAGAAAAAAAAATGAACAAAATGGATTTCAAATAATTTAACCGACTTTGGTCAATTAGCTGATGTTTTGGTTAATCGCTCAGCACTAATCAACAGTGTAATGTTTGGATTCAGTCTTGTGTCAGGTGAACTGTCTTCACCTTTTGGTCTTTTCATTTTCCCATAATCTCCAAACTGTTACCTTTCAATTGCTTCCATGGTTATGCATATGCTTTTTTCACATTCCTTCTGTAAGAAACATTTTAATTTAGCCCTATCAATAGTCCCACAAGTGTACAAGGTTAAAGGCCCAATGCAGACGTTTTTTGATTCTCAATATCAAATCATTTCTGGGTGACAAGTCAGTACATTACTGTGATTATTTTCAATCAAATGGTAAAAAAAAAAAAAAAAATATTCCAATCTTGTAGTGTGGAAATATATATAAAACACAGGAGAATCACATTTTTAACTGCACTGGGCCTTTAAACACTTTTTTTATTAAACTTTTTCCAACTGTTTGTTGTTTGAGTTTCCTACTTTTCTCCATAATCAGTGGGCTCTAATAAAACCCCAAATATAGACTACACATCAAAAATACAGCACAGACTCTTTTGGAGTAGTCTTCGGGTTTTGATAACTACTGAGCTTTAGCATAGCAATATTGTCACCAACAGCTTACAGGCACTTAATACCAATATAGACAATTGTTGAAAGGCCAAACTCCTAGTGTTGTGGTTGTTTTGTGGATGTAAGCAGAAAGCCCATGCATCAATCAGCAAACACCCAAACTACAGAACCAGTGGGAGAAGGGATGGCAGGTAATATTAGTCAGACACTTTATCCTATTTGCACACTGTGTTACTTACAGAGGGATTACCAACCCTGCAGTACTGTGTTCCCATCTTTCTGAAGAAGACGAACAAACACTTAACCCAAAGCCTAGTTAAAGGTTAAAAAAAAAAATACATATTTGACCTTCTCAACATGTCTCTTTTCTCTTGCTATTGACAAGAAATAAGATCATTTTGTCTTCATTCTTCCCATGGAGGCTTTATTGATTTGAGAGAGTTTGTTTCTTTATCAGTGGAAAAAAGTTAATAGCTTTCTCTTGTTATTACACATTTAACATATTTTGAAAAGCAAATGTATTTGCCTGCTGGTATTTACACATTTGCAGACATGCATTATGTTATTGGTCAACTTTAAGAACATATCTTTTGGATTGGTCGATACAATAAAAGCCCTTTAGTCTCGTATGTGATAAAAACTGCTATGGTGAAATGTTTATAGATCGGTTACAGCATATTTTAAATAGATTGTATTTTATAGTATTTCTTTTTTATTTTCTATCCTTTTTTATTTAACTGATGATTGATGTCAATATTGTGGGGATAAGTGTCATGCTAAAATAAAATGACTTTGGAGGTCATGTGAGATGAGCTGGTGTGTTGACCCATTCTGTGCTCTGTATCACCCTTGGGGAGCTCTGTGTAGGCGTGCTTTCACAGCAGTCAGCCAAAGTTTACAGACACTTACACAACACACACTCCGCATATGCTTTGTCAGTGCCCGCCAGCGACACACAAGCTCACTCCTCTATCGTTTTCTCTTCCATTTTCTCCAGCAACTGGAAGAGCATGGCCACAACCCCCTGAGATACAATAACTTCCTCTAGTTCTAAATACTGCTGAAATACCAGGATAGTAATATTTAAACTAGATTCATATGAAAAGATTTGCGTGTCTGTAGGTTGTATTTGCGGAGTTCATTAACAGGAAATTTCCTCCATTCCCCTGAAGAGTAGAGAGGGGAGCAGGTCTAAAATAAAAGTACATTCTGAATGCACTCCATAATTAGATCTGCAGGGAGAAATTGTAGCTCATTTCAGAATCCGGAACCTGTGCATACCTTGCATGGCAAGTATGTGTGTTGAGTGAGTGAGCGAATGAGTGTGTCTGTGCATGTGTTGAATCTGAGGAGGAGATGAGTCACTTGTCATTCACTCACCCATGTACTTGTGTGTGGGTGTGCGGTAAGGGTTGTTCAGTGGTCATTTAGTCTGTCCTTTTTGTCCATGCTGCAGGGGGATGGAGGAAGGATCTACTATAGTGGAGGGTATCCTGTAGGGCCAGACTGGCTGGGTGGATTCTGCTCCTGGCTTTTAAGCAGATCCCTGTAGAATAGTCATGGTCTATGGAATACTGTTCACTAGTGTTCCAGTTAGTTTGCCAAGTTGGTTTTTTAAACTCTTGGTTAAATTTGAGTAGTTCTGTAACATGCCAGTCTGCTAGGGAACGGAATGAGAAATACTGGGCAAAAGCATAGACAATCATGATAAGACAAAGACAAGCTACAAAATAAAGTATAAATAGTATCTTATCTACAGGATAAGATAAGGAATAGTATTACTGATGTTTAAAAGGTCAGTCAAAAGCTCAGAAATTCTGTTAATCCAGAAATAAATCTGTTAAAACGGATTCCAATGCAGAGTGTTTTGTTGCCCCAGGGTTCCTCCAGTATCATCTCCTCTCAGCCCTCTACCACCCTAACTCCATTATCTCCCTCCCACACAGCCACAGCAGGCTCTCCTCTCTGTGCTGTGGAGATCACCCTCAGGCCCTCAACCTGGTCTCAGAGTGTTTTGTATTATTCTGTACATAAATCTGAGGCACTCAATTTTGTATGATATGTTACAAATTTGCTAAATGTACAATATGTTACGAATTTGCAAAAGGTATATGGGGGTTGGCTACAAGGGTTAAGTTTAGGGTTATGGGAAGGGTTAGCTAACATACTACAGTAAGTAGTTGCAAAGTAGCTAAAAAGTAGTAAGTAGTTGAAATTTGAAATTCTAACTCGAAACATTTGGGTTGTTAGACGTTCGCGTTATACACCCACCCATCCACCCTCCTTTAGTTTTTGCCTTAAGTAACCATCTGCCTTATGTTACCATACAAAACGTAACATTTCATACTAAATAAAATGGCGGAGGTAAAGGCAGCCGTTTTACAAGCGCCAAACTAATTGTGTATTTTTTCACATTATTTGGAACTTATTTTGTACATAATGTTTCTGCCACCGTCTCTTATAACCGAATAGAGCTTATTTATTTTATTTTTATTTAACTTTTATTTAGCTAGGCAAGTCAGTTAAGAACAAATTCTTATTTACAATGACGGCCTACACCGGAAGACGCTGGGCCAATTGTGCGCCGCCCTATGTGACTCTCAATCACGGCCGGTTGTGATACAGTCTGGATTCGAACCAGGTTGTCTGTAGTGACGCTTCTAGCACTGAGATGCAGTGTCTTAGACCACTGCGCCAGACCACTGCGCCACTTATGGATATTAGGACAGCGATTACTTACCTCAGACTGGACAATGTTTTATTTTTCTCCAATGAACAATTTTTCAATGAGCCTGACTTGGAGGATGTACTTCAGACAACCGACAAGGTCCAAATCCCCATCATTGCCAGGAGGAGACGGCGGTATCAAGGATGGAGATTGGGGTGTCTTGTAAGGATCCGCCGACAGCGAGTGGGAAATCTGCCTTTACCATCAGTATTACTAGCCAACGTACAATAATTGGACAATAAATTAGACAAGATATGATAACGAATATCCTACCAACAGGACATCAAAAACTGTAATATCTTATGTTTCACCAAGTCGTGGCTGAACGACGACATGGATAACATTCAGCTGGCGGGATATACGCTGCACCGGCTAGATAGAACAGCAGACTCCGTTAAGACGAGGGGTGGCAGGCTGTGTATATTTGTAAACAACAGCTGGTGCACGAAATCTAAGGAAGTTTCTAGATTTTGCTCGCCTGAAGTAGAGTATCTCATGATAAGCTGTAGACTACACTATTTGCTTCTATATTATGTTTATTTACCACCACAGACGGATGCTGGCACTAAGACCGAACTCAGTCAGCTGTATAAGGCAATAAGCAAACAGGAAAAAGCCCATCCAGAGGCGGCGCACCTAGTGGCTGGGGACTTTAATGCAGGAAAACTTAAATCAGTTTTATTTCATTTCTGTCAGCATGTTAAATATGCAACCAGAAGAGAAAAAAAAAAAAAAAAACTCTAGACCACCTTTACACTACACACAGAGACGCATACAAAGCTCTCCCTCGCCCTCTATTTGGCAAATCTGACCATAATTCCATCCTCCTGATTCTTGCTTACAAGCAAAAACTAAAGCAGGAAGTACCAGTGACTCGGTCAATAAAGAAGTGGTCAGATGACGCAGATTCTAAGCTACAGGACTGTTTTGCTAGCACAGACTGGAATATGTTCCGGGATTCTTCCGAAGGCATTGAGGAGTACACCACATCAGTCACTGGCTTCAACAATAAGTGCATTGATGACGTCGTCCCCACAGTAACTGTACGTACATACTCAACCAGAAACCATTACAGTCAACATCCACACTGAGCTAAAGAGTATAGCTGCCACCTTCAAGGAGCGGGACTCTAACCCGGATGCTTATAAGAAATCCCGCTACGCCCTCAGACGAACCATCAAACAGGCAAAGCACCAATACAGGACTAAGATGGAATCGTACTACACCGGCTCCGACGCTCATCGGATGTGGCAGGGCCTGCAAACTATTACAGACCACAAAGGGAAGCACAGCCGCGAGCTGCCCAGTGACACGAGCCTACCAGACAGGCTAAATCACTTCTATGCTCGCTTCGAGGCAAGCAACACTGAGGCATGCATGAGAGCATCAGCTGTTCCGGACGACTGTGTGATCACGCTCTCCGTAGCCGACGTGAGTAAAAGCTTTAAACAGGTCAACATTAACAAGGCCGCTGGGCCAAACAGATTACCAGACGTTTACTCAGAGCTTGCGCTGACCAACTGGCAAGTGTCTTCACCAACATTTTCAACATGTCCCTGATTGAGTCTGATTGAGCGCCTGCAAAAAGCCACACCTTATTGTAAAGGCCCAATACTTTCCCCATTGCAGTGTCACTAAGATGAGCCATCATGATGTAACACATCTCATCCTTCCCAGGAGATGTTACCCCAGCTTTAGCTAATGCTCTTTTCATCTCAGCCAATGTAAAAGGGTCTTTCAATGCATCCCCCACCATCTCTCTCTGATCCTCCTTTGACCCTCCCACGCTGCCCCTCTTCTGTCAGATTACTTGATCTGTGCACCTTCGCATATGCCTGGGCTAACATCTCTGCCTTCTCCATATCTCTCACTGCAACAATTTTCACACTTTTCAGCCCAGGGAGATCCCAATCTTGAATGACCCCACTCATCCTCTTAATCATCCTCCATACCTCTCCCACAGGAGTGGTCCTGCCTATGTTTCCACAGAACCGGCGCTGTCCTAACGATCCACCTTACTACTGCTTGAGCTTGTTTATACTGAATCAGGTGCTGGTAATTATGGGACCTTTTCAACATTCTGAAAGCCCTGTTGCTTCACTTTTACTCTTTCTCCCCACTCTACCCATAGGAATCACCTGCCTTCCAGACCCTTCTATTGCTCCTCTTATTCCATCATTGACTGTTTCTATATCTGAATTGAGATCCACCTGAGACAGCTCCTGTTCACTGAACTCCTGAAACTGGCCCTCACTCCACTTTCCCAAATCATTTCCTACTGAATCTACCACCCTCAATCCTACAATACACATGATAGGATAGTGATCACTACACCCTGTAGATTCCTCCAAAACGGCTTTAAGCCATGTCTCCTGGAGACATATCACATTATGTCTGACTGGTAACTCTTCAAGAAACTGTTTGATCTCTTGCCCATTAGCCATCAAACTTTTGGCATTCCATTGAAGGCTTAACACCATTATGAAAATTAACCAATACATGATTCCTGGCTGGAATGATTCTCAATCTTATTGAGGTCATCCTGTCAGTCCTGTGATCCCAAGATACCTCACTGCCTTCTCCACTATGATCTGTATCTTCTTAGTCTTCGATTGTAATTTGTCTGTGCAATTGTTTGCTGCCGTCACAAATGTAACAACCTAACTCATGTCTCCTACCATTCTTGTGTTCTCCTCCATTCTGCTCCCTACAAAACGCCCACCTGCACTCCTCACTTGCTGCACTTCTACCTACCTGTCTTTTCATCACTGAACCACCCCCATACACCACACTATTGGCGCCCCCCCAGTTACAGCACTTTAACTGGACCCCTTCTCAACATTTCCCATATGCATGTTCTCCCCCACACTTCGCATATCTCCTTTTGCCTTTACTCACCACTGCCACATGCCCAAACCTTTGACAGTTATACAGTTATGTAATGGTTTTTGGAACATATTCTCGCCCATAGTAACTCATATACCCAATCCTAACTTTTTCTGGCAGTACCAGATCCTTTCATGTTAACAATTTCTGGAACTCCTGTAATAACTCCCTTCACCCACTGCCGTCCAGTTTGATCCGGCATGCTACTATCAACAACAAGTTTACATACCTGCTTGAGTTTGAGCGCCTTCTCATACTGTTTAGCATTGAAACACACCACCACCAAACTTCCATCACAAAGAACTACCTCCACCTTTTTCCACTCCACCACTACACTCCATCCTGTCCTCCACAACTCCTAACCCCCCTACCAGTGGATTCTCCTCAGAGGAGGAACATCCTCCTCAGTGAATGTCATTCTTTTAAACATTTAAAAAGTTATCCTTTTTAGATAAAACTATACTAAATATAATCACGTCACCAAATAATTGATTAAAACACACTATTTTGCTAAAAAGGTCTACAGTAGCCTCCACAGCACTCTGTAGGGTAGCATCATGGGGCAGCCGGAGGACAGCTAGCTTCCATCCTCCTCTCAGTACGTTGACTTCAATACAAAACCTAGGAGGCTCATGGTTCTCATCCCCTTCCATAGACTTACACAGTACTTATGACAACTTCCGGAGGACTTTCCTCCAACCTATCAGAGCTTTTACATCCTGAACTGACATGTTGTCCACCCAATCAAAGGATCAGAGAATGAATCTAGTACTGAAGCATAAGATACAGCTAGCTAGCACTGCAGTGCATACAATGTGGTTAGTTGTTGACTCAAAGAGAGAGAAAGACAATAGTTGAATAGCATAAACATATCGCTGTTACATTGAACTGGGTGAATGGAAAATGAATGACAGTCATCCAAAACGCTGTAATAGAAATAAGGCCATGCTCGTGAAAAACAAATGGTCCTCCCTCATCTTAAACGGCACTGACCGCCACTGCCCCCTACCCTTCCATTCATCTCTGCTCCAGTCACAGCCGAGTGTTGCTCAACCACCTCCACCGGATTTCTTCACGTTTGTATATACAAAAACCAAACCCGCCTCTAATTATATCTTGATAGAAAAACAAACTTGACTAAGCTTTTGTCAGTTGTTTGTAGCTACCAGGAAGTCTTCACTCTCGTCCAGGTGTGGCTACACCTGGATAGATTTCATTAAACTAAATAGATTTCATTAAACTGTTGAAAACCCTCCCACTTGCTGGCCAACAAATGTTCTCGTGGAGTTTTCATTCAATAGGGTTTACATTACATTTATCTTAAGCCATCCCTTTAAATACAGTGTACCTTTAATTATAATTTTGTCAACAGACATCGAGAGAAGGGGTTACAGTCGTGGCCAAAAGTTGAGAGTGACACAACAAGTACTGGTTTCCACAAAGTTTGCTGCTTCAGTGTTCTTAGATCTTTATGTCAGTAGTTACTATGGTACACTGAAGTATAATTACAAGTATTCCATAAGTGTCAAAGGCTTTCATTGACAATGACATTCAGTTTATGCAAAGAGTCAATATTTGCAGTGTTGACCCTTCTGCAATCCGCCCTGGCATGCTGTCAATTAACATCTAGGCCACATCCTGACTGATGGCAGGCCATTCTTGCATAATCAATGCTTGGAGTTTGTCAGAAGTTGTGGGTTTTTGTTTGTCCACCCGCCTCTTGAGGATCAACCACAAGTTCTCAATGGGATTAAGGTCTGGGGAGTTTCCTGGCCATGTACCCAAAATGCTGATGTTTTGTTCCCCAAGCCACTTAGTTATCACTTTTGCCTTATGGCAAGGTGCTCCATCATGCTGGAAAAGGCATTGGTCGTCACCAAACTGTTCTTGAATGGTTGGGAGAAGTTGCTCTTGGAGGATGTGTTGGTACCATTCTTTATTCATGGCTGTGTTCTTAGGCCAAATTGTGAGTGAGCCCATTCCCTTGGCTGAGAAGCAACCCCACACATGAATGGTCTCAGGATGCTTTACTGTTGGCATGACACAGGACTGATGGTAGCGCTCACCTTGTCTTCTCCGGACAAGATGTTTTCCGGATGGCCCAAACAATCAGAAAAGGGATTCATCAGAGAAAATGACTCTACCCCAGTCCTCAGCAGTCCAATCCCTGTACCTTTTGCAGAAGTTCAGTCTGTCCCTGATGTTTTTCCTGGAGAGAAGTGGCTTCTTTGCTGCCCTTCTTGACACCAGGCCATCCTCCAAAAGTCTTCGCCTCACTGTGCGTGAAGATGCACTCACACCTGCCTGCTGCCATTCCTGAGCAAGCTCTGCACTAGTGGTGCCCGATCCCGCAGCTGAATCAACTTTAGGAGACGGTCCTGGTGCTTGCTGGACTTTCTTGGGTGCCCTGACGCCTTCTTCACAACAATTGAACCTCTCTCCTTGAAGTTCTTGATGGTTGATTTAGGTGCAATCTTACCAGCAGCAATATCCTTACCTGTGAAGCCCTTTTTGTGCAAAGCAATGATGACGGCACGTGTTTCCTTGCAGGTAACCATGGTTGACAGAGGAAGAACAATGATTTCAAGCACCACCCTCCTTTTAAAGCTTCCAGACTGTTATTCTGACTCAATCAGCATGACAGAGTGATCTCCAGCCTTGTCCTCGTCAACACTCTCACCTGTGTTAACGAGACAATCACTGACATGAGGCAGCTGGTCCTTTTGTGGCAGGGCTGAAATGCAGTGGAAATGTTTTTGGGGGATTAAGTTCATTTTCATGGCAAAGATGGACTTTGCAATTAATTGCAATTCATATGATCACTCTTCATGACATTCTGGACTATATGCAAATTGCCATCAACAACACTGAGGCAGCAAATTTTGTGGAGACCAATACTTGTGTCATTCTCAAAACTTTTGGCCATGACTGTATATGTATCAATGAAAGAATGCCATCTATGCATCTTTGTCTCTGTTTCAGCACCAACTAGAAGATCCAAAAATAGTAAAATACTCTGATCTTGTAGATTATTTAGGTAATGTTAGGGTTAGGAAAGCATGTATGAATGATTAAAAAAAAATTACGCACTAAATATAGGCTATTGATGAATAAAAAAAATACAGTGGTTTGATTCATCCTGATAGTTTTCATATTCAAGTTCAAGCCATTAAAATATTTGAAGCTGGAAAAAAGTGTACAATAGGCGTTGAACAATAGTCCCTAAAATAAATGTACCCTAATTCTCACTAATCATGGAACTGCCTGACAACGGTTCAGTAGTCGTGCGCCAGGCTCCTGGTTTAACCTGCTATGTGTGGCCTGAGTTCCATAATGATTCAAACAGGCTGCATGTTCAAATTATTGCACAAAGTTACAGTTATAAATGTATGTGGGTATTACTGACGGTGGCTCCCGATAGGTGCTAACATTTAACATGATACAAATAGTAACAGAGGGTTAGGCTATAATAAAAAAAATTCTAAAGCGCATACATCAACTTGCCAGGTTCAGCCCTACAGAAGCCTATAGTTTGGGTGTCCAAATTTCATCCACGCAAATTAAGAGCGCACACAATTAAAATCGTAGTAATGGCGCTGCTATTTATAGCCTATTTCCCTGTGGAAAAGGGCGCACAATACATGTCATGTTGGTATGATTATCAGTTTGCTTCCATATGGCTGGTTTCACAATCGTCTCCAGGGATCATAAGGAAAAATAATCCCCAAAAATGACTGTGTATTTACAATCCCCCTCTCCAAAAGGTCAGAATATGCATAGAGAGAAAGCTGCATAAAAAGGAATTACGTTCCATTGATTTACGCGGGTTTAACTCGGGTTGGAATCTGGGCCATAATAGTACAAATGAAAGGCAAACCTGGTTTAAAAAAAAAACAAATAAAGCAACACCTCAGAGCACAACGCCTCTCACCATGTGACCTACTTTTTGTATGTATGTATTGACATGTATGTGTAACTGATAGATGCATACACACACTACATGTTAATGTTTTTAAATATATAAATTGTATCTTCTGTCTATTGCATTTTTGGTTATGTGTCGGACCCCAGTAAGACTTGGCGTCGGCTAATGGGGATCCTAATACAATCAATCAATCTAAATAATCAGTTGTCCGTCTATCTGTTCTCACACTCCCTGTATGGATGACCAGTAAAGCTGGCTGATGCCTGAGACTCATCTGGGTTCTCATTTATAAACACACGCACGTTACATCTATAAATTACCTAATTTTCATGCAAGATTAAATAAATTGTGCATTTTCATGTCAAGTTCAATGTATTGAAATTAGAAATCACAGCTTGGTGAGGATTCAAAACTGTAGAACATTTCTTTAAGCCGGAATTCTCAGCAGCTCACAGAAAAGCATGGCTCACCACTGATGCTGGTGCCTGTCCCTGACACTTACTCAATGCTGCCCCCTACTGCCCACTTCAACTAGTTTGACAAACTAGAGATCAGTAGCTAAAAAACTGTTAAAGGCCTAGTGCAAAATCATGTTTTTCTTATATTTTGTATCATATTGTACAACAGGTGATGAAACTTTCATCAGTGTTATTTCCTGAAAATACAATCTTCACAGGACCTTCTAATCAGCAGATTTGCATGCACAGGAGTTTCAGATAAATTGGTTAATTAAGCAATAAATCATGAGAACCCGGGGATTATACTGTGAAAACTCCCGACTAAAGGATGTTTTCGTTGGCGATTTTAGCATGTAAACCTTGGAGTGGCAAACCCACATTGTTTTTAGATGCATGCCAGCAAAGCCACTACACAACACTAAATAATACATTAATTGCACTATAACAGGGACAACCGGTGCCCACGAACTGTTAAGAGTCCCAGCAGCAGCACTTTACCACTGCTACAACAGCGGAGCCTTGTCTGTCAGCGAAAGAGTTATATGGCAAACTATGGCATAAGGGGTCAATGAGCGGATAAGAGGCAATCCGTAATTTCGATTAAGCGAGCTAGGACGGAAGTAGTCAATATAACTATTTGTTCAGCACTTTTGAAATGTACAGCGACAGAATTCAGAACATGGGCCGTTCTTACTGTATTCTCCCTGTACACCAAGTCAGAACCGTAGAATAAATAAAGAGGCCATATAAACCGACAATGAAAGCTCTTACAATATTTGATTATGACATTTCTCTAAAACAGGCTATGGGCTACATGAGCACCACCAAGTCAGAACAGTAGGCTAAGTTATGAGGGGAAAAGGGACCAAATGATTAGGGTTAGGCACATAGGCTACCAACAGCTTACTACATAACATACACTTAGTATTACTTTCTTAGATAAAGTATACTCCTTGGCATATTACATAATTTATGCAGCAGCATACAAGACGTTTTTTGACTCTTGAAGAGAAAGGTGGCGCAGAGGTCCTTTGTAGGAACATTTTGTCATCAAACTTCAAACTGTCATTAAAGTCTGGCATTCTCTGAATTTATGGTGCTTTTAAGACCACTGGGAAAACTAGGTTGAATCATGACGTTAGTGATCTTCCGGTCGGAGCTCTAGAAAGATGCCCGAGCTCCCGACTTGGAATTCCGAGTTGGATGACTGTTTAAAACGTATTTTCCCAGTCGGAGCTCGTTTTTTCCCCCCCCAGAGTTCCCAGTCTGAGATTGGGTTTTATCTATAATTTCTCTTCATAATTTCTCTTCATATGACAAGGATTGAAATGGATTGCTCACTAATGTCAAAGCGGGTGTCAATGTTTACAACTTCGATGAGAGGATGAAGCGGAACTATCCTTCTGGTCACGAAAAGAGAACAAAAAAACACCATGAGAGTGAATTGCGGGAACAGCAATCAGGTAAACTCGTGTTCTCTCCAAGTTTGATGTCAGCAAATAACAGTAACGTTAAGTTGATGTGCTAGCTTGCAGTGCATCTCTCTAGTCTATGTCTTGCTAACCTAGCTGGGCAGTGCATCGCTTTCCAGCAGCAACCTCTGTGGGAACCAGTCCAGACAATATATGGGCGTGATGGTACTCCTCATAGGCGCGCATAATTTTAATACAAGACAATGATTATCTAGTCTCTCAGTCAAGGTTTAGTTACAACTCTGGACTAATGCAAGATGGAAAGCAATTGATTGACATTGACTATCGATTTATATACTGAATTTAAAATGTTGATTAGCTGGGCATACTGGGCAATATGGATGCACATATCTCAGTAAATAATAACCATCAAGTATTCAGCCAAGCTGTAGTATAATTAGTATTTTATATTTGAAAATGTATAAAAGGAAATCTGGGGGAGCCAGTTTGAATGGGCCTGATGCAGCTGATAAAATTAATAATAGTATTGTTATCTATAATTTACAGGTGCTACGCTTAAAAGTTTATCAGTAGAGGAGATCCTGGATCATCAACCAGTACAAGCACAGACTCAGTTGATCCACATCCAGCCTCAGCCAGTACTAACACAACCAGAGGTGTACAGCCAGCATCAGATACAAGCAACTCATACCCTAATAGAACAGTTGCTGCTCCACCAAATGACCCTGCAGATTGGCCCCCAGTCTTAACAGACTTTATGAGGACTGAGTTCAATTCAAACCAGGACTGGATTTTTCTTACCCTAAAGACAAGTCTAGAAGAGGTTTACATTCAGGCTTATAACAGAGACAGCTGTCAAATGGGGAAAAGATTACCAGGAGCTGGCGTTCATACTCAATCAAAAACAACGCTGTGTATTGTTTTTGCTGTAAGCTTTTTTCTACAAAAGACTACAAAATAATACATTAAGGCGTGAATGGCTGGTCAAATATCAACACCATTCTGAAACACCATGAGGGTAGTCCTGAACACACAAACAATATGATTAAGTGGAGAGAACTTGATCTGCGCCTAAGTCGGTCGGGGACAGACTCTTGACCAGAGGCTGAAAGAAAGAGATGGCGGGATGTCCTTACACATTTAATAAGTATCACCCAGTCTCTGGCTGAAAGAAACCTAGAATTTAGGGGTTCATCAGACAAGCTCTTCCAACCAGATAATGGAAACTTTCTAAAAGAGGTTGAATTACTGGCTAAATTTGACACTGTTATGGAAAATAATCTCTGCAAAATTAAAGACGGAGAGACTCATGCTCTTTAACTTGCACACAGAATGAGCTGATACAGATTGCGAGTGACAAGATTCTGGAAGCAATAGTGACTCAAGAGACTCAAAGTACTTCTCCATTATCTTGGACTGTACACCTGACATTAGTCACCAGGAGCAAATGTCCATTATTCTGAGAAGCGTGGCTTTAAAAGGGAAAGCCAGAGATCAAGGAGAACTTCCACGGCTTTGTGAATGTTTAGGTTACAACAGGCTTGAATCTGTCCACTGTCATCTTAGATAAGCTGAAGATTCCATTTGAAGATTGCAGAGGGCAAGCTTATGATAATGGGGCCAACATGAAGGGCAAGCACCAAGGAGTACAAGCCAGACTGATAAAAAAAAATCCCAGAGCCGTGTTTGTCCCATGTGGAGCACATACTCTAAACCTTGTCATTGCAGATGCTGCTTGACGAGCAGAATTCTGCTTAGGGCCCCAGGGAGGTCAGGACCGGCTCTGGAACCATTGGAGTCAACATGGGCCAGCATCCCTGTGGAACACTTTCAGCACATTGTAGAGTCTATTCCCCAGCCATGGTAAAACTTGCACTGTAAATAATTGTATGGTGATACTTGCATCCAGCCAACCAGAAAAGAAATTCAGCCATTCTTGAAAGTCAGCAAAACGATCCTGCAAAGAAACACCCCTTTTATATTTTAAAAATAGATTTAGTAGGCATGTGCCCCGCGTACCTTCAAAATTATTCGGTAATCATTATTTATTCGGAAAACTCAGTTTCCATCATTTGTCGCAATAAAAGGAAGTTAGACAAAAGAAAAATCCACCCCTCTCGAAAGGATAAAAATGTTGTATTTTTCTACACTGAAGAAAAATACACAGAGTATACCAAACATTAGGAACACCTTCCTAATATTGAGTTGCAGAACAGAACAGCCTCAATACGTACGGACCGTCACAATATTTTGGCACATGATAATTATTAGAACATGGCAAATATTACACAATTCTTGCATTATATCCTTGCTACCTGCGAACAGATAGGTGGGAGGGCATACAGGTGATCACCAATTTAATAATGCGCAATTTGCCTAATGTAAACACTTCAACCACTACATTTTTATTCGTCACTGTAGGTTTTTGCGAAAAACTTTTTGGGGCAGCATTACGTCCAGCTGTTTATATCAACACCAGATAGTTGAATGGGAACGCACCCTAGCAGGCAATTTTCGCATCGGTTTTTATGCAAACTTTCTAAATGTCACCCCACAACAAAAATTCACAGGACAAGTTAATGGAAACATAGTTAGTGAGTATGTTTACATGCACACAAATAATCGAGACAAGCGGGGAGAAGCGGCCAGTTGTCACAGTTCCAAGACCAGTCAGAAACATCCAGCTAACCCTACGCCAATAACGCTGGTGGATCAAAACTGAACTTGGATCCGTTTTAAGTAGCAACGACATCCTTCACCACCGTCGTCTTACGACAGATCTCGAACCAGTCATGACTATTCAACAAAACAATCAATAATATAAGTTTCTTTCTGGCTAATTTATTAGTTACATGATTGCATAACTACAAAATAATTTAAGTTGAGGGTGCAGTATTTATGAAGTTTGGCAATGAGGATGAAAACGAGCCTAGTTCAGCTAGCCAGGGAAAACGAGCTCGGGCCTAGCCCTGATATCAGTTGTATCAAACGAATAAATCAGATGACATATTTAAGGAGAGGGAATCTATATACAATCCTGAAATCAGATGTAACTGTTAAAAACGACGTTTGAGTGAACCCTGAACACTGTAAAGTACACGGTAGAGATCTATAAAAGCTATTTTCAGTTTTCCCCTACCCACTCAGACCACTCAGACAGTCTTAGCAAAATGATTACTAAAAAGCTATTTTTGCCCGTTTTAAAATGGAAATCTATTAGTAAGGTACTTAATTGTTGCCAAGACATTATTTGATATAGATATAAAAACAGCTGCATTGGGCCTTTTAATAGGTGTTAACATAAATAATTGGTTATAGAGGCAAATAAGCAGTGGCTAAACACATACCAAGTATCATATTCTTTATTCTGTCTCCACCTTATCTGCATTTTATTTCTATGCATCTTTTTTTTTTAAACACACATCCAGGAAGAAACAAAAACAGAGGAAAACATTTTTTTAAAGTATTCCTATAATAAATTCCATCTTAAACAAAAAAGTGCTACAACAAATATCACTTACAAAAGACAAGTCTACAGGGTGACTCGGACACAGAGAGACAGTAGGAGAAAGGGACAACAGGGGAGAGTGCTGTACTAGGTACAGTGGTAGTGTCATGTCATGGTAGAACATATAGTCAGAGGGAAAATGAAACCTTGAAAAGTGATGTAGGTACATTGGTAGTCTGGTGGTCCAGTGTGTTGGTACTTCAACCACCTCCGCTCTGTTCTTTTGTTGTCATACCCATAGAGGAATTGACTACAGCACATACACTGTATAGGACCAGGCTAGTGCCTGAGAATTGTTGAGTGAAATGTTGGGCCATAGGGAAGTGTGTTCTGAGTGAGAAGGAGTGTAAAGCATTAGGGAAGTAGTGAGGGAGGTGTAACAGAGGACAGCGGGGTAGAGAAATATAAAAAGCACAGAGGAAATGTAGCGTTTTATACTAGGCAGTGGAGGCTGGTGGGATGATCTATAGAAGGACGGGCTCATTGTAATGGCTGGAATGGAAAAAATTGAACGTATCAAACATATGGAAATGACATGTTTGACTCCACTGCATTCATTCCATTTCAGCCATACCAAATGAGCCCATCCTCCTATAGATCCTCTTACCAGCCTCCACTGATACTAGGATGGTAGAAGAGAAACATATAGTGAGAGATGCCCGATAGCAACATAGTGCATCTGCCATTACTGATGTTAGCTACTGATGTTTGACTTTCAACACCACCACTACCAAAGACAGATATGAGTACCTTCACCCCACCGGGGTCAAGGCAATAGAAATATTTTATGATGAACATTTTAAAAAAGACCACATATGCTAAAGTACCCTGGTTGTCTAAGTCAGCCCTGGAGGACCCCTGTTTGTTTGGCCATGCCTCCACATAATTAGGTTGTTTAGATTGAACCACAATCCTGCCTGCAAACACATGGGCCTTCCATGGCTGGCTTTGAAACAAGGAGACAAGGAAGTACCCCGATGCTCCACCACTACACAGGCTCACTAATATGATGATTAGCAGTCCAGTAGTATGAACCGACACCTTGTCCCTGATACTACACTCTGGGTCTCAGTACACACTCAGCACACTACTCCTCTGGCATACTGTATCTTCACAGAAGTTTTCCACAGCAATATACTATACATAGCAATAGGTGTCATATGTTAAATATGAGGTATCGTCATCATAGTTGTATCTTCTACTGCATACAGTATAGTACACAACAAGAATGGTTTTAGGAGCAATTCAATAAAAACAACTTAAATTCCATTACAGGTCCTCCATGATAGCTTTGATAGAGGCTCATGTGAATGTCTAAATACCATCTACAAGCAAGGAGGGGGGGGGGTTTGAAAGGATAGCAGGCCGTTCAGTTCATCTGATAGGGAGATACTGATGACTGAAAACAAAAAAAAAGTAGCGTGAGGATTGGGATTTCCTTAGAGATCTAGTCACCAGTCTGGTAGTGACTACAGAGTGTGACTACCTGACATACAGTATCTTACACAGTAGCCATAGCTACTGAGAGAGCGAGCGAGAGCGCACATTCACACTGCTAGTACACTTCTGCATTCAGTCGATAAATGCAATCAATAGAAAACAACGAGCAGTGATGAGCGCGTAATGGAATTAACAGTTCTCTAGTCCGCCGGGGGGGAAGGCTCCATTAGGAGAAAAAAATCAATTAACTGTCCACACCAAATAAAGATTTACAAATTGCACTTGTCGCCACATTATTCCCAGGTCCTTATCCTTGCGATATTTACATTCAGTAGTTAGTCCAGGATGGGATAAAAACAAAAACAAAAATCTAATAAAGTTCCATGTTCTGTTACTTGACACCACTACTGCAATGCAAAGGCAGAAGAGCACAAATATCTGTTCTGTGATAGACAGCCCCTGTATTATCACAAGCACAAGACCCCCAAAAGGTTTCTGGTTCTCTGAGATTGTCTGTGTCTGCGACAGCCATCTTCTGCCCCCTGCAGATAGAGTCTAGTCATGGTGGCCACCTGCTCTTACATACTGAATTTGTGTGTGTGTGGTGTGTAGTGTGTGTGTTGTATACACAGGTGGGACCAGGAAGCACCAGCATGGCCACCCCTCTGTGCACTGGGAGGCAGTCTTCCTATAGAATAAAACTGAACAGAGCAGGACCAGGTGGGACCAAAACTGGTCTGGGTGGGTCTGGTCTGGGCCTGGTCTGGTGTGGAGCTGTGTGTATCTGGCCCCGGCTAGCGCAGTTTGAGCCTGAAGGCTGAGATCTCCATGGGCTCCAGGCTGACAGAAGAGTCGTTGGCCAGAGGAGGGCTGGAGTACATCAGGGACAGAGACACGGGCTGTAGCAGTTGGAGGTCCAGGTTACGGAACAGAGACGACACACCCAGCTGGAGGGATAGCCACAAGGAGAGATATGTAGAGAGAGATGTAGAGAGAGAGGGAGATTTAGAGAGAGAGAGAGAGAGAGAGAGAGGGAGATTTAGAGAGAGATGTAGAGAGAGGGAGATGTAGAGAGAGAGAGAGGGAGATGTAGAGAGAGAGAGAGAGAGAGAGATGTAGAGAGATACAGTTTGTGAAAGAGGGACAGAGTGTGTATGATAGAATAATATTTCCAGACTGCTATAAAATGACTCCAACTGCATGTGTGTGTGTGTGTGTGTGTGTGTGTGTGTGTGTGTGTGTGTGTGTGTGTGTGTGTGTGTGCAACCTACAGTACTATCCAGGTGTGTCTGTGGTGAGCCATGTGTGTGTGTGTGGGGTTGAGGACCACTGACCTGTCCCTCGGTAGTGGTACAGTTGAAGCCGGGGTTGGGGGTCTCCAGGCCACAGTCCAAACCCTTCCTATGCAGGATGAGGGCCGTGTAGGGAGACGGGGAGTGAGTGTCCTGCTACAAGTCACACAAACAGCAAAGCAGAAACATGTTAGCATCAATGGTAAACACACAGAACCCTACATGTATTACATCTTCCAATATATTGATGTTCCACAAACAGGAGAATGACTTCTTCACTTCCAGTTACCTGGTGCTGGATGCTCCGCAGGTTGATCACGTGGAAGTCGCAGGGCAGGGCCTCTGTGAGGGGGGTGAAGGTGTGCAGGGGAGGGATGCCACGCTTCTTTGGTAGCACGGGCAGCGCCAGCACCTCGTGGTTGAGGATGGCCGAGGTCAAGTGACTGAGTAGGGAGGGGAAACTGGTTGGTCCACTGTCCACCACCTGGGAGGCAGAGAAACACGTCACAACAGAGGTCATATCTGAAAACTAACCCTGTCCCGCCCTGCTTAGCTTCAGCACTCTACAAAGCAGGGAAGCTGAAGAGCTGAAAACAATCATTTTAAATTTTAAGCGCATATCCAATTCCAGGATGCTTGCAATGCTGTTATGGCAGACCTTTGAGCTACAGGGTAGAGGGTAGCTAAACACAGGTTAAACTAGAAGGTAAGAACTACGTCGATAGCACAGATTACACAGACAGACAGCCAGCCAGCTACGGCTGGGTAGCTAGCAACCTCACTGTTGCCATGGCAATGTTACCTCTTGAGCACCGCCTCTCAGGGCGAAAGGGATGAGCGAGTAAAACATGGAGGAGAGTTTGGCAAAGAAGCCAGCATGCTGAGTGCAATGGAAGAGCAGACAGACAGAGGGATGACAAAAATAAATGGAAAGGGGGTGAAAAAAGAGGGGTTAGCAAATCACATCGTGAGAAATTAGACATTTTCAACGACCGCTGATAAACAGAATTCTTGGCTTACCCACTGTTTCACCTCAGACTAGATTGGCTTCATTTGCTTGAATAGGACACCTATAAACAAGATCCAGCAAGCTCCAGTAACTCCCATCTGAGGACTTTAGACTGACTGACCTTGTTGCCAGTGGACCTCCTCTCCAGTAGGAGGCGGAAGCGGTTGGCAGTCTTCTTGTTGTCCTTCAGGCCCTGGCCCAGGCCACGGTTATCATCCTGCATCAGCCGCCGGTCCAGAATCACCTCCAACTGGCCTGAGGGAGAGAAAAGCAGAGACATGCACATAGAGCTTCATCATAGGCAGGTAGCCCAGTGGTTAGAGTGTTGGGCCTGTAACCAAAAGGTTGCTGGATCGAATCCCCGAGCTGACAAGGTAAAAATCTGTCATTCTGCCCCTGAACAAGGCAGTTAACCCGCTGTTCCTAGGCCGTCATTGAAAATAAGAATTTGTTCTTAACTGACTTGCCTAGTAAAATAAAGGTAAAAAATAGATGGATCGAGGACTCTAGAATCTGGATAGAAAGTGGTTTATGATGGCCACTTCTACCATTTTAAAGTTGAGGACTTCCACCATTCTAACTGGGTGGGGATTCCTATGGGTTGGGAGCGTTCAGCCAATGATCAGAGCATTGTCTTCTTCAAATTGAGTTGCCTATGGAGTGAAAATAGCATTATCCCCACCTCTGTTTTGGTAAAAACTGAGGTATGGGGCTGGATGTAATGTAACCAAATTCATAGACAGAGCTAAAGATGCAAGGACTGATCATACATAACCATGTTGAGGCTATATAGTGTTTGTTTACAATTACTTTGTTTACAAACATTGGTGTAAAACAAGTTTTTTGTATTTTTTTCTGATGAGGTACGACAGTTTAACTAAGCTCATGAGGCATTTATAAGTTATATTCTTCAAGAATCAATGGGTACATATCATGGATGTAGCAACTGCAAATTGCCCCCTGAAGAAAAAAACAACATATGAGTGGTCCTTCCCTACCGCTCTCTAGGCTGGTGACACCCAGGGCCTGGGCAGAGTGCAGGGTGAGGCGGTGCTGGCTGTCCTGGATGTAGGCCTGGCTGGACATGGGGTAGAAGTTGGCTTGCAGTGGGAGCTTCAGCAAGCGACGCCGGGGCTGGATCTGTGGAAACATTAAAAAGTATTGAGGTACATGTTGACGCCAAAGATCAGACATTATATAGTGTAAAGTGTGTGTTGTGGTCTGACCTGGAATCCGTTGAGGTCTGTGTAGAAGGTGTCGTCACTCTGGATGTCAGTGACCAGCCGCATGGCCAGCTCCTTGTTAGACTGCTCTCTGATGTCCACCATGGTGGTGACATCCAGGGACAGACCGTCCACACCTGGCACATTGTGTATGCGGATGGTCTGTTGGAAGTGCTGGTAGAGAGCCACTACCTCAGAGAAAAGAGGTCCCTCCACCACACGCACCACCGGAGGCTCCTTCTGACTGTAGGGCTGAAAGATGGAGAGACAGATAGTGTGTTTCTCTAATGGTTAAGGTTAGGATTGAGGCAGGGTGCTGATCCTAAAATGGTCTACAGGTAACTTACTGTATGTCAAGTAGAGGTAAGAGGGTTTTAAAGCTAGCTCACCTTAGCCTTTCCGTCAGGCAGGAAGAGGTAAGCCCCGCTCTTATCCTTGGAGGACCGAGTACCATATGTCACGAACTGGATCTGAACCTTCAACTCCTGAGGGTTGTCTTTACGACGGATACTCTGATTGAGAGACAGAGCAAGAGACCATATTATACATTACACTTCAACCAAATTAGTCTGTGCTGCCTATTTGGAATTCATCAAATGATCAAGGGTCTTGGACTGATTTGATAATTTTAGTTAACGTTTAGGCTGAGTTCCAAATCTGTTAGAGACAAAGCATAGTCAGTGGCTGAATCCCCAATGGCAGCCCAGGCCTTTGGCCAAAAGTATTACATAGGGTGCCATTTGGGGTGCAGCCAGAACCTCTACCCCTCCACGTACCTCCAGCAGGCCGGTGGTTCCAGAGAAACCCAATGTGAGGGACTGGGTGGAGATGTAGAAGGGTTGTGGGTCTGCCGCCTGGGAGCGGAGGGGGAGGGGATCCACGGCATGGGCAGTCTGCCCCCGACCAGACAGCCTCAGCAGGGTCTCAGAGCGCAGTGTCATGGGGGTGTCGGCAGAGTCATACAGGTGGAACACAGCCAGGCCCAGGGCGGGCAGACGCACCATGAAGGAGGCCTTTAAACAGGTGAAAACAGAGTTAAACACACACACGGCAGACAGAACGAGGCACCCATGCTACACCTAATATATTAAGGCATCTGTCAAATGAAATACCAAGTAATGGCCATTAAATAGTCACTGAGAACACCACAAATTAAACCAGAAACCATACACACACACCTGGAATACCTCTGCGCTCATTTGGCTAGCAGAGCTCCATTGGGCACTGAGCTGCACAGGAAGTGTCTGTCCGTCCTCTGTGAGCACCCTGACCCTGGCAGAGTTCACCAACACTGTCACCATACACAGCCTGTCCTGCTCCACCGGGTTGAACAGCACCAGGTACCTGACGGAGAGACAGGGGGAGATCAGTCACTACTCCCACCCATGAAAGACTGTACTGCGGCAGAGTGGAGGGGGGGGGGTTACCTGGGTCCTGACTGGTCCAGTTCAATAATGGTGCGCTGGGGCAGGGAGTCTTGGGTGGCACGTCTGTCATCCTATAGAATAAGGACATGAGTATGTGATAGTCAGTTGCACTGATTGCTTACACTAGAGAAACACTTGAGTAGGAGTAGATCCCAACTCCTGTCAACCACAGGATTCCATTGGAAAGTAACATAGAGCTCCATGTCATGAACGGGTTGAAGCTCCCTGTCCTTCTCCCTCACCGTCTCTAGGAAGGGTTCTGTCTGGTAGAAGCGATACACGTCCTTGTTCTTCATTACTAGGAAGTGGGCTGCGTTAATGATCACTCTCTTCAGGCCCTGCAGGGAACGCAGTAACCTACAGGAAAGACAAAGGACCAAAAAACACGTTATCATAGTATTCTTGAAGTTGGAGACACGAGTGCCTTTCATCAAACCAGTGGTCACAAACCAGGCACATGTGAAGAAAATAAACGTCCATCTCTATTCTGTGTCTCTCTTAGCCACTGACTTGTTGCCGTAGTCAATGACCACGTTCTCCTTGGCGGTGCCTGTGATGGCATCGTGATGCTGGAAGAGGGCGACGGTGCGCCTTGCGTCCGTCAGTAGGGTGTAGTCTGAGGTGGGGTAGCGGCCCTCCATGCCTGCGTGGCGAGCGTGGGCCACGGCGAGACTGAACAGGATCTCTGCCCCCCTTGGGAACGCCACAGATGAACAACACACAGGAACACTTAAACAAAGACAAGTGAACCTTCTAGTTTTCCCCCCAAACTTTGACAGTGTGCATGACAAGTTTCCATCTTCCAATTATTTAGCTTTTGAAACCTATGCACGTGGCTAACATTGTTGAATTAAGGACTGAGTGTAGGTCGCAGATGCCAACCTGCTGTTTTACAGGTGTATTGAAGCCATGTATGTCTCGTTCCATCTGGCCTTACCTGAGATGGGACTCCAGCACGCGGTCCATGCTCTTGTAGAAGGGCCTGGAGGTGTAGTAGCCGCTCCAGTAGTGGTCCTCGCGGTCTGCGTACGCAAAGAAGTCCCCGCTCAGCACCGGGTAGTCCGGGGGTCTGGCACCCTGGGGCACACTGTTGGCCTTGTAAACTGCAGTGAAATAGTCGGTCAGTGTCCCAAACTGGGCCTGGAGACATACAGGAACACACAGGCGAGACAGGACATTTTAGATTCACTCTCAAACATCAATCAAAAACACATTTTCAATAACTAACAGACCTCTCCCCAGAAGAGCCAGTGGAAGAGCCAGTGTTGTGGCTTGGTCTCTGACCTGCACGTGCATCTCGGGGTGAGAGTTCATGTAGTCAAAGAGTCTCTGGTAGTTGAGGTACTGCTGGTCCCACTCGAGAGCCTTGTCGTAACGAAAGTCATCTCCCAGTGGAACCAGAACCACCTTACTGCGGAACAGCTTGGACTTCTTTCGGTACTGGTCCAAGAGCAGGTGGGCCCTAGGGTGGAGAGAGAAAGAGGGAGAGGGGTTACATACTGATTAACATCACAGTTGTGGCTTGTGGTTGCCAGTATTACAGGATTCAAAAGAAGATGTTCCTGAACAGTGCTTTCTTTAGAATATTGACATTATTGGCAATAGCAACGTTTCTGTCTAGTGGCCTTCATCAAAGCATACATTTTAATGAAAAGGAGAAAGCTTGCAATGTGCAGAAATGTCTTCTTTTGAAATGCATTACATATTCAATCGCCTCTGAGACGTGTGAGTGCATCCCAGTGCAATGCCAGTGTTACAGGACAATAGACGACTGTACATGACTTTAGAAAATGGAAGATAATAAAATGACCTTTAAAGGAATAAGGAAATCAACAGCTTTCAAGTAGAGAGAATAGATTTTATATTAGCCTCTTTCTGGAATGTTTGCTTTGGCAATTTCTATGAAGCGTTTTCTACACAAAACAAGTCATTGACAAGCGAGTTGCAGTGAAAGTCTCCTAAGTCGGTTTCATCTTTCCTGTTGTTCTGCACCCACACTCCCAGCACTACTGCAGAGCTCTGATATCTCCTCACCCCGAATACAGTCCCTGGAAATGCTCCTTGACCCCCCCCCCCCCCCCCCCAGCAGTGTGGTGTACAAGACCCCAGGGAGGCGCTCTCTGCTGGGCTCACCTCTCTGCCACGTTGGCCTCCACCACGGCCCGCGGAGGAACCTTCCAGGGACAGTTGACCCGGCCTCCTGGCAGCCTCTTGAAGTCAAACTGGCAGCAGATCTTGGGGTCGGGCCCGCAGGTGTGCGGCACGTCATAACTGTAGAAGGGCATCATGTGGCAGAAGATGTCCGTGCCCGACTTTTGGTCTGGCAACACAAACAAAAGGAAGAAAAGAGTTGATTTATTTGGGGTTTGTGTGAATATAAAAAGTTGATTGCAAATAAAACCAAGAAACACAAAGTGTTACTGTTCTTAGTTCAAACTTGCCACATTCTCCACAAACTCAATTTGACTTTGTAAGGGAGTCCAGAGTGGCAGCGCATTCCAGTGAGTGAACAACATTACGGCGTAAATTGATAAGATCGTTTTCCTGGCAGCAAACCAGCCAGCTACTGACCCCAGGCCTGCCTCCACATGAACTCCAGGCTGCGGCTGGAGGCAAAGTGCTTCTTTATGGAGTAGTGGACCCTCTGGATGAGCATGCTGGTCAGGTTGGCTCTCTTCAACAGGTAGGGCATGGTGGCACTGTGGCCAAAGGGGTCCACAGCCCAGCCCGACCGAGGGGTCACACCTACGGTAGGGCACAGCACAGGAGGGTTAACATCATGGAGAATACAACAGAGCATGGTGCACAGTTTCTGTCATCTTAATGGAACTCGTACAGGAACAGAAGACAGAACTTTGTCCGAAGTCAAACAGGATTTCATACAACATGAGCAAAGGTGTCGTTGCAAAGTTATCCACTCAGAGTCAGTTTAACTTTCAAATGCTTCCGCTCCAAACCTGTGTGCAAACCTCAGTAAGAAAAAGTGTCTCGGAAGGCAGACGTGTCCCTTACCCACGTTCTTCTCCAGCCACTGATGGCCTTCTATGAGCTGGTCGATCATGGCGAAGTAGTGAGCGTTGGCCTCATCAGTCATCACCCAGCCTCCAGTCACCATCTCCAGCTGCCCTCCCAGGATTAGCCTGAGACAGATCGAGAGCATTTAAGAGATCCACACATTAGGGAGGTGAGAAAAAACAAAACGCTTACTCTGAGCCACTGCATTAACCAGAAAGCAGACTATTTTAGGAGCATCTAGTTTCTCTGCCAAGGGAGATGTGGAGAACATTAGCTAATTACTATATATCGCCCTGAAAAAAAAATGGTGCCTGGCAGGTTGTTTACAGCCTGTGATATGTGATACTGAAAAGATACGGTTTTGCTAGTTAGGTAGACATCACTCACAGTTTGACAAGTACCTGCTTACAGAAAACAACAACTGAAATCAAATCGACCAAGACCGGCACTATTGACTCTTTCCCATGTGGGCAATCCTCAAAGGACGGCTCAAATACTTTAGGGAATAATCAATTGGGCAGTAGTAAGATAGTAAGATCCCTGAGAGCTAGTGCTGTGACTGAGACACTTACTTGCGCATGGCTTCCTGCTTGTGCATGTCAGCACTCTCCCACCACTTGGCGAAGTAGGAGATCTCGGACCAGATGAACTTCCTGCGTGGGTCCTCAGTCAACTTCACCAGCATGTTGTTGAAGATGTGCTGCGTCTGGTCTATGTAGTACTTATCAAATGTCTTTATCCAGCCTGCAGGGACGCGAGACAGCAGCACAGAGGTGATGAGCACAACAATATAGATCAGGAGGAACAGGGTCCTGTTCAGTAGGGCTGGTATACTGAAGCAAACAGTTTAAACTGAAAACGAAAATGTGGGTTCCTTTTTGGAAACGTTCCTGTGGTAGGCTTAGGCTACCTCCCTGTTTCAAAGCATTTATGTGTCTACAAAATATGACCCTGTATTGTACCATTCTCTATAGTGTATTCTGGATTGCGCCATGACAAGAGGAGGGGTAAGAGCAGGTCAGTGATACAGTACCATACAAAACAGCTGTGCGGTATTAAAAATAATACCTGTTTTATTATTTAAACAGAACAGAAACTGTGCCTAACAATGAGCCGCCTTGAATGCACCCGTTTTATTATTTAAACAGAACAGAAACTGTGCCTAACAATGAGCCGCCTTGAATGCATTGTCGGAGGCTGAGATGCATGTAGCAACTGATAATGTAATAACTGCTAATAAATGTAGTAAATATGCTGAATGCATAACTTAATTAACTACATTATAAAGTGGGTAAAAAATAAAATAATCAGCAATAGTTTAAATAATGTAATCATTTTAAAATTACTTTCTTTAATAGCATGCATATTAAGCTCCACACGCTTGAGCAACACTTTGCATTTGACTTGCAATTTGAAGGCACACCTTGTAGTCATTTGATTAGACACATTTTAATGATCACACAAATATTCAACAACAGTTTGACTCCTCCTTATCCCAGGGTTGACAAAGCTACTTTGCCTTACAGAGTGCAGATGGAACAAGACTCATGTCAGTCTGACTGATTCAATCACACACACACACACACACACACACACACACACACACACACACACACACTAAACCCATTGGTCTAAGGACAAAATCTGTGTTTTTTCCCCACTACTGCCTTTAGCATCACATATGGACGTTCTACACCTTTTCTTTATCAGGTCAAACAGTACAAGAAACATTTGAATATGTTCTGGTCTTGTGTAGATACGACATTTGTGGACTGTATCATCTGTAATATCTAGGTGTGTCGGAATAAAATGCCACCATCTCCCAAATTATTTCTGCTGAGAAACATGAGTATGGGCCCTCCAGATCCCTAGTCAGTTGTACAACTGAATGCATTCAACTGAAATATGTGTATTTTCCCTTCCCTTCCCAACATGTCCACTTACATCCCCTTAGTAAAATATAAAATAACCAGTCAGGAATGGGGTTTAGTGTGTAGTCAGCTATTACTGATATGCATGTAATTAAAATAAAACATGTGAATTTATTTTACCCATTTCATAATGTAATAATCAACGCATAATGTAATAATTATTAGTTATTAGCGTTATAAGCTAATTATTACAGTATCAGTATGTATTACATAAATGAAAAAGTTATTACATTATTAGCAGCTATTGCATTATTGGCAGTTATTACATTATCAGTTGCTAAAGACGCAGGCCAACAGACTATGCATCTCTCAGAAAGGAGAGAAGTTGTTTACTCTAGCTACATACAACAGAGCAGCCTGGTACTAACTCATCTATAGAGCATGATGCTATCAGACAAAAAAACATGGTAGTCTACGCCACTTCAATAGTGTGGAGAGATACAGACTGGTAGAAGGTAGACCAACCAACTAGAGTAGAGGATAGTGAATCGTTGCGTTGTCTGCAGGTCTTGTTATGACTCTGTGCCAGTCCTGCAGTTTGACCTACTTCACTTTACCTGCAGTCTTGTTAAACCTTAAAAACTCTGGCCTAGGCCTCCCGAGTGGCGCAGCAGTCTAAGGTTCGATACCGGGCTGTGTCGCAGCCGGCCGCGACTGGGAGACCCATGAGGCGACGCACAATTGGCCCAGAGTCGTCCGGGTTAAGGGATGTCCTTGTCCCATCGCGTTCTAGCGACTCCTGTGTCGGGCCGGGCGCACGCTGACACGGTCGCCAGGTGTACGGTGTTTCCTCCGACACATTGGTGCGGCTGGCTTCCGGGTTAAGCGTACATTGTGTCAAGAAGCAGTGCGGTTTGGTGGCGTTGTGTTTCGGAGGACGCACCTCTCTCGACATTCGCCTCTCTCGAGTCCGTGCCGGAGTTGCAGCGATGGGACAAGACCGTAACTACCAGTTGGATATCATGAAATTGGGGAGAAAAATTTAAAATAAACATAAAATAAAAAAATAAATAAAAAAAGCTCTGGCCTGGCTTTTGGAGGACTTCCCAGAACAAAGAAAAACTGCTTTATCATGGATTCACTGACAACAGCCCTAGGGGTCGCTTATAGCTCTCCGCAGACCCAAGACTAGCTGTGAACATTTACTCAGTGACACCTTAGTAATGAGTAAAATCTATACTAATTAAAATGGAAGCATAATAAATGGCTATTCCTGTTCTTGACTGACAACCTGCAGGATCTGCCACGGTCAACAAGTCAATAACTGTCAAGTTAGCTAGCTGGCCTCACACTGGCTGTAAATAAATCTAATGGAACTGTCAGTCTCTGGCTAAAATCAAATCTCGTGCCAAGACAGAGCCATTCTAATCTAAAAATAGCCTAGACGTTGGCATTCTAATGTCATTGTGTCACTCCATTTGTCAACCCTGTCATCTGCAGGCAGTAGCAAAATATGAAACCTTGATTGAATTGTGTTAAGTACCATTTTTTATTTCATTAACTTTTTTGCTTTCCTGTCGCTAGGCCTCCGTTACACTTTGCAGTTTTGAAACAGCAAGGTAGACCTACTACCTGACCTTGTCCAATAAGAAACCCTCATTTTCATTATCCATTTCAGAGCATTTTGCTAAGGTGTGCTCTAAAGAAACTCGCTTTAGAGGCATGTCTCACCTGGGTCGTTGTGAGAATGTGGAACCACAAACACCTGCAGAGGCTCACTGTCCCACTCCCCAAGCTCATAGGTGATCTCAAAGCCCTGCTTCCACACACCTCCGTCCACATTGTCAAACTTCAGCAGGGAGTATACGTCCAGCATCTGGAAGACAACAGACCAAAGTTTTCAAACTTATCTCTGCTTTGGGTTTAGAATATAAGCCACTTTATAAATGTGTTACTCTTATTTGGGTGGTGTGGGTGGAGAGAAGAGGCAAATCACATGATATCTGTAATCTCAGACAGTGTGTTAACAATTACACACACACACGGCCTACTGATGGCCAACAGAACACAGAGAGTCTCTGGAGAGCAGCTCACCTGCAGGTCGGTTTGTCCGAGGCGACCCTGGGCAAACTGGCAGTCCTGGGGCTTGACAGAGAGGAAAGTGGGGCGCCCGTCGAAGGGCAGGACCCAGGAGCCGTTGGCACTGCGGAAGGGCAGCTGTCCGCTGGGGGACACAGCGCCGGTGTCGGTCAGCTCCAGAAC
The DNA here is from genome assembly GCA_023634145.1 of Thymallus thymallus. Taxonomy (NCBI): domain Eukaryota; kingdom Metazoa; phylum Chordata; class Actinopteri; order Salmoniformes; family Salmonidae; genus Thymallus; species Thymallus thymallus. Next base: position 37,333,276 of record CM042414.1, on the reverse strand, counting down.
AGAGTCCTTGATGTGGCTGATGATCTGGTGGTTCTCCTCCAGCAGCTGCTCCAGCTGTTCTATGCGGTTCTGCAGAACAGAGATCTGGCTCTAGAACGCAGGAGGAAAAAGGCCCCGGGGGGAAATGGGGATAAACGTCACAGGGGGTGCTAAATACGGCTAGCTAGTCTACATGGATGGATACACTACTTCACTGTCACCTCCCCAAAGGACACACTGTTGTGAAAATCCAGGTCCTTGTTCACTCAAGCTGTAGCAAATAGGTAAAATAATGAATAAAAGAAAACTACTTATTCGAGCCAACTGCCACAAAATAAGTTTTGGCCAACATTACTAAAATCCTGTCAGAAACAATCAAACCCAGGTGTCATTATTCACACTGTTGCTGGAGCAGGTTTGTAAACATAATCATCCACAAATCTTTGCTGCTGCTGCCAAGTTGTTCAGCTGTGGTGGCTGGGCCTCTTTACACAAGTTGTGTTTATGAAAATACCTCAATGCCTCTCATTGATAGAGTACAAAATAAATTATGGATAAATTAGATATGAATTATTTAAACATGTGTGCATCTCACCAATTAGGCCCTAGAGTATTCTACGTTTGTTAATTACAGCTTTGATGTAACTCAATATCAAAGGAAAAGTGTTCACAAAACTTGAAAAGCTACCGTCTCTGGCTTGTAACAGCACACAGAGGTATCACAACAACATGGTGTTTGATTGCAGACAAGGACTTAAGACTAACAGGCTAACTAGTGTCTATAGATGTCTTACCCTCGGGAAGTTCCCGCCGCCGTTCTGTCGCCTTGCAGGGTCATGTTGGACCCTGTCCAACATCAGGTAGAGGGAGAATACGGCCACACAGAATATGGCTCCTCCACACACAGTCACCTGCTTCTTCAGCTTCATCCTTTTTAGCCTGTAGAAAAGCCTTTTGAGGAGGGGGGAAAAAACGACCTTGACTAGTAGGTCTTTACTTCCAAGACAGGGGGGAATGGTCCTTAGTGAGGACAGAGTGGAGTGCAGTCCTTGGAGCGGAAAAAGTGCCCGAAAGTGACTGGCTAGACCAGTGTCAGCAACAGTTCCCTCCCACCCTTGCCTGCACTCCCTTATACCTCCATTCACCAGAGCAGTCAGGGGCGGAACAGTTGGCAGGGAAGGTGGATGTAGGGGTGGTGAGGGACACAGGGTACTTAATCAGCAGTAGCTGGCGAGCAGTCTGTCAGCTCCGGCCAAACCACAGCCACCGCCGGGCTCCTTCAAAGTGGCCCTTGTGCTCAACCATCCAAACCTTTGAGATTGCAGAGGAGAAGAAAAAAAAAAAAAGACTAAAAACAAACTAAACAGCGAGGGCTCAAACAGGGAGCCTACTGTCTCTGCAGCATGGTGTGTCTGTGTCTATGTGTGCAATCCTTTGGTCCAGTCCAACTCCCAGGGCTAGGTCTAATTCTTTAGCACAAGCAGAGTTCCCTTTCGGTCGGTTGGCCGTCAGGGCATAGCCATAACAGTAAGAACATGGCTTCAGTGGTGTGGAGAAACAAGGCTGAATGAGGGACTTGGCTACAGGTACCGCCAGCTCTTTAGATAGCCTTTTTCGCTTGGCTCACAGCACTCCAGGATGAGACAAATGTCACTACGATGCTCTCTTTGACAAAGCCTTTGATTATATCCTAGGGTCCTTTTCCTGAAGCTGGAGGGTAATAATCAGAGTCTGCAAGAACAACAAAAAACGCTTGTTAGCAGTACTCAGTAAAAGGCTGTATGCAAGTTTGTAGGAGAGGAGAGTCACAGACAGATCTTGATAAGTATATGTATAACAAGAAGCAAAAAAAACAAGCTGAGCCCAGTGGCCTGAATTTCAGGACGCTTGCTAGCTAAAGACAGGTGCTCCTCCTTCCCTCACCAAATCCTGTATGATCATAATCCTATCAACTCACAGGCTGTCAGTGACTTAGCCTTGGTGTGGGGATTTGTGATGATAAAACCCAACACTTACACTCGCCTAGGCTGGCTGCAAAACAACTAAATGGTTCCCAATTCAAAAATGCTTTTTTGGGCCATCTGTGCATGATGACTAAACCTCTCCTAATGACAGGCTCTAGTGATATTAGCAAAATAACTTAGTATGCCTTTAATACAAATGCGCTTGTAATCTTTGCTAGGAAAAGTCACTGTTGCAAGGTCCACATCTTTTGCGATGCAAACTACAAAGAGTACATTTGATTATTTCCCATGTATGAGCTTGCAAGAAAATAGGGCCACTGACTGCTTATTCTCCTTCATCAATACAGAGATGAAAGAAAGCAACTTTGTTAAAGAAATATCCTTGTTTGTGGAAATGTATCCTTGTTAGTCAAACCTGTAAATGAAAATAGCAGCAATCAGTGAAGTCGAATTAAGGTCTGGAATAGTTAATGGTGATTTCCCTGTGTGTGGGTTGAGGTGTAAAGCAACAAGACCATGGCAACTCAAATCTTAATCTTTCACGCAAACAAATATCGCTACAGCTAGCTAGCTATCAAGATCTAGTGATACTCAGTGACAAATACATTTTGCAATGCTTGCTAGCCAACTTTACTGAGAGACTCTATGCATAGTCACTTTACCTCTACCTACAGTTGAAGTCGTACGTTTACATACACCTTAGCAAAATACATTTAAAATCAGTTTTTCACAATTCCTGACATTTAATCCTAGTAAAACTTCCCTGTCTTAGGTCAGTTAGGATCACCACTTTATTTTAAGAATGTGAAATGTCAGAATAATAGTAGAGAGAATTATTTAGTTCAGCTTTTATTTCTTTCATCACATTCCCAGTGGGCCAGAAGTTTACATACACTCAATTAGTATTTGGTAGCATTGCCTTTACATTTTTTAACTTGGGTCAAACGTTTCTGGTAGCCTTCCACAAGCTTCCCACAATAAGTTGGGTGAATTTTGGCCCATTCCTCCAGACAGAACTGGTGTAACTGAGTCAGGTTTGTAGGCCTCCTTGCTCGCATATGCTTTTTCAGTTCTGCCCACATCTTGTCTATAGGATTGAGGTCAGGGCTTTGTGATGGCCACTCCAATACCTTGACTTTGTTGTCCTCAAGCCATTTTGCCACAACTTTGGAAGTATGCTTGGGGTCATTGTCCATTTGGAAGACCCATTTGCGACCAAGCTTTAACTTCCTGACTAATGTATTGAGATGTTACTTCAATATATACATATAATTTTCCTTCCTCATGATGCCATCTATTTTGTGAAGTGCAACAGTCCCTCCTGCAGCAAAGCACCTCCACAACATGATGCTGCCACCCCCGTGTTTCACGGTTGGGATGGTGTTCTTCGGCTTGCAAGCCTACCCCTTATTTTCTCCAAACATAACAATGGTCATTATGGCCAAACAGTTCTATTTTTGTTTCATCAGACCAGAGGACATTTCTCCAAAAAGTGCGATCTTTTTCCCCATGTGCAGTTGCAAACCGTAGTCTGGCTTTTTTATGGCGGTTTTGGAGCCGTGGCTTCTTCCTTGCTGAGCGGCCTTTAAGGTTATGTCAATATAGGACTCATTTTACTGTGGATATAGACACTTTTGTACCTGTTTCCTCCAGCATCTTCACAAGATCATTTGCTGTTGTCCTGGGATTGATTTGCACTTTTCAAACCCGTAACCCCGCACATTGACTCGGTACCGGTTCCCCAAAGCATCGTTATTGTTATTGTGTTACTTTTTTAAACTTTCGTTTATTTAGTAAATATTTCCTTAACTCTATTTTCTTAAAACAGCATCGTTGGTTAAGGGCTTGTAAATAAGTATTTGACGGTAAGGTCTACACCGGTTGTATTCGGCGCACGTGACAAGTATAATTTGATTTGAATCAATGGACCTAGCTAGCTAGTCAAAGTTTTCATTGGATAGTCAGGGTCATTGTATTTGTAAATGAGCTAGGTAGTTTCAAACAGGATACCATTCATACACCGGCATAAAATATGATTCATGCAGTCATGCCTGACAGCTAGCTAAATGGGCTCCCAAGTGGCGCAGCGGTCTAAGACACTGCATGTCAGTGATAGAATCCAGACTGTATCACAACCGGCAGTGATTGGGAGTCCCATAGGCCGGCGCACAATTGGCCCAGCGGAGTACGAGTATGGCCGGTGTAGGCAGTCAATGTAAATAAGAACTTGTTCTTAACTGACTTGCCTAGTTAAATAATGGTTCAATAAAATAGCTAGGATCTACAATGACAGGTTGACACAAAGAAACAGAATGAATTCCCTGATGGCATAAAAGGTGGATTTGCAACAATTTGAGTGTACCCAAAGTGTAAATACCCTTCAAACTGTGCTGTGAGTCAACTCAACTGACATTACAAAAAAAATACATTCCGCCACATCAGCTAGCATCATTACAATTAACATTCTACATCACAATCCAGCATCAATTGGTTAAACATTCCAAATTACCATGGAAAGTATTGCATCACAACACCAGTCAGTCACTGCCGGTGCACCCATGAGTTTACCAGTCAAACTGCCAGGGTTAGAGCTTCCAAGCCCGTTCTATTCATTCCATTTCTATGGGTTGAAATGTCTCTGTTACCATAACAACTTAACTAGGTAGTTAGCCTGTCCGTTTCTTTTACGCCTGTTACGTTAAGCCTGCGTTAGACGGCTAGCTAGTTAGCAGGTGCAGTTAGACTGATGCATTAGCAAGCTTGCTTCAGCAATCCTTTAGCCACTGGAGCTTACACTTTCATCCTCTGACTGACAGCTGCCGGGCACAATCCCACGACTAAAAAGCTGTAACGTTTGCTAGCTAACGTTACGTTAAATCAGTTGGCTAAATTACGAGTTAGTTAGCATTACATTAGCCTAGCTACCAGTAACTAGCTAGCTGGGTCAGTGTCGAAGAAATCAACATACCAGTCGGAGTCGAATCATCCCGAGTAGTTGTTGTCGGGACACATATAACAAATAATAGACGTTATGATGCCCATGGACGGTTATCCAAGGCTACCGAATGGTTCCCTGTTTCGCCGTCAGCCCGAGATTGTATATGCGTGTCGGTGTGGGAGATACTGCTAAAGCGTTTAGCCAGAGAGGAGGAGTCTAGCGACGTGTGCAGAATCGACTTCACTATTCCAGTTTCTTAATTCACGTTCACTCGAAAATCGTTTTGTTTAACTATTGACCGTTACATACGATTTTCGGGATTGTATGTCGATTGTCTCCCCTTAAAATATTTGTCATCTGATGTATTTGTTTCAGTCTCTTGACATGTTTTATCAAACTTCTCGCCGCCGGCACCTGATATCAGGGCACAAAAACAAGTGTCCTGAGTTATCCTAGTGCGCCACATCTATATCCTTTCCCGAACTTAATTTCCCCGGTTTTCCCTGGCTAAACTAGCTGGCTAGCAGAACAATGCTAGTTTTCGTCCTAATTACCAAACTTCATAAATACTGCACCCTCAACTTCAAAGCTCCGTTGCCACGTATACAATAATATAACCAAGAAATTCCCTGGAAATAATCTTGAAAATGATTTATTGTACGACAACGGTGGCGAAGGATATCAATGCTACTTAACTCGGATCCAAGTTCAGTTTTGATCCACCGGCATTGACGTAGGGTTAGCTGGACGTTTCTGACTGGTCTTGGAACTGTGACAACGGGCAGACTATCCCTGCTTGGCTCCATTGGATATGTGTAGTGATTCTGCCAACCCAACCAGATATGTACCACAGGAGGTTGGTGTCACCTTAAATGGGGAGGACGGGCTCGTGGTAATGGCTCGAGCGGAATCTATCCAATGGTATGAAATACATCCGTAACCCGTTCCAGACATTATTATGAGTCGTCCTCCCCTATGCAGCCTACAGTTCCATCTGAGAATGTTGTTTTGTTCAATTAAAAAATATATTATATTGCAGAGTATTATGATATAAAAATATAGCAGAGTGCATGACAGTATTCAGCTAATTATCTACCAGTGATGGATGATGACAGAATTCGGAGGAAGGCTTGCATAAAGGAGGGAGGGATGACAAGGGACCAGATAGTGGGTGAACAGGACATGCAGGGTTTTGCCATGTAGCAAGCAGATCCCTTGGTGAGCATTCCCTGTGGAATGCCAGGTATGTTTCCTGCCCTACATAATACATGATCCGCACAAACCAAAGGCAGGGGAATACTGTGGATTTAAACCAGGTAAGACTCTCCACTTTATCCCTGTTTCTATTTTTATTTGATCTTGTATCTTCTTTATCGAATACTCTACCCTACTCTCTTTAACTCTGCCTTGTTGGAAAAGGATCCGTAAGTAAGCATTTCACTGTTAGCTTAAACCTGTTGTTTATGAAGCATGTGACAAATAAAATGTAATTGATTTGATTATTAATATTAAATTAAGTCACCTATTACAAACTATTGTAACTAAAAATTGTCTTACATGTAACTAACGTGTCTTATATGCAACTAACATGCTGCTTTTTATTAGCAGAAATCATAATGAAGTAGGGTGCGGAGCTATGCTGTGTGAAGGCTACTCTGACCAATGGGGAGGTCACCACACAGGGTTCCACTGTCCCCGCCTCTCTGACCCTCCTGACCTGTCCTTCTGTTGCTGGCTGGGAAAGGGGCTGAGGCTCAAACAGTGCTGTCCACGTTCCCAATATCACAACAGCATGAACAGCTGTCAGACAGAGACCGGAAAGAACCCTACAGAACCTGTTTACAGGTTAGTAACCTTACTCACCTAAACCTGTAGGCTAGTATGGCTACCATAGTGAGCGTATGGTAGGCTTTTTCGTTGATACAACAGACTTCCCTAATCTTGTTGCTTTTGTGGAAATGTAAGTAAAGCTGACACTTTAATAATTCATTAAGAAGCTGTTAGGAATATATTAAAGACAGATGGTGTTGTTTGTGACTCATTTCAGCCCCAGAACTCTGTGGAGCTTTGATCATGTTGATATTTCCTGTGTTGTTATTTTTGCCTTGTTGCCATTTTATGTTTTTTTGTGGGAAACTGATAAAAACAAATTATTATCCTAATCTTTGGGCACTGTCTGCAAACATGACTTTCATGAAAGCATCATAGTCATTGACAACTGGAAAGCTTGGCCCTGGTTTTTGATGAGAGATTTCTGTTTTGATTCCAATACAGCTACAGGTCACTGTTCCAGACTGTGGTTCTGCTCTATGGGTCCTTGGTACTGGTCCTGATGCTTGTGGACTTCCTATGGTTCTGTCATGCGCAGGGTCTCTCAGTAACATCAGCTCTTAGGAGGCATGTTACCTGTCCCCACTGGATATCTAACCTCCTCTTCCCCTACAGCAACAAGACACAGAAGCAGCTCTACTGCTACCATGACAATGGGAGGGACTCAGGAGTCCTAAGTGAGCACAAGATCCCTCAAGACTCCTCTTGTCTCTAAGTCAACAGAGGACACAAACAACAATGAGGCAATTTGGCTGACCCATTAAAGACTGAGCGTGTCCTAGGGCAGTGCTTCTCAATCTTTTTTCAATAACGTACCCCCTATCAATTTTTTTCTCAGCCAAGTACCACCTGACCGGCCCCAATCATTTGAGATAGAAATAAAAGCTATGACTACGATATAGTGATGTGCCATCATTATGAGATTTATTAAAACATTGTAAATGAAAAACATTTGCAATAATAAACATTTGCAATAATAAACATTTGCAATAATAAACAATGTATAATTACCGATCATGCAGTTTAAGTACCCCATGACTGGCCCCAAACATGTTTGATATAAGAAATCTATATAAATCATATATATACAGTGTGTATATATATATGATGTTTATAACATTTTAGCTCAAAAACACTTGTAATAATAAACAACAAACTAAGTTCTGGTGGCTTTCCAACATGACACTGATGTTTGGTGCTGAGATGTCTCTGGAGGTGCGCCGGTTTCATCAAGCTGTTAGCTAGTTTCTCCCCACAGAAAAAACACAATGCCTGGGGAGGGTTGCCGTTTGTTGCCGTGAATCCCATCAGAACATACCCCTCCTGATATTGACTGTATTTTGTTGGCTCCACTTTGGCTTTCTTTTTTTCTTTATCCTCCCCGTTCTCCGCTGTAGTATTGCTACGTTTTAACCAGGGTTTCATTTAAATGTCTGTTTGTTTCCAGTAAAGAAACTGGCTTCCCGCTTGGCGTGATTCAAAGTCTTCTTCTCTGATTTAGGTAGTTTACAATCACATTTAAAATAGAAACATTTTATATAAAAATGTGGTTTACATAAACATTTTATTAAACTTATTTTCGTATGATATTTTTAGTAATCATGGATGATTTTGTATATCTTTTAAATTAAATTATTTTTGTATTTTTATTATATATTTTTTTTATAAATCTCACGTACCCCCTACAGTACCGCAACGTACCCCTAGGGGTACGCGTACCCCCATTTGAGAATCACTGTCCTAGGGGACTAGTCCCGAAATGTCCATGCCAAGTCCTACATTTGAATCCCTTGATGGCCATCAATTTAAAACTGGATAGCATACTGCCACACTACGGTATAAATCAAATCGAATAACATGGTGTTTTCATGCATATGGATCCCAGCAGGATATAGAGGTTTTTTTTGTAACCTCTATTTAACTAGGCAAGTCAGTTAAGAACAAATTCTTATTTACATTGACAGCCTACTGGGGAACAGTGGGTTAACTGCCTTGATCAGGGGCAGAACAACATATATATTTTTTATCTTGTCAGCTCAGGGATTCAATCCAGCAACCTTTCAGTTACTGGCCCAACGCCCTAGCCACTAGGCTACCTGCCGCCCCAATGAGTGTGATCATAAGATATATTGTATATTTCCAATGTGTATAGTTTTCATAGATACAGTTATTCCCACCAGTGCCAGATTTATTAGGAGATGCAGTGAATCAGTCAACTACTTTGTCACTATACTGAGCAAAAGGCCCTGCATTGGGTGTCTATTTCAGGTAAATGTATGGAACATTGGATGATACTGTATGATCTCTATGGTCTATCTTTTGTCATGATATTATTATCATAATGAAATACTATGCTTCATACTAAATGAAAGGTAACAATGCAGGCCTAATAAAATCAATACTTGGTTAATCCTTTTATTTAGGGATGAATCTATATTTACAGAATGGTTACCTGGAGGTAACTGTGGGAGGGTCATGCTTTTTCAATTTCAGTCGAGGAGGGTTTAGTATTTTTTTAATCTAGTCAAGGGAAGGGTCATGTAATTTGTAATTGATGTCAGTGTTTTAGAATGAGTTGCTTATCGGGCTATATATTGATGTGTGGCTGATGCCAACCCTCATCTCAGTGCGCCTATAGGCTATTTAGTGTGGTCTCAATCAAATGATCTATAGGCTACGAAGTGCATGCTTGGAGAACCACATTGCAAAGTTATATTTCTTATATCGCTGCTGGGATGGTGTAAATACATAGCACCCCTAGCCTACTCTGCTCTTGCTAATCAAAAACGTTTTTGTGTGCTGTGTAGGCCTACTGTGGCAGTTCAGGAGGAGAGTCAAAGGCTTCTTCCGAAAATAATTGATTAGGCCTAGTCCAAAAAATGCACATCCTGCGCATAGACTAGCGCTAGCCTATGTTCTGATCAGTTTGAGAAGGAGTGCGCGAAGATGAGAAGGAAGACCGGTCAACTTTGCTAGCTTTCTACTACTATAATTGATTTGATTAAAAACAATGTTTCTTGGCCATGATGTTGCCTATTTATCAGAGTTATTGACCTCACAATACTCCACCTTCAAGTGATTTACATTGTGGTCCTGAAGCAGCAGCTGCTGAACAATCGATCGGGAATGGACAGCTCATGGTGTTGAAAGTAATCAAATTCGAGTAGACATAATTTATTTAAACAGTGTTCATTTTAATTAGACTTGACTAAAAACAAGAGGGCTTTGTGTCGGAGCCTATTTCTTCATATTTAAGAAGTAAAAGGTAGGCCTACCTGTTTGACAGATGAAATTAGGCTATAGGCTACTATATCCATATATTAGTCGGTCAATTCCTCCACCCACCATGTGCTCTTTTAATAGCCGACCTCCATGTCAGTGAAGGGCTGTTAAGTTAAAACCAAGACTCGAATTGAGATATGCCTACCTTAGATTCATGCAATAATTTTACTATAAAGTAGATTTCCACCCCTACTCTTGTCCACGATGGTCGGCCCACAGCCATGTGCTCTATCAAAATTCCTGCGTTGCCATGTAATGCATAGGACAAATAACAGTTTCTAAAACTGTATTTCTAAGGCTCTGGTCTGTCCAAGAAGTGAGGGTAAACGGTATACATGTTCTCTGCAATCCACTTTGTTTTAACAATTATTTTGGGTATAGGGGAGGGTCACATTTTTGTATTTTGTTTAAGCGTTCAGGGAGGGTTTAGGTCAAATATATTTTGTTGAAGCAAGGGCAAAACATTTACATTTCAGAGCAGTCCGACTTTCTCCATGTAACCCTTATTATACAGTGCATTCGGAGAGTATTCAGAGCCCTTTACTTTTTCCACATTTTGTAAGGTTACAACCTTATTCTAAAATTGATCAAATAGTTTTTTATCCCCTCATCAATCTATACCCCATAATGACAAAGCAAAAACAGGTTTTTAGAAATGTTTGCTAATTTATGATAACAACAAAAACTGAAATATCACATTTACATAAGCATTCAGACCCTTTATTCAGTTCTTTGTTGCGGCATCTTTGGCAGCGATTACAGCCTTGAGTCTTCTTCGGTATGACGCTACAAGCTTGGCACACCTGTATTTGGGGACTTTCTCCCATTCTTCTCTGCAGATCCTCAAGCTCTGTCAGGTTGGATGGGGAGCATTGCTGCACAGCTATTTTCATGTCTCTCCAGATATGTTAGATCGGGTTCAAGTCTGGGCTCTGGCTGGGCCACTCAAGGACATTCAGAGACTTGTCCCGAAGCCACTCCAGTGTTGTCTTGGCTGTGTGCTTAGGGTCATTGTCCTGTTGGAAGGTGAACCCTTGCCCCAGTCTGAGATCTTGAGCGCTCTGGAAGGATTCCATCAAGGACCTCTCTGTACTTTGCTCAGTTCATCTTTGCCTTGATCCTTACTAGTCTCCTAGTCGCTGAAATACATCCCCAAAGCATGATGCCCCCACCACCATGCTTCACCGTAGGGATGGTGCCAGGTTTCCTCCAGACGTGACGCTTTCGATTCAGGCCAAATAGTTTAATCTTGGTTTCATCAGACCAGAGAATCTTGTTTCTCATGGTCAGAGTCTTTAGGTGCCTTTTAACAAACTTCAAGCAGACTGTCATTTGCCTTTTATTGAGGAGTGGCTTCCGTCTGGCCACTCTACCATAAAGGCCTGATTGGTGGAGTGCTGCAGATATGGTTGTCCTTCTGGAAAGTTCTCCCATATCCACAAAAGAACTCTAGAGCTCTGTCAAAGTGACCATCAGGTTCTTGGTCACCTCCCTGACCAAGGCCATTCTCCCCCGATTGCTCAGTTTGTCCGGGCGGCCAGCTTAAAGAAGAGTCTTGGTAGCTCCAAACTTCTTCCATTTAAGAATGATGGAGCTCACTGTGTTCTTGGGGACCTTCAATGCTGCAGAAATGTTTTGGTACCCTTCCCCAGATTTGTACCTCGACACAATCCTGTCTCGGAGCTCTACGAACAATTAATTCAACCTCATGGCTTGGTTTTTTCTCTGACATGCACTGTCAACTGTGGGACCTTATATAGACAAGTGTGTGCCTTTCCAAATCATGTCTAATCAATTGAATTTACCACAGATGGACTCCAATCAAGTTGTAGAAACATCTCAAGGATGATCAATGGAAACAGGATGCACCTGAGCTCAATTTCGATTCTCATAGCAAAGGGTCTGAATACTTATGTAATAAGGTATTTCCGTTTTTATTTTTAATACATTTGCCAACAAAGAAATGTTGCTTTGTCATTATGGGGTATTGTGTGTAGATTGCTGAGGATTTTATTTTATTTTATCCATTTTAGATTAAGGCTGTAATGCAACAAAATGTGGAAAAAGTAAAGGGGTCTGAAAACATTCCAAAGGCACTGTAAATAACGTTCACTTCCTTAGTCTGTGTTTGTTATCACAGGAGATAGGCTAGTTGGGACATTGAGGATTGTGACTGCCACATACAAATAAACCACTATAAATAAATATATTGAACAAAAATATAAACGCAACAAGTGTTGGGTCCATGTTTCATGAGGTTAAATAAAAGATCCCAGAAATGTTCCATATGCACAAAAAACTTTTTTCGCACAAATTCTGTGCACACATTTTTTTTACATTTCTGTTAGTAAGCATTTCTCCTTTGCCAAGATAATGCTTCCACCTGACAGGTGTGGCATATCAATAAACTGATTAAACAGCATGATTATTACAAAGGTGCACACTGTGCTAGGGACAATAAAAGGCCACTCTAAAATGTGCAGTTTTGTCACACAACACAATGCCACCGATGTCTCAAGTTTTGAGGGAGCGTGCAATTAGCATACTGACTGCATGAATGTCCACCAGAGCTGTTGCCAGAGAATTTAATGTTCATTTCTCTACCATAAACTGCCTCCAACTTCGTTTTAGAGAATTTGGCAGTATGTCCAACCGGCCTCACAACCGCAGACCACGTGTAACCACGCCAGCCCAGGAACTCCACATCTGGCTTCTTCACCTGTGGGATCGTCTGAGACCAGACAGCTGATGAAACTGAGGAGTATTTCTGTCTGTAATAAAGACCTTTTATGGGGAAAACTCATTCTGAGTGGCTGGGCCCGGCTACCCAGTGTGTGGGCCTTGCTCCGAACTAGGCCCACCCATGGCTGCGCCCCTGCCCAGTCATGTGAAATCCATAGATTAGGGGCTAATTAATTTATTTTAACTGACTGATTTCCTTATATGAACTGTAACTCAGTAAAATCGTTGAAACTGTTGCAAGTTGCATTTATATTTTTGTTCAGTAGTTTTCCTGGAGGCACTACACATTCTGTTATATTTATCACTTAATGGATTTAGTCAGGCACCGGGCTTTGATCTGTTTTTCATTTCAAAAAGACAACTACATAACACTATATTATTTTTTTAAAAGAGAGGGATGTAATAATATTTTATGAAGGCCATGTTCAGATGCTTAGGCCATGTTCAGATGCTTTGCACTCACTTTATCAGTCCCTATGTAAAAAGCATTGACAGTAGGCCTACTGGTCCAATACATAACATACATGCAATGAAAATGTAACCAAATAAAGTGCTCGAGAGATAAACGGTCAACTGCGAAATGTGAAAGCGTCCAAGCGTTTAGAGATTCTCTGCCTTATATGGTCATGGAGCATGTGTAGAGGGCGGAGCCGCTCCAAAATCGTCATCAGCGTGCACCCACAGGAAGAACTTCATAAAGTACTGTCACAAACTAACGCCTGTAAAATCAGAGAAATCAATGAAATAAATAAGAAAAATCTAGACGAGTCTCATTTACCGTCAGTTTATCGGCCAGAGAAGGAAGGCATGAGTGTAAACGGGAAGGAAAAGGTAAGAGATCGCCATTAGCGGATAGAGTATATTGCTCTGTGGGCTGCTTAGCTAGCTAACGTTAGCTTGCCCCAGTATCTGTGGTCTGATTCCGCATTCACGTCCTGATCGGAACTAGGAAACTCCCGATGTTCTAACTGTTTGCAGTTATACACGTGCCCTGTACAACGAATCAGCAAGTCTGACATGTCCGATTTTCCTAGGTTCGACTAGGTTTTGAACGCAGCATATCTAGAGAGATGAACGTGTTATGTCAAAATACGTTCGTTATTCCGAAAATATGGAGTTTCGCTGAGTAACTATCTTCATTTACTCCCATAACGGGTGGTAACTTATGTAATTCCAAAAATGTCTAAATAAAAATTGACAAACAACCGAAAGAATTCTCATCGTCGAGACGAGACTTCTAACACACACATACAGTACTGGGGCAATGTTAGCTTAATGCTTAGTCTGTTTCTATCAGGCTGTAATACACACTTAATTTGTTCATACAGATTGAAACCGATGACTGCAAAATCGTGTACATATTCCTTACAAGTCGGAATGTTTAATAAAATGACATTTCAACTTACTCTACCGGTTGGCTGTGCGGTTTGTCCTTCAGCTGCTCGAAATTTGAGAGGATATATCCACAGGAAAGTATGGTTTACCCCTAAATGTCAAGTCGGGTAAATAATACTTTCCTGTGGATATGTTGTATCACATTTCGACTAAATATGAAGGACCAACACCATGGACAACCGGTAGAGTAAGTTGAGATGTAATTTTATTCAACATTCTGGCTTGTAAGGAACATTTACACGATTTTGCAGTACTTACTTTCAGGATGTATTTACCAATTAATTGTGTATTACAGCCTGATGAATCAGACTAACGTTAGCTATTTAGGTTCATCCATATACTATTACGACGATACTTCTATGTATTTGGTTTTATTCTGGCAATTTATGTTTTATCAGTATTTTTACTTACCATTTACTGTGTGAATGGCTATGTGCTGGGGCATGCATCACTAGTTAGTACAGTTTCTCTACATTTGCATCTAACCATGTAACGTTATATCCCTTATCACCATGACATTGTGGAGAGAAGCTGGACGAATCGTTGTCAGATTGTGACAGTATTGTGCCCACTATCTGTACCTCTTTGATCCAGGACCCTGGTGCCCTGAAGGAAGAGGGCAATACCCTGTTCAAGGCAGGGGACATGCAGGGGGCTCTGTGCTTTTACACCAAGGCTCTCAAATTGAGTGACAGCCAGGCGGAGAGTGCTGTCCTGCACCGCAACCGCTCTGCCTGCTACCTCAAGCTAGAGGACTATAACAAGGCTGAGTCGGATGCCTCCAAAGGTGGGTGGGTGCGTGCAGAACAAAATTATCAATTCATTCACCAATGGCAGGGCTAAATTAAATAGTATTTTTTTTTTTTATACTACATTTTACAAAGTAGTCTCTATCTCTCCAGCTCTTGATGCTGACCCTGGTGATGTGAAAGCCAGGTTCCGGCGGGCACAGGCCCTGCAGAAGCTGGGTCGTCTGAACGAAGCGTTTCTGGACGCTCAGAGGTGTGCACAGATGGAGCCCACAAACAACACCTTCAAGGAGCTGCTCAGACTACTGGGAGCACAGATCCAGAAAAAGGTGACAAACCAGCAGAGACTATGTAATATCTTGAAGTTCTGAGGAAGTCTCTACAATGTACCCAGGCAATAATAAGGATTTATTTTCTCTCTCTTGTAGTCAGTTCAGATGTCCTCCACAGACGCTCGCGTTCAGCAGATGTTCTCTCTCCTCCTGGACCACTCAGCACAACCCTCAGACAGACAGAAGGTAAAACAACCACACATCCCGTCTGTGTCGCAGCCGGCCGCGGTTCCTACTGACGGGAGTTGTAGCGATTGGACAAGACTGTAACTACCAATTTGGATATGACGAAATTGGGGAGGGAAAAAAAACAACAAAAAAAACAACCACACATAAATACTAACCACACAAAAGCACACTCTGGCATGTTTTCAGCTTTGATGAACCTCACACCTGGTGATCTTGTTTTTCTCAATGGCAGGCTGCTCAGAACCTGGTGGTTCTGTCTCGTGAGGAGGCGGGAGCCGAGCAGATCTTCCGTAACGACGGGGTGAAGCTGATCCAAAGGCTGCTGGGCTCCAAGCAGGAGGAGGTGGTCCTGTCTGCTCTCAGGACACTGGTTGGCCTATGTACTGGCCATCAGTCCAGAGTAAGTATAGGACGTATCTGTGTTTCTCCATATGAAACACTAAACATTATTTAGATAAAGATTCTAGTGACATTGCATTCAACCATGACCTTCTTCACCAGACCATGGCCATAGTGAACGAGCTGGGCATGGAGCAGCTGTGTGGAGTGATGGGCTCTGAGGCATCTGCTGTGTCCCTGGCTGCCTGTCACCTGGTGCAGGTGATGTTTGAGGCCCTGACAGAGGGCATGAAGAAGGAGATCAGAGGGAAGGACGAGGCCATACTGCCTGGTGAGATGACATGTCTTCCAGTTACAGTTTGTGGCATCTCGATAAAACAGAAAAACTGACTGACTTAAATATATTTGTGTGTTTGCCATACAGACCCGTCCCGTGAGCTGCGCTCCATGCTGCGCCACCTGGTGGAGATGATGCCGGCGAGCAGCGTGTCCGGGGCGGGCCGAGACAGCGCCATCAACCTCCTGGTCAAACAGGTGCCCCGCAAGTCCCAGAGGAACCCAGACAACTCCCTCACACTGTGGGTCATAGACCAGGGTAAGAGACAGACTAACTCCCTCACACTGTATGGTAGACACCAGGGTATGGTAGAGACAGAGCATGTTGTATTCTCCTCTTTGGTGGATGCAGTCATTCAGATAAGGCTCACACAGTACTGTATAGTATTTTGAATCCGATGTACATGATCAACCATAGTTCTTGTCTCTCCTGTGCAGGGCTAAAGAAGATCCTAGAGGTAGCAGGAACAGTCCCAGAGATATCTGAGGGACCTCCCCTCACAGACAACTCCCACATGAGCTGCTCTGTGCTGCTCAGCAAACTCTACGATGACCTGAAGAGTGATGCCGAGAGGGAGAACTTCAACAAACTCTGCGAAGAATATGTCGAGTGAGTGTTTTTGTCCTGGCTTGATTTTCTAGTCTGTGTTGATTGTGGTTGTGCCTCCCACCAGGTTGCATAGTCATGTATTTTAGGTTATCTTATTATTTTAGTTTTCAGTACAAATCTAAACAATCTGCTTGTGCATTTGTGAGTGTGAGAACTACTCTGATACCTTTACTGCTATTGCTCTGTTCTGTGCAGGCATCACTTTGGCCGAACCGGCCTGGAGAGTAAGCTGCGCGCCATTCAGACGGTGTCTGTGCTTCTGCAAGGACCCAGCGACGTGGGCAACAGGACCCTGGAGATGTCGGGTATGATGGATGCTGTCATCTCTCTGTGTGCCTCGGAGGTCGTGTGTCATCAGCAGGTGGCGGTGGAGGCTCTGATCCACGCTGCAGGCAAGGCCAAGAGGGCCTCGTTCATCACAGCCAATGGAGTGGCACTGCTCAAGGACCTCTACAAGAAGAGCGAGAGCGACCAGATACGCGTTCGAGCGTTAGTGGTGAGTGTTCAGCTAAACTCCAACACATTGGGCCAATTGTCCCATTGGAATAAAAAAATAAAACATTTAAATAAGTAGTGACATAACTTAATCCGTTTTTGACTGAAAAAGTGTGTGTGTGTTTTACAGGGTTTGTGTAAGCTGGGCTCAGCTGGGGGGACAGATTTCAGCATGAAGCAGTTTGCTGAGGGATCCACACTGAAACTGGCAAAACAGTGCAGGAAGTATGTGATCTGTGTTTTTTTTTTAAAGTGGATGTATCTTGTTTATTATAGAAACAGTCAGATAACGTACCTCTTCCTGTCGCAGGTGGCTGTGTAACGAGTCTCTGCCCCCAACGTCTCGGCGGTGGGCCATCGAGGGCCTGGCCTACCTAACCTTCGACGCTGACGTTAAGGAGGACCTAGTTGAGGACAGGAATGCCCTGCAGGCAATGTTTCAGCTAGCTAAGGTAAACTTAACCTCTCCTGCCCCTTAACATCAAAGTCAAATCATACAATATGATTGTTATATGGTGACTTTTTACATGAGGCTATATGTTTTTCCATTCGCTAACATCTGTTCCTCCCAACCTCCCTTTGTACTGGCTTAGAGATGTAATAGATAGATACTTTATTGATCCCCCGGGGGGGAAATTTCTTTCTCAAGCAGCTACAACAAAACACAGGGCAGGTGCAAAATGCCACAACGAAAGTACACAAAAGACAGATACACGGTACATGATACATAGAGCGGCAGTATGAAAAAGTATAGAAATACAAGATATCTGGAGTGCAAAAAATTAAAAGCTATAAAAAGGACATTGCATAGTATGGGTGGTTGGCTGAATATGTACACTATACATTGGTGGATGTTGGATGGTTAACTATACTATACAGGTCGATGGCAGAGAAATACTTCAGTAGCTACAAATGCGTATGATATGAGCGAGGGTAATAATAGTTTACTTAATATACAGACTGGATAAATGAACAGGTAAGTGAAAATTTTGCATTGTTAAATTAGCTGTACAGTTAAGTATACAGTTTTTTATATATATATATATATATATATATATATATATATATATATATATATATATATATATATATATATATATATATATCAGATAAGTGAATACTTGCATGGTTACACAAACTGTACAGGTAAATGACAGGAAGAGATACTTTAATAGCTAAATGTGTGTATGATATTTGGGGTAATAATAGTAATTCCCTTAAAATACAGTCCTTAGTGCGCAGGGTTTAATTACAGACAACTGCACGTATTGCACATTCGATATACTAAAAGCAATGAGAAAAATGAGAAGTATACTAATGTGTAATATAATTGAATGATGTGTAATATAATTGAATGATGTGATGTCTGATGGCGGTGTATTGTGTGTCCCTACAGTCAGAGGATAAGACAGTACTGTTTGCAGTGGGCTCTACTCTGGTGAACTGTACTAACAGCTATGATGTGGAAAAGCCTGACCCTCAGATGGTGGAGCTGGCCAAGTATGCTAAACAGCACATACCAGAGGAGCACCCCAAGGTACTGCACTGTGTATGTCAGGGCCGTGTTACCAAAGGTACTTCTAGACATCCAAACCTCACTAATCACTGGGTCTCAACTAGAGGTGTAACGGTAGGCGTGTTATTACCGAACCGTTCGGTATGCGGACCTACGTTCAGTTCGCACTGTGTACCCGAATTAATACATTAGAAAGATAAAAACACTAGGTCGTGCCTGCACTGCGTTGTAGGCCTATGTCTCTTGAGTAAATCTGAGCTGAAAAACATTTTAAGGATATTCCCTTAAAACAGAGCCTAATTGGCGCATTTCAAACTGTCCTTTTGTGAGGTGCAGCTGGGAGTTATTTCTCCAGTGTGGTCGATAAGCCAGAATTGGAGGATCCTCCATCATCGTTTAAGATCTCCAGTTTGTTAAAATGTTGTCTTCCCGGTAGATTACAACAATGATGGACAGAGAGTTGTGGATAAAGAGAACGGTCGTCCAACTGGTAATTACTAGTGGTAAACTCGTCTATCACCCACTTCTTCCATATGGTGACCTCTGACGTCACATACTAATGAAATTGCCTCTATAACAGCATTTCTGGCTGTATTATTAGTATTCTTTATAAAAATTAATCAAATTTTGTTTACAAGCATGATAGCTGTACTTTTATTTTATGGTTGATGCAGCTTGTTGGCCATTACAACTGGTAATTTCCCACCTCCCACATGGTTACAAACACAGCATCATAGTGTAAACTTTAGAGGCCCAACATAACAATCATGCCAGGAAGATTATGAATGCTGAACATTGTGAATGGAATTACATTTTCCAGCTGTACCAAAACTGAACCGACCAGTGACTCCAAAACCACAATACATTTACATTTTAGTCATTTAGCAGACGCTCTCACATTTTTTTCATACTGGTACCCCATGAGAATCGAACCCACAATCTTGGTGTTTCAAGTGCCATGCTCTATGTACCGAACCGTGGGTTTGGTGAACCATTACACCCCTAGTCTAGACAAGGAATATTCCTCTCACTAGGTTATTTTTATCAGCTCTTGTCGCAGATTAATTGTATTACTTTATTTAAACCAGGATTTAAACATTTATTAAGAGAGCCCTTGTTTCAGGACGCTCACTCGTTTGTGGAGAAGAGGTTGATGAAGCTGCTGGAGGCAGGTGTGGTGTCTGCTCTGGTGTGCATGGTGAAACAGGAGAGTCCCGCCCTTACTGAGACCTGCAGGGAGTGCATTGCCAGGTTTGTCTGTCTGTCTTCCCTGGCTCTAGCCTAATAATACTCTGTCCTCCCCGTTTACAGTCTTTTCCCCCTGCATGTATCCCAATAGTATCTCTCTCTGCAGGGTGTTTTTGGCTCTGGTGGAGAGACAGGAGGACAGGGGCACAGTGGTGGCACAGGGTGGAGGAAAGGTGAGACCATCCTCACGTCAGTTATCTAAACACACCACCTTTATACTTCTTACTTGATTTAATTGACCAGTAAAATGCATTTGATGTTGCTGTCTTCCCAGGCCCTGCTCCCTCTGGTGTCTGAGAGTACTGATGTCGGGAAGACCAAGGCAGCACAGGCCCTGGCCAAGATCACCATCACATCCAACCCAGAGATAGCCTTCCCTGGGGAGAGAGTGAGATAACCGCCCTACCCTGCTCCACTGAGAAATACATCTGTTTTTGTGGAGATCTAGTGATAAGATTACATTTAAGTCATTTAGCAGACGCTCCTATCCAGAGCGACTTACAAATTGGTGCATTCAACTTAGGATAGCCAGTGGGTCGATCACAGTAAGTACATTTCTTTAAACAAGCAGCTGAGTAGGGGCAGAGTGAGTAGTGTTGGATGAGAAAAGGATGCAAAGTAGTGGTCGGAGACTTGGAGGGGAGTTGCAGTGAGATTAGTAGAAGAACAGCATCTAGTAAGGATGAGGTCAAGCGTATTGCCTGCCTTGTGAGTAGGGGGGACGGTGAGAGGGTGAGGTCAAAAGAGGAAAGGAGTGGAAAGGAGGCAGAGAGAAATTAGTCAAAGGCAGACGTCGGGAGGTTAAAGTCACCCAGAACTGTGAGGGCTGAGCCATCATCAGGAAATTTATCATGGCACCAAGCTCATTGATGAATTCTCCAAGGGAACCTGGAGGGCGATAAATGACAAGGATGTTAAGTTTGAATGGGCTAGTGACTGTGACAGCATGGAATTCAAATGAGATAGACAGATGGGTCAGGGGGAAAAGAGAGAATGTCCACTTGGGAGAGATTAGAATTCCTGTGCCACCGCCACGCTGACCAGATGCTCTCGAGGTATGCGAGAACACATGATCAGACGAGGGAAGAGCAGTAGGAGTAGCAATGTATTCCGTCAGTGCCAAGAAGTCAAGGGACTGGAGGGCAGCATAGGCTGAGATGAATTCTGCCTTGTTGGCCGCAGAACGGCAGTTCCAAAGGCTGCCGAAGACCTGGAACTCCACGTGGGTCGTGCGCGCAGGGACCACCAGATTAGAGTGGTTGCAGCCACGCGGTGTGAAGCTTTTGTATGGTCTGTACAGAGAGGAGAACAGGGATAGACAGACGCATAGTTGACAGGATACAGAAAAGGCTACAATAATGCAAAAGAGATCGGAATACAATTAACTAAACATATGAGCAAGCGAGAGAGCTTCCTCGACCAACTCCCGCAGAACAACTCGGCAGAACTGTCTTTGTTTCAGGAACAGTCTGCCGCAAACAGCTGCCGCTGAACAAGAAGGCTGTGCTAATAACACTAAGCTAATTGCCTAGCACAGGTGTAGCCACTCCCCCTCCTATTAAGTTGTAATCTGCAGAGAACAAAAGAAGTGGATGGACCTGCACCCATTTTGAATGGGTAGCAATCACTAACGCTTCTTAAGCAAATTAGTAGTTCACAGACTAGGTAGCTTACTAACTAACTAACTAACTGGGACAGACAGGCAAAACCAACACAGCTTACAGGTTCAAACAAATTATACATAGCCTGCTTGAGAATGAAGCAGGGTCCTTCCAAGACTACAAGTTGACATTTGTATTGCTGAACCTGTTCAGAGTTCTCCGTTTCAATCCCTGGTGGTGCTCTCATGCCAACTCCCTGATCCCTCTCTATCTCCTGTGTGTGTGTGTGTGTGTGTGTAGATCTATGAGGTGGTGCGTCCCCTGGTCAGCCTGCTCACCCTGGACTGCTCCCTGCTGCAGAACTTCGAGTCTCTCATGGCCCTCACCAACCTGGCTGGTATCAGCGAGCGGCTCAGACAGAAGATCATCAAGGAGAAAGCTGTACCCAAGGTAGAGGGTTACATGTTTGAGGAGCACAACCTGGTCCGCGCTGCAGCCACAGAATGCATGTGTAACCTGGTGCTAAGCACTGAGGTGCAGCAGCTCTACATGGCCACGGGGAATGACCGTCTGAAGCTGCTGGTGCTCTACAGTGGAGAGGAAGACGAGAGGCTGAGGAAAGCTGCGGCTGGAACCCTGGCCATGCTGACCGCAGAGAAGCCTGAGCTGTGTGCCCGCATCCCTGGAACGGTGAGACATCCTCCCTCGATACACACACACACACACACACACACACACACACACAGGTTAAATTGAATTTACTGTACCAGACAACATTCCTTTACTATTTCTGTCCAGATTTGAATTTTCTTCCCTCTCTCTGATTCCAGACCAGTCACTGGCTAGAGATCCTTCAGGCCCTGCTGCTTAGTGACAGCTTGGAGCTGCGTCACCGTGGAGTGGTGGTCACGCTGAATCTGATGCAGGCGGAGAAGAGCCTGGCCGAGACGCTGATGGAGAGCGAGGCGCTGGAGATCCTCTCCGTCCTGGCTAAATCCACAGAGCAGAGCCCCATCTCCAGAGCAGCACAGCACTGCCTGGATAAGGCCATGGAGTACGGCATCATCAAGAAGCCAGAGGAAGGGTTAGAAGGAAATGAGCCCTGAGGACAGTGTGTGTGTGATGCCGGTGCATAAGTAAGGGGAAAGGACTTATAAGATGATGATTGTTCCACTACAGTTCTGTGTGAGGTGTGTTTTGTAGAATAGGAGTCAAGCTGTTTGTCTTTAAGGGCAGTAGGCTGTGCTGGTTTCAGTTTGAGGGCTGATATGCTTTACAAACGTCATTAAGTGATGTGCAACAACCTTAGAGCTGGAGTTGGTGAACGTTCATAACAGATCTTGAAGAAAGCCAAAACACCCACTCACTTAAATGTACCTTTTCCTTTCTTCAAGTATATGCCTTTTGAACCCGGCACCCAATGACCATTTGTCACTACAAACACACCAATTTGTCTTTCTATCACAACAGATCTCCCAGACCAGGGCTAAAGAGGAGAAGTTATACATGCTTCGACTGCTGTGCCAACTTGCACTCGTGGATTATTCTGTTTGACGCTAGAGGCACAATGCGTAACCAACGAGTGTAACACTCAACTCAACAACCAAATACAGTACTTAATGCATTCATGGCAACAGTCATTCTTTTATCTTGCTGTAGTTTACATGTAAATGATTTCCTTTACATTCCCGGTCATTTTCTACATGTTTTTAATGTTTGCAACACATTATTTATGTTGTCCTATTATGCACAGAGGAACAATTATTTACTTGCACCTTCTAATAATATGGATCATTGTTTTTGTTGGCCTTTTCTATTTCCACTACATTTCCAATGTCTTGGTTATTGTTTGTTTGTAAACCAAAACCAACACGACCCAGTTAGGCTGGCTGGCAAATAAAAACTGTTCTATGTTAATAAGTCAGTGATTATTCATTAGAAGCAAATCCATTGTATCTACAGTTGTAGTCGGTAGTTTACATACACTTTAGCCAAATACATTTAAACTCAGTTTTTCACAATTCCTGATATTTAATCCTTGTCTTATGTCCGTTAGGATCACCACTTTATTCACCACTTTATTTTAAGAATGTGAAATGTCAGAATAATAGTATAAAGAATTATTTATTTCAGCTTTTATTTCTTTCATCACATTCCCAGTGGGTCAGAAGTTTACATACACTCAATTAGTATTTGGTAGCATTGCCTTTAAATTGTTTAACTTGGGTCAAATGTTTCGGGTAGCTTGGGGTCATTGTCCATTTGGAAGACCAATTTGCGACCAAGCTTTAACTTCCTGACTGATGTCTTGATGTTGCTTCAGTTTATCCACATAATTTTCCTTCCTCATGATGCCATCTATTTTGTGAAGTGCACCAGTCCCTCCTGCAGCAAAGCACACCCACAACATGCTGCTGCCACCCACGTGCTTCACAGTTGGTATGGTCTTTGGCTTGCAAGCCTCCCCCTTTTTCTTCCAAACATAACGATGTACGAAAGTACGATCTTTGTCCCCACGTGCAGTTGTAAAACGTAGTCTGGCTTTTTTGTGGTGGTTTTGGAGCACTGACTTCTTCCTTACTGAGCGGCCTTTGAGGTTATGTCGATATAGGACTTGTTTTACTGTGGATATAGATACTTTCCTCCAGCATTTTCACAAGGTCCTTTGCTGCTGTTCTGGGATTGATAGAACGCGACTCCATCCTGAGCAGTATGACAGCTGCGTGGTCCCATGGTGTTTATACTTGTAATACTATTGTTTGTACAGATGAACGTGGTACCTTCAGGCCAATGGAAATTGCTCCCACGGATGAAGCAGACTTGTGGAGGTCTACAAAAAACATTGTGAGGTCTTGGCTGATTTCTTTTGATTTTCCTATGATGTCGAGTAAAGAGGCACTGGGTTTGAAGGTAGGCCTTGAAATACATCCACAGGTACACCTCCAATTGACTCAAATGATGTCAATTAGCCTATCAGAAGCTTCTAAAGCCATGACATCATTTTCTGGAATTTTAAAGGCACAGTCAATTTAGTGTATGTAAACTTCTGACCCACTGGAATTGTGATATTATAAGTGAAATAATCTGTCTGTAAACAATTGTGGGAAGAATTACTTGTGTCATGCACAAAGTAGATGTCCTAACCGACTTGCCAAAACTATAGTTTGTTAACATGAAATATGTGGTGGTTGAAAAATGTATTTTAATGACTTCAACTTAAGTGTATGTAAACTTCCGACTGTAAATGTTTTAATCACTAAAGCCTGCATCTAGACCACTGAGGTATAATAAGAACTGGAGACTGCGTCCATGATGTTCGCCTGTTATTTTCAAGGTAATCTACTCAAGTTCACATACGCCGATTCATGGACCTTCTATATCCAGGTTTCATCCGGTTTTTATGGACCAACATCGCATGCGCACAGACCTCGTCATGTTATCCAAAAACATGGCAGACATTGGATGAATATAAAATATAAATATCTTCGGCTGTGAGTGATGGAATAAAAATCTGCCTCATCAAAAATGATTTGAATAATTAAATGGATGTTTTGTGCACAAAGGTGATGACTAAAGTGTCTTAATATAATTTTCAAATATGACTTGCCTATGGAAATTGTCTTTCTGAGCCTGGCGTCAGTTAAACTGCAGTACTGAAGCAGAACTGTAGGAGCAGTCGAAACCATGCTTCTAGACCGGAACACTGGACCCTTGATCTAGACCAGAGGAAGAGAGAGGCCCAACTCAGCGGAAAATCTGTCTCCCTCCAGCAGGTGGCGTTTTTAGATTGAGTTTTTGTATGGCGGTTAATGAGTGTCGAATTTGAAATTTGGTCAACCAAAAAATTAATGGTTTATTTTCTAAGTGAGGTTTAGTCCTACTTATATCAGTACACTCGCAACAACTCAAGCATTACGAAACGTATATTCAAGTTTCGTAATGATTGAGTTGTTGCGAGTGTACTGATATAAGTAGGATGTGACATCCCGGCAACTTTGAGAAAAACACTTTATATCGGAGTGTCTCGAGATTGCTATGCATATTCATGGTATGAGGCTAGTAGCATAGCATCTCTCTCCATTGACTAGGCAGTTGACGTCAACAACCCTTATCGAATATTCAAAAAAGGATTAGAATAATGAGATGTATCCACCATTCGTTACGGCGGAGAGACGTATATTGTCAATATATATAATATTGTATATAATCATTTTTGTCTAGACGTCAAAATGTGACATGTAAGGTATAATTATCGGTTTTAGGCATTAATACCATAAGTCTGCTATGCAACCTGCCATTGTCATTGTGTAAACTATGTTTAAGCAAGGATTAAGGCCTACTTCAATGTACAAGTTAAGAAAGCAGAAACTGTGTGGTTAATTAAAGTGAGGCTAGTGATGCATGCAAGAAGAATGTTTCACAGGCTAGAGAGTTAGCTACATGAGAGACCACTAAGAACTGAAAGTGCAACAACTGGAACTGAACGTGCGATCATGTCCTTGACACCACCTGCAAAGCTACGAGATAACAACAACGCCTGACAATAGGAGTGCGTCACGAGGCTGGGACCAGCCTGCACGCCAACGATAGGCTGAGTAAGTCTAAACCACACTCAGCCTCTACTCTGACAGGCCAGAAGCGAGCGGGAACTATTCTGTC
This sequence comes from Thymallus thymallus, assembly GCA_023634145.1. Classification (NCBI taxonomy): domain Eukaryota; kingdom Metazoa; phylum Chordata; class Actinopteri; order Salmoniformes; family Salmonidae; genus Thymallus; species Thymallus thymallus. The sequence goes on along the minus strand of CM042414.1, from coordinate 37,307,072 downwards.
GGGAGTATTTGAGTAAGAACAAAGCATGTGACACCCAGTTCTCTGTGGACCCTGCGGGGAGTTACAGTGAGCCCGTATACGAACTCTCATATTTACCATTTAAGCATTTGCATTAATAAAATACTAGACTAAAGTAGACACTGAGTAATGATGTCTTTTGTTCCAATACCAGATTTGAATTTACGCGACCCTAACAGACACTTCTAGCACGATACTGAGCAGGTGCATCAAACGCACTCCTTTCAGAAGTATTTCAATGTATCGGACAGCTACGCAGCAGAAGTGAATGCCAGGGTTGGATTGCATTGAGCGATTTTGCAGCCCTTACAAATAAGATTGCAGTTTTGAAACTGCAGTAAAAGTGCAGTAACTGCAGTCGACTGTGGTATTTTGGACGCGGTTTTTAAAGCATACTTGCAGTTATCCTGCACTCTGACTGCAATCTTTTTTCGTAAGGGATTTGTTTCTTGTTGGGATTCGTATCTGGGAGATGCGTTTGAGGTGTCGAAGATGGTGAAGCAGGCGCTGGGAAGAGGGGGAATCTATCAAAGAGACCAGAAGTGCTTTTATTGTGTTTCTGACGAACAGAGGAAGATTGCAGTAGGCCTCAAAATAACCCATGCAACAGAAGTATCTTGCTTTGAACTTCGGAGCCCGTTAAAGGAGGCATCTCAGGGGTGACAACATATATTAACAGACAGATTCATACATTTTGAATGTTATATAGTTTTGGGGCATATCTGAGTGATGTTATATCGATTGCTAGGGTAATTTAATGTTTTCATGTGTATCATGAGCTCTTGCCGTTCACGCAGTATGAAATTAGGCCGGTATGATGTAGCATTTCGATAAAGCCGCTCTCACTACTCAGGGAGTTAATAGGAAGATGACTTATAGATCGCGAAAACATCTGTCATACATGTCAAATTTACATACTGGCCAATGTTGTAACGTGGGAGGTTGTCTTCTCTCGAATGATCCATGGATCACGTTTTCCCTTACAATAGATTGCAGTTCTGAAACTGTAGGGGTCTGTGGTATTTTGGACGCAGTGATTGCAATTCTGCACTGTAATATAGCCTGCACCATCACAATAAATCCATTATTTATTTTAGACAGGTCTAAAGAAAATGTTGTCTATTTCAGAAGAACAGAATATCATAGGCCTTCTTGTTAGGACCTGATCTGGCTAGGCCATATGGCTGTGGGCTACACTAGTTCATTTAGCAGACAAGATTTGCTTAGAATTCCGTGGCAGGCATTATTTTATAGTATTAAGAATACAATTGAACATAGCTGAATAAAATAAAGGATAAAATTATGTTATGGCTTTAGAAGCTTCTGATAGGCTAATTGAAATAATTTGAGTCAATTGGAGGTGTACCTGTGGATGTATTTCAAGGCCTACCTTCAAACTCGGTGCCTCTTTACACTGACATCATGGGAAAATCAAAATAAAATCAGCCAAGACCTCAGAAAAAAATTGTAGACCTCCACAAGTCTGGTTCATCCTTGGGAACAATTTCCAAGTGCCTGAAGGTACCACGTTCATCTGTACAAACAATAGTATGCAGGTATAAACACCAAGGGACCACGCAGACACCATACCACTCAGGAAGGAGACGCGTTCTGTCTCCTAGAGATGAACGTACTTTGGTGTGAAAAGTGCAAATCAATCCCAGAACAACAGCAAAGGACCTTGTGAAAATGGTGGAGGAAACAGGTACAAAAGTATCTATATCCACAGTAAAACAAGTCCTATATCGACATAACCTGAAAGGGCGCTCAGCAAGGAAAAGCTACTGCTCCAAAACCGCCATTAAAAAGCCAGACTGCGGTTTGCAACTGAACATGGGGACAAAGATCGTACTTTTTGGAGAAATGTCCTCTGGTCTGATGAAACAAACATAGAACTGTTTGGCCATAATGACCATTGTTATGTTTGGAGGAAAAAGGGGGAGGCTTGCAAGCCGAAGAACACCATCCCAACCGTGAAGCACCGGGGTGGCAGCATCATGTTGTGGGGTTGCTTTGCTGCAGGAGGGACTGGTGCACTTCACAAAATAGATGGCATCATGAGGAAGGAAAATTGTGGATATATTGGAAAAACTGGCTGTAGGAGTTGAGCCCTAAGGACAGTGCACAGATTTTGAATGACTAGATCAGGGCTTTACAACCCTGTTCCTGGAGTGACTGTCCTGTAGGTTTTCAATCCAACCCTAATCTATCATACCTGATTCTAATAATTAGCTGGGGTTGGAGTAAAACTACAAGAGGGTAGCTCTCCAGGAACAGGGTTGGAGAGCTCTGGACTATATATTCATGGTTATTTGTTCAGACAAATAAAAAAAGAGAAATGACAAAGTCAGTGACTAAGACTTGATTACTTTTATTCTAGATATTTAGATTTTAAAAATACAGTTAAGAGCTCTTATTGCATATACATTATGTAAAAATACATTATCAAACATAATAGAACATATTAATCTACAGAGACAAAGACAGTTTAAGGCAAAATCTCTAAAAGTTATTGTTATTACAATGGAAAAAAAAAAAAAAGAGGTCTTCTGAGTATCAATAAGACAGCATCCATATCCTGGTGTCTTATTTGTAGACTTCACAGAACAATCTTAAAAGAACTGGAGAACAACAGAGCGTTAGAGGGAGGCTCATAGGTGCAATGTAGAGATTATGAAGGGTATTCTAACAAGATTTGTACTGACCTGACGAAATCTGGTGACCTTGAGATGACGTGTTGGAACTCTGACAGATTCACAGTCCCATCCTTGTCTATATCTGACTCGTCAAGAATCTGCAATATTGTAAATAAGTAATTGTTTTAGCCTTGGAGATTGCAAATAGAGACCTGAAAGGTAGACTCAGCGATATGACTATAGATCATACTCAGCGATGCAATTTCTGCTTTGAGAGTCTTCAAATCTGCCACAGCTGCTACTATAGGCTAGGCTGATGCTCTTCCCGGGTTATGGTCTCCCCTGAGGCAGGCCCACATTGGAAAGAACCAGGCAATAGTGGCCTTAATATCTGTTAACTCACATTGCTGATGAGCTGCCTCATCTCTTCAGGAGTAAGCCTTGTGTCGTCTGTCTCACCAGTCAGACAGTTCACCAGCTTTTCCAGGTCCCCACCATCCAGAGTGCCATCATCATCAAAGTCTGAACAGGCAAAACAATACCAATTTAATGTTTTTACCAGCCCCCCCACACACTGCCAGAAAACCATGAATACACTACATACAGTTAAAGCCGGAAGTTTACATACACTTAGGTTGAAGTCATTAAAACCCACTCTTCAACCACTCCACAGATTTCATGTTAACAAACTATTGTTTTGACAAGTCGTTTAGGACATCTACTTTGTGCATGACACAAGTAATTATTCCAACAATTGTTTACAGACAGATTATTTCACTATATAAAAATTCCAGTGGGTCAGAAGTTTACATATACTAAGTTGACTGTGCCTTTAAACAGCTTGGAAAAATCCAGAAAATTATGTCATGGCTTTAGAAGCTTCTGATAGGCTCACATCATTTGAGTCAATTGGAGTTGTACCTGTGGATGTACTTCAAGGCCTACCTTCAAACTCAGTGCCTCTCTGCTCGACATCATGTGAAAAGCAAAATAAATCAGCCAAGACCTCATAAAAACAATTGTAGTCCTCCACAAGTCCGGTTCCTCCTTGGGAGCAATTTCCAAACACCTGAAGGTACCACGTTCATCAGTACAAACAACAGTACGCATGTATAAACACCATGGGACCACGCAGCCATCATACAGCTCAGGAAGGAGACACGTTCTGTCTCCTAGAGATGAACGTACTTTGGTGTGAAAAGTGCAAATCAATCCCAGAACAACAGCAACGGACCTTGTGAAGATGCTGGAGGAAACGGGTACAAAAGTATCTATATCCACAGTAAAACAAGTCCTTTATCGACATAACCTGAAAGGCCGCTCAGCAAGCACTGCTCCAAAACCGCCATAAAAAAAATCCAGAATACGGTTTGCAACTGCACATGGGGACAAAAATTGTACTTTTTTGGAGAAATGTCCTCTGGTCTGATTAAACAAAAATAGAACTGTTTGGCCTAAAATGACCATTGTTATGTTTGGAGGAAAAAGGGGGAAGCTTGCAAGCCGAAGAACACCATCCCAAATGTGAAGCACGGGGGTGGCAGCATCATGTTGTGGGGGTGCTTTGCTGCAGGAGGGACTGGTGCACAACAAAGTAGATGGCATCATGATGAAGGAAAATTATGTGGATATATTGAAGCAACATCTCAAGACATCAGTCAGGAAGTTAAAGCTTGGTCACAAATGGGTCTTCCAAATGGACAATGACCCCAAGCATACTTCCAAAGCTGTGGCAAAATGGCTTAAGGACAACAAAGTCAAGGTATTGGAGTGGCCATTACAAAGCCCTGACCTCAATCCTATAGAAAATCTGTTGACAGAACTGAAAAAGCGTATGCGATCAGGAGGCCTACAAACCTGACTCAGTTACACCAGTTCTGTCAGGAGAAATGGGCCAAAATTCACCCAACTTATTGTGGGAAGCTTGTGGAAGGCTACCCATTTTAAACAATTTAAAGGCAATGCTACCAAATACTAATTGAGTGTATGTAAACTTCTGACCCACTGGGAATGTGATGAAAAAAATAAAAGCTGAAATAAATCATTCCCTCTACTATTATTCTGACATTTCACAATCTTAAAATAAAGTGGTGATCCTAACTGACCTAAAACAGGGAATTTTACTAGGATTAAATGTCAGGAATTGTGAAAAACTGAGTTTAAATGTATTTGGCTAAGGTGTATGTAAACTTCTGACTTCAACTGTATATATATATATATACAGGCCTAGGAAAGTCACAATTGTGTTACCAAAAATGCGGAATGCATAGTGGGACTTGATTTCCAGTGTAGCTGAATCACTGAAGGCACTCAAGAGATCAAGGAAGTCCTCAAAGGTGAGACTTCCATCTTTCATATCAGACGTTGAGAATACGTGACAGATCCTTTTTCTGAAAGGGTTGGACTAATGGGTTGGGACAGAACATAAACATTAAAGGTCCAATGCAGATGTTTTAATCTCAATATCTACTCATTTCTGGGTAACAATTAAGTACCTTACTGTTTTAAATTCAAATGGACAAAAATAAACAAAGACATTTTGTTAGCAAAGAGCAATTATGCAAGCAAGAATTTTGGTCTGAGTGGAGAGGGTAAAACTATTAACACATTTACTGCATGGTGATGTCACCATGGAAAGGCCAACACTCAATCCCACCAAATCAGGCAGTCTTTTTAAACAGCTCTTACACTAAAAAAAGGGCATTATCATTTTCACAATATTATTCCAACCTCAGTGTGTAAATATATAACACATGAATATCACATTGACTGCACTGGGCCTTTAAGGAACAAAACCTAATCAAACATTTGTTACACAACAATGTTTTTTAGCAATGTTAAAGTAAAACAAATCATAATAATTTAAACCCTGTATTAGTAATTTTGTAGAATTTCATTTGCAATCTTGTCACCTTGAGTTCTGGCAGCGAAAGGACTTTCTCCATGGGCACTCTGGGGGAGAGGTTTCTGTCCTCTTTGGAGAGGAGTTCATTGAATCTCTTGTGTGCCCTAAATAAAACATGCATCATACAACCTCCACTCTGCCAGTATGGATGTTGATTGTTCAGCAAGTCTCTTTCGCAATAGATACAAACCCTTCCAACCTAGTTCAAACAGTTACAGTAAATGAATTTCGCCTGTCAAACTTCCTTGTAAATTAGACTTTAGTACTTTGCGTAAGTAAGGGTTGAAGTTGAGTTGACAAGGAAGTTTGGCTCTGGCAAGATGGAGCCTATTTACTATACGATCAAAAAGGATATTGAAAACAATAACATCAGTGAATGGAAATAATTGGGAATAACGCTTAATAATTACTTACAGCAGAATTTCTTGCTTTGTAAGAAATGTCAGCTCCTGGAGGGGAAATGTTGGTACATTATTTTCAAAAACACAACGCACATTCCACATTGATATAAGTATGCCTCAACTTGCTTTTATCAGTTTTGTGTAACTTGCAATGCGCTCAACAAGTTGTCCTACTAATAACGTCAGTTAATATATAGTATATATAATAATAATTCAAGACGAACAGCTACTCTTTATGATGACACAAACGATATAACTTAACTAGCTGGCAAAAAAAACTTGGTTCGTTTTTAGATAACGAGTTAACTATCTCGCTAAGTTAGCTATTTGTTAACCTAACATACCAGTGCAATTACCAACAACTTGTTGTGTAACGTTACATTAACTAGATAACGTTCGCTAGATAGCTATCTTATTTCACCTGATATTCTGAGAGCAGATCCTTCCCTAATTGACTCGCTGTTGTTCCCATGTTGTTTTATTTCTTCTGGTTTGTTATATTAGCTAGCTAACTTCAGAAGAAAAAAAAAAACTTTCTGCTTCGATAACTTTCCAAGCAGCTAGTCACTTCCCTTTCCTGAAAATACGTAATATACCATAGCAACAAGATTTGCATAGAGCACACCAACACACCGCCAGATGGCGATCACGTGCCTCAATACGAACCACTGACACAGGAAGACGAGAAGAACAACGAAGATGGATCCTATCCACATTCACTATTATTATTTTTTATTTTTTTACTTCAAATATTTATGTAAGTCATTAATAAATACTGGTTATTGACACTTTTCTACTATTACGTTGATCACTTTTATTTAGAACGTTTACGAAATTCCGAGACCCGGAAGTATTGTTAAAGTGTTGCTGCCGAGACGCTGATAAAGGACGGAATGTGTTTAGTTGCTTCCTGATAGTTGTGCGGTAAATAACGGGGTTAAAATACTAATAGAATATCAAATACTAATATCGATTTTTACATAAACTCGGGTATGTAATTTATATTATACGCTGCTGATTTAGATAATGGTGCGTTAGGTACATGCCATTTAACTTGAGATAAAACTTGGCGTTCTCACTCCATGCCTTTCATCTCACTGTTGAAACGAGACAGAGTGCCACATAACGTCTATTAGCTACCGGTGCTAATATTTCTTGCAGACCAATGGAGAACGGCAAATCGCCAACACGTTTCGTCTACTGTAACCGCGATTTTGTTGACCATGTTTGCTGGTCTGGATCGGGTGACCGAACGGCCTCAATGTCTAAATTTGACACGACAATTCAAGCCGGCTGGACTGACAGGATGGGCAGAGGGCTGTTCCGTTATCACCTGGGCGACTTGGAGACACGGATTTTACCTGGGCCGGCTCGGTATGTAGCACAACTGAATATTCAAAGAGGGATAGAGAGAAGACAGCCTCAGGAAATATTAAGCATCAAACAAAACTTTGACACCAAGCAGTTCAACTTCAACAAAATCAGTCCAGAGGAAGTCCTTTTTGAGATGAGTAAGCAAATTGAGCCTACCTCGCATCACAAAGGTGGGGGCTCCTGTAAAGAAAATGGACGGGCATGTGATGAACTCTGTAGAATTATGGTGGTGGTCAATGTTAGCCCATTGGAATTTGGCCACTGTTTATTCGTTCCAGAGCCCACCCAGTGTTCTCCACAGGTCCTGACCCCCGCTGCCATCAAAATCGGAATCGAATCTGTGCTCCTGAGTTCTGACCCGGGCTTCCGGGTGGGATTCAATAGTCTTGGTGCGTTTGCATCTGTCAATCATCTCCACCTCCATGGATACTACATGAACCAGGAGCTAAACTTAGAAACCGCTTCAACCCAGCCCTTAGTGGCGGAAAAGGGATTTCACCGTCTGACAGACTTCCCCATCGGCTTTATGTTCTACGCTGAAACGGATGACCTTGAGAAAGTTGTCCGTGCCATAAGTCTGGTCACAGACTCATTGGTGGAGGGGAACCAGGCACACAACCTGTTTTTCACCCGAGGCTGCCCACCTGGGGAGTTTGATGTGTGTGCCAGGCGTGGTGTGCGCATTGTCGTGTGGCCCAGGAGGTCCTGCTTTGGTGCCAAAGATGAATCTGCCTTCAATGTGGCTCTGTGTGAGCTGGCTGGACATTTACCATTCAAGAACAGACATGACTTTGAACACAGCACTGAAAAAGATGTGATGGCCATCATTCAGCGGTATCTACTGCCTGATCAACAGTTTCTTCAGTTGGAACAGCAACTAACTGCACATTTACAGAAAGACGTTTAAGCCTGATTTACCTGGAAGTGAACAATTGTGCTTATTATATTTCATGGGGATTAAAGAATAGGTCAACAAATCTGAACTGAATAAAACAATTGAAATCGCAGTACCTTTTTTTTTTAAGATGTATTACCATAAGCACTGGTGTACGGCAGTTTCTCCGATTTAAAAAATAAATAAATTTAATAATTATATAATATACAACTGTCCTGTATAGGATACCTGAACCTGCATGACATGAACGGTCGTCCTCGCACTCTCTCCCAGCTCGGATAGAAAGTTGTTGTGCATTAAACCAGTCTATTAATGCCTTATAATACAGTCAGTTCACCCTCAAACACTAACTTAATAGGGTTTCATTATGCAGTGTACTATCAATCTATAGCTATATACCATCTTCAGCTGCGATTTAGGTGCTATTTATAAACATTTTATAAAAATTACACATCAAATAGCCTGACAATGAGGGAAAAAAGTCTGCTTGAGGATAAATTCAGCCACTATTTATTGTTTAATTCAGTGTTTTGTCTGGCTAATAGCCTACACAAATGGGCTGCAATATTCAAGGCAAATTAAATTGGGGCTCAGATCCAATTTGAGAGACTCCCTGGTGTCCTGGTCCTCCTTTTTCTGTGTGCAAATACTTTCACCACGGCCTGTAGGTCCAGGTTACGGGCCTGACTGTTTTCTATACTGAGTATTGCCAACTCAGACAGTCTTTCCTAAGACGTGCATATTATATGTTGTTTGCGCTGCACACAAATGTAACTTAGTCTTGAATGATGCGTGCCATGATATACCAGAGATAAGGCTCTGTTGATATTGCAACCACGCAACGCCAATCTGAACGAACATCGCAAACCGGTTTTCTTTAGTTCAAGCCCTCAATAATGATCATCTGCCAATGTATTGTCTGTCTAGTATCCAGACGACCAGAGCTTCCTATACAGTTAATCTCTTTCTGTAACGTGTTGATGAGGCCGGCAATTAAGGAGAATGAGAGGTTCAGTTAAAGATATTGCAGAAATGCTGTATCTGAAGCAGTCCTCCCTTCTGCCCAGTTTCCCTGATGTTGCTACGGTAATCAAGCTGTTTTTACCATCCCTGTAACTGTCGCTTCTGCGGCGAGATCGTTTTCTAAACTAAAACTAATGAAGGACTACATAAGAAGCATTAGGCTCTCACTCTGATATTAGCTTTTGGACACCTAAGTAAGCTCCACTTCATTGCACTGGCGCCGTCGTAGCCTTGACCACGGCATTTGTTCGCCGATATCCCCCTTACACTTTCAATCGGTAAAAAAAAAATGTTCAAGACCTGGACACTTTTTCAGTCAAGAAACAAATACTTAGATTCCTAGTACATATGGACATTTAAAAAGGTTTATGAATGAATGACTTGAGGGTTACTGTCAAAAAAAGACATCAATGACAGGCGCATGGGCCCCCCTGCCTTGTGGGGGCTGCAGGGGTGTCCGGTGTGCCAGTGAACGTAAGTAGTTTATTTCCTTTCCTCCCACCATATTAGAACAACTTCACAATTTCAACACAGGTTGTCGCTCTTTGAGGCCTTACGGGTTGCAAGTTACTCCTCTCATATACTGGGACTCCAGCATTAGGCCTCCACAGATCTAGGTGAGAAACCTGGGGAGGACCATCCTCAGGGAATTTCATACAAATTGTGAAACATAAATGATCCTTTTTAAACTACTAAATATATTTACACGTCACCAAATAATGGATTAAAACACTGTTTTGCAATGAAGGTCTACAGTATCCTCAGCAGCACTCCGTAGGGTAGCACCATGGTGTAGCTGGAGGAGAGATAGCTTCTATCCTCCTCTGGGTACATTTACTTCAATACAAAACCTAGGAGGCTCATGGTTCTCACCCCCTTCCATAGACTTGCACAGTAATGACAACTTCCAGAGGACATCCTCCAATCTATCAGAGCAGCATGAACTGACATGTTGTCCACCCAATCAAAGGATCAGAAAATGAATCTAGTACTGAAAGCATAAACTACAGCTAGCTAGCACTGCAGTGCATAACATGTGGTGAGTAGTTGACTCAGAGAGAGAGAGAGAGAGAGAGACAATAGTTGAGTTTTGAACAAATTTCTTCCAAAATTGAGAAGCGAGAGAGAAAGCTAGCTATATTTGGTTGTATGTATTTTTTACTTTCACTTAGCTAGTGAATGCAGCTAGCTAGTTAGCCTTCTCAAGCACCCGGCTCAAACAGAGGAATGCTATGTTAGCTAGCTGGCTATGGCTATCCAACACTGGAACTTTTCCAAGTTTTTGGTTTTATTAATTTATTGCCACCAGGGCCTGCCGGTGTAACTTCTAAACTGATTTCTTACTTTTTTTTTTATACCTTTTCTCCCCAATTGGTAGTTACAGTCTTGTCCCATCGTACGGACTCGGGAGAGGCGAGCCGCAATGCTTCTTGACACTGCTCGCTTTAGGGTTAAGTGCCTTGCTCAAGAACACAGACAGGTTTTTCACCTTGTTGGCTCGGGTATTCGAACCAGCGACCTTTCGGTTACTGGCCCAATGCTCTAACCGCTAGGCTACCTGCCGCCACAGAATCACTAGTTGGTTCTGATACTCTGTAGTAATCTCCACGAGATTCTGTTTGGATATGTGCAGTTGAGGTGATGGGTAGAGACTCTTCTTTTCCCTCATTTTGGGCTTGATAAAGAGTGCAGAGTTGGGTCCTCACAGTCATGTTCCATAAAGGCAGGAGAGAACATGGAGTCTTAGGTATCATCTTCCAGCTCTTGAGGCTGCTCATCCCAGACTGGGGCTCCACTACTGCACACAGTGCTGCTGCTCAGGGGGAACCTCTTCAGAGACTAACTGTTGGCAGAGGATGTCTGGAAGGACATGAGATATAGAAAACCTGTGAGCCTACAATAGGCAAATCAGACAAATGACATAGCTATGTACCTGTAAAAGCTGTGTTATTTTCTATCAACTTCCATACAATAAAGGTTTAATAGACTCACAAACCTGCCCAGCCGGGGGGGGGGTTCTACTAAACTATATGGATTTTTTTAAAGAAGGTCATACCAAGGATCTTTTAGATATTTCATTTTGAATTTTAAGACCCCTTGGAAGTATCAAAAAAATATGTAAATATTCTATAAAACAATTTTGGGCATTACTGCTATTAGCCCATACAAACATATTGAATAAAATATTCACTACATGGAACAACAGTCCCCAAAAATATAAAAAGGAAGTTGGTTCTGAAGTGTCTCTCCTATATCTGAGCGATTTAAGAAAGGAATAGTTTTGTTATTTTTTTAAAACTTGTATTTGACCATATTTTTAGCATTAAACAGTCCATATACAGTGCCTTCGGAAAGTATTCAGACCCCTTGACTTTTTCCCCATTTTGTTACGTTACAGCCTTATTCTAAAATTGATTAAATAGTTTCCCCCCCATCAATCTACACACAATACCCCATAATGACAAAGCATAAACCGATTTAGCCATTTTTGCTCATTTATAAAGAAGAAAAAAACATTTCGATAAGAATTCAGACCCTTTACTCAGTACTTTGTTGCACCTTTGGCAGCGATTACAGCATACATTTTTTTATTAGGTATGACTTGGCACATCTGTATTTGGGAAGTTTCTCCCGTTCTTCTCTGCAGATCCCCTTAAGCTCTGTCAGGTTGTATGGGGAGTGTTGCTGCACAGCTATTTTCAGGTCTCTCCAGAGATGGTTGACCGGGCTCTGGCTGGGCCACTCAAGGATATTCAGAGACTTGTCCCAAAGCCACTCCTGCGCTGTCTTGGGTGTGTGCCACGATCCTAACTAGTCTCCCTGCCGCTGAAAAACTTCCCCACAGCACAATGCTGTCACCACCATGCTTCACCGTAGGGATGGTGCCAGGTTTCCTCCGTAAGTGACTTGGCATTCAGGCCAAATAGTTAAATCTTGGTTTTATCAGACCAAAGAATATTTTAGGTGCCTTTTGGAAAACTAAGTGGGCTGTCATGTCATGTTCTTTTTATTAAGGAGTGTCTTCTGTTTGGCCACTCTACCATAAAGGCCTGATTGGTGGAGTGCTGAAGAGATGGTAGTCCTTCTGTAAGGTTCTCCCATATCCACAGAGAACTCTAGAGCTCTGTCAGAGTGACCATCGGGTTCATGTATACCTCCCTGACCAAGGCCCTTCTCCAATGATTGTTTGGCCAGGCGGCCAAGTCTAAGAAGAGTCTTGGTGGTTACAAACCTTTTAAGAATGATGGAGATCACTGTGTTCTTGGGGACCTTCAATGCTGCAGACATTTTTTGGTGCCCTTTCCCAGAATTCCTTCGACCTCATGGCTTGGTTTTTGCTCTGACATGCACTGTCAACTGTGGTACCATTTTATATAGACAGGTGTGTGCCTTTCCAAATCATGTTCAATCAATTGAATTTACCACAGGTGGACTCCAATCAAGTTGTAGAAACATCAAGGATTATCAATGGAAACAGGATGCACCTGTGCTCAATTTCAAGTTTCATAGCAAAGGGTCTGAATGCTCATGTTAATAAGGTATGTTTTTTTATTTTATTTATACATTTGCAAACATTTGATAAAGAATGCTTTGTCATTATGGGGTATTCTGTGTAGATTGCTAAAGATTATCATTTTTTAAATCCATTTTAGAATAAGGCTGTAACGTAACTGTTGAAAAAGTCAATGGGTCTGAATACTTTCCGAAGGTACTGTATACAGTACTTCGATTCATTTTATAAACTGGTACCAGGGGACCTTCAGACGAGGCCTGTGGGCGTCTTAGAGCCAAACAACATGTACACGTTAGTGAGAGTCTCACCTTTCCACGGAGGGGTAGCCCAAACGGTTCGGAAGCTACAGACAGAAGTTGGCAGATCGGCGGTGCCGACTTTAGACTAGTCTCCTGACAATTATGGAGGTCGTAGAGCAAAACGGAGAACACCATTGTGTTCGTGATAGTCTCTTGTTTGGGTTGATTGGGTTTTGTGAGGATTTCTCATGGTCTGACAGATGCGTAAATGCGACATAGGCGGACGCATCCAATGCAAAACATACTTTTGGTAATGTAGTGTATGTGGACTCCTGCTCGTCGAACATCTCATTCCAAAATCATGGGTATTAATATGGAGTTGGTCCCCCCTTTGCCACTAACAGCTTCCACTAGATGTTGGAACATTGCTGCGGGGACTTTCTACCATTCAGCCAGAAGAGCATTAGTGAGGTCGGGCACTGATGTTGGGCGATTTGGCCAGGCTCACAGTCGGCGTTTCAATTCATCCCAAAGGTGTTCGATAGGGTTGAGGTCCAAACCCAGATTCGTCCATCGGACTGCCAGATCGTGAAGCGTGATTCATCACTCCAGCCTAGTGGTTAGAGTGTTGGGCCTGTAACTGAAAGGTTGCCGGATCGAATCCCCGAGCTGACAAGGTATACATCTGTCGTTCTGCCCCTGAACAAGGCAGTTAACCCACTGTTCCTAGGCTGTCATTGTAAATAAGAATTTGTTCTTAACTGACTTGCCTAGTAAAAAAGGTTAAATAAAAAAATAAAATAAAAAAGCCCACAATACAATCTCTATCTGGCCCCCACAATCACATCGGTACTCAACTGGTCGTTCAGTACAGTATAGTTTCTGTTTAAAGTTTTCAATACCGTCCAGTCGTACTGAACGCACCCCTAATTCCATGGCAACGGTGCACGGAACATCAGTTGCTAAGCAACATTGTAGTGAAAGTTAAGTTTTTGCTCGCTGCTACTGATGTCAAGTGGCCTTGCTAGCTATGAAGTTCACCCATTCTTTTCTTGCAAGTCAAGACGTGTTTTTCATTGAAAGGTACGTTTGTGGTTTTGTCTAACCTTATTTGCTGTTAGGAATGTTAAATAATGTGATAATATCTGAGAAGCTGTAACCAGTTACCACTCATTGTTGCTGGTCTAAAGTTGTGCTGCTAGCTAACGTTAGCTAATTTAGCAAGCAACACGAGAATAAATTATCTTTTGCAGTTCCACCCAGGATGTGCCCAGCATTGAAGACAGATACAGATATACTGGTCAGTACTGTAGCTAGTTAGTTATATTAGACAACATTTAACATGTTGAGTGGACCACTAACAAAAAAAGTAAAGTTGTACTTGTAACGTTACTAGTCAGGACGTTTTCAAGTGCAACTTTAACGATGGTTTTTGGGAAACGGCTCAGAGATTGAACGATGCTCCAACGAAGGTTCTAACGATTCATTGTGCCATAAAATACTTTTGGGAAACCGGCCCCATATGTTTTACGGTTACTCCTATATTTACAGTATTTTTACAAAATGATTACAATCATTTCAGTAGTCTTATCACCTAGCCTGCTAATTGCAAGCTTCATCTGATTTATTCTAAGAGGACATCAGAGGATGCCTATGAGAGACTCATCCTGCACCACCTACAGCACTATGTACTCTTTACAAGTAGGTTGGCACTTGGCAACCTGACACAATTACTGGAAACTCAAGAGGCTTGCCTTGCATCATTTGTTTACATAAATGTTACTTGGTGAGACCTAACCTACATACAGCGGGTGAAATAAGTATTGAACACGTCACCATTTTTCTCAGTAAATATATTTCCAAAGGTGCTATTGACATGAAATTTTCACCAGATGTTGGTAACAACCCAAGTAATCCATACATACAAAGAAACCAAAACAAATAAGTTCAGAAATTAAGTTATAAGTATGTATGGATTACTTGGGTTGTTACCAACATCTGGTGAAAATTTCATGTCAATAGCACCTTTGGAAATATATTTACTGAGAAAAATGGTGACGTGTTCAATACTTATTTCACCCGCTGTAATTCCACTCTCTGACAAATTACCATAGAATTTAATCCTGCAAATCAATCCATTGTGCTATTGCTACTCTTGCCATATTAGCCAGTTATGTTTTAACATACAGTACCAGTACAAAAGTTTGGACACCTACTCATTCAAGGATTTGTCTTTATTTTGACTATTTTCTACATTGTAGAATAATAGTGATGACATCAACTATGAAATAACACATGTAATCATGTAGTAACCAAAAAAGTGTTAAACAAATCAAAATATATTTTATATTCTTCAAAGTAACCACCCTTTGCCTTGATGACAGCTTTGCACATACTTGGCATTCTCTCAACCAGCTTAATCTGGAATGCTTTTCAAACAGTCTTGAAGGAGTTCCCACATATGCTGAGCACTTTATTTATATATATATATATATATATATATATATATATATACTCTGCGGTCCAACTCATCCCAAACCATCTCCATTGGGTTGAGTTCGGGTGATTGTGGAGGCCAGGTCATCTGATGCAGCACTCCATCACTCTCCTTCTTGGTGAAATAGCCTGAAGGTGTTTTGGGTCATTGTCCTGTTGAAAAACAAAACAAATTTGGACTCACCAGACCAAAGGACAGATTTACGCCGGTCTAATGTCCATTAATTGTGTTTCTTGTCCCAAGCAAGTCTCTTCTTATTATTGGTGTCCTTTAGTAGTGGCTTCTTTGTAACAATTTGACCATGAAGGCCTGATTCACACAGTCTCCTCTGAACAGTTGATATTGAGATGTGTCTGGTACTTGAACTCTGTGAAGCATTTATTTAGGCTGCAATTTCTGAGGCTGATAACTCTAATTAACTTATCCTCTGCAGCAGAGGTAAGTCTGGGTCTTCCTTTTTGTCGTGGGCCTCATGAGAGCCAGTTTCATCATAGCGCTTGATGCTTTTTGCGACTGCAAGTTCTTGATATTTTCCAGATTGACTGACCTTCATGTTTTACAGTAATGGACTGTCGTTTCTCAATGCTTATTTGAGCTGTTCTTGCCATAATATGGATTTGGTCTTTTACCAAATAGGGCTATCTTCTGTATACCACCCCTACCTTGTCACAACACAACTGATTGGCTCAAGCACATTAAGAAATAAAGAAATTCCACAAATAACCTTTATCAAGGCACACCTGTTAATTTAAATGCATTCCAGGTGACTACCTCATGAAGCTGGTTGAGATAATGCCAACAGTGTGCAAAACTGTAATCAAGGAAAGGGTGGCTACTTTGAAGAATATCAAATATAACATATTTTGATTTGTTTAACACTTTTTTTTGGTTACTACATGATTCCATATGTGTTATTTCATTGTTTATGTCTTCGCTATTATTCTACCATGTAGAAAATAGTCCAAATAAAGACAAATCCTTGAATGAGTTGGTGTGTCCTTACTTTTGACTGGTACTGTATAACATGTTTACATACACAAATAAAATGTTTATGCATTCTTTGCTATAAACCAAGAAAATAAAAAAACATTATAGTGTGCTTCCATCAGAACTGTCAATTATCTCCCCTCAGGCAGAGAGAATTCTTTCCAAGGCAATCTCTTAAAACGAAGATGGAGGGATTTCCACCAGCCCGGCTCCCTCCATCCAGGCACCTACTCCCCTGACAGTAATAACTCCAACATGGAGGATGAGGAGCAGGAGCCTAGCAGGAGGCCATGTAAGATGACAGCCACAATATGGACATGCTAAAAGGACAAATGGGTCAAAATAGTGAATAAAGCTAGTTTACACTTGAACTATAGCTATTTACTCTTAATCTGGATGGTAAGGGTTTTTGTTAGCGGTAGTATAGTTGCTTAATGGTTCAAATTGGATTTGTGGTTAAAAAGTGTTAAGCATGGCCTGCGAGTTTGTGGCATGGCCAGATAGTGACAACCAATGAACAAGAGGGCTGGTATGCCTTGTATTTTCAAATGCTGGGTCATTTCGGATGTGATGCAGCAGTGTAATCCAGTTGATTAAAATGATCGAGTTCAATTGTTGTTAAAACTTGGTCGCAAATGGGTCTTCCAAATGGACAATGACCCCAAGCATACTTCCAAAGTTGTGGAAAATGGCTTAAGGACAACAAAGTCAAGGTATTGGAGTGCCCTCACAAAGCCCTGACCTCAATCCTATAGAACATTTGTGAGCAGAACTTAAAAAGCATGTGCAAGCAAGGAGGCCTAGAAACCTGACTCAGTTACACCAGTTCTGTCAGGAGGAATGGGCCAAAACTCACCCAACCTATTGTGGGAAGCTTGTGGAAGGCCACCCTAAACGTTTGACCCAAGTAATACATTTTAAAGGCAATGCTACCAAATACTAATTGAGTGTATGTAAACTTTTGACCCACTGGGAATGGGATGAAAGAAATAAAAGCTGAAATAAATCACTCTACTATTATTCTGACATTTCACATTCTCTTAAAATAAACTGGTGATCAGGGAATTTTTACTAGGATTAAATTTCAGGAATTGTGAAATGCATTTGGCTAAGGTGTATGTAAACTTCTGACTTCAACTGTGTATATGTGTGTGTGTGTGTGTGTGTGTGTAACCGAAAGGTTGCTGGTTCAAATACCTGAGCCAACCAGGTGAAAAATCTGTCGATGCCCTTGAGCAAGGCACTTAACCCACATTTGCTCTAGGGGCGAGATATACGTATATCTCACACATACTGAGTGTACAAAACATTAGGAACACCTTCCTAATATTGAGTTGCACCCCCCTTTGCCCTCAGAACAGCCTCAGTTTGTCCGGGCATGGACTCTGGTGTCAAAAGCGTTCCACAGGGATGCTGGCCCATGTTGACTCCAATGCTTCCCACAGTTGTATAAAGTTAGCTGGATGTCTTTCTTGATACACAAGGGAAACTATTGAGTGTGGAAAAACCCAGCAGCGTTGCAGTTCTTGTCACAAACCGGTGCGCCTGGCATTTACTACCATAACTCATTCAAAGGCACTTTAATTTTTTGTCTTATCTATTCACCCTCTGAATGGCCACATACACAATCCATGTCTCAATTGACTCAAGGCTTACAAATTCTTCTTTAATCTGTCTCCTCCCCTGCATCTACACGTGGCATCATCATTGCTTCGCACAAAAAGGGCTTCACAGGCAAAGATATTGCTGCTAGTAAGATCAAAATCAACCATTTATCGGATCATCAGGAACTTCAAGGAGAGAGGTTCAATTGTTGTGAAGAAGGCGTCAGGGCGCCCAAGAAATTCCAGCAAGCGCCAGGACGTCTCCTAAAGTTGATTCAGCTGCACCACCAGTGCAGAGCTTGCTCAGGAATGGCAGCAGGCAGGTGTGAGTGCATCTGCTTGCACAGTGAGGTGAAGACTTTTGGAGGATGGCCTGGTGTCAAGAAGGGCAGCAAAGAAGCCACTTCTCTCCAGGAAAAACATCAGGGACAGACTGATATTCTGCATAAGGTATAGGGATTGGACTGCTGAGGACTGGGGTAGTCATTTTCTCTGATGAATCCCCTTTCCGATTGTTTGGGCCATCCGGAAAACACCTTGTCCGGAGATAACAAGGTGAGCGCTACCATCAGTCCTGTGTCATGCCAACAGTAAAGCATCCTGAGACCATTCATGTGTGGGGTTGCTTCTCAGCCAAGGGAGTGGGCTCACTCACAATTTTGCCTAAGAACACACCCATGAATAAAGAATGGTACCAACACAAACTTCTCCCAACCATACAAGAACAGTTTGGTGACGACCAATGCCTTTTCCAGCATGATGGAGCACCTTGCCATAAGGCAAAAGTGAGTGGCTCGGGGAACAAAACATCAACATTTTGGGTCCATGGCCAGGAAACTCCCCAGACCTTAATCCCGTTGAGAACTTGTGGTCGATCCTCAAGAGGCGGGTGGACAAACAAAAACCCACAACTTCTGACAAACTCCAAGCATTGATTATGCTAGAATGGCCTGCCATCAGTCAGGATGTGGCCCAGAAGTTAATTGACAGCATGCCAGGGCGGATTGCAGAGGTCTTGAAAAAGAAGTGTCAACACTGCAAATATTGACTCTTTGCATAAACTGAATGTCATTGTCAATGAAAGCCTTTGACACTTATGGAATACTTGTAATTATACTTCAGTGTACCATAGTAACTACTGACATAAAGATCTAAGAACACTGAAGCAGCAAACTTTGTGGAGACCAATACTTGTGTCATTCTCAAAATATTTGACCACAACTGTATACTGATTGAAGTCAATTTAACAAGTGACATCAATAAGGGATCATAGCTTTCACCTGGTCAGTCTAATATAGAGTATATACACACGGTGGTTGCAGGTGCCATGTGCACTGTTTTGAATGTGTTAAGAACTGCAAAGCTGCTGGGTTGACTTACACTACTGTTGCATATGTTTTTCCTGTACGTAGATTTTCATGACAACTATACTTATCACCTTTTCTGTGATGCAGTAATGTTTTATATCTATCCCCCCAGTCACCTTGCACCTGGGACAGGCCCTCGGGACCAGGCAGCTGGTGATAGATTTAGATGGGGAGCGTCCCATCCCCCGGCTTAGGGAGCCCCTGGACCTGTTTGCCATCCCCTCCCCCTCCACCCACATCCAGGGGGTCCGCTGGCCCATTGAGTGCGAGGTCATCAAGGAAGCCATACACCACATAGGTACATACCACTGAACTGTATATGCTGTAACAAACACTCAGTATTGTTTTGACCTCTACAGTGTGTAGAACAGTCCAGAGCCATACATTACAGAGTTGTTTCTCAATGGGCAATTACTATTATACAGTATAGTGTTAATACAAATTGGAACGTTATTGTTATTGAAAGATATTGCTGTGTTCTAGAGTGGGACCCTCCTAACCCAGAGCCATTCTACCAGCCCACGGGCCATGAGAGGGCCCCCATGCCTGTTGGGGAGGAAAAGGGGAACGTGGTTTACTGCATTGACCCAGGTAACCCTAACTCTATGTCAGTAAGGTGTATATAGTGCTGCCCTACCTCTCTCACCTGTCCTTCTAGCTTCTGTTCTTATTCTTTCCCCTGTTTAGGCACAAAGACCTCCTATTTCACCTGCTCTCGCGTGGGAGGAAGCCGGGGGCCCATCAAGAGCTCCACCTCCTGTGCCATGCATCAGGACCAGTCCACCCTGGCCTTTGAGTCACGCTTTGAGAGTGGCAACCTGCAGAAGGCAGTTCAAGTGTGAGTCTACAGAGCCTGTATAACTGTTTAACTAGGACTATTTACGCTTTACAAATTGTTGTTAAGTTCCAGGGAGGGTAACTGTGTGTAGGCAAGAATCTTTCCTTCTCACTCTCTTTCTATCCCCCTCTCCCCCTTACACAGCGGTGTCCATGACTATGAGCTCACCCTCCAAACCGACATGTACACCACCAAGCACACGCAGTGGTTCTACTTCCGGGTCAGAAACATGAAGGCGGGGGTCACCTATCGCTTCACCATAGTCAACTTGATGAAGGCTAGCAGTCTGTACTGCCTGGGCATGAGGCCTCTGCTCTACTCTGAAAGAGCCGCCTGGGAGAAGGGAGAGGGCTGGTGCCGAACTGGCTTCAACATCAGATACTACCGCAACCAGCACCACCAGGCTGAGCAGGACAACAACAACACCACCACCAACACAAAGTCCCTCCACTCCCTTACCTGGACCTGCCAGTTCCCCTACGACTCGGACACCTGCTATTTGGCCCACTGCTACCCCTACACCTACTCCCACCTGCAGCGCTACCTCAGCCGCCTCACCTCCAACTCGGCCACCAGCGCCTACTGCAAGCTGCGGGTGCTGTGCCGCAGCCTGGCCGGCAACACTGTGCACGTGCTGACAGTGACGTCACCGAGAGGGCGGTGGATGGATAGGAGTGCCAAGCGGGCGGTGGTGGTGACAGCCAGGGTGCACCCCGGGGAGACCAACAGCTCCTGGATGATGCAGGGCTTCCTGGACTTCCTGCTGGGAGAGTCAGACGACGCCAGGCTGCTGAGGGAGACCTTTGTGTTTAAGGTCGCTGACGCACTTTGGGCCTTTTTATCTCTGTAAATATCCATGTATTTCAGTTATGTATTTGACTGCCATGTGGGATAAATCAAGTTTTCCCTTCATTAGAATTAGAAACACCCCATAAAGACAACAATGATGTTGACTGTTGTGTTTCTCCCTTGCGGACTTGCAGGTGGTGCCCATGCTGAACCCAGACGGGGTGGTTGTGGGGAACTACCGCTGCTCTCTGGCCGGCAGGGACCTGAACAGAAACTACAAGACCCTGCTGAGGGACTCCTTCCCCTGCGTCTGGCACACCAGGAACATGGTCAAGAGGTGAGAGGCAGGAAGCGGGAGGATACTCAAACAGATGTGACATAGTCATACCTTTCTAACCTATGGAGAGGTTCACTCTGCCTTTTCTGACCTCTGACCTTGTTGCCATGGTTTTCCCTCTGCCCTTGTTGCCGTGGTGCCCAAGACTGATGGCTGAGAGGGATGTGGTGCTGTATTGTGATTTCCACGGTCACAGTCGTAAGAACAACGTCTTCATGTACGGCTGTAACAACAGCGACGACGCCACACAACGGCTCCATGAGAGAGTCTTCCCGCTCATGATGAGCAAGAACGCCAATGACAAGGTTTGAATCCTATTGAAATAAAGAAAATCATGTTTTATAAAAAACACAGTACAGTCATATATTTAGGACTGTTATTAATCACAGCTAGGGAGTAAAACATGTTGTTTGTGCCCTCTTCCTGAAGTTCTCGTTCAGGAGCTGTAAGTTCAGGGTTCATAAGAGTAAAGAGGGAACCGGACGCATCGTCATGTGGAGGCTAGGCATCAGGAACAGCTACACCATGGAGTCCACCTTCGGAGGCTCCACTCTGGGTGAGCATGCACAGGGTGTAGCGTGTGTGTGCATGCTATAGAGCTTCGTTTGACAGAGCCATTCTGTATTATAGGGAACAGGAAGGGGACCCATTTCACCGTGAGGGACCTGAAGTCTCTGGGGTACTACTTATGTGACACACTGCTGGACTACTGTGATCCCGACCCAACCAAGGTGAGTGGAGTCAACCTCTCGCTACCACAGTGACCAAGGTTACGTCTCAGCTTGTCATGTTGATGAGCCCTAATATGTGTGTGTTAGACCAGTCACTGCCTAGCTGAGTTGCGGGCGATGTTAAGGCAGGAGGTCAGAGAGAGACTGGGCCGGGAGGTCGACTCTGATGGATCTCTCAGCGTCTCCGTTTCTGACATCGAGTCCAGGTAAGGGAGGTTTAGAGCATCTCTCTCACACACACACACACACACACACACACACACACACACACACCTAAATGTCCTTTTTGTGTCTCCTCCACAGTACCAGTGGCTCAAACAGCACAGAGTCTGATGGCCTGCCTGTCCATCTACTGAACCGAACTGACGAGGTGCAGTATGAACCTTCAACTTCATATGACCTCAGTTATGTTTGCGTACAATAACTTTAACTTAGTCTAATGCCAACTTATTTTCTAGCAGAGCCAAGCGAAGAAGAAGCACCTGAGGAGTGGTAAGGAGAGGAACAGACTGAGACAGGAGAGAGTGAGGAACATTGACGCAAAGGTCCTCCACAGGAACATCAAGAACATAGTGAGGCACAGAACACACATACAACACCTTAGTGCAGCTCATCCACCAGATGCATTGAAACATACAATGGTCCCTAATACATAAAAGGCTGGGAGAGACATACAGGTGATATAGCCAGCAAGAGTTCCCCATAATTGATAAAGAATGATTGGGCAAGTTCTTATTTTAAAAAATAAAATAAAAAAAGTCTACTTTATTTAACTAGGCTACTGTGATCCCGACCCAACCAAGGTTTTGCATTGCCTGTTTCCCCGGAAGGGTGAAGATTTCACTCCTGTCTGTTCTCCGCAGGAACCTGTGCTACCCACTGAGGACATGGTGAAGGTGAGGATCCAGGAAAAGACTGTGGCTGTGGTCAGAGAGAAGAAGAAGAGAGAGAAGGTATGGATAACAGGGAGAGAAGCTCACGCTCTTCCTCATTTGCTTAGACAGATTGTAGCTTGTGCATTACCCCAGTATCTCATTTCTGAAGACATTAGTTTCTACTTCTGATGTATCGGTAGGTGCCATTTGTTGTGACTGTGAGCCGTCAGACAGGACGCTCCTGGATCCCCCATCCCACCACTCGCATCGGTGTCATAGGCCATGTGACCCTCTGGCAGGAGGTGGAGTCAAGCCCTCCTACTGCATGTTGATAGTTTTGCATTGTCATTAAAGTACTGTTACAGATATTAATTTCTCAAGGTATTCCCCCCCCCCCCCCCCCCCAAACCTCTTCTCAGTAGGTCGATGCTTCCTGAGCATTCCCACCCAATCAAAAGGCATGAACGAGCAATGACTACTGTTTTGTCCCTGTCTGATGCTCAGGGTTAACTGTGTTCCAGAATGAATACCTGGAGGCTGTGAGGGCTGCGTACCTGCATTCTCACACTACTCAGCCACCTGTCACAGGTACACAGAGAGACTCTTACCATTAGAGATGGATTTAGTTTTCTGACCATGTGACTTCACCAGAAAACTGTTGTTTTTTTGTTTTTTTCAGTTTGCATGCTGAGTGTGCAGGTTGCCATTTATTGTCATGAATCTTGCCCTGGAGGCAGCTCTGCAGAGTGATCACTAGCTAATCAAATATGTAACAAAGTAATAAAATATGATCTTAACCCAAACCACACTGCTAACCCTAATGCCTAACCTTAAATTAATTAATACATTTTTACTTTGCAACTGGCCCAAATAGCGGAAATCCCTCAGTTCTGCCTCCAGGGCAAGATTCATTACAATAAACGCCAACCTGCGCTGAATGTGGCTATGATGTTTCCCTTCCTCAGATAGGCCGGAGGAGGAGCGGCAGCAGTATTGGAGTCCCCAGCTGCAGTTTGGCTACTCCCAGGCCCCGCGGTCAGGCCCTCAGCGTCACCCCTTATCTGTTACAGCCATACAGCAACGCAGCTTCTCCATGCCTGTGCCCACCGCGAAGGTCAAGGTTCACACCACCCCCATTCAGCAGCAGCCCATGCCCTTCAGCCCCGATCAGAGAAGCCACGCTGGGATGAGAGGTGGGTTGGAGCGCAGAAATAGAGTGGGTAGAATGGGTGATACAATATTGACATGAAGAACACACACCCAATATGAAGTTTGGTGTTCACTAACAGAAAAGTAGTATGAACTAGAATTAAATGAGTATGACAAAGAACTGCAATCAGGAGTCAGTGGCATTCTTTTCCACCCCAGTTTAACAGATGGTAATCAAACGTTCCAAATATTACTATTGCAGAGATGTTCAATCAGTATTAATGCACTGAATATTGTCTTTCAGAGAGGATGCCTGCTTTACACACCTCAGCAACTCATAGCCATAGGTAACTACAGCAAAACATAGCAGTAAAATATGCTCTTTATTGAAAGTTGACTGCATTTATGACTAAACATACAGGACTGGGACCGTACGTCCTCTGCATAAAGATGTCAATGTTGTATTGGATAGTCGGTCACACAAATGTGTTTTGTGTGGGAAATGTGTCAGGTCTCCCCCAGTGGTTCCAGGCATGCAGTGCAGGGTGGTCCCTGAGTTCATCCCAGCGCAAAGCCTGGAGCCCTGCCGCTCCTCAAATTTCTACCCAGCCAAGTCCCACCACCAGTGGCCACGCCCAGAGAAACAAGGCCACGCAGCCCGGGTCTCCATACGCTACTACATGCCAGAGGCTCCAACCTCTAACACAGACACTCTGGAGCCCCTACGGAGGAGCCCAGAAAGAGACTGCACAACAGCTGTACCAGTATCAGACGCTGTGCCTGTGGATGAGCAGGACCAAAGAGGACCTCAAGCAGCCTTTGAGAAGCCACTGAGTAAACCTGGGACGGATGGTAACTCCTTCCTGCCAGACCTGAGGCACATAGACTTCAGAGGAAAAAGGTTACTGTCCTCTCCACAACAGACATTTTGACTTTCTAGTGCGTCTAGTTATAGTGCTGTACATCATATACTGTATATTGGTATACACAGTATAATACAGTACATATACAGTGCCTTCGGAAAGTATTCAGACCCATTGACCTTTTCCACATTTTGTTAGGTTACAGCCTTATTCTAAAATGTATTAAAAATTATAATTCTCATCATTCTACACACAATACCCCGTAATGACAAAGCAAAAACAGGTTTTAGACGTTTTTGCAAATGTATGAAAACCCCCCCCCCCCCCGTAAATATCAGTATTCAGACACTTTACTCAGTACTTTGTTGAAGCGCCTTGGTAGCAATTACAGCCTTGAGTCTTCCTGAGTATGACGCTACAAGCTTGGCACACCTTTATTTGGGGAGTTTCTCCCATTCTTCTCTGAAGATTCTCTCAAGCTCTGTCAGGTTGGATGGGGGGCGTTGCTGCACAGCTATTTTCAGGTCTCTCAAGAGGTGTTCGATCGGGTTCATGTCCGGGCTCTGGCTGGGCCACTCAAGCAGACATTCAGAGACTTGTCCCGAAGCCACTCCTGTGTTGTCTTGGCTGTGTGCTTAAGGTCGTTGTCCTGTTGGAAGGTAAACGTTAGCTCCAGTCTGAGGTCCTGACCACTTTGGAGAAGATTTTAGTCAAGGATCTCTCTGTACTTTGCTCCGTTCATCTTTGCCTCGTTCCTGACTAGTCTTCCAGTCCCTGCTGCTGAAAAACACCCCCACAGCATGATGCTGCCACCACCATGCTTCACCGTATGGATGGTGCCAGGTTTCCTCCAGATGTGATGCTTGGCATTTAAGCCAAATAATTTAATATTGGTTTCATCAGACCAAGAGAGTCTTTAGGTGTCTTTTTTGCTGGTCACCTCCCTGACCAAGGCCCTTCTCCCCCGATTACTCAGTTTGGCCGCGCTGCCAGCTCCAGGAAGTCTTGGTGGTTCCAAACTTCTTCCATTTAAGAATGATGGAGCTCACTGTGTTCTTGGGGACCTTCAATGTTGCAGAACTGTTTTGGTACCCTTCCCCAGATCTGAGCCTCGACACAATCCTGTCTCAGAGCTATACGGACAATATCTTCAAACTAATGGCTTGGTTTTTGCTCTGACATGCACTGTCAACTGTGGGAACTTATATAGACAGGTGTGTGCTTTTCTAAATCATGTCCAATCAATTGAATTTACCACAGGTGGACTCCAATCAGGTTGTAGAAACATCTCAACGATGATCAATGGAAACAGGATGCACCTGAGCTCAATTTCGAGTCTCACTGGGTATTTTTTTATAAATGTTGTTTAAAAATAAATTTGCAAATATTTCTCAACCTGTTTACGCTTTGTCATTATGGGGAATTGTGTGTAGATTGAGGATTTTTATTTATTTAATCAATTTTAGAATAAGGCTGTAATGTGGATTAAGTCAAGGGATCTGAATGCTTTCCGAAGGTACTGTACAACAAAAGTTCCCTCTGAGGTCCTGCCCCAGCTATAACCCCTCTTTTCTCCCTCTTTCCTTTGTAGCCATGGCCGTCTATGGGGAGACCAGGCAGGGGCTGGAGTACAGAGGCAGGGCCACTCAAAGAGAGAGCCACTGAGGGGGGGAGAAGGCAGGCGTATGTGTGGAGGAGATGCAGCAGCATGGAGTGTGAACAGCAACCACAGGTACTGAGAGGGTATGCCACCCATTAGATTATACCAGTTTTACATTGTTCTTTATCTTACCAGCTAGTACGTCTAAAAACTACATTCAAGTTCAAGTGTCACATGCACAAGTACAGTGAAACTTGCACGCTCTCAGTGGAAAGCTTAACTTGCATTCAGAGCTCATTTTGGAATCTCTGAATGGTTCTATTCTTCTCAGGTTGGCCCAACAGACATTGCAAGAAGAGGATAAACAGGAAATAGACGTTTTACCCCAGATGTCCTCGACCACCCACACCAAGATAGATCGTCCGCCCTCACAGCTAGACAGTCTACGTAGGCTCCAGAAACTCAGCCTGGCCAAGACCTCCAGGTTCCACTCCAGTGGGAGAGGGGCGGAGGCAAGGACAGGGATGGATCTGGAGGAGAGGATAGTCGCCAGACCGTCAGGGTCTGCCCCTCCTCACAGTACAGCACCTTTGAGCTGAGAACCAGGCAGGGACACACATTGGCAAATGTACCAGACAGACTGCTGATATGAACCCCTGAAGATGGATGGAGACTATAGGGAGTTTCTGCTCTATTTTGACCATAAGAAGATGTATAACACATTGCCTTTCAGGTGGATATTGAAATTACATGTTTTTTTGCCTTGATTGTGTCTTTTTTATTTTATGAGTCTACATGTCACTTTAAACCTAACTGAACTGTTTTGTATACTTTTTATATTTTGTATCAACTTTTCAAAGTGTAAATGATTTATTTTCCATTTGTCAAATTGGGGCGTAATCAGATTGAGTCACTCCCAATGCAGAAATTATTTATCTTAATCAAGAGACAACTCATCATTGATCACAAAGTATCATGTCAACATCATATAACATCAGTTCAGAAAATACTGTCCCAGTATTACTGGGCGGCACTCGTAATATTATCAAACTGTGTATTTATGTCTTCATCATTCAGATTCAATGTTACTGTAGCATTAACCTTGTGAAACATAGACATTTAGCAGATGCTCTTATCCAGAGCGACTTAAAATGAGCGCATTCATCTTAAGATAGCTGGGTGAGACATCCACATATATACACACACACACATACATACATACAGTTGTGGCCAAAGGGTTTGAGAATGACACAAGTATTGGTCTCCACAAAGTTTGCTGCTTCAGTGTTGATGATGGCAATTTGCATATACTCCAGAATGTCATGAAGAGTGATCAGATGAATTGCAATTAATTGCAAAGTCCCTCTTTGACATGAAAGTGAACTTAATCCCCCAAAAACATTTCCACTGCATTTCAGCCCTGCCACAAAAGGACCAGCTGCCATCATGTCAGTGATTGTCTCGTTAACACAGGTGAGATTGTTGACGAGGACAAGGCTGGAAATCACTCTGTCATGCTGATTGAGTCAGAATAACAGACTGGAAGCTTTAAAAGGAGGGTGGTGCTTGAAATCATTGTTCTAGATGGATAAATGAGGCAGGGTTAAAGGATGCGGTAATATGTTCAGACTCCAGTTCAGCTCTTAAGTGCATTGAAGCACAACAGTCAGACACTAGACAGGACTTAGTAGTGGAGATATTACAAGAATTATATATGTTACAGCAGGAAAGAGTGAGGGTAATATTCATGTGGGTACCAGCTCATGTTGGGGTAAAAGGGAATGAGGCAGCAGATAAAATGGCGAAACAAGCATTGCAGGAGGATAGAATAGAAATGGAAATAAGACATAGTATAGATGAAATTAAAGCTATAATTAAAAAACAAATAAATCAAAGATGGCAACAAATGTGGGAAACAGGAAGTAAGGGTAGACATATGTATGCAATCCAACGAAAAGTGGGGAAAAAGAGGTACACAGGTGGAAGTAGAAGGGAGGAAAACATTTTATCAAGACTTAGAATAGGACATACAGGACTTAATAAAACATTGAGATTAATGTCCAAGCATCCGACAGGACTCTGTGAATGGTGTGGAGAAAATGAAACAGTAGAACATGTTATCATGTATTGTGAAAGATATAAAGAGGATAGAGAGAAATTATTTGAAGAGATTCTGAGGAAAGAGGAGACTGATATAACTTTGAGAAACATTAAAACAAGAACAGGAAAATGATAATAGAGAAGCTTTATTTAAATATTTGGAGAATACGGATTTAATTAATAGGATTTGAAAGGGTGGTTGTATTTTTTTTGTGTATATATAGATATGTGTTTTTTGTTAATTTAAATTTGAATTATTTGTTTTGAGCCAGAGGAGCTGAACACGCAGCGCTGGCTGTAGCACATAATGTTTTAATATAGTGGGTAAGGATGAGGAATGGGTAGATGTTAGAGTCTCTGGATCAAGTTCACAGTAGGTGGCGGTAATGCACGAAATCGATGCGATTCGCCAAACAAAAAGGAAGAAGAAGAAGAAGAAATCATTGTTCTTTCTCTGTCAAGCATGGTTACCTGCAAGGAAACACGTGCCATCATCATTGCTTTGCACAAAAAGGGCTTCACAGGCAAGGATATTGCTGCTGGTAAGATTGCAAGAGGCGGGTGGACAAACAAAAACCCACAACTTCTGACAAACTCTAAGCATTGATTATGCAAGATTGGCCTGCCATCAGGATGTGGCCCAGAAGT
This sequence comes from Thymallus thymallus, assembly GCA_023634145.1. Lineage (NCBI taxonomy): Eukaryota > Metazoa > Chordata > Actinopteri > Salmoniformes > Salmonidae > Thymallus > Thymallus thymallus. Next base: position 37,277,682 of record CM042414.1, on the reverse strand, counting down.
TAATTGACAGCATGCCTGGGAGGATTGCAGAAAAAGAACGGTCAATACTGCAAATATTGACTCTTTGCATAAACTGAATGTCATTTTCAATGAAAGCCTTTGACACTTATGGAATACTTGTAATTATACTTCAGTGTACCATAGTAACTACTTACATAAAGATCTAAGAACACTGAAGCAGCAAACTTTGTGGAGACAATACTATATTCATGAAAAAGTAAGTACACCCCCTGGATAGTTCTTTTTTTAAAATAACATATTTGGACAGATTGATATGTAATCTTCACTTCAACACTATTGACAGATAAAGGTTACCCAGTTTAACAAATCACACACACCAAAAAAAAAACTTAGTACACCCCTAACTTTACCATCACATAAAATGGCTGAAATTAGAATTAGGTGTACCAAAACAAGTGCAAATGATTAGAAAACATTAGAGAGATACTCCAGCCTTCCATAAAGATAAGAAAATTGGTCTGCACCAACTGTAAATCTTGGCCTGGAGGGTGCGTGACTCCTCTTGTGGGCTCTCGTTACAACACTACCTAAGAAAGACATTTAAACTCACCCGCCATGACCGCTAACAGCTGGGCTTTTTTGGTGGACATTGCGCAAGTGGTAACCTGGTAACGCACATGGTGATTGACAGTTGGTTGCGCCAGATAACACGGCCCATGTGAGCTGTCACCAACCAAGCAGTGTGTAGAGCATACTGGTCCAAGAAAACCTCATCTGATTGGTTTTGAAGAAATCGGTCCCACCTCCAACAGCTCGCTCTCTACACTCAATTCAATGGTCCTTTTGCACAACGTAGCAACACCTTGCCTCGAAGTCGTGGGGATCTCTGACTGAAACAGCTTGTTCAGTTTAATTCTGCCAATTAATCTCTCAATGTGGACTCTAAGATGGGCAATCTCTTGCGTTTGATGGACCTGTACTGCTGGCATTTGGCATTGTTTTAGACAGAAAGGGTGGATGGTAGACCTTGCCTGGCACACAGTCATCAACCAGGAACCCCTTGTCTGCCATCACTGCCGTGTCTTCAGTGAGCAAGCCAGTCAGAGATCCCCATGTCACTCATGGGAAGCATCAACTGTATCTGGGCTGTGGCTTGCCTTCTCACAAACTACCAGCGTGGGCCTCTTGTGAAGGCATGGGCAATGAGCTGCTACTGCAATGCTTCTTTCCTTTTTTTGCTGTGACCATCCACATTGTCTAACACCCTGTACTCCATTTATTGATAATAAACACCACTGCTTATACTCCAAACACAAAATGTTGTAAAGAGTGTTTATTTACAGTGACAAGAGAACAGAAGAAAATTAATTATTTTATTTATTTATTAATTGCACAGACATATTTGTTGCTTTGTTTCTCTTTCATTAATTGAAAGATAAAGGAACCTGTCCGTAGTTATTTAGTCTTTCCTGCCTAAGAACTTTTGCATGTACACATATAAGTAGTACCAGACACAGAACACAATAATCGAATTACAAAAATCACTAACTGAACGGATAAACACAATTTTCAACAAGAATGATTAAAAGAACGCGATAGAAATATGATTATCCGTTCATATGATTATATTAATATACTGATTACCTAAAACTAGCGACTTCGAGGGTAGGGCCAAATAGCATTCTAGTTTGCTCTGTTTTTTTGTTGATTACTTGACACAAGGTATGTATTGTTTTTTTGTGTGTTCTAGGGCAACGGTGTCTAGATGGAATTTGTATTTCTGGTACTGGCAACTGGACCTTTTTTGGAACACCTTTATTTTTCTCTTACTGAGATTTACTGTCAGGGCCCAGGTCTGACAGAATCTGTGCAGAAGATCTAGGTGCTGCTCTAGGCCCTCCTTGGTTGGTGACAGAAGCACCAGATCATCAGCAAACAGTAGACATTTGACTTCAGATTCTAGTAGGGTGAGGCCGGGTGCTGCAGACTGTTCTAGTGCCCTTACCAATTAGTTGATATACAGTGCATTTGGAAATTGACATGCATAGGTGTACAGATGCAATTATTGCTCCCAAATATTAAGTTACAAGTTTGCGAATGCGATTACAACTACAAATGAGTTTTTTTTCATGTTCACATTTCATCAGTTACACATTTGCAAATTGTGTTTACAACTACAAATCTACACTCTCAAATCATTATGTCAATGACTTATCAACATAACCTCACTGTCTGGGAACGTAACGTTAAAACAATAGGAATCAAGTTAACTTTTTGTTTCTACTTTTTGTTATCTACTAGTTAGCTTTCTAACTGCAGGAGAGGAGGTAGCCAGTCCGACCATGGAAAATTGAATCATATCTCTCCTCTCTCACCCCTCTCTCTCAAAAGTGCAGAAACAGACTGGCTACTTTTATTGTCAACTGAGTAAATCATTCATTTTTGTTTCATTTTTTATTTATGTTTGTAATGTATTTATTAATTTAAAACATATTTATGGAAATGCTACAGTTTACTCATGTTAAATATTAGTAATGTTTTTGTCACCTCTCATTCTGGAAGTTATTTAGGACCAAATTCCCCTTCAGATTCTGAGCACACAAACATTCACCATAAAGCCACTCCCACTTCTCAATTCAAGGAAAACGAAAGTCATTTAGAGTAGTTTGCTACTCAGGCTGTGTTTGTGTGCAACAAAATGGCAGAGGCCATTTTCAACAACCAAGATCTGTTATTTTGTTCTATATGCTTGGATGTACTTAAGGATCCGGTGACAATACATTGTGGGCACAGCTACTGTTTGGGTTGTATCAACAACTGCTGGGATCAGGATGATCGAAAAGGTGTCTACAGCTGTCCTCAATGCAGAAAGACCTTCACTCCAAGGCCTGTTCTTAATAGGAGCACTGTCTTGGCTGAAGTGGTGGATAAACTGAAGAAGACAGGATCCCAAGCTCTCTGTTATGCTGGACCTGGAGATGTGGAGTGTGATTTCTGTACTGTAAGGAAACTCAAAGCTGTCAAGTCCTGTCTGGTGTGTCTGACTTCTTACTGTGAGACTCACCTCCAGCCTCACTATAACCTTCCTACCTTAAAGAAGCACACTCTGGTCAAAGCCACACAACTACAGGAGAAGATCTGCTCTCATCACGAAAGACTGTTGGAAGTTTACTGTCGTACCGATCAGCAGTGTATCTGTCTGCTGTGTGTGATGGAAGAACATAAAGGCCATGATACAGTCTCAGCTGCAGCAGAAAGGAATGAGAAACAGGCAAGGATTGGAATTGTGAACTAGCTCTTATAATGTATTTTTCAACATTTCACACATTTCACAATGTTTCAATAGTGTTGGCACTGACCGTATTCCATCACATTTTTAAAAATAGTTCAGAAACACAAAAACATTGTTTTGAAAACATAACCGTTGTGTTTGAGGGTTCTAACGCCCTCATTGCTTTTAGTATATCGAATGTGCAATACGTGCAGTTATCTGTAATTAAACCCTGCACACTAAGGACTGTATTTGAAGGGAATTACTATTATTACCCCAAATTATATCATACACACATTTAGCTATTTAAGTATCTCTTCCTGTCATTTACCTGTACAGTTTATCTAACCATACAAGTATTCACTTACCTGTAAATATAACTGTATATTTACCTGTACAGCTAATTTAACCATGCAAAATATTCACTTATCTGTTCATTTAACCAGTCTGTCTATTAAGTAAACTATTATTACCCTCACTCATATCATATGCATGTTTAGCTATTGAAGTATTTCTCTGCCATCGACCTGTATAGTATAGTTAACCATCCAACATCCACCAATGTATAGTGTACATATTCAGCTAACCACCCATACTATGCAATGTCTTTTTATAGCTTTTTTTGCACTCCAGACATCTTGTATTTCTATACTTTTTCATACTGCCGCTCTATGTATCATGTATCGTGCATCTGTCCTTTGTGTATTTTTGTTCTGGCATTTTGCACCTGCCCTATGTTTTGTTGTAGCTGCTTGACAAAGACATTTCCCCCTCTGGGATCAATAAAGTACCTATCTATCTATCTATCTATCTATCTATCTATCTATCTATCTATCTATCTATCTATCTATCTATCTATCTATCTATCTATCTATCTATCTATCTATCTATCTATCTATCTATCTATCTATCTATCTATCTATCTATCTATCTATCTATCTATCTATCTATCTATTAGGCTGTAAAGCAGCAAATAAAAATGAGTAGGCCAACCATTGTTCAAAGTTGTGATATTTGGAGACTCGTGTTCCAATAACATAATTTCCAAAGATGAACACAGTGCAATATGATTGTTTGTTTACAGAAGCAGTTTGGAGAGAAAAAGAGGAAAAATCTGAAGAGAATCCAGGAGAGAGAGAAGGAGCTGCGAGAGTTGAGACAGGCTGTGAAGACTCTTAAGGTGAGTGTTGGCTCTACACCTGCATACATTTCTAAAGCATAAGTGCTCCTTTACTGAACAATAAATGCTACATAACATACAATGTCTCTACAGCATACTGCAGGGGCAACAGTGGATGAGAGTGAGAGGATCTTTACTGAGCTGATCCGCTCCATTGAAAGAAAGCGCTCTGAGGTGAAGAAGCACATCAGAGCCCAGGAGAAGAGTGTAGTGAGTCAGGTTGAGGGACTCCTGGAGAGACTGGAGCAGGAGGTTGCTGAGCTCAAGAGGAAAGATGCTGATCTGAAGGAGCTCTCAAACACAGAGGATCACATCCAATTCCTCCAGGTGACATCAATGAGTCATGACTCATAAGCTCTACACATGGGTCTCACAAGTGTTTCCCAATGGAATTGTCTCTTGATTTCTTTCAAAGTAATAGTTATTTCTCATTAACATTATTTGTTTATCATCTAACATTAACATTTTTTTCCAGTCTCTCTTAGTCAGTCCAGAATCGTATGTCTCATCAAGCGTCACTGTCAATCCACATGCCCATTTTGATGCTGTGAAGAAAGTATTTTCTGATCTGAGAGAGCAATTGGAAACAATGTCCAAGAGCATTGCTAAGATGTCTGAAAATAGTAAGGAAATAATGTATCTGTCCTCAAAAATATGTAATAATGTAATGTCTGCTAGTTAAGTATGTAGGTAATGATGTAATGTCTGCTAGTTAAGTATTTAGGCAATGATTTAACGTCAGCTAGTTAAGAATTTAGGTAATGATGTAATGTCTGCTAGTTAAGTATTTAGGTAATGATTTAACGTCAGCTAGTTAAGAATTTAGGTAATGATGTAATGTCTGCTAGTTAAGTATTTAGGTAATGATGTAATGTCTGCTAGTTAAGTATTTAGGTAATGATGTAATGTCTGCTAGTTAAATATTTAGATAATGATGTAATGTCTGCTGGTTAAGTATTTAGGTAATGATGTAATGTCTGCTACTTAAGTATTTAGGTGATCAATTTAATCACTAGACCATTCATCTTTGTCCTTGTCCTTAGTCCAAATCGATCCTTATCCCAAGACAAAAGAGGAGTTTGAAATATGTAGGTAACAATTTTATATTTTATTACTCACACACACACACACACACACACACACACAAATCACTTTTTATTGTAATGTTTTCCTTCTTTCAGACTCCTGCCAGCTTACGATGGATCCCAATACAGTATTTGAAAACCTTTGCCTCTCTGAAGGGAACAGAATGGTGACATGGAGCAAAAAGGCCCAGTCCTATCCCGATCATCCAGAGAGATTCACTGAATATGACCAAGTGTTGTGTAGTGAGGGTTTGTCTGGAAATTGCTACTGGGAGGTAGAGTGGAAAGGGGCTAGGGTTGAGTTAGCTGTCTCTTATAAAGGGAAAGAGTTGAAAGAGTGTGGCTTTGGATTCAATGATCAGTCCTGGTGTCTCTCCTGCTCTCATTCAGGATGCACTTTCTGGTACAATGGTTTTATGACCAAAATATCTACCCTCTGCTCATCCAGAGTAGGAGTGTACCTGGACAGCAGGGCAGGAACCCTGTCCTTCTACAGCATCTCTGACACAATGTTCCTCCTCCACAGAGTGCAGACCACATTCACTCAGCCCCTGTATCCTGGGTTTATGGTTGGTAGAGGGGCATCTGTAAAGATAATGCCACCTAAATAGAAATACAGTATGATCAGCTAATACAGAAATGGGGCTTGGGAATTATAAACATTGCTTCAGTATTATACCCATAAGCTAGATACTGTATCAGTGTTCTATATCTATGGTTATACCTACATATTTTCATACACTTTTATTAGAATAGTATGAATATATGCTAGACATGGCATTATCTTTTTCTGTTTTGCTCACCTCATCAACAATTACCTTTTCACTTATCTGTACAGGTTATTGTTATTCAGATCAAATCAGAATGTGTAAATCATGCTACAAGGAATGCAAAACTGTGGAATGTGATGTGATGGAATTTAAATAGATGGGTCTACTGATTTTATTTTATTTGCTTTACAGGAACCTATTGTATGTTTAGAAATAAAGATGCATATTATAGGCTAGCCTACTTTATCTAGGTTAACAGTAGAAATACAAAGGTCCACATCTTTAAATTAAATGGAACAAAACGTTTCTGAATGCACATATAGCTACCAAATTTAACACTATCTGATTTATTTATAAAAAAGTGAATATGAGTCCTGAAAAAGCTTCAGTGGGGATATATGACTTCATTAACCAACATGCTCTGCAATTACAAAGTCCCTCTCCCAGGGTTGCCAAGCAATGAGTCAACTTCAAAAGAAGATGGACTCTGAGAAAGACAGATGAAGCCAATTTACAAGGTAATATAAAAGTTCACAGCTCAACTAATTATACATTTTTTATACAGTCACTGAATTTTGAAATGAATAGGAAAATCAAAGACACATTTAGTTATTTACCCAAACATCTTTAGCGATGAGGGAAGTAGGAAGCATCTCTGAGTCTGACCCCCACACTGTTAAAGAGAAATTTCCCAAATGTTCTACTTCATATTCATCATCCCCAGCACCACCCCAACAACAACATATGTAAAAATGGCGCGTTAGTTTGTTTTGTGGAGAGAAAAAATATAGAGGAAGATAAGTGTTTTCAATGGCATCGTCGGTGTGCATCATGTGATTTTAACCAATTATGAGTAGGTGTTGCATACTAATTGTCTACTAATTGGTCAATGATGTCATTGGAAACACTTATCTTCCTATATATTTTTTTCCTCTGCACGAAACATAGTAACGCGCCATTTTCACATATGTTGATTTTGGGGCGGTGCTGCAGATGATGAATATGTAAAAAAAAAAAAAAAAAAAAATTCCCTTTAACGTTAGCACTAGGAGGGGTCAAAAAAGTGTATGCAATCTTGTTTGTTAGCTGGTGTTTACTTAAGGATGACATTAAATTAATGTAGCTCATTCATTTAAATGAAATGTTTATGCATATTTGCATTATGTTATACTGTCAATAGAAATACATAAGATTGCTGTCAACATAAGACATTTGGTCGCAAACTACAGCCTCTCTTTGTAAGTGTGTTTTGTTTTGTTTTGTTGCACCTCAGGTATACTTTAACACTGTGGATCCCATGTGCGAGAGGTTTATGTAGTAGTATACATAGCCAACTACTACTTCAAGGTATTATGTTGCTTTTGAGTTGCACCTTTACATTCTCCCAGGCAGTCTTTTGGGTATGACTGTGGGCCAGTGCTGGTTGGTGCTGTTTAAGATAATGGAGGATTCTTTTTTTTTTTTATGAACATGGCCTTATTTCTATTACAGCATATTGGATGACTGTCATTCACATTACATTCACCCAGCACCCAATATAACAACGCTATGTTTAGGTTACTACATGATACTCAAATTGTCCCTGTACCCATCATGAGGTTGCTACAACCTAGCTTATGAATTAAAGTTTACGGCGTAGGTGCACAGGTCGAGAGAATTTTGAGTAATCAACGTGACAGACAGTGACGCATTCAATACCGCCTTGCACACTCTTGCCTGCATCTAGCTGATCTAGGGTGTAATCATTAGTCCAACAGTTGCAAACAATGGACAAATTCATATCATGACAGCTAACTGCACACAGTCTGCCTAAAGACACAGACTAGAAATCACTGGTCACTTTAAGGTACGGAACGCTAGTCTCTTTAATAATGTTTACATATGTGGCATCACTCATCTCATATGTATATACTGAATTCTATACTATCCTTTGGTATCTTAGTCACTTAATAATGTTTACATATCCTGCGTTACTCATCTCATATGTATATACTGTATTCAATACTATTCTACTGTATCTTAGTCCATGTCGCTCGTCCATATGTGTATAGGTCTAATTCATTCCTTACTTAGATTTGTTTCAGTACTAGATTCATTCTCTGATCCTTTGATTGGGTGGAAAACATGTCAGTTCATGCTGCAAGGGCTCTGATAGGTTTGAGGACGTTGTCATAATTACTGTGTAAGTCTATGGAAGGGGGTGAAAACAATGAGCATCCTAGGTTTTGTGCTGAAGTCAATGTACCCAGAGGAGGACAGAAGCTAGCTGTCCTCTGGCTATACCATGGTGCTACCTTACAGAGTGTTGCTGAGGCTACTGTAGACCTTCTTTGCAAGATAGTGTGTTTTAATAAATTATTCAGTGACGTGAATATATTTAGTATAGTTTATCTAAAAGTTCACTGATGAGGATGGTCCTTCCCTTCCTCCTATGAGGAGCCTCTGGGTGCAAGGCAAACCTGCATCTGCTGGATGAGCGAACGCTGACCTTCGTGGCTGGAAACCTGCTAATTTTCCTGGAAGTTCGGACCAAGGAGCAACGTTACCACCGCTCCTGCAGTGGGGGAGGGATCGCACCATCATTGTAGTGTCAGTCACACACAGACACACACAGACACACACACACTGGCCGTGGATAACCTTGATACACCCTCATTTGTAAACCCATCTGTAACTATGTGGACTTGAGGGCTCTCTGTAACCATGAGGGCACTCTGCTGGCCAGTGTGGGTAGTGCTCTGGACTACATGGTGATGCTGCGTTGCAAGGCCTTCATTCTCACTGGACGTCTACAGGGTCACCTCCTCACCTGACAACCCTGGGCAACTCACCACCTCCGGATCTGGACACATCAAGCCAGTAGCAATCAATCAATTAAAATTTATTTGTACACTAGTACTTTTAAACATTTGTCACAAAGTACTTTATAGAACACCAAACCCTCCAAAGAGAAAACAGATTTCATCATGAAATATGAACAATACATACATAAATTGCTTATTATGTGTACAGTGTCGTACACCTTGTGAGTTGATCTCTTATCATCCATTCTTCTAGGTTTTGGAAAATGGCCAGCACTTTTACTGGTTTCAAATGGCAAGGCCTTCTGGGAAAGTTTGGGAAGACTACCCTGACAGATCCACTGCTCTTATCATTCAATTCCTGCTATTCCATTGAAATTGTTCTATGTTGTCCCAATCACATCCCTTCTGTCTGTGTGCCAGGTGGTGTCAGGGTCTGAGTGGGGGAACATGCTAGTGTGGGACGGGGGTCTGATCAAGGTGGAGATCTGCCGTAAGGGGGGAAGGACGTGCCACGCTGGCACCATCCAGCAGTTTGTCCTGGACGAGGAGAAGCTCATGACCATTGGCACTGAAAGAGCCATTAGGGTAACCTTTCAGATATAATACAGCCCTCTCAGCCTCAGTCTAAAAGGTCTCCTAACCCTAAAAAGCCGTCCTGAACAACTGGTCTGTGGTCAGTTTCGCCACTTCCTCCACCCTGTGCAGGGCTGAGACTTTGAGAGTATTGACACTTCGTACTGTAACGATGACACCGAGCTGTTTGTGATTGAACCCATGAACGAGATGGTGATCGGACGCAACGTTAGCTTGTCCTCCATGGTCACGGATAATCCTGAATTAATCTTGGATAATGATGAGTGAGAAAGTTACAGATGCACACATATCATACCCCCCCAAAGTGCTAACCACTCCCCCTACAGTATTTGTGTGTTATTCACGATTCATTCAGGATTACCATATTCCATTCTTGTTCTTATTTACAATAAAAAGTGACTCCAAAATGTCACAATACATTATTTACCATTCATTTCTATTGGGTACAAAATAATCTGAAACACAACCAAAACAAACAGCAAATGCATCCAACAAATGTGTAAAGTCACAAGCTTGATGTAGTCATTGTGTGCTATGAATATGGGACCAAATATTTTTTACTACTTTAATACATATATAAGTTAATTTGTCCCAATACTTTTGGTCCCCTGAAATGGGAGGACAACAGTATGTACGAAAAGGGGTGTCATTTCTAAACCGTTCACCCGATATGGATAAAAGATGAAAGTCTGCATTTTAATCTCATATTAATCTCAAATACAAAGTGCTAGAATACAGAGCCAAAACGACAACAAAAAAATCACTGTCCCAATACTTTTTGAGCTCACTGTATGTGATACGTAACGGTATGGTAAAATAATAATTTATGTTGCGCCTTGTTGCCTTTCACTAGGTCTCAAAGCGCTTTGCTTATCTGTGTAATGTACTGTGTGTTGAGAGTGTTTTCCCCTGCCTGTGTGTGTAGGTGAACCCTAGAGGAGGGACTGGTAGTGGTGGACTTTCAGGACGGGGTGGTCTGTCTGCTGGAGCTCTACAACCCCGAGAGCTTATGAGTGGTTGCCGGGTGCAGTCGCTATGGAGAAGCTGAGCTCCTTCTCAAACAGGCCTTCAAACCCCACAATACACCTGTGACGGCCATCGCGCACGAACCCAACAGAGAGATCCTGACAACTGAGGTAGGGAGTGCTGCAGATGAATCCACTTGTAGATAAAAAAAAAAAGAAGAACAACTGGATAATAACCAATATTAACAATCCTCTCCCCTCTACTATCTCTCCTTCTTTCTTTCCCTCTCTAGAGCAGGGTTAAAATAACCATCTCATCGTCTAGTCTGATGAAACCAAGATTGAACTCTTTGACCTGAATGCCAAGCGCACTGTTTGGAGGAAACATGGCACCATCCATACTTTGAAGCATGGTGGTGGCAGCATCATGCTGTGGGGATGTTTTTCAGTGGCAAGGACTGAGAGACTAGTCAGGATCGAGGCAAAGATGAACGGAACAAAGTACAGAGAGATCCTTGATGAAAACCTGAGAGCACTCAGACTAGGGCGAAGGTTCACCTTCCAACAGGACAACGACCCTAAGCACGCAGGAGTGGCTTCGGGACAAGTCTGTGAATGTCCTTGAGTGGCCCAGCCAGAACCTGATCGAACATCTGAAGAGACCTGAAAATAGCTGTGCAGCGACGCTCCCCATCCAACCTGAATGAGCTTGAGAGGATCTGCAGAGAAAAATGGGAGAAACTACCCAAATACAGGTGTGCGAAGCTTGTAGTGTCATACCCAAAAAGACTCTAGGACTAGGCTGTAATCGCTGCAAAAAAAATATTTGCAACATTTTTCAAATTATAATAATGTGGAAAAAGTGATGGGGTCTAAATACTTTCCGAATGGACTGTATATCTGGTTGGAAACAAGACCTTGCAGAGAATAAACTTGATAGATAGACAATTTACATAATGGTCTTATTTTGTGGTGTATAGCTCGTTGAGAAAGTGTTGAGAGTGTTAGCAGACACATTTCCGTTTAAATTTCCGTTTACACCAATGGACAAGAAAGTTATTATATTCTATTGAGGTGAAGATGTTGGCCTAACTTGCGCATAGATCTGAGGCTTTGTCTCTATTCAGACCATAAGCAGTTTCCCAATGCAATAACCTATCGAAGTACATGACACGATTGGTCTTGCATTAGTGCGTGCGTGTGTTCAGTTACCAGAGGCAAGCGCAGAATAAAAGGGCGAGGCTTTCGGGAAGGGAGGGACATAGTTACGTAACCCATGACGTAAGTCGAGCCAAGACGTTCGTCATTTAAACCCAGGCGGGAAAGTAGAATCAACGTCGGGCTCTCGTGAAGTCTACGTTTAAGGTTTATGTCCCGTTTGTATCAAGGTTGTGGGGTAAAAAAAATCGGAACATGGTGAGGACGAAAGCAGACAGTGTCCCCGGAACTTACAGGAAAGGTAACGATCTACAATCAAAACCTGATGAATTTATGTTACACTTGTTGACTTTGATTCATAACAAGATAGCTAACGTTAGTTTCATGGTTATTCATTGTACGAAACTGGAATCGCTAGCTACTGTAGCCAACGGCTTTTGCGAACACCCCTGCATTCCATTATTTTGGACTAACTGGTAATATTCGATTTGAGTGATTTTTTTTTTTTTAAGTAGCTAACTATAACTTGATATTCCTGTGTCCCGCCATTTCAATAGAACTGCGAACCCAGCTGGCGCACATGCTAACCCAGACGGATGTTGATTTAGCTAACGTTAGTTGCGTTCGTACTCATCTCATAGTTTTTTGTGCCGGATTGAATTGTTCAAATGTAACACTTCACTTGCACCAGTCAATTCAGCGTTTTTATATTTACAACGAAATAATTGGCGTGAAACGTCTTATTACCGTATTTGTTAGTTAACTACTTGTTGTCCTCAATCTGGCGCCAATTTCTCTGCCCACACTAAGCAAACAAGCCAGTCATGTAAATGTCTCGGTGTAGATTACTTTGCATAACATTACTACATTTATAACCAATAAACTCTACATTGCAATACACCTCCTTTGCTTAATAAAATGACTTGCTAACTAACACATTTCTACATTTTCAGCTGTGGCTGCTTCTGCACCCAGGAAGTCATTGGGTGCCTTGAGTTCTGCAAGTGCATCAAGCGGCTCTCAAGTAGGCACTCCTGGTGAGTCATGATTTAATTCAAAGTGAAATTGTCTAGTTAGTTAATAGCCCCATATTTTCATGTAAGCTAGATGCCTACATAGCCATAAACCTAAAATGGTTATCAACTATTGGCTCAAGATGCATTTCTTTATCATGTGTCCATCAGTTGTAAGTAGTCATGTCTAAATTGTGAAATGTAATGCTGGCATTGTTTTGCAGCAAAGAGTAAATTTGCTGGCGGGAATCCTGTGTGCCCTCGGCCCACCCCAACTTGGCAAAAAGGCATTGGGGATTTCTTTGGTGGGCCAGGCAGGAAGCCTGAGAAAGAGAACCAGCTCCCCCAGTCGGGTGACGAAGAGGCTGGAGGTAGTGGTGTGTCCAAGGCATCCAAGAAGTATGTTTGATTTCTATTAAGCTTAGTTTTAGACCCAGTCCAAAAGCGCCCCCAAAATGCCTAGCTCTTTAGTGCTTGTAGATATGAAGGTGTGAAGTGTATTCTCAAATTTTCTTTAGAATCTGTTCCAAAGTTGCTCGTAAAGAACGAATTCTGATACTTCAATATGCAGCATTGCATCTGTTCTCTACGTAACTTTGCAACGTTTTTGGAACCGATTCTGAATATTATTTTACCCTGGTTTGGTGGAGGTATTTGTCAAAGCAGAATCAATGGGCAACGTGTGCATTCCTGCTGTTTTTATTTCTGTAAAAATGTAAACTAAGTTTGGAGGTTCATCTGGCCGTTTGTGATACTCTATAAGTGTGTATGTACGTTGAGTGACATGCCAGGTTTCACATTTTCAGGGTACAGCTTACTTTCGGTGTGCTGCAGAGCCTGTTCAAATGTAATTATGGGCAGAACAACATTGCTGGTCCCATCTAATGTCATTCACTCACTTTTCAGATCCAGACCACTGCCTGCTGAAGACGAGGATGCTGATGATGAATGAGCATAGCCAATGATGTCCCAATTGAAAAGCCATTGCTTCTACTGCTTGAGGGTTGGCAGATTTTATGTAGATCTTTGTATATAATTGATGAATTCATGGTTTTTGTACATAAGTTTTAATAAACCATTTTTTTTGTATACATGATTCCGTAACATTTTGTTTTGTCACTACCCTCTTTTCCTGTTTCCAGTACCTAGTCTGTTTTCTCAATCTAAATTGCAGCAGTTAGATTTTCTGTGCTAACAATAATTATCGAAATGCCATGATGGTATCATTAGCATATGCGTATAGAACAAGAAGGCCTGCACACTGTTAAAGCTCCCAATTCACTGCTTTATAGCTTTAGCATATGCATCAGTGGATTCCCTGCATGCCAAACTTCATGCCCTAACTTATTGGATAAAAATATGTTTTATGGGTAGCTTCTACATACCAGTAGATGGCACTAGGTCATTAAGAATGTTGGGGAGGGGGGGGGGTGTAATGCAGACTTTCAACCAGTATCAACAGGAAAGGTGTGTGTGGGACCAACTCGTCATTTATGATTTACATTTTTATTTAACTAGGAAAGTCAGTTAAGACCAAATTCTTATATACAATGACTGCCTACCTACAGGGACAGCCATGGTAGCACAGCGCCCTGGAGCAAATTAGGGTTAAGTGCCTTGCTCAAGGACACATCGACAGGTTTTCACCTTGTCTGCTCAGGGATTCGATCCAGCGACCTTTCGATTATTGGCCCAAGCTCTAACCGCTAGGCTTCCTGCCGCCCATAAAGCACATTGGCCTGTTATTTCCATAACGTGCTCATCTGTGATAGACTCAACGATTTCCAAGTAGGACTAGGAAGTTTATCGGAATCACTCGGAACTGATTTTCTCGCAGGAGGATGGTGGATCAACACTTCCGGAACCACTTAGGGAACATTTCTACATAAAAGGAAGCGAGACACTACACTCGCTTTTTCTGGATCAATAAAAGTAAGTCGACCAGACCCAGTTACCATTTCATTGTTGTCCATGGGAGATACCCAGTTATACCGGAACTGAACTTTTTTTTTTTTTAAGGGTAAACAGCCGGAGTGAGTTATCTTCGTTTATCCACCATCTTTGATCAGTGGAGTCGAACTGAAGAGGGCTCTGGGATGCTTAACTGAAAACAAATTGACGTCGCTTCTTCGTTTCTGGCGTAATCGCTACACGGAACATAAATGACCAAATGTACCCAGGACCACATTGAAAGTGAGTAACATTTCCTCAAGCAAACAGCTAACGCTCTCATCTGCATTTTCTGAACGCCGCCTAGGCTAGGTTTAGCTTAGTAGTAGCAGCTAGCTAGCAACTTGCTGGCCTGATTTGAAGACATAGCTGGCTAAAGGTAATTGTCCAGGCAAACGTTAGTTAACAACCACCTACCTAGGCTAGAGAACATCGGATTACAAGGAAATGCATTCACAGTTTTGTTTGTGTAGTGCAGACAGTACATGGTATGTAAATGGGATTGTTAGTGTTTGTCAAATGCGAGTTTCCGTCATGAGTTAACTGACGTTACTGTAGTTAATGTTAAATGGTGATCTAGCTAGGGGGTTAATAATGGCTAAAATTGTTAGTTATTAGGTAGTTTATCTAATAAATGAGACGGGGAAGCTAGTTTTTCATAAGTAGTTATCTATGTCCAGTGATCTGTCTCGTTACTCAAACCCATGTCAGAACCAAGCTAGCCAGAGTCTGAGTCAGTATTTGTATTTATTATGGCTCCCCATTAGGCAGCAGCTACTCTTCCTGGGATCCAGCAAAAAAAGGCAGTTATACAATTTTAGAAACATTACAATACATTCACAACACGTTAAGTGTGTGACCTCAGGCCTCTACTCTACGAGATTAATTAGGGTGTCAATCAAAAACTCTGAATGCTGATTGGCTGACAGCCGTGGCATATCAGACCGTATACCACATGTATGACAAAGCATTTATTTTTACTGCTCTAATTACATTGGTAACCAATTTATAATAGCAATAAGGAACCTTGGGGGTTTGTGGTATATGGCCAATATACCACGACTAAGGGCTGTATCCAGGCACTCCACGTTGCGCGAAAGAACAGCCATTAGCTGTGGTATATTGGCCATATACCACACCCCTTTCGGCCTTATTGCTGAAGTATACCCTTTCATATTCATTAGAAATTCATTTTTTTTATTTTTTTTAGTTCTCACAAAAACAAGCGTCTCTCTGTGAAATATCAATGGAACACTGAACGTAAACCAAGCTTTTTATTTTGAAAACCTTTTACGTAGAATTTAGCTCGTGTCATGGTAATTTTGCTTTTTTGCGACCCACGGAAACAACCTTGAAGACAAGGTCCACAAAATGTAAAATCCTTAAGTTGTTACAAAAAACCTGCACCTCTATAGATGGGTTGGCAGATAATGTCATGAAAACGATTTTTGCGCTTCCATGGGGCAGAAGTCAGCCTGTTGTGATTCTGGATGGCCAGATTGCTACCTAGAATGTGGGGAATCGTAAGTGGCTCAATCAGCTTGTTTTATCATGTTATTGATACCATGTGTTGAGTTGTTTTGACTGATTTCATGTCAAGGCTAATATGGCTAAAATTTGCTAGCTGGCTAACCAAGTGGCACAGTGGTCTAAGACACTGCATCTAAGTGCTAGAGGTGTCACTACAGACAACCTGGTTCGAATCCAGACTATCACAACTGGCCGTGATTGGGAGGCGCACAATTGGCCCAGCGTCGTCCGAGTTTGGCCGGTGATGGCCGTCATTGTAAATAAGAATTTGTTCTTAACTGACTTGCCTAGTAAAATAAAATCTAAACTGTAACAATGTATTTGAGACAAGTGGTAATTGCACATTTATTTAAGTTTTCAATAAACACTGGAGACAAAATATACCTGTTGTCAACAACCTAAGCCAACGGTGTCTGTTTTGCCCATGGTTGCACGTGTGTCATTTTTGTTGCTGAACTATTAACCCAAAAGTTACTTTTTGAATATTAGGTTAAAGACCCCACTGAATGATTCAGAACATGAGTAATCATATTTGTATTGGTAAAATGACATTTCTCTTCCATTATATAAAATACATCACCAAAGCACGTTTGAACCCACTCTGGGCAGTGTGGGTGGACACCCTACTGAGGTGAGATTTGTCTTTCCAAATGCTAGCTAATCCAGCCCTTCCTGAAGTAGCTAATGTAGCTAGTTTTACCTGTTTGCCAACCAACCATGGCCAGTTTCCCCGATAGTGTTGGAATTTGTGTGGTTTCCACTAGTTACCACAGCCTTGGCTTTTTGTTCTTATTTGAAGGTTAGTCATAAGGTTAACAGTGTGTTAATCACATTTTAAGAAGAGTAATTGATGAAAATAGACAGGGTTTATGACTTTGTGGCTGTGGTAACTACTGATGTCCAATTTATGCCCCGTTCATGTAATCTCATTCCGCTACTGGACAGAGAGCATAGGATAGGGTTTCACAACGCAAGACAAGATGGAGGAGAGCCTAATCTCTCGTCAGAGATTGTATTTATTTTGGGAGATTGCAAAATATGACCTTTTAATTCAAGACAGGAGAAACATGTTCTTTCAGTTGATAATAAATCATGGTTTGCAGTGGATTGCATTCATGGTGCCAAGGGAAGCCAGGCTTCCCGAAAAAATGTATCTAAAAAAAAAAAGAGCAATTGCTTTCGTCTCTGTTTCATCATTTTCCTTACATTCAGCCACATGCAAATTTATCTCACCGAAGAAAGCATTAGAGCGAGCGTAACAGCGCCCCTCTGTCTCAGTATGTGTAGCCTATCGACAGTATCTGATACTGTCTGGTCAAAAATACTATGACATTGTTGCCGTCCATAGAATGGAAGGGAAGCCAGAAAGCATTTGGCCTCCCTTGATTTAAAGAAAGTATAAAATAATAGCCAATCAGCATTGAGCTAAACTGAGTGAGATCAACTGTGAATGGCCCTGGTGCACCAAAAAACAAACACACACACACACAGAAATCAGTACCATGGACAGCCACATCATATTGGCTTATGTTTGATTAAATTGTTTTTGGTATCTTTTAGTTGTCACTGTGTTAGACTAAACATGGGTGGTTTGATGATTTTGAAATGGCTATATGTTCGTCTGCCACACCTAAAGCCCATTCTTGTTGGAAGCTGCTATTGACCACCAAGTGCTAACAGTCAGTATCTGGATAACGTGTGAGATGCTTGATAATGTACACTACTGTTCAAAAGTTTGGGGTCACAAAATGTGTTCCTTGTTTTTGAAAGAAAAGCACATTTTTTGTTCATTTAAAATAACATCAAATTGATCAGAAATACGGCGTAGACATTGTTAATGTTGTAAATGACTGTTGTAGTTGGAAACGGCTGATTTCTAATGTAATATCTACATAGGTGTACAGAGGTCCATTATCAGCAACCATCACTCCTGTGTTCCAATGGCACATTGTTTTAGCTAATCCAAGTTTATCATTTTAAAAGGCTAATTAATCATTAGAAAACCCTTTTGCAATTATGTTATCACAGCTTCATTAAATATTTCCTCATAAAACACCATTCTCAATGTCAACAGTGAACAGGCGACTCCAGGATGCTGGCCTTCTAGGCAGAGTTGCAAAAAAACAAGTAAGTGAATTTGTCCCAATACCTCCTAAGATGGGGGGGACTATGTACAAAAAGTGCTGACATTTCTTAACTGTTCACCCGATATGGATGAAAATAACCTCAAATTAAAGCTGTCAGTCTGCACTTTAACCTACATAGTAATTGAATAATTTCAAAGTGTTTGAGTTCAGAGCCAAAAAAAGGTTCACAACTGCACCAGAATTCAAAACACGTCTTACCTTTTTTGTTGTTTAATACATCCAATGTGGAAAGTTATCACTTCATCATTAACTAGCCTAGAAAACTAGCTGGCAGGCAGACACTGAAGGGAGGCATATCTGAGTGACTGAGTGCTTTGCATAGGCTCTTTGGTGTGTTTTTGTTGGACAGAGTAAAATGCTTGCAACGTAAAATAATGTTATTATCCGGTTCCCATGATGCATTTATACATATTTTGTCATTGGGCTGAGATAACACTGTCATTATGCTGTCTGAGTTACTTAAACATTTTAAGTAACTCATGGCGGCTGCTGCTAAATGAATATAGGGGAAATACTGTTATCGTAGCAGGAATTTTGTTCAAACCATCATAGTTTGAGCCGTCCATTGTAACATGTTTGGCAGCATAACAACTTCACTCCGTGACTGTTACGTTTCATTTGATTAAGCACAGCTAGAGGAAAAATAATACACAGTTATTCAGGCAGAGAGAGAATGCGTTAGAAAAACACACCCACTGTGTCACACTGAGCGGTTAACCCCTGCCGTTCCACACACTATATTGTTGGCTTAGCCATGAAGTGTGCAACGTGCAGAGCTGGGATTTGCATAACAGCCGCTAGAGAAAAGTAGAGAGTGGTAGCGTTCCCCGGGTTCTGAAGCAAAAATATTTGAGGATGGTGTGAATCAGTGACTTTGTCACCGCAGGCGAGACGCAGGCGCGCGCACACACACACACTTTACTCTCACATTGACATTTTAAAACACCTTCCCCTGTACTTTTGTGAATTGTCCTACCTTAAGAAAACACCTGCATTTTTCTCCCTGGGCTCTAACTGGATTGAAGTGTAAAATCCCCTCCATCCCCAATGCAAAGCTGTGTTACTCCAAAAAACTAGTTAGGCATCGGTTAACCTGAAAAATATTAATGAAGTCCTTGAATTCGTGCACATGTAACTTAAAGAAATAGGCTAGTCAAACTCTAATCAAACTCTAAACTCCTCCAGTATTAGAATGTGTTACGGGAACAGCTTTTTTACCAAGGCTTGCCTCCACATTACCGGTAGGCTTTTTGTTGTAGTGTAAATGGCCTGAATGGTCTCAAGTGTAGTACACTGGAAGGGGAGCAGATATAATGGCCACTTGTTCAACTCATGTGTTTGTGTCCACCTCCCCTCCCCCCACTTGACTGACGAATCGCAACTCAACCTTTTACGGGTTTAAATTATTCACGAAGCCCCTCTATGCTGAGTACCTTTTGTGTCTGATATTATGTCCAAGCTCTGTGACCCCAGGTCTGATTTGGATATTGCACATCAAGGGTTATTTGCACTGGTTTGAACTCGTTTTCACCTATGCTCTTCATAGACAATGGAGGATAAATACCTTGCCGGGCAGTCACTGTTGGATGCGAACCGAGCACGAGTATCGGTTTACCTTTAGATGAGGGCCTCCAAGCCTTGTAACCAGCTGTTTTATTATGGCCCCAGTGAAACAAAGGTTTGAAGGTCTTGCATCAAGGGTGCAGGAAGCACAGAAAACTATATTTGTCTTCTGATTGCCATCTCACAGCGACTGTGCTTTTTTCCATCTATCACTTTTCCTGTGTGAATAGAAGCTCTTTGATCCAGGCTCAGGAAATATCTCATAGGAAGCCAGACAAATTTGTGCGAGCCCAGTTACTGAGAGCGATAACAAAACCATATTGTGGAGAACAGTGACAGATCCCCATATTCTAGCACCAACGCCCTCTGCTGCCATTATCAGAGGGAAATGGAGCAGCCACTTGTGGGAAATTAAGGGGGATCTGAAGATGTTGAATTTCTTCTATGAGTTATTAACCAAATACGTTCTGTTCTCTGTCGGTTGAGACCTGTCCTGCACTGTTTAATTTAGGTCTAGTAGTGGCAAACATAACAAACCATCATGATTACTGAGGCTTGGTCTATTCCCAAAAATGTATGTTGGTATAGGCTAATTCATTAATCTATGGTGGTAAATGTATGTAGGCATATGCACTGAGTATACCAAACATTAAGATTGAGTCTGTGACCACCATATTCATATCTTTATTCCCAGTCATGTGAAATCCTAAGGAATTCATTTCAATTGACTGATTTCCTCATATGAACTGTAACTCAAAATCAGCATTCGGAAAGTATTCAGACCCTTTGACTTTTTATACATTTTGTTACGTTACAGCCATCAATCTACACACAAAACCCCATAATGACAAAGCGATAACAGGTTAAGACATGTTTGCAAATGTATTACAAATAAAAATACAGATACCTCATTTACGTAAGTATTCAGACCCTTTGCTATGAGACTTGAAATTGAGCTCAGGTACATCCTGTTTCCATTGATAATCCTTGATGTCAATGGACATGAGTCCACCTGTGGTAAATTCAATTGATTGGACATTATTTGGAAAGGCACACACCTGTCTATATAAAAGGTCCCACAGTTGACAGTGCATGTCAAAGCAAAAACCAAGCCATGAGGTCGAAGGAATTGTCCTTAAAGCTCCGAGAGGATTGTGTCGAGGCACAGATCTGGGGAAGGGTACTAAAAAAAATGTCTGCAGTATTGAAGGTCCCCAAGAACACAGTGGCCTCTGTCATTCTTAAATGGAATAAGTTTGGAACCACCAAGATTCTTCCTAGAGGTGGCCGCCTGGCCAAACTGAGCAATCTGGGGAGAAGGGACTTGGCAATCTAGGGAGAAGAACCCAATGGTCACTCTGACAGAGCTCCAGAGAGATGGGAGAACCTTCCAGAAGGACAACCATCTTTGCAGCACTCCACCAATCAGGCCTTTATGGTAGAGTGGCCAGACGGAAGCCACTCCTCAGTAAAAGGAAGGATAGCTCACTTGGAGTTTGCCAAAAGGCACCTAAAGGAGATTCTCTGGTCTGATGAAACCAAGATTGAACTCTTTGGCGTGAATTCCAAGCGTCACGTCTGGAGGAGACCAGGCACCATCCCTACGGTGAAGCATGGTGGTGGCAGCATCATGCTGTGGGGATGTTTTTCAGCGGCAGGGTCTGGGAGACTAGTCAGGATCGAGAGAAAGTACAGAGCGATCCTTGTTGAAAACCTTCTCCCGAGCGCTCGGGACCTTAGACTTTGGTGAAGGTTCACCCCTGCCGTGGCGTGCCAATCTTGTAACGTCATACCCAGGAAGACTCGAGACTGTAATCGCTGCCAAAGGTGCTTCAACAATGTACTGAGTAAAGGGTCTGAATGCTTATGTAAATGTGAGAGCATCAGTGCGCTGTTGAATTGGCGCCTTTTCCTACACCAGTGGTCACCAACCTTTTCTGAGTTAAGATCACTTTCTGAGTCAAAAAGCAAACCGAGATCTACCGCTCTGATTTTTTAAAAACATTACAAAAAAACTACTGTAGCAATGAGGTTTGTCCAGTAAGCTATAGACCCAATACATTATCGCCTCATTGGCTTTGCTTGAATTGCCCTGCCAATGCATTGTTGTTTTGGCAATTTTTTAAAATTATATTTAAATTTGAGTTAGGCTTTACCGGTAATAGATCCGTTGTTGTATTATTTGGAAGGCACAGCTGAGCGACTATACATTTAAATGATTTGCTATTTATTTTTATTTTACAGGGCTGATGGTGCCTGCATCTGATGGTCAGTCTCAGCGGAGGGTCAGAGCAGCAGACTGACGGTCCGCCTCTCAACATCCCTCCGCTCTCCCTTTCCTCCACTGACACTGACCAAAAAGGGACACAGTGTGTCTTCTAGCTGATGGCAAAACTCGAGTCCCACCGCATTATTTCTGCCTCATGCACAAATTCATGTTGTTACGAACAGAGAAAGTGAAATATTCCTATTAAAAAAAGACCCAAGCTGCTGAATTAAATTTAATTAATAACAACAACACAAACCAATCGCTACACTATCCTACTCATTCATTACTGCTGCAGTGCTTCTTGTAGCGCTAAATGGAAATAGGAAGAACACGCATTTGTTGAATAGAAAGTGTTGACAGTGCTGAGTAAGAACTTAAACATGAACTCACTCATACAAACAGCAGCTCTTTGCTGTATTCGTTGACAGTCTCTCTAGTCATGGTTTTAAACGTTTTGAAATCTCACAGTATCAACTTTCCTGTAGCTTTCTTTTATGCCTGTAACTTACTCCAGACATGGTAGTCTGAGCCATCTGATTGGCCAGCGGAAGGCCTATAGTGCACTTGATTTTTCTCTCCGGGCCTGGGTAGCCTTCCACAAGCTTCCCACAATAAGTTGGGTGAATTTTGGCACATTCCTCCTGACAGAACTGGTGTAACTGAGTCAGTTAGGCCTCCTTGCTCACACATGCTTTTTCAGTTCTGCCCAGAAATCTTCTATAGGATTGAGGTCAGGGCTTTGTGATGGCCACTCCAATACCTTGATTTTGTCCTTAAGCCATTTTGCCACAACTTTGGAAGTATGCTTGGGGCCATTGTCCATTTGGAAGACCCATTTGCGTCCAAGCTTTAACTTCCTGACTGATGTCTTGAGATTTTGCTTCAATATATCCACATAATTTTCCTTCCTCATGATGCCATCTATTTTGTGAAGTGCACCAGTCCCTCCTGCAGCAAAGCAACCCCACAACCAGATGCTGCCACCCCGTGCTTCACGGTTGGGTTGGTGGTCTTCGACTTGCAAGCCTCCCCCTTTTTCCTCCAAACATAACGATGGTCATTATGGCCAAACAGTTATATTTTTGTTTCATCAGACCAGAGGACATTTCTCCAAAAAGTACGATCTTTGTCCCCATGTGCAGTTGCAAACCGTAGTCTGGCTTTTTTATGGCGGTTTTGGAGCAGTGGCTTCTTCCTTGCTGAGCGGCCTTTCAGGTTATGTCGATATAGGACTCGTTTTACTTTGGCTATAGATACTTTTGTACCTGTTTCCTCCAGCATCTTCACAAGGTCCTTTGCTGTTGTTCTAGGATTGATTTGCACTTTTCGCACCAAAGTACGTTCATCTCTAGGAGACAGAACACGTCTCCTTCCTGAGCGGTATGACGGCTGTGTGGTCCCATGGTGTTTATACTTGCGTACTATTGTTTGTACAAATAAACGTGGTACCTTCAGGCGTTTGGAAATTGCTCCCAAGGATGAACCAGACTTGTGGAGGTCTACAATGTTTCTTCTTGGCTGATTTCTTTTGATTATCCCATGATGTCGAGCAAAGAGGCACTGAGTTTGAAGGTAGGCCTTGAAATACATCCACAGGTACACCTCCAATTGACTAAAATTATGTAAATTAGCCTATCAGAAGCTTCTAAAGCCATTACATAATTTTCTGGAATTTTCCAAGCTGTTTAAAGGCACAGCCAACTTAGTGTATGTAAACTTCTGACCCACTGGAATTGTGATATAGTGAATTATAAGTGAAATAAACAATTGTTGGAAGAATGACTTGTGTCATGCACAAAGTAGATGTCTTAACCGACTTGCCAAAACTATAGTTTGTTAACATGAAATATGTGTAGTCGTTGAAAAATTAGTGTATGTAAACTTCCGACTTCAAGTGTGTGTGTGTGTGTGTGTGTGTGAATAGTGCAGGATGGCAAACACATCTGAACTGTCCAGCAAGCTTGTCAAACTGGGGATAAGTGTATAAATGTAGGACTCCACAGTATATGTAGGCTACACTAGTAAAAGTGGTCTGATTTTATTGTTACACTTTTTTTGTAGAGTTATTTTATCCTGCAGGTCCTTATGTGGTGGGTTTGTCATGGTTTCTCAATACCTAGTCACTGTATAGCTTATCTCAGCAGGACACTTAAATTGGTCAATTTCTGAAATGTCCTTTCCCCTTGCTTCCAGGATACCTGTGAAAGCTCTCACTCCCCCAACCCAATGTCAAGGTCGCAGTGACAGGGCTGGGCAGAGCCCGGTGCCCCGGCCCCTTTGCCCAGCTGAGAAGCAGCCCCTGACAGGGAGCACACCTTCTCCCTGTGCCTCCTGTCCTCTGGGGGGCATCTTGAGCCATGGAGCAACCACGGGAAAAAGAGGGCGAGAGGCCGGTGCGCAGCAGCAAGGCGGGTCAGGGGCGTAGCGGGCACTCACGCCCCTCGGGATCAGGCTCCTCCGGAGTGCTCATGGTGGGGCCCAACTTCCGTGTGGGCAAGAAGATCGGCTGTGGTAACTTTGGAGAGCTGAAGCTAGGTAAGAACTTACCACCCTTTCAAGAATAAGTTTGGTACTTTTTTTTGGTGCTTGGAAATGGCGATATACTGTATGTATGAAATGTTGGTTTAACAATTTTGGGCTTCAACTATGTTAAATGTAAAACCTTGTTCAATAATGAATTCCTAATGACCCTCGCTATCAAAATGTACATGAGGCTCAACTGTGTACACTTTGTTAATCAAACTAAAAAAATCCTGTCATAATACCTCAACGTGATGATGCAATCACTGCATCATAGTGAGTTCAGTCCCCAGCAAAAGCTGTATACACCGGAATTGAGACAGCTGAATGTCTATCCCCCTGTACCTCCACTACGACTGGATCTCATTATTACATCTGACACCTCCACTACAACTGGATCTCATTATTACATCTGACACCTACACTACGACTGGATCTCATTATTACATCTGACACCCCCACTACGACTGGATCTCATTATTACATCTGACACCTCCACTACGACTGGATCTCATTATTACATCTGACACCTCCACTACAACTGGATCTCATTATTACATCTGACACCTACACTACGACTGGATCTCATTATTACATCTGACACCTTCACTACGACTGGATCTCATTATTACATCTGACACCTCCACTACGACTGGATCTCATTATTACATCTGACACCTCCACTACAACTGGATCTCATTATTACATCTGACACCTCCACTACAACTGGATCTCATTATTACATCTGACACCTCCACTACGACTGGATCTCATTATTTCATCTGACACCTCCACTACGACTGGATCTCATTATTACATCTGACACCTACACTACGACTGGATCTCATTATTACATCTGACACCTACACTACGACTGGATCTCATTATTACATCTGACACCTCCACTACGACTGGATCTCATTATTACATCTGACACCTCGAAGCCTGAGGTGATTTAAAGGCTTAAAAAAATTACCTGAGCTTATGCATGGGTGTGCCTGCTCATAAGAAGACCCCTCTGCTTCTTTCCCACCGAATACGCTGTTAATGTTGCCAGGTTTCAGGCATGCTGAAAGAATCTAATTGGATTCATAATAAGATTTCAAGCCTTTTCTTCGTTCCTTATTTATCCAGTCAGCAAAGGGACATACAGTATCTGCATGGTAAATAGGAGGAGGCTGTTCTTTTGTAGAGAAGCTGCAGGGATTGGAGAGCCATTGCTATTCATTTGGATTTGTGTACAGTACAGGAGACCTATCTCTGGTTGTCATTCAGTAAAAGTAGGCCCTACGTACAGCATTGCTGTTTTCTTTTACCGGTTTGGGCTTATGCGTTTTTGGGCCTATTTCACATCACCTGTAGCCTGCAACTGACTAAGATCTCTGGATTTTCTAATAAACATATTATCTAAGCAGAACAGTCAGGAGCATGACGTCATTAAATGAAATGAGCTATAGCCAGAAAGGCTTTACTGTTTGTACCATATTGGCTCAGCTCTGAAACTGGTTGAAAGACTGAGATTCTCCTCCCCTCTATTCTGCTGCCTCCCACGTGGATAATAGTCCAGGAGGGGGTGGGCAAGAGAATGGCCTGTTCTCTGGTATTCTCCACACATGCACTGTGCTGCTGAGCAGTCAGAGGTTCTCTGAGGCCTATTGTTTGCCTGTGGCGTTGTCACTCAGCCTGAGTGTGGCTGGGTTCCATAAGCTCATCTACTCCCTTATGAAGGATTTAAGAATGGCCTTAATTGCCCTGACATTTAGAATGCTGGACTGCTGTTGCTAGATTGAAGTTGAGAAGAGATAAGCCTACAGGTGCAAGACATCTTAAAAAGCAGATGTGAATACTAACTGTCTTAGGAGGGAGTTTCAGTCTTGTATTCTTCTCTTCTGGCTAGAATTACTTTGTTAATCAGGAGACCTCACCACAAATTGTTGGAATTTCAACATTGAACATTTTCAATCATCAAAGTCTTTGTGGAGCCAGTGTTAACCAGGAAAGAAGCCTTTAATGTGTACATTAAACCTTGTACCCTTTGAAATTTAGAGGAATAATCCACTCAAAAACTATCTTTTGTTATTTTTTTCAAAAATGTTTGCAGGTCAGCAGTCAAGCTTTCAATATATATCACTTTCAAGCAGGCAGAAATACAGCCGGCATGACAGCTTTTGCATCATATGATGCAAAAGGTGCATTTCTGCCTTGGTGAACAGCAAGAGATCAGATACACACGAAAACAACATGAAATGACCCCAGGAATCAATATGATTTAACATTCAAAATGGGTGAATCTTTCCTTTAAGTCTGGCATCTCAAAACATGTTTGGTCTATTTCAAAACACATAATTTCACCTTATGTAGTACTACACTAAGTACATTAATTCTACAATGAACCTTATTCTCCCACTGCCCTACGTATTCCCCCACATTTATATAAAGTATCATTGCACTGCTATGCGCAGGATCATTACATCAAAACACAAGCCCTGTTCTCACTTTCCCAGCTACTGTCGCACTGTTGGCATCAGCATTTTAATTCTCAGCTTGCCCCGCAAACGCACTTCACTTCTCTCTCCAAGATGACACCTTTTCTAATGCGATATGACTTAGTGAACAAGACATACAGTCTCCCCAATTACCATCAGAGAGACTGATAATTGGAGTAAAATGTAGGCCAAAAGTTACTGGTTTCATGCAAGACGTGCGTCTACTAGGCTACACATGATAGGGTTCATGGTATTGCACAATATGCATATTCAGATGCCTAATGGGGCATTAGAAGCCCCTGGTTGTCCTCCTCACCTCAACTGTCCAATCGGAACCTCATGCCCCTTGTCATGACGGCGCTAGCAGCAACGTGAGTGAGTGCTAGCTAGCCACCGACCGGAACATAGCTAGCCAAGACCAACAAGAAGTGAGTGGAGTTACAAATGGACTACACTAAACAAGTTAAATGTCTTACCTGTCATGAAATGTTTTCCACACACGTAGCTACACTGGGTCCCCACGTTCCCACTATCCCACACTGAGTATCCTGAAGCCGCAGGGCTCTTCTTGCCAGCTCTATCCCTAAGTGGGAATATTGTGAACTGTAGGTCAGGTTGTTGACCTGGTTACATGTACACTACCATTCAAATGTTTGGGCTCACTTAGAAATGTCCTTGTTTTTGAAAGAAAAGCTATTTTTTTCGTCATTTAAAATAACATCAAATTGATCAGAAATACAGTGTAGACATTGTTAATGTTGTAAATGACTATTGTAGCTGGAAACGGTTGATTTTTTTATAGAATATCTACATAAGCGTACAGAGGCCCATTATCAGCAACCATCACTCCTGTGTTCCAATGGCACGTAGTGTGTAGTTTATCATTTTAAAAGGCTAATTGATCATTAGAAAACCCTTTTGCAATTATGTTAGCACAGCTGAAAACGGTTGTGCTGATTTAAAGAAGCAATAAAACTGGCCTTCTTTAGACCAGTTGAGTATCTGGAGCATCAGCATTTGTGGGTTCGATTACAGGCTCAAAATGGCCAGAAACAAATAACTTTCTTCTGAAACTCGTCAGTCTATTCTTGTTCTGAGAAATGAAGGCTATTCCATGTGAGAAATTGCCAAGAAACGGAGGATCTCATACAGCGCTGTGCACTACTCCCTTCACAGAACAGCGCAAACTGTCTCTAACCAGAATAGAAAGAGGAGTGGGAGGCCCCGGTGTACAACTGAGCAAGAGGACAGGTACATTATAGTGTCTAGTTTGAGAAACAGACGCCTCACAAGTCCTCAATGGCAGCTTCATTAAATAGTACCCGCAAAACTTCAGTCACAACGTCAACATTGAAGTAGCGACTCCGTGATGCTGGCCTTCTAGGCAGAGTTGCAAAGAAAAAGCTGTATATTCCTCTGTCCAGTGTCTGTGTTCTTTTGCCCTTAATCTTTTCTTTTTATTGTCCAGTCTGAGATATGGCTTTTTATTTGCAACTCTGCCTAGAAGGCCAGTTGTACACAGGGGCCTCCCACTCCACTTTCTATTCTCGTTAGAGCCAGTTTGCGCTGTTCTGTGAAGGGAGTAGTACACAGCATTGTACGAGATCTTCAGTTTCTTGGCAATTTCTCGCAAGGAATAGCGAGAGTATCAGTTGATAGAAATTATTGCATTTCAACACCAGGAAGCCATTGTGAGTGTACCCATGGGTTTGCCAGTCAAATTAGCAGGGTTAGAGCTTCCAAGCCCGTATTATTCATTCTATTTCTATGGTGCCACCTCACATCTGTTTTGAAATAAGTAGTTTACCCAACCTTCTAATAACCATTTTTTAAATATATTTTTTCCTAGGTAAAAACCTCTACACCAACGAGTATGTTGCAATAAAATTGGTAAGTATGTAGTCCTATTTCTTTATCTTTCCCATATGAGATTGTATTATTTGTGAAGTGACCCAATGAGCAGCGCCTAAAATCACACCTGGAGTGAACATCAAATCAAAATCAAATCAAATGTTATTTGTCACATGTGCCGAATACAACAGGTGTAGACCTTACCGTGAAATGCTTACTTACAAGCCCTTAACCAACAATGCAGTTCAATAAATAGAGTTAAGAAAATATTTACTGAATGAACTAAAGTAAAAAATAAAGTAACACATTAAAATTACATAACAATAACAGTACAGAGTCAATGTTCGGGGCTACAGGTTAGTTGAGGTAATTTGTAAATGTAGGTAGGGGTAAAGTGACTATGCATAGATAATAAACAGCGAGTAGCAGCAGTGTAAATACGAAGGGGGAGGGGGTCGATGTAAATAGTCCGGGTGGCCATTTGATTAATTGTTCAACAGTCTAATAGCTTGGGGGTAGAAGCTGTTAAGGAGCATTTTGGACCTAGACTTGGTGCTCCGGTACCGCTTGCCATGCGGTAGCAGAGAGAACAGTCTAGGACTTTGGGGACTGGAGTCTTTTAACATTTTTTTGGGCCTTCTTCTGACACAGCCTAGTATATAGGTCCTTGATGGCAGTAAGCTTGTCCCCAGTGATGTACTGCCCTCTAGCGCCTTACGGTCGGATGCCGAGCAGTTGCCATACCAGGCGGTGATGCAACCGGTCAGGATGCTCTCGATGGTACAGCTGTAGAACTTTATGAGGATCTGGGAACCCATGACAAATCTTTTCAGTCTCTTGAGGGGGAAAAGGTGTTATCGTGCCCTCTTCTCGACTGTCTTGGTGTGTTTTGACCATGATAGTTGGTTGGTGATGTGGACACCATTGCCTATTTACATATTATTTTATAAAAATAAAATACATTTGTAAACCTGAATTTTAAAGTGGTTTGTTGAATGACAATGAATTTTTATAATTAACCTATTTAGGTGTAATTCTTATTGTTTAAGTGTAGTGAATGAAAAGCCCTCCTTCAACTGAAGTGTTTCCTTTTGTATTCACCCTCCAGGAACCAATAAAGTCAAGGGCACCACAGCTGCATTTGGAGTACCGGTTTTACAAAACATTAGGCAGCACTGGTAAGACCTTTACTCTGTTGACCACCCATTTATCTCCATCCTCTTTCTTCCTCGGCTCATTAATCACTCCTGACTTGAGGTCACCTCAGATTGGTGAGGTTCTGTATGAAGAAAGACTGTGCCCGTTCTTAACTGTCACACAAAAGAAGAATTAACAAGCTCTGCTGTTATATCAATTTCACTGTGCCTCCGTGTCTGATAGGGTGAAGGCCCTCAATATTAATAAATTACCGTGTTGATGAGTGTGTTCCTCTTGTTGGTTGCTCACGCAGAATACCTGAATCTCAGGCATTAAATTGCTCCACAATATTTAAGCTTGCAAGGACATGGTAATGTTCTACAGGTGTACAGTATTTTTGTGGTTCTCCATGTTGTGGTTTAATGATTGGAACAGTTTCCTGGGATAGCGCTTGAGATATCTTTGTCTCTTACACATACAGTGCATTCGGGGCGGCAGGTAGCCTAGTGGTTAGGGTGTTGGGCCAGTACCCAAAAGGTTGCTGGATCGAATCCCGAGCTGACAAAGTAAATCATCTGTCGTTCTGCCCCTGAACAAGGCAGTTATAACCCACTGTTCCCCGGTAGGCCGTCATTGTAAATAAGAATTTGTTCTTAACTGATTTGCCTAGTTAAATTAAATTCGGAAAGTATTCAGACCCCTTGACTTTTTCCACATTTTGTTACGTTACAGCCTTATTGTAAAATTGATTCAATTGTTGAATTCCCTCATCAATTTACACACAATACCCCATAATGACAAAGCAAAAACAGGTTTTTAGACATTTTTGCAAATGTAATAAAAATAATTTACATAAGTATTCACATCCTTTACTCAGTACTTTGTTGAAGCACCTTTGGCAGTGATTGCAGCCTCTTCTTGGGTATGACAGTACAAGCTTGACACACCTATATTTGGGGAGTTTCTCCCATTCTTCTCTACAGATCCTCTCAGGATCAGTCAGGTTGGATGGGAAGTGTCCCAGCTATTTTCAGGTCTCTCCAGAGATGTTTGATCGGGTTTAAGTCCTGGCTGACCACTCAAGGACATTCAGAGAATTGTCCCGAAGCCACTCCTGCGTTGTCTTGGCTGTGTGCTTAGGGTCGTTGTCCTGTTGGAAGGTTTTCCTTCACCCCAGTCGGAGTGCTCTGGAGCAGGTTTTCATCAAGGATCTCTCTATACTTTGCTCCGTTCATCTTTCCCTTGATTTTGACTAGTCGCACAGTCCCTGCTCCTGAAAACCATCCCCACAGTATGACAGCCTGCTTGGACTAGTCTCCCAACTCCAAGCAGGTTGTCTTGTGCCTTTTACTTGTGCCTTACTACAATAAAGGCCTGATTGGTGGAGTGCTGCAGAGATGGTTGTCCTTCTAGAAGGTTATCTCATATCCATAGAGGAACTTTGGAGCTCTGTCAGAGTGACCATTGGGTTCTTTGTCACCTCCCTGACCAAGGCCCATGTCCCCCGATTGCTCAGTTTGTCCGGGCGACCAGCTCTAGGAAGAGTCTTGGTGGTTCCAAACTTATTCCATTTAAAAATGATGGAGGCCACTGTGTTCTTGGGGACCTTCAATGCTGCAGAAATGTTTTGTCACCCTTCCCTCAACACAATCCTGTCTCGGCGCTCTAGGGACAATTCCTTCTACCCCATGGCTTGGTTTTTGCACTGATATGCATTTTCAACTGTGGGACCTTTTATATAGACAGGTGTGTGCATTTCCAAATCATGTCCAAATCAATTTAATTTACCACAGGTGGACTCCAATCAAGTTGTAGAAACATCTCAAGGATGATCATTAGAAACAGGATGCACTGAGCACAATTTCGAGTCTCAAAGCAAAGGGTCTGAATACTTTGCAAAACATTTTTTACCTGTTTTTTGCTTTGTTATTATGGGGTATTGTGTGTAGATTGAGGGACAAAATGTGGAATAAGTCAAGGGGTCTGAATTCTTTCCAAATGCAATGTATACATTACCCTCTCCCTCACACACACACACACACACACACACACACACACAGTCACACCTCAGTCAGTGAATTTCCTACACACTTGTCACTTCTTGCTTTGAGGGTCAGGTATAGAAAGTAGCACTGGTCCTGTGGTGTTGATGAGACACCTGCAGAACCTCTACGGGAGGCGACACGTTGTCATTGTGTCTCACTGAATACGCTTCTGAGACTGTGCTGTCGCTTCCTTTTATCAGTTATGCTATTTTACCAACCACACCAAAAATGTTTTTATAAAAGTCTGATGTGGTGATGGTGATCACCTATTTTTCTGAACAGTAGTCCAGTTCTATATGGGATGACTGCTTTCTGTTTGAAACCCCCTCCCCCCATTCACTGAAAACAATCACAGGAAGTGCAGTCAGGCACAGGAAGTGCAGTCTGTTCACACTTGCACAGCTGTTGTGACACAGCTTGCCGTCATACCTTTGCATGTGGGTTATTGACATGACCAGACAGGACCAGTGTTTAGACAGAGATAGTGTCAGTGTTGGAAGGCAGATGTAAATCTTGAATATAATGTCATGCATAGGCGGGTTGTGGCTTTTTCCTCTTGGGTAGTGTTGGCATAGCATGTGTCATTAATAAATTAACTGATAAATCCATCAGATTTATCAGTTAATGGGTACATCAGAGTTGTATCAGTCACGTTTCTAATACAAAGTCGGGGTTGAAACAAAATTTAGCTAAGCAGACGGAGAATTGAAAATTCCTAGACGCAATATTTAGAAATCGCTCTGCCATTACCTGGTTTGCTAAAATTCTTATCATTTTTGCCTAATTTCAGTTTGCGACCAAACAAGATAATCATTGTACAATCTAAAGCGCAGTGAAATATCTTTGCAATAAACAAAAAATATAGTATTTTTTTTCAGCTCTTTTGAAGACTGGTGTAGAAAACCAAAAGTAGAAAGACGCATGCGAAACTTAACGACGATAAGCATAGAAATAACCCACACCACGGATCTAACGCTTAGCAGACTATTTACATGAGAATGACAGATCTATAACTCACATTTCTATGTGAATTTGGTTGGGTCGCCCACAAAGCTACATAATACTGAACCTTTAATTCTATTAAATAAACTATGATGCAATGCCATCTAGCATACAACATCATGTGCATTTATTGTTAACATGTAGCCTATGCTATTATCATTATCCGGCCCCTTGAATCATTTCTGAAACCAGCCCCCTTGAAAAATTTGTTCTGCTTCCCTGTAATGATTAGTCCTTTGGCAGTGTCAAGCACCTCACTCTTGAGGAGAGGGAAAATGGCTGCCTCTGCTAGTTGTAATGGCACAAGTGGTAAAGGTGCCATGGGTCGTGCCTAAGGCTGCACTGCCTCACAGGCTGATGTTTATGCAACTCTGCCCATTCTTTCCCATCAGCCAACCAAATTCATGTTGCAGAAAGAGGGACAGCAGGAACCTTTTTGAAATATTTCATGCTGTGGTGCTTAAGTGATGCAGCTGAACAAAGGTAAACACATTGCATCCAAAAACACTATTTGTAAAGACTATTTCCAATGTAAATATATTGATATAGATGAGCTAGCAGGTTGCATGTGGCTGGCTATTTGTCTACATAATGCAGCAAGTACAGTTACAACTGTTACAAACTGCTTAGCTACCTATTTTCTCTGAAGCAATTAGCTAATCGCAAGCTGTAACTTAGCTGGCTGGTTAGATATATATTTGCATCTAATTAACACAATGCAGGCTCCTCCCAATTTGGTCAGTCTACTTAGAAGCCTTAAAGGCTGGTGGGTGTCAAAGCTAGCAGTTTCACCCGCAGCCTCCGAGTCTGGTCTATGTACAAGGCTGAGTAAATGGGGATAATAAAGATTCCTACCAGGCTGGTCAGTGTAAATAGGGGCCTAGAATGCTGGTCTATAATAAAGATTCCTACCAGGCTGGTCAGTGTAAATAGGGGCCTAGAAGGCTGGTCTATAATAAAGATTCCTACCAGGCTGGTCAGTGTAAATAGGGGCCTAGAATGCTGGTCTATAATAAAGATTCCTACCAGGCTGGTCAGTGTAAATAGGGGCCTAGAAGGCTGGTCTATAATAAAGATTCCTACCAGGCTGGTCAGTGTAATTAGGGGCCTCGGAGGCTGGTCTATAATAAAGACTCCTACCAGGCTGGTCAGTGTAATTAGGGGCCTAGAAGGCTGGTCTATAATAAAGATTCCTACCAGGCTGGTCAGTGTAATTAGGGGCCTCGGAGGCTGGTCTATAATAAAGATTCCTACCAGGCTGGTCAGTGTAATTGGGGGCCTCTGAGGCTCCTCTATAATAGGCTAGTCAATTATTTTCCAAAACAATCAGACTACTCATTGCTCAATATAAGATATAATTGAAAAATACACTTTTTTTAAACTCGTTTTGTGATTTTTATACTTGTCAAACCCTTACTGTATGTTAAGCTCCATTTAAGCTGTATGCAGATGCATACATTGCAGCACTGAAAATTAAGACTTGGATAGTTTCTAATTTCATGTGGGTCTGTTCTTTTACATTTTATTTAATATAATGCTTTCTTTGTTTCTCAGGTAAGGTAAAGAAGAATAAGATGGCTAAAATGAAAGGGTTGTTCAGAGGTTCTGATGTAGAGATTAGAGTTTTATTATATCTGTATTGCCTCTCATAAAGTTTCTTGGTTATGTTATATTGAAGAGTTTATTTCCAAAATGCTATATCCACCATGTTTTTTCATCAGAAATGATTGCCTATGGGTTCTTTTTATGTGTGTACAATGTTATTGTTCTCAGATTTGTATTAATAGATTTTAGATGTGTATGAAAAAGTTTTTTTTTGCAAACCACTTTATATATCCATTGTTTAGCTGGAATGAAATATCTGTATCCTGTATATTTAACGGTTATATGTGGTTGTCCCAAGTAGCTATTTTAAGATGAATGCACTTACTGTATGTCGCTCTGGTTAAGAGCATCTGCTAAATTACTAATGTCAAATGTAAATGTTTTACATTTGTTTGAACTCGTTACCTGTATAAAAGACACCTGTCCACACACTCAATCAAACAGACTCCAACCTCTCCACAATGGCCAAGACCAGAGAGCTGTGTAAGGACATCAGGGATAAAATTGTAGACCTGCACAAGGCTGGGATGGGCTACAGGACAATAGGCAAGCAGCTTGGTGAGAAGGCAACAACTGTTGGCGCAATTATTAGAAAATGGAAGAAGTTCAAGATGACGGTCAATCTCCCTCGGTCCGGGGCACCATGAAAGATCTCACCTCGTGGGG
The DNA here is from genome assembly GCA_023634145.1 of Thymallus thymallus. Taxonomy (NCBI): domain Eukaryota; kingdom Metazoa; phylum Chordata; class Actinopteri; order Salmoniformes; family Salmonidae; genus Thymallus; species Thymallus thymallus. Next base: position 37,242,110 of record CM042414.1, on the reverse strand, counting down.
CATCAATGATCATGAGGAAGGTGAGGGATCAGACCAGAACTATACGGCTGGACATGGTCAATGACCTGAAGAGAGCTGGTACCACAGTCTCATAGAAAACCATTAGTAACACACTACGCGGTCATGGATTAAAATCCTGCAGCGCACGCAAGGTACCCCTGCTCAAGCCAGCGCATGTCCAGGCCCGTCTGAAGTTTGCCAATGACCATCTGGATGATCCAGAGGAGGAATGGGAGAAGGTCATGTGGTCTGATGAGACAAAAATAGAGCTTTTTGGTCTAAACTCCACTCGCCGTGTTTGGAGGAAGAAGAAGGATGAGTACAACCCCAAGAACACCATCCCAACCGTGAAGCATGGAGGTGGAAACATCATTCTTTGGGGATGCTTTTCGGCAAAGGGGACAGGACGACTGCACCGTATTGAGGGGAGGATGGATGGGGCCATGTATCGCGAGATCTTGGCCAACAACCTCCTTCCCTCAGTAAGAGCTTTGAAGATGGGTCGTGGCTGGGTCTTCCAGCATGACAACGACCCGAAACACACAGCCAGGGCAACTAAGGAGTGGCTCCGTAAGAAGCATCTCAAGGTCCTGGAGTGGCCTAGCCAGTCTCCAGACCTGAACCCAATAGAACATCTTTGGAGGGAGCTAAAAGACCGTATTGCCCAGCGACAGCCCCGAAACCTGAAGGATCTGGAGAAGGTCTGTATGGAGGAGTGGGCCAAAATCCCTGCTGCAGTGTGTGCAAACCTGGTCGAGAACTACAGGAAACGTATGATCTCTGTAATTGCAAACAAAGGATTCTGTACCAAATATTAAGTTCTGCTTTTCTGATGTATCAAATACTTATGTCATGCAATAAAATGCAAATTAATTACTTAAAAATCATACAATGTGATTTTCTGGATTTTTGTTTTAGATTCCGTCACTCACAGTTGAAGAGTACCTATGATAAAATGTACAGACCTCTACATGCTTTGTAAGTAGGAAAACCTGCAAAATCAGCAGTGTATCAAAACTTGTTCTCCCCACTGTAGATACAGTGCCTTCGAAAGTATTCAGACCTCTTGACTTTTTCCACATTTTGTTAGGTTATAACCTTATTGTAAAATTTATTTACTCATCAATCTACACACAATACCCCATAATGACTAAGCAAAAACTGCTTTTTAGATAATTTTTGCTAATAAAAAAAACCCTCACTGAAATATCACATTTACATAAGTACCCTTTACTCAGTATTTTGTTGACACGTCCTGGACAGGACGCTATTCTTTCGCAGGGCCTTACCTCCAATCATTCTCCTTAATGTGGAGTGCCGAGCAGAGACTCATCAGATCCCATTTTTAAAGTTTTTTGTTCGACTCTGCTGAGGCTTGAACTCTCAACCTTTAGTCACGGTAACTAGGCTTCTCCAAGCTCTGATGCTGCTGCTGGTCATTAGTAGCCTACCAAACTTGCTAACTGCCTGGTACTCAGCACTCTATTGTCCCTCTAATCACTCTGACATCAATGCAAATGTTATCGAAAATCTAATCAGACACTTTGTGAGAGCCAATGAGCTCATGTTGCCCAACATTTCTATAGGCTGTACAATTGCGTGAGAAAACAGTGATGGCCTCTACTTAAAATATGAGGATCCCATCAGCTTTCTATAGGCTAGTCCTACTTTATTTATTTCTCAACTTTCCTAATATTAAGCACATTGCTTCTCTTTACAACAGGAGTATAGCCTACCTGGCTGGCATTAAAACTAACCACGGGAAAAGCGTCCTCCATTTGCTATTTTAAGTGCGTAGATGACCCTGTTTCCATACAGGTGCATGATAATGGTCCTTTCTAAATCAAAACAAATTTCACACATATATATATATATATTATTTAGTATATGTAAAGACAAGATTAAATCAAGAATAGTCTGATGTGTGACAACATTTGCCTATCATTTCTGAATGATATTGTATCACTTGTGAATGATGCCCAGAATAAGAAACAATCATAGTCTCACACCTCATGTAGTCTAGCCCATAGGCCTATAAGGTTTCTATCACAACTAAAGTGGCAAAATAGCTTCTTAAAATTAAGGACATTCATCCACTTTACAAGGGGGTGTAGAGCCTTACTGGCATACATAAGCAGTGCGTGAGTTTCAAGTTTGGGGAAGACCATTTTCACCTTAAAATCTCTGATCGGCCTCAGAGGAGCCTTGCACATAGACCAGCCTCGGAGGCTTCGGGGGAAACTGCTAGCTTTGAGACCCACCAGCCTTGGTAAGCCCTCTAAGTAGACTGACCAGCCTGGGAGGAGCCTGCATTGTGTTAAGTAGATACAAAGATCTCTATCTAATAGGCTTGGGCGGTATACCGTATATACAGTATACCGTGTTATTTGGAAATGGCCACAGAGTTTTTTCAGTACCGTCAATACCATTGAAACTATTTATTTGATATTGATATTAATATTTTGAGCTACTTTTTAAGTAAATACCTGCAGTCGACTTGTGCAATATGTTAGATCACGTTCTTAATTTCAGCTGTTACATTATTTTACATTATGAAGTTTACTGTAGTTCCCCAGAACAGATGAGCCAGTCACGTGTTTGTTTGTAAATGTCACGTGCGGGTGCAGAGACAGACCAAGACGCAGCTCAGGGATAGTAGTTCGACATTTTAATGTATTTATACTATGTATAATAACCACAAAACACAAACTACAGAAACAACAAAAACACTAATCGACTAAACGTCACGTTCACCAAAACACACGAAATGAACGGACGTAAAAAAGGCACACTTACATTCACCGTGACTGCGACATATACATCGACAACGACCCACACCAGAGTGAAGGACAGACTCAACATATATAGGATCTCTAATTAGAGACAATGCGGTGCAGCTGCCTCTAATTAGGGATCCACCCAAAACCCACACAGAAACAGAAAAGAAAGACACTGTCAGACTCTGACCATAGCTACATAGAGAAGCAAATAGGCTTCTCTATGGCCAGAGCCTGACAGTAAATAGCACAACGGGAGAAAGCGGGAGCAGATGAGTCCAGCTGTGTACTGACAGGGGTCACGTTTTATGTTGAAAGTCAAGTGGAGTAATCCGGGACGTGCAACTATAGTTTTCCTTCATAGAAATACACACATTCGGCAGAAAATAGCTTTAGTTTCATCAGATGACAACAGAAGTGCAACGCTATTTGACTGGCAGCCACACAAGTAGGTTAAATGAGCTTCAAGGTATTTTTTGCTAAACCAATGCATGGCCATCATATTTCTGTTGATCATAGATGGCTACATTTTCTAATGTTTTTCTTAAAGTTAATCTTTCATTTTACCTTAGGAAAGTAGCTACACATCAGAGTGCTGTTGGCTGATAGAATACCAGTAAGGGAATTCTCATCTAAGTGGAGAAATGCAATTGAAGCACAAAATTAGTGTGATGTCGAGCAGAAATTAGAATAAGAAGCAGTTCTACAAAATGCAGTAAGATATATTTCTTATGCGTTTTAGCTTTTTTTCCTGCGTGAAACCCTAAGTTTAATTTGCTAGTTATCTAAGTAACTTAGATAAGTAAGAATTAAGTTACAGAATTAATAAAGTGACGGGGCCTATATTGTTTATGCTTTCTGCCATGTTTGAGAAGTCAAATTCCTTTGGATGAGTTATCTGTACAGATGCCACTGCTATCTTTTGATTTCCTTGTGTTTTTTCTCCTCTCCGTTCTTGGCCCATCTGCTCCGAGCAGAGCAGGCAGGCCCGTTGCCCTATCGACTCCAGACTCCAGACAGAGACCGCTTGTACACATGCTGCTCCAGAGCCAGTACTGTTCATTTGCACAATGTATGTCATTCACATTCGCTTGTAAATGTCCAAACTCACCAAAAATGACATTCCTACCTATATATGTATACCTTTATGTGCTGGATTTTCTGTCTTTGCGCTCGTTAGCATATTTAGCTAGTATCCTCCATGGAAATTCGCTACTACTTGTGCTAATTTTGTTAACATTCTGGTAATAGAAGCCCAATGGGCTTTTTTTGTGGTTTTGGCACCCTCTTGTGTTCTAAGCCAGTAATATCGTAAATCCCGGAATGAGAGAAGGACCATGTGAAAATCTGGATATCGCCCAACCCTACTATATAACCAGCCTGCTAAGTTGCAGTTTGCGATTAGCAAATTGCGTCAAAGAAAATAGGTAGCTAAGCAGTTTTTAACAGTTGTAGCTGTTCTTGCTGCATCGTCTAGTTAGATGAAAAAACACCCCATGTGCTGTCACGCAAAATTGCTAAACATAGCAAGCCATTTGCTGAGGGCGAATTAATTCAATAATGTTTAATTGACTCTGCAGCAATACTTTGCCTCGACAAGAAAGAGCTGTTTTGAAAATGTTTCCCTGTCAAGATGAACAGTGGACATCGCAGAGAATATGGAACAACAGTTGAAAGACAAGGTAAAGGATTTCACCTTTTTCTCCTTGGCCCTGAATGAGACCAGTGATGCACGTGACACGGCGCAGTTGTTGATGTTCTTACGAGGCACGACCCCAGACTTTGAAATTACAGAGGAGCTTGCTTCAGTGCAGTCAATGAAGAGCACATTTTGAAAAGGATACAAAATCAAGTAGCTGAGCTGAACCCAGATCAGAATATTATTTTCCTGCATTGTATTATTAATCAGGAGGTGCTCTGTAAATGTGTTCTGAAAACAAGCCATGTTGTGGATAGTCACTAAAGTGGTAAACTTCATAAGAGCAAAACTTTCAACCACAGGCTGTCAGGTCATGCAGATCTCCCCTACCATACAAACGTGAGATGGCTATATCGTGGTATGTATCGTTATCGGGATATGAGATTTTGCCCAGCCCTACACAGCCTTGTCAAATCCTTAAAAGGAAAATTACTCCTCCTGACCCGCCAAGTAGAAGCCAACAGTCTCACCCACCTTCCGACACTACTAGTCTGTTCCCTATCAGATGACCAGCGGGAGATGTATACATCGCTGCGGCATGCTTTGAACAGTGAGTCTTCGGGCCGTTTTGAGGATTTCAAAGTGTTGGAAAATGACATGCTGTTGGTTTCCTCTCCTTTCACAACTGTGGTAATCGTGTGCAAGCATCCCTGTGAAAGGCTTTCAACACCTTGTGGAGTACATGCCCCGACAAAAGGGGGTGCAACTCAATGTTTTGTACACTCAGTGTATATTAGCCTGTATAAATTGGAAATAGTCTTTGCAAAGAGTATTTTTTTTGTATATTTCAGTGTTTTTGGACACAATGTGCTTTTATAAAGCTGCTTCAGTTAGGCACCAACACATGAAAGATTTCAAAATGATTCTTGCTGTCCCTCCATCTGCAATTTTGAATTTGATTGGCTGATGGGAAAAAATAAATAAATATCAGCCCGTGAGGCAGCACAGCCTCACAGGCACGACCCAAGGCACCTTTCACCCCTTTTAATTACTTGTGTTTGATGTTTCATACTCGTAGTGCCTCTCATTTCAGCCTGAATAGAGCACAGGAATTGAAGCTACTTGTGACTAATGTTCACTGTTTTTCTTAATATTTTAGGTAACAAAATAATTCTGAAAATGTATGTATCACCACACAGTCACAATCGTGTGTGTGTTTGTGACACCTGATTCCCTGCACAGTACATTGGCTCAGCTAAAAGGCCTTTTTTTACGAGATTTAATGAGTAGTCAGTTGAAAGGGTCCATGGTGTGCCAACCACCATGCCATCTGGGTATGATCATGGCTGAGAGGACTCAACCAGTTAGTTGACAGGGTTTAGCAGATTGAAGATACATTTTAGAAATAGGTGGGGTTTATTACTTTGTGGCTGTGGTAACTAGTGATGACCAGGCACATCGATCTATCTATCTTATAGTATTTTTTCTCAAAGTTGCCGGGATGTCACGTGTCCTTATATCAGTACACTCATAACAACCTTTTTTATTCTATCAAATAAGCCACATGTAGCAAATAAGCCATTACATTTTAAGAGAATGCCAAGAGTGTGGAAAGCTGTCATCAAGGCAAATGGTGGCTACTTTGAAGAATCTCTTCAAAGTAGCCACCATTTTACACTTTTTTGGTTACTGCACGATTCCATATGTGTTATGTTATAGTGTTGATGTCTTCACTTTTATTCTACAATGTGAAAAATAGTGCAAATAAAGAAAAACCCTTGAATGAGTAGTATTCCAAACTTTTGACCGGGGGGTGTAGGTATTCCTCTTGTCCAGATGGGATAGGGCAGTGTACAGAGTGATTAGCAATTGCATCGTCTGTGGATCTATTGGGGCGGTAAGCAAATTGAAGTGGGTCTAGGATGGCAGGTAAGGTAGAGGTGATATGGTCCTTGACTAATCTCTCAAAGCACTCCATGATGACAGAGGTGAGGGGTACGGGGCGATAGTCATTAAGTTCAGTTACCTTTGCTTTCTTGGGTACAGGAACAACGGTGGCCATCTTGAAGTATGTGGGGACAGCAGACTGGGATAGGGAGAGATTGAATATGCCTCTAAACACTCCAGCGCATGCTCTGAGGACGCGGCTAGGGATGCCGTCTGGGCCGGCAGACTTGCGAGGGTTAACACGTTTAAATGTTTTACACAGCCTCGGAAAAGGAGAGCCCACAGTCCTTGGTAGCGGGCTGCGTCGGTGGCACTGTGTTATCCTCAAAGCAGGCGAAGAAGGTGTTTAGCTTGTCTGGAAGCAAGATGTCGGTCTCGGCGACGTGGCTTGTTTTCCTTTTGTAGTCCATGATTTTCTGTAGTCCCTGCCACATGCGTCTCGTGTCTGAGCCGTTGAATTGCGACTCCACTTTGTCTCTATACTGACGTTTAGCTTGTTTGATTGCCTTGCGGAGTGAATAACTACACTGTTTATATTCTGCTATATTCCTGGTCACCTTGCCATGGTTAAATGCGGTGATTCGTGCGAATGCTACCATCTATCCACAGTTTCTGGTTTGGGTAGGTTTTAATAGTCACAGTGGGTACTACATCTCCTATACACTTCCTTATGAACTCAGTCACCATATCCGTGTATTATTTTTGCAAGCTACCCGGAACATATCCCAGTCTGCGTGATCAAAACAATCCTGAAGCGTGGATTCCGATTGGTCAGACCAGAGTTGAATAGTCCTTAGCACGGGTACTTCCTGTTTGAGTTTCTGCCTATAGGAAGGGAGGAGCAAGATGAAGTCGTGGTCCGATTTGCTGAAAGGACGGCAGGAGAGGGCTTTGTAAGCATTCCGGAAGTTTGAATAGCAATGGTCGAGAGTTTTTTCAGTGCGAGTACTACAGTCGATATGTTGATAGAACTTCGGCAGCCTAGTCCGCAAATTTGCTTTGTTAAAATCCCCAGCTACAATAAATGCAGCCTCAGGATATGTGGTTTCCAGTTTGCATGAAGTCCAGTTTAGTTCTTTGAGGGCCGTCATGGTATCTGCTTGATGGGGGATATAAACGGCTGTGGTAATGATGGAGGAGAATTCTCTTGGGAGATAATACGGTCGGCATTTGATTTTGAGGTGTTCTAGGTCGGGTGAACAAAAGGACTTGAGTTCCTGTATTTTACAACAATTACACCATGAGTCGTTAATCATGAAACACACACCTCCGCCCTTCTGCTTCCCGGAGAGATGTTTATTCCTCTCTGCGTGATGGTCTGAGAATCCTACTGGCTTTACCGACTCCACCGATTATCCCAAGAGAGCCATGTTTCCGTGAAATAAAGTATGTTACAGGCCCTGATGTCTCTCTGGAAATAAATCCTTGCTTTGAGTTCGTCCACTTTGTTATGTAAAGACTGAACATTAGTGAGTGCCTCTCCTCCGCTGGTGATGTTTTGGGTCAGCCTCTGGAATAAGTAAAATTGCTCTGGGGAGAGCGAACAAAGGATCTGCTCCAGGGAAGTCGTATTCCTAGTCGTTATGCTGGTAGTTCTGGTGAGTTACCGCCGCTATAATATCCAATAGTTCTTCCCGGCTGTATGTAATGACACAAAATATTTCCTGAGCTAATAATGTAAAAGAATAGTACATAAAAAAAACAAAATACTGCAAGGTTTCCTAAGAGCTAGTCGCGATGCTGCCATCTCCGTCTGCGCCATCTTCTACAAGCATAGGCCTACGCGCTTGTGATTTGAAACAATCATCCTCTCTGGTGAAGTATTTTTTTATAATTGTATTTAGACAGGGGTTATTATATAATTTTGGCAAAACATCAATTTACTTTAGGTGAAGCCAGCATCCGAACTGTGCACCTGCCAACAATTCGCAAGTGGCTGAAACCAGATATCTGTATATACATGTAATGACGAGATGCTCATGTCTCCGCCTTAACAATGGGACTTAATGTGTCTTGCCATAGAGATCCGGCTTTTACAAGAGTACACTGATTGTCCCAAGGTGGGAGCTATAGTAACGTGCAACTTAAAAGTGTTAGTCATACACAAGGAGGGGTGCTGCATCATTCGTGGTGGATGACATGTTTACTGTTGCCATTTTTTGTCATGTGGTTGAAACTGAAATGGAATGATTACCTTGAAGTCTATTTGGAATTTCAAATATGAACATGCTCTCAAGCCACGAAAGATTTGATATCTCTGATTTGCATTGAGCCATGGTTGGTTGTCGTTTTGGAACAGTTTACTTTCTGTGTGGGTGTAGAGTATGTTTTATGTGCGTACCTTTAGTTTTTATTCAGGTACAAGTTACATGAGATGCATACAGACAGAGCTGCCATTATTGATGACTAGCTAGGTGACTCAGGCCTGACTGTTATGAGTGTGGGGGTGGTTTAATGGTTTGATTGGTTGTGTGTCTCAGGAGAAGCCGACATTTGCTCCTGTGTGACTGAATGAATGTTTTTCCCAAAGCATTTTGAAAAGATGCACTCTGATGGCATTAACAGGTTTTTATCCTGCCTCTGCTTAAATTTAATGGGATCTGAGACCAGGTGCCATTTTCATCATTACGAAATTTGGTAAAAACATGGTTCAAATACGAATTGGTTTAGGGAGCGGAAGGGGGAAGATACAATCACATTTGTGTTAATAGCTTGTGGAGTGGAACTCCTGTAATGCCTCGACAGTTAAGCAGCATATAGAAGACATGAGAACATGTGGCCATTTGCTGTTTTAACGTTGTCCTTTCCCACAGATGACACACAGAGCGGGCGTTCAGGATCACTGGGCTTTTCTCAGGAGCTCGTATTTCTTTGGCTTCCTCCCTCCGTCAAGCTTGGAAACACCTGCCCACTCCCACTTTCTGCTTGCTCACTTGTCTCTGTCACATTATTCTGTTTATGGGCCGCCAAGCCTGTACACCTTGGCTAATTGTTGACCTACTCCGCTGCTGCTTGTCTGGGCCCCTCTGATCATAGAGACACACTCTTTCTACCGGTTGTTTTTTCCTTGCCTCATATTCGTTCTCGCTTTCTTTCTCTAAGAGGGAATATTAGTAACTCTTAGGCTACTCCCCCATGCTGTCTCTCTTGTCTTGTTAATGGTGCTGGGAATAAAAGCCCCATTGTTCAGATAATTGTAAAAGCTAACTTTGGCATTACTGTCTTTCTCTTGCACACTCTCACCTCATTGAAGTCATTGACGCACAGGGCAACTGTGTCATTCCTGGAGCCCCAATAATGTCTAGGATACTTCTGCACTACTCCAGAATAACATTGTTTTGCTGTACAGATGGGAGTTTTCTATGGGATCGTTTTGGAGCTCTCAAACTCTGTAGTTAGCCTCTATCGTCCAATAAAAAGTGTGCTTAAATTCTCTGAAGCACTCTTTTTAAGTAACATTTTACCCATACACAACAATTTGTGACAAAAATATGCTCAGTCAGGAGAAAATATCTGAAATACCCTCTCACTCCTGTACTGCTGATAAACGCACAAACTCATCCGCCGTACTTGTCCACAGCACTGTTTGAGAGGGAAAAAAGCTCACTTTCTCGCTGAGCTCAGCTCGTACAAGAAACCTCACACCTGGGATGTTATTGGAGCTGAGTACGGAGCAGGTTGAATTCTCTAAATGTATCCTTCTCTATGTTATTAATCGGTTTTAGCAGCAATTCTCCTCGAGTTGTAATGCAGCAGAGATAATTCTGGCAAAAAATACAATTGTAGTTTTGCGCTAATGGATGCTTGGCTATGGAAAATGGGTCCGGTTCTAGTTGTGGGTTTCATGACTGTCATTATTAGCTTTCCCAAGTTCCTCTGGGCACCATTCCTCTCTGTTCCCTCCTGAGATGGGTACAGCAGATGGCCTCCAACAGCTGCAACAGACAATTCAGAACAACACTCATGACAAACCCCAACCTAACAGCTTGGGCCATCTTTAGATGCCACTTGTGGGTACAGCATAACTACTGCTCCTCTCAAGTCCTGCATGTGACTGGAGTACAAACTAGTTCCAAAAAGGCTAAACAATTGCCCAGGTATGTGGTCTCACAGGTAGAACAGTTAAATGGGCATGTGAACTGTGCCGCCACGCCCTCACACATATTCTAAATAAATAAATGGAACACCCTTGCGTAATCCAAACTTCAAATTGTTTTTTTTTTTTTTTTATATTCTTTTTCATTTTAAATTGACTTCTTTCTATATTCTATTTTCCTCCCCCCTCTATCCATCCCTCTCTCTTTCTATCTCAGCAGAGGGTCTTCCTCAGGTCTTCTACTTTGGGCCTTGTGGGAAATACAATGCCATGGTGTTAGAGCTGCTGGGTCCCAGTCTAGAAGACCTCTTTGACCTCTGTGACAGGACCTTCTCTCTCAAGACAGTCTTAATGATGGCTATTCAGCTGGTAAGTAAAGTTTGCATCCAAATGACAAAGAAGTTTGTTTTTAGTGAATTATGCCCATGTGTCTGTTATGGTTGTACTTTCCAGTGTGTCCACTTGTGTTTTATGCCAGTATGGATGTCCATTCAGTATTTTTATGTGTATGGAGTTTTTTTTAGTGCAGGCGTTTGACCGTCACACACTCTCCGCTCCTCAGCTCTCCCGGATGGAGTACGTCCACTCCAAGAACCTCATCTACCGAGACGTGAAGCCTGAGAACTTCCTAATCGGGCGGCAGGGGCACAAGCAAGAGCACATCATCCACATCATCGACTTTGGCCTGGCTAAAGAGTACATTGACCCCGAGACCAAAAAACACATCCCCTACAGGGAGCACAAGAGTCTCACAGGGACCGCCCGCTACATGTCTATCAACACCCACTTGGGAAAAGGTAGGGCTACAGTACTTCTCCCCTCTACCAGACAACTTAACTTGACTCAACTTTACTGAGTGGTACTTACATGGATACAGTATAGGCTACTCTCTCATATGATTGGCTGAACTCTACAATTTGAAGGGCATTGCCTTTTGAGAATTCTTTCTAGTCTGTCCTGTGTATACATAGCCACGGGAAGTAGTTTGGGGGTGCTGCAATTTTTTTATTTATTTTTTATTGATGAAATAGCGCAGTGCAGCTGCCTTCACTTCACAAGTAAGCAGGTGAGTAGTGCTGGGGGAGCCTGAGGGACCTCACTTTTTTTCTACTTGAGAATACACTGAACATTTATTCTGAGCAATTCTAAGTAAATTATATTTAATCCCCATAAAAAATCCATAAATCTATTACAAACCAAATAAATAAGTAGGCTACAGCAGCCTAGAGGTAGGTACATTGTCGTTTCTTCCCTGTCTTCTCTGTTGGCTACATGTGTGCACTGATGCAGTTTCACGGGTAAAACGTGAATAATTATCATTCATGATTGACAGTGATGATGGCCTACAGGTATGCCTAACTTGGTGTTTGAGGGTATTAAAAATATAACATTTTCTTGAGACAATATGTGTGGGCATAAGCAGACATTGCAATTGGAGGATGCAGTTTATGCATATTTTATAACAGGGATCTCCAACCCTGTTCCTGGAGATCTTACCATCCTGTTGGTTTTCAATCCAACCCCAATCTAGCACACTTGATTCTAATAAGTAGCTGTAGTAAAATGTTTAGCAAACTTTGGGGGGACTTTTTTCTCCCGATTTTTCAGGGAGTTTTTCTGCATTCCTACTTCCCACGGCTATATGTGTACATACATAGCATTTAATGTCAGAAAGCCACAGGTCATTCAAATTCAGAAAGGTTCTATTTTGTTCCTTATTTGGAGCTGAATGCATTGAAAGTCCTACATAAGCCATAAGCCCCAAGACAAGGGTATGGTAGGTACGTTCGACGTTGGTCACAGCTTAAAGCGGACACCCCTCCCATTTTGTTTCAGAGCAAAGTCGACGGGATGACCTGGAAGCCCTGGGCCACATGTTCATGTATTTCCTACGAGGGAGTCTGCCGTGGCAAGGACTCAAGGTAGGGGAGCTAGGCATGATATCAGCTGGGTTGCGTTCAGTAGACACAAAATGGATAGAAAAATGGAGAGCACCGTCTGAATTTGTCCAATTTAGAAACACTAATTTTTATTTTCCGTTGCATTACATTTTTCTACGATGTGCTCTATTAATAATCGCAACCCAGTTATTAGGACAGTGTGATGCACTACTAGTAGTGATTCAAAGAGGGGAAGAGGGAATGGTAGCCTAAACTAAGCAGAAAAGCAAAAAAGAGGGAGATTGAAAGACTGGCGAGGAAGAGCGAAGGCAAAATCTAACATTAGGGTGACCTGAGGGAAAGGAGGGAGAAAAGATAGCAAATGTGTGTTTGAACTCAATTTGTGCCTTCTACCTACAGGCTGACACCCTGAAAGAGCGATACCAGAAGATTGGCGACACCAAGCGCAACACTCCCATCGAGGCCCTCTGTGAAAGCTTTCCAGGTATTGCCAATCTTCCTTCCTGACCCTGACACTAGTGCATGCCTTTGTGAAATGGTTTACTAAAACATATGCTACGCACTGCATACGTTGTAAAATGGCAGTAAATAATTGCAATAGAATATACAAGAGCGAGCTGTACTGAGAAATGGGCTTAAGTGAGCAGAAGATGATTCTTGAAGGGAAGGCGCATCGGGGAGGGGTTGGGAGAGTATGCACTTGACAATGTTTCCTTGACTTTTGAAAGCTCAGTGACTGTATTTTCCTCCTATCTGCTCTGAGGATAATGACCTTGTGTCTCAAGTACATCTGTTGGAATGGATCAATTGTGTTCCACGGAAAATGTATTCTACTTTGACTAGATGGAGCTCTTGTTTTGCCTGAACCATGTTGACTGACTGTGTCGACCCCTTATAGAAGAGATGGCCACGTACCTGCGCTACGTGCGGCGGTTGGACTTCTTCGAGAAGCCCGACTACGAGTATTTGAGGACTCTGTTCACCGAGCTGTTTGAGCGCAAAGGATACACCTTTGACTACACCTACGACTGGGACGGCAGACCAATTGTGAGTAGCTAGTGCTCACGTGCTAAGTAGCATAAGTGTAGTCTCACATACAGTAGTCATATAGCGGTTATTGAAAGAGACTAGAGAAAATGTCCTGATTTAGCAGCAGCTTGTTAACTGTTCAGTCGTGTACGTTTTGGTATTATAATAACTTTATTTGTGTGCCGTTCATAGCTGGAACGTTGTGAAATCCAAAAAGTACAATAGACATTTAAAAAACAAGTGAAAGGCACACAATACTGTAAAATTAGTTTTCCAAAGAAGACACTTCAGATTTACTTTCCTTGGGCGGCTCTCCAGTTGAGTCTTTTTGTGTCTCTGTCTCGCTCTCTCTTTGTCTCTCTCTCGCTCTCTGTGTGTGTTATATTTACTTTGTTGTTTCTGCTCCAATGGTCTCTCTCTCTCTCTCTCTCAGCCTACTCCAGTGGGGTCTGTCAACGTGGACTCGGGTGCGTCTGCCATCACGAGAGAGAGCCACGCTAACAGAGACAGGCCCTCTCAGCAACAACCCCTGCGGAACCAGGTAAACACAGTTCACTTCGGCTCTGCCTGTTTATCTGAAAATGCCAGTCATTTCAAGAAAATCTACTGAAATCCAATTCATAAATCAACAAATCCTCATTAAAAATAATGACATTTTTTTGGGAGCCACTTCATGAATGCAATTTCAGTTTGTTTGCTATAATGTCATCAACCCCAATGGTTCTACTCAATTCCATTTCTACTCCTGTCAGTTGAATTTAATATGGACTTTCTCCATAGGAGAGCCAATCCAATTTCCAAATTGACAGATTGAAATGGACAGATGTCACAAAGTGCTTATACAGAAACCGAGCCTAAAACCCCAGAGAGCAAGCAATGCCTAGTGGCTAGGAAAAACTGCCATAGAAAGGCAGGAACCTAGGAATAAAGTGAGAGGCTTGAAACAGCAGGTCCGAACAGAAACTAGATCAGCAGAAACTAGATCAGTAGAAACTAGATCAGCAGCACGACCAGGTGGGATGGGGACAGCCAGGAGTCTTCAGGCCAGGTAGTCCTGAGGCATGGTCCTAGAGCTCAGGTCCTCAGAGAGGGAACCTAAGATCACACAGGACACCAGATAATACAGGCGAATTACACCAGATAGGACAGACTGACCCTAGCCCCTCAGCACATAGGCTATTGCAGCATAGATACTGGAGAATGAGACATGGGGGGTCAGGGGAACACTGTGGCCCTGTTCAACGTTACCCCCGGACAGGGCCAACCAGGCAGGATATAACCCCACCCACTTTGCCAAAGCACAGTCCGCACACCACTAAAGGGATATCAATAGACCACTAACTTACCACCCTGAGACGAGGCCGCGTATAGCCCACGGAGATGGCCCACACCACAAGAGCCCGAGGACAGGAAGTATGGTAGCCATAGTATAGCCCACGGAGATGGCCCACACCACACGAGCCCGAGGACAGGAAGGATGGTACCCATAGTATAGCCCACGGAGATGGCCCACACCACACAAGACTTACGACAGGAAGGATGGGAACAAGCCGGTGACTTCACTTCCGTAATAGAGTCAGAGGCAGAGATTTCAGGAATCCCAGTGGAGAGAGGGGAGCCAGGCAGAGAGGGCAAGGGTGGTTCGTCACTCCAGTGCCTTGCCGTTCACCTTCGCACCCCTGGGCCAGACTACACTGAATCATGGGACCTACTGAAGAGATGAGTCTTCAGTAAAGGCTTAAAGATTGAAACCGAGTCTGCATCTCTCACGTGGATCGGCAGACCATTCCATAAAAAATGTAGCTCTATATGAAAAAGCCCTGCCAGCTGTTTGTTTGAAATTCTAGATGGGTAGGAGCATGTCCATGTAATGCTTTGTAGGTTAACAGTAAAACCTTGAAATCATCCCTAGCCTTAACAGGAAGCCAGTGTAGAGAGGCTAGCATGGGAGTAATATGATCAAATGTTTTGGTTCTAGTCAAGATTTTACATTTACATTTTAGTTATTTAACAGACGCTCTTATCCAGAGATAAATTGGTGCATTCAACTTAGGATAGTCAGTGGGACAACCACATCTCGATCACAATAAGTACATTTCTTTAAACAAGCAGCTGTGAGGAAAGTCAGTGCTAGCAGGGAAATAAGTCAGGTGTTATTATTATTTTTTCATGGGGGGGGGTAGGGTCAAGCCCAGAAACCTGCCCACTTGACCCTACCCCCTCCACTCTTCTCCTTGCCAGCCACACGGACAATGGATAAGAATTGCTTGCTTGAACACCATATACACTCCCCTCTGTATTATTTGGACAGTGAAGCGAAAACTTTCAATTTGGCTCTATACTCAAGTTGTTTTGGATTTGAGATCAAATGTTTCATATTTATTTATTTTTATTTCACCTTTATTTGAGGCAACAAGCACCGAATGTCACCTTTTTATTTTAGGTTATTTTCATACATCGGTTTTACCATTTAAAAGGTGACATTCTGGTCTGTTGCCTCATAAAACATTTAATTTCAAATCCAAAATTCTGTAGTATAGTAACAAGTTAAAAGTTTTAGTTTCACTGTCTAAATAAATACAGAAGGGAGTAATTGTATAATTGACCTAGAATTAGCTTCAAAGCTCTAGTGTCAATGCTATTGAGTTGCATGACTTATGATTATGGTTTTGGGATTGTATAAATACATCACATTTGATCTCAACAAGCTTTATAGTTTACACTACAGTACATCCACCACCATTTAAATTAGTACAAATATTAGTCCATATAGTTTTTTCCAACTTGATGGTTCTGCTTATGCTCCACATAGTTCAAGCCTTCCTTTCAATTATCTTTTGGGTTGGGTTTATGCTATTTGGCTTGTTCTATTGAAAATAATATTTTTCTGCATATTCACTTTTGGAAAAAGACAGAAGCAAAATAGCTTTCAGATCAAAATAGGGCTCCTAGCATGTAGTCTCAGCTGATATTTCAGATGAGTTGCTGTTGGCACCAAAATACCTTGTCCATATCCGCCTCTGCCTGACTGTATTCGACCGGAGAGCCACAAAATGAATTTCTCCGCTGGAAGTCCTCCAGCTTTGCTCCCGACAGGCAGGGAAGCTTGTCTCAAATCTGATTGGCTGCAGCTAGAGTGGTGCTACCTGATTGTCCTATGACTGCGTTGCATGAGTGTGTTGCGTTGCGCCCAGGAGTCCCAGACTAATCTCTAATCAGTGCTCCACCTGTGCCACCATTGGGGCTACAGTATGTGCCAGAAAGAGATTGTGAGAAGGAGAGACAGAGGGAGGGGGAGAAGCATTTAATATGGAGGGGGGATTTAGGTGGAGGAAGAAGGGAGAAAGCAGAAAGAGGTGGAAGGTGAAGAAGGCAGAGTGGACCTGAATGAGAGAGGGAGAAAAGATGAGAGAAATGAGAGGGAGAGAAAGGAAACGTCCTTGGTTTTGAGAAGTCTCTCCAGGCACAAGTTGTTTTATTGAGCCAGGGCTTCAGACCCGCGAGACAGGAGATGCCAGCCAGTCTGAAATGAACTCCGTGTTTTCCAGTTTAAAGCTCCCAGACTGCATAAGTCACCTGACAAAACTCCTGCAACAACTCTATTAGCAGCTAATCCCTCAATGTCCTTTCACGTACAACCTGCCCTGTCCAGGGGAACGATGATGAAATAATTACAATGGGGACAAAGCAGAGCCTGCCTGGCCCAGACTTCTCAATCAATATAGGCAGGATTCAGGACAAAGAAACAATGCAAATCTCTTAGGGAAGACAGCAGGGTTATAAAATAACGAAATACGAAAACAATGTCATATGTATACAGGCATTCTCTCAACTTTAAATACACAAATGTATACAATTTTAAAGCTATTGTTTTTGCCTTGTCATGGCTTACATTTTTGTTTTCACCTGCTTCTCAATTACCTACAGTATTCACGGCTTTGCCACGCCTCACCTCTGCTTTTCTTTTTGTTTTTCTGCGCTGCATGGCCTGTCGGCACCTTCCTCTCTCTCACTCTCGGCCCACCCACATCTCCCTCCACCCATCCGCCTCCCAGATGGCAGCATCAGACCGCAGAGGAGCATGGGATGCACAGCCCCACCGGCAGACAAATTCCTCCTACCTGAGCAGCTCCCACCTGGCCGCAGACAGGCATGGGGGCTCTGTGCAGGTATACACCAACCAACCACGGAGAGACCCCGAATGCTAACTACCTGTACACTGGCTGGCTTTCAAACCAAAAAAAACTGCTTCATTCCCTATGTCCTCGATAGCCCTGTAGCCCACAGATCCCAAGGGACAGAGTAGATGAAAGCAATATGGTAGAAACTTCTTATTGAATTGACCTTAAGATAAAATATGTTGTACTGTATATGTGTATGTGACAATGTTCCACATGTTGAACAGCAGAGGCTGTTATGATCATCAACAGTGGAGGCCGTTCATCTTGTTGTGTTTCTGTGTTTAGCAGCAAGAGAGGAGAGAGGCTCACACACAGCATCAAGCAGACACTTTGTCTGAGGAGCAGGCAGACTGGGAGAGACAGGTTCACAAGGCCCATCAGACAAACACGTTCACTTACACTCGAACAAGAACCTTTCCCATTAAGGGAGACCGGTAGTGAAGGTATAGGCTGATAAAGCCGGGTAAATGGCGCCGCACATGGATGTCTGGAAATGGCTAAGCTGTTTGGAAGGGAAATTGGTAACTTCACTTCAGTTGATGTTTCTGTCATGAGGGCCTACATACTACTGTCATGCGTGACTGAGCAGGCGAGATTCCATAAGCATTCATTACAGCTGATGTCATCATAACAGCTTATGACAACTGGCTTTACGCTAACTTGACACTATTTGTTGTTGTTAAGATAGTTGGCTAGGCCAACTGCAAGCTAGCGTACATATGTGAGTGACAGTTTTATGTTGTGACAGTCAGTTGTCACAGGTATCCTAACATTTAAGAGCATTGGGCCAGTAATCGAAAGGTTGCTGGTTTGAATCCCCTAGCCGACTAAGTGAACAATCTGTCAATGTGCCCTTGAGGAAGGCACTTAACCCTAATTGCTCCTGTAAGTCGCTTTGGATAAGAGCATCTGCTAAAATGTCAAAAATATATAATGTAATCATGACACTTTGGGCTATATTATGATCACGACAGTGTTTGGCTGACCTTATGATGGAAATGTCAATGTTGTCATTGGGTATTTTTCTGTTTTAATCCTTGCCGAATTATCCTTATTTTGGCTTGACTGATATTACCTTTTTCCCCATGTGCCTCAGGTGGTAACCTCCACCAATGGGGAGCTGAATGCAGACGACCGTATGACGGCCCATTCCAACACACCTATCCCAGCGCAGGCCGAGGTGGAGGTGGTGGAAGAGGCCAAGTATGTAACTGGCGCTTCGTCTTCTGTCGTAGCTAGCTCTCTCTCTCTCGCTCTCTCACTCTCACCATCTCTCGCTTGGTAATTTCTTTCAGTAGCACTTTGTTGTTAGTTGTATTGGTAGACAATTTACGACAGCAAGTGATATTTGGGGTAATTTCTTACTATGACTCAAGCTCAGTCCCTGAGATTGACTGACTGTCCAATCCTAACCAGTTTGAAGCTCCGTAAAAGAGGATTAGATCCAAGAAATCAAACTGCTTGAGCCAGGATAAAATCATGTCCAAACAAGTTGTCTCTTGTGGATGGAACCTGTTGGGACCAGATGGAGTTTTGATGGGATCTCCTGACAAACTGATCATCTGCAACAAATCCAGTTTGATAATCTGCAACAAATCCTAATTTGGTTCAGTTACAGTTTCAATTACAATATAATCTGAATTATTTTATTCAAATGTTCTGATAATATACCAACTAGCTAAAACAATAAAGAACCAAATATAAATCCCCGTCCTTGTTTAGTAAGAAGCTGTTCTATCGTCAATGAATCGCTGATGCGTGTGACGAGGGAAACAGGTGTGCGTAATGATGGTGGCAGGAGTGCGTAGTGCTGGAAAGCCTGGCGCCCTCGAGCTCCAGGGAGGGAGAGCGGGAGCAGGAGTGACAGTACCCCCCCCCTCTAGGGGCGCCACCCGGCGTCCCACCTGAGCGAGCCTGATGGGCTGAGGCATGGGCGCTGGACGAACCAGCAGAGGCGTGAAAGCCTGACAATCCCGCTGCGGCGTAGAAGCCCGATGGGCCGGGCTGAGGCGTAGGAGCCAGAAGAGCCAGCTGAAGCATGACGTGGGATGGGGGCCTGCCGAGCCAACCGAGGCAAGGAAACCTCTCGAGCCAGCTAGGGCGTGGAAGCCTGACGAGCCAGATTAGGCACCCCCGGTTCCATCGGCGGCGGCACCCAGATCCGACCTTACCAACAAAACAAAAAACACAAAACCTCCCTGATGCTTCGTATGGTGACTTCAGCATTCTGTAAGAACCGACGTTGGAGATGAGAAGCAGGTACAGGGAGTGAACATTTAATGGACCAGACATGAAACGGAACAGGAGCGGCGTCAAAGAACATGGGGAACAAAACGACATAACGACAATAATGCTGAAGCCGGGAACAGAACTGAGGAACAGACGGATATAGGGGCGGTAATAAAACAGGTGATTTGAGTCCAGGTGAGTCCAATGAATCGCTGATGCGCGTGACGAGGGGAACAGGTGTGCGTAATGATGGTGGCAGTAGTGTGGAGTGATGGGCAGCCTGACTGGGCAGCCTGACTGGGCAGCCTGACTGGGCAGCCTGACTGGGCAGCCTCGAGCCCCAGGGAGGGAGAGCGGAAGCAGGCGTGACACATAGTAGATTTATAGATGATATTCTGATCATTCCCTATTCCTAAAAATCAGTTGACAGTTAAGTTGTATAATGTAGGTGCTCTGTCTCTCATTCACATTTGTCTCTTTGTTTTGGTTGTTTCCCTTGCATGAACTGCAATGATTGTCCTTTCCTCCACTGCCCAGTAACCGTTTTCTCTTACCTGTGTGTATGTGCGTGCATGCAGTTCTACATTGCACAAGCACTATCTTGAGTCCTTGTCCCTCTGTTTCTCTCTCTCTCTCTCTCTCTCTGTACAGTATTAATATGTATTTTCTCCTCACACTCTCTGTAGCTGCGTGAAAATGCTCAACCTGTGGTGAGTCCCCGCTCCCATGCACATCAGCCATTCAGAAGGGAGTGGACTAGCACTAAACTAACACCACCAGACAATATATCCAGCACTGTGTTGGTTTCTTGGCTTCACCCCTTTCATTAAACTAATAACTATGTTACTTTCATATTGGGTTTTAGGCCTCTCACATGGAGTGATGTCATATCCTTTTCACACTACTGAGAGGATCTGAAGTATGATTATGTAGTTCAAAAGTAAAGCTTTTGAGAGTTTGTTGAGTGAACTGGAAAGATTAAGACCAGGGCCACACAAAGATTAAGACCAGGGCCACACAAAGATTTTGTATCCATCAAGAACGGATTTGTGAATGGCGTTCCTATAGGGCTCGCAAAGAACTACAACACTGGTCCTACAGTTATCAAAGAACTACAACACTGGTCCTACAGTTATCAAAGAACTACAACAAATAACTATAACATTGGTTCTACAGTTATCAAAGAACTACAACATTGGTTCAACAGTTACCAAAGAACTACAACTACAACAAAGAACTACAACATTGGTTCTACAGTTATCAAAGAACTACAACATTGGTTCTACAGTTATCAAAGATCTGCAACATTGGTTCTACAGTTGTCAAAGAACTGCAACATTAGTTCTACAGTTATCAAAGAACTGCAACATTGGTTCTACAGTTATCAACCTGCGTCCTACAGTTGTCAACAAGCGTCCTTGTACAACATTGGTTCTACAGTTATCAACCTGCGTCCTTGTACAACATTGGTTCTACAGTTGTCAACCTGCGTCCTTGTACAACATTGGTTCTACAGTTGTCAACCTGCGTCCTTGTACAACATTGGTTCTACAGTTGTCAACCTGCGTCCTTGTACAACATTGGTTCTACAGTTGTCAACCTGCGTCCTTGTACAATCTAATTGCAGAACATTACAAAAAAGTGTTTTGTGCCAGCTGGGTAGCAAACAGAGTCATGATTGGGAGTCCCATAGTGCGGCGCACAATTGGCCCAGCATCGTCTGGGTTTGGCCCAGGGTAGGCCGTCATTGTAAATAAGAAGTTCTTAACTGACTTGCCTAGTTAAATAAAGGTTAAATAAAATAAATCAATAAAAGAGTCTAGGTGTATTCCCTCTCCATTGAAGGCTCGCTCTCTTCCTCACCGTCATACCCTCGCACTCATTCTTATAACTGTTAAATGTTCAACATCCATTCTTTATTACCTCTTTAACCCATACGTGTCACTGTTGGGTTTGTTTACAAGCTGACATTTGAATATTTTAAGTTGTGAGTTGATTGCAACATGAGTCTAAGGGATAATAGTGGAGATATACACTGAGTATACCAAACATTAGGAACACCTGCTCTTTCCATGGCAGACTGACCAGGTGAAACCAGGTGAAAGCCATGATCCCTTATTGAAGTCACTTGTTAAATCCACTTCAATCAGTGTAGAAGGGGAGGAGACAGGTTAAATAAGGATTTTTTAAGCCTTGAGACAATTGAGACATGGATTGTGTGTGTGTGCCATTCAGAGGGTGACAAAATATTTATTTAAGTATGGTAGTAGGTGCCAGGCACACCGGCTTGTTTCAAGAACTGCAACGCTGCTGGGCTTTTCATGCTCAACAGTTTCCCGTGTGTATCAAGTATGGTCCACCACCCAAAGGACATCCAGCCAACTTGACACAACTGTGGGAAGCATTAGTTTCAACATGGGCCAGCATCCCTGTGGAACGCTTTTGACACCTTGTAGTCCGTGCCCCATGTTCTGAGGGCACAGCCTCAATTCCTTAGGTGTTCCTAATGTTTGGTATACTGTAGATTGCCAAGTAACTAACCTTCCTTTTCTCCCTCTTCTCATTCCTTTCTCCTCAGGTGCTGTTGCTTCTTCAAGCGAAAACGGAAGAAGAACACTCCACGGCAGAAATGAGCTCCTGCTACTCTGTCCGGTGTCGCTGAGCGAGTTTGGTTTTAAGGAAACTAATGAAGTTTGGTTTTAAGGAAACTAACGAAGGGAAATTTCCGGTTGTAGTTGGGAGAGAGACTTTTTTATTACGAGAGATATGCGATTCTTAATGACCTGGACCTACTGAATGACCTTCGCCACAGATAACTTTCTTTTCTTTTCCTCTCGGTGGCTGAATGGGTAAATGACTGAATTTGACCATTGACCCTCCCTCTGGATACCGGAGGACACCCGAGGACATATCTTAATCTTCCTCTGTTTTTTTTTCCTTTTCTTTTGCTCAAGCAGAGATCAAAGTCAAATTGCCCTCCCTCCCTCTCTTTGAGGGAGTGAGGAGACCAGCCTAGCAGTATATATAGACCCCACATATTTTTTTCTGTCTCGCATCTCTCTCCCACTCTCTTTCTCTCTCCCCATTCACCAAACCCTCTCACATCCCCAGTAAAAGGTCTTAAGGCGCCCCTGCTTGTTTGCTTTTTGTTCTTGCATATTTATGTCTGTACATATGTGTGAATGTATGAATGTGTACTAATGGTTAATTGATTAATATGCCACCATGCCCCTCCCACTCTTAGCCTTGTTTGGAAGTGTAGGAGATATTAGGGCGATTCCACGCCAGGACAGCCTGAAAATATTTTAGGAGTATCAAATTGTTCTTGCAATTCTCACATAGAAACTTCATTGGAAGGAAGAATGTTTGACATGCTTTTTACATTTGTATCATAAATATATATTTTTTATCATAATGAAAGTGTCTATCTGGTACTTTTGAAGATGCACTATGACCCATTTGATATATAGAAATTGACATTATAGGTCATTAACCAATCACATCCCTTCTTTAGGATTGCACATTCAGCAAATCACCAGCAGAGGGAGTTCCCTTTGAATTGATTTTCCCATTCGCTGTGTTGATGGTGCAAATGTATCATAACTTAAAAATTTGCGGAGAGCCCGCTCTGGAAATGTGATGTACTTGTAGAGTATATTGTTTCAAACAATGTCCTAAAATGAGCAAAATCTAATTCAGAATCTAGACAAACTCCATATGTTAGATCATACTGTACAGAGTATAATGACACCAAGATGTTGTCTGTGTCATGTACGGTGCATGGATCATAGGGTCTTACAGGTGGCATGTATACATCTAAAATGGCCACTTTAATCATGTGATATAAGTGTAAAAAGCATGTCAAACATCCTTCCTCCAATTAAGTTTCTGTGAGAATTTCCATAACAATCCGAGTTGCCCAAAATATTTTCGGGCTGTCCTGGTATAGAATCGCCCATTTATAAATAATATATCTTCATAGACCTGCAGAGATGTGACAGGCGTGAGCAATATGTTAATAGTTCCGCCTTTGCTTCTGGTTGGCTAGGTGAAGTGTCCACCAAATTGCTCAACACACATCCAGTTCTTTCACATCAAGAAGGCTCTGCGGCTGCATCTGGGATTGGGCATAAGTAGTCTAAGCAGAAAGAAAAGGTAGAAAAAGGAAGGAGCAGCGAAAGACAAACCCTTTCCTAATGCATCCCTGACAGGAGAAAAACCTACTTGTACTATTCGCCTCACGAGTCAGTCACTACATCTGCCTTGTGCCTCCATATTTGTATTAAAATCAACTAAAAGTGCTAATTAGAAGGATAAGCAAGAAAAATGTAAGAAAGCAGTTGGTGAGTGACCAAAAGGATGTGTGTGGACAGAGGACCTATTATGTTACCAGATTGGGATTTAATTCAGAAAATATTTGCTGTCTAGATCCCTGTGTTTGATGCACTGTTCGTTATAACAAATGCACATCATTGCTTGTAACCCACTCGCTCTTTTTCAACTTTAGGCCTTGGTCTATTGTACATTTTTGGGGGAGACAATATATCGCCAATAGATCAGTTCCGAGTTGCATGTTGGTAACATTGCGCGTACCCCTAAACATGTCTGTGTGGATGAAGGAAAAGTTGCTTCCAAATGCTAATCTAAGGTCAGTTTAGCTTGTTTACCTCCTAATGTTTAAGGCTAGGATTGGGATAGAATGAACTGATCCCAGATGTGTACTTCGGGGCAGCTTCTACCTCCAGTCTGTCTGTGTACAGAATCTGGGACAAGGAGAACATACTTAGCTCCAGCATTGACTTAGATGCTACTGCTCCCTCTTCTGGCCTTACCATGTAATGCCTTAATCAGACCACCTCCTCAGAGCCTATCAGGATAGGTGTCTGGTCACTGCAACAACATACCAGCCAATAAGAAGACATGCATGTTGACTAGTCTGATTCTTATAGAGCAGGGTTTCTCAACTCCAATCCTGGGGTACCAACTGGTGTTGCACATTTATGTTCTAGCCCTGCCCTAACACACCTGAATCAACTAATCACAGGCTTTTGTGATTAGTTACCTTACGTAGATTTTTTTATTTATTAAAATGGTCAAAAAGGAACAAATTATTTCTTAGCAAAGAGCAATTTCTCAAGCAGTTTTTGCTAGGACTGTCTGGGAGTGATCTGAGTGGGGAGGGGAAAACTGAAAACGAGCTGTTATTGGCAGTGGTTTGAAACTCCACCCCACCAAAACAGGCTGAAATTTCAGGCGTCCTTTTCAAAAGGCTCTTAGACTAAAAAGGAGTTATCATTTTCATAATTTCACATATTATTCCAACCTCATAGTGTTGAAATATATATAATACACAGGAAATCACATTTTTGACTGCGCTGGCCTTTTAAGTAGCTGGGCTAGAACAAACAATATACTGTGCTGCGGTGTGGACCTTCAAGACCTGGACTTAAAGCCCGCCATGCAGTCTTTGTCATTTTATTTTTAAATCATCACTGTATGTCTAATAAATCACTGTTTATTTAATGGAAATAACTCTAATATATTTTGTATCATTTATTTCCCTGAGCCTTCTTTGGCCCTTGAAATGCTGTCTGACCGTGTATGCGTTAAGAAAAACCCATTGTAAGATATTTACATACACAGTCCTGATTTGCTGATAGGATGGTCTAGAGCCCACCCCCTTACCCATATGAACAGTCATTGGTCTATTATGATCAGATAACATTGTGACCGCATGATGTGGGCCAAAAGTTCCATTCAACCTGAACAGGCTGAAATTCTAGGCATTTTTTTTTAAACAGCTCTCTTGTACAAAAAGGGCATTGTCATAATTTTCACATTTTCAGTGTTTTTTTCGACCTCTGTGGAAATATCATTAAAAAGAAAATGAAAATCACGTTTTTAACTGCACAGTCCCTTTAGGAAATAGAAGCTGACATAAAATAAACTATACAGCTGCCTCACTGCCCATTACAAAGTTCATTATTGACCACGTTTACATGTTCACCACTATCACGTTATTATTCGGGATTCTAAAGTATTCTGTTTTTGAGTTGACGCATATGGACATCAATTCCCGTTTACAATGACCCGAAAAATATTGCATCCCGGTTACGTGAAACTAGGATAAGATGCCCGGGATATGCTGATCTTAGACGGGATACTGTGGCATGTAAACATCTTATCCCGTTTACTGTTGTTTTTCGTGGTCTGCGCAGTCTCAGTTGTGCACATCATTGGTGTTGTGCAGTCTATGGTGTTGTGTGATGTTTTCGTCTGATTGTCAAACAAATCACTTCAAAGAGTAGGCTATCTGAGCTTTTTGATCCACCATAATTCCATAATAATTTATTTAGCTGATACTCCGTACTGTACCGTATAGCATACTGGCTACTTTCCACCTAATTTAGACACGTTTCTGCTTATAATTTCCAACATTTGGTAGGTCATGTCATTTCTGACAATTGGTAGGCCATTTCTTTGTCAACTATAGTTAGATACATGCAGCTTTTCTTCTGCCATAACTTGTTGCCCCGGAAGACTAAATAAAATGAATGCACTACACAGGTTGGTTGATGGCACTTTAATTGTGGAGGATGGGCTTGTGGTAATGACTGGAGTGGAATCAGTGGAATGGTATCAAATGCATCAAACACATGGTTTCATGCCATTCCATTGACTCCGTTTCAGACATTATTATGAGCCGTCCTCCCCTCAGCTGCCTCCACTGATGCATCAGTAATCTAGTTAACACTGGTACAGTTGTCTGTTTTGTTTAGGGACCGGGAGAAAACAGTGGAGAGATTGGTCCTGAGCAAAATGTCCATTGTCACCGGTTTTAAGGAAATTAAAAGCTGAGAAAACATTGACAATTTTCTGATAAGAAAATATATATTTTATGTGGTTGAAATACTGTCTACTTGCATAACAGTGTCGAAGATAACACATTATAAGCGCCTTCGCATTTTCTCAGGAGATGCTGAAAGAAAGAAATCATATTTCTCCACTCCTGTTCCCGAGACAAAATTAACATTTGTTTTATAATTTTACTGCAAGAAATGCATAATTCTGCAGGAGTTCATATTATATTACGCTACATGTGAGTGTCCATATTTCAGTTACTATTCCATTTAACCCATATGAACTTCAATTAGGAATATTCTGTTAATTCACGGATATAGGGATACTCATGAATGGGATATCAAAGGTGGATGTAAACATCTTATCCCAAATAAGACCTTAAGCGGGATATGAGCTACTATCCGGAATACTGTGCGCATGTAAACATGGTCAGTATTTAGCCTGTGGAAATTATCACATTTTGGGAGATCACTTTAAATCAATATTAGCGCAGACATGGTTGAGATAGCAGAATTGGACATTTTAAATATAGGAACCTTTTTGTTTCCTATGTAATGTCATCAGAGTGAAAGGAAGTGAATGGCCTCTTCAGTCAAATCATTTGAGGTTGTGAAATGCTAAATTTGAGACCATGATATTCAACCCTCTTGTTAAACCCCGGTGTTGACTCCTGAAGGGTTATCTTGTCTGTTTCGATTTATTTAGTTTTGTTGTTAATGTGAACTGAAAATTGTATGATGTACTGTAATTTTAACAAATGTAATCATTGAATGATCTTGCGTTTTGGTGTGGGAAGGTATTTAAACAATGATTGAATGCATTACTTCTTCTGTACTTACTGTTGACTGTAGTTAGAATGCCAGTCTCGTTCTCTACCATCTAGATCAGTGGTGTCAAACTCATTCCATGGAGGGCCTAGTGTCTGCTGGTTTTTAGTTTTTCCTTTCAATTAAAACCTAGACAACCAGGTGAGGGGAGTTCCTTACTAATTAGTGACCCTTAATTAATCAAGTACAAGGGAGGAGCAAAAACCCGCAGACACTCGGCCCTCTGTGGAATGAGTGACGCGTGATCTAGATACTCTCCACTGTTTCATTTGTGTGTTATGGAATCAGTGGAAAGAACTCGGTGGCCTTGAGGCAAGGCTGGAGGAATTGTCAATTTCCTTATATGTTTCCGTTGAATAACTCCCTTGTACACAGACACAAAGGTGTGAACCCCAAGCACAGTGTTTCTTATTTTTACTATAGTCTTTTGGCATTATCCCAAGTTAAAAAACACAGTGGCGCCCCCTAGTGTGCAGGAGGTATTTGCTTTGATGAAGCGTTGATCTTTGGCGTGTCCTCGCCCTAGCTGCCTTTTTTGGGATTGACAAACAAATGCTCCGTATATTTTTGAGTAACAAAGCAGTGTTTTTGTGTGCTGTGTGGGGATTTAAGTTATTTCAAATGTACTTGAATGGAAAGCTATGAGACGAGTCTTAGTAAAATAGTGCCATTGTCACACTAAATGATGTGCGTGTGAGCAATGTTCTTTATTCATGGATTGATCAATTTATTGATTGATTCACCCACATGTCATTTACACTTTTAGACATCAATGCTGACCACACCAGGCTAATTGTGAAGTGGGTAAAAGTCTAGGCTTAGGTGGTATCTCTCGCCCTTTCTCTGTTTAGCTCTCATTCAATTAATTGTTGGGAGCTTCCTCCCTTCCTTGAAGTAATTACTGATCTAACCAGAAGAGGCTGGTGGGAGGAGCTATAGGAGGATGGGCTCATTGTTAAGGGCTGAAATAGAATATATGGAACAGTATCAAACATATGTGGACCACGTGTTTGACTCTGTTCCATTAATTCCATTCCAGCCATTACAATGAGCCTGTCCTCCTATAGCTCCTCCCACCAGCCTCCTCTGGGTCTAACATGATTTGACGGGTGAAAACGATGCCTTTCCCCTCATGGCTTTCACCTGTCCAGTCATATCTAATTAGTAATTACTTAAAGAGAAGGGAGAAAGGACAGTGTTTGTACCAGGACTTTTGACTTGCCATGAGGCTGGTGCATTATGGAGGTGCTGACCCTAGGGTTTCGTGAAAGGACAGAGGTCTTCCACTGGCTTGTTGTTCACCTGAGTCCCACACCACCCTGGTGGCAGTATATATTTATGTATTTGCCCATACAGCCGTCATATCCCACTGTGGGTCATTTTGAAGCCTTACATTTCCATTGCTCTATGACATCTTAACAACGGCAGGGTTTGTTTGAGATGTCACTCACTGTATCAGGATGCTCTTGACTATGAATATATGTATACCTCAGAGAAAAGCCATTACTGTCTGTCTCTCTCACCACACACACACACACTCTCATTCCCTTTCTCCCTTTTGTTCTGTCACGTCAGTCTTTGCTCCCCAATGCCAGCTTGTTGACCTCTAGCCTTCCTCTGGTGCCAGGGGGCGCTAAAATGTTAGAGTTGTAGACATGAGCCCTATTCTCTGCTCTTAAGATGGTGCCATTTTAGACCCATTCGGTGGGTTAGCTGGATCATTGCAAGTGCTTTTGAAAAAACCATTCCATGTTACGCTTGTGTAAAAACCACACCATCTCAGAATGTGTATAGTTATCATATTTCTGACATTCAATTAAATATTATATATATTTAATTGGAGCATTTAGGTGATGCTTCTACTATAGTAATATTGCTTATGATTACAGATGATTGTTTAAGCATTAAGTATTCTAGACCTGCTTGTCTTGCTTGAGCCCAACCACTAAAGTTATTGTTTTGGCATCCCTGTTCATGTTTGTTCTTCCTTTTGATTAAGGGAACCACTTACTTTATCAACATATGTTTTGCCAACGTTTGTGTAACATCTACGTATGAAAAGTCACCTCTAAATTATTTAGACGCTACAAAGGGGGCATGGCTTTTTACCCTGTCCGTCAGCAACCAGAAGACGACACTGAGTCAGATGGCTTTGGCTGGTTGTATCCTCCTCATGCCTTCTGCATACTGCATGTAGGGGTAGATTAGTTCAACCTGAGGTCTTCTCATTGGTTTTAAGCACAAAGTTATTGTATTGGTATACTTTGTGTATTTAAAGAATACTGTCCTGCTTAAATGAAGCAGGCCCACCAGGGCCTTAATGACCATTTTCCTCGTTGCTGGTTCCTTTTTCATTCTCACTGTCATTCCAGACAATCGCTGCACTTTCTCAGTGTTTGAGAGACCATTTATCAACGGTTGCTTGCATTTGTCTATAGAACTATGTAGGGCACAAGCTGCAAAGACTGCTCAAGTGAAGACTTTCTGATATTACTTTCAAAGTTGCTTATATACTGTAGATCTCCAGTGGATAGAGACAAGACTGCAATATTGTACTGATTAATCTTAATAGTAAATTATGTCATGTTGATTATTTTTTTTTATGTTGAAATTGGAGACTATTTTCTCAACCTGTTTTTTTTTTCTCCCTCTTCAAAGCTGTGGAACGCAGACTTGTACAGTGCTATGAGAGCTTATGTCTCGTGTTCTCTGGTAATGGTTTCAAAGCTATGAATATAAGAATCAAGTCTTAAAATTGTATTATGAATATTATTGTGTTGAAACATGAATGTTACTTCAAAATGTATTTGAACGCTTTAATCTAGTTAAGGGCTCCTATTGTGAAAAACCCCTCTTATTTTTTCTTCAGGTTTTTGAATTCTATTTGGGGGGGGGGGGGGGGGTTTGGACTCTGTCATAAAATGCCTACTTCCCAGAGGCCTCAAGTGAAACGTGTCATGGGACCTTTGAGAAATGTCACTTTTTATTCCTTCCACACTTAAAAGAACTCAAGTTTGCACCCGTTTTTTATGTAAAATAAATATCTCTTAACATTTACTCTTGGCCCTGTGTTTCTGTCCTTGTGCAGCGGACTTCTTACTGTCCTAGAAATACACAAAATTGTGTAGTCTTATTCAATTAATGAAGTTTTTGATTGTCTATTGGGATACTTAAATGAACTTTGTACAAGTTGAGCAGTTCATTAGTTGAATCAATTGATTTAGTACTGGGTTAGAGCTAAAGCCTGCACACTCTATAGTTCTCCAGGACCTGGGTTGGTGAGGGGTGACCATGTTGTAATGTATTGCATTGTGTAAAATGTGTAGCCCTTTGTAAGCATATCCCCAAAAATTTAAAGAGTTGGAGGTGTAAAAAGGTGACAATGAATATGAACATGGGAATATTGCACATCCCTTCCACTTCTATACACTGTACACTAGAACAAAGTGTTAACTTATAAGGATGTGTAAGATATGAAAAATAGTTTCACACTATAAGCTCCCAACAATTCATTAGCAAAACCACCAAAGCTTCAGCATCACAGTGCCTTTTTCACTGCATCTCTAGCAGTGTGATGCCGAACGTTGGTTTACCCAATAAATTAATGGAAGCTTACATGTGTTTTGAGTTTCACTGTACTTGTGCATGTGACTTCGAAACGTATATGTACAGTTGAAGTCAGAAGTTTACATACACTTAGGTTGAAGTCATTAAAACTTATTTTTCAACAACTCCACAGATTTCATGTTAACAAACTATAGTTTTGGCAAATCGGGTAGGACATCTACTTTGTGCATGACAAGTAATTCTTCCAACAATTGTTTACAGACAGATTATTTAACTTATAATTCACTATATCACAATTCCAGTGGGTCAGAAGTCTACATACACTAAGTTGACTGTGCCTTTAAACAGCTTGGAAAATTCCAGAAAATGATGTCATGGCTTTAGAAGCTTCTGATAGGCTAATTGACATCATTTGAGTCAATTGGAGGTGTACCTGTGAATGTATTTCAAGGACTACCTTCAAACTCAGTGACTCTTTGCTCGACATCATGGGAAAATCTAAAGAAAAAAGACCTCAGGAAGAAATTGTAGACCTCCACAAGTCTGTTCATCCTTGGGAGCAATTTCCAAATGCCTGAAGGTACCACGTTCATCTGTACAAACAATAGTATGCAAATATAAACACCATGGGACCACGCAGCTGTCATACCGCTCAGGAAGGAGACGCATTCTGTCTCCTAGAGATGAACGTACTTTGGTGCGAAAAGTGGAAATCAATCCCAGAACAACAGCAAAGGACCTTGTGAAGATGCTGGAGGAAACAGGTACAAAAGTATCTATATCCACAGTAAAACGAGTCCTATATCGACATAACCTGAAAGACCGCTCAGCAAGGAAGAAGCCTCTGCTCCAAAACCGCCATAAAAAAGCCAGACTACGTTTTGCAACTGCACATGGTGACAAAGATTGTACTTTTTGGAGAAATGTCCTCTGGTCTGATGAAACGAAAATAGAACTGTTTGGCCATAATGACCATTGTTATGTTTGGAGGAAAAAGGGTGAGGCTTGCAAGCTGGAAAAACACCATCCCAACCGTGAAGTACGGGGGTGGCAGCATCATGGTGTGGGGGTGCTTTGCTGTAGGAGGGACTGGTGCACTTCACAAAATAGATGGTATCATGAGGAAGGAAAATTATGTGGATATATTGAAGCAACATCTCAAGACATCAGTCAGGAAGTTAAAGCTTGGACGCAAATTGGTCTTCCAAATGGACAATGACCCTGAGCATACCAAAGTTGTGGTAAAATGACTTAAGGACAACAAAGTCAAGGTATTGGAGTGGCCATCACAAAGCCCTGACCTCAATCCTATAGAAAATAGGTGGGCAGAACTGAAAAAGCATGTGCGAGCAAGGAGGCCTACAAGCCTCACTCAGTTACACCAGTTCTGTCAGGAGGAATGGGCCAAAATTCACCCAACTTATTGTGGGAAGCTTGTGGAAGGCTACCCGAAACATTTGACCCAAGTTAAACAATTTAAAGGCAATGCTACCAAATACTAATTGAGTTGACCCACTGGGAATGTGATGAAAGAAATAAAAGCTGAAATAAATCAATTTCTTTACTATTATTCTGACATTTCACATTCTTAAAATAAAGTGGTGATCCTAACTGACCTAAGACAGGGACCTTTTACTAGGATTAAATGTCAGGAATTGTGAAAAACTAAGTTTAAATGTATTTGGCTAAGGTGTATGTAAACTTCCGACTTATATATAACTGTATATGTACTGTACACTACCATTCAAAAGTTTGGGGTCACTTAGAAATGTCCTTGTTTTTGAAAGAAAAGCTAATTTTGCATCCATTAAAATAACATCAAATTGATCAGAAATACAGTGTAGACATTGTAAATGTTGTAAATGACTATTGTATCTGTAAACGGTTGATTTTTATATGGAATATCTATATAGGCGTACAGAGGCCCAATATCATTAACCATCACTCCTGTGTTTCAATGGCACGATGTGTTAGCTAATCCAAGTTTATCATTTTAAAAGGCTAATAGATCATTAGAAAACCCTTTTGTAATTATGTTTTCACAGCTGAAAACACCAGTCTCAATGTCAACAGTGAAGAGGCGACTCCGGGATGCTGGCCTTCTAGGCAGAGTTACCAAGAAAAAGCCACATCTCAGGCTGGCCAATATAAAGCAAAGATTAAGATAGGCAAAAGAACACAGAGGAAGAAATTACTTTTTCTTTGCACCTCTGCCTAGAAGGCCAGCATCCTGGAGTCGCCTCTTCACTGTTGACCTTGAGACTAGTGTTTTGCGGGTACTATTTAATGAAGCTGCCAGTTGAGGACTTGTGAGGCATCTGTTTCTCAAACTAGACACTCTAATGTACTTGTCCTCTTGCTCAGTTTTGCACCGGGGCCTCCCACTCCTCTTTCTATTCTGGTTAGAGACCGTTTGCGCTGTTCTGTGAAGGGAGTAGTTCACAGCGTTGTACGAGATCTTCAGTTTCTTGGCAATTTCTCACATGGAATAGCCTTCATTTTTCAGAACAAGAATAGACTGACGAGTTTCAGAAGAAAGCTCATTTTGAGCCTGTAATCAAACCCACAAATGCTGATGCTCCAAACTAGTCTAAAGACGGCCAGTTTTATTGCTTCTTTAATCAGCACAACAGTTTTCAGCTGTGCTAACAAAATTGCAAAAGGGTTTTCTAATGATCAATTAGCCATTTTAAAATGATTAAATTGGAATAGCTAACACAATGTGCCATTGGAACACAGGAGTGATGGTTGCTGATAATGGGCCTATGTAGATATTAGATTAAAAAGTCAGCCATTTCCAACTACAATAGTCATTTACAACATTAGGTCTACACTGTATTTCTGATCAATTTGATGTTATTTTAATGTACAAAAAATGAGCTTTTCTTTCAAAAACAAGGACATTTCTAAGTGACCCCAAACTTTTGAACGGTAGTGTGTATATATAGAGTGTGTGACTCTTTTTATTCATAAAGCCTATGGTTTATGCGCAGTTAGTCAGCACCTCAACTAACTTTTTGGGGTCCGCGCCAGCTCAGCCTTTCACTAAACTAATAATGGCGTGGCGTCACAATAACCTGAATGAAAACCAAACCATTGGCAGCCACAACCACAACCACAGACGGAATCGTTATAAGGAACAACGGAATTAGAATTAGTTTCTCGTGTCAATGCATGTACAGTGTGAGATGTGCAATATTTTCACACAATTTAAAGACTGACTGAACTGACTGACACTCAACAGGGGAAACCAAATGTATCGGTTTTCAAGCATTTTTGTAAAGTGTGTTTTGTAGCCCTATTCATTTTACACTTTTGGACAATACCTTTATGTACACGATTTGACACCATAGATCAATTTTTTCCTTTGAATTCATAATCATATAAACGTAAAAAGTTTGGGAATATTTTAGTTATCCTACACTAACCCTTCTGTCTTAAATTTAACAAGTCTGATGTTGTTTTACGGATTCCTCCACCACTAGGGGGCAGCAACCTTTTCTCCCTTGGTTTCCCAGTTCTGCATGCCCTCTTATTAAACTTCCGCTCTAGCGCTTGTTTGGCCTCTTCTACCAGCCCGATTCAATATGGTGGGTATTCAAACTTTTACAACCCCGCTAAATCTATCGTAATCGTCGCTTTTTTAACCACGCATAATGATTTTTAGCTCCTTAATAGTAAAATATTGGATGTATTGTCAATCGCATTGACATATTGACTTAGAATGCCGTTCCTGGCAGTTTTTATGAACAGTATTATGTGGAGTGTTCTCCGTGATTATAACGGAAGAAGCAGTACGCTGGCATTTGGCATTTGATGATCGTTTTTCGATGTCTTTAATTTGATTAGAGCCAGAGAGGACTGGCAATGCATTCAATGTTGCACAATCATCCGCTGTGTGGTTTGGTGGTGTTGCACTGGCTAGTTGGCTAACTAACGGTACCTTATTGCCAAATCACCCTCGTTAACCTTAACTCTGTGGTCTCGTTACCAGTTGTTATTTACACATTGACAGTACTGGCATGCGAGGTATGATTAATCACTGGTGTAACTAGTCATGAGATCCATTTACTAGCCAGGTACCTAGCTAATTAGCCAGTCTACACAAAGTTACAACTCGATTAACTAGTAGTAGTAACGGTAACTTTAGTGGGCTAGTTAGTTACGTCTTTGCAAGTCTTAATTAGTAGAGTCAAATATAGGTTGCATGTCATCGGTGACAATACTGATACCTCCTACAATTTCAACAGCTTCTGAAATTTAATTTCTGAACCCTGTATCGAAAGTGTCCATGGCGTTGATTTAAGTGGCCAGGTCATTGATACTACAGGAAAAGTAAAATGAGAGCCTTTCCCGTGTTTGATGGGTCCTCAGTCCCTACTGAACCCTGGTTCTCTCAGACATTTTAAATTCAGAGAATTTGGGCCGTTCTGATCATTTGGGAAAGCGTAAGTAATTTTCACAACTTTGTTTCACAGGGACGAGTCAGGACTAAGACGGTGAAAAAGGCCGCCCGGGTCATCATTGAGAAGTACTACACCCGGCTGGGAAATGACTTCCACACCAACAAGAGGGTGTGCGAGGAGATCGCCATCATCCCCAGCAAGAAGCTGCGCAACAAGATAGCCGGGTGAGACTTTCTTTAGACATGGTCTCTGAGTGGAGCATAGAAGGGGACCAAGTGAGCAGTGTTTCTCAACCATTTATCTTGGTGGAAGTGACTTTGAAAGATTTGTCTGTATTCAGTTTAAAAAGAAGACCATTACATGTAGTTTGATCACACCATGGTAGTGTCTGTGGGTATTTTGTATATGTGAATGAGATGAGGTGTCATGTACATAAATATGTTTAAGGTGGGTGTGTATGAGCTGGATTGTCTAGGGGTTTCCCCTTTGTACTGAGATATGTCTGGATGCTATGGGATAAAGCACTATCACTTTAGACAAGCTGTATACCCCATACTGTCATCAGGACACCGACACCACTGAGTTGCAAAACATGTCATCAAATTATTTTACACTGTTCTTCCCCCATTCAATTTGTTGTGC
The DNA here is from genome assembly GCA_023634145.1 of Thymallus thymallus. Taxonomy (NCBI): domain Eukaryota; kingdom Metazoa; phylum Chordata; class Actinopteri; order Salmoniformes; family Salmonidae; genus Thymallus; species Thymallus thymallus. Next base: position 37,206,008 of record CM042414.1, on the reverse strand, counting down.
TGATAGACTCCTGTTTAGACATTGCTTGAATGTCAGAAGGTTTCCACGGTAACCCCAAGAGATATTAAGTTTGGAAGAAGTCTGCCTAAAAAAGATGCAAGGGTGCAGTGGTCGGTAAGCTGCTCTGACAGCTTATGCTTTAAAGTTAGTGAGGGAGATGGTAGTCTCCAGCTTCAATGATTTTTGCAATTCGTTCCAGTCATTGGCAGCAGAGAACTGGAAGGAATGGTGGCCAAAGGAGGTGTTGGCTTTGGGGGTGACCAGTGAAATATACCTGCTGGAGCGCATGCTACGGGTGGGTGTTGCTATAGTGACCAGCGAGCTGATATAAGGCAGGGATTTAACCATCAAAGACTTATAGATGACCTGGAGCCAGTGGTTTTGGCGCCAAATATGTAGTGAGGGCCAGCCAACGAGAGCATACAGGTCGCAGTGGTGGGTAGTATATGGGGCTTTGGTAACTAAACGGATGGCACTGTGATGGACTACATCCAATTTGCTGAGTGGAGTGTTGGAGGTTATTTTGTAAATGACATCGCCGAAGTCAAGGATTGGTAGGATAGTCAGTTTTACAAGGGCATGTTTGGCAGCATGAGTGAAGGAGGCTTTGCTGCGAAATAGGAAGCCGATTCTAGATTAAATTTTGTATTGGAGATGCTTAATGTGAGTCTGGAAGGAGATATACTAAAAGTAATGAAAAAAGAAACAACTGACAGGATACTAATATGCATTCCTGAGTGAATGACTATGCAAGTTCAGTCCCAGAATAACTTACAATATTGCACATCATATGATATAACAACTGTACCTGAATATGTATATACAGAATTAAATCTTCTTGATAGCCGCCGGCAGGAAGGACCTCCTGTAGCACTCTCTGGCACACCGTGGTGGGCTCAGTCTGTGACTGAAAGTGCTCCTCTGCATCATAACCATGGCATGCAGAGGGTGGGTGACGTTGTCCATGATGGCTAGCAGTTTGGCCATGATCCGTGTCTCCGCCACATCCTCTAGAGTGTCAAGGCTAATCCCCAGAACAGAGCTAGCCTTCCTGATCAGCTTATTTTCCCGAGAAGCATCACCGGCCTTTATGTTGGCGCCCCAGCACACCACTGCAAAAAAGATGGCACCACAGACTGGTTGAAAGTATGCAGTAGTTTACTGCACACGTTGAAGGACCTAAGCCTCCTCAAAAAGTAGTCGGCTCTGGCCCTTTTTGTACAGAGCCCCGGTGTTACCAGCCTGTTGTCCATATGGACTCCCAGGAACTTGTATGACCCAACCATTTCCACATCCATCCCCTGTATAAGGACTGCAGTCAGTTGGGCCTTGGTTCTCCTGAAGTCCACCACCATCTCCTTTGTTTTTCTGATGTTGAGCTGAAGGTGGTTCTGCTCACACCACACCACTAAACTATTATAGTTCAAATGTTGCAACAAAAAAAAACGAAAAACATACTAAAACAACAATTAACGCACAATGGGAGCTGCTTAACAGGCGACCACACAGGGCGGCGCCAACTAAAGGTTGTCTTGTTTATGTAGTGTTTTGTGGCTGGTGTTGCCTATGGATTGAATGTGAGCTTAACATTTCAACATAGAAACCTATTGGTCAGCCCTTAAGTCGCTCATTCATTACATTTGTACATGTAACATTGACTATGCTGCATTTCAACACTACTTGTAATAGCATGGATGTAACACAGTCTGTTGCACTGGCTTGGAGGGACTCTATCATTCCATCATATCACTGACATAGCGTATTATTGCTAATTCGCCACTTTAAACCCTGTATCGAAAGTGACTATGACATGACTGTTGCCATAGTCATTGATAATACAGGAACAGTGATTTTTGAACGCTTTTCCCGTGTTTGTTGGAATACCTGTTCCTGTCAAACCCTGTATCTTTCAAACATCTTCCACATCGGCAACAATCTAAACTTGTGTGAAACCTCATTTATATTAGGCAAGTTTTTAGTGATCAAGCTATTTTTTTTTTTTAAAGCTTGAACCCATGGTGTGATCCAATGCTGTGACAATTGTGAAGTTGAATGTGAATTAACTGGATTCTTGATTTTGCCCTCAGGTATGTGACCCATCTCATGAAGCGCATCCAGAGGGGCCCCGTCAGAGGCATCTCCATCAAGCTCCAGGAGGAGGAGAGGGAGAGGAGGGACAACTACGTCCCAGAGGTAAGCTTCCCCCCCACCCACACAGGGCCTAAAAATAACTTTAAACTTAACATAAAAAAATATATATATATATATATATCTTTATCTTTTTTTTTTTTTACATCATTTAACTAGACAAGTCAGTTAAGAACAAATTCTTATTTAAAATGACGGCCAAACCCTCCCCTAACCAGGACGACGCTGGGCCAATTGTGCGCCGCCCTATGGGACTCACGATCATGGCCGGTTGTGATACAGCCCGGGATTGAACTCGGGTCTGTAGTGACGCCTCTAGCACTGCGATGCAATGCCTTAGACTGCTGCGCCACTCGGGAGGCAAAAATATTGTAATATTCTGTGACCTTTTAACCAAAATATCAGACACATTTTCAACCGCCCCTTTGAGGTCACGTTCACTCTCCATGTTTGTTTGTGTTGAACGCAAAGCGTCGTCCAATTGACAAAATATTGCGGTAAAGAGTGTTTTGCGACAGCGAAATAAACGATTGAGCATAATATGAAACGATAGACGTATTTCTATCGTCACACGATATAAATAGCCCAGCCCTACCTCTGTGCATCAGAGAATGCTAAGGTTGTGTGTTAAATTCCCGCAGGCATCGCATACGGTACACATACAAAAAATACATGCACTCACTGTACTATAAGTTTGTTCGGTTAATCGTTTTCAGTGGCATATGTTAAGTTCCTCGCTCCTAGTAGGAACAGGTTAGAGCTGTCTTAATGACAATGGACTGGCCAAATCTGTTTTGGTGCTTGACGTATAGCTTTGAAGTGTCCCTCTCAAATGAACAGACTCTATAGGCATGCCTTGCTGATATGTGCATGTTTGTACTGAGTTCGATTTGCTGTCCAGTAGGGAGTTGTATTGCTTTGTCTGTAGCTGTCAACATTTTAATTATAGTCAGGGCTCGACACTAACTTCATTTAAGCCAAGTAGGACTTATATGTTTTTGTTTTTGAAAGCTCTGGTCACTTGTCGTCTCCCCCCCCCCCGATAGCTATGCATGCTTCTACTTAGCCTAGTCACCATAAGATGCATTCTCAAACTGCTTTTAGTCATCAACAATAGCCTTCCTTTGCTGCCGTTGGGTATCTTCAGTCTATAGTTTGGATGGGATTTTGAATCCGACTGAATTTCTTTGATTTGCCCTGTATCGAAAGTGATTATGGCATGACTGTTGCCGTAGTCATTGATAATACAGGAAAAGTGATCTTGAAAGCTTTTCCCGTGTTTGTTGGAATACCTGTTCCTGTCAAACCCTGTATCTTTCAAACAATGTGTTGACAGGGGCAGCCCAGTAATTGCTGTATGCGCTGTTGAATTGGTGTCATATTTTAACTGGCGGTGTTGCTTGTTTAATATGCACACTATTAATACAGTGTTTGGTGGACAGCGCTGACATGCCATTGGCACAGTAACTAAATATTTGTTTTTGTTTCCAGGTGTCTGCTCTCGACCAGGAGATAATCGAGGTCGACCCAGACACCAAGGAGATGCTCAAGCTACTGGTAAGTCCCTCACAGGCAGCTACGTTGGGTGTCTAAATGATGAATATATAGCCATAACATGACACCTTGCTTTAACCCTGTATCAAAAGTGACAATGGCATGATTGTTGCCATAGTCATTGATAGTGCAGGAACCATGACTTTGAGATGTTCCTATGTTTGTTGGAATACCATTTCCTGTCAAACCCTATACCTGTCTTCCACGTCCTCCCCAGTCTTAACTTCAGGGTGAAACTACTCGCCGATACGAGACCAGTGTTCTGCAATTTACATTGTTACCATTAACCTGTGGTGTGTTCTGGTGGTTACATGATGGTGAAATTTGATTTTATCTTACTTTTTCCTCCAGGACTTCGGCAGTTTGTCGAACCTGCAAGTCACCCAGCCAACTGTCGGAATGAACTTCAAGACACCGAGAGGAGTCTAGGCATTTGTAATATCACTTAATGAAAAAAATAAAAAAGTACACAAAATGCAATGTTTCCTAGTGGTGTTGCTGTGTAGAACAGGGATGGGCAACTCTTCCTCGGGCAAGATTGGTGTCACAATTTTGCACCAGCTAACACACCTGACTCCAATAATCCACTAATCAATATCTTAAGTTTAGATTGCAATATGTTTTATCAGCCGTGTTTGCTAGGTATTGGGAGAAAGTGTGACACCACTCTGGCCCCAGAGAACTGGAGTTGCCCATCCGTGATTTAGAACAAGTAGAAACACATGAGTGCACACTGCAGGAGAATTGGCTTTTTTTTTTTGTATTATTCTTAAAGGGGAAAGCAATCACACTATGTGTGGATGGATAGTTTAGTCTAACCAGACACCTAGGTATTTGTAGGTGTCCACATATTCTAAGTCAGACCCATCGAGAGTAGTGATGATAGTCCGGCGGGCGGATGCGGGCAGCGTTCGATTGAAGAGCATGCATTTAGTTTTACTAGGATTTAAGAGCAGTTGGAGGCCATGGAAGGAGTGTTGTATGGCATTGAAGCTCGTTTGGAGGTTTGTTAACAGTGTCCAAAGAAGGGCCAGATGTATACAGAATGGTGTCGTCCGCGTAGAGGTGGATCAGAGTCACCAGCAGCAAGAGTGATCGAGTCTGCCGATAAGAATGCGATGATTGACAGAGTCTAAAGCCTTGGCCAGAGCGATGAAGACGACTGCACAGTACTGTCTTTTATCGATGAAGGTATTCCTAATGTTTAGGTAATATTTAGGTATTCCTAATGTTTTGTATATTCTGTGTAATTTTTAGGAGCAACAAATAGAATGCAGGAAAAAAATGTAACTGACGAAGCTATTTGCTATAAAATAAATACCAGATAGTTATTAAATTGATTTTGTCACATGCTTCGTGAACAGTGTAACAGTGAAATGCTTAGTTACGGGCCCTTCCCAACAATGCAGATCGAAAGAAAATAGAGAAATAATAGAAAAATAAAACAAAGTAATAATAGATACACATGAGTAATGATAACTTGGCTCTATATACAAGGGGTAACAGCACTGAGTCGATGTGCAGGGGTACGAGTTAATTGAGGTGGATAAAGTGACAGATAGTAAACAGTAGCAGCAGCATATATGATGAGTCAAACAACACTATGGTGTTGAACACTTGAGCTGTTGTCAATGAACAACATTCTCACTTTGGTATTCCTTTTGTCCCAATGGGAAAGGGCAGTATAGAGTGCAATAGAGATGGCGTCATCTGTGGATCTGTTGGAACGGTAGGCGAATTGGAGTGGGTCCAGGCCGGGTTTCTGGGATGATGTGATGTGTTAATGTGAGTCATGACCAGCCTTTCAAAGCATTTCATGCCTGCAGATGTGAGTACTACGGGGCGATAGTAATTTAAACAAGTTACCTTGTCATTCTTGAGCCCAAGGACTATGGTGGTCTGCTTGAAACATGTAGGTATTAGACTGGCTCAAGACACTTGCCAGCTGGTCAGTGGATGCTCTGAGTATGCGTCCTGGTAATCCGTCTGGCCCCGCGGCCTTGTAGGCTACGGAGAGCGTGATAACACAGTTGTCCGGAACAGCTGGTGCTTTCACGCATGGTTCAGTGTTGCTTGCCTCGAAGCAAACATAGAAAGCATTTAGCTTGTCTGGTAGGCTTGCGTCACTGGGCAGCTTGCGGCTGGGTTTCCCTTTGTAAGCCATGATAGTTTGCAAGCCCTGTGACATCCGACGAGTGTCAGAGCCGGTGTAGTAGGATTCGATCTTAGTCCTATATTGGCGCTTTTCCTGTTTGATGGTTTGTCGGAGGGCGTAGCAGGATTTCTTATAATCTCCCGGGTTAATGTCCTGCTCCTTGAAAGCAGCAGCTGTAGCCTTAAGCTCAGTGTGGTTGTTTCCTGTAATCCATGGCTCTTGTTGGGATATGTACTACGTACGGTTACTGTGGGGACGACATCGTTGATGCACTTATTAATGAAGCCGATGACTGATGTGTTAAAATCCTCAATGCCATCAGATGATTCCCAAAGCATATTCCAGTCTGTGCAAACAGTCCTGTAGCATAGCATCCACTTCATCGGACCACTTCCATATTGAGTGCATCACTGGTACTTCCTGTTTTTGCTTCTAAGCAGGAATCAGGAGGATAGATGGAGGGCGTGGGAGAGCTTTGTATGCGTGCGTCTCTGTGTGTGGAGTAAAGGTGATCTAGAGTTTTTTCGCCTCTAGGTTGCACAGGTGACATACTTGTAGAAATGAGCTAAAACTGATTTAAGTTTTCCTGCATTAAAATCACAGGCCACTAGGAGCGGTGCCTCTGGATGAGCATTTTATTGTTCGCTTATGGCCCTATACAACTCATTGAGTCTGGTCTTAGTGCCAGCATCGTTGTGGTGGTAAATAGACAGCTATGAAAAATATGGATGAAATCTCTTGGTAAATAATATGGTATACAGCTTATCATGAGGTATTCTAACTCAGGCGAGTAGAACCTTGAGGCTTCCTTAATATTTGAGATCAACATTTTTATGCTGTTAACAAAGTGACACACACCACCCCCCTTGAGCTTACCTGACGCTGCCGTTCTGTCCGACAATGCATAAAGAAAAACAAGCTAGAATATTATCCATGTCCTTGTTCAGCAAAATTAACAAGAAACATAGGATATTACAGTTCTTCAGTTCTTATCGTTGATAGGATAGTCTCGAACGGAGCTCATCCAGTTTGTTCTCCAGTGATTGTACATTCGCCAATAGAACAGAGTATAGAGGCGGATTATTAACTCGCCGCCGTAGTTTCATCAGGGTACCCGCACATGGGCTTCTATATCGCCGTCTCTTTCTCTTCCGAGTGTCAGGATCAGGGCCTGGTCCAGGGTGGGTAGTATGTCCTGCGCCGCCGACTAATTGAAGTAGAAATCTTCATCCAAATCGAGTTTACTGATCTCTGTTCTGATGTCCAGAAGCTCTTTTAGGTCATAGGAAACGGTGGTGGAAACATTATGTACAAAGTTAAGATCAGCGCTAAAAAACACACAAACTAGCAGAATTTATCAGGAGCCTGTAAAACGGACACTATACATTCCATTTCTACATCCCGTGAGCTGAAGGTAGATGGGCTGAAAAAGGTGGGAACTTGAGATCTTTTTCCAGTATGAACTTGATACATCAATTGCAATCAAATAAGTAACCACACCTGAGGCAAGACTCATTATGATTCATATTATTATTTTTCTTTTACTATCACAGTACAAAATAGGATAAGACGACAAATTACTTCTGAGGAAAGAGAGGATGGCCTTTCAACATTTTGGGAATCATTTCAGTCCCCTATACATTTCAAATAATTGTAGAATGCTTCACTATAGGGCATGTCACATATTGTGTATTTTTTGGTGTACGTATCAGCTGATGCAAACACATTTCCTCTAAGATAGTAAGCTACTATCTTATCTTATCTGAGCTGTTTTCCATATAAAATCAACCAATACTGTAAAGGTGCATAGGACCAGGAATACAATGCCTCCTCCATGATGTCATCCAGAAGCCTCTTGCTTTAACCTGTCCAACACCTGCTCCGGGGTTAGTGACCCAGTCACCTTGATAATCTTCTCTCTGGATCTGGAGCCCTGCAGAGAGACATAAGGACATGATGCAGCATTTTAGTTGAAATTCCTAAAACTGTTCTGTTATGGGCAATGCAGTAGGCTATGTAAACAAACCTTGTCCAAAACGACTTCGCTTCTCTTCAACTCCAGCACCTTGGAGAGATACCGCACAAGCTCTGCATTGGCCTCCCCATCTGTTGGCGGTGCGGCAATGGCGACACCTACTGCGTCTATAGACACATCTGGGAAAGAAAAGATATATACATTATTTTTTTGTACATAGCCTAGCTACGTTAAATGTATTTCACACCAAAAATACACAAATAATGTGAGCTCACAAATATGGGGCTAGCCCTCAATTACTGTCTTACAGTTGAGTTTCTATTGCCATCAGTTTTCGGCATACAAAAAGAGTGTACCTGTAATTGCGTTCTGTTTAGATCCAGGCTTTGCGTGCACTGAAATTGTCACCACTCCGTTCTTGTTTCGAGCTACTGGCCCAGAAGGCGAGGGTTTCTCTGACGGCTTCTGTAGGCCTACAGTTTTATTCTGAGGAAAAGAGAGAGGCACGGAAGGTTTAGAAAGTACAGTAGTAAGTAGCCATTGGTCTGCATGGTTCATTTGAGACAATTAGCTTAACCAAACCTCTCTGGCTTACGGAAGTCCAGAGGACATATGAATAAAAAAAATTATAGTTCCATCGTTATGTCAAGATCACCACTTATTTAATTCATGATCACTACATAACAAGTTGTTTTATTGAGATCACAATTTTTTTTATTGTGGTCACGACATAACAAAAGTTGTTTTGTCACGATCACAAAATAATAAAAGTACCACGCATCATCCATTAATTTCTTCAGATGCATGATAACCACTTCATCAAGCATTGTATTGTAATAAAACATGCAGGAAGCGCAGCTGGAACCCTCAACTTTCTAGCCGAAGCCCTGTGCGCCATCAACTGCGCCACAAAAGCATTCTCGAGTGGCAGAGTCGATATCCGAGCTTATAAACCTGGGTCTCAATAAAGTATCTATCTATCTATCTATCTATCTATCTATCTATCTATCTATCTATCTATCTATCTATCTATCTATCTATCTATCTATACAACTCCCTCTTTTCAAAGAGCACGTCCTCGCGCTATACCTCAGACTTAGTCGTACACAGGAGATCCACATAGCACATTTGGGGCGATGAAACAACGGAACGCGAGTTTGTGTTACACAGGCGGTACCACCCCTCCTACTGTCAACCAATCACGTCAAAGCGGAGCTATACAGAGCCCTCGAATTGTTACTAAATTAGAGAACGGAACAGAGATCGATTTGGCCTCTGCATGCCTCCGCGATTGCGACACATCCCCCATCCCGCCTACGACCACATTTTCGGATCAAGCATAAGTTGGCTTTTACATTACAGTATATACATATGAAGTGGGTAAAACAACATGTAGACATTATTAGTGTCCAGTGTAGGGTAACAGTGTGTAAGGTGCAGGGTTGAGTCCCTCGGGTTGAGTCCCTCAGGTGGTGCCCGGCTAGTAACGTTAATCGTGACTAAATTCAGGGCAGGGTACTGTACTGGGCGAAGGTTGTACTACACGGTGCTTGTTTAAGCACAGCCCTACCGTTTTGTCCTTTTTGGGCATGTTATGGTTTCCCGAGTAATTTCTTCTCGCTAACAAAGGTCCGTCAAGCTGGTGTGATGATGAGGACAGTATCCGACAGAAGGTGGGAGACAGATGCTTTTGGATAAAGTTGCTTAAATATAACACCTGAAATAATGTTGTCCGGGTTAAGCGGAGAGAACGGGTCTTGGTGAACATCAAGGAATCTGTGACTATTCAAACTACAGTGCATTTTCTTGTATTAATCTCCAGTAACTTCAAGGCACAGTGGTTAAAAAATGTTTAGAAGACTACTGCACATAGTGCTGCCTGGGACCTATGTGAAGCTAGCCATAATAACGATTAGCCACAATAGTGTAATTTCCGGTTTGCCTTCAAAGTAAAGGTCCCAATTGAACGTGATTCAAACGGATACAAATAGTGGACTCAAACAAAGTCGGAATGTTGTTATATAAATTCAATAAAAGACACAAATTAGTTAATTTGACACAACAAAAGTCAGTTAATCTCACTGTGTATGTATTAGACTTTAGAATTGTGTTGGGGGCATACTTATATACACTGTACAACCTATGGATTGTGCACCAATGAAATGGGGTATCAGCCTACTCAATGACACTCACAGAACACAACGGTGTAGAGTTTACACAAATATTAGCATTTCATGGGTCCATAATCTATAGGTTAGGCTGTACGGTGGCTTCAGAAAGTATTTATACCCCTCAACTTATTCCACATTTTGTGTTACAGCCTGATTTCAAAATATATTTTTTTCTCACCCATCTACACACAATACCCCATGATAATAGTGAAAACATGTTTTTAGACTTTTTTGCACATTTATTTAAAATGAAATGGCTAATTTATGTTAGTTTTCACACCCTTGAGTCAATACATGTTAGAATCACCTTTGGCAGCGATTACAGCAAGAGCTTTGTACACCTGGATTGTACACTTTTTGCTCTTGATTATATGTCAAATGTTTCAAGCTCTGTCAAGTTGGTTGTTGATCATTGCTATACAGTTATTTTCATTTCTTGCCATAGATTTTCAAGCCGATTTAAGTCAAAACAGTAACTGGGCCACTCAGGAACATTATATGATGTCTTGGTAAGCAACTCCAGTGTAGATTTGGCCTTGTGTTTTAGGTTATTGTCCTGCTGAAAGGTGAATTTGTCTCCCAGTGTCTGTTGGAAAGCAGACTGAACTAGGTTTTCCGCTAGGACTTTGCCTGTGCTTGGCTCTATTCCGTTTCTTTTTATCCTAAAAAACTCCCTAGTCCTTACCGATGACGAGCATACCCATAACATGATGGAGGCACCACCATGCTTGAAAATATGAAGAGTGGTACTCAGTGATGTGTTTTGTTGGATTTGCCCCCAAACATAACGCCTTGCATTCAGGACATGAAGTTAATTTCTTTGACACATTTTTTGCAGTTTTACTTTAGTGCCTTGTAATGTAAACAGGAAGCATGTTTTGGAATATTATTCTGTACAGGCTTCCTTCTTTTCACTCTGTCATTTAGGTTAGTATTGTTGACCCATCCTCAGTTCTCTCCTAGCACAGCCATTAAACACTAACTGATTTAAAATCACCATTGGCCTCATGGTGAAATCCCTGAGTTTTTTTCCTCTCTGGCTAATTAGTTGTATTTGTATTTATTATGCCAAGGCAGCAGTTCCTCTTCCTGGGGTCTAGAAAAATGTTACAATACATTTCACAACAGATTTCAGGCCACCACTTTACTACCACATATCTACAGCACAAAATCCATCTGTATGTGTGTGTATAGTGCGTATGGTATTGTGTGTGTGTATGCGTGTGTTTTTAAAAAGGCACTAAGTATGCCCCCAATCCAATTATAAAGTCTAATACATCCACAATGTGATTTCAACAGATTTCTTTTTTTTGTATGAAATTAACACATTTTTGTCATTTGTTTAATTTATATACCATTCCGAACTTGTTTAGCATTATCTAGTGCAAATATGGCATGATTACACTATTTGTGTTCGTTTTAATCCCTTTGAATTTGGACCTTTATTTTGAAGGCGAACTGCAAAATCCACTACTGTGGCTAATCCTTATTGTGGATAATTTGACACAGGTCTGCCGCGCATGGCAAGTTGCAACATCGTGTCTCCATCGTTGTCAACTCTGCGCGTAATCTGCGCATGTTTTCTAAAGACATTCAGAAAATGAATTTTATAACAATTAGCTCACATAACAATTAGCTCACTTTTTATGTCTAGTATACTTCAACATGTTCTGTATTACTTTAGTTGAAGGCCAGCTACTTAAGGACTTCATTCTTAAACCATATAACACATATCAGCAGTAGTGTACAAATACAACATACATATTTATGAAATGGACTAACTACAGTATTATCTCAACAACTGCAGTATAGTGACATTCTGGACCATAACTTTAAAGATGCACTATGCAGAAATCGCTCTGCCATTTCCTGGTTGCTGAAATTCTAATAGTTTGCCTATTTACAGTTTGTGACAAAACAAGCAAATATAGTATAGAGAATCATTGTACCATCTATTTTTCCATAAAATCTACCGCTTGTTAGACTTGCTTTCAAGTCTAATTAGTTATGCACAACGTTGTTTAAAACCAAGTAAACGGTTTGATGTTTATTTGGATCTCCACTGGCTGTTACTATCACAACATCTACTCTTGCTGGTGTCCATTAACTGTGTGCTATTCAAGTGTTATCATTGTCTTTCACTTGATACAATAATTATTAACAGTAAATCATTTGCTTGTTTCATTTGGTTGTGACACTTTGTTGCCCGATCTATTGAGAGAGACAATGTCATTTGGTTACCAAGATAAACAATCATATTGTAAGACAAAAATATACAAACTAATATTCAGAATCTTTTGTTTTTCCAGTTACCAGAGAACCCTTTCTCTATGACACAAGTGGAAGAAGAGGTATGGCGGTTTGGATGGCAACAAATTACTTGAGCCAAACAAGGAGGAGGGCATGAGAAGTAGGAGCATCTAACTGTCCTCTCGAGTTCAGTTAGCTTTGGGGCTCTTTTGAGAGGTCTGAGCTCCTTTGGAATGTTCACACTGCACCAAAAAATTAAGCGAACCACACTGAGTTCACAAAATTTTTCTGAAAGGGACCAAATGTGAAAAAAACTTCCTGAAAGTACACACTGCAGTGCTGCACCTCCACAGTCCCTATACAGAGCACACACACTCAATTTAATTAGATAAAGCAAACACATCATCACATGACTAGCTAGTAGTCTATAAGTAAATAGGCTGTGTATAAATTATTAGCTAGCTATCTTTTTCACAGAGACACACTGTACAAAAGGCTGTGAAGTATTCGTATTTAATCATATCAGTAATGTTTGTTCATCATATCAGAGCTGTAGTTCTGCCCACCGGTGAAGTGGAGCTGAGCATGCTGGGCGATCTCCAGCTCAGAGAAGAGAGAAGTCAAGTGAGAGAAAGCTTCAGCCATCCTTGTGTGAACAGTCTATGACTAGGGTGCCTGGAATCTTTGGCAATTTTTTGGGCCTTTTTACGACTGTCTTGGTGTGTTTGGACCATCATAATTTGTTGGTGTAGACACCAAGGAACTTGCCAGTTTGGCCGCGCATGCTCTGAGTACACTTTCTGGTAATCAGTAGCGTAGCACAAAGAACACATTTTCATTTTATCGATGGCAATTTGAATGCACAAAAATACCGTGACGAGATCCTGAGGCCCATTGTGAGGCCCATTTGATTTTAAGGTGTCTGTGACCAACCAATGCATATCTGTATTCCACTTGTGAAATCCATAGATTAGGGCCTAATTAATTTATTTCAATTGACTGATTTCCTCATATGTACTGTAACTCAGTAAAATCAATGAAATTGTTGCATGTTTGCATATATATTTTTGTTCCGTATAGCATTCTTCTATACTACAAAATTCTATGGTAAGTACTACACGAAGAATACTACAGTGCATAGTCTGCTAAATGATTGAGGGTAGTATAGTGTAACAGGTGTGAAACGGCTAACTAGTTAGCAGTGTGCGCTAGTAGCTGTTCAATCGTTGAGGTCACTCGCTCTGAGACGTTAAAGTAGTTGTTCCCCTTGCTTGCAAGGGCCTGCGGCATTTGTGGAGCGATGGGCGAACAATGCTTTCAGGGTGACTGTTGACGATGTGTGTAGAGGGTAACTGGTTCGAGGCTAGGAGAAGGACGGAAGCAATACTGTTGCAATAGTATCCTACAGTTCACTACATAATTCTATAGTAAACAGAATATTTTCGTAGTTTAATGGGGTTATTTTTTTTATTTATTAGGATCCCCTGGCAGTGGCTACTCTTCCTGGATTCCAAACAGGAAACAAAACATCAAATAAAATACATAATATAATATACATAACACTACAACATTTTATGTTTCTGGCACACGCTTAAGAAACAGGAGATTGCTCCTACCCTGTGAGCAGTTCCACACAAGCCAAGGCTTGTGCAAGGCCACATTTTTACTGTCTTTGGAGAAGATCATAAGTCAACTTCTCCTATAAATGAGAATGAGAGATGACCCTTGGAATCTTATGTAGTAAGCAAGCAGTTTACTGACTTAATAAATTCACACATTTATCTCCAAAGCGTTCAGCCAGCGTATCCTCAATCCGACCCTGGAACGCTCTGTTTGATATAGTATAAATCTAAGTTAAGCTTGTATTTTTATTGCACATTGTTTACTTCAGTGCAATAAGGCACTGAAGAGGTGTGGTATATGGCTAATATACCACGGCTAAGAGCTGTTCTTATGCACGACGCAAGGCAAAGTGCTAGGACACAGCCTTGGCCGTGGTACAGTATATTGGCCATATATCACAAACCACAGAGGTGCCTAATTGCTATTATAAACTGGTTACCAACGTAATTAGAGCAGTGAAAATAAATGTTTTGTCATACCCACTGGTTACCAAAGTAATTCGAGCAGTAAAAATAAATGTTTTGTCATACCCACGGTATATGGTCTGATATACCACGGCTTTCAGCCAATCAGCATTCAGTGCTCGAACCACCCAGTTTATAATGTATAATACATCAATGTTATAACGGGGTTGTTCATAGGCCACAATTGGGGGATTGAACTGTATTCTGTGGGGTTTCACACTTTAATAGTAAAATGACAGTTCATGCTAGTTGGAAATATGGCCTATCCTTTGGGACGTACCCTACTGAGCATGCTAGAAGGAAGTATCGCGCACAGCCAATTGAATGTGTCTATTTCTCGACGCAGCCTTCTTCCGTACTGCGCTTGTGAAAAACCCTCCTCCACACTCATCAAGTAGGTTAGTTGTTGAGTCGAATTTATCCCGACTTTTTATTTGATTACACAACGGTCTGTAATCACATACCAGTAAGTCATTCATAGTAAGAAATCCCGTATGTTGTGTCATTTTAAATGTGGATTATATAAATAGGGATCTTCACGAAGGAGGAAGAGGGATCGAGGGACGCCGCCATATTTGCTCTCGCTAGCTAGTGCACTACAAGATACGGGCTTTGTTTCGAGTACCCTTCAGTTTAGTACCCTTGTATTTTCTCATGATGGACGCGATGGATAAAAGAGCTTTTGGTTCAGAATATAACTATAAAAGTAAGTGTTATGGTATTGCTAACAATGAATGTCGTTTTCAAATATAATGTTAGTTTTGTTAATGCCATAGTGCTAACCATATTCGTTTGCGACGTCGCTGAGTTGGGGTCTGTCAAAGTTATACGTGTGCTGATGGATTAACATTGTTGTATTTTCCCCCAATAAGTGTCGGAAAATGACATATCCAGATTGATAAAATTGCGTGCAACGAATGACGCCATCTTCACTGGGAAGAGAAACTCTGCCATGCCTGCCTGGAGGTGAGTGAGAGATACAATGATGCTCAAGTGAATGTTCTGTTGGTTGGCTTGATAGTTCCAGCACAATTTGTTTAGGCTTTTATCTGTACCTCAAAATATGCCATTTGTTGACTGTAATTGACTGAGGTAAAAAAAAAAAAAAAAAAAAGATGTATCCATTTTAATTGATTAATCAATGTTGATTCACTGAATCACTGATGTGTTTTTACTAACAATGTTATTTGAAAAAGACTAATGCGAAAGTCATTGTGTTAAGTAAGAGCTGGTTATGAAGATGAAACCCTATCTGTAGTATCTGACTTGTCTCGCTTTGTTTCTGCAGAGCAATGTTAGTGGAGTTGGGTCTCGAAGGAAAGCTTACAACCGGGCAATTGAAAAAGAAGTGGGAAAACCTTAAAAAGAAATATAAGGTAATGATTATGAATGCATGTCAGATCAGGCAACAGCCTTGGCCCTAGCGCAACATGTATTCTCTTCTGTTTGAATTCACTCTCTTAAACACAGAGTCCAGGCTTTTGTTCCAGCTCAGTACTAACCCGGTTCAACTAATCAAGGGCTCAATGATGTGTTGAATCCAGTGTGTCATAAGGCCTGCCTGGAACAAACTCCTGCAAAGCCAAGACCAAGATAGAGCATTAACCTGACTGTTCCCTTTGTCCTCTTCTTGTGTAGGATTTTAAGTACCCTCCTCTTGGCATGGAGAAAGTCAATCCAATGTCTTGGCGTTGGTTCCACCTCATGGACGATGCCATCGAGGGCCGCCTAGCTGGGTCTGCCCGTATCCTAAACCCTTCACTGTTTGATTTTGGGGAAGTTGGGGACGTTTCATTCGCATCCTCTCCCACTACCTCTCCCATAGCCAACAAGAGACTATGTATGAGGCCGGAGGGGGGTGAGGGGACAAACATTTTTGAGTTCTGGGCCAAGGCACAGCTGGGGGAGAGTGTCGGTGCTGCGAGCACAGTAGCAGATGGACAGGTGGCATATACAGACGCGGCTACAGAGGAGATCCGGAGGGCTGCGGTGGAGTGTGAGAGGGCCCTGCGAGAGGAGGGCAGGGGTGCAGCTCAGAATGAGAGGGCCGCCCCTGACAAAATGCCAGTGGGCGGGTACGGGAGGACCATGGCTGAGGACGTAGAGACCATAGCTGAAGACGGAAGAGCCATGTTGGTGAGAAATCCTGGCAGGAACATTGAGAGGGAGACTGCTGAACTAGAGAGGCAGATAGCCGATTTGGAGAAGGAGCGAGAAGTGTTAGAGAGGGAGCAGGCAGACTTTGACAGGGAGAGGTTGATACTGGACAGAGAGAGGGATGTGGTGAACAGAGAGAGGGTGGCTGTTGAGCGAGGCAGAGCGTCACTAGACAAGGACAGAGCAGCGATGGACAGGGAGCGAGCGGCGATGGAACGAGAGCGAGCCATACTGGACAGGGATAGGGCGTCAATCGAGAGAGAGAGGGCAGAGCTGCAGAAGGAAAAGGAAGCCCTGATGAAAAGCAAGATTTCCAGGAACAACGGCTCCGCTGATGTGGAACTGGACTCATCCACTATAGAAAAGAGAGAGAAACTGCTTTCCATATTTGAGAGACTTGTTGATAAGTTATGAAAAATGAACCATAGCTAAAAGGTGAATAGGTGAAGGGATGTACTGTAGGTGACACAGCGTGCACAAGATGTGACAACAGGTTTCTATGTCACCAGGCCCCTATCATTTTGTGATAATTTTCATGAGGTTAACCTGCCCACACAAGAAGTGCAAAGTCATTCAATTGTTGCTGGCTGTAATGAGCATTGGGTGTGTCTGTGTGAGGTTGTACCTTGAAAGAGAAGCCGCTACAATTGTTTAAGTTGCGATCATGTAATTTTTTCGCTTTGTGTGTGTGTGTGTGTGTGAAGTCGGAAGTTTACATACACTTAGGTTGAAGTCATTAAAACTCATATTTCAACCACTCCACAGATATCATGTTAACAAACTATAGTTTTGGCAAGTTGGTTAGGATATCTACTTTGTGCATGACAAGTATTTCTTCCAACAATTGTTTACAGACAGATTATTTCACATATAATTCACTATATCACAATTCCAGTGGGTCAGAAGTTTACATACACTAAGTTGACTGTGCCTTTTATAAACAGCTTGGAAAATTCCAGAAAATGATGTCATGGCTTTAGATGCTTCTGATAGGCTAAATAACATAATTTGAGTCAATTGGAGGTGTACCTGTGGATGTATTTCAAGGCCTGCCTAATTGTAGACCTCCACAAGTCTGGTTCATCCTTGGGAGCAATTTCCAAATGCCTGAAGGTACGACGTTCATCTGTACAAACAATAGTATGCAAGTATAAACACCATGGGACCACGCAGCCGTCATACCACTCAGGAATGAGACGCGTTTATAAAAAAAAAAGCCAGACTGCACTTGGGGACAAAGATCATACCTTTTGGAGAAATGTCCTCTGGTCTGATAAAACAAAAATAGAACTGTTTGGCCATAATGACCATTGTTATGTTTGGAAGAAAAAGTGGGAGGCTTGCAAGCCGAAGAACACCATCCCAACCGTGACGCACGGGGGTGTCAGAATCATGTTGTGGGGGTGCTTTGCTGCAGGAGGGACTGGTGCACTTCACAAAATAGATGGCATCATGAGGAAGGAAAATGATGTGGATATATTGAAGCAACATCTCAAGACATCAGTCAGGAAGTTAAAGCTTGGTCGCAAATGGGTCTTCCAAATGGACAATGACCACAAGCATACTTAAAAAGTTGTGGCAAAATGGCTTAAGGACAACAAAGTCAAGATATTGGAGTGGCCATCACAAAGCCCTGACCTCAATCCTATAGAACATTTGTGGGCAGAACTGAAAAAGCGTATGCGAGCAAGGAGGCCTACAAACCTGACTCAGTTACACCAGTTCTGTCAGGAGGAATGGGCCAAAATTCATTAAACCCAACTTATTGTGGGAAGCTTGTGGAAGGCTACCGGAAACATTTGACCGAAGTTATACAATTTAAAGGCAATGCTACCAAATACTGATTGAGTGTATATAAACTTCTGACCCATTGGGAATGTGATGAAAGAAATAAAAGCTGAAATAAATCATTCTCTCTACTTTTATTCTGACATTTCACATTCTTAAAATAAAGTGGTGATCCTAACTAATCTAAGACAGGAAATTTTTACTAGGATTAAATGTCAGTTATTGTGAAAAACTAAGTTTAAATGTACTTGGCTAAGGTGTATGTAAACTTCCGACTTCAACTGTATGTGTGTGTGTATGTATATGTATATATATATATATATATATATATACTGAACAAAAATATAAACGCAACAATTTCAAAGATTTTAATGAGTTACTGTTCCTATGAGGAAATCAGTGAATTGAAATTAATTCATAAGGCCCTAATCTATAGCTTTCACATAACTTAAAAGACCGATAACTTATCTGTATTCACAGTTAACTTTAAAAAATCAGTGGTGACATCTCCATGCAGTGTGACACATCTCCTTTGCATGTTGATTGTGGAATGTTGTCCCAATCCTCTTCAATGGCTGGTTAAAGTTGCTGGATATTGGGGGGAACTGGAACACGCTGACGAACCAGAACATCCCAAACATGCTCAACGGTTGACATGTCTTGCGTATGCAGAAGGTGGAAGAACTGGGACATTTTCAGCTTCCATGAATTGTGTACAGATCCTCCCGACACGGGGCCGTGCATTATCATGCTGAAACATGAGGTGATGGAGGCAAATGAATGGCACGACAATGGGCCTCGGGATCTCGCCACGGTATCTCTCTGCATTTAAGTTGCCATTGATTAAATGCAATTGTGTTTGTTGTCCGTAGCTTATGCCAATACCATAACCCCACCGCCACCATGGGACACTGTGCACAACCTTGACATCAGCAAACCGCTCGCCCACACGACGCCATACACGTGGTCTGCAGTTGTGAGGCCGGTTGGACGTACTGCCAAATTCTCTAAAACAATGTTGGAGGCGGCTTATAGTAGAGAAATTAACATTCAATTCTCTGGCAACAGCTCTGGTGGACATTCCTGCAGTCAACATGCCAATTGCACGCTCCCTCAAAACTTGAGACGTCTGGGTCATTGTGTTGTGACACAACTGCAAATTTGAGTGGCCTTTTATTGTCTCCAGCAGAAGGTGAACATGTGTAATGATCATGCTGTTTAATCAGCTTCTTGATATGCCAAACCTGTCAGGTGGATGGATTATCTTGGCAAAGGAGAAATGCTCACTAACAGGGATGTAAACAAATTTGTGCAAAAACATTTAAGAGAAATAAGCTTTTTGTGCGTATGGAACATTTCTGGGAACTTTATTTCCGCTCATGAAACATGGGACCAACACTACATGTTGTGTTTTTATTTTTGTTCTCTCTCTCTCTCTATATATATATATATATATATATATATATATATATATACACACACACACACACAAAGTGCCTTCGGAAAGTATTCAGAACTCTTCACATTTTCCACATTTTGATATGTTACAGCCTTATTCTAAGAAGAATTCAATTAAATACAAATCCTCGTCAATCTACACACTACTCCATAATGACCAAGTGAAAACCGGTTTTAAGAAATGTTTGCAAATGTATTAAGCATAATAAAACAATACCTTATTTACATAAGTATTCAGACCCTTTGCTATGAGACTCAATTGAGCTCCGGTACTTCCTGTTTCGATTGATCATCATTGAGATGTTTCTACAACTTGATTGGAGTCCACCTGTGGTAAATTCAATTGATTAGACATAATTAGGAAAGACACACACCTGTCTATATAAGGTCCCACAGTTGACAGTGCACGTCAGAGCAAAAACCAAGCCATGAGTTCAAAAGAATTGTGTCGAGGCACAGATCTGGGGAAGGGTACCAAAAAATGTCCGCAGCATTGAAGGTCCCCAAGAACACCGTAGCCTCAGTGGCCTCCATCATTCTTAAATGGAAGAAATTTGGAACCACCAAGACTCTTACTAGAGCTGGTCGCCTGGCTAAACTGAGCAATCTGGGGAGAAGGGCCTTGGCACCATCCCTGTGGTGAAGCATTGTGGTAGCAGCATCATGCTGTGGGGGACTGGGAGACTATTCAGGGTCGAGGGAAAGATGAACGGAGCAAAGTACAGATAGATCCTTGATGAAAACCTGCTCCAGAGCTCTCAGACTGGGGCGAAGGTTCACCTTCCAACAGGACAACGACCATAACGCACACAGCCAAGACAACGCATGAATGGCTTCGGGATAAGTCTCTGAATGTCCTTGAGTGGCCCAGCCCCAGCCAGAGCCAGGACTTGAACCTGATCAAACATCTCTGGAGAGCTTGAGCGGATCTACAGGGCAGAATGGGAGAAACTCACCAAATACAGGTGCCAAGCTTGAAGCGTCATACACAAGAAGACGGGGCTGTAATCGCTGCCAAAGGTGCTTCAGCAAAGTACTGAGTAAAGGGTGATATTTCAGTTTTAAATTTATCAAGTTTCACAAATTTCTAAGATCCAGTTTTGTTTTGTCATGATGGGGTATTGTGTGTAGATTGAGGGGGGGGGGGGCAGTCAATTTTAGAATAAGGCTGTAAAGTAAGAAAATGTGGAAAAAGTCGAGGGATCTGAATACTTTCCTAATGCACTGTGTGTGTGTGTGTGTATATATACTTAATATCAGTAAATGTCATCCACATCACTTGATAGGCAACTCTATACAATACTATTTAAATATATTTACACTAGCAGAAATGACAGTCTCTGATCCCTAGGTGCATTTGGCAATTATTTCAATGTTCTGTTCAACCTGCCAGAGTGCCCGTGTAATGCTATACTGATAATAAAGCCTACACTGTTTTTTTTAGACGTTCCTCTAGTTGTCATGTACTGCTATTACTACCCATGTAATTACCCTGTACCAAGCTAGTAAATATAGTCCTTTACAGTAAGCACTAGGCAACTGCTTATATTTACATACCTGGAACAATGTAATGTTCTTCTATGACCTATGATGTAGGTAGGGCATACCACACCCACTGACGTCATGTCAAAATGTTATGGGAATTGTATTATTTACTCTTAAACGGTGTGCTTGAATCTTGCAATGGGAAGGGATCGCTGCCGCTACTTCACTTTCCATCCAAGGTGTATGAATTGGGGAGCAAACGGGGAGAGAGGACAAATGGAATTAAATACATCTTTATTGCAAAAAGTAGAACCAACGCGTTTTCAGCTTTTGGCCTTCAGGGTTTTTACAGAAATAAGTCATGAGGCTTTTAAAATGGCCTCAGGGACATAATAAAGAATATGCAAATAAAACTATTGTGATTTGGTTAAAATAGTTGTAGCAAGATCAACCAAACAATTGTTATTAGCATAGACTGACCAATAGATTGGGATAGCATGTTGTACTGACCAATAGAACAGGTATATATGCTTTCATCATGTTCTATTGGTCAATACAGCGGTCTATGCTAATAACAATTGGTCAGCTTCATGTAACTCATCCAACCTATCATTTCATGTTATGTGTTTTCCTATTCAATTGGTCAGTGCAACATGCACTAACAATCGATCAGTCTTTCTATAACTGGTTTAACCTCATGTTAACATAACATTTATTTGCATATTCTTTGTGATTGGTTTCTGCTGCCATTTTGAAATATTTAAGTGTCATTACTTCTTATTTCTGTAAAAACCTTAAAGAAGGCCAAAAGCCATAACATGTGGGTTCTACTTTGTGCAATAAATTAGCTTTATTTAATTAGATTTGTCCTCCAAGTGTTGCTGAATCTCCTCTCTACCTTGAATCTTGCAAAGACAGTCAGATGAATGTTATCAGGTTTCAAAACATTTTGAAGAATAAAATACACTCCCCAAAACATGTTAGTCAGCCATAATGTTCTTTAAGAGGCTAAATTCCACCTGTGCCTCATGGACAACTTCTGAATTATAGTAATGCATCACAAGTCAAAAAGGTAACATTAATGAGGTTACCTGAACACCAAACTAATTGAAACTTGTCCCACCTCTTATTGGCTATGTGCAAAATCAGATTATGATTCCGTTGGTTTGAGGCTTCCAAAGATGTCCCTGTAAAAGGCTTGTACAAGTGAGAATTTTCAAACTCTCACATTAGCTCCTCCCATTCAATCTGTACTGTGCCACCAGTCAACTCAACATTCAGAACCTTTTCTAGACGCATGCATGTGACATGAGACAAAAGCTGGTTGCTAGGCCAGGGAGTGTCCATTGGTTGATAGTGGTCAGCAGGTTCTGAGATAGCTACAGATTGTATGCCAGTTAATGTTATATAACCAAAGCAGTGGTGGCCGCTGATTGGTTGAATATCCAGGCTGTGAGGTGGTTGGGGTTGTCAACAAAGCAGCATGACAAAAATATGATGCCAAGTTTTCAAACTATCGGTAGTTTCTTTAAGAAAATAGACACCTGCTTGTCTCATTCCAAAATCATGAGAATTAATATGGAGTTGGTCCCCCGTTTGCTGCTATAACAGCCTCCACTCTTCTAGGAAGGCTTTCCACTAGATGTTGGAACATTGCTGCGTGGACTTGCTTCCATTCAGCCACAATAGCATTCGTGAGGTCATGCACTGATGTTGGGCAATTAGGCCTGGCTCGCAAAAGATGTACAGTGAGGGAAAAAAGTATTTGATCCCCTGCTGATTTTGTTCGTTTGCCCACTGACAAAGTAATGATCAGTCCATAATTTTAATGGTAGGTTTATTTGAACAGTGAGAGACAGAATAACAACAAACAACTCCAGAAAAACGCATGTCAAAAATGTTATAAAGTGATTTGCATTGTAATGAGTGAAATAAATATTTGACCCCTCTCAATCAGGAGGAGTTCTGGCTCCCAGGTGTCTTTTATACAGGTAACGAGCTGAGATTAGGAGCACTCCCTTTAAGAGTGTGCTCCTAATATCAGCTTGTTACCTGTATAAAAAGACACCTGTCCACAGAAGCAATCAATCAAGATTCCAAACTCTCCACCATGGCCAAGTCCAAAGAGCTGTCCAAGGATGTCAGGGACAAGATTGTAGACCTACACAAGGCTGGAATGGGCTACAAGACCATCGCCAAGCAGCTTGGTGAGAAGGTGACAACAGTTGGTGCGATTATTCGCAAATGGAAGAAACACAAAAGCACTGACAATCTCCCTCGGTCCTGGGCTCCATGCAAGATCTCACCTCGTGGAGGAATCAGCCCAGAACTACACAGGAGGATCTTGTCAATGATCTCAGGGCAGCTGGGACCATAGTCACCAGGAAAACATTTGTTAACACACTACGCTGTGAAGGACTGAAATCCTGCAGCGCCCGCAAGGTCCCCCTGCTCAAGAAAGCACATGTACAGGCCCGTCTGAAGTTTGCCAATGAACATCTGAATGATTCAGAGGAGGACTGGGTGAAATTGTTGTGGTCAGATGAGACCAAAATCGAGCTCTTTGGCATCGCCGTGTTTGGAGGAGGAGGAATGCTGCCTATGACCCCAAGAACACCATCCCCACCGTCAAACATGGAGGTGGAAACATTATGCTTTGGGGGTGTTTTTCTGCTAAGGGGACGGGACAACTTCACCGCAAACCTTAATGACTTGGAGAAGATCTGCAAAGAGGAGTGGGACAAAGTCCCTCCCGAGATGTGTGCAAACCTGGTGGCCAACTACAAGAAACGTCTGACCTCTGTGATTGCCAACAAGGGTTTTGCCACCAAGTACTAAGTCATGTTTTGCCGAGGGGTCAAATACTTATTTAACTAATTAAAATGCAAATCAATTTATAACATTTTTTACACGTGTTCTTCTGGATTTTTTTGTTGATATTTTGTCTCTCACTGTTTAAATAAACCTACCATTAATATTATAGACTGATCATTTCTTTGTCAGTGGGCAAACGAACAAAATCAGCAGGGGATCAAATAATTGTTTCCCTCACTGTGTGTTAAGTACAATTTCACCAATCTGAAATTGTGGCAGCATCTCACACTATGTAATTAGATCCCCACTTCAAATTCAAAGCACACTTCATAACATGGCCTGATGGTAACCTTCACACTGGGCGATTTCACAAGCCGATTGTTTACACTCAAGCCCCTTCCTTCTATCCCTTCCTTCTGTGTGTACAATAGCTGTAAATACATTGGGAGAAGATAAAGGCCATTCTACTAACGTTGACCCTGTCATATTGTTATAGCGAGGGAGCCTTGTCCGCCGCATATTTACAACACTTATCGGGATGCTGTGGCTCATGGCAAATTCATGGCTAAAATTAGACAGTAACATATCTATTAGACATGACTAGGGCTTTGCCCTTATTTTTTCATTAGAAATTACAAGTTCAAATTCATTTAATTAATTCACATGGCAGAATTCTGAATTGCATGACATTTTTTTAAACAAATGAACATGCATGCAACATACGTTTAGGGAACTATTGTTGTGGGTGTTGCTATGAGTTGCCGTTTAATAATTGAGTCATGTAGGGGATGGATGATCTTGTGCAGTTCTTGCTCTGACAGGTCTGAGTGGTGTGTTTTTCTTCCAGAAGTTGTGATGATTGGTTGGGGTAGGAAGTTCCTGTTGCCAGACTGGAGGAGATGATGGGTATACTGGAGGAGGTGATGGCCAGACTGGAGGAGATGATGGGCAGACTGGAGGAGATTATGGGCAGACTGGAGGAGATTATGGGCAGACTGGAGGAGATGATGGATAGACTGGAGGAGATGATGGACAGTCTGGAGGAGGTGATGGACAGTCTGGAGGAGGTGATGGACAGTCTGGAGGAGATGATGGGTAGACCGGAGGAGATGATGGGTAGACTGGAGGAGATGATGGGTAGACTGTGGGCAGAGATCGAGGGTTGGGTGTGCTGATGTATAGCTACTGTATCATGGTCCAAGGATAGTGCAGCACGCTCGGTTCTTTATTCACTCCAATTGTCCAGTCATGGTTGAGGTGAGATAGTAGTCCATGCAGGCCCACTGTATTCTAGTACTGGCCCAAAGTTGGTGGTGTAGATGGTGACTAGGCTGGGTTTGGGAATGGAACGCACGATTCTGGCATTGCATACCCCATGGGCATGTTCTACCAACTGAGCCACAGAGAACCACAAAGAGCTTCTGGCTACCCTTTTCCACACGTTGGTCCAACTCAGGTCATCCTGGATCCCAGTAGTATAAAATCAAATGTTGTTTGCAGAGTGTTCCCATTTAGGTACAAGGGTTTCAAAGGGGGTGGGTTGTTTGTAAAGCAAACATGCAGGACTTTGCACTTGTTTGGGTTGAGCTGCGTGTAGTGTTCATCTACCTAGGAGCACAACTTTTCTAGACCATGTTGAAGGTTAGAGAACTGTCCCACCATAAGGCACTCTGTAATGTTCATGTCATCAATGTATTTCCACCTGTGAGCGAACTTCTGAAGTGCGCTTTTGATGAGGGCAGGAAGATAAGGGGTCCAAGAAGTGGACCGTGAGTCACTCCACAGGTCAGATGTTGCCATGGTGAAAGGGTGGCTTAATACCTCACCCTCTGCTTCCTTTTGTAGATGATACTACAGCCCAGGGGATAAGGGACTCTGACTCCTAGCTGAATCAGGCACTTTGTTACCACTGTATGGTACATTTTGTTGAAGGCTTTGGCAAAACCTGCTGTTATTATAGTGCATATATAATGGTCTTACTTGCATCAGTGGATTTTACATAATGTATAGGAGGCTGTCCAAGACATCTGTCGTCGACCTGCCCGTTTTGCATCCAAACTGCCTTGGGTCAAGCTTGTGGCCGATATCTTCCAGCATCCAATCGATGGCAAAACTGTCAGCCACCTTAGCTCTAATATTCAATAATTGTTCCAGTGTTCTACAGCTGTAGAACCATTCCGACTGTGTTCATGATTTTTCGTAATTAAGTTTCTTAATTATATTTACTTCTGTCTCCAAGACACCCAAGTTCCGGCCGAGAAATGAGAGCTGTAAACAGTGGAGGTTTCATATCTCACGCTGGCAGTCCATTGAAAAAGGTAAATATCATTATGACCATTACAATTCCACAGTAGCCTGTCAAGTACAATAGTATTTTGTTATTTGACAGATATAGTGACAATACCAGTCTGTAAAGAAGAATTATAAATTAAGGATAACAGATCATTTTACCTTATCTAACAAAGAGTGTGTTTTAATAGAATATAGCCTATATTTGTGACTTTATACATTTATTTAGATCACACCGATATAAAGACAGCTTATCTTGTGGTTCACTGAGTGATGTCAAGGTGAAAAAAACCTGTCTGTGTCCTTAAGCAAGGCACTTAACCCTAATTTACTTCAGGGTCGCCGTACTACTATGGCTGACCTTGTAGGTAGGCCGTCATTGTAAATAAGAATTTGTTCTTAACCGACTTGCTAGTTAAATAAAGGTTAAATAACTCTGGTGGTGGGGCACTGGAACAACAACTGTGTTCCGGGACAGACTGGGAAGTTTCTCTGGACTCAACAGTTAAATTATGGGAAAGTCATTGGTTTCCACACTCCAGGTGGCCGGGGGATCAGATGCAGCTGTAGGTACAGTTGGCCAAGGGGTCTTGTTCTGCCACGGCGGTGGACTATAAAGTCTTTAGCGAAGAAAAAAACACCACAGGGACACACACAACGATTTATGTCTCTCTCATCTGAGAGTGGAGGACTACCGTACCTGAGTCAAAGATATCATCGAAAAAGGGGGTGGAGAGAGGAACATGTGAAATGTCAAAATAATGACAGACGATATACTGCCAGACTGGAAATACTTAAACCAGGAGTAGTGATGTGGGGGAGGGGGGATATCGGGATATTATTTATGATATATTGTATTTTTTAGGCAGTATCGCAATATTAATTTTGCGCTAGTTTGCTGTACCTACAGCAGAACTCCAGTATTTTTCCTTCATATCTTGTTGTCCATCTTCTTTTTCAATAGGGAGCCAATTAGTTTTTAGCACTTTTATTTCCATGACTGATCAAAACTTGTTTTCTCGTGTCTCTCTCTTGTCCCTCTGCACCAGACTTATGTGAGCAATATGTTTGGAACATCGAATTGCAATAAAATCACATCATCGAATCACAATACATATAGAATTGTGAGAATTGCAATACATATCGTATTAGAACCTTAGTATTGTGATAATATCGCCTCGTGAAGTCCCTGACAATTCCCAGTCCTAACCAGGAGTGGACAATCCCCATTTATGACCAGTCCATAATGTAACAAATGCCAGTAATGTAACAGCTTTTTCATTTCTAACGTAATAACCAGTCTCCTGGACCCTAGTGATAGATAGAGAGAAAGAGATATATAGAAGGTGTAGTACCCCTGACACTATAGTCCACACCAGTCTGCTGGCCAGCATTACAGTGAGGTGGTAGTCCATAAGATAGATAGATAGAGATAGAGAGAGAGAGATAGATAGATACTTTATTGTGAATTTGCTCACCAGAGGTAGAGGCAGCAGGTAGCTGTGTGTGTGTGCGACTGCGTGTGCGAGTGTTTGTCTATATTACTACTAACCAGAGACGTTGAGGACGCTGGACGGCTATAGGGTTACCACCACGAGGTCCTGTAGATATTAATGTACTCTGTGTGTGTGTCTGTGCTATAACCCACCAGTGACGTGAAGGCTGCAGGAGGACTGTAAGGGTACCAGCACACGGCCCTTTAGATGTTGATGTACTGAATGAACAGCGCCACCAGCAGGTCAGGGGTCCGGGAGTGACGGACAGGTTCCGAGGTGTTGAGGGCTGAGCCGAGAGACCCACACATTTACTGCTCCTCGACGGAGGGGGTCATAGAGGTAGTGGGATTAGTTTGTGTGTTTGGGGTGCAGTGTAATTGGCTACAGGAATAGGCCTAGGTGTGCTCTTGCCAACTCCATTGCTGTCATTGTCAAGACAAACATTTGGCATCACCATGAGTGACAAGGAGTTGGAATGATGGCACAAACAGACTGGGACTCAGGCTAAGGTCTGCAGCATCGAGGAATGTGTGTGAGAGAGTGTGGAAAAGCATGTTGTGGCGAGAAGAGAAAAGTGGAATATATCTCTCCTCCTATCTGTGTTGCCATAGTTTCTTACCCATCAGGTGCAATATTTCCTATTGGTTTTTCTATCCGGCGATGTCCCTGGAACGGGGACCACATCATACCTCTTATGTTGCCTAGCTAGAAAGCTAGCCAACATTTGATAGGTTAGCTTAGCCACATGCTAGCTAGCTAGTGCTGGCTTGCCAAAGAGTCTCAAGTTCCCCCTAAATAGTGTAAAAGCATCCACCCTTTGTTTACTTTGGATATTGGGGAACACAGTCAGTCAGTCATCCCTCTTGCCTTTGAGAAATGATGGTGGTGATGAATCGCATCAGCTTGCTATTTATAGCTGGGCCCCATCGTTCAGAGCAGCTAGAGAAAGATGACAGAAAGACAGTACAGCAGACCCAGCCAGAGACAGTAGCAAGAAAAGAAGCGGTCGAAATGCAAAGAGCCCTGAGTGGAGCTGCCAAGTCAATGTTTAAAAATGAGTGGACAGCCAAATGACCATTTATAAATAAAGGAACCACGAGCATGCATTATTTGTGTTCAATATGTTGGCAGGAGACATGTTCTCACCAAGGCATTACAGATGTTATCAGACATATTAAGAGCCAGGGCCACCAGGAGAAACAAAAGGTGCTGCAGTCTGCAAGTGACATTGCCTGGTTTTCTGTCCCGGTAGCCGCTTCTGTTGGTGGGATGTCTACACAAGACGCCAAGGTATACACACCATTAATATAAAATCAGGGGGAA
This sequence comes from Thymallus thymallus, assembly GCA_023634145.1. Taxonomy (NCBI): domain Eukaryota; kingdom Metazoa; phylum Chordata; class Actinopteri; order Salmoniformes; family Salmonidae; genus Thymallus; species Thymallus thymallus. The sequence continues at coordinate 37,176,858 of CM042414.1, read as the reverse complement.
AAATGTAGGGTTTAATACTGTACTTGATAGGCAACATCTGAAGAAAAAAAAACTGAATGTAACATGAACACTTGTAATACGTAAATCTAATACAAATAACCCTTTTCTGTTGCAGACAAGGAGGGCAGAGGTTAAGGTGGCCGTGTCATTGGTTGAGCACAATGTGCAGCTGGCGGTGGAGGAACACCTTGGGCCTCTGTTCAAGAAGTGTTTCAATGATTCCCAGATTGTGCCTGCATAAAGATTACTTGTATAATCAACAAAGCTGTCGCACCACACTTAAAAAAAAGAAGATGATGATGAAGATGAAAGACAATCCTTACATTATCAGCACGGATGGTCCAACGATACAGGTATGCCTATTAACGTATATGGATAACTTTGCACACTCTTGGCATTCTCTCAACCAGCTTCACCTGGAATGCTTTTCCAACAGTCTTGAAGGAGCTCCCACATATGCTGAGCACTTGTTGGCTACTTTTCCTTCACTCTACGGTCCAACTCATCCCAAACCATCTCAATTGGTTTGAGGTCAGGTGATTGTGGAGGCCAGGTCATCTGATGCAGCACTCCATCACTCTCCTTCTTGGTCAAATAGCCCTTACACAGCCTGGAGGTGTGTTGGGTCATTGTCCTGTTGAAAAACAAACAATAGTCCCATTAAGCCAAACATGGCGTATCGCTGCAGAATGCTGTGGTAGCATTACTGGTTAAGTGTGCCTTGAATTCTAAATAAATCACCAACAGTGTCACCAGCAAAGCACCATCACACCTCCTCCTTCTTCTCCTCCTCCTCCTCCTCGCTTCACGGTGGGAACCACACATGTGGAGATAATTCGTTCACCGACTCTGCATCTCACAAAGACACAAAGGTTGGAACCAAAAATCTCAAATTTGGACTCATCATACCAAAAGTTAGCTAGGCGTAGGACAGTCCTTATTGTCTTTCAGATGGTTGGCTACTGCCAGTCGTTAACTATATTTTAAGAATGAGTTGAAAAAAAGTATTGTAAAACGGAATTGACAACTAGTACAGACATTTTCGTTGACACAAACTGTTGAAAAGATTTGCTTATCCTCGGAATATGCTAGAATATAAATAAAAAATATCGAAAAAGCTTGCTTGTTCTCAAACAACAATGAGGCGACATGTAGAATCTCACGTTTGAGGATGTGGGAACAAATGTTTGGTTCCTGATGCCAATGTTCTTGTATCCCATGCTACACGGTTACGCCACAGGAAACAACCAATCATATTCGTTGAAATACATGATACTATTCCCCCGGATCGTGCACAGCACTAACTAGCTAGGAATACAGAAGAAAAACTGCATAACAACGTTTGTTAAAAATGTGAGTGTTTTTTGTGTGATTTTGTAACCGGTTCACATTGGTACCAACTCGAAATATTTATAACATACGAATTTACTGGGAGAGGAAAATAGGAAATAGTTTTGACTTATCTTGCTAGGGGTTTGGGATATCGGAGCTAGCTACTTGCTACCAAACGTTAACTGCTAGCTAGCTAAATAACTAATCAAGGGCTGGCAAATCCTACATTATTTGTTGACAAACTACCCCTTGCATTTGAGAAAAAAAACATTTCCCGAAGAGAGAAATACCAACTATCAGACTTAAGGAGCTAGTGGATGCTGGATAACTAGCTACCACTGACTATTAAGCTATTCTTATCCTCCTGGATGGAAAGCTTGTGTGCATGAGCACACTTCCTTCCTGTAAGTGTTATTCTCCATTCTCTAGCGGGTGCAAATGGAATCAACGATGGCCCCAACGCCTAATGGCACACATAACTTGTATAAAAGTGAGTAGCAAATGTTATTAGCTATTTTCCTTCGTCTCATCTAGTTACTTACCATAAGGGAAATTGTCACACGCATGCAACTGCAGGATGTTGTGCTATTGAAGTCATTTATTGAATGGGTTGTTTTTAGCCCCTGTGCTTCCGTTGTAGAGATAAACTACATAGTCAAAAGTATGTGGACACCCCTTCAAATTAGTGGATTTGGCTATTTCAGCCACACCCGCTGCTGACAGATGTATCAAATCGAACACGCAGCCATGCAATCTCCATAGACAAACATTGATAGATAGATAGATCTATCAATCAATGTTTGTCTATGGAGATTGCAGTAGAATGGCTAGTACTGAAGAGCTCAGTGACTTTCAGCGTGACGTCATAGGATGACACCTTTTCAACAAGTCAGTTAGTCCAATTTTTGCCCTGCTAGAGCTGCCCCGGTCAACTGTATAGTGCCAACTGTAAAGTTTGGTGGAGGAGGAATAATGGTCTGTGGCTGTTTTTCATGGTTTGGGCTAGGCCACTTAGTTCCAGTGAAGGGAAATCAACGCAACAGCATACAATGACATTCTAGACGATTCTGTGCTTCAACTTTGTGGCAACAGTTTGGGACGGCCCTTTCCTGTTTCAGCATGACAATGTCCACGTGCACAAAGCAAGATCCATACAGAAATGGTTTGTCGAGATCGATGTGGAAGAACTTGACTGGCCTGCACAGAGCCATGACCTCAACCCCATCGAACACCTTTGGGATGAATTGGAATGTAGACTGCGAGCCAGGCCTAATAGCCAAACATCAGTGCCCGTCTTCACTAATGCTCTTGTGGCTGAATAGAAGCAAGTCCCCACAGCAATGTTCCAACATCTAGTGCAAAGCCTTCCCAGAAGAGTGGAGGCTGTTATAGCAGCAAAGGGGGTACCAACTCTGTATGAATGCCCATGGTTTTGGAATAAGATGTTCATGTGTCCACATACTTTTGGCAGTGTAGTGTATCTAGTTCCACCAAGCTATGGACTACTAGGTGATTACAATCCAATGTGTTTTGTTTACAGTGACTGAAGAGGACGTCAAGAGGTTAATAGAACTGCGTTCCTCCAATGAGGCTCTTTTCACAGGAAAAAGAAATGCTGCCAAGGTTGCCTGGAAGTATGTGAGGGTTGTCATATGTATTACATTTTATACACCAGTGTACCACAGGTTTTTTTAAAACTGTTTTCTATCTTTTAACTGCGCAGTGCAATTCTAAAGGGAGTAGGTCTTGAGGGAAAGCTGACAGCTGACCAGATTGCCAAAAAGTGGGAAAATCTGAAGACTAGATACAAGGTAAAGTATGTGCGCATTGGAAGACTGAAGTTGGGTGTTTACTGATATTGTCAATATTTACTGATCATGTCATCAAAACAAAAAAAAGCCTCATCCCAGCAGTGGAGTCTGGTGGGAGGAGCTAAAGGAGGACAGGCTGATTGTTCCATTCCAGCCATTACAATGAGCTTCTCCTATAGCTCCTCCTACGAGCCTCGTCTGCATCCCAGCCAATGTCCAACTTCTGTATTTGTCTTTTTCCTTAAGGATTTAAAATACCCTTTTCTTGGCAAGGACACTGTTGCCACCAGCATAGCCTCCTGGCCCTGGTTCCAACTTATGGACGAGGCCATGGAAGGACGCCTCTTCAACAGCGCCCACATTTTGGCGGTGGAATCTTTGGGTGGTGATGATCCAAGTGCTCCCTCGCCATTAACCAATGAGAGAGAACAGGGTGCTGACATTTTGGAGTTCTTGATCAAAACGGAGATGGAGGACGGTGCAGGGACGGGGAACAATGCAACAGTTAACACTGATGCAACTCAGACCGGGGCCTCTACTACTATGGGCTGGCGAAAAATGTCAGAATGCTCATATAAAAGTACGTGCTCTGAGCATACTCGGTGATTCTGTTGATTTATTAAACCTTTATTTGTCCAGGAGGTCTGTCTAGATTCTAGGTCTTTAGTAATTGTAGTTATTGATTGTTAGAAAGCTTGCTTCAAAAGGATTGTGTTACTTGATACAAGGTAATCATTCATATTACTGACATTTTGTTTCTTGCTCAACAGTGACCGAGCAGGAGACGGAGAGAATGATAAAGTTGCGTGCCGTGAATGAGGCTCTTTTCACAGGCAGAAAACATACTGCTAAGCCAGCCTGGAGGTGAGTATGTCTGGGAAGGACCGATACAGACCATATTTTTGCCCAACACATTCTGTGATTGTCTGTCCATAATCCACCCCTAGCTCTTTCGCACCTATGTATGTCTAAAAGGACTGGATAGGTGTAAACAATAGGTTGAAAATGTCTGCCTGGCTAGCCTATCAGAAGGCAAAATGGAGCTATTACCATATCGCTTATACCTATTTGATCATTTCAAATTTCGTTTTGTGTCCTAACTGAGAATTTGTTTACAAGGTTAACCATTGTTGTTTGTCTTTCCTGCAGAGCTATTTTGAATGAGTTGGGTCTTCAGGGAAAGGTGACTACTGACCAGCTAGCCAAAAAGTGGGATAACCTCAAGAGGCGATATAAGGTAGTGTGAGAGAGTGATGGCAATAGTCAACTAGTGCATTTGTGTATGTAACTTTTGAACTTTTAGTTTGGTGTATAAGAGACATTCTCCTAGTCTCTTGAAGTCATTATTGGTCCACAATGTATCTCGCATGACCTCCTGCACAAATCCCCTCTCAGTTCCACTCCACACTGCTCCGTCCACTGTGTTATTCCTCTTTTGGTGCAGGAGTTGAAATGTCCAGCCCGCGGCATGGAGAGCAACCCAAATTCCTGGCCCTGGTTCTACCGCATGAATGATGCCGTCGAGGGGCGATTCACCGGCTGCGCCCCCATCCTGACGCCAGTAGTAGAGGAGGGCGATGAGGAGTTTGAGCTGTCTCCACCACCAAGGAAGAGGGCTCGTCGGACACCAGGCAGGGGGGGAATGTCGGAGTTCTTGACAGAGTCAGAAATGGATGAGCTGGTAGAAACGGAGGACAGGAACGGTGCAGCCATGTACCCAGGGGCCGCCATAGGGGAGTATCACAGGACCACGGAATTCTCATATAAGCGTAAGTGATGTTGTTTTGCCTTTTTAAAGGGACGATTTGCTCAAAATCAATATGATTTCCCACTTACTTAGGCTGGTACTGGTTGACCCAGACAGTTTTTAAAGTGCATATTTTGAGTTATTTAGTTAGGTTCACCATCTTGTGACTCTTAAGTCTTATGAGTTATTGGTAATATGCTAACTTGAAGCAACAATAACAGCTTCTATCTCCAGGACGTCATTGTTAAACAGTTACAACTAGCCGGCCTCCGCCCAGTACCCTGCCCTGAACCTTGGACACACTCACTACCCGGCTACCACCCGGTACTCTACCCTGCACTTTAGAGACTGTTGCCCTTTGTACATTGAAAACTGGTCACTTTAATAATGTTTACATACTATTTTACCCACCTTATGTACAGTTTAAGTCGGAAGTTAACATACACCTTAGCCAAATACATTTAAACTCAGTTTTTCACAATTCCTGACATTTTAATCCTACTAAAAATTCCCTGTTTTAGGTCAGTTAGGATCACCACTTTATTTTAAGAATGTGAAATGTCAGAATAATAGTAGAGAGAATGATTTATTTCAGCTTTTATTTCTTTCATCACATTCCCGGTGGGTCAGACGTTTACATACACTCAATTAGTATTTGGTAGCGTTGCCTTTAAATTGTTTAACTTGGGTCAAACGTTTCGGGTAGCTTCCCACAATAAGTTGGGTGAATTTTGGCCCATTCCTCCTGACAGAACTGGTGTAACTGAGTCAGGTTTGTAGGCCTCCTTGCTCGCACACGCAATTTCAGTTCTGCCCACAAATGTTCTATAGGATTGAGGTCAGGGCTTTGTGATGGCCACTCCAATACCTTGACTTTGTTGTCCTTAAGCCATTTTGCCACAACTTTGGAAGTATGCTTGGGGTCATTGTCATAGTCTGGCTTTTTTATGGCGGGTTTGGAGCAGTGGCTTCTTCCTTGCTGAGTGGCCTTTCAGGTTATGTCGATATAGGACTCGTTTTACTGTGGATATAGATACTTTTGTACCTGTTTCTTCCAGCATCTTCACAAGGTCCTTTGCTGTTGTTCTGGGATTGATTTGCACTTTTCGCACCAAAGTACGTTCATCACTAGGAGACAGAACGCGTCACCTTCCTGGGCGGCTGCGTGGTCCCATGGTGTTTATACTTGCGTACTATTGTTTGTACAGATGAACATGGTACCTTCAGGCATTTGGAAATTGCTCCCAAGAATGAACCAGACTTGTGGAGGTCTACAAATGTTTTTCTGAGGTCTTGGCTGATTTCTTGTGATTTTCCCATGATGTCAAGCAAAGAGGCACTGAGTTTGAAGGTAGGCCTTGAAATACATCCACAGGTACACCTCCAATTGACTCAAATTATGTTATTTAGCCTATCAGAAGCTTCTAAAGCCATGACATAATTTTCCAAGCTGTTTAAAGGCACAGTCAACTTAGTGTATGTAAACTCTGACCCACTGGAATTGTGATATAGTGAATTATAAGTGAAATAATATGTCTGTAAACAATTGTTGGAAGAATTACTTGTGTCATGCACAAAGTAGATGTCCTAACCGACTTGCCAAAACTATAGTTTGTTAACATGAAATCTGTGGAGTGGTTGAAATATTAGTTAATGACTTCAACCTAAGTGTATGTAAACTTCTGACTTCAACTGTATGTACTGTTTTCTAGTCATGTCTCATCATATATAACTACTGCTATACACACCTTTATGTACATGTATATTTACACTGAGTATACAAAACATTAAGAACTCTTTCCATTACAGACTGACCAGGTGAAAGCTATGATCCCTTATTGATGTCAATCGTTTAATCCAGTTCAATCACTGTAGATGACGAAGAAGAGACCAGTTAATGAGCCTTGAGACAATTGAGACATGGATTGTGTGTGTGTGTGTGTGTGTGTGTGTGTGTGACATTCAGAGAGTGAATGGGCATGACAAAAAAAATGTAAGTGCCTTTGAACGAGGTATGGTAGTAGGGGCCGGGGGGCGGGGCATGGTTCTTGACATGGCTCACTAATATATCTACTGTGTAAGTTAATCGGGTGTATATACAGTACGTGTAGATTGCATTTGGGTTACAGTGTTAATTGGATTCATTCTGACATTTATTGTTTTATTTATGTATTATTATTTGTGTACTTTGTTTGACATTTTACAGCATTGTTAGGAGCTGGAAGCATTTCGCTGCACCCACTATAACATCTTCTAAACTGTACGCAACCAATAAACCTTGATTTGAACACTTCTTTGAAGAATAACACTAGTTATATTTGCTTGCATTACAGTGACTGAGGAGGACACCAAGAGATTGATAGAGCTGCGTGCTTCCAATGAGGCTCTTTTCACAGGGAAGAGAAATACTGCCAAGCCTGCCTGGAGGTGAGTTGGCTTGTGTTGGAAGAAAATATTTGGCTAAATAAAAATCTGCTATTTCCAGTCAATGTACTCAGTTTATTTTGTACATCCGTTGTATCTCTGCAGGGCAATAGTAAAAGAGATGGGCCTCGCAGGCAAGTTGTCTGCTGACCAGGTCTCCAAAAAGTGGGACAACCTGAAGACAAAATTCAAGGTAATGTAACTAGTGTGTGTGTATGTACAATGTACAACTGTATTTTTCCAGGGCCTGTGTGTGTGTGTACTTGCACATGTATGTGTACATCCATGCTTATTTGTGGGACCGGAGGATGGGTAAGTGAGTTTAAAAATCTCCCAGTAAATGTAGATCTTCTTTTCTCCTTTAGGACTTGAAGTTCCCGCCACATGGCATGGAGAACCAGAGCAGCCCTGCCTCCTGGCCTTGGTTCCAACTTATGACCGATGCGTTCGAGGGCCGACTGGCTGGGAGAGCCCCAAAAATAACGCCTGTATGGATGAGCGATGAAGACTACTTGTTTGTATCTTCGCCGATGCCCACAGAGAGAGACCCGTGCCCCATGCCAGAGAGTAGTGGGATTTCGGAGCTGGACGAGCGAATGGGAGCAGGGAACACGGATGTGGATGGAACGGTTACGTTCATCGATGCCAGTGGAGAAGAGTGCCCCACACCTTTGGAATCCTCATATAAAAGTCAGTGCCATTCTTCATGTCTCAGAATGTACTTAGACTTTTAAAAGTATAACCTCAGGAGTGAAAAATGTATGAATGTTGACAAAATGTGAGGTAAACAAATAAACATTATTTTTGTTTTGATGACAGTGACCGAGCAGGATACGAGGAGGCTGATCAAGTTGCGTGCTGCCAATGAGGTTTTATTCACTGGGAGGCGAAATGCTGCCAAGACTGCATGGAAGTGAGTAGGATTTAGTATGAAAAGAAATGTCAACGACGAAGCACTGAAGACAGATATGCATTGTCAAAACTCATTGATCATGTTTGTGTTTAGGGCCATTTTAAAAGAGTTGGGTCTCCTGGGAAAGGTGTCGACTTACCAGGTGGCCAAGAAGTGGGACAACTTAAAGAGGAGATATAAGGTAAATGATCAAGTGTTTGTTTGCTGCAAATTTGTGCAACATAAACCAAACCAAACTCTTAAATGGATCAAAATCAGAATGTCTTTAGTGAAGAACCAATGCATTGCTCAGACACTAGTCTGCTCTGTGTTTGTATTCCATCCTGTGTTCACTTGTCCCTGAACAGGACCTGAAGTACCCTCCTGTGGGCATGGAGAGCATGGCAGACAATGCTGCTTCCTGGCCATGGTTCTATCTCATGAACGAGGCCATGGAGGGCCGCCTCGCCGCCAGCGGACCCGTCCTGACCCCTATAACGGAGGGCGACGACCCCGAGCCTTCCCCCTCGCAGCCCACTCGAAATAGAGGACGCCCGTTGCTGGACAGGGGTGACACCACACTGGAGTACGACCAAGAGATGTATGCGGACCCCGCCACAGAGGAGTGCGACCGGGCCACAGCGGAGTGTGAGAGGGCCCTGAGAGAGGAGAGGTTGGGTAGGGCTCCAGCTGGGGGCACTGCTGCTCACAAGGGAGTGACACTGGAGAGAGAGTGGGAGATGGTGGAGAGGGAGAGGGCTGCGATAGAGGGGGATAGAGCGGCGGTGGACAGAGAGCGGCAGTGGCTGGAGAGCGAGAGAGCCAACTTGGCAAGAGAGAGGATGCTGTTGGAACAGGACAGGGTGGCACTGGGGAGAGAGAGAGAGGCCTTTGAGAGCCAGAGGGCAGCAGTGGTGCACACTGGACACATCAACCACTGTGGGATGGGGATGTAGACTGATGGTATAGACTGCCTTGGAAGCCAAGGACTGATCAAGAGCCTTCAAGTTACTTGGAGAACAATCTTTTCAGCATGTTTTTCAGCTTATTGGCTCGAGATTAATCTCTTTTTACACCATCTCTAAACTTAATGGTTTGTTCAACTAAACCAGTGAGAGATTTCAATCTGTGACATTGTGCACTTGTTTTGAATGACATTTGGGAATTTATTTGTTGTATTTGTTTGACAGAATAGACTAAATGATACAAGCCTTAAAGTTTTTGTGATTTGACTCATCATTATCTCAATGACCTCAGTCATTTCAGTATTACAGTATATTGTAATAACAGACAAATAAGCACCATAAGTGAGAGAACTGAACACTTATAAAAGTACTAACTTTAAAAATGTGTCTGTCTGTGAAAGCTGTTTTCACTTTCAAACAATTAAAACGCTGTAAAGTACTGCAAAAAAAGTGAATTAAGTGAAGTGAATTATTGTTTGAGAAATCTAATCACAGTAGGGGAGAGGGTTAAGTTAAGCAATTTTTTACATTCAGCAGCACAGTGCATTTGGAAAGTATTCAGACCCTTTGACTTTTTCCACATTGTTACGTTACAACCTTATTCTAAAATAGATTAAATAGTTTTCCCACCTCAATCTACACACAATACCTCATGACAAAGCAAAAACATTAAAAACAAAAAAAAATGTTTTGTAAATTTATAAAAAATAAAAACCTATCACATTTACATTAGTATTCAGACCTTTTAATCAGGACTTTGTTGAAGCACCTTTGGCAGCGATTAAAGCCTTGAGTCTTCTTGGGTATGACGCTACAAGCTTGGCACACCTGTATTTGGGGAGTTTCTCCCATTCTTCTCAAGCTCTGTCAGGTTGGATGGGGAGTGTTGCTGAACAGCTATTTTCAGGTCTCTCCAGAGATGTTTGATCAGGTTCAAGCCAGGCTCTGGCTGGGCCACTTAAGGACATTCAGAGACTTGTTTCAAAACCACTCCTGCATTGTCTTGGCTGTGTGCTCAGGGTCATTGTCCTCAGTCTGAGGTGCTGAGCGCTCTGGAGCAGGTTTTCATCAAGGTTCTCTGTACTTTGCTTCATCTTTCCCTCGATCCTGACTAGTCTCCCAGTCCCTGCTGCTGAAAAACATCCCCACAGCATGATGCTGCCACTATCACGTTTCACCGTAGGGATGGTGCCAAGTTTCCTCCAGACGAGACGCTTGGCATTCAGGCCAAAGAGTTCAATCTTGGTTTCATCAGACCAGAGAATCTTGTTTCTCATGGTCAAAGTCCTTTAGATGCCTTTTGGCAAACTGCAAGTGGGCTGTCATGTGCCTTTTTACTGAGGAGTGGCTTCCGTCTGGTCACTCTACTATAACGGCCTGGTTGGTGGAGTGCAGCACAGATGGTTGTCTTCCTGGAAGGTTATCCCATCTCCACAGAGGAACTCTGGAGCTCTGTCAGAGTGACCATCGGGTTCTTGGTCACCTCCCTGATTTCTCAGTTTGGCTGGGTGGCCAGCTCTAGGTAGAGTCTCGGTGGTTCCAAACTTCTTCCATTTAAGAATGATGGAGGCCACTGTGTTCTTGGGGACCTTCAATGCTGCAGAAATGTTTTTGTACCCTTCCCCAGATCTGTACCGACACAATCCTGCCTCGGAGCTCTACGGACAATTCCTTCGACCTCATGGCTTGGTTTTTGCTCTGACATGCAGTGTCAACTGTGGGACCTTATATAGACAGGTGTGTGCATTTCCAAATCATGTCCAATCAATTGACATTTACCACAGGTGGACTCCAATCAAGTTGTAGAAACATCTCAATGATGATCATTGGAAACAGGATGCACCTGAACTCAATGTCCAGTCTCATAGCAAAGGGTCTGAATACTTTTTTTATATACATTTGCAAAAAAATCTAAAAACCTGTTTTCATGGTCATTGTATGTAGATTGAGGAAAACATTTGATTTAATCAATTCTTGAATAAGGCTGTAACGTAACAAAATGTGGAAAATGGAAGGGGTCTGAATACTTTCCGAATGTTCTGTAGTGTTCTTTCTAACAAAGATATCTACGTATATTTCAGGATGTTACGCTATCCCTGGAAATAATCAAAATTAATTTAAAATAATTTAATCTAAGTTGAGCCGCAGGACAGGGTAAATTAAGCCACATACACATTTCTGTACTGAATGAAATATATATTACCACTAGCTTTTCAAACCATCTCTATCTGTATTTCCCAAGCACAATCACAATCTCCTTTTTGTCCTTTAATAATTGTAAGTATATTTTAACACGGGCTTAACACCTTACATCCAATTTGTACTTTTTAAAAACACTTTTAACATAAGCCAGGCCCTGTTATTACTTCATATCCCAGTGATAATGCCTTGCATTACGCCTGGGAAGAAAACACTTCAATTTGATTAACTTGCCATTTACTCAACTTACCCAAACATTTTGACTATATTAGCCCACACAGCTACAATGATGCACTTTCATGCTAGGTTTAGGACCTCATATTGAAGCTTATAGAGACCCCAACTGATGTATAGAGCCATCAGTGGTGTAAAATCTATTTTTTACAACTTTTACTCCACTACATTCCTAAAGAATATAATGTACTTTCTACTCCATATATTTTCCCTGACACCCAAAAGTACTAGTTATATTTTGAATGCTTAGCAGGACAGTAAAATGGTCCAATTCACACACTTATCAAAATAACATCCCTGGTCATCCCTACTGCCTCTATTCTGGCGATTTACATAACACAAACGCTTAATTTGTAAATTATGTCTGAGTGTTGGCGTGTGCCCCTGGCTATCAGTAAAAAAAATTTAAAGAAAAGAAAATCGTGCTGTCTGGTTTTCTTAATATAAAGAATGTGAAATTATTTATACTTAAGTGTATTTTAGAAATGACATGTACTTTTGATACTTAAGTATATTTAAAACCAAATACTTTTAGACTTTTACTCAAGTAGTATTTTGCTGGGTGACTCACTTTTTCTTTAGTCATTTTCTATTAAGGTATCTTTACTTTTACACAAGTATGACAATTTTCAAATGATCTACTTTGGTTTAGATACAAGCATCATAAAACCTCTAACACAAATTAATTTGACTTGGTGAAAATGTGTTTTTTAGGCCTAACTTGCTTACCACAGAGCCTTCAGGAAGTATTCCTCTTGACTTATTCCACATTTGGTTGTACTACAGACTGAATTCAAAATGTATTAAATAAATTGTTTTTCTCCCACCCATATACACACAATACCCCATAATGACAAAGTGAAAACATGTTTTTAGAAATTTTTGCTATATCTCATTTACATAAGTATTCAAAGCCCTGAGTCAATACATGTTAGAATCACCTTTGGCAGCAATTACAGCGGTGAGTCTTTCTGAGTAAGTCCCTACGAGCTTTGCACATATGGATTGTACAGTATTTGCACATTCTCTTTTAAATTCTTCAAGCTCTGTCAAATTAGTTGTTGATCATTGGCAGACAGCCATAGATTTTCCAGCCGATTTGAGTCAAAACTTTAACTTCGCCACCAGGTACATTCAAAGTCATCTTGGTAAGCAACTCCAGTGTATATTTGGCCTTGTGTTTTAAATGATTGTCCTGCTGAAAGGTGAATTTTTCTCCCAGTGTCTGTTGGAAAGCCGACCAAACCAGTTTTTCCTCTAGGATTTAGCTTAGCTTTATTACGTTTATTTTTTATCCCCCAGAAAACTCCCTAGTCCTTGCCGATTACAAGCATACATATAACATGCTTGAAAATTTGAAGAGTGGTACTCAGTAATGTGTTGTTGGATTTGCCCCAAACATAACGCTTTGTATTCAGGACATAAAGTATATTTCTTTGCTACATTATTTGAAGTTTTTCTTTAGTGCCTTTTTGCAAGCAGGGTGCATGTTTTGTAATATTTGTAATCTCTACAGGATTCCTTCATTTCACTATGTCATTTACAGTGCATTCGGAAAGTATTGAGACCCCACCTGGAGGCTCCGGGCTGTGGGCCGTACCTGGAGGCTCCGGGCCGTACCTGGAGGTCTGATGCGTGGGGCCGGCACAGGAGGCACCGGGCTGGACACACGCACTGGAGGTCGGGTGTGGGGAGCCGGCATAGGACTTACGGGGCTGGGGAGGAACACCGGAGGTCTGGTGCGTGGGGCCGGCACTGGAGGCACCGGGCTGGCCGCACGCACTGGAGGTCGGTGTGGGGAGCCGGCACAGGGCTTACCGGGCTGAGAACCTCTTGCGGTCCTCAAAGTCGGCCTCGTCCCCCCTTGGGCTGGTTCCTGCTCCCCGGCTGGGAGGTCTCAGCTCAAGCCAAGCCCTCCACCACCTCCCCTGTTCCTCCAGGGGCCGGTCAAAAAAACCCTCCGGCGGCCGCTGGTCCTCCGCTGTGGGAGGTCGCAGACTCCCCCAGTCGTCCTCCCTCCTCCGCCGATCCCGGCTCTGCAGGGGCTCATCCATGAGCCCCCACGAGTTGGGGAACAGTAGCACCTCGTTGTCATCATCCGACACCTGGGCGATTGATGCATAGAAATCTGAGGATCAGGAAGAAAAATGTAATGTCATTGCTACTCACACAAGGTGGCGATTTTAGCATGTAAATCTTGGTGGGACAAAAAATTTTAAAGTGGGATGCATGCCAGCAAAGCCACAACACAACAATAAACAATACATTAATGGAACTATAACGGTGACAAACTGTGCCCACAAACTGTTAGGGCCTACATAAAGCTGTCCCAACATCTTACCACTGCTACACCTGGCTATCAACAGAGCCTTGTCTGGCAGCGAAACAGTTCTTTCAGCCTCATTTACTGCGTTTAAAAAAAATGGCTGACTTGCTTAAACAAATGTGGTTTCTAATGACAATTGAGATGTACAAAATATGGCATAAGGGGACGACAAGCGGATAAGAGGCAAGACATTAATGAGCAAGCTAGGACGGACATAGTCAATATATATATGTTTAGCACCTTTGAAATGTACAGCGACAGAATTCAGAACATGGGCTGTTCTTACAGTGTACTCAGTGTACTGCAAGTCAGAACCATAGGATAAATAAAGGGGGCATATAAGCAGACAATGAAAGCTCTTACAATATTAAATGATTACATTTCTCTAAAACAAGATGATGACTGTTAGCTAAGATTTTGAAAGTAAGATGTTGACATCAAAGCTACTGTACATATAATTAATTTTATCTATGGCCAATGATCTTGAGCCTTCTTGGAAGGGCACTTCTAATGTAACTCTATGGCAGCACCCAAGGGGCTTGAATTTTCAAGGTCTACCCTTAGACTCAGTGTTGACGTAGTATCCCCATGTGTGACAGGACACTGAGTCAATCACGGCATAACGCTCCATATTTTCTGCTGGCTTGCCCCACCACCACAGAAAGCATTGAGCTAGGCTGAAACACCTGCATTTTGGAGCTGCCTTACTAAAGAAAACAAAAAATAGACCATGTTTGTATGCGACTTTATTAACTCAATGAGATATACACCCCTGGTCAAAAGTTTGGAATATTACTCATTCAAGGGTTTTTCTTTATTTTTTACATTGTAGAATAAAAGTGAAGACATCAAAACTATGACATAACACATATGGAATAATGTAGTAACCAAAAAAGTGTTAAACAAATCAAAATATATTTTATATTTGAGATTCTTCAAATAGCCACTCTTTGCCTTGGTGGCAGCTTTGCACACTCTTGGCATTCTCTCGACCAGCTTCATGAGGACCACCACAGGAATGGAAGACCCAGAAATACCTCTGCTGCAGAGGATAAGTTCATTAAAGTTACCAGCCTCAGATTGCAGCCCAAATAAATGCTTCACAGAGTTCAAGTAACAGACACATCTCAACATCAACTGTTCAGAGGAGACTGTGTGAAATCAGGCCTTCATGGTCGAATTGCTGCAAAGAAACCACTACTAAAGGACACCAATAAGAAGGAGAGACTTGCTTGGGCCAAGAAACACAAGCAATGGACATTAGACCGGTGGACATTAGACCTCAACCAAATTTAGATGGTTTGGGATGATTCGGACCACAGTGAAGGAAAATCAGCCAACAAGTGCTCAGCATATGTGGGAACACCTTCAAGACTGATGGAAAAGCATTCCAGGTGAAGCTGGTTGAGAGTGACAAACGTGTGCAAAGCTGTCATCAAGGCAAAGGGTGGCTATTTGAAGAATGTCAAATATAAAATATATTTTGATTTGCTTAACAATTTTTTTGGTTTCTATATGATTCCATATGTGTTATGTCATAGTTTTGATGTATTCACTTAAAAAAAAAAACTTGAATGAGTAATATTCCAAACTTTTGACCGGGGGTGTATATATTGTTTTACATTGTTTGCAAACTGATATGTGACAAGCATTAATGCCAAAATAACATGCAAAACAGTCAAGCGTTATTTATTTATTTTTCAAAAAATGTGCCCCCCCCTGACCTGAATGACGGGTCGCCACTGCTCACACAGTATACAGCTGAAATGTAACATTGTTCTTTCCTCTGTAGAACCTGTTTTGCCAGCAACAAAAGCTCTTTCTAGATTGGTGCAAAGCCAGAAATGTAAAACCATCAAAGAGCTATGTGAGCAGTTCATTAAATTGAGTCACAGATTACAGGTTTTTTATGAAGTTACACTGTTAGGCAGGTGGAAATGCTCATAAAAACACAGATCCATTGCTGGAATTCCATCATTACAGAGAGTGAATTTGATGCACTACGTTTTCACAACTGTTTTGGATTTGCACATCAGTATGGCACTTGATTTCCAAATCGGCTGGTTTGTTTTCTGTATTTACTGGTCATCTGCACATGCCAACTCCCTGCTGTTCTTCAACGCAGTGCTGTACAAATAAAACACCTATCAAATTGAAGTGAAAATAAACGCTATGTTGAATGATTCAATTTCAACCTAGATCTTTCTATCAAGCTAATCAATATGAATTAAAACGTAATTTGTGGGTTTGTCATATATTTTTAAGAACATGTAGGAGATTGAGAAGAGCCATGAGCCCTTCCTGCAGGGGGCGCAGGTGGAGCTGAAGAAGGAGATGGACATGTTGCAGAATAAAATCATGATGAACACCGTGAGTTTACCAATTTCAATCACACTTACACCTTTTAACAACTTAATGTACAGTGTTATGACAAAACCACCAGCTAATTGACTGTTCAAAGCTAGCAAACTGTGTTTGATAATGAATGTTTATCGTGACGGTGTAAAGTAAATTGCCATATAGTGACACGAGCTGTCATGACATTTTTTATTTCATTATTTTCACGTCATGTAGCCTTTCTGTCTGAGGGTTCAAGTAAATTGAAACCGGGTATTAATTTATGACAGAAATTATGTTGCGTCCAACTCCCACTCATTTCTGGCTAGCACTGAGTAATGGCAAATCTGGAATGGTTTCCCATAGGTTACTTTAGTGTTATACCATACTGTATATCTCTCCATCTCCACAACAACAGCAGGAGTTGTCCACTCCGCAAGGTTCTTCAGTCTATGCTGTTCTAAGTGAGGACGTTTAATCTGATTTTACAATGTCAACAACTTCTACAGTCACACCGCAAGGTTTTTGAAAGACAGAGATAGGTTTTTAAAGCATTTGTTTGTATATTGTATGCTCTATTTATTTAACATGTTGCTTATTTGTATATTTATCTGCAAATGTTGTATATTAACCTGTATATGTATCTGCTGTTTGCAGTGCTATTGTACTCAGTATTCTATGTGATTATAAAACAATTTGCACTAAAAAATAAAATATTATGTTTTTTATTGAAACTATTATGAGTAGCAGTTATTTTTAATACAGAATTAGGAGTATTTCCTGAGTTGTCAATGCGCGCAACATTCCTTCCAGTTCTCTGCTTCCAATGACTGGAACGAACTGCAAAAATCCTTGAAGCTGGAGGTTCCTATCTCCCTCACTAACTTTAAGCATCAGCTGTCAGAGCTGCTTATCGATCACTGCACCTGTATATAGCCCATCTGTAAATAGCCCACCCTACAACCTCAACCCCATATTTATTATTTTTGCACTCCAGTATCTCTATTTGCACATCATCATCTGCACATCTATCAGTCCAGTGTTAATTCTACTTTGTAATTTATTTCGCCACTATGGCCTATTTATTGTCCTACCTTCCTAACCTTACTGCATTTTGCACTACATTTGCACACTCTGTATATAGATTTTCTATTGTGTTATTGACTGTACGTTTGTTTATCCCATGTGTAACTCTGTGTTGTTTTTTGTCGCACTGCTTTGCTTTATCTTGGCCAGGTCGCAGTTGTAAATGAGAACTTGTTCTCAACTGACCTACCTGGTTAAATAAAGGTGAAAAAAAAAAATCACCAGTACACCCCAGCAAATAGGTGGCGATAATGTCCTAAAAACTGAGATGTCAATGTAAACAAACCCAAAAGAAAGAAGAAGAGACGTCACTCACTGTACAGGAAATATTTTCCTACAGAAAGCCTTGCATGCTGATTTATAGCAGGGACTGTTATTAGTAAAAAAAAAAAAAATGGGTAAGATTCATTGCTACCTTACATTTAGCTTTTTGAGTTATCGACTTTATTTCACATTAAATCAATGTTTAGTCACTGATTAATGTCTTACCCTCATCAGCCAACGTTTTATCTTAATATTTGGTGGTATGCCTTACTGTTGGCATTTAGCTAGCTAGGTAGGCTGTTATGGTAAGTTTACGATTTCCTATGAATAAATTATGATTATTTGGTTATTCTTTGAGGTAAGCCAGACGAACGTTTTGCTATCCAGTCAAATTCTAAAACACAGATGTCGATATGTTGCTGTACTAGCTGAGTCGTTCCACTAATATAGGACATTTTGGGTAGTGTAACTTTATCCCCCAAAAATTAATTTCACCTAACATTGTCATAAAGAACACACTTCATAAAAACATGTTTTCCCATCTCAAAGGGTTAAGATGGGAAAGCACGTTTTCATGTTTTTCAGACTTCAGACTATTTGAACCCAACATGTTCACCATCATTGCAAAGCCCTAGTTATGTTGTTTTCTTTGTGGTGGAAAACTGAGCCCGTCGAGCAACACGTTAAAGGGATTTATGGGTGATTTAGGATGAAAACCTCACCCCTGTGTCGTTAAAGGCACTTTATTGACACTTACTAGTCTTTAAAAAAAAATACTATAAAGTGCCTTTAATGTAACAAGGTTGAGGTTTTCAAATCACCCATAAATCCCCTTGTGACAGGTGGAATGTAAGCTGTGCAACAGGGAGGGGCAATTGAATGCAAGCTTCACACAAATTGGCTAGAAATGTTTTAACATTTTCAATCTTTCTATTGGCAACAGGGCTAACGTGTGTTGCTTGACGGGCTCAGTTTTCCACCACAAAGAAAAACAACAGAAAATATCAAAAACGTAACTAGGGCATTGCAATGATGGTGAAAGGTTGGGGTTAAGTGATCTTCCTAGAAGTTTGAAAAACATGACAAGGGACAGGTCAAAATGCTGATTTTTGCCACTTTAGCAAGTCTTTATTCATTAGAATTCCATGTGGTCAATATTAAATGGCACGTCGATAATGGTGAACAATTTCTACTTCAAATATCAAAGGGAAGCACCCAGCTATCGACCTGAATTACTGGTTTGACCCTCCCTCTGCAGGGATCTCGTATTGCAAGGAAATAATAACTTGCTGACAAGCGAAAGTAAATGCATACCAGACAGCGCTATTATATGCCTTTAGTAGAATTCATTTCACAATGTGATGCATTTAGCAGACCTGACCGTTGACATCAGTGTTTGTCCTTTGAAGTTATCTGTATAGTTTTACCAATGTTATGAGTAAAGTATGACCACTTTAATCTTATTTATCCCTCCTGCCTTGTTAAATCTAGGTGGGTTCTTCTCCAGTCTTTTTTCTGGCCTGTTTGGCACCAGGGAAATGAGGATACTGATCCTGGGGTTGGATGGAGCAGGGAAAACCACAATCCTTTACAGACTTCAAGTTGGGGAGGTCGTCACCACTATTCCCAGTGAGTGAAAATACTCAACTTCTTCTCAGTGCTGAGGAACACTCATACTGATGGCCTAACTCCTGCATGCCAATACAATGGATACATTGGTCACTGAAATGGCTCACGCAGTGAATAACATGCAAACAGTTACGATTAACCTACAGTACTAGACATTTGTTGACGCCATTCTCTTTTTTTTTTCAGCCATTGGTTTTAACGTGGAAACGGTGACATACAAGAATCTGAAGTTCCAGGTGTGGGATCTTGGAGGGCAGACCAGTATTAGGTATTGAGACATTCCTGACTTCAACTTATTTATTGTAGCATATGTCTCACACTTATCTGAATATTGCAACCATCAGCAGTCAGTTTGTCAAGAGTCAACCAACAAATGTATTGGTTACCCTAATGTTTCTTCTTGCATCTCTCTCTGTTTCAGGCCTTACTGGCGTTGCTACTACTCCAACACCGACGCTGTTATCTATGTAGTGGACAGCAGTGACAGGGACAGGATGGGAATCTCCAAGTCTGAACTGGTGGCTATGCTTGAGGTATGGGAAATATGGCTTTAATAGCTTGTATAAAAGCCTTTCATACTTGAATATGTTTACTGGTCCCACACCAGCTCTTTTTATCCGTGTATGTACTGGCTATATTTTTATGGCATTGTGAGCTAAACAGCGTGTGCAGTCACAGACTAGATTTCCAGATATCGAGGCCTCTGTCTGTATTCCCTCTGCAGGAGGAAGAGCTGAAGAAGGCTATACTGGTGGTGTTTGCCAACAAGCAAGACATGGAGCAGGCCATGACTCCCACTGAGGTGGCCAACTCCCTAGGCCTGCCAGCACTCAAAGACAGAAAGTGGCAGATCTTCAAGACCTCCGCCACCAAGGGAACAGGGTTGGACGAGGCCATGGAATGGTAATGGAATAGGAGCCAAATGAATGAGGCAGTTTCGTTAGGAATAAGGCAATGTTAGTGTGTTTGTTTTTCAGCTGTTATGATGACAGTTTTAACTTATCATTAAATTAATAACATGGTTTGCATTAGGAACAAAGTGTATGAATGACAAGCTGAGGAGTCATTCAATATACAACAACAAAATTGAAACATTTTTCTGTTTCTGTTTACTCCTTAGGCTGGTGGAGTCTCTCAAGAGCGGACAGTAACCTCAGCCTAACACCATGCAAATAAATGTGACTTCCCGCCGCATCTTTATGCTCCTGGGCCTGGTTTACCAATAGCATCTTAAGGCTAAATTCATCGTTAGAATCTTTGTAGGAGCATCGTTAAATCTCTGAGCTGTTTCCCAAAACCATTGTTACTAAAGCTGCACTTGAAAACTATAATTATTATAGAACAGCTAAGTGTGTCGTTAGATGTTTTTGCCCTTCCGCGTCACTTTATTTACAGAAGACGTCTGCTAAACATAGAATCAAGATGTTTATCTGTATGATTGTGACTGCTGATAACTTCAGAATGAAGTTAACTACAAATACAAGTTGCCAAAGTCTTTGCAATTCTTACAAACTATTGAAGGATTAAAAGATTCTTCAAATGAAAACCGAGATGACTGCATTAAAAGATACATAGGCTACATGGGGCTATATATTTCAACCATTTTGAAATCAATGTCATGTTCAATCAATTGAATTCTATTTAGCCAATTATTGTCTCTATCTGTAATTTTTGCCTCAATATATTTCATGATGTGTAACAACATGTGCGCAATGATGTGCCCAATATGTGATTTAGTTCATTATTGGATAAGCATAATAAGTTGCCTCTATTTTTCAGCCAGCCATAGGTGGTAATATTTCTCTAGGAGCTGATCTGTCATCAGTATTGTTGAGTAAGATTTGAATGGAGAAAGCTGATTTGAGAGCAGCACTGTTTTTGTTTCGATCCTATCAGTATCAACACACGGTCTAACAATACTTTTAGCATACTGTATTCCAGGCTGTATCACAATCCGGCCGTGATTGGGAGTCCAATAGGGCAGAGCACAATTGGCCCAGCGTCATCCGAGTTTGACTGGGGTAGGCTGTCATTGTAAATAAGAATTTGTTCTTAACTGACTTGCCTATTTAAATAAAGGTTAAATAATGTTGTTTTGGGAAACAAACGTTACATCTTCGGCCGTTGTAGTAACGATCGTTAAAACACTCCTAAGCCAAGTTCCATGGCTATCTGGAAACCGGGCCCTGGACTGAGTGGTTTGCCTTGTTGCAAGGGACATGCTAAAGATGGACTTTTTTTTTTACTGCTGTCCCCGAGTCTGATGTTTTACATTAGCTTCCATTTAGTTCCTATCAATTTCCCTTTTCGATTCCTAGTATAGCTAGCTAGGTGGACTAGGTTTTGAGTGTGTATATATATATATTTTTTAAGTTATGGATATGTGGTTGTCTCTGTGTTTGTTTTGAGTCTTAAGTCTCTCACTGTCCTGATAAGTTGGGTTAATGGATTTTAATATGTATTTATGTACCTTGACAATGGTGTTTTAATAATAATGTAAATAAATAAAATAATTCAATAAATCAACATCCGTGTTTGCAAGTGAAGGCGGTTACTGGTTATGTGAATTTACATATTGAGTATGTACAGGGGAAAATATAGCCACAATTTTCAAACATGTATACTCTTTGATATTATCACAGTTGTTAATATCTTTGATATTATGGTCTTCAAAAACACTTCTGATATATACACTCAGTTTGAATTCTTCGGGGCATGAAAACCTTCCTAAGTTGGCATCAAGGGACCTAACGTGTGCCAGGAAAACTTTCCCCACACCATTACACCACCGCCACCCGTCTGTACCATTGAGATACTGGAACTGGCACACATGACACCGACGATCATGCCACCCTCAAAGTCGATTAGGCCACTCGTTTTGCCCATTCTAATGTTCAATCGAACAGTAACTGAATGCCTCGATGCCTGTCTGCTTTTTATATAGCAAGACACAGCCACGTGACTCACTGTCTGTGTACCTAACAAACTGGCCACTTAGTCTATATATATATTTTCAATGAAGCGATGTCGCATGTGACCACAGAACGTTACACGTCACAAACGGAAGTAAATCAGAATGTTTTGGCGCTGGAAGAGAAAGGAAACTAGCGGCTGGTTATTTAGCTAACTAGCTAGCATGTTTAGTCGTTGGATTTTGTGAGATGGATTAACAAGAGGTTTCTCGAGAACAAGGACCAATTGAATCGTTATCACGAAGTAAGGTGTGATCTATGTTAAAGTATTCGTTTTGCTGTATTTATATTAGATAATTCAACAGTCGTTAATTAGCATACCGCCGGGTAGCCAGCTAACTTAGTTAGCTAACGCATGTCAACAGAGTGCAGTTTTTGTGCAGCGCATACTAGCCAGTAAATTAGTTAACGTTCACTAGGCTGAATACATTTTCTGTTAAAAACTAGTTCATTGCATCCGTTTCATAATATTACCATATGTCCCAACTGCTTTGCGTAGTTTAGAAGTGATCACGAAAAACAGGCCTTATTTTTCACCCTGCCGGCTCCTATTAGTTCTATTGAGCACCAACTCACTCCCAGACCATTGTTGTTGGTAGTTAAAACGTCAACACCAACAAAAAAATTACTAATTGAACTCTGAAGTTGTCCCATTGTTTCCCCAAGGCTGGACAATAGAACGAGTCCAGATTCACCCAAGGCTGAAAAACGTCAATAGAACGTCGGCAGAACTGGAACACTAGCGCGAGCCCAGAGCAAAGGAATGGAATCGAACGTTCGCAGAGGCTGTTTTGACTGGAATGATGCTTAGAATTCCATTTCGTCTAAATGGCACCAAAAATGTATGCCTTTTCATATGACCACTACAATCTGTTCTTAGGACGAAACTGAACAATAACAACTCGTGTAGAAAGTAAACATCCGCACCTCGATTGTGTCAACTGTGTTAATGCCTGCATAACGGGGAAGTAGAAAAAGAAAAAAAAGTAAACTTCTGACTTTCTGGTCTAGCGATCGATTACAACGGATTACGAAAGAGGAGATTAGCCCTATTAAAATAGTGCCCGACTAAATCTAAATATACACATTGCGAGATATTTGCCGAAATAGACAGACATACCTATATTTCCCCTATACAGTTCACTTCTTCACACCTCATATTTGTTATGTCATAGTGAATAGCTAGCTAGGTATACTCATTGATATGTTAATGTAACGTTAAGACGTTAAATTACGACAATATTTAAGGATCTGCCTCATTCGCTTCATTATATATGCGGTCAAAATAGTGTAATTTCAGAGTCTAATAAATAGCGATCCTATATAATTCATTGGTCAAATACAGGTAGTTAACTAGCTAACGCAGGTATATTTTAAGCTAGATGCCAGGCTTGTAGTCTGATTAATCAGGCTGTAATACACAATTAATTGGTATATACAGTACAGTGCCTTTAAAGTATTCACATCCCTTGAGTTTTCCCACATTTTGTTGTTACAAGGTGGGATTAAAATTGATTTCATTTTAATTTGTTTGTCAATACAATACTCTGCCATGTCAAAGTGGAAGAAACAAAAGTTTTTAAAATGTAAAATTACAACTCTAGTATAGCTTGATTCGATAAGTATTCAACCCTCCTGAGTCAATACATGTTAGAATAACCGTTGGCACTGTTTACAGCAGTGAGTTTTTCTGGTTTACAGCTGTGAGTTTCTTAGGTTATTGTCCTGCTGAAAGGTGAATTTTTCTCCCAGTGTCTGTTGGAAAGCAGACTGATCCAGGTTTTCCTCTAGGTTTTTGCCTGTGCTTAGCTCTATTACGTTTATTTGTATCCTAAAAAAAACTAGTCCTTGCCAATGACAAATCAAATTTAATTTGTCACGTGCGCCATATACAACAGGTGGAGACCTTGCAGTTCAAGAAAGGGTCAAGAAAATATTTACTAAATAAACTAAAGAAAAATAACAATAACACGGCTATATAAAGGGGGTACTGGTACCGAGTCAATGTGCGGGGGTAGGGGTAAAGGCTGTATGCAGGCTGTATCACATCCGGCCCGTGATTGGGAGTCCCATAGGGCAGCGCACAATTGGTCCGGCATCGTTCAGGTTTGGCCGGGGTAGGCCGTCATTGTAAATAAGAATTTGTTCTTAACTGACTTGCCTAGTTAAATAAAGAATGAATTAAAAAAGTGACTATGCATAGATAATAAATAGCAAGTAGCAGCAGTGTAAAAACAAAGGGAGGGGTGGGGGTGTTAATGTAAATTGTCCAGGTGGCCATTTGAATAATTGTTCAGCGGTCTTATGGCTTGGGGGTAGAAGCTTTTAAGAAGCCTTTTGGTCATAGACTTGGTGCTTCGGTACCGCTTGCTGTGCGATAGCAGAGACAACAGTCTATGACTTGGGTGTCTTTGACAATTTTTGGGGCATTGCCATAACATGATGATGATGCTGCCACCACCATGCTTGAATATATGGAGTGGTACTCAGTGATGTGTTGGATTTGCCCCAAACATAATGCTTTGTATTCAGGACATAAAGTGAATTTCTTTGCCACATGTTTTGCAGTTTTACTTTTGTGCCTTTTTGCAAACAGGCGTTTATGTAAGTATTGTGGAGTAACTACAATGTTGTTGATCCATCCTCAGTTTTATCCTATCACAACCATTAAACTGCAACTGTTTTAGTCACCATTGGTCTCATGGTGAAATCTCTTAGTGGTTTCCTTCCTCTCTGGTAACTGAGTTAGGAAGGACTGTATCTTTGTATCTGTATCTTTGTAGTGACTGGGTGTATTGATACATCAACCAGTGTAATTAATAACTTTACCATGCTCAAAGGGATATTCAATGTCTTCTTTTTTTTTTTTTTATACCCATCTACCAATAGGTGCCCTTCTTTGCGAGGCGTTAGAAAACCTCCCTGGTCTTTGTGGTTGAATGTGTGTTTGGAATTCACTGCTCGACTGAGGGACCTTACAGATAAAAAATCGTGTAACTTATGACTTGTTAAGCAAATGTTTACTCATTAACTTATTTAGGATTGCCATAACAGAGGTTGAATACTTATTGACTGAAGACATTGCAGCGTTTAACCATACACATCAAAACGGCTCTCTAAAAGGTGGGCTAATAATACTTTCCTGTGGATATTTTGTCTCAAATCTGAGCAGCTGAAGTACAAACTACACAGACAACCGGTAGAGTAAGTTTAAATGTAATTTTATTCAACATTCTGGCTTGTAAGGAATATTTACACGATTTTGCAGGCATTAGTTTCAGGCTGTATATACCAATTAAGTGATTTAATAGGACTACCTAGCTAGTAATCTCTCCAGAGGCACCTGTATAATGATATACAGTAGCTAACCTGGTTAAGACTGCTTGACTATGAGGGCCTCCTGAGTGACGCAGCGGTCTAAGGCACTGCATCGCAGTGCTAGAGGCGTCATTACAGACCTGGGCGCCTGCAGGCTGATCTCGGTCGTCAGTTGAACAGTGTTTCCTCCGACACATTGGTGTGGCTGACATCCGGGTTAAGCAGGCGGGTGTTAAGAAGCGCGGTTTGGTGGGTCATGTTTCGGAGGACGCATGACTCTACCTTCGCCTCCCGAGCCCGTTGGGGAGTTGCAGCAATGAGACAAGATCGAAATTGTGGCGAAAAAGGGGTAAAATACAACAACAACAAAAATAACACTGCTTCACTATGAAAAAGTAGACTGCTCTAACTTTGTCATTTACAACATAAAATGGTGTTAATGTGTGTTGGTTTTCACATCGCAGCTTTGACAATCTTCGTAGACATGGACAGTACACTGGAGAACTTAGAGCCCAGCAGTCCACTTCAGGACATGGAGGAACTAGACACCATGGGACCCCTGAATCAGGCATGCCTACTTGATGAGAGTGACCTGCTCTTTGGTGATCTTAGCGATAGTGGCACCCTCAACGAGCCCCCCGTCATCATCCTTGAGACGCCCAGGTACACTGTTGCTGACTGATATAGAACATATTATGGTCCTGTATTCACTAGGAACGCTTACTACCATCGGTGCAATAAAGATCCAGCTCCCGTTTCTGTCTGTGTAGTCTTGCTACGTAAGGTAATGTCTATGTTCTCATTTTGCTTGTGCAGCCCTCAGTGCCCCAGAAGGAGACGGCGGTACAATGGGTTTGAAAACTTTGGATCGGTAAGTAGAATACATTCTGAAGGCAACAATTTACTATAAAACCCAAGTGTGACATCTCTCAAGTCTTGCAACAGAAATGAAAAGTTGACTAACTGAATGTAGGCACAACCTGACCTTGCCCTTTTCTTACAGGCTGCTCTCTTCAGCCCACCTCTCAGCCGAGAGGAAAAATCTCTCATCATGACCCCCACCTCTCATCAGATGTCAAAACGCAAAAAGCTGTCTGTGCCAGCCACCAGCATGAGAGGTGAAGCCAAACCGGGCACCTCGTGGGCAACCAGTGGTTTTGTCGCTGCTTCGTCTCTCATGACAACAGACTCATCTCTGGCTACCTGGCTGGAACCTCCTCTCCCCTCCTCTATGCCTTGTTCTTATTCATCGTCAACACCCTCATCCTCCCTTGGTGCGCCCCCTGCCTCACAGGAAGTGACAGCCGGGGAAGGATTTTGCAGAAACGCATCATCTCAGGCCCCTGTGGCAGAATCGACAGTGCAACCTGGCCTCCCTAGTTACAACAGAGGCAGGAAGAGGACCTGTAAAAGAGCAGCCTCTACCAAGTCCAGCTCCAAGGCCTTTACATTTGCCCAAGCCCCAACAAACCCCACCACAGACTCAATGACATTCCTGCCAGGCACAGAGAAAGAGAGTCATGTTGCTGGCTGGGCGGTTCCTCTCTCTACTGGTAAGAAGATGACACACATACTAAGGTGAAAATAACTTTAGCTCTTTGATAGCACGCTAATTCGAAATGTTGAGGGCCACTGATATATATATATACTATGTAGAACTAAAGGTTAACTGCAGAGTAGGTTCTAGATAACTCAAGTGACTTTCACTACACATTGACCAGCCTGATTCAAACAGCATGCACAGACAACAGTAGAACCATACGCTTATCCTTGGTGTGTCTCTGGACCCTCTGACTACTCTTCTCAACAGCTGATGCAATGCCGCCCAAATATGACGAGATGGTCATCAGTGACAACGATGATGATGTCGTTGTAGAGGCCGTAGTTCGATCAGTGCAGTTGGAGGAAGATGAGGCGTTTGCGCGCAGTCTTCAGGTAGGGAAAACTCTTAAGGGTTCCACTTATCTCTTTAAAACAAGCTTGCTTTAAGTTAACACTGGTCTACAACACACGGTTGGGTTCTCTACTTCAGGCTAATTCAATCTTAAATCAGTACATTCAGGATTGGAACTGAATTCATGATTTCACATCACCATAAAAGCTTCAGTCTCCTGCTTGGTCTGTGTGATGATGGATTTGTGTTCTCTCTCTGTAGGAACAGTTTGACCGAGAGGAGCAACTGCAGCAGGAACAAAGGAGACAGCAGGAAGCCATGCCCCCAAACAGACCCCACCACAACTACCCGGTGAGTTGTATGTCCAAAAGCAAGTACACACTCAATGTGACAGGGATTCCGCTGTTATTATAATTTTGTATATAATTATATAATTGTATTTTGAATTGCACTGCCGTGCGACCTGGTCTGATTGCTGTGCTGTCCCCCTCCAGTATGATCCTCATGTAGGGATGAGCTGGATGTCGCCCTGGCCCTCAGCAGTGAACTATGCAGCGTTTTCCCCTTTCGTTGCGGGATTAGAGGAAGGTATGTTACTTGAACAACAACCACAATATTGTGAGATTTACTGGTAAGCTTGATGCACTACTTGGTTAGAAAACAGTTTTGTTGCTGTGGTGTGTATGTGTTAATAAGTGTGTGTTGAATCATTCAGAGTTGATGGGAAGGAGCAGAGGAAGAGGCCGATCTCGGGCTTCTCGTCGCAGAAACACCCGTCATGCGGCCCCTTCCCTCTTTGATGACAGTCAAGGAGACAACTATGAGGTACAACCTGCCTGGATCCATTAGTGAAACAAACTAAACTTTAATCCTCCCCATATAGGCATCACACCTTCTGTTTTGCAGTCAAACTCTTACATAGACTTTCCTCCAAGCCTTCAGTCAAACTCTTACATAGACTTTCCTTCAAGCCTTCCCATGTAGGATGATAATGCTCAATTTAGCATTGAAGTTCTTGCATTGATTTCTGTATTGCATCGCTAGGATTTCTGTATTGCATTCCTAGGGTTTCTGTATTGCATCCCTAAAAGGTTTTGGTTAATGTGTGTATGCTGTTTTGATCTCTCAGGCTCTACTCGCCTTTGAGGAGGGTCAGGGTGCTGTTGTGGCCAAGAAAACCCTGAGTGAGAGAGAGATTGGGAGGCTGCCTACAAAAACCTATGACCCAGCACATAGTGCAGGAAAGACACAGTAAGTCACAAATGAGTACCTTCTCCATAATGTAAGAAGGGGCTGTCTGAGCACAGGATTTTGCTCCAGCCAAAGCAGTGTCACATCTGATGAAACTTTCAATAATTCTGTCAAATGTCTCACGTCGTATACTGATAGAGAGGATCAAGTCTATCAGCTTTGCCAATGTCCCGTTATAGTGCGAGCGCAGAGTTCATGCCTCTTGCCTGCTCTACTTACTTATTGCTAGAGCACTGGGAGTCTGGGCTGCAACATGTTAGCTCCCCATTCATGCTCCATTTTGAATGCTATATTGCTTTTGTGCATATTTGAGCTCTGTTCTATCGATTCCCGAGGTCATTTAATGTTTTCATGTGTATCATTGCTATTGCCGTTCAAGCAGGCAGAAAGTTGGCCGGTATGACGTAGCATTGCTATAAAGCCGCTCTCATTAAACAGGAAGTTAATAGGAATAACAAATGAAATGTTATTGGTCGCGTACACAAATAAGAATTTGTTCTTAACTGACTTACCTAGTTAAATAAAATAAAATCCGGTGTTTCTAACTCCAACAAGTGTAGTAATGCCTAACAATACACAATCTAAAGTAAGGGGTCTGAATACTTTCCGAATGCACTGTATTCAGACCCACTATATATGTATGTATGTGTGTGTGTATATATATTCAGACCCCTTGACTTTTTCCACCCTTTTTTTTTAAATGTATTGTTTTTTCCCCACTCATTCTACACACCAATACCACATAATGACAAAGCAAAATCAGGTTTTTAGAAATAATTGCAAATGTATTAAAAATGAAAATCTCAAATTTAAGTATTCAGTCCCTTTACTCAGTACTTTGTTGAACCACCTTTGGCACTGATTTTAAAGCCTTGTCTTCTTGTGTATGGCGCTACAAGCTTGGCACACCTGTATTTGGGATGCTTCTCTGCAGATCCTTTCAAGCTCTGTCAGGTTGTATGGGGAACATCAGTGTTCTGCTATTTTCAGGTCTCTCCAGATATGGTCGATCAGGTTCAAGTCCGGGCTCTGGCTGGAACACTCAAGGACATTGAGACTTGTCCCTAAGCCACTCTTGCGTTGTCTTGGCTGTTTGCTTAGGGTCGTTGTACTGTTGGAAGGTGAACCTTCGCCCCAGTCTGAGGTCCTGAGCGCTCTGGAGCAGGTTTTCAAGGATCTCTCTGTACTTGGCTCCGTTCATCTTTCCCTCTCCTGACTAGTCTCCCCACAGCATAATGCTGCCACCACCATGCTTTACCGTAGGGATGGTGCCAGGTTTCCTCCAGACTTTGCATTCAGGCCAAAGAGTTCAATTTTGGGTCCATCAGATCAGAGAATCTTGTTTCTCATGGTCAGAGTCCTTTAGGTGACTTTTGGCACTCTACCATAAAGGCCTGAATGGTGGAGTGCTGCAGAGATGGTTCTCTCATCTCCACAGAGAAACTCACCTCCCTGACCAAGGCCCTTATCACCCGACTGCTCAGTTTAGGAACTCTAGGAAGAGTATTGGTGGTTCCAAACTTGTTCCATTTAAGAATGATGGAGGCCACTGTGTTCTTGGAGACTTTCAATGCTGCATACATTTTTTTTGGTACCCATCCCCAGACACAATCTTGTCTCTGAGCTCTACGGACAATTACTTCAACCTCATTGCTTGGTTTTTGCTCAGACATGCACTGTCAACTGTGGGACCTTATATAGACAGGTGTGCCTTTCCAAATCATGTCCAATCAAATTAATTTACCACCGGTGGACTCCAATCAAGTTGTGGAAACATCTCAAGGGTGATCAATGGAAACAGGATGTATCTGAGGTCAATTTAGTCTCATTGCAAAGCGTCCGAATACTTATGTAAATAAGGTATCTGTTTTTGATTTTTAATGCATTTGCAAACATTTCTAAAAAGCTGTTTTTCACTTTGTCGTTATGGGGTATTTTGTGTAGATTGATGAGGGAAAACAATACATTTTAGAATAAGGCTGTAAAGTAAGTGGAAAAAGTCAAGGGGTCTGAATATTTTCTGAATGGACTATACAGTCGTGGCCAAAAGTTTTGAGAATGACAAGTATTGGTCTCCACAAAGTTTGCTGCTTCAGTGTTCTTAGATCTTTGTCAGTAGTTACTATGGTACACTGAAGTATAATTACAAGTATTCCATAAGTGTCAAAGGCTTTAATTGACAATGACATTCAGTTTATGCAAAGAGTCAATATTTGCAGTGTTGACCCTTCTTTTTCAAGACTTCTGCAATCCGCCCTGGTATGCTGTCAATTAACTTCTGGGCCACATCCTGACTGATGGCAGGCCATTCTTGCATAATCAATTATTGGAGTTTGTCAGAAGTTGTGGGTTTTGTTTGTCTACCCGCCTCTTGAGGATCGAGCACAAGTTCTCAACGGGATTAAGGTCTGGGGATTTTCCTGGCCATGGACCCAAAATGTTGATGTTTTGTTCCCCGAGCCACTTAGTTATCACTTTTGCCTTATGGCAAGGTGCTCCATCATGCTGGAAAAGGCATTGGTCGTCACCAAACTGTTCTTGGATGGTTGGGAGAAGTTGCTCTCGGAGGATGTGTTGGTACCATTCTTTATTCATGGCTGTGTTCTTAGGCAAACTTGTGACTGAGCCCACTCCCTTGGCTGAGAAGCAACCCCACACATGAATGGTCTGAGGATGCTTTACTATTAGCATGACACAGGACTGATGGTAGCGCTCACCTTGTCTTCTCCAGACAAGTTGTTTTCCGGATGGCTCAAACAATCGGAAAGGGGATTCATCAGAGAAAATGACTCTACCCCAGTCCTCAGCAGTCCAATCCCTGTACCTTTTGCAGAATATGTCCCCGAGCTGACAAGGTAAAAAAAAAATCTGTTGTTCTGCCCCTGAACAAGGCAGTTAACCCACTGTTCCTAGGCCGTCATTGAAAATAAGAATTTGTTATTAACTGACTTGCCTAGTAAAATGCAGTCAATGTTTTGTGGGGATTAAGTTCATTTTCACGGCAAAGAGGGACTTTGCAATTAATTGCAATTCATCTGATCACTCTTCATGACATTCTGGAGTATATGCATATTGCCATCATAAACACTGAGGCAGCAAATTTTGTGGAGACCAATACTTGTGACATTCTCAAAACGTTTGGCCACGACTGTAGTATACAGCATGTTAGTATGGGTATTCGAACACAGCTCTGGTATAGTGACCTCATTACTTCAGATTATTGCATGCATTCAGAACATTCTTTTAGTGTACTCAAGTGAAAAAGGTTTATTTTTTTTCTGTGTACAGGTGTCAGATCTGTTTCTCGGACTACACAGAGGGGGAACTGTTGAGGATGCTCCCATGTCTCCATGACTACCATATGCAGTGCATCGACCGCTGGTTAAAGGTACACGCTTTCTGTGGTGCAAAATAAGCAGGCCCCTACACACAAACACCATATTTAGACAGCACTGTGTTACAATGTTACAGAACAACAGTTGGTGTTCTCACCCTTTACAATGTAATTTTTTTTTTTTTTACAATTGAAGCTTGAGTTTGTACAAGGGAAATGGTAAACTATAAGAACATGAAATCTATTTGAAAAAATACTTGGTGGTTTGCTGTTGGCAGGAAAACTCCACGTGCCCCATCTGCAGAATTGACATCTCCGAGTGTGGTGGTGACTGAGCCCGAGCGACCATGGAACATGACCTGTTCCTCACTGGATGTGCAACGCGACAACCTCATGTGTTAAGGTTATACTGTGTCTTAGTGTTTACAAAGAGCACCATCTTTGTAAGACTGTTAAGTTTAATTTTATACTCTTTGAAGTTTGACATCCTACAATAACATTCATCACCAGATAAGTTAAAATGTTTTATTTTTTATTTTGTATTAAAACCTCTATCCACCCACATTAAGTTGTTCTATTTGAATGATGCAACTCAGGATTGCTGCTATGTTTTATACAGATCAACAACAAAATTCCATATAAATACTCAGAGGAAGGTTCATGCATAGTGGTTTTGGCAAAGTTGATCTGTGTAAAAATAATTATTATATAATGTCAAATGCAATACTACAAAAGCCAGTATACTGTTTCAAGCATGCTTGGAACAAGGAAAGCATATACTGTTGTGTACAGTGAATTTACTGTCATGGCTTCTCTTGAACCTTTTAATATGGCCTTCAATCATTCTGGCATTTGATGGACTAGTCGGGTGGCTTCTTAGACCCTTAATAAAATCTCTTCATAGAGGGCACCATAACTTTGATGTCATATTTCAAGGCAGTGGAGTCAAGTGTGGCCAGTCATTCCTCAGCCTCGTAGTACCGCTTTTTCATGGCTCTGTACTTCCTCAGGTAGTAAAGTGCTTCCAACTCCTTGACGACAAACTCCCCTCGGGCTATCATTTGCTTGATCATCTCTGGGTCTTTCACATCTTTGTTCTTCAAAAATGCAGACTTCAATCTATCCCTGAAGTAGCCAGCGCCTTTGGGATACTCCCTTCCAAGGTAGAGGAGCTGTTGGGGGAGTGGAACAGTGACAATTACCCACTCTCCAAAAAAAACCTGTGTCTTTCGGAGGGGTTGAGTTAAAAGCAGAAGTCAAATTATGGTTGGACCTTGTGTGCAATTGACCAATAAAGTTATCTTAATCTTAAAGTAGTGGTCATTTGATTTCTGGACATCCTGTTACACTTTAGACAAAAGGTCCCCTTGAAGAAGAAATTGAGAAAGGGACAGAAAGTTATGCTTACATTTTTATACAGCCTGACCACTTCACTCCTTAATGGATAAGCCATGGTCCCAAAGGAAAGGGAAAATTGGACAGCACACAGGTGACTTTCAGTGCTGAAACACATAGCTACGTTAACATAGTTGCCTAGAAGGTGAACTCAAAACGAAGTATAAACAGAAGGTGCTTTATGACTGCATTAATTTGCCTAATCACACGGTTGCCATCCTATGCTGCAATTGTCCTTACGTGCTATAAAAGGCTAGCTAGTTAACTTAGCTATTAAACAATTGACTTTTTGGCTAGACACAGCTGCTGGTGTTGTGGCTAACAGTTAGCTAATACTCTCTGCATTAATAATCGTGTATGTAGATCAGAGCAGACCGCTAAATATTTTATTTAACTAGGCAAGTCAGTTAAGAACAAATCCATACTTGCAATACAAATTAGGGTTAAGTGCCTTGCTCAAGGACACATCGATACTTTTCCCCCCACCTTGTCGGCTCGGGTATTCGAACCAGCGACCTTTAGGTTACTGGCCAACGCTCTAACCGCTTGTTAAGTTAAAACAGACTGCAATACATAAAATGAGCTTTTAACATACATTAGCAGGGTATAGCTACCTTACAAAATGTGTCCTTGGATCATCGTTGCATAAACTGACCGTTGTAAACGTACGCGTGCTCGTAATGCCGCAAAACAACGTTTACACAGCCTTTACGTTAATTTGTACCCGGACCAGGGTACAAATTCAATGGTTTATAGTAAAAAGTAATGGATATAAACATTGTTTGGTCTTAATTTAAGGTTAGAGGAAGGCATACGGTTAGAATTGTGGTTAGGGTTATATTTAAAATCAGATTTTAAGAAGATTAATTGTAGAAGTAGGCAGGTTTTGACTTTGTGGCTGTGCTAACTAGTGAAGATCACGGTTAGTTATAGTTATCCCATCCACAAAATCGGAAACTTTTTCTAAAATCTTATTTCTAAAATCTTATTTTAAACGTAACCTTAACCACACTGCTAACCTTAGATGCACTATGCAGAAATCACTCCATTTCCTGGATGCCAAAATTCTAATAGTTAGCCTAATATCAGTTTGTGATTAAACAAGCAAGTATAGTGTAGATAATTATTGTACCATCTAGACCTTGGTACGAATGATAATGCTATGCAACATGCTGTAAAGGGCCTGATAACGGTGACATTGTAGTGAAGCAGCATTAACGCTTACTAAATATTGGTGGGTTGAGTTGTCCGTCGTTATCATAGGGGTTAAGGAGAGGGGCAAACTGCTGGTGAATCCTCTCGCATATCTTCCGGGAGAGGATCAATTCCCTTGGACGGAGGCCCCCCTTCGGTCTGAAGTAGCCCCCGCCCCTCCTCTGCCGCATCCCTTTTGGCTTTCGCTTTTTTAAAGTTTTTTTTCCAGCACCCTTCATCCAATTTGGGTCACTCTTCTCTTAATCCGTGTCGATCCATTAAATCTGTCGCAGTGCAGCTCAGTGTAAACAAGTCTAACATGCCGACCACATCGCTCGCGTTACAAAAATGTAACTACTCATCCAAACTGCTTGCGTGCGTCAGCGAACGTCTAAAGTTTTGGTCCCATGTTTCATTAGCCGAAATAATAGATCCCAGAAATGTTCCATATGTACAAAATGCTTATTTCTCTAATTGTTTTTTGCACACATTTGTTTACATCCCTGTTAGTGAGCATTTCTCCTTTGCCAGGGTAATGCATCCACTTCACAGGTGTGGCATATCAAGAAACGGATTAAACCGCATGATCATTACAGAAGTGCATCTTGTGCTGGGGACAAAAGGCCACTAAAATGTTAGTTTTTTGTCACATTTTTATTTAACCTTTATTTAATTAGGCAAGCCAGTTAAGAACAAATTTGTATTTAAAATGATGGCCTACCTACAGGGTCAGCCCCTGGAGCAAATTAGGGTTAAGTGCCTTGCTCAAGGAAACGTTTTTCACCTTGTCAGCTCGGGTATTCGAACCAGCGACCTTTCGGTTACTGGCCCAACGCTCTAACCATGTTTTGAGGGAGCGTGCAATTGGCTTGCTGAGTGCAGGAATGTCCACCATAAGCCGCCTTCGTTGTTTTAGTTTAGCAGTACGTCCAACCGGCCTCACAACCACAGACCACGTGTATGGTGTTGTGTGGGCGAGCGGTTTGCTGATGTCAACGTTGTGAACAGTGTACCCCATGGTGGTGGTGGGGTTATGGTATGGGCAGGCATAAGCTACAGACAACAAAAACATTTTAATTTTATCTATGGCAATTTGAATGCACAGATATACCGTGACAAGATCCTGAGGCCCACTGTCGTGCCTTTCATCCGCCATCACCTCATGTTTCAGCATGATAATGTGCAACCCCATGTTGCAAGGATCTGTACACAATTCCTGGAAGCTGAAAATGTCCCAGTTCTTCCATGGCCTGCATACTCATCAGATTTCATCCATTGAGCATGTTTGGATCGACGTGTACAACAGCGTGTTCCAGTTTATTTCAATTTACTGATTTCCTTATATGAACTGTAACTCAGTTAAATCTTTGAAATGGTTGCATTTATATTTTTGTTCAGTATTGTTCAATGTCTGAAGGGCTAAGGGACAGACAGTAACAGTATTGTGCGCTGTCATGTTTAAGTCTGCTACTAAATCGAAACCAGTGTTAAACATTTACAGCGGATGGAGAGTATCTACAACTTGTCTGAGCTAATGACTAAAATTCAATGTTAATCACTAGCGTTGACCTGTTCAAAAGCATTGACGCTCCTGCCTCCATTTACTATTTTAATTTAATTGAACCTTTATTTAACTAGGCAGATACTCTGCCTCAATTCACCCAGACAAGGGCTTCTTTGTTGCATGTGGAGAGAAGATCTACAAATATGACAGCAGGTCAGCACTGAGAAACTAAGTCAATCCAACCCCAAAGACAAAAAAGGTTTTCTAAGATTGCTTCATTGTATTTTCCCATGTTCTTTAGTGTGTGTATATATATATATCCCCGTAGTCTAGCTGAAATGTTCATATTAATTAATGTCTGAAGTTAAGCAAGCTTAAAAACTTCAATGGAATCTTTCTTCTGTCATACAAGAGCCACATTGGGCCGGTCCATCGTTCAAGTCAGTACTTTTTTAGTACTGAAAGAAAAGTATAAACCTAGCTACTTCAAATTTCTAGAATAACATCCATTTGAAATGGACCACATGGACAGGTATTAGTTGTCTGCCAGTCCTCACCTGCCAGCACACCCTTCCACAGGCCTTATGTTTTACCCACTGCTGTCTGCCACAAGCGGAGTGTTCCATCCTCTGAGCCGCTGGCAAAGAGTGCCCTGTCTGGATTAAAACAAATTACTTTGTTCTATTGGTTTACAGAGGAGCTGATCTCAGACAACTGTGATGCATCCTACCCGGCTGTGCCTGAAATAAAGGCCTGAGGTCCAGGACACTGCCTCCGACAAGAGGATGGAGCCAATTTGTCTACGCACCACTTCTGGCGGGGTCCCTATCCACTATCCTTAAATTGGGACCTATGTGGGGAAGAGATTAACACACACACGCGCTAGCTAGGTCTATCAGTGTTCATCCTAT
Source organism: Thymallus thymallus (assembly GCA_023634145.1). Classification (NCBI taxonomy): domain Eukaryota; kingdom Metazoa; phylum Chordata; class Actinopteri; order Salmoniformes; family Salmonidae; genus Thymallus; species Thymallus thymallus. The sequence goes on along the minus strand of CM042414.1, from coordinate 37,139,839 downwards.
GGCCCGGCTACCCGGGATTTTTAAATGGGTAATGGTTAAGGTTAGGTACGTCCCAAAGATACCGGATAGCACTGACCCTCATCCTATGGTTGCTTTTACTCCATTTGGACGATGTGGCCATGCAGTCTGATCTAGTTTTTCATTTCCTCCATTATGAAGTATTTGGGTTCTATTTGCTAAACATCAGATTACAGGAGATGTTTAAGTATTATTTGTAAGTGTTGCACCTGTATTTTATTAGTTAAATTAAAGAATTTACACGCTGTCTCTTTATGGGACCATTCATGGTACATTGTAACTGAAAACATTCAACGGTCTCCTGCGTCACCTTGAATCCAGAAGGAATTACATTAAGAGATTGTATGCATAACAAGTTTTTATTTTTCTCTTAAAAAAAACATCAATAACAAAAAGGAACTCATAACTATGAGGGACAGAAACTTGGCGAAGCAAGCACCCTTCATAGAGGGGAGCTTGGCTTCACTTTGCTTACAATAAGAGAAATTGTCTAGTCCACAACAGACACTATCATGATTATGTCTTTCACCAAAGGCATGCCCTAATTTCTCTTCAGTGTTGCAGTAAAAGCCAAAAGATACTATCAACTTCAACCATACTACACTGATGAGATGTATTTAAGAGCAATCCCAAACAAATGCATCTTCCGATCCCTGGGTCTTTGTTGACCTCTCCTTCACAGAACTAAAAGGAATGAATAGGTAACAGCAATATTGTTACGAAGTTTGCATCATTACTTACACCTGTACATTATATCAGATCCACTGGTAATCAACAAGGACCTGCGAGAGGAGAGACCGGTTTTTAGTGCCATGGCATCACCAGGGCTAGTCCCGCATGATAATCACTCTCACTGATGGTTTATAGGACCAATGCAACCTTGTGACTGATAACACACTTTGCATAGAACATACTGGTCAGATATTGGGTTACTACTAGTAAGGCACTTATTCATTCCAAGGCCCTTGGCAAGTCTGACATGATCAAAATAAGCTGGTGAAATTACAAAAAGGGCCCCTGCATGCCATGGAAAGAGATGGAGGGCATTAACCCAGGATACAAAAAAGGCTCCTTTTGTGCCAGAGACAGAACAGAGCTTTTTCTCTGGTACGATTATTCTACACAGACCTTAAGCTCTGAGGAAGACGGGACAACAACTGTATCGAAGGGTGATAACTCCATCATGTCAACCTCTCAGTAATTGTCTCGGAGTCGTTTGTTCTCCTCTCTCAGCTTCTCAATCTCCTCCACCAGCGAGTCGTTGACAGAGTACTTCTCGATCAGACCATGGATCTCGTTCTGAAACGCAGCAAGGAACCAAGAGCAGGGTTTATACACATTTTGACAGATGTCATTTCATTACTTTTCACCAAATCTCCATGACCAACAATTGGCGACTCCACTATGTACGTATAAAAAAAGTAAGCGTAATGTGTTATCGACACGGATACTGCTCTCTGATCCCATGTACCATGTCCTGTCATTGATCAAGGCACTTCACCCCGCCAAAGTAGAATACCTGTTAGACAACTGTATAAAAGACATGTGGTCAACTGGAAAGCTACTGGGTGTGCAGGCTTTTGATTAAGCCCTGCACAAACACAGAGCCAGTTTATCAAGGTCCGGTTGAGCAGCTCATTTCTAAAATGTGTTTTGTTAGAAGCAGACAGGAATAAAAGCCTGCACACCCATTAGCTCTCCTGGAAGATGGTTGACCACCCTTGATGTAAAACATTACAACCAAATGCATTTTATGCCTTTTAAAATAATTTGCTCATTCAATACATCAAAGATCAAATGGATATGGTAGACTACATATCTTTTTATTCAGCTAAAGCAAGCCCACACATTTTCTTCATGAAATGTACTTTTTTTTGTGTCTAGTTTAGTCATATTTATCTTAGCTAGCTTAGAAGTGTTTACTTTTCATGCTGGCTAACATCTATTGAGTTGCATTGTCCCATACATTGGATGGCCAAATCAACTGGAAGTATTTACACAAGTTTAAAAGTTAAGACACATAATTCAAAAGAAAGGCTATATCAAATAATCTTTCCTAAAATTAATGTTTAGGATTCACTAATTATAATTATTTATTCGCATGATTCGATTCAACGCGATTTAACTGAATATCAACTAATACAATGGTTAAGTGAATCATTCTTTGTAAAAAAAAATGAAATATTAATTTGGTATGGCTTCATTTTATTTATTTTTATTTAACCTTTAACTAGGCAAGTCAGTTAAGAACAAATTCTTATTTACAATGACGGCCTACCAAAAGGCAAAATACCTCCTGCGGGGACTGGGGCTGGGATTAAAAATAAAATAAAATATATATAAATATAGGACCAAGCACACATCACGATGAGAGAGACAAAACAACACTACCTAAAGAGAGACCTAAGACAACATAGCAAGGCAGCAACACATGACAACACAGCATGGTAGCAACACAACATGGTAGCAGCGCAAAACATTATTGGTCACAGACAACAGCACAGACAAGGGCAAGAAGGTAGAGATGACAATACATCACTCAAATCAGCTACAACTATCAGTAAGAGTGTCCACGATTGAGTCAAGAGACTGAGATAAAACCGTCCAGTTTGAGTGTTTTTTGTTTTGAGCTCGTTTTCGTCGCTAGCTGCAGCGAACTGAAAAGACGAGCGACCCCAGGATGTGTGTGCTTTGGGGACCTTTAACAGAATGTGACTGGCAGAACGGGTGTTGTATGTGGAGGATGAGGGCTGCAGTAGATATCTCAGATAGCGGGGAGTGAGGCCTAAGAGGGTTTTATAAATAAGCATCAACCAGTGGGTCTTGCGACGGGTATACAGAGATGACTAGTTTACAGAGGAGTATAGAGTGCAGTGATGTGTCCTATAAGGAGCATTGGTGGCAAATCTGATGGCCGAATGGTAAAGAACATCTAGCCGCTTGAGAGCACCCTTACCTGCCGATCTATAAATGTTGTCTCCGTAATCTAGCATGGGTAGGATGGTCATCTGAATCAGGGTTAATTTGGCAGCTGGGGTGAAAGAGGAGCGATTATGATAGAGGAAACTAAGTCTAGATTTAACTTTAGCCTGCTGCTTTGATATGTGCTGAGAGAAGGACAGTGTACCGTCCAGCCATACTCCCAAGTACTTGTATAAGGTGACTACCTCAAGCTCTAAACCCTCAGAGGTAGTAATCACACCTGTGGGGAGAGGGGCATTCTTCTTACCAAACCACATGACCTTTGTCTTGGAGGTGTTCAGAACAAGGTTAAGGGTAAAGAAAGCTTGTTGGACACTAAGAAAGCTTTGTTGTAGAGCATTTAACACAAAATCCGGGGATTTTGCGAGTGTCGTGATACGATTTTTGGGACATGATGAAAACATTAAACACTAATAATATCTAAACAGGTAACTAGAGGGTACAATATATGTATTGAATTGGCTGCCTCACACACACGCAGGTGATTCGCGCAAACAGACGCCCTAATGTGCCATTCCGATCCTGGCTGATTGATGTTGATTTTTATTTGATTGATAAAATACTTAAATTACATTAACAGAAATTATACAATTATTTTAAAATGCCATGACTTTCCCAGGATTTTTATGGACTGTACGAACCCTGCAAGAGGTCGGTTAGGGGAATGGAACTACAATGCAGACTGGTTTAGCTTGTGCTTTGTCAGGGACTCAAGTGTGGTGTGTAGTGGCCCGTGTGTCACAGCAGAGTAAGACCAGAGGGACATGTCACATACCAGCTGAATGTAGAACTGTTTGACCATCTCTACCTGGAGGTTCACTATGTCTCGGTGGCAGGCGTCCCTGTGGAGGAAATGGGGTTAGCTAAAAATAGACAACTATTGAACAGAGAAACGGTGCGCAAGACGGTTCGGCAACTGTAAGAGTGATCTGCTGTGAGAAGGTGCACCTACCTGAAGTCTTCCAGGGTCTCATGGATCATGTTGCGGATGAACTGGATCTGCAGGGATGTGAGGGGAGCGCCTCCACCCTCAGCTCCAACAGCCTTCACTATTCTCTCGGATAGCGAGGATGCCACCGCCAAAGACACTGTTGGGCCTGCTGACAGGGTACTTTCCATTAGTTTCGTCAGCTCACTACCACACACTGTACATGTAATGTTGTGCATACATAATCTCATATTTTACAACACTGAAAAAAAATATGAAAGCAAAAATGTCAAACATTTACTGAGTTACAGTTCAGTCAATTGAAATAAATTCATTAGGCCTTAATCTATGGATTTCACATGACTGGGAATACAGATATGCATCTGTTGGTCACAGAAACCTTTAAAAAAAAGGTAGGGGTGTGGATCAGAAAACCAGTCAGTATCTGTTGTGACCACCATTTGCTTAATCTCCTTCGCATAGAGTTGATCAGGCTGTTGATTGTAGCCTGTGGAATGTTGTCCCACTTCTCTTCAATGGCTGTGCGAAGTAGCTATATATTGGCGTGAACTGGAACACACCATCGTACACGTCAATCCAGAGCATCCCAAACCTGCTCAATGGGTGACATCTGGTGAGTATACATTTTAAGCTTCCAGGAATTGTGCAGATACTTGGAACATGGGACCGTCCATTAACATGCTGAAACATGAGCTGATGGTGGCAGATGAATGGCACGACAATGGTCCTCAATGTGTAATGATCATGCTGTTTAATCAGCTTCTTGATATGCCACACCAGTCAGGTGGATGGATAATCTTGTCAAAAGAGAAATGCTCACTAACAGGGATATCAAAACATTTGTGCAGAACATTTGAGAGAAATAAGCTTTTTGTGCGTATGGAAAAATTCAACTTTTTTTATTTATTTCATCTCATGAAACATACATGTTATGCAATATGCATTGATATCGCATATTATTATTTACAGCTCACCCTCACGGACAAACCACAACACAAACTCACCTGGTACAGTAATGGGCGACGTACCATTTAGGGGCGTGTTGTAGCTCAGCTGGGCCTGCACATCATTGGCCCTCAGGCCGGGTTCAGGGGTGTAGAACAGCGGTGCTGGTTGGCTGTGTGAGGTCTGGGCTGTTGACGTGAGCGTGGTTGGGCCTTCACCCTCCAGACCGGAACCACTGCCCTTCTCATACTATCAGTCGAACAGACAACAGGTGAAGAGCAGTTAACGTTGTCTCCTGTTTCAGTACTGCCTGAATCACAACTTGCTTACAAGCCATTAAATCCTGCATCCATAGTGCTATTTTGAGAAACCGTACAATAGAAGCCAGACATAAAATAATGCCTAGTTCAGAGGGGGTTTGCTTATGGGTGGGAGACAACTGTCATCTGTATAAGAGGTTGACCATTGGGTTGGTCAACCTCTTCAGAAAGTATTCACACCCCTTGACTTTTTCAACATTTTGTTGTGTTACAGCCTGAATTTAAAATTGTATTTTGTGTCACTGGCCTACACACAACAGCCCATAACGGCAATGTGGAATTGTGTTTTTAGATTTAAAAAAAATATTAATTCAAAATTAAAAGCTGAGTATTCAACCCCTTTGTTATGGCAAGCCTAAATAGGTTCAGGAGTAAACATTTGCAGACACTGAATATACCTTTGAGAATAGTTAAGTTATTAATTACACTTTGGATGGTGTATCAATACACCCAGTCACTACAAAGATACAGATACAAAGATACAGTCCTTCCTAACTCAGTTACCAGAGAGGAAGGAAACCACTGAGGGATTTCACCATGAGGCCAACGCTGACTTTAAAACAGTTACAGAGAAAACTGAGGATGGATCAACAACATGGCAGTTACTCCACAATACTAATCTAATTAACAGAGTGTAAAGGAAGCCTGTACAGAACAAAATATTCCAAAACATGCATCCTGTTTGCAACAAGCCACTAAAGTAATACTGCAAAAAAATGTGGCAAAGCAATTCACTTTTTGTCCTGAATATAAAGTGTTATGTTTGGGGAAAATCCCAATACAACATATTACTGAGTACCACTCTCCATATTTTCAAGCACAGTGGTGGCTGCATCATGTTATCGGTTTGCTTGTAATCGTTAAAGACTGGTGAGTTTTTTCAGTCTGCTGGGAGATAAATGTACCTTTCAGCAGGACAATAACCTAAAACACAATGCCAAATCTACACTGGAGTTGCTTACAAAGAAGACAGTAAATGTTCCTGAGTTACAGTTGACTTAAATCTACGGCAAGACCTGAAAATGGTTGTCTAGCAATGATCAACAACCAATTTGACAGAGCTTGAAGAATTCTCAAAATAATAAAATGAGCAAATGTTGCACATTCCAGGTGTGGAAAGTTCTTAGAGACTTACCCAGAACGACTCACAGCTGTAATCGTTTCCAAAGGTGCTTCTACAATGTATTGACAGGGTGTGAATACTTAGGTCAATTAGATATTTCTGTATTTAATTTCCAATAAATGTGCAGAATTTTCTAAAAACATGTTGTGATTTAATCAATTTTGAATTCAGGCTGTAACAATAAAATGTGGAATAAGTCAAGGGGTATGAATACTTTCTGAAGGCACTGTACATTTTGATAGGAAAAAGAGACTAAATCAGGGGTTTCATTTCTGGTTCTGGGGCCTCCCCCAACCGGCACATTTTTGTTCCAGCCCAACACTATCACATTTGTTAAGTAATGAACGTCTTTAAGTATTTGTATCAGGTCTGATAGTGTTGGGCTGGGAAGACCCCAGGACCAGAATTGAATACTCCTGGTTCAAATGGTCTGGGTCTGCATTCCAAGTTAGTCAAGCTACAATTACAGCTGATTGAATAAAGTAGACTGACCCTTTTCGAGTCCTGTGTGTCTGTCTGCGCTGGTGCAGGAGGCATGGCTAGCTCCTCTTTGATTGGTGAAGGGGTCTGGAAGACAGACAGGGGGCTGTAACAGCACCCACCTCCTATACTGCCTAGGGGAGGGGGCCCACCAGAGTAGGAAGGGAGGAAGTCCAGATTGTTTCCTTTCTTCCCACTCGACGCATCTGCGGTCATTCCATGGGCTTTGTAATCTGCAAAGATCAAGTGAATCAATGGCGTTACCATACCTGTAGACTTCCAGTCAATGCGCTAATGCTAATTAGCTTTGGCTCACGAAACTACCGCTAACTTCCTCCATACTGCAGGCAGAGACATAAAAATGGTATGCTAAAATAAAACATTTTTTAAAATTAAATAAAAGTTAATCTGACTGAGTAAGTAAAACTAGGTAAATGCAAGAATCTCTTATTATCCCTCTATTAAAGTAAAAAGGGTTTGGAAAAGTTTGCAGGTTTGTGAAGCTGTGCAGAACAATGTGAACTTTGAATGTCAAGGGACAGACAAATGGAATCTCACCCTCTCTGACAGGAGAGAAAATGTCCAGACTGTTGCGTCCCACTTTGCTGAACTTCTCCATGCTGTTCTGCCTTTCTCCTTCTCTGGAGAACATATCCAAACTGGTTGCTATGGTACATACAAACAACAGCCACAGATGTGGTCTCAATCATGTACACCGCTATAGATGAGATGTACAGTGGACTTCATTGAATGTTTATAGCAGTGTTTCTCAATCCATTCCTGGATGAACCCCACATGGTGCACATTTTTGTTCTAGCCCAGCACTAACACACCTGATTCAACTACTTGCCAAGCACTTGACTAGTTGCATCAGGTTTATTACAGAGGGATAATTTAAAAATACTTATCTTCAACTCATGGTTTGCGGTGCAGGGTCCTCATGACCTTTCATTCATCAAGAGAACTAATTGAACTGTAAAAGAGAACATGGAAAATACACCTACCATTCCCTTCGATTCCACCAGGAGCATCACCACTCATCAGGGCTTTGTAATCTAACGACAAAGAAAACAAGCTGTCAGTTTGAAAAGAAAACAGATAGGAGAGAGAGACTGATGACCAGTGAGTAACTTGAAATTAAAATTGAAGAGTCAAAGACAAGTGTGGAGCTCACAGTCTCTTACGGGGAAAAAGATGTCCAGGCTGTTTCTACCCATTCAGCACCCCACTGACCCTCTGCCTCTCTGAGTGTGCCCACACACACACACACACACACAATCTGCTCTCTGGACCTCTAAACTCAGATATGACTACCCCTGGTGTAGACCATGAATTGAAAATCAGCTGGTGTTTCAGGTCAGGATGTTGGCCAGGAGTATATTTGAGGTACTAGAGCGAGTCTGACCTGTGCCCTGGGCTTGTCCATCCCCTCTGTCTACCGCATGGGGTGTATGCAGGCTAGCAGGGGGAGTTGAGGTGGAGCTGTGGGTAGTACTACCCAGCCTGGCTGAGATCCTCTTGCTTGTGTGGGCGCTGGAAGACTTGCTGGATGCTATTTTACTGGACTAACAGGGGGGGGGGGGGACAAGGGAAATGGTTAGCTTGAAAATATCTGGTTTAATTGATCTCAGGTAACACAAGCCAGTTAAATACCTACAAGCTACAATACTGTCCCTATTGAGCTCAGGTTTAAGGTTTTAGAAGCATCTGGTCCTTTATTAGTCAGGAGCCCATAGTCACACAATGCAGGGTTTACAGTGCATGCTGTCAAGAGACACACACTGAACTGGCAAAGTGCATTACTCTGGTGGGCAAATGCTTACTGTAAAGATGAAAGGGGACAGCATTTCCAAATGCTCAAAAGCATATGAATCCTACATATGAAGGATTTTTGTTTTAGATTCCGTCTCTCACAGTTGAAGTGTGCCTGTGATAAAAATTACAGACCTCTACATGCTTTGTAAGTGGGAAAACCTGCAAAATCGGCAGTGTATCAAATACTTGTTCTCCCCACTGTATATTGTAATGAAGAAAAAAAAGGGAATCAAGATCAAATGAATACTCACATATTGTATGGGATGACTTCAGATTAAAAAAGGTTCAAATGATCACACACAAAATAATTCTCAACAGAACACATTGTACATAACATGTTCTACACTAGGAACAACATCTTCAAATTTAATTAATTCAATATCTTGTGCTAGTTCAAATCCTACACAAATGTATTCACATAGAAAATACCGAATATACATTTAATTTCCTACAATAGGGGTGACATGTATACAGATTCAACATACTATAGAGGTTCAGAGGATCATAAACTCACAGAAAAACCTGTTAATTATGTATCTTGGTTTAACAACACATTATTCACTCTGCAGTGATTTATAAAAAGAGCGTGCAGCAGCTGGCAAGTACAGTCGTGGCCAAAGTTTGCTGCCTCAGTGTTGATGATGGCAATTTGCATATACTCTAGAATGTCATGAAGAGTGATCAGATGAATTGCGAAGTCCCTCTTTGCCATGAAAATGAACTTAATCCCCAAAAAACATTTCCACTGCATTTCAGCCCTGCCACAAAAGGCCCAGCTGCCATCATGTCAGTGATTGTCTCGTTAACACAGGTGAGAGTGTTGACGAGGACAAGGCTGGAGATCACCCTGTCATGCTGATTAAGTCAGAATAACAGACTGGAAGCTTTAAAAGGAGGGTGGTGCTTGAAATCATTGTTCTTCCTCTGTCAACCATGGTTACCTGCAAGGAAACACGTGCCGTCATCATTGCTTTGCACAAAAAGGGCTTCACAAGCAAGGATATTGCTGCTAGTAAGATTGCACCTAAATCAACCATTTATCGGATCATCAAGAACTTCAAGGAGGTTCAATTGTTGTGAAGAAGGCGTCAGGGCGCCCAAGAAAGTCCAGCAAGCACCAGGACCATCTCTTAAAGTTGATTCAGCTGCGGGATCGGGGCACCACCAGTGCAGAGCTTGCTCAGGAATGGCAGCAGGCAGGTGTGAGTGCATCTGCACGCACAGTGAGGCGAAGACTTTTGGAAGATGGCCTGGTGTCAAGAAGGGCAGCAAAGAAGCCACTTCTCTCCAGGAAAAACATCAGGGACAGACTGATATTCTGCAAAAGGTACAGGGATTGGACTGCTGAGGACTGGGGTAGAGTGATTTTCTCTGATGAATCCCCTTTCCGATGGTTTGGGCCATCCGGAAAACACCTTGACCGGAGAAGACAAGGTGAGCGCTACCATCAGTCCTGTGTCATGCCAACAGTAAAGCATCCTGAGACCATTCATGTGTGGGGTTGCTTCTCAGCCAAGTGAGTGGGCTCACTCAAAATTTTGCCTAAGAACACAGCCATGAATAAAGAATGGTACCAACACATCCTCAGAGAGCAACTTCTCCCAACCATCCAAGAACAGTTTGGTAACGACCAATGCCTTTTCCAGCATGATGGAGCACCTTGCCATAAGGCAAAAGTGATAACTAAGTGGCTCGGGGAACAAAATATCGACATTGTGGGTCCATGGCCAGGAAACTCCCCAGACCTTAATCCCATTGAGAACTTGTGGTCGATCCTCAAGAGGCGGGTGGACAAACAAAAACCCACAACTTCTGACAAACTCCAAGCATTGATTATGCAAGAATGGCCTGCCATCAGTCAGGATGTGGCCCAGAAGTTAATTGACAGCATGCCAGGGCAGAGGTCTTGAAAAAGAAGGGTCAACACTGCAAATATTGACTCTTTGCATAAACTGAATGTCATTGTCAATGAAAGTCTTTGACACTTACGGAATACTTGTAATTATACTTCAGTGTACCATCGTAACTACTGACATAAAGATCTAAGACTCTAACACTGAAGCAGCAAACTTTGTGGAGACCAATACTTGTGTCATTCTCAAAACTTTTGGCCACGACTGTACAGCAGCGGTCCCCAACACATTTTTTATCTTAACTCTGTTCAGGAAATTCCAATTCAGGGATTTTAAATAGGAGTTTGAAATAATCTTGTGACTGGAAAGAATTGAAAACGGCACTATGGTGTTTAGCCTACCTTGAGGTGTCTGCTCTGGAAGCGCAGGCTGGTGATGGAGGTCTTGTGTGCAGAGGCAGTCTTGGTAGGGGCGCTGAGGTTGCGCAGGTCGTACAGGTACAGTCGGCCCTGGGTGGAGCCCACCACCAGCCCTGCTCCATCTGGAGTGAAGTCAATGGCCGTCAACGGGGACTCCACACGCATGCTTCGGAGAACACTGCGAGAGAGGGAGCAGAAACAAACAAACGTCAACACTGTACTTTAAAGCAGAGGCAGTTCTAAAGTCCCTTTTGCGCTGTTGAAGAACTAAAATCACTAGTAAAAGGCAGCATTATTGACAAAATACAGTCATGTGAATCTGACCAAAAAATAGCTTTTGAGAAAGCAACAACAAAGCTTGCACAAAAACACCAAAGGTAACAGGCTCTCTCAGTCAAACAGTAGATCTCTAAACTTGTTTGGTCAATACTAAACCCCATGCTCTTACATCTTGCTGGAGGTGTCATAGCAGATGATTTTCTTGTCCAGGCCCACAGTGACAAAGAGCAGGTCGTTGGCGGGGGAGAAGGCCAGGCCCGAGGCGGGGGCCTTGTGTGCTCCATCAAACATGTGCAGCTCCTTCTGAGTGTTGGCGTCCCACAGGACCACCGAGCCGCTATCTGACACACTGCCCAGCAGGGAGCGCTTCACCACAGAGTACTTCAGGTCGTGGATGGGCTAAGGCGGAGGAGTGTAATTTTAGACCTATGATGCATCTTAATCGTCCCCAATTTTTTCATTGTCTTCTATCTTTCAGCCTCTTATATTGATTTGATAACCAGTAACAACCCCTAGCTCCAACCACCCAGGCACTGGAACAGAATTTGATAAGTTTAAGCAAAAGGTCATGGTTACAGTGTTAAGTGTGTCAGGTCCAACAGAACACTCACCTGGTTGGTGCCGTGTCCAAAGGCCTTACTGGACAGGTTGGTGGTGATGCTATGCAGGATGATGTCACCACTGGTGGAGCCCGAGGCGATGTAGCTGTCACTGCCGTTCAAGGACACGCACGTCACCTCCTCTTTGTGGTCCTGGTGGCAGAGGGGGACAGGTGAGGATGTAGATTACGCCTCACGTCCTTAAGCCTCTGTGTTAGTAATAAAGGTAACTTAAATGTCTCGATATCTACACCGAAAGCTAGGACCAGGTGTTCAGGTGAGATGTGTTCAAAATATAAGTGCTAGAACATTGGTAGGGTTACGGGTCCTGGGGGTACCTTGAGGGTGCGATGTAGCCTCTTGTCCTTCAGGTCCCAGATGTTAACGGAGTTATCAAGCCCCCCACTTACTAGGTACTGGGACGTTGAGTTCAGACTCACACGGGTCTGCTTTTTCTGGGGACACAAAAATATTAGAAGAAATGTGACACGTGACAACATGCGAGAGGGTAATGAATTAGAATGGAACTGAAAGTGTATTTTACTGGCCCTGGCTGTCAAGCCTCATATACTTACCCCCTCTGCAAGCTCCACCACTGGGATAGGAGAGGACTTGAGACTGGATACCACCAACTTGTCTCCTATACTGCTGGCGCTTACAAGGTACTGATCTGAGGAATCAAGTCAAGGCAACTGACTGCATATAGTCATTTATGGCACAGAACAACTGGGTGGACCAGAAACATTACCTAAAAAATAAATAGTTTACATGAAGGTGTGGGGGCTGCTCACCACTCTGGTTCAACTATAATGTGACAGAGGGAAAACAAACAAGAAGCCATTATAACATAATGTACAGTACATGCCCAGATGGTTAGTAAGAAGGATACTGTTGCTGCTCCAGCATACTTGGGCCACAGGGTGTGTAGCGCTGTGTGGGTTGAACTGTTCCAAAACGGTCATGGATGCTGAGTCCCAGATCTTAACACAGTCGCCCGACGACACCAGACGCGTCACCTCCTCCATAGCAACGGCTGCAGAGACACAAGGACCTCTGTGAGTGATGGCACTCCACACACACACACACACACACACACACACACAAACTGCCCCGTTGTCAGGTGGATGCAAAATGAGATGCGATTACTGAGAAATAACGCCGCTGCCAAGAAACAAAGATCTCTTGAGCTTGCAGTGGGTGTCTCTTCTCTGCAGTGAGACTGATATGACAAAGACCCTGAGTGTTCTCAATGATAGAGAACTTCCTCCCATCTACAGAGAGAAAGCCCATGTTAAGAGAATTATTTCACAAATTGCTACATTTCACAACATTTTTCAGAGAATCAAAAACAAAGAACGTTACTGACCTAGCAAATAAATGAGCAAGCTATGGAACAGAAATGCATTAGAAAAAGAAAAAAAAAGTTAAAATGACATTTCAATTGGTAACTGGACATTTACGTTAGCTAGGCCAAATGGACATGAGCAAAGCTGAGAAAGTGCATGTAGCAATGTGTGTTAAGTACTTATCAGCGAACTAATCTTCATGCTACCTTAGCCATGTTTATCAAGTCACAAGAACATTAACTAGCTAGCACCATTAGCAAAACAGCTAGCTAACGTTAGCCAACTAAACTAAAATGTAAACAGCTAGTTACAGTAGTTAGCCTGAATTAGCAAACGAGTTGGTGGTTATTTTAACTATTCCAAAGTATCGAAATGTGCAACAAAGCGAATAATTAACCAGTTAACCACCAGGTAGCTAGTTAGTTGGTTAGTTGAGACTACTTCTGAGAGGAAAGAGTAGCGACGTTAGACAGCAGCTACATTTGGTCAAGATTAGCTAAATAAAGTTTAAAGTACAGGCTTTGGCTATACTATCTAGTTAACGTCATTAGCCAATGCGAACACTTACTTGTTACTGATTTCCTTGGGAAATTGTCCTATGAATTGTCACAAACAATGTCAATGGCGTGCAATTGCAGCCCGGAGAGGCGATCCCATAATAAACCCCCCAAGGATCCAGTTGGGAAGCACGACATCTCATCTCATGTACACAGAGCTCACTGGCGGTACTGCGGTTTAATTGACGCCGAGCCCAGATAATTCACTTACATGCCCCCATAGATAAGTACATTTTCTAAATATCCATTGACCCCCCCCCCCCCACCCCCATGTATTGGCTTTGAGGCCAAGGTTATTAACGGTTTTATATAAATCACTTTCCACAAATATAAATCACTTTCCACAAATGTAAATCACTTTCCTCACTTTCCACAAATGTAAATCACTTTCCACAAATGTAAATCACTTTCCACAAATATAAATCACTTTCCACAAATGTAAATCACTTTCCACAAATATAAATCACTTTCCACAAATGTAAATCACTTTCCACAAATATAAATCACTTTCCACAAATATAAATCACTTTCCACAAATATAAATCACTTTCCACAAATATAAATCACTTTCCACAAATATACATCACACTACCCTCTACATCAAGCTACATATTGAACTTCCATCCTCTCATCCCAGGGGCACAACAATGTATACATACATACTCGTTTGGATCAGACAGCATCAGATAGATGGCCAACACGTAGAGAGACAGAGGGGCGAATGAGAAAAAACATTGATTTACGGTAAAAGTTAGGCGTAAAGTTAGCAGTGTGGTTAAGGTTAGGTTTTGTGGTTGTGGTAACTAACGTTAGTGACGACCCTAGCTAACTAACGCTACTGTAACGTTACTGTACCTGTAGGCTTGCTGCCTGCTATTGTGTGTGTAAGTGAGGACTTGGTGGACTTTATTGGCCTATTCTTTAGGTTAGGTTTTAGTCTGTGTTCACTCCCGTGTCCTGGTAAGGGCACAGATGACAGACCGGTAGGATTCCAGTTGAGGTGGTTTAATAACGCTGAAGACGCACAGGCACGGGACAGCACCGCACAGTGGATGTAGTACGGATGGGCTAAGGCACTTATACCCCTTTTCCACCAAAGCATTTTGAGAGCCGGTTCGGAGCCGGTGCCTACTCGCGAACCAGTTCTTTGTGTTTCGACAGCCAAAGAATCGGTTCTCGGGCAGGAACATTGGTTCCAAAGCGGCACCAACTCTTTGCTGGACTATAACCGTTCTTTTACCACGTCATGCGGGGTTATCAGGCGGGGTTATTGTGACCAACAACACGACGGGAAAGGTTGTGACCGCCATTGCTAAAAACACAGCGCTAGTAGAAAGATAACTTCCATAAACAGGCTCTAACTTGTTGGTCACTTTTGTACAAACACAATTTCTCCCCTCACAAATGTTTTATCTGGAACAACATGAACATCACACATAGAAACAAGACTATCTTTGGTTTAAACATGATAATCTACTGGTATCCCAATTATTAAATAACTCAAATCAAATTTTAACTTATGACGACTTCACCCATACATTTAATTTCCATCCTCCCAAGAAAATAATTTGATATTGTAACCAGAGCTATACCCCATGGGATCATCACCCTACTTAGAGATGAGACAGATTTGGATCAAATTAATGTAAATTTCTCCAGCAGTGTTTCAATAAATGGTCTATCTTTTCTAGACAGAAAAGTCAACAACAAAGTAATAAAAAACCTTTTATGTGCAAAATCTATCCCTGCCTCCGGGTACAAATGGTGAAAATATTAATTGGAATAGAGCATGGAGTAACCCACATACATTTTTAATTACAAACAAAGTAAAAGAAATATAATTTAAATTTATTCACCATTATTACCCCTGTAACAAGATTATTTCAAAATGTATCCCTACCGTTGACGAAAAATGCAGCTTCTGCTCTCTGGAAACAGAAACGTTAGACCATTTATTCTATAGCTGTTCACGTAGCTCTTCTCTGTGGAATGATATACAATGTTTTATTAATGGACCCTTTGGCTCAAACATACATTTATCTAGTTTTGACATCTTCTTTTACTTTTCTGACTCAAACTCCTCTGTACAATATATAGTCAACTTATTAATTTTGCTTGGAAAATTATTTATTCATAAATCGAAATTTATGAAGAACAAACCTCTTTTCAGTGTTTTTAAACTTGACTTCAAAAATTATATAGACTGTATTTCCGGATTAGATGGTAAATCAGCATCAAAATGTATGCAATACTTATCTAAATTAACTTTATAACTAATTTAACTGAAATGTTCCGTCTGATACTCTGGCTGTGTACTTTTATGTTGTTTATCATTTTTATACAGATTATTTGTTAGTGGGGTTTAACAGAACCAGAACCAATAACAAGTTAAACAACGAAAAAAGGATTACAGGGACCAAAATAAGGAGTTGGGGCGAAGTGGAAATGAACGGCCACGTAGTAGAAATCCCAATTTTTAGGTTTTGGACTTGGTCCTCGGCGACAGACCGGCGTGCCAGATCACCGGGGCATTAAATTCTGCCACTGCCATGCTAGAGTCTATGGTGGATGAGACGCTGCTGCAAGGGTATTGCCAACAACGTTACTGATTCTGGTAAGTTTAACTTTTCTAATGTTTGCTAACAATAGCTAACGCAGACACTGTATAGGGTGCAATGGAAACGTTTGTGATTAAAACACTGTCTTATTTTTGTTGTTTATAGAGTTGTTGGGCATTGATGATTGTGAACCTCACCGGGTGCTACCGCTACCACTCCACTGCAGCTCAGCAGCTGAAAGCTCCTCATCTGCCTTTGCCAGTCAGCCGACCAGAAAGGGTAAGTATCAACAAACTGAAATATATCAGTCTTCATTAAATAATTCACTGCAGATCTGTTGTTTTTGATTACATTGCATGAAGTTCCCAATAAGTGTGAACTAGTGGTAGTGTAGGGATATGATAGTAGACATATGTTATAAGGTGTATCAGTGTAGTATCAGTGTAGTAATATAGTATCATATAATATTATTTTGTTAATATGTTGCATTGACTCTTGTGATAGATTCTTTACAATTGCAAAATACACAAGGAAGATCTGGTGTTATGGCAGTTTAATTATTTAACAAAAATACAACACAGGTAGAATTACAATGTATGGCAGTAGTGCAGTAAGAAAAAAATAAATCAGTCATTCCCTCTACAAAAGTACTGTATTAACGCAGCTCTTCTTGATTACCATGTTCAGGTACCGCCTGGACAGGAGGCTGAATGTTTATAGGCCTGTCTTGATGCTCCTCTGTAAAGTGGTCCCCATGTTCCTCACTAATGTTGTGAAGCACACAGCAGGCGAGTGTCATTTGCTTGCTCAGCTCCAGCTTGCGGTCATTTCTTTTTAGGAGGCACCTCCATCGACCTTTTAGTCTCCCGAAACACATCTCCACAACTGACCGTGCACTGCTCAGCCGGTAATTGTAGGTCTGTTGTTCATGTGTCAGTCTGCCAGTGTCTGAAAAGGGCTTCATGAGCTAGTTCTGCATGGGGTAAGCTGGGTCACCAATTAGATAATGTCCAACATCACACCCAGATATGTTCATTTTGTTTTGGCCTCATTTAGGACTTCCCACAAATGTGACTGTCTCAGTACTCTTGCGTTGTGAACACTACCTGGATAGCCAACGCATACATGCCAGAAAAGACCTTTGCCATCAACCACTGCTTGGAGAACAATTGAATGCCATCCTTTCCGGTTGTAATAGTCTCTAGGGTACTCCTCTGGTGCTATTACAGGGATGTGACTTCCATCTATTGCTCCAACACACTGTGGTACTCTCCAACGATTCTGAAAGAATGTGGCCAGTTCTACAAACTTGTCAGCGTCAGGAAATGTAATGTGCACAGGAAGCAGCACCCTGTTGACTGCGTAGCAAAAGTCCTGAACACAGTGCTGAGGCCTACTCCAAAAATATGGCTTATGGTCCTGTATTCGCTGCCGGTGGCCAGTTTCCAGATGACAATTGCCACTCGCTTTCGGATTGTGACACACATACGGTAATTTGTGTTCCTTCTCCCCAGAACACAGTGAAAGCTAACTGGTGGGAAAACACAAGTGCCGTGACTTTCATTAATGTGATGACTGTTATATTATCAAATCAATTAACTATGTTTAACCGATTAAATTATTAAATTAATCATGTAACAATTAACTCATTAGGAAGTTGGGGCATCACAGGAACAGTTGTTTAACGAGTACTATCTCCCGAATTAAACTCTTAAGATATATTCATATCTATTGATAAGTCACATATTAATGTATTATTACCTCATAAGTCTCATTCTGAACGTCGTATTTTCTTGATATCTGCACAAAACCTAACTTTATTGATGAATCAGCAATACACAAATTGGCTTAATTATTTATTTACTAATTAACTAAATATTTACACAATACATTAACACACACACTAACATAATACAGTCCCTAGTGGACTAACAAAGCATGACAGTTTGGTTATAACACGATGGAGGATTCAGAGAGAGGGAAAGGGAGAGAAAGGAATTTAACTATCGGGACATTTGTAAGCTACGCTCACAGAAATACAAATACTTAGCACTAATAACCGCTCATTCGGTTTATAAATGTAATAAATATTTATGCATAGCTGTCCTTGATCGTCAAGTTGATGATGTAAAACTGGTTTGTCCAATGTCCTTTGTAGAGCTTCTTTGGTAGGAGTGGTTGTTAGAATAGATACTGCAGACATCCCAATGGTTGTCTGTAGAGTTGTTCTGTTAGATAGATACTTCAGCCGTTGTCTGTATTCAATGTCCTAGACTACAGCATATTTCAGCTGCAGATTGATAAATGCTACAGTCTAGTGAGTTACTTCTTTTTGTGTAAAGATCGATAGTTTCAGAGTTTCACAATTTTCAGCCATGTAGCCACCGCTCCACACTGTCTGGTCTTGTAGTTTTAACCATCTCAACATGTGGACAACTTCCTCACGTTCTCTGGTCTTGTACCATTTTGCCACATTCAGCTCACGCTGTACTTCGGCTGGTCTGATATGTTAATTCTTAGCGAGTCCTTTAAAGCACTCTGGTCGGAAAGGCGGTTCCATCACACTGACCCGCTCTTCTGACCTCATTAGGGGCGTGGCTTAGTTAGTGTGCAACAGACATAAAAAACCAAGCAGCCCCCGTGGAGGATGCCATGGTGGGCTCCCACTCAAGACCAGGTGGGGGCTCCCCAACGGAGCCTGGCTGGTCTCTTTGTGCTGAGGTAAGTTGGAACCGCACTGCATGGGCAGCCTGTGTCTGGAAGCCAGGGCCAAGTGGAGGTCCCGTGGCTAGAGATTAACTTAGCTCCTCATCAGGAGCAGGTTGGGGCTCGTCATTGGCTTCTGGTGAAGCCCCCCTAACTGAAACAGGAATGACTCTTAGTGTAAAGCCAGGTGGTGGCCCCTGGGCTGCAGCTGGTGGCAGAGATACTGGGATGGGCTGAGGATCCCTGGGCTGTGGCTAGTGGCAACCAGGGAGATACTGGCTGATGATCGGCATCAACGGTGATCTGTGGGCCTGTGGTTGCAACACCATGGCTCTCTGTTGCAGGAGCTGGTGATCTGAAAACAGGGCCAGGTTGTACCTTCAGGTCCAGCTGGGCTGCCCGGGTAGGAGGCAGCGGGTCTTCTATGACGGAAGCAGGCTGGGCCCTCGTGGGTGGAGAACGCAGGCTACTGTTGACGGATGCGTCCAATGGCAGGGATGGGTAGACACCCTGGCACCGTCAGCGGGCTGGTACTCCACACTGGGAGTGTCTAGGAGCTGACAGGTAGGTATTTCTCTTAGCTGGACCACTGGTAGAGGAGTAACCTCCTGACAGGTGGAATGAGCGCCGGGACTGAGGGAACCCATAGCTGCTGGGGGAGGCTCTTGGTAGCCGCACTGTAGGCTTAGAGTGTCACTCTGATGACACGGCAGTAGTGACTCATTACATGCTGGAGGCCACGTTGGGGGGCCAGGCCACTCACTGTTGTCATACTGTCCATCGTAAGTCGTGTCTGCTTCGTTGGGTGATGGCTTCGTATGCTCAACCAGCTCTGACGTGGGCCGTGGTGGTGCCAGCAGAACTCTATCTGCTGGAAGGGTACCTCGGAATGAGGGCTCTGTAGGGGCTGGTTTAGTGTGAGAGAGACTAGCTATACACTGGGATGTGAGCTCTGGCAGCATGGAGCGGTGAGTCTCGGCAAGCTGTACTGTATGCAGATACTGAACTAAACAAAGGTCACGTAACAAAGAGTAAAACAAACTTCACACATACCGGTACACAATGTATGACACTTCTGGTTCTTGAGAGCAACATTATTGACGGGATGCCACTTTGCCAAAGGAGCGGTGTCCCAATGTTCCAAAGAAAGGTCAAGATTGGGAGCAGGACTAAGCTGGACATAATACGTTTTTGAAGGGAACATTTTGAGCAAGGCAAGGCATAGAATCACTTAAATATATAATGAAGAGTTATTATAATGAAGAGTTATTTGGAATGCAAAGTGATTTGTAAAATAGTTATTCTTAGAAGTTCAACCGCAATGTAATCTATCTCAAACACGCCCATACAGTACATGGAACCTGACTGGAAGAAGTGCTCCAAATAGCACTTAATGTTTTCAGTCCTCCTGCCTTGGCCATTCTGGGACATCAGCATTGAGGGGAAGACTGTGGGGTCATAGAAAGAGTGAAACTCCTCTTCATCCGAGTGGGAGTCACCCAACTCAACCCCATCATCAGTATTGTCCCAGGAATCCTGCACCACCCGAAGCAGCACAAGGGGTTTGGGCACCGATACGATTTCCGACGGAGCTATCACTGATGATGGCGTGGCATCAGGAGGCAGAAATGTCTCACATACAGAGGTACTCCATGACGCGAGTCATCCAGGTCTCATTGTGTTGTACTTGCAGCATCCTGTAGAACCCAGTGAGATTTTCATTATCCTCACCACTGTCTTGTTGCAAGACAAGCTGTTGTACGTAAAAAAGAAGACACACACCCATCAAAGGTTAGACAGGATCATCAAAAGGATGTGAGCAGAAGTAATAAACGTAGATGATGGAGTTCGATTAAGCTGAACCGCGCTGCACCAGAACAGCCTCAATTCGTCTGGGCATGGGCTCTACAAGGTGTCGAAAGCGTTTCACAGGGATGCTGGACCATGTTGACTCCAATGCTTCCCACAGTTGTCAAGTTGGCTGGATGTCCTTTGGGTGGAGGACCATTCTTGATACACAAGGGAAACTGTTGAGTGTGAAAAACCCAACAGCGTTGCAGTTCTTGAAACAACCCAGTGCACCTGGCACCTACTACCATCCCTTGTTCAAAGGCACTTACATTTTTTGTCTTGCCCAATTACCCTCTGAATGGCACACATACACAATCCAGGTCTCAATTTTCTGAAGGCTTAAAAATCCTTCTTTAACCCGTCTCCTCCCCTTCATCTACACTGATTGAAGTGGATTTAACTAGTGACATCAATAAGGGATCATAGCTTTCACCTGGTCAGTCTATGTGATGAAAAGAGCAGGTGTTCCTAATGTTTTTTATACTCAGTGTATGTTCGAAGTTTCAAACTAGTTTTTATTGAGAAGGCAGATAAAGCGTTTTTTTATCAGAAGCAATAACTTTTGTATGTGAAAACATAGAATCCTAGGCATTACTCCACGTGCTTAACCTACATCACTTTTATTTTGAAACAACGCAGCCCTGTTCCAAAAAGAATGCAATCAACGCTAACCCGGTTCAGCTGGGGAAGGCCCAGGGCATTAATCGAATCCCCTCATTAGCTCATCAGGTGAGTGGACAAACTGTCATTTATTTGGATGTACGATGTTTCATATATCTCTGTGGTCATTTGTATTGTATTCAGGCTACCCCTGCAGGTTAACACACTAAGGTGTGACCCCTCTTCGGGTGGTTTGATCTGACTGGATTTATGGTTGGTTTCGGTCTGTGGTTTGTCAACTCTGGTTTGAAAATGTCACACCTTCAGATGGGTAAAGATGCAGTCAGTGAAAGTCTTAATCTTCTTGTTTTCCTGTCCTGAGGTTGTAATGCTACGAGGCCTGGACCACAGTTATCGCTCTCTTCCGCTCCTTCTCTCTAGATACTTAGTTGAGCCCCATCTGGACTAGAGAAGGATAAACTTACTTGATCTAGCACAGGGGTCTCTAACCCTGTTCCTGGAGAGCTACCGTCCTGTAGGTTTTCGCTCCAATCCCAGTTGTAACTAACCTGGTTCAGCTTATCAACCAGCTATTTATGAGAAAGGTGTGGTAGATTAGGGTTGGAGTGAAAGCCTACAGGATGGTAGCTCACCAGGAACAATTGGAGAGCCCTGATCTAGCATATCCAGAGACCACCCTGCCACTTTCCTCTGACAACGACTGTATACAATGCATTCTGTGGCCATGTAATACCACTGCCAGGTCGCAGTTGTAAATGAGAACTTGTTCTCAACTGGCCTACCTGGTTAAATAAAGGTGAAATAAAATAAATGAAAAAACGTTCAGTGTCCAGAATCCAGTCTGAGAGCAGCTGGCCTTGGCATGCGGCTGACTGCATGCCAACTTCAATCGCCACATTCGTTGGGGCATCCACAAGAAAAACGGTGTTGTAAAGAAGGGTGTAGTTGAGGTTGGTGGCAGGTCATGGTTGGCGCCACCAAAAATGTCCCTCTGAAACAAGGCCCGGCTCACCCACTCCTGCTGCTCAGGCGGGAGGGACGTCCACCAACCATCAGGTAGAGGAATCTGCAAAAGACAGACAGTGGAAACATTACTCTCTTTGCTGTTCTCACCATGGTTTTAGTGCAATCTGTACCAAAGGGTAAGGATGGGCCACTCTTCTATCAGTCCTTTGTATCTCAGTTGATAGAGCATGGCGCTTGTAACGCCAACATAGTGGGTTCACTTCCCAGGACCACCCATAAGTAAAATGGGATCTACACACAGATATTTTTTGCAGCTAGCGGTCTGTTCACTTCTCCAGTCTTATCACTTGGCACACCGATACAGGCATACCCAACGAAAGTAAAATTGGAAATATAGTGAATCCAGTAGTTAAAGTGTTCTTACTTTAGCGAACAATAAAGCAAACTGAACCTAGTTAACATGAATGTATTGCCATGCAACACGATGGGTTTTGAAGTAAACACTTGCTTACCAGGAAGTAGGGTACGCATGGCATCTTGGGAGTTTCTATTGACTTGGTCTTGTTCCAGACAATCACATCGCCCACAATGCCTTTGAAAATAGTTTTAAACTCTCAGGAACCATATCAGCAATCTACTGATATGTGCATGCATAATTGTTTATCATAATGTGGTTCCTGAGAAGTTGAACATACAGAAGGGCAAGGTGTTGTTGAGACTTGAATGGTAGGTGCAACCAACCATTGTATCTGACATGCATGTGGATTAAAGTGTATGCTAAGGAGTATAAAGTGAGTAGTCATAATGGCTGTATGACATTACACATCTAGCTCTGGGTTTGTCTTGTAGATGTAGAATAACTTGTATTGGGGACAGAGTGGATAACTTCTGTGATGCCCATCAGTTTAGTCTTCTTGAGGATGTGGTCTCATTCTTGTGTGCTTGTTTTGTGTAGACGAAAAGCCACTGATGTGAATGTACTACTACAACAGACCAGCAGTATAGAATGCAGTATACATTGATCACCTATAGAGGGTGCTGTGAGCCAACTATTCAACTACACTGACAGATTGGCAGGCTCTGAGCACCTTGTGACCTAGAATGAGTGGCGAATACACTTCTTGACAGTTACTACTTACAAACCCTTAAAATTGAGGTCTTATTGGTAGAATGTTGTAAGTTATCACATGTATTGTTTATTGCAAATTTGTGGAGTGCATTTCCCACGCTAAAAGCATTAAGAACACCTATTTCCATTACATACTGATCAGGTGAAAGCTATGATCCCTTAGTGATGTCACTTGTTAAATCCACTTCAGATCAGTGTAGATGAAGGGAAGTTAAATAAGGATTTTTAAGTTGAGACAATTGAGAAATGGATTGTGTATGTGTGCCATTGAGGGTGAATGGGCAAGACAAAAGATTTAGGTTGCTTTGAACGGGGTATGGTGGTAGGTGCCAGGTGTGCTGTTTGCAAGCCAAAAGGTGGCTTTTGTTTTTTTCATAAACCCAAAATTGACAAGAGAAACAGGTCATAATTGTGAAGGATGCCGTGGTTCCACCACAGCAACTCTTTTATTAGCAAAATAATGGAAATAAATCCACTAAAGTCCCCATCCAATGGAAACATAGGGGTGGGAGGGGGGGTTAGGGGGATATGTAACCTCAAACCATTATAAATCATATCACAGTGCACTTCCACCCATCCACCTCCCTTTGTCTATCTATGCACTTCATATCTATGATCCTGTCTGCTACAAGGCTGTAGTTGTCATAATCTTTTAAAATGATTTGGTGTAGGAATGTTACCGCGCACAACATCACCCAAACAACGTGACTTTTCATTACATTTTAAGATGCCATTTTGGTCACTTTTACAGACTGTGAGAGAGGACGACAAGTAAAAATAAGAAAGTCCCTTTGTATTTACAGTACCAGTCGAAACTTTGGACACACCTACTCATTAAAAGGGTTTCTTTTTTTTTTTACTATTTTCTACATTGTAGAATAATAGTGAAGACATCAAAACTATGAAATAACACATGGAATCATGTAGTAACCAAAAAACAGTTAAACAAAATATAATTTTAGATTCTTCAAAGAAGCCACCTTTTGCCTTGATGACAGCTTTGCACAATCTTGGCATTCTCTCAACCAGCTTCATGAGGTAGTCACCTGGAATACATTTCAATTAACAGGTGTGCCTTGTTAAAGATTTGTGGAATGTCTTTCCTTAATAAGTTTGAGCAAGTTGTGTTATGACAAGATAGGGGTTATATACAGAAGATGGCCCTATTTGGTAAAATATATTATGGCAAGAACAGCTCAAATAAGCAAAGAGAAACGACAGGCCATCATTACTTTAAGATCAGGCAATCCGGAAAGTCAAGCACTTTGAAAGTTGATGAAACTGGCTCTCATGAGGACCGCCACAGGAAAGGAAGACCCAGAGTTCTCTGCTGCAGAGGATAAGTTAGAGTGCAGCCCAAATAAATGCTTCAGAGTTCAAGTAACAGACACATCAACATCAACTATTCAGAGGAGGCCTTCATGGTCAAATTGCTGCAGAGAAACCACAACTAAAAGGAAACCAATAAGAAGAGACTTGCTTGGGCCAAGAAACACATCAGACTGGTGGAAATCTGTCCTTTTGAGTTTTTTGGTTCTAACGGCAGTGTCTTTGTGCGACGCAGAGTAGGTGAACGGATGCTCTCCGCATGTGTGGTTCCCACCGTGAAGCATGGAGGAGGAGGTGTGATGGTGCTTTGCTGGTGACACTGATTTATTTAGAATTAAAAAGGCACACTTAACCAGCATGGCTACCACAGCGATACACCATCCCATCTGGTTTGCGCTTAGTGGGACTATCATTGGTTTTTCAACAGGATAATGACCCAAAACAAACCTCCAGGCTGTGTAAGGGCTATTTGACCAAGGAGAGTGATTGAGTGCTGCATCAGATGACCTGGCTTCCACAATCACCTGAATTCAACCCAATTGAGATGTTTGGGATGAGTTGGACCGCAGAGTGAAGGAAAAGCAGCCAACAAGAGCTCAGTATATGTGGGAATTCCTTCAAGAATGTTGGAAAAGCATTCCAGGTGACTACCTCATGATCTGGTTGAGAGAATGCCAAGAGGGTGCAAAGCTGTCATCAAGGCAAAGGGTGGCTACTTTGAAGAATCTAAAATATTTAGATTTGTATAACACTTTTTTTGGTTACTACATGATTCCTTGTGTGTTATTTAACAGTTTTGATGTCTTTACTATTATTCTACAATGTAGAATATAGTCAAATTAAAGAAAAACCCTTGAATGAGTAGGTGTCCAAACATTTGACTGGTACTGTATGTCCACATACATTCATGTATGCCAAATCACGCGGCTGCACACACGCACTCACACAAGCAAACAGTGATGCAGGAAAGGCACTCACACACAGTCATGCACACAGACACACAGCTCTCAAAGTGTCAGTGTGAATTAGTCTATAGAGAGCAAATTGGTCTTAAATTGGTCTATTCCATTATTTCCATGGACACTAATTCTCGGATGCTATCAGTCACGGAAACCAAATATTGACAGAATATATAATTCAATTAAAACATCTACATACTTCTATCATTTAGCCCAAAAAACTAAACACAGCAACTAAGGCATGCAAAGGCGCAAGTACCTACAAACAGAAAAAAAATTAGTGTCCATTCCTTTCCTAAAAGATAAGAGAAATGCAAAGGCCCCCACTTTTTTTTGTTTTAAATAACTTGACCGGTTAAAACAAAAACGTCTTAAAAACAGTGAAAAACTCTAGCTATAGTGACAGTGGTACAAATATTTTACACATGGCATTTTAGAAACTTTTTGAGATGAACATAAGTTAAGAGGTTAAAAGTGACCCCCTCCAGCCACAGACGTCCCGACGAAAAGTCACTGAGCATACGCTGGCCACCACACTGCCTGTACAAAAAGAGGGTATAACAATGTTAAGACAACACCTCTGATATACTAGGTGCCATGCCATAATGCCTATGCAATCGTTTAAGACCTACACAACTGCATCGGTCTAGGGGGGCTGATTTGGAGTTAAGCATCTGTCCAGGTCTGACTCTAGAAAGTCTTAATACAACCTTTTTTATTACTGCATGTAATTGCCTTTCAAGAACATTGAGTGTCTAACACTTTATACGATATATTAATGTTCAGCCTACCCTAGAAGAGGCCACAATCCTTCAGGTTGTTCTTGATGATGACGTCGGTTACTGCGTCGAAGACAAACTGCACATTCTTGGTGTCGGTGGCGCAGGTGAAGTGGGTGTAGATCTCCTTGGTGTCCTTCCTCTTGTTCAGGTCCTCAAACTGACACTGGATGTAGGCCGCTGCTTCCTCGTACGTGTTGGAGCCTGGGAGAGACGGAGCAAGGAGGGAGAAAGAAACATACCCATAACTTATTTTAGGGATGGACTGTGTCGGTTTTCATTCACCATTGTGAGTCCTGAGATGTTAAAGACTCTATACAGCTATTATATCCATTTCAAATCATTTATGGGTACCAATGAAGTACCTTACTGTAATAAGATGTCCATAAAGAAATAAGAAAAAGATTTGGCCCAAAAAAACGTGTTGGCAAAATATTTCTCAAGCAAGATTCTGGGATTCAAGATGATTTGTAGAGTAGCTGATAGTGATGTGTGTGTGTGTGTGTGTGTGTGTGTGTGTGTGTGTGTGTCTCTCTCTCCCTCTTACCCGCATATTCTGGGTAACAGATAGTGAGAGGACTCTTTTGGATCTTCTCCTCGAACAGATCCTTCTTGTTGAGGAAGAGGATGATGGAGGTGTCTGTGAACCACTTGTTGTTGCAGATGGAGTCAAACAGCTTCATGCTCTCATGCATCCGGTTCTGATAAATAGAAAGACAACCACACAATGCTTTTAGTTACAGATGTCCATTGGTCCCATTATAGCGTGGTCACAGATCGGTTTGAGCCATCTTGCCATGAGAAAGACCATCGTATTGGCAAGACAGCACAAATATATCTGGGACCAGGCAGGCTAATCACATTATCCCAAGAAAGGAAATGAATCTGTTTGTGGGTATCACACCGTACAAGTTTGTTCTTTGAAATAAACCGTTTTTTTTTTTTTTTTATATATAACAGATATTTCACAACTGTTGCTATGGTTCTGATGATGTAGTTCTGTCTTTCTAATGCAATAGGGGCAGAAACTGTGAAACTGAATCTGAGGATAAATGAACACTTGTTTCATATGAGAAAACGAAAGATGACAGTAAATTAGATGAGAAAGAGAAGGATGGCAGAAGCGTGAGTGAGAGTCAAGGAGGGGGATGACAAGGATGAGAATTAACAAGATAAGGACTAAAGAGGGAGTCTCACCATCTCTTCGTCCTCGGCCAGCACAAGGTCGTAGTCACTGAGCGCCACACAGAAGATGATGGCGGTGACTCCCTCAAAGCAGTGGATCCACTTCTTCCTCTCGGACCTCTGACCCCCAACGTCAAACATCCTGGGGAGAACATACACATACGGACTGTCAGTATGCATGTGCAAAGGCACAAAAAAACGAAACTCAAAGTATTTTCAAACAGCTCTACATTAAACGTTTTGCCATCTCTCACAAACCATCACACTCCTCATGAACACTACGGCTAGTAAACATCAGCCTTGAACTGAAGTAGACTAGAGGGTGTGATCAGCTGGCTTAAGGAGTCTGCATGCTTCCCAGCCGAAACAGTTTGGAAGAGTTTTGTGACGTTTCTGTTTGTTTTGGACTTCAGTAAGGGTTCTCTCAGCTGTTTGGGCGCACATAACTTTTTCTTGAGGCCAGTCAAAGTTTGGGATTTCTGATTTTTCAACTGTAGGGATTCTTAAATTAAGTCTCTGTTGTCATTCAATGACATACTACTCGTTTTCATGCAAACCTTTTCATTGAAAAATTGCAAATTGGTAAAAAACTAAATTAATGCCAGATTTCTTGACTTATCTTAGATTAATTCTGACTATTTTGAGGAAGTGTATACTGGTTAGTGTCTCAAAATGGACAAATAGTACCATTGCTTTTTTCTAGTTTTTCAAGCAAAGGTATTTTAAAGGGAGTATGTCGGTTCGCCTAGCCGACTTTGGCTAGCTGCCAGCCGAACTGAAGCATGCTGACGCCTTTTGGCCTGTTGAGAGAGACCCTTAAGGCGCAGTTCCATACAGGATTTACCCCAGTGTTTACCCAAAAGGCTAAGACTTTTCGGTTTCAATCTACGCACACGTGTTCTTCAGAAGTCCTCACTGTCAGCCCTAGCTATGGAAACACCATTCCCTAGTATAACATAAGAGTGTATACAGTGTTAGTCGAAAAGCAGCACTAGAGTGGGTACAGCAGTTAAAGGAGGTTAATTCAGGCACACTATTGAGATGCACCCTTAGAGTGGGTACACTGGGGACTGTCTCACTTGAAGTGGAGGTCTTTGAAGGTGAAATGAGTCTCCACAATGCCGGTGGTTTTCACCCTGGTCCTCAGCACGTCCTGCTGGGTGGGCACGTACGCGCCGTGGGCTATCCTGTCCAGGTCATTCAGATAACTGAGAGAGAATGATGGATAGGGAGGTCAGTGTTAGCGGTTTGTTGAATGTTGCAGTTGTGTGAAGGAGGTTAGTGTACTCTCTGAAGCAGGACTGTGTGTGTTAGTGTTACTCACTAGGCGGCTGAGTCGTTGAGCTGGTACTCTCGTGAACGGCCGAAGCAGGCCTGGACCCCTCCGTCCTTCCAGAGGCGCTGGATGACTCCGGCCAGCTCACCGGTCATGAAGCCCTCCTCTGCCGATCCCGCCAGCACAAACAGCTGACGAGCATCATCCTGTTAGGGGACAGGAGACAACGAGTAGGAAGCAGAAGCGGTAAGGGAGGGTTTATTCAGACATTCTCCCCATTGTTTTAAACCTAAGATGCCTTGCAGACCCTATGGTAACCTGGCTGGGTGAAGTTTGGGCTATATTGTTTACACCAATTTAGCACCAATTTGTATCTTTTTGAGGTCAGGGCTAGAGGTTGAGCTGGGACTTACTTTTCTTTACGTCTCCATTAAACTACCATCAACAACCCCCCGTGCCTCTTATAGCCAAACCCTATCCCCTGCCATTTGACCCCATTGACTAACCTCCACCACTCCTGAACTCCCAGGCACAGATCTAGGATCAGCTTGCCCTCACCAAAACCTAACCTCAACTATAAGGAGTTAAAAAGCACACAACGGCTCTTGGTTCAGTGTCTAGAGCTCCCAGTGTCCTACCCCACTCACCGCTCTGGCTGCTTCGGAGAAGTCGATCTTGAGGCGCCCCATGGCTCTGATGATGGCGATGATGGACTGGATGGTGTTGCTGTACACCACCGCCTTGTACTGCTTACACTCCTCCTCTGAATAGCCTGCCTCATGGATGATCCTGGGAGGGGGAGGATAATGGGAAAGTAGCGAGACATGGAGGAGTAGGACAGCAGGAGAGAAAGAAAGCATGAATAAACAACTAGGCCTATTGCCTGTTATTCAAATGTGTTATGGAATGACATTGGATAGATTGATACATAGAAAGTTACATGATCATTTCACCTAAAGTGAACATTTCTGTAAACTATTTAGATAACTAGAAACTTACTTCATCTGTTTGACAATGGTACTCTTCCCTGACTCTCCAGCACCTGACAGAGACAGGGAGGGAAAGAGAATGGAGGCCAATTAATGCGTGATAGACATGACACATAATCCATTCATACATGGCTGTTTTGACTTGAGCTATTGGGCTGGATCCTAACTTGAGATCCACACATGTATGCCTAACTCACGTTTTGCACAAGGCCCAATGAGAGTAACCTGTCCAGACACTGAGCAGCTAATAGCTATTCAGCCTTGGGAAACCAATAATCTGATCTGCCCTAACAGGAGTTAGCCAGGCCTTACTTTAATTGGATCCTCTTACAAATGAGACTATAGCTCTAGCAACCCGCATTATACTCTCTCAGACTAACTGGTTGTGTACACCATCCACAGCATCACAACCACTTTGGCAAAAATGTATACGAGTAGGATTGTCACAATAACAACATTTTACAAAAGATAAAAGGCCAAGTATTATGATAGATTAGTATTGCAATACCACAAAAAAAAAAAAAAAAAAAAAAAAAAATCATACTTCTACTCAATGCAACACATTGAATTTAACTTCACACTGGTCAGTGTATAATAGAATACTGCATAGAATGGCTGATTTGCTAATATTTGCAAAGGCCTACCTGTGATTTGGCTGGAGGAATGGGAGGAATGGGAGGAAGGAGGCTCAAGGGAGGACTTCTCAAAATAATGGCTGGAACGTCGCAAATGGAATGGCATTATACACATAGAAACCATGTGTTTGATACCCTTCCACCTATTACGCTCCAGCCATTACCACTGAGCGCGTACTCCCCAATTAAGGTGCCACCAACCTCCGGTGATATACATGCATAAATGATCTGCATGTCATTGTGTCAGTAAGGGGAAAACACTGCATGAAACCTTTCCTCTTCAGTTAAGACACACACTGTCTGTCTCCCTCACTCTCATACACACACTACTTTCTCTCTCCCACAAACACACATGCTCCCTTTTTAAACGTTAGGCACCAAACAGAATTTAAGGAACACCAGAAAGAAATAGATTTTTGATATATTTTAGGCTTACATTCGGCCTATATGAATCCTACCTTTTGCAGCACATCATGGGTATCAGACCCTTTTACTTTATTCCTGTGCCAATCAAATTTGCCTTAACCTACTGTCAAGGTTACCAGGTTGTTAGCTAGCTAGCTAACATTACTGAACAACGTTGTTAGTCATCACACCAATAATTAGCGACCCGGGATTAATTAAAAAACAGGCCGCTACATGGTTTATGAAATGTTATACAACGGGTGGGTCTGATAGTGAATGATAATTGGTTAAAAATCACATTCCAGCCGGTGTCTATTCCACAAGTTACCACCGGCTAAATCTGATGTTAAAATGGCTATTTACTCTGTTCCATCTGACTGCGCAATCCACTAGTGTCCTCAGCCCCGCCAGGCACTTTATAAACTTTATCTCCACTATAAAAAGCATCTAGACATTCTCACATTTCTTTTAGACTAACATTTAGTTTAAACAACGTCTCCCGTGGTACCCCAAATCCTAAGGAGTTAATTGTTACATCATTAATTTGGTCAAGTAACAATTAAACAGATAGTTGATTTGATTAATAAATAATCAGATGAATGAAAAAAAAAAATCACATTACGACAGGTACTATGGTATCCTAAAATGTTGGTATAAGTATCATGACGTTTTTGTACCGTGATACCGGTAAACCGTGCAATACTAGATATGTCATCTACCATTGTCATCTAAAATGCTACCTAGTCTAACTAAAGCAGTCAAAGATACAACCCATAGCATCTTGGTGCAGTTCAGATAGTACCTGAAAGCATCCTTTTACAACTCAGATTCAACTTGAAGCAAAGTAACAGACCTCGAGGCTTGGCATCTCATCCTCTGAGGCCTTGGTTGGCGTGTTAATCTAAAGTACACAACGTTTTCATTACCTCCTCCCTGATGAGGCCTTGGTCTCCCTGGAGAGCACTGTTCTCCAACTCAATGTTCTACATTATACACACACACACACACACAACCTCACTGATTGAATTGTTATTAAAACTACAATCTCTCAGAGCTCAAACACTGTTCTCAACTTAAAGTAGGGTTGCAAAGGGTCGGAAACTTTCCAGACAAATGCAGATGAATGTTTTGCTCGAGCTGTGTATGCAACTGGATCACCTCTGATGCTCCCAAGCAATGTGTATTGGAAGAGATTTCTGAATGTTCTTCAACCAGCATACATCACTCCAACCAGACATGCTTTCTCTACTCATTTACTGGATGCAGAGTTCAAGTGAAGGTCAAGAAAATCATAGAGAAACAGACTATTGAAATTATCTCTGATGGGTGGTAGAATGTTTGTGGGCAAGGAATAATTAACTACATCATCTCCACCCCTCAACCAGTATTCTACAAGAGCACAGACACAAAGGACAACAGACAATGTCTCTACATTGCAGATGAGCTGAAGGCAGTCAATGACCTTGGACCACAGAAGGTATTTGCACTGGTGACAGAATGCTGTAAACACGAAGACTGCTTGGTCTAAAGTGGAGTAGTCCTACCCTCAAATCACACCCATTGGCTGTGCTGCTCATGCATTGAATCGGCTCCTCAAGGATATCATGGCACTGAAAACAATGGATACACTCTCCAAGAGAGGAAATGGTTAGGTATGTGAAGGGTCATCAAGTTATAGCAGCAATCTACCTCACCAAGCAAAGTGAGAAGAATAAGAGCAGCACATTGAAGCTGCCCAGCAACACCCATTGGGGTGGTGATGTCATCATTTTTGACAGTCTCCTGGAGGGGAAGGAGTCTCTCCAAGAAATGGCCATATCATAGTCTGCCGATATGGACAGCCCTATCGAGAGGATCCTCCTGTTTGATGTATTTTGGGAGAGAGTGGTAGGCAGCCTGAAACTCCTGAAACCTATAGCAGTAGCCATTGCACAGATTGAGGGAGACAATGCCAAATCGGTCTGTTGCTCCAAGCAGAGGAAACTGCAGTTCTGAAATACATAAAAAAAAGCATTAAGACTTCTGCCAGAAGCCCATACACGCCGCAGCGTACATGTTGGACCCCAAGTATGCCAGCAAGAGCATCCCGTCTGGTGCAGAGATCAACAAGGCCTATGGTGTCATCACTACCGTGTCGCGCCACCTTGGCCTGGATGAGGGAAAGGTTCTTGGCAGTCTGGCGAAATACACTTCCAAGCAAGGGCACACACACACACCAAAGCATGCAACAGGCTGACCAATACAAGTGTTGAAAAATTGGTGGCCATACGGGCAAATTTGAGACTTTTTGAGCCTGACAACGAGCCATCCTCAACAAGGTTGGAAAATGATAGTGAAGATGAGGCCTCAGAGTCTGATGTTCAAGAGGTGGACATTGAGGAGGTCCAGGGAGAAGACATGGAAGCCTGAGAGGAAGACAACCAAAGCTTTAGTTTCTATCATTTTACAATTGCATGTTGAAAACGTTTTGGGAGATGCGATGAAATCATCCCATTTAATTAAAGTTCACTTTTTTTTTTTATGGAAGGATTTCATCATTTGCAATTATGTCTACTTATGATAAGGTAAAATATATATGTTTCTGTCTCCATATGATATGATGAATATATCCAATGCAAAAAACATTACATTTAAATGGTATTAATATGCATACATTTCCATGAATTCCCATATATACACCTGTTAATTCCCATGGAAAG
The DNA here is from genome assembly GCA_023634145.1 of Thymallus thymallus. Taxonomy (NCBI): domain Eukaryota; kingdom Metazoa; phylum Chordata; class Actinopteri; order Salmoniformes; family Salmonidae; genus Thymallus; species Thymallus thymallus. Next base: position 37,106,067 of record CM042414.1, on the reverse strand, counting down.
TTTAAACCTCTGAATATTCCCCAAAATGTGCAACCCTAACTTAAAGTCAAAGTCCCAACATGTTTCAAGCCGACCACCATTATCCCTGTTCAGAACAACTCCAAGGTAACCTGCCTAAATGACCCTTGCCCTGTAGCACTCACATCTGTAATTATGAAGTGCTTTGAAAGGCTGGTCATGACACACAACACCATCCCAGACACCCTGGACCCACTCCAATTCGCATACCACCCCAACAGATGACGCAATCGCACTTCACACTGCCCTCTCCCATCTGGACAATAGGGGAAATAACTATGTGAGCATGATGTTAATAGATTACAGCTCAGCGTTCAACACGATAGTGCCCTCCAAGCTCATCACCAAGCTGGGGACCCTGGGACTAAACACCCCCCTCTGTAACGGGATCCTGTAACATCCCCAGGTATGCAACAACACCGCCACCAAGCTGACCCTTAACACGGGGGGCCCCTCAAGGGTGTGTGCTTAGTCCCCTCCTGTATGCCTTGTTCACCCACGATTGCATGGCCACACACAACTAATATCTTAATATGCAACAAGGATTGCGATTTACCACCTTTGGACAGTAGAAGGCATTTCAGGAAATTCTTTTTTCTGTTGTCAGATTTTGGCTGTAGGCTATTAAAAGCAAGGTAAGATAAGCTATGTAAAACATCCAGGTTTCAAACAATAATATGGCTGGCTAGGCATCGCATATGTAATTATTTAGGTTATGGAAATTTAGAATTATATTCCAATGTTGGGCAAATAGGCCTATTAGAATGCACATTTTCCTCTCCCAGCCCGTCTGCGGGCCCACTGGAGTTCTTTGTGACGGGAGTTGCATAGTCTGCAGGCTATGGCTAGCTACTATGGTATTCTAGAGAATATGTTTGTATATCCCTGACCTGAACCGAATGCACACTGTAAAATATGTAAAGCATTTCTGCCTCGCGCTGCAACACTGCCTGGCTGGGGGCTGTGCGTGCGAATGTGAAGAGCAGAGTGACAGATACATTTTCACAAGCGCTGCGCACACGCATAAAAGTTTGTTTAATTTTCTTGAAACTGAAGTGAGACTTTGTCCTTGTTCCTTGGCTATTTACATTGAAAAACAACGTAGCTCGTGAACAAAACAATGTTTGAGTTTCAACTGCTAGGGAAGAGAAGAAACACGGATACTCAGACTCAATCTCACAGGCACAAACATGACTGGAGTTGCATTACCCAGGTAACCTCGCGCCCTTAAATATCTCATCTGTAATATTTTGGTTAAAAGACTTGAAATCACATGAAATTAAATTAAACAATACCACATTACTGCTTACCAATAATAAATTAGTTATAGAAACATGCTAATCAGTTTTAAGTTGGGGTTATTTCAGCTGAAAAATTGTAAACTTGTAAACAAATATTTTGGTGTACCAAAAAGTACATTTAAGGCCCTGGCTGCTAGCAAAAAAAGGTCAAGGTGACCATTCTTCAGTGACTGAAGAGGGAGGGTGAAGTAGAGAAAGTGAATGCTGGTGAACACACACACGTTCTTTATAGTATATTGTTGTGATATGTTGTTTAATGGGGCAGCTGGTGGTAGAATGTAATGTCTAACTTAAGTTTATTGAGTAACCAGTTCACAATAACATTATCACGACTTGCCCTGTTGTGTGAGGGTCATACATATACATTTTTTATTTATTTAGTCAGTTAAGAACAAATTCTTATTTACAATGACAGCCTACCACGGCCAAACCCGGACGACGCTGGGCCAATTGTGCGCCGTCCTATGGGACTCCCGTTCACAGCCAGATGTGACTCAGCCTGGATTCGAACCAGGGACTGTAGTGACACCTCTTGTATTGAGATGCAGTGCCTTAAATCACTGTGCCACCTGGGATCCCATAACCCCCCCCCGCCCCCACAGGTTTATGACCGTCGTAAATACCTAGACTCTTTGAAACCACTCTACCAAAAAAAGCCTTTGTTACCACAGAAAAATACTTTGCAGTATGGTAACATCAAAAGGTTGGAGAATAGAACAATATTTTTGTAATCCAACCAGTTGAAAGTGTCCGTTGGTACTTAAAGAACTAAAGATCCCAGATCAGTTGTTATTTTGAGATATTATTTATTACATATATATTACATAGATATAGCTGGATAACTGTATCTCCGAGGGGGTATATATTCTAGTTATCAGATCTAAATGTTGCAAAACTTGATTAAATATGAAACTATTTGTGAGAAGATTAAATGTGATTTTAGCCTTTGAAATGAGAGAATTGTTTGCATAGTAAACTTATGCACTGTCAGTAGCCACGCCCAAGGGAACACCGGCATTGGGGAGAAGGATGAAACACGCCCCTTCTCTTCCCCAGTATAAAAGCCCCCGTGACACAATTCATACGAGACCACGGTGTAAGCGGAGGTTGCAAATGATTGAACTCTACCTACATTTTTTTTAAACCTGAGACCAGATAACGTGGAGGTGCCGATCCCCACGTTGAAAATTTGAATTTCTACTAGACCTACCAGAATACAGCGCAAGCTGAGTATGGCAAAATGGTATGAACTCTGAACTATCGAACACTACATAAAAGAAGTGATAAAATTCTCTGCCCCCCTGTCCGCACACGCTCTCGCCCGCTGAAATGGCACTTCTGGACGGTGAGGGGAAAAAAAGTTAGTTGTGAGTCCTGCGCACAACCACGTATAACCATGCCAGCCCAGGACCTCCACATCCTTCACCTGCGGGATCGTCTGAGACCAGCCACTCAGACAGCTAATGAAACTGAGGTGTATTTGTCTGTAATAAAGCTCTTTTATGGGGGGGAAAAAAATATTCTGAGTGGGTGCTTCTGCCCAGTCATGTGAAATCCATAGATTAGGGGCTAATTAATTATATGAACTGTAACGCAGTAATATTGTTGCATTTATATTTTTGTTCAGTATAGTTGATCTTCTTAATATACATAGGGTGTGCCTATATATGGAGAAAACATATTTTCAACCAACCATTTTTCTTTACAATATTTTATGGTTGTGCACCAGGTGTAAGATCTGCAATTAAAAGACAACCTGGACCATGCCTTGTATGCAGAGCACCTAATGGTTGGGGGAAAGCTGCTTTGTGCCAAAGACCCTAATGGCTCATAGGGGTAGGCAGGTAAGTTTGGTTCACCCCATAGTCTCAGAGCCATGTAAGTCTGGTTCATGGTGCCTGGTCTTAGAGCCACTGCCCAGATACATTTGGTTCAACCCCAAGCCAAGTCAGGTGAGTTTGGTTAACTGTGCTAGGTCTTGCAGAAGCAGTCAGGTGAGAGTGCTTCATCATGCCCCAGTTGCGTTTGTTTAGTCTGCGGTTCCCCTCACTGCTGGTTGTGTGAACCAGCCTGTGCATGTTGCCAAGCAACCGCTGGAAAGACTGTCACTTCCCTCACCCTGTTGGTTGTCCTAACAAGCTACTCAGTTATTATCTTCGCCATCCAGTTTAGGCTGAATCACAAGATTGGGGAAGAAAGACTTCCATGTTTGTATCGAAATGATCTATTATGACGTTTCCTACAGTGGCTTTGGGTTGCACTGTTTTCAACAGGTGTGTAATGTACTATAGCTCGTCAGTGAGACAAAATGTATCAAAAACCATCCCAAGACCAGAATCATAAACATGGCACTATCCATCTTCTTTTGAAATGTGCCTTCATCGTGCACAAGGGTACACACTTCTTCTAGACTGCCTGAGCTGCCAAATGGACATGTTCTGGGAAGCCTGGTTGGGAAGGCAGAGCTTTTGCATGTAATCACACCACACAGACAGCACTATTGGACATTAGGGATACCTTTAAAACGCTGTCAGGGAAAACATCCCTAAGGCCAAAACCAAAAGAGACACAATTACAAAATATATCTAATATTTTAGTAGTATACACACAAAACATAAGTCTATTCGGGAAGCAAACTGAAAAACTATAAAGCCTGTCTGACCAAATAAGTTTAGCAACAAAAAAAATAAATAATAATAATAACAATAATAATATGGTCTCCACAAATTATTGCGTTTTCAACTAGAGTTTAATATTTTTTATGGTACTTTACAAATAATCCATCCCAAGAATAAGAATATATTATCTCAGATATCCCCTTATTAAAGCATATAAAAGTCTGGAATTGATCGGCAGGAAAATTAAAGTCTTATGCTACCTGAGCCAGAAGAGTCCTACATTAAAGAAATGTTATGAGCCCTACATTAAAACCAGAGGACTAAGGCTGTGAAGGTCTTGGAATGTGAGGTTAGGTCAGGCCAATGTACACAGTTATTCTCTCTGGTAATATGTTGGTCAAAGTGTCTAGAGAACGCAGTAATGGGAGATATTATACTACTGGAAAAATAATATGCTACTGAAAATATTAGGATATAGGCTACGCATCCTAAAGGATGAATCGTTAAAGGAGCTTAGCTACGTTTCATTCAGTTGTACTCCATTTAATAAGAGAGGAAACGCAAAACTGGCACCTGTCGTCATTCCTTGCGCATAAACGAAACCTGCAACAAGACAGAAAAAACCCCAGAAACTGATTACAGAGATTGAAGTCCAAAAAGGCCTATTTTAGGAAACCTTCTGAATGGACATAGAATATTAGTGAACTCATACCACGCACACCCACCTAAAAGGACCCATCAATCAAAGCCGCCTACAGCACATCTCAGGTTTATAAATCTTTGCAAATGTATTAAATAAACAAAACAGAAGTCCGGGCCACTCAAGGACATTCAGACTTCCCGAAGCTACTCCTGCATTGTGTTGGCTGTGTGCTTAGGGTCATTGTCCTGTTGGAAGGTGAACATTCACCCCTCTGGACCAGGTTTTCATCAAGGATATCTCTGTACTTCGCTCCATTCATCTTTGCCTTGATCCTGACTAGTCTCCAAGTCCCTGCCGCTGAAAAACATTCCCACAGCAGGATGCTGCCACCACCACGCTTCACTGTAGGGATTGTGCCAGATTTCCTCCAGACGTGACACTTTGCATTCAGGCCAAAGAGTTCAATCTTGGTTTCATCAGACCAGAGAATCTGTTCTCTCATGGTCTGAGAGAGCCTTTAGGTGCTTTTCAGCAAACTTTCTCCCCAGATTGCTCAGTTTGGCTGGGCGGCCAGCTCTTGAAAGAGTCTTGGTGGTTCCAAACTTCTTACATTTATGAATAATGGAGGCCACTGTGTTCTAGGGGACCTTCAATGCTGAAGAAAGTTTTGGGTACCCTTCCCCAGATTGGTCCCTCGACACAATCCTGTCTTGGAGCTCTACGGACAATTCCTTCGACCTCATGGCTTGGTTTTTTGCTCTGACATGCAGTCAACTATAGGACCTTATATACACAGGTGTGCACCTTTCCAAATCATGTCCAATCAATTTAATTTACCACAGATCCAATCAAGTTGTAGAAACATCAAGGATGATTAATGGAAACAGGACACACCAGAGCTCAATTTCAAGCCTCATAGCAAAGGGTCTGAATGCTTACACAAATAAGGTATCTTATTTGTGTAAGAGATCACTCTGTCATGCTGATTGAGTCAGAATAACAGACTGGAAGCTTTAAAAGGAGGGTGGTGCTTGAAATCATTGTTCTTCCTCTGTCAACCACGGTTACCTGCAAGGAAACACATGCCGTCATCATTGCTTTGCACAAAAAGGGCTTCACAGGCAAGGATATTGCTGCTGGTAAGATTGCACCTAAATCAACCATTTATTGGATCATCAAGAACTTCAAGGAGAGTTCAAATGTTGTGAAGAAGGCATCAGGGCGCCCAATAAAGTCCAGCAAGCGCCAGGGCCGTCTACTAAAGTTGATTCAGCTGTGGGATCGGGGCACCACCAGTGCAAAGCTTGCTCAGGAATGGCAGCAGGCAGGTGTGAGTGCATCTGCGCGCACAGTGAGGCGAAGACTTTTGGAGGAAGGCCTGGTGTCAAGAAGAGCAGCAAAGAAGCCACTTCTCTCCAGGAAAAACATCAAGGACAGACTAATATTCTGCAAAAAGTACAGGGATTGGACTGCTGAGGACTGGGGTAGTCATTCTCTTTAATGAATCCCCTTTCCGATTGTTTGGGCCATCCGGAAAACACCTTGTCCGGAGAAGACAAGGTGAGCGCTACCATCAGTCCTGTATCATGCCAACAGTAAAGCATCCTGAGACCATTCATGTGTGGGGTTGCTTCTCAGCCAAGGGAGTGGGCTCACTCAATTTTGCCTAAGAACACAGCCATGAATAAAGAATGGTACCAACACATCCTCCAAGATCAACTTCTCCCAACCATCCAAGAACAGTTTGGTGACGACCAATGCCTTTTCCAGCATGATGGAGCACCTTGCCATAAGGCAAAAGTGATAACTAAGTGGCTCGGGGAACAAAACATCGACATTTTGGGTCCATGGCCAGGAAACTCCCCAACTCGTGGTCGATCCTCAAGAGGCCGGTGGACAAACAAAAACCCACAACTTCTGACAAACTCCAAGCATTGATTATGCAAGAATGGCCTTCCATCAGTCAGGATGTGGCCCAGAAGTTAATTGACAGCATGCCAGGGCGGATTGCAGAGGTCTTGAAAAAGAAGGGTCAACACTGCAAATATTGACTCTTTGTTAAAGCAATAAACTTGTATTCGCTCGTTGGACTGTCGCTGCATATTTTTCGCCATGTTCTTCAAATCTGAAAACGTGACGCCATGCCCATTTCTGAAGAATTGCATTATGGGCCCATAAAGTATGGAAGTAGTGTCCAAAATTAGACAACGGTCTACGGCAGGGGTTTCAAAACCTCAAAAAGCCCACCTATCAGTAGCTCGTCAAACAATTCCAAAAGTACATACAATGTTCATGTGTTCCACCGCAAACTGTCAAACAAATCTCACAAGTATCAGCCACCGCAAGCTCACAGCTACTATCTAATCAACGCAACATTATTCTACCCCTGGTTAGCCAGGTTTGGCTTTAAGCCAATAGTAACAATATCTGCCAATTCTAACATTATTCTGCCCGTTTGTCTGTGTGGCGTGCACGTTAGTCTATCAAGCCATGTGTAGCCAGTTGATGTGATAACCGTCTCGTGGGTTGGGGTTGACCGAAATACTTATCCCAAAACATTCTCAATTGAAATATTATTTTACATGTAACTAGGCAAGTCAGTTAATAAATTCTTATTTACACTGACGGCCTATCCCGGCCAAACCCTCCCCTAACCCGGACGACGCTGGGCCAATTGTGCGCTGCCCTATGGGACTCCCAATCACGGCCGGTTGGGATACAGCCCGGGATCGAACCATGGTATGTAGTGACGCCTCTAGCACCGAGATGCAATGCCTTAGACCGCTGCACCACTTGGGAAAGTAGGCTTACCTGGCAGAAGTGCAGTGCCTTCAGAAAGTATCCAGACCCTTTTACTTTTTCCACATTGTTATGTTACAGCCTTATTCTAAAATGGATTAAATATAAAGACGATCCTTCACAATCTACACACAATACCCCATAATGACAAAGCTAAAACAGGTTTATTTTTTGGTGTGCAAATGTATAAAAAAATAAAAAACAGAAATACCTTATTTACATCATTATTCAGCCCCTTTGCAAGGACACTTGAAATTGAGCTCAGGTGCATCCGGTTTCCATTGATCATCCTTGAGATGTTTCTACAACTTGATTGGGGTCCACCTGTGGTAAATTCACTTGATTGGACATGATTTCTTAAGGCACACACATGTCTATATAAAAGGTCCCACAGTGGACTGTGCATGTCAGAGCAAAAACCTAGCCATAAGGTCGAAGGAATTGTCCATAGAGTTTAAGAGACAGGATTGGGCAAAGCTGTCATCAAGGCAAAGGGTTGCTACTTTGAAGAATCTAAAATATATTTTGATTTGTTTAACACTTTGTGGGTTATTACATTTTTCTGTATGTGTTAGCGAGTTGAAAAATCTTGTCTGAGAAAAAAAGTGAACTCTCATCTTTGTTGTTGTGAGTGGCAGAGGCTTGGTGTGTGTGTAAACCATAGTGGAACAGTCAAAGAGACAGCACACACATAAAATAAGCTACTATGCAAATATTGTTGGCCAATACAATAAAATAAGTCCCAAATGGAAGGGAAACTGATTGTCACCTGTAGCCCCATGTAATTTCCACAGTTTAGAAATAGATTTACCATTCAAAAAAAATTCATATTATGTTGTACTATGATTACAACAGTTCACCCAAGTGTTTGGACAGTCTGTCCCCACCCTGAGAATTTATTTAGGGAGATGACCATTTAATTCAAGACAGGATAAATATATAGTTTCAGATAAGACATGTTTTGTTTTACTTTTTCCTCAACTTGTTTCTCAAAGCAGCTATCTAGCTAAAAGCTAGGCTAGGTTGAAGATACCATTGTAGCTAGCGACCTCTACCTAATAATTATAATCAAAATCAGATGTCATTACCATCAAAATAAACTTAAGCTACAATGGTATACAGTTGAAGTTGGAAGTTTACATACACTAAGTTGACTGTGCCTTTAAACAGCTTGGAAAATTCCTGAAAATGATGTAATGGCTTTAGAAGCTTCTGATAGGCTAATTGACATCATTTAAGTCAATTGGAGGTGTACCTGTGGATGCATTTCAAGGCCTACTTTCAAACGCAGTGCCTCTTTGCTCGACATAATGGCAAAATCAAAAGAAAATCAGCCAAGACCTCCACAAGTCTGGTTCATCCTTGGGAGCAATTTCCAAATGCCTGAAGGTACTACGTTCATCTGTACAAACAATAATACGCAAGTATAAACACCATGGGACCACGAAGCCGTCATACCGCTCAGGAAGGAGATGCGTTCTGTCTCCTAGAGATAAACTTACTTTGTCATGAAAAGTGCAAATCAATCCCAGAACAACAGCAAAGGACCTTGTGAAGATGCTGGAGGAAACAGGTAGAAGTATCTATATTCACAGTAAAACAAGTCCTATAACGACATAACCTGAAAGGCCGCTCCGCAAGGAAGAAGCCACTGCTCCAAAACCATCCCAACAGTGACGCATGGGGGTGGCTTGCTCGCAAATGGAAAATGACCCCAAGCATACTTCCAAAGTTGTGGCAAAATGGCTTAAGGACAACAAAGTCAAGGTATTGGAGTGGTCATCACAAAGCCCTGATCTCAATCCTATAGGAAAGTTGTGGGCAGAACTTAAAAAGCATGTGCGAGCAAGTAGACCTACAAACCTGACTCAGTTACAACAGTTCTGTCAGGAGGAATGGGCCAAAATTCACCCAACGTATTGTGGGAAGCTTGTGGAAGGCTACATGAAACGTTTGACCCAATGCTACCAAATACTAATTGAGTGTATGTAAACTTCTGACCCACTGGGAATGTGATGAAAGAAATAAAAGCTGAAAGAAATCACTCTACTATTATTCTGACATTTCACATTCTTAAAATAAAGTGGTGATCCTAACTGACCTAAGACTGGGAATTTTTACTAGGATTAAATGTCAGGAAATGTGAAAAACGGAGTTTAAATGTATTTGGCTAAGGTGTATGTAAACGTCCGACTTCAACTGTACTTAAGCTACAATGGTATAAGCCTAGCTTGTAGCTAACTGCTATGCACTGCAAGCTAGTGTGACTTCCAATCAAGTTAGAAAAACAAATTGAGGAAAAGTTTAACAAAACATGTTTTATCATCACCTGAACAATACATTTATCCTGTCGTGAAATAAATGGTCAGGCTCTCCATCTTGCGTTACAAACACTACACTTGTCCGTTCAGCAGCGAGGCAAGACTGAAGACTTATGGCGTAATGAAATGCATTGAACTGCCAATATGCGTTCAAAACAACTGGGAGGTCGAAAATCTCTGACTTTCGACTTCAGTGTGTTCAAGACAACTGGGAATGGAATTTTGTTTTAAGGAATACCAAGTTGGAAACGTCGGGTTCTTTCTAGAGCATCGACTTTAAGATCACGGGCGGTTTAATCTCGATCTCACCCCCCCCTCCCAAGTTCCCATCACAGTTTTCTTGAAAGTACCATTAGTGCGTGGTTCGCTTTCTTGCTCTCCCTTGTAACTTCACACATAGATCTCCGCTAAACAGAATCACATGGTTTATCAGTCTCTATGTGGCCGCCGAGAACCAGTTGACCACCAATACAAAGTTGCCGTTGTCTTTGTAATTTATACTAACAAGCAGCGTATAAAATGCGGTTCTAACGATGTGTTGGGTAAACGCCCTAGGAGATGATCCGTCGTCAGTATTGTGAAATAATTATAATAATCTTAAAAGAAATATTTTAATGGAGAAAGTTGATCCGATAACAACGCTCCCTTTTATTTTTCTATCATATCAGTAAAGACATGGTCCAAATACGCAGCCACCGATTTCTCCGTTTGGTGTTTTGGGAAAACAATTACAACTTCGGCCGTTGTTGGAAAGATCTATTGTTAAAAACATTCGTAAGTCTAAATTCCATCGCTGTCGGGAAACCGGGCCCTGATTATTGGGACTAACGTCAGCTAGCCGTGACACATGAGATAGCTAGAGATTAGTTAGCCAGTTAAAAACTAAGGATGGAGTGGTTATATTACCTTAGCTAGTTAAATTGCCAGTAGCCAGGGCTAGCGAAGTAGCTAGTTAGCGAGCTATTGTCTAGATTAAGTATCTAGCAATTTGGATTTTTTTTTCTCAATTTCATTTCATTCAGCAAAGTTGCCACTGTTATCACTATTAAACTACTGTACCCCAACTGTTTAAAACTGTTAGCTAACTAGTTAAGCAAGGTAACCAAACGGCACACGCGATCTCAGGTTAGCCAGCTAACTTTTCATTCAACCATTCGTTCGACACCCAGTCTTGGTCTCACCCAGCAGAAGCAGCTTGACCTCCCGTGCTGCTTTTTCCCCGTCGTCCCGTAAATTCCTGTCGATATTTTTACTGCGCTCCTGCGCTGCTTTATCACCCGTGCTCAGAGTACACCCCATCTTCAAGCCGATTCCCAAAAATGTGTCAAAGTTAAAAGTGTAAAATGTACACCATGCAAAAACATGCACAAGCTAAAAGGAGGGCGCCTCCCTTAAGTCGGAGATTCAAACACAACCCTTGCCTCTCAACTAGGCTAGCCAAACAAATTGTTTCTCAGCAGCACTTCTAAAATTACTTTCCTCGAAAACAACTTTTTGTTGTCTGCCGATGTACAAGTATTCGAATGTTTCGGTAGCGTACACAATTTCCACGTTTCTTTACGCTTTTGAGCTGTTGAATGGGTTGTTTCCTGTTCTTCAAATATGTATGCGCATGCGTGATAGCGTGCAGCCCTTTTTTCAAGCCCGCATCAAATTGTATTTTCTGTCTGGCACCAAAGTGATAATATTGCTGCTCTCTTGATGTGATGCCCTGAACCCATTGAAGGTAAAATGTTGTACCTGTGAGTTTATCACATACATGATAAGTTCAAAGCAGTTGGTTGCATTACATACAATAGTGTATCTCCGTGTTATCTTTACAGAAATGCAATAGTCAAGAAAGTAGCCTACCTGCCTAATAGTGCAGTGCCAGGTTTCAGAGCCTGGCCCAAATATATGAGTATATAGCCTACAAACAGTGTAGGTATCTGTTTGAAGGTCTATTTATTGCACCATAATAGTCATTGTACTCCATCAATGTTAAATCCTAATAATTCACAATAGTAGTTCTCAATAGTTAAATGGTGGGATTATATGCTTTATAACATCAAATGCTGGGGCTTGAATGTGTAAGGCCTATGGAGTGGATCCAGACAGGCTAGCCAGTGTAATCTAAAATGGATTATGGAGAGTTAACCAAGACTAATGGAGATTAGGCATTGAGTTAATAAATGGCTTTGCCTGGCTGATGTTTGCTTGTTTGTTTGTTTGTTTGTTGGCTGCTGTGGGGGCTTGTGTTCAGTCAAGATGCTCAGCCATGTAGATGATGACACTTTGTAATGTGTTTATGGATCCCGTGCACGGCCGGCTCGCTAATTAGGCAGAATTAGGTAGATAAATGGGAATTCATAAATTATTTTTCAAGCAACACTGTAGGCTATACCTCAGTAAGCATGGACCGACGCTGACGCCACACTGATGCCTTTTGGACGTATTTTTGTTGGTGCGGTTCCAGACCGGCCTTGATTTCCACATCCACGGACATTGGTTTTGGTCCGGTACGGATCATAGATAGACGTCTATGTTTGGTTCAGATTTTGTCCGGTCTGGACCAGCCTCGATTTGGCCCAAATATAGATGTCTACCTATTTTCAACATCAGGAAAATAAGTATTTTCAATATTTATTCAGATCCGAAAATTTACCTGATTTCAAGGTCTGGAAAATACGTATTTTTGACCGTCTGGAAAATATGCCTTTTCAACGTCCTTTAAACATATGAAAATACATTCTCACCTTTCATTCAGGACCTAAATGGAAAAATACATATTTTAGACGTCTTTTCAACTTTGCTTACTGGGAATATTCTAGTTTTGTGGGGGGCGGCATATTTTGTCCTCGACTATGGCAGCAGAACGGCAAGGAAAGGCCGAAAAACAGTAACCATTGCTGATGGTCACTGTTAATATTAATATATCTGAACACAGTAACCTGTGTTTAACAGTCATATGTTGGTCCAAATTTATAATCTTCATTCAATGTGTACGTGTGTTCAAAGTACATGTTTGCGTGCAAGTGTTTGTGGAGATTTGAATTCATATTTCATTGATCCTGTCATGGTAACTGACATTTTATGAGCAGGATCAGATTTGCATTGAAAGCTATAGCCACAATAATAACAAGAGTTATATACAGCAGCCCTATATACTGTCAGACATGGATGTTATTCAGGGCCATTGGTTGAGAGCGAAAATACGTTTTCTTATTGAACATGTTCAGGTAGTAGTCTAATGTACTGTTTCAACACCTTGTCTACTGAATATGACCCTGGTGTAGGAGACTGGACTGTAGCTATGACATAAGGGTCATAACCCTTGGGTAGTTATTTCACTCAAACCACATCCAGAGGGATTAGACATTCAAATTATTGTGTCCTGACAGATGCCTAATGACTCATCGAATACACAGAGTGAACCTCAGTCATAGAAGTAGAATGAGTAGAATTAAAAATTGACATTCCATTCAAAGCAACTCTCTGTGGTGTATGGGTCATGCTGGACCATTTGGAATGTTTAATTAATTGCAGATTATCTCATTGCTCAGAATACTGTGCCTCTCTCTGTGCTTCACACATGCAGCTATGGCATATTCCAGTTCTATTAAGTAGTGTGTAAATAGGAGTCTCTCTTCTATTGATTCAATATCTATGGCTTCAGTATCAATAAAGTACCTATCTATCTATTATGCCTTAGTCAAGCAGGTGCATTGCTAATGCTGCGTTCATAACTAAGTGGGAAGGTGGTAATTACCAGTTGTGAAGTCGTAAATACCAGTTGGATGCATTTACGTGCTTTGAACTTGTTGAGAAACGTAGATTGGCTAATGGCCAACAAACTAAATGTACAGCTATCATGCTTGTAAAGAAATTATAGTGTTAAAAAACCCTACTACTAAATAGCTTTTTCTGAATTATGTTTTGTTATTACATTTAACTGCCGAAAATGTTGTTATCATTTTCTTAGTTGGTGAGGTCAGAGGTCAGCATGTGGGAGAAGTCGGAGGTCAGGGATGATAGACGAGTTCCCCAATAGTAATTATAAGTTGGAGGGGCATTCAAGTGGATTTTTTCCAGTCGTATGTGGTAAATACCACCTTCCCACTTGGTTATGAACGTAGCATTGGATACAGTATATCCAATGCAATTGGAGATATGGTCATAATCCACCTCCTTGCTTTACATGGCATTTCCATTGCAGATGGGGCTTCATGCAAACTAGTGGCATACTTTTTCCAATCCACTCACGGTGAAAGATTTTCCTAAGCAACCACACAGGGCAAGAGAGCACAGACAAAAACAAAGACTCAGTAGGGATCCAACGCAAGGGACTTACAATCAAACACAAAGTCTTATTTCTTTTTAAACTGTTGTCTCACACCCTTGTTCCCTCATTAGACTTACCACCTTACCTCCAACACCATACCAGTGTCTACTGTATTTTGAGTAAACAAACTTAGTATAAAGTATAAAGATTGTCTGGGATTTTTCATGAGACTTTAACACAGTGAGTTCAATCTGAGAATAGCAGATGGGGCAAGAGGCTGGCTTAGCTTTACACAGGATTGCCTATCACTAAGGTCCCAGCTTTGCTGTGTTTCCTGTAAGTGATAGTATTCCCTGTATGTCTGTGTGAGGTGAATGGTGAGTTTAAATTAGCGCCTTGTTAGCATTATGGTTCTCATTGTTCCCATAAGATAACTTGGCCTCAATGTGGGACTGATTAGTGTGTGTGTGTGTGTGTCATGCACAGGGTCCCATAGGGTGGAGAGAGATGCACAGTCAGCCCATATGCTTCTATTAAATTTCCTTTAGGGATCCTTTATGATTACTTGGTCTTCCAGCTGGGGGATGAGATACTATATACTCTCTCTCCACCCTCTGTCTATATCCATTTCTTATGTCTCTTTCTACTCTACCCCTTTGCTCCCTCACTCCAGAACCAGTAACTCATTGCTATACAGCAGAGGTAGATAACCCGAGTCCAAAGGAGCCACAGTGTGTGCAGGATTTTGTCCCAACCCATCTTTAAAACATTGGATTAAATGATCAAAGGACCATGATTAGTGGCTTATTTCAAACAGGTGTGTTTGTAGTGCTGAGCGGGAACTAAAGCTGTCACCACCGCAGCCCTCTAAAACCAGGGCTAGCCACTTAAAAAACATTTATAACTGCAGCCTTAAACTGTTTTGATCAGACTATACCCATATAATTATTCAAATACACTTACACATGATGTAAGGTATGTTGGGGTTAACATGAGAACAAATCACTGTCTGAGAGTAACTCAGATTTTCATGAGATTGAACTGCTATTGCGCCATCACGTTGTATTGTGAAACAGTGTCCCGTTGTGGTAGTAAGATGAACCACAACCTGTTAGGCTTTCAGAACTGAGAATGTTACTCCTTTTTACTTACTAATCTTGACCATGTTTCTACTATAAATGGCCATGCTGGTCAAGAGTGTTGGTCTCTCTAAGTCTGGGTCTTGTCTTTCCACAATTAAACTGGTCTTGGTCTTGATAAACAGGGTTTTGTTGGTCTCTGTCTCAAGAGGTTGTCTTGGTCAGGTCTGGGTCTGGTTGGGTATTGATCTGGGTCTTGAGGGTTCTTCTAGTCTTGACTCCCATCTCTGCTGTCAGTTAATACTGGTGGTGTCCTGTCAGTACTAAAACAATGATCCACTAGATGGCAGTGGTGTCGTTAAAACACTGATCTACACCCACAGGCCATATGTTTGACACCCTTGCCCAAAGTGACCTCATTTCCTTTGGTACGTTGGGGCGTTTCTCCATATAGAGTCAAAGTGGAGAGCCCTCCATTGTTCACTGGTCTTTTCATCCTCACATACAGATGAGTGGACAACCAGCTTTCATGGGAACAGTGTCATGAAGGGGCATCCCAACATAGAATGGAACACATAGCACCCCTCCTGAATTTAAACAGCACTCAGGTGCGTGGGGGAGGTATTTGTGTGTACGGGTGTTATCACAGTCTTGGATTATAGTTCATGCCCCTTCGGCACTACTACATATCTTTTATAATTATAACGTGTCCACTGTTTTACCTCTGAAAACACATTCATCAGAGCTAAAAAAAAATTACACTCAACATACCTTTCAGAGCATTTGGGTTTTCTGAATGTATGCACCTCCATTGAGTAACTCCAGGGATTATGTAACTCCATTGTGAAATATAGTGACTATATTCATACCCCTTTGTGATATATTGTACATTTTGTTGTTACAGCCTGAATTGAAAATGGATTAAATGGATTTTCAAAAGCACAGTTTGGTCAGACAGCCAGCTCAAGGCAGAGACTGGGTTGTTACATATTTTTTAAATTTCCCATTTACAGAGACCACTGACCACTGAAACTCTAGAAACTGTTTTATGTCCTTCCCCAGATATTTGCCTCATCACAATTCTATCTCGGTGATCTATGGACTTGGTATAGTTTCTCATCTGACATGCACTGTCAACTGTTGGACCTTATACAGACATGTGGGATACTTTCTAAATCATGCCCAAACAATTGAATTGGTTACAGGTATACTCCAATCAAGTTGTAACGGTGTCTCAAGGATGATCAAAGGAAATTGGATGCACCTGTGCACAATTTGGAGTGTCATAGCAAAGGGGTGTGAATACTTATCTAAATGAGACATTTCTGTATTTCATTTTAAATACATTTGCAAATAAATCTAAAAACATGGTTTTCACTTTGTCATTATGGGGTATTGTGTGTAGATGGCTGAGAAAAAACAACAATTGAATCAATTTTGAATTCAGGCTGTAACACAACAAAATGTGTAATAAGTCAAGGGGTAGGAATACTTTCTGAAGGCACTATACTACCATACTACTTATGGAATGAGACTGCTCCAGTGCCTATTGGCCCAATAGCCAGAAGAACTAATGCAGGAATAGATTTCCTCAAAGTAAAAGGTACTTATTTACACACTCATAGTCAGATAACATCTTTATCAAAGAGCACCCAAAAGAAAGGCACTGTCCCATACACACAATGAGGTTGTTTTGGGTAATAATGCCAGATAGAAATCCAACAGAGAATAACAGGGTGAGAAATCCAAGGCCTGACATTTAGTTGGCTCAATCGTCTAACTAGCCTAACCAACCATTTATCAAATCTAGGAAATCTGCATGACTCAAGACTGTATTAACCCACTGAGCCGAAGCCTAGCTGTAAGAGCTGGGAGCTAACACTTCAGGTCTCAGGCAAAGGTGAATCATCTGAGAAACTACCTGGGTTACACAAGCATTGTAACAGAAAACACAGCATGATGCACCTTTGGGCATTTATTATTTATTGTTAAACATAAATGTATTTTTCCTGTCACAATACAATACCCGACACCCTGGGACACAACGTAGCCTACTCATATACAAAGTTGGAAGCAGACACAGAGATGCTCCACTGGAGCAGCTGATGGGTTGTGTTTCTTGCGTGGCAGTAGATAGCATCTGGGACAGTGATGTCAGCAGCAACCCTCAGGTTGCACACTCACATCCCTACAGGTTTTCGTCTCAGACCTAGAATGTTCTCCTCTTAGGCATACCATAAAGCTGCCCCTCTCAAATGATATTATGCCAGTGATAAACTTAGGCATCATCATATGTCTCTATATATGGTTGTTGGTACCATATCCCATTGTGCTGCTGTCATTGAAGACTGGTTTATGCTTCAGATACTTGTGATGATCTCAACGCGCTGTGTCTAAAACACCAATCACTAACACTAATTAGGTTTGAATGACATAATCCCTTTCAGTTTTAGCCCGAGTCACGTTACATTTAACTTGATTTCCTATTATTATTTATTTCCTGTGTGAGAGCCGGTGACAGCGTTTAGCATTGTTTGTCGCCATGGAGATACGATGTCCACATGTCTTTTGAAAATGATGCTTATTGTAATAATAACGACTGATCACAAACAATAAACAGAATATAATAATCATAGAGATAAATTACATTTAATTACGTTGTGTTACATTATGTTCTATTTCATTATATGGTAATAATGATGTGTGTATGGAGTCTAATGGGGAGGAAGCTGCAGACATGCTTGTGTTGTGGTCAGTAGTAGTCTGCTGCAGAGACTCCAGCATGGAAACACTAAACCCAATTTACCTTTGGGTAATGACCCATATACACTCATAATGATCCTACCCATCTGTTATGGACACTGTATTGTGTGTATATTTCAGACATACTGTAACTACAAAGACTTGAGGCACAATCTGATGGGATTGCAGATTACTGTGTTATACATTGTAGTACTATTGCTACTATTAACCATCACTCTGGATAGGAATATCATGAGAATTATGTGAGCTCTTCCATTCTCAGCCTGAATCATATTTAAGTGCCTTGTATGAGCCTGTTAGATGACAGATCCACATCCCTTCTGTAATAGTTTGAGTGTGGCTGTTATTCTCTCTAGTAATTCCATCAGGGTAAGGTCACACTCAGACTGGAGCAGTGTACGTCACGTGTGGTGAAGGTTAAGACGACAGAGTTTGTAAAGGTTAACATCCTCCGGCTACAGAATAACTATGGAGATGAGCAGAATCTCGTTCCCTCATTGCGCTGAGAGGGAAAACCATATTGTTTTACATGGATCCATTTTGTGGATGATTTTTCACTATTAGTTCCTATAGTCTCCATAACCACTTTGTAAAGCCCCTCATATGATTACTGGGATAAGTGAGCTAGGCATACTAACACGGAATACATGGTTAATACAGCAAATAGGACGGATGCAGGGACAGATTTCATCCACTGAGCAAAGGGTACCATTATTGAATGGTATTTGGTACATTTTCTGTCATAACAATGAACTCCTAGGCTTGCATTAGTGTCCTTAACGAACACCATATTCCACCTAACTGTCATTGTTCAGGTTAAAAAGCGGAGTATTTTAATTAATTAATGTTTAATTCAAGGTGCAAAAAAGACAGGGCTGTTATGTGGATAGACGCCGTGATCTTATACATCTACAAGGGACACCAATGACATGGAATGGAACTAACTTGACCTGCTCGCTGTGTTTGAATGGCTGTGAATAAATGCTCCACAGTAAACACACGCATGCCCGGATTTTCAAGCACTGGTAGGCTTTCCGTTTGTTATATCCTGCTGAAATGAAGTCAAGGCTAATGCAGTGAAAAATGCAAGTTGTTTACCGAGGGCCTTTCAATTGGCACCGCGCGCAAGCACTGTCCATGTTTCTTAAACAAAATATTGCACGCACCACAAATAATGCGTTCTGGAAAAGGCTTTACTTCCTTATTGAAAATGAAAATAAATTATACTTGAATGTTTAGTGTTGACAATGTTTCCTCAACTTCATAAACCTGTCGAAACACAACTTAATCTTACCGTGCAGCGTCGTGATTCATTCACGAGCTCCCCCCCACGCATGATCTCTCTCTCTCTCACGCACATACAACTACTGGCGAGCACGCAAAGTCGCCCATAGTCCTCCAGCCTGAGAAGTATGTCTCCATCTCACATGACATTTCTCCATGTTGTTGAAGCTCTATTTTCTGGACGGTTACAGTGATATGGGCAGTAACAACTGAATCCACCCACCACCTGACTCAACCGGTCGAAGGTAAGTCCGGGACAACCATTGTGCACAGGGAGACTGTTCAAATTTTGAAATAGCCTACCAAACTTTGAAATAGCCTAACAAATATTATATTCTTTACGCAATTTTGGATGGAGTTTTGTATCCACATGTCTTGAATGATTTTATTTATGACTTTTCACATAAATAAAATTACTGTACAAACACAATTTTTCTGTAGGAAAAAGAAACGTGTACATTATGGATTTGTGCCAGCTTTGGTGCATACAGGGTTTAACAGAGCATAGACCCTCTGAACATGTGCTCTGCATCGTGTCAGTAGTCTTTACCTGTGATGGTTCACTGGGGTGCAATACAGTGTATCGGACCTGGGATAACTATAGTTGTAACTATGCTTTGTGGAAAGTACTGTAACTATCTTTCCTTGGGAACAAATAGTTACTTTGGAGGTGACTACAACTATTTTAAAACAGATCCCAAAAAAAGAAAGACTTTTTTAAACTATTTCAATACAGATCTCAGGAAGTGACTACTTTTCTGAAACTGTTGGATTGGGTGCCTTCAACTAATGGCAGGGCTGTATCTGGAACTGCATGTTGAAGTTAGAAATATCATTAATAAAGCACACACAATCTCCTATACTATTCCAATCTATCTGACAGTCATATTGGATCTACACAATACATTTCTATCTGAACATTTTGTAAATGCTCATTCTCCTGAATGCCCATTGCCCCTGGTGTACATAATCAAGTCAAACAAATTAACTAATGATATTTTGTACAGATAAATATAAATATGTTGTGATGCTTAACTACAGTATGACTTTCAACATTCCACTGAAAAGGTTGACAGCGGCAATTCATTCAAATCCATTGGCAAACATTGCAAACAGTGAGCTTCATGCTTAGCATCAAACCTCTTTGTCCATCTGAGGGTTCGTGTTCTCGTTTCAAACACACAATACACCATATTTAAATGGATAGTTTACCCAGAATACAAACTAATATGGTTTTCCACCTACCTTGGCTCTAGTTGATTCAAGAAGGCAGTTTTTTTGTTGTTCCTTTCGACACTTAATAGCCATATTTTGTTATTGTTGGCATTCTCAGTAACCCTGAACATTAAACTGTTCTTGTGGTTTTGTAAAAAAACTGTAATTACTTTTGGATAAACATTTTATTAGCATGTTGTTACGTAATACTTTGGTAATTGCATTTGAATTGCATAGCAATGAGCTGAACGTTTTTGCAAGAGTAATAGTGACTGTTCCTTATACCACTTATGTAATAACTCTATTATTATGCAATAATAAAGCAATTTCCAAAATCCTATGTAACAACATTGTTGCTATTCACAAAGTAACAACACATGTATAATAACTTGATGTCAAGTGTTACTGTATTACCTGATGTCTCGCTCATTGTGAAAATATATTTATTAGTCTTTTGGAAGCTGCAAAAGTGGTCTACAATAATGTTGAGGTGATTCCATGTCCCTCATGTATTTCATTATAGGCTATAGACTATATTGAGATGTATATCTAAGAGCCCTCCAAACCATGTGCTTATGATCATATATTTAGACTAATTCAATTAACTGTTGTAGTTTTTGGTTCTTCATCAAGTATTTGGCAGCCATCAAATAAATATATTTTTGTTTTTTAAATGTCACTTGCATATATTCAAATACCTTCAATATTATTTGGTTTTCTGAGAGGTATTCAAAATACTTTCAAATAGTATTCGTTTTTCTGAGACCTGTTTTTGAATATCAAAGAAAATAGTTGCCTTTTAGTTGAAACTCTATATAAACTATTTTAAACTACCTTGAGTATTTGAAAATGTGGTATTTTCAAATAAACTACATTCTTTTCTGCCCAGGTCTGCAGTGTATTATCATTGTGACTTCCACATGACATCCCTGAGGCGTGGGTCTTCATGTAACCTTGACAAACCTTTCACTCCTGTCCTGTACCACCTTTAATATCAGGATTAAATGGATAGTGTCAAGTGAGGCCAGAACGATTCTATTGTTTCTCACTAGGAATCTCCCATTATGTACTGTGTGTTAAACAGCTAAATTAGATTGCCTACGGACTCCTCCCTGGGAATTGTACATAGTAGATCTTATTATGTTTTCTAATCTTCTCCTATTAACTCTCATATTCCTCCCCAGGGTGTCCTGGCTCAGATAGACAGACTCTGTCTTTCTGCCTGTGTGTGTACAGCGATCATCCCTTTCTCCTCTCCTCTGTCCCATAGTTTTATTTTCCTCTTTCTCCTCTCCTCCTCTCCTCTGTTCTCAGGGTGTGTTGTTTGGTAGAATATGGAGTTGGCAGGTTGTTTCTGGCTCTCCTGCTGTCTCTGTGATGCAAAAGGCAGAGTGGGATGTGTTTTCTCCACACTCTGTTACACTCCTACGTCAGTGCTGCAGAGCACACAGTGATGTAAAATTTCCCACCTCTCCCAGTGTAGCACAGACTTCCCAGAAATGGTTACAACAAGTGGTGGCAATTTTATTGGCCTTGTATAATGTCAGGTTGTTTATTTGCGATGGACTGTACAGAGAGAAGAAAGATGATCCAAGCCATCAGTGGAAAAACAGAGTAACATGCTTGGGGTGGACTGAAAAGGAGAGGGTCTAAAAGGGCAAGATCACACACACATGCACACACGGACACACATGTTCCAAGGCATGCTCAGTTGTGTTCCAGTGCCCCAGATTTGTTCTCTGTAACATGGTGAGACAGAATGTAGCAGCAGCACGCAGTGTCCTTCTCAGAGTCCCAGTGAGGAGAGAATTCTTACCTCAAAACCAACTCAGCCAGACAGCCAGTCATACTATCACGTTACCGGAACCAGCTGTTGGAGCAAGCAGCAGTTGAATCAGATTACACCAGATAAGCTAGTGGGCCTGTCAAGGAACTGCTTCATTTTTTTTCTCTCCAGATGCCATCCATAATAATTATTAAGAGCTGTCCTGTTATTATCCTGTTTTGTTTGAATCAGAGGGTCTGGGTGTGAGGGGCTTCAAGTGTACCTGTTAATTTTTTTTTAACCTTTATTTTACTAGGCAAGTCAGTTAAGAACAAATTCTTATTTTCAATGATGGCCTAGGAACAGTGGGTTAACTGCCTTGTTCAGGGGCAGAACGACAGATTTTTACCTTGTCAGCTCAGGGATTCGATCCAGCAACCTTTCGGTTACGGGCCCAACACTCTAACCACTGGGCTACCTGCCGCCCCAAATAAGGGAGGAAGGAGGAGCTCTGTCTGACCAATAGACATACATACTGTATGTACATTATTATTGCATTATGTTGAGACACATCATCGGTCTGACATCATCGGTCTGACCCCTAAATAAAGGTGTTCTCCACTCAGGCAGCTTATTGGACAGTTAATTAATGGCTGTTTGGACTCCCTGCATTAACCCTTAATGGCTGAAGCAAAACACAATGACTCAGAGCAGGTCACTGATTGATTCATAATGTTGATGTAATGTTGAATGTCAGGTCTCTATATGAGGTTACCTAATACAGTATCTACCCTATGTGTGTATATGAGTGGGAGGGGGCTTCATGAATGATTCATGAGAAAATATGTTGGGCAGAATATTTAGAACGTGTTTGTCTTACTTTCACCCCAAACACAAACATATCAATAGAACAGGGCAGGCTCTCTTCCTGATCTTTTGAGTGTTATAACCATACTGTATTTCTGTGGCTATGACCCTGTAAGTGCAGCACAGCACTGTTTCATAAGTGAACAAAATGGGGTATCTGAGGGATAACAGATGGGGGTACTCACACTGTAATGCTGTTTGAGCTGATGTTAAGAGCAGGAAGGAAGCCTCTATCAGGTACAATCTTATCACATAGTCTAATGGAGTTGCTTATGGGGCTGCTTCAGCAGCATGCAGTGGTCCTTAAAGTCTCTCCTGAGTGACTTTCCATTGATTTTCTGATCAGAACAGATCAGGTAATCACATCGCTGTCTGAGTAATGTTTGTGCTGTAGACACTTTTTGTTCTTACCGTCGTCCCTTAACAGCTATTACAGTGGTCTTCTTCCATTTGCTAAATGTAGCTATGGTGTTGTTTGTTTTTTGTCATAGGGAATTGCTATACCTGTAAATCAAGCTATATGCTTTGTTACTGTCAGACTGAAAAGGGTTGGGGTTTGTGCAGAGAGATGTTAGGGTTAGGGTGAGGAGTGTTTTCAGCACACTGCCAAAACATCCTCAGACTCAGAAGTCTATAATGTGTACTTCACAAAGTGTATAAAATATAAAAGACAGCAAGGAAGATGAACAACTGCACCAGCATCACATAATGTCAGCAGTACACTCTCAAAGTGGACAGCGTCCCTCCCTATTTCCAAAGTCAGGTACCCATCTTTAGCCTGAGAGGATCTGTGCTGTTGTGACATGGAGAGAGGCACCTGCTGATAGACCTCTATATATCTGTACATCTGGCCCTCACAGTTAACCCACATTGGCAGCATGAATCTAGTAACTTGCTGTGACAGCAGCTGGCTAGTGCATATACAAGATTACAGGGCCAGGCATAGTAGTACAGCACCCCTGGAGCAAATTAGGGTTAAGTGCCTTGCTTAAGGGCACATCGGCAGATTTTCACCTTGTCTCGGTTCAGGTACTCAAACCAGCAACCTTTCAGTTACTGGCCCAATCCTCTAACCAGTAGTCTACCTGCTTGTAGTTTTAGAAGCATATAGAATTAGAGGAAACAAAAATGATGCCATTAGCAGACAGCAGTCAGGTAAAGTAAACCATAGAATGGATTGCTGTCCCTCCTTATCCAAAGGCTTACAGGATAAGGAAACAAACATTTCATTTAGTAATTTAGGTAATTATTAGGTAAACTATTTACTTTTAATCTAGTCTTCAGTGTTCAGCAGTTAACATTTGGATCAAATCTACTTTCTACATATACAGCAGCAGGTGGATAAATATTAGCAATCATGTCATTGCTGCTCACCAATAGTCCTTTGTTCTGGGAATGCTCCTCCTTTCTGGGAATGCTCCTCCTTTCTGGGAATGCTCCTCCTTTATACAGTCGAAGTCGGACGTTTACATACACCTTAGCCAAATACATTTAAACTTAGTTTTTCACAATTCCTGACATTTAATCCTAGTAAAAGGTCCCTGTCTTAGGTCAGTTAGGATCACCACTTTATTTTAAGAATGTGAAATGTCAGAATAATAGCAGAGAATGATTTATTTCAGCTTTTATTTCTTTCATCACATTCCCAGTGGGTCAGAAGTTTACATACACTCAATTAGTATTTGGTAGCATTGCCTTTAAATTGTTTAACTTGGGTCAAACGTTTCTGGGTAGCCTTCCACAAGCTTCCCTCAATAAGTTGGGTGAATTGTGGCCCATTCCTCCTGACAGAACTGGTGTAACTGAGTCAGGTTTGTAGGCCTCCTTGCTCGCACATGCTTTTTCAGTTCTGCCAACAAATTTTCTATAGCATTGAGGTCAGGGCTTTGTGATGGCCACTCCAATACCTTGACTTTGTTGTCCTTATGCCATTTTCCCAAAACTTTGGAAGTATGCTTGGGGCCATTGTCCATTTGGAAGACCCATTTGCGACCAAGCTTTAACTTCCTGACTGATGTCTTGAGATGTTGCTTCAATATATCCACATCATTTTCCTTCCTCATGATGCCATCTATTTTGTGAAGTGCACCAGTCCCTCCTGCAACAAAGCATCCCCACAAGATGATGCTGCTTCACGGTTGGGATGGTGTTAATCGGCTTGCAAGCCTCCCCCATTTTCCTCCAAACATAACGATGGTCATTATGGCCAAACAGTTCTATTTTTGTTTCATCAGGACATTTCTCTAAAAAGTATGATCTTTGTCCCGATGTGCAGTTGAAAACCGTAGTCTGGCTTTTTTATGGCAGTTTTGGAGCACTGACTTCTTCCTTACTGAGCGGCCTTTGAGGTTATGTCGATATAGGACTCGTTTTACTGTGGATATAGATACTTTTGTACCTGTTTCCTCCAGCATCTTCACAAGGTCCTTTGCTGTTGTTCTGGGATTGATTTGCGGTATGACGGCTGAGTGGTCCCATGGGGTTTATACTTGCGTACTAGATGAACGTGGTACCTTCAGGTGTTTGGAAATTGCTCCTAAGGATGAACCAGACCTGTGGAGGTCTACAATATTTTGTCTGAGGTCTTGGCTGATTTCTTTAGATTTTCCCATGATGTCGAGCAAAGAGGCACTGAGTTTGAAGGTAGATCTTGAAATACATCCACAGGTACACCTCCAACTGACTCAAATGATGTCAATTAGCCTATCAGAAGCTTCTAAAGCCATGAAATCATTTTCTGGAATTTTCCAAGCTGTTTAAAGGCACAGTCAACTTAGTGTATGTAAACTTCTGACCCACTGGAATTGTGATATAGTGAATTATAAGTGAAATAATCTTTCTGTAAACAATTGTTGGAAGAATTACTTGTGTCATGCACGAAGTAGATGTCCTAACCGACTTGCCAAAACTTTAGTTTGTTAACATGAAATCTGTAGAGTGGTTGAAAAATTAGTTTTAATGACTTCAACCTAAGTGTGTGTAAACTTCTGACTTCAACTGTACCTGTCCTAATATTCAGGGTTGATACTGCATATTGATTTAGGTATATAGGACAATACAGTGTGTATTTCTAAATCCTGCAGCTACGGGAAAGGGCCTTTATTTGCTCACCTGCCATTTGTTTTCACACCGGGGTAAAGGAACACAGACTCACGCACAAACACACACCTGCTCTCTCCTCTACCAGTCAGAAAGCTGGTGTCGGAAATTACAATGGAACCGTGTACAATTTCATCAGGTAGTTGATTGTGAAGAGTACAGTGAAAATGCTTACACACACACACACACACACACACAGACGCACGCACGCACGCAGACACACACACACACACACACACACTAAAAGAGATGCACTCATGCTTAGACTTAATACAGTTAGGGATGATTTCTTGGACACAGATTAAGCCAAAAAATAATGCTTAATCTAGAATCTCTTATGAAAAACAGATGTAATCTTTTTCATTACCAGGTGTATCTTATAATTCTGAGACTGGCCCCGAAGCATACTTTAAAAGGATAACCAAGACCAGACAAGATGGAGACGCTGAACTTCACCGACTACTCCAACCTCAGCTCCGACAATGGAAGCAGCAGTCTCTTCTCTGGGAGTCCCTATAAGACGGTAGAGATCGTCCTCATCATCCTGGTGGCCGGGTCACTCAGCCTCGTCACCATCATTGGCAACATCCTGGTTATGCTCTCCATAAAGGTCTGGCTTAAAGATTCATAACTTAATTGTTTTAATTAATCATATGCTTATGATAGAGGTGGTCTCTCCAATAGTTTAAAAGTTCGCCTTGGATAGCCAATATTCAGTACACTTAAAATACTGGAAACCTGTTATTCTTTAGTGTTGTGATGCAAAGATATTGGCAAAATGCATTGCACATTGGCCAGATCACACGGTCAGGAAAAACTCCTGCACATATCATTGTCTTTTTTGACAATGTCTTTTCTTATGTTCTCCTGTATGCTCTCCATGAAGGTCAATAGGAACCTCCAGACTGTCAACAACTATTTCCTGTTCAGCCTAGCCTGTGCTGACCTCATCATTGGCCTGTGCTCCATGAACCTCTACACCGTCTACATTGTGATTGGACACTGGCCCTTAGGCCCGGTCGTGTGCGACCTGTGGTTGGCCATTGATTACGTGGTCAGCAACGCCTCGGTTATGAACCTCCTCATCATCAGCTTCGACCGCTACTTCTGCATCACCAAGCCTCTCAGCTATCCGGTGCGCCGCAGCACCATGATGGCGGGGATGATGATTACGGCGGCCTGGGTGCTGTCATTCGTACTATGGGCCCCTGCCATCTTGTTCTGGCAGTTCATCGTGGGTGGGCGGACGGTGCCCCCTGGCGAGTGCTACATCCAGTTCTTCTCCAACGCTACGGTGACATTTGGCACGGCCATCGCTGCCTTCTACCTGCCTGTGGCCATCATGATCAGCCTCTACTGGCGCATATCCAGGGCTAGCCGCAGCCGGATAAGGAGGAACAGCAGGAAACCTTCAGGCAACAGCCTGGGAGAAGGCCCATCGCAGAGCCAAGAGGATGGGTGCAGGGCCCAGCCCAACGACTGCACTGTGACTGGGGAGGAGGAGGAGGAGGAGGAGGAGGAGGAGGAGGAGGAGGAGGAGGAGGGTGGGGATGGAGAGAAGGTCAGGGAGGAGGTCCAGCAGCAGAATGGTTGGGAGCCCTGCAGAGCGGAAGGGCCAGACAGAGATAGCTCTACCACAACAGTAAGCAACCTTGCCTCATCATCCAATCAAAGGGAAGAGCCTGGCCTATCACAGAAGGTGTCAAACGGTGAGACCAAACCCAGCCAGACGCGGTGTTGCTCTCAGAACCAGGCCACAGGCTGCGGGCCCAAACTCTCCTGTATCAGAAGCAACCCCCGGCCTGAGGGAGAGACATACACAGCCACGCACAGCAACACAGATTCCACCCCTGCCACAGAGAAACACAGCCTGGTGACATGGACGCTGTTAAAGGTGTTGATAATAATAATGTACAGCAGAATATACAGTATATGTGTATTCAAATACTGAAGGAGAAATGTAAAGTGATCTAAAAAATATATATACACTGAGTATACAAAACATTAAGAACTCTTTCCATGACATAGACTGATCAGGTGATCCCTTATTGATGTCACTTGTTAAATCTCCTTCCATCAGTGTAGATGAAGGGGAGGAGACAGGTTAAAGAAGGATTTTAAGCCTTGAGACAATTGAGACATGGATTGTGTATGTGGCCATTCAGAGGGTGATTGGGCAAGACAAAAATTGTAAGTGCCTTTGAAAGAGGTATGGTAGTAGGTGCCAGGCACACCGGTTTGTGTCAAGAACTGCAACGCTGCTGGGTTTTTCACACTCAACAGTTTCCCTTGTGCATCAAGAATGGCCCACTACCCAAAGGAGATCCAGCCAACTTGATACAACTGTGGGAAGCATGGGCCAGCGTCCCTGTGAAACACTTTCGACACAGTCCATGCCCCGACGAATTGAGGCAGTTCTGGGAGGGGTGGTGTGTGTGTGCGTTCCTAATGTTTGGTATACTCAGTGTCAAAAAGCTTAAGAGATTTTATGTGTGGTAGGGGAGAATGTATCATCATGAAAAAAAATGCATGCATACCGGTAAAATATATCACTTTTCTGTCTCCAGGTGACCAAGAAGAACTCCAAGCAGAGCCCTATGAGGAAGACGAAGAAGAGGAAGGGTCCTCCGTCTCGGGAGAAGAAGGTGACACGCACCATCATGGCCATTCTGGTGGCGTTTGTGGCCACGTGGACGCCCTACAATGTAATGGTGCTCATCAACACCTTCTGCTCCAGCTGCATCCCCAACTCGCTGTGGACCATTGGCTACTGGCTGTGCTACATCAACAGTACCGTCAACCCGGCCTGCTACGCCCTGTGCAACACCACCTTCAAGAACACCTTCAGACAGCTGCTGCTCTGTCAGTACAGGAACATACGCACAATGAGGTCATGAGGACCAAGGGTCAGGGGTCATGGCTGGTTTCAACATGGTGGCTGAACTCTATTTACATAAACGCTATCTATGTTATGTTTTGGGTATGTGACACACGTCTACTCTATGGTATGTATTTGGATGTCTTGGGCATATCTGGGTGATTCTGTCTTACGTCTTGTCATTGCTTGTTTTCCTGTGCTTGTTTGCTGTTTGCTACACAGGTGCAGTGGCAGAGGTTTGTTCAGAGCTCTTTCTACACTGTTCAGACACTTAAGGTTTGATTGTTGATATACTATGCCACATGGTTATAGATGTTCCCCTATGTAAGTATAAATGAGGTTTAGCTTGTTCAAATAAGATGTGTAAGTATTCATCAACCAGTATTGTTGATGTCACGGCTGGTGGTAGGCAGGACCGAAAGCGCAGAGCTGTAGTCAATTGACATACTTTATTATTATTATTATTATATACCAAAACAACAAAAGGAAAGGACGCAACCATGAACTGATGTGCAAAATGCACAAACAATAACCAACATGCAAGTGGGAAGGTTTTATTGCTTCTTTAATCTTCTTTAACTGTTTTCAGCTGTGCTAACATAATTGCAAAAGGGTTTTCTAATCAATTAGCCTTTTAAAATGATAAACCTGGATTAGCTAACACAATGTGCCATTGGAACACAGGAGTGATGGTTGCTGATAATGGGCCTCTGTACGCCGATGTAGATATTTCATAAAAAATCAGCCGTTTCCAGCTACAATAGCCATTTACAACATTAAAAATGTCTACACTGTATTTCTGATCAATTTGATGTTATTTTAATGGACAAAAAATTTGCTTTTCTTTCAAAAACAATGACATTTCTAAGTGACCCCAAACCTTTGAATGGTATTGTATATCTAGGAGAAGAAGAGGAAAGAGAGAGAAGAGATGAAGAAGACAGAATGTCCTGCACTACCAAAACCAACAGTTTCAAAGAAACAAGACTGTACAAATGCACCTGCAAATATACATATACACTATATATACATACAAAGGTATGTGGAAAACCCTTCATATTAGTCGATTCTGCTATTTCAGCCACACCCGTTGCTGACAGGTGTATAAAATCGAGTACACCACCATGCAATCTCCATAGCCCAACATTGGCAGTATAATGGCCTTACTGAAGACCTCAGTGACTTTTAACGTAGCACCGTCATAGGACGCCACCTTTCCAACAAGTCAGTTTGTCAAATTTCTTCCCTGCTAGAGCTGCCCCGGTCAACTGTAAGTGCTGTTATTGTGAAGTGGAAATGTCTAGGAGCAACAACAGCTCAGCCCCGAAGAGGTAGGCCACGCAAGCTCACAGACCGGGATCGCCGAGTGCTGAAGCGTGTAAAAATCGTCTGTCCTCGGTTGCAACACTCACTACCTAGTTCCAAACTGTCTCTGGAAGAAACTTCAGCGCAAGAACTGTTCGTCGGAAGCTTCACACGCATCGGCTGGAGTGGGGTAAGCTCGCCGTTTGGCGGATGCCAAGAGAATGCAACCTGCCTGAATGCATAGTGCCATTTGTAAAGTTTGGTGGAGTAGGAATAATGGTCTGGGGCTGTTTTTCATGGCTCTGGCTAGGCCGCTTAGTTCAAGTGAAGGTCAATCTTAACGCTACAGCATACAATGACATGCTATACGATTCTGTGCTTCCAACTTTGTAGCAACAGTTTGAGGAAGTCCTTTTCCTGTTTCAGCATGACAATACCCACGTACACAAAGCAAGGTCCATCCAGAAATGGTTTGTCAAGATCGGTGTGGAACCCCATCGAACACCTTTGGGATGAATTGGAACGGCAACTGCGAGCCAGGCCTAATCGCCCAACATCAGTGCCCGACCTCACTAATGCTCTTGTGGCTGAATGGAAGCAAGTCCCCGCAGCAATGTTCCAACATCTAGTGGAAAGTCTTCCCAGAAGAGTGGAGGCTGTTATAGCAGCATAGGGGGGAGCAACTCCATATTAAAGATTTTGGAATGAGATGTTCGACGAGCAGGTGTCCACATACCTTTGGTTATGTAGTGTATCTGTAATTGAGTGAGTGAGTGAGTCTGCGCACACCATGCATCTGCACATGTATAGTGCCTTCAGAAAGTATTCACAGCACTTGACTTTTTCGATATTTTGTTGTGTTACAGCCTGAATTCAAAATGGATGACATTGGCATTTTGTTTCACTGGCCTACACACAATACCCCATAATGTCAAGGTGGAATTATGTTTCTAGAAATTACAAATTAATTCAAATTCAAAGCTGAAATGTCTTGAGTCAATAAGTATTCAACCCCTTTGTTATGGCAAGTCTAAACTCACTCGCATGGACTCACTCTGTGTGCAATAATAGTGTTTAACATGATTTTCCAATGACTTTTTCTATTTTTTTCAATGACTACCTTGTCTCTGTACCCCTCATTGTACCCCACACAAGTGAATTTCAAAAACAGATTCAACCACAAAGACCAGGTAGGATTTCAATGCCTCAGACAAAATGACATCTATTGGTAGACAAAAAAAAAGCAGACATTTAATGTCCCTTTGAGCATGGTGAAGTTATTAATTACACTTTGTATGGTGTATCAATTCACCCAGTCACTAAAAAGATACAGGAGTCCTTCCTAACTCAGTTGCCGGAGAAGAAAGAAACCGCTGAGGAATTTCAACATGAGGCCAATGGTGACTTTAAAACAGTTACAGAGTTTAATGGCTGTGATAGGACAGAGTGAAAAGAAGGAAGCCTGTACAGAATACAAATATTCCAAAACATGCATCCTGTTTGCAATAACGCAAAGTAAAACTGCAAAATAACTTTGTGTCCTGAATACAATGCGTTTTGGCCAAATCCAACACACCACATCACTGAGTCCCACTCTTCATATTTTCAAGCATGGTAATGGTTGCATCATGTTATGGGTATTCTTGTCATCAGCAAGGACTAGGGTGTTTTTTTTTTAGGATAGAAAGAAATGGAATAAAGCTAAGCACAGGCAACAGACACTGGGAGACAAATCCACCTTTCAGCAGGACAATATCCTGAGTTGCCTAGTTACAGTTTTGGCTTAAATTGGCTTGGAAATCTATGGCAAAACTTGGAAATGTCTGTCTAGCAATGGTAAACAACCAACTTGACGGAGCTTGAATCATTTTTTAAGAATAATGTGCAAATATTGTACAATCCAGGTGTGCAAAGACTCACCGCTGTAATCGCTTAGGTGATTCTAATATGTATTGACTCAGGGGTGTGAATACTTATGTAAATTAGTTATTTCTGTATTTCATTTTAAATAAATGTGCAATTATTTCTAGAAACATGGGGTGTTGTGTACTTTCTGAAGGCACTGTATCTTTCTGTACTTATGGAGGGAGAGGAGTATACTGTATATACCGATAAAGAAAAGTGCTAAACCACATCTGTTATCCAACCCTGTAACTGTACAACATGATCTATTGTATATAACTACCTTTGCTCCCCATGACCTATCCTCTACCTTCCCATTCTCTTGTCCTGCGTATTCATACTCCATACATTTAACCACAACAGGTGTTTTGAATTGTGAATAAATAAATAAATAATCTCAAACTGAGTGTCCTGTGTTTATCACAGAGAATGGTTTAGAGCACTATTCAACATGATAACACATCAATCTGCAATTTTCACCACTGTGAAACTGGATCTTACTGGGAAATTGCACAGTGATGTGGTTTGTGGGGTTTTACATAGAAATGACACAGTGATGTACACCCTGCAGAATGGAGTGGTTCTTTGTCAGTGCTCATATTTTCCAGCTCGGATAGCTCATTCATCTCCACCAGAGGACAGCTATTGAGAGAGGAATATATGTATTTGTCATCTAGACTATCCAAAGCAGACACAGGTCATAGTATCATAATGTGCTATGAAACACAGCATGAAAAACACAACATCAACAACAGTAGTTAAGGCACATTCAGTTAGTCATGTGTTTTTAATGAATGCATGTAATGTCGTACTGTATGTGGTACATCATGTGTAACACAGCCCTCCAAACACACAAACACATCCACACACACTATGTGTGTTTTCATTTATGTACTGGTTCTGTGGGTGCCAGGATAAGTAATGGGCTTTTAGAGCTACGGTGGTGTGTGTAATGTTATTCACATTACAGGGACTCCTGTGTCCTAACTCCTAATTCGAAGCGCCCCTTGCATGGATTGCTGAGGTGTGAGTGCCCTCTAGTGGTTAAAATGACGGGACACAGCAATATAGTAGCAATTGGATACCGTTTTGCACCAGACACGGTAGTGTGTTTGTGTGTGCATTGTCATTGATATGGCAGGGGATATGCTGTTTGCTACCAAAAACAAACCTGACTTTAATTTCATTTCCAAGCTAGAAGAGAACATCAGTGTCATGTTGTGAATGTAGCCAATGGCAATGTAGCATATGTTGTCCATAACCATTACTATCAGGTTAACAGACCGGTGGTTGACATAATGGCCACACAGTCAATGTTTGACACAACTTTAAAAGCTGGCTGGACCGACAGGATGCACAGATGGCTGTTTTGATATCACCTGGGTGATTTGCAGACACAGATTTGCAGACACAGACACTTGGACCGTGTCAGTATGTTGCTCAGTTGAATTCCAAGAGAGCAAAAGAGAAAAGAAAAGCAAAAAAAATATTCAGTGTCAAACAAGACTTTGACGCCAAGCCGTTCAACTTCAGAAGAAATCCTGTTTGAGATGAGTAGGCCTATAAGGCAAATCGATCCTTGGCCTACAGCCATTCATCAAACTTAATTTTTTATTTTACCTTTATTTAACTAGGCAAGTCAGTTCAGAACAAATTCTTATTTACAATGACAGCCTACACCAGCCAAACTCAGACAATGCTCAGCCAATTGTACGCCACCCTATGGGACTCCCAATCACAGCTGGTTGTGATACAGCCTGGATTCAAACCAAGATGTCTGTAGTGACACCTTTAGCACTGAGATGCAGTGCCTTAGACTGCTGCGCCACTGGGGAGCCCAATGAAAGTAGAATAATGACGGTGGCGCAGGTTCACGGTTTATAAATTCCCGAGCCCACCCGGCCCTTTCCACAGGTCGATCCTGGCTCCTGCTGGCTCCATCCAAATCAGAATTGAATCCGTGCTCTGTGCCCAGTTTTTCAAAACGTTTAATCCGGATCAGAATCTGGATTTTCAGGGCTTTTCAGGCCTACACCTTGTCATCTACTGGACACGTTACGGTACTACATCTACACTGCCATAGGAAAACAAAGAAGAGTAAACTACATGAATAAATGTAAAGATAATAGAGTCTGCATATCACTTCTATGTACAAACATGTATTTGACAGTTATCAATATAACAACTGACCACATACCTATACTGCGGTCAATTTGACACAATTCACTTTTGATTTCAAGTACATTACAACCAATAAATGTCAATGTAACTAAGGTGACAAGATTTATTTTTCTAAATCCACCCTGAATCCACCCTTCCAGCGGGGCTCAAGATAATCCAGATTGTCGGCCTGAAAACGATCCTAATCACCTTTAAAAACGCAAAATATTTGATCCTGATTAAAGGTCAGATTGGATTACCAGATCTGAATCCCTATCCAGAGGATCAGAATCATATTTTTCAGTTCTGAATATCTTATCCGATTGCCGAAATACGATCAGATAACTTTTGAAAAACTGGGCCCTGAGATCTGAATCGGACTTTCCTGGTTGGATTCAACAGTCTTCATCTGTCAATCATCTCCATCTCCATGGTTATTACATGGACCACGAGCTATGGATAGAAAGTTCTTCAATCCAACCCTTGGTGCCAAGAAGGGATTCTAATGCTTGGCAGATTTTCCATTTGCCTTTTTGTTTTACATAGAAAAATATGTTGTTTAGAAAGTTGTCCATGGCATTTGGGCGATCACAGGCTTTCTATTGGATGGTAACAAGGTGCACAACATGTTTTTACCTGAGGCTGCCCAGCTTTCTTGCTGAACACAGGTGCACGCCAGACGCAGCGTGTGTATTGTGGTATGGCCAATGGTATCCTACTTTTGTGCCAAAAAGGAATCCTTCAGCGTGGCCATGTGTGAACTGGCTGGACATTTACTATTCAAGAACAAACAGGATTATGAGAACAGCACTGAAAATGACATGGTGTCCATCGTTCAGATCTTCTAACTAAAGATTATTATTTTTTTAACTTTTAAACATGCTACCTGAATAAAATCAGTGTGACTGTAATGTAGGCCTACTTAATTTATGCTCAATTTGTGCTCAACTGGAATGTTTACTGGAATATGTTAAGTTGCCAAAATACTGTATCTGGCTTCACAGCTAGCACATTTTGGTTCCTTGGAAGTTGTGAGAACGTACGTTTTTGAATTCCCATTGGTTCTGGGAACAAAGCCATACGTTTCCTGACCGGTAAAACTGAGAACGTTTTACTATTCCTCGGTGTTCACATCACTAAGGAATTATCATGGTCCACACACCAACACAGTCGTGAAGAAGGCAGGACAATTGTGCCTATGCACTGTACTAATTCATCTTGTCACACACTGATCTGTTTCACCTGTCTTTGTGATTGTCTCCACCCCCCTCCAGGTGTCGCCCATCTTCCCCATTATCCCCAGTGTATTCATACCTGTGTTCTCTGTTTGGCTGTTGCCAGTTTGTTTTGTTTCGTCAAGCGTACCAGCTTTTTCCCGCCTCTTCTCCTGTCTTTCTATAGTTCCTGTTTTCTATTTTTCCCGGTTTTTACCATTCTGCCTGCCCTGACCCTGAGCCTGCCTGCCGTCCTGTACTTTTCCCCACCACTCTGGATTATTGACCTCTGCCTGCCCTTGACCTGTCGTTTTGCCTGCCCCTGTACTAGTAATACACTTTTGTTACTTCGACACTGTCTGCATCTGGGTCTTGAAACGTGACAGTACGAACTGGTCATGACCGATCCAGCAGACTCAGACCAGCTCCACAATGCTGCCTCCCTGCAAGGAGCCACCATTGGACGACACGAGGAGTTACTGCAATGTCTTATGGATGGACTCCATACCCTGGCAGAACGCCATGACCAGGCATTCGAGACTTTGCTGGAGCAATTCCGTGGATTCCCCACTGGGCAGCGGGTCACCTAGTGGTTAGAGCGCTGGGCCAGTAACCGAAAGGTTGCTGGTTCGAATACCCGTGCTGACAAGGTGAAAAACCTGTCAAGGTGTCCTTGAGCAAGGCACTTAACCCTAATTTGCTCCAGGGGCTGACCCTGTAGGTAGGCCGTCATTGTAAATAAGAATTTGTTCTTAACTGACTTGCCTAGTTAAATAAAGGTTAAAATCTCCCAGCCTACCCCAGTGTCCCAAAAACCCTGCTTACCTCCTCCGGAGCGCTACACTGGAGATTTTCGAGCTACAGCCTTCTTCGTTCCCCTCGGACCACTCGAGGATAGCGTACATCACAACGGTGATGTCCGGGCAGGCACTCTCCTGGGCTACGGTGGAGTGAGAGCAACAGTCTGCCGTCTGCCTCAGTCTAGAGGAGTTTGTGGGGGAGGCCTAAAGTCAGCGCAACTGGCCCCGGGACGTCTTCCTGGGGGCTCCAAAGTTGTCCAGGACCTCTCCGCCATTCCCACGGAGTACCAGGACCTCCGGGAGGTGTTCAGTAAGGCCGGGCCACTTCGCTTCCGCCGCACCGACCATATGACTGCCTAGCACTACTCCACCCCGGGGATGACTGTACTCTCTGTCAGGACAGGAGACCAAGGCTATGGAGACCTACTTCGAGGACTCCCTAGCTGCATGATTCATCTGTGTCCCAGGCTCTGAGGTGTTCCAGGCTCTGGTTAATGATGTTCTCCGCGACATGTTGAACCGTTTCATCTTCGTCTACCTTGATGACATCCTCATCTTCTCCCGCTCCGCCCAAGAACACGTGCTCCACGTCCGACAGGTTCTCCCACCGCCTCAACGCCACGGAGAAGAACTACGATGTGGGAATAAGGCTGTAATGTAACAAAATGTGAAAAAAGTCAAGGGGTCTGAATAATTTCCGAATGCACTGTATATTGGTAACACTCCGACATAGAGTCCATCTTTACACATGATATGAACATGTCTAGTTGTGGTGTGTAGAAAATCACCCATTTCCCGGGGCAGCCTGGTGTCATACACTATATGTAATATAATAAATGTAAATCCAGAACACTCAAATAAGTATGATATGTTACATTTTGTATGGTTACATAAGTCAGAAGGTTACTTAAGGAAAAAGCTAAATTAGGGTGGTTGCTCGGGGTGGATGGGTAGGCGTATAATCCGAACGTCTAGCAACC
Organism: Thymallus thymallus; assembly: GCA_023634145.1. Lineage (NCBI taxonomy): Eukaryota > Metazoa > Chordata > Actinopteri > Salmoniformes > Salmonidae > Thymallus > Thymallus thymallus. Next base: position 37,068,795 of record CM042414.1, on the reverse strand, counting down.
CAAAGGTAGCTTTAGCATGTTAGCTAATTAACAGCTTTGCAACTACTTGCTAAAAATGTGTTGTATCTACTTTGCAACTACTTCGCAAGTTAACCCTTCCCCTAACCCTAACCTTGCGTAGCCTAACCATGTTGTGCTGTCCATGGAGAATAAGAGCACCTCCTCCCAGCTGCCCACTGCACTGAGGCTAGGAAACACTGTCACCACCGATAAATCTACGATAATCTAGAATTTTGCTATGGCTGGCCATGCTTTCCACCTGGCTACCCCTACCCCGGCCAACAGCTCTGCACCCCCCGCGGCAACTTGCCCAAGCCCCCCACGCTTCTCCTTCACCCAGAGCTGCAAAATCTGGACTCCTAGAAATCAGCTGGGTTAGACAATCTAGACCCTTTCTTTGTAAAATTATCCACCACAATTGTTGCTGCCCCTATTACTAGCCTGTTCAACTTCTCTTTCATATCGTCTGAGATCCCTAGAGATTGGAAAGCTGCCGCGGTCATCCCCCTCTTCAAAGGGGGAGACACTCTAGACCCAAACTGTTACAGACCTATATCCATCATGCCCTGCCTTTCTAAAGTCTTCGAAAGCCAAGTTAACAAACAGATCACCGACCATTTAGAATCCCACCGTATCTTCTCCGCTATGCAATCTGGTTTCCGAGCTGGCCATGGGTGCACCTCAGCCACGCTCAAGGTTCTAAACGATATCATAACCGGCATCGATAAAGACAGTACTGTGCAGCCGTCTTCATCGACCTGGCCAAGGCTTTCGACTCTGTTAACCACCGCACTCAATCACCGCACTCAATAGACTTGGTTTCTCAAATAACTGCCTCGCCTGGTTCACCAACTACTTCTCAGATAGAGTTCAGTGTGCCAAATCGGAGGGCCTGTTGTCCGGGTCCTCTGGCAGACTCCATGGGGGTGCCACAGGGTTCGATTCTTGGGCCGACTCTGTTCTCTGTATATATCAATGATGTCGCTCTTGCTGCTGGTGACTCTCTTATCCACCTCTACGCAGACTTCACCATTCTGTATACATCTGGCCGAAATCGGCTTCCTATTTCACAAAAAGCCTCTTTCACTTATGCTGCCAAACATACCCTCGTAAAACGGACTATCCTACCGATCCTTGACTTCAGCAATGTCATTTACAAAATAGCCTCCAACACTCTACTCAGCAAATTGGATGTAGTCTATCACAGTGCCATCCGTTTTGTTACCAAAGCCCCATATACTACCCACCACTGCGACCTGTACACTCTCGTTGGCTGGCCCTCACTACATATTCGTCGCCAAACCCACTGGCTCCAGGTCATCTATAAGTCTTTGCTAGGTAAATCCCTGCCTTATCTCAACTTGCTGGTCACCATAGCAACACCCACCCATAGCATGGGCTCCAGCAGGTATATTTCACTGGTCATCCCCAAAGCCAACACCTCCTTTGGCCTCCATTCCTTCCAGTTCTCTGCTGCCAATGACTGGAACTAATTGCAAAAACCATTGAAGCTGGAGACTACTATCTCCCTCAATAACTTAAAGCATCAGCTGTCAGAGCAGCTGCCCGATCACTGCACCTGTACACAGCCCATCTGTAAATATCCCACCCAACTACCTCATCCCCATATTGTTATTTTTGCATATTTGCACTCCAGTATCTCTATTTGCACATCATCATCTGCACATATCACATCAGTGTTAATGCTAAATTGTAATTATTTCGCCACTATGGCCTATTTATTGCCTTACCTTCCTAATCTTACTACATTTGCACACACTGTATACAGATTTTCTATTGTGTTATTGACTATACGTTTGTTTATCCCATGTGTAACTCTGGGTTGTTGTTTTTGTCGCACTGCTTTGCTTTATCTTGGCCAGGTCGCAATTGTAAATGAGAACGTGTTCTCAACTGGCCTACCTGGTTAAATACACACACACACACACACACACACACACACACACACACACACACACACACACACACACACACACACACACACACACACACACACACACACACACACACACACACACACACACACACTCTGTGGGTGCAAGGGTTAAAGTGAAAATAAATTAAATACCAGTAAGCTATGAAATGTAATAATGTGAAACCACACAATATAACTTGAATTGCAGTTACATTGAATTCCAAGGATACTGTAAGGGTGTGGAAGCACAATACTTTTATCTGCAAACTCAGCAATGGTTGCCAGGGCAAAGGGAATCACATCACACGCCAGCCCCGGGATATCAACCCTGAGGAGCACATCATCTGCCAGAACTACATCTCCAAGGTAACCATGCCAAGACATGCAAGGCATGGCTACCTGCTCATCCATATGAACTGCCCTGCTGATTGGGCAGTCAGTTGAGTGTGATGTGATTACTGTACATGTAGTGAAGGTGGTTGATGTGTAAGAAATTGGAATATACACTGAGTGTACAAAACATTAGGAATATTGAGTTGCACCTCCTTTTGCTCTCAGAACGGCCTCAATTCCTTGAGACATGGACTCTACAGGGTGTCGAAAGCCTTCCACAGGGATGCTGGCCCATGGTTGTGTCAAGTAGCCTGGATGGACCATTCTTGATACACATGGAAACTGTTGAGCATGAAAAAGCCAGCGGTTTTGCAGTTCTTGACACACTCAAACCGGTGTGCCTGGCACCTACTACCATAACCCATTCAAAGTCACAAATCTTTTGTCTTGCCCATTCACCCTCTGAATGGTACGCATACACAATCCTTGTCTCAATTGTCTCAAGGCTTAAAAATCCTTCTTTAAATGTCTCTTCCTCTTCATCTACACTGATTTGAAGTGGATTTAACAGGTGATATCAATAAGGGATCATAGCTTTCACCTGGACTCACCTGGTCAGTAAATGGCATGGAAAGGAGCAGTACACTCAGTACATTCTGTTCCATGACAGGAAACTACTAAAACACTTTTACACCGCACAGGCTTCCCCAGCCAGCTGGGGCCCAGCTCCTGCTTCGAGATCCTGGGCTTTGACGTCCTGCTAGATGCCAAGCACAAGCCGTGGCTCCTGGAGGTGGGTGGTGTTATGTTGTGGAACACACATACAGTATGTAATCAGTGAAGTTTAGCCATGCTTTACTGTCATCTGTCAGGCTTCATGAAGATAAATTGTGCTTGTGCTAAGGTGAATTACTGTGCACTGTTATTAAGATCAATCTATCTCTATTTCTAACCAATGAATTGACTCAGTTGAAAATGTGTCCCACCCCTGCAGGTGAACCACTCTGCAGTGAACAAACCCAATAAAGAAAATAACGTCATATATTTGCATAGTGACTCTCTCCCGATGTACCATCCCCTTTTCTGTGTAAAGTTTTGCTCTTTAGCCTGATTTAATTATTATTATTATTATTTAAATATAACCTTTTATTTAACTAGTCAAGTCAGTTAAGAACTATGACGGCCTACACCGGCCAAACTCGCTGGGCCAATTGTGCACCCCCCTCTGGCACTCCCAATCACGGCCAGTTGTAATACAGCCTGGAATCGAACCAGGGTGTCTGTAGTGACGCCTCTAGCACTGAGCTGCAGTGCCTTAGACCGCTACGCCACTTGGGATTTGTTCCATATGTTTTGTGGTGGCCAACTTCTTTGAGAAGTAGAAAGACACCTAGACTGTCTGTCTGTCTGTCTGTCTGTCTGTCTGTCTGTCTGTCTGTCTGTCTGTCTGTCTGTCTGTCTGTCTGTCTGTCTGTCTGTCTGTCTGTCTGTCTGTCTGTCTGTCTGTCCCTCAGGAAGATACTGAAGGAGATGCACATGAAGGTGGAGCTTAGCATTAGTTAGCGTTAGCAGTTCATGAATTATGTGTAATGGACTTTTCCTTTGTTCCACAGGAGTGGGACTTGAGCCGGGCCAGGGCTAATCGTAGAAGATGAGGAGGCTGGAGTGTCAGCGAGGTCTGGGGCACAGGGAGAGCCTGCTCTTAGCCCTGGGGGTGGTGGACATGGCCTACAGCCTCCTGAAGCCCATGGTCACCCACAGCCACAGTGGGCTCAAAAGGGTCCCCTTCCCCCACAGCCATGGAGGGGTATGTATGGACAAGTCCAAGTACCAAAGATACTGTAGTCAGTGCAGACTGTGATTTAAACCTGAGTGTATTGATTTGAGTCCTGATCAGATATTACCTTCTGTCATCTACTTAGGAAATCAATACATGGAATGCAAGTAGAATTAGTTATCAAATACACATACTATTGAATATACTGTATGTGTGAACTGAAGTTGCTTTGGATAAAAATATCAACAAAATGACCGTATTGTGCTTTTCCTCAAGGAATCTCTGGTCAGAAAGCTGTCCCATCCCATCAGAAGCCAGTGCTGGCCTCCCCTTCTCTGGGCCTAGCTGGTAAATAAGGCCCATGTTCAGGGGTCTCTCACCACTCAGCTAGGCAGGAGGCAGTCTATAGGGAGGAGGTCAGAGACCTGGCAGTGTGGTGCCAGGACAACAACCTCTCACTCAACGTCAGCAAGATAAAGGAGCTGATCGTGGACTACAGGAAACGGAGGGCCGAACAGGCCCCCATTCACATCGACAGGGCTGGAGCGGGTCGAGAGCTTCAAGTTCCTCAGTGTCCACATCACTAAGGATCTACCAGCGTCCACACACACCAACATAGTTGTTGAAGAGGGCACAACAACGCCTCGTCCCCCTCAAAATATCAAAGGAATGTAAAAGGCACTCATTTCATGGAACGACCCATGTGTTGACTACAATTGGAATGGAACAAAATTTGGTGACGTTTACTGTGTCTTTTCACTCCCCCAGCTGGTTGTGCTGGAAGCTGGCACAACCAGACTGCCCTGCTTGGGGCTGTGAGAGGGATGATGCGCAGGGCTTCCCGTGTGGAGCTGCAGGGGCACTGTTTTCTGTAGACCCTCCCTGAGCTGGGGCCAGATTTGGAGGAACTGGAGGGCCAATTGAAAAGGTACCCTTTCCCTCACTGAACTCTTTTTGCACTTACTAGATGACAGGCTGACAGGTTGTGTTCAGTTTTGTTGTCAATATATAAAAGACTATCTAAGCCTGGTTAGGCTGGATATTTTTCATAAGTACATCATTTGGAAGTAGCTTATGAGGCTTTGTTATGCAAGAACAACAGCCTCACCTTACAAACACACACCCCTTAAGCCCTATTCGGACGGGACTATTTATTTAAATGCACCCCCACCCCCCCCCCAACGTATTTCCACATGACACTCCCCTTGTACTTGAAAAAAATTACAATACCGTCCCCCTTCATTGAATTAACTCCAAATAATGATTATGAACACAACAGTTGAAAACAATCAGCTCGCTTGCAAGAGAAAATCCCCAAAGAAAAGCTGATTTAGAAAATACAAGTTTCAGGGAAGAATGGACAGAGAGATATGCGTTCACCTTACCACCTTTCTCCGATGCCTTGTTTGTGTCTTGTTTGCAAATAATTAAATCTGAGACATCACATGATTCTAAGCATTGGAGCCTACTTTCAAAAAGTTACCTTAACCACCCCAGACAGAGGCTTGACGCAGAAAATGTTTAACATGAACCCGTAGCCGACAGCGTAGGCTACCGTATAAGGAAAGAACCAAAACCCTTGATAGAGGAGGAGCTGTTGGCTATGATGGTATAAATTATATAGGAAAATCCACACAATCCTCACAACAAAGTAATCTGTGTCACTGAAGTTCAAGTCACATGGGCTGATGTTTACAGATACTGTATAAGTTATAGTATTCCTCCCACAGTTCTTTTGTGTATGTGGTTATGACCACGGCCATGTAATATACTCTGCCTCCAGGACAGTTGACTAAGTAAAACCTGTCTTGCATCTTTCTAATACCTCAGGGGGCCTGTAAACAGATTTACACTTTAATGCATGACAGGATCGACAGAACATACAGTGCATTCAGAAAGTATTAACACCCATTGACCTTTTTCACATTTTGTTGTTTTACAAAGTGGGATTAAAATGGATTTAATTGTAATTTTTGGTCAACGATATACACAAAATACTCTGTAATGTCAAAGTGGAAGAAAAATTTAAACATTTAGGAAAAATCTATAAAAAAAACCGATTAGGTAAGTGTTCACCCCCTTGAGACATTACATGTTAGAAACACCTTTGGCAACAATTGTAGCTGTGAATCTTTTTTGGTTGGTATCTAAGAGCTTTCCACACCTGGATTAGCCCATTATTATTTTTAAAATTCTTGCTAGAAAGACATTTTCAAGTCTTGCCATAGATTATTAAGTTGATTTAAGTCAAAACGGTAACTAGGCCACTCAGGAACATTCAATGTCTTGTTGATAAACAACTCCAGTGTAGATTTGGCCTTGTGTTTTAGGTTAAAAACTCCCATGATGCGGCTACCACCATGCTTGAAAATATGAAGTGGTACTCAGTGTTGTGTTGTGTTTGATTTGCCCCAAACATAACGCTTTGTATTCAGGACAAAAAGTTAATTTCTTTGCCACATTTTTTGCAGTACTACTTAAGTGCCTTGTTGCAAACAGGATGCATGTTTTGGAATATGTTTTATTCTGTACAGGCTTCCTTCTTTTCACTCTGTCATTTAGGTTAGTATTGTGCAGTAACTACAATGTTGTTGATCCATCCTCAGTTTTCTCATATCACGACCATTAAACTCTGTAAGTGTTTTCCAATCACCATTGGCCTCATGGTAAAATCCCTGAGCAGTTTCCTTCCTCTCTGGCAACTGAGTTAGGAAGGAAGCTTGTATCTTTGTAGTGACTTGGTGTATTGATACACCACCCAAAGCCGAATGAATAACTTCCCCATGCTCAAAGGGATATTTAGCGTCTGCTTTTAAATATTTTTCATACATCTCCCAATCGGTGCTCTTCTTTGCGAGGCATTCCAAAACCTCCCTGGTCTTTGTGGTTGAATCTGTGCTTGAAAATGCCTGCTGAATTGAGGGAACATATACATATCATTGTGTGTGGGGTACAGAGATGGGGTAGTCATTCAAAAATCATGTTAACCACTATTATTGAACACAGAATGAGTCCATGCAACCTATTATGTGATTTAAGCACATTTCTACTCCCAAATGTATTTAGGCTTGCCATAACAAACAGGCTGAACAGTTTTTGACTGAAGACATTTCAGCTTTTCATTTTTGTATTATTCTAAAATGTTCTATAAACAAAATTCCACTGTGACATTATGGTATTGTGTATAGATCAGTGACACCATCTAAATGTCTGTCACACAACAAAATGATAGATAGATAGATAGATAGATAGATAGATAGATAGATAGATAGATAGATAGATAGATAGATAGATAGATAGATAGATAGATAGATAGATAGATAGATAGATAGATAGATAGATAGATAGATAGATAGATAGATAGATAGATAGATAGATAGATAGATAGATAGATAGATACTTTATTGATCCCCGTAAGGAAATTACTTTATCAAGCAGCTACGAAAAACACAGGGCAGGTGCAAAATGCCAGAACGAAAATACAATAAAGACAGATACACAATACATGATGCATAGTGCGGCAGTATGAAAAAGTATAAAAATACACATTTGTAGTGCAAAAAGCTATAGAAACTGCCAGACTGCCCCGCTGTCAGTACCCCCACCTTCCCCATAAGTTTAATGACAGCAAACACACATTACCTGGTCATACAGGGAGAAGGGGGATTTTATCTAGGCAAGTTAAAATGTATTTATCTAGGCAAGTCAGTTAAGAACATATTCTTATTTACAATAAGGGCCTACCTACAGGGTGAGCACCTGAAGCAAATTAGGGTTAAGTGCCTTGCTCAAGGACACATCGACAAGTTTTTCACCTTGTCTGATATTCGAACCCTTTCAGTTACTGGCCCAACACTCTAACCGCTACCTGCCGCCCTACGTGGACCCTGTTCTATTCTATTTTATTCTAGTCTACATAACTGTCCAATCGTTTCCTTAGTGATTGTGTAGGAGAGGAGATGTTCTGAAAAGGAGCCACAAGTTCACGTGAGAAAAAATCTAATTCATGTTTATCTCGAGAGGCGTGGAGGTTTGGACTCCAAGTGGACACACCTCCGCCAACACCCCCTCCGCCCTCCGCCCTCCTCCCTGCTCCCACACCTGAGATGCTGAGGGCCCCCTAGAACGGCTGTAATTATCGCTTACAACATATTTGCCCGTCTTTCTCCATACGGCACAAAAGGCAACTGGATTATCGTGGCGACAGCACAATGGGTTGTATACAAAGCTTTAGGCAGTGCTATGACCGGCCGAAAAATACCAATGTCCGAATTAGTCTTCCAGCAGTTTGTTTCGTATGGCAAATTGCCATGATCATCTTATTCGGCATTTTTATCCGTTATGACCAGGAATCCGACGCACATTGGATAGAGTATAGGAAATCTAAAAACATATCCAGTGACATTGAGAACGACTTCTATTTCAGATACCCAAGTAAGTGACGCAAAATGATCTTCTCTGTTGCTTTTACATTCTCATTAGCTATGTTTTCTTTTTTAAAATTGGTTTATTATTCAAATTTTATTTTTATTTTTATTCAGAAACTTTGGTCATTAGGGTAGTCCTTTATTTCTACAAAAGTATCACTTTTTATTGTCATGTTACTAACTTACAGTTGAATAGTTGAACATTGCATATAATTATTAAATTCAACTTTACATTCAATTTGTTCAGAAATAACATGTCATGTTTAGGTGATGACACACATACTATCCAGGCCTTGCGCCAGAACGAATCAGTTGGATGGGCATTTGATTTCCATGGGGGGGGGGGGACACTTTTTTTCACTGGACCTCCTATGTTGCACAAATTTTTTAAATGAATGTTATAGTAAAGACCATAGGCAGCGCGTGAGTTTCAAGTTTGGGGAAGTTCACAATTTATCCTACAATTTCTAACCTCTGCATGTTATGACTTTCATATGTGCATTTTTGTGGAACAGTTTCATTACAATAAATCATTTTTCGTTTCTCAAAATCATTGTCATGTAGTTAATCATACATATCGGAATTAAAATGATAAAAATCTAAAAGTTAAAATGAAACTAATGCTAGAGCACTAGCCTCTGCCATATTGATACGCCGTGATGGTTAAATAAATGAGCAGATGGGAGATGGCCTATAGGCCAATGCAGCAGTAGGCCTATAACTTCCATCATCAACTAAGTAAAATACATAGGCCTAAAGCCGACAAAATAAAAACAGTAGAAAAACTTGCAACCTTATATCAAATAGCCTATTCGACCCTCAGAGTTTCCGGTGCCAGTGTGATGCTACAAGCTTGGCACACCTTTATTTGGGAAGTTTCTCCCACCTTTTCTGCAGGTCCTCTCAAGCTCTGTCAGGTTGGATGGGGAACGTTGCTGCACAACTATTTTCAGGTCTTTCCAGAGATGTTCGATCGGGTTCTGGCTGGGCCCCTCAAGGACATTCAGAGACTTATCCCGAAGTAACTCCTGCGTTGTCTTGGCTTTGTCTTGGGTTGTTGTCCTGTTGGAAGGTGAACCTTAGCCCCAGACTGAGGTCCTGAGCGCTCTGGAGCAGATTTTCATTAAGGATCTCTCTGTACTTTGCTCTGTTATGGCCATCTGGGAGAGAGGAGAGGAGGAGCTTGAGTCTTATGAGGGGTTCATGCCTCTGTTTAAATGTATTTTCGATCATCCCGCGGAGGGCAGAGAGGGAGGTGAGCGTCTGCTTCAGCTTCAGCAGAGGAGTCAGACGGCTGCTGAGTATGTGCTCACCTTCCGGACAGTAGCAGTCTCCAGTGGATGGAATGAGCCGGCGCTCCGTGCTCTATTTAGAAGACGTCTGCGCGAGGAGGTGATGACAACCTTCCGAGATGACAACCTCACCCTGGACGCTCTCATTGCCATGGCCATCCGTCTGGATAACCTTCTCCGGGAGCGTTGGCATCCTCATCGCTTCTCTCCCTCCTTCGGCGAGTGTTCGAAATCATAGCCTGGCGGAACGACGCAGACGGATACAGCTGGGGCTCTGTCTGTATTGTGGCCAGGGAGGGCACAAGCTCCAACGGTGTCCCTTACTTCAGAACCCGGGATTCATTAGATCAGAGGGACGGTCACGTGATGTTCCATCCCCTAGACCAGGAGTGAGTATTCCATTTACTGCTCTTTTTGGTATCCATCACTCCAATCACCAGGAAAACATCACTCCATCACCAGTTCACAAGATCATCCTCGGCCTACCTTAACTTCAGCGCCATAACCCTACCATCTCATGGTCGAGGATGAGAATCACAGACTGGTCACCTGAATGCCGGAAGACCTGCTTCCCCGCCCCCAGTACTACTTGAGTAAAAGGCTAAAAGTACCTGGTTTTAAATGTACTTCAGTACAGTGGTAGAAAAAGTAAAAAGTAAAAGTAAATGCTATACATCAAATTCCTTATATTAAGCAAACCAGACGACACAATATCCTTTTTTTTGTTTAAAAAATGTTTTTACGGACAGCCAGAGGCACACTCCAAGATCATATACAAATGCAGTATTTGTGTTTAGTGAGTCCTCCAGATCAGACGCAATAGGGATGACACACATTATATTGCTAGGTGTATAAATTGGACCATAATTCTGTCCTGCCTGAGCATTTGAAATGTAATGAGTACTTTTGGGTGTCAGGCAAATGTATGGGAGTAAAAAGTAAAACAATTCTTTAGGAATGTGTGGAGTGAAAGTCAAATTTCTCAAATATAAATAGTGAAGTAAAGTACAGATACCCCCCAAAAACGACTTAAGTAGTACTTTAAAGTATTTTTACCTAAGTACTTTACACCGTTGCTCTCTCTTGTGACCGTCCGATCATTGGCCTTTACTGTACTTAAGTGTTATTTACCTGTATGTACCTTCAGCACCTGAAAGACATTATGACTATAAGGATGTGTCTTTTTACTTTTTACATCCAATACCCTGATAAATTAAACTTGTTTGCGGACATGAGCCATGAATGTACTGGCAGGACTTTTTGTTGCCATATAAAAACACTTAGGGGCCCAGACAGACTGTTGTGTTGGCCCAGACTGGCGCGAGTCTCAATCCTATAGAGGCAGAGCAGATTAACACTGATGAAAGCATTTGATCGAAAATCACAAAAACCTGCACTACTTCAATTTGAGTGTTTGTAATGGAGATACACATGCAAACAGGTCCTATCATCTGCTCGGTGTTGTGATAGAGGATAATCATGTTCCGACATCCATCACCACCAGATTATGGCTGTGGGTCAGATAATGGGCAGGATGTAGTATTTTTCTGAAATAGTTCAAGAATCTGAGATGAGTCACTGACAGTGTAAATGTATTCAGACTCATCACACTCAGAGGATGGATATGTTTTATCAAAGACACAAAGTGATTTCCAGCTACAATTCCATTCATCGCCTTGGTTGAACTTTGATTGATATGGAACTGACCCCAACTGACCCTCTCATTTCCATGACAGTGCTGATCTACCCCTTTCTACCTCTCCCCCCTCGTTCCCCCTCTTTGCCCCCCCATCTCCCTCAGGTTTCCAGGACGTCCATGTAATGATCTTTGTGGGCTTCGGTTTCCTCATGACTTTCCTGAAGCGCTACAGCTTTAGCGCCGTGGGCTTCAACTTCCTCATCGCCGCCTTCGGTCTTCAGTGGGCGCTGCTGATGCAGGGCTGGTTCCAAACTCTGGACCCCACGGACGGCAAAATCAAAATCAGCATGGCGAGGTAAAAATTTGGCGGCTTTGGTCTAAGTGTTAAACTAGTTTTCTTGGACTATTGAGATCAGTGAATCCTGGTATCGGATTTGATAGGTGAAAGTGATATAGACCTAGTGAAAGCATCCCCTTTTTCAGCGCACTGGTCACTTGGAAAGACAACAGTGAATATTGCATGGATTTATAGAAGTATTTAACAAACTCACCCCATTCAACAATATATAGAGCCCTTATGGCTGACCATTCACTAACTATAGTATGTATAAGTCATATGTGAATGAGTCAGTCATGCAGAACCTAGGCCTACGCTATTGAAATCAATAACATATGATTATGAATAACATATGTTTATGAAAAAGGTGTGTGTGAGAGTGCCAGAGAGAGCCTATTGTGATAGAGGAGACCCCTTTACTTATTCTACATGTTGTTGAGTTACAGCCTGAATTCAAAATGGATTAAATTGTTTTATTTTTCTGACCAATCTACAGTCGTGGTCAAAAGTTTTGAGAATGACACAAGTATTGGTCTCCACAAAGTTTGCTGCTTCAGTGTTCTTAGATCTTTATGTCAGTAGTTACTATGGTACACTGAAGTATAATTAGAAGTATTCCATATGTGTCAAAGGCTTTCATTGAAAATGACATTCAGTTTATGCAAAGAGTCAATATTTGCAGTGTTGACCCTTCTTTTTGCTGTCAATTAACTTCTGGGCCACATCCTGACTGATGGCAGGCCATTCTTGCATAATCAATGCTTGGAGTTTGTCAGAAGTTGTGGGTTTTTGTTTGTCCACCCTCCTCTTGAGGATCGACCACAAGTTCTCAATGGGATTAAGGTCTGGGGAGTTTCCTGGCCATGGACCCAAAATGTCGATGTTTTGCAACCTATTATGTGACTTGCTAAGCTAAATCTTTCTCCTGAATTTATTTAGACTTGTCATAGCAAAGGGGTTGAATACTTATTTCAGGTTTTCATTTTTAATACATTTCCAAACGTGTCTAAACACAGAATTATACTTTGACCATATGGGGTATTGTGTGTAGGCCAGTGAAAATAATAAAACATCTATTGAATCCATTTTTAATTCAGGCTGTAACACAACAAAACGTGGTAAAAGTCAAGGGGTGTGAATACTTTCTGCAGGCACTGTATGCATCACCTGTTACTGTTGATCCTCCTGGCTTGTGAGATTTACAGTCTGTACACAGTAATGAGAGGGCAAACAAAAACACATTAGTGCTAATCACACATTTATGATACTGCTGAAGTTTCTCCGACCTTGTGTAAACAGATATGATATGTGTGGGTGCATGTCTGTGTGTCGTGTGTGTGTGTGTAATCAAACATGTACCCGTGTGTGCCTTTGTGTGTCTGTGCAGGCACATAAACAGATCTAAAGGTGCCTGAGCATCTGCCTTTTTTCCTCCTATGAGACAAGTGCCCTTTCAGAGCGGTGGCGTTTATTCATTTTTATTTCACTTTGTCTATTTTCTCACTTGTTATTTAAATCAAAACAAGCTAATTTCTCATTATTGAATCTTGGAAAATTCCCACTCCTCTGCCTCCACTTGAACCCACACTGACTGCACTCGTCCTGCAGGCAGAAGCTACAGGTGCAGAAAGGTAGTGTAGTAGGGGTTAGCAGAACAAACTCCAATCACAGGTAAAGACTAGTTAGTTTGTTTCAACAGCATAGCTAACTAGCTAGCTTACGGTTGAAGTCGGAAGTCTACATACACTTAGGTTGAAATCATTAAAACTCATTTTTCAACCACTCCACAGATTTCATGTTAACAAACTATAGTTTTGGCAAGTCGGTTAGGACATCTACTTTGTGCATGACACAAGTAATTCTTCCAACAATTGTTCACAGGCAGATTATTTCACATATAATTCACTATATCACAATTCCAGTGGGTCAGAAGTTCCAGAAAATGATGTCATGGCTTTAGAAGCTTCTGATAGGCTAATTGACATAATTTGAGTCAATTGGAGGTGTACCTGTGGATATATTTCAAGGCCTACCTTCAAACTCAGTGCCTCTTTGCTCAACATTATGGGAAAATCAAAATAAAATCAGCCAAGACCTCAGAAAAGAAATTGTAGACCTCCACAAGTCTGGTTCATCCTTGGGAGCAATTTCCAAACGCCTGAAGATACCACGTTCATCTGCACAAACAATAGTATGCAAGTATAAACACCATGGGACCACGAAGCCATCATACCACTCAGGAAGGAGACGCGTTCTGTCTCCTAGAGATGAACGTACTTTGGTGCGAAAAGTGTAAATCAATCCCAGAACAACAGCAAAGGACCTTGTGAAGATACTTGAGGGAACAGGTACAAAAGTATCTATATCCACAGTAAAACGAGTCCTATATTGACATAACCTGAAAGGCCGCTCAGCAAGGACGAAGCCACTGCTCCAAAATCCCCATAAAAAAGCCAGACTACGGTTTGCAACTGCACATGGGGACAAAGATCGTACTTTTTGGAGAAATGTCCTCTGGTCTGATAAAACAAAAATTGAACTGTTTGGCCATAATGACCATTGTTATGTTTGGAGGAATAATGGGGAGACTTGCAAGCCGAAGAACACCATCCAAACCGTGAAGCACGGGGGTGGTAGCATCATGTTGTGGGGGTGCTTTGCTGCTGGAGGGACTGGTGCACTTCACAAAATAGATGGCATCATGAGGAAGGAAAATTATGTGGACATATTGATGCAACATCTCAAGACATTAGTCAGGAAGTTAAAGCTTGGTTGCAAATGGGTCTTCCAAATGGACAATGACCCCAAGCATACTTCCAGTTGTGGCAAAATGGCTTAAGGACAACAAAGTCAAGGTATTGGAGTGGCCATCACAAAGCCCTGACCTCAATCACATAGAACATTTGTGGGCAGAACTGAAAAAGTTTGTGCGAGCAAGGAGGCCTACACAGCTAACTCAGTTACACCAGTTCTGTCAGGAGGAATGGGCCAAAATTCACCCAACTTATTGTGGGAAGCTTGCGGAAGGCTACCTGAAACGTTTGACCCAAGTTAAACAATTTAAAGGCAATGCTACCAAATACTAATTGAGTGTATGTAAACTTCTGACCCACTGGGAATGTGATGAAAGAAATAAAAGCTTAAATAAATCACTCTCTACTATTATTCTGACATTTCACATTATTAAAATAAAGTGGTGATCCCAACTGACCTAAGACAGGGAATTTTTACTAGGATTAAATGTCAGGAATTGTGAAAAACTGAGTTTAAATGTATTTGGCTAAGTTGTATGTAAACTTCCAACATCAACTGTATATAATCTACATTCTCTGATAGCCCACCCCTCTTTGCCCTCTCTTTGAGCTGTAGGCTGTAAACTTGCTGGGATGTGTGATTTTGCAGAAAATAAAAGGCATATGCTAAAAATTATATATTGAAATTTGGCTACAGGAACATTAGACAATGAACTATGAAAATAAGAATTTTAAGTCAACTGTTGTTTCGGGAGGTGGAGTTCCCTTTTCACTGAGCACGCTAATACCATAATAATTCACACGCCATAATAGCAGTTTTGTATCCTAGCAGAACAGACCTTTATATAGTAGAATGTAAATTAAGGGCAGTGCTACATATGCAGCGTTTACCGCGAATGCAGTTTCCACGAACGCGGGAACATTGCCTTTACATTTTTAATCATGCTGTAACACCGAACTTCAGTGCTACGGATTGAATCGAGCCCTTAAAACCTTTTACTACAGTGGGCTAAAATCAGGGTCACACAGGGTTTCTTGGTAGTCTTAATCAAATCTACTTCGAAACAAAAGTATACACCTCACACACATGGTTATGGGCTTAAAAAAATAAAACACCAATACCATGTCAGATAGAGTTTAAATGTTTGCATCCCAATATTACACTCTATATAGATCACAGAGGACTGAAATATAACAAAACTGTTTGACATAAAAACACTATTTTCGGCATTATTTTTTTTAATGATTAATTAAGAAATATAACATTCCACCCATGACACCACTAGGTAATTTGACTACAGGAAAGGGGTTGTGAGGTGTACAGAGTTACAGTGAGCTCCAAAAGTATTGGGACAGTGACACATTTTTTGTTGTTTTGGCTCTGTACTCAAGCACTTCGGATTTTAAATGATACAATGATGACTATGTTAAAGTGGAGACTGTCAGCTTTTTTCATCCATATTGGGTGAATCGTTTAGAAATTAGAGATTGTTTTGTACATTGTTACAGATGCAAATCTTTGTGAGAAGATTAAATGTGATTTTAGTCCCCTTAATGAGAGAATTGTTGGCATAGTAATATGCTCAAGTCAGTGGCCACACCCAGGTGAACAGACATTGGTTGAGAACTATGAAACACACACTTCTCTCCCCCAGTACAAAAGCCTGTTGACGGAAGTTAACACCAGTTCCGGATGACGCTAGGACTGTTGTCTATGCGTTTAAAAAGGGCTAAATTGAACTACAACTCTATGTAATGAAATCTAAGTGTAACTATGATGTGGAGGTGACGATCGCCATGTTGGAATTGTGAATTTTAGACCAGCCAGAACATTGCGTGAGCCGAGTATGGCAAAATGGTATGAACTCTAAGGATGGATCACTGAAGAAGTGACCCAAAACCCCCCTCCAGAAACTCTACAAAGGACAAATGGGAATCTCTGCTTGGCAAACCAGAGCCTTACATCGTCGACCCATCTATCGAAGCGCAGCTCAAGAATAAACATATACATCTGCATTTCCTGTTATTGAAGTGTAAGATTTTGTATTTACGTTTGGCCATAATTTCCCATGTCCAATACAGACTTCATTCCTTTGTTTCAATCTCCCGCTTCTTTCATTCCCCCCCTCACACTTTCCTTTGTGTAACCAGCTGTCATATCGGGTTAGCCCACTAGGGACTTTTCATGACATGATTAGCAATCAACGTATGATCTGTCCTGTTGTGTACATACAGTATATGTAATTCTGTGTGATTTATTTAGCTAGTTAGTAATTAAATGATTAAGCCAATTTGTGTATTGCTGATTCAACCTGTTCGCTAGGGTTTGTGCAGATTAGATCTTATGATCATCAGAATGAGACTGATAAGAGGTATGATTAATGACTGACTGTTATAAAATATCCGAAGTGTTATTTTCTGGAATTGGTAACTCTGTAAATAACAGATTCCAGTGGTGCCCCAGGTTATTAATCATGTAATGCTTGCATGATTTAATTCAATCAAGTAATATATTAAACGTTAGATAATCGATTTTATAAAATAGCACGTCATCAAATTAATCAAAGCCAACGTTACGACAAACGTAACAAAATGTGGAAAAGGTCAAGGGGTCTGAATACTTTCCTAATGCACTGTACCAACTTCGACTGGTCCCAGATCTGTTTTTGCTGTGTGACAATGACCAAATGAGTTGGCAAGTCAGCAAAAATACATATGTTACCAGGCTGACACCGACCCACTATACATTGTAATCCTGCCCTGGTTCTTTCCTTTTCAGTCTGATCAATGCAGACTTCTGCGTAGCCAGCTGCCTGATAGCGTATGGGGCGGTGCTAGGCAAGGTGAGCCCAGTCCAGCTGATGGTGATGACACTGTTTGGAATCACTCTGTATGCTGTGGAAGAGTTCATCATCCTCAACCTCATACATGTAAGTCTTTAGTAAATAATATAGGCTTTAATGTTAAGTCCTGCATCAAATCTGCATGCATGGTTCTCAGGAACAGCCCACAGTGATGCTGTATCAAGGTCTGTGCTTGATTGATTGATTTCTGAATACATTTACCGTTACAATAGGATTTTATGGAATAGATGTTGATATCCACATACGAATAAGGTGGCTGGTTTACTGTACATCATTCTCCCTTACAGGCCAGGGATGCTGGCGGCTCCATGGTGATCCACACATTCGGGGCTTATTATGGTCTGTCCATCTCGTGGATACTGTACCGGCCCAGCCTTGACCAGAGCAAGCGTCTGAATGGCTCTGTCTACCACTCAGACGTCTTTGCCATGATCGGTGAGTCTGAGCCACAATGGTTGACACTTTGCACATTTTCTATACTGGTATAGATGCAACTGTACTACCATTGATCCACCCATGTCCCGTAGGAACCCTGTTCCTGTGGATGTTCTGGCCTAGTTTTAACTCGGCTATCACGAACCACGGGGATGGGCAGCATCGAGCAGCCATCAACACCTACCTGGCCCTGGCCTCCACTGTCCTCACCACTGTAGCCATCTCCAGTCTCTCCCAGAAAACTGGCAAGCTGGACATGGTAATGTAATGCAGTGATTCTCAACGTTTATTTTGAAAGGATACCGCCACACTGCTTATTGCTGCTGACTTTACACAACGTTACCGCTGCACACAGGCATGCGTGCTGCACTGCTTATTGTTGTTGACTTTGCACATGCAGCACGTCCGCAGCATTGAAATGGCTAGCTACGTTCGGACTCGGTTTTCTATGGAGGTACATTATATATTTTTGTTGAGAACAAAACCTTTCTTTTCAATCAAAAAAATTGTTCTGAAAGCAAAAACGAGGCATCAAAGTCCCAAACAATTTTTGCAATCAAATATTTTGTAAAAAACAAAACTTAAACTAAGAACTAGTGTTTCTATAAAAAAGCAAAAAAAAAAAATAATAATAATAATAGAAGTACTGCAAGCAAAGAGGGCAGTCTAGCCAAAATGGAGGCTGGTTGATAGCGAAATTAAATTGGAGTTTTGTTTTCAAATAAATGTTTGATCTCGAAAACGTTTTGGGGAATACATTTTACGCTCTATTACAAAATATTTGATTGCAAAACATTTTTTTTTACTTTGAAGTCTCGTTTTTGCTTTCAGAACAATTATTTTTGATTGAAAGAAAACGTTTTGCTTTTGACAGAAATACACAAATGTACCTCCATAGTTTTCATGCTTCACACACTCACTGAACAATACAATAACATTCTCACCCCACACATACACACTTCAAGCGAAGAGTGCTGCATTTATTTCGGAAAACAAGTCACCTCTGGCTGAACATTTCGATTGTGAGGAATGGCTCATGAAGTTTGCCTACCTGGAGGATATTTTTGATAATCTAAATTCGCTCAATGTGTCAAAGCAAGGAATGGGAGCACAATCGACAGAAGGACAAAATGAATGCCTTCAAGATTAAGCTTACCGTTTGGGCAAATCATATTGTCATATTTCTAAACGGGAGGATTGACATGTTTCCCAATGCTGACTTCAACAAAGCGCACAGCGACACACTGAAAAAATACTTTAAAAAAAAAACAGTTAAACAGCATCTTGTCAAGCTGCAGGGAAAGTTTTGCGACTACTTCCCGGAGGAGAACAGGAGACAAGACGACCGGATACAGGACCTCTTTCGAGTGGAGATGGGAAGCGTCACGTTGCCAAGCAACGAAGAGGATCAGCTGGTGGAGCGGACTGAGCATGCGCTTGACGGAAATGACACTGCCACAGTTCTGGTGCAGCGTAGCGGGAGAGTATGCCGCGCTCACCTGTCATGCAATCAGAATCATGTTACCGTTCAGCACTACCTATCTCTGTGAAAGTGGCTTCTCTGCTATGGCCGTGCTGAAAACGAAAAGCAGAAACAAACTGGACAGCCAGCATGACCTCCGAGTTGCCCTGTCAACCATCATCCCAGACATCAATAAACTTATAAAACTGAAAAAACACCCCCAGTTTTCCCACTGATAAACAGGTAAATAAGTAATTGTTCAGTATGTTAATAATTGCTAATTAATTCTTACATTCATATTACATTTTATAGAACTGGTTAAAAACGTACACCTTTAAAATGGCTGATTACAAAATCCTAATGATTGTTGTTTTTTCTATTTTAAAACACTGGTATGTGTTACTGTTCATTAACATTATTGGACTGGTTTTGATGTCATGTTCTGAATCTGATAATTTATTACACCCCACTCCCGAACTGGTCGCCTAATTAAAATGACTCTTGAACATATGTTTTCTCAGTTAATATGGCTTTGTAATTACTTTCTTTAATACCATAATAGTAGCCCATTGAGACAGTCTATTTTGCAAGTGAAGCCTGCCCAAGAAGGCAGCTGCAATACAACATTACATAATGTAATCAACAACAGTCCATAATATTGGGTTGCGACTCAATTGTCAATTTTGGGTCCCCAGGCAAAACCAGTTGAGAACCACTGATGTAATGGACCATATGGTGTGCATTACATACATTGGCCTGGTCCCAGATCTGTTTATGCAGTCTTGCCAACTCCTATAGTCATTGGAGTAATGGTCATACCCATGTCCTTTGTATCATGCATCTCCACTCAAGCTATTGGCCTACTCTTCTGTTCCAGGTTCACATCCAGAATGCCACGCTGGCAGGGGGCGTTGCCGTGGGAACAGCAGCAGAGTTCATGCTAATGCCTTATGGGTCTCTGATCATAGGGTTCTGCTGTGGCATCATCTCCACCCTGGGCTACATCTATATCACGGTAATGTAGAATATGGAGTCACATTGGCTTTATTCATCAGATTTGTATCCGCAACATTCCACAAAATGTGCCTACTGAATGCAGTGAAGGAGTGTAATTGCTAGTATAGTAGTGACTTCTGACTAAGCTTCTCCTATTTGAATAGCGGGCATGTATGCATCTGTTCCCTCAGCCATTCATGGAGAAGTACCTGAAGATCCAGGACACGTGTGGCGTCCACAACCTCCACGCATTGCCTGGGGTCATAGGGGGCATCGTAGGCGCCATCTGTGCTGCAGCCGCCAGTGAAGGGGTCTATGGCAAGGAGGGGTGAGTTCACAGGTCACGGCCGTATTCCCAACCAATGTTCTGTTATTTCAGTCTGCTCAAGTTGTGGGCCTAATTGGCAGCTTTGATGCGATGAACTCAGGTGAAATCTTTATGCACATCCAATAGTGGCACAGAAGCTGGAGAAGAATGCTGCAGCAATGAAAAGTCAGCCATTTTTTTTCTGCTTCCAATTGTGATGTTTTCCTTAGATATAGTAACAATTATTATTATTTTTTTTTTTAAATAGGTTGATTAACACGTTTAACTTCAAGGGGGATTGGAAAGATATGGTGCCAGCCCGGCAGGGAGGACACCAGGCAGCAGGGCTCTGTGTTGCCCTCTGTTTTGGCGTTGGAGGAGGAATCATTGTTGGTGAGTTGGACAACTTAATGGTCTCTCGATTAGGTTGTGTTTGCGCTCGTCAAAACAGGTTCTGAGATCTCAGGCCACCACACAGACAAAGCTAATATACTGTAAGGTCAAGGGTTTTTAATTTACAAAAATCTGGTTCACACCATTCACATGCTCAGTCCCAGAAATCCAGTCCATGCAGCTGGATGTCCTCAAGATTGGGCTGGGTGTCACCAGCCACGGAACAGTGCTGGCAGCAGAGGGAGAGAGGAAACAGAAGTATTCAACCTCACCCACACATTTAGGGGTCTACCGTTCCTTATCTGAGTGGTAGTCAGCGTTGTTTCAGTGGTGGCGGCAACAGCAGCAGCACAGTGATGGTCTTCTCCCTCCAGTAGCAGGCCCAGACTGGTGCTGAAAGCTCCTTTTTCAGTTGTGTGGTAGCTCGTTAAGTCAATCAGGCCCAGGTGTGGCATTCCTGGGCCAAGGAGACCAGCCAAGGGGGAGTCTACAATCAATCAATTAGAAACACACAAAAGGTGGGAGAAACACAGCAAATAAGGCTCACAAAGTATATTACATAAATCAAGGTCACTGCAAACTCCAAATAAATATTACATACATACAAAAAAAGGCTGGTCTCCATTTTGGGAAAAATATAAGGGAGGCGACATACATCCAGGCTGTATCACAACCGGCCGTGATTGGGAGTCCCATAGGGTGGCCCAGCGTTGTCCGAGTTTGGTCGGTGTAGGCCATCTTTGTAAATAAGTATTTGTTCTTAACTAACTTGACTAGTTAAATAAAGGTATACAGTATATATATATATATATATATATATATATACACACACAGTTGAAGTCGGAAGTTTACATACACCTTAGCCAAATACATTTAAACTCAGTTTTTCACAATTCCTGACATTTAATCCTAGTAAAGACTCCCTGTCTTAGGTCAGTTAGGATCACCACTTTATTTTAAGAATGTGAAATGTCAGAATAATAGTAGAGAGAATGATTTATTTCAGCTTTTATTTCTTTCATCACATTCCCAGTGGGTCAGAAGTTTACATACACTAAATTAGTATTTGGTAGCATTGCCTTTAAAATTGATTAACTTGGGTCAAACGTTTCGGGTAGCCTTTCACAAGCTTCCCACAATAAGTTGGGTGAATTTTGGCCCATTCCTCCTGACAGAACTGGTGTAACTGAGTCAGGTTTGTAGGCCTCCTTGCTCGCACTTCCTGACTGATGTCTTGAGAAGTTGATTCAATATATCCACAGAATTTTCCTTCCTCGTGATGCCATCTATTTTGTGAAGTGCACCAGTCCCTCCTGTAGCAAATCACCCCCACAACATGATGCTGCCACCCCCCTGCTTCACGGTTGGGATGGTGTTCTTCGGCTTGCAAGCATCCCCCTTTTTCCTCAAAACATAACAATGGTCATTATGGCCAAACAGTTCTATTTTTGTTTCATGTTGCAAACCGTAGTCTGGATTTTTTATGGCGGTTTTGGAGCAGTGGCTTCTTCCTTGCTGAGCGGCCTTTCAGGTTATGTTGATATAGGACTCGTTTTACTGTGGATATAGATAATTTTGTACAAGTTTCCTCCAGAATCTTCACAAGGTCCTTTGCTGTTGTTCTGGGATTGATTTGCACTTTTTGCACCAAAGTACGTTTATCTTTAGGAGACGGAACGCGTCTCCTTCCTGAGCGGTATGACGGCTGCGTGGTCCCATGGTGTTTATACTTGCGCACTATTGTTTGTACAGATGAACGTGGTACCTTCAGTCGTTTGAAAATTGCTCCCAAGGATGAACCAGACCTGTGGAGGTCTACCATTTTTTTCTGAGGTCTTGTCTGATTTCTTTTGATTTTACCATGATGTCGAGCAAAGAGGCACTGAGTTTGAAGGTAGGCCTTGAAATACATCCACAGGTACACCTCCAATTGACTCAAATTATGTCAATTAGCCTATCAGAAGCTTCTAAAGCCATGACATCATTTTATGGAATTTTCCAAGCTGTTTAAAGGCACAGTCAACTTAGTGTATGTAAACTTCTGACCCACTGGAATTGTTATATAGTGAATTATAAGTGAAATAATCTGTCTGTAAACAATTGTTGGAAGAATTACTTGTGACATGCACAAAGTAGATGTCCTAACCGACTTGTTAACATGAAATCTGTGGAGTGGTTGAAAAATGAGTTTTAATGACTTCAACCTAAGTGTATGTAGACTTCCAACTTCAACTGTATATATATACACACACACACACACACACACACACACACACACACACACACACACACACACACACACACACACACACACACACACACACACACACACACATACACACATGTATGTGTGTGTATGTATACACCCCTGGTCAAAGGTTTGGAATATTACTCATTCAAGGGTTTTTCTATATTTGCACAATGTTTTAGGTTGTAGAATAAAAGTGAAGACATCAAAACTATTACATAACACATATGGAATCATGTAGTAACCAAAAAAGTGTTAAATAAATAAATTTGAGATTCTTCAAATAGCCACCCTTTGCCTTTATGACAGCTTTGCACACTCATGGCATTCTCTCAACCAGCTTCATGAGGACCGCCACAGGAATGGAAGACCCAGAAATACCTTTGCTGCTGAGGATAAGTCCATTAGATTTACAGCCCCAAATAAATGCTTCACAGAGTTCAAGTTACAGACACATCTCAACATCAACTGTTCAGAGGAGACTGTGTGAATCAGGCCTTCATGGTAGAATTGCTGCAAAACAAACACTACTAAAGGACACCAATAAGAAGAAGAGACTTGCTTGGACCAAGAAACACGAGCAATGGACATTAGACGGGTGGACATTTGTCCTTTTGTCTGGAGTCCAAATTTGAGATTTTTGGTTCCAACCTCAACCAAATTTAGATGGTTTGGGATGAGTTGGACCGCAGTGAAGGAAAAGCAGCCAAAAAGTGCTCAGCATATGTGGGAACTCCTTCAAGACTGATGGAAAAGCATTCCAGGTGAAGCTGGTTGAGAGAATGCCAAGAGTGTGCAAAGCTGTCATCAAGGCAAAAATTGTTTGGTTACTACATGATTCCATATGTGTTATGTCATAGTTTTGATGTCTTCACTTTTATACTACACTGTAAAAAATAGTGAAAATAAAGAAAAACCCTTGAATGAGTAATATTCCAAACTTTTGACAGGGGGTGTGTATGTGTATATGATGTAGCTGACAAGTTAATGTAGTATTGTGCGGCTGGGGTGGTATATTTGAATAATTGCTGTATGTACTCAGTGGTGTTCTCAGTGGTGGTGAGATGAGGATGGTGTGTTTGTCCCTAGGCTGTATCCTGAAGTTACCTATCTGGGGGAATGCTCCTGATGACAACTGCTTTGATGATGAGCTCTACTGGGAGGTGAGATACTGTACTAAACCATTAAAGTCCAAATGCATTCATGGCATGAAGACTGTGATGCCATTTTGGAGCAATCTTTATGAAGGTGATTTCTTGGCTTTTTTTTGTGTAGAATTTGAATTAAAATAATTGTACTCCTTTTTGCTTTTATTGATGTGTTATTGTTAAAGGGCAGTATGTTTTTGTCACCTAAAAAACGGTGTTTCCCTAATACCGTCACGTCCTTCATGGAATGGTCAATACCAATATGTAGCTATTAGATTGTCTCCAGTCCGAGGAGGTTTGTTATGACTAAATGGTCTTTGATTTGTAGAGGCTAAGGAAGGATATGGTTGTGGAAAATATGTTTACAAATCTTTCGACGATGATTTCTGCCCTTAGTTACCTGAGGATGAAGAGAGCATTCCACCTATCCTGGAGTACAACAACCACATGCGGAACAAGGATGTGTAAGTAGCAGATTCCAACAATAGGATTATAGAGGTTGGATTGTAAGGCTTTTGTTCATCATGCCTTATGATGCAGCATGGCATTGGGCCCTGTTTTTTGGTTAGTCATGCCACATGACCTGGATTTTAACCTTTTTCATCAAACCGTCCCCTTTTATTTGTATATCAGATGGTCCAGAACCATCCTCAGATAATTGCTTTCATTTGGTCTAATTCTAATTTCTGGAAAAGGCTTGAGACATGATTGACCAAAACACAGGGCCCTAAAATGCCTTTGTCCTCATAAAATATGTTATGTCAAATATCCTCAAGATGGCAGCAGACCACTGTGCTATATGCAGTGTCACCACCGTTGCCTTTTTACCTTGTTCTTTCACAGTGTCTGTGGATAAAAAGCATTTACTGTGTGAGAGGAGGATTTTGTCTAATTAGGAGGAATCTGTCTTTGATGTAAAACAATAGAGAAAAATAACAGGAACCAATTTTCTCTCAATTCCATTTAAGCAAAGCAATGTGAAACTAGAAAGAGTGTACAGTTCTGAAAGTATGAATAAACTGTCTGAAGCCTTGATATGATTCAACTACATTGGAGAGGTTTTGTAGCCTATGTGTAGTCCTGGGCTGTACCAGTTTCACACATAAAGGTTGTAATCTTAAGGTAACCTTTTGTCATTCACAGTACAGAATCAAATTTCTCTGTGGAACAGAGTCAGAACTGACGCTAGAGCCGGACGTCATCTCCCCCCCCCCCCCCCCCCCCCCCTACACCAACTGATGGTCCTATCCTACACCGACTCATGCTAGACAGAAACCACTCCTCTGCTCCTCACCACGCTGTATACTGTTCTGTTATGTTCATGGAATTTAGTCAATCTTTACTGCTTTAAATGGAATCACAACAAGGACTCCCTGAGAAACAGTGACAATTGTTATCTTTGTTTAATGAAATAGAATAACCAGACACCCGTCAGGCCGAATCCCAAGCAGGTAACCCTACATCACTGATATTAACAGTAAGATAGGCGACTTTGTGACAGTACACAATATATTTTTTCCACATTGTCTTTGTATCACATTATCAAATAAAGACCACAGGCCAAACCTCCGGTGATGCTGGTGCGAGAGGAATTATTTTAATAATCCAAATTTGTGGCGATTCTGTTCTTTTTGACAGGTATACTCAAATAAAATTGTCATATGCTTTATAAACAACAGGTGTTGACTAATAGTGAAATGCTAATAGTGAAATGCTAAGATATGGCCAAAAAATGCAGAAGCAGAATTGGTCAGGAGCCCTAAGACGGCAGCTATCCACTGCAGCACCATCTTCAATCTTCTACTGTATGTCATGTTTTGTTTGTTTATAGCTCAGGTTGATGTTTTTTAGGTACAGTTGGTTTTATGGTTTATCCAAATGGAAGTATGGAATATCAGCTCAAGTTTTCATAGTTTAGTCATAGAACCTGATTCAATTTGCATCTCTGCATTCAAGGAGTGTAAAGTATATTTATGACTGTAGAGAAAGGGATATATTACAGGTGTTTAAAGTAATAAGTTGATTAAACTAAATCAAGGCAAATAATCTGCTGCGTTTGGATGTCTTCACTTATGACCTGTTTGTTTGACATATTTTATTTATTGTTCATTCTAATCTGTACGTTATAAAGCATTTTGTTACGGGTCCCCCCCCCCCCCCCCCCCCAAAATACCCAAGAGGTCCAAAATTCCTTATTGTCATTGGTACAATAAGTTAATCTATGATTTAATTTTGCAGGTCTGCTGCTTTGTTAAACATTGAGAACTAAATAAATTCAGTCTTTCATTGTGAGATAAGTCAATTTTTTTTAACCCTTCTAGACTGCTTCTTTTAGAAAATCTACTCTTATTAGCAAGAAAATACATCCTTTTTAATTGGATTACAGTTTCTTCAATCACTTTCGTGTAATTTTCACAAGTATGTGATACATTTTCACAACTAAGCACAACAATCTAAACAGATAATCAAATTGGCTAATATTTCAAAACGAAGCACATTCAGTTGACTGAGTAAACTAAATTCACAAGGTCACTTGTTCATTGCACCAAATCAATCTTAATTTGGATACATATTCAATATAAGTATCTGCTTTTCAAAATGCAATGGTCACTTTACTTATGATTTTCTTGTAATTTGTTAATGCAATTAACTTAATCAAACCACTCAAAAAACTGAAATCTACTGAACCAAAGTTATGTAGTGCCTAGTTAACGTATGTAGTTTGAAAACTGCGGAACACTACATTTTTACCTCAAATGTATCAGTTTATCAATTGTTGGAAGGTAAAACTAAATCATATATGGTTGTAAATACTACATCATTCTCCATCAGCCAGTGTGCTTTAATAGGACTAAGTGGAAAGTCACCCTGCGCTACCATTTGGAATTAGTGTACAATGTACTGCTGAAATACCTGATTTTGTATATGACCATATATTCCCCTCATCTGAATTTCATTGATACACTAAGCTGATTAATTCCAAGCAGAGAGACAGGCAATACTGTGTCAGTTGACAAGTCTTGTAGAAAAGGTGATCTTGTACAAGGGTGCATGGGTCAAAAATGGAATTTCACGAGTTAAGGGCCAGACATTGAAACGGGTTTAGAATTTTTATTGATTAGGCTATATGCAATGGACGTGAGAATGTGGATTCAGGAGGAGAATGAGAAATGGACCAGATGAAGCAGAGGGCTGCAGATGATGGATCCAGGGGGTGGAATCTAGAGTTTGGCTTGGAGTCTCAGGTAGACATGGTCAGACCGTGGTAGTTAGGCAGCTGTGGTGATGGAAATCCCCAAAAAGAGAACTTCAAGTTAGTCTGACCCTGGAGAGGAATTGAGCTGTTCTGGACTACAGGTGCTGAATGGTTGGCGATATAGTACCAGCATATGGACGAGATGCCCATGGAGTGACCCAATCTTAAACACCAGGAGAGCAAGCATAAGCAACGGTGGCACGAAAAAAAAGAAAAAAAACCTTAAGAGTAAGCAGGCTCAGCTGGGGAGCCTATCCTCTTTTGGCTGGTTGGGTAGGGTTCGGTGTGTGAGGTAGATGGTGTCCGTAAACCTGCTTGAGTCAATGCAGGTTCTAAGAGATGAGCATGTTGTGGGCTGTTGTCAGAGCGGATGTAGGAATGATAGGCTTGAGGGGACCAGCTTCCAACGAGTTGTACGGTGTTTGGGATGCCGTGTCGAGATGCCATGGTTGCAGCTCCGATGTTGAAGGAGTGTCTGGAGGATTGGTCAGCAGGATAGCCATTCAGGGATAGTTTGTATCTGATGGGAATGGAACCATTGGCTAGGTGATGAAACCAGATTAGGTGATGAATAGTGGATCGGATGGAGAGGCATGTTGAGCTTGGGGGTGGTGGGGAATTTAGCGAGGCTGGGCTGTGGAAACTGTATGGAAAATGATATTTCCCATCGACTAATCTTTCTAATTCAGTACTTCAAGAATAACTGTTTTGAAATTGGATTAAATGGTAGTTAAAATAACTAAATGATGAGCCTATCATTATCTGATGTATTGGTGACTAAACAAAATGTGCTCATGGTATTTCACTGAAAACTTTGATTTTGCATAAATAAATAAGGTTTGAAAGATGTGTGAAATCCCATTGAATGCACAATCAAAGGTTCTGAATATAAGATGGAGGAATTACAAGTGTTATCAGTTTAGAGTTTTGTATTTACAGTTTGAAAATATACCACTTTACATCTGAAATATGTACCAAAGTGTTTGAAAAAAACTGTAATCAAACTGCTCAAAACTGATAACTATTGAATCAAAATTATGTAGTGCTGTGTTTGATAATTCACTGCTCGACTGAGGGACCTTAAAGATAATTGTTTGTGTGGGGTACAGAGATGAGGAAGTCATTCAAAAATCATATTGACTTGTTTAGCACATTTTTTTCTCCTGAACGTATTTAGGCTTGCCATAACAAAGGAGTTGAATACTTATTAACTCAAGACATTTCAGCTTTTCATTTTTTATTCATTTGTGAACGTTTCTAAAACAATAATTCCCCTTTGACATTATGGGGTATTGTGTGTAGGCGAGTGACACAAAATCTCAATTTAATCTATTTTAAATTCAGGCTGTAACACATCAAAATGTGGAAAAAGTCAAGGGGTGTGAAAACTTTCTAAAACACTGTATAAGGATAATGAAACTGTAAGACTGACATATTTTTTAACATGCTAACAACCAGCCATTGCATACAACAATTGTTTTAATTGTGCATGTCAAGTTATTGTCAAATACTGTAAATACATAAATGTTATTTACCATCTACTTTTCTTTATATTCAGCACTTCAAACAGTTTATATATTTTTTGTTAATGTATTAAATGGAACTTAAAATGACTAAATGGTGAGCCTATCATTATCTGATGTATTGGTGACTAAACAGAATGCTATCATGGTATTTCACAGAACAATTATTTTGCATGAATAACGGGTGAAAGTGTGAAACCCCAATGAATGCACAATCAAAGGTTCTGAACAGTGATATCAAGAGATGTTTAAGGTTTTGCCTATGGAAAGACTTAGCACTAAGATGAATGGAAATGAAAACATTTATACTAATGTGTGGCAGCAGATGCCGGATCATTTGCCATACAGATTTCGTTTACCTGTTAGAGCTGCAGAGATGCTGTAGCTTGGTGCTCAAATGGGCTGACAGCGTTTTAAATACTTTGCGGATATGAAACAAACAGACAATCATAATATCAGTCAAATATATACAATTCCCAGTTTATGCTACAAAACGAACTTTATGACATACAATAAGGCATTGTTGGCAGAATAAATTGATGCAGTTCAATGCATGATTAATATAATTCACCAATATATTTATTGGTAGTTCAATAAACATTTATATCAGGTTGTAAATCATTCAGGATGCACTGTTTCAGTTTCAATGATTCAATGACTCAATATGTTGGACTAAAACGGACGAACGTAACTAAGGCTGGAAATGTCAATACAATCAAACTAGCCAGGGCAATGACCACGAGCCAGTCATAACGTGGCTAATAGACTAGCATATCTGTTTAGGTATCTATTTATTTAGCACACTAACATCACGGAGCCTAACTTTAACTAGCAGCTGGGAGCATGACATGTCATCAGAGGAGTGGGTGAGTGACCGACTTTTTCCCATCATATAATTTTCCGGTGGCTGCAGCTAGAGATGCAGGTGTCATTCGGTTAGTTATCAAGAAACGTGAATCGCTTTGCTAGCTAACTAACTATGCTGGATTTGAACAACTGTTAACATATCTATTGCGTTCATAAATTCACTATGGCTAACTACTCCAATTTCAGAGCACTCTTGTCTGAGTGTACCAGAGCGCAGAATAACTGATGAATTTGACTGGTGTCGTATTAAATTGTTCCCAGCAGCACAGTTAGTCACTAACGCTCTAGATAACATGAAAAGCATGAAAGCTTGGGCGCTTGACTGCCGTTGTGAGGAACGCTAGAATCAACCCTACTCCTCGACCAAAGCGTCCGGTGTCAATAGTGCAGTGTGCGCTCTGAACGCTCGTAAAGCGAAACAGACAATCTGACAACGCTCTCAATTCACGAAAGTAGAGCGCACTCTGACACACTGAAGGCAATTTACGAACGCACACTTAGTTGTCGATCAAATGGGCAGGCAGGCAAGAAAGTTCCCATTCAGATGTCAAAACATGGGTTGGGACAAGCATGCATTGGCAGGCAAACTGCAGACTACTATTCCCCATCGTTTCTCAGGGTAATTATGATGGCCAACTAGTTGAAAAAGTTGAAAATGATATTCCTTTCTTAGATTTGAGCTAATCTCGCTCTGGCTAGCATTGGTTGTTGATGTGAATAACTGAGGGAGAGATAACCTTTTCAAGGTTGTTTGACCAATAGGACTTTAAAGTTCCCACACGTAAGAGGATTTCCGTGGTATTTGCAGAAATCCATTCAGGTGTATTTTGTGGCTTTTGGCGAATTAGTTCTAATGATCTAAAGTCGCACTGTTGCTACTGCCTGTAAACACACAGTCCAGTTCAAAGTGAATGATGGTGGGCCCCTTAGGCAAATTGTTTATTTGTATAAAGGCCTACTGTAGCTCTGATTGGCTATGGCGCACCGGTCTGCGTAGACTCCGGTCCTGGATGAGACAGATGTTTTTATTAGGTTTTATTTACCAGTGTCTATTAATTGTCCAAACACATGGTGGCTTTCCCACTCTATATATTTCTATCGAATTTCCACAAATGTCTTACTCTATGTCCCAAACATTCTACGAATTTATAAAAACGTGAAAATTAGCATATCTAACTGCTCGCTTGTCAGAAAATGTGTATATGAACAGATTTTAATAAGATTTCCTGTTGCTAAAACACTGTCAGTTCCACTTTAACTCAGTGTAACGGGAATAAGGGGAGGTAAGCTTATTGCATAGTGAAATGTGAGGCATGTATCTGAGCAGTTGGGCTATGTGGAAACTTTAAAAAAAAAGTTGTATTTCATTTTTTTATGTTTTTGTCCAACCATTGAGACTTTACCTCATCCAATACATTCATGTAATTATTGCACAATATGTAACTTCCACCCTATTACCCCAATATGTCACAATTTATCTGAAAATCAGTACATAAATGCAACATCCCCGGATGTCCTGTTTTTTGTCCTCATCATGTAGTTTTAATTAGAGGGCCCTGAACCTAGCGTCAATTTACAGGCACTTCGCACAACAAACGTTTGGTAACACACCATTAATCTGACCCAGACCCTCCACAGTCCTCTCTCCAGAGAGATCACACAGGGCTCGTGAAGTCATTCCCCATAATCTCCTGGTACACCAGAGTGACCGCAGGAGCGACCACGCATGCATGCACGCACAGGAGGGAGGGGTCTTGTCCATATGGTCTCCTGGGAGACTAGAATGACCACAGGGACAGGAACACATCAGAGCCCAGCCCGCAGCATCAGCCTAAACATGCCCTAGGGTCAAAGGTTAACATGCCCCAGGTCCCACTGAGTAGAGAAAGAGTAGGTGAGACGATTATGGCCTTTCTTGCTTTTGGATCTTGCATCAAAGCCTCTGAATCACGCTGACAGATTATAATGAGTTTACTGTATTTTTGCATCACAAAAATGTTTCCCTGAATAAAAAAGGGTTTCTTCTAACAGAAGAGCTCTGTTGTGCATGGTGTTTTACTTTGTTACAATAAACAGCATCATCCACTCTTTCTTTAAATTAGCCTACTACTATGCATCATTATGATCGGCCACTATGCATTTACAGTTCCCTCTGCAGTGATATTATGTTGCCCTGTATGAGAGAGTAGCTCATGGTGTGAGTGTGGACGATTCCCGCAGCAGTAGAATGATTCCCATATCAGTCCTTCTCCTCTCCCTCACAAAGGCAGGCTTAGAGCTGTTTTCTTTTGTCATCAGTAGCGCGTTGAAGTAAAGGAGGTAATGGTGCCACAAGTGCTCCAAATTAAAAGAGATGAAGTCCTGCTGGGAAGGAAGGGAGTGCCTCTCCTCCATTCAGACACCAACTGCACCCAGCCCCCTCCACACACAAAAACACACACACGCATATATTATAATATATTTTTTGTACCTTTATTTAACCAGGCAAGTCAGTTTAGAACAAATTCTTATTTACAATCATGGCCTACACCGGCCAAACTCGGACGACGCTGGGCCAATTGTGCACCGCATACACATACAGATGTAGGATCTTAATTTGATCACTTTTGTTGCTGAGAATTTTCCACAGCAGTAAGTGCCAACTTGTAGTGTATTCAAGGTTTAAAAAGGCTTCTAAAGTTTGTAATTTTCATTTTAAAATGTCAAACTTTATTTTCCCTAACAAACAATCTATCAACCCCTACAAAAAATGTCCATTAATTATTATTCCCTCATCACCTTGACTATCCGCATCGATGGGTCATTACAGGAACGACGGGGGGAGAGGAAGTTTCAGTTCACGCACACGTCCAGAGATTCCACCCGGAACCCGAGTCGTCCCGGAAGTGACCGATGGTCCCGTTGCCGAGAGAACCCGAGAGTTCCTGACCTTCCCAGAGAACGACCGAAGATGACCGAGTCACCGCTCCCTGAGCTGATGCAGCTAGGCAGAGCGGGGCTGTCACCAGCGGAACGGCAGTACAGGACCAGCACGAAGAGGTGCCTGTACTGCAGGACTTTGGTAATTTTGTGTCCGCTTGTCCAGTAAAGGGACGAGGCCCACGGGTTGGAGCAAGTACTCTGGTGGACCATATGGAGACTTTGTCTGATTCCCACACTCGCACCCCTTTTCATGCTATTTTGCAATGGGAAGAAAAGTCCAAATCGCTCCAGGTCCTCATTGACTCCGGGGCGGACTAAAGTTTTTTGGACATCACCCTGGCTACCGAGCTGAACATCCCCACTCAACCCCTCTCCATACCCATGGTGGTTAGAGCAGTCGGAACGATCAGTCGGAACGAGCCAACCAGGACCTTGAGACGACTCTTCGCTGCCTAGTCTCCGCCAACCCCACCACCTGGAGTCAGCAGCTGATATGGGTTGAGAAGGCCCAGAACACCCTTCTTTGCTCCGCCACTGTTGTCGTACCTGGAGGAGAGCCCGGTCGACCCTTCTCAAGACCACCTCCAGGTATCGACGACAGGCAGACCGCCACCGGACCCCGGCTTCCAGGTATCGGGTAGGGCAGAAGGTATGGCTGTATACCCGGGATCTGCCCCTCAGGGTGGAATCCCGAAAACTGTCCCCCCCGATTTATCGGCCCTTTCCCCATTTCCCATATTATTAGCCCCTCTGCTGTCCGCCTTCTGTTGCCCCGGACCCCTTGTCACACCCTGATCTGTTTCACCTGTCTTTGTGATTGTCTACACCCCCCTCCAGGTGTCGCCCATCTTCCTCGTTAGCCCCAGTGTATTTATCCCTGTGTTCTATGTTTGACTGTTGCCATTTTATTTTGTTCTTCAAGCCTACCAGCGTTTTCCCCCTTTACTCTCTCTCTACAGTGCGAGAGAGAGAGAGAGAGAGAGAGAGAGAGAGAGAGAGATGCTTCTCTTTTTCAGAGTTGATGCCTGATGGCCTGCCTTCTAGGGTCAATCAGGACTGTTGATTGACAGGTGTGCCTTTTGAGAGGGTGGGAAAGTGTGCTGGGGACGAGAGTTATGAAAGGAGCGGAGACAAAGCAAACACTCACAAAGGGCCGCAGAGAGTCAACCATTAATGATAAAAAACTGCATCACTTATATTAAGATGTTGGTACAAAGTTATAGAGTAGCCTTAAAATATACACATTAGACCACTTTGAAGTAAGCCCATAAAACTTTGAGCATTAATTACAATTTTTGAAAAAATTATGTTTGACCAGATACAATGCTATTTTATAGCAAACAAATTAACAACTGACTTTCAGCACGCTTACAGGGAAGGGCACGGAACAATGTGAACTGTGAAGAGACACACAGACACACGCATACGCACACAGACTCTAACACACAGCTCTAAGGCACTGCATCGCAGTGCTGAGGCGTCACTAAAGGCAGTGCTGAGGCGTCACTAAAGCCTCGGGTTCGATCCCAGGCTGTGTCACAGCCGGCCGTGACCAGGGGGCGGCGCACAATTGGCCTAGCGTCATCCGGGTTAGAGGAGGGTTTGGCTGGCCCGGATTTCCTTGTCTCATCGTGCTCTAGTGACTCCTTAAGGAGGGCCGGGTGCCTGTTGGTGCGGCTGCCAAGAAGCAGTGCGGCTCGGCAGGGTCGTGTTTCGGAGGACGCATGGCTCTCGACCTTCGCCTCTCCCGAGTCCATAGGGGAGTTGCAGCATATGAGACAAAGCTGTAACTACAAATTGGATATCATAAAAAAGAGAGCTTTGATGTATTGTTTTATTTAGGTTGTTATTGTGTTTTGTTATGATGTAATTGTTTTAACCCTGTTTGGACCCCAGGAAGAGTAGCTGCTGGGGATCCTAATAAATACAAAAATACTCAGTGAATATTTTATATATTTATATTATATAATCTCTGAACTCCACCCACCACCGTTGGTGACAATCTCTCAATCGGATGATAAACAAATAATATGGAAGTTATAGTTCCATTTTTATCCATCAGACTCTCTCCAGATGTCAGGCTCTGGCCATAGAGAAGCTTTGCTTCTCTATATTTCTATGGTCAGAGTCTGGCAGATCTATTATTTCTACGTCTGTGTGGTGTTGTGTGTGGGATCCCTAATTAGAGGCAGCTGCTAGGCATTACCTCTAATTAGGGATCTTACTTATATGTCTGTGTTCCACTCCGTTGGCGTGGTTCATTGTTGTATATTGTCTCGTGTCGTGCTACGTGTGTTAATAATTATTATCATTTGTTATATTTGTATAGTTCGTCAGTTCATTAAATAAACATGTCGAACTATGGATACGCTGCGCCTTGGTCTCTCTACACACCCGAACGTGACACCAGAGAGTTAACTTTATGATTGCCAAAGAGTTGTCTGTCTCAAAAC
Source organism: Thymallus thymallus (assembly GCA_023634145.1). Taxonomy (NCBI): domain Eukaryota; kingdom Metazoa; phylum Chordata; class Actinopteri; order Salmoniformes; family Salmonidae; genus Thymallus; species Thymallus thymallus. The sequence goes on along the minus strand of CM042414.1, from coordinate 37,033,427 downwards.
CTCATAATGTAGGGAGGCCTCTCATAAAGAGACTTGTAAAAACATCCAGTGAAAACATCCAGAAGTCCATAAACTCTACGTATCCCACATCTTCTCCTCACCTTATACCCAGCCTCTCTATAGTTTTCTCAAAATCCAGCCTGTCACAGCCCACTGACCACCACCACTGTCCTGCCCAGCCCTGGCCGCCCAAGGCCACTAACTGGCCACAGAGGCTGGTTAAGTGTCCCTATCGGACCACAGTGGAGTGGACAGCAGATTAGCCATGATCTTATCCATCCTATCCGCTTGTGGCCGGCCCCTTTATACGCTCCATTACACCGCCATTTAAAAGGAGTAGGTTTGTCCATTCAGGTCCTAGCGTATGAATCCCAGACGCAGCGCAGAAGAACAGGCCTTTTCAGCCACAGAACATAGGCCTTTTTGGCACCATCTAATTGTGGTTGCTAAGGACCCCAGGGTTCAATGGTGAGGCCCCGTTGTGAGGGGAAAATGCCCCGCGGTCGCCCGACAACGGTTGCCAGGGGAGGCAGAATGTGGAGGGACGGGCTAAGACGAGATGTCTCTCTTAAGACAGGCGAGATCTGGTGATTGACAGGTGGCTACATGCTCCAGTGCTGATCGTCCGGGAGGTCTGTCCTTCCTGGGTCCTGTGTGAGTGGTCTGAAGGGGGCAGTATTGTCCATCTTCTCAGTCAGTCAAGGGCGTCCTAAACACTCACTGAGTCCACTACATGTCTGCTGTCTGCTGTCTGCGTGTCTGCCTGGGGCCCACCAGGACATCCATCACAGCTCTTTGTCCCCCCTAGTCAACACTAGTTTCCCAGGGCCCTCAGACCAATGTGTAAATGGCTGTAGTAGCACCTTTGGCGGCGATTACAGCTGTGAGTCTTTTTGGGTAAGTCTCTAAGAGCTTTGCACACCTGGATTGTACAATATTTGCCCATTACTCTTCTTAAAAATCTTCAATCTCTGTCGAGTTGATTGCCATAGATTTTCAAGCTGTTTTAAGTCAAAACAGTGACTAGGCCACTCAGGAACATTCAATGATGTCTTGGTAAGCAACTCCAGTGTAGATTGGCATTGCGTTTTAGGTTATTGTCTTTCTTGAAGGTGAATTTGTCTCCCAGTGTCTGTTGGACAGCAAACCTAACCAGATTTTCCTCTAGGATTTTGCCTGTGCTTATAGCTGTATTCCGTTTCTTTTTATCCCAAAAACGCCCTAGTCCTTGCCCATGACAAGCATGACCATCACATGATGCAGACACCACCATGCTTGAAAATATAGAGTGGTACTCAGTGATGTGTTGGAGTTGCCCCAAACATGACACTTTATATTTAGGACAAAAAGTTGATTTCTTTGCCACATTTTTGGCAGTATTACTTAAAGCTGCAATATGTAACATTTTGGATGAAATTCTCATTTGAAAGCAAGTCTAAGAAGTTGTAGATATGTTCTATGTGCTCTATTTCTATGCTTTCCGTTCATTTTTGCTTCTTTTACTTTGGGTTTTGTACACCAGTTTCAAATAGCTGAAAATACAATATTTGGGGTTTATTGAAAATACATTTTACAGTGATTTAGATGGTACAATGATTCTCTACACTATCCATTGCTTGTTTTGTCACAAACTGAAATTAGGCAAACAATTAGAATTGTAGCAACCACGAAATGGTGGAGCGATTTCTGTATAATTGCACCTTTAAGTGCCTTGTCGCAAACAGGATGCATGTTTTGGAATATTTTTATTCTGTACAGACTTCCTTCTTTTCACTCTGTCATTTATATTAGTATTGTGGAGTAACTACAATGTTATTGATCCATTCTCAGTTTTCTCATATCACAGCCATTAAACTCTGTAAGTGTTTTCCAATCACCATTGGTGAAATCCCTGAGCAGTTTCCTTCCTCTCCAGCAACTGAGTTAGAAAGGACACCTGTATCTTTGTAGTGACTTGGTGTATTGATACACCATTTTTTTTGTTGTTGTAAATATATCGGTGCCCTTCTTTACGAGGCATAGAAAACTTTACCTGCTCTTTGTGGTTGAATCAGTGCTTCAAATTCACTGCTCGATTGAGGGACCTTACAAATAATTGTATGTATGGGGGACAGAGAATCATGTTAACCACTATTATTGACCACGGAATGAGCATGCAATTTGTTATACGATTAGTTACGCACATTTTTACTCCTGAACTTATTTAGGCTTGCCATAACAAAGGGGTTGAATAATTATTGACTCAAGACATTTCAGCTTCTCATTTCTTATTAGTTGGTGAAAATGTCTACAAACAAAATTCCACTTTGACATTATGGGTTATTGTTTGTAGACAGTGACACAAAATCTAAATGTAATACATTTTCAATTCAGGCTGTAACACAACAAAATGTGGAAAAGGTTGAAGTGGTGTGAAGACTTTCTAAAGGCACTGTCTTAATGGTGGTGATATAGTGACTATAATACAGTATATAATGTGTTTATACAATGATTCTATCTGTGTTTGTGTACTTTAGTACCTCTTTGTGTCTGTCTGTGTACCCACTTTACACACCCCTGTCTGGGAACCAGCACCCCGCCAGTCCCCAGACAATCCCTCAGCAGTCCACCTGTTCATTCAGGCCCAGGGGGTTAAGGGAAAACAGACAGAGGGATGGGGTGGGGTGAGGATCGAAAGGAGGGCAGGATACACAGCCTCCCCTCTACTCTCAACCAGACGTCTGGAACAGTCTGGACCCTTCTCTCCCAGACAGGGATCCCTTGCACCCCCCCCCCCCCCCCCCACCCAAATGTGTTTCCATAAAGCCCCCATCCCCCTTTCCCCTTGACCCCCCTGTCACAGTGGCCCTCCAGACAGACTGGGGTTAAAGGTTAGCCTAGCAGCCACACATCAGACATGGCTGATGGACCATGCCTGCACTGATGTGAATGGATAATAATGGTAATCAAATTGAGAGAGCCTGTTAGAATGTGGCTGGTGCATTCCTATAGACATGGACCCAAAGACCTTTTGGGTGCTTTTTGAAGGTGCCGATATGAGCATAGTGGATGACTCTAGATATTCTAAATGTGTAGACCGTGAAGACAAATTAGAATTATGTTAATGTTTCAAGGGCCCCTTGCCTTCCTACCCGCTTGGAGATTATATTTTGATTCAGTCTACAATTTTTAGGGAAAGTTGAGGTATATGGAATTTACCATATTTAATATATGGATTTATTTATTTGATAACTATAAAGTGCATGAGCAATCCATATCATATGGCCAATCCCCACTTCACGCTCAGCCCTGCCTCTTTGTTATTACTGATCTATAACAGAGGGGATGGGCTTCATCCTCTCTGCACTGAGCAGCTAGTCCATCCACGTACTGTAGCATGTAGCTCAGATGGCTCCCTCTCCCCCTGACTGTAAGCATGTGCATGCATATAATTGTGACTGACAATACATGGCACTTTCATTCTCTCTCCTCTCCTCTCTCTCTCTCTCTCTCTCTCTCTCCTCTCCTCTCCTCTCCTCTCCTCTCCTCTCCTCTCCTCTCCTCTCCTCTCCTCTCCTCTCCTCTCCTCTCCTCTCCTCTCCTCTCCTCTCCTCTCCTCTCCTCTCCTCTCCATCTCTCTCTCCTCTCTCTCTCTCTCTCTCTCTCTCTTTCTCTCTCTTTTTCTCTGGATGAATAAGAAAATTAGAGAAACCCTTCCATTAAGAGCTAAAATAACATTTGTGGGATACGCCACTGATCCAAACACATTTCAAGCCAGGTGCAAACACAGACAACATGAATCTACCTCTTATTCACTGACTAATTAATGATTCCTAGCTCTAATGAATCCTGGGCTCTGTGCAGGGGTTACAACGCTACAGACCGTTCAGATAGAAATATATTATGTAGAACAAACCTAATTGTATGGCATGTAGAATAGGAGTATTCATGTTAGCACATGTCTAGGCAATGTTTGGAATGTTTCTCTTTTCTGAAACACCCCTAATCAGTTACTCTGGTGCACCTCAGAGCACCTGGTCGAGGCAAATTTATGGTGAAATGATTGTCTTTCCACTTCCGTATTATGGCCCCAACAGTGCTCACTGGAATATTCAGAAGCTTAGAAATGCGCCTATAACCAATGCCATCATTATGTTTTGCAACAATTAGGTTGCGAATGTCTTGAGACAGCTCTTTGCTTTTACCCATCATGAGATGTGTCTTGTGTGACACCTTGGCAATGAGACCTTTTTGTAGGCCATCAGTTGGGACTGAACCAGCTGATAATAATTTGCACTGACAAGAGGGCTGGATTGCTTTTTAATTACTGATATTTTTCAGCTGTTGTCTTGGCTTTCCATGCCTTTTTGAACCTCCCTTTCTTCATGTGTTCAATACTTTGTCCCTGTGTCATTAAGTTCTGAACTTCTTTGTTTTGGTTTCTTTGTATGTATGGATTACTTGGTTTGTTACCAACATCTGGTGAAAATTTCATGTCAATAGCACCTTTGGAAATATATTTACTGAGAAAAATGGTGACGTGTTCAATACTTATTTCACCCGCTGTAAGTATTCAGACACTTTACTCAGTACTTTGTTGATCCACCTTTGGCAGCGATCACAGCCTCGAGTCTTCTTGGGTATGACGCTACAAGCTTGGCACATCTGTATTTGGGCAGTTTCTCACATTCTTCTCTGCAGATCCTCTCAAGCTGTATGTATCAGGTTGGATGGGGAGCGTCGCTGCACAGCTATTTTCAGGTCTCTCCAGAGATATTTGATTGGGTTCAAGTCCGGGATCTGGCTGGGCCACTCAAGGACATTCAGAGACTTGTCCTGAAGCCACTCCTGCGTTGTCTTGGCTTTGTGCTTAGGGTCGTTGTCCTGTTGGAAGGTGAACCACCTCAGTCTGAGGCCCTGAGCGCTCTGCTCTGGAGCAGTTTTCATCAAGGATCTCACTGTACTTTGCTCCGTTCATCTTTTCCTCGATACTGACTAGTCTCCCAGTCCCTGCCTCTGAAAAACATCCCCACAGCATGATGCTGCCACTACCATGTTTCACCGTAGGGATGGTATTTGCCAGGTGATGAGCAGTGCCTGGTTTCCTCCAGACATGACACTTGGCATTCAGGCCAAAGAGTTCAATCTTGGTTTCATTAGACTAGAGAATCTTGTTTTTCATTGTCTGAGAGTCCTTTAGGTGCCTTTTGGCAAACTCTAAGTGGGCTGTCATGGGCCTTTTACTGAGGATTGGCTTCCACCTGGCCCCTCTACCATAAAGGCCTGATTGGTGGAGTGCTGCAGAGATGGTTGTCCTTCTGGAAGATTCTGCCATCTTCACAGAGGAACTCTGGAGCTCTGTCAGTGACCATCGGGTTCTTGGTCACCTCCCTGACCAAGGCCTTTCTCCCCCGATTGCTCAGTTTGGCCGGGCGGCCAGCTCTAGAAAGAGTCTTGGTGGTTCCAAACTTATTCCATTTAAGAATGATAGAGGCCACTTTGTTCTTTGGGACCTTCAATGCTGAAGAGATGTTTTGGTACCCTTCCCCAGATCTGTGTCTCGACACAATCCCGTCTCAGAGCTCTACGGGCAATTCCTTCGACCTCATGGCTTGGTTTTTGCTCTGACATGCACAGTCAACTGTGGGATCTTATGTAGACCGGTGTGTGCCTTTCCAAATCATGTCCAATCAATTGAATTTACCACAGGTGGACTCCAATCAAGTTGTAGAAACATCTCGAGGATGATCAATGGAAACAGGATGCACCTGAGTTCAATTTTGAGTTTCATAGCAAAGGGTCTTGCTAAAACTTCTAAAATACTGTTTTGGCTTTGTCATTATGGGGCATGTTGTGCAGATTTATTTGAGAAAAATAAGGGGTCTGAATACTTTCCAAATGCACTGTATATGCCTCATCACAAGATCTACAGAAAGTTCCTTGGACTTCATGGTATAGTTTTTGCTCTGACAACTGTGGGCCCTTATACAGATAGACGTGGATTTCTTTCTAAATCATGTCCGAATATGATTTGGCCATTGGTCCATTGGTGGACTCCAATCAAGTTCTAGTGACATCTTAAGGATGATCAAAGAAAATTGGATGCACCTGAGATCACTTTGGAGTGTTATAGCAAAGGAGTGTGAATACTTACACCCCCGGTCAAAAGTTTGGAATATTACAAATTCAAAGGTTTTTCTTTCTTAATGCCATAAGATTGCAAAGCTGTCATCAAGACAAAGGGTGGCTACTTTGAAGAATCTCAAATATAAAATATATTTTTATTTGTTTAACACTTTTTGGTTACTACATAATTCCATATGTGTTATGTCATAGTTTTGATGTCTTGACTTTTATTCTAAAAACCCTTGGGTGAGTAATATTCCAAACTTTTGACCAGGGATATATGTAAATTAGATATTTCTGTATTCAATTTTCCTTTTCCAAAATGTATAAAAACCTATTTTCACTTCGTCATTATAGTGTATTGTGTGTAGATGGGTGAGAAAAAAAATATTGAATCAATTTTGAATTCAGGCTGTAACACAACAAAATGTGTAATAAGTCAAGGGGTATGAATAGTTTCTGAAGGTAATGTATTATTATTATTATGTATTGTATGATGTACATATGATGTGTTGCGTGGATCTGAGAGGATCTTATAACAGCCTGCAGTTCTTAGTCAGATTTCACTTTGGCCGTTTTGATGTTGCCTGCGTTTTCCAATGGTAGTAAAATGCAACTAGAAAGAAGAGTCTTTATTCCATTTTTTCTCACAAGATCTATAACTTTCATGTGTAAGTATAATTTTGATTCCTGAACATTACTCGTGAATATTTCAGATGCAATACACAGCCTATACCTAAACAGAAATATAATGAAATGGAATATACAGATATATGGTATAACATGCATACATTATATACGTGGGTGTCAGGGAGTGACAGGAAAAAGGGGATCCGTTAAAAAGCAATCACTTCTCTCCATTATTATCTCTGTAAAATTAAGACCATGTGATTTTTTTAAATCACACAATTAATAACGACAACATCCTTATAGATTCCCCAATAATCCAGGGTCTTTTTCTTTTTAAACTTTCGACATATTTAAGGCAAATTTGAGTCCTAAGAAATTGCTTTGCAAACTAGTATAAATATAAAAATAATTATTTATAGACTATTATAAATCTGAATTTAAAATATAAAATCTAAATAATATCAAAATTCGTTTGATGAACTCATATTCTGATGTAGCCTACACTCGAAGCAATTTAACGTTACCAGAATTTTATATTTTCCTCTTTCCCTCTCTTTATTGTATTATAGCATTTACATTTCACACATTATGTAGGCCAAGGCTATGTTGCCTTCATCAAAAAGTTAGTAGCCAGAATATTAAATTACATGACCGTTAAATATATGTCGTTTTACTTCCTCATTTGAATAGGAGACTAAGCAGCAGAACACTCACTTTCACTGACAGATAAATAATTTTCAAGACTTTTCGTTCAGATATTACAAGTTTGATGAAACTTATTAGCCCTATAATTGCTTATGTGAGGATTCAATCAAGAAATGAAATGGGAACCAACTTTGATTTGATTTGCCATTGTGTTGTGCATCGTTTTGGGCAACACTCTTTAAAAAAAAAACTTGTTTGGTTTAGCGTGTTTAACAGTACGAAATTCAATTGGAATAATATAATGTATTTTTGTAGCAAATGTGAGAATGTAATATACATACTTTATATTCCAAATATTGCAAAACGTTTGAGGACATGTGGCTGTTCATATTATAGGGATACATTTTATACACCAGTTTTACAGGTCTAAGTTAAGGGATGAAATAATATGATTGATTAATACAATGTTGTATAACCATGTTGTAGGCCTATACAGTATATTCACACCTTGTTTTGAGCACCACTTATGCTCTGGGAAGAGAGCCAGACATTGCTTAAGGGCTTCCCTCCAGTAGACTTACATCAGGCTACCCAGGTATACCATTAACTGTATTACTGACAGTTCAGTAATTATTCAGAGAGTAAGCTTGAGCCCTACTGCATTGATATAGCAGGCATAGGGGGCATTTACACAGTCTACTGCATTGAGATCAATATCTGACACAGTCTACTGCATTGAGATCAATATCTGACACAGTCTACTGCATTGAGATCAATATCTGACACAGTCTACTGCATTGAGATCAATATCTGACACAGTCTAATGCATTGAGATCAATATCTGACACAGTCTACTGCATTGAGATCAATATCTGACACAGTCTACTGCATTGAGATCAATATCTGACACAGTCTACTGCATTGAGATCAATATCTGACACAGTCTACTGCATTGAGATCAATATCTGACACAGTCTACTGCATTGAGATCAATATCTGACACAGTCTTACTCATTGATTATGTGACTAACTTTGCTTGCACCTTTTATTTAATGCAAGTTATTAGATTATTTAGTTGGATCTTCTGATACAGTCTCTCATTCATAAACCAATGAAAACTCATAGGACCTAAATAAAACAGTTAGGCTATTATTTAATAAATATAAAAATACATAAACTGGAACAATATAAAATTGTGCATAAATAGAGATGATATAGGCGATTCACTTTCTTGTGTCTGGCTCTGGATTGCAAACTATAGAGATTCATTGGAAGCACGTGGCGACGTCCTCTCAGCACTTCAAATCCATAGGCTAAATTAGCCAAACTGGCACAAGCAATGGTATTGCCAATAATCTCCCCTTTCTCCCGATAGGCCACTACAATAAAGAATTTAGCTGGTTAAGAAATATTTTTGGGTCAATATTTCATTCAAACCAATTGCAAACAATGAGATGTACCTTTGTGAAGGAAGATTCAATGACGTCTCTTTTCTCAAACGATGTAATTAAACAGGCCAAGATGCACGTTCTCTGCCATGAAAGGTAGGCCATTTTAGCTATATTCTTCACATTCATGAGAGACTGTGGATATTACAGACTGAAACGTTTCTTCTCCATGCCTGAAGGTGTCACTCTTTCTAGGCTTCTCTCAACGATTCCTGCATCTTATCGACTGCATTGCTGAGAACACCTAACTGAAGCTCTCTCTCTCTGATACAAATATTCTCCTCTCAGACCAGCTTTCTGCATCAGGTTTTCTGCAGCGTGTTATCCTTATTCTAATTCACACCTATCTTTGAATAGCTGTTTCAGTTCAGTGGCACTTCAGAATTGAATGTGAGATGAGTGATTTTGATCAGAGTGACACCAGTCAAATACCTTTACCGTTCTAATTCGGATTAGCTACAAACAGCTCAGTGGTTGGGGAACCAATTGATTATGTCGAGGCCCAACTTCTTTAGTAAGAGAAAGGGGCCCATGTTGTCTTCTACCAGCTCCTCAGACTCCTCCAACTTCCAAGTCTAGGGGCCCATAAATTGGATAAGGGGTACCCGGATTGGGGGGTGGGACATGCTTTAAACAAACTGCCGTAGCCCCAGTCTGGCGAAGTGGGGGGTGGGGATGTCTAGAAGGGGGCTGTAGGATACATTAAATCAGCCTGATTAGAATTTTAGGCATGGCTCATGTCTGACGAGTGATACTATTCACATGCCTGGAGAGAGGTCATTGGGTTAGAGAAGTTCACAGGACCCATCCCTGTTCTCATGCTAACAGTTCATATACACAGCCTTAATGCTCATTGGCTAGAAAGACATAAACAATTCCTATTCCTATCCGCTCACTGCCAGACTTACTCCAGCCCCCACTGACTGCTGAGTCTCCCTCTTTCTCTGTGACTCCTCAAACCAGCCTACAACTGCAATAGTCTACTGGACTCTTCTGGTCGCATTTCCTTTTTTTGGTCTACTTTTCACAAAAGAACAGGATTTCGCAAATGTGTTACAGTATATTCTGACACTGCATTTGTCTTGGTCTTCAATTCTTATTTTTTTAAGTTGTCTTTTTGTATATGAACACAGTGCAAGTATGACATGTAATCCCCAATAAGCAATCAGACATTTTTTGTTGTAGTTACTACAGTATTACTACAGATTACTACACATTTTTCCTGAAATCTGCCTGAAATACTGTGTGGTAAATATCCCAGTAAACACATCCTTTAAAACAACCCATTATTGTTCCCTCCGATAGTCTCCTAGTTGTGGTGAATAGGCTGTAATCACTAGTTAGCTTAGTTAGTTAATCACTGTGTAGTGTTTGTTAAAGCCTGGTCATCAAGGACCTCCCCAAGCCTCTGCCTGTCCATCTCAGCCAAGCGGTCACTGGTTAATAGCCAGAAATAGCCACTTAATTACTGACACTTGACCTCTAGCTGTGACCCCTGACCTTGGTATCGCATTGGCCCTGTTTATTGTCTTTTGGGCGACGGTCCAGAGCATGACCTCCTGACCCTAACCTCCAGCCACCACAAGGCCATTACCAACAGGTCCATGTGCCTCGGACCCATTTCAGTCTCGTGAAAGAGGATGCTTTCCCCACCTCAAGCTGCTAATTTAACTAACTCAATACTAACAAAGGTAGGGTAGAGTAGGCCTACATTCAAATAAATCAATAAAAATACAATTAAATATAATAATTTCTGCAGCATTTTGTTGTACGGTCAAACGTGACAACTGTCATCAACTTGTGATCTACAATATAAACCATAATAATGATTATGAAGAGAGCATATTTGTATGTAAAATGCATGTGAAATACCACAGCCTATTGCACAATTTGTAAGATTACTTGCACAAGAAAATACCATATGATTTATCAATAAAAATATATATATTTCTTAACACAACATTTTTATAATAATAATAGTTTACAATATTTTATTACTGTTCTGTAATTGTATTACATTTCATTGTATGTCAGTCTTTTCAATCCACCAAAACAGCACTATTTGGACTGTTTTTGAACATGAATTAAACAATTTCCTTGACAATTTTAAGTGTTAGCAACAACACCAATGATCGAATTCAGACTGTATCACAATCCGGCCGTGATTGGGAGTCCCATATGGTGGCGCACAATTGGCCCAGAGTCGTCCAGGTTTGGCCGGGGTAGGCCGTCATTGTAAATAAGAATTTGTTCTTAACTGACTTGCCTAATTAAATAAAGGTTAAATAAATTTACAAATACAAAAAGCATTAATTTAGTTATATTTACTACTTTTTGTCTTTCACATTAAACATGTTTTGATTATAACAACACAAAGACTCTGAAATAATCCCCTCTTGATCTTACTTCTGTCCATCTGTTGTTGACTTTGGTCAACAGGACGGACACTGTTGGAGTTAAGGTTCAGTCCATCAAATCAGACCTACACTGTATAATCCTAAACCTGATTTGGTGTCAGAAATTGGAGTCACTAATCAAGTCTGTCAAGTCTGGAATTAGGAGCAGCTTCTAGTAGGGTAAACAACTCCATCAAAACAAGTCTAACTTTAGATTTAACCTACTTCTGAAATGACTGGTTAAATATGAGAATATTATAATATATTATATTTATTAATTGACGTAAATTTTATCAAGTGCCTGAGGCCACCATTGTTTTTCAATTGGGAGCTGCAGCTCAACCCGTGGTGCTGTCCAAGGTACTGATACAAGGGGACTAAATGATTGGTTGTTTGCTTGGTACTATGGCCAGCTCCAAAGAGGTGGGTTTTTCTCAGCGTGGTAGCCTATATTACAAATGTTTGAATCACCCACACCCTTTTTAATCACCCATACCCATTTTAATCACCCATACCCGTTTTAATCACCCATACCCCTGTGCTATTTTCCCCATTCTAGATTGAGGCAGGTGTCCTTGGTCCTACTCCTCACCCAATGTGTTATTTTGGTTCGCAACACTTCCTATCACTTAAAAGATTGATGAACATGAAGCAAGACACAAATGATCGTTGTACATAATTTAATAGAACATGATGTGGAATAACTTTCTTCAGGGTTTGTAAAGAGCAAGGCCATCCACACACACACACACACACACACACACACACACACACACACACACACACACACACACACACACACACACACAGCAGAGTTTGAATGTCACATGACTCCAATGATTTCTCAAGTATTTTCGTGATTTGGTTCTGGGTGCTGAGATTAGCATGATTTCTTTGCCAAAGTATCTTTTAAACATCCTATTGCTTAATCTTCCATAGTCTTCCCTCTAGCTTTTCGTGGTCCTCTGGTTCTGTGGGCAGTGTAGGCTACTGTAGCTCCTCATGCCAGATGTATAAACTGTCTATGACAGTGACAGAAATCCTGACGACTCCCCAATAGGCTATGCAGAATCCTGACGACTCCACATCCAGACCTGAGAATAAGAAATATATAATGATTAACAATCATTAGCATTAGAATGAGGATAGATCTACAAAACCTGCAATAAATAGACAACCACACACACACACACACACACACACACACACACACACACACACACACACACACACACACATACGCTATATATACAAAAGTATTTGGACACCCCTTCAAATTTGAGGATTTGGCTATTTCAGCCACATCAGTTGCTGACAGGTGTATAAAATTGAGCACACCGCCATGCAATCTCCATTGACAAACATTGGCAGTAGAATGGACTTACTGAAGAGCTCAGTGATTTTCAACGTGGCACCATTATAGGATGTTACCTTTTCAACAAGTCAGTTTGTTAAATTTCTGCCCTGCTAGAGCTTCCCCGGTCAACTGTAAGTGCTGTTAGTGTGAAGTGGAAACGTCTAGGAGCAACAACGGCTCAGCCGTGAAGTGTTAGGCCACACAAGCTCACAGAACGGGACTGCTGAATGCTGAAGCGCGTAGCACGTAAAAATCATCTGTCTTTGGTTGCAACACTCACAACCGAGTTCCAAACTGCCTCTGGAAGCAACGTCAGCACCAGAACTGTTTGTCGGGAGCTTCATGAAATGGGTTTCCATGGCCGAGCAGCCGCACACAAAAATAAGATCACCATTTGCAATGCCAAGCGTCAGCTGGAGTGGTGTAAAGCTCGCCGCCGTTGGACTCTGGAGCAGTGGAAACGCATTCTCTCGAGTGATGAATAACGCTTCAACATTGAATCTGGGTTTGGCGGTTGCTAGGAGAACGCTACCTGCCCGAATGCATAGTGCCAACTGTAAAGTTTGGTGGAGGAGGAATAATGGTGTGGTGCTGTTTTTCATGGTTCGGGACCCTTAGTTCCAGTGAAGGTAAATATTAATATGCTACAGCATACAATGACATTCTAGACTATTCTGTGCTTCAACTTTGTGGCAACAGTTTGGGGAAGGCCCTTTCCTGTTTCAGCATGACAATGCCCCCGTTCACAAAGCGAGGTCCATACAGAAAGATTCGTCAAGATCGATGTGGAAGAACTTGACTGACCTGCACAGAGCCCTGACCTCAACCCCATCGAACACCTTTGGGATGAATTGGAACGCCGACTGTGAGCCAGGCCTAATCGCCCAACATCATTAACGCTCATTAATACTTTTGTGGCTGAATGGAAGCCAGTCCCTGCAGCAATGTTCCAACATCTAGTGGAAAGGCTTCCCAGAAGAGTGGAGGCTGTTATAGCAGCAAAGGGGGGACAAACTCCATATTAATGCCCATGATTTTGAAATGAGGTGTTCGACGAGCAGGTGTCCACATACTTTTGGTCATGTAGTGTATATAATGTACACATTTTTTCACTTCTTCAGTCTACCCTGTCCTCCCAAAGCAGACACTGAACCCACACATTTAACAGTACTGCAGCCCACTCTCAACCATTTAACAGTACTGTAGCCCACTCACATCTGAGAGACAAACAGCATTATGAATAACAATATCTGGAATATTTTCCTTATTGGCAAGCTAATAGCAAGCTCAGATGCTTAATTAAGCAGAAAGACACCCTACAGGGTTGCACTTGAAATGCATTTCACTGCCTACCAAAACACTTACACAATCCATAACAATGCCAGATCCTTGGTCAACATGATAGCAACCTCCACAGTGCACTATCCTTATTTACTCTACCTAAACATAATTTATATTTTATTAATTTTAGACACTTCTACACATTTAATCAAATCTGAAATGCAAACTGAAATGCACTGAAACGCAAACAGTATTCTTCCCCTTTCTGCAAATAGGCCCTGCATGCACTGCATTGCATGTTGTTCCCCTCCTCCATTTTAACTCTGTATGCATGGAGCGCTCTATAGGCTTTAATCACTTCAGGGAGCCGGCCCAAACTCTTTCTCTGTCAATTTTCATCCACTCCCCCATTCAAACAGTCCCTTTCTGTCGCCAGCCCCACAATGCAGGGTTTGTCCTCTCTCTCTTTGTCCACCTCTGATATCTTTTTTGACTGCTCCCTCTCCTCAGACAGCATGCAGCTTATGCAAATAGAGGCCCTTTTATTCGCCAGACCCCTCCCCTGAACGGGTACGACCATGAAGGGGACCACACTCACATACGAACAGAGAGGTGTAGAAATACGTACGCAAAAATCCTGTACATGCACTTACAGAAACAGACACAGACTCACAAACACAAACACTGAAACACACAGACTGACATCTCTGGCTAGTCTTACCACATCCATCTCTGGCTGGTCTTACCACATCCATCATCCAAATACTCCTCAATTCAACACAACAATATAATGCAATACAACAGAAGCATACTACCTCAAATATACGTAGACAAAGCATGCAGTGAGTGGCAGAGGGAAAATTTAGAATATAGGGCGGAGGATGTATGGATTCTCTTCTATAGTGTGAGGGTGTTGAGTCTAGGCAGGGATCAAGGGTGAGGGGGTTACCCTCACCCTTGAGGGAGGGTCCAGACTGGAGCTAAGGAGCATAGACTTAGCATTTGGGGTTTGGGGGTAGACTGTGTACTTATGGTGGACTAGACTGTGTGTCTGAAGTTGGGGTGCAGGTGGTGGGTGGGTAGACTGGAGTTATGGTAAGGAGGTGTCTGATCAACATAAAGCAGTACTTCCCTCAGAGCTGACATTCCAAAGCTCTGGGCCTGTGCCTTCTGTGTGTGTGCGATTGCGTGTGTGTGTGGTGGGGGGCTAATGTGCAGCCCACTCCCACCCATTTAGACAGCTCTGACAGCTTGGCCTTTTCACTGGTGCATTGCTGAGCCAGCCGGCTTCCCTTTCCTAGCAACCTTCACAGGGGTCAAAGGGCAACCCGCCCCCCCCACCTCTAAGACCACCTCTCCCACCGGCCAGAGACCAGACTGCTCGGCAGTCATGAACTTGAGCTTGACGAACTCCGTCTATACTACAAAAACACGTAGAAACGAAAAAAGCGTGCGCATTATATCACGTGATCAGACGTGGATATTCGTTCCGTCAAATAATGATCAAAATCGGATCTAATAATACAGAATAAGTAGCACAGTGATCAAAATGGAGAAGGAGCTAGTATGCAGTACCAGCAAGGGCTAAGAGCTAGAGATCTTTACAGTGCTATACTTAACACTGAACCTGAGACTCTTTCAAAGTGTTCCTCGTTTTAGAAAGGGATCGACACAATCATTACAGAACTGTAGATAGTACTATACAGTAGCTGTACATCTTCAATCAGATTAAGAAAATGCAAAGAAAGAAACAGGTCACTCTCAAGACCCCCCACCCCCTGCAAACTCCGTCTTCCCCTAGTGTGATTATAATACGAGTACTGTATTAAAAGCCCAGTCACCTAATTCTCCTCTACTTTCATTAGAGCACTCCGGGACTCTGACATAATCTGAAAAGCCCTGGATGTAGAAACTTCTCCTGTGTCTTCCTCTATAGATACTTAAAGACAAGGCTTTGTGCTAGATTACTCCCGGCCAGAGTTGTATTAAGGAGCCCTGATGAGGCCAGCCTGACCCACATTGGACTTCCACTCCCCCCTTCAAACGCTGACCCCGACCCCACACACAAACACACACACACACACACAGGGATGGCACGTGAGCAAAGCTTAATGTACTGTAATATCACAGTGGAGCCATTAAAACATTAATACTATCCACACAGCGAGAGGTGAATCCAGAGAGGTAACTCGGGAGATGCACTTATTTCATTAAATGTTTGTGGGCTACATTACCACACAAGATCGGTTTATGGTATGACTCATTAAAGAATACTTTTTCTAAATAATAATATACTATCCAAAAAGCTCAAACAACAGTACTATGATTAAATTAATGCTAGGCTACAATATACATCTCTAATTTCTTCCTTTCATTTTCAAGACACACACACACAGTCACCTGTGGCAGTCACCAAAAACTACACACTCCATCCCCTATATCAGGGATATTCAACTCTTACCCTAACAAGGTCTGGAGCCTGCTGGTTTTCTGTTCTACCTGATAATGAATTGCACCCACCTGGTGTCCCAGGTCTAAATCAGTCTCTGATTAGAGGGGAACAATAAAGAAATGCAAGTTTGAGGGCCCTATATGGATAATTACGTTTGTTCAGAGATTAAGGGAAATCCTTTGGCTGATGTATAGATACACGGGAGGGGGAATCTTGGGAACACTATTATCCCAAATTGTTCTGACACAATGTCTTAGTACCACTGACCTCTCTGACCAATCACTGATTGGACATGGCCACCGTCTTGATTGAAAGCTGGGGTTTAAGATTAAAGTCTTCCTCCTTAAGCATCTCAATACTGATGTGTTATAATGAAATTACTTCAGTTCATAGGTCAACCATCAAACTATGCCATGTTTTGGATCACTTTGGTATTTTCTGTTATAGTGGATTTTCAGTTTTCTGTTCTGATAGAAGTTTATGTTTTACCTCCATACCAAATTAATATGATCTGGAACTGTAGAAACTAATGTATTTCATATGAACTAACTGTGTTTTTTCCTTAATGAAATGCAAATATGGCTTAGTGTCTCATTAAATAAAACACACAGGGGAACATTGTTAGTCTGTGAACACTGAACAGATGTGCATGGACAGTACTGGGGCTGGGTGGGGGGTCTAAATACCTTTTTGAATGGATGCATGTACTCTCTCCTTTAAATGCTAGTATAGTGAGCATGAATACATTTAGATTGCCTGACAAATCTGCATCGGTCGCTGACTCTCTTTGGCCACTGTGCCGATGACTGTAGCATCTGTCACATAAAGCTGACCCCCCCCCCCCCAACACACACACACACACACACACAGACACACCCTCAATGTCTCCCCCTAATTCTACATTACTGACATGCAACTAAACACATACAGATTCTATGATTGAGCTTGCGCCTCGCTGTTCCTCTGCTTACAGTAGCTTCTGCTCCACGCGGGGAGGCAGAGGGAAAGAAACATGGCCACGCACCCTCTACACACTGTCATGTGTCTCTCTCTCCTCATCCCTCTTAGCATCTTTCAGCCTCTCCCTGCCCCTCCCGTTCCTCTCCTTTCCACCAATCTGTCTTTCAGCCTCTCCCTGCCCCTCCCTTTCCTCTCCTTTCCACCAATCTGTCTTTCAGCCTCTCCCTGCCCCTCCCTTTCCTCTCCTTTCCACCAATCTGTCTTTCAGCCTCTCCCTGCCCCTCCCTTTCCTCTCCTTTCCACCAATCTGTCTTTTACCTCTTTTCGGTGAGCAACTGTCGACATTTCAAAGTTGCGTTCTATAGCTGTTTTTAGTCTGTTCAAAGTTGCGTTCTATAGCTGTTTTTAGTCTGTTCAAAGTTGTGTTCTATAGCTGTTTTTAGTCTGTTCAAAGTTGCGTTCTATAGCTGTTTTTAGTCTGTTCAAAGTTGCGTTCTATAGCTGTTTTTAGTCTGTTCAAAGTTGCGTTCTATAGCTGTTTTTAGTCTGTTCAAAGTTGCGTTCTATAGCTGTTTTTAGTCTGTTCAAAGTTGCGTTCTATAGCTGTTTTTAGTCTGTTCAAAGTTGCGTTCTATAGCTGTTTTTAGTCTGTTCAAAGTTGCGTTCTATAGCTGTTTTTAGTCTGTTCAAAGTTGCGTTCTATAGCTGTTTTTAGTCTGTTCAAAGTTGCGTTCTATAGCTGTTTTTAGTCTGTTCAAAGTTGCGTTCTATAGCTGTTTTTAGTCTGTTCAAAGTTGCGTTCTATAGCTGTTTTTAGTCTGTTCAAAGTTGCGTTCTATAGCTGTTTTTAGTCTGTTCAAAGTTGCGTTCTATAGCTGTTTTTAGTCTGTTGAAAGTTGCGTTCTATAGCTGTTTTTAGTCTGTTCAAAGTTGCGTTCTATAGCTGTTTTTAGTCTGTTCAAAGTTGCGTTCTATAGCTGTTTTTAGTCTGTTCAAAGTTGCGTTCTATAGCTGTTTTTAGTCTGTTCAAAGTTGCGTTCTATAGCTGTTTTTAGTCTGTTCAAAGTTGCGTTCTATAGCTGTTTTTAGTCTGTTCAAAGTTGCGTTCTATAGCTGTTTTTAGTCTGTTCAAAGTTGCGTTCTATAGCTGTTTTTAGTCTGTTCAAAGTTGCGTTCTATAGCTGTTTTTAGTCTGTTCAAAGTTGCGTTCTATAGCTGTTTTTAGTCTGTTCAAAGTTGCATTCTATAGCTGTTTTTAGTCTGTTCAAAGTTGCATTCTATAGCTGTTTTTAGTCTGTTCAAAGTTGCGTTCTATAGCTGTTTTTAGTCTGTTCAAAGTTGCGTTCTATAGCTGTTTTTAGTCTGTTCAAAGTTGCGTTCTATAGCTGTTTTAGTCTGTTCAAAGTTGTGTTCTATAGCTGTTTTTAGTCTGTTCAAAGGCACATTGTCTGTCAGACATGTTTTCTTTCTCTCTTTGTTTGCTATAACACAGTAGTACCACTCTTATAGAAAAGTGATTGAGTTTCATCTGAGTGAATTCTCTCTCTTTCTGTCCCCTTTATCATAGCTTCACATATGTAGTATATAAGACAGACAGCCATAACACAGTAACAGTATATAAAGAGCTGTGCGCATCATTCATCTGAATAAAAAGTGTAATATGTTATGGGCAGGTTTGTTTCCTGGACCCAGATAAGTCTGTTCTTGGACTGAAAATCATACTTAATGGAGAATCTCTACTAGTGCCTTTTAGTCCAGGACTGTTCTAGGAAACCAGCCATGTAAATATAAATGACACATTCATTAAACCTGCATGATGAGGGAGATGGATGATGAGTCAGCTGTTTCAACACACCTTGCAGGTTTGCTGAAAGTGCTCAGTTATTCAATACATCTACTTCAACCAAATGAACTACTATACCATTCGATTTTTCTCAGATACATCCAGTGGTCTCAGTGTGTTTTCTCTATCTATACGTGGTTCCTCTGTGGATCCTGCTCCATGCACCCCAGAGATAAACAGAGAAAAATTAGGTAGAGGAGAGCTTGGCAGAGAGGAAACACGTCAGACCCACTGATAACACTGAAACACTCCCTGCCTTTTTTGTCTCCGACAAACTCAGATTTAAATCGATAATAATAGTGATGAGTAACATTTCACCTGTAATGCAACTAATATTTCTATCATATGACTTTGCCAGCTTGTGTATATTGTGTACAATGATGGCAGTCAAATCTCCTATACGTGTGAATTACCCAGTCCACAGCATCTATACCCCTCTCAGTCATGCAGAGCAAAGCAGACTGAATAGACTGAACCCAGTCAGGTGGCACTCTAGTGTATGAACCTACCCCTCACCCGTCCAACCAACATATCAAATGCACATATTAAAACACACACCACACACACATTAAACTCAGTCGCTCACAAGACCCTCTTGATCGGCTGCGACATTCTTATGTCTGTGGCATCTGCTCATAGTCTAGTCTGGAGGGCCTTTCCCACCCTCCCCCCAGCCCCAGGCCCTCGAGACCCAGGGCCCGGCCGCACCAGCCCTCACAATGGTGGGAAAGCAGGGGATTTTTTGAGGGGGGGGGGGGGGGTAGGTGGATGAACAGCCATTGAGGGGTAGAGAGAGTGGGGCTGAATGATAATGTGAAAATGCAGACCTCTGTTCATTAACACACCGTACGCAGGATGCAGCTGCACACATTGGCCCTTAACGCAGACTCTCTCTCTCGGCCTCTGATTTTTGCTCTCTCTCTCTCTCTCTCTCTCTCTCTCTCTCGCTCTCTCTCTCTCTCTCTCTCTCTCTCGCTCTCTCTCTCTCTGTTTCTGGTTGAGGCAGAAACCGCCAGGGGCACAGGGTGGCATTTATACCAGACTCAAGTCTGACTTCATTCCTAGAGCTTAATTACGTGTTGATGTTGAGACAGTCATGGATGCATTGGAAGTCATTTGAACTGGATGGCGAACACACAACCATTGCAAGAACCATGAATCAAGCCAGTTGTGCAATGTAGGCAGTACAGTATTTGTGATTAGAAATACTCCATTACATGTCTCATCACCAATATTTGGCAGTAGAGTATACAGACATGAGGGAGTAATTTGGGAATAAACAATGCTCACACAGATGCACGCACACACACACCACACACCCCACATACACAAACTTGATTCTAAAAAAGATTAATATAGATTAATATTCATCAATTAATAATTTGGGAATGGCAATTAACAGCCAAGTATGAGCACAACTTTGTAAATTGTGCTTGATGTGTGTTTGATAATCTCACACAATATCTGAATAATTATTCTATATCAATTACCATTCAACTACACAGTAGGTACATGCGAGTTTGATGTGAGTTTGATAATACTACAACTGTACTGTATAAATTAGAGCCTGTGATGAGAAAAAGCCAAATATGATCTATTTTGCAGGTATCTGTAGTAGATTATCAAACATTTTAAACACCATTCAAAATCACTCGTTGCAAACTACTTGCATCAAGCAACCATCAACACAACCCACACTAGA
Source organism: Thymallus thymallus (assembly GCA_023634145.1). Lineage (NCBI taxonomy): Eukaryota > Metazoa > Chordata > Actinopteri > Salmoniformes > Salmonidae > Thymallus > Thymallus thymallus. The sequence continues at coordinate 37,012,608 of CM042414.1, read as the reverse complement.
ATATTTCCTGAGCACACTAAGCCTTTCAGAAAAAAATGTCCCTGCCCACAGTCTTTTTCATGCATTTTTTAAAAATCATCACTGTATGTCTAATAAATCACTATGTGTTTATTTCATGTAAATAACTCAAAATCAATTTTTTATAATATCTTTCCCTGAGCCTCCTTTTGCCATTGAAATGCTCAGTCTGATCGTGTGGGCTTTTTGAAACCAATTTAAATATATTTACATACACAGCCCTTATTGGCATATAGGATCATCTAGACCAGGAATGGGCAACTTTGATGGGGGCCACAAAAAATCTGAACTCATTATGAGGGACTGCAGTTGCTTGTGGCTCTGCGTTACCACATCTATAACCCCCAACCCCCTTGACAGACGAGTGGCCTCCCTCTTGACAGCGGAGAGAAATGTTTTAAGTTAATTTTGTGCAATCCTACACATTTTGCCATGGGGCGGAGAGAAAATGTTGCCGTTTTAAAGCAAGTTTGATGCAATTTTACACATTTTGCCATGGGGCGGAGAGAAGATTTTGCAATTTTATAACACATTTCATGCAATTCTATTTTGCCAGTAATTCGACCATGATAACAAGTTTAGATATCTGGCAGTTAAACTAACTTAGCAATCTAAAACATGTTTTGCTGACATGGGCTAATTAATTGACTACCAGTGACTGACATAACCAGAGAAAACTGTTGATGCACAACCACATTTTGAAATTGCACCTTGTGTATTATACTTTTCTAACTCACAACAGTAAGTTGAGACCCCGACTTACCCCACTTACACCTTCAAAGTAGGAGGATCCATATGCAAATGAAAGATGACTGGTTATTGGTCAGAGTAATCAGATCAGATTGTGATGTCATGCTGTGGGACAAAATCCCACCTGAACAGGCTGATTTTTTTTTTTTTTTTTTAAGTTCTTACACTAAAAGGGCATTATCGTAATTTTCGTTTTTGACTGCACTGCCCCTTTAAAATATTACATAACATAATCAAGGGCTTCTCAGAATAGCTTATACTATTTGTGCGGGAGGAATAGGCCTATGTGTTCCTCTACTGTAAAGAGTAAAAAGCCGCCATGACAAGATCAAATTGTAGGCTTCCTGCAATCCTCCAATCGGTGCCAGCTCATTCATTTTGTTTGCCACCCAGCCCCCTGCCTCCATCTTCTCGCCCCAACCCATTCTCTTTTAATTAATAGTATCAGATGGGCGAGGGAAGAAGGCCACCACCAACCCTCTTCACCACCCCCTAACAATGTTTCACCCCCATCCCCATGATGCAACTCACCTCGTGTGCCAGCCCAGCCATCTTAGGTACCGCGGCAACGTCTCCAAAGATGGCTCCTGTCTCTCCTCTTCAGCACCCATCCTGTGGGGATCCGGTGGGATCTTTGTCCCCTCTCTTGTCTCCCCGTTGGCAGTACAGATGGCATTAGAGGCCGGTGGGTGTTGGGGTAGGGCGTGACAATTTCCAGACCGTTTCTTTTTGTGGTGATTCTGTTCCCTTTCCGTGCTCCTTGATCACACCATGTTGTGAACAAGTCACCTGTGGAGAAAGTCACCTGTGAAGAAAGTCACCTGTGAAGAAAGCAGTTGGGCGAGAAAAACATACACCATATTTGGTGATTGTTCGAAACCATGGCAACTACCTCTACAGAGACTACCTTAAGAGACACAATTCTTCTAGTTCATTAGAATGTTAACATACAGTGCATTAAATTACACTACAGAAAACAATTCTACAACTATTTAATTATTTTATGAAATACGTCTATACACATTCTACTTACACACAGGTGCTTTTTTTTGTCGGCTGCCTGAATTGTCTGACTCATGCATTAGATTGATACATCTGGAGATGTACTGTAGCAGCGTGTGACTGACGTGCAGAAACCAGCATGCTGTTGGTCAATATCTTAACCCATTAACAGTGCATGATGACTAAAGCAAAAGGATTTAAAGCTATTACGGTTAGTACATGCATAAATACACGCATGCAAGCCTCTCTCAGACACTTTGCCCCAAGTCATCCTTATTGCATCATCCGCCCAGGCTAACAACACCACAATTAACAAAATATTATTACAAGATTTTGTGATGTCATACAGAATGCCGCAAAGAAAACACTAAGTAAAAGCTCGGTTGAGGCCTGCAAGGGAAAAGAACTAGGACATATACATAAATCCAATCTCCCTATCTGAATCAAAGCAATTAGCCATGCCTGGGCTGACAGTGAGCCTGGCTGCTGCAGGTAGTTATGGGGATGAATGAAAACTCATCTCACTTTAGTGCTCTCTAGGCTTTACAATCTCAGTTGCTTAATTCTCTGGCCAAAGCACACAAAGTAGATGAAGTAGCAAGTTAAGAAGTTCAGGCCCGGTATCCTGGAAGTCCTTGTTATTGAGAGGACACAATGTATTGGTAGAATTATTCCCAAGGTCTCAGACACTTCAATATTAACTGCAGTCTGCAAGTATTCTTAGAGTAGGCCTACCTACACCATTCAAATGTAGTTGCATTTCTAGTATGTGTATTGCTTATCCAAATATCCTACACTGACTGAAACACTCCGTGCTTTATTAAGCTAATTTAGCCTACACTCTTATTTGACCTAATTGTAATCCTAATGGCATGAATAAGGAATAGGCCTACTGTAATATCTTGACAAAATGTTAGAGAGATTCATTTAAATTAGAAGGCCTTTTTGTGTGAACAGTGGTGACCATGGCAAAGTGCTGGCAGGGTGGTGGTTGAACGGGGTGGTTTAACTTGAGACGCAGCCACAGTGCACGCGCCCTTCTCTCCCTGTGGGCGCGAGCTGTTTAGCATTAGGCACCATGTTCTAGAACGGGCCTGAATGGATAGCTCCCGCGTAGGCAGGCTCAGAGGATAATCGCCCAATAAAGGAAAACTAATCCAACACATCGAAACAGATTCATACCCTCGTCAGTGACTGCGACGAATGCCACCAACCAAAATGTAATTTAAAATGAAAAAAATAAATATGTCAACATCGGGCCCTAATAGGCCGATATTCACAAGCTTTTGTGGCAGCCATGATAAAAAAGACGTGTTATTTATTAAGATGACCCTATTCGAAATGTTTTAAATGTAAGAGAGGCATGTAGGCCTTATTAGGTCACAAACATGGTCATGGGAGCAGCAGAAAAACGAACATTAAAGAATGTTCACGATGTCACAGTTCGGAGAAAAGTAAGTTAGGCCTACATCTGCTCATATTTTGTTATTTTGTTAACTGAAATAAAAAAAGACAGCCATTTCAAATAAATGATTGTTTTTATTTGATTATATTTGTAACCCTAAATATTAAAAACACTAATGTTTAACAAATGACATTGCAAGCATTGTGACAACAGACGTTCATTATTTGTTTTTACAAAAAACAACATGACGTGTTGCTTACCTTTGAGGTGGAACTTGACGAAACTTGTTAGAATGAGTAGTTGTATAGTTGTAAGCATATGCCTTATTTCCCACCTGAGCGCGAATGTGGAAGTAATTTCTACTTTCGGTTATCTAGCTTTATGACAGGCATTTAACACTCATACAGCTAGATAACCAAAGACAGAAACTGACCTCCGGTTCATGTACATTTTCGTAGACTACTTTGTCTTGCTGCCCGGGGACTCATGACCGATTGGTGAGCGGTAGTGATGACGTGCTTCATCCGACACCTTGAGAGAGGAAGGAATGATAGATATGATTGAAATGTGTTTATGACCATATTAAATGTCCTTTTCCCAATGATGAACGAAATAAGTGGGGGAAATATTATGTTCTATTCTATTCTAGAGACGTCCATTTATTCTATTCAGACATGTCTATGTGGCGTGAGGACAGGACTCTGACAGCGAATCATCAAATTAATTTTTAAAAGACCAATAAGAACAAGATAGACCTGCATTATCATTGACTATAAGTGGGTGGCGTTTATACAGTTAGGCCTGTAATTACAATATATAGCACCATCTTTCAGGCCATGGCAACAAAAAGGCCTATACTGATTGGCCTTATCATTAATAGACATAGGCCTATCATTCAATTATATTTCGTTTTCTGATCATTATTAGGAAGTTCAACAAAATGTATATTTGTAGGCCTATTTTACCAATCCAAACAAACTCAGTACGAACAAAGAGGCTCATAATTTGTTCTACGATAAAGACTATGTTTGTATGATGTGCGCATGGACCTGGTTTATGTTGGGCCGTTGGGCCTATATATAAGTCATCTGTCACCAGAATTAAATGAATCATGTAGTTTATCTTAATTTCGGAGAAATCGCTACAGAATTCTGGAGATGTTTCCTTGTCAATTTAAAAGCTTTTAATTTATCTCAGAGACAGAAAAAACATTTCCTGAAGTGTCTAGTATCAAATCATAGTCTAGTTAAGTAGCCTATTGCGTTATATCTTGAAAATGACAATTGTATTCTTAGTAAGTAATCCAGTAAATGTGATGTTACAAGTGTTGATTAATTGGCATGTCACTGGCCTACCCAACAGGTGCTTTGTTACATTTCATTAGGCTAATATTAATGGACAATGCTTACACAGAAATAAACGATTAAACTTCCACTGAAAAGAGGCAATATGACTCAAAGAGATGTGAATTAATAGCTAACATTTGATTTACTATATTGCTTATTAGTTGTGTAAGTGTGTAGGCTGCATAGGGCCTCTACTGATTTTGTTTGGTATTTAGAGCGTTATTTTCCTTCTATCCATGAATATACAATTTACTGAACTACAACCAAACTTAACAGTTCCTTGTCTCTAATCAAATTAACCAAATGTGAATATAGACAATTAAAAGCAGACCTAGGCTTAATTGTATTACGAACCATTGTTTGTTTTCTATTTTAAGAACAACAACACTATTAGGCCTAGCTGTGAAAACTAGTTTTGAAGACTGTATGATTTGCCTATATGTCCCTGTTTAGAAGTTTTGCATATTTAGAGGATGACTTGGACGTGAAACTGAACTTGAGACAGCGCGGCTATAACGCATGATATAGCGAATATACCGTGTAGGACTCGGCCCTCATGCTCTCTTCAGTTCATGCACGCTACGATTTATAAACCACCGACCCGTTTACAAACACACAAAACAGGAAAGAAGGACCAGGCTATACTAGACCACAATTCAAATGCTAGTAATATGATTTCAGAGTTGCCTTTGTGTGCCCCTAGGCCTGGACACTTTTATTGAGAGTTCGTGTCTATGACCTAGTTCTGAACCAAGGGATATATTGACATCAAAAGCAAGGCTATAGCCAAGATATGAAAATCACGGTATTCTAATATATTAGCCTACTGAAAATAACACAACACGTTGTTATAACACTTTGGACAAGAATGTAGGCTTATTTTTTATTCGATGTAAATAACATATGCCCCCAATATATTCCAATGTAGCCTACCCGATGCCAGAAGCGCACGCCTATTTATAGCCATGGCAAAACAAAATTCGATAATTGTAAGTAAAAGGTGACCACCAGCAAACCAGACGCATCCAAGGCAGCAGGCAGACCATGGACATGACGAGAGAACAGATTCCTTGAAAGGTGCAATCAATCCTCATATAAAACACCCTGTCTGTTCGCAGCGATGCTGCTATGGCTTACTTGAGTTTTAAATCCAAGATTAAGAAATATATTTTGGGAATCCCCCCTCTTCAGTCTTCAAATCTATCTTCCCTCCACGTGCGTAGGCTATGTCTAGTTAACTCGCGCTCTCACTCCTCATCTGGCCGTCCTATCATTGCATTAATACGCACCATCTTCTCCCCCTAGTCAGTATCCTTCCTAGTCCTCCGAGCTCTAGCCTACTCGCTTCCTGCGCGCATCCTCTGGTGCCAATTTTCTCCCACAGTGACGCCATTCCCGTGGCAGGTTGTTGCATGTCCAATCACAGAACCCGATGAAACCGAAGGTTTTTCTATGTGCGCATGTGTTGGTAAAGTGCATGGGGCCACGGGGTTTCTTTAAATGTCTTATCTCCATGATCAAGTCGGTGCAATTTGCTGCACAGTTTGCAATCCAAATTCAATGCAAACTATATATATATATATTTGGTGATGCCCAGTTATGGCATCATACAACTAACCTAGGCTAAAATGGCTAATGTTTACTCGTTAAATGTAGGGCATTACGCAGACACAAAACTACAGAGGAATTTATACGTTTCACTAGCCTATACTAATTTATGCATAGGTCTAATTGGTGCGTAAAAGGCGACTCTTTATCCAGCAACATTAATTATGGCAACATACACGCAGGTGCTTGATTCATGTTATAGTAGCCTAATTAAGTAACATTAAATTATATCTGCTTTATGTCTGAATGATGACTAAAGTATATTTGTTTCTCGGACGTTTTAAGGCATTAGGCTACTTGAATTGGTGGAAATTGAACTCAGACTTTATTGTCTCATTTGAGCTTGGATATAAGTGTCCTTGCAAAAGGGAAATGACGGTCTATCTCACAATAAAGCTTTAAGCTATCTTTCATGGTTAACTTTATAGCCAACTGAAGTACACTTGGGAATCCATGGAATAGTTATAGGTTTTACAGCATTTAAAATGTGTAGTAACCATTTTGTGTGTGTGTGTGTGTGTGTGTGTGTGTCAGGAACTTATGCACACATGGAGTTCAACAACTACTTCAGGACAAGTTTCTAGGAGATAAAGCCTAAGAAACTTCTTTCAAAATAGACTCCTTCACAAATATAATCTCACCATTTAGGCTATGCTTGATGTGCAATATTGTTTTACATTGTTCTCCTCTCTGAGATGATAAGCCCCCACGAATAATAAAAATATGCAGCATAAATGAGCCTACAAAACAGTTTATAATTTCCATATGATAATGACAATTTCTATGCTATTATATCAACATACGCACAGCAAATTCCTGTTCTTGACATAATCTATTACACACGTGACACTATACCTACCCAAACCCCAAAGGTATGCTTAAACTGAAATAAGAACAATTAATACTTTATTGTCACAGGAATACAGAATACATCAAATAATTGTTCTTGTTTATTATCCCATAATAAGCTACATGTTTGTTACAGGTTTGAACAGAATTAACCTTAAGTGAACAAAATTGAAAGACTCTCACTGAAAACAAGCTCTTAATATAACCTACAACAAAGCACATGGGGCATGGTCAAGTTCTTGCTGTTTTCTTGCTACCCTCCATCCCACTCCCTCTGCGCCACAGTGGCAACATTTTTATGCATTCTTTTTTTATTGGACATTTCACAGAGATTATTAGCAAATATGATGTAGGCCTATCTAAAGAAAATGTAGGCAGGCCTATAATTTGAGCAAAGAAAGACCAGTTGTGTTAATTACAATGATTTATATATACACTAGATGGATAATAGAGGGTTCTGTTTTGAAGCCAGCCAGCCTCCATCTTGGCACTCCCCCACAGTTGTAAAAAACAGTTGGAAGCGAAAGAAATGTATTAAAGTCCACATTTGTTTTAGCCACGTTTGTTCTATTACAGACATCTTATGCATATGTGTACATTATATTATGTGCACTATTATGTGCGTTAAGGTTTACTGCCCCCACAATTTAAAAAATTATAAAAATAGATTAAATACATGTAATTTTGTCCTTGAAACATTTAATTGGAATACTGTAGAATTCCATTCATTCCTATGGAGGACTGCTTCTTCTGGAGAGTGCCAATATGACCGACCGTTGGCTTCAAAGCATCTCACTGGACAATACAGTTGTGGCCAATACTTGTGTCATTTTGAGAATGACACAAGTATTGGTCTCCACAAAGTTTTCAGTGTTCTTAGATCTTGATGTCAGTAGTTACTATGGTACACTGAAGTATAATTACAAGTATTCCATAAGTGTCAAAGGCTTTCATTGACAATGACATTCAGTTTATGCAAAGAGTCAATATTTGCAGTGTTGACCATTATTTTTCAAGACCTCTGCAATCCGCCCTGGCATGCTGTCAATCAACTTCATTGGTCGTCACCAAACTGTTCTTGGATGGTTGGGAGAAGTTGCTCTCGGAGGATGTGTTGGTACCATTCTTTATTCATGGCTGTGTTCTTAGGCCAAATTGTGAGTGAGCCCACTCCCTTGGCTGAGAAGCAACCCCACACATGAATGGTCTGAGGATGCTTTACTGTTGGCATGACACAGGACTGATGGTAGCGCTCACCTTGTCTTCTCCGTACAAGGTATTTTCCGCATGGCCCAAACAATCGGAAAGGGGATTCATCAGAGAAAATGACTCTACCCCAGTCCTCAGCAGTCCAATCCCTGTACCTTTTGCAGAATATCAGTCTGTCCCTGATGTTTTTCCTGGAGAGAAGTGGCTTCTTTGCTGCCCTTCTTGACACCAGGCCATCCTCCAAAAGTCTTCGCCTCACTGTGCGTGCAGATGCACTCACACCTGCCTGCTGCCATTCCTGAGCAAGCTCTGCACTGGTGGTGCCCCGATCCCGCCCTGATGCCTTCTTCACAACAATTGAACCTCTCTCCTTGAAGTTCTTGATGATCCGATAAATGGTTGATTTAGGTGCAATCTTACCAGAAGCAATATCCTTGCCTGTGAAGCCCTTTTTGTGCAAAGCAATGATGACGGCACGTGTTTCCTTGCATGGTTGACAGAGGAAGAACAATGATTTCAAGCACCACCCTCCTTTTAAAGCTTCCATTCTGTTATTCTGAGTCAATCAGCATGACAGAGTAATCTCCAGCCTTGTCCTCGTCAACACTCTTACCTGTATTAACGAGACAATCACTGACATGATGGCAGCTGGTCCTTTTGTGGCAGGGCTGAAATGCAGTGGAAATGTTTTTGGGGGATTAAGTTCATTTTCATGGCAAAGAGAGACTTTGCAATTAATTGCAATTCATCTGATCACTCTTCATGACATTCTGGAGTATATGCAAATTGCCATCATCAACACTGAGGCAGCAAACTTTGTGGAGACCAATACTTGTGTCATTCTCAGAACTTTTGGCCACGACTGTACACAGCATCAGCAATCCAGGGTTTTTGTTGTTCTGAAATGTTGTGTTGTGCTTGCCTTAAATTCCTGCATGTGGCGGGCAAAGGGAGGTACAGCATATTCTCAGTTTACAATGGACAGACTGACCCCTAGCGATGGTTTTCCATATTGGCCGTTTTTTAAAACGACAACGTGATTGGGAGTCGCATAGGGCGGCTGCATCTCAGTGCTAGAGGCGTCACTACAGACAACCTGGTTTGATTCCAGACTGTATCACAAGCGGCCGTGATTGGGAGTCCCATTGAGCGTCGAATAATTGGCCCAGCGTTGTCCGAGTTTGGCCGGTGTAGGCCGTCATTGTAAATAATAATTTGTTCTTAACTGACTTGCCTACTTAAATGAAGGTTACATTAAAACATATATATATATATATATTTTTTTTTACTTAAGTACTTTACACCACTGCTTGTAACCGGGATGCTTTTTCGGGTTATTGTAAACTGGATAAGATGTTCATATGCGTCAACTCAAAAACAGAATATTTGAGTATCCCGAATAAAATCGGGATATTGGTGTCCATATAAATGCGGTCACTGACTGACCAAGCGCATCTTTGCATCATTGACCCTTCATCCATAATTTTTAACATTGATGTCCAAAAACTGCGACCCCGGCAGGACTCGAACCTGCAATCTTCTGATTCGAAGTCAGACGCCTTATCCATTAGGCCACGAGGCCTGCGTATATTACATGAAAACGTTACATTATACTACATAGAAATATTTTAACCACTGTCCGATTTAAATTGACTAAAAGCCTATTTTCATCAAATTCCGGCCAGATATATAAGGTTCACTTTATCTTACACTTCCGTGCGGTAGGTCATCCCTACCACTGGATGTCGCTAGATAGCTGGTCTGCTACAATGTTTCACCCTCCATGGCGGGGAAATCCGTTTATCACATACCACAGTCACAAAGTCCAAATTGTCTGTATCGTAAACATACTTTTTTTTGTCTTGATTTAAGGTTATTATTAGGCATAAGGTTAACAACTTGATTAGGATTAAGGTTAGAGTTAGGTTTACAGTCAGATTTTAAGAAGATAAATTGTAGAAATGGGCGGGGTTTAACCATAAGTTTGACTTTGTGACTGTGGCAACTAGTAACGACCGGGAAACACATTGTTTATGTCACGTTGGTGAGAGCGGTGAATTGCAAAGCGATTGGAATCTCAATGAATCTGACCATTCTCTGCATTGTCGCATGAAGAAATCAGCATGTTTCTCAAGTCGAAGGGGAGGAACAGGTGACTGTAAGGACTAGTTAGACAATGCTGCGTCTTCGTCCCTTCCGGAGGCTTCTCTCTTCTGTCCTATGGAGGACACAATGCTACACCTCCTACTCCACCCAGCAGCCCCACTCCCTCCAGGGCTCCCCCCCCCCAGACACCCGCCTGAACCCCCTCAACATCCAGATGCTGTCCCAAAACCTCCATGAGCAGATTTTTCGCGGCGCAAAGCAGGAGTACGAGAACGAGAAAGTGGAGCAGAGCATCAGGCACCTTCAGAGGCACCAGCTGTGGGGAAAAGAAACCTCCCTGCTGCCTGGTGTGGAGCTCCAGCTGCCCCACATGTACGGGGAGGACATCAACGACCACTTCCGCCTGCTGGCCCAAAAGCAGAGCCTGCCCTACCTGGAGGCTGCCAGTAAGCTCCAGCAGGCCCCGCTGCCCCCCATGCCCCAGGACTGGGTGTGGGAGATGGGCTGGATGCGCTACGGGCCGGGTGGGAAGGCCCAAGGGGTTGACTTCCCAGACGAGGCAGGCTTGGTGTTTGACGTGGAGGTGTGCATGGCGGAGGGACACTGTCCCACGCTGGCTGTGGCTGTGTCCCCTACTGCCTGGTGAGCCTAATAGAGAGGACCAAAACCCTATACTGTGGGAGGGGGGATTTGTTACAATGAGCTGGAGGAACTGACTACTTTATTTCAGTACCAGACAGTTTATATCACTTCTTAGTATTTGTACCAATTTACTTTAACTGTAATGATCTGTACATTTAAAAATACTGAAATGCTTTTCTAGTGACCGATTGATGGTGTATATTGTGTTGAATTACAGTTATTTAAAGGACTATTTATTTTAGGCCAGGGTGGTATTGCAGTTTAATTGAATACTCTGTATTCTGTATTTCTGATTCCTGCCAGGTACTCGTGGTGCAGCAAGCGTCTGATAGAGGAGAGATACTCCTGGTCCAGCCAGCTGACCCCTGCTGACCTCATCCCCATGGAGACCCCGAACAACTCCAGCCGCCCTCCGGGGGGCCAGTGGAGGGAGAGACTGATTGTGGGCCACAACGTCAGCTTTGACCGGTCTTACATCAAGGAGCAGTACCTGCTGAAGGTCAGAGTTCACAGTGTTACTGGGACACATTTTGAGGCATAATTCATCACTATTTAGTGTGATTGACAGTCATTTATGCCAGATTCACACTAAAGGGCCGAATGGCACCATGCTGTGCTGGCTATGATATTTTATTATCCTCAGGCTAGCCCAGAACAGCTTGGTTTGGCCCAGTAGTGTGACTCGGGCATTAGGGTCTTCGGAGTGGCTCATGCTTTCTGTCTTTATTCTTTCTGTTTCCTAATCCACAAGGATGCTTCCATTGGAGGCAGGTAGACACATCCTCTCTGTTATTTTTCCCACAGGGTTCTAAGGCTCGTTTCCTGGACACTATGAGTCTCCACATGGCCATCTCTGGTCTGACTGGGTTCCAGCGCACGCTGTGGATGGCCAACAAGCACGGAAAGAGGCGTGGCCTCCTGGAGGTCAAAGAGCATATGAAGAAAGTGGGCCGGCCTGGGCGGAAGGAAGGACCAATGGTCAGTGCTCTCTGATAATGGAAGTACACAGAAAATGTGTGATTATTCTGTAGAAATGTTGCTGTTGCCTATCCGCAGCTCAACAATCTCGCTCTTCAGCTCTTCTTTTCCTGGATTGGCTTTGGTCCTTTCATTCAGGAATCCAACGTTTTTTTAAAAAGGATCTTATTTGTGTGTGTATGTGTGTGTGTGTGTGTGTGTGTGTGTGTGTGTGTAGATCGGCTCATGGGACTGGGTGAATATCAGCAGCATCAACAACCTGGCTGATGTGCATGCTCTGTATGTTGGAGGGGAACCACTGCAGAAGGAGGCCAGAGAGATCTTTGTGAAGGGCAGCATGGCTGACGTCAGGAACAACTTCCAGGTCAGAGGTCAATAAGGTCCAACCTTTCATGTCCAATAATGATTGGTTGTTTACAAACCTCATTGATTTGCTTTTCTTAAAAAGTGAAATCTGCAGTTTAAACAAGAACATGCGACTCCCCGCCACCTTTTTTAGGAAAACAGCTTGGGGATGGGACTGGAGAAATATAACAACTTTCAAATTCATGGATGCAAGGACTGACCATCCATGAGATCAAAATGATAGTTACAGTAACTATTTTGTGTAGCTATAAAGTGTTTGTTTACAATTACATTGTTTACAAACAATTGAGTAAAACAAGCTTATATTTTGGGTTAGACAGTTGAACTAACCTCATGAGGCATTCATATGTTATAACATTATAAATGTTATTAAAGAATAAATGTCTATTTATCATTAATTTAAAAGTAAAAAAATGGATATCGCAATCGTAGATTGCCCTTCCTCTCAAAGTAGTTGTCAGGATGGAAATACATTTTTTTTTTAATTCTTTGAACATATATGACCAAACCAAAGTATTAATCACCCACTGTGATTGAGTCATGACTGAGTCATTTCTTTGCTGCCCCTGCAGGAGCTGATGCAGTACTGCGCTCTGGACGTCCAGGCCACTCACCAGGTGTTCTGTGAGCAGCTACCCCTCTTCATGGAGAGGTCTGACAACCACATTTGTGTAACTAATTCATTTAAACTTTATTCAATGATAATACAATAATGCCATGTCCAAGAGGCAAAGCAACAATATATTTTACTTTTAGGGGCATCTCTAGCCTGGTCCCACATCCTACTGACTGTAGGAGTTGGCAAGATAACACAAACAGATCTAGGACCAAGCTAACCCATCTCCCTCTCCACCTGCCAATCATTGGACAGTAGTCTCTCTCAACCAATCACTGTCCCTCCTTTGTCTGTACACAGGTGCCCTCATCCAGTGACGTTTGCAGGGATGCTGGAGATGGGCGGGTGCTACCTACCTGTCAATCAGAACTGGGGGAGGTACCTGGAAGACTCTCAAGACACCTTTGAGGAGCTGCAGAGGGAGATGAAGAAGAGTCTGATGAGTCTTGCGGACGACGCTTGTCAATTGCTGCAGGACCACAGGTGAGGAACCATCATGCATGCAGTACTTGTTTCAGGTTTACATAATGATATTGTAAATACTCTATGGTGTGTGTGCGTGTGCATACGTGCCGAATGTACTGTTTGTGTCCGAGAATATCAGATGGAGGCAATGCTTTTTCAAACGATCTGTCTTTTTACCTATGCAACTTGTCCAAACTCGTCAGAAAAAAAAGAGCTGACTGATACTTTTGATGAAGGGAAGCTAACAATGAGCTACATCATACGATTTTTATCAGTGTTCATCCGTCTGATTGTGGCAGCGGCCTTAAGCCAAAGGACTGTTTCTCTGTAAGGTATAAGGAGGACGCCTGGCTTTGGGATCTGGAATGGGATGTCCAGGAGTTCAAGCAGAAGAAGGTGACCGTCAGCAAGAGAAAACGCTCCAAGGCAGAGCCTGAGCCTGAGCCAGCACCCAGCACACCACTGAGAGACTGGGACCAGGGTACGAGCTCACACTATACACCAGGGCCCATATTTAAAAAGGAGTGCTGATCTAGGATCAGATGCCTTGTCCATATAATCTTATTGATTATGATATAAAAGCAAAACTGTCACAATACCAGCACTCCTACTCTGAGACTCTTTGTAAATATGTGCTTGGAACAGAGATCCACCAAGGGCCAGTTTCATAAAAATACTTAAGACTAGTCTATGGTTCCTGGACCGATACCAGTACTACAGGACTATTCTGTCTTGCCAAGTTGTTTTGTGTGCTTATATTGGATCCTGTTTGGGTAAAGGTGTAGTCCAGTGCCATGTGGACCTGTAAAATGATTGACTCTGTTGCTGTGTTGACTTGAATTAAGACTAGCAGGGGACTTAGCTGTGTTGTTGTGCTGTCAGACCCGGGTCCCCCCACTGAGGAGGAGATGGCATGGCAGTGCCCAAGTAGGGAGTCTCTGGAGAGGCTGAAGGAGATGGTCAGCCGGCTACCCAAGAGGAGACAGCACCTGCCTGGACATCCTGGGTGAGCTGGGCTGGACTGGGCCCCCTGTGGAGCTCCATGTAGCTACCTGTTAACTAATACAACACACTAACAGCCTGGTACAGATAACTGTGGCTGTGAAATACATCAGGCAACACTCACTAACGTTATTCCCCCATCTCACTCTTCAAATTCTCATTTGGACTCAATTCATCTTTCCTTGGGAGGCAGGTAGCCTAGCGGTTAGAGCGTTGGGCCAGTAACCGAAAGGTCACTGGTTCGAATACCTGAGCCGACAAGGTGAAAAACCTGCCGTTGTGTCCGTGAGCAAGGCACTTAACCCTAATTTGCTCCAGGGGCTGACCTTGTAGGTAGGCCGTCATTGTAAATAAGAATTTGTTCTTAACTGACTTGCCTAGTTAAATAAATGCACTGGAGAAGAAGGTAAGATGGACCTTCTCCAAACGGTGAAAAGGGAGGTGAGGAGATGGATGTGAGAAATCGAGGAAATCCCATTGAGAAACACCCATAGTCTATTCTTCCCTACCTTACCAGGTGGTATCGTAAGTTGTGTGCGAAGATGTCGGAGGAGAGCTGGTCACCGGGGGCCAGCCTGATCAGTCTGGCGATGCGGGTGACTCCCAAGCTGATGGGGCTGACGTGGGATGGCTTTCCCCTGCACTACACAGAGCAGCACGGGTGGGGATACCTGGTGCCTGGCCGCAGGGACAACCTGATGGAGCCCCAAGGGGAGGAGGAGGACGCAACGGGGCCTGTGTGCCCCCACAGGTGGGTCACAGCACAAAGTCAGGGGCACCAGGGGAAGGGAGACCAAAGACAAAGTGGGAACAGGGATGCGTTAATAAGTGAATTAATGAATAAGTCAGCCATTTCTTTTTTTACCACTACATCACTGTGTTGTTGTGACTTGCAGGGCCATAGAGAGTGTATACAGAGAGTACTGTGAGCAGAAAGGTAAAGAGCAGCCTAGGTGTCTGGACAATGGCCTCTCTGATGACCTCATGCTGACCGACAGCCCACTGTGGCAGACGGTAAGACACCTGAATCCTTGAAATAACTGAGTTACCGTTAAAGCTAAAATCCTTAGTTGCTACATCCATTTTGTACTTATGTACCCATTGATTCATAAAGAATATAACTTATAAATGCCTTCTCATGAGCTTAGTTCAGTTGTCATACCCCATTAGAACCCTAAAATGTAATTTTGTTTTACATGTAAACAAACACTGTATAGCATCAAAACATGATTAAAACTGTAATTTGGATATCATGGATGCTCATTCATTGCACCCATAGCTCTGTCTATGAATTTGAGTGGTTACATTTCTCCAGGCCCATCCCTCAGCTTTTTACTGAAACGGGGGGAGCGGGAATATATACATTACATGAAAACTGTGTAATGAAGATTTAACAGGTGGGTGTCTTTCCTGTGTTGACCTGTAGGTGGAGGAGTTGGAGAGTGTGTCAGACGAGGAGGAGAACGGTGGCAGGGTGACGAGGAAGAGAAATAAGGTGAACTGTCCCCTTGATAGAGATGGAACAAGGGCACACCTCACTTTGACAATGATCGATTCTTGTGGCAAGTGCGCCCTCTATACATCCCGGGCTGTATCACAACCGGCCGTGATCGGGAGCCCCATAGGGCCGCGCAAAATTGGCCCAGCGTCGTCCGGGTTAAGGGAGGGTTTGGCCGGGGTAGGCCGTCATTGTAAATAAGAATTTGTTCTTAACTGACTTGCCTAGAAAAATAAACGTTATATAAATATATCTCTATGGTCCCCTCCTACACATTTCACATATTACCTCAATGATCTTTAGGATTTTAATGCGTTGCGTGACATGTTCTATGTTATGTAACCAGGAAGTGCAGGATATGAATTCTCTACCAGGTGAGAGTCACTGCTCCTATCACCATGGAAACGGACCTTACAACAATGTCAACTTTCCGGGCTGCTGGTTTTTCAAACTCCCACACAAGGTACATTAACTGATCTATGCGATGCTGACCTAATTTGTGTTGTGCCAAAACAAATGCCTCTCATTGGGGAGATTCCTAACTCAAATGTTCACTTAGTCTTGCGTAGGTTTAGTGCGTGTGTGTATCAAGTCTTTAATAGAATGATCCTATAATCTGTGCAGTATCTGTGCACCTGAACGCAACCATAAATGCTTAAGAGACTGTTTTGACTACAGGATGGAAATCACAACAACGTGGGCAGCCCCTTCTCCAAGGACTTCCTGTCCAAGATGGAAGACGGCACCCTGAGGGCGGGGCGGGGTGGCACCAACGCTACCCGGGCTCTGGAGATCAACAAGATGATCTCTTTCTGGAGGAATGCCCAGAAACGCATCAGGTAGTTACCCAGGCTCCATGTGGACAGTTACATGTAGGAATGACTTGATGAATAAGAATTTAAAAAATTTCTGGAAAAGAATGGTTGAAGATGTACTGCAATTACATTGCTAATCATC
The DNA here is from genome assembly GCA_023634145.1 of Thymallus thymallus. Classification (NCBI taxonomy): domain Eukaryota; kingdom Metazoa; phylum Chordata; class Actinopteri; order Salmoniformes; family Salmonidae; genus Thymallus; species Thymallus thymallus. The sequence continues at coordinate 36,995,791 of CM042414.1, read as the reverse complement.
ACGGCCAGACACAATGAGAAATATGAAATTACTTAAAGTACAGTTGTGTTATCATGTCTGATGTGTCCTGGCAGCTCTCAGAAAGTGGTGTGGCTTAGGAAAGGGGACCTCCCTCGCACTGTCAGTAGGCATGAAGAGTATGATGAGGAGGGGCAGTATGGCGCCATCTTGCCCCAGGTCATCACAGCGGGAACAGTCACCCGCAGGGCTGTGGAGCCAACGTGGCTGACTGCCAGCAACGCTCGGGTAAGAGAATGGAAATAGAGAGCAAAAGAGAATGTAGCCTCCTGAGTGGCGCCGTGGTCTAAGTCACTGCATCGCAGCGCTAGAGGCGTTACTACAGACCCGGGTTCATTCCCGGGCTGTGCCACAACTGGCCGTGGCTAGTGGGGCTTTACTTGGCTCATCTCGCTCTAGCGGCTCCTTGTGGCGGGCCGGGTGTCTGCGGGCTGACACCGGTCGCCAGTTGAACAGTGTTTCCTCCGACACATGAGGAAACACTGTTAGGCGGCAGGAGCACTATTAGGCGGGTCATTTCTCGGAGGACACATGACTCCACCTCCCGAGCCCGTTGGGGAGTTGCAGTGATGAGACAAGATTGAAATTGGGGAGGGGGGTAAAATAAAAGAGAAGAGAAAAAAAACAAGGGTGGAAGTGTACTTGCTAACACAGCTTTTTTAAGGGAGCCACTGATAGATGTTGTGTGTGGTCTTTGCAGCGTGATAGAGTGGGCAGTGAGCTGAAGGCCATGGTACAGGTGCCCCCTGGGTACCACCTGGTGGGGGCGGACGTGGACTCCCAGGAACTGTGGATCGCTGCCGTTCTGGGAGAGGCCCACTTCGCTGGCATGCATGGTGAAACTTCTCCCCTAGATACTCCGATTGATGCTGCATTCATTTTGCTATGAGAATGTCAGAAACTCACATTTCTGACCAATGTCCATGAAAGATGGGAATCTAATGAGAAACTCATTGCCAGTCAGAATATTTCAGTGTTTGCATTTTATCACAGAATATAGCATGTTTCAAACAGTGCCCCATATCTGGAGACTTAACGTGGCCTGTTAACCGTGTATCTGTTACTGTGTGTCCAGGCTGCACAGCGTTTGGCTGGATGACCCTGCAGGGCAAGAAGAGCCAGGGCACTGACTTGCACAGCCGCACGGCTGACACTGTGGGCATCAGCCGCGAGCATGCCAAGGTCTTCAACTATGGACGCATCTACGGCGCTGGGCAGCCCTTCGCTGAGCGCCTGCTTATGCAGTTCAACCACCGCCTCAGCCAGCCAGAGGCCGCCAGCAAGGCCCAGCAGATGTATGCCCTCACCAAGGGCCTACGCAGGTACAGGAAGGAGAGTGGTGGATTGGATTTAGGTAGTGATGACACCCTATTCGCTATATAGGGAATAGAATATGCCATTTCAGACGCAGGCCTAGTGATCAAAGCGCTTCAGATTGTAAGGAGGGGGACTACCCTCATCCACTACCAATGTGTAGCACCTCACTGATGGGTACAGTACGGCTAAGATGATGGGAGTGTGGAGCTGTACTGTGAACGTCATCAACTCGCCTCTGCTCTTTTGGAGGTTTAAGCTTGGACCTAAGCACTTTAAATGCATCTATATTATGTGCACAGAGCAGTAGACGGTAGTTCTACAGCACAACAAGGGATGTTTTGGAGGATTCAATTACCGAAAGGATGAGCCACGCTGAGCTGTGATTATGTGTTGGTGGTGCCAGGTACCGTCTGTCTGAGGAGGGTGAGTGGCTGCTGAAAGAGCTGGATTTGGAGGTGGAGAGGGGCGAGGACGGGAGCGTCTCCCTGCAGGAGCTCCGCCGGATCACCAGACTGGCCTCCCAGAGGTGAGTTAGCAGTGTGTGGGTGTGTATGCTCCTAAGCCCATTGGAAGGCTATGTGGAGCCATCACCATATTGTTTACACTTATCAGGTTCCTTTTAGTTCTGCAAACACCAAAGGTATAGTGGTTAGAGATATTTATGAACCGGCACTGTCAGCTTTGTATGAACTGAAGTCCTTCACTACCACTGACCCCCTAGAAACTCTTGTAGATCTGGCTAGGGACACACTTAATTTCTACCTCATCCTCTCCTGATTGGCTGTGCAGTTCTCGGAGGAGGAAGTGGGAAGTAGCGGGCCAGCGTCTGTGGGCTGGTGGTACGGAGTCCGAGATGTTCAACAAGCTGGAGAGCATCGCCCTCTCAGCCCAGCCGGCTACCCCCGTCTTGGGTTGCAGGATTAGTAGAGCCCTGGAGCCTCAGGCCGTCAAGGACGAGGTCAGGAGAGACACACTCTCAATCATAAGAACACACTCAAACACACACTTGCTGTAAATTAAGAGATGAATGTGTGTGTCAGTTCATCACCAGCAGGGTGAACTGGGTGGTGCAGAGTTCAGCGGTGGACTACCTCCACCTGATGCTGGTGGCCATGCGCTGGCTGATGGAGGAGCATGACATCGACGGACGCTTCTGCATCAGCATCCATGACGAGGTGCGCTACCTGGTCCGCAGCGAAGACCGCTACCGGGCAGCACTGGCCCTGCAGATCACCAACCTGCTCACAAGGTCAGTAGTACTGCCCTGACTCATACATTGTCTCCTGCTGATGACTTGCCACATCACCCCCTTTTTAAGGTTTAAGGTTAAATAAATTAAAATTGAAAGTATTATGTAATTGTCATAAGCCTGTGAGTTACTCGTTTTACATAAACAGCTTATTGAACAGACTTGAGACGTGTTCCTCCGTATGTTACCCTTGTGCTCTACAGGTGTATGTTTGCCCATGCACTGGGCATGCAGGACCTGCCCCAGTCAGTGGCCTTCTTCAGTGCCGTGGACATTGACCAGTGTCTGAGGAAGGAGGTGACAATGGACTGTGTGACTCCCTCCAACCCCACAGGGCTGGAGCGCAGATACGGCCTGCCAAAGGGTGAGTATATCATCACTGTACGTCATTCTTTAAGCTGCTGCTCTTAACCTGCGCTTGATACATACAGCCTCAGAATGTCTTCAGATTGTAGTGTGCATGTGTTGTCATAGCAACTTTATTTATAGACCTTTTGTAAAATAACTGTACATACCATCTTACCTCGTATACTGTATACAGCAGCTTTGGCTGTTCAATACTCGACTGATACTAGATTAACTGGTGTCGACTGGAAATTAAAATACAAATGGACAGATGTTCATTTCATAGAATTACATTTTAAACGTACACTGAACAAAAAAATATAAACGCAACAGGCAACAGATCCTTGCTTCATGGGGCCGTGGCAGCGGATGAATGGCACGACAACGGGCCTCAGGGATCTCGTCACGGTATCTCTGTGATTTCGTTGACATCAGCAAACACGTGGCCTACCATCTGCCCGGTACAGTTGAAACTTTGATTCATCTGTGCAGAGCACACTTCTCCAGTGTGCCAGTGGCCATCGAAGGTAAGCATCTGCCCACTGATGTCTGTAACGAATCCAAACTGCAGTCAGGTCAAGACCCTGATGAGGCGATGAGTGCGCAGATGAGCTTCCCTGCAACGTTTTGTGCAGAAATTCTTCACTTGTGCAAACCCACAGTTTCATAGCTGTCCAGGGGGCTGGTCTGTGACTATACCGCAGGTGAAGAAGCTGGATGTGGAGGTCCTGGGCTGGCGTAGTTACACGTGGTCTGCAGTTGTGAGGCCGGTTGGACGTACTGCCAAATTCTCTAAAACGATGTTGGAGGCGGCTTATGGTAGAGAAATTAACATTAAATTCTCTGGCAACAGCTCTGGTGGACATTCATAAAGTCAATTGCACACTCCCTCAACTTGAGACATGTGTGGCAAAATGGCACATTTTAGAGTGGCCTTTTATTCTCCCCAGCACCTGTAATAATCATGCTGTTTAATCAGCTTCTTGATATGCCACACCTGTCAGGTGGATGGATCATCTTGTCAAAGGAAAAATGATAGAACATTTGATAGAAATAAGCTTTTTGCGGATATAGAACATTTCTGGGATTATTTTATTTCAGGCCATGAAACCAACACTTTACGTTTTATATTTATGTTCAGTGTACATTATTAACACGATAAACATGTTTTAAATACTGACATTTTCACAGTAAATTAATAAATACAGCAGAAGGTTTTGCAAACTCAGTCTGCTTTAATCAAATAATACAAGAGGTTGAAGACAATGTTTTGTATCTCTCTATACAGCATATACTGTACCTAGAATAACACATTGACTCTCCACAGGTGAGGCTCTGGACATATACCAAATCATCGACATTACCAAAGGCTCTCTGGAGAAAGGGAGATAACAGGGTCAACCGACCAGTCCTCTATGGTGTAACTAGTACAGCCAGAGGCATCATGGGATAAAGGTCCTCCAGGGCTTCCCCAACCCATCCACTGAGTCATCATACCAATGACTTCAATGGGAACTACTGTTTCTATGCAGGGTTATGTTCATAAGGCACCAAACAGAAGAAAACAGTCCGCAGTGGGGCTGTACTATCTAGAGTTGTCCAATAAAACATTTTTAAAAAAGGCCAATTTTTTTTGCTACAGTTAGCCCAAATGAACACAACCCCATCTCAGTAGATCATCAGAAACTGTCCGGATGAAGGGGGGCAGCTCCAGACTGGTTAAGAGAGGAGTGTATTGAGCAGTTTAGATGGAGAAAGATTGTTTTCCATCACTGCTTCCTCTTCTTCTTGGGCTCCTGGCTCCAGAAAGGCTGTGTTCTGAAAGAGAGAGACAAAGCAGTACTTACATGTATCCTCAACACTGACCAAATGAATGACTTCAGCTCAGACCACTGGGTCTGGGAAAAACACAACGAGAACCAAAAGAAACATGATCCATGGATTTCTAACTTAAATGTGTTGTGTGATATTGACCCCCCGTAGAGTGAACAGGACGATGTGAGGAACTAATAAAGCAGAAGTACATTTGGTGTGAGAGGTCATGATTGAGCTGAGTGAATAGGAGACTAAACCAAAGTTTTGGATAGCTGTCATATGTGTGTCAGTGTTATGGTTGAGGCTCACCTGCTGCCTCCAGTTGTTGCGGAAATCTCGAAGTGCTCAGCTTCATGTACTGAATAAAGTTCACCTACACAACACACAGACACCCGTAGTTATAATAATGCAGTGCATGGTTAGTTTGGCTAACTTTCTTTGATGAATTTAAGCAAAATTCCCCAAATTCCCGGGCTTAACTTCCCATGGAAATTTTCTGGAAAAGTTTGGATCCTTCGCAACCCCCTAAACCCAACATGGCAGAGAGATGAACATACTTTGGCGCTAAAAGTGCAAATAAATCCCAGAACAACAGCAAAGGACCTTTGTGAAGATGCTGGAGGAAACCGGTACAAAAGTATCTATATCCACAGTAAAACAAGTCCAATATCGACATAACCTGAAAGGCCGCTCAGCAAGGAAGAAGCCACTGCTCCAAAACCGCCATAAAAAAGCCAGACTACGGTTTGCAAATGCAAATGAGGACAAAGATCGTACTTTTTGGAGAAATGTCCTCTGGTCTGATAAAACAAAAATAGAACTCTTTGGCCATAATGACCATTGTTATGTTTGGAGGAAAAAGGGGGAGGCTTGCAAGCCGAAGAACACCATCCCAACCGTGAAGCAGTGGGGTGGCAGCGTCATGTTGTGGGGGTGCTTTGCTGCAGGCCTACAAACCTGACTCAGTTACACCAGTTCTGTCAGGAGGAATGGGCCAAAATTCACCCAACGTATTGTGTGAAGCTTGTGGAAGGCTACCCAAAATGTTTGACCCAAGTTAAACAATTTAAAGGCAATGCTACCAAATACTAATTGAGTGTATGTAAACTTCTGACCCACTGGGAATGTGATGAAAGAAATAAAAGCTGAAATAAATAATTCTCATTATTCATTGAGAATCATTTCACATTCTTAAAATAAAGTTGTTGATCCTAACTGACCTAAGACAGGGAATTTTTACTAGGATGAAATGTCAGGAATTGTGAAAAACTGAGTTTAAATGTATTTGGCTAAGGTGTATGTAAACTTCTGACTTCAACTGTATGTGTGTATGTATGTATGTATGTATGTATGTATGTATGTATGTATGTATGTATGTATGTATGTATGTATGTATGTATGTATGTGTGTGTGTGTGTGTGTGTGTATATGTATATATATATATGTATATATATATATATAAAAATACAATTTCAGGGAAAATGGATAGAGAAATTGACATTCTTACAAAATGTTTCCAATGTCAAACTAGACTGTCTTGTTTGCAAATAATTAAATCTTAGACATCCTTATGAATCTAAGCATGGCACTTTCAAAAGTTAGCTTTCCACCCAGACAGACGCTCTACCGAAGCTTCAACTGCTGGTTACTCATCCATCATATAATCCAACAACAGAAGTGTTCCCTTAAAAGCTGCCTGGGTTAAACATTCTCTTTTTAGAAAGTGAAAAGCTCAATTAATAGGGACAGAATAGCAAAGTCAAATGTTTTGTCTCTGCAAATCTCTATAGCTGGCTTTTTATTTTATGTTTTATTGGTAGCTAGCTAACTTTAACAGGCTAGGTTAGGTACTGCCTTAATCACTAATCGTCTTCCTCACACACAAACATAAAAAAACTACAATAGTTTCATTGGTGGATTAATTTGTATTAATGTTTCACAATTGGATAATCCCATAAACACACACACACACACACACACATATATCACCATAGCTACCAAAGATAGTGGGAGTGAATTTCGGGAGAAGCGGGAATGGGATGGGGGCGGGAACTGCGTCAACGACTATGAGCAGTTGTGCCGGAGGATGGCAGCCAATTGCCACAATGCCGCCACAAATTCAAGTGCCGCCGTTGGCAACCACCTAATATTGCCTAATGGAAGGGCTGGCCCTGCCACTAGTAATTACCTGTTGCGGGGTCATTCAAATGCAGTATAATTCATTGGATGAATATAATTCATTGGCTGGTCCCTGTTGATGTCCTGGATGGTAGCATGTGATCCTTCCTTCACCCATAGGAAGGCCCACCCAGTTGACTGCTTTAAAATAGTGGAAGCCCTCAATGGCAATGTACACACCAAAACAGATGTTTATTCATCTAGAGTTCTCTACGTTGTCAATTAAATTCTATGGTGGTCAATTCAATTCCCACGACCCACTTGGTTATGAATTCAGCATAAAAGACGTAGCTACGTCGACATTGAAGTGTCAAGATCAGGGCTGTACACGAAATGTCCTATGTGAAGGCAGTTGAAGGGGCAAGAGGCCACAGTTCTGAAGAAGATATGGCGGGGGATGCACCACAACCCGTGGCAAATGTTATACGTCAATCAAGTGATCTGGATACACTTATTGTGAAGAAGGTGGATTTTGTAGCATTTATAGCCACAGTTCCTTTTTTTTTTTACCCTGCATTTTTTCCTTTTGGGATCTTTATGAACCACCTGTACAGTAGGTGGCGGAATGCACCTATAATTGTTGCGAACGCCATTATACAGAAGAAGAAGAAGAAGAAGAAGAAGAAGAAGAAGACGCTACGTTGACTTTGCGTCACAGGTTTCCGCCCAGGCACGCTAGGACAGAGAGATAATTGAGATTGCAGCTATTCTGGTGCAGTAATGTCAAATATTTGTATAACTTAATATTATGTGGTAATGTTACCCCTTTGGTGACTAATACGGATGGCTGTGTGTGCCAGGCTCTGTGGAGTGGGTCAGTCGCGTAGGTGCGGGCGGCGACAGCGGCATAATCAACAGGACCAGGGAAGTGACTCCGACATGGACGAAGAGCGGATTGTGGGTGAGACACAAGCCGTCACCGGCGGTGCCGGCCCGGAAAACTCCGCCGCGGCAGGGCCGAGTGTGGCCCATGAAGCCACCGCTGAATGTGGCCGTGCAAATTCGCATGGGGACAGTGGAAGCACCGGACCACCGAACCCGCAGTCCCTGTTAGATCTGCCCCCAGAGCTTTTGGTGGAAATATTCTCATCGCTCCCGGGCACGGAGTTACCAAACCTGGCCCTCGTCTGCAAGAAATTCAGGCAAATTCTCAACACGGAGACCATCTGGAGAAGGCGATGCACGGAGGGTAAATAATATATTGATCTCTCGTTGTAATTGCAGATAGAACATTCATTCCTTCGCTGCCATCATGTCCTATGCGAAATGGGACTTTTTATCGAACGGGAATTAATTGGCAGTACCTTATATCATTTGGGCCATAAGTTAGTCTATAGCAGGGGTTCCCATCCGTTTTTCCCCATGGCCCCCTTTTTCACATCTGATTTGTTGTTTTTTATTTATTATTTGAGATGGCCTATATTAAATACACCAACTTGATTTTGTTTAATTTGAAGGACCAAGGGTTTTTTTAGTTATGAAGCTCATTTTCTGCAATTTTGACAAAGATAACATATACAATTATTTTAAGATGGTCATACTATGGATCATTTAGCTATTTGGTTTATATATATATATATATATTAAAGCCCAGAGAAACCCATTGAATTACACATTAATAAATGGCAAAAAAGACACTCAAAAAATGTTATCATAAGAAACAGTGTCTGTCCTAAATCTAGATAGATAGATAGATACTTTATTGATCCCCCGAGGGGGAAATTTCATGATACATAAGAAAGGATACATAAGAAAGCTCTGGAAATGTGTGTATATATATATATATATACAGTTGAAGTTTACATACACTTTAGCCAAATACAGTCGTGGCCAAAAGATTTTAGAATGACACAAGTATTGGTCTCCACGAAGTTTGCTGCTTCAGTGTTCTTAGATCTTTATGTCAGTAGTTACTATAGTACACTGAAGTGTAATTACAAGTATTCCATAAGTGTCAAAGGCTTTCATTGACAATGACATTCAGTTTATGCAAAGAGTTAATATTTGCAGTGTTGACCCTTCTTTTTCAAGACCTCTGCAATCCGCCCTGGCATGCTGTCAATTAACTTCTGGGCCACATCCTGACTGATGGCAGGCCATTCTTGCATAATCAATGCTTGGAGTTTGTCAGAAGTTGTGGGTTTTTGTTTGTCCACCCGCCTCTTGAGGATCGACCACAAGTTCTCAATGGGATTAAGGTCTGGGGAGTTTCCTGGCCGTTCCCCTAGCCACTTAGTTATCACTTTTGCCTTATGGCAAGGTGCTCCATCATGCTGGAAAAGGCATTGGTCGTCACCAAACTGTTTTTGGATGGTTGGGAGAAGTTGCTCTCGGAGGATATGTTGGTACCATTCTTTATTCATGGCTGTGTTCTTAGGCAAATTTGTGAGTGAGCCCACTCCCTTGGCTGAAAAGCAACCCCACGGGCACGTGTTTCCTTGCAGGTAACCATGGTTGACAGAGGAAGATCAATGATTTCAAGCACCACCCTCCTTTTAAAGCTGCCAGTCTGTTATACTGACTCAATCAGCATGACAGAGTGATCTCCAGACTTGTCCTCGTCAACACTCTCACCTGTGTTAAACGAGACAATCACTGACATGATGGCAGCTGGTCCTTTTGTGGCAGAGCTGAAATGCAGTGGAAATGTTTTTTTTTTAATTAAGTTAATTTTCATTGCAAAGAGGGACTTTGCAATTCATCTGATCACTCGTCATGACATTCTGTAGTATATGCAAATTGCCATCATCAACACTGAGGCAGCAAACTTTGTGGAGACCAATACTTGTGTCATTTTCAAAACATTTAAACTCAGTTTTTCACAATTCCTGACATTTATTCCTAGTAAAAATTCCCTGTTTTAGGTCAGTTAGGATCACCACTTTATTTAAAGAATGTGAAATGTCAGAATAATAGTAGAAAGAATTATTTTATTTATTTGGTTTCGGGTAGCCTTTCACAAGCTTCCCACAATAAGTTGGGTGAATTTTGGCCCATTCCTCCTGACAGAACTGGTGTAACTGAGTCAGGTTTGTAGGCCTCCTTTCTCGCACACGCTTTTTCAGTTCTGCCCACAAATTTTCTATAGGATTGAGGTCAGGGCTTTGTGATGGCCACTCCAATACCTTGACTTTGTTGTCCTTAAGCCATTTTGCTACAGCTTTGGAAGTATGCTTGGTGTCTTTGTCCATTTGGAAGACCCATTTGCGACCAAGCTTTAACTTCCTGACTGATGTCTTGAGATGTTGCTTCAATCTATTTTGTGAAGTGCACAAGTCCCTCCTGCAGCAAAGCACCCCCACAACATGATGCTGCCACCCCCGCGTTTCACGGTTCTTCGGCTTGAATGCCTCCACCTTTTTCCTCCAAACATAACAACGGTCATTATGGCCAAACAGTTCTATTTTTGCTTCATCAGACCAGAGGACATCTGTCCCCATGTGCAGTTGCAAACCGTAGTCTGGCTTTTTATGGTGGTTTTGGAGCAGTGGCTTCTTCCTTGCTGAGCGGCCTTTCAGGGTATGTCAATATAGGACTCGTTTTACTGTGGATATAGATGCTTTTGTACCTGTTTCCTCCAGCATCTTCACGGTCCTTTGCTGTTGTTCTGGGACGATTTGCACTTTTCACACCAAAGTACGTTCATCTCTAGGAGACAGAACGTGTCTCCTTCCTGAGCAGTATGACTGCTGCGTGGTCCCATGGTGTTTATACTTGCATACTATTGTTTGTACAGATGAACGTGCTTCAGGCATTTGGAAAGTGCTCCCAAGGATGAACCAGACTTGTGGAGGTCTACAATTTATTTTCATAGGTCTTGGCAGATTTTTAAAATATTTTTAAGTTTGAAGGTAGGCCTTGAAATACATCCCTAGGTACACCTCCAATTGACTCAAATGATGTCAATTAGCCTATCAGAAGCTTCTAAAGCCATGACATAATTTTCTGGAATTTTACAACCTGTTGAAAGGCACATTCAACTTAGTGTATGTAAACTTCTGACCCACTGGAATTGTGATACAGTGACTTATAAGTGAAATAATCTGTCTGTAAACAATTGTCAAAACTATAGTTTGTTAACATGAAATCTGTGGAGTGGTTGAAAAATGAGTTTTAATTACTTCAACCTAAGTGTTTGTAAACTTCCGACTTCAACTGTACATACAGGTGTGTGCCTTTCCAAATCATGTCCAATCAATTGAGTTTACCACAGGTGGGCTCCAATCAAGTTGTGGAAACATCTCAAGGATGATCAATGGAAACAGGATGGACCTGAGCTCAATTTCGAGTCTCATAGCAAAGGGTATGTATAATTATGTAAATAATGTATTTCTGTTTTTTTTGTCTTTATCTCTCTCCCAAAGAATTTGGAATGAGGGAGGACTTGCACAAGATGGAGGTGGTGGGTGTGTCCAGTCGGGAGCTCTATGCCAAACGTGAGTCACTCTCTTTCTGAAGACATCAAACATGTATTATCAGGACCAAGAGTTTTTCCTGACCAGACCCTGTGACCTGACCAGGAAAAACTCTGGTGCATAGTTAGAGTACAATCGGCATCTTCACATTGACTAATTGAACTAAGTCACACTAGTATAATTTGTGCATTGGAAGTCCAGTAAGAATACCACATACTGTCACTTTATGCAAACCATCGATGACTCCAGCATCTTGACTAGCTTCGAACATATTTGGACAGGGGCTGCTGTTAAACACTTTCCAGTATTTAGCACTACCTTTGATACTTTGGGGATTAACTCAATTGTTTGCAACTGTAGGGGTCACCTCAAGATGGCTTGTGGGAAATTGCGCTTCGGGGTGGAGAGATGGTGCTTGCGTTGTTTTCATTTCATGAAGTTGATGCTATCAGGGTTGGGGCTAGGTTGGTTTTAGGGTACATTGGTTCTTGTTGTAGTCTCATGTGGTTGGTCATCAACAAACCCTGAATTATGACTCATCCAGCCTAGGTATTTCAGGAACCTCTATGGCCTTTTAAGCTCTATTTTTGTCTCTGTAATCACACTCTCCTGCGCTCCCACTGCCCCTCCCTCTCCGAGTGGAAGTAGCCATGGCGTGTTGTCCGGGACCCGATGGGCCTAGCTCTCTGCCCCTCCCCTTCTCTCTCTTTACCACCAATTTAGAAACCACCTAACACATGTAAGAGGTATTTAAATTGTTAACTAAACTGTTTCAAAGATGGACATACAGACACTAGACAGGCAGACAGACCGACACCAGACAATCTTTAGACAGAAAGATGGACAGAGACACTAGACGGACAGACAGACAATATATGGACAGACACCAGACCGACAGATACAGAAATGACAGTTTAGTTAAATTGTTAACTAAACTGTTTCAAAGATGGACATACAGACACTAGACAGGCAGACAGACCGACACCAGACAATCTTTAGACAGAAAGATGGACAGAGACACTAGACAGACAGACAGACAATATATAGACAGACACCAGACCGACAGATACAGAAATGACACTCGACAGAGTCATGCCACAATGACTTGCTGCTTTGAAAGGCTGGTGATGGCACACATCAACTCCATCATCCCAGACACCCTAGACCCACTCCAATTTGCATACCTCCCCAACAGATCCATAGACGGCACAATCTCAATTGTACTCCATACTTCCCTCATCCACCTAGATAAGAGGAATACCTATGTGAGAATGCTGTTCATTGACTACAGCAAGGTGTCACCAAGCCCTGGGACTGAACACCTCCCGATGAGACCGCCTACAGGGCGGAGTCAGTAACCTGGCAGTGTGGTGCCGCGACAACAACCTCTCCCTCAACGTCAAGTTAGACCAAGAAGCTGATCGTGGACTACAGGAAACTTGGGGGGGGGGGGGGGGTGAGCACGCCCCATCCACATCGACCGTGCTGCAGTGGAGCTTTTTGAGAGCTTCAAGTTCCTCTGTGTCCAAATCACTAAGGACTTAAAATGCTCCACACACGTGAAAAAGGTGTGACAGAGCCTCTTCCCCCTCAGGAGGTTGCAAAGGTTTGGCATGGGCCCTCAAATCCTCCAAAAAATTAAGAGCATTAAGAGCATCTTGACTGTCTGCAGCACTGCTTGGTATGGCAACAGCACCGCCCTTGATCTCATGGTGCTGGGGTCATGCTCCCTGCATCCAGAATCTCTGGTGCTGGGGTCAAGCTCCCTGCCATCCAGGATGCTTCTCGGGTAAATAAGCTGATCAGGAAGGCTAGCTCTGTTCTGGGGATTAGCCTTGACACTCTAGAGGAGGTGGCGGAGAGACGGATCCTGGCCAAACTGCTGGCCATCATGGACAACGTCACCCACCCTCTGCATGCCATGGTTATTATGCAGAGGAGCACCTTCAGTCACAGACTGATCCCACCACTGTGTGCCAGAGAGCGCTAGAGGAGGTCCTTCCTGCCGGCGGCTATTAGACTATATAATCCCTCACCGGGGTGCCATGCCGTCGGCAACATAGATCTGGAACTGTTGGGGTGTTAGGACCTAGTTTAACAATTATGCATCCATCCGTGAGTAACTCTCGTCCGTAATCACTCATTCACTCAGGACTTATTTATTCATTCAGGTCTGTATATACATACTCATGTACAGTTGTTATCATATCACATGCAATATTGTAAGTAATTCTTGGACTTAACTTACGTAGTCATTCACTCAGGAATGCATATTAGTACTCACTCACTCACTCACTCACTCAAGCGGTGTGAAAGGAAGGCCTGGAAAAAGTGTTTGAGACTCCAGAAACCATAGACTGTTCTCGTTGCTTCCGCACGGAAAGCAGTACCAGTGCTTCAAGTCTGACACCAACAGACTCCTGAACAGCTTCTATCCCCAAGCAATAAGACTGAGTGACCCTTGTATTTTATTAGTGGTAGAAAAATTACCCAATTCTCATACTTCAGTAAAAAGAAAGATGCCTTTATAGACAATGACTCAAGTGAAAGTCACCCAGTAAAATACTAGTTGAGTCTAAAAGTATTTGTTTAAAACATATTTAAGTATCAAAAGTAAATGTAACTGCTAAAATAGACTTAAGTATTAAAAGTATAAATCCTGGGGCCTCCCGAGTGGCGCAGCGGTCTAATGCACTGCATCACTGTAGATCCTGGTTCGATACCGGGCTGTGTCGCAGCCGGCCACGACCGGGACACCCATGAGGCGACGCACAATTGTCAAGAAGCAGTGCGGCTTGGCGGCGTTGTTTCGGAGGAGGCACGGCTCTCGACCTTCGCCTCTCCCAAGTCCTTACGGGAGTTGCAGCGATGGGATGAGACTGTAACTACCAATTGGATATGATGAAATTGGGGAGAAAAGGGGTAAAAAAACATATAAATCCTTAAGCAAACCAGATGTCAATATGATATCATTTACTAACGAAGCATTTGTGTTTAGTGAGTCCGTCAGATCAGAGGAAGTAGGGATGACCAGGGATATTTTCTTGATAAGTGTGTGAATGGGACCATTGTCCTGATCTCTGGACAGATACACTTTTACGCCCGCTACACAGACCGCGTGAGGGAGGAATGTACAACACAAGGACGAGAGGGACAGGGACAGTTCGTGAAAGTATACCTTCTCTACTTTTGAATAACTAGTAAAATTATTTAGTCAGACAGCTCTGCAGCATACTTAGCTACACTGCACAAAAATATATAAGTTTCCACTGCTCCGGAGTCCAATGTTGGCAAGTTTACACCACTCCAGCCGACACTTGACATTGCGCATAGTGATCTTATGCTTGTGTGCGGCTGCTCAGCCATGGAAATCCATTTCATGAAGCTCCCGACGAACAGTTATTGTGTTGATGTTGCTTCCAGAGGCAGTTTGGAACTCTGTAGTGAGTGTTGCAACACTCAGCGGTCCCGTTCTGTGAGCTTGTGTAGCCTACCACTACTCGGCTGAGCCATTGTTGCTCCTAGACGTTTCCACTTCACAATAACAGCACTTAGCAGGGCAGACATTTGACGGCTTATTTTTTTCCATTCCATTGTCTCTGTCTGGTCCACATTGGGTAAACCTCAATAGAAAAATAGGAAATTACTATGAAATAAAATATTTCAGTTGTGAATATTACTTATTTTGTATTTTATTACTTATTTTGTTTTCATTCCTTAAAGTAATAATCTCGGCTAAGGCAGTAGCAGAGGGCCAGCCAGTGTTTATTTATTTTATTTTATTTTATTTCACCTTTATTTAACCAGGTAGGTCAGTTGAGAACAAGTTCTCATTTGCAACTGCGACCTGGCCAAGACAAAGCAAAGCGGTGCGACAGAAAACACAGAGTTACACAGTAAACAAACAGTCAAAAACACAATAGAAAATCTATATACAGAGTGCAAAATGTAGTGCAAAAATGCAGTAAGGTTAGGAGGTAGAACAATAAATAGACTATAGTGGTGAAATAAATTACAGAATTATCATCATTAACACAGGAATGAAGGATGTGCAAATTATGATGTGCAAATAGAGATACTGGAGTGCAAGATTAGTGAAAATAAACAAAAATAAATATGGGGATGAGGTAGTAGTGTGGGCTATTTACAGAAGGGCTATATACAGGTGCAGTGATCGATAAGCAGCTTTGACAACTGATGCTTAAAGTTATTGAGGGAGATAGGAACCTCTAGCTTCAATGATTTTTGCAATTCGTTCCAGTCATAGGCAGCAGCGAACTGGAAGGAATGGCGGCCAAAGGAGGTGTTGGCTTTGGGGGTGACCAGTGAGATATAAACTTCTGACCCACTTATAATTCACTATATCACAATTCCAGTGGGTCAGAAGTTTACATACACTGAGTTGACTGTGCCTTTAAACAGCTTGGAAAATTCCAGAAAATGATGTCATGGCTTTAGAAGCTTGTGATAGGCTAATTGACATCATTTGAGTCAATTGGAGGTTTACCTGTGGATGTATTTCAAGGCCTACCTTCAAACTCCGTGCCTCTTTGCTCGACATCATGGGAAAATAAAAAGAAATCAGTCAAGACCTCGTGGGAAAAAAACAAATGTAGACCACCCCAAGTCTGGCTCATCCTTGGGAGCAAAACGCCTTAAGGTACCATGTTCATCTGTACAAACAATAGTATGCATGTATAAACACCATGGGACCACGCAGCCATCATACTGCTCAGGAAGGAGACGTGTTCTGTCTCCTAGAGATGAATGTACTTTGGTGCGAAAAGTGCAGATCACCTTGCGAAGGACCTTGCGAAGATCCTGGAGGAAACAGATACAAAAGTATCTATATCCACAGTAAAACGAGTCCTATATCGACATAACCTGAAAGGCCACTCAGCAAGGAAGAAGCCACTGCTTCCTTTTGGTCTGATGAAACAAAAATAGAACTGCTTGGCCATAATGACCATTGTTATGTTTGGAGGATATACATACATACATACATACATACATACATACATACATACATACATACATACATACATACATACATACATACATTAGTCAGGAAGTTAAATCTTGGTCGCAAATGGGTCTTCCAAATGGACAAGGACCCCAAGCATACTTCCAAAGTTGTGGCAAAATGGCTAAAGGACAACAAAGTCAAGGTATTGAAGTGGCCATCACAAATCCCTGATCTCAATCCTTTAGCGTACTTACTTTCTCAGGGTCTTTCTTATTTTTATTTCTCATGTGTTTTTGTTCTACCTACTACATTGATATTGATTACTGCATTGTTGGGTTTAGAGCTTGCAAGAAAGGCATTTCACTGTACTTGTAAATGTGACATTTTAAAACTCAACTTGATTAGCCTGCCCACTGTTGTGGTATACCTGTCCAGGTGTGAATCCTCGAGTGAAGTCTGGCCGTTTTATGAAGCTCCTACCGGACTACGAGCACATGGACTACAGGGACGTGTACAGGCACTGTATGTACTGCAGCACATGCCTGACCTGACTGCCTCAACACGCGTGTGGCTTTTAACATGCTAGTGTGTGATTGACTCCTATGTTGCAGCCAGTTTTGACAAATACCATGTGCTCACCTACTGTGTTGCGTGGTTCTGAAGGGCTGAATCTGCACTTTGCTCCTTACCTTAACTCGGATGTCTGACTACTAGGAATGGTAATGTAAAAATAATGTGTGCATTTGGCATGATGGTCAACATGGTTAGTGCTTACAGTGACAGCTGGTCAACAGGGTTAGTGCTTACAGTGACATCTGGTCAACATGGTTAGTGCTTACAGTGACATCTGGTCAACATGGTTAGTGCTTACAGTGACAGCTGGTCAACATGGTTAGTGCTTACAGTGACCGCTCTTTGTTTACTCTGTCTACATGATACACTCTTTTGGAGCAAAGGAACCAATGCTTTGTTTTTTTGTTGTGCACTTGGATATAACTTCACATGTGCGTGCATAGAGTACAATAATGATATGCCCCCTCCACACCTGTTGTCCTTGATGTGAGGTCAGACCAACATGGTGATATGCTCTGAGTTGTCATCAGTTTCTCAGTCAAATCTAGGGATGCACCGATCACTTTCTTTTAGGCCGATGCCGATTTTCAGTCTTCAAAATCGTCCGATACCGATTTTATACTTTTTATATCTAAATTATTCATTAAAGATACATTTTTATTCCAGATAAACTCAAATTTGTGGTGAATTGAAGCCATTTTATTGACAACTAGCAAATGCAGTAATGCAGGCTATAACCTGACAAAACGTGACTGTATTATTTTAGCAACAAAACAGAGTTTATATAATAGCCTAATCAAAATATTTTTCAGCATATCAGTCACCTGCCTATGGCCTATTTCCAAATCTGAATATTTAGAATACTTAAATGATGCCAAAAACCTATGTAAATAGATAACTAAAAAGCCAACAAATAGGCAATAAAAGGAAACAAAATTAGTAGGGTTTTTGTAAAAAAAACACACAAAAAAAACATTCTACTAAACAAATGTATTAGCCTATGAACATGGACCTTTGAAAATAAGTGAGGCAGTGAGAAACTTAAAATGGGTTAATTCGTCAATGCCATATGGCTACATCTCCTATTTCTCACTTTTAAGCATCAATGATAGATTTCTTTTAACAAAGACAAGCATCTCCACTTTTTCAGAAGACAGTCTGTTCCTCTTTTCATCCAGATATGTGAAACAGAGCTAAACAAGCGTTCGTTGTCCACAGAGGTAAGCTCGTGCCACGGTTGCGAGAGCAGGAAAACGGCCCTTGTTGTTCTGCCAGTAAGCCAGATTGCATTAGTTACATCTGTCTCCGACACGTTGCAAAATTGCCACGGCCGACACGTTGAGAGCTTTACTGGCGCAAATCAAGTCTTGGCTTTTACGTCAAAGATCGGTTTTCTGTATCGGCCATTAGAAAGGAAAATCGGACTACCACCGATTTCGTATTTTGCACCAATCTCTTGCCGATCGATCGGTGCATCCCTAGTTAAAACTCTTCCGTATTGCTGTGATGCCCTGCGATTAAACTGCTCACCACTGTGTTGGTGTTCTAACTCTTTGTCTCACTGTTGTGGTGTTGTGTTGCAGTGCTGCACCCATACAGACACATCCTGGGTCTTTGGCAGCCTGACATAGGCCCATACGGAGGCCTTCTCAACGTGGTGGTACGCAATAGTGCACACACACACACACACCCACACAGTTGTGTCCCCTCTTTATCACATTTAAACATTATCAGTCTTTAAATTGTTCAGTACACATGGTTGTAGAGGGGGTTAAAATGAGTGTCTGTCTTTTCCCATCAGAACATGACTTTTCTCTCTCCCTTTACTCCACTACCACCACCCATCCCTCTCCAGGTTGACGGGCTGTTCATCATTGGCTGGATGTACCTGCCCCCCCACGACCCTCGGGTCGAGGATCCCATGAGGCGGCGGCCACTCTTCCGCATCCACATGTGGGAGAGCAACAAGGTGGCGGTGGAGTGTATGTACGGACACAAAGGCCCTCACAAGGGGGACATCCAGGTGAGAGAATTTTCTTCTTCTCTTGTTTTCTGAACGGGCAGTAAAGCTAATGTTGGTAATTTTATTTTTCTGTCACCTGCAGTTCTTTTAATGAGTATAATTGATTGGCTGATCACTCTTATTTGACCTGGATGGCATTCTGAGATCCCTCCTTAAAGCTGCAATATGTAACTTTTTGGGCTACCCGTCCAAATTCACATAGAAATGTGAGTTATAGATCTATCATTCTCATTGAAAGCAAGTCTAAGAAGCGGTAGATCTGCTCTATGTGCACTATTCTATGCTTCCCGTTCTTAAGTTTCGTTTTTGTACACCAGCTTCAAACAGCTGAAAATACTATTTTTGGTTATGAAAAATATTTCACAGCGGTTTAGATGCTACAATGATTCTCGACACTATACTTGCTTGTTTTGTTTTGCAACCAGGAAATGGCAGAGCGATTTCTGCGTAGTACATCTTTCATTTGTTAAATGTAGATTTCTGCTTAAATAGACATACCCCCAAAAGTAATTATTTATAAAGAGAGGGCCTAGTAATGCTTATACTGCCAGAAAGATTTATCTTGCCTTTCTGGTAAAAAATACCAGTAGTACACGGTATATACTTTTTTCCTATTCAACAAAAGTGGGGAAATAGGGCTTGAAATGATTGAAATAACTTTCTAAATATAGTACCAATCAAATTCTAAGTTACTTACTATAATATTTCACCTTAACTCTGATGCTCAGACACCATTCAAATGGCTGCTCTTATTACAACTTCAGCTTTAAGCATAGCTGAAAGGAGTTTTTGGGTGGGGGAGGAAAAAAAATATATAAAATTGCCTGCGCTGAAGACATCTATCGAGCCGCTAATACAGGACTGGTAACGCTACTTTTGTGAAAATGTATTGGAGTGTTTACCAGCATTTGTAACTTGGGTTTGATTAATTATCTGTACGAAACAGTTAATCTGATTACTTGTGGAATATAAAAATACTTGCTTGATATGTTTTCCAGTTTCTTGAAATACTTTGCAAATGTAACTTATTTCTATGTGAACTGAAATGGTCTTCATTCCTTTTCCATTTTAGTAGACACTCTTATCCAGAGCAACTTACAGTAGTGAGTGCATATATTTTCATACTTTTTCCGCACTGGTCCCGCGTGGGAATCAAACCCACAACCCTAGCTAGCATTGCAAGCGCACATTGGTTTGTAAGGATGGTAAATTAATACTGCGCAAAAAGTGGTTGTTTTCCATTTTATTTGATCAAGAAAAATATTTAATTTGATGTGGATGTTTAGTGTCTTTGCCATTACTTTGCACCTTCTGATGTAAATGGACAGGGTTTTGTTCATTCTGGATTCCATTAGTGACATTTGCAGAGAAAGGGACAGGGCAACAACTATTGAATCCTACAAGATACTGTTTTAATTATACAAATACGTTTTTTGCCAAAGAGGAGATGCTGGAAAAAAAAAATGTTTCCCCGCTCTACAAACGTCTGTCGGTTATTAAAGACCCAGTGCACAATTGTTGTGAAGAAAAAAGATATATACATTTTTATTTTATGTTAGGGGGTGCTGCAGCTGTGGCTATGTTTGTAAGCACAAGGTGATTTCATTCCTCTGTGACCAAGAGAAAGCGGTTTTGTTTCAATTCTAAATCTATACGAGAACATTACAGCGAGATGAGACTGCTTTTGCTGCGATTGCTAGAGTCTCCCATTCCATATGTTGTATTGTAAGCGGAGCTGCAAGGTTCACAAGCAAGGGAAATTAAATCCTTGTCTGGATAAGCCAGAAAATGTGACGTGTCGCTCTATGCAAATTATGTCACATTTACATACTGCTTTTCAGAAGCGAGCCGATAACAGCATGTGAAGCAGGACAACCAGAGCGGATAACAGCATGTGAAGCAGGACAACCAGAGCGGATAACAGCATGTGAAGCAGGACAACCAGAGCGGATAACAGCATGTGAAGCAGGACAACCAGAGCGGATAACAGCATGTGAAGCAGGACAACCAGAGCGGATAACGGCATGCGAAGCAGGACAACCAGAGCGGGTAACGGCATGCGAAGCAGGACAACCAGAGCGGGTAACGGCATGCGAAGCAGGACAACTAGAGCGGGTAACGGCATGCGAAGCAGGACAACCAGAGCGGGTAACGGCATGCGAAGCAGGACAACCAGAGCGGGTAACGGCATGCGAAGCAGGACAACCAGAGCGGGTAACGGCATGCGAAGCAGGACAACCAGAGCGGGTAACGGCATGCGAAGCAGGACAACCAGAGCGGGTAACGGCATGCGAAGCAGGACAACCAGAGCGGGTAACGGCATGCGAAGCAGGACAACCAGAGCGGATAACGGCATGTGAAGCAGGACAACCAGAGCGGATAACAGCATGTGAAGCAGGACAACCAGAGCGGATAACAGCATGTGAAGGAGGATAATCAGTGGATAACAGCATGTGAAGGAGGATAATCAGAGCGGATAACAGCATGTGAAGCAGGACAACCAGAGCGGATAACAGCATGTGAAGGAGGATAATCAGTGGATAACAGCATGTGAAGGAGGATAATCAGAGCGGATAACAGCATGTGAAGCAGGACAACCAGAGCGGATAACAGCATGTGAAGCAGGACAACCAGAGCGGATAACAGCATGTGAAGCAGGACAACCAGAGCGGATAACAGCATGTGAAGCAGGACAACCAGAGCGGATAACAGCATGTGAAGCAGGACAACCAGAGCGGATAACAGCATGTGAAGCAGGACAACCAGAGCGGATAACAGCATGTGAAGCAGGACAACCAGAGCGGATAACAGCATGTGAAGCAGGACAACCAGAGTTGTCACTGGGTGCACAGCAATTAATGTTGCGTCGTTCACAGAGCACTCGGTAATGAAAAATGTTGGTTGGAACCGGTCCAGAACCGGTCCAGAACCGGTCCAGAACTAAAGTCCCCTAAATAGAGGACTTAACGTTAACCCACAGCAATTCCAACCCAGTCAACTACTTTAAAATGTTGCATGCCTTTTGCCCAAAGTACTTTTCTATTTCTGTGGTGCACGTAAGATGAACTGTTAGGTGAGACGGACAACACAAGGGATTACGTGGTGGAAACGGATAAATCAATAAGTAGAAGGGAGATAATGATGTGATTTATTGTGCTTAAATCGTCATATTCATTACTGATGTTCTACATTTTATGTGTAAGCAGTGCACGCACTGTGTGGTGACGTAGTCCCCTGTCTTCCATGGCTTTGTGATAAAAGCTGCAATGTCTTTTCTTATTTCCAGACTGGGAAGAAGGACGAGTTCTCCACTAAGTGCAACCAGACAGATCATCACCGCATGCCAGGGGGGAGACAGGAGGTGAGGAGTCTCTTGTCACTTCACAACACTTTGTAAATTGTTATCATATGGCTGAGGCAACTATTTATTTGTCAAATAAATGTATTAATTGAACAATTAATAAATCACATGGTACAGCACTTTTTACAAACATGGAACCTCAATGTTCCTATCATACTGCAAGTTCGCTGAGGGCAGGGGACTGTGGATCTGTCTCTGTTCGTTCGTACGTACGTTAGTCACGTGCGATATCTCGGACAGTACTGGTCCAATTGTGACGAAACTTGGGTGAATGATGCGTCTTGCCTTAGAGATCACAAACACAACATCAACTCTGTTTGCAACAAGGCACTAAGTTAATACTGCAACAAATGTGGCAAAGCAATTTACTTTTTGTCCTGTTATGTTTGGGGCAAATCCAATAGTACCACTCTTCATATTTTCAAGCAAAGTGGTGGCTGCATCATGTTATGGGCATGCTTGTAATCATTAAGAACTGGGGAGTTTTTCAGGATAAAAAATATACTTAATGGAGCTAACCTGGTTCAGTCTGCTTTTCACCAGACACTAGGAGATGAATTCACCTTGCAGCAGAACAAAAACGAATATACACTGGAGTTGCTTACCAAGAAGACTGAATGTTCCTGAGTGGTTGAGCTACAGTTGACTTAAATCTACTTGAAAATATATGGCAAGACCTGAAAGTGGTTGTCTAGCAATGATCCTCAACCAATTTGACAGCTTGAATAATTTTTTAAAGAATAATGGGCAAATGTTGCAGAATCCTGGTGTGGAAAGCTCTTTGACGCAATATCTCAGACACCACTGGCCCGATTTTTTTATATATTTTTTTTTTATTTTTTTTTTAATGAAACTTTGGTGAATGATTCGTCTTGCCATAGAGATCCGTCATTTACTAAATTAGACTGATTGGGCCAAGGGGGGCGCTGCATTTGTGGGGGACGACATGTTTACTGTTGCCTTCCTTGTCTAAGATTCGTGTTGAATCAAGTCGTTCAGATTTCAATAGGTAAATGTTGCACATCGTTTAGTGGGCGTGACCGTGGGGTTTTGACGTTTTCTTGGCAGGAGTTCCGCACATGGCTGGAGGAGGAGTGGGGGAGGACACTGGAGGACATCTTCCATGAGCACATGCAGGAGCTCATTCTTATGAAGTTCATCTACACAAGCCAATACGAGTAGGTCTTCCTTATGACAGTCTATACCAGCCAATGCGAGTAGGTCTTCCATGTTACATCTACTGTTTTAGCCAATCCTGTTTAATATTTTAATTATTGTTCCTTTTTCTTTCTTTACTCTGGTCAGTGAAAGACCTAATGAAATATCTAGCTAGAGGCTATCAATTAATTGTAGTGTACATTTTTTAAGAGGTTCATAGAATTCTTTTTTATGTAATTGGCTTCATGAATGTTGATGATGCTGTGTTCTGACAGTAACTGCCTGACGTACCGGCGGATCTACCTCCCTCCCCGGATGCCCTCTGACCTGCTGCAGCCTGGCTTGTTCAAAGGCACCTACGGCAGCCACGGCCTGGAGATCATCATGCTCAGCTTCCATGGGCCCTGCGCCAGGGCCACCAAGCTCACTGTGAGTCTCTCAACCATACAGCTTCCACCCTACTGTTTCCAACGCCAACCTTTTTGTTGATGTTTTTTATTAAATTTGATCCTTAAAGTAGTTTGTTGGCAGTGAGTTAGGTGGGCAGAACACTACAAAACAGGTGGCCTACATATTCCATTGTGTATTTAACAAAACCATCAGTGTGATCTGTTCAGTTGGCATGGAGACATTTTGAAATTGAAAACAAAAACAAAAGTCCTTATTACACGTTTGGGTAGTACCTCTTTAATTTCACAAAGTTTTTCCCATTTTGTGCCTACTGAACATGCCCCTTCCCTTTTCTCCTTCCTCCCAGGGGGACCCCAATGTCCCAGCAGGCCAGCTAACGCTTGACGTGGACCTGAATCGGCCTGTGTGCCTGCCGGACCTGGAGCACCAGCGCAGCGTGGAAGAGCTGTCTCGTCTGGTGCTGGGGGTGCACGAGGAGGCGCAGCGGGAGGCGCAGAGCCCAGACGTTGCCCCCCAGGGAGCTGCTTCAGAGGGGGATGTGGCTGGTGGTGCTGGGGCAGAGGGGCTGGAGTCAGCTATGAAAGCCCAGTCAGAGAGCCCCCAGCCTGGGCCCGGTAGCAGCAGCGCTCTCTCAGAGGCCCAGCCCTTCGTCCTGCCTCTGGGGGTCATGACCCGCAATGAGGTTTACCCCAGAACCTGCAAGATGTGGTGAGACCATTTATATCACACCTGTTCAGGTGGTTATTCACTCATCCTCATATAGCGGCAGGATAATGTAGCTGCATAATATAACAAAATTGTAATTTAGCAGACACTTTCCTTCAAATTATAATTTAGCAGACACATTCCTCCAAATTATAATTTAGCAGACACATTCCTCCAAATTATAATTTAGCAGACACATTCCTCCAAATGGACTTAGTTTATGGTAATTTAGCAGACACTTTCCTCCAAATGGACTTAGTTTATGGTAATTTAGCAGACACTTTCCTCCAAATGGACTTAGTTTATGGTAATTTAGCAGACACTTCCCTCCAAATGGACTTAGTTTATGGTAATTTAGCAGACACTTCCCTCCAAATGGACTTAGTTTATGGTAATTTAGCAGACACTTTCCTCCAAATGGTAATTTAGCAGACACTTTCCTCCAAATGGACTTAGTTTATGCATGTATTCAATGCATGTGGCCCATGTGAAAATCAGACCCACACAATTTCAAGTGTTAAAAGTACAACACTCCGGCCAACTGAACCATTGGATCGCAACGTGATACACCATCCAAAGTGCCTTCAGAAAGTATTCATACCCACATTTTGTTGTTACAGGCTGAAATAGGTTAAATATTCTATTTTTTTCTCACCCATCTACACACAATACCCCATAATGACAATGTGAAAACATGTTTTTAGAAATGTTTATAAATGTATTAAATGAAATACAGAAATATCACATTAACATAATTGTTCACACCCCTGAGTCAATACTTTGTAGAAGCACCTTTGGCAGTGATTACAGCTGTGAGTCTTTCTGGGTAAGTATTTAAGAGCTTTCCACACTTGAATTTTGCATTTGCCCATTATTATTTGCGAAACTCTTCAAGCTCTGTCAAAATTGGTTGTTGATCATTGCTAAACAACCATTTTCAGGTCTTGCCATAGATTTAAGTCGAAACTGTAACCCTGCCTCTCAGGAACATTCACTGTCTTCTTTGTAAGCAACTCCAGTGTAGATTTGGCCTTGTGTTTTCGGTTATTGTTCTGCTGAATGGTGAATTAATCGCCCAATGTCTGATGGATAGCAGTCTGAACCAGGTTTTCCTCTAGGATTTGGCCTGCGCTTAGCTCCTTTCAGTTTCTTTTTTGTCCTGAAAAACTCCCCAGTCCTTAACGATTACAAGCATACCCATAACATGATGCAGCCACCACTATGCTTGAAAATATGGAGAGTGGTACTCAGTAATTATTGCGTATTACATTAGTGTCTTGTTGCAAACAGTTTTGGAATATTTGTATTCTGTATAGTCTTCCTTCTTTCCACTCTGTCAATTAGGTTAGAGTGTTAGTTTACACCTATCACAGACAACAAAATCGTTTGGCTCAATCCCTGAGTGGTTTCCTTCCTTAGGAAGGATGCCCATATCTTTGTAGTGACTGGGTGTATTGATACACCATCCAAAGTGTAATTAATAACTTCACCATGCTCAAAGGGATATTCAATGCCTGCTTTTATTATTTTTACCCATCTACCAATAGGTGCCATTCTTTGAGGCATTGGAAAACCTCCCTGGTCTTTGTGGTTGAATCTGTTTGAAATTCACTGCTCGACTGAAGAACCTTACAGATAATTGAATGTGTGGGGTTCAGAGATGAGGCAGTCATTAATGCTAAACACTTACTACACATTGAGTCCATGCAACTTATTATGTGACTTGTTAAGCACATTTTTTTGCTTGGCATAACAAAGGGGTTGAATACTTATTGACTCAAGACATTTTAGCTTTTCTTTTTTTATTAATTTGGCTTTTTTAAAATTATTTGTTTTATATTTTGATCCCCTTTTTCTCCCCAATTTAGATCTTGTCTCATCGCTGCAACTCCCCAACGGGCTCAGGAGGCGAAGGTCGAAACATGACCCGCCAAACCGCTCTTCTTAACACCCGCCAGCTTAACCCGGAAGCCAGCCACACCAATGTGTCGGAGGAAACACCATTCATCTCATGACCAAGGTCAGCCTGCAGGTGCCCGGCCTGCCACAAGGAGTCACTAGAGCGCGATGAGCCAAGTAAAGCCCCCCCGGCCAAATCCTCCCCTAACCCGGATGACGCTGGGTCAATTGTGCGCCGCCCTATGGGACTCCCGATCACAGCCGGCTGTGATACAGCCTGGGATCGTACCCAGGTCTGTAGTAATGCAATGCAGTGCATTAGACCGCTGCGCCACTCGGGAGGCCAATTTGGCAACATTTTATTTCACTTTGACATTATGGGTTATTGTGTGTAGGCCAGTGGGAAAAAAAAATCTAAATTTAATCAATTTTAAATTCAGGTGGTATGAATACTTTCTGAAGGCACTGTATGCTACACAACAGGAAATCGTGTTTGATTGATTTGATTCTTCATCGATTTCAGCTTGTACGGGACGGGTCTGATTGCTGGCCACGGCTTCACGAGTCCGGAGCGCACGCCAGGCCTGTTTGTCCTGTTCGACGAAGACCACTTCGGCTTCATCTGGCTAGAGCTCAAGTCGTTCAGCCTGTACAGCCGCCTGACGGACCGGCTGGCCCACGCCTATGCCCCCGACATGGAGCGCTTTGAGGCCATGCTGCACAACATGCAGTCCTGGACATCCTGATTGGGGCGGGCAGACAGACCCACACGCTTACCTAGACCCTGAGTGTTGACCGTACCTGGAAAACCTTTGGGAACCTAGTTGTAACCTATAACTAAGGCCCATTAGTTTTTTCCTGTCCAGGTTATGTGGTTAGGAGTATGTATGTATGTATGTATGTATGTATGTATTTCCCCTATAGAGCCTGGAAATGCTTACACACAGAAAACCCCTATATTTACCCTCACCTACCCATGTTTCCCCTCTGTTCACCTCCACACGACATCGGTATCTCTGCTGCTGCGGCGGCATATCCAGAGGTCATATGATATGACAAAGGCTTCCTTAACAGCTTCTTGTTATACATTTTTTTTTTTAACCAGATAAGATTTGACTTTTCATCCTACAAACCCCAGAACAAACTCTCCGTGCCTCTGAGTTGTAACGTATACACCATGTCTGTATTTCCTAGTGCTAAGAGAAATTAATGGGATTTCTGCTAAAGCTGTTATTCTCTAAGGATTTTATTTGGATGCATGCTGTATTTTCAGTTTAATGCCACCTGTTTCCGATACTCTTATTCACAATCTGAGACGCTTTTGGTTTGCTGTATATTAGTGTACATTGCTCTTAGTTTGGTGCACCTGTGGCATTATGGTATTAGAAAAGATTGCATTTCAGGTGCTTTTACTCTTCCTCAAATGGTCAAGGGGAAAAAAACATAATCTTTTAATATTACACAATGGGGCATGTGCCTATCAGACATTACAACTTTTTATTTTCAAAATACTGATAGATAGTATGTAGTAAAATGGAAATATTTAATGACTGGATGTTTCAACATTTTAGCATTTTCTACATGTTGGCAAATAAGCTTACTCTGTAATGCAGCTGCATCAGCCATTCCTAGTTAGACTGATGGCATATTGCCCTTTTGGATGCTTTTAACAGGGTGTTATAAAGATATCGCAACACCCGTTATGATAATGGCCGTTTGCAAAACATTGTACAACACAGAATGCTGTTCAGGTACTCATCTTTATTCCCGTTTGGACCCCAGGAAGAGTAGCTAATGGGGATCCTACTAAATACTAAATCATACTGTACATTATTTACATTGTGAAAAGTGTACGACTGTCTCCCATGGCCTGACGGTGGCACACAGGGGCTCTCCTATTCCAAGTGCACTTTTCTGGACAGTACAGTGGAGGGTCTTGTCTCAACTCCTCCATGGATTGCTTGCCTTGATCCCTTTCCTTCATGTTCACGAATGGCCGAAAGGACTTGAAGGGTTTTCTACCATATGGCTTTTCACCCATCTTCTCCTGACAGGTCAGTGATCATGGAGGGCAGGACATAAGGAAAGGAAGCTAAGTTAATAGTATTGAGACAGTCACTGACTCAGAGGCTTCATTCAAAGCAGTACATTTGTATCAGACTGCAGTTTTACTAACATTTGCACAAAAAAAAAAACTCGATAGAAAGTAAAGAAGTAATATATTAATGAAAGGAACCTATTTAATAAGTATATTTAAAATATTTTTTATTTTTGGGACAACTCTAGAAATGTTTGCATCATCACTTGGTTGATTTGTGTTTTGTAAGCATCTCACTCATCTGTTGTGTAAGTAACGCTTCTGTACTCGGCTGTTTAAATGAAGCACCGCTGTAAATGTTGTCTTGCGCTTTGTAAATCGTCAATCCCAGAGGCACGACCCTGCTGGAAATTGTTAGACCTTGTTGAACTGCACACCTCTGACTCCAGGGAGCTTTGCAGTGTAACCGTTCTCTCTTCTCAATAAGAAAAAATATATAAAATATTCGCCTCTGTTTTTTTCCCCTCTCCTTCACACATTTTGGCGCGTAGCATAAGGTAATCAGTATGCATAACAATACAGTCCACACTAAGGTGATATACTATAATTTGTTCGAATTCGTTATTCGAAGTTTCGAATTAATAATCACCTTTTGAAAGTGCTCTCCATTTCGTTAGGCTTTGAAACATCCACAATGACCATGGTTTCCACTCAGTTTCATTCTGTTTAATTTATTTATTTAAATTGATTGATCACACGGGGGGATTTATAGTCTAATCGAGGTGTAGACTAGAACATCACGGAGTTGAGTGCTTAAACTTGTAACACGGTTGCATGGGATATGTTGGATCATAAAGTCAGGAGGTTTCGTTGCATCCAACGGCAATAAACTAACGCAAGGAGCCACTTGTGGATTCGACAGCTCTAATGAAGTTCCACCGCCAAAACAAAAGCTATGCGGGTGTCAGCTAGTGCACGTCTGATATAATCTAGCCCTGAGTTTAGCGGCTGCAGTACCACTCTCAGCTATTGCACGATGGAACAGATCAGTTTGTGCTTTTGTGTCCAAAAGCACAAACAATCTGATACACTCACTCCACCAGCTGACTGTAAATACGGTGACAGACTTGGCGTTGCCCCGAAAGTTGTGAATGTGCTCCTGGAATGCTTCCACCTGGTAAAGTAGTCCCATGTTCCCTGGGGCATACTTGTCTCCTGTGTTGTATGGAAGGGATGAGAAATGTAAGTCAGAATGTCAACATAGACCCAAAATAGGTGAAATACACTAGACAAATATACTCATAGACTACACCACCAAAATTAATACAAGTGTTGATACTTCAAACCCATTGGTCATTAAGAATTAAAGGTGGTATGCCAACTGCTTGTCACTGACAGCAGTAAGTTATTTGGTTCCAGTTGTATGTAGTTCAGTTCCAGTCTTACCTGAAGAACCCCATCAAACCCAATCGGTATTGGATCAGCACCACATCCTGGTAGGCAGCCAAAGCAGAACCATCATATGATTATGCAGAGCCCATACTTAATCCTCCCACCATGGATCCAAACCATGACCTGAGAAACACAAGCAGGACATGCTCATCATCTGAACACATGCTGCACCAGAGTAAATTATTAGTTTATTATCCTAGTTGAATCCAGTGGTTGTGCTTGGCTACAACAAACATGTGCACCTCTGGGTCCCCAGGACCAAGACTGGGTAACAACGTTTTAACTCTGATAAGTGTGTCTGCTATTAAATTTACAGGAAGCTTGGTATTCTCAGCAGGTTTAGCCATTGTGTAAATGTTGAGGTAAAGAGTCTTCTGACACCGCTGGGATTTCTATTTTGATTGACCAATTGGATGCAAGGCCTACTGTGAGCTGACTGTTTTGAAGACGCCTAAAAAATATAAAACTCCTTTAATGACCAATTTTTGCCAGGTTTCTGGAAACAACAGTTTCACATATATCTAATATGTATCTAAAACGTATTTGTGGTGCGCATTGTGCTTTGCACATTCTGTTTACCACACTGTGTACAAAGCTCCACTTCCACCGATGATGACAGCTCTCTGGGTGGACAAGAACAGGTGGTCATACCAGGCCTAGCCACACTTCCAAAACAATGCCGGAGGAGCTGGAGACCCTACTATCTGGGACCCAAACTCAGATTCGTTGCTCCACGTCCCCGATGACAGTTGTGCTGCTTCTGCTAAAACCGACTCCCAGGCAAAAAACATAAACGATCCCGGTGAGTGGCCATAAGATATGAATGGATCTTTACGGGATATGTTAGTGCAGGCTGGGCCACATCAGGAAGGGAATTTCCCAAGAGATGAGGGGCAACAAATATTTTTGTTGGCCAACTAAAATCGGAGCATGGCTATCGGGGAGAGACCATGGCTCGTCTATTTCAAACAAAACGATACAGCCTTCTGTTTTTGCTGCAAACTTCACACCAGTGCAAATCTGTGCTGGTTAGGGATGGAACCAGAGACGGATTATGACTTCCTAGGGCCCTGGGCACGGTTAATGCTTGAAGACCCTCCACGCGCCCACATGACACACTTGTTTTTACCGCTAGAATCAACATTTTTCGCTGCCCGTCAATATGAACGCCGGTTGTCATTGCAAATTAAATCGTTAACTCTATTACTGAAGTAGATATTGAGAGTTGAAGGATGGATACATTATTTGCTCAGGCATTTTGAGTTTTTTTGGGGGGGAGGAGGGATTACAGAAGCACTCCCATCCGACAGTTGGCGTAAAGAATGATTTGCAGCAGCTAATGGGGATCCATAATAAATACAAATACAAATACTAAACATTATGTTGCAGCTGCTGATAATGGCAAACTCCTCAGTCTATAAACAAAAGAAAGACCATCTTAGACACACACCTAGGGGAAATAAGAACACACAATACTATGTAGTCGGCAAATGAAGAAGTGTAACCAAACATGGTACTCATATTAAGACGCTTTGTTAAGTTGTTGAATGTGGAAATTAGGAAACATTTCCCCCAGCCTCATCCAACAACATCTAATTGGAGACAGATGTATTTGTCCAGGTCAGTTGGAACTGGAGCTGGTGGCTGGGTCTCTGCCATCCCTGGCTCAATCTATGGTGGCTGGATCTCTGCCATCCCTGCCTCGATCTCTGGGGGCTGGGTCTCTGCCATCTCTGCCTTGATCTCTGGTGGCTGGGTCTCTGCCATCTCCGCCATCCCTGCCTCGATCTCTGGTGGCTGGGTCTCTGCCATCCCTGCCTCGATCTCTGGTGGCTGGGTCTCTGCCATCCCTGCCTCGATCTCTGGTGGCTGGGCCTCTGACATCCCTGCCTCAATCTCTGGTGGCTGGGTCTCTGCCATCTCTGCCTTGATCTCTGGTGGCTGGGCCTCTGCCATCCCTGCCTCGATCTCTGGTGGCTGGGTCTCTGCCATCCCTGCCTCGATCTCTGGTGGCTGGGCCTCTGCCATCCCTGCCTCGATCTCTGGTGGCTGGGTCTCTGCCATCCCTGCCTCGATCTCTGGTGGCTGGGTCTCTGCCATCTCTGCCTTGATCTCTGGTGGCTGGGTCTCTGCCATCCCTGCCTCGATCTCTGGTGGCTGGGCCTCTGCCATCCCTGCCTCGATCTCTGGTGGCTGGGCCTCTGCCATCCCTGCCTCGATCTCTGGTGGCTGGGCCTCTGCCATCCCTGCCTCGATCTCTGGTGGCTGGGCCTCTGCCATCCCTGCCTCGATCTCTGGTGGCTGGGCCTCTGCCATCCCTGCCTCGATCTCTGGTGGCTGGGCCTCTGCCATCCCTGCCTCGATCTCTGGTGGCTGGGTCTCTGCCATCCCTGCCTCGATCTCTGGTGGCTGGGTGGCAGGAGTTGTCCTCTTCTTTTTTTAAATGTATTTTATTTAACTTTTATTTAACTAGGAAAGTCAGCTAAGAACAAATTATTATATACAATGACAGCCTACCTACAGGGTCAGCCCCTGGAGCAAATTAGGGTTAAGTGCCTTGCTCAAGGACAGAAAGGTTTTTCACCTTGTTGGCTCTGTATTCGAACCAGCAACATTTTGGTTACTGGCCCAACGCTCTAACCGCTAGGCTACCTGAATTTTCATGTTTGTTTGATCTATAGGATCAGTGGCGATTTTAGCATGTAAATCTTAGTGGGGTAAACAACAAAAAATGTGGGATGCAAGGAAAGCCACAACACAACACTAAACAATACATTAATTGCACTATAACAGTGACAAACGGTGCCCACAAACTGTTAGGGCCTACATAAAGCTGTCCCAACATCTTACCACTGCTACACCTAGCTATAAGCAGAGCCTTGTCTTGCAGCGAAACAGTTAATTCAGCCTCGTTTCTGGACTTTGTCCTAAGA
Organism: Thymallus thymallus; assembly: GCA_023634145.1. Lineage (NCBI taxonomy): Eukaryota > Metazoa > Chordata > Actinopteri > Salmoniformes > Salmonidae > Thymallus > Thymallus thymallus. The sequence goes on along the minus strand of CM042414.1, from coordinate 36,962,935 downwards.
ACAGCCTATACCACACATCCTCGGGAATTATTGCTTAATAATAGCAGTTAAAACAAGTTAAATCGACATCCATTGATGGAAAATTATCTGGATAGTATAATAAAGTCGATGTATCTTATATTTTCTCTTGCGACATTCTTAAACTCTCACTAATTATTATTTTGATGTTAAAACACATTCATCCAATGTCGTTAAAAATGACTTCGATATTCCTTCTTAATTCGCTCGATAACGTTGGAAAAAGGGTTTGATCGATAAATGTGGCAACTCCTCCCTGGCTGGAAAAAAAAGAAGAAGATTGAAGATCAATTTAAGTCCTTGTGGGCGGGTTTTCAGAGGTCTGTGCCTAGACCTGGCAACCCTGCCATCGAGCGGCTGGTCGGTGAAGAAACTAAGGCGAGGTAGGCTTTTTCTCTCGCGAGGAAGGACGCCGTTATCGGAATCCCTACAAACAACACGAGAATTCATCATTCACACGGTAATATAATCCAATCTAACACGGTACATACCTCGTCAGCCAGAAGTGGAGCTACTGTATGCTTTGAACCTGCATTCAAAATGTCATTTTAGAGGACTAGTATATATGAAACAAACGACAACATAAATCTACTCCGCGGCCACTGATATATGGGCATCGAGGCCTAGCGTACCATTGTATTGCGTGCTTGTTGTACTTGTGGCTAGCACGTTAGCTACTGCTAACGCGAATTAGTCTCCTAGTTTAGTGTACCTGCTGGAATGGCAATGTTTTTTCCCCTGATATGTCACGTCTAAATACACCGCTGTGATGAAATGTGTAGCCTCCTTTTTTTTTGTTGTTGACGGTTTGTAAGATATATCAGCATTCAGCAATGTTATTCCCTATTTACCATGCATGTTAGCCCAGCTAGCTAAGTAGCGCGCCTGCCTGGTAATGTCTGGACTGTGTTAACTACTAGTTAACTACTCTGTAATCGTGGTTTGTCATACAATAGTTTCTCATTCACAATTTCAGCTGTTAAGAATACACATATACATTGATGAATCTAGGCGTATCTGGAATGCAAATAACACGGGCTAACTAGCAAGCTACTTTACAACTATAGCCTAGGTCAAAGTTTCCCAAACTTTGTTCTGGGGGACCCCAAGGGCTGTACGTTTTTTTTTTTGCCATAGTAGTACACGGCTGATTCAAACAATCAAAGTTTGATCATTTGAATCAGCTGTGGGGCTCCGAGGACCGTGTTTGTGAAACGCCGGCCTGCAGTGGCGTAGCTTCTGCCGGTGCGGTCGCACCAGGGTCGCGACGAACGTTTGTAAAAGGTTGCACATCCTGTAATCCTGCTCAGTTTTCGCACATTTAGCGCAAATAAATGCAGCACAATTTAACGGTACATTTTTATTTTTTTTAGAGGGAAATTCATGTACATACATGCAATAACTTTTCCAGAGTAATTTTCTGCAGTATGCAAATTTATAAAATAATATTTTGTGTAAAAGTTCAATCTAAATGTATAACGTATACATTTAGGTATACAGCAATTACGGTATTTGGCCACGTCCCCAGTTTGTAACCACGGTTTTTCACGTGGAGAAGGTCTCTCAAAATGTTAAGTCCTGAAGAACATGGGAGTGTTTCCATAGTACTCAGACACGTTTACATGACACAAAGACCCTAAAACATCCCTTTATATTTGAGTCACCTTGTGCTTCAATATACCGTTATATATCCAAACGAACTTTCATTGCTGTTCAAGCAGCATAATATGCTTGCAGCACTCAGGATTTTCCTTTTCAAAATAAAGGCCATTGTTGGAATGCCTTGCAACGTGTTAAATTTCAATGTGGCTTTTATTTTGAAAAATACAATTAGTGTTCCAGCATTATATCCTGCTGCTAGAAGAACAGCAATGAAAGTTCGTTTGCCCATCACTAATCCTCAGTAAACCACAATAAAATTGGCTGGGTAGTGAAGGAATAAAACTCGTGAATAATTTATTCATTAAACACTTTCAAAGTCAAAAGTCAAAATGCAAATCATTTGTATGGTACTTTTAATCACCAAAGTGGCATTCAACTAATTTAAAGTATAGTCAGTGATGGTGGTTTTTTATAGTACTATTTGTAAAACTAATTTATCAATTCTAGACAGGCCTCATTTCCAGCAGCTGTTTCTCCAACACCTTATCCTTGAATAATCATTCTAAAATGCAAGTTTGTTACTAGAAAATTATTTTATTTACATCATCAAATACCATTGTCAAAACCAGCTTTACATTTTTGACATTTTAGCAGATGCTGTTATTCAGAGCGACTTACATAAAGTACAGGGACAATCCCCCTGGAGCAACTTAGGGCGAAGTGCCTTGCCCAAGGACCCAACGACATCTGGCACAGCCGGGAATCAAACTGGGATCATTCCGATTTATAAAATGAAAGCTATTTGGTTTCTTTAAATGAAGCTTGCATTTGTATCAATTTGACTTTTTCTACCAGTGGCTATGCTTTAACTATTACACATATTTACATGCTGGTTCACCCAGGTCTTCATGAGCTGTTGTTTAGCTCGATTTCAAAAGCTGTAGCAAACATTCAATTACACCGAAGGGAATTGCAGGTTTACAATTTAGTTGAAAACAAATTGATGCACTCCTTGAAATGTTTTTCCATTATTATGGTCGTTTTCAAGAGGGTTTATTGTAAGGGAAAGCTCCAGTAAATCCCTTCTATTTAATTGGCTAAATGAATCACCTCCATGCACAAGAGCTGGTGCTGAAGGCTCTGTAATCTCTTCAAATGCATTGTCTGGGTTGTGAGGGTGCAGGAGATGTCTGTCCAATGAATAAAGCTGCAGAGGAGTTCGGTTTCCCTCTGAGGACATTGAATGACTGTTAAATGCAGCTTTGAATTCAGCTAGTGTGCTATTTAATTCTGGGGATATAAACATAATGAAGAGAATGTCTCTCATTGTCCAAATTCAGCACATTCAGTGACTCCAGTTCAATAGAAATGGGTGCTTAAACATGACTGCAATTCTTTTTTAAGTCCCGGTTAAAACGTTCAATGCGTTGGTTATGTACAGAGCTTCCTGTTAAGACCGAGTCTTCACCTCTGCTTTCCCGCATATCCTCCCAAATCAGAACATTCTCTCCGCCATGGTCAGTTCTAATAGGCAGAGGTCTGCCAAACTGTGTTATTGCTGTACTGAAAAGGTGCTTAACAGTTTGAGCCTGATTGTTATTAGATCACTGGAGAAACATGAGCATCCTACTGTATCCATCCATGGCACCATGTACAACTATTTTCCATCTTATCAGTTTATGATTGCCATCTACATGCCAGATGAAATTTGGACACGGCACAGAATAAACACGTCAAGTTATTGTTCTCCTCCTGGATTCAACACCGGCAGAATCAACCCTTCTGATTGACTCTCTTAACCGCTTTCTCTGCACCACAATGCCCCTGGAACGCAAATGTCCATTAAGCATCACCTCTCCCACATGAGGATGTTCTGCTTTGATCTCAGCTACTGCAGAATCCAATTCCTCATCACTAAATTGTGCAAACTTTGTTGTTGAGATATTGTACTCCCTCATGTGTTTGTACAGGGTTGGTCTAGAAATTCAGAGGATGGAAGCAACTTCTGTCAGTGTGGTCTTTAATGACAGCAAACTTTCAATGTCTTCTTTAGAAACATAGTTCTGGTATCCATCACCACCATCCTAGAAGGATAACCAAATTTAAAGATTGTATTTACATGGTTACATGAATCTTATTACAAAGTGGACACTCACAACACAATACAGGTTTGACTTGCGGATATTCTCTTTTTCTCTAGAAACAATTTAGTTCCAATGGTTAACTTTAAACATTGTCTTACTGAAAATGACTGACAACAATAGCATTTAAAAAAAAATCTCTATTGGGTTGTAATTACAGCTACACTGTGCTCCAATATAGCCGTATTAACTACAGGTGATTGCGCATTCAAACACTGTGAGCACATCTAGGTAACCGTCAATTATTTAAGACTATTGGTCGTTGAACTCGATGATGAAGTCCCTGCCGGTAGCTAAATAGTGAAAAATTACATAACTGAACACTCTGCTAAGACACTTAAATTTCGTTTTACCCGAATTATAATCAAAACTGCACGAAGGCTATTTAACATTTGACATGATACTAACTACTATATCTAGGTTAACTGTAAGACCCCTCCATTTGATAAAACTCATCATTTCAGTACTTGGGCATTTCTCAGATTAAGGGCCAAATTGGGTTGCTGCAATTTTGAAAATTAAAATTCCAAATTTGACTAATTGGTATACATTAAATTATCAGTCCTTAAGTCAGGACCGACGTTATGAGCTTGGTTGAGACCATAAGATAAGGGAATTTATGATTTTTTTTGCCATTTTCTTAACTATGTCAAGTAAATGTGTCATTACCATCACATCATCGAATATATGTAAACAATAAAACTTAAATGATAAATCAGTGCTTTTAAAACATTTTGTGGTTTCACATGGAATCTATTTTATCTTGAACTTAATGGGATTGTTGATTAATTATAGTCATTTAAGTATCTACATTTCTGATTCATCAATCTACCCTGGCTTGGAATATAAACTTATTTTAAGTGAATGCCATATATCAAAACTTTTTAATACAGTGATCATTTAGACTGTCCAACATTGTCAGAAATATATAATTGTAGGACGTTTTTGTAATTTATACATAATTTATTGGCAAAAATATGTATGGTGATGGTGATGACATTGCAGTTCTGGTAATGACAGTTTGTTGCGGTGATGACAAATCACTGATCATAACCTATTGTAATTTAAGAGCCTAAGTGACTTCAGCTAGTAATCTGTTTAAACACCAAAACATAGTTTAATCTGATTATGGAAGACCAAACATGAACTGTGTTCCTTGTGAACAGGATTGGTTCAGTATAATTATAGTCTAAACAGACTATTTAATCCTTTCATAGCCATGTTGAATAAAAACAACCTGAAACAGGAGGGAAGTTAAGAACAGGTAAAACGCTGAAATAACACATTAGTCATATTATGTATCCCAAACAACTAGAATCTAATCTGACAGTTTACTTAAACTTTTTGTTCAACAATTGCTTAAAAAATTAAACACCATAAACATGTCATTGATACCAAATCTTCCACAAAACAGACAAAAACTCGTCAAACTTCCATCCTCTCATCCATCATGGACGATACTTTATTCCAGACAGAGACATCAAGCATCATATGCCTCTTGGTGACTGGTTTTGGCTCTGGCATGAGCCCCAGGAAATCTTCATGCCTGTACCACAGGATGTACCACAGGATGTCGTCTTCTCACTCTGCAGATACTGTGCATATTTCTCAAGATTATCTTTTAGACGTCTTCTGTATGATTTTGACCTTTGAGCAGCTGCTTTTGGAGCCATGTCGCACCTAAACACAACAATGATAATGAATTAATTTAGTATTTTAAAAACAAATGCATTACTTCATTTAAAATATAGTGACTTTTGATTGGTAAATGTATATTAATTAATTTAAGATAACGTATTCAACATAAATTCTTTAAAGAACAGTATGTTTAATGTATCTGCCGTCATCACCACCACAACCTGTCATTACCAGCACAAGCTGTAATGTGCTGGTAATGACTGTGCTGGTAATGACATTTTTGTCAAAAAACTAGCCTTACTAGCAAAGATGATGACTAAGCAAGAGTAGCTAGCTTTCTACATGTAATGTACACCATTTTAACTATTAAAGTGATAAAAATAATCCAAAAATATGTTTAAAAATACAGAAATACAACACATATGGTAATGACGCATAATAAGTGTACATGCCCAACACAAAGAATAAAGAGTAGATTTACTTACTTTTCTGGACATCAAGGCATCAGTCTTGCAGCTTGAAATCCATGTGCTCCACTATGCTATTAGGTTACCATGGCTACCAAATAAACTTTTGATGAAAAAACACTAGGAATGTGCCTTTATGCAGAGCGTGTTGGTAATGACAGCTAAACCATGGGACAGGTAGAAATTAAGCGAAATAAAGTACAAAATGCATATATATGCTTAATCTGTGCATGTAGTTTATTAGTTCAGGTAACATTTAATTCATATGCATATTTTTTTTAATTAATTTGTGATAAATAATGTTTGAGATATGGCACGACATGTGAAAACTCTTGTGGCGGACAACACCAAAACACAGATATTGTACCACAAAACACCAATAAAATGTGTTAAAATCATTAGTAAGAGCAGCCATAAAAAAAATCTAGGCTTGTTTTTGTTTATACTAATTAGTGGTGCTAAAATGCATTAGATTTAATTAGTTGTTAATAGAATTACACGCTGTGGACAGAAACAGGCCCGAATTCTGGGAAATACCCACTTACCGATGGCAATGATGTGGTGGCATTTTCTGAAGCTATGCTTGCTGTAGTTCGGTCACCAAGAGCCGACCTAACATCAGCTGCAACCGCTCTTTCAATTACTAGCTCTTCAGGACTTGACATTTTGAGAGACCTTCTCCACGTGAAAAACCGTGGTTACAAACTAGGGTCGTGGCCAAATACCGTAATTGCTGTATAGCTAAATGTATAAATTATACATTTAGATTGAATATTTAGATTGAACATTTAACAGTTATACAAAATATTATTTTACAAGTTTGCATACTGCAGAACATTACTCTGGATAAGTTATTGCATGTATTTACATGAATTTCCTTCTAAATGTTTAAAAAATCGACAGTTGAAAATTGTGCTGCATTTATTTGCGCTAAATGTTCGAAAACTGAGCAGGATTACAGGATGTGCAACCTTTTACAAGCGGCGCCCCATAGCTGCGGGCCCCATATGTAATTTGAATACCGCCCCACCATGCCCAAGTATTAATTGTTGATGCTGGTCTGTCATGTCTATATTTTAATGAGAATATCTTTCTTTAACGTAGCCTATATGATACATGATCCCACTGATGGTTTCACCAACAAAATGTTTTTTTGCCACTACATAAGTCAGCATGATAGTTTAGTGTATTGTTTACAATAAATCAAATGAATTTGCTAAATAAAATATTATTCCAATTAAATACCATGTTAAGATAATGAAATGCATTCTGGGATTCATTGTGCAAATACTCTCCAAAGCGTTGTTGTTTGTCATTGTTTTAAGCAACAGTTGAGCTAACAATCAAGAGACAACGCCAGAAAAAAAATTAAGCGAGAAAGTCGAGAATAGAAAATTACGGATTTAAAAATCACCAATGTATCAACACATTTGAAGGCCAAAAATGAGAAAGCAAAGGAGGTATCAAAATTAGTTACATTAGATTCCTTTTTCAAATGCAGTTCAAATCCAAAATGAGCTGATTTATATCTTAGCCAAGCAAGACAAGTGTGACATTCAGGGAGAGATGCAGGAAGCCCCATTTTTTATTTTATTTATATTATTATGGACACCACACCGGATGTATCCAAAGTAGACCAGTTAAGCCAAGTTTATCGCTATGTGAGAGGGATAAGGGATGTAAATAATGTCGCCACAGATCTGACCATCACAGAGTCGTTTTGGGGGTTTCTGGAGACTGCCGACACATCATCAGCAGCTGAGTTTCAACATAAAATCCTGGGCAGCATAGAGGATAATGGGCTGGATATTTAAAAATGTTGTGGGCAGGGGTACGATGGAGCTGCTTACATGAGTGGGATCTATTCGGGTGTGCAGGCCAGAATATCCGAAAAAGAGCCGCTCGCTGTGTATGTGCATTGCGCAGTGCACAATCTTAACCTGGCTCTCAACAACTCTGTCAAAAATATGCCAGAGATTAAACAGTTTTATGATACTGTTATACACCTTCTCGGGGCATAGCATAAGGAGATGGTCAATGTTGAGTGGTATATTTCATTTTGCATCAGAAAAATAAAATGTAAAGCTAAAACGACTGTGTCCCACCCGCTTGTCATCTAGATAGGATTCCCTTGCCGCCCTGAGATACAGATATGTGGACGTAATGAAGGCCCTCACCAAGATTGTGCTTTTAAGTGACAAGAAGGACGAGAGGGATGATGCAGCAGCATTTTGAGAAGGCAAAGACCCTTGCCGACTAATGGGTCGCTCAGAACTTATTTGAGTAGAAAGGCGAGGCGTCATTTTGATGAGCTATGCGAGGACGTGTGACTGTCTGATGGGGAGAGTAGTTTTAGAGTCAACGTCTTTAATGCAAACCTAGACATCGTTATCCACCAGCTGTCAAACAGATATAAAAGTCTGCGGACAACATCGAGTCTGTTTGACTCCATCCATCCCACTACCCTGGCCAGCCGGCTAGCTGAACATCACAGCAAAGCTACAGTTGGTCGGAAGTTTACATACACTTAGGTTGAAGTCATTAAAACTAATTTTTCAACCACTCCACAGATTTCATGTTAACAAACTATAGTTTTGGCAAGTCGGTTAGGACATCTACTTTGTGCATGACACAAGTAATACTTCCAACAATTGTTTACAGACAGATTATTTCACTGAATGCTTCACTTGATTGATTTGCTGGTGTTTTTGGTATAGGTCTCTGCGGGAGGCATTTGAAATACCGGTATGTCAGTTTTGCCGCCTTGCACAACTTCAGCAATTAGCTGTGTTTCTGTCAAGAGATTGATCTATATATTTATGTCTTTTATAATATAGGCTATTGCCTATTATTTGCAGATAAAATAGCGTGTTTTTTGACTGCTTTATGCTTTCCGTGGTGCTGATCGACTTATACAGGTTAATTTCTGACCACTGTCCATGGTGCTGAATGTATTGGCTATATTGCGGAAAATATCACATTGTATTGCTGACATGCATGTTTATATGGTGTAGCGTAATGCTTGAATATCTGCAACTTCAATGTTTAAAGTTAGCTTGTAAACATATTGTCAGTGAATTAATACAGTTGAAGTCGGAAGTTTACATACAGTCGTGGCCAAAAGTTTTGAGAATGATACAAGTATTGGTCTCCACAAAGTTTGCTGCCTCAGTGTTGATGATGGCAATTTGCATATACTCCAGAATGTCATGAAGTGAGGTGAAGACTTTTGGAGGATGGCCTGGTGTCAAGAAGGGCAGCAAAGAAGCCACTTCTCTCCAGGAAAAACATCAGGGACAGACTGATATTCTGCAAAAGGTACAGGGATTGGACTGCTGAGGACTTGGGTAGAGTCATTTTCTCTGATGAATCCCCTTTCCGATGGTTTGGGCCATCCGGAGACCTTGTCCGGAGAAGACAAGGTGAGCGCTACAATCAGTCCTGTGTCATGCCAACAGTAAAGCATCCTGAGACGATTCATGTGTGGGGTTGCTTCTCAGCCAAGGGAGTGGGCTCACTCACAATTTTGCCTAAGAACACAGCCATGAATAAAGAATGGTACCAACACATCCTCCGAGAGCAACTTCTCCCAACCATCCAAGAACAGTTTGGTGACGACCAATGCCTTTTCCAGCATGATGGAGCACCTTGCCATAAAAGTGATAAGCGGGTGGACAAACAAAAACCCACAACTTCTGACAAACTCCAAGCATTGATTATGCAAGAATGGCCTGCCATCAGTCAGGATGTGGCCCAGAAGTTAATTAACAGCATGCCAGGGCGGATTGCAGAGGTCTTGAAAAAGAAGGGTCAACACTGCAAATATTGACTCTGCATAACATGAATGTCATTGTCAATGAAAGCCTTTGACACTTATGGAATACTTGTAATTATACTTCAGTGTAACATAGTAACTACTGACATAAAGAGATAAGAACACTGAAGCAGCAAACATTTGATCACAACTAGTGGAAAGCCTTCCCAGAAGAGTGGAGGCTCTCATTACACCGGATCATCACAGCTAGCTAGCTGCATTCGAGTGACCGACGCTTATAGCTAACCTCCATTGTTTACACGCTACCAATGCTAGCGTGAGCTAGGCTCATCTCCCGGACATCCAACGTGTGCTAGCTACTCTCCCGGGCCCAGTACCTTGTCAACCTACCTGGACCTTCTACTGTCGACACGGAACCCCACCGAGCCACCGTGACTGGTCTGCCGACGAAATTGTCCGACGTGGTCTCAACAGGGTTCTCCTCTGCGACGTCGCCGAAGATCCATCTGCTAGCTCCGGCCTGCTAGCTCCGGCCTGCTAGCCCAGCCTGCTAGCCCAGCCTGCTAGCCCAGCCTGCTAGCTCCGGCCTGCTAGCCCAGCCTGCTAGCCCCGGCCTGCTAGCCCAGCCTGCTAGCCCAGCCTGCTAGCTCCGGCCTGCTAGCCCCGGCCTGCTTACACTCTGAACGCCGTTCCCATTTGATCTGCTCCCCGGCTCACCACTTTGCTATTCATCGGATCCTATGATTGCTCAGCTCCACAGCTGATGCCTGCAGGACTGTTTGGTTATATGGTATTTCTTTCTGTTTAACTATCAGGCCTCAGGTCCTGTGTGTAGTACATCACTTTTTCTAACTGACCCTCTTTGTCCATTCATCTCCATTACCCGTCGTTGTCTTAGCTCTCTTAATTAACTGTTATTTTTTTTTATTTTTTTTCTGCCCCTTTCTTATTTCAATATGCCTTGTCTTTTGCTGTTCAGGCTAGCTATTATTGTTTTATTTCACTGTAGAGCCCCCAGTCCTGCTCAACTGGCCTCTGATAGCTCCTTTGTTCCTCCCCCTACACATGCGGAGACCTCACCTGGCTTAACTGGTGTCTCCAGAGATGCAACCTCTCTCTTCATTACCCAACGCCTAGGTTTACCTCCACTGAACTCACATCCTACCATACCCTTGTCTGTACATTATGCCCTCAACCTATTCCACCACGCCCAGAAATCTGCTCCTTTTATTCTATGTAGCCAACGTACTAGACGTCCAGTTCTGAAAGCCCTCAGCCGAACACTGATTCTATTACTCCTCTGTTCCTCTGGTGATGTAGAGGTAAACCCAGGTCCTGTAGCCCCCAGTACTACACCTATTCCCCAGGCGCTCTCATTTGTTGATTTCTGTAACCGTAAAAGCCTTGGTTTCATGCATATTAACATCAGAAGCCTCCTCCCTAAGTTTGATTTATTCACCGCTTTAGCACACTCCGCCAACCCGGATGTCCTAGCTGTGTCAGAATCCTGGCTTAGGAAGGCTACCAAAAATTCGGAAATTTCCATCCCCAACTACAACATTTCCCGTCAAGATAGAACTGCCAAAGGTGGTGGAGTTGCAATCTACTGCAGAGATAACCTGCAGAGTTCTGTCATACTGTCCTGGTCTGTGCCCAAACAGTTTGAGCTTCTACTCTTAAAAATCCACCTTTCCAGAAATAAGTCTCTAACTGTTGCAGCCTGTTACAGACCCCCCTCAGCCCCCAGCTGTGCCCTGGACTCCATATGTGAATTGATTGCCCCCCATCTATCTTCAGAGTTTGTACTGTTAGGTGACTTAAACTGGGATATGCTTAACACCCCGGCTGTACTTCAATCTAAGATAGATGCCCTCAATCTCACACAAATTATCAAGGAACCCACCAGGTACAACCCAAAATCCGTAAACATGGGTACCATTTATTGATATCATTCTGACTAACTTGCCCTCCAAATACACCTCCTCTGTTTTCAACCAGGATCTCAGCGATCACTGCCTCATCGCCTGCATTCGCAATGGGTCAGCGGTCAAACGACCACCCCTTATCACTGTCAAACGCTCCCTAAAACACTTTTGCGAGCAGGCCTTTCTATTAGATCTGGCCCAGGTATCCTGGAAGGATATTGACCTCATCCCGTCAGTAGAGGACGCCTGGTTGTTCTTTTAAAAGTGCTTTCCTCACCATCCTAAATAAGCATGCCCCTTTCAAAAAACGTAGAACTAAGAATAGATATAGCCCTTGGTTCACCCCAGACTTGACTGCACTAGACCAACACAAAAACATCCTGTGGCGTACTGCATTAGCATCGAACAGCCCCTGCGATATGCAGCTATTCAGGGAAGTCAGGAACAAGTACACACAGTCAGTTAGAAAAGCAAAGGCCAGCTTTTTCAAACAAAAATTTGCTTCCTGTAGCACTAACTCCAAAAAGTTCTGGGACACTGTAAAGTCCATGGAGAATAAGAGCACCTCCTCCCAGTTGCCCACTGCATTGAGGCTCGGAAACACTGTTACCACCGATAAATCCACGATTATCGAAAATTTCAATAAGCATTTTGCTACAGCTGGCCATGCTTTCCACCTGGCTACCCCTACCCCGGCCAACAGCTCTGCACCCCCGGCAGCTACTTGCCCAAGCCCCCCCCGCTTCTCCTTCACCCAAATCCAGACGGCTGATGTTCTGAAAGAGCTGCTAAGTCTGGACCCCTACAAATCTGCTGGGCTAGATAATCTGGACCCTCTCTTTCTGAAATTATCAGCCAAAATTGTTGCAACACCTATCACTAGCCTGTTCAACCTCTCTTTCGTATCGTCTGAGATCCCTAGAGATTGGAAAGCTGCTGCGGTCATCCCCCTATTCAAAGGAGGAGACACTCTAGACCCAAACTGTTATAGACCAATATCCATCCTGCCCTGCCTTTCTAAAGTTTTCGAAAGCCAAGTTAACAAACAGATAACTGACCACTTCGAATCCCACCGTACCTTCTCTGCTATGCAATCTGGTTTCCGAGCTGGTCATGGGTGCACCTCAGCTACGCTCAAGGTACTGAACGATATCATAACCGCCATCGATAAAAGACAGTACTGTGCAGCCGTTTTCATCGACCTGGCCAAGGCTTTCGACTCTGTCAATCACCGCATTCTTATTGGCAGACTCAACAGCCTTGGTTTCTCAAGTGACTGCCTTGCCTGGTTCGCTAACTACTTTGCAGACAGAGTTCAGTGTGTCAAATCGGAGGGCCTATTGTCCGATCCTCTGGCAGTCTCTATGGGGGTGCCACAGGGTTCAATTCTTGGGCCAACCCTTTTCTCTATATACATCAACGATGTCGCTCTCGCTGCTGGTGACTCTCTGATCAATCTCTACGCAGATGACACCATTCTGTATACATCTGGCCCCTCTTTGGACACTGTGTTTACTAACCTTCAATCAAGCTTCAATGCCATACAACACTCCTTCCGTGGCCTCCAACTGCTCTTAAACGCTAGTAAAACTAAGTGCATGCTTTTCTATCGAACGCTCCTAGCACCCGCCCACCGGACTATCATCACTACTCTCGACGGATCCGAATTAGAATACGTGGACACCTACAAATACCTAGGCATCTGGTTAGACTATAAACTCAACTTCCAGACTCACATCAACCATCTCCAATCCAAAATTAAATCCAGAATTGGCTTCCTATTTCGCAACAAAGCCTCCTTCACTCATGCTGCCAAACATGCCCTTGTAAAACTGACTATCCTACCGATCCTTGATTTCGGCGATGTCATTTACAAACTAGCCTCCAATACTCTACTTAGCAAATTGGATGTAGTCTATCACAGTGCCATCCGTTTTGTCACCAAAGCCCCATACACTACCCACCACTGCGACCTGTATGCTCTCGTTGGCTGGCCTTCATTATATATTCGCCGCCAAACCCACTGGCTCCAGGTCATCTATAAGTCTTTATTAGGTAAATCCCCGCCCTATCTCAGCTCACTGGTCACTATAGCAACACCCACCCGTAGCATGCGCTCCAGCAGGTATATCTCACTGGTCACCCCCAAAGCCAACACCTCCTTTGGTCGCCATTCCTTCCAGTTTGCTGCTGCCAATGACTGGAACGAATTGTACAAATCATTGAAGCTAGAGGTTCCTATCTCCCTCAATAACTTTAAGCATCAGCTGTCAAAGCTGCTTATCGATCACTGCACCTGTATATAGCCCTTCTGTAAATAGCCCACACTACTACCTCATCCCCATGTTTATTTTTCACTAATCTTGCACTCCAGTATCTCTATTTGCACATCATAATTTGCACATTTTTCATTCCTGTGTTAATAATGATAATTCTGTAATTTATGTCACCACTATAGTCTATTTATTGTTCTACCTCTTAACCTTACTGCATTTTTGCACTACATTTTGCACTCTGTATATAGATTTTTTCTATTGTGTTTTTGACTGTTTGTTTAATGTGTAACTCTGTGTTGTTATTTGTCACACTGCTTTGCTTTGTCTTGGCCAGGTCGCAGTTGCAAATGAGAACTTGTTCTCAACTGACCTACCTGGTTAAATAAAGGTGAAATAAATAAAAAAATTACAGCTAAGGGGGACCAACTCCATATTAATGCCCATGATTTTGGAATGAGATGTTCGACAAGCAGGTGCCCACATACATTTGGTAATGTAGTGTACACTCACAGAATCTTTCTCCAGGATGACTTCAACTATTTAAACATCCATGTCAAAGAAGAGAAATTGGCATGCAAACTGATTTAAAACGTTTAAAAGATGTCTGTTTTATATGAAGAAACCATAGGGTACAGTGCCTTAAGTATTCTTGTGTCATGCACAAAGTAGATGTCCTATCCGACTTGCCAAAACTATAGTTTGTTAACATGAAATCTGTGGAGTGGTTGAAAAATGAGTTTTAATGACTTCAACCTAAGTGTATGTAAACTTCCGACTTCAACTGAATATAAATAATTTCAGCCTCCTGAACGGGAAGAGCTCTTATTGTGCCCTCTTCATGACTGTGTTGGTTTGTTTGGACCATGATAGATCCTTAGCGATGTGGACACAGGAACTTGAAGCTTCGACTCGCTCCATTACAGCCTTGTCGATGTGAATGGGGGCGTGTTCGGGCCTTTGTTTCCTGTAGTCCATGATAAGCTTTGTCTTGACCATGTTGAGGTAGAGGTCTCTCATCATCGTTAGTGATCATGCCCATCACCTTCGTGTCATCGGCAAACTTGATGATGGTGTTGGAGTCGTGTGCGGCCACACAGTCATGGGTGAACAGGGAGTACAGGAGGGGACTAAGCATGCACCCCTGAGGGGCCCCCGTGTTGATGGTCAGCATGGCGGATGTGTTGTTGCCTACCCTCACCACCTGGAGGTGACCAGTCAGGAAGTCCAGGACCCAGCTGCAGAGGGAGGTGTTCAGTCCCAGCGACCTTAGCTTAGTGATACGCTTGGAGGGCATTATGGTGTTGAATGCTGAGCTGTAGTCTATTAACAGCATTCTCACAAGGTGTTCCTGTTGTCCAGGTGGGACAGGTTAGTGTGGAGTGCAATAGAGATTGCGTAATCTGTGGCTCTGTTGGGGTGGTATGCGAATTGAAGTGAGTCCAGGGTTTCTGGGATGATGGTGTTGTGAGCCATAACTAGCCTTTCGAAGCATTTCATGGCTACAGATGTGAGTGCTACGGGGCGGTAGTCATTTAGACAGGTTACCTTGGCGTTCTTGGGCACAAGGACTATGGTGGTCAGCTTGAAACACGTAGCACAGACCTATCATATACTTATAACAACCCCCTTTTGTCTATCTGTTTTGTTTGTATATTGCTGACAGTCATAAATTCATTGAATTCAATGCTCTTTCCATTTGCAATAATGATGTTTTGTGGCCCTCTCTGGCTATACAGGTCTGAATGATGTCGGAACAAGATTTGGCAGAGATGGTGCAGATAGCAGTGGAGGACTTGGGCCAGGGCGACCAGACTGGTAAGTTCTATATTACAGACCACGAAGCTCTGTCCAATCACCATATCTGGGGCCATGTGATCTGACAAGGAAAACCACGAGGGGGAAATTGCTGGCTCAATATAAATGTGATGCTAATACATCCCAAAACGTCTCTATGCATCCATTTGCCTGTGTTGTAAAGGAAGGGTCACCACTTACTGAGTATCCATTGGCTAATGGTGAAGCTTTATTTCTGGCTTTTGATGTTTAATCTTAATGGTAGCTACTACCCATGTGGTTACATTAGCAACGGTCATCAAAATTGTTAAAAGGTTTTAAAAACAATTCTGATAAATGGAAAATGGATGAAGATGCTCTTTTGTTAAAATTAAGTAAATGGTATGTGCTTAATTTGCAGAAGTTAACCAGGGGCCTCATTTATAACTGCTGCATAAATTCTACACTAAATAAATATCTTTGTGCTCTATTTCTGAAAAGACTGCACACACACACACACACACACACACACACACACACACACAAATATTGAGATTTCTATACTTGGCACATGCCATACATATGCATGTTTCCCGTTATAAATCAGACGCGTGAACAAGCATTAGAACTCTTCCTGAATAACGCCTATCATTCACCTTTTATGGTGACAATAATGCCGTTATTTGCTGTATACTTTGGAAGTATTGTAATTAGGCCAAGATAGTATATCTAAAGGAAATATCAATGGCAAACTTGATCAAATGTATTTGCCGGTGTTGGCAGAATTTTTGCATTTTGCAGAACATTTGCTTTATCTGACGGTTTCAAATTGTTGTGGCCCTGTAAACAGATATGCTGCACTGCCTGCAAATTCTGAAACAACATTGTCTACGCTGAAGAAAACGACAGTAGGCCTACTTACAGTAGTAGCCTACACACTTCTTCAAAGCAAAATATCAACTGTCTGTTAACCCCTTTTAATTCTACTGTATGTTATAAACCGTGCTCCCTTTTGGATACATAGAGCATAAACTTGAAATTATAATAATCTAAGGCCCAATTAAATTAGAGATGCTTATGGTAATTTGTTTTATGGCTACTTCGGGAATATGAACTCATCGTGGCCAGAAAAGGTGGAATGGTTATGATGTATGTCTTATGTTTATAAATTAAATATTGTCTAGGCTACTTGAGAAATTTGACATGACAGTTTTTAGACGTAGCCTACAAACGTCAATAGAAAAGGTGAACAGTCTGTTCAACCATAAAACTGTGCTTCGGATCGGATTGTATAGAATAGTAGCCTATCCTAACTTGTTGTAAGCTATTTTGCGAGTATGAACCATCACAGTCAGAAAAGGTGAGGAATTCATTCTGCAATTTATCATGGAAATTATATAAATAATTGGAAATATAATATATGTTTGCTCTTCTCACTAACAGCAAATGATTGCATCTTATTATATTTAGATACCTGTTTTTCTTTTTGTTATGAAAGCTACTTTTGCCTTACAACGCAATACTTCAACCATTACAAGTTCAGTTTTTATACAGCCAATTAATGCGTGAACTGGTTTATAAACGAGACCCCAGGTGTTTTTGCATAAATGAATTATCATATAAGGGTGGAACAGGGCTGCAACCACAACACTTGCGCTGTCTAGTTCAACAAATGTGTCAATAGCATGATACCCTCGGATTAAAAATCGACATGCTTTGCTTTAGATTACGTCCTTCTAAACATATTTTACATTGTTTGCGAGATCAATCATAATATCACAATAATCCGTGTTCATTTTCGGAAATTGCTTTCAATCCAGTGAGATTTAAGTGACAAGTGGATATTGCGCCCCTCAAACACAGGAAATAGATGGTTGAAAAAGACAGATCCTCAGGTGGGCAGGGCAGGCACACTGCTTGGGTACATTTAGATAAATCACTTTGAAAGAGCTGCTTACCAGCAGTAGCGGTGCATCTGTTTTTTTTTTTTATGATCGTGTGTGACTGCTTGTGTGATGTGTTAGATGTGTTGGACAATCATGAAGATTCTGATGACAAGCCTGACAGGAAAAGGCCAAAGGTGGACAACAGCGCCCAGGATGCATCTCTAAAGGTAGGTTACTCGTGCACTACCCTCAGGGGTATATTGGATATGATATGCACTTCTAAGCTGAGTCAGTCATGTGAGCATGTCAATATGTTTTTCTAATGAAAAATAAATCATAAATTGCATTGATATAGTGTTACGTTCCCCAACAAGAACTCAAAAAAACGTTGCTCAACTGTAAAAGGGAACAAAATAATGAACCCCTGACAAATGGGTTCTGATAGGCATCTATGGGGGTGCCTACTGACTGGGTGCTGGCCAATTAAGCTCCGGTAGGGTTTTAACACCCACCTGATAGATTTGCCTGATCGGTTAGGCAGTGAAAATAAACATGGAGCAAACCAAACAGGGAGACACAAAATAAAAGGCTTTGCATTCACAAACTTAAAGGGAGTGCTAAACAGCAGTCTAGCTCTTCCAACTTCTCTCATACCAACTGGAACACTGGGCCAGCCGCTCTTAAAGAGCACAGGTGAAGCTAACGACAGACTATCGATGGCGACAGGTGCAACACATCCTGACCAATGAGGATGATTCCAATCAGTGCGCGTCCCTACCTAAATAGAACCAACCTCAAAAACGAAAACAAAGTTATCAACTGTACCGCAGAAATGGAACGTAAGTCACAGTAAATAGATGTGATGCTAGCTACAGAGAAGTACTTGGGATTACGAGATTTTACTGCAGAAGCGTTTGGATGGTAGGATTAGATAGTGTTAAAGTAGTGCAATGAGGTGGTGTTATTTTTCTTTTTTTTTCTTTTGGATCACCATGTATAATGGATTGTACAGTAGGTGGCGGCATGCACCTCTAACGTTTGTTTGCGGACCGCCATAATACTATAGAAGAAGAATGAAAACCCAAAACCTGTTAGAATAGGTCTACTGAAGTGTTTAGTCTCTAAGCTCATTGTAAAGAGGGGAACTTACTTCATCAACCGCCAATGTGTAACATGCATTTACACACAAACACAATTAACTTTCTCTCCCTCTGCCTCTTTCCCTCTTCCGCTCTCCAGACCTTGTTGTACTCCATCAGCCAGACGATCTGCCAGCGTCTGGACAACATGGAGGCCAAGTTGCAGGTGGTGGAGGTGACGTGCCGGGCCCTGGAGAAGAAGCTGGACGCTGTGGTTAACAAAAACCAGCCACCCATCCAGGTCCCTATGGTGGCCGGCTCCCCTCTGGGGGCCACCCAGACCTGGAACAAAGTACGCTGGTGAGTTGACGTGTGGACCCGGGTCCATATTCATTAAGGTATATCGTAGCAGGACATTTTGCAACGGCAAACAAAAACGATAATTTCTTATTGGACATGTTCAGGTAGTCTTTCCTATCTCAGTCTGTTTTCTTCCGGTGCCTATTGAATACAACCTGGTTAGGACTGTGTATCATTGGGGGATAAAATGCTTGGACTGGGACTGGTCAGGGTGAGATGAGGACTTGGAGACAAAGGGTGGTACACTGGGGGACGTTGACACTGGTGGACTTGTACTTTGTGAGGGAATTGTGAGGAAGTATTTATTTTTTTACAAGTGAGTGCTTAAGTAGAATGCGCCTATTCCCATGAACACAATTTGAAGCCTGTTGAGGTATTTGACACAGAAGAATTCCCCCGTCTGCCCCTGCAGTGTTGTTCCACAGACCAATGTGATAGTGAGCCAAGACCGACCGAAGGGTCAGGAGGAGTCAGTAACTCGAGGGGCAGATTCACTGGAGAACCTCCTTAGCAAGTGAGTGACTGACACCTGTTGTTTTTTTCTGCCTTCCTGCAGAATGTAGAATCGCATATAGAACAAACACTGTTGTGCATGAAACTGTGATCCCCACTAAAGTTTGATCTACACAGAACCGTCATAACACAATGGTACTCTGAAACCTGCAGAGTTTAGTGGCTCAAACAGAACCCAATGGAAGGCAGTTTGGCTCGGCCCATGGGTCCCTGTGTTGATACCTCTCTCTAACTCAGCCTGTGTGTTTGTGCCATCAGCACGGTGGGCGGGCGGAGGCAGAACACGTTCCTGGTGAAGGTGCCAGCACCGGAGGACAGCCAGGAGGAACAGGAGAGCGGCTCGGAGGCCAGCGACTCTGTGTCCAACAGTGGTCAGGCCAACAACGCCCAGAGCACCCAGAACGTCACCCTCATCACCCTCAACTCTGAGGGTACGGCCCCTGTCAGGCACGCACACACACACACACACACACACACCTTCAACATGCACACACAGAGAAACTCATAAGTCACAGATGCGTGCGTGCGTGCGCGCGCACACACACACACGTCCAAAGCATGTTTGAAGTGTGCATTGTAAAGAAAAAGCCAGTTGAACTATTCATCCCTGTCACCATTTTGTGAATCGGGCAGGCGTCTTCTTAGTAAGACAGATACATCAACAAATCTGAATTCGAATGCAGCTGGAATTAGATATGTGCACTTCTTCCTAAGCGCCCAAATATTACCACCTGCGTTGGTGTATAATGTTGCTGTGTTGACATTTCAGTCTGTGTCATTACCAGCATAGACATCTGTTGTAGCTAGTGTCTCACTCAGACTGTTTTTAAGTCTTCTAAGATGGTCTCACTGTCGACTCAGCGGCTTTCCCAGTGGTCACTGACATGCCTGAGAAGAAGAAATGTTTTTCTGATTGAGCTAAGTCTCTCACTCAGCAGCTCATGCTGTTTTTGTTGTTTTGTTTTATTTGCAGCTGCAAGTTAACATGGCGACGTGTCTTTGTCAGTGTTAGCCGGAGGGCACCATGTGGTTTTCAAAAAGGAAGTGTGTGTGCGTGCGAGATCCTTCCACTTCCCTGCATCTTACTCTCTATATCAATGTCACTGTCTGGCTCTCCACACCTCTCCATAGACGGATATATACACTGAGTGCACAAAACATTAGGGACACCTTCCTAATATTGAGTTGCACCCCCCCCTTTTGCCCTCAGAACAGCCTCAATTTGTCGGGGCATGGACTCTACAAAGGTGTCGAAAGTGTTCTACAGGGGTGCTGGCCCATGTTGACTCCAATGCTTCAACAGTTGTGTCAAGTTGGCTGGTTGTCCTTTGGTGGTTGGTGGACCATTCTTTATTCAAACAGGGGAAACTATTGAGTGTAAAAAAATCCAGTAGCGTTGCAGTTCTTGACACAAACCGATGTGCCTGGCACCTACTACCATACCTTGTTCAATGGCACTTAAATCGTGTCTTGCCCATTCACCCTCTGAATGGCACACTTACACAATCCATGTCTCAAAATCCTTCTTTAACCTTTCTCCTCCCCTTCATCTACACTGATTGATGTGGATTTAACAGGTGACTTCAATAAAGGATCATACCTTTCACCTGGTCAGTCTATGTCATGGAAAGAGCATAATGTTTTTTACACTCAATGTAGATCGATATAGCTATCCCATAGGAAGTGTGTTGTTGCTTATTCAACTCTAATGCCCCAGGGAGATTCCTAGTGTTAGAGAATGTCACAACGCTCATAATAACCTCTAGAAGTGTGTGTTGGTGTACTACTGATAGTCGCCACAAGGATGTGCTGTGGTATCAGCTCTAGCAGAGATTGGGAAGGTGTAGGCCTATTATTTATATATAATATACAGTTGAAGTCGGAAGTTTAATCATTAAAACTCATTTTTCAACCACTCCACAGATTTCATGTTAACAAACTAGTTTCGGTTGGGACATCTACATTGTGCATGACACAAGTAATTCTTCCAACAATTGTTTACAGACAGATTATTTCACTTATAATTCACTATATCACAATTCCAGTGGGTCAGACGTTTACATACACTAAGTTGACTGTGCCTTTAAACAGCTTGGAAAATCCCAGAAACTGATGCCATGGCCTTAGAAGCTTCTGACAGGCTAATTGACATCATTTGAGTCAATTGGAGGTGTACCTGTGGATGTATTTCAAGGCCTACCTTCAAACTCAGTCCCTCTTTGCTCGACATCATGGGAAAATCAAAAGAAATCAGCCAAGACCTCAGAATTGTAGACCTCCACAAGTCTGTTTCCTCATTTGGAGCAATTTCCAAACGCCTGAAGGTACCACTTTCATCTGTGCAAACAATAGTATGCAAGTATAATACTATGGGACCACGCAGATGTCATACCGCTCAGGAAGGAGACACGTTCTGTCTCCTAAAGATGAACGTACTTTGGTGCAAAAAGTGCAAATCAATCCCAGAATAATAGCAAAGGACCTTGTGAAGATGCTGGAGGAAACAAGTACAAAAGTATCTATATCCACAGTAAAACGAGTCCTATATCGACATAACCTGAAAGGCCGCTCTGCAAGGAAAAAAGCCAGACTACGGTTTGCAACTGCACATGGGGACAAAGATTGTACTTTTTGGAGAAATGTCCTCTGGTCTGATGAAACAAAAATAGAACTGTTTGGCCATAATGACCATCTTTATGTTTGGAGGAAAAAGGGGGACGTTTGCAAGCCGAAGAACACCATCCCAACCGTGAAGCACGGGGGTGGCAGCATCCTAACTGACCTAAAACAAGGAATATATTTCTTGGATTAAATGTCAGGATTTGTGAAACTGAGTTTAAATGTATTTGGCTAAATTGTATGTAAACTTCCGACTTTGTATGTATGTATGTATGTATGTATGTATGTACAGTGGGGAGAACAAGTATTTGATACACTGCCGATTTTGCAGGTTTTCCTACTTACAAAGCATGTAGAGGTCTGTAATTTTTATCATAGGTACACTTCAACTGTGAGAGACGGAATCTAAAACAAAAATCCAGAAAATCACATTGTATGATTTTTAAATAATTAATTAGCATTTTATTGCATGACATAAGTATTTGATCACCTACCAACCAGTAAGAATTCTGGCTCTCACAGACCTGTTTAGTTTTTCTTTAAGAAGCCCTCCTGTTCTCCACTCATTACCTGTATTAACTGCACCTGTTTGAACTCGTTACCTGTATAAAAGACACATGTCCACACACTCAATCAAACAGACTCCAACCTCTCCACAATGGCCAAGACCAGAGAGCTGTGTAAGGACATCAGGGATAAATTGTAGACCTGCACAATGCTGGGATGGGCTACAGCACAATAGGCAAGCAGCTTGGTGACAAGGCAACAACTGTTGGCGCAATTATTAGAAAATGGAAGAAGTTCAAGATGACGGTCAACCTCCCTCGGTCTGGGGCACCATGCAAGATCTCACCTCGTGGGGCATCAATGATCATGAGGAAGGTGAGGGATCAGCCCAGAACTACACGGCAGGACCTGGTCAATGACCTGAAGAGAGCTGGGACCACAGTCTCAAAGAAAACCATTAGTAACACACTACGCCGTCATGGATTAAAATCCTGCAGCGCACGTAAGGTCCCCCTGCTCAAGCCAGCGCATGTCCAGGCCCGTCTGAAGTTTGCCAATGACCATCTGGATGATCCAGAGGAGGAATGGGAGAAGGTCATGTGGTCTGATGAGACAAAAATAGAGCTTTTTGGTCTAAACTCCACTCGCCGTGTTTGGAGGAAGAAGGATGAGTACAACCCCAAGAACACCATCCCAACCGTGAAGCATGGAGGTGGAAACATCATTCTTTGGGGATGCTTTTCTGCAAAGGGGACAGGATGACTGCACCGTATTGAGGGGAGGATGGATGGGGCCATGTATCGCGAGATCTTGGCCAACAACCTCCTTCCCTCAGTAAGAGCATTGAAGATGGGTCGTGGCTGGGTCTTCCAGCATGACAACGACCTGAAACACACAGCCAGGGCAACTAAGGAGTGGCTCCGTAAGAAGCATCTCAAGGTCCTGGAGTGGCCTAGCCAGTCTCCAGACCTGAACCCAATAGAAAATCTTTGGAGGGAGCTGAAAGTCCGTTTTGCCCAGCGACAGCCCCGAAACCTGAAGGATCTGGAGAAGATCTGTATGGAGGAGTGGGCCAAAATCCCTGTTGCAATGTGTGTAAACCTGGTCAAGAACTACAGGAAACGTATGATCTCTGTAATTGCAAACAAAGGTTTCTGTACCAAATATTAAGTTCTGCTTTTCTAATGTATCAAATACTTATGTCATGCAATAAAATGCAAATTATTTACTTAAAAATCATACAATGTGATTTTTTTTATTTTTTTTTTTAGATTCCGCCACTCACAGTTGAAGAGTACCTATGATAAAAATTACAGACTTCTACATGCTTTGTAAGTGGGAAAACCTGCAAAATCGGCAGTGTATCAAATACTTGTTATCCCAACTGTATGTATGTATGTATTATTTTACAAAGTATTTATTTTCTGTCATATTTTATTATGGAGGGGTTACAGGTACATTATTGATGTCAATTTACACACTTTCTTTATATCGCATGTATCTGTAGACAGAGAAAGGCTCATATTGATCACACAGGATTTTGTAATAATAAAATTATGTAAAGAAAATGAGGCCTACCTGTGAAGTATTTGTGCTCTCTGTGTGTGTTTGCTTATGTGCATGCGTGGATCTGTGCCTATACATAGAGTAGACACCAGAATAAATATTAATTAAAACATTAATTGACCCCAAGAACCCTCGTCCATGAAAAGGTGTTAGATGTATTACTGCTTCTCTCAAACACACATACTTATTATAGACATAGACCTACAAATACTCTACTTGACCATGTGTGTATTTGTATTTATTAAGGATCCCCATTAGAGCAGCTACTCTTCCTGGGGTGCAGCAACATTAAGGAACTTATATACAATTTAAAATCTTACATGACATTACATCTCATAAGTGTGTTCCCAAAGGGCGCTACTCCACTATCACATATCTACTATTCGAAAGGTGTACGTGTGTAGAGTGTGTGTCTTATCATGTGTATGTGCCTGCTGTTCCATAAGGTGTATATTTTTATCAGTTTAAAAAAAAATCTGATTCTACTGCTTGCACAGTTACCTGATGTGGAATAGAGTTCCATGTAGCCATGGCTCTATGTAATACTGTGCGCCTCCCATAGTCTGTTCTTGACTTGGGGACTGTGAAGAGACCTCTGGTGGCATGTCTTGTGGGGTATGCATGGGATTCTGAGGTGTGCTAGTAGTTTAAACAGACACCTCAATGCATTCTGCATGTCAACACAAAAACAGGTAGTGATGTTGTTAATCTCTCCTCCACTTTGAGCCATGAGAGATTGACATGCATGTCATTAATGTTAGCTCTCCGTGTATGTTTAAGGGCCAGCTGTGCTGCCCTGTTCTGAGCCAATTGCCATTTTCTGAGGTCCATCTTTGTGGCACCTGACCACACGACTGAACAGTAGTCCAGGTGCGACAAAACTAGGACCTGCCTTGTTGATAGTGTTGTTAAAAAGGCAGAGCAGCGTGTTACTATTATGTGGAATAAAACAAGTTCTAGGTCCACTCTTCTGGGAATGCTTTCCACTAGATGTTGGAGCATTACTGTAGGGACTTGCTTCCATTCAGCCACAAGCATTAGTGAGTTGGGCACTGATGTTGGGCGATTAGGGCTGGCTTGCAGTTGGCATTCCAATTCATCCCAAAGGTGTTTGATGGGGATTAAGGTCAGGGCTCTGTGCAGGCCAGTCAAGTTCTTCCACACCGATCTCAACAAATAATTTCTGTATGGACCTTGCTTTGTGCGCAGGGGCCTTGTCATGCTGAAACAGGAAAGGGCCTTCCCCAAACTGTTGCCACAAAGTTGGAAGAACAGAATCGTCTAGAATTTCATTGTATGCTGTAGTGTTAAAATGTCCCTTCACTGGAACTAACCATAAAAAAACAGCCCCAGACAATTATTCCTCCTCCACCAAACTTTACAGTTGGCACTATGCATTGGGGCAGGTGGCGTTCTCCTGGCATTCACCAAACCCAGATTCATTGGTCGAACTGCCGGATGGTGAAGTGTGATTCATCACAGAGAACGCATTTCCACTGCTCCAAAGTCCAAAGGCGGTGAGCTTTATACCACTCCAGCCGGCGCTTGGCATTGCGCATGGTGATCTTAGGCTTGTTTGTGGCTGGCTGGCCATGGAAAGCCATTTCATGAAGCTCCCAACGAACAGTTATTGTGCTGATGTTGCTTCCAGAGGCAGTTTGGAACTCTGCAGTGAGTGTTGGAACCTAGGATAGACCATTTTTAAGCGCTTCAGGACTCGGCGGTCCCGTTCTGTGAGCTTGTGTGGCCTAGCACTTCGCAGTTAAGCTGTTGTTGCACCTAGACGAAGGAATTTGACAAAGGAAAGGTGGTATCCTATGACTGTGCCACGTTGAAAGTCACTGAGCTCTTCAGTACTGCCAATGTTTGTCTATGGAGATTGCATGGCTGTATGCTCGATTTAATAAAAATAAATAATATATATATATATATACCTGCCAGCAATGGGTGTGGCTGAAATAGCCGAATCCACTCATTTGAATGGGTATCCACTACACCTTTACCACTGCACTCACTCACCCACCCACTTAACTCCCCCTTTCACCTCTTTTTATAGATGACTACCCAGCAGGTACGTGGCTTGGCGACGAGAACAATGCAGAGATGCGCGTGCGCTGCCCGGTGTTGCCGGGCGACATGCTCCACATCAGCACCAACTGCCGCACGGCGGAGAAGATGGCGCTGACGCTGCTGGACTACCTTTTCCACCGCGAGGTGCAGGCCATGTCCAACCTGTCAGGCCAGGGCAAGCACGGCAAGAAGCAGCTGGACCCGCTCATGATCTATGGAATACGCTGTGAGTCACGCACACCAACTCACTCCCTCACACTTGACATGGCACCAGCTGCCATTGACAAACTGACCATCTCATCCCCTGCCGTTGACCATCTGACCAATCCTTCCCCATAGATGTATCATAGGCAGGGCTCAATCACTTCACCCTTTAGCGCTTAGGTTACCCTTTGACCCTGCCATCAACCACCTGTCACAACGGCCACACCCTCAACTCCAAATGCTCCCGTGTCATTTGTTAAGATACCACTGACCCATGTTGTAGTGTAGCTCCAGTTTCATCCAGTGAGCACAGACCTCAATCTCTGCATTCCCCGGGCAGGTTAGAACAACACACATTCATCATGGTACACATGTATTCATGCGTAACCCATTTTACTACATACCAAACTCCAAATGACAAGCACATGTAGGTCGGTGTTCATGATGGGGCCGTAGCTAATGCGTTGACCCCTTTGATTCCTAATTAAGCTTAAATGGGTGGGGAGGGGAGCCAGGGGAGAGGAGTGGAGCCAGGGGAGGGTGAATGCGGTAGAGGAGTATTTATTGGGAGTAGTCGTGTGTGTGTGTGTGTGTGTGTGTGTGTGTGTGGTGAAGGAGTTGCACAGAGAGTGGACTCTGTCACCCCACATCCATTACTGTCTGTTGATCGCAGGAGTGGCGGAGTGTGTTGCTGTGTGTGTGCACTTGCTTTGTGCAATTTGTGTGTGTGTGTTTATGCAATTCAGGTGTGGTGTGTGTGCATGTGTGTACCTGTGTGTGTGGAGACAGATTTGGGCTGACACTAAGGTATGTAGAGACTGGAACAGGGCTATGTGACTCGCTCACAGTAGGCAGGTTTCCATTGACCCAGGTTTATAGGCCGTCATTGTAAATAAGAATTTGTTCTTAACTGACTTGCATAGTTAAATAAAGGTTAAATAAAAATATATATATATTTGGCCAAATGATTGTATGTTTAATGGAAACGGCAGATATAGGAGAAATGTTGTAAAGATCGACAACATTTTGTATCCGTTTGACGGGGGTGGATTTTTCTGTCGACAACCTTTATTGCGATAAATGATGGAAACTGTTTTTTTCGAATGAATTATGATTTCCGAATACTTTTGAAGGTACGCAGGGCACGTGATGTCACCGCGTAACTATAAAGCTAAATAAAAATGTTTAAAATCTTTCAAGAAGGCCTGAATTCCTTTGCCTTGCTTTTCTGGTTGCCTGGCAAGTTTCACCATCCAATTATTTCAGATCTACAGGAGTGAAAGTTTCACCATGGCAACAGACCACTTTGGCACATGACAATTGTTTGAATATGGCAAAAATAAATGATTGCATTCTATCTATGTTGGCTTTCACAGGCTACCTGAGACATGAAACAGATAGGTGGGAGGGCATACAGGCAGTTGCCAATTTATTCATGAGCAATTTGCCTAAATGGGTAATGTAAACACTTTTTTTATTTTATTCGACACTAGCTTTTTCAAAATAGTTAATTTAATCTTTTTGGTGTCCCATCATTACGTCCAGCTGTTTTTATCGACACAATAGTTAAATGGAAACACACACTAGCAGGCAATTGTCGAGTCTATTTTCTATGCGAACGTTCTAAATGTCGACCAAAAATCACTGGACAAGTTAATGGGAACGTAGCTACTGACTCTGCCTGCCTGTCCAACTGGGACTGGTGAGAGAACACCTGCCTTGCCTGCCTGTACACGACCGTTGTGTGTGTGTGTGTGTGTGTGTGTGTGTGCTAGAGGCCAACCCCCTCTACGCCCCCCTTCCCCCTCCTCGTGTCTCACCTCCTCCCCTCGGGCGACAGCAGCCTCATTAATCGGGTTAGAAAGAAGCTGTCAACTCCTCCGTCTCACCCTCAAACCAGCTGCTAACATAACCGCACCCTCTCACATGTTACATATCCACCTACATGGTAAGGTCCCCAATGTCGGAGATTGGGATGATATGAGGTACTATCAGTGTACCTGACCACCAGTACCTTGACTACCAGATTTACAATATAGCTAGAGTTTTTAGTGCTTCCGACATTTTGACTGCTCAGGCAGAGTTGCATTGATAGTGGGTTGCACTGTACAAACCACACAGACAGACCTGGCATGAACTGCTGTCCGTCTTAAGCAATTAATATGACTATTTCTACCTTGTCATGGTGAGTTAAACTGAAGTCATCCTAACATGGTTAAATTAAATGACCCTGTGCCCTCGGTCCTTGTTCCCCTCAGGTCACCTGTTCTATAAGTTTGGCATCACTGAGTCGGACTGGTACCGGATCAAGCAGAGCATCGACTCCAAGTGTCGCACGGCGTGGAGACGCAAGCAGCGCGGCCAGAGTCTGGCGGTCAAGAGCTTCTCCAGACGCAGCACCAACACACCGTGCAGCTCAGGTAATCATGATACCTGGGGTCATCGCCCACGCACACACACATTTTATAGTAAAAATAGTGTTTCCTCTCAATTATACAAGTGTATATAAGGAACCCAGTGAGTAGTGCAGATGCAGAGTGTAGCAGATGGTACTAATCTTCACAACACAACAACGCCTCCTGTCCTCCCCTCCCTATGATCCATCACCTCTCAACCCTGACCGGAGAGAGTGGGACAGCAGGGGAAACCAAAATAGCCTGTGAGCCCACACCAGGGCTGTACACCAGGGCTGTACAGCCACAGCCCGCTCTGTTCCCTGGCCACGCACGCATGTACCCCCGAGGACAAGTTCTCTCACACTCCCCTTTAATAAAACTGCTTCGACATTAAACTAACTTTAAACAGTTGTTTATTAATGAATGTGGAGCGAGAGCTAACACCAAAAGTACAGTATCCACAAGCCACTTTGCTCTCGCCTCACTGCCAATGGCTGGGCTGGGGATTATTTACATACTACAGTACATGGGCTGTGTCCCAGATGGCATCCTATTTCCTGTATTGTGCCCCACGTTTGACCAAGGCCCATGGGTCTCTGGTGAAATGCAGTGCACTATATAGGGTTAAGGTTGCCATTTGAGAGACACCCGTAGTCATGCTGAAGGTTGGAAGATGGACCTCTTACTGGCAGTAAATACAACACATAGCTATGATATGAGCCTTTTTAGGCCTGCTTTGTCTCTTATCATCAGTGTGGTGTATGCCTACATCAATCTAGCAACAAAACCCATATTCCCATAGCGAGCACGCACGCACCAGTGTAAAATAATCACCCCCCCCCCCCCCCCCAACGAGATAGTAAATGGTTGTGATAGTGGTGGGTGTTTAGACTGAGGCTGGGGGTTTTTTGCTTGGCTGCTGGGTCATGATGGAGTGTGTTTGGACTGCTAGCTTGAGAGTCCTTGTTGTGTATTTAGACATGATTGATACAGTATAAACACACACCATCATCCAGCAGATGGCCTGAGCTGTTGCCAAGTATTCCTCCAGAGGTGAATGGGCTTTAGTTCAGCCTCCCGGTGTGTGTGCTAACCCCCCCCCCCGCCTAATAGATCTGTGGGGGAGTTGGTCAATAATCTGGTCCTAGATCTGTGTCTAAGCTGGGTAACTTCTATCCAAAGTATGTTTTCGACAAAACCTTTCTGTTAACTTTATTGCATTACACTAGTACCTCATCCTGCCCTGTGCTCATGCCCCTCTTCCCCAGAGGGTGGTGCTGTGGCGGAGGCGGCTCACATGGAGGGGGTGACCCAGCAGACAATACACTACACCCTGGCCAACCAGGCCGTCCAACAGGTCCAGATCCACCGCATAGGAGAGGACGGACAGGTCCAAGTGGTGAGTGTCACCGTCTCCCACCGCTGTCTGCGTCTCCTCTCTCCATCCTGCCCTGATTTCTCTCCCATCTTTCTACCTCATCCTCTTTTGATTCCGTCTCATTATCTTACCTCATCTGTGTCTCTCTCTGGCTTACTCCCTCTCCTTTTTTATTCTATTTTTTCTATATATTTTTTGTTTCCTCTTGTGATTTCTCTCTCGTTCTTTTCTATTCACTTTTTCCTCTCTTTTCTTTTGCCCTCCCCATCTATCTGCCTTCGGTCTCGGTTCTTCTCTCCACAAACCCCTGCGCGCTTGCACGCACACACAAACATACAACTTTCCTTCAGTTCCTTAGTCATCCAAAGTTACCAGAGTGAGTCTCTTATTTATGTTGAGTGGGGGTTAGATCATCTCACCCTACAGGAAGACGGTGTATCAGTGTAGCAGAGTTCTATCATGCTCAGGGATTCGATTGGATGACCTTATACAGAGGTCACACTCAGGTCCACTTCATCACTATGGGTGGGTGGGCCAACAGGAAGTGACCTGTCTTATCTCTGATCACTTCCTGTTGCCTTTATGGAGTCGCACTGTTTCAATGTCCACACTATCACTTAGAATAAAGACAGTGCTTTGACCTTTCAGTGGTAATGAAGAAAAGTATCTTAATAAATGTTATGTATGCCATTTGAAATGTATTGAAACCCAACTAAGGAGTAAGTGCTGTACTACTACCAGATCTCACGTCTTCCACCAGGCTGTCCTGTGTTATCAGCTCGATAGCCTGAGTGCCAGTCTGTTTGTGCTTTCATGCCAACTCCGTGTCAGTTATTGCCATGACAAATTGGGGAAAAAATTATGTTTATAAACTATCTGAAGATTGTTGTGAGGCCAGTAAGACTGTTTTGGCTTGACAATGACAGCAAAAGAGTTGACAAGAGCCCAAACAGATCTGGGATCTGGCTAGCAGCTCGACTCTGTTGTAAATGTTTAGACGTGGTGAAGAGGCAGAGAGCGTTATGGGAAATGCTGAAAATATTATAATCTATGTCAGGTCAGAGTGTGCTGAAGCTGGCCGTACCCTGCTCAGACAAACGCTTTCTCAAAAGTTCGTAACAGATATATGTGTATATATATATATATATATATATATGAAGCATAAACAATTAATAAACATGCACATCTGGAACGATCATTAAGACAGTAACAGCTTACAGACGGTAGGCAATTAAGGTCACAGTTATGAAAACTTAGGACACTAAAGAGGCCTTTCTACTAACTCTGGAAAAACACCAAAAGAAAGATGCCCAGGGTCCCTTCTCATCTGCGTGAATGTGACTTAGGCATTCTGCAAGGAGGCATGAGGACTGCAGATGTGACCAGGGCAATAAATTGCAATGTCCATACTGTGAGACGCCTAAAGGGAGACAAGACGGACAGCTGATAGTCCTCGCAGTGGCAGACCACGTGTAACAACACCTGCACAGGATCGGTACATCCGAACATCACACCTGCGGGACAGGTACAGGATGGCAACAACAATTGCCTGAGTTACACCAGGAACGCACAATCCTTCCATCAGTGCTCACAGCAAGAACTGGCAAATCTGGTGCAGTCCATGAGGAGGAGATGCACTGCAGTACTTAATGCAGCTGGTGGCCACACCAGATACTGACTGTTACTTTTGATTTTGACCCCCCCTCTTTGTTCAGGGACACATTATTACATTTATTTGAGTTACATGTCTGTGGAACTTGTTCAGTTTATGTCTCAGTTGTTCAATCTTGTTATGTTCATACAAATATTTAGTTTGCTGAAAAATAAATGTAGTTGACAGTTTTTTGGTCATGTGGTCTGAGACAAAAATAGAGCTTTTTGGTCTAAACTCCACTCGCCGTGTTTGGAAGAAGAAGAAGGATGAGTACAACCCCAAGAACACCATCCCAACTGTGAAGCATGGAGGTGGAAACATCATTCTATGGGGATGCTTTTCTGCAAAGGGGACAGGATGACTGCACCGTATTGAGGGGAGGATGGATTGGTCCATGTATCGCAAGATCTTGGCCAACAACCTCCTTCCCTCAGTAAGAGCATTGAAGATGGGTCGTGGCTGGGTCTTCCAGCATGACAACGACCCAAAACACACAGCCAGTGCAACTAAGGAGTGGCTCCGTAAGAAGCAGCGACAGCCCCGAAACCTGAAGGATCTGGAGTAGGTCTGTATGGAGGAGTGGGCCAAAATCCCTGCTGCAGTGTGTGCAAACCTGGTCAAGAACTACAGGAAACGTATGATCTCTGTAATTGCAAACAAAGGTTTCTCTACCAAATATTAAGTTCTGCTTTTCTGATGTATCAAATACTTATGTCATGCAATAAAATGCTAATTAATTACTTAAAAATCATACAATGTGATTTTCTGGATTTTTGTTTTAGATTCCGTCACTCACAGTTGAAGTGTACCTATGATAAAAATCACAGACTTCTACATGCTTTGTAAGTGGGAAAACCTGCAAAATCGGCAGTGTATCAAATACTTGTTCTCCCCACTGTGTGTATATATATATATATATATATATACACACACACACACACACACACACACACACACACACACACACACACACACACACACACATTATATATACATACATACACACACACACACATTATACATACATGCATACATACATACTATATACATACATACTATATACATACACACTCAGCAAAAAAAGAAACCTCCTCTCACTGTCAACTGCATTTATTTTTGGTAATGACAGCTTCAAGACGCCTCCTGTGTGAAGAAACTAGTCACATGCATTGCTCTGGTGTGATTTTTGCCCATTCTTCCACACAAACAGTCTTCAAATCTTGAAGGTTCCGTGGGCCTCTTACAAACTAGCCTCCAATACTCTACTTAGCAAATTGGATGTAGTCTATCAAAGTGCCATCCGTTTTGTCACCAAAGCCCCATACACTACCCACCACTGCGACCTGTATGCTCTCGTTGGCTGGCCTTCATTATATATTCGTCGCCAAACCCACTGGCTCCAGGTCATCTATAAGTCTTTATTAGGTAAATCCCCGCCCTATCTCAGCTCACTGGTCACTATAGCAACACCCACCCGTAGCATGCGCTCCAGCAGGTATATCTCACTGGTCACCCCCAAAGCCAACACCTCCTTTGGTCGCCATTCCTTCCAGTTCGCTGCTGCCAATGACTGGAACGAATTGCAAAAATCATTGAAACTAGAGATTCCCATCTCCCTCAATAACTTTAAGCATCTGTTGTCAAAGCTGCTTATCGATCACTGCACCTGTATATAGCCCTTCTGTAAATAGCCCACACTACTACCTCATCCCCATATTTATTTTTGTTTATTTTCACTAATCTTGCACTCCAGTATCTCTATTTGCACATCATAATTTGCACATCCTTCATTCCTGTGTTAATGATGATAAATTACAGAATTATTTCACCACTATAGTCTATTTATTGTCCTACCTCCTAACCTTACTGCATTTTTGCACTACATTTTGCACTCTATATATAGATTTTTCTATTGTGTTTTTGACTGTTTGTTTAATGTGTAACTCTGTGTTGTTATTTGTCGCACTGCTTTGCTTTGTCTTGGCCAGGTCGCAGTTGCAAATGAGAACTTGTTCTCAACTGACCTACCTGGTTAAATAAAGGTGAAATAAAAAAATATGAATCTTGATCACCACACTATATCCATAGATTTTGGGATTAAGTCAGGTGATTGGCTGGGCCATTCTAGCAGCTTTATTGTCTTGCTGAAATGTCCCCCCTCGTTTCATCTTCATCATCCTGGTAGATGGCAGCAGATTTTTGTCAAGAATGTCTCGCTAAATTTGCCCATTCATCCTTGCTTCAATTATGTGAAGTTTGCCAGTACCATTTGCTGAAAAGCAGCCCCACACCATGATGTTCCCACCTCCAAACTTCACTGTTGGTATGGTGTTTTTAGGGTGATGTGCAGTGCCATTTCTCCTCCAAACATGGTGTGTATTATGACATCCAAACAGTTGGATGTCCAAACAATTTTGCTCTCATCTGACCACACTATATTCTCCCAGTATTTCACTGGCTTTTCCAAATGTTGTGCAGCAAACTTTAAACGAGCTTCAACATGCTTTTTTTTCAGCAATGGAGCCTTGCGTGGTGAGCGTGCATACAGGCCATGGCGGTGGAGTGCATTACTTACTGTTTTCTTTGAGACAACAGTACCTGCTAATTGCTTTTTGAAGCTCTCCACAAGTGGTCCTTGGCTCTTGGACAACTCTTCTGATTATTCTTTTCACTCCTCTGTCAGAAATCTTGCTAGGAGGACCTGGTCGAGGCAAATTTATGGTGAAATTATTGTCTTTCCACTTCCGTATTATGGCCCCAACAGTGCTCACTGGAACACTCAGAAGCTTAGAAATGCGCCTATAACCAATGCCATCATTATGTTTTGCAACAATTAGGTTGCGAAGGTCTTGAGACAGCTCTTTGCTTTTACCCATCATGAGATGTGTCTTGTGTGACACCTTGGCAATGAGACCTTTTTGTAGGCCATCAGTTGTGACTGAACCAGCTGATATTAATTTGCACTGACAGGGGGCTGGATTGCTTTTTAATTACTGATAGTTTTCAGCTGTTGTCTTGGCTTTCCATGCCTTTTTGCACTTCCCTTCATGTGTTCAATACTTTTTCCCTGTGTCATTTCACATTATTACACATAACTTAATTTCTGAACGTATTTGTTTTGGTTTCTTTGTATGTATGGATTACTTGGGTTGTTACCAACATCTGGTGAACATTTCATGTCAATAGCACCTTTGGAAATATATTTACTGAGAAGAATTGTGACGTTCAATACTTATTTCACCCTCTGTATATACACACACACACACACATGTCTGTGTATATTTGTGTGTTATCACTAGTGCAGGGCTATTAAAGGCTGACTGACAGAGGTGACATGATATTTGACAATATCCCAGAAATAGAGGGGGAGGAAGGAGGGAGAAGGAAGGATGAGAAGGAAGAAGTATTAGTGCGTAGAACTGGGTAAAACTATTTGAAATAATAATACTTAATATGTGCTTGATTGAGCTTGCCTGGCTTAATGGACCAATGTAAAGCTGCAAGCCCCCACCCACCTGGCACTCCAGGCAGGCTAGAGTAAACGCTTAAAGTACATTTTGAAAGATTTCAAAAAGTATTTGAATGTATGCCTAGTGGTGCGAGAGTGAATCATGATGGGGAGCTTTCCGTTGTGCAGTTACCCTCTTGATATTCTAGAGCGTATTAGCGGGTGCATCAGAGCCTGAAATTTACGAGTACTGTTTAAGTAGTGGAGGAAATGTAAAGCATAGGATCTGTCAGGCAGTGACTGCAGCAGGGCTCAGACTAGAGGCTGATGGTGGAGGGGTGGGAGTGGACGCACTGATCGTATGTGTTAACGGTGCCACACACACACACACACACACACACTGTCAGTTTTTGCTCTCGCTCTACTTCTTCTCTCTGTCTATCTCTCTCTGTCTCTCCCTTATCTTGTTCTCTCTCTCCATTATCAGATACCTCAGGGACATCTCCATATTGCCCAGGGGCCACAGGGGGAAGAGGTGCAGATCACACAGGACAGTGAGGTAAATGTTTCTTTCGGTCTGCCCGCCTGTCACCCTGTCTGTCTATCTGGGTATCCCAGAGGCCACTTTAATAATCAGTAATGGTAGCCAGTTTTAAAGTCATCACTGGACAAGTTAATGTGAACATAGCTACTGACAGAGTTCACCGTCAACAGATGTTGACTGTTAAGTGCTTGTTTATATCTACTGCCTTCCTATGCATGGGTTATAATACTATTTGTTTCCACATAAAACCCAGATGGCCCGTGTCTCTCACTAGAGAGCCTCACATGCACACAATGGCTTGGCTCTATGAGAATCTGACCCAAAATCATACAGTGTCTGAGAAATAATTATCTGCCTCAGCATTATAGTTAAACATTTTTAAGAAGATGTGGGGTAGAGATTTATTTTGAGGCGCCACTACAAACAAACAAACACCTGCACTCATGCAAATAGGGCCTGTACAACCAAGACACGGAGAAAGATAGTTTGAGAGAGACTGAGGAAGAAAAGCTCTAAAAGCATTTCCTGTTCTTTGTGATCGGATGCCATAAAATAATTTTTCCACTCAATGATTTTGTTTGTATTGGGAGTTCAAAGCTTAGTAACAAAATCCCACTTCTCCCAACTGTCACTCAGTGTGTGTTTTCATTAGGAACAGGGCCCTCTTCATCAAAGCCATTGGTTTCAGATGTTAGAAAAGGAAATAAGGCTATCTGGAAGAGATGACCATGCTGCCTGTCCATATGGCAGCTCAGACAGCGTTGAGGTTGAAATACAATTAGGAGTGAAAATGGGAATATAGGCTAAATTGGGCTTGTTTTTCATGTGGTGGTGTTAATGTCATGGCGACTGTGTGATTTGTTTATGCTGTGTGTGTGTGTGTGAGTGAATGATGCTGTGATTGGTATGTTCATTATGCAGTATGATTAGTGTGTGTTTACAAAATGTGAGACTGTGATGCTCTCAAGCTGTCTGAATGATCCCTCTCTTCTCTCTCTCAGGGGAACCTCCAGATCCACCAGGTTCATGTTGGGCAGGATGGACAGGTAAGTCCCTTCACTCCCTGCAGTAACTTTATCCTCAAGCTTCATCACGGAAAACATGTGAAGTCCAGGTAGCTCCTACGTTTCAGGCCGTTTTCTTCAGTTTGGTGCCTAATGAACACGACACATGAAGGTTTAAAGTTCCCACAGATTCTTCATTACTTCTGAGTTACCTCAGTGTGCTGGTCCCCCTCTTTCCTGCAGACCTCTCAAACGCACACCGAGAGGAGCTAGCTTTCCATCCCCGTCTGGTCTGCCTCTCACTCTGGCTCTTCCTGTATCTCAAATGTCTTTCTTTCTAACCTCCTCGTTCCCTTGCTCTTTCTCTGTCTTATGTGCCTCTCACTGTCTGTCTCGCATGCTTTCTCAACTTCCTGTCAGTCTTTCCCCCCCCCATCTCCATCTCTCCACCCTTCCCTTCTCTCTTTGTGGGTAGAGGAGAGGAGGGTCTGTTTGGTACAGAGGGCTCTGTTCTTCCTGTTTCTCTGTTCTTTCCTCTGGGATCAAAGGGAACCTCCTGATCAAAGCACCAGGGCTGTGTGACGATCGCAGATCATGCATCACAGATGGGAGCTGTGCAGACAGGGAATTATTTCATATTCATGATCTTGATCGTCTAGAAGCCTGGCCGTAGAGGAAGTGGCTCGCTCTCTTTCTCACGCTCCCTTGACTGTTTTTCTTTCTGAGGACAGGTGCGTGTGTGTGCACAGCACCGCTTGTGTAACGTGCTCTTTCTCAGTTTATGAGAACTGCTCTTACTAAATCCAAGCAATTGTTTTCAGTCAATTAGCTCATCCCTTATTTCAAGGTGCTGTCATTGTTTGGAGAGCAGCTAAAGTTAGGTAAGGAACTCCAACAGTCCTGGCAACTCCAAACTCTAGACTTGGATACCTAGGCTAGAGTAAATTCCCCTAGGTGTGCCAATGGTACTTTCCACAATATAATAGTTTCAGTTCATAATTTCTAGCATGAACTCCAGCTGTTCTCGGTATCTCCATAACCCATTGAACTCCATGATTCTCAAATGAGTGTGAGTTGAGGTCTGTGATAACCTGGCTTAGAACTAGCCTGCATGCCAGTCTGTTTCTGCTCTCTCGTCAACTCCTAATGAATTTCTCATGCTAATGTTGTTTGGCTTGACAATGAAAATGAAGAAGGCGCACACAGTGAGACTGAGACACACACGTCCTTAGTTGAACCGGTCGTTGAGTCCGGTGGGCCTGACAGCATTCCTGACTGTTTCTCTCTTGAATCTTGGCTCCGGTTGCAAATCGATACTGGTTCTGATTTTGAAGCCGACATAATCCAAGTTATGCAGTAGTTGTACAACTCTGTTTCCAATGTTATTCAGCAATAACGTGCAAACTCTTAGGCTTTCTGCTTTCTTTAGTACGTCTTACTTGTCAGGTTAAGGCTAATTCCTCATCGTTTTCGCTAATTAAATGTAAGACTATCAAATGCACACACACACACCCCCCACACTCTCCTCTGTCAGATCTAAGTGCCCCTCACAGTGCCAGAGTGTAGCTGACTAGGGTTGCGTCTCAAATGGCACCCAATCCCTTATAACATAGGGAATAGGGTGCCATTTGGTACGCACACTAGCTGTGTATAGGGACTTAACGAGGCAGTGCCCTATAAATAAGAATTTGCCTAGTTAAGTAAAGTTTTTAAATTATAAAATAAAAATGTATTTTCCCCCTTAACCTTATTCATATGCTGCACCTCTGTCACGCCATTGTTATGAACGTTCTCAAGCTGCACTCTATTGGCGGCAACATAGTGGTGATAAGCCCAGGCATTCTGGATGTAGGCTAACTACTGTTTAGTCCAAATTACACTATAGTGCCTGGAAATACGATGACATTGCTAAAGTAGTCAAAATATTTAGTAGGAAACAACACTGCCAGCATTATCATGTTGGCAGATCTACTTTTGATAGATGGCAATGTTGCCATTAACTAGCTAAGTTTGTCAAAAATAGCAAGCAATGCTAACGTTAGCTAGATAAAATCCGGTGGCCTCCCCCCAATCTTAGCTAGCTAAGTTAACTAGCCAACGTTATACTGCATCTAAGGTCAATCTGGTGACATCAAAATGATATCAAAAGGTTTTCCTACTAATTATTTGCCTAATTTTGAATGTCATTGTGTTAGCAAGCCACTGTAATGCACTTTTAATGGAATCTTCATCAGTTCCCAAGTGGCGCGGTGGTCTAAGACACAGCATCTCAGTGCTAGAGGCGTTACTACAGACAACCTGGTTCGAATCCAGACTATCACAACCGGCCGTGATTGGGAGTCCCATAGGGCGGCGCACAATTGGCCCAGCGTCGTCCGAGTTTGGCCGGTGTAGGTCGTCATTGTAAATAAGATTTTGTTCTTAACTGACTTGCCTACTTAAATAAAGGTTAAATAAAAACATTTTTATAAAGAAATTCAGGCATCAGTCCAAAACGAACATTCAAAACAATATTGTGACGGAACATACAATCCACGAATAGCTCGTAATTTTTATTGTGTCTGTAAAATTATGAGGCCAGCGCCAAAACAAACACACACTTACTTATTCTTCTAACCTTGTGATCCAGGTCTGGCTTTTCACACACCCACATACACACACCCACATACACAGAGACATGGCACACACGCATGCACAAACAGTGACTCAATGGTATCCTGTGTTTTCCCAGGGAGTGAGACAAGAATAACACTAGCTGACTCTGTCAGTATTGTTCTTATTAGTGCGTGGTGTTCAAATCAAATCAAATAAAATGTTATTGGTCACATACACGTGGTTAGCAGATGTTATTGCGGGTGCAGCGAAATGCTTGTGCTTCTAGCTCCGACAGTGCAGTAATATCCAACAACTGATATCTAACAGTTTCACAACATACAGTGGGGAGAACAAGTATTTGATACACTGCCGATTTTGCAGGTTTTCCCACTTACAAAGCATGTAGAAGTCTGTAATTTTTATCATAGGAACTCTTCAACTGTGAGTGACGGAATCTAAAACAAAAATCCAGAAAATCACATTGTATGATTTTTAAGTAATTAATTTGCATTTTATTGCATGACATAAGTATTTGATACATCATAAAAGCAGAACTTAATATTTGGTACAGAAACCTTTGTTTGCAATTACAGAGATCATACATTTCCTGTAGTTCTTGACCAGGTTTGCACACACTGCAGCAGGGATTTTGGCCCACTCCTCCATACAGATCCTTCAGGTTTCGGGGCTGTCGCTGGGCAATACGGACTTTCAGCTCCCTCCAAAGATTTTCTATTGGGTTCAGGTCTGGAGACTGGCTAGGCCACTCCAGGACCTTGAGATGCTTCTTATGGAGCCGCTTCTTATGGAGCCACTCCTTAGTTGCCCTGGCTGTGTGTTTCGGGTCGTTGTCATGCTGGAAGACCCAGCCACGACCCATCTCCAATGCTCTTACTGAGGGAAGGAGGTTGTTGGCCAAGATCTTGCGATACATGGCCCCATCCATCCTCCCCTCAATACGGTACAGTCGTCCTGTCCCCTTTGCAGAAAAGCATCCCTAAAGAATGATGTTTCCACCTCCATGCTTCACGGTTGGGATGGTGTTCTTGGGGTTGTACTCATCCTTCTTTTACCTCCAAACACGGCGAGTGGAGTTTAGACCAAAAAACTCCATTTTTGTCTCATCAGACCACATGACCTTCTCCCATTCCTCCTCTGGATCATCCAGATGGTCATTGGCAAACTTCAGACGGGCCTGGACATGCTCTGGCTTGAGCAGGGGGACCTTGCGTGCGCAGCAGGATTTTAATCCATGACGGCGTAGTGTGTTACTAATGGTTTTCTTTGAGACTGTGGTCCCAGCTCTCTTCAGGTCATTGACCAGGTCCTGCCGTGTAATTCTGGGATGATCCCTCACCTTCCTCATGATCATTGATGCCCCACGAGGTGAGATCTTGCATGGTGCCCCAGACCGAGGGAGGTTGACCGTCATCTTGAACTTCTTCCATTTTCTAATAATTGCGCCAACAGTTGTTGCCTTCTCACCAAGCTGCTTGCCTATTGTCCTGTAGCCCCTCCCAGCCTTGTGTAGGTCTACAATTTTATCCCTGATGTCCTTACACAGCTCTCTGGCC
This sequence comes from Thymallus thymallus, assembly GCA_023634145.1. Lineage (NCBI taxonomy): Eukaryota > Metazoa > Chordata > Actinopteri > Salmoniformes > Salmonidae > Thymallus > Thymallus thymallus. The sequence continues at coordinate 36,921,923 of CM042414.1, read as the reverse complement.
TTGGCCATTGTGGAGAGGTTGGAGTCTGTTTGATTGAGTGTGTGGAGAGGTGTCTTTTATACAGGTAACGAGTTCAAACAGCTGCAGTTAATACAGGTAATGAGTGGAGAACAGGAGGGCTTCTTAAAGAAAAACTAACAGGTCTGTAAGAGCCGGAATTCTTACTGGTTGGTAGGTGATCAAATACTTATGTCATGCAATAATATGCAAATTAATTATTTAAAAATCATTCAATGTGATTTTCTGGATTGATGATAAAAATTACAGACCTCTACATGCTTTGTAAGTAGGAAAACCTGCAAAATCGGCAGTGTATCAAATACTTGTTCTCCCCACTGTATACACATAAATCTAAGTAAGGAATGGATTGAGAATATATACTTATATCAGGGCGGCATTGGACTGAGATGCAGTGGTATAGTAAGCTTTATAGTATACAGTATACACATAAGAGATTGGTAATGCAGTATGTAAACACGATTTAAGTGACTAAGATACCGAAGAATAGTATAGCGTACAGTTTATACATATTAGATGAGTAGTGCAAGATACGGAAACATTATTAAAGTGAGTAGTGTTTCATTCCCTTAAAGTGATTTCTAATCTATGTCTATAGGCAGCAGTCTCTGATGTGCTAGAGATGGTTGTTTAGCAGTCGGTGGTGTAGTATAGAGTACAATACAGTATATACAGTGGGGAGAACAAGTATTTGATACACTGCCGATTTTGCAGGTTTTCCCACTTACAAAGCATGTAGAAGTCTGTAATTTTTATCATACGTACTCTTCAACTGTGAGAGACGGAATCTAAAACAAAAATCCAGAAAATCACATTGTATGATTTTTAAGTAATTAATTTGCATTTTATTGCATGACATAAGTATTTGATACATCAGAAAAGCAGAACTTAATATTTGGTACAGAAACCTTTGTTTGCAATCACAGAGATCATACGTTTCCTGTAGTTCTTGACCAGGTTTGCACACACTGCAGCAGGGATTTTGGCCCACTCCTCCATACAGACCTTCTCCAGATCATTCAGGTTTCGGGGCTGTCGCTGGGCAATACGGACTTTCAGCTCCCTCCAAAGATTTTCTATTGGGTTCAGGTCTGGAGACTGGCTAGGCCACTCCAGGACCTTGAGATGCTTCTTACGGAGCCACTCCTTAGTTGCCCTGGCTGTGTGTTTCGGGTCATTGTCATGCTGGAAGACCCAGTCATGACCTATCTTCAATGCTCTTACTGAGGTAAGGAGGTTGTTGGCCAAGATCTCGCGATACATGGCCCCATCCATCCTCCCCTCAATACGGTGCAGTCGTCCTGTCCCCTTTACAGAAAAGCATCCCCAAAGAATGATGTTTCCACCTCCATGCTTCACGGTTGGGATGGTGTTCTTGGGGTTGTACTCATCCTTCTTCTTCCTCCAAACCTGGCGAGTGGAGTTTAGACCAAAAAGCTCTATTTTTGTCTCACCAGACCACATGACCTTCTCCCATTCCTCCTCTGGATCATTCAGATGGTCATTGGCAAACTTCAGACGGGCCTGGACATGCGCTGGCTTGAGCAGGGGGACCTTGCGTGTGCTGCAGGATTTTAATCCATGACGGCGTAGTGTGTTACTAATGGTTTTCTTTGAGACTGTGGTCCCAGCTCTCTTCAGGTCATTGACCAGGTCCTGCCGTGTAGTTCTGGGCTGATCCCTCACCTTCCTCATGATCATTGATGCCCCACGAGGTGAGATCTTGCATGGTGCCCCAGACCGAGGGAGATTGACCGTCATCTTGAACTTCTTCCATTTTCTAATAATTGCGCCAACAGTTGTTGCCTTCTCACCAAGCTGCTTGCCTATTGTCCTGTATCCCATCCCAGCCTTGTGCAGGTCTACATTTTTATTCCTGATGTCCTTACACAGCTCTCTGGTCTTGGCCATTGTGGAGAGGTTGGAGTCTGTTTGATTGAGTGTGTGGACAGGTGTCTTTTATACAGGTAACTAGTTCAAACAGGTGCAGTTAATACAGGTAATGATTGGAGAACAGGAGGGCTTCTTAAAGAAAAACTAACAGGTCTGTGAGAGCAGGAATTCTTACTGGTTGGTAGGTGATCAAATACTTATGTCATGCAATAAAATGCAAATTAATTACTTAAAAATCATACAATGTGATTTTCTGGATTTTTGTTTTAGATTCCGTCACTCACAGTTGAAGAGTACCTATGATAAAAATGACAGACTTCTACATGCTTTGTAAGTAGGAAAACCTGCAAAATCGGCAGTGTATCAAATACTTGTTCTCCCCACTGTACATATGAGATGGGTGATACAATATGTACACACAAATTGAGTGACTAGGATATTGTAGAATAGTGTAGAGTGAAGTTTATACATAGAGATGAGTGATGCAGATACGGATACATTATTAAAGTGGCTAGTGTTCTATTCCTTAAAGTGGCCTGTTATTTCTAATCAGTGTCTACAGGCAGACGCCTCTCGTGTGTTAGTGGTGGCTGTTTAGCATTCTAATAGCCTTGAGATAGAAGCTGAGCTGTTTTTCAGTCTCTCGGGCCCAGCTTTGATGCACCTGTACTGACCTCAACTTCTGGATAATCTTCTTGATGATCTTTTTGGCCTTGCTGTGGCAACTGGTACTGTAGGTGTCCAGGAGGGCGGGAGGTTTGCCCCCAGTGATGCTTTGGGCAGATCGCACCACCCTCTGGAGAGCTTTGCGGTTATGGGCGGTGCAGTTGCCGTACCAGGCGGTGGTGCAGCCCGACAGGATGCTCTGCTCTCAATTGTGCACCTGTAGACGTTTGTGAGGATTTAGGGTGATAAGCCAAATTTCTTTAACCTCCTGAGGTTGAGGAGGCGCTGTTGCGCCTTCTTCACCACACTGTCTGTGTGGGTGGACCATTCCAGTTTGTCAGTGATGTACACCGAAGAACTTGAAGCTTTCCACCTTCTCCATTGCGATCCCATCTGTGGATCAGGGGGTGCTCCCTCTGCTGTTTCCTGAAGTCCACGATCATCTCCTTAGTTTTGCTGTCGTTGAGTGAGAGGTTATTTTCCTGGCACCACTCCCAGAACCCTCACCTCCTTGTGTAATTGCTCTGAACGCTGTTTCAACCCAGATCAAATCAAAGGAAGGACACGGACATTCTCTCTCACACACACACACACACACACACACACACACACACACACACACACACACACACGGAAAAGGCACATAAGAACAGCACGTGAAGATGTTTCATTTGATTCAGGTGTAGCAAAATGCTTATGTTTCTAGCTCCAACAGTGCAGCAAAATATCTACCAATAACAATACACATCAGTGGAGGCTCCTCAGAGGAGAAAGGGGAGGACCATCCTCAGTGAATTTCTGAAAATATTTAATAGTGAAACATTAGTTACTCTTTTTAAATAACTATACTAAATAATATTCACATTACCAAATATTAAAACACACTGTTTTGTAATGAAAGTCTACAGTAGCCTCAACAGTACTCTCTGGGTACATTGACTTCAATACAAAACCTGGGAGGCTCATGGTTCTCACCCGCTTCTATAGACTTACACAGTAATATAACAACTTCCGGAGGAAGTCCACCAACCTATCAGAGCTCTTGCAGCATGAACTGGCATGTTGTCCACCGAAATCAAAGGATCAGAGAATCTAGTACTGAAAGCATAATCTACAGCGAGCTAGCATGGCAGTGCATAACAGGTGGTGAATAGTTAACTCAAAAATACAGTAGTTCAAATTAATTTCTTCAAAAATGAAGGAGAAGCGAGAGAGAGCTAGCTATATTCTGTATTTTTTTTCACTTACTTAGATAGCGAATGCATATGGCTAGTTTAGCCTGCTTAAACAACTAGTTCAAACGGAGAGGGATGCTATGTTAGCTAGCTTGCTATGGCTATCCAACACTGGAGCTCTTCCAAGTCCAGGTAAGCATTTGGTTTTATTAATTTATTGCCGGTGTAACTGCTGAACTGCTTACTGACTGTACACTGTACTGCATGATTGTAGCGGGTTTACTAACACATTGGTTCTAGTATCTATGTTGACTAGCTATGACGTTAGTTGATATGGTGACAACGATGTAGGCTGTGTGTAGCGGTATTTTTATTTGTATTTATTTCACCTTTATTTAACCAGGTAGGCCAGTTTAGAACAAGTTCTCATTTACAACTGCGACCTGGCCAAGACAAAGCAAAGCAGTGCGACAAAAACAACACAGAGTTACATATGGGACTAAACAAACGTACAGTCAATAACAAAATAGAGAATCTATGTACAGAGTGTGCAAATGTAGGAAGGTAGGACAATAAATAGGCCATAGTGGTGAAATAAATTACAAATTAGCATTAACACTGGACTGACAGATGTGCAGATGATGATGTGCAAATAGAGATACTGGAGTGCAAAAATAATAAATATGGGGTTGAGGTAGTAGGGTGGGCTATTTACAGAAGGGCTATATACAGGTGCAGTGATCGATAAGAAGCTCTGACAGCTGATGCTTAAAGTTATCGAGGGATATAGGAACCTCCAGCTTCAAGGATTTTTGCAATTCGTTCCAGTCATTGGCAGCAGAGAACTGGAAGGAATGGCGGCCAAAGGAGGTGTTGGCTTTGGGGATGACCAGTGAAATATACCTGCTGGAACGCATGCTACGGGTGGGTGTTGCTATGGTGACCAGCGAGCTGAGATAAGGATTCACATTATATGAAGGTTTGGCCTGGTCACAGACAGCTGACGTATTGTGCACTGAAGTCCACAAGTGAAGGAGGAAAAGGCGACAGGAAGAGAGCGGGCAGATGCGAGAAGGAATAATACAACGAGCACATCATGCTGTTTTGTATGTGGCTTCTATGAAAGTGAATTGTGTTTGCGTGTGAGCAGGGGTGTATTCATTCGGCCGATTCTGTTGACAAATGTTTCTTAAACGGAAGCAAACCGTAGGAAACTGGGATAAATGTACCTGAATTTGTCTAATGGAAACTCTCGTTTGTAACTGTTGGACTGATTATTACACCCTAGATTCAGGCGAGTGTGCAAGGCGGTATTGAATGTCACAGTCAGTCACTTTGATTACTCAGATTTCTCTCGACCTGTGCACCTACGTTGTAAACTTTAGTTTATAGGTTGTAGCAACCTCATGATGGGTACAGGGAAAAGGTGTGTATCATGTAGTAGCCTAAACCTATCGATGTTACATTGAGCTGGGTGAATGGAATATGAATGACAGTCATCCAATATGCTGTAATAGAATTAAGGCCATGTTCATAAAAAAAACGGCACCAACTGCCACTGATACACACACACACACCATCTAAAAGTAAGAAAATAACAATAAATTAAGATATCATAAAATAATATATGAATATGTGTTCTTATATAATAACAGAATGTATGTACGTGAATGTGTGTATGGACAGTTTAAGTAAAGACACTTATCAGTGAAGTCAGATTTATCCAAATCACTCTACTTGATTGCATCCCGGATTGTGTTCTGTTCCTTGGGCGTTGGTAATGCTAGAACATGGAGGTAGCACAGCACACATTGTCAAAAGACCATAGAGAAAGGTGATTGGACCTTTGCAACCTAGCCATTTGGGCCTGTGAATGAATCTGCTACAATCTACAAAGCCTGTTTCTGAGTAGGTAGGCTACAGCTACGCTTAGTCTCTGTCTGATGTCATTGTTCTTCCAGTGCAGTGGGATACTGCTCACTCAGGCTATGTTAGTGTAACTTCTAGCACACTGCTGGAAGACTTCCACATCTCCACCCTCCCTCCTCTGCTCTCTTATCTGGGCTTCTCCTCCATCCCTTTTTTCCTCCCTCGTTCTTTTCATTTCCTTCTGTTATAGATAGACTGGCCCTGTCAGGCAGAAGCTAGGCACTTCCCTCTGCACCTCTCACTTCCTCTCATCACAGCTGCTGACCGCTGTCCTCTGAGGTGCAGTTGAGATGCTTTATTTCATGTGGGGACTGTTTTTTCTGTCGTGGTGGGATCCACAGTGGTCGTTTGGGGAGATTGTGGCTTGCGCAAGAGGTGTGTATTCATGGTCCAGACACAGCAGTTGTAGTAAAGGCCTGTGCCATTGCAGGGGTGTGTGTGTGTTTGTGTGTGGTGTGTTTGTGTAACATACTGGGGATTGTGACTCCCTATCACAGGTTTGGAGGCTAGTTAATGGGTGAGGGTCGACAGTCTGCTCTGGGGTAAGAGAGGAACCGAGAGGGGGGAAGACTAAGAGAGAGGGTTTTGGCCAAAACGAGACAGACTGAGACCGTTAAAAAGTTATGACAGGGCATACTGCCCCCATCTTGCCCTCGACATCCTTCTGTGGTTGTCATAGCAGGCAGTACATGTCTAGAAACTAAGAGACAGCAACACGGTATGTTATTTACCCTGTGTTTGTGTGTGTGCATGCCTGTAGGTTTGTGCTCTCTTATGTGTGTCCATCCCTCAGTGCCAGCTTACCGACAGTCTAAATAAAGGTTAAATCAAAACATAAAGAAAATGAAATGGCTGTTGAGGTCTGGGCAGGGCTGGATGATGGATCCAAACGTTCCGATAACTCATTCATGATGCTGGCCTGTGAAACCATAAAGAAATACACTTTTACAGCACTCCCCTCCTCAGCCCTCCTGAAACCTCTTATCCACTGCCCTCTGTCCTCTCTGCTCTGATCTAACCATACCCTGATGGACACTGAATGTGAGGTAGAGAGAGGGCTCTGTCACACGCACTAGACACCCTTACCCCACACCACCGGGAGCTGAACCACGCGTCCCTCCCTGTCTTTCACTCTCTCTCTCTCTCGCTCCCACCATGCAACCTCCAGTAGAGCCTCGGACCAGGCCTCCTCCTGTCAGGCAAATGTTGCGTAACTCCTGGAACATCCTGAGGTTGTGCATCAGCAGTGGGAACCGAGTTAGAGATCAGTGGTCCTGGTCGGATGGCTCAGTGTGTCCTGAAGTCTGTCCAGAAACCCAGTCCCCTCTCACTTCCCCAGGCCCGTCTGCCTGTCGGGCTGTATACACCAGAGGGAGAGAGAGGTAGGGAGGGGGAAAGCAGGAGGGATAAGTGGATGGGAAGGAGGGGGTGAGGCAACAAGAGGAAGCTGGCAGGGGAGAGAGGGAGAAATGGAGGTACAGATTAAGAGGGGGAGGATGAGACCGGTAGAGGGAGATGCGATTAGGGGGAAGCAGCACCATATCGTAGCAGTGTTGTTTGGAGCTCAGCTCCCTCTGCTTCTAATCTGTTGCTTCCCTCTGGGGCTCTGGGCTGGACTCTGGCTGGACTGCACTTAGCTCATGGCCCAGAGAACACAAGTAAACCACCAGGAGATGGCTGCACTCAAACTAGTAAATGCCATTGGCAGTTTGTGTGTGTGTGTGTGTGTGCACGTGCGCATTTAGAGTTCACAAGCACATGTGTGTATGAGTTTTGGCGTGTGTGTGTGTGTGTTTTCTAATAGCAGGTTGACATCAGTTCCTCTCACAGACTGCATCAGTGCGTTTGCTACAGATTAGGCCTAGGTGTGGACCTTCGGTCACCATCTCTCTACTGTTACTGATGTTTGACACAGAGCAGATGCTGAGGAGGGTCCACAGGGTTAAGCATACAGACTTAGAACATTAGACAATCCGGATCGAACCGCTGGACCACAACCGAATTGATATTTAATCGTCCTATTTCTCCCTGTCCAAGAATGTTGTTGACAATGTCATGGGAGAGCTTGCCGAGCATTTTGGGATCCACAATGCAGGTGGGGAAGAGAGGGGGAGACGGAGAGGAAGGAGAGACAGTTGGAGAGGGAATAAATGGAGGAGACGTCCAGCGGTTCCCCCCCCCCCCATAAATAACGTCCATGGAGGGGAGGGGGAGATACTTAGAAACAGAGTGATATACATACAGAGATACATGGGACATAAAACATCCATGTTAGCAGTATAGGATTTAAAGCTGGTGCCATTACAAAGCATCCCATTTCAAAGGAGCTGTGTTTTTAGGGAGCCTGCACTCATAGATCATTATGGGAGGAAGATAAGGGGCTTTCCCTCAGATCACAGATCCTTCTGTAGATCGCCAAGATCACAGATGGAGATCACAGATTGCATGCCAAAATGTGCGTCTAGTTGGTGTTTACTCTGCTGTGTAAGTGTTGGTTTATATATTATTGTGTGACGTTTATGTATCTGTTTTTCCGTGCAAGTCTATGTGGGGTGAGTCATCCGTGTGTGTGTGTGTGTGTTAACAAGAACCAGATGTCTCTGATAGCAACTTTACTGTGCCTGAAGCACCACTACCACACCCAACCTCCAGACTCCTGCTGGGTTCTAGCCCACAGCCACCACACAGAGATGCACCACAGCAGGGCTTAGTGTCTCAAGAGACACCCTATTCCCCATTTCAGGGTTAATCGTAACTACCACCTAGTGTGTTTTCACACGTACACTACCAGTCAAACATTTGGAATATTACTCATTCAAGGGTTTTTCTTTATTTGTAAAGAAAAATTACATTGTAGAATAAAAGTTAAGACATCAAAATTATGACATAACACATATGGAATCATGTAGTAACCAAAAAAGTGTTTAACAAATATTTTATATTTGAGATTCTTCAAATAGCCACCCTTTGCCTTGATGACAGCTTTGTACACTCTTGGCATTCTCTCAACCAGCTTCACCTGGAATGCTTTTCCATCAGTCTTGAAGGAGTTCCCACATATGCTGAGCACTTGTTGGCTGCTTTTCCTTCACTGCGGTCCGACTCATCCCAAACCATGTAAATTTGGATGAGGTTTGAACCAAAAATCTCAAATTTGGACTCCAGACCAAAGAAAACATTTCCACCTGTCTACTCTGTTGCTTGTGTTTCTTGGCCCAAGCAAGTCTCTCCTTCTTATTGGTGTCCTTTAGTAGTGGTCTCTTTGCAGCAATTCAACCATGCAGGCCTGATTCACACAGTCTCCTCTGAACAGTTGATGTTGAGATGTGTCTGTTACTTGAACTCTGTGAAACATTTATTTGGGGTGTGATGTGAGGCTGGTAACTCTAATGAACATATCCTCTGCAGCAGAGGTATGTCTGGGTCCTCTATTCCTGTGGTGGTCGTCATGAAGCTGGTTGAGAGAATGCCAAGAGTGTGCAAAGCTGTCGTCAAGGCAAAGAATCAAAAATATTACAATAATACAAGCTAATTTAGAATCATGATAAAGCCATCATTGTAAATCAAACTATTTATTTTTTGCCCCATTTTGGTTTTATATTGTCAAATGTCAAACCACTACAATTCCTAAACAAAACCACTTATCCATGCAAGTCATTTGTTAATTGGACATAAATGCTCACCTTAAATCCATCTGTGATTATCATGAAGAATCACTTGTGTCCAAACCTTCATATTACTTTCGCTTTTATCTTCCAACAACATGCAGGAGGAAATGGCGCAATAGCCGCTCTAACTGCGACTTGAATAGGTTATATTCAGTAGCCTTTAGCCCCTGTCTCCCCTAATCTACATCAGATGCACTCATAAATGCACTGCTACTCGCATAATGTTTGAGATATCAAGTTATGATGCTGCATGCATTTAATCAAATGCTTTCAGTCAAACATCTAGTAATATTAATGTTTGGACTGGACTGCGTTCTCACCTACAGCGAACCGTACCACGGTGCGAATTGATTCGGACCAAGATCACCCTTTTTGAGTGAACCATGGTGGGTTGTTTAGTGTGAAAGCCCCCTTAGTCACATTTTTCCTTAGTGTCTCATTTATATCATAGCATGACTAAGTGAAAGTTTTACACATTTTGGTAAAATTCCTCTTCCTTTTAAGTTGTCTGTAGGCAAGTAGTGACAGCATCCACAATAATCAGTTTACTTTTGCCACAGCCAGGAGGTAGCATGATTTAGCATCATCCCCACAAAATGAAATGATGTAATCCATGGCAAAGCTGCATTGCACGCCGTAACTTCCCCAAAAACACTTCAAACTAAGTGTCGATACTTAAGAAGAAGAACCAAAGAACCTGTCCATGTTTTCTTTCCTGCGAGAATGTTATTGGTTGCAGTAATATCTGAATATTCCAATGCTCTGATAGTTCCATCAAGCCACCGGTGAGTTTCGCAGCTGGTAATCAATCTGCGTTTGAGTGCCCAACAGAAAACTAAGCATACAACTTTATTTTCCATGTTACAGCAAACAGACCGATGTGGCTGTGATAATACAAAATAAAATAGTTCCAGTTTTGCGTAACAAAATTCCAGTGACTATTTCAGTAGTATGCATGCAAATCAAAATCGAACTACCAACCTTCGTTTGAGGTGTTTTTGAGGATGTTTCGGCTTGCAGTGCAGCTTTGCTTACATCTGTACCATGAATTACATGGATTCTTTGGGATGATGCTAAGCATGCTAACCCCTGGCTGTAACAAAAGTGAACAGCAGTTTCATTGTGAATACTGTCACTACTGGAATTTAGCTAACCCTTAAGAATGCACAGCCAATAAACACACATGTCCCATCACATCCCGCTTTGACGACACAAGCAAGCAAAGATGATGAAGAGGATCCCTTTTAAAAGGGTTTGTATTTTGTGTTATTTTTCGGTTGAAGACTGCTTGTCTAAACGGCAGTAAAAACAATTAATGATGCCTCTATCAGGATAAAGAGGCTTTTATTTACTTCTGTAAATAAGCCAGAGATGTTCTTTCATGTAAGACAGTTGTATCGTGGGCCATGTTGGCGGCATGTGAAAAGCACGGTGGCGAGGTTGCAGTCGCTCCCTGCCAGGCTCCCTCAAAGCGGTTTGCAGGAGGTTGCTGGGAGGTCAGGATGATATTTTCGTTTTACGGCATATATATATATATATATATATATATATATATATATATATATATATATATCACGTCCATCTAAACAAACAAGCTAATTAGAATCATGATAAAGTCATCATTGTAAATCGAATGATTTATTTTAAAGGCCCTCGTAAAAATGCATCTGTCAATCAGCTAGGCCAAGCTAGATTTTTGAGCCTGAGAACAGACACAAGTGTATATAGTACACTGGGGGCCTGCCTCGTTAAAAGAAAAAGGCCCTGCTAAATTACAGATGTTATTTCAGTCATCGCAGAGGCCAACCAAAGCCCTTTGATTATCCTGTTCCTGGATCAGAAATCAGACCGATCTGGTTGAGTCAAAACCACACTAGCCTCGACTGAAACTGACTATGCAGTCTTACTGAAATTCTTGGGAGAGGGAGTAGGAGGAGGAGAGAAAGAAAATGTATATAAAGCAAGGTTCGGTTTAATGGAGGTATCAAGCCTGTGTTTAGGAATGGTGTCATCGAGTGGTTGGATGAGAAACCGTAGATGCAGCGGAGAGTGTGAGAGTAAATGCCTTTAGGGCGGATGCAGATTTACAAAGGTTAGGACTCTTATTTTAATTTTGTATTTCTGCGGCGACTCGCATCCTAACTCCTTGCTGCTTCCTCTCTTGAATATTAAGATGGTGGTTACATGACAGTGCCAGGAGTTTTTCCTTACCACCTGACGATAAAAAAAAAACAACAACACTTGAGCCTACCTAGTTAGTTACAAGTTTTTCCTGGTCAGGTCATGTGGTTAGGGAAAAACTCCTGGCCTTAATTCTATGACTTGAACCGATTCACTGCGGTAGGCATTCCACTCAGAAGTAAAGCGAAATATTAACGTTGTGGAGATGACAGGTGGATTTCAGGGCTCTCTCTTTCCAGCTGTGAAGACTACAGATATGGTATCTTATTGGGATCACTCTGATGTCGCTGAGATTTTCCTGCGACACAGGAAATTCCAATGAGCCTTGTGATTTACATAAATTCACTGAAAACCCACAGTTTTCTTTTCTCTCTCGCTCAAATGCTAAAGAACCAAACAGAATAAAGGTCCTAATACTGTAGGTCCTACTCTACTACTGCGACATTCAACTGTACAAAAATTTACCTGAAGTGCAGCCATACACACCAACAGCCATCATTTTTATATAGCTTAATAACACAAGATAGATATTGGTCTTCACTACGACATACAAGTGTATCCGAAATACAGCCATGTGGTACACCTGAACTGTAGTCTACTTAAGCCTATCAAAATTAATTTGCCTTTGGGAATTATAACTTTAAAAAATAAATTATAATCAAATCCTCCTGCTGCAAGATTATTTTACTCCTGTGATGATAACCGGTCAAATTAATATCCAACTGTAAATCTGTGTTGAGAAAGTTATTTAGTGATAGTTGACTTGGAGTGGGTATTATTCAACTGACGATCCATAGGTAGGGTTAGCTATTAGTGGATCTTCAGTGTGACTGGGTGAAACAGAGCATCAACTCCAGCTGTTCCCTCTGTGTCCTGATGCCCCTGCTCGAACTGCCTCCCCCCCCCCCCCCCCCCCCCCCCTCCCTGTCTGCTCCAGTGGTTTAGTCCTACTCACATCTGTCCTGACTGGCTCAGGAGAGCCGCTGCAGATGTTGTTGACGGCTATAAAGCAGTTAGGAAGTTCCAACCTCTCAGACTCCAAACGTTTATTTTTCCTATTCTTTTCTTTTTACACGTTAAATCTGAGAGGATATGAGTGATTCTACTGGGACTGATAGAAAACAGATTGGAGTGGTGCCTCGGATTTATTTGAGCGGTGCCTCGTAAAAGTGTTTGTGTGTGCTTGTAGGTTCTTTGTGTGTTTGGGTGAGCCAAGTGGGCTGCAGTGAAACCTCTTTGACAAAACATGCATGCATGCACTTAGATAAACGTGTGCACACGCTCACACTGCCCAGTGCCAGAGACCTGGGTTACAGCATAATTCATTATTTTAGATGGAGAAAATAATCTTCTGCAATTGCACAGTCAAACTTTAAAGACTGAAGGGTTGCGTACAAGTTAACAAAACAAAGATGCTTTTTATTATTTTTTATTATTCAATCTAAACCAGAATCATATGCAACCAAAAGCACAATTTGAATTGCGACAGCAGACAAGAGGTTGGGCTGGGAAAAGGCCCTTGTTTGCACAGTTGGTTATTGTGTTTCAATCTGTCACCCTTTGGCTGTTTTTTGCATTAAAGCTACATTTGTTGTTTGGTTCTCTGCCATCTCGCACCCAACGCTGTATTTCTTCAGTATCCTGTCTCCATTACTGTTGAATGCATTATGGCATAAAGAAAAAAAGAACAGGAAAAAAAAATAGATTTATCCACCTTTTTGTTCTTTTCAGAAGGTCATAGCAGCTAGCAAACTCTGCTGAAGTGAATTTAAGATGACTTGATTGTTCGTTGTATTTTCTCCTTCAGCTCTCTTTGGCATGGAGATGGCATGGGCTCCTCTGATGCAGCCTTCTAATCCTCCCTTCTACACACACACACACACACCTCATTGGGCCCTGCTAGTACGTTAACGGTGTGGACAGACAGTATTTCTTATTATTTAGGGGCCCCAATCCTGCATGCCGGAGGACAACAGTAACTAATGCACTTAAGAACAGTCAAACTACCACGTTGTGAGGTTTCTCTCTCTCGCCAAGTTAGATTTTTCTTTCTACTGGATGTATTTTTTTCTGACAACTCACTGCTAGTGGATGTGATTTCGACTTGCGTAATGTGTGTGAACTAAAGCACAAATTAGGCTATTGGAAGCAATGCAAGAGTTGCGTTCCTGTGTAAAAGTCAGAATATGGCACTGAATGGATTAGCCCCCCGGGGGGGCTGAGTGTGTCTGACTGTGTCCAAGTGTGAGATGGTGTGTAGTTTACGCCGTATCGCTTACAGATCTCCATCATCTGTTTGGGTTAATGTGGTCGATGTGGCTCCCGCGAGTGTCAGACCCATAATTTCATATGACAGGCATACAAGTGTTTTTGATCAGAACACAGCCCCTCCCCTTTGACCTTTTTCTACAATGCGTTCTGAGAAGAAGGTGAGGAGACCGGATTTGAGGAATCAGGGAAAGACAAATTGGGAAAGAGATGAGCTCTCTTTACAAACCAAGTAGTGGGACAGGAAGTGGTCCCTGGGAGACTTCCTGTATTCGCTGTAGAGCTCTCACACAACGTTCCTGAACTATAAACCCCTCTGTTCTATGTGTGCTCAGATCCTCACAGCTGAGAATGCTCTCATGAAGGATCGAAGGCCCAACCTTTAATCGAATAAGAGTTAGTCAACCCTTGAATCCCCCTGTCCTCCTTGATTGCACACTTACAGTGCATTCAGAAATTATTCAGACCATATTTCCATATTTTGTTACGTTAGAGCCTTATGCTAAAATGTATTAATTTGTTTATTTCCATCAATCTACATACAATACCCCCCCTTTTTTTTTTTTTTAAGAACACATTTACATGATGATGATGATGATGATGATGATGATGATGATGATGATGATGATAAAGAATTGTATTTATATAGCGCTTTTCAAGGACCCAAAGACGCTTTACAAAATGGAACATGTAACAGAACAAACAAAAAATACAGAAAGAAAACAGCGCGAGTGGGATTGGGCTTGGCTATGGGCAGGCAATTTTGAACAGATGAGTCTTGAGGCATTGCTGGAAGATGGGGATTGTCTCAGAGTCACGGATAGTTTGGGGGAGAGAGTTCCAGAGCCTGGGAGCAACCCTCGAGAATGCCCTGTCACCAAAGCCTTTGATCTTAGACTTGGGAATTATGAGGTGGCCTGCAGTACTGGAACGGAGTGAGCGTGTAGGTTTATATGAAAGAAGAAGGTCGGAGAGGTAGGCAGGGGCGATATTGTTTAAGGCTTTATATGTCAGTAGGAGGATCTTGTAATTGATGCGTTGGTGTATTTCACAGAGTATAGGGGTGATATGCTGGTGTGAGTGAGTAGTCTGGCTGCAGAGTTTTGAACCATTTGGAGCTTATGGAGGAATGGTGAGTTGATGCCTGTGAGTAGGGAGTTGCAGTAGTCAAGACGGGAGGTTATGAATGCATGTATTAGGGTTTCAGGAGCAGGACGGGACAGTGAAGGTCTGAGTTTGGCAATGTTGCAGAGTTGGAAGAATGAAGATTTTACAGTCTGTTTTAATGTGTTGATCAAAGGAGAGTGTAGAGTCCAGAATTACGTGCGTAGGGAGGATGGAGAAACAACGGTGTCATCGATACTGAGAGTGAATGTGCCAGTTTTAGTGAGGGTGGATTTGGTTCTAATGAGTAGGAGTTCTGTTTTGACACCGTTGAGTTTGAGGAAGTTTTCCTTCATCTATGTTTTTATTGCAGTCAGGCAGGATTCAATATGGGTCAGAGGTGGGTTGGTGAGAGATTTGGTGGCTAGATATATCTGTGTATCATCAGCATAGCAGGGGAAATGAAGGTTGAAATGACGGAGGATTTGACCAAGGGGGAGGATGTATATGATGAAGAGTAAGGGACCAAGTACAGAGCCCTGGGGGGCACCTTGAGTAACTGTGGCTGAGTCTGAGTTTAGGCTTTTGAGTGAGATGTAATGTGTTCTGTTAAGTGAGATAGTTCAGCCAGGAAAGTGCAGTTCCCTCAACGCCCATTCCCTCGAGCCTGGTGAGCAGAATCTGGTGGTTAACTGTCAAAGGCAGCACTCAGGTCGAGGAGAATCAGGATGTTGAGGGAACCGGCATCAGCAGAGAGGAGAAGGTCGTTGACAACTTTGAGGAGAGCAGTTTCTGTGCTATGGTAAGTTTGGAGTTCGGTGAGTCAAAGTGAATATTCATGTCACCAAGCAGGAGAAGGCGAGGGGAGAGTGATACAGCAATGGTGAGTAGTTCAGCTAAGTCAGAGAGGACTTTCGGAGGACGATAAATAAGGATGGTGGTCAGGGAGTTTGTTAATTTTATAGGCAATATATTCAAATGAGGTGAAGGATGGAAGAGACAACTCAGTAATTTTAAAGTTGGATTTGTATAGTACAGCAAGGCCACCGCCACGACCAATTAGGCGGGGGGTGGGACAGATAGCTATAACCATTGGGAGTGGCTTGATTTAATATGAAAAAAATCCCTGTGTCTTTGCCACATTTCAGTTAGGAAAAGAAAGTCCAGCTTGTTGTCCAGTATTAGTTCAGGGGGGCTTGCTCTCCTAAACACCCATGGAGCGGGTGTTTAGGGGAGCAAGGTTAGTAATGCAGCATGTAGAAGTGGAGTTGTAGATTGAAGGGAACGTAGGCAATCATGGTTTACAGTTCGACCTGATTGATATGGAGGACGGCGTGAGTGTGACCAGAGGGAGATTATTTTGCTAGCAGGACTAGAGTTGACAGACAGTTTGCGGCGTGAGCCTCAATGCAGTATTACCTTCCATCCAATGAATGGATGCCAATGATAAATATATCTCAAACATAATTGAGAAAGATTAGTGTGCACAGCTTTGTGTGTCCTCTCCATAGACTTGTATTTATTTATTTAACTAGGCAAGTCAGATAAGAACAAATTCCTATTTACAATGACGGCCATCACCGGCCAAACTCTGACAACACAATGAGGCCAATTGTGTGTAGTGACGCCTCTAGCACTGAGATGCAGTGTCTTAGACCACTGCGCCACTTGGGAGACATCCACATCCTGTCCTCCGTCCGTTCTGCACTAGACTGTCACTGTCCTCTACGCCTCATTAAAAAGTATCCCGTGCCAGGTATGCTAGCTGTGTGTGCGTCTGTGTTTTTGTCTGCGTGTGTCAGTGGGCTTGCATGTTTATTTTTTTTTATTTCTTTCACCTGTGGGCAAGTGTGCACATGGAAATGGAAATATTTAATATTTGTGTGTGTCAGTATAATATTCTAGGCATTGGTTTATTCAGACCCTCAGGACCTGATTATCTGTGGAAGAGGAAATGTCACAACAATCCTCTGGCTGATCTGAACAGTCTCTGTCATCACCACATCCTGTCCAAATCATACCTGCCCTGCCATGTTTACCTACACTATTACGCCCTACTGCATACCAGCTACAGAATTTTCACCCAATACCTACTATAGTCCACTTACCTGCCTTGTTGAATTCATTCATCATCTTGTAAGTTATCA
This sequence comes from Thymallus thymallus, assembly GCA_023634145.1. Classification (NCBI taxonomy): domain Eukaryota; kingdom Metazoa; phylum Chordata; class Actinopteri; order Salmoniformes; family Salmonidae; genus Thymallus; species Thymallus thymallus. The sequence goes on along the minus strand of CM042414.1, from coordinate 36,904,874 downwards.
TTTATTTCTTCTTTTCATCTATTACCGTGTTCTTTTTCACCTTTTACCCCTCCCACATACCAGCTCAGCTAGTTTCAGTCATTACCCACCACATCTACCTGTCAGTCATTCATTACCTTGCAGAATTGCGTGCATTCTCCTTCACCTATCACCCCCCACGTACCAGCTTAAGCATTTTTATTTAATACCTACTACATTCCTAGCGTACTGTCATGACATTCCTGCTCCACCTGTATTTAAATGACTAGGGTCGAACGTGTGTATCCCTAGTTAGCACAGCTGAAAACTGTTGTGCTGATTAAAGAAGCAATAAAATTGGCCGTCTTTACACTAGTTGAGTATCTGGAGAATCAGAATTTGTGGGTTCGATTACAGGCTCAAAATGGCAAGAAACAATGAACGTGCCGTTGGAACACCGGAGTGATGGTTGCTGATATTGGGCCTCTGTACGCCTATGTAGATATTCCATTAAGAATCAGCCATTTCCAGGTACAATAGTAATTTAAAACATTAACAATGTCTACACTGTATTTTTGATCAATTTGATGTTATTTTAATGGACAAAAAATGTGCTTTTCTTTAAAAAACAAGGACATTTCTTAGTGACCCCAAACTTGAACGGTAGTGTATATGACAGAATGTTTACAATCGATTCGTCTTTCTTTACAGGCCCTTAGTCAGTTTCGCTGTGTTACTCAAACTACGATCTACAGCCCTTCAGTTTGTGTATGTTCACTCAGATGGCACTCAGCAAGACCAGTCTCAGACCAAGGCTTTTGCCCTCTGTAAGTGGTCACTGTGTGTACGGACCCCTTGTCGATCACACACACGCTGTCAGTGTGTGCGTGTATACAGTCCATTACAACACCGCAGAGAAGTGCCTCTGGAGCAGATTTTGGGGGGTTAGGTGCCTTGCTCCAGCTGCTGGCTCACTCCTTTAGGATTCCTCTGTCAGCCCTGGGATTTGAACCAGCAACTCTGATTATTGGCCCGCCTCTCAAGGCTACCGATGACCCAAATCAGCTGCTCTCTGGTTCACTTTGTCTGTCTATTTTGTGTCTATTCTGATCTGGCTAGCGTAGCCATTGAGACTTCTGCCTCATCTAATAGATCCCATCAAGCAGGCTGCGACTGGTGTGTTCTGGCGGCATCAAACATTGTGGTGAAGTTAAAAAAATCAGTCTAAGTCTCCTGGAGCCTGACACAACCCACCGGGCTCTGGGGAGGGTTAACACGACTCACGAAACACATTACAGAGTCAGCAACTTCAAAGCGAAGTTTGGGGTTAGGTGGGGGGTGGAAGGGGGCGGGTTGGTATGGCAATGGAGGCACATACAGCATCTGTAATTGCTTTTTTTTTTTTTTTCTGCAGATTCTGATTCATCCCCAAATTGGGAATGTCTGTTAGGCCTGCTTATTTCACCTTTATGGCCAACCAGGTAGGCCAGTTGAGAACAAGTTCTCATTTACAACTGCGACCTGGCCAAGACAAAGCAAAGCAGTGCGACAAAAAACAACAGAGTTACACATGAGAATAAACAAACATACAGTCAATAACACAATAGAGAATCTATATACAGAGTGTGCAAATGTAGTGTAAAATGCAGTAAGGTTAGGAAGGTAGGACAATATATAGGCCATAGTGGCGAAATAAGTTACAAATTAGAATTAACACTGGAGTGACAGATGTGCAAATGATGATGTGCAAATAGAGATACTGGAGTGTAAAATGAGCGAAAATAGGAAATATGGGGATGAGGTAGTAGGGTGGGCTATTTACAGAAGGGCTATATACAGGTGCAGTGAGTATGGAAGTTGAGTTTACAGTCTAACCAGACACCTAGGTATTTGTAGGTGTCCACGTATTCTAAGTCAGACCCGTCGAGAGTAGTGACCCGGTGGGCGGGTGCGGGCAGCGTTCGATGGAAAAGCATGCATTTAGTTTTACTAGCATTTAAGAGCAGTTGGAGGCCACGGAAGGAGTGTTGTATGGCATTGAAGCTTGTTTTAAGGTTGGTTAACAGTGTCCAAAGAGGGGCCAGATGTATACAGAATGGTGTCGTCTACGTACAGATGGATCAGAGAGTCACCAGCAGCGAGTGCGACATTGTTGATGTACAGTGGGGAGAACAAGTATTTGATACACTGCCGATTTTGCAGGTTTTCCCACTTACAAAGCATGTAGAAGTCTGTAATTTTTATCATAGGTTCTCTTCAACTGTGAGTGACGGAATCTAAAACAAATATCCAGAAAATCACTGTATGATTTTTAAGTAATTAATTAGCATTTTATTGCATGACATAAGTATTTGATACATCAGAAAAGCAGAACTTAATATTTGGTACAGAAACCTTTGTTTGCAATTACAGAGATCATACGTTTCCTGTAGTTCTTGACCAGGTTTTCACACACTGCAGCAGGGATTTTGGCCCTCTCCTCCATACAGACCTTCTCCAGATCCTTCAGGTTTCGGGGCTGTCGCTGGGCAATACAGACTTTCAGCTCCCTCCAAAGATTTTCTATTGGGTTCAGGTCTGGAGACTGGCTAGGCCACTCCAGGACCTTGAGATGCTTCTTACGGAGCCACTCCTTAGTTGCCCTGGCTGTGTGTTTTGGGTCGTTGTCATGCTGGAAGACCCAGCCACGACCCTTCTTCAATGCTCTTACTGAGGGAAGGAGGTTGTTGGCCAAGATCTCGCGATACATGGCCTCATCCATCCTCCCCTCAATACGGTGCAGTCGTCCTGTCCCCTTTGCAGAAAAGCATCCCCAAAGAATGATGTTTCCACCTCCATGCTTCACGGTTGGGATGGTGTTCTTGGGGTTGTACTCATTCTTCTTCTTCCTCCAAACACGGCGAGTGGAGTTTAGACCAAAAAGCTCTATTTTTGTCTCATCAGACCACATGACCTTCTCCCATTCCTCCTCTGGATCATCTAGATGGTCATTGGCAAACTTCAGACGGGCCTGGACATGCGGTGGCTTGAGCAGGGGGACCTTGCGTGCGCTGCAGGATTTTAATCCATGACGGCTTAGTGTGTTACTAATGGTTTTCTTTGAGACTGTGGTCCCAGCTCTCTTCAGGTCATTGACCAGGTCCTGCCGTATAGTTCTGGGCTGATCCCTCACCTTCCTCATGATCATTGATGCCCCATGAGGTGAGATCTTGCATGGTGCCCCAGACCGAGGGAGATTGACCGTCATCTTGAACTTCTTCCATTTTCTAATAATTGCGCCAACAGTTGTTGCCTTCTCACCAAGCTGCTTGCCTATTGTCCTGTAGCCCACCCCAGCCTTGTGCAGGTCTGCAATTTTATCCCTGACGTCCTTACACAGCTCTCTGGTCTTGGTCATTGTGGAGAGGTTGGAGTCTGTTTGATTGAGTGTGTGGACAGGTGTCGTTTTATACAGGTAACGAGTTCAAACAGGTGCAGTTAATACAGGTAATGAGTGGAGAACAGGAGGGCTTCTTAAAGAAAAACTAACGGGTCTATGAGAGCCGGAATTCTTACTGGTTGGTAGGTGATCAAATACTTATGTCATGCAATAAAATGCAAATAAATTACTTAAAAATCATACAATGTGATTTTCTGGATTTTTGTTTTAGATTCCGTCACTCACAGTTGAAGAGTACCTATGATAAAAATTACAGACTTCTACATGCTTTAAGTGGGAAAACCTGCAAAATCGGCAGTGTATCAAATACTTGTTCTCCCCACTGTATGTCTATAACAGTTTGGGTCTAGAGTGTCTCCCCCTTTGAAGAGGGGGATGACCGCGGCAGCTTTCCAATCTCTAGGGATCTCAGGCGATACGAAAGAGAGGTTGAACAGGCTAGTCATAGGGGTTGCAACAATTTTGTTGGATAATTTTAGAAAGAAAAGGTCCAGATTGTGTAGCCCAGCAGATTTGTAGGGGTCCAGATTTAGCAGCTCTTTCAGAACATCAGCTGTCTGGATTTGGGTGAAGGAGAAGCAGGGGTGGGGCTTGGTCAGGTTGCTGCGGGGGGTACAGAGCTGTTGGCCGGTGTAGGGGTAGCCAGGTGGAAAGCATGACCAGCCGTAGCAAAATGCTTATTGAAAATCTTCGATTATCGTGAATTTATCGGTGTCAGTGTTTCCTAGCCTCAATGCAGTGGGCAACTGGGAGGAGATGCTCTTATTCTCCATGGACTTTACAGTGTCCCAGAACTTTTTGGAATTAGTACTACAGGATGCAAATTTCTGTTTGAAAAAGCTGGCCTTTGCTTTTCTAACTGACTGTGTATATTTGTTCCTGACTTCCCTGAAAAGTTGCATATCGCGGGGGCTATTCGATACTAATGCAGTGCGCCACAGGATTTTTTTTGTGTTGGTCAAGTGCAGTCAAGTCTGGGGTGAACCAAGGGCTAAATCTGTTCTTAGTTCAATTTTTTTTTTTAAAGGGGCATGCTTATTTAGGATGGTGAGGAAATCACTTTTAAAGAAACAACCAGGCATCCTCTACTGACGGGATGAGGTCAATATTCTTCCAGGATACCCGGGCCAGATCGATTAGAAAGGCCTGCTCGCAGAAGTGTTTTAGGGAGCGTTTGACAGTGATAAGGGGTGGTTGTTTGACCGCGGACCCATTTCGAATGCAGGCAATGAGGCAGTGATCGCTATTTGGAGGGCAAGTTAGTCAGGATGATATCTATGATGGTACCCATGTTTACGGATTTAGGGTTGTACCTGGTAGGTTCCTTGATAATTTGTGTGAGATTGAGGGCATCTATCTTAGTTTGAAGGACAGCCGGGGTGTTAAGCATATCCCAGTTTAAGTCACCTAACAGTACAAACTCTGAAGATAGATGGGGGGGGGGGCAATCAATTCACATATGGAGTCCAGGGCACAGCTGGGGGCTGAGGGGGGCCTGTAACAGGCGGTAACAATGAGAGATTTCTGGAAAGGTGGATTTTTAAGAGTAGAAGCTCAAACTGTTTGGGCACAGACCTGGACAGTATGACAGAACTCTGCAGGTTATCTCTGCAGTAGATAGCAACTCTGCCTCCTTTGGCAGTTCTATCTTGACGGGAAATATTGTAGTTGGGGATGAACATTTCAGAATTTTTGGTGGCCTTCCTAAGCCAGGATTCAGACACAGCTAGGACATCAGGGTTGGCGTAGTGTGCTAAAGCAGTGAATAAATCAAACTTAGGGAGGAGGCTTCTGATGTTAACAAGCAAGAAACCAAGGCTCAACAAATGAGAGCGCCTGGGGAATAGGTGTAGTGCTGGGGGCTACAGGACCTGAGTTTACCTCAACATCACTAGAGGAACAGAGTAGGATAAGGGTACGGCTAAAGGCTTTAAGAACTGGTTGTCTAGTTCGTTGGGTACAGAGAATAAAAGGAGCAGATTTCTGGGCGTGGTGGAATAGATTGAGGGCATAATGTACAGACAATGGTATGGTAGGATGTGAGTTCAGTGGAGGTAAACCTAGGCGTTGGGTAATGATGAGAGAGGTTGCATCTCTGGAGACACCAGTTAAGCCAGGTCAGGTCTACGCATGTGTGGGGGTTGAGACAAAGGAGCTATCTGAGGCATGTTGAGCGGGACTTGGGGCTCTACGGTGAAATAAAATAATAATAGCTAACCTAAACAGCAGCAGACAAGGCATATTGAAATAAGAAAGAGGCATAAAACAGTTAAGTTAATTTAACAGTTAATTTAAGAGAGCTAAGACAACGACGCGTAATGCGATGAATGGCCAAAAAGGGTCAGATAGAGAAATTGTTGTGCTACACACAGAACCTGAGGCCTAGCAGATAAACAGAATGAAGTACCATGTAACGGAACAGTCCAACAGGCATCAGCTGTGTAGCCGAGTAATCATAAGATCCGATGAGCAGCAAAGAGGTGAGCCAGGGAGCAGTTCAGTGGGCGCTGCACTAGGCGAGCGGGAGGCACAGCGTTCAGAGTGCTAGCAGGTCGGGGCTAGCAGATGGATCTTCAGCGACGTTTCATAGGAAAAGCCTGTTGAGACCACGTCGGACAATTACGTCGGCAGACCAGTCGTGGTGGCTCGGCGGGGCTCCGTGTCGACAGTAGAAGGTCCAGGCAGGTTGACAAAGGTACTGTAGTCCGGGTGATTAGCTAGTACACGTCGGCTGGCCCGGGAGATGGGCCTAGCTCGAGGCTAGCTCAAGGTAGCATATGGACAAACGGTGTTAGCCAAAAACAACAGCAGCCACTCGATTGCAGCTAGCTAGCTGCGATGATCCGGTGTGATGGTCCTGTGATTTCGGTAGAAATCCTGTGAAGTGGAAGGGAACGCAATCCGATATGCGCTGGGTTGGTAGCGCGCTGTGCAGACTGGCCGATATTGTCCGAACTAAAAGCTGGCGGATGCAGGCAGAGCAGTGGTGTTGACCGCTAGCAGTGGTTAGCAATGGCTAGTAGCTAGTTAGCAAGCTAGCTGGCTAGCTTCTGACGGCGGTTCAGTTAAGTTATGAAAAAGTAAAGAAATAAAGATATTAGATCTGTTTCACGTTGGGTGAGGCGGGTTGCAAGAGAAGTATATGGGAAATAATAAAATATATGGAAATACAGACTAATTACAAACTATTTACACGGGACATGAGACGGGACAAACAAAAAAACACGTCCGCACTGTTACGCCATCTTGGACAATGCTCTACTGACATGGTGGTAAATCAGACTGGGTTAGAGCTGGAGACTGCATCAAATACCAGAGAAGCTTCAGATCATGCAAGAGGTAGAGAGAGCTAGACCATGTTGTAGGGTAGAGTATTAATTGCAAGCGAGAGGCATGGTTTTATTTACACACACATACAGTCGTGGCCAAAAGTTTTGAGAATGACACAAGTATTGGTCTCCACAAAGTTTGCTGCAGTGTTGATGGTGGCAATTTACATATACTCCAGAATGTCATAAAGAGTGATCAGATGTATTGCAATTAATTGCAAAGTCCTTCTTTGCCATGAAAATGCAAATCCCCCCAAAAACATTTCCACTGCATTTCATTTGTGTTTGGCGCCGCCCTGAGTGGTCGCCTGTTAAGCAGCTCCCGTTGTTCGTGCATACATTGTTGTTTTAGTTCGTTTTTTCGTCTCTTTTCTTTAGTTTTATTTTTTATTTTGCTACAGTTGAACTATAATAGTTCAGGATTATGGATTTTATCGCAGCTGAACGTGGACAGGAGTCGTCAACTGCTATTGTTTACAACAGAGCCCAGCTCCTGGATTTAGCCCACGCAGCGCTGCTGCTCCCCAGGGAAAAGTTTGATATTCCGGACGAGTTGAAAAGGCGACGGCGTGGACGTAGGGCGGGATTGAAATGTAAGGCAAAGCGGAGGAGGTTCAAGTACAAGCCGGCTATACCATCTATTATTATGGGCAATGTGAGGTCTCTACATAACAAGATGGATGAGTTGGAGGGTCTTGTTCGTGGACAAAGGATTTATCGGGAAACAAGCCTAATGTTTTTTTCTGAGACTTGGCTGAAAGATAACATCCCCATACAGAACGTCACTATCGACGGTTTCCAGACCATCAGAGCGGACAGGGATCGCGTCTCTTCCGGTAAGAGCAAGGGTGGTGGGCTGGCTTTATTAGTTAACAACAGATGGTGTCATCCGAACCATATTACTCTTAAGGAAGAGTTTTGTAGCCCGGACATTGAACTGTTAGCCGTTAGCCTGAGACCCTACTATTTACCGAGGGAATTCACGGCGGCCATTGCTGTTATTGTTTACATCCCGCCCTCTGCTGACGCAAACGCAGCGTGTGACGTCATCCACTCTGTTATCTCGAGGTTACAGACAGCGCATCCCAGTGATTTCTTTGCCATTTCGGGGGATTTTAACCATGCATCTCTCTCTTCAACGCTGCCCACGTTCAAACAGTTCGTGAAGTGCCCAACCAGGAATAATAAAACTCTGGACTTGTTATATGCTAATGTGAAGGATGCATACAACTCCACTGCACTCCCTCCCCTCGGTAGATCGGATCACAACCTTGTCCACCTCAACCCACTCTACAGGCCTTTGGTCCAACAGCAGCCTGCAACCACCAGGACCATTAGGAGATGGTCCCCGGAGGCGAATGAGGCCCTACAGGACAGTTTTGAAACAACAGACTGGGATGTGCTCTGTGAGGCTCATGGGGAGGACATCGATGGACTCACTGACTGCATAACAGACTATATTAATTTTTGTGTACCCACCAGGAAGGTACGCTGTTTCCCAAACAATAAACCCTGGGTCACCAGCGACCTGAAGGCCCTGCTGAATGAGAAGAAGAGGGCCTTCAAGGAGAGGGACAAGGACAAGGACAAATTGAAATGCGTCCAGAGGGAGCTGAAGTTGCGGATTGCTGAGGGGAAGAGAGTGTATAAGGAGAAGATGGAGGACAAGCTTATGCAGAGCCAGGTGAGAGAGGTGTGGAAGGGTATGAGAAATATCACTGGCTTCAAAAAGTCAAACAGTGGGCTGACGGAGCGGACCCAGGACAGAGCCAATGAGCTGAACCAATTTTTTTAACAGGTTTGATACTGGCCCTGTCCACCTCCCCTCCAGCTCCCCAGACCACACACCCTCACGGCTGTCCCACCCTCACAGCACCTCTGCTGAGACAATCAGTGACCCCACCTCCGCCCCTGCTCCCCTTGGACTGATCCTCAACACCCCCCTTCCCCCCACCTCCCCACCTGGGCTGGCTTTCACCACCAACCAAGTGAAGAGAGAGCTGGAGAGACTACATCAGTGGAAAGCGGCGGGCCCTGATGGCATCAGCCCAAGGGTGCTGAGGGTCTGTGCTGACCAACTGTGTGGAATACTCCAGTGTCTTTTCAACCTTAGCCTGAGCCTAGAAAGGGTCCCTGTGCTGTGGAAAACATCCTGCCTCATCCCAGTGCCCAAGAAGGCACACCCCACTGTCCTGAATGACTTCAGACCTGTAGCGCTAACATCCCACATCATGAAGACCCTGGAAAGGTTAGTCCTCGCTCACCTCAGACCCCTGGTGTGTTTATCAATGGACCCCCTGCAGTTTGCATACCAGCGCAACATCGGGGTGGATGATGCAATCATCTACCTTCTGCAGAGGGCCTACTCTCACCTGGACAACACAGGTTGCACTGTGAGGGTTATGTTTTTTGACTTCTCCAGTGCCTTCAATACCATTCAGCCCCTGCTACTGGGTGAGAAGATGAGGAGGATGAAAGTGGAAGCACCCTTAGTCTCCTGGGTCACGGACTACCTGACCGGTAGGCCACAATTTGTGCGACTACAGAGCTGTGTGTCAGAACGGGCAGTTAGCAACACAGGGGCCCCCCAGGGAACGATCCTGTCCCCTTTCCTGTTCACCCTCTACACCTCAGACTTCAGATATAACTCTGAAACATGCCACCTACAGAAGTTCTCGGATGACTCTGCTATTGTAGGGTGCATCAGGGGTGGGCAGGAGGAGGAGTACAGGAGCACAATCAGTGACTTTGTGTTGTGGTGTGAGCAGAACCACCTTCAGCTCAACATCAGCAAAAAAAAAGGAGATGGTGGTGGACTTCAGGAGAACCAAGGCACAACTGACTGCAGTCCCTATACGGGGGATGGATGTGGAAATGGTTGGGTCATACAAGTTCCTGGGAGTCCATATGGACAACAGGCTGGAATGGGCTGCTAACACCGGGGCCCTGTACAAAAAGGGCCAGAGCCGACTCTACTTTCTGAGGAGGCTCAGGTCCTTCAACGTGTGCAGTAAACTACTGCATACCTTCTACCAGTCTGTGGTGGCCAGTGCCATCTTTTTTGCAGTGGTGTGCTGGGGAGCAAACATCAAAGCCGGTGATGCTTCTCGGGTAAATAAGCTGATCAGGAAGGCTAGCTCTGTCCTGGGGATGAGCCTTGACACTCTAGAGGAGGTGGCGGAGAGACGGATCCTGGCCAAACTGCTGGCCATCATGGACAACGTCACCCACCCTCTGCACGCTATGGTTATGACGCAGAGGAGCACTTTCAGTCACAGACTGATCCCACCACGGTGTGCCAGAGAGCGCTACAGGAGGTCCTTCCTGCCGGCGGCTATTAGACTATATAATGCCTCACCGGGGTGCCGTGCCGTCGGCAACATAGATCTGGAACTGTTGGGGTGCTAGGACCTAGTTTAACAATTATGCATCCATCCGTGAGTAACTGTGGTCCGTCAGCACTCATCCACTCAGGACCTATTTATTCATACAGGTCTGTATATACATACTCATGTACAGTTGTTATATCATATCACATGCAATATTGTAAGTAATTATTGGACTTAACTTACGTAGGCATTCACTCAGGAATGCATATTAGTATCCTGCCAGTTGCACCTTTTCTCATTGCTTTTAGTATATCGAATGTGCAATACGTGCAGTTGTCTGTAATTAAACCCTGCGCACTAAGGACTGTATTTTAAGGGAATTACTATTATTACCCCAAATGATATCATACACACATTTAGCTATTATAGTATCTCTTCCTGTCATTTACCTGTACAGTTTGTGTAACCATGCAAGTATTCACTTATCTGTAAATATAACTGTATACCTAACTGTACAGCTAATTTAACCATGCAAAATTTTCACTTACCTGTTCATTTAACCAGTCTGTCTATTAAGTAAACTATTATTACCCTCGCTCATATCATACGCATTTGTAGCTACTGAAGTATTTCTCTGCCATCGACCTGTGTAGTATAGTTAACCATCCAACATCCACCAATGTATAGTGTACATATTCAGCCAACCACCCATACTATGCAATGTCTTTTTTATAGCTTTTATTTTTTTGCACTCCAGATATCTTGTATTTTTATACTTTTTCATACTGACGCTCTATGTATCATGTGCCGTGTATCTGACTTTTGTGTACTTTCGTTGTGGCATTTTGCACCTGCCCTGTGTTTTGTTGTAGCTGCTTGACAATGAAATTTCCCCCCCCGGGGGATCAATAAAGTACCTATCTATCTATCTATCTATCTATCTATCTATCTATCTATCTATCTATCTATCTATCTATCTATCTATCTATCTATCTATCTATCTATCTATCTATCTATCTATCTATCTATCTATCTATCTATCTATCTATCTATCTATCTATCTATCTATCTATCTATCTATCTATCTATCTATCTATCTATCTATCTATCTATCTATCTATCTATCTATCTATCTATCTATCTATCTATCTATCTATCTATCTATCTATCTATCTATCTATCTATCTATCTATCTATCTATCTATCTATCTATCTATCTATCTATCTATCTATCTATCTATCTATCTATCTATCTATCTATCTATCTATCTATCTATCTATCTATCTATCTATCTATCTATCTATCTATCTATCTATCTATCTATCTATCTATCTATCTATCTATCTATCTATCTATCTATCTATCTATCTATCTATCTATCTATCTATCTATCTATCTATCTATCTATCTATCTATCTATCTATCTATCTATCTATCTATCTATCTATCTATCTATCTATCTATCTATCTATCTATCTATCTATCTATCTATCTATCTATCTATCTATCTATCTATCTATCTATCTATCTATCTATCTATCTATCTATCTATCTATCTATCTATCTATCTATCTATCTATCTATCTATCTATCTATCTATCTATCTATCTATCTATCTATCTATCTATCTATCTATCTATCTATCTATCTATCTATCTATCTATCTATCTATCTATCTATCTATCTATCTATCTATCTATCTATCTATCTATCTATCTATCTATCTATCTATCTATCTATCTATCTATCTATCTATCTATCTATCTATCTATCTATCTATCTATCTATCTATCTATCTATCTATCTATCTATCTATCTATCTATCTATCTATCTATCTATCTATCTATCTATCTATCTATCTATCTATCTATCTATCTATCTATCTATCTATCTATCTATCTATCTATCTATCTATCTATCTATCTATCTATCTATCTATCTATCTATCTATCTATCTATCTATCTATCTATCTATCTATCTATCTATCTATCTATCTATCTATCTATCTATCTATCTATCTATCTATCTATCTATCTATCTATCTATCTATCTATCTATCTATCTATCTATCTATCTATCTATCTATCTATCTATCTATCTATCTATCTATCTATCTATCTATCTATCTATCTATCTATCTATCTATCTATCTATCTATCTATCTATCTATCTATCTATCTATCTATCTATCTATCTATCTATCTATCTATCTATCTATCTATCTATCTATCTATCTATCTATCTATCTATCTATCTATCTATCTATCTATCTATCTATCTATCTATCTATCTATCTATCTATCTATCTATCTATCTATCTATCTATCTATCTATCTATCTATCTATCTATCTATCTATCTATCTATCTATCTATCTATCTATCTATCTATCTATCTATCTATCTATCTATCTATCTATCTATCTATCTATCTATCTATCTATCTATCTATCTATCTATCTATCTATCTATCTATCTATCTATCTATCTATCTATCTATCTATCTATCTATCTATCTATCTATCTATCTATCTATCTATCTATCTATCTATCTATCTATCTATCTATCTATCTATCTATCTATCTATCTATCTATCTATCTATCTATCTATCTATCTATCTATCTGCCACAAAAGGACCAGCTGCCATCATGTCAGTGATTGTCTCGTTAACACATGTGAGAGTGTTGACGAGGACAAGGCTGGAGATCACGCTGTCATGCTGATTGAGTTAAAGCTGGAAACTTTAAAAGGAGGGTGGTGCTTGTAATCATTGTTCTTCCTCTGTCAACCATGGTTACCTGCAAGGAATCACGTGCCATCATCATTGCTTTGCACAAAAAGGGCTTCACAGGCAAGGATATTGCTGCTGGTAAGCACCTAAATCAACCATTTATCGGATCATCAAGAACTTCAAGGAGAGAGGTTCAATTGTTGTGAAGAAGGCGTCAGGGTGCCCAAGAAAGTATAGCAAGTGCCAGGACCGTCTCCTAAAGTTGATTCAGCTGCGGGATCGGGGCACCACCAGTGCAGAGCTTGCTCAGGAATGGCAGCAGGCAGGTGTGAGTGCATAGATAGATAGATAGATAGATAGATAGATAGATAGATAGATAGATAGATAGGTACTTTATTGATCCCCCGGGGGGGAAATTTCATCTGCACGCACAGTGAGGCGAAGACTTTTGGAAGATGGCCTGGTGTCAAGAAGGGCAGCAAAGAAGCCACTTCTCTCCAGGAAAAACATCAGGGACAGACTGATATTCTGCAAAAGGTACAGGGATTGGACTGCTGAGGACTGGGGTAGAGTCATTTGCTCTGATGAATCCCCTTTCCGATTGTTTGTGCCATCCGGAAAACAGAGCCCGTTGAAGACAAGGTGAGCGCTACCATCAGTCCTGTGTCATGCCAACAGTAAAGCATCCTGAGACCATTCATGTGTGGGGTTGCTTCTCAGCCAAGGGAGTGGGCTCGATCACAATTTTGCCTAAGAACACAGCCATGAATAAAGAATGGTACCAACACATCCTCCGAGAGCAACTTCTCCCAACCATCCAAGAACAGTTTGGTGATGACCAATGCCTTTTCCAGCATGATGGAGCACCTTGCCATAAGGCAAAAGTGATAACTAAGTGGCTCGGGGAACAAAACAGCGACATTTTGGGTCCATGGCCAGGAAACTCTCCAGACCTTAATCCCATTGAGAACTTGTGGTCGATCTTCAAGAGGCGGGTGGACAAACAAAATTCCACAACTTCTGACAAACTCCAAGCATTTATTATGCAAGAATGGCCTGCCATCAGTCAGGATGTGGCCCAGAAGTTAGTTGACAGCATGCCAAGGCGGATTGCAGAGGTCTTGAAAAAGAAGGGTCAACACTGCAAATATTGACTCTTTGCATAAATTGAATGTCATTGTCAATGAAAGCCTTTGACACTTATGGAATACTTGTAATTATACTTCAGTGTACCATAGTAACTACTGACATCAAGATCTAAGAACACTGAAGCAGCAAACTTTGTGGAGACCAATACTTGTGTCATTCTCAAAACCTTTGGCCACGACTGTACACATACACGTACACACATACACATACACACACACAGCTGTCTTACTGTACATGTGAGGACTTTTTGGGGACCAACAGTTGATTCCCATTAAAAATCCTATTTACCTTAACTCCTAACCCTAATTCTAACCCTAAACCTAACCCCTAAGCCTTAAATGGCCCTTTTTCCATTCTCCCTGGTTTACTGTTCTTGTGAGGATGTCTTGTCCTCACAAGTATAGTAACAAACACACACAGCTCACTTAATATTTCCCTCCATCAGTCTTGCTGGGTCAGATGTGACAGTATCATTGTATGTTAGTTTGCACATTCAACTTATTAGGCCAACTTACTCTATGCTACCCAATTAGGCCTAGACGGCATACCTCTAAACCTATAGCCCCGGTTTCCTTCAGTGTGTGTGTGTGGATGTAAATCTATAGGAATACCCCACACCATGTTTCAGCTGCTCCATCCTCCCCTATTATTAATTAGTGTTAAATGAGCTCTGGCACAGCTTGACTGTAGTTCAACACAACAGGGTTTAGTGGTTTCCCCTCTCTCCCCTTCTCTCTGTTTTATCTTTCCCTCCCTCTCCCTCTTTCTTTCTCTCCCTCTCCCCCTTTCTTTCTCATTTTCTCTCACTCTCTCTCTCCATGGCGGCTGTGCATGGGGAAACAACACACTTTTTCAAATGGCTGGGCTCTCATTGGCTGATCTCTGTCTTAGCATTCCCTGTAGGTCACCTGCGTCCTCCGGGACTTCTTTGCTAGATTTCCCCTAATGAAGGAGCACTCCCTTCTAGTTACTGTTGCCCCGTGTCTATACGTCTCTCCGTGTGTGTGTGTGTGTGCGCGTGACGCTAGTCTGTGCTTAGTTACACCCTGATAGTTGTGACTAATAAAATAATGTAAACACACATCAGATCGAGCATAAATATGTCTGTCTGCTGTTTGTTTTAATTGGCCTCTCTTCAGAGAAGTGTATCCAGAGTTACAGAGCAGACCCAGGTCCTGACAGTAAACTCTTGATTCAGAGCATTAGCTAGTTGGCAGAAGCAGCTAACACTGGCTGCATCTGAAATGGCATCCTATTCTCTACATAGTGCACTACTTTTGACCAGAGCTCTATGGGCCCTGGTCAAAAGCAGTGCACTATTTAGGGAATAGGGTGCCATTTTGGGTGGTGCTAAGCAGACCTCTTCGAGACCTGAGTGGCTTCTCTCTCTCTCTCTCTCTCTCTCTCTCTCTCTCTCTCTCTCTCTCTCTCTCTCTCTCTCTCTCTCTCTCTCTCTCTCTCTCTCTCTCTCTCTCTCTCTCTCTCTCTCTCTCTCTCTCTCTTATGATCATATGATATCATGGGAGGGGAAAGCTGGGGGTCGTGTGTGTTGAAGTTTGACTCACAAACAGACCCTTGCAAGCGCTCACCACAGGCAAAATTGTTATTGCAATTATATGAACAATTGTTTTGTGACCAATTTAAGCAAATTATAGTTATGCCTAATTGTGATAGATTTACTCAAATTGTTTCAATTACATTTTATATTAATCTTTTTCCCCCCTCTTCATCCCTCCTTTTCTCTTACTTTTTCTCTCCCTGACATTCTATCCCACCTCTCCTCTTTCTCTCACGTTCTCCCTCCCCATCTCTCCTCCCCCTGGTCAGGTGATGCGTGGGGCCCAGCTGATAGCGGTGGCGTCAGCTGACGTAGGGGCCACAGCAGTGGAGGGCTCCCCCCTACAGGCCAGTGACATCCATGTGCAGTACGTCCAACTGGCGTCTGTCAATGAGCACACCGCTACTGTACAGGTAAGGAACACACACACACAGACAGACACAGCCAGCCAGCCTTCCTTCCTTCCTTCCTTCCTTCCTTCCTTCCTTGGATGAACATAGCATCGGTTCTGACTTACTGTTGCTCAAACTCCTGAGGTACACCTGTTACTTTTACATTGACACACATCCAGTAGAGGAGACTTCACAGGTATATTAGATGTACAGTTGAAGTCGGAAGTTTACATACACTTAGGTTGAAGTCATTAAAAATTATTTTTCAACCACTCCACAGATTTAATGTTAACAAACTATAGTTTTGGCAAGTCGGTTAGGACATCTACTTTGTGCATGACACAAGTAATTCTTCCAACAATTCTTTACAGACAGATTATTTCACTTATAATTCACTATATCACAATTCCAGTGGGTCAGAAGTTTACATACACTAAGTTGACTGTGCCTTTAAACAGCTTGGAAAATTCCAGAAAATTATGTCATGGCTTTAAAGCTTCTGATAGGCTAATTGACATCATTTGAGTCAATTGGAGGTGTACCTATTGGATGTATTTCAAGGCCTTCCTTCAAAATCAGTGCCTATTTGCTCGACTGTCACAAGGATTTTATCCCAATGTTCTAAATGAACTTTTTAACTCTATCTGTATCCTGAAGGTTGTAAATTCTTCAGTTTGTAATAATACAGAGAGAGCCCCAGTTTTGCAAATGGTCAGTCTTTATTCATAGAGAGCTCTGCCGAAAGACAAGACACAAAACACTTTTATAAAATCCAGTCAGCAAAGTCTCCACCCTGTTTTATGGCCTGCAAATTCTCAGGATCTGCCTTCAAAGACCCTCTTCATGTTATCTCAGTTGCTAATGTTTACCCACACCTCGAAGACCAGGCCCCAATTCTGATGGATGGGGCCCTGTGAACTTTTATGGCCGCATAATCTCCTGCAGGTCTAACAGCTTTCACAAATGGTCTTGTCTCCTTCATTGTCTTAACCACATCCTGACTCCTCTACCAAATGGTAACATTCTAACCTGGTCTGAACATTGTCTATGTTTCCACATTCTTAGAATCATAATCTTGTAATTCCAATACATCTCACACATTACAACATTTCAGGGTGAAACATCTTAGTCATTAACATTAAACATACAAATTCCTTTATCATCGACATCATGGGAAAATCAAAAGAAATCAGCCAAGACCTCCATTTTCCAATGCCTGTAGGTACCTAGTTCATCTGTACAAACAACAGTACGCAAGTATAAACACCATGGGACCACACAGCCATCATACCGCTCAGGAAGGAGATGCGATCTGTCACTTAGAGATTAAGAAATAAAGCTGAAATAAATAATTCTCTACACTATTATTCTGACATTTCACATTCTTAAAATAAAGTGGTGATCCTAACTGACCTAAGACAGGGAATTTTTAATATGATTAAATATCAATAATTGTGAAAAACTGAGTTTAATTGTATTTGGCTAAGGTGTATGTAAACTTCAGATTTCAACTGTACAGTAGATGTCTGTGCGGGACTGATTTCATCATCCCTCTGCCACAGTTTTTCATAATTTATAGATTAGTAATTTGGTGCGAAAAGTGCAAATCAATCCCAGAAAAACAGCAAAGGACCAAATTATGTGTATGTTAACTTCTGACCTGCTGGGAATGTGATGAAAGAAATAAAGCTGAAATAAATAATTCTCTACACTATTATTCTGACATTTCACATTCTTAAAATAAAGTGGTGATCCTAACTGACCTAAGACAGGGAATTTTTAATATGATTAAATATCAGGAATTGTGAAAAACTGAGTTTAATTGTATTTGGCTAAGGTGTATGTGTAGATGTCTGTGCGGGACTGATTTCATCATCCCTCTGCCACAGCTTTTCATAACGCACCAGCCCGGTCCCTCTGGCTTTTTGTCTGATTCCTACCCGCTCCCGCAAGAACTGGTCCAGAACCCGACCCGCAGTCCCACAAATGTTATTTTAGGTGTATGTGACGCAGCTCGCTTGGCAGCCATGGTCCCAGCTATTTGGCGTTCTAATGTCAAAAAGCCTACCTTAATAGGAGCGGAACGATTTGCAGGCAGTGACAAATATGGGTGATCAATATTTATTTCCAGACAATGTAGTAGGATTAAACCATAGCTTAAACTATAAAATTCAACTATAGCTTAAACTATGAACTATGAACTATACACTAGAGACTACACGCGTAGCTGATCTTGCAAACCCAACTAGGAGAGAGAGGCTACTGAACATGAAGCAGCCAGAATGATAAGCGTGGAGAAATGCACTTTTCTTTACATTATGCATAGCCTACCTTCAAAGAGCGGGACGAATTGCAGGTGAGACAAATAGATGGGTTATCAATATTCATTGAAAAGTAAAAAACGCATTGTTGATGATCAAATGTTTTGGTTGCACCTCGACTCGTGTTGATCGAGCACCCTCCACTTCTTTCCACGATCAATATTTATCTCAAGACACTGTGGTAAAATCTAGCCTAATCATGATGGCAGCATCACAGGCCTCTGAAGGTATTATGGAGGTGAGGGGAAAATGGATGGAGAGGATATGGATGAAGTAGGCATTTGCAGATGATGTTAGGGGAGGTCAGAGTAGTTGGTTGAATGGGTGTTGTGTGTGTAGGGGTGTTTAAAGCTGTGTTAGGGACATTTTGGGTTGGTGAGGTGAGGTGGGGGAGGCTCCCGAGTGGCGCAGCGGTCTAAGGCACTGCATCTCAGTTCTAGAGGCGTCACTACAGACCCTGGTTTGATCCCGGGCTGTATCACAACCGGCTGTGATCGGGAGACCCATAGGGTGGCGCACAATTGGCCCAGCGTCGTCCGGATTAGGGGAGGGTTTGGCCGGGGTAGATCATTGTAATTAATAATTTGTTCTTAACTGACTTGCTAGTTAAATATATATATATATATATATCTCACACACACACACACACACATACACACACACACACAGTCGTATGCAAAGGTTTGGGCACCCCTGACAATTTCCATGATTTCCATTTATAAATATTTGGGTGTTTGGATCAGCAATTTCATTTTGATCTATCAAATAACTGATGGACACAGTAATATTTCAGTAGTGAAATGAGGTTTATTGGATTAACAGAAAATGTGCAATATGCATCAAAAAGAAATTAGACAGGTGCATAAATTTGGGCACCCCAACAGAAAAATCACATCAATATTTAGTAGAGCCTCCTTTTGCTAAAATAACAGCCTCTAGACGCTTCCTATAGCCTCTAATGAGTGTCTTGATTGTGGATGAAGGTATTTTGGACCATTCCTCCTTACAAAACATCTCCAGTTCAGTTAGGTTTGATGGTTGCCGAGCATGGACAGCCCGCTTCAAATCATCCCACAGATTCTCAATGATATTCAGGTCTGGGGACTGGGATGGCCATTCCAGAACATTGTACTTGTTCCTCTGCATAAATGCCCGGGTAGATTTTGAGCAGTGTTTTGGGTCGTTGTCTTGTTGAAATATCCAGCCCCGGCGTAACTTCAACTTTGTGACTGATTCTTCAACATTATTCCCAAGAATCTGCTGATATTGAGTGGAATCCATGCGACCCTCAACTTTAACAAGATTCCCAGTACCGGCACTGGCCACACTGCCCCACAGCATTTTATTTTATTTTTTTTATTTTTTTTTTACCTTTATTTTACTAGGCAAGTCAGTTAAGAACATATTCTTATTTTCAATGACGGCCTAGGAACAGTGGGTTAACTGCCTTGTTCAGG
The DNA here is from genome assembly GCA_023634145.1 of Thymallus thymallus. Lineage (NCBI taxonomy): Eukaryota > Metazoa > Chordata > Actinopteri > Salmoniformes > Salmonidae > Thymallus > Thymallus thymallus. Next base: position 36,885,208 of record CM042414.1, on the reverse strand, counting down.
GGCAGAACGACAGTTTTTTACCTTGTCAGCTCAGGGATTTGATCCAGCAACCTTTCGGTTATGGGCCCAACACTCTAACCACTGGGCTACCTGCCGCCCCTGATGCATGATGGAACCCCCACCAAATTTTACTGTGGGTAGCAAGTGTTTTTCTTGGAACGCTGTGTTCTTTTGCCGCCATGCATAACGCCCCTTGTTATGACCAAATAACTCAATCTTTGTTTCATCAGTCCACAGCACCTTATTCCAAAATGAAGCTGGCTTGTCCAAATGTGCATTTGCATACCTCAAGCGACTCTGTTTGTGGCGTGTGTGCAGAAAAGTCTTCTTCCGCATCACTCTCCCGTACAGCTTCTCCTTGTGCAAAGTGCGCTGAATTGTTGAACGATGCACAGTGACACCATCTGCAGCAAGATGATGTTGTAGGTCTTTGGAGGTGGTCTGTGGGCTGTTTTTGACCGTTCTCACCATCCTTCGCCTTTTCCTCTCCGATATTTTACTTGGCCTGCCACTTCTGGCCTTAACAAGAACTGTGCCTGTGGTCTTCCATTTCCTCACTATGTTCCTCACAGTGGACACTGACAGCTTACATCTCTGCGATAGCTTTTTGTAGCCTTCCCCTAAACCATAATGTTGAACAATCTTTGTTTTCAGGTCATTTGAGAGTTGTTTTGAGGCCCCCATGTTGCCACTCTTCAGAGGAGAGTCAAGAGAACAACAGCTTGCAATTGGCCACCTTAAATACCTTTTCTCATGATTGGATGCACTTGTCTATGAATTTTAAGGCTTAATGAGCTCACCAAACCAATTGTGTGTTCCAATTAATCAGTGCTAAGTAGTTACAGGTATTCAAATCAACAGAATGACAAGGGTGCCCACATTTTTGCATAGCCTATTTTTCACATCTGATTTAATTTAATACAGCTTAATATTGCTACACTAAAAATCTTTGTCTGGACAATACCCCAGTACTCAGCTTTTATTAGAAAATGAATGGCATGCCACTGTGATCATTTTATTATGCAGCCTCAGAGGGTTGCCCAAACCTTTGCATACGACTGTATATGGTTGGGCTCTAAATATACCTGAGTGGTTAAGAGCTCACTCAGACATTCAGTTTCTCACACCCCTTTAAATGACGCTCACACATCTTGTGCAATATCCCAGTTAAACTATGTGGTGCTCTGCTCTTTCTCCTTATAATTAATGTTGAAATCATTTTCATCAAACTGCTTGCAGGTACTTAACACTCAGCTATTCTCCCTATTGCCATGCTTTCATTCAAAGCTAAGGCCCTTATCCTTTCAGTCCTAGGGCTGGTGTTTAGTAAACAGTCCTTTAACAATGTAAAATGCACAAATGCAGCGTCAGAAAGAGGAAAGTAGTAATTACTAGATTAACTTTGATTCCCTTGATGGTTGAGTTCAGAGAATGGGATCCATGTGTTGAAAGCACAGGCACCCACAGCAGGCCCTCCTTTTATGTGGTCTGCTTAGCAGGCTGGTGTTTGTGATGTCACTATAGATGTATAGTGACATCACCACCCCGTACGTTGTGTTTAGCTGTGGTCTGCGTTCCATTTCACCTCTCTTCAGAAGCAGACTTTTGTTTGTGTACACTTTTGTGAATGGGCTTTATTTGTTCTAATTGTTGATTGTACGCAGACCACTTGACAGAAATCAACAAAGTTGACTGGGCCCTGATCAATCTCCAATTTCCTTCTCCCAATAGATTAAATTAAATTAAGCCTCTTGTGTTAACCAAGGGCATATGGACCAGGCAGGGGAGATAATACAACTGTTGAACAGCCACTACATTCGGTTCTGTTAGGCTACTCTAAGTGAGACAACTGCATTGTCATTTAAAAGTTTTAAAGGCCCACTCCTTATTTTGAAATTCAACAAAACGGTGCCCACCAAAATTCCACTTTGTTTGTTATAAAGCTGAGGGATTGGTGTTTGAGAAATGTAGGCTAACACTCACATTCATATACAAAACAGCTGTAAATGTCAGAGTAGGCCTTTTAACATTTGCCACCCTTTCCAGTTCAAATGGCAGGGAAAGGTCACTACATTTTCCCCTCCCTGAAAAGTGTTGATGCGAGCTAATCGTTCATCTGTTTTCCCGGACATATGGTAGCATTTACAACTAAGCTCTTGAAAAATTACTTCAGAATTTTATTTATTTATCTCTACATTTTTTCTCCCTCTTTATTTAATAGTTTCCATTACACAAACTAGATCAAATAAAGTACACAAGCTAGACTCAAATAAGATATTTCCGAACAGGAAGGCCTGTTTGGCCTCGTGACAGATTTTTCTGTGTTTTTTTACATTTAGCCTTGTGATGGTTCAGACACTGGTCAGGTCTAAGGCTGGTCCTACTTCACGCTAACAGGGTCTGGTCCTGGGCGGGGTCCTCATACAGTGCCAGAGGCATCTGTTATATGCCAGATGAAAAACACTTGCAGAGATGAATAGGAAGAGTTTTAGTTGGACACCTGGGTCATATTCATTATGCACCAATTGGAAGACTGAAACAGGGAGGGACTACCTGGACAATAACAACTGCTTGTTTTAATTTTCTGTTGAAAAACGTTTTAAAATGGTTTCCTATGGTGTGCTCTAATGGATACCATCCTGGGATATGCTTGTGATTTGGTACAACTTAGTATTATATGTGTTTGGTTGGATGCTGTAGCTAGGTGGTCGCACAGTTTAAGCTGTTAGGTTTCTGTTGCAGGCTATTCTGGTGCACCAGACACTTCTTCTGTGCGCCAATAGCTTGGATAACCTGGGGAGCAGTGGAGGCTCCTCAGAGGAGGAAGGGGAGGACCATCCTTTAGTGAATTTGAAAAAGTTATAATTTTTAGATAAAACTATGCTAAATATATTCACTTCACCAAATAATTTATTAAAACACTATTTTGCAATGAAGGCCTAAAGTAGCCACGACAGCACGCTTTAGGGTAGAACCATGGTGTAGCCAGAGTACAGCTTCCGTCCTCCTCTGGGTACAGTGACTTCAATACAAAACCTAGGAAGCTCATGGTTCTCACCCCCTTCCATAGACTTACAGTAATTATGACAACTGCCGGAGGATGTCCTTCAACCTATCAGAGCTCTTGCAGCATGAACTGACATGTTGTCCACCCAATCAAAGGATCAGAGAATCTAGTACTGAAAGCATAAGCTACAGCTAGCTAGCACTGCAGTGCATCAAATGTGTTGAGTAGTTGACTCAAAGCAAGAGAAAGACAATAGTTGAACAAATTTATTTCTTTCAAAATGGAGAAGCAAGTGAGAGAGAGAGATTTTGTCTATTTTATTTTTACAGTTTCACTTACTTAGCTAGCAAATGCAGGTAGCTTGTTTAGCCTACTCAAAAACCCTGCTCAAACAGAGGAATGCTATGTTAGCTATCTGGCTATGACTATCCAACACTGGAACTATTTCAAGTCAAGGTAAGCTTTTGGTTTTACAAATGTATTGCCGACAGTGTAAGTACTAAACTGCTTGCTGACTATACACTATAACGTTACTGCATGATTGTAGCGGGTTTACTAACAAGTTTGTTATATTAGCTATGTTGACTATGACATTACTTTTCTATGCAGAAAAAAACCCTGCAGGTGTGCTGTTGGTGAGAACTTTGGCATCTCTGCCATGAAAGAATGACTCGCCTGCTCTCTCTATCTCTCTATCTATCTATCTATCTATCTATCTATGCAGTGGCTCTTCCTTGACTCTTCATCTTTTACTGGGGTTTACCTATTCCACCTGCATTTTATTAGAGACTATAGCCCTTTACCCAGTGCTTAATTTGTAAATCGGGAGGTGCCGTAACAAAAAGTGAGCGCGAGATGGTGGTGACCTGGGGAGCTCTATGTTACTGGAATGCATCATCTTTTTTTAAAACAAAACTTTATGATAAAGCATTGCATGCATATCATCGCATTTGCGTAGTAGCATATAGCAGTAGAGTAGAGGCACTTACAGGAATTGCACAGATGGGAAAACAATTGTGTAGTCTTTTTACAAACGCATTTCATGCAAATCTGCGTAATTTTACATGACTGAAGACTTTGGCAGAATGTTTAGTACCGCACAAATTATGGAAATGATAGGATACTTTGACACTGACACACTGAGATCAATAAAAACGACCTTGTCTTAAATGCATCAATAGCCTAAGCCAAGGTGTGTGCAGACACACACATTCTAGGCTACAATATGAGGAAAAAATGCTTTCCAGTTTCACTGACTCACCCAATGATGTGCAGCTCACAAGCCGGTGATGGGCGATGCGTTGGTGCATATTTTGGTATCCTACAGCAGAAAGATTAGTCTTCTCTTTCCAGCAGGAGCCATTTGCTTTCCAACTGTGTTTTCCCGTGATTGTATTTGACATTTTGGGAAAGGCCTGTTTTGTCTGTATGCTGTCTGCACAAATGAAATATAAACAAACAAAATCAACAATTTTTTAAATTTTACTGAGTTACAGTTCATATAAGGAAATCAATAAATAATGCTCTAATCTATGGATTTCACATGAATGGGAATACCGATATGCATCTGTTGGTCACAGATACCTTAAAAAAAAAAAAAAGGTGTGGGCGTGGATCAGAAAACCAGTCATTATCTGGTGTGACCCATTTGCCTCATGCAGCGCAACACATCTCCTTCGCATAGAGTTGATCAGGCTGTTGATTGTGGTTTGTGGAATGTTGTCCCACTCCTCTTTAATAGCTGTGCGAAGTTGATGGATATTTGTGGCTACTGGAACACGCTGTCCTACGTTGTCTATCCAGAGCATCCCAAACATGCTCAATGGGTGACACGTCTGGTAAGTATGTAGTACTGGGAAATTTTCAGCTTCCAGGAATTTTGTACAGATCCTAAGGACATGGGGCCGTGCATTGTCATGCTGAAACATGAGGTAATGGCGGATGAATGGCACGACAAATGGGCCTCAGGATCTCGTCACGGTATCTCTGCATTCAAATTGCCATCAATAACATGCAATTGTGTTCGTTGTCCGTAGCTTATGCCTGTCAATACCATAACCCCACTGCTACCATGGGACACTCTGTTCATAAAGTTGACATCAGCAAACCGTTTGAGCACAACATTTTAGAGAAATATGCTTTTTCTGCGAATGGACATTTTCTGTGATCTTTTATTTCAGCTAATGAAACATGGGACCAACACTTTACATGTTGTGTTTTTATTTTTGTTCAGTATATTTCCTATTCAACAAAACTATATGAACAATGCTTGGAATTATATATATGCTTTCTAAATATACACTCTTATTGTCAGGCTCTGACTGAGGCCAGGTCTCTGGCTCCCTCTAGGGGGAGCTGTAGGGCCACAGTCGGGACCTGACAGTAGACTGGGGTGTTTTTCTGTTTAGTTCATTTCAATCCCCAATTAGAGGCAGCTGTCTCGAGTTGTCTGCAATTGGGGATTCTATTTATGTTCCATTGTTTTCCACCTGCGTTGTGGATTCTTGTGTGTGTTCATCCTTTTTTGTGTTCACGCCATTTCACAGTCGCTGCCTCGCCTTTGTTTCGGTTTGGGATTATTTCACCGCAATAAAAGGAATGTCTATTCACTCCAGCTCTGCGCCTCGCATGTAATATGATTTTCAAATTACATGAAAATCATACTGCATGATCAGTTCGATTTTGAGTTCTGATATTTGGCAAGCGTGGTAAGGATTACAGGAGAACTCATCCTAGGGCGAGGTGTCAATTGTCCTGATGGTGCCGCTATGGGGCCATAGCTTGAACTCTGCCATGTCTGCTTGCAGCTATATTTTATAACTTGTCTCTCTCTTTCTCTCCCTCTACTTTTGTATCTTCATCTTCCCTCTATCTCCACCTCTCCCCTCACTGCTCTCTGTCTCACCCCTTCCTCCGCTGTCCTCCACTTACTCTCTCTTCCCTGGCTCCCCTACCTTCTCCTGCATTTCTCCTACCGATCTTCCTCCCTTGTTTCTTCTCTCCCATATCTTCCTCCCACCCTCCCTCCCCTTCCCCCATTCTCTCCTTTACCAGGTGGCAGAGCTGGCCCCAGCCATGCAGGGTGAAATGGAGGTGAAGGAGGGATCCATCCATCTGCCAGCAGGGGAGAACGGGGAGGTGGTGCAGATCGTCAGCTCTGTGGGCACCTGAGGGCCTGGAGAGCGAGATGACCACCACTGAGTTACAGAGGTGTGGATGGAAGGGATGGGGAGTGTGGAGATTCAATAGATACAGACAATTAAATAAACAATCAATTCAATAAGAGAGAAACATTTGTCAACAGAACACATCGAAAGAAGTGTTTGTTATTTTGTATTGAATTGGTCCAGCAACCACTCCAATCGTTCATTGTCAACCAACAGTATGGACATGTCCATAGAGCACCCAGCTCCTACCAAGAACTAGTTATTCCTCTCAGATTGTTGTCATCAGAAGAGGACCTGGCCTGGGCAAAGTGCAGGGGATTAAACCCCACCCATGAAGGATGCTGATCAGGCATCACTGGCTACACCTCAGTGCTGGAAAAGCATGGAGCTATTAGAAGTTAAGCCGCTTGGCTCAATTTCCTTACAGGGTTACAGTAGGCTAGGCTAACCCCCTGGACACGTACTTCACACAACCAATACTGTACTATTCTCCTATAGTGTCATGTTGGACTGCTGTGGAAAGTAGTACAAGCCTAAGACAGGCACTTATTCATGGTTGAGTTTTCTTTGGATTTGTCTGTTTGTACATCATTTCTGGTCTGGACCCCGCCTTTGCCATATTTTCCCAGCTTGTTTTCATATTGGTTAACCTACATACAGTGGGGTCTGAAATTATTGACACCATTGATAAAGACAAGCAATAATGACATGTATAAAATAATTAATTCAAATACTGAGCTATATTGTATGCTCAAAAAATGTGAAATGTATATTATTTTATACTAATACAATTGCTCAGAGAAAGATAAATAATTTGTCTCAAAAAGGTAGGGGTCAAAATTATTGACACTCCTCAAGATTCTTATAAACAAAGTAGTCAAATGTTTAGTATTTGGTCACATATTCCTAGCACGCAATTACTACATTGACAATGAGTTTCATGTAGAGTACCCAGAGAAAAAGTAACGTTTTGTTTTCCCTGCTGTATTTCTGTGAAGGACACATTCATGTGAATAAAATGTTTTGTGGTTGCCACAAATATGAGTTTTGCTCTTGCATTTCAACAGTATTTTCGTCTTCTCTTTATAGACAGTGGTCAAGAAACTCCAAAACAAGCTCAAGAGGTTCAAGATGTTGACATCCTTTAGTAGAGACGTATGCTTCTATGGAGATGTTGAGAGTGGGAGGGAGCACTCAGTGCTCAACACTTGGGTGTTTTGTGTCCATGGTGTGTGACGATATGGTATTGCTGTGCTATTTTGGAGCTAGTCTGTTGTTTGGCCATTTTTAAATTGGGTTAACGTCCTATCTTTTCAAAGAGGAAAAACAAAACCAACACGTATGATGGCTGTCTTTTCTCCTCTGATCACAAAACAGACATTTTCTATTAATTACCCAACAATTCTACATGTTGAATCGCCAATGTCGACACCCAGCAGGTGATCTACTGCAATCCAGGTAAACAAACTAACACTTTCTTGTAGTTAACCATGATACACTGATAAAGATTCACATGGAGTTAGTCATGCTCAGTAGGAATAGATTAGACACATACACAGTGGGTTTATATTACTTAGATGGCTTACGTTATCTGATGTAAGTTTCCACACTTGGCCAGCTCATATGAATTAATATCACTCATTCACTCACTCCCTCCCTTCAAAAAACACATCCTCTGTGTGTGTACGCACACCTGTGCATGCATACAGTACAAGACGGTGTGTGTGTGTGTGTGTGTGTGTGAGGAGCGATTCTATTCCAAATAAATCGGGCTCTTCGGAGCACTTTAGTCCATTAGGGAGATGTTCCAGACACAGTGTGATGTAATGGTGTACAGTATTTTGGAGCGGCAGCAAGAACCAGCCGTGCTAGGAGAGCAGAACTTGATAAAAACATCTCCATGTTTCCCTTTTATTTTCTCATTCCGTCTCTGTCTGCCTATTCTCTATTTCATTCCCAATCGGTTTCTCTTCGTCTCGCTCTCTTCCTCTGTCGAACTCTGACTCTCACACACTCTTTGACACTGTAGAGCAGTAAGTCTTGGCGTGGGTAGTCCCAGCCTCCCCCTGGCCTGCTCTTCCACCCTCTCTCCCCACCTGAATCCAAGTGGGACCTGGCCGTCCTCCTTCCTAAAGATGAGGAAAAAGCCCTGTGTGTAACGGCCTGGATGCTTCACGTTTTACAACTCTGGGCCCTGGCCAAGGGACTGGAGCGGGCCTTCTGGACGCCGGCACTGAAACCTGCTGAAATAAATAGATAAATTATGCAGGGATGGAGTGGCTAAATTTGGAGGAGAGAGATTGAGGAGAGATGGACAGAGACCAGAAAAAGAGAGAGATGGTGAAATTTCTTCAGACAGAGTTAAAATGCAGAGACTGAGATCCTTGAGTGCTTTTGAAGTGACAGGTAAACTACATAACCAAATGTATGTGGACACCGGTTTGTTGAACATCATCTCATTCCAAACCCATGGGCATTAATATGGAGTTTGTCCCCCCCTTTGCTGCTATAACAGCCTCCACTCTGGGAAGGCCTTCCACTAAATGCTGGAACATTGCTGCGGGGACCTGCTTCCATGAGCATTAGTGAGGTCGGGCACTGATGTTGGGCGTTTAGGCCTGGCTCGCAGTCGGTGTTCCAATTGGGTTGAGGTCAGGGCTCTGTGCAGACCAGTCAAGTTCTTCAACACCGATCTCGACAAACCATTTCTGTATGGACCTCGCTTTGTGCATAGGGGCATTGTCATGCTGAAACAGGAAAGGGCCTTCGCCAAACTGTTGCCACAAAGTTGGAAGCACAGAATCATCTAGAATGTCATCGTATGCTGTGGTGTTAAGATTTCCCTTCACTGGAACTAAGAGGCCTAGCCCGAACCATGAAAAGCATCCCCAGACCATTATTCCTCCTCCACCAATCTTTAGTTGGCACTGTGCATTGGCGCAGGTAGTGTTCTCCGTGTATCCGCCAAAAACATTAGTACTTTGAACTGCCAGATGGTGAAGCATGATTAATCATTTCAGTGAACGCGTTTCAACTGGCGGCAAGCTTTACCCCACTCCAGCCGATGCTTGGCATTGAGCATGGTGATCTTAGGCTTGTGTTCAGCTGGTCGACCATTGAAACTTATTTCATGAAGCTCCCGATGAACAGTTCTTGTGTTGACGTTGCTTCCAGAGCCAGTTTGGAACTCGGTAGTGAGTGTTGCAACCGAGGACAGACAATTTGTAAGCATTACGTGCTTCAGCACTCGGCAGTCCCGTTCTGTGAGCTTGTGTGGCCTACCACTTCGTTATTGCTCCTAGACGTTTCCACTCCACAGTAACAGCACTTCCAGTTGATCGGGGCAGCTCTAGCAGGGCATACATTTGACAAACTGACTTGTTGGAAAGGTGGTATCCAATGAAGTCACTGAGCTCTTCAGTAAGGCCATTCTACTGTCAATGTTTGTCTGTGGAAATTGTTTGTCTGTGGAGATTGCTTGGCTGTGTGCTCGATTTTATACACCTGTCAGCAACGGGTGTGACTGAAATAGCCGAATCCACTAATTGGAAGGGGTGTCCACATACTTTTATATACATTATATAGTGTAGGTTGGTGCGAAATCTGTAGTGCGCTGTGTCAGCATAATGGACAGCGCCCTACACACTAAATTAGCAAGGCTGTTTTGTTAATGAATATAGGCTACGAGATAGATGTGCCTATTACAAACAGCCTATTTGAATGCAACTGTACACACAGCTGTCTTACCTAACTTATGCTAGCTAAATGCTGAAAGTAGTAGCCTAGCCTTTGTGATATGGCACAATACACTTCTGTAGATCAAATTCGACCCATGGAATGAGTTAAGCAATGCCAGCCTACCATTAACCTGTTCCAAAATACGAACAGTTCCATTTACAACCCCGAAAACAAATAGGCTACCAAGAAAACCATAATAGAATGTATCTTTCTATGATGAAACATACCGATATAAAGCTATACCAAGGGGCATAATTTTGGTTCTTGTATTGGAATTATATTGAATTCTGCTTATATCATGCTATATCACAATAAACATAAAAGTTCAAATGCTTTTGACCAATAATTGTCAGGTTGGTGCGAAATCGCCACTGCGCTGTCAGCACCATGGACTCACTAAAGCAAGATTTTCATGAAAGTCAACCATCTAGATTGTTAACCATCTTACCTTTTTAGAAGAGTTGAAGCCTCCTTGATGCTCTATGGAACTTCCTGAGTAATCGATCATTCCATTCTCCCCAAAATGTTATTGTAAGATTCCCCTCAAATGCCAGTTGGATTAGTTGATCTTTCCATGGGTATAGCATGCTTCTTCTGTGCTGACTGAACACATTTGTCAAAGTGGGACATTTGTTCTCACATGTAGCTGCGAATGCCCCAAAAGTCAATCCATGTTTCAATGCACTAAGCACGGTCGGCATAACGGAGTGAGGCCCAGAGAATCGTTGCAGGATATTGTTTGGTTCTAAATAACGGAAAAAACTGACGGACACTATTAAAACTCAAACTGAGTTTATTCGCCCAATGGGTCAGACGGCACAAGACAAAGACATGTTCCAACAAGGGTTGCACATTTTGGGGAATATTCAGAGGTGGAAACTTTCCGTGGGAATTAATGGGAATATATGTGAATTGGAGACAGAAACATAAATATTTTACCTTATCATAAGTAGACATAATTGCAAATGATTAAATCCTTCCAATAGAAATAAAAAAAACTATTTAGTTACGAATTGAACTTTAATTAAATGAGTTGACTCTTCACATGGGATGATTTCACTGAACAACAAAAGAAAGGGAATATTGAATGATCCACAATGATCCATTGCATCTCCCAAAAACGTTTTCAACATACATCTGTAAAATTATAGTCTAGAAACTAAAGCTTCGGTTGTCTTCCTCTCAGGCTTCCATGTCTTCTCCCTGGACCTGGTTGAGGATGGCTTGTTGTCAGGCTCAAAAAGACTCAAATTTGCCCGAATGGCCACCAATTTTTCAACCCTTGTATTGGTTAGCCTGTTGCGTGCTTTGGTGTATGTGTTCCAAAACAAGGACCAGTTGCGCTCTGAGGCGGCTGATGTTGGTGGGATTTGGATTAGGATGGAGGCAACAGGGGAAAGAGCCTCAGATCCACAAAGACCCTTCCACCAGGTGGCTGATGAGATGTGTTGGCACGACTGCCATATTGCATCTCTATCCCAAAGCCGTTGCTTGGAAGTGTACTTCGCCAGACTGCTAAGAACCTTGCTCTCATCCAGAACAAGGTGGCGAAACACGGTAGTGATGACACCATAGGCCTTGTTGGTCTTTGCACCAGACAGGATACTCTTGCCAGCATACTTGGGGTCCAACATGTACGCTGCGGCGTGCATGGGCTCCAGGCAGAAGACTTCACTCTTTTTGATGTATTTCAGAACTGCAGTTTCCTCTGCTTGGAGCAACAGTGAAGTGGGCAGGGCAGTACGGATTTCTTCTCTTACATCTGCAAGCAGAGTATGAATATCAGACAGATGGCATTGTCTCCCTCAATCCGTTCAATGGCTACTGCTATAGGTTTCAGGAGTTTCAGGCTGCTTACCACTCTCTCTCAAAATACATAATCCAGGAGGATCCTATTGATGGGGCTGTCCATATCGGCAGACTGTGATAATGCCATTTCTTGGAGAGACTCCTTCCCCTGAAAGGAGACTGTCAAACATGATGACAACACCACCTGAACAGGTGTTACTGGGCAGCTTCAATGTGGTGCTCTTATTCTTCTCACTTTGCTTGGTGAGGTAGATTGCTACTATAACTTCACACATACCTAAGCATTTCCTTGGCTCTCTTGTAGAGTGTATCCATTGTTTTCAGTGCCATGGTGTCCTTGAGGAGCAGATTCAATGCATGAGCAGCACAGCCAATGGGTGTAATGTGAGTGCAGGACTCCTCCACTTTAGACCAAGCAGCCTTCATGTTCGCAGCATTGTCTGTCACCACTGCAAATACCTTCTGTGGTCCAAGGTCATTGATGACTGCCATATTTGTAACCGGTAAGTTGTTTTTGCATGCTGGTGTGTGTGGTAAACCGAATGGCGAAAACGCACACATGGCCAGGCCTTTACTTATCTGTGATCTCATTTCACGGCCTAATCCGGATACCTTTATACTTATAACACTGCAGAATTTTCCATAACCACGGCACAACAACATTTTAAAAGGTAATTTTAGGTTTGGTAACTCTAATTTCTCGTGACCCTCTACCAATATTAACTCCCACCTTTTTTGACCCCACCATATACATTCCTCCTACAGATAACCATTAACGTCTGGTGTATAAACCAGACTATGGCGCTCTTCATGTATCCAGTATAACTGATGATTCAAGTTTAGAAATCCAAACCCATCAATATCAAGTGGGGTCCATTTGGAGAGGTCGATATCAGTCTGCAAGAACTGGCAAGCGTCACTAAACTCAGCTAGCACCAAATCTGTTTTGCTTAGTTCCAGCAGTGGTTTCGTCTTTTTCACATCTAGAAAGTCATGGCTCTCTGGGTCAAGGGCACACAGGGCCGCCACCAGTTGGCTGTTGCATTCGCTGAATGGTTCGGACATTTCACCAATGATAGCATCCAACATGCTGAAGAACAGTCTTTTACACTCAGTCTCTTCTTCTCTGTCCTGTTGGCCTATTGTACTGTCCACCACGTATTGCTGGAGATTTGTACTTACATAACATTGTCGTTTGCTTTGAGCTGGTGGTGCGTCAGTGCCACTGGCACTGCACTGTGTTCAAATGGCACTCCAACGCACAGCGGAAATCTTTGATTCCAGTGTAAAGATCTGTTGCTTTTGCCTGGAGTAATTTGTTTGGAGGATGGAGAAGACAGAGGATTCTGTGCACCATGGTGTCTGTCAGCAGCCCTGTAGCCACGAGTATTACTTCTGTGTTGTACGAAAGCTTGCATTCGATGTCAGGAAGGAACTCACAATGCTGTCACAACTTTTAACAACCACTGACACAGTAGCCAGGTGTCCGGTCCACCTTTGTTCCAGTAGCCTTTTCAAGGTTTCTCCAGTGTACAGGGCAGCCACTGTTGTTTTCTTTAAGAGCTTGTAGAGTGAGTCCTCTAGTTCTCAGTCGACGTGTGAACGACCACTAGGTGAAGCTGGTGGTTGCAACAATGAACGTATGGCACTTCTCTGTTTACCTTGTCCTGCAATATTTTCTGCATGACCCCCTTTTTACCTGACATGACACTAGCACCGTCGTAACATTGACTAAGTATATTTTCAAGGCCAACCTTTGTTAGCTAGGTAAGAACAAGTTTTGTAAGTGATAAAGTATAAAAGCATTTTGTAGTTTGTGCCATTGGCAGCAACCGCTTGCACACGTTATTATTTTCATCCAGGTAACGAGTGACAATGGATATATTTTCACATCCTGTATGACCCTTGGTCCTGTCTAACTTCAGTGTGTACCAAGATTCTCTGGTTTCTTTAACTATTTCCTCAGTGACCATCTCACTCATGAGCCCTACAATTTCATTTTGAATATCGTGTGAGATGCTAGTCTAATGTCCATTGCAACTGCACTTGAAGAAACTTTCAAAGTTCTTGAAATTTTCCGGATTTACTGACCTTCATGTCTTAAAGTAACGATGGACTGTCGTTTCTCTTTGCTTATTTGAGCTGTTCTTGCCATAATATGGACATGGTCTTTTACCAAATAGAGATGTCTTCTGTATATCACCCCTACCATGTCATAACACAACTGATTGGCTCAAACGCATTAGGAAGGAAATAAATTCCACAAATGTACTTTTAAACAAGCCACACCTGTAGGAAATGTAAAAATAAAGAAAACCCTTCAATGAGTAGGTGTGTCCAAACTTTTGACTGATACTGTACATGCGATTTCTTGCCAACTGCCCATCATTAACAAGTGTTGACACCTCTGCACCCATAGCATTTTAAACTTGTTTTTCTTTCCACAGTGCAGTGCATTTAAAATGTTCTTTGCTTGATACGTGCCTAGACAATCCTTTGGTTCTATCAATAGCATTCTTCCAGTTAGAATACCCAGCTTGGGTGAAGACCTTGTCTGTGTTAGCATTGGACCCAACACAGAATGCAGCATCTGCAGTAACAGAGTATTCCAGCCACTCTATTCCTATGAACCAGTTGCTGTTAAATTAAAGTGTTTGTACAGAAAAACCTGCGGCTAGGGTAGGATTCTAGCTAATCTGCTAGGCTTGGCAGCGGCCGCGTGGTGGTTTGATGCTGCTGGTCATTGCTCTCCTTCTCCTTTGACCTTGTTTGAGTACTTTGGCAAAGCCAATTTCTGATATCCATTGTGGCAGATTAGCTGGTTCAAGCTAGCTAAACACCCACATGTTCCCGCGTTCTTTTGATAGCCTGGTTGTAGATCGGTATGTGCTTAGCCAACTCTTCGGACTGTCATGAATGATCCAACGACTGTCCAAGGAGTTGTATGTATGGCATGACATGTATAACAAGACAACAGCTGTCGGGGGAGTTGCCTAAAGCACCAGGCCAGCAGGGAACCATCCGCCTGCATGCCTTGAGATTGGCTGTTGTTTGCTATATCACCGCTTTATTGCCAAAGTGAAGTTTTACAATGCCTGAAGGGTTATCCTGGGATACGTAAAATGCAGAGAACATCGTTTTTCATTTCAGTCCAATCATAGTTTTTCCAGGTAAATAAATCAGCATTTGTTATAATCTCTCGTGAAAGCAAAGCTCCCCAGAGCCAGGATGTATCTGATGCTGGCTCACACTCCGCTGAAACACCAGGGTAGAGACACTGTTTACGGAGCACATTTCCTCACCACCCCTTTTACATCTCTCAGGCTCTGACATATTGATCTCTGTAGAGAGGGTCGTACTGTGCCAGGGAATTCACGGCTGGCTTATGGTGAGAGCTATTGTTTGTATGTTGAGTCGGGATTGAGTGAGTGTTAGTTTTTGCATTGTGTTTACACTGGCTTGATTAGAGAAATGGGTCATTGAGTGCGTGGAGATGTCATATATTGGGGATCACAGAGTCTGAGGAACTCAGGAGCTCCCATTTCTTTATCCAACTATCTGCAGGCTGGAGACCACCAACATGAGACATACCAGCTGCAGGTTAACTATCAAGCATTCTAATGGGAATAGTCAAGCATGTTAAATGCTCTTTATTATAAAATTCTCTTTCCCTTGAGGTAATTGCCAATATGACATGATGGGTGAAAGCTATGTGATAAGGTAAACCTTTGCTTAGGAAATATGCACCTTGAGTAGTAGATTGTGGTCATACCTTGTCCATAGACAAGACAGGGTAAGAAAACCAAAATGGTATGTATGTATGTATGTATGTATGTATGTATGTATGTATGTATGTATGTATGTATGTATGTATGTATGTATGTATGTATGTATGTATGTATGTATGTATGTATGTACAGTGGGGAGAACAAGTATTTGATACACTGCCGATTTTGCAGGTTTTCCCACTTACAAAGCATGTAGAAGTCTGTAATTTTTATCATAGGTACTCTTCAACTGTGAGTGACGGAATCTAAAACAAAAATACAGAAAATAACATTGTATGATTTTTATGTAATTAATTTGCATTTTATTGCATGACATAAGTATTTGATACATCAGAAAAGCAGAACTTAATATTTGGTACAGAAACCTTTGTTTGCAATTACAGAGATCATACGTTTCCTGTAGTTCTTGACCAGGTTTGCACACACTGCAGCAGGGATTTTGGCCCACTCCTCCATTCAGATCCTTCAGATTTCGGGGCTGTCGCTGGGCAATATGGACTTTCAGCTCCCTCCAAAGATTTTCTATTGGGTTCAGGTCTGGAGACTGGCTAGGCCACTCCAGGACCTTGAGATGCTTCTTACGGAGCCACTCCTTAGTTGCCCTGGCTGTGTGTTTCGGGTCGTTGTCATGCTGGAAGGCCCAGCCACGACCCATCTTCAATGCTCTTACTGAGGGAAGGAGGTTGTTGGCCAAGATCTCGCGATACATGGCCCCATCCATCCTCCCCTCAATATGGTGCAGTCGTCCTGTCCCAGAAAAGCATCCCCAAAGAATGATGTTTCCACCTCCATGCTTCACGGTTGGGATGGTGTTCTTGGGTTGGGATGGTGTTCTTCTTCTTGGTGTTGGGATGGTGTTCTTCTTCTTGGTGTTGGGATGGTGTTCTTCTTCCTCCAAACACGGCGAGTGGAGTTTAGACCAAAAAGCTCTATTTTTGTCTCATCAGACCACATGACCTTCTCCCATTCCTCCTCTGGATCATCCAGATGGTCATTGGCAAACTTCAGACGGGCCTGGACATGCGCTGGCTTGAGCAGGGGGACCTTGCGTGCGCTGCAGGATTTTAATCCATGACGGCGTAGTGTGTTACTAATGGTTTTCTTTGAGACTGTGGTCCCAGCTCTCTTCAGGTCATGAACTACACTGCCGTGTAGTTCTGGCCTGATCCCTCACCTTCCTCATGATCATTGATGCCCCACGAGGTGAGATCTTGCATGGTGCCCCAGACCGAGGGAGATTGACCGTCATCTTGAACTTCTTCCATTTTCTAATAATTGCGCCAACAGTTGTTGCCTTCTCACCAAGCTGCTTGCCTATTGTCCTGTAGCCCATCCCAGCCTTGTGCAGGTCTACAATTTTATCCCTGATGTCCTTACACAGCTCTCTGGTCTTGGCCATTGTGGAGAGGTTGGAGTCTGTTTCATTGAGTGTGTGGACAGGTGTCTTTTATACAGGTAACGAGTTCAAACAGTTGCAGTTAATACAGGTAATGAGTGGAGAACAGGAGGGCTTCTTAAAGAAAAACTAACAGGTCTGTGAGAGCCGGAATTCTTACTGGTTGGTAGGTGATCAAATACTTATGTCATGCAATAAAATGCAAATTAATTATTTAAAATTCATACAACGTGATTTTCTGTATTTTTGTTTTAGATTCTGTCTCTCACAGTTGAAGTGTACCTATGATAAAAATTACAGACCTCTACATGCTTTGTAAGTAGGAAAACCTGCAAAATCGGCAGTGTATCAAATACTTGTTCTCCCCACTGTATGTATGTGTGTGTGTGTGTGTGTGTGTGTGTGTGTGTGTGTGCATGCACATATACCTATGTGTGTGTGTGTGTGGCCTGGGGAGGTGGACAGGGCCAGTATTGAACCTGTACAAAATTTAGCACCTTAGCCAGCTCTGTCCTGGGTCCCTTCTGTTTGACTTTTTGATGCCAGTGATATCTCTCATACCCTTCCACACCTCTCTCACCAGGTTCTGCCTCAGCTTGTCCTCCATCTTCTCCTTATACCCTCTCTTCCCCTCAGCAATCCGCAACTTCAGCTCCCTCTGGACGCATTTCAATTTGTCCCTGTCCCCCCCCTTGAAGGCCCTCTTCTTCTCATTCAGCAGGGCCTTCCAGTCGCTGGTGACCCAGGGTTTATTATTTGGAAAACAGCATTCCTTCCTGGTGGGTACAGTGTTGTCTACACAAACATTTATTTAATCCCTTATGCAGTCTGTAAGTCCATCAATGTCCTCCCCATGATCCTCACAGAGCTCATCCCAGTCTGTTGTCTCAAAGCAGTCCTGTAGGGCCTCATTCACCTCCGGGGACCATCTCCTAATGGTCCTAGTGGTCGCTGGCTGCTGTTGGACCATAGGCATGTAGAGTGGGGTGAGGTACCAAGGTTGTGATCTGATTTACAGAGGGGAGGGAGTACAGTGCAGTGGAGTTGTATGCATCCTCTCCATTAGCATATAACAAGTCCAGAGTTTTATTATTCCTGGTTGGGCACTTTACAAACTGTTTGAACGTGGGCAGCGTTGAAGAGAGATGAGAGAGAGATGCATGGTTTTCACCACAGGCTCTGTAATTCATGACCTTACACCCTATCTCCTGCTTTGCCACAGCGGAAGCATGTGCCTTGATTTCCCTCTCTCTGATTTTCAATTGAAACTCATCCTAGTGAACCCAAATGCAGAGCCTCTTTAGCAGCTAGTTACATGGACACATTGACTTCAATGGCCTTTGCCAAGGCCAGATTACTTTCAGTCAATAGTCTCTTTTTGTGTAGCTTCACTTTGTAGCTCACATACACATAGTCTATCAGCATTTAGCCTAGATACTGTGGGTTGTATTTAAGTTCATACTCAAATCTTTCTTAAGTTAGATGCTTTTGACTTTCACTGCTCAACCTTTTATGGTGGTTCGAGATTCACCAGACACCTCAATTGGTGGGTCACAAAGTAAACTGTTAAACAGGCGGCCCAGTAACGGAAGGTTTGCCAATTTGAATCCCAACAGGAAGAAAGTCGCCAGAGTACAAAGTTGAATAGATCTCAACATAATGGAATGCTTGGCCTGGTTCTGTGTATCTTTTAGTGATATAAATATTTTATAAGAATGATGTTTTGGAAGACAATGAGTTCAGGCTTTTTTATGAGTCACAATGCAGCTCTCAGCTCAACAACTTGTAAACAAGCAGTGTTCTCGCAGTTATGAACCCCTTAAACCCACTTTTGTTGGATATGCCCTATACACTCAAGAAGTTTCATATTATTACAGTGAAGGGATATCTATAATAAGCAAAGTCATGTTTTATTGGAAGCCTATTACAGTCCAGATGTTGATCCTGGGTTTGAACTACAAAACCTATCTGTCATATACTTAGCTAACTGTTGCACTTGCCATCTTAGTTTTTTGTACACATGGGCTATTTCCTTTTTGTGACTTGACCGGGGCATGGTCTGATTCCATGGGAGAACAACCAAACTAATGTGTGCTTGTTTGTTCACACCAAAACACTGTCTCTCACGTGATGAAAGCCAAGGAAACTCCATTTTGCTTTTTCATTGAGCAAAAAAATCAGGTAATGCTTTACATGACACCCGGCTGACATAACTTGTCATAACCTGTCATATAATGGTCACAACACTGTCATGACCCATATATTTACACCTGTTGTGACATATTGCATTATTGTATGGCTGGGTATGACACCTACAGTTGAAGTTGGAAGTTTACATACACCTTAGCCAAATAAATTTAAACTCAGTTTTTCATAGTTCCTGATAATTAATCCTAATAAAACTTCACTACTTTAATTTAAGAATGTGAAATGTCAGAATAATAGTAGAGAGTGATTTATTTCAGCTTTTATTTCTTTCATGACATTGGGTTAGAAGTTTACATACACTCAATTAGTATTTGGTAGCATTGCCTTTAAATTGTTTAACTTGGGTCAAACGGTAGCCTTCCACAAGTTGGGTGAATTTTGGCCCATTCCTCCTGACAGAACTGGTGTAACTGAGTCAGGTTTGTAGGCTTCCTTGCTCGCACACGCTTTTTCAGTTCCAAAACTGAAGTTTGCCAACAAACTTTCTATAGGATTGAGGTCAGGGCTTTGTGATGGCCACTCCAATACCTTGACCTGATGTCCTTTAGCCATTTTGCCACAACTTTGGAAGTATGCTTGGGGTCATTGTCCATTTTGAAGACCCATTTACGACCAAGCTTTAACTTCCTGACTGATGTCTTGAGATGTTGCTTCAATATATCCACATAATTTTCCTTCCTCATGATAACATTTATTTTGTTAAGTGCACCAGTCCCTCCTGCAGCAAAGCATCCCCACAACATGATGCTACCACCCCAGTGCTTCACGGTTGGGATGGTGTTCTTCGGCTTGCAAGCCTCTCCCTTTTTCCTCCAGACATAACGATGGTCATTTTGGCCAAACAGTTCTATTTTTGTTTCATCAGACCATAGGACATTTCTCCAAAAAGTACGATCTTTGTCTCCATGTGCAGTTGCAAACCGTAGTCTGGCTTTTTTATGGCGATTTTGGAGCAGTGGTTTCTTCCTTGCTGAGCGGCCTTTCAGGTTATGTCGATATAGGACTCGTTTTACTGTGGAAATAGATACTTTTGTAGGGGGGGGACTCCCGGCCTATATAGATTGATGCTTCTAATTGTGCATGTTATAAACACCGTTTTTTATTTTGATGATGATAGGTTAAACTCTATGGCTGGATTTATGTATCTTTTTTTCCAATGCTACGTTAATTTGTCAGACCTATCTTGACTCTTTCTACAAGGCCTAGTCTATGAGAGGCCTAATCATATTTGTATGAATATTTTGTTAACACCTACAGGCAACAGAGATGCATTCAGATAATGAACTCATTATTCATAATTTGTCAATCATTCTTGAATTTGTTAGGCTATACAATTAAGTCGGTATAATACATTAATACACGATAATACATTCATACATTAACTTATTTTTCAAATGTTTGTATATGATAGTATGTATAATAGAATGCAATATTCTATGTGAATAATGTTCATTAATGTACATTTTTGTATTAATAATAATAATCTGAAAATCATTTTGAAATGTAATATTTATCCTATTTTTCATGTCCATAAAGCCCAGGACAATGTGGTAAAGTACGTACTGTTATTCCTTTTTAACCTTTATTTAACTAGTCAAGTCAGTTAAGAACATTCTTGTTTACAATGACGGCCTACACCGGCCAAACTCGGACGTAGCAGGGCCAATTTTGAGCCGCCCTATGGGACTTCCAATCATGGCCGGTTGTGATACAGTCTGGATTTGAACCAGGTTGTCTGTAGTGACGCCTCTAGCACTGAGATGCAGTGTCTTAGACCACTGCGTCACTTGGGAGCCCTTCCTTATCCACTTACAGATTTTAAATTTTTTTGGCTTGCTCGCCTCACTTTTCTGGGGGGAAAATTCGTTAAACAGTGAATCAATTTTGTCTGGCCTAAGTAAAAAAAAATCATAATTAAAGAGCAGCAGTAAAATAACAGTAGCAAAACAGGTGTACCAAGCTTGTAGTGTCATACCCAAGAAGACTCAATGCTGTAATCACTGCCACAGGTGCTTCAATAAAGTACTGAGTAAAGAGTCTGAATACTTAAGTAAATGTTATATTTATATATTTTTTAATAAATTAGCTAAAATATTTTAACTTGTTTTTGCTTTGTCATTATGGGCTATTGTGTCTAGATTGATAAGGGAAAAAGTAAAGGGGTCTGAATACTTTCCGAAGGCACTGTATATCTGTCATGACAGTGTTATTAAGTTATGTCAGCTGTTATGCCATATTATGACAAGGTTATGACCATGTTTTAATGCTGGGTGTCAGGTAGTGTTACCAAAAATCACTTCAATCTTGGCCTGGGAAAGGCCGTCTTAGATTTACCTCCTTGTATCTTTGTTATGGTTACATATATCATTATGCCAGATGTGGCACGAGTACAAGGGCTCGCTGGAAGCCAAGAAGTGGTTGATAATGTTTGGAGTGTTTTCCTCCAGTCTCTCCATGCCAGAAGGTCAGCCCAGGGGAACGGAGGCTAACAGAGAGCGATCTCTCGCTCTGCTAAAGAAGGCCCGTCGTTCTTTCTCTCTCTGACGATTGCTGCATCTGAATCCCACTGGATATGGTTACCATTCAGATATACTGTACGGTGTCTGAGAATGAGGGTTTGGCAAGTGTCTACAGTGCATTCGGAAAGTATTCAGACCCCTTGACATTTTGTTAAGTTACAGCCTTATTCTAAAATGGATAAATAACATGTGCTGACAATGGTGCTTCAAAAAAGTACTGAGCAAAGGGTCTGAATACTTATGTAAATGTCATATTTAATTTTTTATTTTTTTTATACATTTGCAAAAATGTCAAACTGTTTTTGCTTTGTCATTATGTGGTATTGTGTGTAGATTGATGAGGGGAAAAACAATGTCATACATTTTATAATAAGGCTGTAACGTAACAAAATGTGAAAAAAGTCAAGGGGCTGAATACTTTCCGAATGCACTGTATATGAGGGGGTGAGTCTGCGTTAATGTACTTTCTAAGAAAGAATATGTGTGTTGTGTGTACTCTTAAGTGTGATTGTGCTTATAGCCCTCTGGTGTGCCAGGTCGTGTGAGTGAGAGCAGCTCAGCGCCCATGGATTGTCAGCAGGCAGGCACACTGTGTTCCAGACAGACGTGAGGGTCGCGCCTTTACAGTACTCACAACTTCACAGGCCAAATAATTTACAGACTCACTTAACCCCAGCCAGCCTGCATGATGCCTCTTCCCTGTTAGACAGACTGACACTGAGGAGGAGATAAAGAGAGTCACCCACAATTGAGTCTCCATACTTCTCCCTGGCTATGACCGAGAGTGAGTTAATTGGCAGGCATTCTCTTCTGTAATGTGTGGTTGTGTGAGCAGGTATGCTCTGTGCTGCTTTCCCTTGGACAAAGAGTGTCTTACTGAAGTCATGAGAGGGACGGAGGTATGGAGAGGAAGGGATGGAATTTAAGAATAGAGGGGGAGTGGGAAGGATGTAAGAAAGAAAAGCGAGGGATGAGAGGGATGTAGAAAGAGTTTGAGGGTGATAGGAAAAGGAGAACTTCAGTTAGGTTGAAAATACTGTATCCCTGTTTTCTGGCGACTGCATAGGCTAACTTTATGCTGACTTGGATTCTACAGTGTATTGAACTGTTTTGATTTGGCTGCTCTACTGCTACTTGGCAGTTTATGGCAGTCTGGATGTTGAGGCTCTTTGAACTTAACTTACACTCTACGCACTTTTTCTAAACTTCGATTTGTATGCAAGGATTGTGTATGGTATGTAGGCCTACACAGGGACACGTTATTTGTAGATTTGTTCAGTTTCTTAAGGGCTGACCCCATTTTAGTCGGCTGGTCAATTGTTTAGTTCAGGTGCATCCTGTTTCCATTACTCATCCTTGAGATGTTTCTACAACTTAATTGGACATGAATTGGAAAGGCACACACCAGTCTATATAAGATCCCACAGTTGACAGTGTATGTCAGTGCAAAGTCCAAGCCTTGAAGTCGAAGGAATTGTCCATAGAGCTCTAAGACAGGATTGTGTCGGGGCACAGATCTGGGGAAGGGTACCAACAAATATCTGCAGCATTGAATTGAAGTTCCCCAAGAACACACTGGCCTCCATCATTCTTAAGTGGAAGAAGTTTGGAACCACCAAGACTCTTCCTAGACTGAGCAACCGGGGGAAAAGGACTTGATCAGGGAGGTGACCAAGAACCTGATGGTCACTCTGACAGAGCTCCAGAGGTCCTCTGTGGAGATGGGAGAACCTTCCAGAAGGACAACCATCTCTGCAGCACTCCAGCAATCAGGCCTTTATTGTAGTGGCCAGACCAAAGCCACTCGTCAGTAAAAGGCACATGACAGCCTGCTTGGAGTTTGCCAAAAGGAACCTAAAGGACTCGGATCATGAGAAACAAGATTCTCTGGTTTGATGAAACCAAGATTGAACACTTTGGCCTGAATGCCAAGCGTCACGTCTGGAGGAAACCTTGCACCGTCCCTATGGTGAAGCTTGGTGGTGGTGGCAGCATCAAGCTGTCGGGACGTTTTTCAGAAGCAGGGACTGGGATCCCCGATGAAAACCTGCTCCAGAGCGCTCAGGACCACAGACTGGGGCGAAGGTTCACCTTCCAAAAGGACAACGACCCTAAGCACACCACCAAGACAATGCCGGAGTGGCTTTGGGACAAGTCTCTGAATGTCCTTGAATGGCCCAGCCAGAGCCCTGACTTGGACACGATCTAATATCTCTGGAGAGACCTGAAAATAGCTGTGCAGCAACAATTAAAGTTCTATTCGAGCAGGGTGCTCCTGCCTCACCGCTTTCATCCGTTCACGTCATGAGCCATAGCCCGATGCACACTGGTTCAGCTTAATCAAACTCTCTCATTCATATGCGCAATCAAACAAGGCATATCCACATGGGCAGTAAATTAAATATCATCTTACTTTAAAGGAATAACAGTATACTTTTTTGGTGTTGGTGTACTTTCTCTGTCAACCTTATCACCGTGGGGATATGCAAAAAAGAACAGTAGATTGGATTGTTAAATACAAACGGAAGTCCTTTTAAGTATTTGCCACTGCACTGTACACTACATTGGATGTGTCATCGTGTCGTCTTTTGTCTTACCTGCTGCCCGGACCAACCAGCTGCCTGGCTCAGAACCAGTCCTGCCTAACCCAGTCCACTCCCGCTTCTTGCCCCTCACTGTGCTGGGTAACACAGAGTCACAAACCATAACAGGCTGGAAAAGTAAGTGAAAAAAGTTGCTGCCTATTTGGGGATTTATGGATACATGTATTAACAGGCTACACCCTCATGCACTCATTTATTTGCTAATGTATACATGCACTGTTTTTTTATGTAATAATGCATGGTGTGTTTAAAATTTAAGTGTGTTTGATGTATCTGACACCACAAATTAACTTCCCTCTGGGAAAATAAATTCAGTCATACACATTATGTTTTGCTATGATGTGTTTCCAATAGCCTTAACTTGAATATTGAATCCATTTTCCACGTGAGTGTTGTAACAGGACTTTGCTGTTTATCATGGCCACAAGCTATTTACAAGGCACATTCTTATTGCTCTTCCATGCTGGCAACACTTCTGTCCTCTTGTTCCCTGTACAGTATTTATTTTATTTTTTATTTTACTAGGCAAGTCAGTTAAGAACAAATTCTTATTTTCAATGACGGCCTAGGAACAGTGGGTTAACTGCCTTGTTCAGGAGCAGAACGACAGATTTTTACCTTGTCAGCTCGGGGATTCGATCCAGCAACCTTTCGGTTATGGGCCCAACACTCTAACCACTGGGCTACCTGCCGGTTGTAGAGGGGCCAAGTGGGAGTGAGGTCAGTGAAGATGAGGGAGGTGAAGCAGGGGCAGGAGTAGTTGGCAGAGTAGGCCTATATGTAACCCAAGCTGGATGTGGTCAAATAGAAGTATGATATGGGATATTTTATGCTGATAAATGGTCAATTCATGATCTACCATGATCTATTTCTGAATTTTGTTAAAATAAGGTTAGGGGATTATAGTTAAAGGTCCAATGCAGACGATTTTATATTAATATCAAATCATTCCTGGCCCTAGGTAACAGTTAAGAACCTTACTGTAATTGTTTTCAATTAAAATGTAAAAAAAATAAACAAATAAATCTTCTTAGCATAGCAAAGAGCAATTTCTCTAAAAAAATGTAGCTAGGATTGTCTGGGAGTGGTCTGATTGGGGAGGGGAAAACTGAAAATGTGCTGTCCTTATTGGTCACGTTCATGCGATGCATACATGTGTCACGTAAAGAGAGCAAGGGGTTTGAGGGAATAGGGAATGTTTTTCCTTAACAAATGAGGGATTTTGGTGACATAACTTTTCAGTCAGAGAAACAAGCAGGAAACTAGAAATGGCTGTAATTATGTTGCAGCGTCAGCACCACGGACAGCGTGATAAACACTGTTCCTGTGCTGCCTGCTCGCTACAGCGGGGAGGAAATAGAGGTAACGTGTGCCCAGTCAAACAGGCACTCTCTGTAAAAAATGCAATAACACAACGCGGTAAGTCAGAGCCCGGCCCAAATCAATTGCTGCCCTCTTCAGTTATTTGTGTGTCTTAATGAAATCTGTTCATATACATCCCCAGGAAGAATATGATGTCTTGTTAAATTATTTTCTTAGAAGCGAGCACTTAGATGTGGTAATTTTCCTACTTTCATAGAATGTTTGGGAATGACGTATAGTAAGGCATTTGTGAAAACTCTGTAGTAATATAGAGTTGGAAAGCGGCCGTGCGTTTGGACAATAAATAGACTGCAGTAAATAAATAAAAAACGTGTCAGTCTTGTCCAGGACGGGACTCCACAGACCGGTGCACCATAGCCAATCAGAGCTACAGTAAGCCTATATGCAAATAAGCCATTTGCTACACGGTATTGTGTGTTTACAAGCAGTTGCAACAGCGTGACTTTAGATCATTACAAAGCAGTCACCAAAAGCCACAAAATATTTCTGAAAATATGTAAATACCACAGGAGTCCTCTTACATTTGGGAACTTTGCGATCCTATTTATGAAACAACCACAAACAGGGGGCTATCTCTCCCTCAGTTGCCTATAAGTACAACAATTATTAAACCCTCTCAAACGTTTTCAGCTGTTAGTTCTCTGTCAAACTTACCCTTATAAACAATGGGGAATAGTAGCCATGCATGCTTGTCCCAACCCACGTTTTGAGAACTGAATGGGAACTTGTCTGCCTGCCTGCCCAATTGATCGATGCCAAATACATTTAATTGACAACTAAGAGGATGTGTTAACTGGGGATAGTCGTTCAAGTTCAGCATGGCTAACTTGCAAAGTGATTAACATTTCTTGCTAGCTAACCAAATGATACCTGCATCTCTAGCTGTAGCCACCCAAAAATTATATGGGGAGAAAAAGTTGGCCACTCGTCCAATGACATGACATCCTCCCAGCAGCTAGTTAGTTAGCTAATGTTAGGCTCTGTGTGTTTAGCTAGCTAAATAAATAGTTACATAAATAAATAAACTAGCCTATTAGCCATGTTATGATTGACTTTTGGTCATTGCCCTTGCTAGTTTGATTGTATTGACATTCACAGCCTTTAGTTACATTAGTCTAAAATATAACCTTTTTTTAAAACCTCTTATAAAGTAGATTTTGTAACATAAAATGGGAAAAAAAATGTTTTTACCAACATTATAATTGTCTGGTTGTTTCATATCTGCAATGTAGTTAATACACTGTCAGTTACAGTTTAAAATCTTACAAACAGGGTTGTCAAACTATTTAATAATTTCTTTAAAAAATTGTTTGTTTTACCTTTAACGTCAATTATCTAAAAAGGCGTAAACTCTTGATTTGTATCATATTTGCATATGTTGTAGCTTAGACCCAACTACTTCACATCATCTCAGATTTTTGTGTTGTGCCCGATATGCGCCTAAAAATAGATAATGAGCATGTGCGAGTTGTGATTTGTAGCAAAAAAATTGCCCTCGTAGCTTTTTTCAAAGTATTTTGGTTTCTGACTTTTGGTTTCATAGCGCTAGCTAAACACACATATCTATGAACCCCATATAGCCCACCTCTAGCAGCAACAGTGCCTGGGGAACTGTGAGTGAAGTGCTGAAAGATTCAGTTTTCGGACCCCCCACCTCGTAATTCTCTCCATTTTGCAAATTGGGGGAGATGGGGGCCCGCAGCGACCCCTTATATTGCTTATGCCCACTTTCTATGAAAGTGTGATGTTGTCCTTGTGTTTCTTGGCTATTTGCATTGTTTTGTTCACATGCAAGGTTGTTTTTCGATGTTAGTTTGAGCTTGCTCAACTGCTAGCAAAGAGACACATCGGGTAATCTAATCTCTCAGACAGACAGACAGACATGCGAGTCCCACCATTATAATGGTAACGGCACTATCACGTTTCAGGTAAGACCCAGATGCAGACAACGTCGAAGTAATAACAGTTTATTAGTCGAACAGGGGCAGGCAAAAGACATGTCAAGGGCAGGCAGAGGTCAGTAATCCAGAGCGGTGGGGCAAAGGTACAGGACGGCAGGCAGGCTCAGGGCAGGCAGAGGTCAGTAATCCAGAGCGGTGGGGCAAAGGTACAGGACGGCAGGCAGGCTCAGGGCAGGCAGAGGTCAGTAATCCAGAGCGGTGGGGCAAAGGTACAGGACGGCAGGCAGGCTCAGGCAGAATGGTCGAAACTAGAAAACAGGAACTATAGCGAGACGGGTGCAGAGGGAAAACCGCTGGTATACTAGACAAGACAAAACCAACTTGCAACATCCAAACTGAGAACACAGGGATAAATACACTGGGGATAATGGGGAAGATGGGCGACACCTGGAGGTGGGGGTGGAGACAATCACAAAGACAGTTGAAACAGATCAGGGTGTGACAGACCCGCCCCTTCAAGGGGTACATTGTAATTGATTGAACATGGGACACTCCAAAACGTTTTATTCATCAACTGTTAGTAATTTATTATCATAAAAACACTTCCTCAAATACTTTCATTGTGCTCCTAAATTTGTCTGCTCCAAAATGTTTCTACTTGTAAAAAAATGTCACTGTAGAGCCCTGATCTAATCAACAATGGCATTATTCTCAATTAACTCTGCAACTCTTCCAATATTGTGTTTTTTCACAACTGCCATATTGACATATATATTTAATGCTGAAACCCTCATATTAAACACCAATGGTTTTCACTAAGTTGGTGGTTTATATTTAGGATAATGTTTAACAGCTTGGTCATTCTATTTTCTGTGTACAAAACATTAGGAACACTCTTTCCATGACATGTATTTATCCAGGTGAAAGCTATGATCCCTTATTGTTGTCACTTCAAATTAGTGTAGCTGAGGTGATTTTTAAGCCTTGAGACAATTGAGCCATGGATTGTGTTTGTGTGCCATTCAGAGGGTTAATGGGGAAGACAAAAGATTTAAGTGCCAGGTAGTAGTAGGTGCCAGGCACACCGGTTTGTTTTAAGAACTTTTGGGGCGGCAGGTAGCCCAGTGGTTAGAGTGTTGGGCCCGTAACTGAAAGGTTGCTGGATCGAATCCCCAAGCTGACAAGGTAAAATCTGTCGTTCTGCCCATGAACAAGGCAGTTAACCCACTGTTCCTAGGCCGTCATTGAAAATAAGAATTTGTTCTTAACTGACTTGCCTAGTAAAATAAAGTATCTGAAATACCCAAAAAGGCCACTAGATGTTATCTGATAAAATTCTATATTTCTTCGAAAGTTTCCAGTAATATACCCTCCCTTTGCAACCCTAGGCACAACACGAAAACCTCATGTCATGTCAAATAGGGCCTAAGCTACAACAAAAAAAATCCCTGAGTGTCCCTGAATTTCTGGATGAAACTTTTTCAAGAAGTTATAGAACTTTTAAATGATATCAACCTGAATTCTTAAATGATATCAACCTCAACCGTTTATCCTTTCCAGTGATGAAGACATGGATGTCTCATGGTATTGTGGGGTATACCACGAGACATCCATGTCTTCATCACTGGAAAATATAAACGGTTGAGGTTGATATCATTTAAGAATTCAGGTCCAAAATTCACTTGCTGAGCACTTATAGAAGGTTTTGTTTGAATCAAAAGAGGTGCTGTCAAAAAGTGATTGAATTAAAATTGATTACCCATATGGAACCTGTTTTAATGCTCCAGCTCCATCAACATGTTGCAGTAATATTGCCAGGTGACACTCAGGGCCTCTGCTTTAATTCAATTATGAATGCTTTTATTTTCATACTGGATATACACTAGAAAACAGCTTAGAAATAGCAATGTGGAATCCTTTTCTCAGACCAGTCTGGTTCAATGGAGCGCTGGTGTGTGCCTCTGGCTGTGTAGGACGGTTAAATCGACTTAACCTCTAGAAAGCTCCCCCTAAACCCTTCGATAAACTCCCAGTCAATCAGTCAGAGATTTAACACTGTGCTGTGTCTCAAGCACAAAGGCAACGCTGGCCACTTCGACGCACAAAATCCCGTCCACCGACCAAACGACTGAACCTCCACGCTGTCTCTATACGTTCTGTCGTTTTCTTCATCTCCCCTAATGAGCTCCAGAGCATGTGGTGGAGGGAGAGTGGGAACAAAACGAGAAACAGACGCTTATTAAATCTCTCACAATGAAATAAATCACCAGCGGTACGTTAAGCTAAGCACACTGAGCGCCGAGCGGCAGTTCTGATTATCTGGGCCTTTGAGTATCTTGGCTGAGGCACCCGCACGCGTGGTCTGCTCCAATCAGGGTCTGCCATTCTGTGATGCACAGTTGGGCCATGCCAGGGTTCTGATGCAAGTGAGGAGAGGAGAAGAGAGGAGGGGAGGAGCAAGAGAAGAGAGGAGCTGCAATGTGAACCTGCCTGCATGGTTGATAAGCTCTGGTAATTAGCCTATTCCAGCAATCAGGCCTGAGGCCTGCCTGCTCCCCTTAGCTCAGCTCAGCATAGCTCATGGAGATGACATGACTCTAGTTGTGTGCATGCCCTGTTGTCTCCAGGCTCACTGATGATTTAGCACAATTAGAGAGCGAGAAAGGTCCAGAAAACACCCAGATATGGTGTCACTGTGGCCCAACATGGGGGTTCCAAGGAAAAAGACTAAGGCTAATTCCCAAATCAAACCCTCCATTTCCACGTTCATGTGCACCTTCGCTAATGCAGAAGTGTCCAGCTGGGTATGCTTGTCATTGGCAAGGACTAGGGAGTTTTTGGGATAAAAATAAACAGAAAAGAGCTGAACACAGGAGAACTTCTAAAGGAAAAAATAGTTCTGTCTGCTTTCCAACAGGACAATAAACTAAAACACAAGGCCAAATATACACTGGAGTTGCTTACCAAGACGACATTGAATGTTCCTGAGTGGCCTAGTTAGAGTTTTGACATAAATCGTCTTGAAAATCTATGGCAAAACTTGAAAACAGCTGTCTAGCAATCAGGGCCGGTCCTTGCCATTCTGCCGCCCTAGGTGAGACCATAAAAATGCTTCCTCCCCACAAAACTAGAATAGTCCCAGTAAACAAAATTATGTTGAAAAATGTGTCTAAAATATGTATTTTCCTGACGTTGAAGTTCGGTACAGTTTAGGTTCTGAATCAAAGGTGAAAATGTATTTTCCGTATGTTTAAAATGTTGAAAAATATGTATTTCCCAGACGTTGAAATCAGGTACATATTCAGTTCTGAATGAAAGTGGAAAAGAAGCAATTTATTGACGTCTATGTTTGGGCCAAATCAAGGCGTCTATCATTGGTTCAGATTTAGATGTCTGTGGTCTTTGAAATCAAGGTCAATCTGGACCGCACCAAATCTGAACCAAACATGGACATCTATGATTGTTTGAGATTAAACCAATGTCTGTAGATGTGGAAATCAATGCCGAAAAAAAATGTCCAAAAAAAGATGTCCAAAAGGCATCGCATCGGTCCGTGCTCACTGAGGTGTAGCCTACAGTGTGCCTGAAATATAATCTTATGAATGCCCATCGATGTTGCATTGGCTTTATTAGTCCTGATTACTGTGACTAATCAATTTGGCTATTTAAGCTCTTAATATCAGCTACCCAACTTTCTCAGTAGTTATCGTGAGCCTATGTGTTTTCACAGCAGGAAATGCAGAAGTATTTTATTTTTCAATATGATCAGCTTGTCAAAAATGTACGGATACAAACTTGAAACCACTACTCATGACAATGGGGTGAAACTCCTGGACAACAGTTGTGATTGTCCATTCCATATTTTCCATTTTACTTGAACCTTTCCTGTTTTTAGGATATGTTGTTTGTTAACATGACAGTGCATTTTTTTTACTTGATTGACCGACATTTAGGTTACGTATTCGGTATTCGGTATTTGGTATTTGATTAGGTTATTTGATCGGAGAAACCTGCATGAAAAGTGTCCGTCTCATTACATTGTCATACATTTTATCTCCGGCTTGTAGGCCGCTGTGTAAACTACTTAAGTAAAAATACTTGAAAGTACTACTTAAGTCGTTTTTTGGGGTATCTGTACTTTACTTTGCTATTTATATTTTTGATACTATTACTTCACTACATTCCTAAAGAAAATATTATACTTTTTACTCCATACATTTTCCCTGACAACCAAATGTACTCGATACATTTTGAATGCTTAACAGGACAGGAAAATAGTGAAATTCACACACTTATCAAGAGAACATGTGGTTATCCCTACTGCCTCTGGTCTGGCGGACTCACTAAACACAAATGCATCTTCTGTAAATAATGTCTGATTGTTGGAGTGTGCCCCTGGCTATCCGTACATTTTAAAAACAAGAAAATGTAGCTGTCTGCTTTGCTTAATATAATTTGAAATTATTTATAGTTTAACTTCTACTTTTGATACTTAAGTATATTTTAGCAGTTACATTTACTTTTGATACTTAAGTATATTTAAAACCAAATACTTTTAGACTTTTACTCAAGTAGTATTTTACTGGGTGACTTTCACTTTTACTTAAGTAACTTTCTATTAAGGTATCTATACTTTTACTCAAGTATGACAATTGGGTACTTATTCCACCACTGCTTGTAGGCTACAGAAAAGGCCACATACTCTTTCTACCATATCCTACATCTGCTACATGATTTATGCTAGATGATTTTTTCAGACGGAACATTGGTGGAGCACTGCAGCGATGCGTCTTTCCAACAGCACCCTGGAGAGGCGCGCTGTGAATGGACAATAAAAATATTTTGTGCCACTGCTTATCAAAGGGTGGCATCAGTGCTCACCTAAAAAGCCCATATGCGGCATCAGTGCTCACCTAAAAAGCCCATATGCCAAACAATTGTCATTGTTTTTGGGCAGAATAATTAGGTTTTATGTGTTGTTGTCTTGGTCAGTTTAGCTCAGAAAATGCCGCCCTCGTCAATCTGCCGGCATAGGCGGCCGCCTAATCCTGCCTAATGAGTGGGCAGGCCATGCTAGAAATGAGCTTGAAGAATTAAAACAAATATTAATGTGCAAATATTGTACAATTCAGGTGTGCAAAGCTGATAGATAGATAGATACAGCGGGTGGAATAAGTATTGAACACGTCACCATTTTTCTCAGTAAATATATTTCCAAAGGTGCTATTGACATGAAAGTTTCACCAGATGTTGTTAACAACCCAAGTAATCCATACATACAAAGAAACCAAAACAAATAAGTTCAGAAATGAAGTTATGTGTAATAATGTGAAATGACACAGGGAAAAAGTATTGAACACATGAAGAAAGGGAGGTTCAAAAAGGCATGGAAAGCCAAGGCAACAGCTGAAAACTATCAGTAATTAAAAAACAATCCAGCCCCCTGTCAGTGCAATTTAATATCAGCTGGTTCAGTCCCAACTGATGGCCTACAAAAAGGTCTCATTACCAAGGTGTCACACAAGACACATCTCATGATGAGTAAAAGCAAAGAGCTGTCTCAAGACATTTGCAACCTAATTGTTGCAAAACATAATGATGGCATTGGTTATAGGCACATTTCTAAGCTTCTGAATGTTCCAGTGAGCACTGTTGGGGCCATAATACGGAAGTGGAAAGACAATCATTTCACCATAAATTTGCCTTTTTTTCTCATCAATCGTTACAATTTTACCCCATAATGACAAAGCAAAAACAGGTTTTTATAAATGTTTGCAAATTTATAAATAAAAAAAAAACAAGGAAAATGTACATAAGTATTGTGGGAAGAGGTTGGAAATATGGTTTCTGGGGGTAGGGGTGTTGGATGAAGACATGTTGGCTGGGTGGGGGTGGGGGTAATGGGATGGGAGGTTGGGGATGGAGGCTCATTGCTTTTTTCTTTACTTTTCCTGTTTATATTGAGTTTATTATTTATTATTAAACTTTGTACTGTATGTATTTGTTTATTTTTTTAAATGTTGAGTTGCAGGTACAGGTTCTATAAATGTACCATTTGAAATTGATAAATGTAACTCAAATTATTATCATTTGGAGATTCAGTTTTGAATTAACTTCCTAACAGCAGGAACAGCACCATCTAGTGATCATAACCTGGTAATATCAGAATGTGTGATATTTAAACCTAACAACTTCAATGACTCATTTCTCTGAACAAGGGACAATTAATATCACAAAATTTCCTGAGAATGCATTACATAGGTTGAAAAAACAATTCTCTAAGCCTCAACTTCATACTACTTCTAAAATAATGTTGCAGGAATACTTCGTATCTGTTTTTAGCTACATAAACCATTTCAGAACAATCTGAGGTGGTGGGAGTCATGGCTTGCTGAAATGAAATGGAACAACCCATGAGTCCCCACTCCCACTTTTAAAATGTAGATTTACAAGTATTGTGTTAGTGTGTTGAGAAGTGATGGCTGTGAATGGCCTGAATAAGGAGCTCTGCTTTGAACACATACCGTATGTGTTATTTAACTCGAGGAGGGTGACCATTTCAAAGTGTACAGTAGGATTTTAGGTTTCACTCTCATTATCATCCTACTGATGGCAGTCTTGCAGTTCTTTTAAAGACGTTTATCGCGAGTCCGGATAATTTTTATATAGAAGAACTGAGAAGCTCAGTTCTGGTGACTTTTTTAAAAGGATATTCTACACCAAAATGAATAAAAATATAATTATGATGACACCATCTAAAATATAATTTTCACATCCAGAAATGAGACCAATAACATTGATACAATTATTTGTTTAAATTATTT
This sequence comes from Thymallus thymallus, assembly GCA_023634145.1. Lineage (NCBI taxonomy): Eukaryota > Metazoa > Chordata > Actinopteri > Salmoniformes > Salmonidae > Thymallus > Thymallus thymallus. Next base: position 36,850,865 of record CM042414.1, on the reverse strand, counting down.
TTTTACATATCATCATGCACGTTATAAGCAATAAGTAATTAGCATTATCACCTGTAGCACAACTGATGTAGGCAGCATAGTGGCTATAAAGACATAAGCTGACCATCTGCATTTACCCAATTAGGCTAGTCATTAGCTAGATCCCAAATGTGAACTTTTTACTAGTTAGCATCCTATTGCTGCATTTTATGTCCCAAGAAACTTGCATAAACACAGTGAATACAATGTAGGCCTACCTGTTAGGGGTAACTTGGGGTATAGATAGATAGACAGGTACTTTATTGATCCCCGGGGGGAGGGAAATTTCTTAATTTCCAGCCCCCTGCCCTGTACTTCTCACAGAAACCACTTAATGTGACAATTTTTACCTGGTTGCCATTACTCTTGCTCAAATAATAATGTCAACTGTATCATCACAATTTTTTAAGTCACTCCCAAAAAATAAATGTTGAGGTAGGGTGGTGTTTTACCCCACGTTACCCTACAATTGGTCGGTGTTGCATTTAGCCCCACTCTCCCCTATGCACTAACAGTGAATTGTAGGAGTGGCAACTTGCTTAACCATGCTGCTGCTAAAAACTCTGAGTGTAAAATGGTGCAGTTTGTGCATATTTAGGACTTGAGAAATAAATCAAGTAGGATTGGAAATCTGTCATCCCCCTCTTTTTAACAAAGGCCATTCAAACTGCTGTTTTCCACACGATTTCAAGAATTGTTGTGCATTTACTACTTGTCAGAATGCATGTTTCCATCCTGTCAGGCTCTGGCCATAGAGAAGCATAGGCTTCTCTATGTAGTTATGGTCAGAGTCTGACAGTGTCGTTCTTTTCTGTTTCTGTGTGGGGTTTGGGTTGGATCCCTAATTAGAGGCAGCTGCACAGCATTGTCTCTAATTAGGGATCCCATATATGTTGAGTCTGTCCTTCACTCTGGTGTGGGTCGTTGTTGATGTTGTCGTTATAATGCACAGTCACTGTGAAAGTAAGTGTGTTTTCTTTACGTCCGTCCATTAGTGTGTTTTGTGAACGTGACGTTTTTCTATAGTGTTTGTTTTCGGTTTTGTATAGTTCGTCATATGTTTTTGTATTATACATAGTATTTTATTTAGTATAATAAAACAATGTCGAACTATTATCCCTGCGCTGCGCCTTGGTCATTCAACACACACGATCGTGACACATCCCTATGGCACTCCTAACTTGAATGCACCTCGAGAGGAATATTTCTCTCGCATTGAAAACACAACAACAAACCAACTAGATAAGTATTTTACTATGGGGTTGTCAGATTTTTCTATTTGCAGAGGAAAAGTAGAAAAAGTAGTGAAGACTGTTCTAGTATCTTCAAAGTACACCTTCAAAGTGCACCTCGTCCCCTGTCCTCTCTCCTCCGTGACCTGGAAACCTGATAAGTGGTCGAGGAGTGTGCCAATTCGTTAATAGGGAAAAGAGTATGAACATGTATGCACTAACTAACTGTAAGTCGCTCTGGATAAGAGCGTCTGCTAAGTGACTAAAATGTCAAATGGAGACAGTCCTCTCCTCTTCGATAGCCTCCTTTTGGAGAGGAAGCAGAAGGGTATCCTACCACAGTAGAGTTTTGATATCTGCCATACCCCCTTTAAATATGCTGTTGTATTGTTGGAGAAAAAAGCATGCACATGTTATTTATTATTTTATCTATAAAATGTCTTGCACAACTAACTTTTAATTTATTTTGGGATCCACCCCTGTAAACGTAATTAGCCTGATGATGCACGAGTGTGGAAGGAGCTTTCCATTTCATACAACCGCATTTTCCTCCACGTTCACTCTTGTCACTGCATCTCTTCGATTACCTTTGACCTTTTTCAAAAGGAGTCGAGAGGACGTAGGAGAGAGGATGCAGGAGTTGAGCAAATCCAATTGAGAAAAGTCCAGGGAGAGAGAGAGGGGTTTTCCAGACTGTTTTCACATCTTGCATTGACCACCACGTGACAGAAAGAGAAAGGAAACAGTTATGAGCTGTGCATAACAGTATGCCAGTGGAAGAGAGGACAGTAGCAGGTGACCCAACTGTGGTTTGTGACTACTATGATTTCCCATTGTAGAGAATTCAGTTGCAGTCATTCTGTTACAGATTTTTGGGTTCTGTCAGGCTCTGGCCATAGAGAAGCCTATTTGCTTCTCTATGTAGCCATGGTCAGAGTCTGACAGGCCCTTTCTTTCTGTTTCTGGTGGTGGTTTGTGTTGGATCCCTAATTAGAGGCAGCTGCAGTGCATTGCCTCTAATTAGGGATCCTACATAGGTTTGTATGTTTCACATTAGGGTGTGGGTCATTATTGGATATTTCGTTGTATATATTTCGCAGTCACGGTGACAGTAAGTGTGCCACGTATTTACGTCTGTCCATTCGTGTTTGTTTGTGAACGTGACGTTTAGTCAATTCGTGTTTTTGTTCTGTAGTTCGTCATTTGTGTTTGATTATACATAGTATGTTCTAAATAATACATAGTATAATAAATTATGCCGAACTACTATCCCTGCGCTGCGCCTTGGTCTGTGTATGCACCCTCTCGTGACAGGTTCATTCTGTTACTGATTTGGTAACAAAATTATGCATTTTGATCACTTAATAAATCATAAACCAAATTGTTATCAGTAAAATCTATAACTAATTGGAAGGTCTACCTTTACTTGTTATTTCTGTGAACTTTCATTATCCTCCCTCCTGAGAAAAACGAGAAAATATCTTAAAGATATGTGGGTTTTTGGTAACAGAATGAGAGTAGGCAATATTTCTTCAACTTACAGAAGGCAAATGAATTCAGCAAAACTCAATTCAAATGTTGATATTAGTTGGCAGGGGCCTTTACTTCAACATTGTTTTTTGATGAATTTATAATACCTTTTAAGAATTTTTCTGCTAGATGTTTTCTAAGACCCCTTTTCAATTGGTTTGACCAGAAATCAAAGCCTTTGCTTATTAAAACATTTTAATGTTGGAAAATGGTTGAAAAAGTATATACTGTATGCCTTAATATAAAACACCATCGAACCAGGTTGTCTGTAGTGACACCTCTCACATTGAGATGCAGTGTTGTCTGGCAGCAAAACAGTTAATTCAGCCTCATTTACTGCCTTTAAAAAAAAACATAGCTGATATGGCTGACTTGCTTAAACAAATGTGGCTTCTACTGACAATTGAGATATGCAAACTATGGCATTAGGGGACCACAAGTGGATAAGAGGCAATCTGTAATTTCGATTAAGACTTTAATGACTTTAATTCATGAGCTAGGACGGACGCAGTCAATTTAACTATTTGTTTAAAATGTACAGCGACAGAATTCAGAACATAGGCCATTCTTAATGTGTTCTCCCAGTACACCAAGTCAGAACCGTAGGATAAATAAAGGGGGCATATAATTATTAGGGGGAGACACATGGGCTACTAACAGCTTACTACACAACATACGTATTTTCCCAGTCGTATCTAGTTTTTTTCCGACTTCCCAGTTGTCTTGAACTTGCTGAAGTCAGATTTCCCAGTTCCTAATTAACAGTTGTTTTGAGCGCGGCACAAATCATGCTTCATTGACAGCATGGTCAATGTTGAATGTTTATAATTCTAAACCTGGAAAAGAGACCCTAAATCCTAGACTTGGGACCAAACAGCCACTCCACTGAATAGCAGGCTGGTGATTGCTTTGCAATGCTTGCAGTTAGCCACTGATTCCTTCCAAACCACTCATTGTTGAATTTGCATGTAATGTTTATGTCCAATGGCCGATGAGCACCGATACGTTTTATCTATAATTTCTCTTCATTATTTATTTTCATATGACAAGGATTAAAAATGATTTGCCAGTAGATTATCGACTTGATTCATGATGATGACTGCTAGCTAAGATTGTGGTTGACATGATCAGTCTAATCAAAGCTACTGTAGATATAGCGTCATTTTATCTGTGGCCAATGGCCTTTAGCTTTCTTAGATGGGCACTTCTAATGTAACTTTATGGCAGCATCCAAGGGGCTTGAATTTTCGAGCTCTACCCTTAGACTTGGCGGTGACGTAGTGTCCCCATGAGTGACAGAACACTGAGCCAATCACTGCGTAACTAGAGAACATTACCAACACCTACCCTCCCTATTTTCAGCTGGCTTCCCATCCACCACAGAAAGCACTGAACTACGCTGAAACACCTGCATTTTGGAGCTGCCTTACTCAAGAAAGTAAAAAATATACTTTAATTATTTATTTTTTTTACGTTTTTTGCAAACTGATATGTGACACGTATTAATGCCAAAATAACATGCAAAACCGGCAAGCTAAAAATGTGGGGCTCTGCCCCACCTGCCCTGAATGACGGGTCATTGGTGCTCATGGCCTTTTACATGGAAATGCCCATGTCTTGATCAACCAGCACACTTCCTATTATGCCCCAGAGTCCCTTACAATGCACCTCACATCCCTTCTCTCTCTCTTCCTGCTCTCTCTCTCTCTCTCTTCCCGCTCTCTCTCTCTCTTCCCGCTCTCTCTCTCTCTTCCCGCTCTCTCTCTCTCTTCCTGCTCTCTCTCTCTCTCTTCCTGCTCTCTCTCTCTTCCTGCTCTCTCTCTCTCTTCCTGCTCTCTCTCTCTCTTCCTGCTCTCTCTCTCTCTTCCTGCTCTCTCTCTTCCTGCTCTCTCTCTCTCTTCCTGCTCTCTCTCTCTTCCTGCTCTCTCTCTCTCCCTGCTCTCTCTCTTCCTGCTCTCTCTCTCTCCCTGCTCTCTCTCTTCCTGCTCTCTCTCTCTCCCTGCTCTCTCTCTTCCTGCTCTCTCTCTCTTCCTGCTCTCTCTCTTCCCGCTCTCTCTCTCTCTTCCTGCTCTCTCTCTTCCCGCTCTCTCTCTCTCTTCCTGCTCTCTCTCTTCCCGCTCTCTCTCTCTCTTCCTGCTCTCTCTCGCTCTCTTCCCGCTCTCTCTCTCTCTCTCTCTTCCCGCTCTCTCTCTCTCTCTCTCTCTCTCTCTCTCTCTCTCTCTCTCTCTCTCTCTCTCTCTCTCTTCCTGCTCTCTCTCTCTCTCTTTCTTCCTGCTCTCTCTCTCTCTCTTCCTGCTCTCTCTCTTCCTGCTCTCTCTCTCTCTCTCTTCTTGCTCTCTCTATTTTTTTCTTCCCTACAGAGCCGTACGCGTCACACAAAAAATACTGTCTGCCATTAAAGTTATAATGGATATAAGTATAGATAATATTTCTTTGGTGGGAAATAATTTGTCTTGGGAGTACTTGTCGAGGCATACATATAAGTAATTGGTGGTCGGGTCTGATTTGACTTGTGCATATGGATTATTTCCTGGGGAAGAGATGATGGTAAGTGTGTATGAGAGATGAATGACTGGTAGTGGGGGAGAGCTGCAGCTGCTGGCTTTCTCTTCAGCCCAGATGCATTCCTGCTTTACGATGCACTAAGTGCTACCTGAGGTTGTGTTGGCAGAAACATGATATTGTATTCCAGAGAATGTGTGTGGCCAGGTATGCGTAGTGTAGGAGGTGTGTGTGTGTGCACATATCAGACTGAATCTTGATAAATGTCTGCTTTATGTGTGTGTCTATTGCATTCAGGTCTGTTTGCATGGGTTATTTTGTTTTTGTGTGTGTCTTAATTCCGTCTGAGTGTGTGAGGCCTCTGCGGGGGCTGAGTGGTCCTTGGGGTGTTCTGCCTCAGACTGGAATGTTTTGAAGCAAAACTAAATATTGAACACATGCATGACAGTTGAGTCCACCAGAAATACTGGCTGACCTCTCACCCCCGACTGGGCTGCCATTGCCTTTTTCAGGACGCTGTCTTTCAGGATGGCAACAACAATTGCCCGAGTTACACCAGGAACGCACAATCCTTCCATCAGTGCTCACAGCAAGAACTGGCAAATCTGGTGCAGTCCATGAGGAGGAGATGCACTGCAGTACTTAATGCAGCTGGTGGCCACACCAGATACTGACTGTTACTTATGATTTTGACCCCCCCTCTTTGTTCAGGGGCACATTATTACATTTATTTTAGTCACATGTCTGTGGAACTTGTTCAGTTTATGTCTCAGTTGTTGAATCTTGTTATGTTCATACAAATATTTACACATGTTAAGTTTGCTGAAAAATAAATGCAGTTGACAGTGAGAGGACGTTTCTTTTTTTGCTGAGTATATATAGCCATTCCAGTGGGATGTTCTTCTATATACAGTGGGGAGAACAAGTATTTGATACACTGCCAATTTTGCAGGTTTTCCTACTTACAAAGCATGTAGAGGTCTGTATTTTTATCATAGATACACTTCAACTGCGAGAGACGGAATCTAAAACAAAAATCCAGAAAATCACATTGTATGATTTTTAAATAATTAATTTGCATTTTATTGCATGACATAAGTATTTGATCACCTACCAACCAGTAAGAATTCCGGCTCTCACAGACCTGTTAGTTTTTCTTTAAGAAGCCCTCCTGTTCTCCACTCATTACCTGTATTAACTGCACCTGTTTGAACTCGTTACCTGTATAAAAGACACCTGTCTACACACTCAATCAAACAGACTCCAACCTCTCCACAATGGCCAAGGCCAGAGAGCTGTGTAAGGACATCAGGAATAAAATTGTAGACCTGCACAAGGCTGGGATGGGCTACAGGACAATAGGCAAGCAGCTTGGTGAGAAGGCAACAACTGTTGGCGCAATTATTAGAAAATGGAAGAAGTTCAAGATGACGGTCAATCTCCCTCGGTCTGGGGCACCATGCAAGATCTCACCTCGTGGGGCATCAATGATCATGAGGAAGGTGAGGGATCAGCCCAGAACTACACGGCAGGACCTGGTCAATGACCTGAAGAGAGCTGGGACCACAGTCTCAAAGAAAACCATTAGTAACACACTACGCCGTCATGGATTAAAATCCTGCAGCGCACGCAAGGTCCCCCTGCTCAAGCCAGCGCATGTCCAGGCCCGTCTGAAGTTTGCCAATGACCATCTGAATGATCCAGAGGAGGAATGGGAGAAGGTCATGTGGTCTGATGAGACAAAAATTGAGCTTTTTGGTCTAAACTCCACTCGCCGTGTTTGGAGGAAGAAGAAGGATGAGTACAACCCCAAGAACACCATTCCACCTCCATGAAGCATGGAGGTGGAAACATCATTCTTTGGGGATGCTTTTCTGCAAAGGGGACAGGATGACTGCACCGTATTGAGGGGAGGATGGATGGGGCCATGTATCGCGAGATCTTGGCCAACAACCTCCTTCCCTCAGAAAAGAGCATTGAAGATGGGTCGTGGCTGGGTCTTCCAGCATGACAATGACCCGAAACACACAGCCAGGGCAACTAAGGAGTGGCTCCGTAAGAAGCATCTCAAGGTCCTGGAGTGGCCTAGCCAGTTTTCAGACCTGAACCCAATAGAAAATCTTTGGAGGGAGCTGAAAGTCTGTATTGCCCAGCGACAGCCCCGAAACCTGAAGGATCTGTATGGAGGAGTGGGCCAAAATCCCTGCTGCAGTGTGTGCAAACCTGGTCAAGAACTACAGGAAACGTATGATCTCTGTAATTGCAAACAAAGGTTTCTGTACCAAATATTAAGTTCTGCTTTTCTGATGTATCAAATACTTATGTCATGCAATAAAATGCAAATGAATTACTTAAAAGTCATATAATGTGATTTTCTGCATTTTTGTTTTAGATTCCATCACTCACAGTTGAAGAGTACCTATGATAAAAATGACAGACCTCTACATGCTTTGTAAGTGGGAAAACCTGCAAAATTGGCAGTGTATCAAATACTTGTTCTCCCCACTGTATTTACAGTGAGAAATGCATCTTCTTAAATTAGACTATCCTTCAATTTATCTCTATCTGTGGATTCTATCATGGGATTTATTATATATATATATATATTTTTTTTTTTACAATTTTCTACTGGCTTTTTATGGTTTGTAATCGTTTAGTAGTAACATAGCTGTAAATGTCTATACAATGATGAAATCTCATTCAGATTTATATGTTGGCAAGCATTGACTTCAAAGCCAAACTGAACACATTACGTTACGATAATATAATAACGTTTATGTTGTCAGATTGCTCGCAGCAAAGCAGATGAGAAACTTCCCTTGGCTTGAAAGCGTGACACAACAGTTTTACATATTAGCTATGCCCCTCTATTCAAGTCGGTAATTGTAGCACTTAATGGAATATTATTGTGTACTTTCATTGTCTTCTCTTCAGAGAGTTGGGCCTAGTCTCCTGGTTGTATCAGACATTCTGTCACACATAGTTGCTTTAGTCAGATATACTGTTCCGTTATTCCATATCCATTGCACTATGGCAGGCAATGGAAGAATGCCTCTGTGGAACAGATGGCTGCGGTGCTAGCGGCAGAGAAGGCATACAGGCAATCAATGACGGACTGGCCATCTGGAGCACCCGGGAGTCCTCCAAAGATAACATTAAGAGCCTGTTCATCAGCAGTCAGATGTCTGCTCATAGAGAGCAAGTGCGCAGAAGAAGGCAAGTGCTAGAGCACATTATAGATGTTGTTAAAGTTATAGGCAAGAGGGGTCTGAGCTACAGAGGCATGCAGTCTGAAGCAGCTTATACGCTAGATGACAGCAGCATTGACCATGGCAACTTTTTAGAGATTATCATTCTGCTGGGAAAGTACAACCTGTGTATGAAAGAGCATCTCACTGCCACAATGCAGGCCACCATAGCAAGTGAAATCCAGGAAGCTGGTATGTTTTCAGGCCAGATTGACACTACGCAGGACATTACAACACAAGATCAATGCTCGGTCAGTCAGATACGTGATGAATTTCATCCATGAGAGGCTTGTGGCTGTGGTGAAATGCGAGGCATCCACTGGACAATACTTTGTCCAGGTACTGAGTGAAGTACTGGAAAACATGAAGCTCGACATCAGCAAGTGCATTGGCAATTCCACTGATGGAGCCTCCAGTATGCAAGGCCAGTATAAAGGCTTCTCTGCCCTGCTCTCTGCAAAGTCCACCAATCAAGTGCATGTGTGGTGCTATGCACACATTTTGAACCTTGTTTTGGCAAACACAACAGACAGTGTCTTGACAAGTGGGTCACTTTTTTCTCTCATTAACAACATAACTGTGTTCTTCCGTGAATCCTACCAGTGGATGAACATTTGGGAGAAGGAGAGCAAGGACCCAAGACACAGACGTCTTGCTGCAATTGGAGAGATACGCTGGTGGGCTAAAGACGGTGCCTTAAAGAAGGTCTTTCGAGCTTTTGGAAATCCAGATGAGGGTCTGTATGTTGATGTCCTTCTCACTCTTTTAACCATACAAGATCAGTTAAACATCAACACTACTGCACGGGTCAAGGCACAAGGATACATTGAGGGGTTGCTGAAGTATGAAACAATACTTACAGCTCAGATATTCCTCAGAATATTTCATGTAACCTCACCAGTCTCAAAATATCTTCAAACAAGTGGAATTGACATTCTGTCTACACATCGAATGGTTGTGTCTACAGAGGAGCAGCTGAAAGGAATGGCATGAGATTTTGAAAAAGTCAAGGCAGCTGCAGACACATTTGTTCAGTGAGCCAACAGGAAGTTGCAGGAATGGGATGAGGAAACAGAGCTGGAGTTAGAGACCACTCTGCCAACAAAAAGGGCTCGAAAGAAGAAAACCATGCCTGGAGAGATGGCACAAGATGAGACTTTTACTGGGGCAGAGAGTGCATATACAGGATTGGCGAACATAATCAAATTCTGGATACAGTTATTAATAGCATCCATCGTCGATTTCTGAGTAATGGCACTTTGTATGCCGACATGGCTCTTCTGGACCCTAAAAACTTTAGTCAGCTAACATCCAGTGCCAGTGGCCTTCCACAGACAGCCCTTCAAGAACTAAGCAAATGTTTGATCAAATTTGACAGCAGAGCAACGGTGGCCAATTTACAGAGTGAGCACTGAGTCTGGCAGAACAGTGCACTAGGTTAAAACCATTGGGATTTGAAGAATACACAACCAGGACTATGGAGGATCATGGACCTGAAGGAAATTAAGACGAGGGGGAGATGGTGAACAAGAGCTGTTCATCTTGCAAGGACTGCCCAGTGTGTTGCTACCGTATTCTTAGTCAGTACAACTGACACAACGACAGATATAAGGGACCCAAAAGCGGACACGGAGGCAGAGATATGATTGACTGTTTAATAGGAAATATAGGGCAAGACAGGTTCGTAGTCAAGGACAGGCAATGTTCGTAACAGGGAGTCTGAATGGCAGTCGTCCAATAAGGGGAGTCAGGCTCTTAGTCGTAGTTCAGGCAGCGTTCGGTACCGGGAATCAGAAGACTGGCAGTGCAGAGGAGTAGACAGGCTCGTAATCCGTAATGCAGGCAGAGTTCGTTTGGCAGCAGATCAGATGGTCGAAGGCACATGAGGGGGCTAGACAGGAACGTAATCCAACAGGCAGGTAGAGGTCCAAATACCGGGAAACAGACTGGCAGAGTTAATAATACGAGAGAGTGCTGGAAACGACTGACTAAGCAAGACGATCTGGCAAATGCCAACAGCACCCAAGAGACTAAATACCCACACTGATTAATGCTGGTGATAGGGTGCACCTGGTGTGGGGAGGGGACAAACACAGACAGGTGAAACATATCAGGACATGACAGTACCCCTCCCCCTACGGGCGCCACCTGGCGACCGACCCGGGTGCATACCTGGCTGACCGGGATGCCGCCGATGAAAGTCAGCGATGAGCTCCGGGTCGAGGATGTCCCTGGTAGAGACCCAAGACCGCTCCTCCGGCCCGTAGCCCTCCCAGTCAACCAGGTACTGGAAACCCCGGCCCCGGGGACGGACTCTCAGGAGGCGACGCACCGTCCAAGCAGGTTGGTTGTCAATAACCCGAGGAGGAGGGGCAGGCCTGGGAACAGGAGACAAAGGACAGTGAGAGACAGGTTTTACACGGGACACATGAAAGGTAGGATTAATGCGGAGGGGCCGGGGCAACATGAGGCGTATAGCTGAGCGATTGATAACCCGGGAGATCTGATAAGGGCCGATGTAACGGGACGAAAGCTTGCGACTCTCCACCCGAAGGGGCAGATCTCGGGTGGACAGCCACACCCTCTGGCCTACACGGTAGTGGGGAGCCTGGGTCCTGCGACGGTCGGCCTGCCGCCGATACCTGGTATTTGTTCGTAGTAGAACAGCCCGGGCCTTTCTCCAGGTCCGACGGCAGCGTCTAACAAACAGCTGGGCCGACGGGACGCCAACTTCCTCTTCCTGCTCCGAAAACAGCGGAGGCTGGTAGCCCAAGGAGCACTCAAAGGGGGAAAGCCCAGTAGCGGAGGAAGGCAGGGTGTTGCGGGCATATTCCACCCAAACGAGTTGCCGGCTCCAGGTGGTGGGATTGTCCGAAACCAGGCAACGTAGCACAGTTTCCAGATCTTGATTGGCCCGCTCTGATTGGCCGTTAGACTCTGGGTGGAATCCTGAGGACAGACTGATAGAAGAACCAATAAGGGTACAGAAAGCCCTCCAGAACTGGGAAGTGAACTGAGGGCCCCGGTCGGAGACGATGTCAATGGGTAATCCGTGGATCCTAAAAACGTGCTGCACCATCAGTTGGGCCGTTTCCTTGGCCGATGGCAGCTTAGGCAGGGCGATGAAGTGTGCCGCCTTCGAGAACCGGTCCACAATGGTGAGGATAGCGGTATTGCCGTCGGATTGCGGCAGGCCTGTGACAAAATCCAGGGAGATGTGCGACCATGGACGATGAGGGACCGGAAGAGGCTGTAAGAGACCAGCCGGGGCCTGGCGGGGCGTCTTGTTTTGATTACACACTGTGCAGGCAGAGACAAAAGAGGGAACATCCACTCCCATGGTGGGCCACCAAAACCTTCGACGTATAAATGCCAGGGTCCGGCGAGAACCGGGGTGGCAGGTCAGTTTTGATGAATGACCCCACTCCAGGACTCGGGATCGAACAGGGTCAGGCACGAACAGGCAGCCTGGCGGACCCCCTCCGGGGTCAGGGCTCAACTGTTGTGCGTTACGCACCTCCTCCTCAATACCCCAGACCAAGGATGTAGCCAAACAAGAGACAGGGAGAATGTGCTCGTTACCTTGGGCAGCAGCAGGACTGAACACACGGGAGAGGGCGTCCGGTTTAGTGTTCTTAGAGCCGGGTCGATAAGACAGAGTGAAATTAAAGCGAGTAAAAAACAGAGCCCACCTGGCTTGTCGGGCATTGAGCCTCCTGGCTGAGCGTAGATACTCTAGGTTCTTGTGGTCTGTCCACACAAGGAATGGTTGTTCCGCTCCCTCCAGCCAATGTCTCCACTCCTCCAGTGCAGTCTTGACCGCCAGCAATTCCCTATTGCCGACGTCATAGTTAATTTCAGCCGGTGTCAGACGACGGGAGAGGAATGCACAGGGGTGCAGCTTCTGGTCGCTGTCCGACCTTTGTGACAACACGGCCCCCACGCCAACATTGGAGACGTCCACCTCCACCACAAACTGCCGGGCCGGATCTGGGTGAATCAGAATGGGGGCTGAAGTGAAGCGCTGTTTGAGGGCCGCGAAGGCCTGGGCTGCTTGGGAGGACCATACAAAGCTCACTTTAGTCGAGGTTAAGGCAGTGAGTGGGGCTGCCAAAATACTGTAATTACGAATGAATCTCCGATAAAAATTGGCAAACCCCAGGAAGCGTTGCAGATCAAGGCGTGAAGAGGGCTGTGGCCAATCAGTGACTGCTTGGACCTTGCCTGGATCCATTCGGATGCTACCCGCAGCCACTATGTAACCCAGGAAAGGAATGACAGAGCGATGGAACTCACACTTTTCTGCTTTTACAAACAGTTGGTTCTCTAATAATCGCTGGAGGACCTGTCGTACGTGTGCCGTGTGTTCCTGGGCTGAGTGAGAAAAAATCAAGATATCGTCCAGATACACAAAAACAAAACGATTAATCATGTCCCGGAGTACGTCGTTTACCAGAGCCTGGAAGACAGCGGGAGCGTTCGTCAATCCAAATGGCATCACCAGGTATTCATAGTGTCCACTAGCAGTGTTAAACGCAGTCTTCCATTCATCCCCTTCTCGTATCCGTACCAGGTGGTAGGCATTTCGGAGATCCAGTTTTGAGAATATCGTGGCTCCTTGCAGCAACTCAAAGGCAGAGGCAAGCAGTGGAAGTGGATAACGGTTTTTTACCGTAATGTCATTCAGGCCCCGGTAATCAATGCATGGGCGTAGAGTTTTATCCTTCTTGGCCACGAAGAAAAACCCAGCCCCAGCAGAAGAGGATGATGGCCGAATAATCCCAGTCCTGAGGGAGGTCTCCACATAATCCGCCATGGCCTTAGTTTCCGGACCGGACAGGGAGTACAGACGTCCACGGGGTGGTGATGTACCTGGATGCAGGTCTATGGCACAGTCGTATGGCCGATGAGGTGGTAAAGAGGTAGCCCGAGACTTATTGAACACCTCCCTTAGATCCCAGTATTCGGGGGGAACAGATGACAAATCGATGTCCTCCGTGGCCTGTGAAACCTGTCTTGTTAGAACATGAGGTGCAGCCTTCAGACAATGAGCAAGGCAAAAAGGGCTCCAGTTGGTAACAGAACCGGTAGTCCAATCTATGTGAGGGTTGTGTTTAACAAGCCAAGAATGGCCTAACACAATTGGAGCATTAGGGGAATGTAGGGGCAGGAACTGAATCTCTTCCCGGTGGTTGCCAGACAGAATCAGAGTAACGGGCACCGATATCTGGGACACCCGCCCAATAGAACGACCGTCCAGGGCTGTGGCCTCGATGGGTGTGCTTAGAGGGCGTGAAGGAATGCCTAATTTGACCAGAAGGGAGTTATCAATAAAACAGTCGTCAGCTCCTGAATCCATAAGGACATTTACTTTAAGGGTTTGGGAATTCCAAATAATAGTGGCAGGAAAAGGGAAACGAACCGGGGGTACCCACGGGGTTTTAGTTTGACTCACCCGTATTCCTGCAGTTACTGATGAGCCCGCCCTTTTTAAAGGACAACCGGCTGCATAATGTCCTTTCTCTCCACAGTAGAGGCAGCTGCGACTGTCTATCCTGCGTCGACGTTCCTCGGGCGTCAGCTGTGCCCTCCTTATTTGCATGGGTTCAGATGTAAGGACCTCGGACGCCCTCGGTGGTTCCCGGAAGAATTCGGGTGGTTCCGGCAGTCCCGGTGACGCTCTACCACCCGGTCCGCCGAAATGCGGAAGTGCCTGAGCAGGACGACGATTTTCTCTCTCCCGATTTCGTTCCTGAAGTCTACTTCCTATACGCATGGCAATGGAGATGAGGCTGTCTAAACTGGGAGGCACCTCTCGGGCGGCGAGTTCATCTTTGATGGGATCACATAATCCGTCATAGAAGGCGTCGAGCAGAGCCTCGGAATTCCATGAGCACTCCGCTGCCAGAGTACGGAATTTAATTGAGTAATCCGACACGCTGCTAGTCCCCTGTCTTAGATGTAGCAGCTGACGTGCCGCTTCTCTTCCGGATACTGGAGCATCGAAAACTTTTTTTACCTCCGTAGTGAACGCTGCTAGACTGAAACAAACGGGTAGCTGCTGGTCCCATATCGGCGTAGCCCATGCCAGGGCTCGCCCCGTCATCATGGTTATCATATAGGCGACCCGTGACTTCTCTGTGGGAAAAGAGGATGGCTGCAGTTCGAAGATACGCGAACACTGGGACAAGAAAGGACGACAATAACTCGAATCACCAGAGAACCGTTCGGGGGCAGGTAAGTGCGGCTCTCTAAGGGATACCGGGGAAGGTGTTGGGTTGCTGGGTATAGGTGGGACAGGAGACGGGGGGGAAGCGCTCTGTGCCGGTAGTGCCAGTGTTAATCTCTCCAAGTGTTGGAGCAGGCATTCGGTGACCCGCTGCTGGTTATCTCTCTGCTCACGGATTTCCTCTGCTATTGAACGTAGCACCTCCTCGTGTCGACCCACAACAACCTCTTGGTGGGCTATTGCGTTCTGTAGATGGGTCAACTCCGCTGGGTCCGTCATGGCCAGATCGTTCTGACACAACGACAGATATAAGGGACCCAAAAGCGGACACGGAGGCAGAGATATGATTGACTGTTTAATAGGAAATATAGGGCAAGACAGGTTCGTAGTCAAGGACAGGCAATGTTCGTAACAGGGAGTCTGAATGGCAGTCGTCCAATAAGGGGAGTCAGGCTCGTAGTCGTAGTTCAGGCAGCGTTCGGTACCGGGAATCAGAAGACTGGCAGTGCAGAGGAGTAGACAGGCTCGTAATCCGTAATGCAGGCAGAGTTCGTTTGGCAGCAGATCAGATGGTCGAAGGCACATGAGGGGGCTAGACAGGAACGTAATCCAACAGGCAGGTAGAGGTCCAAATACCGGGAAACAGACTGGCAGAGTTAATAATACGAGAGAGTGCTGGAAACGACTGACTAAGCAAGACGATCTGGCAAATGCCAACAGCACCCAAGAGACTAAATACCCACACTGATTAATGCTGGTGATAGGGTGCACCTGGTGTGGGGAGGGGACAAACACAGACAGGTGAAACATATCAGGACATGACAACAACCAATTGAACGACGCATGCCACATCCTGGGCCTTGCTTACAAGTTCCTACTTACCCTGTCAGTAACCCAGTTAGCTTGCGAGTGGAGCTTCTCTTCTCTGAAATTAATCTCAACAGCACCTGGAGGCTTTTATACTCATGGCTACTGAGCGAGATGTTTTAATGGCCCTGGACAGTGACCTGGTTATAGATGGCATTTCTGAGAGAAGTGAGCTGCTGCAGAAATTGCTAATTTAAAGAGGTAGGAAATATGTTTATTTTTATTTTATTCTATGACTTGCCTACTCACCAGTCTTTTCACCAACAAATTTCTTCCTGTATTATTTATTTTACTGGTCAGATGGTTCCAGAGGTTCTTGCCACTTTGCTGCCAGTGCCATTGTGTCTATATGTGCTCCTTCTAGCCAGCCTACTCCTAAGAGTTATTGTTACAAATATTGTTCAGTAATCTTGTTTACATAAAGTGTGGCATGGGTTGTGTGGGTGGTGGTGTATCGCTGGGGGGGTTTTGGTGGGCTGGTCTGAGTCAAAAAGTCCAGGGCCATTTTTCATTCCTAGTCCGTCCCTGCAGGCAATGACTCAAGTTGCCGTGTAAATAGTATTCAAAGTATTCAGTATTACCTAGTATTATCCGCTGAAGTCCTACCATCTACATATTTTGATAAGACATCTGATCTTGTTCATTAGCCGGGCTCTGAATTAAGCATTCATACTGAGTAGACATATTTTCATTAGACATTAGGGAGTGTACATTCCTTATAGGGTTACCTAAAACAAATAAAACCTCTCTTAAATGAAAATGGATGAACCTCCCTTCAGTCAAATATATTTTACCTGAGCCCTCTCAAGTGACGTAGGCAGAAATTCGTTGATGGCAGGGCAAACATTTTTGGTGGGCGAAAATGGGCCCTCAAACCGCCATTAAATTATCATAAAAGCCTACCCTATACCTTACTGCAATCGATCGCGCACAACAAACCATCTAAGACGTGATTTCGCATTACAGACCAAGAAGTCTAATCGGCCAGTTACTGTTGCATTTAACATGCGACTCACGGACCAACACATAATAAACCATTAGCCTATAATTAATAGACTATGAAACTAGAACACAGTGCCCTGATATAACAGTAATCACAATAGCCATCCATAGCCTATATAGACTAGAACAGTGGTCACCAACCTTTTCTCAGTCACGATCACTTTATGAGTCAAAATACAAGTGCAATTCTCTGCTGGGCGCAGGAGATCAAGTGCGCCTGCAATCTATTGTGTGATATTAATTCAATGATCACTAGCCTATAGGGCCAAACTATACTGCATGGACGGAGAAGCACAGAGCAAAGTTCTAAATTATAGGCTATTTACATTGAATGGAAATAAATATTGTCTCATGCATTTGCCTATTTTCATATATAATTAGTATAAATAATGTAGAGTACTTTCTATCTCAATCTAGGCTATATGATAACACTGGTAATAGGTAAGTGATAGCTTCTATTTACTGCACTGTAACGAATGCCCGGCGCAGAACGACGGGCCCTCCTCCTCTCCAGCGATCATCCTCACCGGCGTTCTAAACCGACGGTCGGGGGAAGATGGTAGCAACACTATTTAACCCTGTGTGTTTTGTTTCAACCCTCGCGGGTTATTGTCTATGTGTGTTGCAGTACTGAGTAAATGTTCATTGTTATTATCGCCAAACTATTCATCTCCTTTTCCTTTTTTGCCTCATCACTCACTTTCACCCCTCAATATCACATGCGCATGGTATCAGTGCTAAGTGCCAGAACCAGTCCATTATTTTGAAATAGATAAACTGATTTTTATTTATTTAATTTTTTAAATAATTTGTTTTGTTAGTTTCCCAGTAAATAATCAAGCATAATTCAAATTCGTTACATAGTACAGCACATGATTTTATGTAAGATGTCCTTGAGTGAAAATAAAATAAAATGTATTATTATTATTATTGTCAATATACAGTACCAGTCAAATGTTTGGACACATGTACTCATTGAAGGCTTTTTCTTTATGTTTACTATTTTCTACAGTGTAGAATAATGGTGAAGACATCAAAACTATGAAATAACACGTATGGAATTATGTAGCAGGTGGCCTGGAGGGTAGGAGCGTTGGGTCAGTAACTGAAAGGTTGCTGGATTGAATCCCTGAGCTGACAAAGTAAAATAATCTGTCGTTCTGCCCTGAACAAGGCAGTTAACCCACTGTTTCCTCTGCCCCAGTGAAAGTCTCATCTTGTGCCATCTCTCCAGGCATGGTTTTCACTGTTCCCCAAGGCAGTTAACCCACTGTTCCCCGGGCGCTGAAGACGGAGACGTGGATGTCGATTAAGGCAGCCCCCCGCACCTCTCTGACACACTGTACAACTGACTAGTATCCCCCTTTCACTAGTAACCAAAAAAGTGTTAAACTAATTAAAATATATTTGAGATTCTTCAAAGTAGCCACCCTTTGCCTTGATGACAGCTTTGCACACTCTTGGCATTATCTCAACCAGCTTCATGAGGTAGTCACCTGGAATGCATTTCAATTAACAGGTGTGCCTTGTTAAAGATTTGTGGAATTTCTTTCCTTCTTTATGTGTTTGAGCCAATCAGTTGTGTTCTGACATGGTAGGGGTGGTAAACTAGCAGACACTAAGTCCTCCATGAAATTAGTTTGACACCCCTGCCCTAGTTGTTTACCTAAATGGGTTACATCTGGGTAAAGGATGGGTGTGTAGTGAGATCTATATGGGCAATAAGTAGGCTGTGAATGTGATTTTCAATTGGGCTGCCCAACTGGGACCAACCTGGGTTTGTTCTGTCTTTTTATTTAATTATTTTTATTTCACCTTTATTTAACCAGGCAAGTCAGTTAAGAACAAATTCTTATTTACAACGACGGCAAAAAGCAGTTTCTTTATAAAATAAATACATGTTTATTTATAGCACTTTATTTCAACAGGGAATTCATTTTGAGACTAAAGTCTCTTTTGCAAATGAGCCTTTCACAGTACAAAAACACACATCAATAGGGAGGTATAAACATAAATACACACATACATATTAAATACACAATAAGATACAAAACAGATTCAATTAAAATAAACACATTCTTCATCATAAAAATCCTCTTCCAGCTGTCTGAATTTCCCAGAGATGAGGTGTTTGTGTTTTCTCACATTTGGAAGAGGAGGAGCAGTAGGAGGGGCTCAAGGATAGATTACTTCCATAATCACCACTTCCAGTAATCTCTTACCCATATAGCATTGCTCTGCAATTACCGCCAAGCAGCGGTGACAAGCGTGTGAAGAAACCCCTCCATCTCCCAGAAAATATTGTGTTTGCTTTCTTGCGTGCGAAAAGGCCATGAAGGGTAGGTAGGGTTACATTTCTCTCTCAATGGACAACCGTGGGTGTTCAGACGAAGTTCAGGTGCGGTATACATGATATAAGCCTATGATCTTTCTTCACCGTTGATAAGAAACAAGTGTCTACTCATCTCATATGTCTAACTGTACGCTATAATATTCTCGGTATCTTATCACCTAATCGTGTTTACATACTGCATCACCAATCTCTTATGTGTATATTGTATACTTTAAAAGTTACTATTCCACTGGATCTTAGTCCAATGCCGCCCTGGCATATGTATATCTTCTCAATCCTTTCTTACTTAGATTTATGTGTGTTATATGTTGTGAAACTGTTAGACATTATTGTTAGATAGTACTGCATTGTCGGAGCTAGAAGCACAAGCATTTCGCTACACTCGCAATAACATCTGCTAACCATGTGCATGTGACCCATAAAATTAGATTTTATTTGATTTGATTTGTGTTTTGATAGAGGTTGGGTTACCCACTATTTGGCAGCGACTGTGGATCTGGTGTCACTGGGCTGCCCTGCTCCAGACCTATCATCCAATCCTGTCATCTGTGTTCAATCTGATGGTTAAGCCATGTCTCAACTGCCTGCTGCCTGGTCTGCGTGTTACAGAACCCTAGCCCCTGTAATGGTTTGATCAGAGGGTGAATTATAGTCTGCAGCAGGCCACTGACCCCTAGAAGATACCACACTGCTCCCTGTGGGACTCACTCCTCTCCCTGATAGGACACAGCCAAGCCAATCTGCTCGTGATTCAAACCATGTGAATAAAACCATGAAACTAAATAACTCGTCTCAGATCTTTTGCAGAACAAAGTACATGCGTCACGTGGTATTTTTTTCAGTGTCTTTGTTTGAGGGTTGATGGGTAATAGGGGTTATTCCCCGTGTTCGTATTTGTGTTTGTATTTCTCTTCTTTTCTGTTCTCGTCCTCCTTCTTATTCGCCGCCCTCCTCCTCCTCCTCCTCCTCCTCCTCCTCCTCCTCCTCCACCTTCTTCTTCTTCTTCTTCTTCTTCTTCTTCTTCTTCTTCTTCTTCTTCTTCTTCTTCTTCTTCTTCTTCTTCTTCTTCTTCTTCAAATGCAAGACAAGACAAGAGAGACTACAAACAAACAAACAATCTATTGTTTGTTTAAGTTCACAAATACTTCACAACAACTGAGCACGCCTCAGTGATGGATGTGGACACACCCTACCACATATAACACAGATATGCTATTGTGGCATCCTGATGGCTGTCATACTGCTGTTTTTGAGGTCCAACACAAGCAAACACAAGGAGATGGTGCTAAAGTAAAGTGTCAGTACGGTTCCCTTTACAACACAAATGACAGTCCATTTACAATATAACTAATCTCGGCACCCAGAACCAAATGTTGCATTTTCACTGGCTGCTGGCCAAAATGTGTATCTTAAAGCTGATTTCATGATGTCTTGCACACTTTCAATGCCCCCAGTACAAGAGGCAGCAAAGCAAGCCGCACCATTATCGAACCGCCACCATGTTTGATTGTAGAGAGGGTGTTCTTTTCTTTGAATGCTTCATTTGGTTGTTGGTAAACACAGGACAACCCCACTACACATGGAGATGGTGCTAAAATAAAGTGTCAGTACAGGTCCCTTTACAACACAAATTATGGTCCATTTAAAACAAATCTCAGCACCCAGAACCAAATCTTGCGTTTGCAATGGCTTTTGGCCAACGTTTTAATGTAAAGGCTAAATAATAGACTACCATATAATAAACATTATGACAATTAAATGTGAGCAACACTAAAGCAGCTGAACTGTTCACCATTTAATCTCTGTGTATTGTGTTCTTTCCACCTGTTAGCCATCAGAGCTGTGTGCTTCTCGTTGATCAGGCCTGACTCTTGGCACACAGACGCTGCTCTCAACGCCCATCACACCCCCTCAGCACCAACCAGGGGTGTGTTTGGAATGGTTTCTCTCTATCTCTCTGTCTCTCTCTTTTTCTCTCTCTTTCATCCTCTTCCCCGCTTTTCTTTGCCGCCAATCTCTGTCTCTCTGTCTTTCTTCATTTCTTAATTTTTTTTTCTCTCTCTCTCTCTCTCTCTCTCTCTCTCTCTCTCTCTCTCTCTCTCTCTCTCTCTCTCTCTCTCTCTCTCTCTCTCTCTCTCTCTCTCTCTCCGCTTATGGCTCCAGCTCTTTCTGTGTGGCTTGCCTGTGTATATATTGCATAGCTATAACTCAACTACTGTACTGTCCATATGGACAACATATGGACAACAGGCTGGAATGGGCTGGTAGCACCGGGGCCCTGTAGTTGATCAGGAAGGCTAGCTCTGTCCTGGGGATGAGCCTTGACACTCTAGAGGAGGTGGCGGAGAGACAGATCCTGGCCAAACTGCTGGCCATCATGGACGTCACCCACCCTCTGCATGCCATGGTTATGACGCAGAGGTGCACCTTCAGTCACAGACTGATCCTACCACGTTATGTCAAAGAGCGCTACAGGAGGTCCTTCCTGCCAGCGGCTATTAGACTATTTCATGCCTCACCGGGGTGCCGTGCCTTCGGCAACACAGACCTGGAACTGTTGGGGTGTTAGGACCTAGCTTAACAATTGTGCATCCATCCGTGAGTAACTCTGGTCCGTAATCACTCATTCACTCAGGACTTATTTATTCATTAATGTCTGTATATACATATTCAGGTACAGTTGTTATATCATATCACGTGCAATATTGCAAGTAATTCTTGGACTTAACTTACGTAGTCATTCACTCAGGAATGCATTTTAGTATCCTGTCAGTTGTATCTTTTTTTTCATCGCTTTTAGTATATCGAATGTGCAATACGTGCAGTTATCTGTAATTAAACGCTGCACACTAAGGACTGTATTTTAAGGGAATTACTATTATTACCCCAAATTATATCATACACACATTTAGCTATTTAAGTATCTCTTCCTGTCATTTACCTGTACAGTTAATGTAACCATGCAAATATTCACTTACCTGTAAATTTAACTGTACATTTACCTGTACAGTTAATTTAACCATGCTACATTTTCACTTACCTGTTCATTTAACCAGTATGTCTATTAAGTAAACTATTATTACCCTCACTCATATTAAAAGCATTTTTAGCTATTGAAGTATTTCTCTGCCATCAATCTGTATAGTATAGTTAACCATGCACCATCCACCATAGTATAGTGTACATATTCAGCCAACCACCCATATTATGCAATGTCTTTTTATAGCTTTTTTTTTGCACTCCAGACTTCTTGCATTTCTATACTTTTTCATACTGACGTTCTATGTATCATGTATCGTGTATCTGTCTTTTGTGTATTTTCGTTCTGGCATTTTGCACCTGCCCTATGTTTTGTTGTAGCTGCTTGACAAATACATTTCCCCCCGGGGATCAATAAAGTACCTATCTAATTGCCTGCAATGTCTTCCATAAGGGCCCGTTGTAGTATGCCATTGTAACCTTCTTCTCTGGTTTGTCTCACAGCTCCAGACCAGCCCCCAAACAGACCCCTGTGAAAAGCGAAACATGTCGACTGCATTATGCCGAGCCCCAATTCTTTGTTTTTACTCTGCATTTCTTTCCATTACTCAATTCAATTATTTGTGCATTGGGTTCACAGACCCCTCCCCTACAAATGCAATCATATAGACATTATTGTTCTTCTAGGGGCTGTATGGGATGAGTTACGCCTTCTGGACGCAACGGCAACACTGGAACTTTTAAATTGTTAATTGCCCAAAACAAAATGCTCATGCTGCATCTGAAACATATTATGCCTGTCACTTTGACCTAAGCAGCATTGGCTTCTGACTAGGGTTGCAAAATTCTGGGAACTATATTCCCCACTATATTCTGGAGAGGATATAGGGACAGAGAATGCGTTACTTTTACACCCTGGCTAATACAAAGACATCATTTACACTTATTATTGCCAATATGGGAATTCAGGTGTAACTCCATCTGTTCTCACCCTATGCAACTCTTGATCAGTAATAATATATCTCTGTCTTTTATTTTCTGCCTTTTTGTTGCTGTTTATGGCCAGCTGTAAAGCGTTGGCTTCTGATATCATGTGTCTTTTTACTGCTCTGCTGGTTATATGAAGGTCTTAAAGTCTCAGAGTGAATGGCTCTGGAAATCAGAGTCCCTGCCTGCTGACTAAGTAGGCACTGACACAGGGACTGTGACAGAAATGTCAACCTATTCTGTAAATAGTGTACTACTCCAGGCCTCAGAGGACTCTGGTAAAAAGTAATGCACTTACTTTTGTCCCCAGCAGGACAACAACCCCCAAAACACATAATAGCAGTTGATGGAGGGGACTCATCAAACAATAAAGAATTAGAGCAGTTTGCTGATGAACGGTGGGCCAAATTGCCGAAAGGTGGAAGAAAGGTGCAGCATTGTTGGCTACAAGAAGCATTTGTCTTGGCCAAAGCTGTATAACCAAGTACCAGCTCCGGGGTGTCAATAATTTTGTCCATGCCATTTGCCTTTATTTTCTCAATAAAAAATCGTAAACATAACTTTTTTTATTGGTTCTGCAATGTTGGGAATCCAACGTTTTTTTCATGTTGTCATTGGCAGCGCTCCCATGTTCAAGAACTCTGGGTTTGATTGACACCAGACCTGGGTTTAAATACATGTTTATTGAAGTATTTATTATTTAAATAATTTTTCTCTGTATTTGAGAATGTTCAAATACACAGCCCAAAACAAGTACTTTTATTTGAGTATTTTAATGTTATTTTTGTAAATAACAAATACTCAACCGAATTGTATTTGATAGTATTATCAAATACTTAATTGAAATTATATTTTTAAATACCTGAGCTAAATGCTTGTGAGTGTATGTACTTGTGAGTCAGTGTATTTGGGTATTACAAATAATTTCCAAGTGTATTTCCAAATACATTCCAATATAAAACTACAATATCTAAATACTTGTTTTGAAATGTATTGAAAAGCCATTAAAAAACCTGAAATAGAATTTGAACCCAGGTCTGATTGACACACTGTGGCTGCCATCCCATTCCGATGGTGATGCCTTCCTAACTGATCATTCCGAGGCTGGGGGTTAATATTGTTTGGCACTTGGGTTTTGTTAGTTTAGGACTCTGCACTGTCTTGCACCCTCTTGGTGAGATACTCCATGTCCTTGGATAGGTCCTCTTGATTCTAGATGGGAAACCATCCTAAAAATCCTGCTGCACTGAGCTTGGATCAGCCTATATGCTGAAGTGAAGGACAATACTTTTCTCCAACCATTTTCTTGATTGCTTAATGAAGCATTTTCTGCAGTATTAGACAAAAACATCACAAAATCCTAGATGGCACTAAAACGTTTTGTTCGGTTGATAGTGGGTACTCAGACCCGCAAAATACTGAGGCCCTCCATGATGAGTTTTTTGTTGCCCAAATTCCATCAAGGTTGCCCATCCCTGTCCTAGAGGGACTGGATTAGTATTGTGCCTTGTTTTCTCTCTGCAATGCATATCCAGTGTCCACAGATCTGTTGGGCTTTGGGTGTCTTCCAGAACTAAGACAAGTCTAAGGACCTGCTGTACTGATCAATGAACTCATCTCCAGTCCCTCTCATGATTGCCAGCATTTCCATGGAGGAGAAGAGGGGGCAGTGGATAGGGAGGGAGAAAGAGATGCTTTATGGGAGCTTTCTGAGTATTTACTGAGCATTTCCTGGGCGTCCTCCAGATTTGTGTGTTTGGGTCCAGTGGGGCCCCCAGCTGCTCCTCTCTCTCTCACTCGCTTCCTCTTTCTCTCTCGGTATCGCTCTCCGACTCACATATCAAGCTCTCAAAGGGAGCTCTCAGTTCTCTACAGTGAGTCAACGATGCGAAACACACTCAGTACACACCAAATGATGTGTGTTTAATGTGAGTGACTGATGACTGACTGATGTGTGTGTGTGTATGTGTGTATGTTTCTGCTCTTGTCCCCGCAAGGAAGGTGCGGCCAGCAGCCAGCCAGCGTGGAGAGAGGACAACTAGGACTACCTGAGGCAGGTAGGTATGTGTTTATGTGCAAATGTGTACTGTGCTTAATTATGTGTCGTACATCCAAAGAACATCTCATGGATGCCAGGAACACCCACCAATCACCCCCCCGATGGCAGAACCATCAGAGTTGACATGACTCTTGTGTTTACCCAGTGCCTCTGAAATCAATTGAAGGTTGAATCACTCACATGCTGTGCCAGAGTGATTTTCAAGAAGCAGTGACCACTGGGCGGGTGGGTAGTCTGGGCAATTTTACAAACAGTCAACACACCCATACACTGAGCTCTGCTGAGGGCTTCTCAGCTTTGCTCCAGGTGGTCATATAAGGAGTCAATAAGATGGAACCTGACAGTGCTCCGGTGTCATAGGTGGTATAGCTGGTGTGACTACAGCTGCTTGTGAGAAATTGCTTAGAGAACCCTCTTCTGGACAGTCTGTTTAAGGGTCAGTCAGACTCTTCTGCAGGTGTCTAACAACAATGCAAAGTCAAGGATCTGCATTTGTGCCATCCCAATGTAAACTCTTATCACTCTTACTTACAGTATAGTGGTTGGGCTAAAAATAGGTTAAATCGATGACAGGCTTAACTAAATGAATAACAAATATGGAATGCAATATGACATTTTATTAAATAATTTGCGGAATGGCCTTGTCTCAGAGGGAAGATCATCCCTAGGACGGGTGCGTCACTTCCTGTCTGATTTGTCGCTCCCTCGGGCTTGTGCAGTGGAGGGGATCTTTCGTGGGCTATACTCAGCCTTGTCTCAGGGTAGTAAGTTGGTGGTTGTTGATATCCCTCTATTGGTGTGAGGGCTGCGCTTTGGCATAGTGGGTGGGGTTATATCCTGCCTGGTTGCCTTGTCCGGCGGTATTTTCGGGGGTATTGTCGGAAGGGGCCGCAGTGTCTCCTGACCCCCCCTGTCTCAGCCTCCAGTATCTATGCTGCAATAGTCTATGTGCCGGGGGGCTAGGGTCAGTTTGTTAAATCTGATGTTATTATCCGGTGTCTTGTGTGAATTTAAGTCTGCTCCCTCTAATTCTCTCTCTCTCCAACTCTACCTCCCCTCCCGGAGGACCTGAGCCTTAGGACCATGCTTCAGGACCACCTGCCCTGATGACTCCTAGCTGTCCCCAGTCCGCCTAGTAGTGCAGCTGCCTGCGTTTATGGAACCCTGACCTGTTCATTGGACGTGCCACCTTGTACCAGACCTGCTGTTTTCATCTCGCTCTCTCTCTACAGCACCTGCGCTCTATCGCACCGTACCTGCGCTCTCTACCTCATCTAAATGCCTGGCTATGAAAAGCCAAGTGACATTCACTCCTGATGTATTTACCTGTTGCAACTTCTACAACTACTATGATTATTATTTGACCCTGCTGGTCATCTATGAACATTTGAACATCTAGGAGAAATAACTGGCCTTAATGGTCATGAATTGTTATAATCTCCACCCGGCACAGCCAGAAGAGGACTAGCCACCGTGCTTCTACATCTGCATTGCTTGCTGTTCGGGGTTTTAGGCTGGGTTTCTGTATAGCACTTTGTGACATCGGCTGATGTAAAAAGGGCTTGATAGATAGATAGATAGATAGATAGATAGATAGATAGATAGATAGATAGATAGATAGATAGATAGATAGATAGATAGATACAGTTGTATGAAAAGGTTTGGGCACCCCTCAGAGGCTGCATAATAATTTACTCTGTCGTCACAGAAAATGTTCACAGTGGCATGCCATTCATTTTCTAATAAAAGCTGAATACTGGGGTATTGTCCAGACAAAGATGTTTAGTGTATCAATATTAAGTTGTATGAAATTAAATCAGATGTGAAAAATAGGCTATGCAAATATTTGGGCATCCTTGTCATTCTGTTGATTTGAATACCTGTAACTACTTAGCACTGATTAATTGGAACACACAATTGGTTTGGTGAGCTCATTAAGCCTTTAAGCACACACGCCACAAACAGAGTCGCTTGAGGTATGCAAATGCACATTTGGACAAGCCAGCTTCATTTTGGAATAAGGTGCTGTGGACTGATGAAACAAAGATTGAGTTATTTGGTCATAATAAGGGGCTTTATGCATGGCGGCAAAAGAACACAGCGTTCCAAGAAAAACACTTGCTACCCACAGTCAAATTTGGTGGGGGTTCCATCATGCTGTGGGGCTGTGTGGCCAGTGCCGGTACTGGGAATCTTGTTAAAGTTGAGGGTCGCATGGATTCCACTCAATATCAGCAGATTCTTGGGAATAATGTTGAAGAATCAGTCACAAAGTTGAAGTTACGCCGGGGCTGGATATTTCAACAAGACAACGACCCAAAACACTGCTCAAAATCTACCCAGGCATTTATGCAGAGGAACAAGTACAATGTTCTGGAATGGCCATCCCAGTCCCCAGACCTGAAATATCATTGAGAATCTGTGGGATGATTTGAAGTGGACTGTCCATGCTCGGCAACCATCAAACCTAACTGAACTGGAGATGTTTTGTAAGGAGGAATGGTCCAAAATACCTTCATCCAGACACTCATTAGAGGCTATAGAAAGCGTCTAGAGGCTGTTATTTTAGCAAAAGGAGGCTCTACTAAATATTGATGTGATTTTTCTGTTGGGGTGCCCAAATTTATGCATCTGTCTAATTTCATTTGATGCATATTGCACATTTTCTGTTAATCCAATAAACCTCATTTCACTACTGAAATATTACTGTGTCCATCAGTTATTTGATAGATTAAAATGAAATTGCTGATCCAAACACCCAAATATTTATTAATGGAAATCATGGAAATTGTCAGGGGTGCCCAAACTTTTTCATACGACTGTAGATAGATAACTTAATCTATCTATCTGTGGCTGAAAGCCACAGTTCTTAATTGATGTATAACATGTCGATGGTCAACCTGCCATTTGGTTTGCGCTGGCAGGCTGAAGAATTATTCAAAATGAAAATGATTTAACATATGAGTAGGCCTAACAATAAATATTGTCAGATAAATATAGGCTTATCATTAATTATACCTGCAAGCTGCTACCAGTAGCCTATAAGTGCCCTTATCCCTGCAGAGAAAAGTTATATTTTGAAATAACTATGTGCGCTCCCTGCAAAAGAAGGTTTATGACACATATTGTTAAACAGCCATCGTAAATATTCATTATAGTGAATGTAAAGAAAGCCAAGCACATTAATTGCGGAGATGAGCCAAGCACATTAATTAGTAGCCAGTTGGAGGAGCTCATGGCTGGACATGCATGGAAGCACTGTGAAGTCCTTTTTAAACAGGATTCTGAGAAGTTGAGCGCCGGAAAATACGCCCACTTGCCTAATGGCCATTCTCTCACTTCTTCTCTGGGAAATCCTAGTCATGGACAATTCACCTGGATCACCTGGGAGTGCGTGTAGATCGATCACTGGAACATGGGACGTATCCTCTTCCACAGGAGATTTTGTCGTCTGGCATGACGCACCAACCTGGAAGGCAATGATCGTCATTGAAAAACTGTTGCTGAAAAACAGCAAGTGAGAGAACAAGGGTAAGTTGACATAAATACATCTCAAGATTTATGCCCATTGGTCGAGAGAGAGGAAGGTAGCATGGGCGTCTGTGGACTAGTGGAGCTGTTGGAGCTGTGTGTGTGGAGTTATAGCCAACGGTAAGTGATAAATTCACTAGTGAAGAGGGACTCACATCACACCCAACATCTGTGTGTGCTTCTCCACGGCTGAGAGAAACATGGTGGTGGAAGTCTGCCGAACAGGTAGGGGGTGTTTAGGGAGTGACAAAGGAATAAGATAAGATACATTACCTATAATGTTCTATGAGGTCAATTCACTTCCAAAATGTACTACATTGAGGAGGAATTGATCCCAACCCTGGTCTGGCCAGCCCTGTCCCTCTCATCATGCTGTAGGGGACATGAGAGTTAACAAAGGGATGGTACAGACCTATAGACACAACAATATAGGGCCTATATCTCTATATAGCCTATATCTATTTTACCAGCAGCTGACATGGCAGTATATTGAAAGACAAGCACAAACTTGTCTAAGTGAAGTGAAGGTCTTTGAAAAAGGAGGTGCAGGGCTCAATCCTTAAACTGAAACTTCAGAGGACTGTTTTTATGCTCATGCTCCAATTTGTCTGAGGCTCAAAATTCAGCTTGTAAACGATAGGCACACAGGACTGGATGTAAGTCAGGTAAATATAAATTGTTACCAGATATGATATCCTCTGTGGCCCATACTTCAGCTTGTAAACGATAGGCACACAGGACTGGATGTGAGTCAGGTAAATATACATTGTTACCAGATATGATATCCTCTGTGGCCCATACTTCATCTTGTAAACGATAGGCACACAGGACTGGATGTAAGTCAGGTAAATATATAATTGAAGATTAACATGGAGGAAATGGGAGGAAAATGAAAACCAGGCTACAGATTGGCCCTGCAGGAACAGAGGCCCCCCTTAGGATTGAGGATCAGGACCACTCTTTCTCTAATCTACTAACAGGTCTGGTCACACTACAAACCACTGGTCCCATATTCATAAAATATCTCAGCACCATATAATCATATTTATTATGATCTGAAAGGGAAAACTGACCCTAGATCAGTACTTCTACTCTGAGACACTTTTTCTTTTTGAATACAGGCCCTAATCTATAAAGGTTTCAGCAGGCCCTCAGGTTATTATATAAGACTACTTCTTCACCACCAAACTGTAAATGAGATTACTACTACCTACGGCAGCAACAATGCAGGCATGTTCAATCACTTGTCACTGGCCTTCACACCCCATAATGTCAAAGTGGAATTATGTTTTTCTAAATGTTTATAAGTATTCAATCCCCTTTGTTATGGCAAGCCTAAATAAATTCATGAGTAAAACAACATTTTTGAATGACTACATCATCTCTGTACTTCACACATACAATTATTTGTAAGGTCCCTAAGTCGAGCAGTGAATTTGAAACACAGACTCAACCGCAAAGACCAGGGAGGTTTTCCAATACCTCTCAAAGAAGGTCACCTATTGGTAAATAGGTTAAAAAAACTAAACAATTTGACAGCACCCCTACCCCAAAACATCTTCCCACAGCCATGCTGCTCAGGGATTTCACCATGTGGCCAATAGTGACTTTAAAACAGTTACAGAGTTTAATGGCTGTGGTAGGAGAAAACTGATGATGGATCAACAACATTGTAGTAATCCTGGAGGAAAACCTGGTTGTCTGCTTTCCACCAGACACTAGGAGACCTTTCAGAAGGACAATAACCTAAAACACAAGGACACATCTACACTGGAGTTGCTTACCAAGAAGACAGTGAATATTCCTGAGTGGCCTAATTAGAGTTTAGACTTAAATAGGCTTGAAAATCTATAGCAAGACTTGAACATGGCAGTCTAGCAATGATCAACAACCAACTTGACAGAGCTTTAAAATAATAACGTGTAAATATTGTACAATCCAGGTGAGCTAAGCTTTTAGAGACTTACTCAGAAATACTGTAATCGCTGCCTGCGGTTATTCTAACATGTATTGACTCAGGAGTGTGAATAACTATGTAAAATCATTTTCTGTGTCTCGTTTTCAATAAATTTGCCAACATTTCTAAAAACATGTTTTCACTTTGTCATTACGGGGTATTGTGTGTGGATGGGTGAAAGAACATCTATGTAATCCGTTTTGAATTCAGGCTTTAGAAATAAAATGTGGAATAAAAGTCAAGGCATATGAATACCTTCTGATGGCACATCCTGTATTTTGTTTAAATCCAAGAAGATTCTGCCTAGTGGCACGCACTTGTTTTGGCCGATGAGAAAATGTTCGACCTATTCAACTAATTATCTTAAAATCTCATAAGAAATTACTAAGGTGGTTTTTTTTTAGGTGTAACAGTGACATTATACTATGTTATTATATTTGGTTCTGTTAGAATACTAATTAATTATTACGTGATCTTCCAAGACATTGATTCAGCGTTGATCTAACTTCACTAAACGAGTACCATTGTGAGAAATGGCAGAGCAATGCTTGGGTGAGCTCCGGCAGCACTACACCCCTACTTCTGCTGCACCGAACAAGCTAATTGAAGCGCACGTAGCCTACTCTCGCGCAACATTTGGTGATGTAGGAACGAGAGACCACATGTGGCTGTTTTATGAACATCTGTGAATATTTGGCCAAGGAAACATTCCTGGTTTTCCAGGGAGTGTAAAACAGTTAGGAAGGGAGACTTTTAAAACTGAACTAAGTGAAGTAACAGCAAATATGTTGAATGAGCAACTAATGAGCATGGAGAGCTTCACAAGTTTGATGAAATGACCTAATATCTTTCAGTCTAATATGGCAATTTACTTAATTTTGTAGCTCTTCGTCAGAAGCACCCTTTTTGTAAATTGTTAAGCAACTGTCCTATCCAAGTTTAGCTGTATTTGTGAAATTTTATTGATTGACGATTGGCCTATGACATTGGCCTACATCTCGATTTGCGCCATGCAGAATATCAGATCTCAGCATAGCTGAGGAACGCTTAAATACGTTGTATTATTTTGAGGTGGAGTTAAGTTTTTATAACTGGTTGCAGGTTTTGCTAACAACCATATTGAGTCACCATCAGTCGATTCTTGTAAAAATGACAATTCAGAAAATGCTAGTAATATGTACTACGTAAAATGAGATTCAATTGGCACATACACATTCACGCTGACTTGAGCAACACAAATTAGGAAAATGCCAGAGGTTGTATTTAATAAAAGTTTTTATTTAAAGTATGAATTTGAGCACCCCGCGGAAGGACTGCAGTTGTACAGGACAAACATAGTTACAGGTAAACGTTTTCAGAATTGACATTTTTACAAGACTCGACTGATGGTGACTCAGTGTTGTTGCTAACAAATCAAGCAACCAGTTATCAAAACTCAACTCTGCCTCCATATAAGAGGGCGGAGTTTAGCGTTCCTCAGCTAATCTCAGCAACGATTGGAGAAGTGTTTAACATCACCAGTACCACATCCTTTATATATTTTCATAAGCACAACGTGACTGCAAGAAACAAGTTGGAATGTCTTACTGAAATATGGCACAAATCAACCTTTTTTCTAAATTAGTAGTGTTTGAATTTGAGGATAAAATGCGGGACATGGTTACAGGACACGGGTCAAATTGCCAAAATGTGGGACTGTCCCACACATTCCGGGACATGCGGTCACACTAGTGATAGCGGTGCTGGACAGGAAGTAGAACCATTAGGGGGCAGGGGAAGCATCTCCGGTGAGGTGTTGGGGATTTGAAAGGGGGCACTGTGTGTACGGGCCTGGGTTGGGTTGGGTTCACCACTCTTCCTCAATGGATCATTACCCAAAGGCACCTAGTGATTTACGAGCTGCATTAGTGATGCTGGGAGCGATTCCTGTCTGAGGGCTTACGTCCTACTCTGTGATTGTGTGCGTGTGTGTGTGCGAGAGAAAAGAGGTGTATGACTGTGTGTGTGACTTTATGTGTGTGTGTGTCTGAGTATGTGTGTATGTATGTACTGTATGTGTGTGTATGGCTGAATTGGTGTGCATGTGTGTGTATGTGTGCCTGTCTGAGTGTCTGTGCATGTGTACGTCTGTTGGGGGTCAGATCCTTCCTAGTTCCCACCACTGGGACCTGCTCTAGTGTTTCCCTCCTGGTAACTGGATACAGTGGTGTTTCAGGCTGCTGAGTGGTGATGGATAGTCGTTTAAACAGCGTAATGGGAATGCTTAAATAAAACAGGGCTGAGCCTTTGGCTGAAACTCTGCAACACCACTATATACAATGACCATGCCCTCTGTCTGATGGGCCAGGAAGTATGGGCTGAGTTCAAGTTAACCAGCCTTTATGGCTGGCACTTAAAGAGAGAGCTGCCCAAGACTGAACCCAGACCTGTGAAATGCTGCAAGGCACCTAAACTTGTGTTTTCTCGGAATATGATTGTCCCTTGTGTTTTCCAGGGCTTTGTTTTGTGCCTTGCTATTAGCAAAAACCTGCTTATCTTGGGTGGGTTTGGATATTCCAGTCGTTTGGATTTGGACAGGTCTCCTCTCCTTCCTTCTGCTGCTGGAGCCTAGGGTGGAGCCATGTCAGGGCACAGCCTGAAACTACAGAGGCTGTGTGTGTGTGTGTGTGTGTGTCTGTGGATACATAAGTATATTTGTGTGAGCGCATTTGTTAATGTGCATCTGGGTGTCAGTCAGTTTGTCAATGTGTGTTGGGGACAGGGTGATTGGGTATAAGCGTGTGTGAGTAAGGCTGTGAATCTTGTGACTTTGGGCCAATCAGTGTACATATTTGTTTTCCTAACTGCATGCCTGTGCATGTACTGTTTTGCATCTCAGTCGATTTGTCTTAGCATGTGTGATTGTGATGTTAATTGAGTACAAGGTACAGGGGTGTATGTGTGTGTGAGTGAGAGGCAGGTGTGTACCACAACTTTTTATTTTTGTTCTGTGTGTATGTGTGAGTGTGTGTTCTGTATGTGTCGACCACCCAAAGTCTTTGAGCTCGTAACAATAACATGTCTACTTCCTCCCCAAATATTGCTGTGGTTACAGTTGAGGGATTCTAGACGAAACAGACCCTATCAGTCCAGATCAGAGCAGCAGAAAAGTCTCAGACTTTAACAGCTTCTAACACATTGATACTTTTGTAAGTTTACTTTGAAAGCTCCAATAGTTTTTTTTATTAATATCTCCTACTGTTTGAAATAGTGTGGACTTGGTGTTCTATCATTGCTCCAAAGTATTCACCTCGGCACAAACAAACGCCTTTACTAAAGGGCATTGCTCAAATATTTGGACATTTCTGTTCCTTCAGCAAGTCGATATCATTATTCTAACTATTATACAATACAGTTACAGTCTGTAACAGTTTAGATCTAGAGTGTAAAAAAGCTAGCCTTTGCTTTTCTAACTGACTTTGTATATTTGTTCCTGACTTCCCTGAAAAGTTGCATATTGTGGGGGCTATTTGATGCTAATGCAGTGCGCCACAGGATGTTTTTGTGTTGGTCGAGGGCAGTCAAGTCTGGGGTGAACCAAGGGCTATACCTGTTCTTAGTTCTACATTTTTTGAATGGGGCATGCTTATTTAATATGGTGAGGAAAGCACTTTTAAAGAACAAACAGGCATCCTCTACTGTTGGGATGAGGTCAATATCCTTCCAGGATACCCGGGCCAGATCGATTAGAAAGGCCTGATCACTGAAGTGTTTTAGGGAGCGTTTGACAGTGATAAGGGGTGGTTGTTTGACCGCGGACCCATTACGGACGCAGGTAATGAGGCAGTGATCGCTGAGATCCTGGTTGAAAACAGAGGAGGTGTATTTGGAGGGCAAGTTAGTCAGGATGATATCTATGATGGTACCCATTTTTACAGATTTAGGGTTGTACCTGGTAGGTTCCTTGATAATTTGTGTGAGATTGAGGGCATCTAGCTTAGATTGAAGGACGGCCGGGGTGTTAAGCATATCCCAGTTGAAGTCACCTAACAGTACAAACTCTGAAGATAGATGGGGGGCATTCAATTCACATATGGTGTCCAGGGCACAGCTGGGGGCTGAGATAGATAGATAGATAGATAGATAGATAGATAGATAGATAGATAGATAGATAGATAGATAGATAGATAGATAGATAGATAGATAGATAGATAGATAGATAGATAGATAGATAGATAGATAGATAGATAGATAGATAGATAGGTACTTTATTGATCCCCCGGGGGGGAAATTTCATGAGGGGGGTCCGTAATGAGCGGCAACAGTGAGAGACCTATTTCTGGAAAGGTGGATTTTTAAAAGTAGAAGCTCAAACTGTTTGGGCACAGACTTGGATAGTATGACAGAACTCTGCAGGTTATCTCTGCAGTAGATTGCAACTCCTCCTCCTTTGGCAGTTCTATCTTGACGGGAAATATTGTTGGGGATGAAAATAAAAAAATGTTGGTGGCCTTCCTAAGCCAGGATTCAGACACGGCTAGGACACCTGGGTTGGCGGAGTGTGCTAAAGCAGTGAATAAATCAAACTTAGGGAGGAGGCTTCTGATGTTAACATGCATGAAACCAAGGCTTTTACGGATACAGAAGTCAACAAATGAGAGCGTCTGGGGAATAGGTGTAGTACTGGGGGCTACAGGACCTGGGTTTACCTCAACATCACCAGAGGAACAGAGGAGGAGTAGGATAAGGGTACGGCTAAAGGCTTTAAGAACTGGTATCTAGTTGTTTGGGGAACAAGAACACCTTCTCCATACTGTCTGAGAACTATTCTTAGTTGCCCAGATAGGTCAATGTGGCATGGTGCAATACTAGCTCTGTTCAGTTTTAAAAACAGTGCAGGCCAGTACAGCATCTTCAACTCCCCGCCAGTCTCACTCTTCCTTGACCCTGGCCAATAAGCTGAGAGAACACAACACGCCACAAAAAGAACCATGTCTGTTGTGTCTCGTCTCATAATCCACAATTTATTGTCTTTACAAATTACCCAGAGAAGTGTGTGTGTGTGTGTGAGTGTGTGGGAGAGGGAGAGACATGAAGACAGAAAAAGAGAGAGACTGTAACCTAGATCAGGAAGGAATTCCTTTACATCGTTGCTAACGCTGTGAAACACTAGTCTAGAGTTGGATCACTCGTTGGGTGGCTTCTTTCACAACGCCCTGCCTCTGATAAGAGCTTTTTAGCCTGACTGTTTATGAGAACGTGGGCTGAATTATGGCTGTAAATCACAGTGGTGGAGTGGCATGTGCTCATCTCATCTGTGGTTAATCAGAGAGAGGTGCACCACTCTACTCTAACACTTAGACTCAGCATGCCCCCAGCTACTGTGTCTGACTGTCCCAAGTCCCCCACTCAACCACCCACCGTCTAGACGGGATAAACACCTGTGTTTATAGGCCTGCTGATTTGAAATACACACCTTACTGTGGTTGGGGAGTAGAAGAGGCGGGTCAGATGATAATGATTGACAGGTCTTTGTGCTTTAATGCAGTCCCCCCCCCCGGCTGAAAATGTTGGTTTCTGCCCTAGCACAATACAGCTGATTCAAATAATCAAAGCTTGATGTGTAGTGCTAGGGCAATGCCCAAATCTGGCACCCAGGGGGGCCCCAGGACCGAGTTTGGGAAACCCTGCTTTAATGGTAGAGCGGGAAGGGGAGGGACAATTGAATGGGAGGATCAGCCAATCAGGCCTGAGGAAGAGCACCTGCAGAGAGGTGAATATAGTAGCAGCTACCACCTGCTCGAGCTGTTGGAGAATAAACAATGTGACTGCTGCTCGAACACCTTTTGGATGAACTGGAACACTGACTGCGAGCCAGTTCTAATCGACTAACATCATGTGACTGATGTGTATGCTATTGAGACTAAATGGAAGCAAGTCCCCGCAATGTTCCAACATCTAGTGGAAAGCCTTCCCAGAAGAGTGGAGGCTGCTATACAGTTCCTTCGCAAAGACCCCTTGACTTTTTCCACATTTTGTTTTTTTCCAACAATCTACCCACAATACCTCATAATGACAAAGCAAAACAGGTTTTTAGGTTTTTAGAAATGTATCACAAATTAAAAACTTAAATATTAATCAATCAATCAAATTGATGTATAAAGCCCTTTTTACATCAATGTCCCAAAGTGCTATACAGAAACCCAGCCTAAAACCCCAAACAGCAAGCAATGCAGATGTAGAAGCACGGTGGCTAGGAAAAACTCCTTAGAAAGGCCTAGAGAGGAACCAGGCTCTGAGGGGTGCTCAGTCCCCTTCTGGCTGTGCCGGGTGGAGATTATAACAATTCATGGCCATTAAGGCCAGATCTTTCTCCAAGATGTTCAAATGTTCATAGATGACCATTAGGGTCAAATAATAATCATACTGGTTGCAGAGGTTGCAACAGGTAAGTACATCAGGAGTAAATGTCACTTGGTTTTCATAGCCGGGCATTTAGATGTTGAAATAGCAGGTGCTGTAGAGAGAGAAAGTTGAACACAGCAGGTCTGGGACAAGGTGGCACGTCCGGTGAACAGGTCAGGGTTCCATAGCCGCAGGCAGAAGAGTTGAAACTGGTGCAGCAGCACGACCAGGTGGACTGGGGACAGCAAGGAGTCATCAGGCCAGGTAGTCCTGAAGCATGGTCCTAGGGCTCAGGTTCTCTGGGAGGGGAGGGAGAGTGGGAGAGAGAGAGAATTAGAGGAAGCATACTTAAATTCACACAGGACACCGGATAATAACACCAGATATAACAAACTGACCCTAGCCCCCCGGCACATAGACTATTGCAACATAGATACTGGAGGCTGAGACAGGGGGGGTCGGGAGACACTGTGGCCCCGTCCGACAATACCCCCGGACAGGGCAAACCAGGCAGGATATAACCCCACCCATTCGGCCAAAGCACAGCCCCCACATATCAACAGACCACCAACTTACTACCCTGAGACAAGGCTGAGTATAGTCCAAGAAGATCCCCTGCATAAGCTTGAGGGGGCAGGAAGTGACACACCCCTCCTAGGGACGGCATGGAATGCACCAGTAAGCCAGTGACTCAGCCCTCGTAATAGGGTCAGAGGCAGAGAATCCCAATGGAGATACGGGAACCGGCCAGTCAGAGACAGCAAGGGCGGTTCGTCGCTCCAGTGCCTTGCCGTTCACCTTCGCACCCCTGGGCCAGACTACACTCAATCATAGGACCTACTGAAGAGATGAGTCTTCAGTAAAGACCTAAAGGTCGAGACCGAGTCTGCGTCTCTCACATGGATAGGCAGACCATTCCATGAAAATGTAGCTCTATAGGAGAAAGCCCTGCCTTCAGCTGTTTGCTTAGAAATTCTAGAGACAATAAGGAGGCCTGCGTCTTTTGACCGTAGCGTACATGTAGGTATGTACGGCAGGACCAAATCGGAGAGATAAGTAGGAGCAAGCCCATGTAATGCTTGTAGGATAGCAGTAAACCCTTGAAATAAGCCCTAGCCTTAACAGGAAGCCAGTGTAGAGAGGCTAGCACGGGAGTAATATGATCAAATATTTTGGTTCTAGTCAAGATTCTAGCAGCCGTGTTTAGCACTAACTGAAGTTTACGTGTTTTGTGCTTTATCCGGGTAGCTGGAGAGTAGAGCATTGCAGTAGTCTAATCTAGAAGAGACAAAGCTTGGATTAGCTTTTCTGCGTCATTTTTGTACAAAAGGTTTCTGATTTTTGCAATGTTACGAAGATGGAAAAAAGCTGTCCTTGTAATATTCTTGATATGTTCGTCAAAAGAGAGATCAGGGTCCAGAGTAACGCCGAGGTCCTTCACAGTTTTTTGGGGACAACTGTACAACCATCAAGATTGTCAGATCCAAAAGAAGATCTCTTTGTTTCTTAGGACCTAGAACTAGCATCTCTGTTTTGTCCGAGTTTAAAAGTAAAACATATGTTTCTGAATGACATCACCAAGAGGTAAAATATATAGTGAAGACAATAGTGGTCCTAAAACGGAACCTTGAGGAACACCGAAACTTACAATTGATTTGTCAAAAGTCAAACCATCCACGGAGACTAATCGATATCTTTCCGACAGATAATATCTAAACCAGGCAAGAACTTGTCCGTGTAGGCCAATTAAGGTTTCCAATCTCTCCAAAAGAATATGGTGATTGTCAAAAGCAGCACCAAGGTCTAGGAGCACGAGGACAGATGCAGAGCCTTGGTCTGACAACATTAAAAGGTAATTTACCACTTTCATGAGTACAGCCTCAGTGCTTTGATGGGGTCTAAAACCTGACTGAAGTGTTTCGTAGATATTATTATTATTTGTCTTCAGTCTTCAACATTTTTGAGAGGAATGGGAGATTCGATATAGGCCGATATAGATTTTCTGGGTCAAGGTTTGGCTTTTGTGACAGAAAAAATTACATACTTACCTGATTTGTTTGATATTAATAGTTAAGGATTATACCTAACTAATGGTATGACATTTCTATGGTCTTAGTGGTGCATGTGAGGCAGATGTCTCTGTTATGTCATTCCATAGATAATATGTGGTGGGGGTAATTGAGATAGGGATTGCAGCCTGAAGGGGTGGAACATAATCTCTCATTGTCTTAGACATCCTTGCATCTGGGAAACTAATCCAGGGTGGGGTTAAGACAATAGTGGCTTATGATGCTCTTTGATCTGTATGGGAGGGTTGAACCAGCCATGACTCAGCATTTTAATGTCAGCTCCATGTAAGAAACAGCATTGCCAAAGGAGGTTAGCCTCATTATTACAATAAATAAATCGATATTAAATAAAGATGATTGTTTGAAGAAATGACAGTCTCTCTCAGTATGAATTTCCACAACCCTTTTTTAAGAGAGGCTTTATTACTGCCGCTTTTAGTGAGTCCGTAATTTGCTTTCTAATGATCATGATCTTTTCGTCGAATAAGTTAATGAATTCATCACTGCTGGGCGGCAGGTAGCCTAGTGGTTAGAGTGTTAGGCCCGTAACTGGAAGGTTGCAGGATCGAATCCCCGAGCTGACAAGGTAAAGATCTGTCGTTCTGCCCCTGAACAAGGCAGTTAACCCACTGTTCCTAGGCCGTCATTGTAAATAAGAATTTGTTCTTAACTGACTTGCCTAGTAAAATAAAGGTTAAATAAATAAACTGCTGAAGTGAAAGGCATCCTCTCTTGGGGAATGCTGCTTTTTAGTTAGCTTTGCAACAGTATCAAATCTAAATTTTGGGATTGTTCTTACTCTCCGCAATTAGGTTGGAAAAATAGGATGATCGAGCAGCAGTGAGGGCTCTTCGATATTGCACTGTACTTTCTTTCCAAACTAGTAGGAAGACTTCCAGTTTGGTGGAGTGCCATTTCCGTTCCAATTTTCTGGAAGCTTGCTTCAAAGCTCGGGTATTTTTCTGTGTACCAGGGAGCTAGTTTCTTGTGACAAATGTTTTTTAGTTTTTAGGGGTGCGACTGCATCTAGGGTATTACGCAATGTTAAATTTAGATCCTCAATTTGGACCGACGTCCTTGGGTAGGTGGAGGGAGTCTGGAAGGGCATCTTTGGGTTGTCCGAGAATTTATAGCACGGCTTTTGATGATCCTTGGTTGGGGTCTGCGCAGATTGTTTGTTGCGATTCCAAACGTAATAAAATGGTGGTCCGATAGTCCAGGATTATGAGGAAAAACATGTAGATCCACAAAATCTATTTCACAGGACAAAACCTAGATCCAGGGTATGACTGTGGCATTGAGTAGGTTCGGAGACATGTTGGACAAAACCCACTGAGTCGATGATGGCTCAGAAAGCCTTTTGGAGTGGATCTGTGGACTTTTCCATGTGAATGTTAAAGTCACCAAAAATGTGAATATTATTCACTCCCCCTACAAGGTCCGACAGGAATTCAGAGAACTCAGTAAGGAACTCTGTATACGGCCCAGGAGGCCTGTAAACAGTAGCTATAAAAAGTGATTGAGTAGGCTGCATAGATTTCGTGACTAAAAGCTCAAATTTGCTATCGTAAATGTTAGCACTTTTGCGGGATGCGCGGGGGATATGGTCACTAGTGTAACCAGAAGGAGAGGCATCATTTAACACAGTAAATTCATCAGGCTTAAGCCATGTTTCAGTCAGGCCAATCACATCAAGATTATGATCAGTGTGTAGTTCTTTGACTATAACTGCCTTGGAAGTGAGGGATCTAACATTAAGTAACCCTATTTTAAGAAGTGAGATATTATCACAATCTCTTTCAATAACGACAGGAATGGATGAGGTCTTTTTTCCAGTGAGATTACTAAGGTGAACACCACCATGTTTAGGTTTGCACAAGCTAGCAGCCTGCTGCCAGA
This sequence comes from Thymallus thymallus, assembly GCA_023634145.1. NCBI lineage: Eukaryota > Metazoa > Chordata > Actinopteri > Salmoniformes > Salmonidae > Thymallus > Thymallus thymallus. Next base: position 36,810,019 of record CM042414.1, on the reverse strand, counting down.
CCTGCACCCTCTCTCGTCGTGGAGCTAGAGGAGTTAGAGCCTTGTCTATGTTCTTAGATAAAATGAGAGCACCCCTCCAGCTAGGATGGAGTCCATCACTCCTCAGCAGGCCAGGCTTGGTCCTGTTTGTGGGTGAGTCCCAGAAAGAGGCCAATTATCTACAAATTCTATCCTTTGGGAGGGGCAGAAAACAGTTTTCAACCAGCGATTGAGTTGTGAGACTGCAGTAGAGTCTCTCCCCCTAACTGGGAGGGGGCCAGAGAATTACTTGATGCCGGCACATCTTTCTAGCTAATTTACACGCTGAAACTATGTTGCTCTTGGTGACCTCTGAATGTTTCATCCTAACATCGTTGGTGCCGACGTGGATAACAATATCCCTATAATCTCTACACTCGCAGATTTTGTTTTAGCCAGCACCATCTTCAGATTAGCCTTTACGTCGGTAGCCCTGCCCCCTGGTAAACAGTGTATCATCGCTGGATGATTCTCTTTACGTCTAATAATTGCGGGTAATGGAGTCGCCAATGACTAGTGTTTTCAATTTGTCAGAGCTAATGTTGGGAGGCTTCGGTGGCTCAGACCCCGTAACGGGTAGAGGAGAGACCTGAGAAGCCTCTGGCTCCGGCTCATTGCTTAATGGGGAGAACCGGTTGAAAGTTTCTGTTGGCTGAATGAGCGACACCGGTTGAACATGCCAACTGCATTTCTTTCCAGAAGCCCTGAGAAAATTGTCCGGCTGCGGGGACTGTGCGAGGGGATTTATACAACTATCTGTACTTACTGGTGGCACAGACACCATTTCATACTTTCCTACACTTAAATTGCCCTTGCCTAACGATTGCGTCTGAAGCTGGGCTTGCAGCGAGGCTATCCTCGCCATAAGGCGATAGTTTTCCTTTATGTTATGAGTACAGTGACTGCAATTAACGTTAGATGGCATAGTGTTAATGTTACTACTTAGCTTCGGCTGGTGGAAGTCCTGTAGAACCATGTCCAGATAAAGCGTCCGGGGTAAAACAGTTGAACGAAAAAAGTAGAGCGAGGAAAAAATAAAAATAACTAAGACATTGGTAAATGTGCTAAATGAAGATTGATTAAATGTTTTTTTAAAAAGGAACAAATGGCAAGTAGCAACAAACAGCGCAGCAGCCTATTGGTTAGGGTGTTGGGCCAGTAACCCAAAGGTTGCTGGATTGAAACCCCTGAGCTGACAAGGTAAATAATCTGCCGTTCTGCCACTGAACAAGGCACTGTTCCCCGGTAGGCTGTCATTGTAAATAAGAATTTGTTCTTAACTGATAGATAGATATATAGATAGGTACTTTATTGATCCCCGAGGGGACATTTCTTTGCCAAGCAGCTATGAAAAAACACAGGGCAGATGCAAAATGCCAGAACGAAAATACACAAAAGACAGATACAAGATACATGATACATAGTGCGGCAGTATGAAAAAGTATACAAATACAAGAAGTGTAGAGTGCAAAAAAATTAATTATATTGCCTAGTTAAATAAAGGTAAAAAAAAAAAAAGCTTGGCACAAACACTGTCAGGTTGGATGGGGAGCGTCACTGCACAGCTGACAGGGTTCAAGTCCGTGCACTCAAGGACATTCAGAGATTTGTCCCTAAGCTACTCCAGTGTTGTCTTGGCTGTGTGCTTAGGCTCATTGTCCTGTTGGAAGGTGAACCTTCGGCCCAGTCTGAGGTCCTGATCGCTCTGGAGCAGGTTTTCATCAAGGATCTCTCTGTACTTTGTTAGTTGTATTTTGGCAAACTCCAAGTGGGCTGTCATGTGGCTGAGGAGTGGCTTCCGTCTGGCCACTCTACCATAAAGGCCTGATTGGTGGAGTGCAGCAGAGATGGTTGTCCGTCTGTAAGGTTCTCCCATCTCCACAGAGGAACAATCGGGTTCTTGGTCACCTCTCTGACCAAGGCCCTTCTCCCCCAATTGCTCAGTTTGGCCGGGCGGCCATCTCTAGGAAGTCTTGGTGGTTCCAAACTTCTTCCATTTAAGAATGATGGAGGCCACTGTGTTCTTATGGATCTTCAATGCTGCAGAAATGTTTTAGTACCCTTCCCCAGATCTGATTTCGGAGCTCTACAGACAATTCCTTCAACATCATGGCTTGGTTTTTGCTCTGTCAACTGCGGGACCTTATACAGACAGGTGTTTGCCTTTCCAAATCAGGCCCAATGAATTGAATTTACCACAGGTGGTCTCCAATTAAGTAGTAGAAACATCTCAATGATGATCAATGGAAACAGGATGCACTTGAGCTCAATTTCAAGTCTCATAGCAAAGGGTCTGAATACTTATGTCAATATGTTTCCGGTGCCAATTCTACAAACCTGTTTTCCCTTTGTCATTATTGTGTGTTGTGTGTAGATCGCTGTGGACCTTATATTTTTTAAAATCCATTTTAGAATAAGGCTGCAACGTAACAAAATGTGGAAAAAGTCAAGGGGTCCGAATACTTTCCGAAGGCACTGTATATCAGAGTGGTGGGCAACGATAGAGTGTGTGTGTGTGTGTGTGTGTGTGTATGTGTGTGTGTGTGTGTGTGTGCGTGCGTGTGTACATGCCTGTGTGTGCTTGTATGTATGTATGTATGTATGTATGTATGTATGTATGTATGTATGTATGTATGTATGTATGTATGTATGTATGTATGTATGTATGTATGTATGTATGTATGTATGTATGTATGTATGTATGTATGTATGTATGTATGTATGTATGTGTGTGTGGATATGTTCATCTGTGCGTGTGTGTGCGTCCATGCATGTGTGTGTTAAAATGATGAAATAAGCATTTGTCTCAGCGCTGCTTCTGGTTGTAAAGGAATCCATCATGAGGCCAACAATAACAACCCTAACAGTCCTAATGAATCATGTTGGTTGGAGAAAGAGAAGAGATATCAAAGGACTTGCCATGCCGTTTTGATTTCTCTGGGATCTCTGTCTTTTCTTTCTCTTTTCTGGGCCTTCTGTAGGGGTGAGTTTGAGGCTGTGAGCAGACTGAAGTGTCCTAGGCCGAGAGGCTTGGTGATGGGAATGATTACTTATTGTTGTTGTTATTGACATGTTTTGTGCTTCCAGCTGGCTAAAGTCTTTGACTGGCGCCAATCCCCCAGGGTGCCATGGAAACCCCTATCAGAGGGTTGGCGCTAGATGACAAAGTGACAAGGCTGTCATGGTGGAACAGTTACAGAGATACATCGTCACACACACACGTGCAAGTAAGTGGCAACACACACACACACACACACGCAGAGAGACAATGAAACGTGGTCCCTTTTCATTATGTCATCGCTTTCTCACGACTGAGCAGAGATACTCTGGAGTGATAGCAAAGTGGAAAGTTGGAAAGTACTCTGTACATTTTAGGAGGGGACTGTCTGTTGAGAGAAATGACGAGAAAGAGACAGACAGACATAAAGTTAGAAAGCGAGAGAGTGTGCCAACTGCCAAGGCAAATCATCCATGGCTTGATGCCAAGGCAAAGCCTCCACAGTGATGATCAACAATATCAGGTCCCTGTACCAGCCCTGCCAAGAGGGTAAGAGAGCCCCCATTACACACTTCTCCCATCCATCCTCTCCAACACACAGCACGCACTCACTGTAATTGGGACCACAGTCCAGAGTGCTGCCCGCTCTTCTCCTGCTCCATTTATAGCCTTTCTCCTGAGAAACCAAATTCCAGACGATCTCTGTGGAACTTCTTGAGGCAATTAAATATTTTCAGTCTGGAAAAACACCAGGCCTTGGAGGTATACTAGTAGATGTTTATCAGACCTTTTTTTTATGTACTCAAAGATCCATTATTAGCATGTTTTAACTGCGTTTTAACTACACTATTACTGAAACATGACCCAGGTGGTAAGTAAATAGATCCAGTTCATTTAAAAAACTTTCTTACATGTCAGTGTTGTGATGCAAAATTCCTGGTGAAATGCATAGCACATAAAAGGTTTTACCAGATATTGTTCATCCTGATCAGACAGGTTTCTTTACATGGACGATACAGTGCCTTTGGAAAGTATTCAGACCCCTTGACTTTTTTCGGTAATGTAATGTTACATTACAGCTTTATTCTAAAATGTATTAGATTGTTTTTTCCCCCCTCATAAATCTACACACAATACCCCATAATAACAAAGCAAAAACATATATATTTTTTGAAATTTATAAAAAAAATTAAAATGAAATGTTACATTTACATAAGTATTCAGACCCTTTACTTAGTATTTTGTTTAAGCACCTTGTCACGCTCGGGTGTGTAGAGAGACCAAGGCGCAGCGTATCCATAGTTCGACATCTTTATTAATACGAACTATCGAACTATACAAATATAACAACTGAATATAACAAACACACGTAGCACGAACACGGGACATAACATAACAATGAACCACGCCAACGGAGTGGAACACAGACATATAAGTAAGATCCCTAATTAGAGGTAATGCCTAGCAGCTGCCTCTAATTAGGGATCCCACACACAACACCACACAGACGTAGAAATAATAGATCTGCCAGACTCTGACCATAGAAATATAGAGAAGCAAAGCTTCTCTATGGCCAGAGCCTGACAGTACCCCCCCCCAAAGGCGCGGACTCCCGGCCGCAAGAAAACAAACACAAAAACATGAGGGAAGGGTCAGGGAGGAAAAAACATCACACAATCTATCGCAGGTGGCGGTTCCGGCCCCGGCGAAGTAGATATCTTCCTCCCTATTTCTACTGGGCCCGGACTAGGCCCTGGTGTGGCTGGCGACTCAGGCCATTTAAAGGGGCAACCCACTGGTCCTGGAAATGACCATGGTGGGGCAAAAGGCTCAGGCCATGGAGAGGGGCAAATAACCGGGCCAGGACTGGGCACCGGTGTGGCAGGCGACTCCGGCCATGTAAAGGGGCAACCCACCGGTCCTGGAAACAACAATGGTGGGGGAAAAGGTTCAGGCCATGGAGCGGGGCAAATAACCGGGCCAGGACTGAGCACCGGTGTGGCAGGCGACTCCGGCCATGTAAAGGGGCAACCCACCGGTCCTTTAAATAACAATGGTGGGGGAACAAGTTCAGGCCATGGAGCGGGGCAAATAACCGGGCCAGGACTGAGCACCGGTGTGGCAGGCGACTCCGGCCATGTAAAGGGGCAACCCACCGGTCCTTTAAATAACAATGGTGGGGGAACAAGTTCAGGCCATGGAGCGGGGAAAATAACCGGGCCAGGACTGAGCACCGGTGTGGCAGGCGACTCCGGCCATATAATCGTCACGGGAGGCTCCGGGCTGTCGATCGTCACGGAAGGTTCCGGGCTGTCGATCGTCACGGAAGGTTCCGGGCTGTCGATCGTCACGGAAGGTTCCGGGCTGTCGATCGTCACGGAAGGTTCCGGGCTGTCGATCGTCACGGAAGGTTCCGGGCTGTCGATCGTCACGGAAGGTTCCGGGCTGTCGATCGTCACGGAAGGTTCCGGGCTGTCGATCGTCACGGAAGGTTCCGGGCTGTCGAGCGTCACGGGAGGTTCCGAGCTGTCGAGCGTCACGGGAGGCTCCGGGCTGTCGAGCGTCACGGGAGGCTCCGGGCTGTCGAGCGTCACGGGAGGCTCCGGGCTGTCGAGCGTCACGGGAGGCTCCGGGCTGTCGAGCGTCACGGGAGGCTCCGGGCTGTCGACCATCGCGGGAGGCTCCGGGCTGTCGACCATCGCGGGAGGCTCCGGGCTGTCGACCATCGCGGGAGGCTCCGGGCTGTCGACCATCGCGAGAGGCTCCGGGCTGTCGACCATCACGGGAGGCTCCGGGCTGTCGACCATCACGGGAGGCTCCGGGCTGTCGACCATCACGGGAGGCTCCGGGCTGTCGACCATCACGGGAGGCTCCGGGCTGTCGACCATCACGGGAGGCTCCGGGCTGTCGACCATCACGGGAGGCTCCGGGCTGTCGACCATCACGGGAGGCTCCGGGCTGTCGACCGTCACGAGAGGCTCAAGGATCTCTATATACTTTGTTCTGTTCATCTTTCCCTTGATCCTGCTGCCCTCTCCAGATTACTTGTTTCTTAAATCATATGAGCAGAAAATATTTCACTTTATTTGGAACGCCAAGCAAGACAAAATTAAACGTGCTATATTATATAATCTATAATCTATCTATATCAAAGCATTAAAGCTTCACTCATAAATTATACTTAAATCTGAACTGGTTCTCCAGTAGATTATTAAGAAAGGCTCATCCTGTCATGGATCTGGGCGATTAACGACCAGGGCGCAGCGCTCTCAATGTTCAACATATTTTATTAAATGCGAAACAGACGGGAAAACAAAGTGAACAACTCGATCTGTAACCTGAGTGTCGCTCACACTAGAACTAAATACTACAAACAATAATCCACAACGCAGGTGGAACAGGTTACAACATAAATAGGTTTCCCAATTAGAGGCAGTTGGGGACCAAACACAAAACCACATAGACTTGACTAGAAAACCTCTGTCAGGCCATGACCATAACAACATAGAGAATAGCCAGAGGCTTCCCTATGGTCAGAGCCTGACAGTACACCCCCCCCCCCAAAGGCGCGGATTCCGGCCACAAAAACCCGTAACATAACTGTGAAGGATCTGGGCAGGCAACTAGTGTCCGTGGCGGCTCTGGCTCCGGCGCAGGACTGAGCACCAGCGCAGTGGAAGGCTCCAGCCATGGAGCTGGGTCGGTGACCGGTCCCGGACTGGGCACTGGTGTAGAGGGGGCTCCAGCATGGAAGCTCCAACCCGGAAGCTGTACTGGAGACCGGTCCCGGACTGGGCACTGGCGCAGCAGGGGGATCCAGCCCGGAAGCTGGACTGGAGGCCGGTCCCGGTCTGGGCACCGGAACTGGTGACATGCACTGGAGGCCTGGTGCGTGGAGCCGGCACAGGATGCACTAGGCTGGTGACACGCACTGGAGGTCAGTTGCGGGGAGCCGGTACAGGACGTACCGGGCTGGGGAGATGCACTGGAGGCCTGGTGCGGGGAGCCGGCACAGGTCGCACCGGACTGGGGAGACGCACTGGAGGCCTGTATATACACCCATACTGTACATACAGTACCAGTCAAAAGTTTGGACATGTCTACTTATTCAAGGGTTTTTCTTTACTTTTACTCTTGCCATTCTCTCAACCAGCTTCACCCGGTACGCTTTTTCAACAGTCTTGAAGGAGTTCCCACATATGCTGAACACTTGTTGGCTGCTTTTCCTTCACTCTGCTGTCCAACTTATCCCAAACCATCTCAATTTGGGTTGAGGTAAGGTGATTGTGGAGGCCAGGCCATCTGATGCAGCACTCCATCACTCTCCTTCTTGGTCAAATAGCCCTTACACAGCCTGCAGGTCATTGTCCTGTTGAAAAACAAATTATAGTCCCACAAAGCACAAACCAGATGGGATAGCCAATCACTGCAGAATGCTGTGCTGGTAGCCATGCTGGTTAAGTGTACCTTGTATTCTAAATAAATCACAGACAGTGTCAACAGCAAAGCACCATCACACCTCCTCCTCCATGCTTTACAGTGGGAACCACACATGCAGAAATCATCATTTCACCTACTCTGCGTCTCACAAAGATACGGTGATTGGAACCAATAATCTCACATTTGGACTCATCAGACCAAAGGACAGATTTCCACTGGTCTAATGTCAATTGTTCGTGTTTCTTGGCCCAAGCAAGTCTCTTCTTCTTATTAGTCGTTTAGTAGTGGTTTCTTTGCAGCAATTCAACCATGAAGGCCTGTCTGTGAAGCATTTACTTCAAATCAAATCAAATCAAATGTTATTGGTCACATACACGTGTTTAGCAGATGCTATTGCGGGTGTAGCGAAACTCTTGTGTTTCTAGCTCCAGCAGTGCAGTAATATCTAACAAGTAACATCTAACAAATTCACAACAATGCACTCTAATCGAAAGTAAAGGGATGGATTTAAGAATGCATAATTATTTGGACGAGCAATGACAGGTGGGCATAGACTAAGATACAGTATAATAGAATACAATACAGTATATACATATGAGATGAGTAATGCAAAATATGTAAACATTATTAAAGTGGCTAGTGTTCCGTTATTAAGGTGGCCAGTGATTTCAGGTCTATGTTTATAGGGCAGCAGCCTCTAACCTCGCCTTCTGGATGTTAGCGGGGCGAAGAGAAAGTAACTCGGGTCGTTGTTGTCCTTGATGATCTTTTTGGCCTTCCGGTGACATCGGGTGCTGTAGGTGTCCTGGAGGACAGGTAATTTGCCTCCGGTGATGCGTTGGGCAGACCGTACCACCCTCTGGAGAGTCCTGCGGTTGCGGGCGGTGCAGTTGCCTTACCAGGCGGTGATATATTCTGACAGGATGCTCTTAATTGTGCAACTGTAAAAGTTAGGGAGTGTTTTAGGTGCCAACACAAATTTCTTCAGCCTCAGTTTGTCAGTGATGTGTATGCCGAGGAACTTGAAGCTTTTCACCTCCTCCACTGCGGTCCCGTCGATGTGGATGGGGGGGGGGGGGGGGGATGCTCCCTCTGCTGTTTCCTGAAGTCCACGATCAGCTCCTTTGTTTTGTTGATGTTGTGTGAGAGGTTATTTTCCTGGCACCACACTCCCGGGGCCCTCACCTCCTCCCTGTAGGCTGTCTCGTTATTGTTGGTAATCAGGCCTACTACTGTTGTTTCGTCTGAAAACTTGATGATGGAGTTGGAGGCGTGCATGGCCACGCAGTCATGGGTGAACAGGGACTACAGGAGGGGGCTGATCAGGCACCCTTGTGGGGACCCATTGTTGAGGATCAGTGAAGGGGAGGTGATGTTTCCTACCTTTACCACCTGTGGGCGTTCCGGGACCCAGTTGCACAGGGTGGGGTTCAGACCCAGGGCCACAAGCTTAATGATGAGCTTGGAGGGTACTGTGGTGTTGAATGCTGAGCTATAGTCAATGAACAGCATTCTTACATAGATATTCCTCTTTTCCAGATGGGAAAGGACGGTGTGCAGTGCGATGGCGATTGCATCGTCTGTGGATCTATTGGGGTGGTAAGCAAATTTAAGTGGGTCTAGGATGTCAGGTAAGGTAGAGGTGATATGATCCTTGACTACTCTCTCAAAGTACTTCATGATGACAGAAGCAAGACGTCGGTTTCTGCAATGAGTCTGGTTTTCCCTTTGTAGTCTGTGATTGTCTGTAGACCCTGCCACATACGTCTCGTGTCTGTGCCGTTGAATTGCGACTCCACTTTGTATCTCTACTGACGTTTTGCCTGTTTGATTACTGTACACAGGGAATAACTACACTGTTTGTTTTCGGCCATATTCCCAGTCACCTTGCCATGTTTAAATGTGGTGGTTCTCTTTTTCAGTTTTGCGCGAATGCTGCAAAACTGTTTTCTGGTTAGGATAGGTTTTAATAGTCACAGTGGGTACAATATCTCCTATACACTTCCTGATAAACTCCGTCACCGTATCAGTGTAAACGTCTGTTATTATCGGAGGCTACCCGAAACATATCACAGTCCGCGTGATCAAAACAATCTTCAAGCATGGATTCCGATTGGTCAGACCAGCATTGAATAGTCGTTAGCACGGGTACTTCCTGTTTGAGTTTCTGCCTATAGGAAGAGATGAGCAAAATGGAGTCGTGATCAGATTTGGGGGGCCTCCGGAAGTTGGAGTAGCAGTGGTCGAGTGTTTCAGCAGTGCGAGTACTACAATCAATATGTTGTTAGAACTTTGGTAGAGCTTTTCTTATTTGTTTTGTAAAAATCCCCAGCTACAATAAATGTGGACTCAGGATATGTGGTTTCCAGTTTGCATAAAGTCCGGTGGAGTTCTTTGAGGGCCGTCGTGGTATCGGCTTGAGGGGGAATATACACGGCTGTGACTATAACTGAAGAGAATACGTTGTGCACTTGATTGTGAGGTGTTCTAGGTTGGGTGAATAAAAGGACTTGAGTTCCTGTATGTTATCACAATCACACCATGAGTAGTTAATCATGAAACAAACACCCCCGGCCTTCTTCTTCCCAGATTGATATTTATTCCTGTCTGCGTGATGAACTGAGAACTTATTTCACTAGGCAAGTCAGTTAAGAAAAATGTGTATTTACGATGATGGCGTACTCCGGCTTGACGCTGGGCCAATTGTGCACTGCCCTATTGGACTCCCGATCACGGCTGGTTGTGATACAGCCCGGGATCAAACCAGGGTCTGCAGTGATGAATATAACACTGAGATGCAGTGCCTTAAATCGCTGTGGCACTCGAGAGCCATGTTTCTGTGAAACAGAGTGTGTTACAATCCCTAATGTCTCTCTGGAGGAAATCCTCTGAGCTCGTCAACTTTAATAGTGTCTGTATAGTGACCTGTGAGCACATAGAGACAACACAGCAAACCAGTCAGCCAGCCAGCCAGAGACAGATTATCTTCCCTTTTTCCTCTCCCTTTGGCTGTATGTGGGTTAACAGATTCAATACTTATCAGGAGCATTGCTGCTAAAAGTGCAGTAGGGCCCGCATGGCACAACCTTAGCAGCATTTACAGGCTACATCCCCATGTTTGTTAGCATAGCCATCAAGCTACAAGTTTATATCTCACAGTCTATAGGGGATTCCACCGAACAAATGTTCAGTCTGCTGAGCAGAAAATGAAGTGATGGAAAGAACTGAAAAGTGGATAAGATAGGAGAAGAATTTCCACTGAGGATTATGGTTGAACGTGCCCCTAAGCCCCCATATTCACAAAGTGTCTCAGAGTAATAGTGCTGATCTAGGATCAGTTTCATCTTTTAAATCTTCATGAATAAGAAGGGGGACCGAATCCTAGATCAGCCCTCATACTCTGAGACACTTTGTGAATACAGGTGTGTGTCTGCATGTTTTGTGTGTATCATGTGTGTTGTCATTTGGACTATGTTGTGCAATGTTATATCAATGTTATTGCATTTGTCTGTCCAATGTGGTCTTCCTCAGCTGATGAGTTGAGCTAGTAATAATGTATTTGTCCACAAGGGGGAAGGCCACAGTTGGGAGTGGGTAGTCTCTCTCTCCCTTGGATCAATGTCTGTGAGTGACTGAGGCAAATAGAATGCTGATATTAATCTGACAGTGTTTTCTTAGTCTGGTCTGGTGTGGTCTCTGTTACTCGAAGTTTCACTGTGGTTCGATGGCATAGTAGAGCGAGAATGAGAGGGGGGAAAGTGAGAGAGAGATAGACAGAGAGTATAGTGCACTAACACAACAGACAGTCAGGCCTCGGTGTTATTACCTCAAAGGATAATTTTGATGTTTTACAACCAAAGCTCTATTTTTGATGCGAATGTAATGTTATAGAAGGGTCCAGACATTTTTTGTGCAATTTCACTTGTTTTTGAGAAACTTACCCCGACCAGCGATTCGCTTTCTCATCCTCGTTGTGCAGTACGGGGCATCCGTTGTGACTCGAGCAATGGACTTGAGCAATACTTGCACTTTGACTGTCCTAACCAGCCCTAACTGTCTCAAAGTATACCTTCAATGGACCATGCCTACTGTAACTGTCTGAAAGTAGGCCTATACCTTGAATAGTGTCGGTGGCGGTGGCGGCTCTGGCTCCGGCGCAGGACTGAGCACCAGCGCAGTGGAAGGCTCCAGCCATGGAGCTTGACAGTGATTGTGATGAGGGGAAACCTTTTGAGGAGCCAGCCTTTTTTAGGCATGAGTCTGAGTGATATATGCGATACAGTTGCTTTGTGATGAATCCATGCATGCAGTGTGCAGGGAGGTACATGTAGGGTGGGGAGCTTTGCTTTTGGACAGACTCACCTGTGTGGGAGAGATCTCAATGAGCAGCACCAGTTCAGGGGCCCAATGTACTACTACAGTAATTACAGTGTGTCTGTCGGTCTGTTTGTGTGTGTGGTGTTTGGTTGTATGAGGGGCTCACTTCCTAATATCCTGTAGTTCCAATAATCGCTGTGTGTGTTTGTGTGCATGCATGTGTGTGTCTGATTATGAATGTAAGTGTTGCTCTGCTCCCTGCTGCGCGTTCACTAAATTAACATGATTGCCTGAATTTCCTCCTCCACCAATCACTTTCAACAAGCCATCTGTGGTATAGCGCAACACAATTCACAACACAGAAGGCAGAGCACAGCTACATCTGGGCCCGTATTCACAGAGCGTCTCACAGTAGGAATGCTGATCTAGGATCAGTGTTGCCTTTTAGATCATAACCAGGAACATAATAAGTTAATGCTTGTGTTCCTACTTCCAACAGTGCATTAATATCTAACAATTCACAACAACACACACAAATCTAAAAGTAAAAGAATGGAATTAAGAAATATATACAAATATTAGGACAAGCAATGTCTGAGTGGCATTGACTAAAATACAGTAGAATACAGTATATACATATGAAATGAGTAAAACAGTATTTAAACATTATTAAAGTGGATAGTGTTCAATTTAAAGTGATGTACATAAGGCAGCAGCCTCTAAGGTGCAGGGTTGATTAACCGGGTGGTAGCCGGCTAGGGATGGCTATTTAACAGTCTGATGGCCTTGAGATAGGAGCTGTTTTTCAGTCTCTCGGTCCCAGCTTTGATGCACCTGTACTGACCTCGCCTTCTGGATGATAGAAGGGTGAACATCCAGTTGCTCGGGAGGTTGATATACTTGATGATCTTTTTGGTCTTGCTGTGACATCGGGTGCTGTAGGTGTCCTGGTGGGCATACCGTGTGCACCCGGTGATGTGTTGGGCAGACCGCACCACCCTCTGGAGAGCCCTGCGAATGCGGGCGCTGCAGTTGCCGTACCAGGCGGTTATACAGCCCGACAGGATGCTCTTAATTGTACATCTGTAAATGTTTGTGAGAGTCTCAGGGGCCAAGGCACATTTCTTAAGCCTCCTGAGGTTGAAGAGACACTGTTGTGCCTTTTTCACCACACTGTTTATGTGGATTGACCTTTTCAGATTGTCAGTGATGTGTATGCTGAGGAACATGAAACCTTTTACCTTCTCCAATGCGATCTAGTCAAATAATAGGTATGTGCTCTCTGTCTCCTGAATTTCACAATCAGCTCCTTCGTTTTGTTGACATTGAGGGAGAGGTTATTTTCCTGTCACCGCTCCGGGCGGTGTGCAAATTGAAGTGGGTCTAGGTTGTCAGGTAAGGTGGAGGTGATATGATCCTTAACTAGCCTCTCAAAGCACTTCATGATGACAGAAATGAGTGCTACGAGGCGATAGTAATTTAGTTCAGATACCTTTGCTTTCTTGGACATCTTGAAGCAAGTGTGGACAGCAGACTGGGATAGGTAGAGATTGAATATGTCCGTAAACACTCTAAATGTAAACACTGCGCATGCTCTGAGGACGCTGCAAGGAATGCCGTCTGGTCCGGCAACTTCGCGGAAGTGAACACTCTTACTCACGTCGGCCACGGAGAACGAGAGCCCACAGTCCTTGGGAGCATGCCGTGTCGGTGGCACTGTGTTATTCTCAAAGCGGGCGAAGAAGGAGCAAGACGTCGATATAGACCCTGCCACATAAGTCTTGTGTCTGAGCCGTTGAATAATGACTCCACTTCGTCTCTGTACTGCCGTTTTGCCTGTTTGATTGCCTTACGGAGTGAATAATTACACTGTTTGTATTCAACCATATTTGTATTCAACCATGGTTCGTGCTTTCAGAATACTGCCATCTTTCCACGGTTTTTGGTTTGGGTAGGTTTGACTAGTCACAGTGGGTACTACATCTCCTATACTTCCTGATGAACTCAGTCACAGTGTCTGTGTATATTTCAATGTTATTCTCGGAGGCAGCCCGGAAAATATGCCAGTCCGCGTGATCTATCTATCTATCTATCTATCTATCTATCTATCTATCTATCTATCTATCTATCTATCTATCTATCTATCTATCTATCTATCTATCTATCTATCTATCTATCTATCTATCTATCTATCTATCTATCTATCTATCTATCTATCTATCTATCTATCTATCTATCTATCTATCTATCTATCTATCTATCTATCTATCTATCTATCTATCTATCTATCTATCTATCTATCTATCTATCTATCTATCTATCTATCTTTCTTTCTATCTATCCGGACTCAGAGACTCTATGAACACAGGCCTTGTTCTGTCAGATAAATATGATGAATGTACCTCTGGAGTTGCAATCTCCCCATCTCTTTAAAGTACTTATTGTCAAGTGCAAAGTTTGATCAGTCTGAGTTACTGTACATGTACATGAGACAAAATTATTATCTGATGCAATGACGTTATAAAGCAAGCATCTGTTGTACACATCCAGGCCAATATTAACAGTAGGGGATGTTTAAGTGCATTTCCATGGGAAGGTTATTTATCATTGGATGCTGCCGACTGTATTAATTATATGAAGCACATCTACTCAATTGTGTTACATTTTTATAAAAAAAGGTAAGTAATTTAGCAGACACTCTTATCCAGAGCAACTTACATTAGTGATTGCATACCTTGTCATACAAGTCCCCTGTGGGAATCAAACCCACAACCCTGGCATTGCAAGTACCATGCTCTACCAACTGAGCTACACGGGACCCTTAACATCTTGCTCATTAGGCGTTATGGGAATTGTGTGCATGCACGAAGATGCGTGCACACACACACACACACACACACACACACACACACACACACACACACACACACACACACACACACACACACACACACACACACACACACACACACACACACACACACACACACACACACACACACACACACACACACACACACACACACACACACACACACAGCCGGACATCATAAAGGGCCTTTCCACATATTTAGCATATGCCTCATATCACGGCCCTAGTGACAGTTGTGATAAAACCCTGGATAATCTCCACCACATTATCTCAGTACATACACATTTATATAATACAGTTATGAAATCAATATTTCCTATCAATGAACCCACCTCAAACACCACACAATTATATATTCCATAGATTTAATTTTTTCAAGTGGAAAATGAATCGTACAATGTACTTTAAAGTTTTTTTTTACTATAGTCATCTGTGTAAAGTCAAGTGAGTGTAATTTCCAATATCCTTTGTGTGTGCTTTGGAGAGGTGCAGAGGGCCGCCAGGCTCCGTCTGATGCTTTCAGGATGTGCCTGTGGATTTATGAGACACTGCAGTTCATCCACACGGGCTGACACACACTCCATAAACACACTCCTCACACGCACGACCAAACACACACAAGCTGATACACACACACACACACACACGCACACACACACACACACACACACACACACACACACACACACACACACACACACACACATACACACATATACAACACGCACACGCACACACACACCACACACAAACACACTACTCTTGAGCTCCAGATATGCTGCTGTAGCATTCCTTGAGAAACCCACCATGTGCTGTTTCTCCACTGAGGGCCATACACACACACACACCAACAACTGGGCATGCTGTCTCTCCACTGAGGGTTCTTCACACCACTACACTATGATCACTCTGGAATGTTCCAGAACAATCTTCCCCCACACCCCCCCAACGTCCACTTACTCACTTCCTGTCCACTTGTTACCCTTGTGTCGTTTTACTGTTTGTCCATTGTCACATTTTGATTGTCAAATAGGACCCTTGAGGGAAAATCCACTCTATTTTATTTATATTTTGTGACACTTCACTCCTTAGATTACTGTAGAACCTTGCAGGTCAACATTTGTTATGAATGTATGGTACTTCACCTGAGTTCTACTGTGTATGACAAGCTATGTATTGAATTGACAGTGCAACTACTTTATCATTCAGTCCAATTGTCATCCTACTAAACTACCATCACCTTGACACAGGCTGGGGTTATCAACTGCCCTGTTGACCTTTCAGATGCTGGTATTATTGAAGCAGATGTGTGTGTGACCAATTTATAACCAATTGTGTAACCTCTTATGAACTATGATCCTCACTGACCAAATCCTCATATCATAAATACAGTCACCTTAACGTAGAAACCTTAGTTGCTTATTGTCACAAGGCAACCTGGAAAATGTCCAAAGGACAAGGGCTAGATCCCTAGAACACCCATTCACCTCTGACATCGTCATTCTCCACAACATACAATGATTCGTCTGAGGCCCCATCACTCATGTTGAAAACAGACCATGGAAAAGTGCTAACGGTCCATTGGCTATGCTGATTTCATGTACATACCCCTTCAAGTGAATGCCATTATGGTTGATGAGAGATGAATAGCAATGTGTTATTCATTTCTTATTATACTTAGTCTTAGAGTTCATGTTCGCACCGAAACAAAGACGTATGTTTGCAATAAAGGCTAATCCGTGTTAATTTGTGTTTGAACTTGTTGAATTCTCATTTGCAGAAAGAGATTCAAGCTTATTGGCTGGCATCCCAAAAGACACCCTGTTCCCTACAAAATCCACTCAAAAGTAGTGCACTATGTAGGGAAAAGGGTGCCATTTGGGATGCAGACATATTATGATCACACATCATGAGGTCTGGACGGCGCCATTCCTAATTCACTAAATGTTCCATTTGTTCGTGGTCCCTCCATTCCGCACAGGCAAGCAGTGCTGCTTTCCTAACGTGATCTCAGTTAGACAGAAAAACAATCCCCTGCATGTACACATCTGATCTACGATGGAGCTCTTAAAACCTGTCAGAGGAGAACAGGATGGGGAGAGTGTATTTTCACTCAGGGATGGAGGGATGGGGGATGGAGGAGTGGAGGGGTCCTCATCTGCTTACGACTATCTGTTACATGCCCATCCAAACTGGAGAAACACAGCTGACAACTGTGTGTGTGTGTGCATGATCTGTGTGTAATAACTCTGTGTGTGTGTTAAGCCAATGTGGGTAGTACCTGCTGGGGCTCTGGGAGGGTGTCATTCGCAACTAGCTCTCACAGTCTAACGCCAGATTTTGAAGTTCTTCCAAATTTCAAATTTCTAAGTGTTTAAGGTTAAGTTTAATGAATTAATTCCGTATTTTAAAGGTTAGGGTTAAGTTGAGTCATTAACTCCGAAATCTTAAGGTTAGGCATTAACTTTGAATGGTTATGGTAAGGGTTAAGGTTTGGGATAGGCTTAAAACAAAAATCTCAAAACAACTTTCTATCGCTGGATTCAAACATGCAACCTTTGGCACTAGAGGCTTGACCTTGTCTGGGCTCACAGTTGTTATTTTGTGAGACAAGAAAAGGGAGAGAGAGGGAGAGCGGGATGGAGGAAGGGAGGGAGGGAGGTTAGGGAAAAAGGGCGAAAAGAAGGGAAAGAGAGAGGAAAGGAGGGAGGGTGGTTAGTCCGAGGTAAAATAGGGAGACAGACTGAGATGCAGGTTGGGAATCTTTAGCCTGGCTGATGCGACCCATGTGACCACACAGCTGTGACTCACTGGTCTGGACAGGAGGCTGTATGTTAATCCATTATTCACTCAGAAATTGAGCGGTCGCATTGATTGGTTCTCTAAATACGAACAAATCCTGAGGGGTTGAGACCTTGTGTTGTTTGGATTTAAAAACACCAACAGTTGTAATGTAAGGGGGCGGCGATCAGGGCTGTGTGTAACTGTGACGGTGGGTGTTTGAGTGGGAAAGACACAGGAGAACCAACAAGTAAAAGCACTGCCACCTTCATTATCAATGCGTCGTCCCGACAACATTAAAATAGCCTTTCCAGACTCTGAAGCCAGGAGGACTTTGAGTTGGGTGTCAGCCAAACTAGGGAGTTTCTGGGAGAGGAAAATGTTGAGAGAAGAGACTGAGACTGAAATAGAGGGAGGGAACAGAGAAAGGTAAAGAAACTGACTTATATGATTGTTGGCCTCAACAGGACAGTCCAAGAATGTGTGACTCGATGTCTCAGTGAACTATAGAGAGGTAGCTAGGATCGATTTCTGTATTTGTGTTGGAAGCTTGAAAGAACAATATCTTCTCTATTCTCTCTCTTTTCTCCTACAAATGGAATTCGGAGTCGGGTTGGTGGCTCAGGAAGATCCAATCATTCCATTGTTAACTTGGAGAATGACAGATAGATAGATAGATAGATAGATAGGTACTTTATTGATCCCCCGGGGGGGAAATTTCATTATCAAGCAGCTACAACAAAAACACAGGGCAGGTGCAAAATGCCACAACGAAAGTACACAAAAGACAGATACACGGTACATGATACATAGAGCGGCAGTATGAAAAAGTATAGAAATACAGGATATCTGGAGTGCAAAAAAAAGCTATAAAAGGACATTGCGTAGTATGAGTGGTTGGCTGAATATGTACACTATACATTGGTGGATGTTGGATGGTTAACTATACTATACAGGTTGATGGCAGAGAAATACTTCAGTAGCTAATGCGTATGATATGAGCGAGGGTAATAATAGTTTACTTAATAGACAGACTGGGTAAATGAACAGGTAAGTGAAAATTTTGCATGGTTAAATTAGCTGTACAGTTAGGTATACAGTTATATTTACAGATAAGTGAAAACTTGCATGTTTACACAAACTGTACAGGTAAATGACAGGAAGAGATACTATAATAGCTAAATGTGTGTATGATATTATTGGGCTAATAATAGTAATTCCCTTAAAATACAGTCCTTAGTGCGCAGGGTTTAATTACAGACAACTGCACTTATTGCACATTTGATATACTAAAAGCAATGAGAAAAGGTGCAACTGGCAGGATACTAATATGCATTCCTGAGTGAATGCCTAGGTCCAATAATTACTTACAATATTGCATGTGATATAATATAACAACTGTACATGGGTATGTATATACAGACCTGTATGAATAAGTAGGTCCTGAGTGGATGAGTGCTGACGGAACAGAGTTACTCACGGATGGATGCATAATTGTTAAACTAGGTCCTAGCACCCCAACAGTTCCAGATCTATGTTGCCGACGGCACGGCACCCCGGTGAGGCATTATATAGTCTCATAACCCCCGGCAGGAAGGACCTCCTGTGGCGCTCTCTGGCACACCGTGGTGGGATCAGTCTGTGACTGAAAGAGCTCCTCTGCGTCATAACCATAGCGTGCAGAGGGTGGGTGACGTTGTCCATGATGGCCAGCAGTTTGGCCAGGATCCGTCTCTCCGCCACCTCCTCTAGAGTGTCAAGGCTCATCCCCAGGACAGAGCTAGCCTTCCTGATCAGCTTATTTACCCGAGAAGCATCACCGGCTTTGATGTTTGCTCCCCAGCACACCACTGCAAAAAAGATGGCACTGGCCACCACAGACTGGTAGAAGGTATGCAGTAGTTTACTGCACACGTTGAAGGACCTGAGCCTCCTCAGAAAGTAGAGTCGGCTCTGGCCCTTTTTGTACAGGGCCCCGGTGTTACCAGCCCATTCCAGTCTGTTGTCCATATGGACCCCCAAGAACTTGTATGACTCAACCATTTCCACATCCATCCCCTTTATAGGGACTGCAGTCAGTTGTGCCTTGGTTCTCCTGAAGTCCACCACCATCTCCTTAGTTTTGCTGATGTTGAGCTGAAGGTGGTTCTGCTCACACCACAACACAAAGTCACTGATTGTGCTCCTGTACTCCTCCTCCTGCCCACCCCTGATGCACCCTACAATAGCAGAGTCATCCGAGAACTTCTGTAGGTGGCATGTTTCAGAGTTATATCTGAAGTCTGAGGTGTAGAGGGTGAACAGGAAGGGGGACAGGACCGTACCCTGGGGGGCCCCTGTGTTGCTAACTGCCCGTTCTGACACACAGCTCTGTAGTCGCACAAATTGTGGCCTACCGGTCAGGTAGTCCGTGACCCAGGAGACTAAGGGTGCTTCCACTTTCATCCTCCTCATCTTCTCACCCAGTAGCAGGGGCTGAATGGTATTGAAGGCACTGGAGAAGTCAAAAAACATGACCCTCACAGTGCAACCTGCGTTGTCCAGGTGAGAGTAGGCCCTCTGCAGAAGGTAGATGATTGCATCATCCACCCCGATGTTGCGCTGGTATGCAAACTGCAGGGGGTCCATTGATGAACACACCAGGGGTCTGAGGTGAGCGAGGACTAACCTTTCCAGTGATGTGGTTGCCCTTGGAAACAGGGAGATAGCACACCTGGACAGTCGTTATGTCTGCTAACGTTAACTTAACCTCAGTCAGGGGACAGCCATAGTGTTCATGCTATATCAACCTGAACACTTGCAACTGAAGAAACAGGTAAGGTTGACAAGAGAGAGAGTGTGTGTGAGAGAGAGAGAGAGAGAGAGAGAGAGAGAGAGGAGAGAGAGAGAGAGAGAGAGAGAGAGAGAGAGAGAGAGAGAGAGAGAGAGAGAAAACGGCAGGCAGAGAGAGAGCATGAGAGAGGCAGAGAGTGAAAAGGAGAGAGAAAAAAAGAGAGCGAGAGAAGGAATGAATGAGTAAGAGAGAGACACATGGACAGACAGTATGCATTTAGCCATGACATAACCACAGCCAGCTTTCAGTCTGTCTGGGCATGCCTTTACCCCTTATGTGTGGCCAGACCTGGGTATAGACACAGGTCTCTGCCACAGCCCATTGGGTACTAGTTGTAAACCAACCCGGCATGTGCACACACATGGGTATTAAGTAACTGGGGAATGGATGGAAAGTGTCACTTTGTATGTGTGTGTGTCTGTGTGTGTGTGTGTGTACCCTGCCGACCCCCTGCTCCACCTGGCTCTTGTAACTGACACACATCCATATATCTCATTAAACGGTGGCTGGATTTAATCACTCATTGTGACATTATCAGATAGAGATGTGGGATTGTGCCGAAAAAACAACTTATTTTTTTCATTAAATGGAACCCCTTTTAAGAATCATGTCTTCAGCCACAGTGTGTACACTTTCACATAAATCCTATACTGAGTGCCAATACTGTGGCAACTAGGCTAACTTAGTTCCAGGTATTGCGATTACTACTTTGGCTGTGTGTTGACAAATTGATAGCCTCAGTAACGTGTATGTGGTATGGTTGCAAGCAGAAATGTATATTCAATATACAATGGATACAAACAACTATTCAACTAGGACAAAATAGTAAAATAAATCACAACTTGTCCTTGTCCTCAATTCACAACTTAGTCTCTTGAACCCAGACTGTTGTTACAAATTCAATGTGTTTTAATGACACGTCATGCTCATTAAAAAAGGGACAAAACAAATCTGTAGTTTTTTGTCGAGGCCACAGTTCACACACACACACACACACACACACACACACAAGTACAGTACACAATGTCTCTTATCCCATATGAATGTGATTAGTGTTTTTTCTCAGCCTCCTTACCAGTGCAGGACCCAAACCCAGACTCAAACCCAGAACCAAATCTTTCCCAGTTCTTTGGCTTGCCTACTGAAGTATCAGAAGAACTTTGGCTTGTCTACTGAAGTATCAGAATAACATGTATATAACGGGTGTCACCATAATTCCTTCAAGCTATGACAGTATATATATATATTTTTTTTAAACTTAATTTAATTTAACCTTTATTTAACTAGGCAAGTCAGTTAAGAACAAATTCTTATTGACAATGTAGGCCTACCCCAGCCAAACCTGGACAACGCTTGGCCAATTGTGCACCGCCCTATGGAACTCCCAATCACAGCCAGATGTGATACAGCCTGGATTCGAACCAGGGACTGTAGTGACACCTCTTGCACTGGGATGCAGACCTCTGCACCACTCAGGAGCCCATTATAGTGGTGACACCTGAACTTCCACTTAAAACGGATTTTCACTTAGTCATGCATTGATGTCAATGGGAGACAAAGTGTAAATTTGTCTTAAAATATCCAATAAACGTCAGTTTCAAGGTCTGATTGTGACATGATGAAGTTGGATCCAGGTGCAGAGAAGAGATAAGATGAGGAATCCATGGTTAAGGATAAATACTCGAGAACAGACTGACTAGAGAGATGATGTAGGCGATCATGGCCCGATCGGTGTGGAACGAGGACTGTAGCTCGAACACCATAGAGCACTGGGTGAGGAACCATGTGCATCCTCCCGGGTGGCGGTCATACTACTCGGGGGCTGGGATCTTGGGTTCCCGGTGCAGGTTCCCTGGAGGAACTACGACGACGCCTGTAGCACTGGGTGATGAGACTTGGTTATTGGCCCCTCCTGGGTTGGGGTTGGACTGTGGTTGGAGAAAGTCGGTAAGTGCCCGGAGGGTCTCTGATATCTGGAAGAGTTGTTCTTGCTGCTGCCCCAGCAGTGCTCTTTGGTTGGTTACAGCATTCTTGATCTGGGTGATCTCTGCTGGGTCTATGTTTTAGGCAGAAGCTTGCTGTGACATGTTGAGGTTGTACCCAGGTGCCGAGAAGAGATAATACTTTACTGAATAACGGTAACCGAAGGATCACTGTAACACGAGGAAAACAACAAACACTAAGTCTCAAAAAACTCACTCAGGAGACAAATGCACACAGCAAACAATTCAAGCTTATGCAAAGGACAACAGAAAACACACCTCTTTTAACAGGCAAATCATAATGAGTAAATAGGACACTGTCCCCAGGTGGAACGGTCGGCAGCAGCATCCTCTAGGTCCGTGGGTTGGATTTTGCACTTCTTCAGCGACGTTTTCAGCTGGTCCTTGTTACGCTTTATCTGCCCCCCTGCAGACCGCCGGCCAAGATGTAGCTGGCCATACAGGATCTTCTGCAGCAAACGTTCCTGAGACATCCTAATGACATGTGTGACTATGGACTCCATACACTTGCAGTTGGTCTTAGCAAGTATTTCTGTATGGGGCACACGGTCGCACCAGGTGATTCCCAGGATGTGCTGCAGGCATCCTATGTGGAATCGCTTTAGCTGCTTGTTGTGGCGGCTGTAAGTGACCCAGGCTTCACTGCTGTAAAGAAGATTCCATATAGTAGTTCCCTGCTTACAGTGTCGAAGGCCTTGGAGAGGTCGACAAAGGCCATGAAAAGGTCCTGATGTTGTTCAAGGCACTTCTCCTGGAGTTGCCGTGCCGTGAATATCATGTCGACCATACTCCTGTTCTTTCTGAAGCTGCATTGTGACTCCGGCAGCAGTTCCTCTGTGATGGTGTTCACCAGCCTGTGTACCATCACCTTGACCAGGATATCCCCCAGCTGTTGCCGTAGATGGACTTGTCACCCTTGTTCTTATAGATGGTGACAATGTTTGCATCCCACCACTGTCGGGGGACGATCTTCCGGTCCCAAACCTCCGCAATGTACTGGTGGAGCTTTACGGTGCAGAAGTAACCTCCCTTCTTAAGTAGCTCTGCCCGGGATTCTGTCAGCGCCAGGAGCCTTGTTGTTCTTGAGGGAGTGGATAGCTGATAACACCTCTTGGAAGGTTGGCGAATGGTTAAGGTCTTGAATGGGTGGACGGACAGGCAGTTCTTCCAGAGTAGTGCTTCAAAGTGGTCAGCCCACATCATCAGGATCTGGTTTTGGTCCTCCAAGAGAGACCATCAGCTATTTTCAGAATTACTGTTTTGTGAGTCAGCCTACTCAGTACACACACCAACACAAACACAAACACACACACATAAACCAACACAAACACACACACACACACACACACACACACACACACACACACACACACACACACACACACACACACACACACACACACACACACACACACACACACACACACACACACACACACACTCACACTGCTCTTCACAGATAGCTGTTTTGATCACTTAAAACACTGTGTGCAGAACAAAGAGCAATCTTTATGATCCACTGGTTTATTCTCAGTATGAAGAGGCACATCTGCAATCAGTGTCACTGAGTACAGGATACAGCATATCTGCATGTGTATATTTGTTGGTGTTTAATCCTGCTGTAACTCTCCCAATAGACAACTCTTTCTGGGAAAATCACCAGTAAGTTAAAGTTTCAAGGCCTGGATAGTTTGATTTCAAAATTGTTACGTGTGTGTCCCTGGTGTAGTCATACAGTCGGTGTATGTGTGTGTGCATGCCTTTGTTTGTGTGCTTGATTGCGTGCTTATGTGCTTGCGTGTGTCTGTGTCTGTTGTGCATGTGTGTGTGTGTACGAGCGAGTGTGTGTATTTGTGTACATGTATTTGCATGTGTGTGTGTGTGCTTGTTGTAATGGTATGTGAGCATATTGAAAGCGTGTCCTATCGTTGTTATCAATAGTCAGTAACAGTGACATCAGCTATGGCCTGTGGCACAATAATGGGCTTGGGTGGAAAATCAGGGATTGTAGTATCACAGACTGGGTGTGTTTTCATCCAACTTGCCGTTATTTGGAAGCAATTCAATTACACTAAATCTGTCTCCAATGAAATGCTTAAATTGCTGTATCCTTTACAAATGTGGGCCTTGACAGCAGTCCACTTCCCCCATAGACGTGAGTAATGGCGGTTGTTTTCATTCTAGCTCTGTCAAGGGCTGCATAACCAACCGTGATCGATTTGACTCTGGTTGAATATAGTTGGCATTGTAAACCAGTACCTGACTAAGTTTTCACTCATTTTTGTAGTGTGGATCTGGAGCACATGGTAGTGATTAGCTAACCACCCCCAGGGCAGAAGGCTGGATGGATCCGCCCTGAGAGAGGCAACACTCAAAGTGGGAGTCCAGAATTGGGATGTGGGGGTGTTTTTAAGTTGATGTTTTATCTCTCCCAGAGCGTACGTGATAAAAAGATGGCTGGTAGCTATGAATCGGATGCTCCTGTGTTTGGTGATTGAGAAATGATTTAGCCTGACCCACAGCTATAGCCTAACCCACCCCCCATGAAGTGTAAACAGTAGAGTGCCTATGTGGTTTGAATTGAAGAGGGCAGTCCATAAGCTCAGGTGAAGGATATCTAGCATCTGAAACAATTCTGTAGGGAGGGATGGTCTAAGATCTCCAGTGTTTTCCAATCTCATTAAACATTTTTAGAAAAAAGGCTCAGTGTTGTTATCCTCGCAAGGGGAGAGTGCTGGAGTATTATTTTTTTTATATCTATTAGTATAAAATAATATAATTTTATTAGTATAAAATAATATAATTATATAATTATAATAATTATATAATATAGCTCCGTATTTGTATTATTTATTTTATACATGTATTTTTTACTCATCTTTATCAAGGGTGCCAATAATTTATGTATATCACTACGGAGCAGCCAGGCTAGGCCAGTGTGGCCCAATGGTCCAGACCCAGACCCAGAGAGGGGAGAGGAGAGGAAGAGGAAGATTGTACACGGAGCTCTGGAGCCAGTGCTTGGCTTCCACCAGCCATCACAAACAGGCAAAGGCTCAAGGTACAAAATTATACACACGTATCATTAACTCGAACCGTGTGCAAAAATGCACATCCCGTCTCTAAGCCCTAACCCCTCGCACACCTTGTGCCGTGCCAATTGGTTGGGGGGGACCGGAGGCGGAGTCGAGGAGAGAGACGAAAGGAAAGGTGACATTCTAAGGCGGTGTTAAGAGCTGTTTTGATCACTTAAAACTTGTTTTGATAACATCTGGTGTTGGGTTAATCCTTGTCTACTTCCTCTTGACCTCCTATGTTATCCAACAGGTCATGCCCGCTCCTCTCCTCCAGAGCACCGGCTCTCTCTCATTAAAATCAAAATAGTTTTGGACTCCAAAACGCATCTTTGAAGGAGACAAATTGATTTCAGTAGTTTGGCAGATTGCTACTGTAGTTTATTTTTAACAAATGCTTTTTTAAGACTTGGCTAGATTGGCTTTGAAGAAAACAGCATGTAACGATACCAGTCTGCAAACACTTATTGGGCTTTCTTGGATACACAGAATTTGGAGTGTATACACAGAGTTTAGAATGTGAGACATGTTGACAATCAGGAACAGAGTAGTTGTGGTGGGTAAAGCTGTACTGTCAATATGCACTTAAGTTACCTTTTAGCACCCAGTGTATGTTTGTGTGTGTGCTGTGTGTTAGAGTTGATTTAGTGATACCTGGAAAAGGGGGTTGGATTCTCTCCGATGGGTGTGTCCACCTGGAGCTAGCTGCATGTGTGAGTTCCATGTTGGCTAGCTCATGGTTATATAAGGGAGGATGCTGAAATCAGCGTGAGTTTGAGGTGAAAATTCAAGTTTCCACATGCACGTTTTTTTGGATCCTACCCTTCTCCAAGAAGTGGAGTCACAAAAACAACATGCTCGTTTCTCCAACAGCCCATCTTTCAGAGGCCAGTCACTCCTGCCTGTTCCAGCTTATTCTTCACAGCCCAGATCAGCCCCGCTCTAGCCACATTCTGTGTTCCAGTATGGATCACTATGTTTCACTGTTCAGGTCCCAAACCAACACTGTTCAGTTGGAAGTTCAGGCCCCGTTCTCTTCTGTTCTCCCCGTACCGCATGTCCACATTATTCCATTGGCAGACGTCGCCTTGTGCACTTCATTACTTTTGCATTTTATTGACCCAAGATATGTTTCTGTCTCTCAAACTGAGCAGATTGACTGCCCTGGGCCCAGACTAGTGCTCTTGCTCACATATTTGATCATTTTGTTCTGTGTAGTGATTGGCCTTTTTCAACTGCTCCACTGTCCCATTTGGGTCAAGAATTATAGTAATAATCACTTGTGTAACATAATATGCCTGCATGCCCTACAGAACCAGGCAAACATTGACTAGCCATCTTTTAAATTAGCATGCCCATGTGTTCTTACATTGTGTTCTTACAAATGGCCACTGGATTGCAAATAATCATGATTCTGCAAGGTGGTCATAGGCTACTTTGAAGTTAACAGGCCTGGAATTTCATGATTTTAGGGGCGAGGTCATTTGGCCTTCAAGAGGTGCCCAATCTGTCAGGGCACCAAGGCCATTAACCAAAATAGGCAATTAAATTGATTAGAAAATGTACATATATAATTAGCCTACATGTCAAATTGTAGGCGGTAGACACACCTATGCTGACATAACAGAGTTGCCAGAAAATGTGGCCAAACTTTAATGAGACTTACATAGGCCTATATATAGGCCAAACACCAGTCATGTTTGAGAAATATTATGTAGGATAATTAACATTAACATCTAAAGGCTTGATTCTATCGACATAAGCCTACTCAAGGAACAATTTGTTCAGTTATGAGAAAAAGGCCAGTGCCTGTTGCGCACCGCAACATCACCCACTTTGCAATCTGAGAGGAGGCAGTCAGCATTTTAAAACTACTTAACCATGAACTTAATTGTTTAATAAAAATAATTAATAATTGATTGAATTTTTATAGCATAGTAGGGGGAAATTCACCTCATCCACCACCCCCAACAAAAAAAAACAGGATGTTATTTTATGAGGCCTGTCTACGTTGTTTCAAAGTAGCCTGTAGCCAAAATCTGATCACATGTTGAGGGAATTATTTTATAAACACGCAATTGAAACCAGCATTTCTCTCATGTACTGTTGGGTTTCAACTTTCTTTCATTTGTCCAGTAGCCAAAGGCGCAATAGTCATATTAGCAAGCCATGCTAGTTATTGTTTAGATCTCCCCTCTATCAAAATTTCTAACAATATACTCTTACATGAAACCGCTCGTATGTGCGGTGCGTTTTTGAGAACAGTGTTTTCCTTAGCATTTTGGAACATTTGTTCGTATAGCCTATTGCCGTGTGCGCATTGCTGCACTTATAATTGGAAGAAATGATGGTTTATCAGCATTTTAAGCTAAACGTTCTTATGTTTCATCACTCATTGCTTTTTAACGTTTTTTTTTATGTACATTGAATGTATGAATTTGGGATCTAATTGTCCCACAACTGTCCTGTATAGAACAAAAAGCTGACCAATAGAATAGGTCAACTTTTCTACAATGGGGGATAGTAGAGGGATAGTAGAGCTGCCACGGTCAACTGTAAATGCTGTTATTGTGAAGTAGAAACATCTAGGAGCAACAATGGCTGCATCCTGGTCTCAGAGTATTTCATATTATTCTGTATGTAAATCCGAGACACTCCATTTAGTATGATATGTTACGTTTCGTATGGTATGTATTAATTTGAGAATGTCTATCATCCGTTTTGGTATGATATGTTACGAATTTGCTAAAAGTACAATATGTAGTATTTGCCTTAACGCTGCAATATGTAACTTTTTGGGCAACCCAACCAAATTCACATAGAAATGCTGAGTTATAGATCTGTCATTCTCATTGAAAGCAAGTCTAAGAAGCGGTAGATCTGTTCTATGTGCACCATTCTATGCTTCCCGTTCTTAAGTTTTGTTTTCGTACACCAGCTTCAAACAGCTGAAAAAACTATACTTTTTGTTATGAAAAATATAGTTTACGGTTTAGATGGTACACTGATTCTCTACACAATGACAGCTTGTTTTGTCACATAAACTATTAGAAGGCGAAAAATTCGAATTTTAGTAGGCAAATGGCAGAACGATTTCTGCATATTGTACCTTTAAGTAAACTTCTGACTTATGTAACTTTGGCGCCAACCTTTCACTCAATCTTATATAGTGACATAAAACTTAAACTGAACTAAAAGTTTGTATTTAGTATTTAGTATTTAGATCCCTCGTGGTGCCCGATTGCCTGTAGATTTAAGTCAAAGCGGTAACTCTCAGGAACATTCACTGTCTGTTTGGTGAGCAACTCCAGTGTAGATTTGGCCTTGTGTTTTAGGTTATTGTCCTGCTGAAAGGTGAATTAATCTCCCAGTGTCTGGTGGAAAGCAGACAATCAGGTTTTCCTCTAGGATTTTGCCTGTGCTTAGCTCCATTCCATTTATTTTTTTATCATGAAATGCTCCCCAGTCCTTAACGATTACAAGCATACCCATAACATGATGCAGCCATTATGTTCGAAAATATGGAGAGTGTGTTGTATTGGATTTGGCGCCAACATAACACTTTTAAATCAGGACAAAAAGTAAATTGCTTTGACAAATTATTGCAGTATTACTTTA
This sequence comes from Thymallus thymallus, assembly GCA_023634145.1. NCBI lineage: Eukaryota > Metazoa > Chordata > Actinopteri > Salmoniformes > Salmonidae > Thymallus > Thymallus thymallus. The sequence continues at coordinate 36,781,065 of CM042414.1, read as the reverse complement.
GTGCCTTGTTGTAAACAGGATGCGTGTTTTGGAATATTTGTATTCTGCATAACCTTAAGTCAGTTAAGAACAAATTCTTATTTACAATGATGGCCTAGCCCGGCCACACCTGGACGGCACTGGGCCAATTGTGCACCACCCTATGGTACTCCCAATCACGGCCGGATGTGATACAGCCTGGATTTCAACCAGGGACTGTAGTGACGCCTCTTGCACTAAGATGCAGTGCCTTAGACTACTGTGCCAATCGGGAGTGCAATGTTGTTGATCGATCATCAGTTTTCTCCACAGGGCCAGACGGATTACCAAGACATGTACTCCGAGCATGCGCTGACCAACTGGCAAGTGTCTTGATTGACATTTTCAACCTGTCCCTGACTGAGTCTGTAATACCAACCATAGTCCCTGTGCCCAAGAACACTAAGGTAACCTGCCTAAATGACTACAGACCCGTAGCACTCACGTCTGTAGCCATGAAGTGCTTTGTAAGGCTGGTCATGGCTCACATCAACACCATTATCCCAGAAACCCTAGACCCACTCCAATTTGCATACCGCTCCAACAGATCCACAGATGATGCAAACTCTATTGCACTCCATACTGCCCTTTCCCACCTGGACAAAAAGGAACATCTATGTGAGAATGCTATTCATTGACTACAGCTCAGCTCTCAACACCATAGTGCCCTCAAAGCTCATCACTAAGCTAAGGACCCTGGCATTAAATACCTCCCTCTGCATCTGGATCCTGAACTTCCTGACGGGCAGGCCCCAAGTGGTAAGGGTAGGTAACAACACATCTGTCACACTGATCCTCAACACGGGGGCCCCTCGGGGGTGCATGCCGGGGGTGCGTGCTCAGTCCCCTCCTGTACTCCCTGTTCTCCCATGACTGCATGGCCAGGCACGACTCCAACACCATCATTAAGTTTGCCGACGACACAACAGTAGTAGGCCTAATCACAGACAGCAATGAAACAGCCCATAGGGAGGATTCAGAGACCTGGCCATGTGGTGCCAGGATAACAACTTCTCCCTCAATGTGATCATGACAAAGGAGGTGATTGAGGACTACAGGAAACGGAGGACCGAGCACGCCCCCATTCTCATCGACGGGGCTGTAGTGGAGCAGGTTGAGAGCTTCAAGTTCCTTGGTGTCCACATCACCAACAAACTGTCATGGTCCAAACACACCAAGACAGTCGTGAAGAGGGCACGACAAAGCATATTCCCCTTCAGGAAACTGAAAAGATTTGGCATGGGTCCTCAGATCCTCAAAAAGTGCAGTACAGCTGCACCATCGAGAGCATCCTGACTGGTTGCATCACTGCAAGGCACTACAGAGGGTAGTGCGTACGGCCCAGTACATCACTGGGGCCAAGCTTGCTGCCATCCAGGACCTCTATACCAGGCGGTGTCAGAGGAAGGCCCTAAAAATTGTCAAAGACTCCAGCCACCCTAGTCATAGACTGTTCTCTAGGTCCAAAAGGCTTCTCAACATCTTTTACCCCCAAGTCATAAAACTCCTGAACAGGTAATCAAATGGCTAGGTTACTTTCTAAATGTAATCCGTTACAGTAACTAGTTACCGGTCCAAAATTGCAATCAGTAATGTTACTTTTGGATTACTCAAACTCAGTAACGTAATATGATTACTTTTACTTATCTGATTAATGATTACTTAGAGGCATTAGAAGAAGACAAAAATGAATATGACCAATTTATCAACATCTATTCCAGGATAAATCAATGTTAGAGTTTACATGTAGTAGCTGACCATAAATGGATGTTTCATTTTACTTCATGGGTTGGTTGCCCATTGCTTTCCACTACAGATAATAATACGATAAGGCTATATCTTTACATTAAAAACCAAATCCAGTCATTCCAATTATTTGAATACCTCTTGATCTTCAAGATTATCTTGGAAATATGGAAATATAGATTAGCCAAATTGTTTTACCTTAGCATAACCCCAAAACTAAGGATTTATTTGCCTATCCTGTTGATTGGGCTAATTTCTTCGAGTTGAAAAATAAATGCTGCTCTCATGGAACACATCAATGTGCTATGTAAATATCAATAATAAGTGTTATCTGTATTGCCCGTAGGCTACACCGTGCTTGCCTCCAAGCGTTTATTCAAGTTAGATAATCTTTGGATGCCAACAGCAGTTGCACCATTGGAAGACATAGCTTGGACTGTAGCCTACAAAAGCCTATTCCTGCTCCTTTCCCGCAATCCATAAATACATTTGTTTTGTCATCATAGTGGTCTCTGACTTATGGTCAGACTCCCTGAAAAAACGTAAACGTGCCCCTTTTTTCAATCCTGATTTGAATGTCATTGAGAAAACAGAAAAGTGTTAAAGATTTTTAGTAGTAATCATCTAGTTTTTCAAAAGTATCTGTAATCTGATAACAATATTTTTTGCTGATAACATAACCGATTATAGTTTATTTGTATTTTATCAGTTACATGTAATCTGTTATTCCCCAACCCTGTGCACAGCCTACAGCACCATTGATAGTGGTGGGAGAAGGGGAGAGAGGGAGAGAGAGGGAGAAATCCCTCTGCTGGAACCAGCTTTTCTCTGGTAAGCGGTTCCATTGGGAGACAGACTTCAAGATTACCATGGAAATGGTAAGATTTGGGGTTACTTAGCAGACTAACTGAAGCTCAGCTTGGTAGCGGCATGTCCTTCTACTGTGCTACGGTGTCCTTAGCAATACTTTGTGTGTACAAAGTACAGTATCCCCCCCACTCAACAGCCAGGAGAGATAAAGCAAAGTTAGACATATTTCCTCCCTGACAGAACAATAGGCCTACGTGTCTATCTGTCTCTTCCTACCTCAGTCCAGATCAGAGTGGACAAAGCAGTAGCACGGAGAAGTACATGTTCCATGGATTAGTTCTGACATATCTTCTATCCTGCCCTATCTCAGACATTAAGAAGGAAAGAAGGCCTCATCGCTTCCAATGACAACCTTATTTCCAGACATTGGCTGCAACCTCTCCAAAACCCAACGCAGGTTTTCTTATTAAGCCCAGGAATTCGGAAATTGGTGCTGACAATTTAGATCGGGAGTACATGAAAGGTAAACAGTGTGGGAGTGTGTGTCTGCGGCGTGTCTGTCCATGTGTGTTTAATTTCATTACCTCTGAACGCGGCCCGAGTCAGTGTTTTCATCCTCTAGAAGGGATAGACTTTATTAGATCCACTCTTGTATAAAATGAGGGCTGGGGCAACATGCGGTGGGTACGTCATTGTTTGAAATGGAGACAGACTATTTCGACTAGCTTAGCATTAGGGTTATGTTATAGTTCACCTCAGCCCAATGGGGAGGTATACAGAGTTATACACACCACCAGCTCTGTTGGATGTGGCGAGGACGATGATTGTCTTTTGATCAGGACCAGATGCACTATATAGCCTGCTTTTGGGTATATAGGCTCTGCTTGGTTCTGGATGGTAGGCAGTGCATAGGGTTACCACAGAGTTAGGACCTCTACTTAACCCTATCTAAGAACGATGTGGTGTTTTTTCTATCCTTGTGGTCATAATAAAAGTGTAATAAAGAACAGGTACCAACTATCTTTATTGTTGTGCAGTTTTGTTGTTGTCGATAAAGTTATGAGTTGGTAGTCTGTAGAATGCAATACTTGGAGGAGAGGAAAATATGTCTATTTTCTTTTCAGATAACAGGTTTGGGATCATTATTGTTCTGAGCTTAACTTCTGTTTAGATACTTTTTCATATACTGTCCTAATGTTACAAATTACTTGTGACACTGCTGTTATTCATTTCAACAGAGCAGGTAAAGTAGTTCTGCATCTGAATTAATGTGACAACTAGTGGAACTCCTGCCCAGTCATTTCAACCCATACCTCCTCTTATAAGTGTTACCTCTAGCAATGTGTAACTCAGTAACTAACCATATTCCAGTGCAACCTAGGCTCCAAATTACTGTAAACTACACCCATCCGCTCCATGGCAACGGAAGGGAAGGAAATCATTTATTTGAACGTGACTAGGGTTTCTCAGACCCTAGCCCCCTGGTGGGGATGTGGAGAGAGAGGGGTCTGTCTCTGGTTACCTGGTCCCTGACGTATTCGCCACACGCACCCTAAACAATGGCTGATTCATCCGTCAGTCCGTCTGTCTGTGCCATAATTCAGGGAAGGAGGCAGGGAGAGGAAAGAAAAACACCTTCCACTGGGAGAGAGAGCACCATGAGAAGGAAACACACACACAGGGTAGTTGTTTTGGCCAGTCTAGCCCAGCATAAACCCGTAATTGACTTCCAGCAGCAACTTGCACAGTATGTACTGTATGTCATGTCACCATTATAAATCAACGTATTGTCAGTTTTCACCTGTTTTAAGATAAAAGTTATGAACTTGGAGCATTGGAATCTTACAGCGTGAACTGTGTACATCCATTTTGTACTGTGGAAAGGAGATTGTTTGTGTACATTGTACAGGTAGAGTTCTGTGAGAGTAGTTAAATGTTTAAATACCCCGGGTCCAATTTCTACTATTATATATGGATATTCACGTAATCTCTCCCCTCTGAATAAGAGGTATTCACAGATCTACCCGAACCCGATTACCCAAGATTATTATCTCGACTGGGTTGGATCACACATTTAACCCTTGGATCCCAGGTTGAATCCCACCTGGTGTCCATGAGCCTCGGATCTGTGTGAAAATATTTGAATACCGACCCGATCCTAAATGATATTTGAAAAGTTGAGTTGCAAAACAACATAAACGCAAATTGAACATACTTACATTTTATTATCTTAAATGATTTTCATTTTGTGACCAAGCGGCATATTTGCACGCGATGAGGGGTGAAATAGGCTATAGACCTACTTGTTGTGGGAGACGAGGAGGACGCAGTGGAAAATAATGAAGCCTATGTTATATAAAGTGAGTTTCTGAAACATTGAGTCGTTCTTAGCTGATGTAAAGAAGAAACTGAATGAAAGAGAGTACAGGATTGAAAAACCGACAGGCGAATCGTCTTTATGGGCCTCATTTAAGCACATTTCAGATACAGAGGGGAAAAGGGGGCCCATATTTTCAAGACCTGAGCTATTTAATTTAATAGTTTTAAATTCAGTTTACTCGTTTATTTTGCCAATTTAATTTAGTTTAGGCTTGGACTATTTAGTAGGCTATTTTGCTTTTTTATTTGGGTATTTTCTTTTTGTCTATTAAATTACTAGAGTAAAGATGAGGGACTCGTTCATGCGCTAGTTTCGTGGTTTTATGAAATGTTATGAAACATTCTTTCTGATCGTCTTTAATAAATAGTCTAACATTTTATACCATATACCACATTTTATACCATTTTATACTGCCAGTTTAGCACAGACTCCCAGCAGCATATTTGTCCTGTGGACAAACAGGTTCTGTGGTGAAGCCCTCACAGATGGAATCAGGTCACACTCTGGAATAATAAACCCACAGTGTGATGATTTGGGGGCCCCCCTCTGGCGCACCCCTACCCCTCATCAAACCTCTTAAGGTGTCAGCATGCTTCGGTTCGGCTAAGCGAACAGAACGAGTGTGCTGCATACTTCCTTAAAAGACCTTGGCTTGAAAAACAAGAAAAAAACGGCAATAGTACTGTTTGTCTATCTTGAGACGCCTCAAAATAGCCTTTATTAATCCAAGATAACTCAAGCAATCTGTCATTAATTTTGTCGTTTTTGCAGAGGAGATTTTTGTCGCACAATTTAGCATCTAACTAAGACGTTCGGTGCAGTATTTCTCAAGTGAAAAATTAGCATGAACATTATTAGTCTCTCGTTGAATGACAAAATACACTTCATTGAAGAATTCCTACTGCTGACCAATCACCGACGAAGGGGCACAGATTTCAGCTACTGACTTCGGCTTGCCTCGAGCAAAACATTTGTATGCACAAACAGCATGAAAAAAAGTTGACGAAGACCAAAACGAACACAAACGTCACAAAATGTTGTCATAATATATGTACAATTTGATCCGAACTGTTTCGGATGGGAAACATGCGGACGCCTATCATGGCCACAGAGATCTAGGTGATGATGGACCCCAGAGCCTCCCCAGTAGGCCTCTCCCACTGGTCACCAGTCTGAATGGGTGTCTATTCCCACCGACATCTGTCTCTCATCGCCACCCCATCAATCCCACTGCCGCCGCCACAGTCTCACCATCTCCCACCATTCCCACAGAGACAGGGCTCCGCTTTGTCCCATGATCTGCCAACCCCATAGCCCACCCCCAGGCCCCTAGCACCACAACCCCCAGCCACTCATGGGGAGTGACAGCTATCTAAATTAGGCTCCCTAAATGACAACACCACCCCCTATACAAATCAAAATGCCACCAATAAAAATGCTACCTGAATACTACCCCCCACCCCAAAAAAAGAGTACTACCACCCCCAAAGAGAACCACCCCCACTGTATCCAAATTCCAGAATACTACTCGTAGCCTGCGGTTCCATAATTGGTCTGTGTCTGCACGTGGTCCTGTGTGACGACAAATGTAGTAGTCAGACTGGATCACTATTTAATGAAATGTCTCCTTTTGTAGTGAACTTCAAAGGAATTCACTGTGGGGATCGAACTTGATCATATATATTTTTTGGGGTGTTCTGGAGGTTGTAATTTACATAGTCTTTCTAGAGCTTTTGGCACCACTAGGTTGCTACGCAGCAGTCTACCAGCAGAGCTCGTTCCTTCACGCTCCAGACCGGACACTGGGGACCTGGATCAGACTCACCCTCCCTTCTCAAGTGATAGCAAAGCATATTCCATTATTATGTCAGGGAGTCATGTTGTTGTCATTGGCTATCAATGCCGAAATTAATAAATGTATCTTCCAAACACGATATTGAATGAACATATTAAATGAATAGAACATTTTTAATGACAGTCACACACCAGATGTGGACGTCAAATATGGTATGGTGAAATGAATGGATCTGTCGCTTGACATAATAACAATAGTTCCAATATTTTCTATTGCCCTGTAATCATGATGTCTTCAGTTCAGTTTCTCAGTGGGCTCTTCCCTGGTTTGGAATGACTAATGTTAGCAATTCCAGGTGATATCAGTCAGAAGGTGTAATGCTTTTCTAGGTAATAGCTGTAGGACTGGCTGCTCAGTGAGTGTTTGTGGTGTGTGCGCATAGCTTCCTTCACTCCTACACACTTTCCTGCTCTCCCTCGTCAGATTCAGACAGATTTATTGGGTGCTGGTGCTATAAAGTCAATATGAACTCCAACCTGTTTGTTTCCCCTGTCTTTCCCCTGTGGAAAGAGTTTACAGAACGTAGAGGGAATCCTTTTAGAGACTCCTAGACAGATCAGCACAGCGTGGACTAGTTTGCGTCACAAAATCATAGGGCTGACCTGAACCATACAGGGCTGACTCTGATATTTTCTTGTCCTTTCCAGCATGGTTTCAACAACTATGGTGAATATGTAACCAGGCCAGACCATTACAGCTCAGCTTGGCTCGGCTGTTTTGGCTGAGTACTATATCAAGGGTAAACAGTCGACAAGGTGAAAAACCTGTCGATGTGTCCTTGAGCAAGGCACTTAACCCTAATTTGCTCCAGGGGCTGACCCTGTAAGTAAGCTGTCATTGTAAATAAGAATTTGTTCTTAACTGACTTGCCTGGTTAAATAAATCTCTCTAAGCCTCCCTAACACACACTTTACTCACTACTATCATCTGAGACTGTAGGTAGCCTGGTCTATCAAAGCCTGGTTCTATAAACCCTGATGGCAGTCACCATATCAAATAGGCTTACACAGCCTCTATTGGCCTTCAGAGACACTTTATACTGCTTTAAGCCTTCCTTACCAGCCCTGCTCTGACAGGACTATGTTGTCCTAAACCCTTTTCACACTACTTAGCTGAGCCAGGCTGTACTGTGCTAGCTCAGGGACTGGAGCGGGGCTGGCGACCGGTCCCAGGCTGGGCACCGGTGGAGAGGACGGCTCCGGTTCTGGGGTGGGGCTAACAACTGGTCCTGGGCTGGGCACCAGTGTGGCAGGCGGCTCCGTCTCTGGAGCGGGGCTGACGACCGGTCCGGGCTGGGCACCGGTGGAACAGGTGGCTCAGGCACTGGAGCGGGGCTGGCGACCGGACCCGGGCTGAGCACCGGCGTCGCTGGGGGCTCCAGCCTGGAAGCTGGACTGTACCGCCACACCAGCCAAGCCTGTACCTCCAGAGGGAAGGTATTGAAACCCTCCAGAGGTAGATCTTCCTCTCTTTGAGACTCCGACCCTGGGGCTAGGTTGGACACCTTCACTGAATGCTTGGTGCGGGGAGCCGGCACAAGACGTACCGGGCTGGGCACACGCACTGACGGCCTGGTGTGGCTGAAGTATCGCCACAGGCCCCCACCTAAAACATTTTGGGGGGGTTTCCTAAGTTTGACATCTCTTTTATTTAAGGCGAACTTCACAAAAATAACAAACGGTATAAGCAGGAAACCGTAACATGGGTGCGAGCTCCAGCAGACTCAACACACAAACAATGTACCACAGTGCTGGTGGAGAAAGAACAAACTTAAATAGGTCAGGGCCTGACAGTAGTATTCTAGACAAGTCTATGTAGGTTTGTGTGCAGCTGCCTGTCGTTGTCTCTAATTGGGGACCTCACACAAACCTACATAGACTTGCCTAGAATACTACTGTCAGGCCCTGACCTAGACAACCATAGAGAAGTCAGAGGCTTCCCTATGGTCAGGACCTGACAATAAATATAGCACCTAAAATCCAATTTGGACCCCCATTTTTGCTAACAATTAGTAAGACATGAGGAATCCAATAAAATTACCATAAAAACCACCATGGACCCCCAACAACCAGTACACCCCAACAACCAGTATACAGTATCAGTTCTCTATATCTGTCAAGGATCTGCTGCTTGGAGTATTGCTTCTTCATCCTTTGTAATGTATTCCCTGTGAATCTAATAATGATTTCCCCCCTGTTTAGAGAACTTAGCAATTGAATTTGCTTGCATTATTTACCATCAATTAGTGTGTAAGTAAGTTCTGCCCAATAGATACCGCTGTTCCTGCTACTTCCACCACACCCTTTTGCCCATTTTGCTGATCTCTGGTGTTTATTAAACGGTTCACATTTTCTTTGCAACTTTGGGTAGAAAAGCAATAGCTTTTGGTCATGATGAGAATAGACTGGTTAGATTTGGAGCGTTGTGTATGAGTCTGCGGGCTAACCTTTTGTCTGTAGGTAGCAGCCCGGCTGCTCAGGGCCCTCATTTATCTTCTTTTACAACGTTTTTCAAAGTGACGCAGGGCGTTTTATGGTCGTAGCACAGTTATTATTATTATTTATGATTAACTCTACATATGTTTAAACTCCCATCTCAGGTGAGGAAAGAGTGGTGTCATATGTGCATCTGGATTTGCGTTTATTTTATACTGTCTCCATCACAGATCCTCTGGGAGATGTGGTTTTGGGTTAAGAGTTTAGACTACGTCAACTACGTCAGCTCTCCTGGTCCAGCTCTAGTTCTGCCGGCAAAGGGGGTATGTGATAAGCTTAGTCAGGGCCGTGGTGTGGTTGTTGTTGTTTTTTGTGTTGTTCCCGTGCTGACTACTTCGATGTTTCTTGTTTATGTGGTGTGATTTGGCTCCAGCCTGCAGTCATGGCTCTTGGCTCCGTGTGGGACGTTTGGATCGGAGCGGGAGTCCATGGGGGATGATGACACAAACAGCGCACAAACAGAACACAGCACAGAATCTAAGGGAACATATCCCGAGAGGGAAAGCTAAGAGTCTCGTGATTCACATTGATTGAATACGATATATACAGTACCATAGATCAACAGAGGATTAATATTTTTCAGACTTGTTTTGACATGGGATACCTTGCCAATATCGTGATCTGATTAAACACGATCACCATGTCGCCTGAGGATATATGTTCTTGTTTGGTTTGCCGCCATTCAAGACAAAGGCCCATATTGGCACTGCTGATAGGAAGAAAAAGCTGTTTCATGATTCATGTTTTATTTGTGTACTCATTTGAACTAATTTTGGTGGAAATGTGTGTTTATAGAACTATGTAGCTCTGATGTCATGTATAAGCAGATGGGGTAGCTTGGTATCAGTGGAGACTGAAATACATTTATAGGAAAATATTATGGGCAATAGCAATGAGAGGGCTACTTTTTGGGAAACACAAACACAGTTTTGGGAAAATATCACAGCACTGATTGAATAAGGGTATGAGGTATGAGTTGAGGTCTTCCGAGATCTAACTTTAGTGCAGGACATGCTCATCATGGATGAAGGCAGGACAGGATTTTATTGGGAAGACAAAAAACAATAACACAACACAGTTAGACACAATGGCTAAGGAGTAAAATCATTGATGTGTATGTGTAATAATTAGATTTTGTTAGTTGCTGGTCTACTATGGTATTTATGAAGCATGAGAGGGCTACTTACACTGTGTTGGGAAGGGATCATAGCAGTGATTGAATGAGGGTATGAGACATGAGTTGAGGTGTTCAGAGGTTATATGGAATTGTTTTAAGAAGGTCATGCCAAGGATCATTTTGCTATGATTTTGAATTTTAAGACTACTTGAAGTATCAAAATATATATATAAAAAAAATAAGATGAAAATGTGTATTTGGCCTTACTGCTATTAGCCCACACAAACACATGGAATAACAGATAGTCCCAAAAACAAATCTTAAGGAAGTTTGTTCTGAAGATATAAGAAAGATCAGGAATTTATATTTTCATGTATTTATCCCCTTACTTTCTAAACACTCTCAATTTTTCTTTTACCACAGATGGGTAAGTGCAACATTGGCGGATGCAATGGATTGAAACGCATCCAATGCAAAAAACCACATCTCTAGCTTAAACGGATGGATTTTGATGGGGATTTCGACTCTAGGGGTTAGTGTTTCATTATTAAAATATTTTCAGAAATACACTGAGTAGGATGGTTCTCCCGTTCCTTCTCTGAGGAGCCTCCACTGCTTGGTATCCACCTGTTGCCAATAATGTCTAAGCCATATCTATGGGAAAAAATGTGTATACTGTGAGAGAAGGATGACTCAACATAAGGCAAGTCTGGATTTTGGAGAAACATATCTAAGTAAACTTTCAGGGTGACAGAAGAAGCCACAGGTTGAGCAACTCTCATGGAAGCCTTTGTGGCCTTAGGCCAGACATCAACCGTGTTTAGCTAACCAGATTAGCATAGCTTTCTTGGCAATCGCCTTTTAAGCACCGTTTCCCAGCCATCACAAAACAACCTCTAGCTATTGTTCTACTGCTTATAATAGCTTTGTTTTCCTCATTCTCTGTTATCGATCGGCTTATTCCACAGTGCGCATATATTACAATTATATTTCAATAGCCCTGCATTCTGAAATGTGCTTACAATGTGCTTACAATTAAAGTGGTGATCTGAGGGGGTAAATAGTTGCATATCGGATCAGCAAATTGGCAGTGCCAAAGACTTGCGGGTCTGAGAGCATGTATCCCTGCTGCAGGATGCACTTGGGCTGCCTGCTGTAGGCCTGTGTGTGTCTGGTGTGTGTGTGTGTGTGTGACTGACACAGGGGAGACCACACTCAGCTTATTAGCAGTATAGAGCTAATCAAGCAGGATCAGGCTCTAATTAGGAACTGGAAAAAGTACATAAATCCTGCAGGTTTAGTCCATTACTTCACTACAGCAGGTTGGTGTACAACAGGGGGATGGTGGAGTTACATCTGGCAGGGGTTTAGGCTTAAACACACACAAACACACAGATATATAACTTGTTGATTTACATTTTACAAACTCGGCAGACCTCATCGAAGAGCGATTTGATTTTTATCATGGCTCACGTTCAGGTTTTCAGCACTTCTCATCGTTGGAACATGTAAAAGTGATTTTTAAGTGACAGGACTGTGTGTAGCTGTAGAGCTACAGAGGAACGGGGAAAGGGAACGTTTGTACACACAACTTAATCCATGCATATAAAAGGCTGTGCTCATAGTTGAGTGGCCGCCACCCCTCGGCACGGCTCATGCTTTTGTTATGGCCGTAACCATTGGTTATCAGGCCTGGCCGTTGCCGTGGCGATGTGGTTGTTTACTGGACTCTATGCGCGGTCGTTTACTGGACTCCCAAGGACTGAGAGAGAGACTTGAAGTGGACAGCAGGTTGAGTTGTGTGTGCGTGTGTGCATGTGTACGCCCACATGCATCTGCAGGTGTGTGTGCATTGTTTCACGTAATACACAGTTCTGTGAGTCCAAAATGTCTGGCTCTACGACATCCACAACTTTACGGCAGTTGTCTGAACTCTCTGTAGTGGATGTCCTCATTTTGAAGAGGTCTTCTCCAGACTGTACTTTTGGAGCTACAAACTATACAGAACAAAAATATAAACGCAACATGCAACAATGTCATGTCTGGGATCTTTTATTTCAGCTCACGAAACATGGAACCAACACTTTTTTGCCAAGTATTATATGTCACCAATATCGTAAGGGGAGACTCTCACGAATATGAAGGTGTCGGTTGTTCTGCTCACACAAACTTCAGGGGAGTAGTCTGAAGGCAAAAAGTGCATAGGGGGTCAAATGTGCCAAAAATAACCTCAAATATAGGACAGACACTTGTTACTTATGATTTACTTTTTGACTTTCTGTTTGACCATTCATGAATGTGTTATTCAATGCGTTTCTATGGGCTATAGCAGTAAATGCCAAATTCACTGTTTCATCAAATATTTGTATTATTTATTTTTTAATACCTACTGTAAAGGTGTCCTAAAATTCCAAATAAAATGGCTAAATTATACATTGTATGACCATCTTAAAACAATTCCATATGTTAACTTAGTAGATGTAAGTGCTATAGATGTAAGACCTACAGGTGTAAACGCCCAGAATTCAGCAGCAGCCAGGGTACGACTCTTAATGTTTGCACATATGGATCCTGCCCATTGTTTAACCCCATAGGAACACGACCTCCCATCAAAATGGAAACAGTTGGATAGATTCACACAGATGTCTATGAATATTGACACAGAACTAGGGATGGGCTTCTGCTTCTGCTACTGACACTTATCTCTTATTAAAATAGATTCCTAAGAGATTCAATCTTATTCTCCTCTACAGTTTTCATATAAAAACAAATAGAGCCACAGTATATTTAACAATAACAAGACTGAGGATTGGCTTCGGTTATTGACACATTTATCCCACTGGGCACAGACGTCAATTCGATGTCTATTCCACATTGGTTCAATGTAATTTCATTGAAACAAAGTTGATCCAACCAGTGTGTGCCCCCTGAGATCTTTTATTAAGAGATTAAGTTAAATCTTACTCCCTCCTATGGTTTTCATATAAAATCATTTAAGAGCCTTGATTGAGATCCCTCTCAAGCTGAGTGTTGGACTAATGCTAATTCCACTTTTTCACAGGGAGTTAGTGGAATGAGAAATGTGCTGTTGCTTGTGTTGATTGTGGCAGTCGGCTCACTGAAACGCAAATAAACTAAGAGCTTGTTGACACACATGTTTTATTTCTCTGTGGCTGTGGATTGTAAATCACTGCAAGCAGTGTCAACCCTAGCTGCCTGGCCTGGCGCACACATTACCACTCGCATCCATTTGTGTGTCTGTGTCTGTAAGCGCGTGTGTGTGGGTTCGTCCGTGTGTGTGTGTGTGTTTGTTTGCATCTTCTTAATGACTACCTCTTACCTGTCTATGCAAATACACCTTGGCCTGGCATCGGTGTCCAATCTGTATGTGAAAATGAGAGGAGAGTGTGAGGAGCCAGGGGTAGATGACACTGGGTCATTCCACCTCAAAAAGCACAGGAAAGAGGATTTTCACCTCAGATTTTTCTGTAGTTCAAAACAGATAAGATCTAGCATCTATCTTCAGAGTTTTTACTGTTAGGTGACTTAAACTGGGATATGCTTAACACCCCAGCTGTCTTTCAATCTAAGATAGATGCCCTCAATCTTACACAAATTATCAAGGAACCTACCAGGTACAACCCTAAATCCGTAAACATGGGTACCATCATAGATATAATCCTGACTAATTTGCCCTCCAAATACACCTCCTCTGTTTTCAAACAGCCTCATTGCCTGCGTTCGTAATGGGTCCGCGGTCAAACGACCACCCCTTATCACTGTCAAACGCTCCCTAAAACACTTTTGCGAGCAGGCCTTTGTAATCGACCTGGTCCAGGTATCCTGGAAGGATATTGACCTCATCCCGTCAGTAGAGGATGCCTGGTTGTTCTTTAAAAGTGCTTTCCTCACCATCCTAAGTAAGCATGCCCCTTTCAAAAAACGTAGAACTAGGAATATATATAGCCCTTGGTTCACCACAGACTTGACTGCACTTGACCAACACAAAAACATCCTGTGGTGCGCTGCATTAGCATCGAATAGCCCCCGCGATATGCAACTTTTCAGGGAAGTCAGGAACAAATACACACAGTCAGTTAGAAAAGCAAAGGCCAGCTTTTTCAAACAGAAATGTGCATCCTGTAGTACTAATTCCAAAAAGTTCTGGGACACTGTAAAGTCCATGGAGAATAAGAGCATCTCCTCCCAGTTGCCCACTGCATTGAGGCTAGGAAACACTGTCACCACCGATAAATTCACGATTATAGAACATTTCAATAAGCATTTTGCTATGGCTGGCTATGCTTTCCACCCCCGCAGCAACCTGCCCAAGCCCCCCTCCCCCGCTTCTCCTTCACCCAAATCCAGACAGGTGATGTTCTGAAAGAGCTGCTAAATCTGGACCCCTACAAATCTGCTGGGCTAGACAATCTGGACCCTCTCTTTCTAAAATTGTTGCAACCCCTATTACTAGTCTGTTCAGCCTCTCTTTCGTATCTCTGAGATCCCTAGAGATTGAAAAGCTGCCGTGGTCATCCCCCTCTTCAAAGGGGAAGACACTCTAGACCCAAACTGTTATAGACCTATATCCATCCTGCCCTGCCTTTCTAAAGTCTTCGAAAGCCAAGTTAATAAACAGATCACTGACCACTTCGAATCCCACCGTATCTTCTCTGCTACGCTCAAGGTACTAAACGATATCATAACCGCCATCGATAGAAGACAGTACTGTGCAGCCGTCTTCATCGACCTGGCCAAGGCTTTCGACTCTGTCAATCACCGCATTGTCATTGGCAGACTCAACAGCCTTGGTTTCTCAAGTGACTGCCTTGCCTGGTTCTCCAACTACTTCTCAGACAGAGTTCAGTGTGTCAAATTGGAGGGCTTATTGTCCGATCCTCTGGCAGTCTCTATGGGGGTGCCACAGGGTTCAATTCTTTGGCCAACCCTTTTCTCTATATACAGTGGGGAGAACAAGTATTTGATACACTGCCGATTTTGCACGTTTTCCCACTTACAAAGCATGTAGAAGTCTGTAATTTTTATCATAGGTACTCTTCAACTGTGAGTGACGGAATCTAAAACAAAAATCCAGAAAATCACATTGTATGATTTTTAAGTAATTCATTTGCATTTTATTGCATGACATAAGTATTTGATACATCAGAAAAGCAGAACATAATATTTGGTACAAAAACCTTTGTTTGCAATTACAGAGATCATACGTTTCCTGTAGTTCTTGACCAGGTTTTCACACACTGCAGCAGGGATTTTGGCCCACTCCTCCATCCAGATCCTTCAGGTTTCGGGGCTGTCGCTGGGCAATACGGATTTTCAGCTCCCTCCAAAGATTTTCTATTGGGTTCAGGTCTGGAGACTGGCTAGGCCACTCCAGGACCTTGAGATGCTTCTTACGGAGCCACTCCTTAGTTGCCTTGGCTGTGTGCTTCGGGTCGTTGTCATGCTGGAAGACCCAGCCACGACCCATCTTCAATGCTCTTACTGAGGGAAGGAGGTTGTTGGCCAAGATCTCGCGATACATGGCCCCATCCATCCTCCCCTCAATACGGTGCAGTCGTCCTGTCCCCTTTGCAGAAAAGCATACCCAAAGAATGATGTTTCCACCTCCATGCTTCACGGTTGGGATGGTGTTCTTGGGGTTGTACTCATCCTTCTTCTTCCTCCAAACACGGCGAGTGGAGTTTAGACCAAAAAGCTCTATTTTTGTCTCATCAGACCACATGACCTTCTCCCATTCCTCCTCTGGATCATCCAGATGGTCATTGGCAAATTTCAGACGGGCCTGGACATGCGCTGGCTTGAGCAGGGGGACCTTGCGTGCGCTGCAGGATTTTAATCCATGACGGCGTAGTGTGTTACTAATGGTTTTCTTTGAGACTGTGGTCCCAGCTCTCTTCAGGTCATTGACCAGGTCCTGCCGTGTAGTTCTGGCCTGATCCCTCACCTTCCTCATGATCATTGATGCCCCACAAGGTGAGATCTTGCATGGTGCCCCAAACCGAGGGAGATTGACCGTCATCTTGAACTTCTTCCATTTTCTAATAATTGCGGCAACAGTTGTTGCCTTCTCACCAAGCTGCTTGCCACATACTCTTCTATCCTCAAGAGGACCTCAAATGTATTTCCATTCAAAATCCTATTTAGCCTTTACGTCGGTAGCCCTGCCCCCTGGTAAACAGTGTATAATCGCTGGATGATTCTCTTTACATCTAATATTGCGGGTAATGGAGTCGCCAATGACTAGGAATTTTCTATTTGTCAGAGCTAATGGTGGGAGGCTTCGGTGGCTCAGACCCCGTAACGGGTGGAGGAGATACCTGAGAAGCCTCTGGCTCCGACTCGTTGCTTAATGGGGAGAATCGGTTGAAAGTTTGTTGGCTGAATGAGCGACACCGGTTGAACATGCCGACTGCATTTCTTTCCAGAAGCCCTGAGAAGATTGTCTGGCTGCGGGGACTGTGCGAGGGGATTTATACAACTATCTGTACTTAATGGTGGCACAGACGCAATTTCATCCTTTCCTACACTTAAATTGCCCTTGCCTAACGATTGCGTTAGAAGCTGGGCTTGCAGCGAGGCTATCCTCGCCATAAGGCGATAGTTTTCCTGTATATTATGAATACATTGACAACAATTAATGTCAGATGACATAGTGCATAAGATTTTGAATGGAAATACATTTGAGGTCCTCTTGAGGATAGAAGAGTGAGTGAGTGCCTCTGTGTGTGACCTGTCAGGCTCTGATCATAGGGAAGCCTTTGGCTCCCTCTAGTTTTCTATGGTCAGAGCCTGACATATCTATATATTCTGTTTCTATGTTTGTTTTTTTGTTGGTCCCCAATTAGAGGCAGCTCGCTTCACATTTGTCTCTAATTGGGGGCCATATTTAAGTTCACTATTTCTCTGTCTTTGTGTGGTTCATTGTTGGGAAATAGGTGTAGTAAACATACTGTGATGCGTTTGTGTATTGCTTCTTTGATGTTTTTGTTAAGGTTTGGTTATAATAAAGTATGTTGAGCTTTATCAGTGCTGCATGTTGGTCTGCCATTCCTTCTGGACGTGACATGACTGCTCACCCGTGTGTGTGATAAAGCAGTGCAGACCAGGAGCCCAACAAACAATCCTCCATCTTGTCAGCAGACACAGTGCAGGAGTACTGCTCTCCAGCAGCAGCAGCAACCCCGCCAGCCTCTGTGACTTGGAAATGCAACCTTTTCCATTATTTATTCTATCTGATTTCATATTATTTTTTCTAAAAGGATTGAACTACACAAGTTCATGACATTACGCATGCCTTGGCCCCTGGATGATGTAGAGTGAACACATTGAGAGGGGGATAACCAAATAAAAGTGCAGAAAGCAGAATGAAAGCAGTGAAACACTAAAGCCCACATCGACATCATGCTTTGGTTGCTGAGCCAGAAAAGTGTCTCGATCCAGCGAGAGACCGTTCCTCATTCAATTACATGTTCCATGTGTGCGTTCCAATAAGGCTTCAGGCAGAGGGGCTTCTGAGCATAACTGATCTCTCTCGCACACTCGCAAACACATGAACACACGTGTAGGTAGGCACAGTTGCACAAACACACACACTGCCTAATTAAGGACAGAACACTGCTCTCTTCGCATAGAGAGAGAGGTTTATACACGTTCAACTTCTAGCCTGTAGTAAGTCATGTGTTTGTGGGTTTATGAGTGGAAGTTTAATTTTTATTTATCAATACAATAAGGAGTGTTAATGCCATAAGGGGTGTTAAGGAGTGTTATGGAGTGTTAAGGGGTGTTAAGAGGTTTTAAGGAGTGGTAAGGAGTGGTAAACAATGTTCCCTCTAAGCTGCTCACTCCTGTGCAGCGCAGAAGGATTGCCAGCCTAGATAGAACTTCACAAAAATTGATTAAATCAATAGTCCTTTTCAATGCAACAAATCAAACCAAATATATCTTCAAGGCAGAGTTGGATTAGGCTGAGGAGCACATCGGAGTAGCTTTGTTCTATTTCACAGGCATGAGCGGTCTTTCCATCACCAGCGGTCAGCAAGTGATTACAGAGCAGTTGCATGTAGCTACATGTCAACATTTGTTGGTATAGAGTACCACAGTAGGAGTCATAATACCCATAAAACCAAGTGGTCAAACAGAGAAATGGTTCCAATCTACCATAGAGGATTTGAGAAAAACGTAAAATAAAAGGTGTCAGCTAGAGATGGCAAGCTAGAGCTTGATGTCTACTTTGATGCCAATTAGCATTTTTGAATCTGAGAGTAAATAGAGCCGAATATAGTTATAAAAGTCAGCTTGTCCGAGAGAGATTTACATGGCTATCAAAATGTCATGCCAGAGCAAGCCTACACGAAACACAGCCCTTATTTTAAGTATTTTTAAAATCCCCTATGTGAAAAATGTATGGTGGAAAAGTGATTGGAACAAGAGAAAATAAATGTGTACATTTCTGTCTTTGAAAAGCAAGTCTTATTTCTTAATTAAAGGGGCAGTGTTGTATTTTGAGACAGCCTTAAATATGCAAATAAGACAATAGCAGAGGGTAGCATATATTTTGGGATTCTTCTCTGTATGATAATAATAAAAATAATGACATTGTGTAAAGTGGTTTCTTACATCATATAACACAATACAATGCACTTTTCAGTCACCTATTTGGACAATTGTGTTACATGTTATTTCTTATTTTTATAAAGAGATTTTTTACTCATTGCCAAAAATAATTAGAGGGAAAATTGGTGGTAACGAGAGCTGGATATGGGTCTAACCTAAGAGATGCTACTTTCTACTCCATTGAGTCAGTGCACATATTTACAAAGCATCTCTGCATGAATATTAATATGATTATATGAACTGGGGGGGGGGGGACCTGATCCTAGATAAGCACTCCTAGTTTTGCATCACCATTATTCTGTCTGGTATGTGAATGGGCCTGGAGACAGAGTTGTTAAAGTGCACCGCGCTTATTTGACAATGGGGGAAATGGTGATCACCACCACATACGCACACACACGCGCACACTCACACACTTTTTCCACCATCATAAACAAGCCATTGTTTAACATTCTCCTCACTGATGGAAAATCCTCTCAAATGTTCATGACTGCTTTACAAACAGTTGAACTCTCTTTAACTCAGGCCTCTCTATGGGTTTTGCGTGTGCGCATGTGAGACGGTTGTGACGCTATGGGATCGTAAACTCAGTCCAGGAGATCCACGTAAATCCACTCTATCAGGTCTATGTTGGAAAGGAGAATTTAATCTCAATGGATTTACCTGGGGAAATAAAGATTATGTTGTCGGGCTGTATACTGAGTAATGGTTCACACTGGTTCTGTGTCAATAGGCATGCAACTGGAGAAAATAATGTGAAATTGTGTAATGGTAGTGAACTTGTAAATGACATGTACGGTGCTTCAGACTTTTTCCACATTTTGTTACATTACAGCCTTATTCTAAAATGTATTAAATTATTATTTTTTCCCTCAACAATCTACACACAATACCCCATAATGACAAAGCAAAAACAGGTTTTTAGAAATGTTGGCTAATTTATAAAAAAAAAAAAAAAGGAAATATCACAATTACATAAATATTCAGAACCTTTACTCAGTACTTTGTTGAAGCCCATTTGACAGCGATTACAGCATCGAATCTTCTTTAATATGATGCTACAAGCTTGGCACACTGCATTTGGGCAGTTTCTTCCATTCTTCTCTGCAGATCCTCTCAAGCTCTGTCAGGTTGGATGGGGATCACACAGCTATTTTCAGGTCTCCCTCCATCAGTACAGCTTATTGGTCCTGCTCTCTCCGCACTCATCTCCTGATTGAACGACAGGTTCCAGGAGGATTTACAGATGTAGGATCTTAATTTGAGACAGTTTGCTACAGCAGGAAAATAATCCTGCAGCAACAGGAAATTATTATGGATTATAATGAATGGGCATTTTTGTATGGGTTGATACATTTTTCGTAAGGGAAAATCAAGTCTGAAAGTGGAAATTACAAACTTCTGAAAACGTTTTAAACCTCAAATACACAACAAGTTTTACGTTTCCTGATTTGCTCTCTTTGTTCTCCTGCGACAGGGTGATCAAATTAAGATCCTAAATCTGTAGGTCTTTTAGAAGCAGAGCGGTTGGTAGTCAGGTTCGGAGGACTGTGGTGTGTGTATGTGTATGTGTGTGTGTGTGTGCGTGTATCCCCCAGAGCCTTGTCAATCAAAATGATCTGCATAAAACCTGGATGACTGACAAGGGGGTGCTGTGTTGAAGCCACCACACAGCCATCTTGGTACTCCTCCTCCATTATAAAAGGTATAGAAATGCATTTATTAATGTCTACATCTATACATTTATTATATTACAGACTAGATGTATGCATACTTTTGAAATATATTATGTGAGCTAAACATAAAAATAAAAAGATATACACTGAACAAAAATATGAAAAACCATTTCAAAGAGTTACAGTTCATATAAGGACATCAGTCAATTTAAATAAATAAATTAGGCCCTAATTTCACATGACTGGGAAAACAGATATGCATCTGTAGCTAAACAAAGTTGTGCAATACATTTTTGCTAAATAAGCTTTTTGTGTGTATGGAACATTTCTGGAATCTTTGTTTCAGCTTATGACACATGGGACCAACATTTAACATGTTGCGTTTAGGGCCTGCCGAGTGGCGCAGCGGTCTAAGGCACTGCATCGCAGTGCTAGCTGTGTCACTACAGATCCTGGTTCTGTAGTGGATGTCCTTGTCCCATTGTGTTCTAGCGACTCCGGTGCGGCTGGCTTCTGGGTTAAGTGTGCATTGTGTGAAGAAGCAGTGCGGCTTGGTGGGGTCGTGTTTCGGAGGAAACACTGCTCTCGTCCTTCGCCTTTCCTGAGTCCGTACGGGATTTGCAGCGATGGGACATGTCTAACTATCAATTGAATATCACAAAAAAGGGGTAAAAAACCCATGTTGCTTTTATATTTCTGTTCAGTATATAAAAACATTTCCATTAAAGCATTATAATTGTGTTTCTACTGTTACTGTCGCCACTGTAACAAAAAAAATACTTCAGTACATGTAATTTTGTCCTTTAAACATTTAATTGAAATACTGTAGAATTCCATTAATTCCTAATGGAGGACTACTCCTACAGGGGAGTGCCAATACGGCCAATCAGTGGCTTCAACGCCTTTCAATGGCCAATACATAGCGTCTGCATGTATACATCTTTGGTCAATCCCCATCCCGTGGTGTCACCGTGGGGCCATTATTAAGACTTCCGTGCTGCTGCTGGTTCTGCTGTGGAGGGACGGCGTAATGCCTGTTACTGTACTACACACACACACACACACACGCAAGCAGACACACACACACACACACACACACACACACACACACACACACACACACACGCAGATAGGCTCTCTATAACCTCTGTTGTGACCGTGAGCTATAGAGCCATTCGAGAGATGGATGAATTGGCGAGGGGGCAGTTCAGACCGTTTTGATGTCCACCGTGACGGGGCTCAGCGTGACATCAATTCCTCCTCCGAGAACCATCAACTATGTCCCAACAGGAAGTTCCAGACTCAGAAGGGGTACAGTGGTAAACAGACTGGGAGGGGGGGGGGGGGGGAAGAGGGAGGGAGGGAGGGAGGGAAGGATGGAGAGAGGCAGGGAGGGAGAGGGAAAGAGGGAAATGGTGTGTGGATGGATGGTAGATCAAGGTTGAGTTGTATTTACTTGGGTAGCGGTAGCTGAGGGAGGAGAGGGTGGGTTGGCTGTCTGAGGAATATGGAGGGAGAGGGGGTCTGAGACCCAAGAAACTTGAATGGAGTGGAAACTGGGCCGGGGGCCACTCTGCAGATCCACCTGAGTCCTGCCAGAGCAATCAGCTATCAGAGAGTTTAGAGAGGGAACCAAACGCCCCGCTAAGTAAAACCGGCAGGGGTTTGTAGGGATTTGGCCCAACGTTTAAGTCTTAATGCCGGGATATTTGGGTAAGTGAAGTCGTCTTGTTTTGGGGAGTGGGTGCCATGTTGGATCACAGCACTATAGCAGTCAGCATTCTCCCCTGCTGGAACGTGTGCCAGGTGAAGTGAATCTACTCTCAGCTTCCAGCTGTGTAAACACACACACACACACGCAGGCAGGTACACACACATTTGGACATACTGTACATGCACACACGCAAACACACACACACACACACACACACACACACACACACACACACACACACACACACACACACACACACACACACACACACACACACACACTGCTATCCTTGCGGAACGAAATAATTGATTCCTATCTAAAATCCTATTTTCCCTAACCCTAACCCCAACCATAACCCCTAAACTTA
This sequence comes from Thymallus thymallus, assembly GCA_023634145.1. Classification (NCBI taxonomy): domain Eukaryota; kingdom Metazoa; phylum Chordata; class Actinopteri; order Salmoniformes; family Salmonidae; genus Thymallus; species Thymallus thymallus. The sequence goes on along the minus strand of CM042414.1, from coordinate 36,758,253 downwards.
ATTCTAACCCTAATTGTATCCCTAACCCTAACCCTAACCCCTAAGCCTAAAATAGCATTTTTCCTTGTGGGGACCAGAAAAATGTCTCCACTTTTCTGAATTTTCCTTGTTTTACTATCCTTGTGAGGACTTCTGGTACACACAAGGATAGTTAAACAAAACACACACACAAACACACAAACAAAAATAACTGTCTAACTGGCACGCATCAGGGGGAAATGGTCCCTCACTCTCCCGTTCTCTATCAAATAAAAACAACGCTGGATTTTCTCCTCTCTGAACGAGTTTTTTGGCCTTGTTAAAAAACAATGTGTTCCTTGAAAGAAGTAAACAAATTTAACAAGGACTGGTGTTGTCTTCTCCCTGTCTGGGAACTCGAAGAGGAGCGTGACACTGCCCTTCCTCTCTCACCCCTTCTCTTCTAATCAGTCTCCCCTTCTCTTCTAATTAGTTTTAGATCCCTTCTCCATCTCCCTCTCTGTGTGTCTCTCTCTCTCTCTCTCCCTCTCTGTGTGTCTCTCTCTCTCTCCCTCTCTGTGTCTCTCCCTACCTCTCCATATCCCTCTCTGTGTCTCTCTCTTTTTCTCCCTCTCTCTCTCTCTCTCTCTCTCTCTCTCTCTCTCTCTCTCTCTCTCTCTCTCTCTCTCTCTCTCTGTGTATGTGTCTCTCTCTCTCTCCCTCTCTCTCACTGTGTCTCTCCCCTCTCCCTCCCTCCGCATGCAGGGTTTCAATGGGGTGTTTGTCCCATTGGGTGAAATCTTGTTTTGCAAGTGGACCCCACACCTTGCTGCCATAAAGTGCAATTGGTTCAATGTCTGGCAGTACTGCTCTAGCAGGTCCAGGCTGTGCTGTAGGCCATGTGCTGTGGGTGACAGCAGGCATAGGCCATCTGCGAAGAGCAGGAATTTAACCTCTGAATTGTGGAGACTAACACCAGGGGCTGAGGATTTTTCTAAAATAGTGGCCAATTCTTTGATGTAAATATTGAAGAGTGCAGGGCTCAGATTGCAACCCTGGCGAAGGCCCCGCCCCTGGTTAAAGAATTCAGCTATTTTCTTGCCAATTTTGATGCTGCACGTATCGCCAGTATACATTGATTTAATGATGTTTTACCACCTACACCCCTTTCAATAACTTTGTACAACAGCCCTGTATGCCAAATATAATAAAAATGCTTTTTGGAAGTTGATAAAGCAAGCATATATTTTGGTATTATTTTGGTGGAAATGTTTATCTATCAGGGTGTGTAAGGGGTAAATATGATCAGTCGTGCAATGTTTTGGTATAAATCCAATTTGGCTTTTACTTAAGACATTGTGCTTATTAAGGAAGTTTAGAACTCTTCCATTTTTTAATACTACAGAAAACCTTCCCCAGATTACTGTTCACACAAATGCCTCTGTAATTTGGGGCGGCAGGCAGCCGAGTGGTTAGAGTGTTGGGCCTGTAACCGAAAGGTTGCTGGATTGAATCACCTAGGCCGTCATTGTAAATAATATTTTTTTCTTAACTGACTTGCCTAGTTAAATAAAGGTTAAATAAATAAAATAATTGTTAGGGTCAAATTTGTCTCTGTTCTTAAATATTAGGGTTATGAGTCCTTGATTCCAGATGTCAGGGAAATAACCTACACTCAGGATCAAATTAAACAGTTTTATTATTTACATTTTGCACTAGTGAATTTGAGCATCTCATTTAGGATCACATCAGGTTCGCATGCTTTTTAAAATTTGAGGGCCTGAAGTTTCTTATAGAGCTCCTGGTCAGAATTTTGATTGCCCTTTATAGCTTTTTCTAATCCATTCAACTTCTCATAAATGTGGCATTGTTCTGCGTTTCTGCGTTGAGTGTTTTAAAATGGGTTGTCCATATGTCACCATTTTGTATCGTTGTACTCTCGCTCCCCCCTTCTCTCTCCCCCTCCACCCCTCTCTTTTTTCCCCCCAACTCTCCTGTCAGCAATAGACACACATGCAGTAGCTTTTTTGTGCGTGTACACTGTAATTTAGCATTTCCCGAAACATTGATTCATACCTATTTCAGAGATATGATGCATACCATAAACACTGACAACTATGTACAATGGTAAATGTGCTATGTATAATCTAACCACACCTATTGTACCTGACAGAAACTTGCTGTACAGTTTTATTGTTATGTAACGGAACCAATGGTGGCACCTCAACAGTTAAGACCTGCAGAATTTCAGGTATTAGAGTGTTGGTCACTTTAGGAGTTGGCTCTCCTTACTGTAGGCTGCTTGTGGACCATGGACGACTAGAAGGCTTCAGAAGCTGGAGGCGGAAGGCAGGAAAACTGTCCCACTCTGTGTCCCAAATGGCACCGTATTCCTTATATAGTGCACTACTTTTTACCAGAGCCCTATGGGTGCACTAAATAGGGAATAGGGTGCCATTTGGGACGGTGTCCCAGTCTTGGACAGGAGGCAGTAGCTGGAAAGCTGGGCTGTTAAAGGCATTGAGACTTTAAAGCTTCATTGTTTGTGTATCCAGTAGAAAGCTGAGACTCCCAGACGGCACTCTTCAAAAATCGGATGCCAGGGATTTCTTTAATTTTATGGTATATCGCTCCTCGCTAGTCGCTACCAAAAAGATCCATAGCTGACGTGTGCATGCGCACGCACACGCACACGCACACGCACACGCACACGCACACACACACACACACACACACACACACACACACACACACACACACACACACACACACACACACACACACACACACACCATTGTGAAAGGACAACAGCCTACCTTTACTGTAGTGTTAGTGGGGGTTATTTATTAATGTTGGTTAACCTGTGTATTTGCTTGACCTTGTTTGTGTACAGTATCTGTCTGGTTGCAATAGGCCCCTGCTTTGTCATGGTGTGTTATGGTTCTGGGCCTGTGGTGGTGCTGATGGTAATGTCTTTATCATTCTTCTGGTTGTAGGAATAGTTATATAAGTATATGGATGGAGTTTCTTCTTTTCTTTATCTCTGTCTAATTGTTCCCTTATTCTCCTCTTCTCTTCTTCTCTCTGTCCACCCTCGCCTCTCTCTATTTCCATCTATCACCGTCCTCTCCCTTTCTTCTCCCCCCTAGCTGCTCAAACCACATCCCGCGCACTACTTCACAGCTCTCAATCAGCAACCCCAGACTCCGCAGTAGAGGAAGGTGCTCTTTGGTAAAAGGGGTACATTGGTCATCAAAAAGAAAGGAGGACCAAGGCACTCTTCACATAATTAATTAAAATACCTTTATTTGTATGGCATGTTCAATGGAAACAAAGTCTGGCGTGTTTCGGCTGCATGGCCTTCGTCAGTACAAAGGTATGATAAAACAATGTCCTCTTTTGAACAGATTTTATCATATATTTCTACTCCCTGACGAAGGCCATGCAGCTGAAATGCGTCTGAGTTTTTAAACTGTTTGTTTCCATTGAACATGCCATACAAATAAAGCCATTTGGTCCTCCTTTCTTTTTGAATAACACTGGACCGTTGGACTCTTCAGACTCAGTAGACAGCAGACAGACACTGTAGTGGTCCTGCAGGATACAATTCAGCTGAGTCCAGCTGCTACCAGACAGGGGAGACAATAGATACGCCACACAAGCAGAGTGAGAGAGAAGACACACACATAGGCTCAATCACAATAATCCCCCTTAGCCCTCCCCCTTGTTTTCGAGCAGTCCTTGGTGGGGGAGTGGCTTTAGAAAACAGAGAAACTATTGGTAGGGAGAGCTAAATAAGGCCTAGGGAATCACTACATCACTCGGGCACATCGGAAAACGGAAATCAACGCAATTCACAGACAATGAGCCTTGTGTTTTTCACAATGCCTGTACTGGCGGCTGTTATAAATTCCTTCCATTTCTCATGCAACATATATGTACTTACCATATGAGCAAGAAATGAGAACAGCAGACCAACAATATTCCCTCTGGCTGTGGTTCAATGTGGAGTAGTTGAAAGGACCAATGCTGGAGATGAGAAGCAGGTACGGGGAGTAACATTTAATAAACACAGACATGGAACAGGACAGGACCAGAACAGAGTCAGAACCAGATAACATCATGACAAACGACAATTAATGCATCAGTGGGAAACAGAGCTGGGGAACAGACAGATATAGGGTATGTAATAACAGGTGATTGAGTCCAGGTGAGTCCAATATTGCCGATGCGTGTGACGAGTGAAGAAGGTGTGCGTATTGATAGTGGCAGGAGTACGTAGTGCTGGGCAGCCTGGCGCCCTCGAGTGCCAGGGAGGGAAAGCGGGAGCAGGCCTAACAGTAGTAATGAAGCAGGACTTTCATTCCCTAGCAGTTTGACATGTAACAGTCACATTTCCTTCACTCAGTCATTAACAGCTGAAAAATTTGAACAAATAAAACCACTGTTCTGAACTAATATTTATACCAAACGTTTTAGGGACCAGACACATAACTGCACCTTCGAGAGCATTCTGACCAGTTGCATCACCGCCTGGTATGGCATCTGTTCGGCATCTGACTGTAATGCGCTAGAGAGGGTAGTGCGTACGGCCCAGTACATCAATGGGACCAAGCTTCCTGCCATCCAGGACCTCTATACAATGCGGTGTCAGAGGAAGGCCCAAAACAAACATCACCCAAGTCACTGTTCTCTATGCTACCGCACGGCAAACGGTACCAGAGCGCCAAGTCTAGGACCAAAAGGCTCCTTAACAGCTTCTACCTCCAAGCCATAAGACTGCTGAACAATTACTCAAAGGACCACCAGGATTATTTATTTACTTTGTTTTTACAGTGCTACTACTCGCTGTTTATTATCTACGCATAGTCACTTTACCCCTACAAATTACCTGGACTAACCTGTACCCCCGCACATTGACTCTGTACCGGTACCACCTGTATATAGCCTCGTTATTGTTATTTTTTGTGTTACTTTTTTCTTTTCTTTTTTTTACTTTCATTTATTTAGTAAGAACTTTCTTAACTCTTTCTTGAACTGTATTGTTGGTTAAGGGTTTGTAAGTAAGCATTTCACAGTAAGGTCTACACCTGTTGACACATAACATTTTATTTTATTTGATACATAGCTACCCAGATAGCAAAACATTTCCTCCCGCTTGCTATTTTCCGCTTTCCCTACGCCCAAGGCTATAAATAAAATGTAATACAATTTTATTTGTCACATGAGGGACAACAGGTGTAGACTAACAGTGAAATGCATACTTATGGGTCCTTTTACAACATCTGTGTGTGTGTGTGTGGATTAACAGCCTGGCTGGAAGGTGTGAAGATGTTAATTACGGCTAACGAGCCATGTCTTTGGCTGCGAGGGGATCTTGACACGTCCTCCATCGGACACATTTCGCCACAGCACTAATGATCCCCTCTTTAAATTATGGAAACACTCAAGAAGGCTTTTACAATTTCATTTCACTGTTGAGCAATGAGGTAGCAACATCAGGCCTGCTCAGTCAGGATCTGCTGGCTATATTATATGTGACACAGTTGCATTACTTTGTGTGTGTGTGTGTGTGTTAAGTTTAGTGTTGCCCTCGAAAGCTCTTTTGGGTGGTGGACCATTCTTGATACACACAGGAAACTTTTGAGCGTGAAAAACCCGCTAAAGTTCTTGACACACAAACCGGTGCACCTGGCACCTACTACCATACCCCGTTCAAAGGCACTTCAATGTTTTGTCTTGCTCATTCACTCTCTGAATGGCACACATACACAATCCATGTCTCAATTGTCTCAAGGCTTAAAAATCCTTCTTTAACCTGTCTCCTCCCCTTCATCTACACTGAGACGTAGCTTTCACCTGGATTCACCTGGTCAGTCTATGCCTAATGTTTTGTACACTCAGTGTACAATATCCTGAGCATGTGTGTGTGTCATCAGTCTGTGTGTGTGTGTGTGTGTGTGTGTGTGTGTGTGTGCAGGCTCTGAGTGTGACCCTGTCTCTGGGCCAGTGTGCCCCATGCTACAGTGAAATTTTGGGGGCTTCTGCTATGACCCGTTGGATTAGTCGAGGAGCAGTGTGCTGGGAGGCAGGCAGCTGAGTGATATAATGTGTGTGTTAAAGTAAGGAGCGTTAAGTGGAACACAAGCCAACGGCTGTAAAAGACACAATATATCTGGCAGGAGCTGGCCGTTCAACAGTATATCCCCTCCCAGTTTATCCCTCTCAAGCCTTGTGTGTGTGTGAGCGTGTGTGTGTGCTTGTGCGTGTGTGTCTGTATGGGTTTGGATCCAGCCTTAGAGTGACCCCATGAACTGATTTATGTTTGGATTCCCCTCCACTCCCCCTCATATGGTGGGTGGGCCTGAGCAGGAAATATTAACTATAGAATACATTTAATAAAGTCTGCGTCGCACATGGCTGACAAAATACATCACCCATTAACCAATAGCCTGCCACAGGGGCTTAGAGCAATGAGGAGATACCCCATGAATGGGAGGCAGACAGAGAAACAGAGGTGGTCTCAAGAGATATTTGCATGACGTATCTTCGTATCGGAGACAAATGTAGATTTAGCCAGAGTGACGTGGAATATTGTGTAACAATGCGGAATACTTCCTAAACAGCGGTTCATATGTGGAAAAATAGTGATATGTGGAAAATGAGAGCGATATGGATTTTTTGTGACATGCCTCAGGATTCAGGAATGGGTAAAAATGTGGAGTAGATCACTGAGGGGAAATTAGGAAGTGTTTTAGGATTCATGTTTGTGTCACGTTCAGTCACATGGAATTATGTCATGTTTGATAACTGGGACGCTATTTCTGTAACGTGGCATTCATATTAGGACATGCCTTCCTGATATGGATGCTGTGATGGTGACATGGTAGCCGAAGTCTAGTTATTGTTATGGGAATTCTTGAGCCGTCATGAAAATGTTTCCCAATTCTCGCTTCATACATCCCCAAACATTTGTGAAAACCTCTATATGAGCGTGGCTTTATGACCAAATTTGTACGTGAGAACAGCTGAGGCCCCATAAACCTTGAGAAAAGAATAACAGTAAAATAACAGTAAAGCAGCGTTCACACAGTGGAGTACCATTTACATGGGCTGTGCTCGTAAAGTACCAAAACGGAAGAAAACAAACTTAAACAAACTAAAACAGGGTTGGACTTGTCCAATAAACGCTCATTCTTGTTTTCCGTTGTTTGAAAACGTTTTCTGTTGCCTGCCCTTATCAAATCAAATCAAGTAAAATGTTATTGGTCGCATACACGTAGTTATCAGATGTTATTGCGGGTGCAGGAAATGCTTGTGCTTCTAGCTCCGACAGTGCAGTAATATCTAACAAGTAATATCTAACAGTTTCACAGCATATACCCAAATACACATACATCTAAGTAAGGAATGGATTGAGAATATATACATATATGTCAGGGCGGCATTGGACTAAGATACAGTGGCATAGTAAGCTTTATAGTATGCAGTATACACATAAGAGATTGGTGATGCAGTAGGTAAACACGATTAAGTGACTAAAATACCGAAGAATAGTATAGCGTACAGTTTAAACATATGAGATGAGTAGTGCAAGATACAGAAACATTATTAAAGTGACTAGTGTTTGGTGATTGGCCGGTGATTTCTAATCTATGTTTATAGGCAGCAGTCTCTGATGTGCTAGAGATGGTTGTTTAGCAGTCGGTGGCGTAGTATAGAGTACAATACAGTATATACATATGAGATCGGTGATGCAATATGTACACACAAATTGAGTGACTAGGATATTGTAGAATAGTGTAGAGTGAAGTTTATACATAGAGATGAGTGATGCAGATACGGATACATTATTAAAGTGGCTAGTGTTCTATTCCTTAAAGTGGCCTGTGATTTATAATCAGTGTCTACAGGCAGACGCCTCTGGTGTGTTAGTGATGGCTGTTTAGCATTCTGATGGCCTTGAGATAGGAGCTGTTTTTCAGTATCTCTGTCCCAGCTTTGATGCACCTGTACTGACCTCGTCTTCTGGATGATAACGGTGTGAACAGGCAGTGGCTCGGGTAGTTGATGTCTTTGATGATCTTTTTGGCCTTCCTGTGGCAACAGGTGCTGTAGGTGTCCATGAGGGTGGCAAGTTTGCCCCCAGAAATGTGTTGGGCAGACCGCAGCACCCTCTGGAGAGCTTTGCAATTATGGGCGGTGCAGTTGCCGTACCAGGCGGTGATGCAGCCTGACTGGATGCTCTCAATCTGTAGAAGTTTGTAAGGGTTTTGGGTGATAAACCTTGTGCGCCTTCTTCACCACACTGTTGCGCCTTCTTCATCCACTGTGGGTGGACCATTTCAGTTTGTCGGTGATGTGTACGCCGAGGAACTTGAAGCTTTCCACCTTCTCCACTGCGGTCCCATCGATGTGGATCGGGGGGTGCTCCCTCTGTTGTTTCCTGAAGTCCACAATCATCTCCTTAGTTTTGCTGACATTGAGTCAGAGGTTATTTTCCTGGTACCATACTCCTAGGTCCCTCGCCTCCTCCCTGTAGCTTGTCTCATCGTTGTTGGTAATCAAGCCTACTACTGTTGTGTCATCTGCAAACTTGATTGTGATTGAGTTGGAGGAGTGCTTGTCCACACAGTCATGGGTGAACAGGGAGCACAGAAGGGGGCTGAGCACACACCCTTGTGGGGTCCCAGTGTTGAGGACCTTCACCACCTTCGTGGTACTCAATACTTGAGTAAAAGTAAAGATACCTTAACAGAAAATTACTCAAGTAAATTGAAAGTTACCCAGTAAAATACTACTTGCGTAAAAGTCTACAAGTGTCTGGTTTTAAATGTACTTACAGTACGTACAGTGGTAGAAATAGTACTTAAGTATCATACTTGAGTAAATTCTATACATCAAATTCCTTATATTAAGCCAACCAGACGGCACGGTTTTTGTGTTATTTTTAATTACAGACAGACAGGGGCACACTCCAACACTCAGACATCATTTACAAACACAGTATTTGTGTTTCGTGAGTCCGCCAGATCAGAGGCAGTAGGGATGACAAAGTGTTAAATTGATAGGTGCCATAATTCTGTCCTGCTTGAGCATTCTAAATGTAGTAATGAGTACTTTTAGGTGTCAGGGAAAATATATGGAGTAAAAAATACATTATTTTCTTCAGGAATGTAGTGTATAAGTAAAAGTTGTCAAAAATATAAATAGTAAAGTAAAGTATAGATACCCCAAAAAACTACTCAAGTGTTTTTACTTAAGTAATTTACACCACTGACTATGAGACTCAGCAGGAGTTCAGTCAGAGACATCGCTGCTCAGTCAGAGAACCCGCCAAATCAATGTTTACCCAGCGTCTCTGTTTACAATCTACTGTCCGAGAACTAGTAGCAGCTACTTGTGAGGGAAGTCTACCTAGTAGTGGTAGAAGGTCTTTACAGTACTATAACCATTATGTAATTTTATTTCAATCCAAAGCTGGTTGGATTGAATTGAGCCCATGGACTCAGTGAAGTACTCCATAGTAGAATCTACGTTTTAAAAAAAATCATCAATCACTAAACTTTTCCTCAGCTGAGTGAAGGAGGGATGGAAGCTTCAGAGCAGGAGGTGAGAATGAATAAAAGATCTGTGTTTTTCTGGGAATCGGCAGCATGTTAGAGAGCACTGATAAACCCCTACCAAACCAATCACCCTGGACAGCACCCCTCAGTCCTCCCTAAAGCATTCCCCACTACACATACACAAACAGACATGAACGAGTGCAGTCACTCACGCATACTCAAACACACACATTTAAAAATATTTGTTTAACCTTTATTTTACTAGGATAGTGTCAAGATGAAAAAAGCAGCACACAAAGTCTCAAACATTTACAACATAAAAACACCAAACACTATAGTTTAAAAACATCAGTTAACAGATATGCTAGACACACTAGACACACTAGTTACTCACACACACAGACACACGCAAGCAAACACACACACACACAACCTGGTCAGGAAAGCCTGCTGCATGCTGGGACTCAAAAGGATTAATGGAGCTCTCTTCTCCCAATCCTCCATTTCCCACCCCTCCATCACTACATTCCTCTATCCCCCAGCCTTCCACCCCTCCATCACTCCATTCCTCTATCCCCCAGCCTTCCACCCCTCCATCACTCCATTCCTCTATCCCCCAGCCTTCCACCCCTCCATCACTCCATTCCTCTATCCCCCAGCCTTCCACCCCTCCATCACTACATTCCTCTATCCCCCAGCCTTCCACCCCTCCATCACTACATTCCTCTATCCCCCAGCCTTCCACCCCTCCATCACTCCATTCCTCTATCCCCCAGCCTTCCACCCCTCCATCGCTCCATTCCTCTATCCCAAAGCCTTCCACCCCTCCATCGCTCCATTCCTCTATCCCCCCTAGCCTTCCACCCCTCCATCGCTCCATTCCTCTATCCCCCCTAGCCTTCCACCCCTCCATTCCTCTATCCCCCCCAGCCTTCCACCCCTCCACCCCCTACCCCTCTACGCTGCACCCCTATGCCACAGGCTTTTTAGGGGTGATGTGTTTCCACAAGTGTGCAAAATTAACCTGTACCAAACAGATCCTTATAACATAGCAATCAATGAAAACAAATGACCAAATAGTAGTTTTGATTGGCAAACTACAGATATATCACATTTCTCATTACATTGTAGTGAGTTATGGTTGATGTATTTTCAGATAAATAGCCTACAGCATGTAAATACGTAAACAACAATCCAATTTGTCAGAGAAACATTTACCAATGTACTGTACATACATTATTAACGGAACCCATGAAGACTATTAGTTTTTTCTTAATGTGCATGCCTTTCCTTGGGTGTACTGTTTTCAATTTAGTTTGATCAAACTGGAGCTTGTCTGACGGATATTGGGTTGTAGACTGGACTGCCAAGCTGCTATGTGTTGCCAGATATGCAGTAAAATACTTCTTAAGCAATACACCTTTTGCAATAAAATACCCAATGTAATAAAACAACCAGTATTAAACATAATTTAACACACCTTCACTATAACAAAATACCACACAGAAGACTTTTACTTTAAACATATTTGGGTTCTAGAAAAGCGCTATAAATAATACTACACTATTATAATTTTAGAATAACAGAAGCCTACTGTAGTTAAGGTACCCACCCATTCAAAAGGCCAAAGTTTAGTTGGGTTAGTTTTATAAATGTATTTATTTAACCTTTATTCATCTAGGCAAGTCAGTTAAGAACAAATTCTTATTTACAATGACGGCCTACCTACAGAGTCAGCCCCTGGAGCAAATTAGGGTTAAGTGAACCAGCGACCTTTCGGTTACTTGCCCAACGCTCTAAACGGTAGGCTACCTGCCGCCCTAAAATGCCAACCTCAATATCCATCCCCACATCCTTGTTATATTCTCTTGTATGATAGTGATACTAATACTACTACTAAAACAACTACTATTACCAGTAATGGGGTATATTTTCAGGTTGTTTTCCTTTCCCCTCTGCTGTGTCTACTGACATCCTATTGAGTTGGAAACCAAACGAAGCAGGGTTGGGCTGTAGTGTCTGCTCTTCTCTCTGCTCCTAGTGTGTGTGTGTGTATGTGTGTGGGTGTGTGTGTGTGTGTGTGTGTGTGTGTGTGTGTTTGTGAGTCAGCATGTGTGTGTCTGGGCTGAATAGCTCATTTATAGCCTCATTCTGCCCGTCAGTGGGTTGGCTCAGCGACCAATAAAGGAACTTATCAAACAACTTTACGGGTCAAATTCACGAGGTGTGGGTTTTTCAGACGCTATTTACCTCTAACCCTTGGTTAGCAAATCTTTCGGGAATCGAGGCATTATTAAAATGTTCACACAGCATCTGTCAAACGGTTGTTAATATTATCCAGAGCAAACGTTTGTCGCCAAGCCTTTGTAGTGTTTGTTGTCCATAGTGATGTCATAGATCAGTAATCATTGAAGATCTGTCCTCCGCTATAGGCTTAGGGGGGATAACCTGAGTGGAACCCCATCACTAACACTATCGATTGTCAGAGCTTTGCTGAATTATTCATGCCTGACCCTATTTCACAACTACACACAGGCCAGACACACACGTGCACACAGCCGCACACTCACAGATGCACACATGTACGCACACACATACATTTGTTTGAATTCATGCAAACACACAACACACACTGCGCCGTTGCCAGGGTCTGAGTTTTAGTGAGGTCCTAAGCGGAAATTTTAATTTGCATTTCTATGCAATTTATCATCTCTAAAATGCTGTTTGCAGAACTGCAAAAACAAGAAAAATGACCCCAGCCATTATCACATCGGTTGCTGTAGCAAAGGGTAAGAGGCGATCCGTAATTTCGATTAAGACATTAATCACCGAGCTAGGACGGACGTAGCCAAAATAACTATTTGTTCAGCACTTTTGAAATGTTTCAGCGACAGAATTCAGAACATTCACCTTTCTTACAGTATTCTCTCTGTCCACCAAGTCAGAACCATAGGATAAATAAATGGGGCATATAAGCAGACAATGAAAGCTCTTACAATATTCAATGATTACATTTCTCTATAGGCTACTTGTGCACCACCAAGTCAGAACAGTAGGCTAAGTTAGGAGGGTGAAAGGGACCAAATCATTAGGGTGAGGCACATTGACTACCAACAGCTTACAACATAACATACACTAACATGCTGACCACACCGCTCGCGTCGCGTGTGTCAACGAGCGTCTGCATAGCCAGGCGTTAAAATAGAACTTGGTTCTATTTGTGGTGCTTGACGCGCTGCAGGTTCCGCCTCTCCCATCTCCTCATTGGTTTTTAGGAGCATATTCCCACGTGGGTGTTTGAAAGATGACCTGAAGACCACACTCCAGTCCAGTTGGTGATGGTAATGCACCTTAATGTTGGTTGCCAACCACCATATAAAGTCCAAAGAAGAAGAAGAATCCTGAAGGAGGAGAGATTACTAGAAATGAATAGTCCGGGTAGCCATTTGATTAGCTGTTCAGGAGTCTTATGGCTTGGGGGTAGAAGCTGTTAAGAAGCCTTTCGGACCTGACTTGGTGATCCTATACCACTTGCCGTGTGGTATCAGAGAGAACAGTCTATGACTATGATGGCTGTCTTTGACCATTTTTAGGGCCTTCCTCTGACACTGCCTGGTATAGAGGTCCTGGATGGCAGGAAGCTTGGCCCCAGTGATGGGACTTTTTGACTCAGACCGCCCACCAAAACCCTCCCAGCGATACACCACCACCCACACAACCCACGCCACACTTTATGTAAACAAGATTACTGAACAATGTTTATAACAATAACTTTAGTAAAATAGATGTAAAACAGAACAAGGTGAACTTCTCTTCTCATGCTCTTCATTTCGAAAGTTTGCTGTAGCACGTCAACCTTTATTTTTATGTCCCACCCTATCCAGGCTGTGATTGGACGGTTCACGAAAAGTGACATTGACGAGCGCTCGTTTCAACAAAAGGCACCCGGACATTGCTTATCTTATCCCAATTGTCTAGAATGGACTGGACCAAAAGTAATTGTCTGGGAGAGATAGGCTGACCGATGTAATACGCAACCACAGTGGCAGTTGGCCGGCAGCCCATTCGCCTGGGCCAGTCAGACACACAGCACTTGGGGGCTGGGGTTATTTATATTTTGCGTTGCATCGGCCCCAATTGTCAAGCGGCCCACCGGGAAAACACCCGGTGCTCCAGATGGCCAGTCCGTCATTGGTGCTGTCTGACAGATTTCCCACTCAAAGGCTCTGTATCTATCTGTATGCTGTACCTGTGTGTTAAATAAGATACATAACGTAAATACTGTTCACAAGCACCAATTTAATTACACTAAATTATGTTCATTAAGCTATAGACTGATAAGTACGACCAGTCAAATGTATTTCCATCAATGGATAGGCTAAAAAGCATTATTTCCAATATGATTTTTTCTTCTTCTCGTGGACAATTGGCCTGTGCCAATTTCATTTATCTGCTTTTCATTCATTTTTGACAAAAGCCAGCTATTACCGACTAACGGAAACGCTGGTTTGAATATTTGAATAACCGTGCCCATCCCTTCTTACAAACACATAGCCAATTAGCTATACAATATACACATGAACTCACATGAACCCAGCACCGGGATTAAAACTATAATAAAACTGTTGGCAGCAAAAACAAATGTACTAACAAAAGGTAAACAAATACGTTTGCTTTACAGAACAATTTTATTTAGCAGTTTTACAGCTAATTTCCTGCAATACTACACATTTCTGCAGTTTAAAGCTCATTTCCTGCAATTCTACACATTTTGCCATAACTTATGACATGTTAATATGATATCTGATTAAGAGTGACTAACAAAATCAATGGGAGCCCCCTGGAGGTCAGTTGAGACCCCAACTGAATTAAACATTTTATATAAATTAATAATAATAATAATAATAATAATAATAATAATAATAATAATAATAATTTACATTCTAAAAAAATATTACAGAGGTCCAGAACTCGGTGTTCTCATATGTTGCTGTCACAGTACCCAACCTGACACATAACACACACATCACAGGCCCTGGAGCCCTTAGGGGTAAAGTGCCTCGCTCAAGGGCATAACGGCAATATGTAGTAGATAGGGATATCGATACGGATCACTCCTTGCAGATTTCCTCGCAGGCAGCTCGGGGGTTAACGGTCCGCCTCTCTATCCTCGAGGCTACCGCCACCCCCATATCTTACAGAGACAGTATGGAGTCTGGTCAGCATTGTCTTGTCTGGACTGTTGAATATTTACACAGACATGCAGTCATCCCCAGTGGAAGCTGAAGGGTCAGAGTGTGAGGTGGTTTTCCGAACCTGAGTCCTCTATTTGCTCTTCTCTTTTCCTCCTGTCTCTGTTTTTTGTTTATACAGTGACTCAGTCAAAATAGTTTCTGCCTATTCACTGTGTCTTACCTGACCGTTTGTACTTCAGCGTCTGGCGTAGTCATGCCGCTATTCTCAGTTCCCGCTCCAGCTCTCTCCCTACCCAGGCCGAGTGGGTTTGATATGGGAATAATATTGCTCTTGGATCCCTTTCTGGCGATCCTTCGGTTCCATATGGTTTAATTGGGATGGATTGGTATTATGAATCGCATGCCGTTGCCTGTGAAACATGAATGTGATAATCGGACGGAGGCAGCTGTGGGGTTGTCCACATCGCTTTAGTGTGAATTAAAGCAGCAGACCCGTCTCAAAGCATTGAGATCCCTTATTAGGAACTAGTTAACACATTGATTGATTAATAGATTGATTTGGTAAGTTTGCGGTTGGTATTCCTGGCCCTTTGATCTATGCTCAAATCAAGGCTTTAAATTATTATATTTAGTCTGCTAACACCAGCAATCAGATACTGTATGTGGTTCTATGAGCCCAGTTGATTGCATGAGTTGCATTTGTCAAAATAAGACTAGACGTAATTATCCCCTCGTAGGAGCCAAGCCGTTTGATTGGCTGTGATGGGCTATTTACATCATAACGATTGGCTGTTTGAGCTGCTTCGACCGGGTCCGATGTCTGCCAGAAGCAATTACCTGTTCCTGTTTCTCCTTTCTTTCTCATTCTCCCTTGACTGCAAGGCCTGGCAGTGTTTCCCCTAGGATTTTTTTCAGCAGCGGTGGCAAAGGTAGATGTTCCCATAGACTTCCAGTCATTGCACTAAAACTTCCTTCAAACTGCATGCAGAAACATAAAAATGGCATCCATGAATTCATCTGACTATGAGTAGAAAACAGGATCTCCATTAAAGTAGAGTATGGCGATCTTCGTGGTCAATATTCTTAGATTTTTTATTTTATTAAAATACAATCATAGTACCAATACTTGCTTCTATTCCACCAGATACAGTGGGGAGAACAAGTATTTGATACACTGCCAATTTTGCAGGTTTTCCTACTTACAAAGCATGTAGAGGTCTGTAATTTTTTATCATAGGTACACTTCAACTGTGAGAGACGGAATCTAAAACAAAAATCCAGAAAATCACATTGTATGATTTTTAAATAATACATTTGCATTTTATTGCATGACATAAGTATTTGATCACCTACCAACCAGTAAGAATTCCGGCTCTCACAGACCTGTTAGTTTTTCTTTAAGAAGCCCTCCTGTTCTCCACTCATTACCTGTATTAACTGCACCTGTTTGAACTCGTTACCTGTATAAAAGACACCTGTCCACACACTCAATCAAACAGACTCCAACCTCTCCACAATGGCCAAGACTAGAGAGCTGTGTAAGGACATCAGGGATAAAATTGTAGACCTGTACAAGGCTGGGATGGGCTACAGGACAATAGGCAAGCATCTTGGTAAGAAGGCAACAACTGTTGGCGCAATTATTAGAAAATGGAAGAGGTTCAAGATGACGTTCAATCTCCCTCGGTCTGGGGCACCATGCAAGATCTCACCTCATGGGGCATCAATGATCATGAGGAAGGTGAGGGATCAGCCCAGAACTACACGGCAGGACCTGGTCAATGACCTGAAGAGCGCTGGGACCACAGTCTCAAAGAAAACCATTAGTAACACACTACGCCGTCATGGATTAAAATCCTGCAGCGCACGCAAGGTCCCCCTGCTCAAGCCAGCGCATGTCCAGGCCCGTCTGAAGTTTGCCAATGACCATCTGGATGATCCAGAGGAGGAATGGGAGAAGGTCATGTGGTCTGATGAGACAAAAATAGAGCTTTTTGGTCTAAACTCCACTCGCCATGTTTGAAGGAAGAAGAAGGATGAGTACAACCCCAAGAACACCATCCCAACCGTGAAGCATGGAGGTGGAAACATCATTCTTTGGGGATGCTTTTCTGCAAAGGGGACAGGACGACTGCACCGTATTGAGGGGAGGATGGATGGGGCCATGTATCGCGAGATCTTGGCCAACAACCTCCTTCCCTCAGTAAGAGCATTGAAGATGGGTTGTGGCCGGGTCTTCCAGCATGACAACGACCCGAAACACACAGCCAGGGCAACTAAGGAGTGGCTCCGTAAGAAGCATCTCAAGGTCCTGGAGTGGCCTAGCCAGTTTCCAGACCTGAACCCAATAGAAAATCTTTGGAGGGAGCTGAAAGTCCGTATTGCCCAGCGACAGCCCCGAAACCTGAAGGATCTGGAGTAGGTCTGTATGGAGGAGTGGGCCAAAATCCCTGCTGCAGTGTGTGCAAACCTGGTCAAGAACTACAGGAAACGTATTATCTCTGTAATTGCAAACAAAGGTTTCTGTACCAAATATTAAGTTCTGCTTTTCTGATGTATCAAATACTTATGTCATGCAATAAAATGCAAATTAATTACTTAAAAATCATACAATGTGATTTTCTGGATTTTTGTTTTAGATTCCGTCACTCACAGTTGAAGAGTACCTATGATAAAAATTACAGACTTCTACATGCTTTGTAAGTGGGAAAACGTGCAAAATCGGCAGTGTATCAAATACTTGTTCTCTCCACTGTATATAGAGAAAAGGGTTGGCCAAAGAATTGAACCCTGTGGCACCCCCATAGAGACTGCCAGAGGATCGGACAATAGGCCCTCCAATTTGACACACTGAACTCTGTCTGAGAAGTAGTTGGAGAACCAGGCAAGGCAGTCACTTGAGAAACCAAGGCTGTTGAGTCTGCCAATGACAATGCGGTGATTGACAGAGTCGATTCCGTCACTCACAGTTGAAGAGTACCTATGATAAGAATTACAGACTTCTACATGCTTTGTAAGTGGGAAAACCTGCAAAATTGGCAGTGTATCAAATACTTGTTCTCCCCACTGTCTATGTCTTTGAACCGGTTACTTTAAAATCACACACAGATGAATGTATAAGGATAATTTAGTTGCTAACGGCAGCTTGCAGTACCCAAGTCAGTCTTCAACTTAAGATACTCAATGAGAGGGGGCAGCACTGAGCTAGACTGCAACGTCACTTTGTAGAGTAGCTCAAACTGTGCGTGCAATGTTTCCAAAAACAACACTTCCTGATCTTCAAATATGCTGAGACTTCACATAGGAAACAATGGGGTGACGTCAATGATGGCTTCGTCCATATTGTTTTGAATCTATGGTAAGTAGAAAAAGGGCTTGATTGCTAAAATCTTACACTATCCATTTAATCGCCCACACCAGTAGAAATCCACTTTTTTGAACTTATCCATGATGTTGCACAGCCTTTAAAGTCAGTAAGTCATTGTTTTAGTCAAAGTATGATATATTTGTGACAAACCCGAACTGCCCACTTTGTGCAAAGGGTTTTATTTGCATGTTACCACCCTCCAACATGGCATTGTTTATTAATCAGGAACAGATGCAAAGTTATTCCTCTTCTGAGATGAGCCAAACAGCCTTCTGTCCCACTACATGCTCCACAGCTTTGATTGGTGAAACCACAAGTGTCTATTGAAAAGGCACTGGCAAAAGAAAATTCAAGGAGCTTATAGTTGCATGTCATTTGTGGCTTGTATGATCATTAGCAAAGTCATTGTAGCCTGTCATTTCACTTCCCCTGTGAAAACAACGAGCATGGTTGACTTAGCTTTGCTGTACCGCAGCCAAAGCCTGCCAGCACCCCACCTATCAAAGGTTGCACTGTGTTCATTACAATGTAGAAAAACGCATATTAGCTATCTTTCAATAGTTCCTCCTGAGACCCGGGAACACATAAGTGTTTTGGGTGATTTAGAAAACATATATTTGTCTTTTATTGTTAGTGCAAAATGATCTACTATAGTGGTCATTAGGATGTAAATATATATATATATATATATATTCTTTATTCTTTATCTATTTCTATGGCGAATTCCCAGCTGCAATTTATGGAAGATGTCAAAACTTTGGAGATAACAGTATATGGCAAAGTAAACGATAGGCCAGTGGTTTCCATCTGTGCCAATTTTTTTCTAAAATCTATGCTTATGACAAATCCAGCTCCAGCTCCAGAACCAGCCATAGAGCCAGCTGGCTAATCTTTTTAATACAGTGTAGTAAAAAAACAAACAAACAGCAAGAAATTCCACAAATTAACTTTTGACAAGGCACACCTGTTAATTGAAAAATATTCCCGGTGACTACCTCATGAAGCTGGTTGAGAGAATGCCAAGAGTGTGCAAAGCTGTCATCGAGGCAAAGTGTGGCTACTTTGAAGAATCTCAAATATTTGTTTAACACTTTTTTGGTTAGTACATGATTCCATATGGGTTATTTTATGATTTTGATGTCTTCACTATTATTATACAATGTAGAAAATAGTAAAAATAAAACCCTGGAATGAGTAGGTGTGTCTAACCTTTTGACTAGTACTGTATATACAGTATTTTTGCCTAGACCCGGTTTTAAAGGCTATCTCACTAACCTTATCTAGCTAGCTAATGTTTCTGTGAAATACAGTGGCAAGATAAAGTAAGTAAACCCTTTGGAATTACCAGAATTTCTGCATAAATTGGTCATAATATTTTATTTGATCTTCATCTAGGTCACAACAATAGACAAACAACAATAGACAAACACAGTGTGCTTAAACTAATAACACACAAATTGATCCCCCAGAAATATACCTCTCTGTTGATATCACATACATTATCAAGCATTTCACACATATTATCCAGATAGATAGATAGATAGATAGATAGATAGGTACTTTATTGATACTGACTGTTAGCACTTGGTGGTCTATAGCAGCTTGCCACAAGAATGGGCTTTAGGTGGGGCAGATTAACCTGTAGCCATATTACTTCAACAGTATTTAACATGAGATCGTCTCTAAGTTTTACAGGAATGTTTTTCCGAATATAGACCGCAACACCACCCCCGTTGGCATTTCTGTCTTTTCGGTAGATGTTATAACCATGTATTGCTACCACTGTGTCATCAAAGGTATTATCTAAGTGAGTTTCAGAGATAGTCAGAATATGTTTGTCATCTGTTACAAGCAAGTTATTGACTTCATGTACCTTGTTTCTCAGGCTGCATATGTTAACATGGGCTATTTTTAGCACTTTCTGGGTTGCTTGATTGTTTTTAATGCTTAACTGGGAAGATTATCAGAAGTAGACTTGCAGTGGTCTTCCTACTAGGGCACACCGCCTCAGTGCTAACAGTGTAACTCTGGTTCATAGGCTCATGATTACTGCATTCAATAGCTGTAGGATCAACAGAGGCATTTAGGGCAATTAAGTTATTTACATTGTGTGTGCCAATGCCCCTAGGATAATGTACATTTCATGCAGTATTATGCTGACTCATTGTCACAATGGTAGAGATTAACTGAGCTGGTCTTGGGTCATTGATAAGTCATTGTTTCAACGCAGCCTTGAAATGCGTGGACAGAGTCCAGCAGCCAAGATGATTCCTGTAGAGTATCTTCTGTTTCCAGAAGGTATCTGGAAACAGTGATTCCAGCAGAGCTACAGTAATCTTTTAGCCAGATGTGTAATGCCATTAACCTGCTGAATCTTTCACACCCGCAACCCAACGATGGTACTGGACCTGAAATGATTGGCTGTTTTCTTTTGTCTTTTAATGCTAATATCAGTTCTTTAAAATCAGTTTTCAGATGTTCCGAGCTAGCCCACCTGATGTCGTTTGACCCCGCATGGACTACGACAGTGTCAGCTCCCGGCATCTGTTGTAGAACTGTCGGAAGCAGCCTTGTGATGTCCTGTACTTATGCTCCTGGGTAGCACAGGGTGGGAACCGAAATGTTTCTCACCATAGAGTTGCCGATGATGACAGCTGGGCCGGTCTCTCAGACAGCCTCACGGTCCGATGAGGGTGGGAGCTCTGAGGATCTGAACCCGAGTTAGAAGCCGCCGGAGAGGGAGACAGAACAGAGGACGAAGACTCAGGTACCTCCAGATCCGATCTTGAATGGGAAGCCCCTAAGGAAGAAGGCGCTGGAACCTCTGGACCCAGGGCGGCAAAGACGTTTCTGGTCTGTGACAGGTCCAGGCTTAACATCTCCAAGGAGACCCCCGTTGCCAGAGGACGCTTTCTTCGACTTCCACGGCGAGTGACGTATCTCCATGCTGGTTGGTTGGGTCGAGAACAACTCCATTCTCCAGGGAAGGGGGAGACCCCTTCAGGGATGGATCCCTACTGAGCACCGGACAGTCGGCTGTGGAGAGCTGACACGGCGGCAACACTTCTGGGGTGGAAGAAAAATAAAAAGTAGGCGGGCATGGATTCCCCAGTAGCTTGTGTAGGTTTGCTACTTGCTTGCTAAGAGTAGCCACTTCGCCCCTGTAGTCCTCCGCAAGCAAGTAGTTGTTACATTGGAGGTCAGCGTGGTCCACATTGTCCTGGAACAAAGCAAGGTAAATACAGCTCCTGCAGCGCTGGAAATGTTCAATAGTGACCTCCATTTGAAACCGCCGAGCCAGCTAGGCTAGCTGGGCTTCCCTGTCTCTCCCCCTATGCGGAATCTGGTAGGATCCCGGGACAGACAGCAGCGCTCACAGCAACTAAGCCCGACTGAGCCACAGGAACCAAAATATAATAAAAGTATATAAAAACACTGTCAGCTTTACAAAAACAATAATCCAAGGTCTCACATTCAGCTTTTCGGTCAGTTTTCAGCGTTCAACAAACAAACAACATATGTCGTGCTCATCCGTGAAGAACAATATTGGTTTGTTTAACATTTTTTTGGTTACTACATGATTCCATATGTGTTATTTTATAGTTTTGATATCTTCGCTATTTTTCTACAATATAGAAAATAGTCAAAATAAAGAAAAACCCTCAAACTTTTGACTGGTACTGTATATAAAAAAGACACTGCATCTCAGTGAAAGAGGTGTCACTATAGACTACCTGGTTCAAATCCAGACTGTATCACACCCGGCCGTGATTGGGAGTCCCATAGGGCAGCAAACAATTACGGCCTACACCAGTTTTGCTGGTGTAGGCCGTTATTGTATATAATAATTTGTTCTACACTGACTTGCCTAGTTAAATAAAGGTTAAATTAAAAAAAAATATATATATATATTTTTGGGAGCGGTGGCAATGAATATAGTATTTATGTGTTTCTGTGCTTTCCTGTGTTGTATGCTTTATTGTGTGTGTGTGTTTGCATGTCAAATTGACACTGTCAATAAAAGTATGTGTTTGTGACACCCCTTCTAGCCCCTCCAACCCTTACTAACATAATAACTATTGAATACCATATCCACAACCCCCTACCCTGATGTCATGCGTTTGGGTTGTGGCAAGTAGAAGTCCCCTATTACCGTGCGGAGCTGCCGAGTGCTGCAGAGCATTCTAACTGCAGTGAGGTCACCGCAGTAAAATAACACTGAAAGTTTCCTAAGGTCGTAAAGGCCCGCAGCGGAGGGGTTTGGACACAGGGGAAATATGGCCCAGGATAATTGGCATGATAATTTCCGTAGCAGGAGCTGGGGTCAGGCCTGGGTCTCCTTCCTTTCTCCTTCCAGCGCCCATTTACCCCCATTCACTCTCCCAGTCTCCCCATTCTGCCCCATTTACCCCATTCACTCTCCCAGTCTCCCAATTCTGCCCCATTTACCCCCATTCACTCTCCCAGTCTCCCAATTCTGCCCCATTTACCCCCATTCACTCTCCCAGTCTCCCCATTCTACCCCATTTACCCCATTCACTCTCCCAGTCTCCCCATTCTGCCCCATTTACCCCCATTCACTCTCCCAGTCTCCCCATTCTGTCCCATTTACCCCCATTCACTCTCCCAGTCTCTCCATTCACCCCCATTCTGCCCAATTTAATCTCATTCTCCCCCCTACACTGTCCAATTATCCCCCATTCACTCTCTCCCATTAACCCCCATTTACTCTCCTATTCTCCCCCACTCTCCCCTAAACTCCCCCACTCTCCCCTATACACTTCTCCATTCACTCTCTCCCATTTGCCCCAATCCACCCCCATTCACTCTCATTCTCCCCCACTCTTTCCCATTCACTGTCAAAGTCTCCCCCTGCCTCTGCACTTTAATGTTGTTTTTCTGTGGGGAAACAGGCAGTCACCCACTGTGTTTTTAAATGGTAGGCTGACCTCATGCCCGTGAGAGAGAGACGCACCAGTCCTGACCTGAAACACCTCAGTGAGTTAGGGGCACACACACTCAAACGTACACATACATACACACACACAAAGCATCAAAGCTGTGTCTACCAATGTAATATCTTAATTTGATCAGTCTTTTGTTGCTGAGAATGGAAATGCAAACTTGTAGTGTATCTGAATTTTTTAAAGTCTTCTAAAGTTTGTAATTTCCACTTTGATATTTCTGACTTGATGTATGCACACCTACAAAAATGTCCATTAATTATAATCCACATAATAATGCACATTTCCTGTTGCTGCAGGATTATTTTCATGGTGTAGAAAACTTGCTCAAATTAAGATCTTACATCTGTATATATGGACTATACAGTATGTCATCATACAAAAACCATGTCAAGTCCCTCTGTGTTATTTTTAATAAAGTATTTATTGACAGCATGGCCTTTATCGACTGACATCACTGGTATGATATGTGGGACCTTGCTTTTACCCATCCCTCTGAATTATCTTAGGTAAGCAGGCAAGAGCACTTTCCTTTTGATAATATTATCATCTCAGCTCTACTGTCTTTACTGTATGTTAAACCTCTCTTCAGATCCAATAATGCATTCAGTGTATCTCTACCACTGCTCTTCCACCTGCTATGCTGTAATTCATTTTTCACTGTGTCCTCTTCTGTTCTGTCCAATTGATCAACTATGTTCTCTCCATAGCTGTCCTTTACTACAGTAGACCAATTACTATGTTCTCTCCATAGCTGTCCTTTACTACAGTAGACCAATTACTATGTTCTCTCCGTAGCTGTCCTTTACTACAGTAGACCAATTACTATGTTCTCTCCATAGATGTCCTTTACTACAGTAGACCAATTACTATGTTCTCTCCATAGCTGTCCTTTACTACAGTAGACCGATTACTCGTCTCCATCTCAAGCTTAGGGAGTATTGGAGGCTCACTCTGTGGGTGGGAGGCGGCTACACACTTAGCCACACATTGTGTAGTTTTGGGGTTTCTCTCTCTCTCTCTCTCTCTCTCTCTCTCTCTCTCTCTCTCTCTCTCTCTCTCTCTCTCTCTCTCTCTATCTCTGTCTCGCTGTCTCTCCATTTCTCCCTTTTCCATTGATAATGTCAACACTTTTATTTTCCTTGCTGGAGAGACACGTCCAGCTTTGCCCACATACCCTCTGGGTGTGTGCTTAGGGTGCCCAACCCAACCAATGCAGTCGGTCTGACTCTCTCCATATATACCTCTCTATTACTCTCTATTGGTGTTTTGCTCTTTATCCCTCTATTTCTCTCTCTTGCTGTCTCTCTCTCTCTCTCTCTCTCTCTCTCTCTCTCACACTCCCTCACTCACTCACTCACTCACTCACTCACTCACTCACTCACTCACTCACTCACTCACTCACTCACTCACTCACTCACTCACTCACTCACTCACTCACTCACTCACTCACTCACTCACTCACTCACTCACTCACTCACTCACTCACTCACTCACTCACTCACTCACTCACTCACTCACTCACTCTCACTGTCCGTCTCTCCCCCTTAATTAACTTTCCCTCTTTCTCTTTCTCCCCATCCATTTGTCTTTCTCTCAATCTCTTTCCCTTTCTTGGAGGACAAACGTACATGGGGGTCAGTGACGTTTAATATTAGGGTGGACAATAAATGTTTTTATGAGCATGCCTTAATTCTATTACAGTATATTGGTCGACTCATTCATATTCCATTCACCCAGCTCAATGTAACATCGATAGGTTTAGCCAACTACATGATACTCTCATTTTCTCTATACCCATCATGAAGTTGCTACAACCTAGCCTATGAATGAAAGTTTTCAACGTAGGTGCACAGGTCGAGAGAAATTTCAGTAATCAAGGTTACAGACGTCGACACATTCAATACCGCCTTGCACACTCTAGTCTGCGTCTAGCTGATCTAGGGTGTAAGCATTAGTCAACAGTTGCAAATGAGAATTTCTATTGGACAAATTCAGGTATGTTTCTACAGGTTTTGTTCCGTTTTGGTCCGTTTAAGAAAAGTTTTTTTAACAGAATCGGCAGAATGAATACTCCCCTGATCACACTCAACCACAGGTCACTATCGTAGCAACCACATACAAACAGCATAATCCCTTTGATCGTTGTATAATTACTTCTAGCATCTATGCACTCTTCTCCTCTCACTTTTTCCCATCACTTGTGGACTTCAGTGCACAACACATCAGGAGAAAAAACCTTTCCAAGCCAAACCTTGGAAAGGTTTTTGATGATGACTGCGTGGTCCCATGTTGTTTATACTTGCATACTATTGTTTGTACAGATGAACATGGTACCTTCAGGCGTTTGGAAATTGCTCCCAAGGATGATCCAGAGGTCTAAAAGTTTCTGAGGTCTTGGCTGATTTCTTTTCATTTCTTTCCAAGCCAAACCTTCATATCATAAACACTAACCGCTACACACAGCCTATATCGTTGTCACCATATTAACGTCATAGTCAACATAACTGCTAGAACTAATGCGTTAGTAAACCCGCTACAATCATGCAGTACAGTGTACAGTCAGCAAGCAGTTCAGCAGTTACACCGGCGGCCCCGGTGGCAATAAATGAATAAAACCAAAAGCTTACCTTAACTTGGAAGAGTTCCAGTGTTGGATAGCCATAGCCAGTAGCTAACATAGCATCCCTCTCTGTTTGAGCTGGGTGTTTGAGTAGGCTAAACTAGCTAGCTGCATTCGCTAGCTAAGTGAAAGTGAAAGTAAAAAAAAAGAAGAAAAAACTAATTATAGCTGTCTCTCTTTCTCTTGCTTCTCCTTCAGTTTTAAATAAATGCATTTGTTAAAAACTGGTCAACTATTGTCTTTCTCTCTCTTTGTGTCAACTACTCACCACATTGTATACACTGCAGTGCTAGCTAGCTGTCGCTTATGCTTTCAGTACTACAGTAGATTAATTCTTCGATCCTTTGATTGGGTGGATATACTGTATGTAGTGTAGTTTTATCTAAAAATTATAACTTTTTAAATGTTTCACTATTTAAATATTTTTATGAGATGTACTAAATTTTTATGAATGGTCCTCCTCTTCTTCCTCTGAGAAGCCTCCACTTATTGTGGTTTATCTGTTATGGTAGTGTCTCTGCTGCTCTCACATGTCCTCGGCAGAGTGGGACTCCTCTACCTCCAAGTTTAGCGCACACGCGCATTTGTGTTTGTGCGTACGTGAGAGGCAGTAGCACGGCCTGCTGTGAATTTGATCTTTATGTGTGTGTGCACATACAGTTGAAGTCTGAAGTTTACATACACCTTAGCCAAATATATTTAAACTCATTTTTTCACCATTCCTGACATTTAATCCTAGTAAAAATTCCCTGTATTAGGTCAGTTAGGATCACCACTTTATTTTAAGAATGTGAAATGTCAGAATAATAGTAGAGAGAATGATTTATTTCAGCTTTTATTTCTTTCATCACATTCCCAGTGGGTCAGAAGTTTAGTATTTGGTAGCATTGCCTTTAAATTGTTTAACTTGGGTCAAACATTTCGGGTAGCCTTCCACAAGCTTCCCACAATAAATTGTGT
This sequence comes from Thymallus thymallus, assembly GCA_023634145.1. Lineage (NCBI taxonomy): Eukaryota > Metazoa > Chordata > Actinopteri > Salmoniformes > Salmonidae > Thymallus > Thymallus thymallus. Next base: position 36,731,620 of record CM042414.1, on the reverse strand, counting down.
GAATTTTGGCCCATTCCTCCAGACAGAACTGGTGTAATTGAATCAGGTTTGTAGGCCTCCTTGCTCACACACGCTTTTTCAGTTCTGCCCACAGATTTTCTATAGGATTGAGGTCAGGGATTTGTGATGGCCACTCCAATACATTGACTTTGTTGTCCTTAAGCCATTTTGCCACAACTTTGGAAGTATGCTTGGGGTCAATGTCTATTTGGAAGACCCATTTGCAAACAAGCTTTAACTTCCTGACTGATGTCTTGAGATGTTGCTTCAATACATCCACATAATTTTCCTTCCTCATGATGCCATCTATTTTGTGAAAAGCACCAGTCCCTCCTGCAGCAAAGCACCCCCACAACATGATGCTGCCACCCCGTGCTTCACGGTTGGGATGGTGTTCTTCGGCTTCCAAGCCTCCCCCTTTTTCCTCCAAACATAACAATGGTCATTATGGCCAAACAGTTCTATTTTTCTTTCATCAGACCAGAGGACATTTCTCCCAAAAGTACGACCTTTGTACCCATTTGCAGTTGCAAACCGTAGTCTGGCTTTTTTATGGCGGTTTTGAAGAAGTGGCTTCTTCCTTGCTGAGCGGCCTTTCAGGTAATGTCGATATAGGACTTGTTTTACTGTGGATATATATACTTTTGTACCTGTTTCCTCCAGCATCTTCACAAGGTCCTTTGCTGTTGTTCTGGGATTGATTTGCACTTTTCGCACCAAAGTACATCCATCTCTAGGAGACAGAACGTGTCTCCTTCCTGAGTGGTATGATGACTGCGTGGTCCCATGTTGTTTATACTTGCATACTATTGTTTGTACAGATGAACATGGTACCTTCAGGCGTTTGGAAATTGCTCCCAAGGATGATCCAGAGGTCTAAAAGTTTCTGAGGTCTTGGCTGATTTCTTTTCATTTTCCCATGATGTCGAGTAAAGAGACACTGAGTTTGAAGGTATGCCTTGAAATATATCCACAGGTACACCTCCAATTGACTCAAATTATGTAAATTAGTCTATCAGAAGCTTCTAAAGCCATGACATCATTTTCTGGCTGTTTAAAGACACAGCCAACTTAGTGTATGTAAATTTCTGACCCACTGGAATTGTGATATAGTGAAGTTAAATAATCTGTCTGTAAACAATTGTTGGAAGAATTACTTGTGTCATGCACAAAGTAGATGTCCTAACTGACTTGCCAAAACTTTGTTAACATGAAATCTGTGGAGTGGTTGAAAAATGAGTTTTAATGACTTCAACCTAAGTGTATGTAAACTTCCAACTTCAACTGTACATGCGTGTGTTTGAGATTGACACCATCCACCAGTGCCTGATGAGGGTTTAGCGGGAGGCGGTGGCCAGTTGCTTCCCCTGTGCCGAGCCTTTTTTCTCTCAGCCAACCAATATTCCCCTGATACTCTCCTCAACCCACCCCACCTCACCTAATTTCCACATCTGTCTGGCTGACATTTCTCCTCTCAGAGAAAACCATGCTCCACTTGTCAAAATAAATAGCAGGCGCAGGATTCAGCTGGTGATTTGAGTCAATCTAATGGGAGGTTAAAGAGGTTGAAGGTGGAGTTTAAGCTGAGAGGAGCTGTTTCCATCCGACTGTTTCCACTAATCTGACATTGTAGCCACTGGAAGACAATGACCTCCTTGGAACATGTGTTCACCATTAATTCTGAGAGAAAGGATAGAAGAAAGAGAGAGAGGCAGGAGGAGGAGAGGGAGAGAGAGAGGATAGAGGGGGAGGAAGGGAGAAGGGAGAGAGGGAGGGATGGAGAGGGAGGGATAGGGGGAGAGAGGGAGTGGGAGAGAGAGGGAAGGAGAAGGGGAGAGAGGGAGAGGGAATGCTAGAGAGAAAGATGGCTCTGGAGAGGAGCAGTATGTCAACCCTCCTATTATTCACATCAACACTATTATTGTATGTGTGTCGCTCGGTGTTCACTTAGGTCTGCTGTGAGATGATGTACAGTATTGGCTTCCCCACTTCCACCACCTGTCAAACATACACTGCACCTCCTCTGCTGTTGTACTTCTGATTAATGCCAGATTAATCTTTCATACTGTTGCTACAGGTGATGAGGTGGCAGTTAAAATGTTACTAAACTTATGGTATGAGCTGAACAAAGAGAATAATTTCAATATGGTGTGACGTTTATGCCTGTGTCTGAATTGGCACCTTATTCCTCACAGTATTTGGTCCACTAGGCTCTGGTCAAAGATAATACACTAGAAAGAGAACAGTGTGCACAGCCTATGTGATGCATATTTACCGTATAGTGTGAATAGTCTTTACCAGTCTCTCTCTTTCTCCCATCTCTCCATTTACCCCCACAATCTCTCGCTTTGCGCTGTCTCTCTCTCCCTATCTCTCTCCCCCTCTCTTTCTCCCCCTCTCTCTCTTCTCCTTCCCTCCCTCCCTCCCTCCATCCCACCCTCCCTCCTTTCATGCTGACTGTACACATCCAGCCTCACACAGCTTGTTCACAGAGAGCCGAGGTCACAGAGTGCCTCAAAGAAGTAAAACGCCATCCAACTCAACCATGTGATGTGATGTGATGTAAGGGATGGATACAAAGGCACAGAGAGGAACACAAGCTCGCCTCCAAGTTTTGGAAGGCACATAAAACACATGACAGAACGGAGAATAAAAAAGACAAAGCCAATATAAGGGTCCAAATTTAAAACATGTCCCAGGTCTCAGCTGTCGTTCGGAATGGGGATTTATTTTTCCCTCCTCTCCTCTCCTCCTTTCCTCTCCTCCTCCAAAGCTTTGGCAGAGTGAGGGAATAGAACAACAGAGGAGAAGGGGAAACTGGCAGACAGTGTATTCCCAACATGTTATTCTGAAGTAGGAGACCATGTGCAACAGTTTTAGTGCTGGACCAGGCCGGGCAGCTCTAAGGGCCCACAAACCCCAAGTCAGGGTTCTAGTCCCCGATCTCTGATACATGGGAGGCTGTCCTAATATTGACACCATACAGGGAGATGTGGTGGAGATACTGGAGAGACGGAGGACTATTACCTAAGGTTCCCCATGGACAGAAATGGTATACCACACTATGGAGAATGACTGGTAGATGCAAGCAGTTTCATGTAATAGTATCCCAACTACTGTAAATTCAAATGTATTTCAAAATCAAATGTATTTTAATATACATTTCTGTGTTGCCACTGTTTTTGGTATGTTTGGGATTGGCCTGCAACTTGATTTAATTTGCGTAACGTAATATGTTTTTTGTGTTGTGGTATTCATTTATTTCATATTTATAATTACGTGTTTAGGATGTGTGTTGAGTCCGCCATTAGGACGTTTTAGCAAGTCTTCGCTTGAATGATTCATAAAACAATGCCAGGAAATCTAAATCTATATTTTACTTTATTTCATCCATCACAACATTCAACTCCTTTAGCAGTGTTTCTTTTAATGGGGAGGATCATCAAAACCCCTGATTCATTACTGTCTATGGCAGCCAGGCATTGCCTGATGAAAGGAGTGTATAGATGTACAACATCATCCACCGGGCTAGCGGGGAGCTTCAAGTAGCAGTCCAAATATATAGAGGTATTCTCAAATAACCTCAGCCTGCCAACTACACCATTCATATTTATTTATGTATTTATCTGGATTTCCTGTATACTTGTCGAGATGTTGGGACTGGGGAGTCGGGGGTGTATCTGACTGTGTGTGTGTGTGTGTGTGTGTGTGTGTGTGTGTGTGTGTGTGTGTGTGTCTGTCTGTCTGTGTCTGTGGGTAGCTGGGTAGTTCTGGCCCCGGCTGTGGAGTATTGCATTAATACCAGGGCTTATTTTTTCTGTTGGATCTCATAATGATGCTGCTGTCCTGGTCCCTGAGACTGCCCCCTCCCTCCCTCCCTGATGGTGGACATGTCAGCTTCCTGCTACCCCTCAGCCCAGGAATGAAGCACCTTTGTTGGAAGTATACTCTCTGTAGACCCTGTCAGGTTGAAATTTGTCTTGTACTTTGGGTTGGTTCCTGGTGTGTCTCATCCCAACCCAGTTTGCATTTAACAGGAAAAGGCTTCATTTGCGCTTGTATTTAATGTGCACTGTTTTACAGATGGTCTCAATATGGTGTATCTTCTTGATCTCGATTCCCTTAATTTTTTATAGCAAAGATGATACGCATTGCCATTTGAGTTTGGGTCAAGTCTACGAAAAGCTCTTTCTTAATAGCCCAGTAAATCAAGAATTGTTTGAAAATGGGAAGTAAGTCAGTGATCGTTTGAAACGCCAGTCGTTTAAAAACATCCTTCCATAAAACCCTCATAGCCAGCTGCATTATCAAGATAAAATATAAGTGTTTGACAGTAAATTGATAATTGTCTGCATAGAGAGTAGTTTATATATATACAGTGTCATCAGAAAGTATTGAGATGGATTTTATTTGAAAAAAATCCTCATTAATCTACACACACCCCATAATGACAAAGCAACATTTTTGCACATTTATAAAAAATCAAAACAGAAATACTTTATGTACATAAGTATTCAGATCCTTTGCTATGAGACTTGAAATTGAGCTCAGGTGCATCCTGTTTCCATTGATCAATCTTGAGATTTCTACAAGTTGGTAAATTAAATTCATTGTACATGATGGGAGGCAGGTAGCCTAGTGGTTAGAGCTTTGGGCCAGTAATCAAAAGGTCGCTGGTTTGAATACCTGAGCCGACAAGGTGAAAAAACTGTTGATGTGTCCTTGAGCAAGACACTCAACCCTAATTTGCTCCAGGGGCTGACCCTGTAAGTAGGCCTACATTGTAAATAAGAATTTGTTCTTAACTGACTTGCCTAGTTAAATATATGTATTTATGTAATTATTTGGAAAGGCACACACCTGTCTATATAAGGTCCCACAGTTGATGTCACAGCAAAAACCAAGCCATGAGGTTGAAGGAATTGTCTGTAGAGCTCCGAGACAGGATTGTGTCAAGATTGTGTCAAGGCACAGGATTGTGTAAAGGCACAGACCTCCACAGAGGAACTCTGCAGCTCTGTGAGAGTGACCATCGGGTTCTTGGTCACCTCCCTGACCAAGGCCCTTCTCCCTCGATTGCTCAGTTTGGCCGGGTGGCCAGCTCTTGGAAGAGTCTTGGTGGTTCCAAACTTCTTACATTTAAGAATAATGTATGCCACTGTGTTTTTGGGGACCTTCAATGCTGCAGACATTTTTTGGTACCCTTTTGATAGATAGATAGAAGTACCTATCTATCTATCTATCTATCTATCTATCTATCTATCTATCTATCTATCTATCTATCTATCTATCTATCTATCTATCTATCTATCTATCTATCTATCTATCTATCTATCTATCTATCTATCTATCTATCTATCTATCTATCTATCTATCTATCTATCTATCTATCTATCTATCTATCTATCTATCTATCTATCTATCTATCTATCTATCTATCTATCTATCTATCTATCTATCTATCTATCTATCGAAAGGGTACCAAAAAATGTCTGCAGCATTGAAGGTCCCCAAAAACACAGTGGCATACATTATTCTTAAATGTAAGAAGTTTGGAACCACCAAGACTCTTCCAAGAGCTGGCCACCCGGCCAAACTGAGCAATCGAGGGAGAAGGGCCTTGGTCAGGGAGGTGACCAAGAACCCGATGGTCACTCTCACAGAGCTGCAGAGTTCCTCTGTGGAGATAGGTGAACCTTCCAGAAGGACAACCATCTTTGCAGCACTCCACTAATCCGTCCGTTAGGGTAGAGTGGCCAGACGGAAGGCAATCCTCAGTAAAAGGCACATGACAGCCCACTTAGAGTTTGCACCTAAAGACTCTCAGACCATGAAAAACAAGATCTCTAGTCTGATGAAACCAAGATTGATCTCTTTGGCCTGAATGTCAAGCGTCACGTATGGAGTAAACCTGACACCATCTCTATGCTGAAGCATGGTGGTTGCAGCATCATGCTGTGGGGATGTTTTTCAGTGGCAGGGACTGGGAGACTAGTCAGGATCGAAGGAAAGATGAACGGAGCAAAGCTAAGAGAGATCCTTGATGAAAACCTTCTCCAGAGCACTCAGGACCTCAGACTGGGGCGAAGGTTCACCTTCCAACAGGACAACAACCCTAAGCAAACAGCCAAGACAATGCAGGAGAGGCTTTGGGACAAGTCTCTGAATGACCTTGAGCGGCCCTGCCAGAGCCCGGACTTGAACTTAATCAAACCTCTCTGGAGAGACCTGAAAATAGCTGTGCAGCAACACTCCCCATCCAACTTCACATAGCTTGAGAGGATCTGCAGAGAAGAATGGGAGAAACTCCCCAAATATAGGTGTGCCATAAGGAAAAGGCATTTTTGTTTATTTTAATTGCCAAACAATTTTTTTTGTTTTTTTTGTGTGTGATTTGTTAAATTGGGTAACCTTTATCTTTCAATATTGTTGAAGTGAAGATTACATATCCATGTCCAAAAATGTAAAAAAAAAAGAAAAAAAAAGAGAACTTTCCAGGGGGTGTACTTACTTTTTCACATGACTGTATATATATATATATGAAGCATTTATTTGGGCTGCAATCTGAGGCTGGTAACTCTAATGAAGTTATCCTCTGCAGCAGAAGTATTTCTGGGTCTTCTATTCCTGTGGCGGTCCTTATGAAGCTGGTTGGGAGAATGCCATGAGTGTGCAAAGCTGTCATCAATGCAAAGGGTGGCTACTTTGAAGAATCTCAAATATAAAATATATTTTTGGTTACTACATGATTCCATATGTGTTATGTCACAGTTTTGATGTCTTTTTAATTCTACAATGTAACAAATAGTGCAAAAAAGAAAAACCCTTGAATGAGTAATATTCCAAACTTTTGACCAGGGGTGTATGTAGATAGATAGATAGATAGATAGATAGATAGATAGATAGATAGATAGATAGATAGATAGATAGATAGATAGATAGATAGATAGATAGATAGATAGATAGATAGATAGATAGATAGATAGATAGATAGATAGATAGATAGATACTTTATTGATCCCAGAGGGGACATTTCTTTGTCAAGCAGCTACGAAACAAACACAGGGAAGGTGCAAAAAAGACAGATACACAATACATGATACATAGAGCGGCAGTATGAAAAAGTATCAAAATACAAGAAGTCTGGAGTGCAAAAAAGCTATAAAATGACATTGCATAGTATGGGTGGATGGCTGAATATGTATACTACACATTGGTGGATGGTGCATGGTTAACTATACTATACAGGTTGATGGCAGAGAAATACTTAAATAGCTAAAAGTGCGTATGATATAAGAGAGGGTAATAACAGTATATATATATATATTATTTTATATATATATATATATATTATTATATATATATATATTTATATTTATCCGTCCCATTTAAAATTCCACACCCAACTGCATTCTCTTCCATCTTCCATCCATCGTCTGCAGTGGAAGAATTTGAAGTTAGTTCAGTAACCTTCCCCGGGTCCAAAATAGACACTGGCCTTGCATAACAGAGCTCTGTGCCATAAAATAGCCTCCTTCCATGTGTCATAACATTTCAAATTTTACAGGGAATCTTTCTCAACCAGAAGTTACTCTCAGGTGCATAAGTAAGCTGAATATTAAATGGCTGCCATAAATAAACAGTTTTACACTATAGTGATTCTATCATGGCTGACTTTACACTCAGGGGGATGGCAGGAATGGGGGAATGTCAACAGAATTATTTTCCTTTGCTGGAGAGACACGTCCAGCTTTGCCCACATTCCCTATGGGTGTGTGCTTAGGGTGCCCAACCCAACCCAACCCATGCTGTCGGTATGACTCTCTCTCTACCTTTTTCTCTCACTCTCTCTTACTCTCTATTGGTGTGTTGCTCTTTATCCATCCATCTCTCTCTCTCTCTCTCTCTCTCTCTCTCTCTCTCTCTCTCTCTCTTTATCCATCCATCTCTCTCTCTCTCTCTCTCTCTCTCTCTCTCTCTCTCTCTCTCTCTCTCTCTCTCTCTCTCTCTCTCTCTCTCTCTCTCTCTCTCTCTCTCTCTCTCTCTCTCTTGCTGTCTTTCTCTCTTTCTGCATACGTCTCTGTGTCTGTCTGTCTCAGTGTAATCTCTCTCTCCTCCTGTCTTGTTCTCTCTCCCTGCATCCCTGCATCCCTCTCTTTCTCTTCCCCTCCTCTCTCTCTCTTAGAGACACATACTCACATACTGTATACATGCAGTACACACTCTACTACTCATATTACAGTACAACTGTTGGATTTCGACTGAAAACAGCTGTTATTTGATGCAGTGGTTATAGCAATGTGCTAATGTGTCTGTCAGTGAATCACTGCTGTGGAAAAAGAGCTTCAGCCCTGTGCCAGCTCTTAACTGGGCCATACCTAGTCTCTGGTCTCAAGATCCAGGTGTCTCCCCAGGTGTCTTCTAAAAGTTATTGGGTCTGAGATACTGTACAGTGGATTTGGGAAGAGACTGTCTGTCGATTATGTGGGCAGATGAGATACAAATCTCTACTCCTCACGCAGACTCTCCTCTCAAGATGCAATGATTTCTCATTCACATTGAGAGACAAGAGGCTAGCTTCAACAAGATAACTGTACTCTGTCCAAAACCTTTGTACTATGTATGTGTACAAACACTGGCATTAGTAATTACAATTACTATTACTCTTCCTGATTTCATTTATATGCATAAGCCTATTCTCAGTTGATACCTGGGTCTATGTACCTGGGTCTATGTACCTGGGTCTACTTTCTCTGACTTTTAATCAAAAGGTCTAGATATTTAATGCATACCTCTCCTCTCCTACCTAATCTTGTCCTGAGGAAGATTTGGCCAGGTGAGTGAGTTGATCATGATGAGATTCCCCAGGTGAATTTAATCGTCTTTATCTTCTATTCACGACTGTTTAACTACTAACTATGTTCCCTTGGGTGTTACCCCTTTATAATGTATTCCAAAAATGCACACTGACTCTATAGCTAATGTGTTCTGAACGGCAAAAATGACTCATGCACTGGCCTGTTCTGTTACATCATTATCCGACAGGGGCTGTTAAGGATCACCTGTTTATGATCCATAGACTTTGGTTCATAATACACAATTCATATATTCAATTTTTCCTTCCACGGTTTGGTTTGTTTCTCTCTGGATGTCTCTCTGCCCCTCGGTCTGTCTTGCTCTCTTTTTCTCTTTATTGCTCACTCTCTGTCTCTGTATGTCTGCCTGTCTGCCCGTCTGCCCGTCTGCCTCTCTCTCTCTCTCTCTCTCTCTCTCTCCCTCACTCACTCCCAATCCTTCCTTCCCTCTGTGTGGATCGACAGAGACTCGCCCCTGTCAGTCATCCTCAAAGCTTAATTCTGTTCATATGTGCACTGGGCTGGCCTGAACAGTAGCCGGTTTGTGTTATTGAATAATCACCAATCAACAACCCAAACCGTAGCATGGGCTCTAATTACGCCAATATGCCAGGGAATGTACCAGCTTGGCACCGTGGGCAAACATTTTCCAGTCTGCTTTTAACAGGAGCCCTCTGAGACAAGACAGGAGAGCCACTGACAGCACAGACCAAGGCCACACACACACGCACACACACACACACACACACACACACACACACACACACACACACACACACACACACAGACATGCACACATGCACAGAGACAAGCAGAGAAACAAACCCAGCAGAACACGCCTCTCCCTGCCTTTCACACATGCTTGCTGCATGCATCATTTGAATATAATAGTGGTCTATTGTAGTTCAGATGAATAATGGATAGGGCAATTATTAGTTGACTACAGTCAGCTGGTGTATGTGTATGTGTATGTCTTAGCTTGTTTGTGTGTGTGTGTGTGTGTGTGTGTGTGTGTGTGTGTGTGTGTGTGTGTGTGTGTGTGTGTGTGTGTGTGTGTGTGTGTGTGTGTGTGTGTGTGTGTGTGAGCGTGCGAGTGTTTTGTGTGTCTTGGCGCGTGTGCACATGCATGTGCATGTGTGTGCTTCTGTGGCATTTATCTGTGCTGTCAGTGCAACCATCTTTCTTTCATTAATTCCCAGGAGCCCTGAGTGGGGCCCCTGGAGCGTTCATTATACAGATAGAGAGCCTTCTGTATGGGGGCCCTACAGTAGGGCCTTAGTACCACACACACATGGCAGTGAGCAACAGAGGGCTCCAGTCCCTTATTACAGGCTGTTTTACCTCTGGACTGGCTGGGCTTTTCACCACTCTTTCCTCCACTAGACCGAAGAGGTATTGTTGAGGACAGAGGGGCCTGCTGACAAAACAAGCTATTTGGGTTGGTTGGTTGGCGAAAACACACACAAAGTGACATACATTTTGTTATTGCTCTCTCTCATGCACAAATGGAGTCTGGTAGGCAGGCATGCAAACTCGCACGCACGCATATATGCACGCACACACACACACACACACACACACACACACACACACACACACACACACACACACACACACACACACACACACACACACACACACACTCACACACACACTCCAATCCGCTAGAGACACTCCCCCCCCCCACACAAACCCTACCCCACCACACACCCATGAAAGAAGAATTGAATGACACGCTTTGCATGCTCTCGTTTCCTGCCACCCGACGGGAGGAGCTGTCTGTTACTGTGACAGATGGCTCCCTTTTCCAAATATTGTTTTATATCAGGCCTGAGAGGTTAGAGAGTGACAGAGCCTGTCACAGAGTGATGGATGAGCCTCTCAGCAGCACTTTCTCTTCACTCCCCTCCTCCAGGGCTTTCAAATGAAACTTTAGCTAATTAAAAGTGCAGCAATGTAGATCTTATGAAAATGTTGAAGGGTTGAAGGAAGTTTGCTTTTGAACTCTGGTCTCTGGTTGTGGAGTAGACGTGTTATTTTACTTTGGACAGGCAGGGCACTGAGTGGTGGGAGGCTAGGGTGAAAGTGGAGACAGCCAAAGTCTGATTTTAATTCAACAAAGGGACAGGTAAAATTAGATCCCTTGTCAGTTACTCACACATCATGCCTTTCTCTTCCCCTTTCCTGCAGTCAAATGACCAAATCACCCTCTAGTGGCCTCATGGGTGGAATGTTATTAATATTTTTCATAATTTCATTTTTAATAACCATAAAAATAAAAAACGCAGAAAATCCAGTATTTCTTTGTCAAACAGTTGTGTTATATTTCAGTCTTTTGTGATGTATATAAAGTGATATTGGAATGTAATACATTTCAACTCTATATCTGACATGGTACAGGTGTCTTCTTTTTTTAAAGCGAGTGTGAAAAACCCAGCAGTGTTGCAGTTCTTGACACACTCATACAGGTGCACCTGGCACCTACTACCATACCCCGTTCAAAGGCACTTAATTGTTTTGTCTTGCCCACTCACCTTTGAATGGCACACAAACAATCCATGTCTCAATTGTCTCAAGATTTAAAAATCCTTCTTTATCCTGTCTCCTCCCCTTCATCTACACTGAATGAAGTGGATTTAATAGGTGACATCAATAAGGGATCATAGCTTTCACCTGAATTCACCTGGTCAGTCTATGTCATGGAAAGAGCAGTTACTAATGTTTTGTACATTCAGTGTCTCGGGTAGAATAGGGTAGTTAACTTAATGCTGAGTCTGCTGCCCGGCCTGTTGTGGAGGAATAAGTCGGAGAGGAGATCGAGAAATAGAGAGATTAGAAGAAGAAGAAGAAGAAGAAGAAGAAGAAGAAGAAGAAGAAGAAGAAGAAGAAGAAGAAGAAGAAGAAGAAGAAGAAGCTCTGTTATGCAAGGCCAGTGTCAATTTTGGACCTGGGGAAGGTTACTGAACTAACTTTAAAAAAACTAGTAAACGGAAATATCAAATTTACATAAGTTTACTAAGTACTATGTTGAAGCACTTTTGGCAGCGATTACAGCATCAAGTCTTCTTGGATATGATGCTACAAGCTTGGCACACCTACTGTATATTTGGGGAGCTTCTTCCATTTTTGTCTACAGATCTTCTCAAGCTGTGTCAGGTTGGATGGGGAGCATTGCTGCACAGCTACTTTCAGTCCGGGCTCTGGCTGGGCCACTCAAGGACATTCAGAGGCTTGTCCCGAATCCACTCCTGCATTGTCTTGGCTATGTGCCTAGCGTTGTCCTGTTGGAAGGTGAACCTTCGCCCCAGTCTGAGGTCCTAAATGCTCTGGAGCAGGTTTTCATCAAGGATCTCTCTATACTTTGCTCCATTCATCTTTGCCTCGATCCTAACTAGTCTCCCAGTCCCTGCCGCAGAAAACATCCCCACAGCATGATGCTGCCATCACCATGCTTCACCGTAGGGATGGTGCCAGGTTTCCTCCAGACGTGATGTTTGGCATTTAGGCCAAAGAGTTCAATCTTGGTTTCATCATGGTCTGAGAGTCTTTAGGTGCCTTTTGGAAACTCCAAGTGGGCTGTCATGTGCCTTTTACTGAGGAGTGGCTTCCGTCTGGCCACTCTACCATAAAGGCCTGATTGGTGGAGTGCTGCAGAGATGGTTGTCCATCTGGAAGGTTCTCCCATCTCCACAGAGGAACTCTGGAGCTCTGTCAGAGTGACTATCAAGTTCTTGGTCAGCTCTCTGACCTAGGCCCTTCTCCCCCGATTCCTCAGTTTGGCCGGGCGGCCATCTCTAGGAAGAGTCTTGGTGGTTCCAAACTTAATCTATTTAAGAATAGGATGGCAGGTAGCCGAGTGGTTAGAACGTTGGGCCCATAACCGAAAGGTTAGCAACAGACTACTGAGTAGCAAACGAAGACGATCTGTCCTCATTTCAAGGATGATGACATGATTAAAGCACGAGAGGAAAGTTTAGAAATCCGCTAAAGCTGACTATTAAAGGGTGACATCAGTGTGGTTAAACCATAACTCGCTGGGGTTGAAAACATTTTGCTGGATCTGTGTGTGCTTTTTAAGTGGTTATTCAAGTGGGACAAATAGCAGAGCTCTGCATGTCCACACTCAGCAGTGAGTCTGTATAACACAATGTTTTGTTTAATTTTCAATCATCAGACTCCACTGTGGAAAATGTGCACTAGGATTGTAAAACTATAGGGATGTTAAATGTATAGGTTTATATACATTGTATGTTCAACGTCCTGTTTATGAATAGAAAACAGTGGTGAGGTTAAGGGTTATATGTGTGTATGAGTGCTGGTTTGTAGGGGTTGTATGCATGTGTGTTTATCATGCATGCTATTGGCAATTATGCATCTTGGCGTGTGTTTATGGCTAGGTTTGTGTGTACTATAGCTTTTGTGTGTGTGTGTGTGTGTGTTTGCGTGCATGTGTGTGTTTGTGTGTGTGAATCCCATAGTCCCTGGGCCCGTTTAAGCTCTCCCTGGAGTTCCAGTGTTGATGAGAGCTGTAGCCCTGAGCTCTGCAGACAAGTGGGTACACTTATACTGTATTGAAGGGACCCTGCTAGGGAAAAATGGAGAGCGCAAACAATAGGAGTGTTTGTATCTGTATTGATATCAGATCCCTGCTGATGGGGGAGATGCGCTAGGCTCCACTGACCGCCGGTAGGTTTGTCTCTGTGGCAGCCAGCCCTCTGCCCCTCAGGCAGGGACATATCCCTTTCATCACTCCCTGGGCCTAGGACGGTCAACAAAGGACAACTGCCAACTCATAGTTGAGCCAAGTGTCCTCATTATTTCAACTTACTTTCTGGTTATACATTACGTTAACATGGCTAGTTGGAAGGCTTTGCAAAAAGTTGGGCTGATTTCACATTGACTACTCTTGACAACTTCTTGATATCTGATCCAACTATAATTGGATGTTGCACTGATGTTGTTGTTATGTGTGGTGTCTGTTAACAGGTGTTTGGATTGTCCCCAATGGGTGCATCTGTTCTTCTGTTGATGTTCTGTGGATGTTCTACTCAATGTTGTCTTATGTCAACATAGTTTAGGTTGACATTTAAAAAATGTATCCAACTGTGTGTCTGAGTAGACTATAGAGCATCTATTGTTGCTTCTGGAGATTGCCCAAACAATCTAGTGTGTGAGAGGATAAAAAAAAAAAAAAAAGCAAATGTTTTAAGTGTGCCCTGAACCAAACCATTGCACTCTGTATGATGTGTTGCACAGACACTAAAGCCACACACTTTCTTTGTAAAACAGAAGTGTCTGGTCTGTTAAGGACCTCAAGTTCAAAGTGTCATGCCCACACACTATCCATACACCACCACCGCTGCGAAGGAAATCTCTCTCTCTCTCTCTCTCTCTCTCTCTCTCTCTCTCTCTCTCTCTCTCTCTCTCTCAGTATTTACAAAGGTATACAACAGAAAGCAGAGTGGCAACCCTAATGACAGATTATATTTTGCTGAAAAACCTCTTCCCTCCGCAATATGGTACTTGTACACCAATGTATACCATGTTCCCTTTTGAAATTTATGGGCAGGTTTATGACTGCCAAAAATCACAACCATCAAGGGACATTGTTAGTACCCAATTAGCACTGTAAAAGCACTTGGACACACTAACTTTAGTATTCCTAAACTTTCCCTTATGAAACCAGAGGGGGAAAGGATTTGGCTATTCAGACTTTTTCATTGTGGGCGTTTAAAGGAAAACACCACCCATCTTTTGGTGCATTATTTATTTCATTAGACCATTGTTGATATAGTCCCGAAAGGACCATATCACATCTACCTTACCTGACACCTTAGACCCAATACAATTTGCATACTGCCCTAACAGATCCACGGATGACGCAATTGCAATCATCATCGCACTGTACATTGCACTAGGACACCGTAGTGCCCTCCAAGCCCAGTGCAACTGCATCTTGGGCCGACCCCAGGTGGTGAAGGCAGGCAACAATTCCTCCGCTACGCTGATCCTCAAAACGTGGGCCCCACAAGGGTGCATGCTCAGTCCCCTCCTGTATAAATAGATAAACCATTTTCAGGTCTTGCCATCGATTTTCAAGCGTTTAAGTTTAAACTGTAACTTGGCCTCTCAGAAAACACTCGCTGTCTAGATGTTGCCTTGTGTTTTATTGCCCTGCTGAAAGGTGAATTCGTCTCCCAGTGTCGAACCCACAAATGCTGATGCTCCAGATACTCAACTAGTCTAAAGAAGGCCAGTTTTATTGCTTCTTTAATCAGCACAATAGTTTTCAGCTGTGCTAACATAATTGCAAAAGGGTTTTCTAATGATCAATTAGCCTTTTAAAATGATACATTTGGATTAGCTAACACAACGTGCCATTGGAACACAGGAGTGATGGTTGCTGATAATGGGCCTCTGTACGCCTATGCAGATATTCCATAAAAAAATCAGCCGTTTCCAGCTACAATAGTCATTTACAACATTAACAATGTCTACACTGTACTTCTGATTAATTTGATGGTATTTTAAAAACATTTCTAAGTGACCCCAAACGGTAGTGTATATATCTATAAAACACAGGTATGTAACCCAAACAAAAGAGCAAGGTATAAACCTCTACATAATTCACGAGACGAGACCCAAATCAACAAGTGCCCAATAACAACGACGGAGCACAGGTACTCACAAGACCAACGGACATGGAATAATGATCGACAAGGACAATGGGAACAGAGGGCATATAGATACACATGCTAATCAGGGGGAATGGGAATCAGGTGTGCGTAATGAGACGACAGTCCGGGGTTGGTGGTAATTACCCAGTTCAGTGATGCCAAGAAGGCAGGTGACATAGACCTCCGGAGCTGGTGAACGGAATGAGCAGCAGTGCCAGGGGGATCCGTGACACTTCCTTTCCGGCAAATGAGTTAGGGAGGACGCCTGTATCTTTGTAGTGACTGGGTGCATTGATACACCATCCAAAGTGTAATTAATAACTTTGCCGTGCTCAAAGGGACATTCAATGTCTGCTTTTAAAAAAATCTTTACCCAATAGGTAACAATAGGTGCCTATTTTGGGAGGCACTGGAAAACCTCCATGGTCTTTGTGGTTTAATCTTTGTTTGAAATTCTCTGCTTGACTGAGGGACCTTACAGATAATTGTATGTGTGGGGTACAGAGATGTCCATGCAACTTATTGTGACTTGTTAAGCACATTTTTACTGCTGAACTTATTTAGGCTTGCCCTTACAAAGGGGTTGAATTCATAAACATTTCAGTTTTTTAATTAATTTGTACAAATCTTGAAAAACAATTCCACTTTGACATTATGGGGTATTGTGTGTAGGCCAGCGATAAAACATTT
Organism: Thymallus thymallus; assembly: GCA_023634145.1. NCBI lineage: Eukaryota > Metazoa > Chordata > Actinopteri > Salmoniformes > Salmonidae > Thymallus > Thymallus thymallus. The sequence continues at coordinate 36,715,398 of CM042414.1, read as the reverse complement.
AATACATTTTAAATTCAGGCTGTAACACAAGTAAATGTGGAAAAAAAATAGCTGCGCAGCTATTTTCAGGTCTCTCCAGAGATGTTAGATCTGATTCAAGTCCGGGCTCTGGCTGGGCCATTCAAGGACATTCAGAGACTTGTCCCGAAGCCACTCAAGTGTTGTCTTGGCTGTGTGCTTAGGGTCGTTGTCCTGTTGGAAGGTGATCTCTCTGTACTTCGCTCTGTTCTTCTTTCCCTCGATCCAGACTAGTCTTCCAGTCCCTGCTGCTGAAACGGTTCCAAACTTCTTATATTTAAGAATGATGGAGACCACTGTGTTCTTGGGGACCTTCAATGCTGCAAACATTTATTGGTACCCTTCCCCAAATCTGTGCCTCGACACAATCCTGTCTCGGAGCTCTTCAGAAAATTCCTTCGACCTCATGGCTTAGTTTTTGCTCGTGAAAAAAAAAATGTAACCTTTATTTAACTAGACAAGTCAGTTAAGAACAAATTCTTATTTACAATAACGGCTAGGCTACCTGCCGCCCTGACATGCACTGTCAACTCTTGGACCTTATATAGACAGGTGTGCGCCTTTACAAATCATGTTCAATCAATTGAATTCCCCACAGGTGGACTCCAATCAAGTTGTAGAAACATTTCAAGGATTATCAATGGAAACAGGGTGTACCTGAGCTCAATTTCGAATCTCATGGCAAAGTGTCTGAATACTTATGGCAAAGTGTCGGAATATATTTCCTTCTTAATGCGTTTGAGCCAATCAGTTGTGTTGTGACAAGGTAGGGGTGGTATACAGAAGATAGTCTTATTTGGTAAAAGAGTCCATATTATGGCAAGAACAACTCAAATAAGCAAAGAGAAATGGCAGTCCATCATTACTTTAAGACATGAAGGTCAGTGAATTTCAAGAACTTTAAAAGTTTCTTCAAGTGCAGTCACAAAAATCATCAAGCTCTATGATGAAACTGGCTCTCATGAGGACTGCCACAGGAAAGGAAGACCCAGAGTTACCTCTGCTGCAGAGGATAAGTTCATTAGAGTTAACTGCACCTCAGATTGCAGCCCAAATAATTGCTTCACAGAGTTCAAGTAACAGATGACCTGGCCTCCACAATCACCTGACCTCAACCCAACTGTTTGGGATGAGTTGGACCGCAGAGTGAGGGAAAAGCAGCCAACAAGTGCTCAGCATATGTGGGAACTCCTTCAAGACGGTTGGAAAAGCATTCCTCATGAAGCTGGTTGAGAGAATGCGAATTGTGTGCAAAGCTGTCATCAAGGCAAAGGGTGGCTACTTTGAAGAATCTAAAATATAAACAAATCAAAATATTGTAACACTTTTTTGGTTACTACATGATTCCATATATATGACATTTTTTTTATATAATATAATAATATTTATATAATAATATTAAATATTTTTTTACTAGGCAAGTCAGTTAATAAAAAATAGATATATAATTAGACTGGAATAAGACAGGAAATAAAATATATATAAATAAATAAATACATACATTTGATCATACTAAGGTCATCAGGGTTAGGCCGGGTTATTCTCTCAGAATACAGTTCTTAGACAAGTGGATCGCTCCAGCCTCCAGCATAATATTTCCCACAATGCTTAGCCATTAATAGTTATTTCCTGGTGGCGGACATGCTACTTACAGTTAGTGATGTAGAGGGCTTTAGTAGGGACCTGGCAGCTCTCCTCTACTATGCCTGTGTCTTAAGGCCTGTAAAGTCGTCACACTATTTTCCATACACTCAACAGACAGGCTAAACAGACTGTGCCAGGCTAAACCACATCTCTCTCACTACCAGGCCAAAGCCTTGACTCTACTGCTTCCATATGAGAAGAGGAGGGGGTTTCACTTTGTCCTATCATCCTCTGTTTATACTTTCTCTTGCACTCTCTTGTGCTCTTTTACTGTCTCCCTCTCGTCTACTCTCTGTTGTTCTCTGTTGCTCTCACTTGCCCTCTCTTGTCACTTTTAACCTCAGACTATCTCTCTTGACTTTTTCACTTTTTACCTATCTGTTGTTCCCTATTGCTGTCTGATTCTCACTCTTTCCCTTCTTCTCGTCCCCCCCCCCCCCACCCACCCTCTCTCTCTCTCTCTCTCTCTCTCTCTCTCTCCGAATGGGCAGAAACTGATTAGGCTGCGTCAGGCGTCAGTGAATGTTGGGGCCCAGAGCCCTGGGTTGGGTTCTCATCAGAAAGCCTGTCTCTCTGTGTCTCTTCTAAAGGGCATGACAAGGAGGCTGCTGCCACGGCCTGACAACAGAGCTTTTAGAACTATCTGCTTTTGTTTAAACACCACAGAGGGGTTGAGGCTCATTTAGCCTGCCGATGACTGCCGAGCACAGATGTGTGTATGTGTGTGTGCTTGTGTTGTGTGTGTGTGTGTGTGCATGGCTTCGCAGATGTATGGCTGCATCCCCAGCTTGGCTTGGTGAGGGCAGCACGATGACTTGTGAACTGCATTGATGACTTGTGTACTACAGTGAAAGTCCTTTTTAAATGGAAGCAAACAGGTGGCTGTATAACTTCATTAGGGCCCACTCAGCGGAGGTTAATTTGATGTGAGAAATCTTTCTCTTTCAGCGCAGGCCATGAGCTTTATCCCACAAAAAGGGCGTTCCCCAACCACGTCACTGTTCTGGGACCGGAGCCTCAGCGTGCGTGAACTTTGATTGGATGATCTAACGGTACTCTCGGCAGGGCCATTAACAAATGTGGTCATAAATATTCCCAGCATGCAATGCTTTACAAGGTTTACCTCAGGGTGTTATCATATTTGTCCCAGTTGAAAGAGGGATACAATGTCAAGGTCCTGCTGTCATTATACTGTGGTAGGTCCGCTGCCAACTGATCACCAACAGCTGACAGAGTGTCTCTCTATGTACACTTGACCTAACTATCAAGATCAGATGTAATCATTCATAGCTACAACTGATCTTCAAATTTGCCTTGATACCCATTCAGCAGTGCAGCCCTACCACGTTTCAATTGGTGTTGGAGGACGTAGGTGAAGAGTTTTGCGAAGAGGGAGAAGGAGAACAAAGAAGACAAGATACAGTATTGTCCTTTTATTGGCAGGTATAGCTCTGATTGACAAGATACAGTATTGCCCTTTTATTGGCAGGTATAGCTCTGATTGACAAGATACAGTATTGCCCTTTTATTGGCAGGTATAGCTCTGATTGACAGCCTATAGATATCTTACCCACCAGGGAGTGCAGAGCCCTCATCGGCCTCATCCCTGGCTTGGACATTTTTCCCTGCTTTATCCTAAAGTAATGGTTAAAGATTAAGCAAAACTGCTGCACACTACGCTCGCAAAGTAGCCTATCACCTAAAGTTCAACATAGTTAAGATTGAGTGTTTTGAACACTGATGTTAACCTTTCTAGATATAACCTTTTTCGGCAAGACAGATCTTCCAAAGGTGGTGGCGTGGCAATCTTTACCAATGAACACCTTTACTGCTCGGTTATCTCCACCAAGTCTGTCCCCAAACAATTTGATTTGTTGGTTTAAGCATTAAACTTTCAAATAGCTCTTTGTTGACTGTTGCTGGGTGTTATCGTCCACCATCAGCACTGGCCTGTACCCCAGTGGCGGATTTAGGTATAGGCGGCATGGGCAGGTTCGGCACTGGGTTCGGCACTGGTGAAATTTGCGCGATCGGTTTTCTATCGCTCATTTGCACGTCACATCAATGATATCATGTCACCATGTGGGATTGTGAGTCAATTAACCTTGTCGAAGTGGGCTCCCTGATTCTAGTTTGTGAGCTAGGCAGGCTACTGCCTGGGAAGGTCTCCCACTCCCACTGTAAAAATGACAGTTTGTGCAGAATGAGCAAGCCTTCCTTCATGACCTGGCCTCTGTGAATTTGTATAGAATCAGCTTGATCCCCTCTGTCGAAGACGCTTGGACCTTCTTTTTTTATATTTTTAGTGGTATTGTTAACAAACATGCCCCCATTAAGAAAATGTGAATTAAAAACAGGTTCAGCCCCTGGTTCGACCGTGATCTGGCAGAGTTACTCCACCTCAAGAATTCCAATTAGAGAAAGGCTTGGGACACGCATACTCAGGCTGACTGGCTCTCATTCAGGCAAATGAGAAATAAGTGCACTCAGGCTATCCTGAAGACGAAAGTTAGTTACTTTAAGGAAAAGTTCTCTCTCTGTGGGTCTAACCCCAAGTTCTGGAAAACGGTTAAAGTCCTGGAGAATAAACCCTCCTCCTCACAGCTGCCCATGACTCGTAATGTTGATGATGTGGTTGTTACTGACAAGGAGCACATGGCTGAGCTCTTTAATCACCACTTCATTAAGTCAGGATTCCTATTTGACTCATTCATGCCTCCTTGCCCGTCCAACATTTCCTCATCTCCCACCCCTTCAAATGCGACTATCCCCGATGCTCCTCCCTCTTTGACCCCTGCCCCGCTACAAAGTGTCTCCCTGCAGGCGATCACTGAGTTTGAGGTGCTAAAGGAGCTCCTTAAACTTGACCCCAAAAAACCATCTGGGTCAGATGGTTTAGACCCTTTCGTCTTTAAGGTTGCTGCCCCTATCATCACCAAGCCTATCTCTGACCTTTTTAACCTGTCTCTCCTCTCTGCGGAGGCTTCCATTGCTTGGAAGGCAGCCAGGGTTCTTCCTTTATTTAACTGTTGTAGGCCAACTTCTATTTTGCCCTGTTTATCAAAAGTGTTGTAAAAACATGCCAATAGTCAACTGACTGGCTTTCTTGATCTATAGTCTATAGTACTCTCCCTGGTATGCAATCTGGTTTCTGTTCAGGTTATGGATGTGTCACTGCAATCTTAAAGGTCCTACATTTTATTTTTATTTAACCTTTATTTAACAAGGCAAGTCAGCTAAGAACGAGTTCTTATTTACAATGACGGCCTACCCCGGCCAAAGCTGGACAACGCTGGGCCAATTGTGCGCCGCCCTATTGGACTCCCAATCACGGCCAGATGTGATACAGCCTGGATTTGAACCAGGAACTGTAGTGATGCCTCTTGCACTGAGATGCAGTGCCTTAAAATGCTGCGTCACTCGGGAGCCCAATGATGTCACCATTGCCCTTGATTCTAAGCAATGTTGTACTGCTATTTTTATTGAACTGGCCAAAGCATGAACATTCTATTCTTGTGGGTCGGCTAAGGAGTATTGGTGTCTGTGAGGGGTCTTTGGCCTGGTTTGCTAACTACCTCTCTCAAAGAGTGTAGTCTATAAAGTCAGAACATCTGCTGTCTCAGCCACTGCCTGTCACCAAGGGTGTACCCCAAGGCTCGATCCTAGGCCCCACGCTCTTCTCAATTTACATAAATAACATAGCTCAGGCAAAAGGAAGCTCTCTCATCCATTTATATGCAGATGATACAGTCTTGTACTCAGCTGGCCCCTCCCCAGATTTTGTGTTAAACGCTCTACAACAAAGCTTTCTTAGTGTCCAACAAGCTTTCTCTGCCCTTAACCTTGTGCTGAACACCTCCAAAACAAGGTAATGGGGTTTGGCGAAAAGAATTCCCCTCTCCCCACCGGTGTGATTACTACCTCTGAGGGTTTAGAGCTTGAGGCAGTCACCTCATACAAGTACTTGGGATTATTGCTAGATGGTACAGTACACTGTCCTTCTCTCAGCATATATCAAAGCTGCAGGCAAAGGTTAGATCTAGACTTGGTTTCCTCTATTGTAATCGCCCCACTTTCACCCCAACTGCCAAATTAACCCTGGTTCAGATGACGATCCTACCCAAACTAGATTACGGAGATGTAATTTATAGATCGGCCATCAGATTGGTAATCTCTGTATACTGGTCGCAAGACCCACTGGTTGAAGCTTATTTATAAAACCTTTGTCAACCATGGAGGAAGGTATTTGTTATGTGTATGTTTTGTAGCCTGGTCCAAGATTTCTTTGTGCTGTCTTTCCAACTCCTATAGTCAAACACGGGCATGACACTGACCATAGAAGTTGTTTAAACGTTAATAACATTTTTACATTTGTCACATCCCTTGTTAGCATGTCCGCTAACGTGTTAATGGTGTGCAGCCATGCACATTCCGGGGTGGGTGTGTACTCTCCCAGGTGTATCATAATGTGTTAATGGCTCTGTCCCTGTCAGTCAGGTAATCAGTAATAACTCCCTCAGGTTTGTCTAACTCCACCCTCCCACCTGCTCTGTTCTCAGCCTGCATTGGCAGACAGATGCCTGGAACCCTTGCTGCAGAGCACTCCGGTACCCGTGGGTTCTACTTAGCATATTATTCAGGCCTTCTGGCCGAGCCCGTGGGAACCACAGCTGCGCTTCATTTGATCAGTGTCCCGCTGCCGACAGCGTGGGCGTCACGTCAAACGTCTTCTGTGTGACAGGGACCAATATCGCTGCTTTGATTGTGTGTGTGAGTCTGTGCATGTGTGTGTGTGGAATGTGGGTTGAATGGTGAATGGTGTCTCTGTGTTATGCTCTATGTATAAAATATCAGATCACAGGTCTGTAGGGGGAAGCTAATGGAGGGTTGTGGCTGGGCTGTGGCTAGAGGGACACACATACACACAGCTGTGACTTGGTGGTATGTTATTTCAGCGCTAATTAATGGCTGCTGGTGCTGCGTCAGGCCTCTCGCTCTCTCACTCTCTCTCTCTGTGGGTGTGCGTTCTCCCTCTCTTGAGTATTTTTGTGTGTGTGTGTGTGTGACCTATATGTGTCAATTTACATACACATACATAGCTGAGATTGATGGACAGAAACTCCTCTGTTTAATACTGTAAGTATGTTCATAGTGGTATTATAAGTTTATGTTCAAGCGAAGGATGAATAGAGATGGAGAGGCAGATTTCAGAGGCCCTTACAGACATACTGTGAGAAACCTTTACATCTACACTCTCGATGGAGCCTTTCTCACTGTCCACTCACTCTTAGGGTTCACAATGCTGCGACTGTGTGGGCCTTGAACATTAACTCCCAAACCACAATGAGGAGACTGTGTGCATCGGAAAGGTGTGAAAACATTCCTGTTATCACCATGGAAAACTCTCCCAGCTGTCAGCAGAGGGGGGAAATATTATGATTCTTTCTGTCGGCCTTACCCTGAGACAATCCCACTGTTTATTTTCTGAAACGGTAGAAGTCCAGCACACGTCAGACAGAGCGGGATCTGCCGTACGTCTGCCACAACCATGTGGATGTGTTTGAGCGGGGAAGGAGAAGGGAGGGTGTGTGTGTGTGTGGTTTCATGTGTGTGTATATGCATGTGTGTGTGCTCGTATCTCATATATGTTTGTGTGTGAGCGAGCGAGCGAGCGAGAATGACTTAGAGAATTAGTTGGCGATCAGTGGATGGCGGTTGCAATTATAAGAACATGGGAATACTTACTTCTAGCCGTACCGTCGACTGCAATTAAGATGAGTGTTGTTTGTTTAGTCTCAAACGTTTTCTTAATGTTCTAGGTGTCAGTTACTGAACATGCTGACCATTTACAGTAAAGTGTGCAATCAGAGCCAGTCTTGTGAGTAACTGGATGTGATTATATAACACCTCTAGAGTAATAACACCTATAATCAGTTGTCATAAAACTCAGTTTGAACACTGAAATACTCTGACTTTGGTGTTTCCATAGAAATGTAATTACTAGAACGGCTATTCCCATTCAAGTCGATGTACTGTGATGGGTGGACAGGTGGCCATATTAAGTGTACCCATAGCAGTAAAAAGTAGGAATTGTTTAATCTGTTTGTATGGGTGTTTCCTTTATGTTGTATCCTTGCCTGTGGGCTACCATAAACAACACTCTAGACACAGGGGTTGTTGGGTTTATGGCCTGGAAGCCATTGGGCATGCATGGCTGGCCAATGGCTGGCCTGTAACATTCCATGTTTTTTCCCTCTTGTGTACTTCCTGGTCAAGGGTCACTGGCTGGGCATGGAAAAGTAAAATGTCAAAAACAGAGCTACTCTGGTTACTTCTCATGCTATGGTTGATATGTGGGATGACAGTCTTCCAATAGCTGCACACCTCTAAGACCCATGTGTAGGGATGATCTATCAGATGATCTACACACACACACACACACACACACACACACACACACACACACACACACACAGACATGCATGCATACACACACAGAGGAACTGGTAAATGGAACCTCCAGATGTCTATGCATTGTAGAGTCTCAGGTTACAGCAGCAGATTTTCCAAAGCAACATTCTGATCTGAGTTCCTCCCCTCTATAACTTCTTCACTACGCTGAGCCCTAGCCACTGTTTTCATCAGTGGGTAAGTGCATTTCAATAGTTTCAATAGTGCATGTCATTAGTCTTCAGTGGCTTCCTCTCCCAAAGGACGGCAGATGGCAGATGGCGATATTGAGTTGTGTAATCTGACCGCCCAAATGCGTTGTACGTAGCCGGCGATACAGTCGTATCCCTCGTAGACCGGTTCGTAGCTAAAACATTCTCCATTCAGGCAGCATAGACTTTGATTTCCTACTTAACTTTATTATTATAGGGCTACTCTTCCTGGGGTCCGAACAGGAAACAACATAACACATAGAATGGGGTCCGAACAGGAAACAACATAACACATAGAATACATAATATACAGCACTACATTTACATTACAATTTAGCAATTCAGCAGACGCTCCTATCCAGAGTGACTCACAGCTAGTGCGTTCATCTTAAGATAGCCAGGCACGACAACCACATATCACAGTCGTATCCCAACCACGTATCACATAGATAATACAATACATAATACAATGCAAAATACAATGCATAAAATGTCTGTGTGTCTCTTCTCAGTCCTCGTCGTGCCGTAAGGTGTTATTTTTTTATCTGGTTTTATTGCTAGCTTGAGTTATCTGGGGTGGCAGAGAGTTCTGTTTAGTCATGGCTCTATTTAATACTGGGTGTTTCCCAGCCTCTGTTCTGGACCCGGGGACTGTGAAGAGACCTCTGGTTGCATGTCTTGTGTGAATCTGATGAGTCTCCGAAATGTGTGCCACCTGTTTGAACAGACAGTTTGGTTACCTTCAACACATCAACACCTTGCACAAAGACCATTAGTGATTCAGTCATTCTCTCCTCAACCTTGAGCCAGGAGAGACTGACATGCATGTCATTCACGCTCCGTGTACATCTATGTGAAATACGTGCTGCTCTGTAGTAGTCCAGCTGCAACAAAACTAGGGCCTGTAGGACCTGTCTGGTGTACTGAGATATCAAGAACAACGTCTTATCATGGATAAACCTCTTCCCATTTTGGTAACCATTGAGTCTATATGTTTTGACCATCAGTTTAGTCTCTTTAACTTGTTTAAAAGCCACATTATTCAATAACAGATCCAGATGTTTAGGGTTGAGCGAGTGATTTGTCCCCAAAATGATGCTTTAAGTTTTTTTTTAGATATACGGGCACCAGCCTAATGCTAGTTACCCATTCTAAAACTGACTGGAGCGGTGTGTCAAGGGTGTCAGTTATTTATTTGACTGTTGAAGCCAACGTGTATACTGTTGAGTCGCCAGTGCACATGGACACACAGGCTTTATTCAATGTCAGTGGAAGGTCATTAGTAAACACAGAAAACAATAATGGTCGAAGTCGGCTGCCCTGTGGTACACCACACTCAACCGAATTTGCATTAGAGAGGCTTCCATTAAAGAAAAACATCTGTGTTCTATTTGATAGGTAACTGTCCATCCATGATATGGCAGAGGATGTTAATCCGTAACACCTACATTTTTTCTGCGATATATTACGATCAATGATGTCAAAGGCTGCACTGAAGTCTAACAAAACACCTCCCACAATCTTCTTATTATCAATTTATTTTAGCCAATCATCAGTCATTTGTGTCAGTGCTGAGCATGTTGAGTGCCCTATCCTATAAGCATGCTGAAAGTCTGTTGTTAAGTTTGCTAAGCACTGGTAACAGGCTGATTGGTCTGCTGTTTTAACCATTAAAGGGTGCTTTGTTATTTTGGGGCAGTGGAATGACCTTTGCATCCCTCCAGGCCTGAGGGCAAGGCTGAAAAAAATGGGAAAACACACGTAATTTCCTTATGAAGCACCATTTTCTAAAGCCATACTAGAGTGGCTAAATGCTAATCCCAGATGTTGTGTATCGCGTTCAGCCAATCAGGTTGCAACAGTCTGTTTTTTTACCCCTAACATAACTCAGCACTGTATCGCATTAGCGGAAACCAAGACTGTTCTCAGGACGGGTCTGCTGGTTTTGACTAGCAGAAGTGAATTTTCATAGCAGGTGAGGACAACTTACGCAGCAGGTTAGGATAATTAATGTGGCAGGTTAGGAGAATTTGATTAAGGTTCAGCAAAAGGGTTAGGGTTAGCTTAAATGCTAAAATTGTCCAAGACGCAACTTGAACATATCTAGCAAAAACCAGGTCTGCCCTGAGAACAGTCCTGGTTTCCACTAATGCGATGCTGCTAACGCAGCAGGCGTAAAAGAAACTGAGTTCGTGGTCTGATCATTTCAACCTGATTGGAGAATGTTTTAGGTATGAACCAGTCCATGAGGGATACGAATGTATTGGCGGCTGCATACAATGCATTTGGACAGTAAGATGACACGACTCAATATCGCCATCTTACGACCTTTGGGCAACCTCTCCTATAACCAGGACAGGCCCTACTCACCTGTGATGGCTGTAAGAAAATGGACCCTAAATGCATGCTGATGAGGCTATGAGCTTTAATGGCCACACTTAGGCCATAGACTTTGACTTAAGTCAGACTTCACAGGATGATAACTTTAGTGCCCATGTTCTCTAGGCGTCCTGTTACTAAGCTGCTTAAGTGTTACCCTGCAAACAATAATTAGAATGTTAGAATGTCCCAGAGACGTCACTTAATGGTCAGTCGACAGGACATTGTGTCATGGTCCCCCCCATCTATGGAGAGACCTGAAAATAGCTGTGCAGCAACACTCCCCATCCAACCTGAAAGAGATTGAGAGGAGCTGCAGAGAAGAACGGGAGAAACTCCCCAAATACAGGGAGCTTGTAGCTTCATACCCAAGAAGACTCGATGCTGTAATCGCTGCCAAAGGTGTTTCAACAAAGTACTGAGTAAAGGGTCTGAATACTTATGTAAATGTGATATTTCCATTTTATACTTTTAATAATAAAAACAGTTTTGCTTTGTGATTGTCATTTTGTGTGTAGATTGATGAGGGGAAAAAACTATTCAATACATTTTAGAATAAGGCTGTAACCTAACAAAATGTGGAAAAAGTCAATGGGTCTAAATACTTTCTGAAGGCACTGTACATATTTTTTTACATGTATCCATCCCCTTATTTTAGGCACTAAACTATATTCATATATATTTTTTTACTGATACCGGGGACCTTCTTGTGAGGCTTGTAGGCAAACCAAACCGTTTAGACGCTACAGACGTTATTGTGAAAAGAAAGATTTTTGGGATGTCTCATGATCTGACAATCACTGCTCTAGCTCTGCCGCCGATATCGCTGGATGCGGTGGATCGAGACGCAGCCCATGCAAAAAAAGATCTTTAGCTTAAACGGATGGATTTTGTTCGGGATTTTTGTATTATGTTAATTGGATTTACGCGGTTGAGCAGAAATTGGGTTAAATACTATTATTTCAAACAGAGTGAGTCCATGCAACTTATTATGTGACTTGTTAAGCACATTTTCAGTCCTGAACTTATTTAGGCTTGCCATAACAAAGGGGTTGAATTCATTCTGACTCAAGACATTTCAGCTTTTCATTTTTATGAATTTGTAAACATTTCTAAAAACATAATTCCACTTTGACTTTATGGTTTATTGTGTGTAGGCCAGTACCAAAACATCTACATTTAATCAATTCAGGCAGTAAAACAACATTTGGAAAAAGTCAAGTGGTGTGAATAATTTCTTGAAGGCACAGTGTAATTATTATGTCTTTACCTGGATTTGAACTCTTAACCTCTTGGTTCACAGTATTCCGATCTTCCTGCTCCTCCATCATGTCTATATCAATGACTGATTTCACCTGTAGTACTATTCCTCTGCTTTGCACTTCAAAGACAATCTCAGCTCTGTTATATTTATCATAGTGATTCAGGAGTAGCATTACAACAGAAAATGCCCCACCAACATTAGACAAATATACTGAAAAACCAAACTCAATTTGTTGAAATTAGCAAATTAAATCAATGAGAGCATAGTCAGATTAACTGAAACAGCAGTGCAGATAGCACTCTTTTGCTAAGGGCAGATATGTATTATAGGTAATAGGAATTCTACAGGCTTTGGTATTTAGTATTTTTATTAGGATCCCCATTAGCAGATACTCTTCCTGGGGTCCACACAAAACATGAAACATTACATATACAGAACATGAATTGACAAGAACAGCTCAAGGACAGAAATACATTTAAAAAAAGTTAAAGCACACATAGCCTACATATCAATACATACACACAAAGTATCTAGGTCAAATAGTGGAGAGGTGTTGCGCCGTGAGGTGTAGCTTTAAAAAAAAATCTGTTTTGATGTTTATTTGAGCAATATAAGATGGAACGGATTCCATGCAATAATGGCTCTATATACCTACAGCACCCAATGTCACAGGAAGGCCAAAAATATCATCAAGGCAACAACCACCCGAGCCAAGGCCTGTTCACCCCGCTATCATCCAGAAGGCGACCGACAAACTGAAAAACAGCTTTCATCTAAAGGCCATCAGACTGTTAAATTGCCATCACTAGGCGGCTTCCACCCAGTTACTCAACCCTGAACCTTAGACAGGCCCGGAGCAACATGTTTATTAAAAAAAGCTTGCAGCTTAAGAGAGAAATTGATGGTGACGATGAGACAGGTATGCTAACTTACAATACTGTAAGCTACAGTACAGTACCAACTGCCAAGATGTCAGGCGAGCAAAACAAAATATAACGTGTAACAATTGCCTATAAATCACAATTCAAGTTTAGTGTCAAGGAATTGCGTGGCCATATGGCAGCCAGCATATAACATATACAATACTAATAAGTGCATTGTTAAATGCAAAATGTTATGTCGCGACGCCACGTAAGTGTGAGACACTTTTTGATATTGTATAAAAGAATACTGCAATCATATTCATGTTTGATGGTTGGACATGTGCACTTTAACACAGGAGGCTTTTGATGCTAATGTGCACTGAGAAATACATTCTCATGTCTTTGGACAATGATACGTTAATAAACTAAGTTTCAAAAACCAGTGCACTGCTCAGTCAAGTTAAACTGTAGTTTAGTTTGTTTAGTAAATTATTACTGTGAGTATGAATGGAGTTTAGGCCATGAAACTGTATGTATACTAATTTAGAAACGTTGACCTAATCAGATAAGAGGAAATTGCCAATGATCAGAGAGCAGGGTCAGGCCCAGGACAATAAAGATGGACAGGGTGTGATTCTGACATCTACACTCTTAGAAGTAAAGGTGCTATCTATAACATAAAAGTGGTCTTCGACTGTCCCCATAGGAGAACCCTTTGAAGAACACTTTTTGGTTCCAGGCAGAACCTGTCTGAGTTCCATGTAGAACCCTTTACATAGAGGGTTCTAAATGGAACCCAAAATAGTTCTGCCTGGAACCAAAAAGGGTTCTCCGAAGAACCCTTTTTTTCTAAGAGTGTAGCGAAACGAAGAGAGGGCCATGGACATTCCACAGGGGAGAGAAGGGAAACTCATTGGGGTCATAAAATGTATAGCTGGGGAGGTGGCACCTACAAGAAGGTGGTGACAAAAAGGATGGAAGAGTATAAGATGGCTAGTGAACTTTTTAAATGTATGCACTCAGCTGACGGCATCCTTGGTATTAAATACTTGAAACTTCTCTTGAGCATTTGGTCTCAATTCCTTATTGCAAAGAGGTGGCAATAGCATGTTTTCTTTTTAACACCATTTAACACCATTTAACCCAGAGTTTTTCCATTTTTTCCCCAGATCATGTGTTCAGGTCAAAATGTCCAACCTGTTTTCATGACTTTTGTTGTCCCTTGGGTAAGAGGTCAATGGGACTTCCTGGTTAAATAAAGGTTAAAAAAGAAAAGAAAGCCTGCATGGTCTTGCAGGACTGTCAGACACATACTGTATACTTTGTCTCAAATGGAACCCTATTCCCTATATAATTTGTTGCTTTTGACCAGGGCCCCAGGCTCTTCTCAAAAGTAGTGCACTTATACAGGGAATAGGGTGCCATTTGGGATACACACCCGTACAGTACAGGTGGGTGAAGGGAGGGTCACCATCGTAATAACGAGCCCAGCAGATGGCGGCCCTTTGAAGGCAGAGGTGCTGACCTCTGTGTTTTAAATCCAGGCTGTAAAACAACATTTGGAAAAATGTGTGAATACTTTCTGAAGGCACGGTTTATTAATATATTTCTCTCTCTCCCTGTTTTTCTTTCTTCCTTCTTCTCTATCTGTCTATTTCTCTCTTGCTTTCATGTGTATGTAGGACAGGTACAGTAGGTAATTGTTGAGGTGTGCACTCACCTTAACCCCACCATAACAAGCACTCCCTTGTAGTTACCTCTAGCCCTGGCTCCGTCACATTCAAACTCACCTGGAGCTCTCTCTGAGCATATGCGTCATCTCTAATGTACGGTATAAGCTCTCAGGGGCAGAAATTGCTTCACTATGTCTGAGAAAGATTTTCACCAGATGTTGGTAACAACCCAAGTAATCCATACATACAAAGAAACCAAAACAAATAAGTTCAGAAATTAAGTTATGCGTAATAATGCTAAATGACACAGGGAAAAAGTATTGAACACATGAAGAAAGGGAGGTTCAAAAAGGCATGGAAAGCCAAGACAACAGCTGAAAACTATCAGTAATTAAAAAGCAATCCAGCCCCCTGTCAGTGCAAATTAATATCAGCTGGTTCAGTCCCAACTGATGGCCTACAAAAAGGTCTCATTGCCAAGGTGTCACACAAGACACATCTCATGATGGGTAAAAGCAAAGAGCTGTCTCAAGACATTCGCAACCTAATTGTTGCAAAACATAATGATGGCATTGGTTATAGGCACATTTCTAAGCTTCTGAATGTTCCAGTGAGCACTGTTGGGGCCATAATACGGAAGTGGAAAGACAATCATTTCACCATAAATTTGCCTCGACCAGGTGCTTACCAGATTGGTGGCAATAATTCAGTCCTTAGCTGAAAGAAACATGGCTTTAAGGGGATCCACAGACACATTAAACAAACCAGACAATGGCAATTTTCTCAAAGTGGCCAAATTTGATCCAGTAATGAAGCAGCATGTTGGTAGAGTGGAAAGTGGAGCTGGCAGTCACACACATTACCTGGGCAAAAGAATCCAAAATGAACTGATAGACTCCATCAGCGCAAAAATACTGGAATAGTGGAAGAGATCAAAACATAAAAGTATTTCTCCATTATTTTAGATTGCACCCCTGATCTGAGTCATTAGGAACAGCTCTCTGTCATTGTCAGGATTGTGTTACTGGAAGACATACCATAAATTAAATAACATTTCATGGGCTTTCTTGTGGCAGAGAAGTCAACAGGGGAAAGTGTGTCATCTCTCATCCTCAAAAGGCTGGAGGAGCTGAACATCCCCTTTGAGGACTGCAGTGGACAGTCCTATGACAATGGCGCCAACATGAAGGGAAAGAATAAAGGTGTTCAGGCTAGGCTACTTCAACAGAACTCAAGAACCTTTTTTGTCCCATGTGGTGCCCACACTTTAAATATGGTGGTAGCTGATGCTGCTAAGAGCTCACCAGATGCCATTGGCTGCTTGGGATTTTTAACTCTTCTCAGCCTCCAGTCATATGGTATGATATCCTCAACAAGATCGAGCATGTGAGTAAACTGATGCAGTCACCCTCTATGTAGCTAGATGTGGCTGTCGACTTGCTGAAGAAAACCAGAGATTCCCTTACCTGCTACAGAAACACTGGATTTTCTGATGCACAGACAACTGCAAAGGAAATGTGCAAAGAGATGAACGTGGAGGCTGTACTCAAACAAAAGCGGTTGAGAACCCCAAAAAGGCATTTTGGTGATGCACTTCGAAAAATGGAAACCACATTTTTTGTTGTGGTAGTGGATACAGCCCTCTCTTCACTTGATGAGAGAGTTCAGAGCCTGGGAGAGGTGAATGACAAATTTGGAGTGCTCCTCAACTTCATGTCAAAAGAAGAGTTGCTAGAGCACTGTCAAACCCTGAGCACTGCTCTAAGCCATGACGGACAGCCAGCTATTGATGGCAGGGAACTTTCTGTGGAAATGCAAAACTTTCCACATTTGCCATCAAAAAACATGACAAACATGGAACTCTTGACCGTCCTGCACAAGAAGAAGCTGACAGAAATGTACCCCAATATGTGGGTAGCTCTGAGAATCACTGCCACTCTTCCTGTTACAGTGTCTTCTGCCCGAAAGGAGCTTCTCTAAGCTCAAACTGATTAAAACCTACTTGAGATCTACTACGGTGCAAGAACGTCAGTGGACTTTCCATCATTAGGTTAAATCATGTGGTCTCACAACAGCTGTCTTATGATGATATCATAGATGATTTTGCTGCAAGAAAAGCAAGGCAATTAAGGCTGTAGAACAATGCTACATTATGCATATTGCACTGAGGTTTCTGTAATATAGTTCGTTTTTTGTGTAATACTCTTATTTATAATTTGTTTTATGTCACTTGTTTGCTGCAAGAAAGGCAAGGCGAGTAAGGCTGTAAATAGGTCTCTGTAATAGTTTTTTCGTGCAATACTCTTATTTATATTGTATTTATAATTCATTTTATGTCACTTGTTTCTATAATACTGTTTTTATTTTTTTTATTTTTTTTTGTTTCTAAAATAAAGAAAATCTCAAAGACAAAGCTATGCAGTTTCTGTGTGAGTGTATGAACACAATGATCGGTGGTGGAATTGGCTGCGATGCAAGGCGCACCAGCTAAAATCTTGCCTAAGGCACCAAATTTGTCAGGGCCGGCCCTGCCCTCTCTTACAGGAATCTCAGAATTCTCCCTTAGAGTAGTGCAGTAACCAGCCACTGGCAGTCCTTATATAGGAATTTAGGGGGTTCCCAGTCTCTCCAGTATGTTCCTGGACAAAATATGAGGATTCTCAATCATGATTTTTAGTCCAGGAATGGGCTTAATTTGGGTCTGGGAAACCTGTCCAGTTGCATACTTAAAAATTCCCCTCACGCTCTCACTATGAATTAATTATGTAGTGGTTACCTGTTCCAGAACAGTCATTTACATGTCCCTGAATTCACAGGGTCTCCACTGTCCTGAGATGAACTCTTTGTCTGTGCACGCTCATGCAGTTGTGACCATATACTGTACACTCACACAGACGCACACACATGCACAGAGGGGGGTTAACTCAGGTGACTGTTACTGTTTCGGTTTTTGTCCTTCAACCATCAACAGGATAGAAACCTGCAGCGCTCCTGGACTGTATAGGGTTTGTTACCCTGCCATTCCACCGCTCTTTATCAATCCTTCAGTAAAAAGGTTCAGTCACAGAGGTACTCAAGGTTACATTTCTCTTCTCATCCCCTTTCTGTCTCTGTAGAGCTAAATAGACCTGAACAATAATGTAATTTTAATTGCATTTAATCATATACTGTGTATACTCACACAGTCACACTGTTTATTTGCTCTGTAGCAGCAGTGAGAGTACTTCGCTTACTCTGTTTGATCACATTAATCAGGCAGCGGTGTGGCACACTGAGAAAAGGAAAGATGGGGCCTTCAAACCCTGTTTGTTGATGTTTTGCTAAGGTGGAGGCAGGGCTCCATTACTAATAGCGGAGACAAATTAGTTAATTAGCGTTTCATATATTAGTTCTCTGTCTCGCTGTGTCTGTTTTCCTCTGTCCTCTAAGCTTGTTTTCTCCATGTGTTCAAGGAATGGAAACTCCAGAGGAGAGAGAGAGTGGAAGACTTTTATAGGTAGAGAACAGAGAAACATTTTACCTGTTTAATGGTAACCCGAGAAACATTGTGTCCCGCCCTCGGGACAGTTAAGCTAACGTGCGTTAATGTCATTGGCATGACATACTAAGTAACAAGAACATTTCCCGAAAATTGAAAAAAAGGGTCCGATCCTTAAGAGATCCTTTTACCTGCTTAACATTTTACCTACCTACCGGTAACCAGAGAAACATTTTACCTGTTTAACGGTAACTTCTTTAACTGTAACTTCTTATACATGCCTGCCCGAAATAATTACACTGTACGTTGGCCCTGCCAGGCATGCGTAAATTCTCTTTACCAAAGATTCTTTATGTTGTAAAAGTCTAGCTCAAAGGTGGGATCTATTTCCTTTCTGTTTGTTTTGCAATGTGCTTTCATGTTGCTAAGCTCAGCCAACGAACTGTCTTTGTTTTGACTGGGGGTCACCTGACTGAGCACTGATGTGTGCGTTGTATAGTTGGTGGGTTGGGTGATTGACCCAACTTAGGACTATCATCCATCTCGTAAAGCATCTGTCCAACGCTATCTCTCTCTCTCCTACTGTCTGTCCTTTCTCTCTTTATCTCTCAGTCTCTTTCTCTCTAAGTTACTATCTCTTTAACTCTCTCTCTCTCTCGCTCTCTTACTTTAAGGCTTCATTTCTGTCTCTTTCTTTCTATTACTACTGTAACTCTTTTCTCCGTCTCTCTCTCTCTATTTCTATTTTTAACATGTCTGATTCCTGGCAATTAACGCCTTTTTAACGTCAATGTGATTTAATCATCTAAGCCCAGAACTCGTGACAATGAAAATTACAGAGAGTGCCACAAAAAACAAAGAACACAGAATATCAAATAGAGACGCTAGACTAGACTTTGTTCTGGTGTTTTTTTTCTTATTTTATTGCCCCCCCCCTTTTATTTCTCCTTTACTTCATTGCTTTTATGCTTTTTTCTCTTCTTGAACATGTTTCTGGCTGTGTCTTGGTGGGTCTGACTGGAAGTTCTGGAACTGGTTGTGCCTGGATTTGAGTACCATTGTTCTGATGTGTCTTTGGCTGCCACAAGTGTGTGCATAATGTGCTAGCACATTCAGCGGTTTTGGTGAAAGTAAGTCTTTCTCGTCCAAGTGTCATGAGTAAGACTTGACGGGCAGAGCTGTTTGGAATTTTGGTAAGCCCCTATGTGAGAGGATACATCACTGAGCGCAGAGGAACACCATGGCCTGTTGATTGTACACACAATGGGTGTGGATGACCGTATGGATGCCAACTGGCCAGGCCATAGAGCTAATAGTCAGAAGGTAATGTAATGATCAGTGGGCTGGGTGGCCATTACTTTGTCTGGGATACAGATGTTTCCTTCATTGGGAATCAGGCCTCCTTTTTTCTCATACCCCACCTTTTTTTGCTTCACTGATCACCGACAAGTGCTCACTATCATCTTCTTTAAGAGGGAGGACTACATACCGTACATTCTCCAAATAGATCCCGATGGAAGCACCAGTGAGTGGAATTTAATTGAAAAATTAGTAACACTAGACAGAGGGAAAGAAGAGAGATCGGGATGAAAGAAGAAGGCTAAATATTTTATTTGATTCTTATTTTTTTCAATTCAATTCCACTCACTGGTGCTTCCATAGGGTTCAGTGAAGCAGAAAAAGCCTACACTATCTATATCCAAAACCATAACTCCCTGTAGAATCTTCTTATAGTCCAGGCGACGTGAAAATTGTGTTCACTTTTTCATAAAAGCATGAAACTTGGTACACTTGTACAGTTTAGTGTCCTGGACATTTTCAGAAAGGGAGCCATCGCAAAAACCCTTCTTGGCGACTGTGACAGACGTTTTTTTTTCTTTGCCATAGCCAGACAATGTGTATTTTCCTTCACACAGTATCTGCTGAACCAAACATGATAACACAGAAAAGGTGATGTCTACACCAATGTTTTGATGGTCAAAGATTACAATGGTGCCATGTACAACCTCAAAAACGCCGCCTAGCGGCTGTAGCAGCCATTTTGCTATTCTGCCATAGCCGGACAATGCATTTTCCTTCATATCTCAAACAAAAAGAAATCATATCCAATTTTTATTGTCACATGCGCCGAATACAACGGGTTTAGACTTAACCATGACATGCTTGCTTATGAGCCCTTCCCAACATTGCAGAGTTAAAACATTATAATAAAAAGATAAATAGCAACACAAGAGGAATAATATACACAACAATGGCGCTATATACAGGAAGTTCGTGTACCAGATCAATGTGAAACTATATACAGGAAGTTCGTGTACCAGATCAATGTGAAGCTATATACAGGAAGTTCCAGTACCAGATCAATGTGAAGCTATATACAGGGAGTACCAGTACCAGATCATTGTGCAGGGGTATGAGGTATTTGAGATAGATATGTACATGAAGGCAGGGTAAAGTGACTAGGTATCAGAATAGATAAACATTTGAGTCAAATAAATAACAGAGTAGCAGCAGAATATAATGAGTGTAAAAGTGTGTGTGTGTGTATATGCTTGTGTTGTCGGTATGCGAGTGTATGTTATGTTTGTGTGTGTGCATATGTAGTGTATGTGAATGTGTGTGGGTTTTGTGTGAGAGTTTCAGTATAGTATGTTTGTGTGTGTGCATATGTAGTGTATGTGAATGTGTGTGGGTTTTGTGTGAGAGTTTCAGTATAGTGTGTGTGTGTGTGTGTGTGTGTGTGTGAGTGTGTGTATATATAGTGTGTATATACGTATAGTCTTGTGAGTGTGCATAGAGTCAGTGTAAGATAGGGTCAGTGCAGATAGTCTGTGTAACCATTAATGTACTATTTAGCAGTCTTATGGCTATTTAAGAGTCTTATGGCTTTGGGGTAGACGCTATCTCGGAGACTGTTGGTCCGAGAGCCGATTCTCCAGTACCGTTTGCCGGACGTTAGCAGAGTGAAAAGTCTAAGGCTTGGGTGGCTGGAGTTTTTGGCAATTTCTCGGGCCTTCCCCTGATATAGATGGATGGCTGAGAGCTCGGCCCCAGTGATGTACTGGGCTGTCTGCACTAAAGTCTGCAGCACTTTGTGATTGAGGGTTGTGCATTTGCCATACCAAGCAGCGATGCAGCCAGTCAAGATGCTCTCTGATGCACTGTAGAACTTTTTGAGGATCCGAGGTCCCATGCCAAATCTTTTCATCCTCCTGAGGGGGAAGAGGTGCTGTCGTGCCCTATTCACAACTGTGCGGGTGTGTGGGTACCATGTTAAGTCGTTAGTGATGAACAATGAACTTCAAGCTCTCGACCCGCTCAACTACAGCCCTGTCAAAGTGGATGGGGGGGTGCTCTCCCCTCTTTCTCCTGTAGCCCACGACTGACGTTGAGGGAGAGATTGTTGTTACGGCACCACACTGCCAAGTCTCTGACCTCCTCCTTTTAGGCTGTCTCAACGCCATCGGTAATCAGGCCTACCAACACAGTATTGAGGGTCAACCCACCCTCACCCCCTTGGACCTTCCCATCAGGAAGTCCAAGATACAGTTACAGAGGGTGGTTTTCAGTCCAAGGTTCCCCAGCTCTGTGATAAACTTGGAGGGGACTATGGTTATTTTCCCCCTTGTCCAGGTGGGAGAGGGCAGTGTGAAGTGCAATTGAGATTGCGTCATCTGCAGATTTGGCGGTATGCATATTGGAGTGGATACAGGGTGTCTGGGATGAGGGTGTTTATGTGTGTCATGACCAGCCTTTCAAAGCACTTCATAATTACAGATGTGGGTGCTACAGAACGATAGTCAGGCTACTTTGGAGTTCTTGGGAACAGGGACAATGGTGGTCAGCTTGAAACATGTTGGGATTACAGACTGCGACATGGAGAGATTGAAAATGTCAGTGAAGACACTGGTGTGCGTATGCTTTGAGAACACGTCCTGCTATTACGCCTGGCCCGGCGGCCTTCCGAGTGTTAACCTGTTTAAAAAAAAATCACAATGGCCACGGGGAGCGAGATCACACAGTCATCCAGAACAACAGGGACTTTCACACAGTGTTGTATTCCTCGAAGCGATTATAAAAGTCTGGACTAATGTTTTTGCCCGCACTGGCACTGCAGATGGATATATCCACTAATACAGGACTATTAAAGGCCCAGTGCACTATTTTTGTGAAGAAAAATAAAAGCATAATTTGTTTTATTATGATTTTTTCAGAGGGTGCTGCAGCACTCTCAACACCCCTACTTCCCACGGCTATGCTCTCAAATCCTCTTCCTTATTACCATTGACTGGATCATGACCAAAACCACATCATATTAACCCGGGGGTATTCAGTGGAGCCTGTTCTCCCAGCTGGAAGATCTATGAACTAAAAACCTCATCTGGAGGTCTGAGCAGTTCAAATATGCATATACTGTATATAACAGCAATGTCAAATCAGTTATTTTGTATGGTTTGGATTGTTGGCGTGTTGTCAAGAATGACATGAGACGGATGGAGTCTTTGGTCACACTTTATTTGGATTGTCCGGATTTTGTCCGGCTCTACAGATGGCCATACCATCAACAAACTGTTGATAAGCAACTGCTTGCGAAGATTACGGTTAGGGTTAGGTTTAGAATAAGGGTTAGGGTAAGGACTAAGGTTAAGGGTAGGAATAGGTTTAGGTGAAGGGTTAAGTTTAGGGTTAGGTTTAGGGCTAGGGTTAGGGTTAGTAGATAGTTAGTTGAAATGTTACTGATAGTCTGTAGACAAGGGTTCTCCAACCCTGTTCCTGGAGAGCTGCTGCAACCCTAATCTAGCACACCTAGTAATTAGCTGGTTGATAAATTAACTGGGGTTAGAGCGTAAACCTACATGAGGGTAGCTCTCCAGGAACAGGGTTGGAGAGCCCTGCTGTAGAGAATCTAATTATTTAGAATATGTGGACAATTCTCAGGCTAGAGTCTTGTTGACAACTTGACAGCTTGTCACAGCTTGCACTCCAACCTTCTGCTCTGTACAGCTAAAGAAGGTTTCTTACATATTTTCTTTATTTTTCCTTGCCATATAGCTGCTGCTTGCTCTTTGGGCGTTTTTGTGAAAAGCGCTATATAAATAACATTTGTATTCATTGATTTTGATGTGATGCAAAATAAGCTTGATTGATGTTGTATTGACTGCTACTGCTAATAATAAATGGCAATTGTGAAGTGCTCAAAAATACAAATGTTCTCTTCTGAAAAACAGTATAAGCTGAGGAGTGGTGAGTGGCATTTGGGACCAGCATGCACTAGAGGTACATACCTGCCCATGAAATCACCCCATGAAGTTCCTGGGTCCAGACAAAACAAATGCTCTTACTGTGTTATGTGTATTTACACAAAATTACACAGTATTCACTTTCACAACCAAGGGCAAGAAGATAGCAGCAGACAATTGTATGGCTCTCCATGCCACAGACATGATATTCTATTGTGTAGACATTTTTATTGGATATCCTTCCATGGCTTACCATGGTGGTCCACCATTATATAATCATCTGAGCAGTTGATGATGTTTTACATTGGACCATTGTAATCCTTGACCATCAAAACATCAGTGTAGACATCCCCTTTTCTGTGTTATCATGTTTGGTTCAGTAGATATGAACGAAAATACATTGTCCTGCTTTGGCGGAATAGACAAATGTCCACCACGGCCACCAGGAGGCTTTTTGCGATGGCTCCCTTTCTGAAAATGTTCAAGACTGTAAAAGTTTCATGCTTTTATGAAAAACGTAACATATCACCAACAATTTGGCACATATCACCTGGACTATTAAAGAGAATCCAGGAGTCAAGTGGGTAAATAAACAATGCATGGTTTAGTGGGCCAGATGAAGTTCGGAAGTTCCTCTGGAATTCTTAGGAATTCTCCAGATTTCTATGGAATTCTTTCTCAGCCAGTGCTTCTGGTCTGGGTATTCCTTTCTGAAGGCTGTTGAAACACAAAGTTGCTCTGAGAGAGTTCTCCCTATCTTTCTCTATGAAATATGTCGGTCAGACAAGAGGGAGACAGAGATAGAGACCAAGAGTTGCAGAGAATGTGGGAGGAGAAGTTGTGAAATGTCTCTTTTAAACATACCACATGGAGAAAACTGTATATAAACCATAGTGTATAATCCATCTCTTCCAAACGAAGGCTGCACGCTCTTAATATTGACTTTGGGGGGACTATTTGTCTATGATTAAAGCCAGAGTATGTATACTCAATGTCAGTATGTATGATGTAGATGTAGACTACACTGTTTACCGTATGCTGTATGTGTACAGTGGATCAGGCTGTATTTCCTGTATTATATTCAGTGACAGAGTAAAACCAAGATGCTATATGGCAGAGGGAAGCCTTGCCAGACATAGACAAAGAGAGACAGACAGCCTTCATCTTTAACAATATTATTGTGGAATGCCAGTCATTGTGGCAAGGGTGATGCAGGGGAATATAGGGGAAAACCCACATGGCAAAAAGTCAATGTGATGACATTGAATCAACGTGGAAAACTCAATGTGATGACATTGAATCAACGTGGAAAACTCAATTGCATTTGCAAAAAGTCATCAACGAAAGGGCATTTCGTTTTTATTTATTTTTTAACTAAATCCAATGACATGGTGAATATTTTGTTGATTTCATGTTGAATTCACATTAGTTGACAACTCAACCAAATGTAAATCAAAACTAGATGTTGAACTGACGTCTGTGCCCAGTGGGAAGGGAGAAAGGGGGGTTAGAGAGTGGAGACAGAGAGGTGAAAGGGGGCAAGGTTTAGGCTAAGACCGTGGATCCTCCGAGGAGCTCTTTTTGTGATTTATTAGCAGCAGACTTGTATCCATCTGCACAGCCATACTCTCTCCACTGAGCCAGCCAGCACTCTGCTTTACCGCTGCAGTCCCGCAGCTTCTGCCAAAGCCCTTAAACACAGAACGTTACATTCCTCATGTCTCTGGCACCCGGGTTACTGCAACAGGAGGGAAAAAGAATGAGAGAAGCGGGGGGGGGGAGAGGGAGAAAGAAGGAGAGGGAGAGAGGAACACAGACAGAGATAAAGCAATCGAGAGAGAAAGGACAGATTGTGACTGAGACGGAGTTACACAGATCTATTTCAGGAGTCATCCTTTCAAATAACTTTCTCGCACACCTATCTTATCAGAGTTAAAAGTGAGGGATCCTCTACAGTTGTGGTAAGCAAACCTATCCACCCAGAAGCAGGGGAAAGTAGAGGAGGGTAGATGAGAGGAAGGGAGGAGAGGAGGGGAGGGGAAAGGAAGCTGTGAATGGAGGGAAGAGTTGCCCTAATTTTGCCTAATGGTGTATGTGGTAATGAGACAGTGGCTGTGAAAACACTCTGTTGAGATCACCACCACAGGTGATATAATACAGTAGCCCTGTCTATAAGACATGCACCCACCCACGCAAGCATTAACTAATCCAGGGCTAAGGCAGAGAAAACACTGGGCACTGGTAGTGTAGTTTCTGGACATGGGTAGTAGTCAGGTTGGACTGTGGGTTCTCATAATGGGCTTGGAACAATATCTCTCTTTCTTTCCCTTCTCAAACCTTTGTTTTCTATATATAGACCACACCACACTCGTTCAGAAATGTCAGAGCCATTCAGGTGGTCACTTTATCTCAATGAATCGGGCTCTACCAATCCAAATAACTTCACAAATAATTTTCTGTTATTTATGCATGTGAATGTCTGCATAGATAGCCTTATATTTTATTGTATTCTGACCAGTGTCTCTGAGGCGTAGTCGATATTAGGGCATTAAATGAAATGTACTAATACAATTGCTCAGATAAAGAGATTTTTTTTCAAAATGGTAGGGGTTAAAATTATTGGCATCCCTGTTTTCAGTAATATGAAATTTGAGAACACATTGGGAGGGATCTTATACCATTCCTCCACACAGACTCCTTCCAGATCCTTGATATCCTTCCCCTTCACTTATGGACTGCCCTCTTCAATTCAAACAACAGGTTTTCAATGGGTTTCAAGACCGGGGTGTCACACCCTGATCTGTTTCACCTGTCTTCGAGATTGTCTCCACCCACCTCCATGTGTCGCCCATCTTCCTCATTATCCCCTGTGTGTTTATACCTGTGTTCTCTGTTTGCCTGTTGCCAGTTCGTCTTGCCTTGTCAGGTCTTACCACCGTGCTTTCCCGTCTTCCAGTGTCTCTGTTACCTAGTTTTCCCGGTTCTGACCATTTCTGCCGTCCTGTACCTGCCTGGCTCTGACATGACCACGAACCTCTGCCTGTCCTCGACCTGCCCTTTGCCTGCCCTGTGTTTACAATAAAACATCTGAGAACTGTATTATTTGCCTCCTGTGTCGGCATCTGGGTCATATCCTGAGTCGTGATATGGGGACTGAAATTGCAAAATGTTGATTTTGTGTCCAATTCATAATTTCTTTGTAGATGTTGATGTGTGATTGGGGTTATTTTCTTGCTGGAAGATCCACTTGTGTGCAGAGGCAACCAGCTTATCCAACTTATAAAAATGTATAAAACGACTCAGTGCCATTATCCTCACAACATGAGGTATTGAAAGGTATTGAAAACATGGGTGTCATTCATTTTTACACCTACCGTTATGAGATTTTTTGTATTTTACTATTACATCTCTTTCTCTGAGAAATTGTATAAAATAATATACTTTCCCCCCCAAAAAATGTGTATACAATATAGGTCAGTATTTTAATTATTTATTTTTTACCGTCATTTCTGCTCATCTTTATCAAGGGTGTCAAAGAATTTGGACCCCACTGTATATCACAAGACTCATCCCTGCTCTCAAGGTATGTTTTAAATTCAGAATGTGTTTTGAACTTAATCTTATATGATTTCTGGTGCCACAGAGATTATATATCCAGCCCTTTTGAATCAACTTTTTAAATCCAGAAATAGGACAGTATATTACGGATGTTTTTTGATAGATTATTGGTTGCTCTGTCCGTTTGATGTACTATTTAAGTTCCTTGTGGCTTTTAAGGCCCAGTCCATATGTATGTTTTCTTCTCGTACCATTTTAAGTGATGGCTGAGGGTTACTGTCTTTGCAAGTGTACTGTATATACCTGCAAAAGAGGTAGAGCGAACAAAGTAGAGCACAACACTTTTTTTAGTTTATTCTTATTTTGTTTCGGGTCAATTACAGTTTTACCTAGATGGGATAGCTGCAAAGTAAACATTTTCTATAATGTAAAAAATTGCTTTTTTGACATAATGTAAGGTTAGGGTTAGGCATTAGGGTTAGCAGTGTGGTTAGGGTTAGGGTTTACATACTCTTCATTTTACAGTTGACACGGAGGTCAGGGTACTTACAGGACTGAACCTTTACGTGGGAACATTTATAGAGACACACATTGTTAAGTCCATTGCTCCTCTTCCCTCTGCTTAGAGAGACACAGCTCATGTGAGCTTTCGCATTTTTCAACATGTTTTTTACAATAAGATAGTTTTGGAGTTAGATAAACTTAGATTTTTCGGCAGGGATATATACAGGATGGTGCCCTCCACAACTTAACCGTCACTCAAGATCAAAACTTCAAACCTACAACCTACTTTTTGGACAATATTTACCAGGAACATTCTATCCAGGATTTCATTTTCCCAAGCTATTCTGGGGGTGCTCTGGCAATCAAAGTCCTGAGATCCTGGAATCTGATACAACTTCAACTAGCAATGAGGTGTAAAGAGAGGTGTCGAATCCTTTGAAGGTGTTCAGAGGCCATCCACTGCCATTTTCTTCAAGCAAATACCCCCAACCACACTTCCCATGTGTGAAGTGAAAGATCCAGAGGCTTTGAAGCCCCATCCTGCTGTTCAGTACACATTCATTGGCATTTTTCATCCAGCACACAGGCACTATTACTATTAATGGCTAGCCCCAAGTCGTTATATATATACATTTTTTTCTATTTTGGCATTTGCCTGATGTCTCATACATGCTTTGTTGACTACGAACTTTCTTTACCCAACCGTGAGACAGACTATGTCTGTTCCCACACTCGGGACTCTGACTTTCTATTGGTTACACATACTTTTGGCCTACCATCCCATTCTAACCACCTCCTGCCGGCTTTGTATTCATGTTACCTGATGAAATTGCTGTACAATATGATCTTGTTGCCATCTGATTCACATTCAGTTGTCGTACATCAGCACTGCAGAGCTCTCCTTGTCCTATGCTGTGCCTTAATTGTATTACTGTTGATGATATCTGGTAATGTACATGTACATCCTGGCCCATCTACTGTTGCTACTGTTGCTAGCCCCAATTCTGACTTGTGCTCTGATATCTGCTTCACTGATTTCTGCTCTCATAAAAGTCTGGGTTTTCTGCACGTTAACACTAGAAGCTTATTACCTAAAATGGATCAATTGAAAGTGTGGGTTCACAGCTCCAATCCAGATGTGTTGGTCATTACTTAGACGTGGTTAAGGAAGAGTGTTTTAAATACTGATGTTAACCTTTCTGGTTATAACCTTTTTCAGCGTGACAAAGCTTCCATAGGTGGGGGAGTGGCAATTTTTTACCAAGGATCACCTTCAGTACTTGGTTGTCTCCATGAAGTCTGTCCCCAAACAATTTGATTTGCTAGTTTTAAGTATTAAACTTTCAAATAACTCTTTGTTGACTGTTACTGGGTGCTATCGTCCTCCATCAGCACCGGCCTGTACCCTACCTGCCCTAAGCTCCCTCTTGGCCACTTACACTAAGTCTGAATTTGTCCTGCTAGGTGAACTAAACTGGGACATGCTTAAACCACCTGACCAAGTCCTAAAGCAATGGGCCTCCCTAAATCTTTCTCAGATTATTAGCAATCCCACAAGGTATGACTCCAAACACCCAGAAAAGCCTACTCTTCTTGATGTTATCCTCACAAATAATCCTGATAGGTATCAGTCTGGTGTTTTCTGTAATGACCTTAGTGATCACTGTTTTACAGCCTGTGTTCTTCTTTGTTTATATTTTCAGTGGTGTTGTTAACAAACACGCCCCCATAAAGAAAATTAGAATTAAAAACAGGTTCAGCCCCTGGTTCGACCGTGATCTTGCAGAGTTACTCCACCTCAAGAATTGCATTTGGCGAAAGGCCCAGCACACGCTTACTCAGGCTGACTTGGCTCTCGTTCAGGCAAATGAGAAATATGTGCACTCAGGCTATCCGGAAGGCCAAAGTTAGTTACTTTAAGGAAAAGTTCTCTCTCTCTGGGTCTAACCCCAAGAAGTTCTTGAAAACTATTCTATTTTGCTCTGTTTATCAAAAGTGTTGGAAAAACTTATCAACTGACTGGCTTTCTTGATGTCTATAGTATTCTCTCTGGTATGCAATCTGGTATCCGCTCAGGTTATGGGTGTACCACTGCAACCTTAAAGGTCCTCAATGATATCACCACTGCCCTTGATTCTAAGCAATGTTGTGCTGCTATTTTTATTGACTTGGCCAAAGCTTTTGATACGGTAGACGATTCCATTCTTGTGGGCCGGCTAAGGAGTATTGGTGTCTCTGAGGGGTCTTTGGTCAGGTTTGCTAACTACCTCTCTCAAAGAGTGCAGTGTATAAAGTCAGAACATCTGCTGTCTCAGCCACTGCCTGTCACCAAGGGAGTACCCCAAGGCTCAAGCCTAGGCCCCACGCTCTTCTCAATTTACATCAACAACATAGGTCAGGCAGCAGGATGCTCTCTCGTCCATTTATATGCAGATGATACAGTCTTATACTCAGCTGGCCCTTCCCCGGATTTGGTGTTAAATGCTCTACAACAAAGCTTTCTTAGTGTCCAACAAGCTTTCTCTACCCTTAACCTTGATCTGAACACCTCCAAAACAAAGTCATGTGATTTGGTAAGAAGAATGGCCCTCTCTCCACAGGTGTGATTACTTCCTCTGAGGGTTTAGAGCTTGAGGTAGTCACCTCATACAAGTACTTGGGAGTTTGGCTAGACGGTACTCTGTCCTTCTCTCAGCACATATCAAAGCTGCATAATAGCTCCTCTTTCACCCCAGCTGCCAAACTAACTCTGATTCAGCTGAACATCCTACCCATGCTAGATTACGGAGACATCATTTATAGATCGGCAGGTAAGGGTGTTCTCGAGCGGCTAGATGTTCTTTACCATTCAGCCATCAGATTTGCCACCAATGCTCCTTATAGGACACATCACTGCACTCTATACTCCTCTGTAAACTAGTCATCTCTGTATACCTGTCGCAAGAGCCATTGGTTGACGCTTATTTATAAAACCCTCTTAGGCCTAACTCCACCCTATCTGAGATATCTACTGCAGCCCTCATCCGCCACATACAACACCCGTTCTGCCAGTCACATTCTGTTAAAGGTCCCCAAAGCACACACATCCCTGGGTCGCTCGTCTTTTCAGTTCGCTTCAGCTAGCGACTGGAACGAGCTGCAACAAACACTCAAACTGGACAGTTTTATCTCACTTATGTTCATTCAAAGACTCAATCATGGACACTCTTACTGACAGTTGTGGCTGCTTTGCGTGATGTATTGTCATATCTACCTTCTTGCCCTTTGTGCTTTTGTCTGTGCCCAATAATGTGTGTACCATGTCATTGTAAATAATAATTTGTTCTTAACTGACTTGCCTAGTTAAATAAAGGATAAATAAAATAAAATAAAAATAATGGTCCTTGGTAGCAGCAGCTTGTGAGCAAATTTGCTTTACAAACCACTGAAACTAGCTGTTTTAGATTGGTATTGTTCTACTTTACGGCACTTGGAACCGATCATCATTAATACTGCTAATGCCTCTTTCTCCTGATGGAGGTGTTGAACCTTAAAGCACCTTTGTGTCTCATAAAGCCTGTCTATTGTGGTAGTGTTGAGTACAAACCTGTGTCCCAAATGGCACCCTGTTCTATTTAAAGTGCACTACTTTTAACCAGGGCCCATAGGGCTGTTGGGCACTATACAGAAAATAGGGTTCCATTTGGGACGCATCCATTGAGTATAAGGACTGGGACCATAGGGAATGCTGTGTGTTAGCTAGCTTCACTATGGGGAATCCTCCAACCTATCTCTTTCTTTCAAGACGTAGACACAACCCACAGACTTTTCCAGCCACACACAGGTTTTTGATACAGTACTGCAGTAAGGAGGGACTCCAGAGAAGTGGAACTCTATAATCTGAACATTGTGTGTTAGATTCACATAAAACAATAGCAGTTGGAACCCTCATTGGGGGAGTTAGTTCTCTTCTAATGGATACCATCGGACGCAGAACAGAGCACAGCTGGGAGGGTTTTAAATGTGGGCATTAAAAAATATGGCCTCAGACATTTTCTCTCCAAAGGTTTGTGCTTAACTGTGCTTTGGAAAAATGGGGCAAATCTTTTGTGTCAAATTAGTGCGATTTCAGAAGTGTCTCTGTTGAACTAGTTAGAAACTAGCACAGTCTCTTAACCGTATTTGGTTTAACAAGATATATTATCATTGTTTAAATATAGCCAAGTCTCTCTATGGGAGTTTAAAAGTGAGATGCCTTGGACTTTTTGCTTTCAATAAAGGTTTTAATTGCAGGCCATTACTTTGGAGTTCTCTTTACTAAAGTCTTATTGGTACATTTTTAAGAATTATAACCATTATCCCAGAGCCATAACTCTTGAGTCTGTTAACTTTTAAAATGTACTGGCGAACCACTCTGCTTTGCGAGGGGGGAATGGTGTGTGACCACGATCACAAAAGATCTGTGAGTTCTCGTAGTGTCTGTAGTTTGATCATTGCCTTCAGAAAGCCACAGGCTCAAGAAGACTCTCTCACGCTCTTTTTTTTATTTCTCGCACACACACACACACACACACACGCTTACATACATGCACACAAACACAATCCTGAGATCGCAACAAAGTATTTAGCAAAATCAACAATTCTGTGCATATTATGCGAGTGCTTTCAATTTTTACCAATCACTGCACTATTTCCTCAAAAAACAGTAAAATCATTGCAATTTTATTAATTAAACTGAACCATCACCACAGTACAAAAAGAGGGTACGCAATTCCAACCAATCACCAGACATTTACCACATAATATGATTCAATCAAACCACACGTCAACAAACTTTTTCCCTGTATCTCTCTCTGCGAAATCCTGATCATTCATCAAACTAATCATGTAAAGTATCCTTTGCAGGAGAGATACAAAGGGTCTGAAATAGACTAGTGTATAGAGCGAGGTCTTTGGAGGTCTTTGTTAGCTTTGGCTGATACATGGAGTGATTCCGGAATCCCTGTGTCCAGGTTCCCAGCAGTATGTGGTGTCAAGGCCTGTTTATATATTCACACACTCACACACATACGGTCATAAAAGCTGTCTGGTGGAGCTGGCGTAGAGCCGCGCGAGTGTCTTATGGATCCAAGGGGATCTGGAGACCCCGGCCTAGTGCTGAGAAAGGAGGAAACACACAAATGTAAGGGAGGGAGGAGGGAGGAGGCTGAGTGTAAGAGAAGTGTGTGTGTGTGTGTATGTGTGCATGCGTGTTAGTGATGGAGAAAAACATGAATACATTAAATATCGCAATATTATTCTTTACGATATTATATAGATTCTATAAAAATGTGTAATATCTAAATATTTTTTATATTTAGTTAACGTTAGCTAGCGCAAGTCGGCGGTACCTGCGCCAAAGCTCCGGTATTTCTCGTTCTTTATCTTCTTATTAAATGGTGAACCAACATGTTTTCAGAACTTTTATTTCATGACTGATCAAAACTTGTTGTCTTGTGGCTCTCTCTGGTCCCTCTGCAGCAGACATGTTGTTTCAAACATCGAATTGCAATACACTATCAACAAGGCAGGCCCAACAGGCTATAGATTTGTCGCACCTGAACTACTGTTCAGTCGTGTGGTCAGGTGCCACAAAGAGGGACCTCAGAAAATTACAATTGGCTCAGCACGGCTGGCCCTTAAATGTACACTGAGAGCTAACATTAATAATGTGCATGTAAATCTGTCATGGCTCAAGGTGGAGGAGAGATTTACTTAATCACTGCTTGTTTATGTAAGAAGTGTTGAAATGCTGAATGCACCAAGGTGTCTATTTAAACTACTGGCGCACAGCTCGGACACCCATGCATACCCTACAAGACACCAAAGGTCTCTTCACAATCCCCAAGTCAAGAACAGACTGTGGGAGGTGCTCAGTACTACTGTATATAGAGCCATGGCTACATGGAACTCTATTCCACATCAGGTAACTGATGCAAGCAGTAGAACCAGATTTAAAAAACAAATAAAAATACACCTTATGGAACAGCGGGGACAGTGAAGAGACAATCACACAGGCACAGAGCCACATTTAAGTGATAATGCCCGAGAAGCCGGTGTTTGGAGGGTATATAGTGCCAATATCCTCCAAAATTTGGATTTGAGGGCATTATCACTTTATAAAGCAAGTTCCCGACATATTCAAATAATGATTGACATATTTTCATTAAAAACGTTATTTTTATTAATTTATTCATACTATTTCATCCTTCCACAAGATATAGTCCCGAGACAAATCTAGGGTTGCTACCCAAGCCGGCTGGTAGTTCATTCTATCTGTTTGGTTATCAGAGACGCAACCCAGTTGTTCAGTCTTTTTCATCTGCATCTATGGACCCAGTCGTTCGTTCTGAATGTTCCATCGCCATACTGGCTGGCAATGTTTTTATCGCTTGCTTGCTAGCTTTCAAACTATGGCTAACTTACAGTCACGTCAAACTGTGCAGCCAGAATAACAACAAAGTAGCTGCATTTGTGACTCACAACCTGGATTTTGTATTATGTAGCAGCATTTGAAATGCTGTTTACATTGGACAAAAGTAGAGACTCAGAGCTACAAAATGTTATATCATACACTGCATTTTTGAGGAACAATGGGAAAGTAATTCTGCTTTGAAGGTTGATAAACTTGTAAACTCACTTTTGAGAAAATGGCATGAGAATGTTTTGGTATCTAGTGAAGAGCTCTTCTTTGTCTACACCCATTCAGCAACGTTCAAACCCTCTTAAGCTTTAGTCCCACCCATCTCGTTTTAGTCTCAGAGCGTTCAGAGCGCACACTTGGGATAACATGAAAACAGCCTAACCAGCTCTGCTGTCAACAATTTAATTACGCTTTTTCGCCGACGTTTGCTGACACCGGCCAGATTCAACGTGTTTTGTACACTTTAGCTTAAGACATGTAGCTAGTGAGCTAGATAAACAATGAACCTAGCTAGGTAAACAACTTGTAAGATCAGCACGTCACTTAACGTTAGCTAACGAGCCAGCCATATAACATTAGCTAGTTATACTACAATGAACATAGTGCCAAATCATGTTGTTACTACCCTGTATGAATCTACTGGGAGCTAACCAACCAGGTTCTATGTTAGCTAGCTAACATTGAGCTCTATCTAGCAAAGCAAAAGGATCTGGGATACAAATAATAACGTCATACACGTAACGTTAGCTAACGAGCTAGTTAAACAACAATGAATAATAACGTCATAACGTTAGCTAGGGAGCCAGCCAGTTAACGTTAGTTGGCTAGCTAACAGTACACTTTTTCTGTCCAAATTAAAAATGTGTAATATCTGAAAATGTAGCTAGCTAGACTATCTTACCTGTAATACATCATCATGCATGATGGACACGTCACACTGTCGCAGATGCCATGCCACGGTTGCCCTTAGTTTGAAGATGTAATCTGGAGACAGGTGTTTTCGCCATCTCTTTAGCTATCATACTCTAATTCCACTGATTTCAAAACTCGATCCTTCAGAAAGTGGAGAGCAAAATTTACGCAGCTCCACCACACAATACATTTTTTTTAAAGCATTGTTCGACAGGATTATATGGCAGACCAATCCGAACTCCTCTCTTGCATGTCCAGCCCACTCATTATCTCAACAATTGTATTCATATTTACAGATGGCATACAAGATTGTTATTAAGGTACATGAAAAATATGCATTAAAAAATCCTTCAAATGGCTCTCCTGTGAAGTCGTGACTTGTGACATACGCCTAGTTTCCTGAAATGGGTCACATTTGTTTAAGCTGTTTTCCAGTGACATTTATTTGGATACATCCATAACAACTATCTAATGATGCGCGATTTCACATGGCATAGAAAACGTCAGGATACTGTTGTTCAGAGGAGCTAGCCAACAACACAGCTAACACAATCACTTCAAACTGAAGCTGGAAAGACTGCAAACTAGCTGCACTTCATTTAGTTTTACCTTTTTTCAATTGACATTTCTTTGTATACAGTATATCCATAAAAATGATGCAAGCGGATTTATGGTTTCGACTGGCTGAGAAACGCTGCCTGCCTGTCTCGTTCTGACAGCAAGGTTTATACAAATCTCTGCTGTTGAAAACTAAATGTAAGATAACGTCTAGATGCTTTTTATAGTTTAGATCAAGTTTATACATTGCCTGGCTTGGCTGATGAGACAGTGGATTGCGCAGTCAGATGGAACAGAGTAAATAGGCATTTTAACATCAGTGATAACTTGTGCAATAGACCCCAGCTGGGATGTGGTTTTAACCAATCAGCATTCAGGATTAGACCCACCTGTTGTATAAACACATGATAAGACACACACTCTACACACACGTTCACATGGATTTTGTATAGTAGATATGTGATAGTGGAGTAGTGGCCTGAGGTAACACACTTAATGTATTGTATAAAGTGATATGAAATGTAATGTCATGTAATATTTTAAATTGTATATTAGTGCCTTAATGTTGCTGGACCCCAGGAAGAGTAGCTGCTGCCTTGGCAGGAACTAATGGGGGTCCTTAATAAATATAAATACAAGTACACAAAATACAAATCTTGAGAATCTCAATACATGTCGTATTGGCACCTAAATAACACAATAATATCGTATCGTGAGGTCCTTGGCATTTCCCAGCCCAAGTGTTTGTGCATGTGTAACTTTATTATATTTTTCTCTGTCCATCTGCTTACATAACGCATCCGATCCCCTCTCCTCCTCAAGAAAATAAACTTACAGTCCATTCGGAAAGTATTCAGACCCCTTGACTTTTTGCACATTTTGTGACGTTACAGCCTTATTAAAAACATGGATTAAATAAGGTTTTTTCATCATAAATCTACAGACAATATCCCATAGTAACAAAGTGAAAACAGGTTTTTTGACATTTTTACAAATGCAATACAAATAAATAACTGCATAAGAAGTATTCAGACCCTTTGCTATGAGACATGTTTCCTTGAGATGTTTCTACAACTTGATTTGAGTCCACCTTTGGTAAATTCAATTGATTGGACGTGATTTGGAAAGGCACACACCTGTCTATATATGGTCTCACAGTTGACAGTACATGTCATAGTGAAAACCAAGCCATGAGATTGAAGGAATTGTCCGCAGAGCTCCGAGACAGGATTGTGTCAAGGGTCAGATCTGTTGAAGGATACCAAAAAATGTCTGCAGCATTGAAGGTCCCCAAGAACACAGTAGCCTCCATCATTCTTAAATGGAAGGAGTTTGGAACCATCAAGACTCTTTCTAGAGCTGGCCACCTGGCCAACTGAGCAATCGGTGGAGAAGGGCCTTGGTCAGGGAGGTGACAAAGAACCCAATGGTCACTCTAACAGAGCTCCAGAGTTCCTCTGTGGAGATGGGAGAACCTTCCAAAAGACAACCATCTCTGCAGCACTCAACCAATCAGGCCTTTCTCCTCAGTAAGGCACATAACAGCCCACTTGGAATTTTTCTAAAAGGCACCTGAAAGATCTCTCAGACCATGAGAAACAAGATTGAACTCTTTGGCATGAATGCCAAGCGTCACGTCTGGAGGAAACCTGGCACCATCCCTAAGGTGAAGCATGGTGTTGTTAGCATCATGCTGTCGGGATGTTTTTCAGAGGCAGGGACTTGAAGACTAGAAATAATTGAGGGAAAAATTAATGGAGTAAAGTACAGAGAGATCCTTGATGAAAACCTACTCCAGAGCGCTCAGGACCTCAGAATGGGGCAAAGGTTCACCTTCCAACAGGACAGCGACCCTTAGCACACAGCCAAGACAATGCAGGAGTGGCTTCGGGACAAGACTCTGAATGTCCTTGAGTGGCCCAGCCAAAGCCCGGACTTGAACCCAATCAAACATCTCTGGAGAGACCTAAAAATAGCTGTGCAGCGACGCTCCCCATGCAACCTGACAGATCTTGAGAGGATCTGCAAAGAAGAATTGAAGAAACTCCCCAAATACAGGTGTGCAAGCTAGTAGCATCATACCCAAGAAGACTGGAGGCTGTCATAACTGCCAAAGGTGCTTCAACAAAGTAAAGGGTCTTAATATTTTTGTAAATGTAATGTCCGTTTTTAATTTTTAATACATTTGCAAACATTTCTAAAAAACAGTTTTTGCTTTGTCATCATAGTGGTCTCTGACTTGTGGTCAGACTCCCTCAGGTGGAACAAACTTAAAGTTGTGCATTTTTTTCAATGCTGATTCGAATGTCATTGAGAAAATAGAGAAGTTTGAACGTATTTTTTTTCGCAAACATCCTTTCTGAATTTAAAAGTAATCCTCATAGTAATCATCTAGTTTTTCAAAAGTATCTGTAATCTGATTACAATATTGTTGCTGGTAACGTAGCGTATTACAGTTACATGTAATCCATTACTCCACAACCCTGGTGATGTTACACTAGTAAGGATGGCTGCAGGATATCCAGGCCGTCTGTATGTCCAGGCAGGTCTGTGGAGAGAGAGTAATAATGGGGGAATGTGTGAGTATGCACACATTATGTAGGTATTTGTGTGTGTTGAAGTTCATGGTCTACACGTGTGTTCATAGGATATGCATGTGTGTGTAGGCAGCCTAGTCACACGTCTGTGTATACACATACTGTACAGTGGAGGAATTCTGTTTTTGACAGGTAGGGGAGAGAGAGGGCCTTCAGGGCCTCTGCCCTGCAGACAGTTGGACAGGTAGGAACAGAGAGCATATTGTCACAGGCTTAATCAGCCAGGCAGGTGTACCGCTCACCTCGCCACAGCTCAGCCCAGCATGGCTCCACAATTGCTGCACCCTGGCTAACTGACTCTGGCTAACTGGCTTTCTGTATTTGGTTCCCTGATTCCTCTCAGTCACGTCTCCTCTCCTGTTCTCTTTTCTTCCATTCCATTGGGTTACTGAAGCGCAATGTGACTGTAGTAATTTCAGATTATTTTTTTTGTATTTGTATTTATTATGGATCTTCCTGGGGTCCAGGTTACTCTTCCTGGGGTCCAGACTTGATTAGCGAGTGGCATTTCAAGAAGGTTTAAAAAATAAAACATTTGTTAAACAATGTCATGAGACACCACTTGAAATAAAACGTGTGAATCATGGACACATACTGATTTACAGCTGCATGATTGCAAGACAAGGACAGAAAATCTCAGTAAGATACAAAGTAAATGAGAATGAAAGAAAAAGAGAGAGTAATAAGGAAAATGGAGAGAGACTGGCCGAGTGGGAAGGAAAGAGAATGAGAGAGGAGTGAAAGAGAAAAAAAAAGAGATTAAGAGAGAAAGTGCCCAAGTTCATAAATCTGTCAGCAGGTAGACTGTGCCGCATTGGGCGGACTTGACTCCCCTGTTCTGCCCTCCAGCTGGGCTGGACCTGATCCAAAGCCTCATACTATGACCTGGAGCTGCTCCATGGCCCTCAATCTGCTCCCTGCCTGCCGGACGTAGCCCTGGCACTATGCCCACACTGCCATACACTCAGACTGTAGCCCTGGCACGATGCCCACTCTTCCATACGCTCAAGCGATGTAGGCTTTCCCACTGAACTCTTAGGATTTATCTGTGCTCTTTGTCTTTCCTTGTCTCTCTCTCTCTGTCTTTGTCTGTAGTGAGTGCTCTGCTGTTATCCCCTTCCCCTCTTCCTGTAGCTCATCTGCAGTACAGACTCATAGAGAGAGAGAGAGAGAGAGAGAGAGAGAGAGAGAGAGAGAGAGAGAGAGAGAGAGAGCAAGGAAATACAGTATAATCCAGAACAGTATCTGATCAGCTATTCCATAGCGACGATGACTCACTAAAACACACACTATTTCCTCCAAAGTTCACTGCTATGGTACTGTTCAGCTCTTTCTCTGGTCACCAAGTCCCAGAGCATGCAGTCTGTGGTCCAAGTACTTTGGGGTCTAAATTTGGCCCTTGTTTAATCTGCGGTGTGGACTATTGCTGTCTAAATGGTCGGCCTGTGGTCCCCCTGTGGTCAAGTTTATTGTGTTCCTGTGGTTCCCAGACCTTGGTCATCACAGAATGGGGTATAGAAAATGTTGCTATTGTTCTGCTGCACAATGCCTCTCCACTTAAAGCTGTGTGTTCCAGGAAATATATTTCATACAGCAATTTGCATTTGGTTTACTACGGTGCCCTGAGGGACTGCAGTTTTCCCTTCAAAGCACTTTATAAACAGATACCTAAAACAGAGGGCTCATTTGAACCACATAAAGCTGCTTGAGTAGTAAAGTACCTCTGACTGAAGAGAGCTCTTCAACTGGCTATCAAACCGACGAACGCCAGGGAGGCAGCTCTCGACTTGTTCTCTCTGCTAACGCACACACACACACACACACACACACACACACACGGCTCTCTGCTATTCCCCCTGATTGGATCCAAAATAATGAATTGATTGCGGTTTCCACAGTATTCTGGGCCTAATGTTGCGCCATAGACCATAAGAGGGGAGCATTATAACTGTGGGCCTGATACACACGCACGCCAATATTTGCTGATGTTGGAAAGCTGACTATCTCTCAATTCCAGCCGGTGGTTTCCCCCTATCCTTTCTGCGGCCCAACATCCCGGACACTTACCTCACTTAACTCTCCCTTGTTTTCCCCTTGTCACTGCTTTGTGGAGCAAAGTGCTTTCTACATCACTATAGGTATTATATTGCTATTTATTTCCACACAGTGCCATTTTAGCCCCTGCTTATATCCTCTGCTATAAAACACCTTCTCAGGTTCTCCTAATGTACACACTGTTCCCTATTCCCTATACAGTGCACTACTTTTGATCAGAGCCCTATGGGCCCTGGTCAAAAGTAGTGCACTATTGTCACGAGAGGGTGCATACATAGACCAACGCGCAGCGCAGGGATAGTTGTTCGACATATTTATTATACTGTGTAATAATTTGGATACTATGTATTACAAAACACCAATGTCGAACTACTGAACAAACAAACACAAAATGGACAAAACGTAAAGCACACTTACTTATCACCGTGACTGCGAAATATACGATAACGACCCACATCCCCGGTGTGGAACATACAAACCTATGTAGGATCCCTAATTAGAGACGATGCACTACATCTGCCTCTAATTAGGGATCCAACACAAACCAAAACCAGAAACAGAAAGAAAAGAACTGTCAGACTCTAACCATGGCTACATAGAGAAGCAAATAGGTTTCTCTATGGCCAGAGCCTGACAACTACATAGGGAATCGTTTTCCATTTGGAACGCAGACACTGTGTGGAGTGTGTGTGTCTGGAAAAGCCATCGGCGGAGTGAAGCCATAGCAAGAGCCCCTTAAATAACAGTCTGACGCTCAGTGTGTTCTCCCTTCTCTGTTCTGGCTCAGATAGAGTTGACGGTGGAAATCCTTACAACCGCAACACCCATGCAGAGAGAACTGTGTGTTTGTGTGTGTGATCAAATAAAATGTGATCAAATAAAATGTTTTTAAATTTTATTTGTCACATACACAATAAAATAAAAGCTGCAGAGAAATGCAATTAATATATTTAATAGCAATACAAAAATAACAAGTCATAGAAGAGGTAGTATGCATAGTAATAATGGACTGTATTTACGTCAAGTTAAATGTTTCTAAATGCCAACTTTTGCGTGAAAACTGGCGTGCACACATTTTGGGGTATGTTTTGTATGTACTTATGGTTTATAAATGAGGCCTCTGTTCTCTTGTTCAGTCCTGTGAGTCATACTTCCTTTTAACAGGTATGTAATTGCAATGTGCCACATTCCTTCCTGCCTTCCCGTGGACTTGTGCCAAAACAATACCTCAGAGCAGAAGAAACAATATCCTAAACCTGGCTTTTCACAGCTTTCACAGACTCCTCCATTGTGAAGAGAACAAATTGTTTGTTTTGCTTACGGATTTCCATATTAGTCGGTGTCAAACCAAAACAACAATTTGGAGACGATAATGCCAAAGTGCTATGCCACCCTGATCACAAAATGAAAAGATAATGCTAGGGGATAATGCCTTTACTCTCTCACATGTCTTATCAACAGTATGTACAGGTAACTACCAAAACAAAGGAATAGATTCTACAAGTGTTTGGAACTCTATTGGAGGGATGCAACACCATTCTTCACCACCAGACATTCCACCATTTGGTGTTTTGTTGATGGTGGTGGAAAATGCTGTCTCGGTGCCACTCTAGAATCTCCAAGAAGTGTTCAATCAGGTTGCGATCTAGTGACTGATCTAGCCATGGTAGCAACAAATAATGGCAAACTGGGCATTTGTATACATAATTGCTTAATTTACTCAGGACCCTGACCTGTGTGGAAGCACCTGCTTTTAATGTATCCCTCATTTACTCAATCAAGTGTTTCCTTATCTTTTCGCAGTTAACTTTAAATACACCGTGGGAGTGATTATTCTTTCTGGGTGGTTTGGTGACTCTTTTGGAGTTGTACTATAAAGACAACAAACTAGCAATACATAATCTGTATCAGTTATTTATCAATACAGTATGTTTTGCTGAACCAAAAAGCAATACAGTTCTTGGTGAAGTTTGATATCCTGACATTAATCAATACCATACATTGTATTATCAACTTGTTCAAGCCCTTAACAACATTTTGACAGCATTAACAACTGTATTATTGTGAAAACGTTTTGAATGTGACTCAAACCTGCATCTTGTATTTGGGCG
This sequence comes from Thymallus thymallus, assembly GCA_023634145.1. Classification (NCBI taxonomy): domain Eukaryota; kingdom Metazoa; phylum Chordata; class Actinopteri; order Salmoniformes; family Salmonidae; genus Thymallus; species Thymallus thymallus. Next base: position 36,673,440 of record CM042414.1, on the reverse strand, counting down.
ATTCCTCACGAAACTAGAATTGTTTTGTTCTTGTTTCGTGAGCAATCACCAATCTACACCGTTCTAACTTGTGCATTATTGGCACCCTACGTGGAGTTCTCAGAATCCAGGGCTTGCTGCTACAAGTATAGTTTGCTTATTTATGCCGTGAACATAAAAAATCTCTGTATTCATGTAAATCAGGATCTTGACATGACTGAACGTTTGACTCCACCACCCCCCTCTACCCTGCCTTAACCCATTCTCAAATCAAATTAAATTAACAATCCAGAGAGAAAGAAAATAGAGAAACCATAGAAAAGTCAAACAAGTAATAATAAAAGTAATAATAGATACACAATGAGTAACGATAACTTGGCTATATACAAGGGCTACCAGTACTGAGTCGACGTGCAGGGGTACTCACAGGGGGTACCAGTACTGAGTCAACATGCAGGGGTACTCACAGGGGTTACCAGTAGTAAGTCAACGTGCAGGGGTACTCACAGGGGGTACCAGTACTGAGTCAACGTGCAGGGGTACTCACAGGGGGTACCAGTAGTAAGTCAACGTGCAGGGGTACTCACAGGGGGTACCAGTACTGAGTCTACGTGCAGGGGTACTCACAGGGGGTACCAGTACTGAGTCGACGTGCAGGGGTATTCACAGGGGTTACCAGTACTGAGTCGACCTGCATGGGTACTCATAGGTTTCCCCTCAACTTTTTTTCCCACTACTCTACCGTTATTACTAAAAAATACTAGTTTGCAATACTGTATATTATTTTGTTATACCCGATATTTGACCCACCCAACCTACAGTTTTCATTGGTAGGTGGAGCTAATCAACATGGCACCTTCCTGCAGTGTTCACTGCTAAAACCCACCTAACCAAGAGTCTTCCATACATCTCTTTTAGTACCTTACTACAGCAGTGGTCTTGTGTGGCTCGTGAGTTTGATTCCCGCTTGGGTCACACATACACTGTGGCATACTGTACATTATTATATGTACAGTGCTCCTTCTGTCAGATTTAGTGAGATAGGGAACCCCGGATCTAACTTTTTCACTCAGGCCCCCTTCCAGCATTGGGGAACAGAGAGCACCTTCTGGAACCAAAATGTTTAATACGAAGAAAAAAAAAGACAAAAAAGGACTGTTACAAATGTAGACATAGAGTACAGAGAAACGTGACCCCTGATATAATTTTGGATGGCTTTAGAGCGTACATTAGGGGAATGATAATCTCATACTCAGTTAAATCTGATTTAGAAATACAAATTAAAAAATAAAAACAAATCAATATTTTAGAAAAGCCCATAAAAAAATCTTTACAAGGTAAAGAAGAAAATACATGTCTAAGCATGAATACTATATTTTACTTTGAAGAGAGCCAACAACTACAGGTTAAACTCAAATAATACTTGCTAAAGTTATAATGATAAAGGAAGTGGTAATTAGAAATAATAATGTGATTAATGGCAATTCTAAAAGGTTCTATGAAAATGTATGTCAATCATAATTATACAACAGTTGGACAGATAGCCTTCTTAGACTCAACAACTCTGAAACAAATATCAGCAGACAAACAATAATCACTAAAAACAGAGATCACCCAAGACGAAACTGTCACAACCCCGCCTCCGTGATTTCGGTTTTGTTTGTCTCTGCGTCTTTTTCATTTCTATCTCTGGTTCATGTCTCTGTGTTTGGTTCCGGTTGCCCGGGTAATGTGTGAGGAGGGGGGATTACCACACCATGAGTGATTCTCTCACCCACCTGATCATCATCTGCAATTACTCACCCGTTCCTGATCAGTCATCTGCCACACTACTAAAGTCACGACCTGACATCCAGTCCTCGCCGTATCGATAAGTCACATCAGTAGGTCGTGCTTACTAACCAGCCTTTTTGCTTACCAGTCTATTTGTTCCTGTTTGTTGTTGATCTCCACCAGTTTAATTACCCTGCTATATTCCTCTGTCTAGACAATACCTGCCTCAGAAACCTACCTACTCAACCACCTGGGAATCGGAACCGTCTGCCACTCCACCCGTTCACTCTCCTGTACCTCTCACTGGGATTCCTGGATCTCCTCCTCACGACCCAACTCATCCACCCCAAATCCACATCACAACTCCTCTCCGTGGTCTGTTTAATAAAAATCCTAACTGTAATCTTCGGTGTCCGGTCTGCTTTTGGGTTCTGTTAAAACATTCATACAAAGAAAAGCAGCAGGAATGGATGACTTTCCCATAGACATTTTGGGACAAAGTAGCCCCCCCTATTTACACAAATGGCAGGACACATGTCACTCAATTCAATACTTCCTAGTTCCATGTGGAAACAGTTATTTCACTTCTGGAGAGTCCCCTGCTGATTATAGACCCATAAGTTTAATAAATTGTGACAATAAAATAATAAAAATGTTTATAAGCAATAGAATGGCAAATGGTTTACCAGACTTGATACATATCAATCAAACATAGTTTATTAAAAATAGACACTTAAAAACAAATACAAGAACATGTTTCAGTTTAATATAATACACAAAAAAACAAGATAAACATTTACTTATCAGTAATGGCTGTTGATGCTGAAAAGGCTTTTGACAATCTTGAATGGCCTTTTCAATTCAAAACTTTGGAAGCTTTCAACTTTCCAGCTGAAATAAAACATTTTCAAAAGATATTATAGGAATGTCCTAAAGCAAAAATATACACAAATAATACATTATCTAATGAAATTTCTTAAGAAAGGGTCACAAGACAGGGATGTCCCCTCTCCCTCCTCCTGTTTGCACTGGCAATTGAACCGCTTGCAGATATAAGTTGACAGGACCCAAATGTAGGTATCAGAATTGGTAAACATGAATATAAACCAAACTTATTTGCAGATGATCTCCTGACATACCTGACCAATATTGAAAACTCAATGCCCCCTTTGCTAAAACAATTTCAGAACAATCTCAGGATATAACATTTAAAATGCCAATAGGAAAAATAAAAATAATTACTCACGATCTACAGCAATCCTTTAAATGGACCACAAAACATATTAAATACTTAGGATGCTTAATAAGTGACAACAAACAACACATATATAAAGATAACTTTATTCCATTACTGAACAATATAAAAGCAGATCAAATTAAATTGAATAATCTTCCCATGAATCTTACAGGTAGAATTAACCTCTTTTGAATGGTGTGGCTGCCAAAGTTTTTCTATTTTTTTTCGGTAATACCAATTACACCACCAAAGACACTCTTTAAAAAATATATATTAGGTCATAATAGACTTTATATGGGCAAATAACATTCATAGAATAAAAAGGAACATTTTACATCTCCCTAAGGCTGAGGTTGGTTTTAACCTTCCAGACTTGGAATTGTATCAACTCGCTACCCAAGGCTTTTACTTGCGACATATAGTTAAATGACCTAATGAGGAACAATGGGATCATATTGAAGATGAGCATGCTCATCCCCAGAATCTATTTACTCTAGACAGCTAAGAACATTAACAACTTCATAGTTAAGAACACTATAACATTATGGAAGAAAATGTAAAGATATTCTACAAGAACCAATATCGCTCCCTAAAACAGAACCTTACGGAACAATCCTTGGATAGCTTTTCAGAATTCACCAATAAATTGGTTCACATGGCATAGAAAGCATAGAAAACATAAATTACTTTTTATTTCCATGACTGAATTAAAAAGTAATTTTGGACTGACCAATGTAGATAGTTTCAAAGACATGCAACTAAAACGTTACATATAACAAAATGTTGATTTAAAATCTTTTGGACATCAGTCCAACCTTGAGAGAATCTTATTTGAGTCAGAAAAGGATGTTCATATGATGGGGAAGATATACTAAACATTGCAGAGAGCATATCCAACTGACAGTCTTTTTAGTAAAAAAATATCAACTATTGAAACCAAAACTTAAAAAGAACTCATGTTGGAATAAGATGGAAGGAAAATTGGATCATAATTAACAAAATTACAGTTAACAAAAGTACACTTAACCCAGTATAAACTAATGTATAGAATTTCTTATACAAGAGACAACATTCACACATTCTACAGCACAATGGCAGAGTCATGTCTCAAGTGTAAAACTAATAATAACTCAAAAATCTGTGCTTTCTAGGAATGCTATAAGGTCTGTAAGTTGTGGGCGGAACTAGAAAATTACATAAGTATTACAACGGTAACATACTTTTAATCCGTCTGTTTGCATAAGACATGGCATATGGGGGTGTAGTGAGATACCCAATGGGGCTGGACGATTCTCTTCTCATCACTCATCTTGAAAAAACGTATACAAAAAACTTGGAAGTCAATCAATCCGCCATCATTGACACAATGGATTTTTAAAAAAAATTGAAATAGTGAAATAGTGAAATAGCATGGGCAACCGAGAAAGACAAATTGGTACAATTCAAGGCAAAGTGGCAAATAATAATGCAGGCACTAGGGATGGGGGTGTGAGTATGCGGGTCTGGCAGATGAGATGTAAGTAAGTAAGTAAAATGTATTTATACAGCGCCTTTCACAGACTAGGTCACAAAGCGCTTTACAATAGACAACAAAACATAATAGAAACAGGCTAAAAGAAATAAAATAAAACAGATAAAAGATTATCAATATATAAGGACAGAGATTATCAATATATAAAGGACAGAGATTACCCAAAAGCTAACAATGTAGACATTGTTTGAGTGTGTTTGTAAGTTGTTGTTCGTATGTATGTGTGTTTTTGGAGTGTTTGAGAAAGAGTGAGAGCAGTATAGCAAATGAGTGTCAGAGAAGAGAAGAGAGAGGAAGAGAAGGTGTGTTTGTGAGGAGGGATATATACAGTGGGGAGAACAAGTATTTGATACACTGCCGATTTTGCAGGTTTTCCTACTTACAAAGCATGTAGAGGTCTGTAATTTTTATCATAGGTACACTTCAACTGTGAGAGACGGAATCTAAAACAAAAATTAATTTGCATGACATAAGTATTTGATCAACTACCAACCAGTAAGAATTCCAGCTCTCACAGACCTGTTGGTTTTTCTTTAAGAAGCCCTCCTGTTCTCCACTCATTACCTGTATTAACTGCACCTGTTTGAACTCGTTACCTGTATAAAAGACACCTGTCCACACACTGAATCAAACAGACTCCAACCTCTCCACAATGGCCAAGACTAGAGAGCTGTGTAAGGACATCAGGGATAAAATTGTAGACCTGCACAAGGCTGGGATGGGCTACAGGACAATAGGCAAGCAGCTTGGTGAGAAGGCAACAACTGTTGGCGCAATTATTAGAAAATGGAAGAAGTTCAAGATGACGGTCAATCTCCCTCGGTCTGGGGCACCATGCAAGATCTCACCTCGTGGGGCATCAATGATCATGAGGAAGGTGAGGGATCAGCCCAGAACTACACGACAGGACCTGGTCAATGACCTGAAGAGAGCTGGGACCACAGTCTCAAAGAAAACCATTAGTAACACACTACGCCGTCATGGATTAAAATCCTGCAGCGCACGCAAGGTCCCCCTGCTCAAGCCAGCGCATGCCCAGGCCCGTCTGAAGTTTGCCAATGACCATCTGGATCTGATAGAGCTTTTTGGTCTAAACTCCACTCGCCGTGTTTGGAGGAAGAAAAAGGATGAGTACAACCCCAAGAACACCATCCCAACCGTGAAGCATGGAGGTGGAAACATCATTCTTTGGGGAGGCTTTTCTGCAAAGGGGACAGGACGACTGCACCGTATTGAGGGGAGGATGGATGGGGCCATGTATCGCGAGATCTTGGCCAACAACCTCCTTCCCTTAGTAAGAGCATTGAAGATGGGTCGTGGCTGGGTCTTCCAGCATGACAACAACCCGAAACACACAGCCAGGGCAACTAAGGAGTGGCTCCGTAAGAAGCATCTCAAGGTCCTGGAGTGGCCTAGCCAGTCTCCAGACCTGAACCAAATAGAAAATCTTTGGAGGGAGCTGAAAGTCCGTATTGCCCAGCGACAGCCCCGAAACCTGAAGGATCTGGAGAAAGTCTGTATGGAGGAGTGGGCCAAAATCCCTGCTACAGTGTGTGCAAACCTGGTCAAGAACTACAGGAAACGTATGATCTCTGTAATTGCAAACAAAGGTTTCTGTACCAAATATTAAGTTCTGCTTATCAAATACTTATGTCATGCAATAAAATGCAAATTAATTACTTAAAAATCATACAATGTGATTTTCACAGTGTCATCTGCATATAAATGAAATTTACAATATTTAAAATCATTACCAATGCTGTTAATATACAGTGAGAACAATAAAGGGCCAATTATAGAACCCTGAGGGACCCCTTTAAGTAACTGTAACGGTTCGGACTTGACCCCATCGACCAAGACGGCCGGAGTTCTATCTTTAAGATAACCATAGAACCATCGGCAGGCATCAGTACCCAGTCCAATAGCTGACAGCTTATGTAAAAGGATAGCACGGTCAACAAATTATGCAGCACAGTGCCTTCTATTATCTAAGGCATTTGTGATATCATTTACAACAAGCATAGTGGCCGATGTGGTGCTGTGTTTTGATCTAAACCCAGATTGATGGATGCTAAGAATGCTGTTTGCAGAAAGAAAGATAGTAACTGTTTACTGATTATATATATATAATAGATGAAAAGAGAAGGGGAGAGCAGGGCAGCTGCAGTGTGTTAGTGTGTATATAATATATGAAGAGTAGGGGAGAGGAGGGCAGCTGCAGTGTGTTAGTGTGTATATAATAGATGAAGAGTAGGGGAGAGGAGGGCAGCTGCAGTGTGTTAGTGTGTATATAATAGATGAAAAGAGTAGGGGAGAGGAGGGCAGCTGCAGTGTGTTACTGTGTATATAATAGATGAAAAGAGAAGGGGAGAGGAGGGCAGCTGCAGTGTGTTAGTGTGTATATAATAGATGAAAAGAGAAGGGGAGAGGAGAGGAGGGCAGCTGCAGTGTGTTAGTGTGTATATAATAGATGAAAAGAGTAGGGGAGAGGAGAGGAGGGCAGCTGCAGTGTGTTAGTGTGTATATAATAGATGAAAAGAGTAGGGGAGAGGAGAGGAGGGCAGCTGCAGTGTGTTAGTGCGTAATTAGATATTTTCTGTGGCCTTTCTGCTCCTGGCTCTATTGGAGAATGGAAAATATGTTTTAATTTTCCTTCAGACTAGGCCCCCCAGCATGCAAATGAATAGAGCTGTGTGTGTGTGTGTCTGTGTGATAGAGAGAGACAGAGACAGAGAGAGAGAGACATATTTCTCTCAGATTAAACACATTTGAAAACAAAACCAATTTTGTCTGGTGAAATACCACAGTGTGCCATCACAGCAACAATGTGTGTGACCTGTTGCCACAAGAAAATGGCAACCAGTCAAGAACAAACTCCATTGTAAATACAACCCATGTTTGATTTATGTTTATTTATTTTCCCATTTGTACTTTAACTACATACACATTGTTACAACACTGTATATATACATAATTTTACATTTGAAATGTCTTTATACTTTTGGAACTTCTGAGTGTAATGTGTACTGTTCATTTTGAATGTTTATTTCACTTTTGTTTACTATCTACTTCACTTTGGCAATGTTAACATACGATATGTTTCCCATGCCAATAAAGCCCTTCAATTTAATAGAGAGAGAGAGAGAGAAATAAGTATTGACTGTGTATGTTTGCACATTGCACATTGCACATTTTTCCTTGTGTTATTCTCTAGGTCTTTGTGGTTTGAGAATAGTAGTTATAGATGTACGGTATGATCTGTGCTACGTCTTTGGCTGGCGGTGGCCAGACAGTTAAAACAGTAGCAGTGTATACTGAGGTTTTTTGTAATACTTTTGTTATTCTTTTTTAACTGTTTATTCTAATATAGTATTTTTAAAGTATTTCTCAGCTCTAATGAAGGTTTGTTGAGGTCTATTGGAATGGCTCATAAAAGCCCAGTGGTTTCTCTGTGGTTGCTAAGTTGTTATCATACTTACGAATCCATGAATTGTTTCAGTAGCTTGCTGGAAGAATAGTATTTACCTATACTTAAGGTTTCAAACAGTTTCTTTTTTTTGTGCCAGATTTGAAATAGGGTTGGGTGATATTACGATTGTATCGTCTATCAAGGATGGTGGCGACATTGTAAAGTGACAGATGATATCGAGCCTATTTCAACTTGACTGGTCTCGCGCAGTAAAGAGACGAGCAGAGTGAAGCAGGGTCATTCTGAGTAAATTGCCTATATTCCTATTTGTTATTGCCTATTTCAATTAATATCTTATATTTACAGAATGCAAGAGAGCAATGTAGACATGGCTAAGTTTCACCAAAGCAGCTCTAAATGTCCGGTCAGAAGATATGCTTTTAAAAAAATATAATTTACAAATATGTTAGGCCTAAGGTAATAGTGAGCGTATAGAACAAACAATAGCAAGATAGAGAAATCAAATGAGAAATTTGAACAAACTTTACAGTTGAGCAAAGCATTATACGACAGAAATGCATGCGAGGCTTGAAAAAAATCCCTCGTTGCCGGAGTGAACCAAAGGTCAAACACCTACTAATCCTACTTATTGAAATATCATAAAAGCTTTAAAGGCCCAGTGCAATCAAAAACGTGACTTACCTGTGTTTTATATATATTTCCATACTATAAGGTTGAAATAGTTCTGTGAAAATTATGATTATGCCCTTTTAGGGTAAGTGCTACACTATATATACAAAAGTATGTGGACACCCCTTCAAATTAGTGTATTCAGCTATTTCAGCCACACCCATTGGTGACAGGAGTATAAAATAGAGCACACAGCCATGCAATCTCCATAGACAAACATTGTCAGTAGAATGACCTTACTGAAGAGCTCAGTGACTTTCAACGCAGCACCTTCATAGGATGCCACCTTTCCAACAAGTCAGTTTGTTAAATTTCTGCCCTGCTAGAGCTGCCCTGGTCAACTGTAAGTGCTGTTATTGTGAAGTGGAAACGTCTTGGAGCAACAACGGCTCAGCTGCGAAGTGGTAGGCCACACAAGCTCACAGAACAAGACCTCTGAGTGCTGAAGCGCAAAACGCGTAAATATCTTCTGTCCTTGGTTGCAACACTCACTACCGAGTTCCAAACTGCCTCTGGAAGCAACGTAAGCACAAAAACTGTTTGTCTGGAGCTTCATGAAATGGGTTTCCACGTCTGAGCAGCCGCATACAAGTCTAAGATCCCCATGCACAATGCCAAGCGTCGGCTGGAGTGGAATAAAGCTCGCCGCCATTGACCTCTGGAGCAGTGGAAACGTGTTCTCTGGAGTGATGAATCACGCTTCACCATCTGGAAGTCTGACGGACAAATCTGAGTTTGACGGATGCCAGTAGAATGCTACCTGCCCCAAGTGCCAACTGTACATTTTGGTGGAGGAGTAAAAGTGGTCTGAGTAATAATGGTTTGGGGCTTCCAACATTGTGGCAACAGTTTGGGGAAGGCCCTTTCCTGTTCCAGCATGACAATACCCCTGTGCACAAAGCGAGGTCCATACAGAAATGGTTTGCTCGAGATTGGTGTGGAAGAACTTGACTGCACAGAGCCCTGACCTCAACCCCTTCGAACACCTTTGAAATGAATTGGAACGCCGACTGCAAGCCAGGCCTAACTGCCCAACATCAGTGCCGACCTCTCTAATGCTTTTGTGGCTGAATGGAAGCAATTCCCCGCAGAAATGTTCCAACATCTAATGGAAAGACTTCCCAGAGGAGTGGAGGCTGTTTTAGCAACAAGGGGGTGGGGGGGGGGTTTGGGGGTGGTAGCTGTTCTTGCTTGAGAAATGTTTGACAATTTGAAACGAAAACAATCACACTGAAGTACATGATTGTTACCCAGAAATTATTTGATATTGAGATAAAAATGGCTGCATTGGCACTTTAAGACATATTCAAGTTATGGAAAATATTCTAATGAAGTGTTTTATGTCCTAAAGTTGCTGCGTTTAAATGGGAACAATTATGTAAGTCGGAGTCTAAGCTATCGTCAATCACAACTTTATTTTGAATGACAAATTACAGTGAGTATACAGAAACACTGAGTTAAAGAAACCTAAGGCTACAGCTGAGGAAACCTTATGAAAGAAAATTATGTTTAGCATAGTTTGCCTAGGCCTAATTCCATATTATTCTAGCAATGTTTGTAACCTTCCCCAACCTGGGCCAATTGTGCACCACCATATGTGACTCCCAATCACGGCCGGTTGTAATACAGCCTGGAATCAAACCAGGGTGCCTGTAGCACTGAAATGCAGTGAATTAGACTGCTGCCCAATGTGCAACCTACCCTCAACGCACAGTAGGCTATGCCTAAAAAGAGAGGAGGGTGAGGCAAAAATGTTAATCAGTTTATAATTATCCAGTTCTGAGGACAGCAGAGTTGCTTGCTCTGCGTATTTTTTTAAAACATATATATATTTTTTTATATTTTTTGTGGGGGTTTGCCAATAGAGGCCGATACCATCATATATCACAATGTTTTAGGATGACCATGCTGGGACAAAGGTTGACATCGCACAACACTAATTTTAAGTATATTCTGCGGGTGATAGCCAATATGCTAAACCAATCCGAAACAAGTGAAATGATCAACAATCATTTTCTCATTATTATCAAAATGAAGTTATAAAACCAAATGCAAGAATAGTATTATCTTTGTAATTATGTTATTACCTACAGTAAATGTTGATAGATAATTAATCTGTACTTTACCACTAATGAGAGGCCCAATAATTGTTCATTAAAATTGTAAAAAGCCAGATTAAATGAACCATTTAAAACAAGCAATCAGACTGTATTGAGGCAGTTACATATGGTTTATTTTGGCATCGCAGAGATGAGAGGTCCAGGTTCTTACAGCTCGTAATGCCTTCAGACCATCAGCCAATAAGAATGATTTATCCTACCTTGTTACCATTGATTGTGTGTGTGTGTGTGTTTGTGTGCACGCAAGTGTGCACGCTCCCAAGGCCTCTCAACAGTTTGTTTGTCCAGCCCCATCCCCACCATCCCTCACCAGCCTTTTGCAGACCAAAGCCAGTACTGGACTGGAACTCTCAATTTATGGGTAATATTTGACTTCCTGATTGAGGCCCATGGAGAACCCTTTGAGAACCCTTGGAGGCACCGCTCTGCTCTGGGGTCAACCCTCTACCTTTATTGACGGGGTAAAGAAAACACGGAGAAGAATTCATTCAGAGCTTGAATGATTGCTGCGGCAGCGCGAAGACAAAACAGGAAAGGCTACTGACGGCGTTTTATTAGCATAGATCACAAACCCCAGTGCCACGTTTGCAAAGAGCTAGCAAGCTCTTATTAAGTACAGAGACTCTAGACCGGGCCTGGACTGGCCTGCTCACAGATTGGAGATAGGAACCACTTTTGTTTCTAATCTAATAAAGTGGGGTTTTAATTATTCTGAGGGAAGAAAGCTGGCTGGTGTTTTGTGTGCTACTGTTCATTAAGACGCACTAGCAATTACAGGGTCGGCGGTTCCATTTCTGCTGGGGTCATCAAATGAAATTATTTAATGAAGCCTTTTTTACATCAGCAATTATCACAACGTGCTCTACACTAACCCGGCCTAGACCCCAAAAAGCAGAAGGGAAACCATAAAAACCTAAAGAGGAACCCGGGTCAGAGGGGTAGGCAATACTCTTCTGGCTGTACCGGATAGAGATCAAGAGTAAGTGTGGCTATAAAGGCCAGATTGTCAGACTGATGGATAATCAATCATGTATTCTAAAATATAGCTTGCTAAACAACATATTATTATTACATGATTTGGATCCTTCAAGTGCTCGTTTGGCAAATATACAGTCGCCGAATATCAAGTGGGGCTTCATAACCTTTTCTGGAACCATCTTTGCACACACTGTGCTGTGCTGTCAAACACGTATGACATAAGTGACTTGCTTCTTTAGAAAAACAGGAATATTTGCATGCCTTGTGTAGTTTCTGCAAGGGGATGCTTGGTGGATCCTTTATCCAGGGCACTGTCTTTAAGTCCACCAGGCAACAGGCAGCCATTGTGCTGTGTGGTGTCCCTCTCAAGGCAGGGTATGGGCTGCTCGCCCACACCCCTGGCCAACTTGTGTGTGTGTGTGCATGTGTTTAGACCAACTCCACCGCCCTACGCTGCTGCTGCCGATGACGATGAGGTCGAACTCTTACAACATAAGGCTTGCCTCTTTATGAAAAACGATAATATTTGAAAATGATGGAAGCTTGGTAGATCCTTTATGCTGGCTGTAAGTCTGTACTGTACAGTATGTGGGCAATTGGAAGCAGGCAGCGATAGCGCTGTCACTGTGTGGTGTCCCTCTCCTCTCTCTCTAAAATATAGACGAGGCTAACAAGGCCAGGCATGTGGCGCTCGCCTGCCAACATGCCTGGCACGACTTGGGCCTTGGCACGGTCTCCAGGGGGTGCTACTCTATATGAACACTGCATAGAGGAGAGTGTGTTTGTGTGCTTGCGTTTTTTGTCTCTATGTCTCTGTGTGTGTGTGTGGACCTACTCCACAGCCCTGCATCACTCCACTGCTCCACTGCCGCTGATGAAGTAATAGGAACATTGCCAGAAGGTGCAACAACATTGATGTGACATTAAACAGAGGTCTCATATCCCATCGCCCCCTCTTCTTGCCATCCCCTCATTCCCTCATTTTCAAGTGATTAGGACAATTCAGACTTAATAGACCATATTGACAGGATAATAGTGATGTTTGTGGAGCCAAATCACCAATCGCTGCTGTTATTGTGCACATTGTACACAAGCCACAGTGACTGAGTGATCCTGTAAGGGCCTGACTGAGGCCAGGTCTCTGACTCCCACTAGAGGGAGTGGGATGGCCACAGTCAGGTCCTGAAATTCACTATGGGTGTTGGGTTTGATGATCCCCAATTAGAGGCAGCTGTCTTGAGTGGTCTCTAATTGGGGATTCTATCCATGTTCACGTTTTGTCCACCTGCGCCGTGGATCATTGTTTGTGTGTGTCTATGTCGGTACTATTCACGCCAGTTCACGGTCAACCTCTCCTTTGTTGTTTTGTGTTTTTGGAAATTAACAAAATAAAAAGGAATGTCGCTCCACCAACGCTCTGCTTCTCGACCCGTCTCTACGATCCGTGACAGATCCTTATATAAGTTTTGCTGGCATGTCATGAAATGAGTGATATATTGTGTAACTCAATATAGCCAAGTGCAAGTCACATACCTGCAGCCATTTCATAGTTGTTTCCGTGATCATGTCGGGGGAAATGGGCCAATTATACCCTTTATTTATGACCCCTGACCTCTAACCCCGTAGCCACCGTGTACCTCAGGGCTCAGTGTGAGTAACCCTCTCCTCCGACAAGAGGTTGATTCAAATGATATTAGCTGCATTTAATCTAATTTGGAATCATTTGTTGAACTTAAACTGGGGGAAAGAAAATATTTGGAGTGATAACAGGTAGCCCGCTGTCCACGCACATTTTTCATCTCAATTACACCGGAGCCAGAGCCAAGACACACACATTCAACCCTCCTGCCAGACATAGTAGGATATGCACGCAAAAGTGAGCACACAATTGCACACTTAAGCACACAACGGTGTACACACACACAAACACACACACACGTGTACACAAAGAAACACACGCACATACACACACACACAAAAATCTCTTAAATATTCACACACACACACACAAAAATCTCTTAAATATTCACACACTCACACACAAAGATGTGTGTGCACACACAAACTAAATAGGTGCTGAAAGGTCAAGCTTGTTATTTCTACAGGAATCAGTCTCAATGTTCTTGAGGTCTCACTGATTTTTTAAATAGTGTAGACAGGTCCCTCTGGTTTTACAAGCACACTAAGCACCCAACCCTCAGCCCCTTTCATCTTTCAGCAGCTCTCTGCTCAGCTCCTAGGCCTAGTCCGGTCCTCCTGCCCTTTCTGTTGGGAAATTATTGCTTCATGGTTCACATAACAGTCAATCAGTTACAGTATGTTTCATGGCTAGCACATAATTATCAAATGCCTCTAGAAATATTTTGAGATAAAGAACCAGACATTGAAATCAAGCCAAATGCTGCTATAAAACTGAAAGTATGTTGTGCCAGACTTTTCTATTAGAATAATATTTTCATCTGAGATTTCTTGGCAGGATCAGAGACACAGTAACTGTAAAGTCCATGACTAGAGAGTATCAGACCTGACAGAGTAAGGCTGAATCTCAAACCGAAAACTTTTAGCACTCAATCACTCTAGCACGTTTTTATCTAGGATCTCTGTACTTTGCTCCATTCATATTTCCCTCGATCCTGACTAGTCTGCCACCACCATGCTTCACCTTAGGGATGGTGCCAGGTTTCCTCCAGATGTGACGCTTGGCATTCAAGCCAAATACTTTACTCTTGGTTTCATCAGACCAGATAATCTTGTTTCTCATGGTCTGAGAGTCCTTTAGGTGCCTTCTGGTAAACTCCAAGTGGGCCGTCATGTGCCTTTTACTGAGGAATGGCTTCCGTCTGGCCACTCTACCATAAAGGTCTGATTGGTGCAGTGCTGCAGAGATGGTTGTCCTTCTGGAATGTTATCAAATCTCCACAGAGGAACTCTGGAGTTCTGTCAGAGTGACCATTGGGTTTTTGGTCACCCTTCTCCCCCGATTACTCAGTTTGGCCAGGTGGCCAGATCTAGGAAGAGTCTTGATGGTACCAAACTTCTTCCTTTTAAGAATGAAGGAGGCCACTGTGTTCTTGGGGACCTTCAATGCTGCAGACATTTTTTGGTACCCTTCCCCAGATCTGTGCCTCGACACAATCCTGTCTCGGAGCTCTACGGACAATTCCTTTTGACCTCATGGCTTGGTTTTTGCTCCAAATCATTTCCAATAAAGTTGGAGAAACATCTCAAGGATGATCAATGGAAACATGATGCACATGAGCTCAATTTCGAAGCTCATAGCAAAGGGTCTGAATACTCTTTTCTTTTTTATAAATTAGCAAACATTTTTAAAAACCTGTTTTCGCTTTGTCATTATGGGGCATTGTGTGTAGATTGATGAGGGGGAAAAAATATTTGATCAATTTTTATTTGATAAAAATGGAATGGAATACTTTATGAATGGACTATATATATTTCATGAACGAAGAGATTTTTTTGAATGAAGTTTTGGTTTTTACAACTTTCTCACTGTCTACCGGAATATCAACACATAGTTTGTAATTTGGAGGGATGCACTGTGTACTAATATGACGGCGATAGTAAGAGCAACCACAATAAACACACACACTTATACACTCTAAATCATCTTAATTATTGCCCCGCGTGACAAGCACTAGACAGGCTCTTGTACTGCCGCATTCTCTGGTTCCATTCCCATTCAAATACACACACACCAAACCACACCACACACACACACACACACACACAAACATCAGCTTTATAAAGAGGACCACTGTAACAAGGGAGATGAGATCGCGGTTTACACCTCAACCCCACTGTGTGTGTTTGATAGTGTATCCAGAAGTTGTGACGCTATCGGCCTCTGTGGATGTACAGGGACTCTCTCTTTTGGCTGGAGTTCAGAGGAGAGGCAGTGCATTGACAAAGCTTTCACCTGGATTCACCTGGTCAGTCTATGTCATGGAAAGAGCAGGTGTCCTTAATGATTTTTACACTTACACACACCCACCCATACACTTTCATTTTGGATAAGTGACCGTGCTCTTACTTCAGCACAGCTTGATTACAGTGAGCTCTGGTTGATTTCAGTGAGTATGTTGATGGAGGTGCTAGTTTGGCATGGCTCTCGTGCAGTTGGCGTGGCTCGAGTTGTGGGGGGGGGCTTGCAAGAGTGTTATGCAGACAATATGGTAATTTGGGGGGTTGGCTGCATGGTTCGTATTGACTAGGTGGAAGAGAGTGTTGGGGTACTGTTCCATATACTGAAGATTTTACTGCACCACACAATTACTAGTCTTTCCCCACTTTGATATCCTCACTCACTCACTCACTCAATACTTCTATTTCCTGCTTGAAATCTCTATCAGTCTCTCTCTCCCCCCCCACTGTGACTGACTGAAAGAGAAAGAGAGAGAGTGTGTACATGCACTTGCACAGACACACACAATGCACATTACATATGCATGCAATATACATTTTTATGCAATATTATTTTTTATGCTGATGATAGAGTATTGTACTCTGTTGCACCATCTGTAATCCAAGCCTTTTCACATTTGCTGTCTGATTTCCAAGCGCTACAGAAGTCACTCTTGGATCTTAAGGTAGTATTTTAATACAAACAAAACAAAATACAGTGGGGAGAACAAGTATTTGATACACTGCCGATTTTGCAGGTTTTCCCACTTACGAAGCATGTAGAAGTCTGTAATTTTTATCATAGGTACTCTTCAACTGTGAGTGACAGAATCTTAAACAAAAATACAGAAAATCATATTGTATGATTTTTAAGTAATTAATTAGCATTTTATTGCATGACATAAGTATTTGATACATCAGAAAAGCAGAACTTAATATTTGGTACAGAAACCTTACAGAGATCATACGTTTCCTGTAGTTCTTGACCAGGTTTGCACACACTGCAGCAGGGATTTTGGCCCACTCCTCCATACAGACCTTCTCCAGATCCTTCAGGTTTCGGGGCTGTCGCTGGGCAATACGGACTTTCAGCTCCCTCCAAAGATTTTCTATTGGTTTGAGGTCTGGAGACTGGCTAGGCCACTCCAGGACCTTGAGATGCTTCTTACGGAGCCACTCCTTAGTTGCCCTGGCTGTGTGTTTCGGGTCGTTGTCATGCTGGAAGACCCAGCCACGACCCATCTTCAATGCTCTTATTAAGGGAATGAGGTTGTTGGCCAAGATCTCGCGATACATGGCCCCATCCATCCTCCCCTCAATACGGTGCAGTCGTCCTGTCCCCTTTGCAGAAAAGCATCCCCAAAGAATGATGTTTCCACCTCCATGCTTCACGGTTGGGATGGTGTTCTTGGGGTTGTACTCATCCTTCTTTTTCCTCCAAACACAGTTTAGACCAAAAAACTATATTTTTGTCTCATCAGACCACATGACCTTCTCCCATTCCTCCTCTGGATCATCCAGATGGTCATTGGCAAACTTCAGACGGGCCTGGACATGCTCTGGCTTGAGCAGGGGGACCTTGCGTGCGCTGCAGGATTTTAATCCATGACGGCGTAGTGTGTTACTAATGGTTTTCTTTGAGACTGTGGTCCCAGCTCTCTTCAGGTCATTGACCAGGTCCTGCCGTGTAGTTCTGGGCTGATCCCTCACCTTCCTCATGATCATTGATGCCCCACGAGGTGAGATCTTGCATGGTGCCCGAGACCGAGGGAGATTGACCGTCATCTTGAACTTCTTCCATTTTCTAATAATTGCGCCAACAGTTGTTGCCTTCTCACCAAGCTGCTTGCCTATTGTCCTGTAGCCCATCCCAGCCTTGTGCAGGTCTACAATTTTATCCCTGATGTCCTTACACAGCTCTCTGGTCTTGGCCATTGTGGAGAGGTTGGAGTCTGTTTGATTGAGTGTGTGGACAGGTGCCTTTTATACAGCTAACGAGTTCAAACAGGTGCAGTTAATACAGGTAATGAGTGGAGAACAGGAGGGCTTCTTAAAGAAAAACTAACAGGTCTGTGAGAGCCGGAATTCTTACTGGTTGGTAAGTGATCAAATACTTATGTCATGCAATAAAATGCAAATTAATTATTTAAAAATCATACAATGTGATTTTCTGGATTTTTGTTTTAGATTCCGTCTCTCACAGTTGAAGTGTACCTATGATAAAAAATTACAGACCTCTACATGCTTTGTAAGTAGGAAAACCTGCAAAATCGGTAGTGTATCAAATACTTGTTCTCCCCACTGTACATGCTATTTTCAAGGTCCTAAAACTTAGACTTACAGTAAGTGACCTTGAAATGACTAGCTTGAAAGGAACATACATTTAATGGGTTTCCACTTATAAATATCTTGGTATCTGGCTAGATGAAAAAGTGGTGTTTAAAATGCATGTTACTTAGCTGGTAAAGAAATTGAAGATCAAAATTTGATTATTTTACAGAAATAAAGCATGTCTATCTTTTGATAATACAGTATAAAGGAAGTTGTCAAGGCCACTTTTTTGTCTGTTTTCCTTGTTTATTTATAAAGCGCTCCTGCATAAACTTCTGATGTATCTGACAACACTCGTCAAAAAAGGTCAAAACAATAGATTACAGAACAAGAACACAAGAGCACCTCTAGTGCTAGAGGTTCCATGGGTGGTTTCTTATTTAGGGAGAGATGCTTTTGGCTTTTATGCACCACATATGTGGAATGTGTTGCAGGGGAGGCTCAGGCTTGAATGCCTGTTTCCCTTGTTGGTCTGTGGTGTGTAATGAGGAGCACCCATTAAGAAAATGGTAAAAACGGTTAAATCCCTGTGGATTGATGAGGAATTCGAAAATGGTATGATTGAGAGGGATGATGAAAAAGAGTTACCTGTCTAACAGAACACAGAGGGTGTTCTTTAATGGAAGCCTCTCCAACATAATACAGGTAGAATCAGGAATTCTCCAGGGCAGCTGTCTAGGCCCCTTACTTTTAAAAATCTTTCCTAATGACCTGCCACTGTCTTTGAGTAAAGCCATTGTGTCTATGTATGCGGAGTGAAATCACTGCAACACTTAACAAAGAGCTCCAGTGAGTTTCAGAACGGGTGGCAAAGAATATGTTAGTCCTAAATATTTCAAAAACTAAAAGCATTGTATTTGGGACAAATCATTCACTAAACCCTAAACCTCAACTAAATCTGGTAATAAATAATGTGGACATTGAGCAAGTTGGGACTGTGAAGAGACACACACACAGGCACAGACACACATACACATGATAAGACACGTACTCTACACACACGTACACATGGATTTTGTATTGTAGAGTAGTGGACTGAGGGAACACACTTCATGTGTTGTGAAAAGGGTTATGAAATTGAATCTCATATAATATTTTAAATGGTATATAACTGCCTTAATGTTTTTGGACCCCAGGAAGAGTAATAGGGGTTCTTAATATAAATACACACACAACTCACTCATCTATACTTATGAATATTTGTTAATACCATGCTTGATTTATTGTGTGGGGTTTTTCTATTTTGATTTAGTAGGTTCTTCACGGGTTAAAAAGGATGCACCAAAGGTTGAAATTATAATTGTATTTGTTATTCTGTTTTAGTTAATATTTATTTAACCGGCAGTGAGTCATGTGTCCAAAGGGAGAATGATGGTAAGTAAGTGCTTGTAGAAAAGAATAGTTTGCACCCGATCACCGCACAAATCTGTGCCCAATGTCTAATTTGTCAAGGACACAAAGCAGTGAGTACCGACCTCTTTGTCAAACCTACCAGTCCCCTGGGGCCCTTTTGTAAATTTGCAAATGTTTTTGTTCACATGCCTGCCTGTAAAAGTGCCAAGACATTGTTCCACGATTCGGTGTACCACAAAGTCTAGGGGTTCGCCCAGGGCGACATACAAGCTAGAACCGCCAATGACTTGTAGAATGCTACAATGGCGTTCTGAAAAATAAACTGGCAAAAATATGAGCTCAAACAGGACTCACCTGGGTGGATGCGCTACCCATAGCCTTGTTTTCATTGCGTTCAACCCCAGTCTGGAAAACTGGCCTCAGTCGACATGAGGTACTACAACCCCTGCATCACCACTAACTGATGTCCCTGCTCTGCTGGATGACACTAAGATTAAGTACTGTATAGCTCTGACTAACTGTATTCGAGCTGTTCACTCACAGGTCTCTGCTGCCAAAACTCCCCCTGACGACCTTCCCCATCACGATATCTGATGACCCTGCCGACCAGAAGAGAAGAAATAGAAAACATTAACATTATGGGGTTTTCCCCAGGTCAAACCCTTTCTTATAATTAGCTAGTAATGTCTCTGTATTACAGAATGTATCAGATTGTTGGGTTTTTGCATTGTTAACTGCAGAGGCGAACCGTGACTATTGGAGCTAGGCACTCAGTTGCGGAAAAAGATCTGTCATACATATAGATAGACAACTTGGATGCCTGTGTATACAGAGCATGACTTGAGACCTTTCTTTTGCAGACCTATGTAGGAGAAGCAATTATTTGATGACAGAGTCAAACGGTCCTAAGTCACGCCTTGGCTGTGGCTCACAGAAGCAGCACACGTACACAGTTATCAATAGCAGGAACCACTTTAGAAGAAAATACGGTGGAGTCATTTCAAAGAAACATTTGCCAAAACAAACAGTCACTCAAATAGTGGCGGAATAAATTCAACCACACAACTACTTACATTGTTTCAAGACCATGGACAGTATATGTTGTCAGAGAGAAAAAAGTTGCGCTGTATTCTCCAGCATGCAACAATAAAAAAATGCACCACAACACGAAATGTCATGTACCCAGTACTTCCAATTGCAATGTCATTACCTTTGATTTTACCACACAACCAGTGATCTAATGTTGAAATAATATTTTACACATTGTATTCAAAATGATATGAACGAGATAGCAACAAAAAGTAAGCTGTACATGAAAACAAAAAGTCCACTCACCATTATGATTATCATTTAAAAAACAAAGTCCATTCTCCTGTTCTTCTTTATGAAATGGGCAATGGCAGGTTCAAATAGCTTGTCTTTTGATTTTTAAAGACAGGGCTGACAGTCGGGCCTATCCAGTGGTGTTCCTGGAATATGTCTTGATCCTTTTTAGCGCAGAACATTTTCTTTCTACTGATGCAGTGGACACTGGAATGGTCAAAACTAGACAGGTAAGTCAGTCATTGAGTACATAACGGTGAGTTCCGTTTTAAGCCGCAGCAAATCAAAATTAGTGTCATAACTATCCTTGAGACTTGAGAATGCAGTGGTTGGAAAGTTTGGCGTTTCCTTTTTTGTCAGCTCATAATTATTAACTTGAAAATGCCTTTCCTCATTGCATCAAATCAGGCAGTGCAGGAGTTGGTGTTCCAGTCTGTACAAGATTTAACTTTTCATTAAAAAGTTAATCTTGAAAAGGGCATTGCTAACAATTTTGATTGTATCATCCATGTTAGCACTACAGGTCTGAAGTCATTCAGGACAGTGGGGTGCGCCTTCTTGGGCACTGGGACCAGGCAGTATGTTTTCCACCGCACAGGGACCCTTTCCAGGCTCAGGCTAAGGTTGAAGTGTCTCTGGAGTATTGGACACAATTGGTCAGCACAGACCCTAAGGACCCTTGGGCTGATGCCATCAAGGCCTGCCACTTTCCACTAATGTAGTCTCTCCAGCTCTCTCTTCCCTTGGTTGGTGGTGAAAGCCAGCCCAGGTGGGGAGGTGGGGGGAAGGGGGGTGTTGAGGATCAGTCCAGAGGGAGCGGAGGCGGAGGTGGGGAGGGGGTTGCTGATTGTCTCAACAGAGGTGTTGTGAGCAAAGTGAGGGTGGGACAGCCGTGAGGGTATCGAACCTGTTAAAAAATTGGTTCAGCTCATTGGCTCTGTCCTGGGTCCCCTCCGTCTGCCCACTGTTTGACTTTTTGAAGCCAGTGATATTTCTCATAACCTTCCATAACCTTCTCTCACCTGGCTCTGCCTCAGCTTGTCCTCCATCTTCTCCTTATACCCTCTCTTCCCCTCAGCATTCCGCAACTTCAGCTCCCTTATTTGTGTTATATAGCAAATGTAACCAGTCTCCAGTTGGGGGAAAGTCATTGTAAGTATAACCTTTCTGTCTACAATAACCTTACCCTACCCTTACTGTTGAGAAATTGAACAATCCAACCCTGACATGTCTTTGGGAATACGTTATAAAGTCAAGAATGTCAGTGTGTGTACTAAACTTACTTCCTCAGTAAATGGAACTATGTAAGTGTGTGTGGGGAAAGCATACTATTATCTGCCTACGAATTGGTAGGATCCTGCTATGAAATCCACCTCACTTATTGTAGTTCAATAAACAAAACAAACTTTTTCAAATTCAAGGTGTCATGTCATAGCTGACACTCTATTTCTGCAGACATCTTTGAATCTAAGCCTGTTGTGTGTGCTACCCCCGTACCCACAAATCACCCTTTCTCCCACTTATAGAAGGACCATTGTAGCTGGCCGTGCAAAAAAAAGAAATCTCTGCATTACTTTCCAATTATGGCATGACAACTGTGATTGATTCCATTTGATATCTAGCCAATGAAGTACAACGAATGGGGAATACTACTGCCACTGCTTTGGAAGCATTAACTGCTGAACGTGTAGCTACACGTACCATGGTCTTACAAAATAGATTGGCTTTGGATATTCTCATGTCAGAATGTTGTACTTACATTCCAGATTCCTCCATCATTGTTGCTGAGTCTGTTGCCACTATCAGACAGGTGGTAGCTACTGTAAACCAGCGAGATAACGAGTGGGGTTGGGATCTGTTTGCATGGGTGGAAACCAGCCTGGGGACTTCTCGTGTTGCAAGGTCTCCTAGCCCTGGTTGGAGTCCTTGTGCTATCGTTCTGCCTATTCTCATGCCTGACGACCTTGGTGAGGAGATTGTGTGAGACAGCAGTATCTCCTCCCCACCAGATGGTCATGGCCACAGGAGTCAACTTGAATGGCCTGACGGATCTCGCCACTGTTTCACCCTTTTTGGGGATCCAAATTGCCCTATATGAGATGATAGTGCCTACTGCCCTTGAAATGACCCTGATCTCTATGAAACCCCCTTTTCCCTGGATTGTTATTATTAAATTACCTTTTCGGAATTCCATTAGGCCACCCCTTAATGTGTAAAATGATAATTTCCCAGATACCAGAACGTTTTCAATTCTGTCTGACAACAGATTAGATATGTCATGTATGGTGATGCCTATGGTTTTCATGGGGAATTGTGGTGGCAGAATTTTGGGTGAGCTGTTGTAACTTCTCAAGGGATATGTTCTGTGTTAGACTGTGATGTTATGCCTTTCATAGACTCCTGGTATGTCTACACACTAGCACAAGGCCATTGTGTTCCGGAACTGTTGCTTGTATAAAATAACTTGTGTAAACAATATGATTGTATTATCACCGCCCACTATATAAGGGACATGTAACCATTTATTCTTTGAGTTCTTCCCTGTGAAATCAGAGATAGATCTCCATTGCAGCTGCTTGTATTCATTATTTTTCTATTTTACAATTAAATAGTCTCTACCACAATCTTTGGATCGAATTTTCCACACCACCATGTTAATACTGTATGATATCTGAGTGAGAGTGACTAACAAAATCAATGGGGACCCCCTGGAGGTCAGGGCACCTGGGAAAGTAATGTGGCCATGATTACTGGCTAGACTAACTAGACTAATGTATCAATCTAAAAAGTTTTAACTGACATGGGCTAATTGTGTGTGTCAGTAAGTGACATAACAAAATGAAACTGCTGATGCACAACCAAGTTTCAAAATTGCACCTTGTGTACTATTATCACTGTAGGCACTGTCAACAGTAAGTTGAGACTGACTGAGTTCCAAAAAATAAATAAATAAGAAATGTCCTAATATGTAGCTACGGCCCTGGCTGTACTGAGCAGTAGAATAGAGTTCAATAGAGTACACAGTAGAGCACACTAGAGTTGAGTACACTATAATGTACTTTACTGAACTCTACTCTACTGTACTGAACTCTACTGTACTCTTCTGTACTGTACTTTACTGTACACTTTACTGTACTTTACTGAACTCTACTCTTCTGTGCTGTACTGTACTTTACTGTACTGTACCGTGCTGTACTTTGATGTCCAAACTTGTGAAACTATGATTGATTTCGATTTCGTCCGGACCAACCAAATTTGTTCTTGTTTGGTGGCGGAGCTCATTATAATAAAAGCCACTGTAGAATAATACCCAAATATGCAAAGGATATTGCATATGTCTACCTTTGTGTATCTATTTAGGGTACACCATAAAGAGAATTACATGCATATCCATAATTATGAATTTCTGTGTTGTACAGATCAGGCACCCATGATGGAATTATATTACCAGGTGAAATCCACTTCACTTATTGTAGTTCAATAAACAAAACAAACATTTTCAAATTCAAGGTGTCATGTCATAGCTGACACACCATTATTTCTGCAGACATCTTTGAATCTAAATTCGGAGAAGATGTTTGGAAAACATGGTCACATAAGGGAAGGGAGGAGGGTTTACAAAAATTACATTACCAAACTTTGCATCTGCACAGTTCTTCCAGTAAATGTGTTTTTGTAAAATCCTCAATGTAAATTGTTAAAAGTAGTCCTTGTGCATAGAGTTGTATGGTTTGTTAAACTTTGAAATCAATGTTTTTTGTTTGGCATACATTTTAAATGAAAAATCTGAATCTCCTCTGCTAACAACAAACATTCCCATAACTTTAGAGAACGTTACTTTAAGACTTTACTCATTAGGTCATTACCTAGTGTTTTCATAGGAATTTTCCAGTGACGTGCAATTACTGTTTCCAAGAGACCATTACCTTGAAGTCAAACAGAACTTACTGTTAATGTTCTAGATACGTTTCATGGAAACGTTGTAAGAACATTAATGTGTCCAGTTCTCTGAGGGTTTAGAACATTAATATCTTATGTTCTGAGAACATGGCAACAATGTTCTGTGTACAGTCGTGGTCAAAAGTTTTGGTCTCCACAAAGTTTGCTGCTTCAGTGTTCTTAGATCTTTATGTCAATAGTTACTATGGTACACTGAAGTATAATTACAAGTATCCATAAGTGTCAAAGGCTTTCATTGACAATGACATTCAGTTTATGCAAAGAGTCAATATTTGCAGTGTTGACCCTTCTTTTTCAAGACCTCTGCAATCCGCTCTGGCATGCTGTCAATTAACTTCTGGGCCCCATCCTGACTGATTGCAGGCCATTCTTGCATAATCAATGCTTGGGGTTTGTCAGAAGTTGGGTGTTTTTGTTTGTCCACCCGCCTCTTGAGGATCGACCACATGTTCTCAATGGGATTAAGGTCTTGGGAGTTTCCTGGCCATGGACGCAAAATGTTGATGTTTTGTTCCCCGAGCCACTTAGTTATCACGTTTGCCTTATGGCAAGGTGCTCCATCATGCTGGAAAAGGCATTGGTCGTCACCAAACTGTTCTTGGATGTTTGGGAGAAGTTGCTCTCGGAGGATGTGTTGGTACCATCAAGCACCACCCTCCTTTTAAAGCTTCCAGTCTGTTATTCTGACTCAAATCAGCATGACAGAGTGATCTCCAGCCTTGTCCTCGTCAACACTCTCACCTGTGTTAACGAGACAATCACTGACATGATGGCAGCTGGTCCTTTTGTGGCAGGGCTTAAATGCAATGGAAATGTTTTTGGGGGATTAAGTTCATTTTCATGGCAAAGAGAGAGTTTTGACCACGACTGTATGTTCGGTGGGACGTTGATGGATTATTCTCCTAACCCTTAGAAAACTGGACACATGAATGTTCTTGCTAAGTTCCCATGAAATCTGTCTAGAACATGAATAGCTTATGTTCTTAGAACATGGCAACCATGTGTTTAGATGTGTGTGTGTGTGTGTGTGTCTTTGTTTCTGTGTGTGTGTGTGTTTGTGTGTGTATGCATGTCTGTGTTAGGCCTACTGTTCTTGTGTGTGTGTTGTCAGTTTCTGTGTGTTTGTGCAAGTGTAGCCAAGTATTTTCATCTGTTTGTGTGTTTGTGTGTCTGCTTGCCATGCAGCCTGAGTAATGAATAGCTGCCCAGGGGTTTAGATGTTCCA
Organism: Thymallus thymallus; assembly: GCA_023634145.1. NCBI lineage: Eukaryota > Metazoa > Chordata > Actinopteri > Salmoniformes > Salmonidae > Thymallus > Thymallus thymallus. The sequence continues at coordinate 36,647,613 of CM042414.1, read as the reverse complement.
GGTTCCCAGTACATCTTGTTCCACCAATGTGCCTTTTAGAGGCATGACTGGGCCTGATATGTGACTCATTGGGAATGAGTAGGATCAGGAATGATGGCACTGTTTTTAGTGACCGTCTGTCTGCCTCTGCCCCTGCCAAGCCAAGCTACACTTCATTCATTCACAAAAATGTTACTCTTCTTACCCACTTCCTGGTAAGGATGTTTAAACTTCAAGGGCAAACATACTTCTGGGCACAGACAGTTTGTTTGGCATGGGATAACTCTAAAGTCATGTTTTCACTCAGTGTTGTTCACAGAACATTGCCCTCATACTATTGGTCGATTGCTGTTTTATATTTCTGTTTTATATCTTTACTGTTTTATGTCATTATACTCTCTTAGTGTTAATAGGTTGTTTTTATATATCCTTAGAGATTGGAAGTATTGTTAGGTTTAAACTCTTTAGTGGACTGCAGTGGACTGTAGGAATGTGTACTCCCAATAACATAAGGCCTCTCCTGACTGATAAGAAGTCCTGTGATATGCATGGAGCATCACAGGGAATCCTGGGTGATGGACAAGTACTGAAGTTCATCTATGTGGAAGGGAGGGAGAGAGAGTTAAGGGTTCAAGTGGACACTGCACTGTACTGAATGTATGTTTTCAGCTGGTACATCTTCGCTGAGTAAACATTTGAAACGTCACTCGGAGTTTGGCCTCTTTTGTATGATAATTATGTTTATGGTATATTGAGATATTGGTCTTCTTAGCACTATCCAAGAGAAAGGCCTGTTGTTTTGCCATTTCTCTGGCATTAATGTCTGTTGTATCTCGTTTTGTCAAGGAGTTCAAGTCGAAGTCATCAGAGGCTAGGTCATAGAGTTTGAATGGTCACTGGTCCTGGATAGGAGATGAGACACCATTATGTTAACTTGCATTATGAGTGAGTGGCAGGGGACAAGTTTTAGGTTCTGGCTGTTATGAGTTTGGGGGACTGGTTTCTGGTTCTGTGTTTGGGAGTTTTGGGTTGAGTGTTTGGGGGTTAAAAACTTAGAATAAGCAGAGTCTGGGTCTAGAACAAGCCAGACCTGGGGTGTATGTTTGGGGTGTTTGGGGATGTGCAGGTTGTGTTTCTGCAGGGTTAACCTAAGCAGAGCCTATGGTATGGGTCTGGGTTTGTTAGTTTATGTTATCACCAGATGCAGACCAGGCCGTGTGAGGCCTGTTTGCTCTAACTAGCTTGGTGCTGCTGGGGCTGTGACAGGGGGGAGTGTCATGGACAGTTATAAGGTGTTTGGGAGCGCTGCAGGAGGTCAGCATATCCCACAGGGCGCTGCAGAGTAGTTTGAACAATACGGAAAACATTAGGCCCTCCTGGAAGTATTTTGAATTGTTCGTCATTTTTTAAAAACACTTTTAAGTAGAAACACATAGACAGGCATTGAATGGCCAATTGTGTAGAAAAGCAAGGGCATCAGACTTTGTGAATTAAAGGTGTAATATAATACGTGTGAACATTTGCCAGGATGATATTAGCGAGAAGGGAGGTTGGCATCATCAGGGAGGATGATTATTGTGCCCCACGGGCCATGTAATGGACCAGTCGAGGTTGGCATCATCAGGGAGGATGATTATTGTGCCCCACAGGCCATGTAATGTCTGTATATTTTAAGCTCTTGACAAAGACACCCCTCCGAATCGTTGGGCAATTAGCTTCTGTTTCTGTTTGTTTAACGCTGTGATTTTTTATTACAATAAATAATATATTGGACATTTTTTGGGAGTTCATCCCCTCCTTATCATCCGCAGGAGCTATGATTCTGGCACTCTGCTTAGAACCTGTGTGTGACTCACTTTTCATCACTGACAGACAGCACTAAGTAACAGTATATTCTTTATTTTGTATAAATGTGTATTTGACCTTTATTTAACTAGGCAAGTCAGTTAAGAACAAATTCTTATTTACAATGACGGCCTACCAAAAGGCAAAGGGCCTCCTGCTGTGATGGGGGCTGGGATTATAAGTAAATAAATAAAATATAGGACAAAACACACATAACGGCAAGAGAGACACCACAACACTACATAGAGACACCTAAGACAACCACATAGCATGGCAGCAACACATGAAAACACAGCATGGTAGCATCACATGACAACAACATGGTAGCAACACAACATGGCAGCAGCACAACATGGTAGCAGCACAAAACATGGTACAAACATCATTGGGCACAGACAACAGCACAAAGGGCAATAAGGTAGAGACAACAATGCATCACGCGAAGTAGCCACAACTTCTGTATGCATCATAAAGGCCATGACCAGATCATGCCCTTGGGAAACCTATAAAACACTCTGGTCCTCAGACTGTGATTCAACAGTGGTTGATTTGAAAGGTTTACAATAACCATGCCTTGTGAGTCAGTATTTTCCCTTTTAGCGTATGATGAGTTGTGAAGATGGCGCCGACAGACGTGGTCGCCCTATTTCTAACTCCCAGCCAACTTTGCAGTATTTCATTTTTTTCTCGTGTTATGTCTTACATTTTTTGCTCTGAACATTTTTTCCATTATTACCTACAGCCGGAAATAACGTTTGCATATTAGATTGGCGGTTACTCACCAGCAATTCGCCCAGAAATTCTACTTCCCTGAATTGTGTCCTTTGTTTGAACTCCCAGAGGCAATTCCATTCATCACAGGAGCTGCTCCAAGACATCATTGCTGGAGAAGGGGAATAAGAAGTGGGCTTTTTGTCAGACTCAGGAGGCATGAATACCACCCACCGCTTCCGAGTATATTACTTGCTATCGTTCAGTCCCTGGACAATAAAGTAGACAAGCTCAGCTCAAACAGGCAAAACGAAAGTACAGCGACAAAGTGGAGTTGCAATTCAACGGTTTAGACACAAGATGTGGTAGGGAGTCCAGACAATCACGGATTATAAAGGGAACGTCAGCCATGTCTTTGCTCCCGGAAAACCTAAACATCTTCTTTGCCCACTTCAAGGAAAACACAATGCTGCCGACACGGGCCACCACTGTGTCCTCAGAGCATGTGCTAAACAGCTGGCTGGAGTGTTTACGGACATTTTTAATCTCTCGATATCCCAGTCTGTTGTCCCCACTTGTTTCAAGATGTCCATCATTGGTCCTGTACACAGGAAAGCGAAGGTAACTGAACTTAATCACTATTGCTCCATAACACTCCGTTCTGTCATCATGGATCACTTCACCTCCACCTTACCCGACACCTTAGACCCACTACAATTTGCATGACGCCCCAACAGATCCAAAGGTTAAGCAATCACCATCACACTGCAACCTGCCCTATCCCATCTGGACAAGAATAATACCTACTGTATGTAAGGATCCTGTTCATCGACTACAGCTCAGCCTTCAACACCATAATGCCCTTCAAGCTTGTCACTAAGCTCAGGGCCCTGGGTCTGAACCCTGCCTTGTGCAACTGGGTCCTGGACTTCCTGATGGGCCAACCCCAGGTGGTGAAGGTAGGCAACAACTCCGCTAAGCTGATCCTCAACACAGGGGCCACACAAGGGTAGGTGCTCAGCCTCCTCCTGTTCGTCTCCAACTCAATCATCAAGTTTGCAGACAACACAAGAGTGGTAGGCCTGATTCTCAACAACTTTGAGAATGCCTACAGGCAGGAGGTGAGGGCCCTAGCGGAGTGGTGGAAGAAAATAATTTCTCCCTCAACGTCAACAAAATGAAGTAGCTGATCGTGGACTTCAGGAGACAGCAGAGAGAGCACGCCCTAATCCACATGGACTTGGAAATCTCAGGGTGGATGAAGGGAGTAAAGAAATTATAGTCTTACATTTGTTTTGGTTTACATGTTATGTCCAGTCTGAGGGATCATTCTTCTTTCATGTATTTATTCAGTCAATCTCTGTCAATCTCTCTCTCTCTCATGGGAGATGCTTGAACAAAAGCCCTCTGCAAAGAGGCTTCTTGCCAGACAGACACACCTGCCTGCACAGCCACGTAAATACACACACACAGAGGAACACAGATAGGCAGATGCACACAAACTCAAATCGTGCACACACTTGCACTTTTGAACACACAGACACGACAAACATACACACACACACTAGTGTGAGGTTTACTTTGGGTTTCCCCTGCATAAAATGTATCACCTCTATTTATGAGATAGGTGTTGACTGAGTGATAGGCCAAAAATAGCTCCACTTTCTGGTCTAATGCCCCAATGCGGACACAAAGCTTAGCATGGATTTCAAGATTTTAAATTGTGTTTCTAAAGCCCTTTGGTTAAGTACTGTAGATATGTCGTGGTGGTGGAGTAGGGGCCTGAGGGAACACAGTGTGTTGTGAAATCAGTGAATGTTTTTGTAACGTTTTTAAAATTGTATAAACTGCCTTAATTTTGCTGGACCCCAGGAAGAGTAGCTGCTGCCTTGGCAACAGTTAATGGGGATCCATAATAAATACAAACACACACACACCAGCCAGCTTAACTCAAGATCTACTTCAAAATCAGACGTCCATCCAGGTATCCAGGACGTTGGAAGATGCTTTCAAAACCGGCCAACTTTGACCACTATTTCCATCAAGTAGGCTTAGGGCGTTGTGGACAGGGGTGGCGGATGGGCATAAGCTGCGAGCTCCGGCTCTGAGGGTCTCATGTACATTACCAGTGATAAGCACTATTTTTTTTTTTTTTTTTTTTTTTTTTTTTTTTAAACCTTATCCCTTAACTTAACCATTCGGAATGAATGCTTAAACTTAACCAGCCGTGAGGCACCAGTGACAGCAGTGGTGACACCTAGGGTACAGCTACTGCAGGAGGAGCAATCAAGGGTGTCCAAAACACCAAAAAATTTGACGTTTGGAGAAACGTGAACAAACATTGGAATCTGAAGTGAAATTGGTCAAACCATGAGATCTTGTTGAACACACACCGACACACAGCAGAGTTACAACAGGGCTGCAGAAGTGCTAGGGCCTTCCGATGTGGCGCAGATTGGGGCATGATTACTCTCACACACTTCAAGCCTCTTAACACCTAGGATTAAGCTGAGTGCAGTTGGATGATGCGCACACACACACACACACACACACACACTTACTTCCATAGACACATATTGGACACAGTCTCACACATATGCACAAAATCCGGTACAAAACTTCCCCATCCAAATTTGACATTTCCCAAGGATTTTCTCTGTTTTCATTTGTCATCTTTAAACATACATTTATTGTATTAAATATACACCAACTCAAGGCTCGTGAGTAAATATATGTATCTCAAATCTTGTCCACTATACGAAAATGTGCCTGTCTGTCTGATCATCACTGTATGTTGATTTACTTTCTGTCTTTAAAACCGTTATAGTTCAGGAGGAATTTCTGGTATGAGATACAATATGTTGCACAGATGTGGAAGATCTGCTGGCTATAACAAAACAAAACCGTTTCACGTGTCTCACTGTCTATGTATTTATTGCACATTCACTAATAATGACAAACTTGATATAGGCATTAAGTAAGCATTAACACACGACTTGCACGTAAACACACTCCAGACTGTGCGTTGCCAGGAAATTACCGCACACTTCAGCATGAGGCCGCTGAGGTGTGTGGTAATTTCCTGGCAAAGCATAGTCTGGAGTGTGTTAACGTGCTTATAAAATGGATCCCAACATTTTATTTGTGAACATTTCCCCTAAAAAGTAAAATATTTTGAAAAATTTAAATTATTCCAAAATTTGGGTCGCGGGTAATGTATCCCCCACCACTCCTCTGACTGTTGCCACCATGTCCCTACGCTACAAAAAATAGTCCCCCCAATCCACTGACTGACATCAGCTGATGCTTAAAGTTAGTGAGGGAGATAGGAGTCTCCAGCTTCAATGATTTTTGCAATTCGTTCCAGTCATTGGCAGCAGAGAACTGGAAGGAATGGCGGCCAAAGGAGGTGTTGGCTTTGGGGATGACCAGTAAAATATACCTGCTAGAGCGCATGCTACGGGTGGGTGTTGCTATGGTGACCAGTAAGCTGAGATAAGGCGGGGATTTACCTAGCAAAGATTTATAGATGACCTGGAACCAGTGGGTTTGGCGACGAATATGTAGTGAGGGCCAGCCAACGAGAGCATACAGGTCGCAGTGGTGTGTAGTATATGGCGCTTTGGTGACAAAAACGGATAGCACTGTGATAGACTACATCCAATTTGCTGAGTAGAGTGTTGGAGGCTATTTCATAAAGGACATTGCCGAAGTCAAGGATGTGTAGGATAGTCCGTTTTTATGAGGGAGTGTTTGTCAGCATGAGTATTCTGTCCTCCGCGTGCGTGTCTGGCACAAATTGACAGATAGCTAAACAAAGTCGGAGTAGTCGAGAGTAGTTTCAAAAAGGCTTTACTCTGTAGAAGTTTTCTTTCTTATTTTGTGAAACTGAAATTACAAACAAAGGATGCACTTATAATCATGCAAATTACAACACTGGTTATACATGTAAATAGTGTAAATACTGTATATAAGTAACTACATGTAGATAATGTAAATACTGTAAAAAGGTAAGTAAAACAATGACAAGAAGCTATGCTAATGAAGTAAGAGTATTAATGCTACATAACTCTCACTAGCACAATAGTGCACAGAAACACAGTGATTTGTTTGTGCTAAATAGTGCCACAAATCTATCGATTTTCACACAATATACACAGAAATGTTGCTAGAAGATGTTCATAACTGAAATACTCACAAGCAAAGCTTGTCCAAGGCTTAACACAAGAAGATGGTTAAAGATAGAAACTTTCTTGAGAAGGAAACTATTTTATGCTTGCAGCATGTTTTCTGAATGACAAAATGGTTGACCGCAAACTCTGACCTGTGTCACATGACAATTAGAACCAATGACAAACTTTAGTGATTACTAAACTGAGAACAGTTAACAGGTTGTTATAGGATTGACCACTGTGAGGCGCTAACTGCAATTGAAATACATATATGAAATGCAAGACATGACAATGAGTAACTGAGGTTTTTTTGCAAAATAGGATGCCGATTCTAGATTTAATTTTGGATTGGAGATGCTCTGGAAAGAGAGTTTACCGTCTAACCAGACACCTAGGTATTTGTAGGTGTCCACATATTCTAAGTAAGACCCGTCGAGAGTTGAGGAGTTGAGACATGAAAAGGGTATTGTTAGAAAGGACAACTTCTCCTCTATTACAGTAATTGTATTTCGGTGTAGATATGACCGATTCTGTTGGACCAAACCTCAAATGGAAATAGCGGGCTGAAACCGCTTGTCAGGGAGGAATTGATCTCTCATCTTTGTTGTTGTGAGTGGCGAGAGGATGTTCTTGGTGTGTGCCCAAATATGTGTACTTGTGTGTGAAGGTTTGTGAGAGTTTGTCTTAGTTTTACTAGTACTATTTGTCTGAAACTGTTTATGACAAAAAATATGTTATTATGATTCAGTGAGCATGTTTTTACATACTGTATTTACATTATGTTCACAGTATCTATTTACTTGCTCCTTGAAATGATGGAGCATGTTTGAGAAGTATTTGAGTTTGCATGTGTATATGTGTACATTATCACAGCTGTGCAACTAGCACTCACAGTCTCACATCAAAATTGGATGTTCGTCCATGTTTCTCAAACATCAAATTTCGAAGTTGTTGTAAGCTTAGGAATTAACTCAGAATGTTTAAGGCTAGGGTTAAGTTTAGACATTAACTCAGAATGTTTAAGTCTAGGGTTAAGTTTAGGCATTAACTCCAAAATCGTAAGGTTATGCATTAACTCTGAATAGTTAAGGTGAGGGTTAAGGTTTGGGATAGGCTTAAAACAAAACTCTAAAAAACAAATTTCTATTGCTGGAGTCGAACTTGCAACCTTTTGAATCAGAGGCCATCCCCATCCACAATGCCCTAGCTAAACCAAAGCCTAATTGAAGGTAACAGCGCTGACTGCTGCCCCTAGTGGCCAGTTTCCACATAATCTCCCGACGTGGATGGATGTTGAATACTGACTTGAATCACGGGTGACCTGTCTGACATTTGAGTGTGCATTAAGTTAGTCTCTGTACTAAGAGTTTGCGTGTGTATACAGTATGTGTGTGAGTGTGTGTGCCTTTGTTTCCATTCCATCTCTGTGTGGGAGTGTGTGCAAGTTGACTGAATCCCATCTAATGTTTGTGTTTGTGTCTGCCTTTGATTGAGTCTTAATCTGTGTGCTGGTGTAAGGCTGCGGTCAGTGTGGTCTGACTCACTGAGGGGATGTGTTGTGTTTTGATGAGCTCTGTAATGGCTGAGGTAAAGTGTGATAGCACAGGCTGAGTCATGAGCTAGCTAACTCTGCTGGCAGAGTATGACCTTTCCCATGGTCTGGGTCTGAAGTGTGTGTGGGGGAGGGTGGGGGGGGTGGTGTCTAAAGAGTGTGTGTGTGTGTGTGTGTGTGTGTGTTGGATGTATCTACAGGCCTGGAGCTGGTCTGGGCTGGGGAGGCTAGGAGGAAGGAGTAGTTGTTCATCGGAAGAGTCCACTCACCTCAGGGGGACTTAGCTCATCCACAGCTGTTTACTGTTGAAGCAATCCTACAACCCCCCCCCCCCCCCCCCCCAACCCCTCTACCCCCCCCCCCCCCCCCCCACACACACACACTAAATTGAGACATAGTTACAGATAGAGTGACTCATACACACCCAAACACACTTGACACAGACATAGATACAGACAAACACACTCTGACACACAAACCACAAACATAGCCAGACAGATGGCCAAACAGACAGATGCACACTCACAGACACAGATGTTGAATATGTAGATTAACGGGAGCAAAATGCCAACATGCCATCAACAAAACAATGCCTCTTAGTCACAATTTTCCCCCTTCTCTCTCTGCCCCCCCCCCTCTCTGCTCCTTCTCTCTGTCTCTCCTTCTCTCTCTGCCCTATTTCTCTCTCTCCTTCTCTCTCTGCCCCTTCTCTCTCTCCATCTCTCTCTGCCCCTTCTCTCTCTGCCCCTTCTCTCTCTGCTCCTTCTCTCTCTCTCCCTCTCTCTCTGCCCCATTTCTCTCTCTCCTTCTCTCTCTGCCCCTCCTCTCTCTGCTCCTTCTCTGTCTCTCCTTTTCTCTCTGCCCCATTTCTCTCTCTCCTTCTCTCTCTGCCCCTTCTCTCTCTACTCCTTCTCTCTGTCTCTCCTTCTCTCTCTGCCCCATTTCTCTCTCTCTCCTCTCTCTGCCCCTTCTCTCTCTGCCCCTTCTCTCTCTCCTTCTCTCTCTGCCCCTTTTCTCTCTCTCCTTCTCTCTGTCTCTCCTTCTCTCTCTGTCCCATTTCTCTCTCTCCTCTCTCTGCCCCTTCTCTCTCTGCCCCTTCTCTCTCTCCTTCTCTCTCTGCCCTTTCTCTCTCTGCCCTTTCTCTCTCTGCCCCTTTTCTCTCTCTCCTTTTCTCTCTGCCCCTTATCTCTCTGCCCTTCTCTCTCTGCCCCTTGTCTCTCTCTGCCCCTTCTCTCTCTCTGCCCCTTCTCTCTCCCTCCTCTCTCTGCCCCTTCTCTCTCTCCTTCTCTCTCTGCCCCTTTTCTCTCTCTCCTTCTCTCTGTCTCTCCTTCTCTCTCTGTCCCATTTCTCTCTCTCCTCTCTCTGCCCCTTCTCTCTCTGCCCCTTCTCTCTCTCCTTCTCTCTCTGCCCTTTCTCTCTCTGCCCCTTTTCTCTCTCTCCTTTTCTCTCTGCCCCTTATCTCTCTGCCCTTCTCTCTCTGCCCCTTGTCTCTCTCTGCCCTTCTCTCTCTGCCCCTTCTCTCTCTCTGCCTCTTCTCTCTCCCTCCTCTCTCTGCCCCTTCACTCTCTCCTCTCTCTCACACTCTTTCTCTCTCTCCTTCTCTCTCTCTCCTTCCGTCTTGCCTTCCCTCTCTGTCCGTCTCGCTCCCTCTCTCCTGAGCCATGCTCAGGATGGGGCCACATGTGCGGTGCGGTAAAGTCAAGCTTTGAACCTGTGTGGTATTAACTGTGTCTGTCTGTCTGTCTGTGAAGAGGATTTCTCTGACTAATCTCTATATGGGTCTTTCTATAAACTAGGGTACCAGTGAGGATTTCCTATACTGGGCTACCTGTTACATAGCTATTCAATAAAATGCACAAGTTGATTTAAAATCTATGTTTAAACCTTTGTTGTTGTTGGTTTCTTGATGGATTTGTCCAAAATCGTGTGACATAAAACAATACTTTTCTGTCCTTGCATTTTATGGCAGTGTAAGTTGTAAGTTGTCCTTATATCATATATTAAGCATTACTTTGTTAAATTAGACATTGAACTTATACCCCGTACAATTCCTGGATCTAACTGTCCGACCGTTTTTTGTATAGAGATCTCACAAATGTAGTGTAACTATATGATATTTTGTTTCTCCTTATGTTACAGAGAAATACAAACAATTATGGGCACACAATGTCACCTAACCTTGATACTTAGATCCTAAATCGATACTGTCATTAACGTGGTTCTTCAATAATTATGTATAATACTTGTTGGATGCGCATTTGGTGTCCAGCTGATTAGTTATGCCATAGTATTTTTACACATATTCTTGTTCATTTAATGAATGACAGTTAAGTGAGTAACAGCTGTTGTGACAACAGCACAAGTTCTGGAAGAAAGGTGTTCACGATGAACGTCCAGAATATTTTGGTGTCTCATTCTTTATGTCAGTGAAGACAGTAGTGCCTGGATCCACGTTGGATCTAATAACCCTAGCAAATTGATGTTGCTCATCTGTTGTTGTCTGATTGATTTACAGCAGTGTCTCCATAGATTTAACAGAGAGAGCATCAAGGTAATGAGTTCATGTTTTCATATGTTTTGTGCCTCGGATTGGACACCAAGTCTACTGTGCACAATTGACTATTGAGAAAAACCCAACACTGTTCCTATTAATGATTCTTGATATAATGACAACAAATTACATAGCCTGGTGGGCTTACTCACAATATGATATGGTAATGAAATATCATGACAAATACATGCAATTCTAAACAATACAAGGGGCTTGAAGTAGCATACTTGAACTTGAATTTCCTCAATTTGGTGGTAATTAATAATTTCCTTGTAATTATAGTAGCCAATTTATACATTTTCCCGCTCCCTTATAATTATCTGTGATTTAATTTGTTATTCGTTTTTGTGAGAGATTATATTTAACTAGGCAAGTCAATAAACAAAAACTTCTTATTTACAATGACGGCCTACGTACAGGGTCAGCCCCTGGAGCAAATTATGGTTAAGTGCCTTGCTCAAGGACACATCAACAGGTTTTTCACATTGTTGGCTCAGGTATTCAAACCAGCGACCTTTCAGTTACTGGCCCAACACTTTAACCGCTAGGCTACCTACCGCCAATGTCTGTATGAACCACGCTTAAAGGATATACAGTACACACTACCGTTCAAAGGTTTGGGGTCACTTGTGACCTTGTTTTTGAAAGAAAAGCAAATTTTGTCCATTAAAATAACATCAAATTGATCAGAAATACAGTGAAGATGTTGTAAATGACTATTGTAGCTGGAAACGACTGATTCTTTATGGAATATTTACACAGGCGTACAGAGGCCCATTATCAGCAACCAAGTTTATAATTTTAATAAAACATCATTATTTATAACCTTTTCAACGTCTTGACTATATTTCCTATTCATTTTACAATTCATTTCATGTATGTTTTCATGGAAAACAAGGACATTTCTAAGTGACCCCAAACCTTTGAACAATAGTGTGGTCCTAGGCCTATGTCTTTGTATAGGTGGAGTTATGGGCCAACTTGCTTACATTCATTCCTCTAAGTACACCTGGAACGGTATAAAAAAAGTATATATTTTTGGTTTCAAACCATTTTGAAATGTTTATCCCAATGTCACATATTGTCCCCATTATTTAGAAAGACCCATATATCGCTGTACATTCCGCTGAGCTTGATATTATATTCATATGGACCAGGGCACAAAATGTAGTGTTAGTTCACTGTTCAATGCCCGGGTTTAGCAATAAAAGCTTTCCTACTCCTCCCCTCCCTTCCCTGTACAAGCGATAAGATATTCCAGGCCGTGCCCGTCTCATAAATTCTTTCCAGCAGGCGTGAGACACAGCCTGTGGGTGGGCAAAGTTGTTCTTGTATTTCCTATTCAGAATAAACAAGAACTTTTGTAAAGGAATAAATGAATGGCTAGTAAAAGTTGATTGAAAGGGAAGTTTTAATTATGTCAAGGTTGCTATTCTGGTAATTTTTTATTCCCCCCAATTTCAAAGACAAAAAAGTGAACAGATCTAATGCCAGAGGGAGAAAAACAAAAACATACAATGCCTTTAGAAAGTATTCAATCCCCTTGACTTATTCGACATTTTGTTGTGTTTCAGCATGAGATAAATGTTGTTTTTTCTCAACCATGTACACACAATAGCCCATAATGACACATAGAAAATATGTTTTTAGGTAATGTTGCTAATTTATTGAAAAATAATACAGAAATATCGAATTTACATAAGCATTCGCGCAACCTTGTGTCAATACATGTTAGAATCACCGTTGGCAGCGATCACAGCTGTGTCTTTCTGTGTAAGTCTCTAAGAGCTTTGCACTCCTGGATTGTACAATATTTGTCCATTATGCTTTTCGAAATTCTTCAAGCTCTGTCAAATTGGTCATTGAGAATTGTTGGACAACCACTCAGAAACGTTCACTGTTTTTATGGTAAGCAACTCCTTTAGGTTTTTGTCATGCTGAAAGGTGAATTAATCTCCCAGTGTCTGGTGGAAATCAAACTGAACCATTTTTTCATCTAGGATTTTGCATGTGCTTAGCTCCATTCTATGTATTTTTTATGGAATATTTGTATTCTATACACGCTTCCTTCTTTTCACTCTGTCAATTAGGTTAGTATTGTGGAGTAACTACAATGTTGTTGATCCATCCTCAGTTAGATGGATCACAGCCATTAAACATTGCAACTGTTTTAAAGTCACCATTGGTCCAATGGTGTCAGGCTCTGGCCATAGAGAAGCCTATTTGCTTCTCTATGTAGCTATGGTCAGAGTCTGACAGTGTCTTTCTTTTCAATTCTGTGTGGGTTGGGTTGGATCCCTAATTAGAGGCAGCTGCACTGCATTGTCTCTAATTAGGGATCATATATATGTTTGTCTGTCTTTCACTCGGGTGTGGGTCGTTGTCGATGTATTTCGCAGTCACGGTGATAGTAAGTGTGCTTTAGTTACGTCTGTTCATTTCGTGTTTGTTTGGTGAACGTGACGTTTTGTGCCTCGTGTTTGTTTTCTTCTGTAGTTCGTAATTTTTGGCTTGTGTTCTACATCGTATTATTTACATAGTATAAATAAATTATGACGAACTGTAATCCCTGCGCTGCATCTTGGTCTCGCTATGCACCCTCTCGTGACAAATGGTGAAATCAATGAGCGCTTTCCTTCGTCTCCGGCAACTGAGTTAGGAAGGACGCCTGTATCTTTGTAGAGACTGGGTGTATTGATACACCATCCAAAGTTATATTAGTAACTTAAAAACACCATGCTGACAGAGATATTCAAATATATGTATGCGACCAATAAAATTTGATTTAATTTGAAGTCTGTTTTTTTATTTTAACCCATCTACCAATAGGTGCCCCTCTTTGCTAAATATTGGAAAACCTCCCTGGTCTTTGTGGCCTGAATCTGTGTTTGATATTCACTGCTCGACTGACAGACCTTACAGAGAATTGTATGTGTGGGATATAGAGATGAGGTAGTCATTCACAAATCATGTTAAACAATATTATTGCACACAGTGTGTGTCCATGCAACTTGTTATTTGACTTGATAAGCACATTTTTATTCCTGAATTATTCAGGCTCTCCATAACAAAGGGATTGAATACTTATTGACTCAAGACATTTCAGCTTTTAATTTGTATTTCATTTGTAAACATTTCTGAAAACATAATTGCATTTTGAAATTATGGGGTATTGTGGGTAGGCCAGTGATCCAAATAAATCTAAATGTTAAATTCACTGAAAATTTTTGGAAAAGTCCATGTGAATACTTTCTGAAGGCATTGTAGCTAGCTGGCGCTTCTCATAACGTCTGTACTCTGTTTTCATCGTCCAGGATCGTTGAATGTGATTTTATGTGGAACATTGGTCATAATAGTTCCCAACTTTTGTTTCCAGGTTTGATCAGCTGTGATATTGCTTTTCCAGTTTATTTTGACCTAGTAAAGCCAGTAACTGTAAGCACAACATAGTGGCAGGCCCAGGCTGATCAAATGACACATTGTGCATTAATCAATTGTAATCTTACCACTGCTCAACTCTTGATATTGGCCTTCCAAAATGGTAATTGACTCAGCGTCATGTCATGGATTATCATAGTCATTTACATGATTACAATGACTTTCCACACAATAAAAGTAGTTTGGCAGATTCTAGAGCCAAACCAAGCTGTATGGGAGAGTGGGGTAAGTAAAGCCAAAGGGGTAAGTTAATCCTCCCTTGTTTCTAGGAAACCCTACACAAAATGAATAATTTAACCATATATTTAGAATGAGGTCATAATTTCTCAAGATCACCTTTACTCCACATACAGAGACACACACAAATCTCTCCCTCGACCTACATTTGGAAAATCTAACCATAACTCTTATTCCTACTTACAAGCAAAAAGTACCAAAGACACTCTCAATTTGGAAGGGGTCCGATGAAGCGGATGCTAAGAAAGAGGACTGTTTTGCTAATAAGGACTGCAATATGTTCCGGTATTCATCCGATGGCATTGAGGAGTTTACCACTAACCCGGATGCTTATAAGAAATCCCGCTACACCCTCCGACGAACCATCAAAATGGCAAGGCATAAATACAGGACTAAGATTGAATCCTACTACACCTGCTATGATGCTCGTCAGATGAGGCAGGGCTGGGAAACTATCACGGATTACAAAGCAAAACTCAACCACGAGCTGCCCAGTGATACAAGCCTACTAGACAAGCTAAATTCCTTCTATGCTCGCTTCGAGGCAAGCAACACTGAACCATGCGTGAGAGCACCAGCTGTTCCGGACAACGTCTCCGTAGCTGATGTTATTAAGGCCTTTAACAGGTTAACATTCACAAGACGGATTAGCAGGATGTTTACTTAAAGCATGCGCTGACCAGCTGTAGCCATGACACCCTGGACCCACTCCAATTCGCATACCTCCCCAACAGATCCACAGATGACGCAATCTCTATTGCACTCCACACTGCCCTTTTTCCACAAAAGGAACACCTAAGTGAGAATGCTGTTCATTGACTACAGCTCAGCGTTCAACACCATAGTGTCCTCAAAGCTCATCACTAAGCTTAGGTCGGCAAAATTAATGGTGGTTGGAGTTGGTGCGTGCTTAGTCCCCTGCTGTACTCCCTCTTCACCCATGACTGCGTGGCCACGCACAACTCCAACCACCATTCATTTTGCCTGCTTTCCAGGACCTCTATACCAGGCGGTGCAGAGGAAGGCCCAAAAAATGGTCAAAGACTCCAGCCACCCAAGCCACAGACTGTTCTCTCTGCTACCGCACGGCAAGTGGTACCAATCCACCAAGTCTGGAACTAACAGGACCCTGAACAGCTTCTACCTCCAAGCCATAAGACTTCAAAACAAGACTGCTAAATAGATAATCAAATGATTACCGAGACTACCTGCATTGACCCTTTTTTGCACTAACTATCTTGACCTGACTCTATGCAAACACACTGACACCCCAACACACACAAATGCCCACACACACGCCCACACACACAGACATGCACCCTCATGCATACTGACGACACACGCACACACACACTTTCAAACTCACCGCATACACTGCTGCTGTGTATTATCTATCCTGTTGCCTAGTCACTTTACCCCTACCTACAGTCTATGTACAGTACATAGCTACCTCAATTACCCTTACCCCTGCATATTGACTCGGTACTGGTACTCCCTGTATATAGCCATGTTATTTGTACTCTTGGTAGGTAGGTAGGTAGGTAGGTAGGTAGGTAGGTAGGTAGGTAGGTAGGTAGGTAGGTAGGTAGGTAGGTAGGTAGGTAGGTAGGTAGGTAGGTAGGTAGGTAGGTAGGTAGGTAGGTAGGTAGGTAGACAAAAGACAGACACACAATACATGATACATAGAGCGGCAGTATGAAAAAGTATAAAAATACAAGAAGTCGGGAGTGCAAAAAAGCAATAAAAAGACTTTGCATGGTATGGGTGGATGGCTGAATATGTACACTATATATTGTTACAGAGTGTTAGTTGAAAAACAAATTATACAATACCACACAACAAATATTGCAAGTTGATATAGACAAGTAAGGAGTATTTGCATGGTTAACTATACTATACAGGTCGATGGCAGAGAAATACTTAAATAGCTAAAAGTGTGAATGATATAAGTGAGGGTAATAATAGTTTACTTAATACACAGTCTGGGTAAATGAACAGGTAAGTGAATATTTTGCATGGTTAAATTAGCTGTACAGGTAAATATACAGTTAAATGTACAGGTAAGTGAATATATGCATGGTTACATTCACTGTACAGGTAAATGACAGGAATAGATACTTAAATAGCTAAATGTGTGTATTATATAATTTAGGGAAATAATAGTAATTCCCTTAAAATACAGTCCTTAGTGCAGGGTTTAATTACAGATGTATTTTTATTTGTTATTCACTGTGTATTTATTCCTTGTGTCACTATTTCATTTTTTTTCTCTGCATTATTGGAAATGGACCCGAAAGTTCACTGTAAGTAAGCATTTTAGTGTTAGTCTACACCTGTTTTCTACAAAGCATGTGACAAATAACATTTTATGAGTCTGTGAAGGAAGAAACCACAAAAATTGAAAATCAACTTAGGTCCAAAAAACAGATACATTACCATTCAAACAGCCAAATGAATGTATTGTGTTAGAGGTTTCATGATGCTTGTATCTAAACCAATGTTAAGAGAGTTCTATACATAAGTTGTGACCTCTATAAGTGCATTCTTGTAGCTCTGTGGGCTAATATAGTCAAAATGTTTGCCTTGGGGTAAGTCGAGCCAATGGCCATGGAGTAAGTTGAGCCAATGGTTTAACCAATGGCATTTAGAGCAAATTTGTTTTCTTTCCATGCGCAATAAAAGGCATGGGATAAGAGGTAACAACAGGGCCTGGCATATATTAAAAGTGTTTAAAAAAGTACAGTATTTGTTATTTGTACTCTAGGTAGGTAGGTAGGTAGGTAGGTAGGTAGGTAGGTAGGTAGGTAGGTAGGTAGGTAGGTAGGTAGGTAGGTAGGTAGGTAGGTAGGTAGGTAGGTAGGTAGGTAGGTAGACAAAACAATTTAAAAGACAAAGTCATTGTGATTGTGTTGAAATTTGGGAAAAAATAACATGGTTGCCACTGGGCAAAAACTGGTTGAATCTGTCAGGTGTAGTGGGTGTGAGGAAGTCAGGCGCAGGAGAGAATTCCAATGGAAAGTAGTTTAATAGTCACACGAGAGCAGACGGCGTAACAGCGTCTGTTTTCAAAATATATAAATAGCCGCGACAAGGCCTGGAAACAAACACGGGTGTACAATACCCAGAGAATTACGAGATTTGAAAGAGGACAATACTGATACACAACAATAACGCACAAAGGACATGGGGGGAGCAGAGGGTATATATACACATAATGAAAATGGAATCTAAACCAGGTGTGAAAAGAGACAAGACAAGACCAATGGAAAATGACATGTGAAGCGGCAGTGGCTAGAAGGCCGGTGACGTCGATCGCCGAAATCCACCCGACCCAGGAGAGAGGGCGACTTCAGAGGGAGTCGTGAAAGAATCAACATTATTTCAATGTCATTTCTGAGAGAGACAGAGAGAGAGAGAGAGAGGGACTGACTGTTACAGGGTGAGGGAGAGTGACAGAGAGAGAGGGACTGACTGTGACAGGGTAAGGGAGAGAGACAGAGAGAGAGAGAGAGAGAGAGATAGAGAGAGACTTACTGTGACAGGGTGAGGGAGTGAGACAGAGAGAGACTGACTGTGACAGGGTGAGGGAGAGAGACAGAGAGAGAAATGGACTGACTGTGACAGGGAGAGGGAGAGAGACAGAGAGAGAGCGGGACTGACTGCGACAGGGTGAGGGAGAGAAACAGAGAGATAGAGCGGGACTGAGTCACCATTTTAAACGTGTGGCGCTAGTCCTCACATTCTCTGGTCTAATGTTAGGAGTCCTTTATAAGCACTTGGGCAAAAGGGGCATTCCCTCGAGTTGCTACAATGTCTGTGCTCCTGTGGGCGGGGTTACTGATTGAGCATAAGCATAGTTAAGAAAACAATTCTTTCATTTAGAAAACTAAAATCACATTTCATCTTCTCACAAATAGTTTCATATTTAATCATATAAGTTTTACAACATTTAGGTGTAAGTCTCAATTGAGGTACATGTATAAGCAGAGTTAAAGTAATTTGGTTATACTGTCTTTCCTGATGTCACAAAAATTTAACAAATAGGTGGCTTTTCCAACGACCGTTTCCACGTTCTCTAAAATAGGAATATTGTTTAATTCTCCAATTCGGGGAGGTAGGAGTATTTGGCGGGAGACATCCTTTGTCCTACTGTGACATCCTCTCTCTCCCATACTGCATGGTCCTGGAAGAGGAGTCTCTGCCAGGAATGTATGACCTGTCGTAAAGTCATAAAACTGAGCCCCCCCCCCCCTAACAGGAGTTGGGGGGGTTGTTCACATCTCTGCCTAGTCGATTCACTGAAAGGGCTAGCGTCATGACACCATTTTTAACTTGGAATCCAATCCTCCAGGATAGCTGGTCTCTACAGTTTTCGCTCTGGTTGTTGGGCAGTATCAACCGTATACTGTAAATATTATTCCTATTCAAGTCAATGGGTCTGTGATGGGTGATTGGCACCCCAGCTGCTTGAAACACTTCCTACAGTCACCCTGTATGTACACTTTCATACAGTGAGATTGACATATCACTTACATTTTCAGTCAATATTGACACAACACCACACCCGGCCCAAAAATGTTTTTGTTAAAAAACTTTTTTTTTATACTGTTCTCATTAGAAGCAGATGTGGATAGTTTATTTTGCAATGGGAGAGTTAGAAACAACACAGTGTAGTCCGGGTAGACATTTGATTAGCTGTTCATGAGTCTTATGGCTTGGGGGTAGAAGCTGTTAAGAAGCCTTTTGGACCTAGACTTGACTAGGGTGGCTGGAGTCTTTGACAATTTTTAAGGCCTTCCTCTGACACCGCCTGGTATAGAGGTTCTGGAAGCATTTCCCCAGTGATGTACTGGGCCAATGATCATGAGGAAGGTGAGGGATCAGCCCAGAACTACACAGCAGGACCTGGTCAATGACCTTAAGAGAGCTGGGACCACAGTCTCAAAGAAAACCATTAGTAACACACTACGCCGTCATGGATTAAAATCCTGCAGCGCACGCAAGGTCCCCCTGCTCAAGCCAGCGCCCGTCTGAAATTTGCCAATGACCATCTGGATGATCCAGAGGAGGAATGGGAGAAGGTCATGTGGTCTGATGAGACAAAAATATAGCTTTTTGGTCTAAACTCCACTCGCCGTGTTTGGAGGAAGAAGAAGGATGAGTACAACCCCAAGAACACCATCCCAACCATGAAGCATGGAGGTGGAAACATCATTCTTTAGGGATGCTTTTCTGCAGGACGACTGCACCGTATTGAGGGGAGGATGGATGGGGCCATGTATCGCGAGATCTTGGCCAACAACCTCCTTCCCTCAGTAAGAGCATTGAAGATGGGTCGTGGCTGGGTCTTCCAGCATGACAACGACCCGAAACACACAGCCAGAGCAACTAAGGAGTGGCTCCGTAAGAAGCATCTCAAGGTCCTGGAGTGGCCTAGCCAGTCTCCAGACCTGAACCCAATAGAAAATCTTTGGAGGGAGCTGAAAGTCCGTATTGCCCAGCGACAGCCCCGAAACCTGAAGAATCTGTATGGAGGAGTGGGCCAAAATCCCTGCTGCAGTGTGTGCAAACCTGGTCAAGAACTACAGGAAGCGTATGATCTCTGTAATTGCAAACAAAGGTTTCTGTACCAAATATTAAGTTCTGCTTTTCTGATGTATCAAATACTTATGTCATGCAATAAAATGCAAATTAATTACTTAAAAATCATACCATGTGATTTTCTGGATTTTTGTTTTAGATTCCGTCACTCACAGTTGAAGAGTACCTATGATAAAGATGACAGTCTTCTACATGCTTTGTAAGTGGGAAAACCTGCAAAATCTGTGGTTTTGAACACTTTTGTCTGATGCAGAATCAGATGTGTCCAAGGGAGGATTACGTAGGGCAGCCCAGCCCCAGAAGTGATTTGTCTTATCAAATGTATGCAAGAATTTGCTATGTATTGTCTTAGGAATTCAATATTCTCTGTGTTGGTCAATCAATCAATCAATCAATCAATAGTATTTATAAAGCCCTTTTTACATCAGCCGATGTCACAAAGTGCTATACAGAAACCCAGCCTAAAACCCCAAACAGCACGCAATGCAGATGTAGAAGCATGGTGGCTCCCCAGAAAGGCAAAAACCAAGGAAGAAACCTAGAGAGGAACCAGGCTCTGAGGGGTGGCCTTCTGGCTGTGCCGGGTGGAGATTATAACAATGCATGGCCATTAAGGCCAGATCTTTCTCCAAGATGTTCAAACGTTCAGAGATGACCAGCAGGGTCAAATAATAATCACAGTGATTGTAGAGGTTACAAGTATATTAGGAGTAAATGTCAATTGGCTTTTCATAGCCGGCATTTAGCAGGTCTGGGACAAGGTGGCACGTCCGGTGAACAAGGTGGCACGTCCGTTGTTGGTCTTGTCAACCCCCATTGTCACACCTTAGAGAAGCAGAGGTTACATCATGTAGTTCTATTGGTCAACAACTCAGTTTTTGAATCCAAGCAACTCAGATGCTTATAAAACAAAGCCTAAGATTCATTGATCTTTCTCTTATTTGTTCCAGAACTGCTGTGATGAGATACTCTTTCTTTATTGCTCTCTCAACCCCATGGACTTTTGTGGTATGGCCTTTCAAGCTATGCTTTCTCTGTCTCTGTCTCTGTCTCTGTCTCTGTCTCTGTCTCTGTCTCTGTCTCTTTCTCTCTCTCTCTCTTTCTCTCTCTGACAATGCTTAGAAAATGTATTTTAATGCTTGTTAATGCCTTGTAACTTAAGCTTTATGGCTTGTATGTGAATCCATTCATTTTACGAAGTAATTAAATAAACTTGTATTTAGAATTCCATTCTCAGACATTTCTTTATTGCCTATGAATGTAACTCAACGATAGTCTCTTGCATATTGCTAATTATCTTTATGGAGCCTGAGAAACATTTTAATAGGCAATTACAAGTCGGGATGTAATGTGTACAGTGCATTCAGAAAGTATTCAGACCCCTTGACTTTTTCCACATGTTGTTACGTTACTGTCTTGTTTTAAAATTGATTAAATAGATGTATTTTTTCCAATCGATTTTTTTTCATTCCACTTGTCCCGAAGCCACTCCTGCGTTGTCTTGGCTGTGTGCTTAGGGTCGTTGTCCTGTTGGAAGGTGAAACTTCTCCCCAGTCTGAGGTCCTGAGAACTCTGGAGCAGGTTTTTCTCAAGGATCTCTCTGTATTTTGCTACATTCATCTTTCCCTTTATCCTTAATAGTCTCCCAGTACCTGCTGCTGAAAAACATCCCCGCAGCATGATGCTGCCACCACCATTATTCACCGTAAGGATGGTGCCATGTTTCCTCCCGACGTGACGCTTTGCATTCAATCTTAGGTTCATCAGACCAGAGAATCTTGTTTCCCATGGTTTGTCATGTGCCATTTACTGAGGAGGCCTGATTGGTGGAGTGCTACAGAGATGTTTGTCCTTCTGGAAGGTTCTCCTATCTCCATAGAGGAACTATGAAGCTCTGTCTGAGTGACCATCGGATTCTTGGTCACCCACCTGACCAAGGCCCTTCTCCCCCATTTGCTCAGTTTGGCCGGGGGGTTAGCTCTAGGTGGCCAAGAGTCTTGGTGGTTCCAAACTTCTTATGTTTAAGAATGATGAAGGCCACTGTGTTCTTGGGGACCTTCAATGCTGCAGAAAGTTTTTAGTACCTTTCCCCAGATCTGTACCTTGACACAATCCTGTCTCTGAGCTCTACGGACAATTCCTTCGACCTCATGGGACCTTATATAGAAAGGTGTGTGCCTTTCCAAATCATGTCCAATCAATTTAATTTAACACAGGTCGATTCCAATCAAGTTGTAGGTAATATCTCAAGGATGATCAATAGAAACAGGATGCACTGAGCTCAATTTAGAGTCTCATAGCAAAGGGTCTTAGTTACATACTTATGTAACTAAGGCATTTCTTTATTTTCTTTATTTCAAACATTTTTATTAAACCTGTTTTCACTTTGTCATTATGGGGTATTCTGTGTAGATTTATGAAGAACATATTTGATTTAATTCAACGTAGAATAAGGCTGTAATGTAACAAAATGTGGAAAAAGGGAAAGGGTCTGAAAACGTTCTGAATGCACTATATAATATACTGCATATTCACATATTAAATATTACTGTCCACTACATCCACAAGGTCTTTGTCATCCCCCATCCCCAGGGCCCAGGAGAATACAATTAGTCATTGAGGCTGGCTGAGCTCTTGGACTCCTGACTTAAACAATATAATTTTATATTGTAGCCTTCTGAGGCCTTCTCACATGGTCTGGAGCAAGGACGGCGTTTTGGAAATAAACGTGGAATTTAGCTTAATTGCAGTTTACAGATTTAGGAGGGGGCATCGTTTTCTTCTTTATTTTCTTGCATAAATATAGAGTGAGCGGAGGCCAAAGACATGAGGTTTTGAAGCCACATAAAGAGGTTACAAAACGTCAGAGAGAGAGAGAGGCAGAGAGCGAAACAGAGAGAGAAAAGCAGAGAGAGAAAAGCAGAGAGGATACATGTTCAGACCTGGTTTTTCTAATGTGCTTGAAGCTGAGGCTCAGACCTTTACTGCTCTTCATAATATACATAATTCTCTCTCTCCCTTCCTATCTATATTCTCTCTCTGTCTCTCCCTTCCTATCTATATTCTCTCTCTCTCTCTCTCTCTCTCCCTTCCTATCTATATACACACACTCTCTCTCTCTCTCTCCCTTCCTATCTATATACACTCTCTCTCTCTCTCCCTTCCTATCTATATTCTCTCTCTGTCTCTCTCTCTCTCTCTCCCTAAATATCTATATACACACTCTCTCTCCCTTCCTATCTATATACTCTCTCTCTCTCTCCCTTCCTATCTATATTCTCTCTCTCTCTTCCTATCTATATACACACACTCTCTCTCTCTCTCTCTCCCTTCCTATCTATATATACTCTCTCTCTCTCCCTTCCTATCTATATACACTCTCTCTCTCTCCCTTCCTATCTATATACTCTCTCTCTCTCTCCCTTCCTATCTATATACTCTCTCTCACCCTTCCTATCTATATCCTCTCTCTCTCTCTCTCTCTCTCTCTCTCTCCCTTCCTATCTATATACACTCTCTCTCTCTCTCCCTTCCTATCTATATACTCTCTCTCTCCCTTCCTATCTATATACTCTATCCCTCTCTCTCTCATGTTTATGATGTTAGACAGGCTATTAGCTCCACACAATAAATATATCTTGTTAGGGTTTTAACTGCTTTCCCTATTGCCTGAGTTGTGAGGTGGGGGGATTACCAAACGTGCCTAGATCCATAAGCTCTCTGTCCTTCCCTTATCTCACTAATCTCGTTATGAAGTATCCCTCCAAGTCCTACTTCATGCTCTGTCTGCTTATGGTTCATTTTAGACCATTGACCCCCTCACCTGATTCACCTATTTTCCCTTTCCATCTGTATATTATGAAGTATACGTATCTGTAGGCCAGTAGAGGCTGTTGAGGGGAGGACGGCTCATAATATTGGTTGGAATGGAGTGTAATGGCCATTATTATGAGCCGTCCTCCCCTCAGCAGCCTCCAATGCTGTAGGCATAAATTCTAAAAGGTGGTTGTGTTGAATGGTGGCTGTGCACAGATGGTGGCTGTGTACAGTGTAATTAACGACATGTGAAAGTTATATCATGGGATATTGTGGAGTGGATTTCACTAACAGGCCTTGGGAGTAGCTGTAATGGATGCCTTTCAGGTGGAGCACCAGGAAACGGTCTTGGGTAGACTTTGACCCAGTTCCGAGGAAGGACGAGGAAGATCCCTTATTGGTTCCAGGTAGAACCCTTTTGGTTCCAGGTAAAACCCCTTTGGGTTCTATGTAGAACCCTTTCCACAGAGGGTTCTACATGGAACTGAAAAGGGTTCTACTGAAACCAAAAAGGGTTCTACCTGGAACCAAAAAGGGTTCTACCTGGAACCAAAAATGGTTCTCCTATGCCAGAGAACCCTTTTGGAACCCTTTTTTCTAAGAGTGTATATTTGTGTATCTGTGCGTGGGATTAGAGGGGTTTGCCTAAAAGTATCTTCTCTCCCCCCACCGGGCTGCCTGGCCTCTGGGTGTAGAATGTAGTGGGAGCGTCTGGGGGATCCATGACTGAATAGGACGATCCGTGTGTATAGGATAGCATGATATATACTGAACATACTATACTCAGAACACATACCACTGCAGATCGGTACATGAATGCATGCATGAATACAGACACACATACATAGACACACACACGTGTACGCACACACACACACACGTACACACTTTCACCCCCTTCACCTCCACCCCATCCATCCCCCCAACGCACAAACACAAAACTTGCAGTGTGTTACATACCTGCAGGCAAGGAGTAGGAATGCACATAGAGCTCAGATAAGAGTGTGTTATCTGGAGACATATGATGTGAAATATGTCCATTAATAACCAGTGCTCTGTTGGAGAGCGTGTTGTCTTTGCAGGAATATATCAGTGCTGGTTAGAGGGTGTCACTGCTCTCTCGTCTGTGGACCTAAACAAATAAGTTTTGTTCAAAGAGTCCCAGATCAAAAAAAAAAAAAAAAGCCCTTCCACATGGGACATAAATCATTCTCTATGGTTACTGGGCTGGGAGGACCAGGGGGATGGGGGAAGCAGGGAGGGAGAGAGGTAGGTAGGTAGGAAGGAAGGAAGGAAGGAAGGAAGGAAGGAAGGAAGGAAGGAAGGAAGGAAGGAAGGAAGGAAGGAAGGAAGGAAGGAAGGAAGGAAGGAAGGAAGGAAGGAAGGAAGGAAGGAAGGAAGGAAGGAAGGAAGGTTGGGTTAAGTGTAAAATGGCTAGATATGGTTGAGGGACTTGATATGGTCAGTAGTGAGTAGGATGGTAGAGGGATGAGATGAGTCAGACAACGGGGAGATAGAAGGTGTAAGGGGAGGAGAGGAGGGAGGGAGGGAGGGAGTTAATGGGACTTATCAATGGATGGATTGAGGGTACAGCATTAGAGTCAGACAACAGGGAGAGAGAAGTTGAAGATGGATGGATGGATGGATGGATGGATGGATGGATAGATAGATGGATAGATGGATAGATAGATAGATAGATTTCATTGTCAAGCTACGAAAAAAGGCAGGTGCAAAATGCCAGAACGAAAATACACAAAAGACAGATACACGATACATGTTACATAGAGCGGCAGTATGAAAAAGTATAAAAATACAAGAAGTCTGGAGTGCAAAAAAGCTATAAAAAGACATTGCATAGTATGGGTGGATGGCTGAATATGTACACTATGTAAGGGGAGGAGAGGAGGGAGGGAGGGAGAGAGGAAGTTGATGGGACTTATCAATGGATGGATTGAGGGTACAGCATTAGAGTCAGACAACGTGGAGAGAGAAGGTGTAAGGAGAGGAGGGAGGGAGTTGATGGGACTTATCAATAGATGGATTGAGGGTAACAACTATTTAGGAAGGGGAGGACAGTCAGTGATAGAGAGAGAGCAAGAGTGAGATGATATGACTTGAGGGTGGGTGGATGATTGAGGATTAAACAAGGGATTAGGAGCTCTGGAGATGAGGGTCTACCTGTGACAGTGAGAAGGCTAGACAAGGTGTTTTGTGGCTGATGAGGTGAGAGCAGTATAACGAGTAGGAAGAGGAATGGGGTTGATAGTAAGACGAAGCTCCGTCACTGTATAGTTAGTAAGTGTAGTGAGTGAGTGAGTAGAAGTAGGGAGTGAAAGTTAAAGTGGATGTGAGTAGGAGGGGTAAAGATAAGAGTAAGGGGTGGGTCCAGCGTAATGACAAAAAACAAGGTCGTTTCCAGTAAAACAATTATGCTAAGCATACCCCCACAGTGTGTGTGTGTGTGTGTGTGTGTGTGTGTGTGTGTGTGTGTGAATGTTAACTGCAGTCATTTTGAAATGGGTGTCACTGTTTCTGTTGCATTGTGGTTGTGTAAGTAGAGGTGTCGTTGTCATGCTCCTTGATACAAAGCCTCCTTCAACCACCCAGCTCTGAGCAATGGGCCCTTGTCACTGTGTTTGAACACATACAGCTTGTGCAGTAATTATGTCAGCTCTGTATCCACCCCCTGTAAACTTGGACTCTGTAACCTGTTTTAGTCCCATCAACTCCACTGTTTGCTGTGTGGAGGAACCCATTTCAGAGGAGTGTATTGAAGGTGAATGTTTGGGGAGACACCTTAGAGTGGGAAGCCAGGGCCATGTTCAGCAGGGCACATCCGTGCTGTGGAATGTTTAGAAGTAGGTTATGTTGAACAAACAAGCCTTGTTTCTTCCATCCATCTATAGTTATCTACACGTGAACCATCACCTCTTTATTATTCCCATGACCTTTGACCCTCACATCATTTCCCTGTGGTCTTCTTCTCATCCATTACTACAGTAATAACCCCAAGCTAGGGCTTTTATGGTATCACATATAACACTAACTGGTATTTACCTTTAATCAGCTTCCAGTTGCTCTCAGGCAAAAATTGGATCTCCCTCTAACTCTGCACGTACACACAAACACACGCAGTGTACACCACCGTTCAAAAGTTTGGGGTCACTTAGAAATGTCCTTGTTTTTTTGAAAGAAAAGCCATTTTTTGGTCCATTAAAATAACATCAAATTGATCAGAAATACAGTGTAGACATTGTTAATGTTGTAAATGACTATTGTAGCTTGAAACGGCAGATTTTTTATGGAATATCTACAGTGGGGAGAACAAGTATTTGATACACTGCCGATTTTGCAGGTTTTCCCACTTACAAAGCATGTAGAAGTCTGTAATTTTTATCATATGTACTCTTCAACTGTGAGTGACGGAATCTAAAACAAAAATCCAGTAAATCACATTGTATGATTTTTAAGTAATTAATTTGCATTTTATTGCATGACTGATACATCAGACAATAAGAACTTAATATTTGGTACAGAAACCTTTGTTTGCAATTACAGAGATCGTACGTTTCCTGTAGTTCTTGACCAGGTTTGCACACACTGCAGCAGGGATTTTGGCCCACTCCTCCATACAGACCTTCTCCAGATCCTTCAGGTTTCGGGGCTGTCGCTGGGCAGTACGGACTTTCAGCTCCCTCCAAAGATTTTCTATTGGGTTCAGGTCTGGAGACTGGCTAGGCCACTCCAGGACCTTGAGATGCTTCTTACGGAGCCACTCCTTAGTTGCCCTGGCTGTGTGTTTCGGGTCGTTGTCATGCTGGAAGACCCAGCCACGACCCATCTTCAATGCTCTTACTGAGGGAAGGAGGTTGTTGGCCAAGATCTCGCGATACATGGCCCCATCCATCCTCCCCTCAATGCGGTGCAGTCGTCATGTCTCCTTTGCAGAAAAGCATCCCCAAAGAATGATGTTTCCACCTCCATGCTTCACGGTTGGGATGATGTTCTTGGGGTTGTACTCATCCTTCTTCTTCCTCCAAACACGGCAAGTGGAGTTTAGACCAAAAAGCTCTATTTTTGTCTCATCAGACCACATGACCTTCTCCCATTCCTCCTCTGGATCATCCAGATGGTCATTGGCAAACTTCAGACGGGCCTGGACATGCGCTGGCTTGAGCAGGGGGACCTTGCGTGCGCTGCAGGATTTTAATCCATGACAGCGTAGTGTGTTACTAATGGTTTTCTTTGAGACTGTGGTCCCAGCTCTCTTAAGGTCGTTGACCAGGTCCTGCTGTGTAGTTCTGGGCTGATCCCTCACCTTCCTCATGATCATTGATGCCCCACGAGGTGAGATCTTGCATGGTGCCCCAGACCGAGGGAGATTGACGGTCATCTTGAACTTCTTCCATTTTCTAATAATTACGCCAACAGTTGTTGCCTTCTCACCAAGCCGCTTGCCTATTGTCCTGTAGCCCATCCCAGCCTTGTGCAGGTCTACAATTTTATCCCTGATGTCCTTATACAGCTCTCTGGTCTTGGCCATTGTGGAGAGGTTGGAGTCTGTTTGATTGAGTGTGTGGACAGGTGTCTTTTATACAGGTAACGAGTTCAAACAGGTGCAGTTAATACAGGTAATGAGTGGAGAACAGAAGGGCTTCTTAAAGAAAAACTAACATGTCTGTGAGAGCCGGAATTCTTACTGGTTGGTAGGTGATCAAATACTTATGTCATGCAATAAAATGCAAATTAATTATTTAAAAATCATACAATGTGATTTTCTGGACCTCTACATGCTTTGTAAGTAGGAAAACCTGCAAAATCGGCAGTGTATCAAATACTTGTTCTCCCCACTGTACATAGGTGTACAGAGGCCCATTATCAGCAACCATCACTCCTGTGTTCCAATGGCACGTTGTGTTAGCTAATCCAAGTTGATGTCTTAAAGGAATGATGGACTGTCGTTTCTCTTTACTTATTTGAGCTGTTCTTGCCATAATATGGACTTGTTCTTTTACCAAATAGGGCTATCTTCTGTATACCAACTTTACCTTGTCACAACACAACTGATTGGCTCAAACACATTAAGAATGAAATCAATTCCACAAATTAACTTTTAACAAGGGACACCTATTAATTAAAATGCATTCCAGCCTACTACCTCATGAAGATGGTTGAGAGAATGCCACTTTAAAGAATCTCAAATATAAAATATATTTTGATTTGTTTAACACTTTTTTTTGTTGCTACATTATTCCATATGTGTTATTTCATAGTTTTGATGTCTTCACTTTTATTCTACAATGTAGGAAATAGTAAAAATAAAGAAAAACGCTGGAATGAGTAGGTGTGTCAACCTTCGACTACTGCATATATACAGTACCTTCTGAAATTATTACACACAATATCCCATAATGTCAAAGTGGGTAAAACAGTATGTAAACTAGGGCCGTAGAATAGAAAACCAATTGTACAAACTGTCTGCTTTTTCATTAGCCACAAACAAAACTAAGGGTGTCATTATAATGGTACATAAGAAACGGTAATTGACCGGTAATTAACATAAACACATTTAGCATATCCTCGCTTCTACTGCCATCAAGCCACTGATGCAGACCTTCATGCAGACCTCCAGCCAAGCAATTAATAAACTTGATCTCCACTATTAAAAGCATCAAGACATTGTCTCATATTTCTTTTAGACTAACATTTAGTTTTTAACAGCGAGATTTGTATAAACCTTGCTGTCTGTCTCTCCGAAATTTGCAACATTGTTTCAATATTCAAATTCAATCTCCAGCTGTACCATAGTAATGAACGTGTCGGGATTGAGACAAGACGGACAGGCAACGTTTCTCAGCCAGTCGAAATCATGAATCAGCTGGCATAATTTTTATGGATATAGATGAAAGAAAGATAGGTACTTTATTGATCCCCAAGGGGAAATTTCTTCGTATATACAAAGAAATTTCAATTGAAAAAAGATCAAACAAAATAACGTGCAGCCAGTTTGCAGTCTTTTCAGCTTCAGTTTGAAGTGATTGTGTTAGCTGTGTTGTTGACTGGCTCCTCTGAACAACAGTGTCCTGACGAGTGAGCACACTTCTATACAATGTTATGGATGTATCCAAATAAATTTTGTTAGAAAACATCTAAAACAAATGTAAATGCAGCTGCTGTTGTTATTCTGGCTGCACTGTTTGACGTGACTGTAAGTTAGCCGTAGTTGGCTAGCTAGCAGGCAAGGGGTAGTGACGCCTCTAGCATCTCAGTTGGTCCAGTGTCGTCCGAGTTTGGCCGGTGTAGGCTGTCATTGTAAATAAGAATTTGTTCTTAACTGATTTGCCTAGTTAAATAAAGGTCAAATTCAGAACAAACGACTGGGTCGCATCCATAGATACAGAACAAAAAGTCTGAATGACTGGGTTGTGTCTTTGGAAACCGAACTGATAGAACGAACGACCAGCCAGCTTGTGTAGCAATCCAAAATTTGTGTCGGGACTATATCTTCATCAAAATAACATTTTTTATGAAAATGTGTCAATCATTATTTGAATATGTTGGTAACCCGATGTATTCAAATGATAATGCTCTCAAAGCCGGTGTTTGGAGGATATATTGGCACGATTTGCCGGCAAACTGGACTTTGTCTCGGGCCTAACAACACCCGTGTCAATATATCCTCCAAACACTGGCTTCTCTGGCATTATCATTTAATTAGTTGTAATATAAACGTTGGGCTATATGTTTTGTTTTTTTAATACATTCTAAGGCTGCATGATGCGACTCTAATGATGATTTGAGAGGTACGTAAAACACTAAACAAGAATGGTGTTCATGGGAGCACACCACGGAAGAGAGCAGCTGGATGTTCCACAGTGCTACTGGCAAAATATTCTGTGGACAGATTCAACTAAAGTTGAGTTGTTTGGAAGGAACACAACACTCTGTGTGGAGAAAAAAAGGCACAGCACACCAACATCAAAACCTCATCCCAACTGTAAAGTATGGTGGAGGGAGCATCATGGTTTGGTGCTGCTTTGCTGCCTCAGGGCCTGGACAGCTTGCTATCATCTACGGAAAAATGTATTTGCAAGTTTATCAAGACATTTTGCAGGATAATGTAAGGCCATCTGTCCGCCAATTGAAGCTCAACAGAAGTTGGGTGATGCAACAGGACAACGACCCAAAACACAGAAGTAAATCAACAACAGAATTACATGCTGAAATATGATGCTGTGGCATGACCTCATGAGAGCAGATCACACCAGACATCCCAAGAATATTTGTTGAACTGAAACAGTTTTTTAAAGAGGAATGGTCCAAAATTCATACTGACGGTTGTGCAGGTCTGATCTGCAACTACAGAACACGTTTGGTTGCCAAAGGAGGGTCAACCAGTTATTAAATCCAAGGGTTCATATACTTTACCCACCCTGCACTGTGAATGTTTAAGGAGACTGTTTGTCTATTGTTGTGACTTAGATGAAGATCAGATCAAATTTTATGACCAATTCCAAAGGGTTCACATACTTTTTCTTGCCACTGTATAATAATTATAATTCCCTTCTCCTGGCTGCGTGCACCGAAGCACCTCTCACTCACATTGTTCTCTCTTATTAGCCAATGCTCAAGTCTTTCTCACTGGCTACAATGGAAGACAGACACATCGGGGACACAACTTTGCACGTCTGTATCCAATTCCGAGGCGCATATTGAAGATATTGGAAGAATGGTCCACATTTACTTTTTGTCAGCCAACAAGATGAGTAGGCCTAACGAACAGCAAGAGCCACAAAAGCATGTCAATCTACAAAGTTGACCTATTCTATTCTGAAATATATATTCCAAACAGTTGTTGGATGCGACAGATCCCAAATTAATACATCCACTAGAATCAAAACAACTTTTTTAAGCAATGAGGCTGACACGTTTACCGTAAAAATGTTAATAAAATATTAGGCTATTTCTTCATATTACACACGAAGCAACGAGCATACTGCAGTAAGCTATAAGCACGAATGTTCCAAAATGCTATCAAATAGGGGGAAAACACCATTCTCAAAAGTGACCACAAATGTCATTATGCATGTAATGCTTTTACTATAAGGGTGCATTTTTATCCCCAAACTTGAAACTCATGCGCTGCGTATGAATGCCAGTTAGGCACTACACCCTTTGTAAAGCGGATTAATGTGCTTAATTTTAAGAAGTTATGTGGCCATTTTAGTTGTGATACTAACCTTACCAAAACATATAGGCCTATGGGCTAGGCTACATGAGGTGTGCGACTATGATTTGAAAAAGTTGCATAAAAAAGCCATGCGCTGTTTCTCGCCTGGGCATCATTCACACGTGATAGGCTAATATTGTCACCCATCAGACTATTCTTGATTTAATCTTGTCTTTACATACACTAAATAATATGTGTGAAATTTGTTTTGATTTAGAATGGACTATTATCAAGCACCTGTCTCGAAACAGGGGCAGTTAAATAGCGAATGGAGGATGCTTTTCCGTTGGTTAATTTTAATGCCAGCCAGGTAGGCTATACTCCTGTTGTAAAACGAAGCAATATACTTAATACTAAGAAAGTTGAGAAATAAATATAGTAGGCCTAGCCTATAGAAAGCTGATGGGATCCTCCAATTTTTAATATAGGTCATCACTCTGCTTTCTCACGCAATTGCGTAGCCTATAGAAAAATGTTCCGCAACATGAGATCATGGGCTCTCATGAGTTTCTCGATTACATTTGCATTTAATTCTAGACACATGGAAAGTAGGGTTAATACGGAGGGTATGGGGTAACAGAAGACGGACAGCAGTGGAACTAAGGACTCTAGAGATAGGGAAAGGACCAATGAAACGGGGGACCGTTTGCGGGACTCTACCCGAAGGGGCAGGCCCCGTGTGGAAAGCCATACCCTCTGCCCAATGCAGTAGCAGAATTCACAGAAAGCCCTTCCAAAAGGTCCCGAAGTAGCTCCTCATGCTTCCCAATGGTGACTCCCTGCAGGGAGAGCCTGACGGAGCTGGTCCAAGTCTGCTTTGTCTATCATGGCCAGTTCGTACTATAAGGACACAAGGCGAGATCCAGATGCAGACACAGGAGGCAGATGGTTTGAGAGGTAGACAAAAAGCAGGTCAGGGACAGGCAAAAAGTCATGGGCTCTCATGAGTTTCTCGATTACATTTGCATTTAATTCTAGACACATGGAAAGTAGGGTTAATACGGAGGGTATGGGGTAACAGAAGATGGACAGCAGTGGAACTAAGGACTCTAGAGATAGGGAAAGGACCAATGAAACGGGGGACCGTTTGCGGGACTCTACCCGAAGGGGCAGGTCCCGTGTGGAAAGCCATACCCTCTGCCCAATGCAGTAGCAGAATTCACAGAAAGCCCTTCCAAAAGGTCCCGAAGTAGCTCCTCATGCTTCCCAATGGTGACTCCCTGCAGGGAGAGCCTGACGGAGCTGGTCCAAGTCTGCTTTGTCTATCATGGCCAGTTCGTACTATAAGGACACAAGGCGAGATCCAGATGCAGACACAGGAGGCAGATGGTTTGAGGGATAGACAAAAAGGGGTAGACAAAAAGCAGGTCAGGGACAGGCAAAAAGTCAACCAGATCAGAGTCCAAAACAGTACAAGACAGCGGGCAGGCTCGTAGTCTGGACAGGCAAGGGTTCAATAGCCAGGTCTTAGTCCAAAGGTACAGGGCGGAAGGCAGGCTCGAGGTCAGGGCAGGCAGAATGGTCAAGCAGGCGGGCTCAGTGTCAGGACAGGTAAGGGTCAGAACCAGGAGGACTATGAAAAAAACAGGGACTGTGAAAAATAGGAGCTGAGAGATAAAAATGCTGATTGACTTGGCTAACAAGACGAACTGGCACAGAGAGACAGAAAACACAGGTATATGAAGAGTGTTACTCAATGTTATGTTTTGTTGGATTTGCCCCAAACATAACAAAACTAAAGTACATTTCTTGGCCACATTTTTTGCAGTGTTACTTTATTAACTTATTGCAAACAGGATGTATATTTTGGAATATTTTTTATTATTTTCAGTCTGTCATTTAAGTTAGCATTGAGGAGTATCTACAATGTTGTTGATCCATCTTCTTTGGCCTCATTGTGAAATCCCTGAGTGGTTTCCTTCCTCTCCGGCAACTGAGTTAGGAAGGACGGTTGTATCGTTGTAGTGACTTGTTGTATTGATACACCATCCAAAGTGTAATTAATAACTTCACCAAGCGATATTCAATATCTGCTTCTTTTATTTTTACCCATCTACTAATAGTTGCACTTCTTTGCGAGGCACTGGGAAACCAACCAGGTCTTTGTGGTTGATTCTGTGTTTGAAATTCCCTGCTCAACTGAGGGACCTTACAGATAATTGTATGTGTGGGATACAGAGATCAGGTAGTCATTCAAAAATCATGTTAAACACTATTATTGCACACAGAATGATTCCATACAACTTATTTTGTGACTTGTTAAGCAAGACTTTACTCCTGAACCTATTTAGGCTTGCCATAAAGGGGTTGAATACCTATTGATTAAAGACATTTCAGCTTTTCATTTTTAATTAATTCGTAAAAATGTCTACAAACATATCTCCACTTAGACATTGGGCGGTATTGTGTGCGGTATTCAGGTTTTAACACAACAAAATGTGGAAAAATTCAAGAGGTGTGAATACTTTGAAGGTGGGTTGTGGGGGGTGACTGACAAGCAATCGCAGTTGCTAGGGGGTGGGGTTTGGGGAATAGGGTGGGAGGTTAGGGGTGGAGGCTCGCTTATTTTTTCAAAATGTATTGTTAATTTTCCTGATATTATGAGAAAAACCATGAAGAATAAGGGGAGATCAATGGAAATAGGTGGGGAGAAACGGCTGTGTCAATGCAACAAGACCCCATGGACAGAAAGAATGATAGAAAGAAGGAGAGAAAGAAGTATGTGAATAGAAAACCTATTTTGTTTAGTTTCACAACGTGTATCCTCTCGCCACTCAAGTGAGATGAACTTGAGTGGCGAGAGGATACGCCATGAACACAGTGATGTAGTTGTACATGTCAAGTCGGCCCCTTCCCCCCCCCATAATCAATTAATCCGAAAAATAGCGATCAGGCAGGAGCTCTGGAGCTCTCGCACAGGCTCTATGTTTTTCTGAGTCCTCCAGTCCTTCAGAGTTCTGCTGTCAAATGGGTAGGAGAGAGGAACCATGATGGCCTTTAATGTGCTGTAACTGTTCATTGTGTCCCATCTCTGTGATGCTTCCCCCTCGAAGCTCAATGGCTCTCAATGGAACTGACAGTCAGGCTCCTGAGAGAGAGAACACTAAGAGAGAACTCCACCCTCTGAGAGAGGTCTTGTGCCAGTTCCATCATCCATGGAACACACTGTCTCACCACTGTCCTTCACTGCTCAATTCACAATGTTCTTCCCAGTTATCTGTCATTAGCACAAATTATTTTACCCTAAAACTAATGGTAATACGCTCAACATCTGTTTGTCTATTTCTGATGAACAGAGGACTCACCAAACGGAAGGACACTCATATTAACTATGTAGTGTAGGAGGCACGCTGATCTAGGATCAGATCCTCCCTAAACTGATCCTAGAATATCAATCACTGGTTGATTAACGTGACAAGATCCATGCATATAACTACTTACCAGCATCTGTGAATGGAGGGTTTTACTGGATCACAAAATATGTGTTTTTAAATTACTGCCAAATTGTCAGCAAGCCATTTCTCACTAGTTGTCTTGTAACCCCTTAAATTATGGTCCTGCTTGAATTCTGGGAAATCTGAAACACAGATACAGAGTTACTCACGGTTACCGTAAAATCTCTCCTACAGAAATATTTGTAGTGTTTCAGGGGGAAAATATTTTTCTTTTGAACATTCAAATATGACACACTTACTCTAGCTGCTGAGATAAGATGGATAGAACCATCCCATTATTTTATAACTCCAGAGACTCTCCCTCTGCCTCAACCAGCCCTGCATTTAAAGGATGCAAAAGGTCGCTGGTTCGAATACCCGAGCCAACAAAGTGAAAAAAAACTGTCGGTGTCCTTGAGCAAGGGACTTAACCCTAATTTGCTCCAGGGGCAGCGTACTACTATGGCTGACCCTGTAGGTAGGCTGTCATTGTAAATAAGAATTTGTTCTTAACTGACTTGTCTAGTTATATGAAGGTTAAATATACAAAAAATTATAATCTGTAATGTTCAGGTCCAGCTGACATAAGGACTGAAACACTGCCACCTGTGGTCTCTTTGTTCCTCCAAGGTAGGAGCCTGGATCTCCTCTAAGCCTGATGAGGGATGGAACATTAGACTACGTTAATCCACTGCATCTATGCTCACAGTAGAGCAGTACGTCACCCCTTGGGATAATCTATAGGTGCTTTGCATCTGGGCCTCAGGTGAGCCATGAGCAGCAGTTACTGTAGGTCTCAGGTACTGCCTCCCTCTGTCTCTCTCTCTCTCTCTCATACTCTTTCTCTGCCCCTCACTCCATCTCTCCCCCGTGCTCTCTCTCCATGTCCTTGGCCGTAAGGTATGCCATTGGCTGCCAGCTCCAGCCTCTTGCATGCTGCGTCCTACTAATTCACCACTGGTCGCTGTAAATGTCCTGGAGGGAGCCCGGTGATGCGTTGGGCTGATCGCACCACCCTCTGGAGAGCCCTGCATTTGCGGGCTGTGCAATTGCTGTACCAGGCGGTGATACTGCCCGACAGGTGGTGTCGATGGTGTAGAAGTTTGTGAGGGGTTTATGGGGCTTATGTGGTTTTGTTAGTGTGTGTGTTTTTTTTGTGTGTGTTTGTTCATTTGTACATGTGTGTTTGTGATGTCTAGGGTTCTAGGTAGAGACACTGAACTAATAGCTGGCCCTGCTGGCTCCAGCAGTGTTTTTTTGTTGTTAGTCTCAGTGGGAAGAGGTTGGCCTGCCTCTCTTGTTTGGGATAATTGTAACGTTTACCGTGGTCTGTGGTCCGCTGCTCTGTCTCCCTAAGGCCCAGGCTGCAGGATCCACATATATATAAAGTCCCAGTGTACACTCCATCGTCCCATCCTGTCCCTATCCTTTCCTGTCCGGTCCCTGTCTCACGCTCCTCTGTGAACCCAGTGGGGGGTTGTCTGTCCGGGAAACACAGTCACACAGCAGGTGCTGTAAGGTAACGATAAGCTGTTTCCATTTTGGTCCTACAACATTAAACCGGAAAACCTTCCCTAAACATTAGCCCAGATTCCCATTAAGTTCTAGTTAAGGTTTTATCTAACATTAGGATGATAACATCCCAAAAAATAATGTTTTTGATAACAAAAATGTTCCCAGCAAACCTTCTCATAACACAAAAACTGTCCAGTCGTACTGATGATTATACAATGTTTGAACACAGAACACATTTCGTCTGTTCTTTAATGGTTCCCAGAATGTTTCATTAGGTTATGGGAACAGTCTGGTGGGAACATTGTGGGTAATTAACAAAAGACAAAAGATTAACTGTCCACTTGTGCGGATGATTATACAGTGTTTATTTTAGGTTGCAAAAAACATTTTATTATATTCTTTAAAAGTTCCTTAAACATTTCTATAGGTTGTGGGAACATTGTGGCTACAATACAAGAGATAGATTCCCAAAGAACAAAATATGCTCAGTTGTGATGACATTCATACAATGTTTACAGTGCTTCAGATTACAGCTAGAGGTCTCCAGGATTGAAAAGTAGGATTTTTGTCTTAATCTGTTGTTTACTATTACAGTGTTTTTGCTAGTTAGGGCAATCTACTTAAAGTGCTGTCTGTCTTTACAGTAGCCTACTTGGTGTGTGAACTTCTGACTGTTCATAACATGCAGCTGATTGTTGACACATCAACCAGGATTAACACTAGATCTGCCTGTCATTTCAGCCAATAAATACCCACTAGAGAATGTTGCCGGGCGTCACCTTTAGCATATGTGAATTGTTTCAAGAAACTAGGCATATGTCGTGCGTCACTACGTCACAGGAAAGCAATTTGAAGGTAAAAAATGTTTTTTTTTATCAAAATGTGTTTTTTGGCAGAAATGCCTTCTGGAACATGTGAACTTTCATGTGCCATAAGAACTGGCTGGCTCGCTAGTTAACGTTACGTGTATGAGATCTGTATAGTTACATTTTTTGTATCTCATAGCCATTTGCATTGCTAGTTATAGCCTAATGTTAGCTAGCTAACATTGAACCTGGTTGGTTAGCTACCTGTAGATTCATGCAGGGTAGTAACGTTATGAGTTGGGATTATGGTTCATTTAAACAAAAGACTCCACTATGCAAGTAACCATTTCAAAAGAATATTCATGACGTCACTGCGACAACTGTCGATAGACGTAGCTGGTAAATTCGCTCTGGCGATCTACTCCGATTTCAGCGCACTCTCGTCTGATTGTGCCACAGCGCAGAATAACTGACGAATTTACGAACGCTCAACACCCGTTGAATATGGCCCGTCAGTAAACGTTGGCAAAAAAGCGTAATTAAATTGTTGCCAGCAGCACAGTTGCAGTCACCAACGCTCTGGATAACATGAAAACAGCCTAACCAGCTCTGATAGGGCGAGTAAAATGGTCAGAGTGAGCTGTTCTCTCATTTGTGTCTGGAAGTAGAGCTCTGAAAGCTCCGAGATCGAACCGCTCTGAATTTAGGAACGGAAAATCTGACAAAGCTCTGAGCTTACGAACGCCAAGAGCGGACTCTGAGCACACTCTGGTACTCCAGATTAAATGTATTAATACACCCTTAGTATAAACCAGCCTTTAATCTTGAAATCTTTGGTTGTTAAGTACATGGCCTCACGGGAATCCTTAAAGGTATGGGTGTGGCTTTAGAGGGTGTGGACGATGCTGAATGGGTGTAGACAAAGAAGAGCTCTCCAGTAGGAGTACCAAAACATTCAAGGCCATTTTCTCAAAAGTGAGGTTACAAGTTTATCAACTTTCAAAGCAGATGTACTTTCCCATTGTTCCTCAACTGTAGTGTATGATATACATTTTTCTACCTCTGTCTCTAGTTCGGTCACATACAGTATGCATCAGATGCATATCAACCCACAAGGTGCAGTAAACATAAGCACCAATGTTTGTTGAATAGTGCATAAACTATTCTAAAGGATTAATTGCATTAAGAAATATTTGTGGAAATATATATATATATATATATATATATATATATATATATATATTATTGATATATATATTATTATTATTTATTTATATATAAATAAATAAAGTAACCACAATAGTTATTTGTTTAGTCAAGGATTTGTTTTGTGTAATTCTAAAAAGCTCTCGAAAAAAAACATATGCCTATAGCCTATTTTCGTTTCCTTTACAATAAAAACATTACAGTGTAATCCATTTGATCAACTTTATTTGTAGATTCGATTAGTAATAGAGTTAAAGTAAGTCATAAAGTCCAATTACAAACTAGAAACAAAAAATATATAATATTTATATATAATATATAACATAACCAGCGAGTTGCATAGGTGAAATTATTTGCTTTATTCCTAAACAAAAGCACCAGTGCATGAACAATTGTAAAGGAGGAAATGCATAAATAAATTTAATACTTTATCTTTAAGTTTATTGTGCCACGTGAATATTCATGTGCTTAATGCATGGACAGCATGGATATTCTTGAAAAAAATGGACATTTGGAAATAGAGCTGCACCTCTTGAATTATGAGAGTTATTTGAGAGTTATATATACTCTTTCTGATAGTATATACAGTGGGGAGAACAAGTATTTGATACACTGCCGATTTTGCAGGTTTTCCTACTTACAAAGCATGTAGAGGTCTGTAATTTTTTATCATAGGTACACTTCAACTGTGAGAGACGGAATCTAAAACAAAAATCCAGAAAATCACATTGTATGAATTTTAAATAATTAACTTTTTTATTGCATGACATAAGTATTTGATCACCTACCAACCAGTAAGAATTCCGGCTCTCACAGACCTGTTAGTTTTTCTTTAAGAAGCCCTCCTGTTCTCCACTCATTACCTGTATTAACTGCACCTGTTTGAACTCGTTACCTGTATAAAAGACACCTGTCCACACACTCAAGCAAACAGACTCCACACACTCAATCAAACAGCTGTGTAAGGACATCAGGGATAAAATTGTAGACCTGCACAAGGCTGGGATGGGCTACAGGACAATAGGCAAGCAGCTTGGTGAGAAGGCAACAACTGTTGGCGCAATTATTAGAAAATGGAAGAAGTTCAAGATGACGGTCAATCTCCCTCGGTCTGGGGCACCATGCAAGATCTCACCTCGTGGGGCATCAATGATCATGAGGAAGGTGAGGGATCAGGCCAGAACTACACGGCAGGACCTGGTCAATGACCTGAAGAGAGCTGGGACCACAGTCTCAAAGAAAACCATTAGTAACACACTGCGCCGTCATGGATTAAAATCCTGGAGCGTACGCAAGGTGCCCCTGCTCAAGCCAGCGCATGTCCAGGCCCGTCTGAAGTTTGCCAATGACCATCTGGATGATCCAGAGGAGGAATGGGAGAAGGTCATGTGGTCTGATGAGACAAAAATAGAGCTTTTTGGTCTAAACTCCACTCGCCGTGTTTGTAGGAAGAAGAAGGATGAGTACAACCCCAAGAACACCATCCCAACCGTGAAGCATGGAGGTGGAAACATCATTCTTTGGGGATACTTTTCTGCAAAGGGGACAGGACGACTGCACCGTATTGAGGGGACGATGGATGCGGCCATGTATTGCGAGATCTTGGCCAACAACCTCCTTCCCTCAGTAAGAGCATTGAAGATGGGTCGTGGCTGGGTCTTCCAGCATTACAACGACCCAAAACACACAGCCAGGGCAACTAAGGAGTGGCTCCGTAAGAAGCATCTCAAGGTCCTGGAGTGGCCTAGCCAGTCTCCAGACCTGAACCCAATAGAAAATCTTTGGAGGGAGCTGAAAGTTTGTATTGCCCAGCGACAGCCCCGAAACGATCTGGTGAAGGTCTGTATGGAGGAGTGGGCCAAAATCCCTGCTGCAGTGTGTGCAAACCTGGTCAAGAACTACAGGAAACGTATGATCTCTGTAATTGCAAACAAAGGTTTCTGTACCAAATATTAAGTTCTGCTTTTCTGATGTATCAAATACTTATGTCATGCAATAAAATGCTAATTAATTACTTAAAAATCATACAATGTGATTTTCTGGATTTTTGTTTTAGATTCCGTCACTCACAGTTGAAGAGTACCTATGATAAAAATTACAGACTTCTACATGCTTTGTAAGTGGGAAAACCTGCAAAATAGGAAGTGTATCAAATACTTGTTCTCCCCACTGTATATATATAAAATGTTTTACATGCATGTGACTCTGAAGGAGGATTTGATAAAGTGATGATCCTTTCCGTGCATCCGCAAATTACAAGATGCACCCATATCTTCATGTAGAATTTGACAGCTGACAGGACTAATATTGTCACTCATCAGATTATTGTCAATTTTATCTTGTCATATAGGCAAACTCTTATTATGTGTGAATTTAGATTCAGTATAGTTTAGGTGTAGTTCTGATGTGCCAGCTGTGCAGTTTCCCGCTCAAGTTAGATAAAGTCAAGGATATGTTTTGAGTTTTTCTAAACGCCTACTGCAACACATAGTATGTTTTTGTTTCCCTTACAATAAATTCGATTAGTAATAGTTACAGTAAATAAAACAGTCCTGGGACGTTTCTATTGTGAATTATGAGGAAAGACAAAATGAAAACAGGAACGGATTGTCTTCGCGGAGGGTGGATATTGAAATTCAGTCTCTTAGCTTTGTAAATAAATATATATTAGGTTCCTATTTTGTTTTGTATTCCGCGGATCTCTTTTAGAAAAAGCCCCTGTTTTCACTCACGAACCAGCAGCCACTCGTTAGCTTGACGTCAAAGTGCTGTTCTGCCTTGGATCAGCGCCACAGAGTTCTATTGAGCAGTGATCACTTTTTGATCATGTCCATGATGACATTCCATTCACTCCAAACATGCTAAATTCTCAGAGTAAATTGTCTGTAACTTTTTTAACCATATATGGCAGAGACATGGAGTTCGGACTATTGTTTGTCTGACAGAATTCTCTATTGAATGGACATATAATTCAATAAAAACATTGAATGAAGTAATCCTTTTATAGATGAACACCCTACATGTTGAGTTTATATTTCTGTTCATATTTAGCTAACTGATACAAACGACTACTTACATTGGCTGGGGTCTGTCCATAGATGCAGCTCCAGACTAGAAACATAGGCCAGTTCTATCAGAGACACTCAACCTTCACTAAAGCTAGCTAAGTTAGATAGCTAGCAGGACACATATTGCTTGGCTAGCCAAGAACATTTATCAATAGCTTTGGCAATTAAAGTATATCTAATACATACATGACATTAACTCTACTGAACTCTACTCAACATTGGTGGTAAGTTAAAGAATGACCTAGCTACCTAGCTGTGTTAGCAAGCTCGATGAAAACTCTTGCTTGTAGTTGAATAAATTATCTTCATCTGTCACCCACCAGGTTAAAAACATAAATGTTAAATCAAAATATTGAATGTATAATTTAAAAAAAACCACAGCTGTTCTGTCAGTTGGAGGCGGGGCCCGGTGCGGGCTCAGGAACATTGTATTCTGTAAAGAAAAACCATTTTTGTTTTACATAAGTATGGCACATGTGTATCTGCTCTTAAAAGCCAATGAGGCAGGACTTGTATCGCGATCGGCTTCACAAATAGAACCAACTTCTATTTTAGAGCCTGGCAACGCAGATGCTCGTTGGCACGCGCAAGCAGTGTGGGTGCAATAATTGAATAACATGTATGTGTACATTTATTTTGCAACGCTCACGCACGCGACGCGAGTGGTGTGGTCAGTGTGTAAAACAAACATAATCAACAGCACAACTGGCCAGTTTTTATTTTTTGATGTTCCCACAATGTTCCCACCAACCGAATTAAACATTCTGGTAACCTTTAAATAACATATTAAATGTGTTCTGGGAACTTTATTTCAACATCAGGCGAGTGTTTTATACAAACATTGTATAATCATCACCACGACTGGACAGTTTATGATGTTATGAGAACTTTCTCTGCAACGTAACAAATGTTCTGGGATCTTTCACAGAATCAATTTTGGTTTGCTGGGTGGTCTGTCTCCAGTTTTTAGTAGTATTCAAGGCCTTTGTTTTTTGTTTTGGATCTGTTTTATGGACCTAGCTCGAGCTGTGTTTTCAGGTTTCTTTATGTAACCAAAGATATTGCTATATAGTGTTTTAAAGTGGTGCCAGTTTATATTTCTTGTTGATATTATTTTGTCTGTGATATCATGGGGAAGAGATGGCCATGTCCATGTGTGTATGACACTGTGGTTGTGGTGGTAGAGATTTTAGTTCATCCAGATGGGCAGATTGAACATACAGAAACCGTCCCCTCTCATCAGTACTTGGTCTGATTCCACAACATAGACATACTGTAGATCATAGCCATAGATACCATGTCTTATTTTACCTTCAGACCTTTATTGAAATAGATTAAACATCACCCTTTACTCTGCTACATACGGAAAACTAACTAAAGCAGAGCTCCGCCAAATATATTTCAAGGCTACATTTAAACATCCATCTGAAATATCCATCTTGAACCCTGTGAAACTTAATTCTAACGAAGCCCACTGATTACAGCAGCCTCTGTACAGCAGCCTCTTTACTTGTGAAACCTCCCTCTGATTGTCTCCTCATATCTCTCCCTCTCTGTGACTTTATTGCGTCTCCCAGCCAGTTTCCACCAAGCCATTACTGGCAAACAGCTCTCTGAACAGCACAATTGATGGAATTTGTTTTCAATTAATAAAACTAGTCTTATGGGACTGCAAGAAAGACAGAACAAACTGTTGTATTCTTTCTAAAAGGATCCAGATTGTGTTTCTTTTCCGTCCCATTGTTCATTCTGCTTGTCTGAGGCAGAAAACAGAGAGGAGCACACAGGCCAGGCAAGTATTTTTATCTGGGTTTGGGTCCCAGAGTGGGCCTGGGGAAGAAAGGGAAGCTAGCGCGGATGGTTGGACACGTGCTGTTGCT
The DNA here is from genome assembly GCA_023634145.1 of Thymallus thymallus. NCBI lineage: Eukaryota > Metazoa > Chordata > Actinopteri > Salmoniformes > Salmonidae > Thymallus > Thymallus thymallus. The sequence continues at coordinate 36,603,572 of CM042414.1, read as the reverse complement.
GCTCACCACCAGACAACTACTAGAGCAGTGGTATTCAAACTTTTTCAGTGGGGACACCATTTTGTCCGCCAACATTTCTAGGGACGCCATTTTTTATCTCGCACGAATTCCTCACAACCTCACCCCAAATCTAAACCCCAAAATAGAAGCTTGTTTTACTGTTTGTAAACAATGTATGTAAACAAACACTGTATAGCCTCAAAACATGGTAAAAAAACATTTTCTTTTTTATATCTTGGATGGTCAGTCCTTGCATCAATGGGGTGGAGGGGCACTTTTTGAGCACTAAACTACTTCCATATATATATATTTTTTTCTTTTTTAATTTAACCTTTAGGTCGAGAGACAAATTTGAGTAATCAAGGTGAGAGACAGTGACAATACCGCCTTGCACACTCTTGCCTACATCTAGCTGATTGAGTATGTAATCAATGGTCCAATAGTTGCAAATGGTATGTTCATCCCTGTTTTGTTAGCTTCCGTTTAAGAGACGTTTTTCAACAGAGTTGGCGGAATGAATACACACTTGATCACACACAAAAACAGTTCACTTTCATAGCAGCCTGTATAATTCCTTCTTGCTTCTATGCGCTCTCCTCATTTTATCTTTTCCCTTCGCATTTCCCTTCGCTGTCTGTGAACAGTCAAAAAAAACTTTCCAAGACAAAACCTTCATATCATAACGCTAACCGCTACACACAGCTTACATCGTTGTCACCATATTAGCTAATGTCATAGTCAACATAGCTACTTGAACTTATGCGTTAGTAGGCCCGCTTCAATTCTGCAGTACAGTGTACAGTGTACAGTCAGCAAGCAGTTTAGCAGTTACACCTGTGGAACCTGGTGGCAATGTAATGTATGTAATATAAATGTATAAAACCAAAAGCTTACCTTGACTTGGAAGAGTTCCAGTGTTGGGTAGCCATAGCCAGATAGCTATGAGTAGGTTAAACTAGCTAGCTACATTCGCTAGCTAAGTGAAAATTAAATAAATACTACGAAATATCTCTCTCTCATGCTTCTCCTTCATTTTTAAAGACATACATTTTTTCAAAACTGTTCTACTATGGTCTTTCTCTCTCTGAGTCAACTACTCACCACATTTTATGCACTGCAGTGCTAGATAGCTCGTTCTGCCCCTGAACAAGGCAGTTAACCCACTGTTCCTAGGCCGTCATTGAAAATAAGAATATGTTCTTAACTGACTTGCCTAGTAAAATAAAGGTAAAATAAAATAAAAAATAAATAGCTGTAGATTATGCTTTCAGTACTAGATTCATTCTCTGATCCTGTGATTGGGTGGACAACATGTCAGTTCATGCTGCAATAACTCTGATAGGTTGGGGCACGTCCTCCGGAAGTTGTCATCATTACTGTGTAAGTCAATGGAAGGGGGTGAGAACCATGAGCCTCCAAGGTTTTGTATTGAAGTCAATGTACCCAGAGGAGGACGGAAACAAGCTGTCCTCCGGCTACACCATGGTGCTACCCTACAGCGTGCTGTTGAGGCTACTGTAGACCTTCATTGCAAAAACAGTGTCCTTTACTATCTGTCAAGTACAGTAAACAAGTGTCGGTAGAATAGGATTATCTAAAGCGGACTGAAGGTTATGGTCATCAATGTACTTTAGGATCTGTTCATGGAGTGCTCTTACTAAACCTTTGACAACACACTCAAGAGTGACACTGGTCTGTAGTTCCCTTGTTCAACTTTGCGTCTTTTCTTGTATAAAGGAACACCTCTTGCATGTTTCAACTCTTGGAGTACCTTTCCATGTTGATGAAAAAAAGGTGCTATCTAGAACCTAAAAGGGTTATTCGGCCATCCCCATAGGAGAACCCTTTGAATAAGTATTTTTTGTTTCAGGTAGAACCCATTTGGGTTCCATGTAGACGCTTTTTTTGTCACTTTCATAGTGCAGTGTATCAAGAAACGGTCACAAATTCCATATGCAATTACACTACTTTGGGATATCGTGTGATTATCTGATACCATAATGAGATCAATGGCAGTCTGACTGGTGTTACAGGTTATTGTGGGCTCTTTATCAGCTGAGTCAAACAGAAAGTTTAGCAAAAGTTAGACAAGGCCTTATACAGGGGGCAGGTTATGTTCAGTACATCAGTATTGACACCACCCAGTAGAATCACTGGAGGTTTATACAGAGTCCCTACCAAGATTGCTTTGCTCTTAGGTAATAATATATCCAGCCAAACTGCTTTCATGTGATCATGGTCTAAATCAGTCTAAATCAGTTCTCATGCTAAAACCAATGTCCACTCTGACATACAGTAGATTCACACACCCCCTCCTCTCCGATTCTTTGGTGGAAGGATCTGTGAAACATAAAAGCCCTGCATTTCTCTTTCTGGTGAGCAAGTGAATCTCAGTAGACAGCCTACATTCAAATATAAACAATGCAAACCTCTGGAGGCGAGGGGCCTAAAAGAGTCTAGCTACCTCAGGAAGATCCATTTGGGGCACTTGGTTGAGTTCGACATCTGAGATCTCCTCTTAATCAAGGTAGGCTGCTGGCTCAATTGATTGGTCTTCTGTCTAATGTCCCGCAAAGGGTTCAACTCTGTCACGCAGCGTTGGGCCTCCGCCTCGGATGGTGGAGTGACCACCCCCTCCATCTGGCACCTGGCGGCGTTGGTCGCATTGAGTCTCTTTAGCGGCTGCCTCACTCCCCCTCTTCTCCCTCGCTTCCTGGGCTGTCCAATCCGAACATGGGCTTGCTGGTGTGGCTTGATTATGTCCAGTATCCCATCCAGTCCTGGTGGAGAATATAACTGATATCTTTGAAGAATAAGGCTCTCCCACGTGTACCGGTGTCTAGTTGCATCTTTAGTTTCCATGATTAACACAGGTGAGAAGCTCATAAAAAGCAGCAAAAAGGAAGCTAAAAGTCCTCTGAAAAAATACTAGTTCCTTCAATACAGTTGAAGGAACTATTCCGAAGCAATGTACAGAAAACTGAAAAAACGCAATGGTCCTTGGCTCTAGGTGATGAGATGATCTAGGAAAATCTAGGCTTGTATTTCAAATCAAAACAACTAGCTGGTGTATTGGAGCAGTTGATTGGAGAAGTAGTCAAATATCCAAACCAATTTAATGTTGTTCATAAAAAAAAAAATCTATACTTGAATAGCTATCAAAAAGAGAAAATCTTGATATAAACAATGCACATTAAACACACTTAAAACAAATAATTATTTATTTTACTAGGCAAGTCAGTTAAGAACAAATTCTTATTTTCAATGACAGCCTAGGAACAGCGGGTTAACTGCCTTGTTCAGGGGCAGAACAACAGATTTGTCAACTCGGGGATTTGATCCAGCAACCTTTCGGTTACGGGCCCAACACTCTAACCACTGGGCTACCTGCCTCCCCAAATTATAGAGAAATGTGCAGGAGTAAACTACCAATGCTGCCACTAGGAGCCACGGCAACCATGGAACAGTGTGTGTATAAGTGTAAGTATAAGAGCGAGGGAGAGAGGAGCCATACCAGACTCTCAGTGGCTAAGCAATGAGTCATGGGGTCAAGGCCCCCTTGTCCGTAAACAGGATTTTTCTCATAATTTGCTGCTGAATCACACGCCAGGCCTGCATAGTCTGCGTCTCAAATCCCATCATATTGCCTATGTAGTGCTCTACTTTTGACTAGGGCCCATAGCGCGTGTGTGTGTGTGTGTGAGCTTGCGTCCAGATTTTCCATCTGTAGATGATCTACAGGTTATTATACTATGAACAAACTGTCTGTTGGTAAGCAACTGCTTGCTAAGGTTAGGGCTAGGGTTAAGGTTAATAGATAGTTGAAATGTTACTGATAGTTTGTAGTAAATCTTTAGAGCATCTACAGATGATCCAAATAAAGCGTTACCATAAGTAGTGCACTGTAAAGGGAATATGGTGCCATTTGGGACGCAGACATGGTCTGCTTTGCATTTCTACTGTCGTCTCCCCACTCTGATTTCATCACCATTAATCCTGTGGAGAAAGGGAGGAGGGTTTGTTTGAAAAAGGAGAAGGAGGTTTGTGCAAGGAGAAGAGGGGAACGTCCAGAGAGAAAGATGTGTATCCTCATGAGATGATAATGTGGATGAGGTGACACTGTAATTCTGGGAGCAGTAATCAGCTCTTGCTTTCATCCACAGTAGGAATGTGATGGTAGGTGATGGGTTTGGGCTGAAGTTCAAGTGATGGTTGTCAACACTTTTCTCACACCTCTGATGACCATGGAGTATGATTGGGATAATGTGAGGTACCACTGTGCTATGGGATAGCTCTGGACTGGTGAGTGAGGGCCTGAGGGATGTAGTAGATGGTTTGGGAGAAGGAGTGTGAGACTGTAGATACCTTTACTGCTCATATCACCTGCCTCCTCCTCACCACTCCTGCCTGTCTGTTTATGTCTGCCAAGCCTACCCACAGCCAGGTACACACTGTTAGAAAAAAGGGTTCCAAAAGGGTTCTGTGGCTATCCCAATAGAATAATCCTTTTTGGTTCCAGGTAGAACCCTATTTGGTTCCAAGTAGAACCATTTTTGATTCCAGGTATAACTCTTTTGGGTTCCAGGTATAACTCTTTTGGGTTCAATGTAGAACCCTCATTGGAAAGGGTTCTACATGAAACTCAAAAGAGTTATACCTGGAACCAAACAGTGTTCTTCAAAGGGTTCTCCTATGGGACAGCCGAATAACCCTTTTTGTTTCTAGATCACACCTCTGGACTGGTAGGTGTGGGGTGTGTAAGATGGTTTTGGGAGTGTGAGAGTGCAGAAATATTTACTTGTCATATCACCTGCCTCCTCCCCACCATGACTTGATCTGTGTATTTAGATTGATTGTGTATTGAGAATGCTTTCCAGTTTAGTGTCATCAATGAATGAATCTCTGTGTGTATATGTCTGCCTACCCACAGCCAGATGCACTGTGCCTTGGGATAGCTCTAGACTGGTGAGTGTTTTAGATGGCTGGATATGTCCCTGGAAGAGGTGGAGTGAACAAGGTTGAGAGAGAGGGTATGGGAGAAAGAAAGAAAAGTAGAGGGGGAGGAAGCGAGATAGAGAGGGTAAGGAAGATAAAGAGAGGTAAAGACAGAGAGAGCTTTCCCCTTCCACCTGTTCCATTGTATTGTGTCAGCCACACAATGCCCCCCTCTGTCTTTCTTTCATTAATATTTTTGACAACGTACAGGTTAGAAGGCTGCAGGTTATTCACCTCAGTCAACTGGCTATTAGTCAAATATTATGGACATATTGACAGTCAACTAATGAATGCGGTAGTTCAGAACATATTTTCATGGAATCAGTTTCATTATCATGGTGCAATCTTGTGATGGTTGGTAAATAACGCTTTATGGCATCATAATAATATTTGCTACATGTAACATGAGCGTAGATGACCCAACTCAAAGTTCAATGTTTAATCACCTTAACAAACCCTCAAACCACCATTCCTCACCCCTCTCCTAACCACCACCCTTAAACCACCATTCCTCACCCCTCTCACAACCCCCACCCTTACATGCCAGTAAAATCTAGGATGACACAAAAAAAGTAAAAAATAGTTTTTCCATTGTGGTCCTCATGAAAATACATGGGAAAAAATATATACACAGGATTATAACATGAAAACAAAATGTGTCTAAAATACATATCAACAGGGAGGACATCTTAAAAGGAAAACAATAGATTACCAAGAAACTTTCACTGAAATAATTATAATTTATTTGATCAACAATTTGATCTTCACCACACGGAAATGATTAGGACCAATGTTTGTTCTAGGGCTGAGCTTGAGTATTATTCTCATTAGTTTGTTTTGGGCCGTTTGAAGTTTGTCCTTCATATGGTTTATTATGCTACTGCACCATGAGATACAAGCATAGTCATAGATGCACTGTATCAGAGATTTTGCCAAGGTCCTCATAGTCTCTGTATCCAGGAACTTGGCTACTCTTGCTAGGAACTTTGTCCTGGAGTGAACCTTCCCAATGACCTTTGGAGCCATGAGTTCACCTGTCATGTGTTGGTCCAGTTCACTTCCCAAGTACAGTCATGTGAAAAAGTAAGTACACCCTCTGGAAAGTTCTCTATTTTTAAACATATTTGGACAGATGGATATGTAATCTTCACTTCAACACTATTGACAGATAAAGGTTACCCAATTTAACAAATCACACACAAAAAATAATAATAAATAATGTTGAAAATGTTATGCAATTAAAATAAACAAAAATGCATTTTCCTTATGGGGAAAAAGTTAGTACACCCCTACCTTTACCATCACATAAAATGGCTAAAATTTGAATTAGGTGTACCAAAACAAGTGCAAATTATTAGAAAACATTAGAGAGAAACTTAAGATAATTGGTCTGGTTTGGTCTTAACCATATGGATGTGTGGTAACACATCATTCAAAGATCAAAAGACATACCTGAGGCCCTCAGAAGAAAGATTATTGATGCCCATGAGTCTGGAAGCGGTTACAAATCAATTTCCAAGCAATTCGAAGTACATCATTCCATTTACAAGCAATTCAAAGTACATTCAAAGTACATTCCACTGACGGACTAAAATTCCAGACCACTGGCAAACTACCTAGGACAGGTCGTCCCACCAAAGTCAGCCCAAGAGCTGATCGAAAGATACTCATAGAACTCAATTTTACTTAATATAAATTGAAAGGAAACACTTTGACGTTTGTGTAAATGTGAAATTAAGGTAGGAGCACATAACACAATAGATCTGAAAAAGAAAAACCATACATTCAGATAGGAACCTAGAGATAATTTACATGTTGTCCACAATAGGGCAACAGTGTATGTGCAAAGTTCAAGAATGAGGGAGCTACATAACATTTAGTATGAAGTCACCCAGGTGTCCCTCACAAATTTGCCCAAATGTACCCAAGTGGCCTCCAAGTGGCCGAATTGGTAAATTGATACATTTTCAAGTACATAACTATAGAGAACATACAAAAATGCTATGGTAATAAAAAATACAAGTTTGCACACTCCCAGGAATGTCATACATGATGGATCGTTAGCTTCCCTACAGAAAAGACACTAACCTTCACACATCTAGATGACTGGGCAGGGTGGGTGTGGAGAGACAGCAGGAGTCGGAATGAACGAGTTTCTAGATTTGAATGAGTGGTGGAAGGACACCTTTACTTTGGTGGTTCCCAATGTTCATCTGAGTCATTGGCACTATGGAATATTTAACTGGCAGCTTCATTAAATAGTACACGCAAAACACCAGTCTCAACGTCGAAGAGGCGACTCCGAGATGCTGGCCTTCTAGGCAGAGCTGCAAAGAAAAAGCCATATCTTCCTCTGTCCGGTGTCTGTGTTCTTTTTCCATCTTAATATTTTCTTTTTATTGGCCAGTCTGCGATATGGCTTTTTCTTTGCAACAGTCTCCTCTTCACTGTTGACATTGAGACTGGTGTTTTGCGGGTACTATTTAATGAAGCTGCCAGTTGAGGACTTTCTCAAAATAGACACTCTAATGTACTTGTCCTCTTGCTCAGTTGTGCACCGGGGCCTCCCACTCCTCTTTATATTCTGGTTAGAGCCAGTTTGCGCTGATCTGTGAAGGGAGTAGTACACAGCACTGTACGAGATCTTCAGTTTCTTGGCAATGTCTCGCATGGAATAGCCTTTATTTATAAGAACAGGAATAGAATAACGAGTTTCAGAAGAAAGTTCTTAGTTTCTGGCCATTTTGAGCCTGTAATCGAACCCACAAATGCTGATGCTCCAGATACTCAACTAGTCTAAAGAAGGCCAGTTTTATTTCTTCTTTAATCAGCACAACAGTTTTTAGCTGTGCTAAAATAATTGCAAAAGGGATTTCTAATGATCAATTAGCCTTTTAAAATGATAAACTTGGATTAGCTACACAGTTGCTGATAATGGGCCTTGAAGTCGGAAGTTTACATACACTTAGGTTGAATTAAAACTCATTTTTCAACCACTCCACGATTTCATGTTAAAAAACTATAGTTTTGGCAAGTCGTTTAGGGCATCTACTTTGTGCATGACACAAGTAATTCTTCCAACGATTGTTTACAGACAGATTATTACACTTTGAATTCACTATATAACAATTCCAGTGGGTCAGAAGTTTTCATACACTAAGTTGCCTGTGCCTTTAAACAGCTTGGAAAATTCCAGAAAATGATGTCATGGCTTTAGAAGCATCTGATAGGCTAATTGACATACTTTGATTCATTTGGAGGTGTACCTGTGGATGTATTTCAAGGCCTACCTTCAAAGTCAGTGCCTCTTTGCTCGACATCATGGGAAAATCAAAAGAAATCAGCTGACCTCAGAAAATAATTGTAGACCTCCACAAGTCTGGTACATCCTTGGGAGCAATTTCCAAATGCCTGAAGGTATCCCGTTCATCTGTAAAAACAATAGTATGCAAGTATAAACACTATGGGACCACACGGCCGTCATACCGTTCAGGAAGGAGATGCGTTCTGTCTTCTAGAGATGAACGTACTTTGGTGCGAAAAGTGCAAATCAATCCCAGAACAACAGCAAATGACCTTGTGAAGATGCTGGAGGAAACAGGTACAAAAGTATCTACATCCACAGTAAAACGAGTCCCATATCGACATAACCTGAAAGGCCGCTTAGCAAGGAAGAAGCCGGCTCAATACACTGGCTTTTCTTCAGACAAAGGACCATCGGATACTCAAGAAAAGCCCAGCTCATTGGCTATCTAGCTAGCTATGTTTCAAACGATAGGTGGTCATTGGACCAAGATACAGTCAATCAAGTGAACACCGCCCGTCTCATTGGTGCGTAATGACCCGTCTCATTGGCAGAGATGGGCAGTATTTCAATTAAATGTATTTAAAATACATATTTAATTACTTTTGAGTATTTTTGTAATTTGTATTTTGCTGGACCAAAAATACTTTGAAAGATTGTATTTTGTGTATTTAAAATACTTAAAATACTTAATCAAATATGTCATTTTATTTTCAAATAAGACAAGAACTTTTATCATCAGGCTTAATAGGACTACTAAATATAGCCAATCACAGTTTTTCACTAGATGCAAGTAAATCACGTGACACATCCTGTTGGGTCCAGCGCGCTCGTTGTAAACTGTTCGTTTTCCTCATGACCACTGACCAGCAACCCAAGAAAATAAGCTGTTTTGGTGCTCGGTGCAAATTGCCTTAAGGTAAAGTATGTTGTAAAACATACTATCAGATATTGCTCACTGAATGTCATTATAGGACAGAAGAATAGAGCAATTAGCAGATAGCTGACTGTGCTCTAGAACTGTGATGCTAGCAAGCTAACATCACAGGCATGCTCAAGACAGCATGGGACAGTGGCATCTTGTGGTTAGTAATATGGAAGACTTAATTAGCGATAAATCAGCTAGCTACTTTTGTTCCTAAGTACAACATTTATTTTATAACAGCTAAATGTCTGCGTTTTTATAGCTGTTCTTGTTATCTTCATTGTTATTAGCGAAATAGCTTGTGCCATTCTCTTGAGGATAAGGATAATGTTTTTTATTACTGAGTTTTCTACGTCTGTGGAGGATCAGTTTTGCGTGTCTTTTCAAATAAAACGTTTTACAATATGTAATAATTAATTATTTAATAATTAAATAATTAATACACTTGAAAGGGAATTGACTCCATCTTGGCTAATGCTTACAGTACATATCAATAATTCTTTAGTGTCTACTTATGTGAGTTGTGCTTTTTGAATACTGGTGGTATTACATTGCAACTGGTAATTTTTTTATTTAGTTTGATCTCAAGGGATGAGTGAGGATGAAGCATCAGAGCCTTGCCAGCTGCCACATCTACAGAGGAAGCTACACCGGTACTCAAGTGTGCAATGTTGGATGGCAAATATTTCAAAATAGTGACTCAGATTCCAAATGGAAAGATAGAGTGTCAGCTGTGCACAAACAAAAAGGTCATTATATGTGGCTCTTTTGCAGCGACATCAAATTTTAAAACCCAATGAAAAGGAATTTGGAACACAAAAAGGAGTTTTCCAGTGGAAAATCCAGGACCTCATACAGACAGACTCATCTTTTTGAGCATGTACCAGTCGAAGAGACACAAAATAAAGTAACATCCTTTGTTACTAAAGACATGTACACATTGGCCACTGTTGAACAAAAATTATTCATAGAATTAGTAGAGGGTCTTTGCCAGGGTGCTAATGTAATGTCAAGGAGAACACTCAGAAGAATAGTTGACAAGGATTTTAGTACTACAACAACAAACTTAAAGGAGAGACTATGTATGTATGCACCACTGCTGATATCTGGTCAACAAAAAAACTAGTTAAATGGGAGTTACTCTGCATTGGGTAGAAACAGACACATTAGCATGTGAATCAGCTGCTCTTGCTTGCAGGCGTTTCCTCAGTCCACATACCTATAATCGCATTGCAACTGACACTATTGTGGCTACTGTAACTGACAATGCATCCAACTTCGCAAAGGCATTTGAAGAGTTCAATATCACAGTTGTTTCAGAGGAACAAGATGAGACAGAAGAGCAGGAACAGGATATTTCATACATTACAATAGATCCAGAGGGAGAAGAAGTGTCAGAGTGTGCCATCATTCTACCACACCACATCAGGTGTGCCACAAACACATTGAGTTTGGTTTCAACCACTGATGCCAAAAAAGCACTTAAAGACAATCCAACTATCTCTATGCTGAATCATTCATCAAAGGCAAAGTGCTCAGCCCTATGGAATGCTTCTGGCAGACCAAAATCTGTTGAAATACTCAATGAATTGACCGACCAGCAACTCAAGACACCCTGCATTTTTAGGTGGTATTCTCTTTATGACTATTTGAGTCAGATGACATTTCTTCGGGAGAAGCTTCATGAGATCATGCCTGCCTTGCAACTCCCACCATTCAAAGAAGTAGAACTTGATTTCATAGAGGAATACTACAGAGTCCTCAAGCCCATTACTATTGCTATTGATCGCCTTCAAGGTCAGGCCTCATGTTACTATGGTGACCTACCTACCCTCTTTGCTGTTCAGGCTGAACTACATGACCTGCAAGCCTCAAACCTGCGATACTGCTCACATATTTTGCAAGCCACCCTAGCTGGCTTTGAGAAAAGGTTCAATAGCTTCTTACAGTTGGATACTAATGTCAATGAAGCCATCCTGGCTACAGCAACACACCCATTTTTCAAGATGAGGTGGTTGCCTCCCAAACAAACTGCAGAGAATAAGAGGATACATCAACTCATCCTGCACTCAGCTGAAGAGCTTGGTCTTCTGTCAGAAAGTGACACTGCTTCATCAAACACCACTGAAGAGAATGAGGATGACTTCTTCGTCTTCTCTGACCAGCCCAAGAACGCCAAAGTAACATGTCTAAATTTGACTAGCGCCGCGTAGTACTCACATCTGTAGCCATGAAATTATCATATCAAATGCTCACATCAACACCAATCATACCAGACACACTGGACCCATTCCAATTCGCATATCACCCCAACAGATCCACAGATGACACAATCTCTATTGCCCTTCAACATTCCCTTTCCGACTTGGACAAAAGTACATGTGAATGCTGTTCATTGACTACAGCTCAGCATTCAACACCATAGTAAGCTTATCAACAAGCTAAGGACCCTGGGAGTGAACACCTCCCTCTGCAACTGGATCCTGGACTTCCTGACAGGACGCGCCCAGGTGGTGTTCACCGACGACGATGAGACAGCCTACAGGGAAGAGTTCAGGGACCTGGCAGTGTGGTGCCAGGACAACAATCTATCCCTCAACGTCAGCAAAACACAGGGAGTTGATCATGGACTACAGGAAACGGAGAGAGGAGCACGCCCCAACTCACATTGACAGGGCTGTAGTGGAGCGAGTCGAGAGCTTCAAGTTCCTCGGTGTCAACATCACTAAGGATCTATCATGGTACAAACAAAGCCAACCAAGTCATAGACTGTTCTCTCTGCTATCGCACGGCAAGCGATACCGATGTGCCAAGTCTGGAACCAATAGGACCCTGAACAGCTTCCTACCCCCAAGTCATAAGACTGCTAAATAGTTAGGAAAAAGATGGTGCCGGTGGAGAAGGCTGCATTGCGACTAGTTCTTAGTAAAATTTGCAGTATTTAGTTTTTTTATGTACAATGTTTTTTACATTATTAGCTCAGGAAATGTTTTGTGTTATTACATACAGCTGGGATGTACTATTGGCGGTAATTCACCAGAACTACCAGCATTACGACCAGGAATACGACTTCCCTGGAGCAGATCCTTTGTTCACTCTCCCCAGAGCAATTGCACTTATTCCAGAGGCTGACCCAAAACATTGCCGGCGGAGGAGAGGCACTAGAGGCGGCCTGCTGGTTCGACTTGGGAGACGCTCACACCACCCACCGCTTCCAAGTATATTATTCGCCACTGTTCAGTCTTTAGATGACAAAGTTGATGAACTGAGGGCAAGGATTAATTTCCAGAGAGAGATCAGGGCCTGCAACATTCTTTGTTTCACTGAAACATGGCTCTCTCGGGACACTCTGTCGAAGTCGGTGCAGCCAGCTCAGTCCATCGCACTGACAGGAATAAACATCTCTCCGGGAAGCAGAGGGGTGGAGGGGTGTGTTTCATGATTAACAACTCATGGTGTAATTGCAGCAACATACAGGAACTCAATTCGTTTTGTTCAGCCATTCGAGAATACCTCACAATCAAATGCCAACCGTATTATCTCCCAAGGGAAATCGCCACGGCCGTTTATATCCCCCCTCAAGCCGATACCACTACGGCCCTCAAAGAACTTCATTGGACTTTATGCAAACTGGAAACCACATCCTGAGGCTGCATTTATTGTAGCTGGGGATTTTAACAAAGCAAGTTTGAGGAAGTTTGACGAAGTTCTATAAACATATCGACTGTAGCACTTGCGCGGCTAAAACTCTCGACCATTGCTAATCAAACTTCCGGAATGGTTCCAAAGACCTCCCCCGCCCCCCTTTCGGCAAATCAGCCACGACTCCATCTTGATCCTCCCTTCCCGGTGACTGAGTTCATAAGGAAGTGTATAGGAGATGTAGTACCCACTGTGACTATTAACCAGAAACTGTGGATAGATGGTAGCATTCGCACGAAAATGAAAGCGCGAACCACCGCATTTAACCATGGCAAGGTGACTGGGAATACGGAAGAATATAAACATTGTAGTTATTCACTCCGCAAGTCTATCAAGCAAGCTAAACGTCAGTATAGAGACAAGGTGGAGTCGCAATTCAACGGCTCAGACACGAGACGTATGTGGCAAGGACTAGAGACAATCACGGATTATAACCATGTTGCCGAGACCGACGTCTTGCCTCTGGACAGGCTAAACACCTTCTTTGCTCGCTTTGATGATAACACAGTGCCACTGACGCGGCCCGCTACCAAGGACTGTGGGCTCTCCTTCTCCATGGGCGACGTGAGTAAAACAAACATGTTAACCCTCGCAAGGCTGCCGGCCCAGACGGCATCCCTAGACATGCGCAGACCAGCTGACTGGTGTGTTTACAAGCATATTCAATCTATCCCAATCCTAGTCTGCTGTCCCCACATGCTTCAATATGGCCACCATTGTTCCTGTATCCAAGAAGACAAAGGTAACTGAACTTAATGAGTGTGTATCGGGTATATGTTGTGTAATTGTTAGATATCACTTGTTAGATATTACTGCACTGTCGGAACTAGAAGCACAAGCATTTCGCTACACCCACATTAACCCACATTATGGCTGATTTATTTAGATTTTCCCATGATGTCGATCAAAGAGGCACTGAGTTTGAAGGTAAGCCTTGAAATACATCCACAGGTACACCTCCAACTGACTCAAATGATGTAAATTAGCCTATCAGAAGCTTTTAAAGCCATGACATCATTTTTTGGAATGTTCCAAGCTGTTTAAAGGCACAGTCAACTTAGTGTATGTAAACTTCTGAACCACTGGAATTGTGATATAGTGAATTCTAAGAGAAATAGTCTGTCTGTAAACAATTGTTGGAAGAATTACTTGTGTCATGCACAAAGTAAGTAGACGTCCTAACCGACTTGCCAAAACTATAGTTTGTTATCATGAAATATGTGTAGTGGTTGAAAAATGAGTTTTAATGACTTCAACCTAAGTGTATGTAAACTTCCGACTTCAACTGTATCTACCTCAATTATGTCATACCCCTGCACAGCAAAGTTATCGTTACTCATTGTGTATCTATTATTACTTATATTATTACGTGTCTAACTTTTCAATGTTTTTCTCTATTTTCTTTCTCTGTTTTGTTGGGAAGGCCCGTAAGAAAGCATTTCACTGTTAGTCCACACCTGTTGTTTATGAAGCCTGTGACAAAGAACATTTTATTTTATTTTATTTCATGCTTTCTGGTTGCTGACATTACATAAATACATGCTGTAATTGCTGTAGGCCTGTGTTATGCAGTCGTAACAGAGGAGTCCATGACTGGGCCGAGCAGTTGAAATTCTGTAGACCCTGGGTGGAAGTGGGTATGAGAGAGGGGAGAGTTGCTGGAATTAGGGATTGAAAGATGACCCTACTGCAGGGAGTGTGTGTATAAGTGTAAGTATAAGAGCGAGGGAGAGAGGAGCCATGCCATTAGTTTTGCCCCTTAGTTAACACTATCAATGTTTCCTTTACTGTGGGAATTGAAACTGAATCAATGCAATCTTAGCCACTTTCAAATCAACACACTGAAACAAAACAAGCTATTCAAGACTTGGTATGCAAAACTAACTACGCAAGAGATCTTGTTGTAGGCAGAACGCTTCGGAGTAGGATTATTTTGTATTGTAAAGAGACCATTGCCATATGTGGATCTGTACTATTTACTATGAACTGGACTGTGTTTACAGCATGAGCGGTCATGAGTAGATGCGCTTGTTTTGAGATAAAAGCGAGAGCTGCATGTAGCCACGTGCGCATATTTTGTTCACATCCTTCGCTAGTTAGTATGTTATTAGTCCAGTTATAGATCATTTGTAGTCAGTAATGGGGGAGGGATTGCTTACTACAAGTGCACAAAACGTGTACATTTGTAGACATCTTTGAAAAGATTTGTTTAGTCTTAAAGGGGCAGTGTTGGGGCAGTGTTGTATTTTGAGACAGACTCTTCACTCATGAAATCCAAGATGGCGTAACAGTGTAGACGTATTTTTGTTTTGTCCCGTCTCGTGTCCCGTGTAAATAGTTTGTAATTTGTCTTTCCATACATTTTTATTTGTTCCCGATCTACCCCTCCTGCAAGCCACCTTACCCAACGTGAAACGGATCAAATATCGGGTCAAATATCCGTGCTTTTCCATTATTTAACCGAACCGCAGTCAAAAGTTAGCCTGCTAGCTAGCTTGCTAACCTTCCATCGCTAACCACTGCTAGCGGTCCTCACCACCGCTCTGGCTGCTCAGCTAGCTTTCAGTTCGGACAATATTGGCCAGTCTGCTCAGCGCGCTACCAATCCAGCGCTTATCGGACTGCGTTCCCTTCCACTTCACCGGATTTCCACTGAAAGTACCGGACCACCACACCGCCTCATCACAGCTAGCTAGCTGCATTCGAGTGACCGACGTTTATAGCTAAGCTCCATTGTTTACATGCTAGCGTGAGCTAGGCTCATCTCCCGGACAGCCGACGTGTGCTAGCTACTCTCCCGGGCAGTACCTTGTCAACCTACCTGGACCTTCTACTGTCGATACGGAGCCCCACCGAGCCACCGTGACTGGTCTGCCGACGTAATTGTCCGACGTGGTCTCAACAGGGTTCTCCTCTGCGACGTCGCCGAACATCCATCTGCTAGCTCCGGCCTGCTAGCTCCGTCCTGCTAGCCCGGTCTGCTAACACTCTGAACGCCGTGCCTCCTCGCTCACCGAGTGCAGCGCCCATTGAACTGATTCCCGGCTCACCACTTTGCTACTCATCGGATCCTATGATTGCTCAGCTTCATAGCTGATGCCTGCAGGACTGTTTGGTTATATGGTATTTATTTCTGTTTAACTACCAGGCCTCAGGTCCTGTGTGTAGTACATCACTTTTTTCTAACTGACCCTCTTTGTCCATTCATCGCCATTACCCGTCGTTGTCTTAGCCCTCTTAATTAACTGTCATTTTATTTATTTTATTTTTTTGCCCCTTTCTTATTTCAATATGCCTTGTCTTTTGTTGTTTAGGTTAGCTATTATTGTTTTATTTCACTGTAGAGCCCCCAGTCCTGCTCAACTGGCCTCTGATAGCTCTTTTGTCCCTCCCCCCACACATGCGGAGACCTCACCTGGCTTAACTGGTGTCTCCAGAGATGCTACCTCTCTCTTCATTACCCAACGCCTAGGTTTACCTCCACTGAACTCACATCCTACTATACCCCTGTCTATAAATTATGCCCTGAATCTATTCCACCACGCCCAGAAATCTGCTCCTTTTATTCTATGTACCCAACGTACTAGACGTCCTGTTCTTAAAGCCCTTAGTCGAATACTGATTCTATTACTCCTCTGTTCCTCTGGTGATGTAGAGGTAAACCCAGGTCCTGTAACCCCCAGTACTACACCTATTCCCCAGGCGCTCTCATTTGTTGATTTCTGTAACCGTAAAAGCCTTGGTTTCATGCATGTTAACATTAGAAGCCTCCTCCCTAAGTTTGATTTATTCACTGCATTAGCACACTCCGCCAACCCGGATGTCCTAGCTGTGTCTGAATCCTGGCTTAGGAAGGCCACCAAAAATTCTGAAATTTCCATCCCCAACTACAACATTTCCCGTCAAGATAGAACTGCCAAAGGTGGCGGAGTTGCAATCTACTGCATAGATAACCTGCAGAGTTCTGTCATACTGTCCAGGTCTGTGCCCAAACAGTTTGAGCTTCTACTCTTAAAAATCCACCTATCCAGAAATAAGTCTCTCACTGTTGCCGCTTGTTACAGACCCCCTCAGCCCCCAGCTGTGCCCTGGGCTCCATATGTGAATTGATTGCCCCCCATCTATCTTCAGAGTTTGTACTGTTAGGTGACCTAAACTGGGATATGCTTAACACCCCGGCTATTTTCACAATGTTCAACTTTGCACTCAGCAGACTGGAAATTTGCTCAGTGCCGGAGAAAATGAGAGGGAACATTGGTCATGACCCTTGAGGAGAGTCCAGTGCACTTGAGGCTTAATGGACACAGTCACCAGCCAATCAGCAGGCTGCATTCCTTACATTCTGGAAAGAGAGTGTCAAGGCAATAAAATCTTAAAGAGAGTCTGTGCGAGTGCACTCTTGTGTGTGAGTGTGTGTGTCTGTGTGCATCCGTGTGTGTCTGTGTGCGTCCGTGTGTGTGTGCACTATGTGTGTGTAGGCAACTGCAGGAGAGACCATATTACGCAACGGCACATGCAGTGGACACGGCTTCCGCAGAGTTCCATGTTCATTTCCCAGAAAATTGTAGGCCTACGTCTTTAGGCCTATGTCTCACTGCTGTTCAGACAGTTCTGAAAACTATAGCTGTGCACCCATGACATCACAATACCTGGAGAAGAGGAGGAGAGAGAAATGAGAGGAAGATGTGAAGAGAATAAGATAAATCTTATTCTTTACCTCCTTTCAGTGAAAACCATCCCCCACTTTAATAAGACCAGGGCAGGTGGGCAGGTGTGTGTCCCTCATCGAGCCAGCTGCACACCAGAGCGAGAGAAAGAGCGTGAGGAGAAGAAAGAAAGAAAGAAAGAAAGAAAGAAGGAAAGAAAGAAAGAAAGAAAGAAAGAAAGAAAGAAAGAAAGAAAGAAAGAAAGAAAGAAAGAAAGAGAGAGAAGGGGGGTATAAGAGGAAGAGGGGCAGGAGTTTGAGAGTAAAGGACAAGTACAGATTAAGAAAAAAAGAAACAGAGAGAAGAGAAAAGTGGGGAGAGAAAAATACAGCTTTTTGCAGAGTGAAGCGCTCCAAATCTTTTCTCTCCCCAAGGTATTTTCCTGAGCCTCACTCATCAGTCTGGGCAGGACTCGCTCGTCACTCTTTTCCTACCTACCTCCTCCCTCTCCCTCCCTTTCTCCCTCCCTTCTTCCCTCTCTCCCAGCAGTGGAGCGTCACAAGAGCCACGCGATGAGTATAGAATGAGAAGAGAGAGAGAGAGTGAGTGAGAAAGTGAGGGAGAGAGGAACGGACCAGGAAAGAGAGAGACTTACACACACCACATGCATTGGAACTTGGAGAAGTTGGTGTGCAGCTCGCAAGGTGTGTGAGGAGTTTATAAGGTATGCGTGTGTGTGTGTGATTTCTCTGAATGTGTCTGAGTGAATGCTGGCATTCATGTCTTGATACTACTTCTGAATTGAATTGTGTGTGACAGGTTTGACTTCCCACTATTTGGTGTGTATCACATTTTGGTGTGTCTATAAATGACCCTGTCATGCACAGCTACCTAATGTTTAACCATAAAACATGTGTGTTTCTCCGCATGTATGTGACTGTGTGTTAGTATCACTTTAGTAACACCATAGTATCACTTTACACTGAGTTAAATAGATACAAACTTAGAATTAGAGCAATCATCAATCAGAATAGGTGAAAAAAGTCAAAGAAAAGATTCAGATGAAGAGAGGTAAAGAGAGTTATCTGTGCGGAGTTTGAAAAGTAAATCAGTGACTGTCATGTATAGAAACTCACTATTTATCTGCAATGGTCCTTGTAGTGGCGTGTTGAATGTACATGGTCTAATGCACGGATGAATATTTGTAGTTAATCCAATAAAATGCTCATTTGCATTTCCTGTGGCGCAGGAAAATTGTTTGCTGCAAGGACGTGGTCACTTTAAGATCCCACATCTGTAGACTTATGAGTTTGCTTTCTGTCGTTTGAGTTTTCCATAAAGAATATAACATATTGTTATATTCAACCCTATTATTATAGTGTAAGAGAGCGAGTCGTATGGTACTGCCAGACAAAGGTGAGAGTGTTTCTATGGGTCAGCAGTGTGTGTGAGACTGTAGAGGTAACATTGAGTCTGAGTTAGAGATTTCTCTGAGGAGTTGGAGCAGTGCTGTGTGAGTGTGTGAGTGCATGTGTGGGGTGCAGTTTGTCAAAGATAGCAATTCAGCATGGTGTTTGTGTGTGTGTACGAGTGTGTGCACGTGTTAGTGTGTGGGTGTGTACGTGTGTGGGTGTGTGTTTGCATGAGTGTGTATGTGCATGGGTGTGTGCATACGTGTTTGTGTGTGAACTGTATTCCCTAGTGTATGTCAGATCAAAGGAAAGACAGAAGCTGACTCTCCTTTACATGATATATGGCAGTTTTATGTATGGTAACAGTTGCAGCAAATGTGCCCTTTCCATCTAGTCTACAGTCCACTTACAATATTCACAATGTTTACCCTCTCACCCACCCAATTTTAGGTATTTTCCCTGAGAGCTTTGGATTGGTGCACTATGGCATTTCGGCATGATCTACTTATTTTTTTGTATATATATATATTTTTTTTTTACACTGCTGCTACTCGCTGTTTATTATCTATGCATAGTCACTTTACCCCTACCTACATGTACATATTACCTCAATTACCTCAACTAACCTGTACCCCAGTACATTGCCTCGGTACCGGTACCCCATGTATAACGCCTTGTTATTCTTATTTTATTGTGTTACTTTTTTAAACTTTAGTTTATTTAGTAAATATTTTCTTAACTGTTATTTTCTTAAACTGCATTGTTGGTTAAGGGCTTGTAAATATGCATTTCGCGGTAAGGTCTACACCTGTTGTTTTCAGGTGTAGACCTGAAGGATTAAATTGGAATTAATTTGATATCCCTTCATAGTTTGTCCCCTGACAATGTTAACAATGTTTTGGAGCTCTGCAGGCTTGTTGTTCTCCTCCTTTCTCTATGCCAGAGTGATTCCTCCCTCTCCCTGACTTATGAATGAGCAGTCTCTCTCTCTCTCTCTCTGTTGCTCTTGAGTTTCATCCCCGGCGCTGCGGGGCCAAGGGTCATGGCTCAGCGAGGTCACTCTTGCAAGGTTAGGCCAGGTACTGGAATGTCAGGTATTTACAGCTTGCAGCCCTGGCAGTGTCCCTCGCTTCCTTCCTCCTCTTCCCTCCCCCTGCAGCCCTCCTCACCCCTCTTCGGATCGCCCCTTCCTCCCCCCAGGAGCTCTTACCAGTACAACATGCTGGGTCATGCCACCCTGCCAAGCCATAACGGGGCATCAACACGTTTGTATAAGTGTTGGAAAATCACCTGCGGCAGTGCTGGGGATGGCATTCCCCATGGTAAAAACCAAACAGAGAAAAGACAGAGGATATTATAGAGGATGCCCAGTTTGCTATTTATGGTTACTCTGTGCCAACGTTGTGCCAACGGCATGGGAACCCTGTATATCTGCTGTGTGGCACTGGCACCGGAAGTTAGTGTCATGTGAGCTCATATCAAAGCCAGCAGATCTTTTACCTCCTTTCCTCCCTCCTCCTCCTCCTCCTCCTCCTCCTCCTCCTCCTCCTCCTCCTCCTCCTCCTCGCTATGGATACTGTGCTCCCTGGGCCTGTATCAGTGTTATGTGGTTCTCATTAGCGTATTATAGAGCCCTGACCCAGTCCTTTCTGCTCCCTCTCTCTGACTGTCACCTGCTCTCTGTCTCTAGCTGTCTATATATCTCTCTGTCTCTAGCTGTCTATATCTCTCTATGTCTCTAGCTGTCTATATCTCTCTATGTCTCTCTCTCTCTGTCTCTATCTGTCTATATCTCTCTCTGTCTCTAGCTGTCTATATCTCTCTATGTCTCTAGCTGTCTATATCTCTCTATGTCTCTCTCTCTGTCTCTATCTGTCTATATCTCTCTCTGTCTCTCTGTCTCTATCTGTCTATATCTCTCTCTGTCTCTCTCGGTCTCTCTCTCTCTGTCTCTATCTGTCTATTTCTCTATCTGTCTCGGTCTCTCTCTCTCTGTCTCTCTCTGTCTCTCTCTCTCTTTCTCTCTCTGTCTCTCTCTATCGCCTTCGGACTCAGTCTGTGTCCCCAGAACATACAAATACAAATACAAATACAAGGGCTCTCACAGGTGGGGAAAGCTAACACAGACATGCTCTCACATGTAAGATTGTACTGCTTGTATCATATGTGCGTGTGCACACACACCAAAATGCATATATTATATTAATTAGAATTACCTCCAGGCGCACATTGAAACACAACCATGCACACACCCTTAAGCATTTTCCACAGCCATGCACATGCACACGCACGCAGGGTTGGGTAGATTACTATTTAAACAATTGTCATCAGTAACGTAACATTTGGATAACGCAAACTCGGTAACGGAATCTGCTTACTTTGTAACTTTTTAGATTACTTAGCCCTTAAAAGGCATTAGAAGGAGACAACAATTCATATTACCAACAATGTTAGAAAAATCTATGTTAGAGTTTACATACCTGCCAGGTCGCCCGTGATACAAGTCAGTATTCAACGGAGATGATGTGGAAAGTGGCACCTAGGGGCAACAGTAAACACTGTTACCTTCGGGTAGATTTCGGTTTTGCTACAGTTTTGTGGATGGGAATGGTGGATGGCCGTAAGCAACTGCCTCTGATTCCAAACATTGCAAGTTGAACTCCAGCGATAGAAAGTTGTTTTTGCGATTTTTGTTTTAAGCCTATCCCAAACCTTAACCCTTACCTTAACCATTCGGCGTTAATGCCTAACCTTAAGATTTTGGAGTTAAACGTAACCTTAAACACAAATTGGACGTTTGCAACAACTTCAAAATTTTACTTTTGAGAAACATGGATGAATGTCTAATTCTGATGTGAGACTGTGAGAGCTAGTTGGGCCATAAATGGATGTTGCATTTTGCTTTATGGGTTATGTAGGCTTCTTATAACCCATTGCTTTCTACTTCAAAACGGATAACACGTGTAGGCTACAGTGCATTCGGAAAGTATTCAGACCCCTTGATTTTTTACACATTTTGTTACGTTACAGCCTTATTCTAAAATTGAATAAATTAATGTTTTTCATCACTAATCTACACACAATACCCCATAATGACAAAACAATAACAGGTTTTTTGAAATATTTGCAAATGTATTAAAAATACAGAAATTGAGCTCAGGTGCATCCTGTTTCCATTGATCATCCTTGAGATGTTTCTACAACTTGATTGGAGTCCACCTGTGGTAAATGTTATTGATTGGACATGATATGGAAAGACACAAAGCTGTCTATATAAGGTCCCACAGTTGACAGTGCATGTCAGAGCAAAAACCAAGCCATGAGGTCGAAGGAATTGTCCGTAGAGCTCCGAGACAGGATTGTGACGAGGCACAGATCTGGTGAAGAGTGCAAACATTTTCTGCAGCATTAAAGTCCCCCCAATAACACAGTGGCCTCCATCATTCTAAAATGGAAGATGTTTGGAACCACCAAGACTCTGGAAGACATAGCTAATCCATCAAATGCATTTGATATGTCATCATATTGGTCTCTGACTTGTTAGACTCACTCAGGCGGAAAACATTTAAACTTGCGCTTTTTTTCTATGTAGATTTGAATGTCATTGGAAAAACAAAAAGGTCTCATAAAGACTTTTTCCGCGAATATCCTTTCTGAACATAAATGTAATCATCCAGTTTTTATCATGTCAATCTTGGTGGGGCAAACTCCGCAATTTATTTTTAGATGCATTCCAGCAAAGTCACTACACAAAACAACACAACCCTAAACAATACATTAATTATACTATAACGGTGACAAATAATGCCCACAAACTGTTAGGGCCTACATACAGCTGTCCCAACAGCCGTCCTAACACCTTACCACTGCTACACACATCAGCGGAGCCGTGTCTGGCAGCGAAACAGTTCATTCAGCCTCATTTACTGCCTTTTAAAAAAACATAGCTGATATGGCTGACTTGCTTAAACAAATGTGGATTTTACTGACAATTGCGATTTACAAACTATGGCATAAGCGGATGATGAGCGGATAAGAGGCAATCAGTAATTTCAATTAAGACATTAATGAGGGAGCTAGGAGAGACGTAGTCAATATAACTATTTGTTCAGCACTTTTGAAATGTGTAGCAACAGAATTCAGAGCCTGGGCTGTTCTTACGGTATTCTATCTGTACACCAAGTCAGAACCATAGGATAAGTGAAGGGGGCATATAAGCAGACAATGAAACATTTCAATGATGGCATACACTTAGTATCACTTTTTTAGCTAAAGTATACAAATCTCGCTGGCATATTGCATAATGTATGCAGCAGCTTTCAATACATTTTAGGTAGCTTTCAATACATTTTTAGGCTCACTTGAACAGGAATGTGGCGCGAAGGTCCTTTGTGGGCAAATTTTGTAATCAAACTTTGTCATCAAAGTCTGGCATTCTGTGGATTTATGGTGCTTTCAAGACAACTGGGAACTCGGAAAACAACAAGGTCGATCATGACATCAGTGATCTTCAGGTCGGAGCTCTAGAAAGAGACATGAGTTCCCGACTTGAACTCACTGAAGTCTATGATTTTCCAATTCCGAGTTTCCAGTTGTTTTGAACTCGGCAGAAGTCATGCTGGATCGACTGCACGACCAATGTTGAATGTTTATCCCTTTAAGCTTGTAAAAGAGACCCTTAAACCCAGACTTGGACCACACACCCACTCCACTGAATAGCAGGGCAGTGATTGCTTTGCAATGCTTACAGTTAGCCACTGATTCCTTCAAAACCATTAATTGTTGAATTTGCGATTTCCAAATTGTTGTGTAATGTTTAGGTCCAATGGCTGATGAGCACCAATATGTTTTATCTATAATTATTTTCATAAGTGTTCTTCATATGACAAGGAATGAAAAGTATTTGCCAGTAGATTGTAGACTAGCTTGCTAGCTAAGATTTTGAAAGTATGATGTTGACATGATCTGTCAAATCAAAGCTACGGTAGATATAACATTATTTGATGTCATTTTATCTGTGGCCAATGACTTTGAGCCTTCCTTGATGGGCACTTCTAATGTAACTCTATGGCAGCACCCATTTTTTTGAGCTCTCTATTTGCGGTGACATAGTGTCTACATGAGTGACAGAACACTGAGCGAATCACGGCGTAACTAGAGAATATTACCAACTCCTGCACTCCGTATTTTCTGCTGGCTGTCCCACCGCCACAGAACGCACTGAGCTAGGCTGAAACACCTGCGTTTTGGAGCTGCCTTACTCAAGAAAGCAAAAAAGAGACCATGTTTGTATACGGTTTTATTAATTCAAAGACATGTTTTTTTGTACATTGTTTGCAAACGGATATGTGACACGTATTAATGCCAAAATAACATGCAAAACAGGCCAAACATATATAGATACACATTTTTTTTTTAGCTAAACTGGTGGGGCTCAAAACAGGCTCTGCCCCACCTGCCCTGAATGACGGGTCGCCACTGTGGTAACGTAACGGATTACAGTAACATTTTTTCTGTAATCAGTGACATGTAATGGATAACATGCAATCCGTTACTCCCCAACCCCGCACGCACGCACACACACACACACGTTAGGATATGTTGGCAATGTCTCTTATGGAAGACATTGTAATTATTGACGTTCCTCTACAAAATGATTGCAGAGATTGGTCTGAGCTGCCAAAACATTCTGAATTAGGGCAGCTTTCACAATCAGTTCTCACTTCGTTCAAACAAGTACAAATGGATATAGTCAGCCCAGTGGCAGAAACTGAACAATTGGCAACCTTCACATGATATAGGCCTTTAATCCAGGGTAACCACAGAAATAAGGGAATCTCTTTTTGACGATCATACATTTATATTGTCGAAATGATACTCACATGTTGGGAAAGCAAGAAAACTGTCTGAAAACCGACAACTAATACAATGTCAGTACGTCATCTGACTAATGTTTAGGCCTATGTCATGAAACGCATCTCCCTTTAACGATGACAAAATGACACAAGCCCTCACTAAGAGCTGAGCTGAGCTGAGTCGCCGTCATCAGGCCACAGTGACTGTGTCTTTTTAGAGCAGTAGGGTAAACAGCTGTAGGATTTTTAGCTGAATGGTCCTATCGGGCTGTGTAGCTGCTAGCACTAATGCTAGCCGAGAGAGGAGATGCTTTAGTGCAATAAGAAAGAGGTTGTTGCGTGGGAAGTGCAGCCGCTGGTTATTTGTTCCTGTTTTCCTCAGCTGACAGACATCAGAGTCAGGACTCTCCAGTGGAGCGAATAAAGTGCCAATCTAGTTAAATTGCACAAAATCAGAAACATATGGGAGCCGAGCCCACAAACCTTGGCTGGGGCGCTGCCAAACTCTTTCAGAGGAACACCACGGAGTCTAGAGTCTCTCTCTCACATGCACACACACACATGCACACACACACACACACATGCACACACACACACACACACACACAAACAAACACACACATGCATGCACACACACACACCCACACACAGATCCAGGACTCAGCATTTCCTTCCCATTAAGCGCTTCCTCCCCAAGTCTTTCATCAGCTAAAGTGAATAATCTGGTGGAGGCCTATTTGGTGTGAGCTGAATATTTTGGCTGCTTTAACCACCCAGGAAGCAGCCAGAATATTTGGATCACCAAATTGTTTTGTGTTGCAAGCACTTTCGGGTGCCAATCCAATTTGTATCGATTAAATTATTTTGGCCTGATTTAAATATTTTGGTTGGAATAGTTGTTGTGTATGAATAAGTATTCAGAAATGATGTGATTATAGTAGACAAAACTACTTGTACCATGTTTTTATGACGTAAGGGTTCATCATACGCCCGACATCTTCCCCAGGGTCTGTGTTTAGAATTCTTTAATGTTGTTGGTATGGAATTTATGTTTGTTTTTCTCGATTGCTTAAACACGAAAACTGGTTCCTGTAGCACAAAAACCCATACCCTTACGTCATCCCCAAAAACAGACACACATTTCCCATAATCGTAAACATTATTCACCTGTTTCCATATTCAAAACTCTTTCTGCAAAACCTTACACAAAAGTGGCCAAATAAATCATTCATTGCACTATACAGTATTTTAATTCAATATAATTAACTCAAGTCATCACAACCTAAACTCAAAGAGCACACCTTCCTCCAGGTGCAAACACTAAGCCTCAAAATTGTTAACACACCAATCAGAATTGCAGGATCAATAAATAGGCCGTAGAGGCATGTCCATGTGCTTTGGAACAATGGATCCTAACAATGCCGAAGTTGCAAGACAACAGAGAGGACGAGGAAGAGGACGAGGACGAGGACGAGAACGACAACGACAACAACAGCAACAGCAACAGCAACAACAACAACAAAGACAAGTAATCTCAAATGAAATCCGTGCCATCCTAGTTCATCACCCTAGTTCATCACCCTAGTTCATCATGTGCTCATACATGGGAGGACTATGAGAGAAGCTGGACAGCTAGTGCCACCCAACCTAAGCCGTTACACGGTTGCATCCATTGTCCGTACTTTTGGGAAAACAGGTCATTCGCCTTGTTGTTACTGTGATACATGTAATGTTGTAGTGCATATAGACTCAATCTCCACTTTGTTCTCAGTGTAGTTTTTACCACAGTAATGGATGACCATAGGTCAGTAATGGTCAAATTTCATTTTTGCAGAACTGAGAGGGGCGGCCATCTATTGGAGGTAGGCGGAGACTTCACACAGCTGAGCAGGAGACTGCCATGGTGAATATGGTGATTGCCAATACTGCCATCCGTTTAAGGGAAATTCAAACCCAAATAGTTGAAGACCAGGTAGTCTTCCAAGGAATTGACAGCATCAGCATTTCCACCATTGACCGGATCGTTCAGAAGAACCACATAAGGACAAAGAAGCTGTACCGTGTACCTTTTGAAAGGAACTCAAACAGAGTTAAGGAGCAACAATTTGTGCAGGTAATTGCTATACTGTACAGAATATTTACAGTATGTAGAGTATGACCCATCTCTCCAGCATATCAATACAGTACTGTATAGTAATGTGTTACAGTAACTGCAGTACACAATATTTCATTCTAGTACAGTATACTACAGTACTGTATTTGCAGTACAGTAAAATGTGTGTTTTTTTACTTCTGTAGAGAATCTTTGAGCTGGATGCCATGGCTGACCCACAGGAGTACATCTTCATCGACGAGGCAGGGTTCAACCTAACAAAAAGGCACAAAGTGAGTGCAACATCATTGGTCACCGTGCAATCATACAAGTTCCTGGCCAGAGGGGG
Organism: Thymallus thymallus; assembly: GCA_023634145.1. Classification (NCBI taxonomy): domain Eukaryota; kingdom Metazoa; phylum Chordata; class Actinopteri; order Salmoniformes; family Salmonidae; genus Thymallus; species Thymallus thymallus. The sequence continues at coordinate 36,576,292 of CM042414.1, read as the reverse complement.
GGCAACGTCACCCTATGTGCAGCCATCAGCAATCGTGGCATCCTCCACCGCCATGTCAAAGTGGGTCCATACAACACGGCACAACTCCTTCAATTTCTAGATCAGCTGCACAATAACATTCTTCAACAAGAAGGGGAGCCAGAGCAACCAGAGCAAGCTCAATATGTTGTGATTTGGGATAACGCGAGTTTCCATCGGGCTGCTCTGGTTCGCGCCTGGATCAATGACCACCCCAGGTTCAGCGTTCTTTTTTTGCCATCATATTTCACATTTCTGAATCCGATTGAGGAATTTTTCTCAGCATGGCAGTGGAGAGTGTATGACCGCAATCCCTGCGCACAGCAAAACCTCCTGGAGGCAATGGTGGACGCCTATGGTGATGTGTCTGTGGAGTCTATGCAGGGTGTTCTAAGGCACACAAGGGCATTTTTCCCACGCTGCCTGGCAAGAGCAAACATAATGTGTGATGTTGATGAGATATTACGGCCTGACCCAGACCTGAGATCAGATGATAAGAATACTGATGCTGATGCATTTGGAAATAAAGCTTTTGGAAATTGGGTATTTTACTGTGCATGGACTCTTCCTTACATGTTTTGTTTGTGTGACATTTCAATGGTCAGGTTTTTGACCAAAACAGCATATACAGTAGTATTCCCTTATCCACTAATGTAAGAGGTATTTATTACAGTACTGTTTTGAATTTCTCTCGCCTGGTTGTTCCTCCTGAACGGTTATCTGGATAGTCAGTGCTGTGATTTTACAAAGTTCCAAATGATTTCTCTGAAAACCTATTCTAAACATTTTGGTAGCAGTGTTTTGAATTAATCCCTCCAGTGAGTAACAAACAGACATGTAGTCTGTGTTTTTTACAGCTTGTGTGTGTTGTCTGAGGGCAAAGTTTGAATTGGGACCCAGAAGTTAGATGTTTGTACCGTTGGGTGAGTTTTTAAAATGGTGTATGAAGATTTGAGAAAATGGTGAGTTGTTCCAGTAATTGTGTCTAAGCAATTGAGAAAAACTGTAATTTTTTTAAAGCTGTGTAATGTTACTTTCTGTTCCTTCATGATATACCTGGCAACTGATCTTACTGTCAACGGATTTAAAGGTACAACTCAGAGAGACTATTCACCAGAGAAAAATGAAAAATGTTTGAATAGCTACCATGTGTGTGTGTGTGTGTGAGTGTGTGTGTGTGCGAGTGAGTGAGTGATTGAGTGTAACAAGCAATCAAAATGTGACCCCTGACCTTAGTCAAGCACCTTCCCCTGAGCCTGAGGTGAGAGGAGTGGATGGGGTGTGGAGAGGAAGGGCCCTGGAGATGAGTGCTCAGTCATTTAGCTGCTTTTTAATTTTGTAATTTTATTCTTCATTTAACTAGGCAAGTCAGTTAAGAACAAATTCTTATTTACAATGACAGCCTACACTGGCCAAACTCAGATGATGGTGGGACAATTGTACACCTCCCTATGGGACTCCCAATCACAGCCGGTTGTGATAGAGTCTGGATTCAAACCAGGTCGTCTGTAGTGACGCCTCTAGCACTGAGATGCAGTGTCTTAGACCACTGCGCCACTTGGGAGCACACAAATCAGATTTGAGACGGCACACATGTCTTCACGAACCAGAAGCACAATTCTTTGCAGGGTTGGGTAGGTAGTCAGGGTTGGGTGGGTTACTTTCTAAATGTAATCCGTTACAGTTACTAGTTACCTGTCCAAAATTGTAATCAGTAAAGTAACTTTTGGATTACCCAAACTCAGTAACCTAAACTGATTGCATTCAGTTACTTTTAGATTACTTTCTCCTTAAGCGGCTTAAGAAGAAGACAAAAAGACAAAAATGTATGTTAACAATTAAACGACATCTATTGCAGGATAAATCAATGTTAAAGATTACATAGCTGACCATATATGGATGTTAAATTTTACTTTATGGGTTGGTTATGTAGGCTTCTTCTAACCCATTGCTTTCTACTATATATAATAATGCAATTAAGTTATATCTTTACATTAAAAACCAAAGTCTATCAGAATTCCAGTCATTCCAATATTATACCCCTTGATCTTCAAGAATAGGACTTGGAAACATGGAAGTATAGATTAGCCAAATTGTTTTACCTGAGCATGACCCCAAAACTAAGGACTTATTAGCCAGCCCTACTCTGTTGTTTATGATTTTGTTGTCATGGAGGACTGGCTTATTGATTCAAGATGAAAAATATATGCTGCGCTCATGGAATGGCATGCTATGAGCACTACTGAAAAGTGCTATTTACATGTGAAAAATGAATGCCATGTGCTGCATTTGCTATAGGCCTATTGTTGACCTTTTTGTTGGTGACATTTTGATAATGTGCAGCTGTTTAAAGGGCAAATCCACAGATGAAACAATAACAAAACGGTCGCCCCGCCTCGGTTTTGGTAAAAAGCTGAGGGATGGAATGGAGAAATGTAACCACTCTCAGATTAATAGACAGAGCTATGCATGCAAGGACTGATCCATGATATCCAAATTATTGTTTTAACCATGTTAATAAAATGTCTTCACTTTTATTCTACAATGTAAAAAATAGTGCAAATAAAGAAAAACCCTTGAATGAGTAATATTCCAAACTTTTGACCGTGGGTGTATATATATAATTTAAGTCCAAAAATCGATGTAGCAACTACAGATTGCCCCTTTAAGTCTGTCAAAAGTGTGAGAGTTTGAATTAGATTGAGCAATAAAAGCCCCACTTTTATTCCATAGGAGCTATGTAGATACTAAGTGATATCCGTATCGCCGTAGACTGTCATCCTTACGTCCAAGCGTTTATTCAAGTTGGATAATCTTTGGATGCCAACAGCAGTCGCACCATTGGAAGACATAGCTTGGACTGTAGCCTACAAAAGCCTATTTTTGCTATTTTCCCGCGAGCTATCAAACACATGTGGTGTGTCATCATAGTGGTCTTTGACCTTTGACTCGCTCAGGTGGAACAAACTTAAAGTTGTGCATTTTTTTCAACGCTGATTTGAATGTCATTGAGAAAACAGAGAAGTGTGAAAGATTTGCTTTCACAAACATCCCTTTCTGAATTTAAAAGCGTTTTTCAAAAGTATCGTTAATCTAATTATAATATTTTAGCAGGTAACGTAACGGATTACAGTTACCGTTTCTTTGTAATCTGTTACTTCTCAACCCTGACGGTAGTTAAAATATACAAGCCCTACCCGGGCACTGTGTGAAACAGGGGAGACAGTGGGGGAGAGAATGGAGGGAGCAAATGAACTAGCAAGCGCTAACTTTCTGGTTCTTCAGGCCAGGCTCCAGATTGCATCATCCACTTCACCTGTAGATGCCGACCCCACTGAGATCACACACCTTAGCTGCAGGGAGGGCTAGGCACAGTACCAGAGTCAGCCCAGGCCACTCACACACACACACGCACACACACAGGCACACGGACACACACACACACACACACACATGTGTGTATGAGGGTGTGTGTAGGCACACTGCTATATACACTGCTTATACGGTATAAGTATTCTTTAATGTGTGTGTTTGTGTGTGTTCCCGCATCTGTAAGTGTTTTATGGTTATGTTGTATATAATTAGATGGCGTCAGATGGTGGCAGGTTTGATTGGCAAACTTAATGTGTATGTATGCTTGTGTTTCATTGTGTGTGTGTTTGTGCGCATGCATGTGTGCGTGTACATTCTGTATGTGTGTGTGTGTGTGTGTGCTTTTGTGTGTGTGTGTATGTGCATACTGCATACTGAATATTATGTGTGATAGCGGGCCTTCTGAACTTAGCTCTGGTCTCACAGCATGTCTGATAGGAAGGGAGAGGCGCTAAATCAGAATCAGAATGTGGTGTACAGTACAGTATTGGCCTGGGGCTAGGTGTTCACTACTTGGCCACACTACCAGAGAGGTCAGAGCACATATAAGAGAGAAGCCAAGACGCGTGGCAAGAGTTCTACTGCTCTTATATTATTTTGTTATTGTCCATTTAACGATTCTTGATATCCCAATTTGTGCCTTGCTTCAACGTTGTTATTGTATTTGTTGTGTTCTGTCTTTTTGTGGGGAAATCCTTAAAGCCCCCATGCAGCCTTTGTAAAATAAATGTTTTATCATCATTGTATGTCTAGTAAATCACTGTGTGTTTATTTAATGAAAATAACTCAAAAATATAATACTTTGGCCCATAAAATGTTTATTCTGATCGTATGGGCATATGAAACAAATTTGAAGATATTTTTATTCACAGCCCTGATTGGCTGATAGGAACAGCTCTTACACAAAAAGGGCATTATGATCCTTTTCACAATTTCAAAGTGTTATTTCGACCTCATTGTCTGATTAAGCGTATGTCAAACGCAGTCAGTATCAGTGGTGGAGACTGGATAGGCTAGCTAAGTGCTAGCTTATATAGGCATGTTAAGCTTTATAGGCATACTGAGCAAGGCAGCTAAGACATGCTATTCTGCAGTAGGGAACGCAGGTGGAAGTGATGCAAGTGTGCCATTGAAGGCTCTTAAGGGTGTTGACTTCGTGATAGATTGGCCCCATTCTGGGTAAACAGTGTGTGTGTGTGTGTGTGTGTGTGTGTGTGTGTGTGTGTGTGTGTGTGTGTGTGTGTGTGTGTGTGTGTGTGTGTGTGTGTGTGTGTGTGTGTGTGTGTGTGTGTGTGTGTGTGTTTGTGTGCATGTGTGTCTCTGTGTGTATGGTGTTGACAAGCATATTGGACGAGGAAGAAAGGACTACATTGAGGGTGTTAAGTGTTCCTTGAGTGTGGAGGGTGATGGTGTCGAGTGGGTTGTGTGAATTGTGTTGAATGAAGCTGTGTGTTTGGGTGGTAGGGTGTGGTGAGGATGAGACCAGTGATGAGTACTAATATTGAGGGATAGTCAGTGTCTTGGATCGTTGAAACTAGTGGGACTGACATGTTCTCTTTTGGGTATTAGATTTAGAAAACAGTGGAGGCTCCTCAGAGGAGGAAGGGGAGGACCATCCTCCTCAGTAAATGAATAAAGAATACAAATAAGTTAAAACTTAAACTATACTAAATATATTCACGTCACCAAATAATTGATTGAAACACACTATTTTGCAATGAAGGTCTACAGTAGCCTCAGCAACAATCTGTAAGGTGGTACCACGGTATAGCCGGAGGACAGCTAGCTTCTGTCCTCCTCTGGGTACATTGACTTAGGAGGCTCATGGTTCTCACCCCATTCTATAGACTTACACAGTAATCATGACAACGTCCTCCAACCTATCAGAGCTCTTGCAGCATGAATTGACATGTTTTCCACCCAATCAAAGGATCAGAGAATGAATCTAGTACTTAATGCATAAGCTACAGCTAACTAGCACTGCAGTGTATAAATTATGGGGAGTAGTTAACTCAAAGAGAAAGACAATAGTTCAAAGGTTTTGAACAAATTAAGTAAGAATTTGTCCAGTAGAAAACTCTCGTATGCAACTGTTGAACTAATGATTACACCCTAGATTAGCTAGATACAGGCAAGAGTGTGCAAGGCGGTATTGAATGTGTCACTGTCACCTCAGGTTATACTCTTGACCTGTGTGCACCTACGTTGTAAACATGCATTCATAGGCTAGGTTGTAGCAACCTCATGATGGGTACAGGGAAAATGTTTGTATCAAGTAGTAGCCTAAACCTATCGATGTTACACTGAACTGGGTGAATGGAATTTGAATGACAGTCATCCAATATGCTGTAATAGATATAAGGCCATGCTCATGAAAAAAAATTGTCCTCCCCCAGCACTGACTGCCACTGGTAGAGAGGGATGAAGGCTTGGAAGAATAGAACGAGAGAGGAGGAGAGGAGCAGAGAGGAGAGGTGGAGAGGAGTAGAGAGGAGAGGAGCAGAGAGAGGAGAGGAGAGGAGCAGCGAGGAGAGGTGGAGAGTAGAGGAGAGGAGCAGAGAGAGGAGAGGAGCAGAGAGGAGAGGTGGAGAGGAGCAGAGAGAGGAGAGTTGTAGAGAGGAGAGGAGGAGAGGAGAAGAGGAGAATAGCAGAGAGAGGAGAGGAGCAGGGAGAGGAAAGGAGCAGAGAGGAGAGGAGGAGAGAGAGGAAAGGAGCAGAGAGAGGAAAGGAGCAGAGAGAGGTGACTAGAAAGTAGCATGATGCCACCATCTGTTAGCCACATGCTACACCTCACCGCAGTTCCATAAATCTCAGCGGCCCTCAGCAACGCAAGGCCACATTCCTCCTGGCTAAACGCACATGCTGCAAGCGCAGTGGCTACCTCCTCAGAAATGCAGAAATGTACACCTCATAGATAGAGACGGCGAGGCAGGGAGGGATTCATACAGAGAGAGGGAAGAAAGAGGAGAGGTGGAGACAGTAAACACAATGCATATGATTATGTAAACCACCAAGACATAGGACTGCTGTGAAGAAGGAGAGTGTGCCTGTGAGCTTCTTTCTGTGGTCTGTCTGGCCTACAGTGGCTCTTTATAAGTATACACACACACAGTCACATGCGCACACGCAAACACATGCACACAGCTATAGGTCATTCGGGTCAAAATCAAGACCAAGCAGGTCTTGCAGTGTTGTCTGCAGATGGCCTGGAGTGTGTGTGTGTGTGAGTGTGTGTGTGTGTGTGTGTGTGTGTGTGTGTGTGTGTGTGTGTGTGTGTGTGTGTGTGTGTGTGTGTGTGTGTGTGTGTGTGTGTGTGTGTGTGTGTGTGTGTGTGTGTGTGTGTGTGTGTGTGTGTGTGTGTGTGTGTGTGTGTGTGTGTGTGTGTGTGTGTGTGTGTGTGTGTGTGTGTGTGTGTGTGTGTGTGTGTGTGTGTGTGTGTGTGTGTAGATAGATAGATAGATAGATAGATAGATAGATAGATAGATAGATAGATAGATAGATAGATAGATAGATAGATAGATAGATAGATAGATAGATAGGTACTTTATTGTGTGTGTGTGTGTGTGCCTGATGTTATGACCATGTTCCCACCAGGCTAGTTGTATTTTTGATAGTGCTGTAATAACACTGGCTAGTTGTCTTTTTGATAGTGCTGTAATAACACTGGCTAGTTGTCTTTTTGATAGTGCTGTAATAACACTGGCTAGTTGTATTTTTGATAGCACTGTAATAACGCTGGCTAGTTGTATTTTTGATAGTGCTGTAATAACACTGGCTAGTTGTATTTTTGATAGTGCTGTAATAACGCTGGCTAGTTGTATTTTTGATAGGGCTGTAATAACGCTGGCTAGTTGTATTTTTGATAGCACTGTAATAACGCTGGCTAGTTGTATTTTTGATAGTGCTGTAATAACGCTGGCTAGTGTGTTTGTGTCATGGAGAAAGAAGGCCACAATGACAGCTCCCGTCGTCTCTGTCCGCTCTTACACCCTCAACCCTTTGCTGTTTGTGTATCTTCTTAACAACAAGCATGGACCCCAGGACACCACGCCTGCCCGTCTGTGTGATCCTCAATATAGTGTATGGTGTGTGTGTGTATGCAGTATTCTGTGGCAGTATTCTTGTGAGGTATGTGTGCCATATTGACTGTTTTTGCATATTTCTTTCCATCTCTATCGTTCCCTTCCTTTGTATGGACATAGATTATGTACCTATTAGAAAAACACAGGGCTTATCTCTTAAACTCTCTCTCTTTCAAATTCAAATTGCTTTATTGGCATGAGATATTGTCAAAGCAGTATAGTGGTACAGCATTTCAGTAAATTCTCTCTCGCTCTCTCGCTCTCTCGCTCTCTCTCTACTGAGATTCTGTACCTATTATAATAACAGGGTGCTTGTCTCTTCTGCCAGTTTGGGGTGTGAAGCCCAATGCTTTGTAAGTTGGTAAACAATACTGTAGAGCAGGGCTGTTCAATGTCGGTCCTGGAGGAACGAAACACTTTCATCCTCTTTTTCGAATAAGGGACTAATTCAGACTTGGGACACCAAGTGAGTGCAATTACACTAACTACCAGTTAGAAACAAAAACCAGAAGTGTTTTGGCTCCCCAGGACCGACACTGAACAGCCCTGCTGTAGAGTATCTATCTGTAAGTGTGCAGTTGGCAAACTTTGTATGAATTGCTTTAATGAGTTGTGATCTTTTCTGATGCATAGCTCACTGGCTTACAGTTTTATAGGCCTGTGGGTATTACTATGGTGATGTCTGGAACTATGAGGTCACTCCCAGGGGCTGGAGGTCAGGAGCCAGATGAACAGAGTATGACCTTTGACCCCCCCAGGGTTCAAGAAGTAAAGACGCCCCCCATATAAACTAAACCTAAAGATTCTGTAATGAAATCTATTTACATATTATTTAGATTTTGATCAAGGTTCGTGGCACCTGTGTAACTAGCTAGCTAGCTCCCACATAACAGGTAGGAGTTTTGATGAAAACACTCAAAGATTTTTTACGTTTTATGGTTAGGGATGGAGTTGTATATAATGGATTGTTCTCTGACACGTTAAATGTTTGTGTTGAGTATTCTTGAGTATCTTTAACCTGTTGTACCTAAATAGCACTTCTGAAAGCCGTATCCAAATTATGTGCAAATATATATTGGATATGAAAAAAATGTGGATGTAGGAAATCTTCTTTTCCATCCCTTTGAGATGCAGAGGAACCACATGGTTTTTGGAATCGGAACTTTAGATCGATTGAAATCATTTTGGTGAAGAAATTATATAATAACATGGTGGCCAGAGATGAGTCATCACTAATTTTATGTTCTCCTTAAAACTCTGGTGTCCAATTGGTATTCGTGTCTCGTACGAGAGCTGTGGGTGAGCCGAGCACAGCCAATAGGAGAGCCTGACGGTGACATCACAGTCATGCAATGTGTTGAACGGATAAAGATGAACGTTCCAGAACAAACAGAAAACCAGAGAGATGATGGAGAGATGGAGTGTGGCAAGCAGAAAACCCCTGCCTCATTATTAATCTATAAAAACTAGTGGGGGGGGGGGGGGTGTTGGCTGCTAGGGAGCAGTGCTGACGAGGCAGGAACATGGGGACACTCCAGTTACCTCAAGATCAGAAACCATAAACCCAGCTTAGTGTGCCATCCACTGTGTCCATCACCACCACTATATAGGTACGCATCCTCTGTAAAACCTCACTCAGAATGACAGAGCCGGTACAAAAATGGCCGCTTTTCATCCAGTAAAAGGAAGTTGAGTAGATAGCCACCCACAGAATGAAGGGTCATTGTCATTACAGAAATGAGGTGAAAGTGTATGCCAATTTTGGGTCTATCGGACAATTAGGGCGCAGTCCATCAATCACACATTAACAACCGTTCCAGACGATTACATACTTAATGGCAGACCCAAGCTGCCAATTAGAAAAAATAATATTAGCTCTGGGACAATATCCATACAATGACAGATAAGAACAGATTTGGAGCAGGGCTGATCGATCATTGGGTAAATTGCTGAGTGATGTCTCTGTACAGTACCAAGTACCAAGCCCAGATACATGGAACAGTGTTTTCATTGGGATAGGTTGATCCAGCCAGTCTTATAGCAAGCAACGGCAGGATAGGGACAGAGGATGCCATCCCCCTAGTACCCTGCTCTATCTGGGGCTGGAGCGAAACCTCCTCACAGCTGGGGCCTTCTCAGGCCTACCTTTTACTGAGAGAGAAGTAGCAAAGTATGGTGTTTTCATTGTCACTATCTGGCCAAGGTGTAAAGCCAGAAGACCAAAAAGCAACTTTTTGTGTTAATATATTTTCACGATATAGACAATTTTGACTTTGCAACTTCGCTGTATAGTGAGAACCTAGTTATAGGGACAGTTCTTACTGCTCAGGTAACTTAGGTAACTCAATCCCCTTCGCTATAACTAGGTCCTGGAGTTTTTCCTGGTCAGGTCATGGTCAGATCTCCTGGCTCTCCTCCTAATCATCTTATGAGTGGTGTTAAGCAGCTTATTTAGCTCACTGAAGGCCAGTTCATGTCCTCAAAACCAGAGATGATGAGCAATCGAGAGTGGATCCAGAATGCACATGAGAACAAATCCAATGGGGGATGAAATCACAAAATCACATCCAACCGAAAGCCAAGGAATTTACTCAGCAGTGCTGCGTTTCTTCTCGACTTTATCAAATAAAGTGTAAAACGCGATTGGGGTTTAAGAGGTTTAACAGCGCTTAAACGTCATTAATGTAGGATGATAAGACGCACTGAGGCAATGAAAGAATTCTACCTCTTAATGTTGACGCCAAGGGCCTGATCTTCGCATCAGCACCAAGTTTGTGTGTGTGTGTCTGTCTGCGTGTGTGTATGCCTCGGAATGCATTAAACTGGGTGTTCATCCCTCTCTCTTTCTCTCTCTTTCCCCTCTCTTTCATCCTCTGCCAAAATACGTTTTGGACATGTAAGACGGTCAGAGGAAAAAAAAGAAAAGGAAGGGAAAGAAGGAAAGAAGAAAGAGAGGACCGTTCTGGAGGAATATGGCTCGTATTAATCTGGACATATTGCTTTACCTCATCTGAACAAAATTACACTGGACTGAACTCGCTGTCCTCGGCAGCCCAGATGGGCAAGGATATGGCAGTGCTGTGCAGCTCGATCCGTTAGATCTGTCAGCGCGGCGACAGCAGGCAATATAAACCCTGGGTCGGTTTGAGCTCCGTAGCTGCCCTTTTATACGTCAGATCAAAAGTGAATTCCTTGTTATTGTTGGGCTCGGCTCACTGTGCTCAGGGGCAGCGACACCGAGATAGCTCCCAGGACTGTCCGGCCTCTTGGTTCTCTCTCTTTCTCCCTCCCTCCCTCCCTCCCTCCCTCCCTCCCTCCCTCTCTCTCTTTCTCTCTCTCACTCTCTTTCTCTCTCTCTCTCGCTCTCTCTCTCTCTCGCTCTCTCTCTGTCTCTCTTCTGTAGCTACTATACTGTATACCTGTGTGTTAAGAATAAAAATACATACCAAGATAGTGATAGATTATGTGTGTTTAGGAAGTATTTATAGGAATGTAAAAGGTGTTTTGACACAAATTATTTATGGGTACAGTAGGAGAGAGTTTAATTGGAACTTTCGTTGTTTATGGATAGTGTCCTAATATTTGATTTACTTCATACACTAGTTATTTCCTCTGCAGGCTGTATGAGCATGCAGAAGCACCAATGTATGGTTGGTTACTGTGTATACGGCCCAAGTACGTGTTTCTGGGGTCCATGAGAGCTATAGTTTGTAGAGCGGAGATGGTTTACTCTTAAAGCTTGCCAAGGCTTGCGGTTTCCACTGGTAAGAAACAGTTGCAGCTACAAGTGGCTGCAACTTCTCAGATTCTCTCAAAAGCATTTAAAGGTGCGATAACACACGGTCAAGAGTAAATACAGCCCCATCTGTACTTACTCACTGTCTACGCAACTGGCAGATAGGATTTCACAACACAAGACAGGCCTCTGATGATACCAGAATAGATTGGTTATTACATAATGCCAATGGCCAATGGCAGTAATGTATCTCATACAGTTAAATAAAATTGTTATAAAATAAAATAAAAATACAGATTACTACTGTGCCCCTAACAGCTCATATTTTCACCTGTCAATGATAGAGAAACTGAGGGCAGCTTGTCAGGGAAAGAGAGATTAAGAGACTGAGGGGTAGAGATACTGAAGAAAAGCCAAGCACATTTTATTAGGCTGATTTAAACAGAAATAATAAACAACACCTATCAAAAAGCAATGGAATATTGAAATTCTACTATATACAGTGGGGAGAACAAGTATTTGATACACTGCCGATTTTGCAGGTTTTCCCACTTCGGAAGCATGTAGAAGTCTGTAATTTTTATCATAGGTACTCTTCAACTGTGAGTGACAGAATCTTAAACAAAAATACAGAAAATCACATTGTATGATTTTTAAGTAATTAATTAGCATTTTATTGCATGACATAAGTATTTGATACATCAGAAAAGCAGAACTTAATATTTGGTACAGAAACCTTTGTTTGCAATTACAGAGATCATACGTTTCCTGTAGTTCTTGACCAGGTTTGCACACACTGCAGCAGGGATTTTGGCCCACTCCTCCATACAGACCTTCTCCAGATCCTTCAGGTTTCGGGGCTGTCGCTGGGCAATACGGACTTTCAGCTCCCTCCAAAGATTTTCTATTGGTTTGAGGTCTGGAGACTGGCTAGGCTACTCCAGGACCTTGAGATGCTTCTTACGGAGCCACTCCTTAGTTGCCCTGGCTGTGTGTTTCGGGTCGTTGTCATGCTGGAAGACCCAGCCACGACCCATCTTCAATGCTCTTATTAAGGGAAGGAGGTTGTTGGCCAAGATCTCGCGATACATGGCCCCATCCATCCTCCCCTCAATACGGTGCAGTCGTCCTGTCCCCTTTGCAGAAAAGCATCCCCAAAGAATGATGTTTCCACCTCCATGCTTCACGATTGGGATGGTGTTCTTGGGGTTGTACTCATCCTTCTTTTTCCTCCAAACACAGCGAGTGGAGTTTAGACCAAAAAGCTATATTTTTGTCTCATCAGACCACATGACCTTCTCCCATTCCTCCTCTGAATCATCCAGATGGTCATTGGCAAACTTCAGACGGGCCTGGACATGCTCTGGCTTGAGCAGGGGGACCTGCTTTTAATCCATGGCGGCGTAGTGTGTTACTAATGGTTTTCTTTGAGACTGTGGTCCCAGCTCTCTTCAGGTCATTGACCAGGTCCTGCCGTGTAGTTCTGGGCTGATCCCTCACCTTCCTCATGATCATTGATGCCCCACGAGGTGAGATCTTGCATGGTGCCCGAGACCAAGGGAGATTGACCGTCATCTTGAACTTCTTCCATTTTCTAATAATTGCGCCAACAGTTGTTGCCTTCTCACCAAGCTGCTTGCCTATTGTCCTGTAGCCCATCCCAGCCTTGTGCAGGTCTACAATTTTATCCCTGATGTCCTTACACAGCTCTCTGGTCTTGGCCATTGTGGAGAGGTTGGAGTCTGTTTGATTGAGTGTGTGGACAGGTGCCTTTTATACAGGTAACGAGTTCAAACAGGTGCAGTTAATACAGGTAATGAGTGGAGAACAGGAGGGCTTCTTAAAGAAAAACTAACAGGTCTGTGAGAGCCGGAATTATTTCTGGTTGGTAAGTGATCAAATACTTATGTCATGCAATAAAATGCAAATTAATTATTTAAAAATCATACAATGTGATTTTCTGGATTTTTGTTTTAGATTCTGTCTCTCACAGTTGAAGTGTACCTATGATAAAAATTACAGATCTCTACATGCTTTGTAAGTAGGAAAACCTGCAAAATCGGCAGTGTATCAAATACTTGTTCTCCCCACTGTATATAGGCTACTGTGTGTAGCTTATTTTAGAATTTTAAGAGCTATTTCAATGTGAATGGTGTGAAACAAACATGTAGCAAATAGCTTACACCTGAGTTGGAGATTTTACAAAGAAGCTTTCTGTCTTTCAATGTGCTAGGGAATTTAAAAGGAGTCTCTTTATTTTTGTTCTCTCATCATCCCCAGTCTTTTACCTTAAAACATTTAGAAGACAGAGGCTTTGACATCTCAAAAGATTATCTCTCCCCGAAAATACCCACATAAACTAGCTGACAGATGCCGTGCGTTGGCAGGAATGCGGAGGTTTAGCTGAGCCCAACGGTGAGTAAAACATTGTGACGCACCTCCTGTCCCTCCCTCACTCGTACAAAGGGGCCAGTCCCATGTACCCTGTCCCCAGGCAGCCCGTCCCCAGGCACCCCGGCCTGTGTGTGTGACCTCTAACCTACACCCCTGTCCCCATGGGAGAGGGCCATCTGAGGGCGTCAGGAGAGTGGTTTATACCCAGACTGGCATTATGCTGCATCCCTCTCTCTTCCTGTAGTCACAGAGGATAGCCAGGGGCCATAAATATAACCTACCACTCTGAGGCTAAGGAGCCTCCTCCTCCTTCTTCCTACCCAGGCTCCTCTGGGCTGGGTAGGGAGGGTAGGATGGGCCCACGCGGACCACTGCTTAGGCCAAAAGCCAATGACACGACTGCCATTGCTGCCGACCTCCTCGGAAAAGTATTTTTAAGGTCAATTACAGGGTGCAGCGCCTTCAGATGGCCAAGTGCTGCTTAAGATGCCTTATATTAAAGATTTATGTGGAAAGAGAGAGAGAGGAATCGCTGAGAAAGGTCTGCTTCTGGTTATCCCGAGTCCCCTAGTCTGGCTCCCTCCATTGTTACTTACTATACACACCCACTCGAGGCGCAGTGCTGGACACATGCCCCAGACTGTTAGGCCACGATTCAATCCGAGGCGCGCTATAGAGTGGCACACAAGACAGCTGACAATGCACCTTTTAAAGGTTGATCTGACATTCAGAGTGTGTACCATGAATGTCAGCTGTCCTATGCTGCACTGTAACGTGCATCCGATTGCATCCCAGCCTTTGTGTCTGTGTGTGTGTGTGTGTGAGAGAGAGAGTGTCACAGATCCCCCCGGTACTGTTGCTCATTCCGTGCACCAGTTCTGGAGGTCTATGTCACCGGCCTCTAGGAGTGATTGAACTGCCTCATTACGCACACCTGGTTCACATTCCTCCCTGATTAGGATTGTTATATACAGTCGTATGAAAACGTTTGGGCACCCCTGACAATTTCCATGAATTCCATTTATAAATATTTGGGTGTTTGGATCAGCAATTTCATTTTGATCTATCAAATAACTGATGGACACAGTAATATATCAGTAGTGAAATTAGGTTTATTGGATTAACAGAAAATGTGCAATATGCATCAAAACGAAATTAGACAGGTGCATAAATTTGGGCACCCCAACAGAAAAATCACATCAATATTTAGTTGAGCCTCCTTTTGCTAAAATAACAGCCTCTAGATGCTTCCTATAGCCTCTAATGAGTGTCTGGATTCTGGATGAAGGTATTTTGGACCATTCCTCCTTACAAAACATCTCCAGTTCAGTTAGGTTTGAATCATCCCACAAATCATCCCACAGATTCTCAATGATATTCAGGTCTGGGGACAGGGATGGCCATTCCAGAACATTGTACTTGTTCCTCTGAATAAATGCCTGGGTGGATTTTGAGCAGTGAAGCTGGCTTCAAAATGAAGCTGGCTTGTCCAAATGTGCGTTTGCATACCTCAAGTGACTCTGTTTGTGGCGTGTGTGCAGAAAAGGCTTCTTCCGCATCACTCTCCCGTACAGCTTCTCCTTGTGCAAAGTGCGCTGAATTGTTGAACGATGCACAGTGACACCATCTGCAGCAAGATGATGTTGTAGATGCTGTTTTTGACCGTTCTCACCATCCTTCGCCTTTGCCTCTCCAATATTTTACTTGGCCTGCCACTTCTGGCCTTAACAAGAACTGTGCCTGTGGTCTTCCATTATCTCGCTATGTTCCTCACAGTGGACACTGACAGCTTACATCTCTGCGATAGCTTTTTGTAGCCTTCCCCTAAACTATAATGTTGAACAATCTTTGTTTTCAGGTCATTTGAGAGTTGTTTTGAGGCCCCCATGTTGCCACTCTTCAGAGGAGAGTCAAAGAGAACAACAACTTGCAATTGGCCACCTTAAATACCTGTTCTCATAATTGGATGCACTTGTCTATGAAGTTCAAGGCTTAATGAGCTCACCAAACCAATTGTGTGTTCCAATTAATCAGTGCTAAGTAGTTACAGGTATTCAAATCAACAGAATGACAAGGGTGCCCAAATTTTTGCATAGCCTATTTTTCACATCTGATTTAATTTCATACAACTTAATATTACTACACTAAAAATCTTTGTCTGGACAATACCCCAGTACTCAGCTTTTATTAGAAAATGAATGGCATGCCACTGTGATCATTTTCTGTGACGACAGAGTAAATTATTATGAAGCCTCAGAGGGGTGCCCAAACTTTTTCATACGACTGTATGTGCCCGCTGTTACCCATTGTCCTTGTCGGTTATTGTTCCCATGTCCGTTGGTCGTGTGAGTACCTGTGCTTTGTTGTTTTGGCTTTCGTGCCGCTTGTATTGTGCATGTATGATTATGGGTCTAATCTCGTGTTGTATCACTGTGCACTTGTGTTTTCGGGTCTCGACCCTTGTATTTATTACGGGTCTCGACCCTTGTATTTATTACGGGTCTCGACCCTTGTATTTACTACGGGTCTTGCCCTGTGTATTTATTCAAGGTACTCTTTTCTCTTTTGTTTGTGTTTTGTATATGTGGTTTAATTTGGGTAGAAATAAAAATAAAAAAGATGACGCATTCCTGCACCTGTCTCCCGATCATTATACCAACATTACAGAGAGGGTATGTATGATTCCATTCATCTTGAAGATGTTTTTGTGTTGTGTACTTATTTCTTATAATGAGACTCAGTCTTGTGCTTTATTCTGGCATGAGTGTTTTGTTTGAAATGTGTGTTTTATTTATGTGTTTCTGGAGTGAGTTGGAGATTCCTTGTGGAATTTGCCAGGTTGAATGCTGTATTAGATGTTTGTTTGTACACTACAGTATGTAGATGTCTTGGGTCTGCGTGCAGCGTTTTCTGCTCGCCAAAGTTTACAACAGCCTTATGGAGGTGATGCTGAGGGGAATGAATAGATGACTGGTGGTGTGTGTGTGTGTGTGTGTGTGTGTGTGTGTGTGTGTGTGTGTGTGTGTGTGTGTGTGTGTGTGTGTGTGTGTGTGTGTGTGTGTGTGTGTGTGTGTGTGTGTGTGTGTGTGTGTGTGTGTGTGTGTGTGCGCGCGCGCTTGCGCGCGTGCGTGCGTGCGTGCGTGTGCGTGTGAGATACCTTGGACCCAACATGTTTTCTTAATCAAGATGCTTCATCAATGTATGTATATTTACGATGTGACTCAGAGTTTGCTGTGGTTTTCCAAACCCAGAGCTCAGCATCTGTTGTTAATAAAGTGTTTATTTGTGATATTAGCGGTGGTCCTAATCAATGTCTCCTCTAATATTTTGGGGCACTGAGAAAATTGTAGGTCTTGTGGGCGGAAACTTTAACTTTGTGAAGACTTTTTGTCCAACTTCCGGTGCACATTTACAGTGAACACTGAGGCTGTACCCCTTACAGTTTTAGACAGTAGCCAATAGGCTATTGTGGCTATTTGAGCATAATGTAGGCCTACCAACAAAACCAATGTAGCAAATCCCATAACATTTTCACATGGAAATAGCTTTTCATTTCTATGATATACCCTACAGTAGCCTGTATGTGATGTTAAATGCAGGCCTATATTGCATGAGACTTTTAAAAAACATTATTATATTGCTTGACATGAATACATGTTTTACTTGGCCTGTAACACTATGGGCCAAATAGGTGACTGTAAATTGCATTGTATTGTGTTGTATGATGCAAGAAACTGCTTTACAAAATACAATTAATTATGATTACTATACAGAGAATTAGACAATGTAGGCTAGCCTTCTGCATAGTGGATTATTTGCATATTCAAGCCTGTCTCAAAATGCAACACTGCCCGTTTAATTAAGACATCAACATTTTACCTTTTTACAGCTTGAAATATAACCTACTCGTATTGTTCTCTGGTAGGACACAGTAACTCCCCATTGCTGACCTATCTTATCTATAACTGGGCTAATAGCTCGCTAACCTGTAAAGAATATTGACAAACGTGCAGAATACTCTGTATTCTGATCTGAACTGATCTGAAAAGCACATTCACACGTGATTGAAAGACTGCTGGTGGGCTACCTCTGCCAATAGAATTCTACTCCGTTGTGCGCTCTGGCTCTGCCTACAACAAAACCACAGACTAAATCTTGCAAAGTTAGTTTGTTGCATTGAAAAGGGGCTGATATACTGTTGATTCGATCACAGATAAAACGTTGATAACGCGTGCAGATTGGTCCTAATGACAGTCATCCAGATCACCTCCCAAGGACTTTATGGAATCACTTTATACAGAGCAGGTACAGTAGACTACACAATGACTCACACATGCCTGTATGCACATTCACTTGTGCACACGCAAACATGCTCACATACCCATACATACACACTAGCGCATGTATACACACACACACTGACTACACAGGCAGAGAATACATACAGTAGACACTACACATACAGACACTTGCCCAAATAAACACACCAGATTTTGGCTGCATAGTGCATACACACACATGCCAGACAGAACACAGACATACACATGCGACCACACAAATTACACACACACACTATAAGAAATTAGCATCCCGAGAGATTACATAAAAAAAGATTCATTCATGCCACTGCTGCCTTGTCCCTAACCATACTGTAAATACTGAGCTGTCAAAATGTGCTATACCACACAGAAAAGGGGGAGGGGGGTTACAGTAGGCACCATTCACCTCTGTGTGTGTTTGGACAGTGGGCTAGTGGTGGGCTCTGGTCTCCATGAGAGTACACTATTGATGAAACAAAAGTGGGGGTGTGATTCAAAGGCCTAATTGTATCGGGTTGCTGTGGGTCAGAGGCTACAATACTGCAGCTGGAGCTGAAACTCTGCCTAACTAGTACATTCCCTATCCTCTACATTAGCATTTCCTGTTTACAGTAGGCCTACAGTATACGGAAAACACCAAGAGAGGGAGCGGAGAGAGACGATTGGAACGTGTCTCAATTCAATCACACTCCATCACTGTGTTCCCCATATTCTGAGGTGGGAACCTATCAATTAGCTGCATCTTGACTACTCAGGCTGTGCCTCAGGCCTATATTTGGCTGTGCCTTTGGGCTATGGTGAAGCACCATAAACATAGCTTGTGTCAGTAATGTGCGTCTTTAGTGGTGATGATGAGACTAGCACCTTTATGAGAGTTGGTGTAGGCTCGGCCCTAATTTATGCGCTCTCTGTCATTAAATAATACTTGTGTTTTGCATTCTCTTCTCATGGACATTTCTTGATCTTAGTCAGCTAAACTCGTAATACTTGATTGCACCGGTTTAACTTAGTCAGATTTATTAAATGTAGATTGTTAAATATTATTTTCCCCTACAGTAAATGGTGACCCCGACATGATATGTCATTAGGAACTTGTGGACTATATTGATAACTTTAGATGTCCGGTCCTACGTGGGTGAGTTAGTTTCTTCTAACTCACCCGCGTAGGACCGGACATCTAATGTTATCAGTCTGTTGAAAGTTGTATTGATAATTCCATTTGATTCCATGATATGTAATTGACATGTAGCCTACTCGATGGATAAGGTGTAAGCGACAGACCTTTTTTAGTTATAGGAATCTCATATTAATGATTTGGCTCAAAAGCTGTTATAGAAAGATAAGAATGGTCTTAACAGCCTACATACAGTGTCAACCATAGTAGTAAGGCACCCCTGGAGCAAATTAGAGTTAAGTGCCTTGCTCAAGGACACATCGACAGGTTATGCACCTTGTCAGCTCTGGTAGTTGAACCAGTGACCTTTTGGTTAATGGACCAACTCTCTAACCACAAGGCTACTGTGGAAACTTTTCTATCAATATTCTGGCCATGAAACCCCATCATGTGACAATGACATGTTACTATCAATACTCACACAAAGGGTAGACTCTTACACCCCCAGTCAATGTACTGCCTGTCACAGGACAGGTCATCTAGCATCGGTGTTGGAACTTTATGCATCTTAAATTAGGCACAATGGAGAAAAGGTTCAAGACTTGAATAGGGCTCATCTTACCCTGGTGGCAGCCGCATCCGTGCCTCTCTAGTTAACAAACAGGCCAAACTACAGAGCTCACACATTTTTCCTATTCCTTGAAACCCTAATTCGTGAAGCATTCCTTGTTGTTCTGACATTAAAGTTTTAACCGACAATGCGATCATTGGAAAGAATGCAGTGTTTTCTTCGAAACATGGCCCATATTATTCTGCGGTTTTCTTGGTTACGCACAGAACAGGTTTCAACTTTAGCGATTACAATGTATAGGCATCCTCTCAATGCGTGGTGTGAACGGATAATTATAGAGCAAATTATCCTGCAATCAACTATTTGAGAAACAGTGCAACCTCTATCCCAATGTTTTAAACTAAAAATGCAGCTGGCCTGAAGCTCAGACGCTTAGACTAACTGTAATTCTAACATAGTGGGGTAGACTGTGCCAATGTAGTCTCAAACATATATTTAACCCTAATCTGTTGTTACATTTGGGAATGTGTTTTCTTCGAGGTTATACGGAGTGCTATTCGAACGGCTCCTGAATAGTTTATATTACTATGCGTTTTGTGCATATGGCCAAGTTCATCTCATGTGAAGATGTGTGTAAGTTATGAGTTGTGTCCTACCCCTCTGCTAGCCAGTGGCTGGCTGGTTGACTGTTTATTGATAGGCTACACAGGATGGTCTAAGGTAATTGATATGTTTCCTATGTTTACATTTGTTTGCTTATTGTTCTAATGATGATTGACTCTTTTACCCTTACAAGGCAAAGATGACTTGATTAGATTACTCAAACTATTGCTGTTGCTTATTTTCTAGCATTTTAGCTGTTCACTGACAATTTGGAAAGCAGAGTCCTTGGATGGAATCCTTTGCTTCAGCTTGACATCCCTTTAATGTGCACAATAAAATGGAATCACTTCGGCCTGGCTGGTTTTCCATAAGAAACTTAACTCTCAATGTGACATAGTGTATTTTAATGCGTTTTTGATGGGAGATTATAATTCTCCCCCTTTTGAAATGACTTTATTAGAAGTCCTTGGCCAAGGCAACTCCTTCACTTTGTCCCATACAGTGCCTTCAGAAGAAATTCACAACCCTTTGCTTTTTCCACATTTTGTTGTGTTACAGCCTGAATTAAACATTTCATAAATTGACATTTTGTGTCATTGATCTGCACAAAATACCCCATAATGTCAAAGTGGAATTTTGTTTGTAGAACCTAATACAAAATTTAAAGCGGAAATGTCTTGAGTCAATAAGTATTCAACCTCTTTGTTATGACAAGCCTTAATAAGTTAAGGAGTAAAAATGTGCTTCACAAGTCGCATAATAAGTTGCATGTAGGGCTGTGGTGATCGTCAAATTGTCATGCAAAAGATTGCCGGTCTCACGGTAATTTACCATTAATTAACATAAACAGGTTTAGCATCTCCAGGCCTCCACAGCATACAAGACGCTGATATGTGCCTTTGGAACATCTACATTTAAAAAAGTCTAATAAATAAATGTAATATTCACCATCACAATAAAGAAACATTATAATATGAAAAAAAATGTGTTTCAGAAGAACAGAATATCAATCAATCAATCAAATGTATTTATAAAGCCCTTTTTACATCAGCCGATGTCACAAAGTGCTATACAGAAACCCAGCCTAAAACCCCAAACAGCACGCAATGCAGATGTAGAAGCACGGTGGCTAGGAAAAACTCCCTAGAAAGGCAAAACCCAGGAAGAAACCTAGAGAGGAACCAGGCTCTGAGGGGTGGCCAGTCCTCTTCTGGCTGTGCCGGGTGGAGATTTTAACAATTCATGGCTATAAAGGCCAGTTCTTTCTCCAAGATGTTCAAATGTTCATAGATGACTAGCAGGGTCAAATAATAATCATAGTAGTTGTAGAAGTTGCAACAGGTAAATACATCAGGAGTGAATGTCACTTGGTTTTTCATAGCCAGGCATTTAGATGAGGTAGAGAGCGCAGGTACGGTGCGATAGAGCGCAGGTGCTGTAGAGAGAGAGCGAGATGAAAACAGCAGGTCTGGGACAAGGTGGCACGTCAATGAACAGGTCAGGGTTCCATAACCGCAGGCAGAAGAGTTGAAACCGGTGTAGCAGCACAACCAGGTGGACTGGGGACAGCTAGGAGTCATCAGGGCAGGTGGTCCTGAAGCATGGTCCTAAGGCTCAGGTCCTCTGGGAGGGGAGGTAGAGTTGGAGAGAGAGAGAATTAGAGGGAGAAGACTTAAATTCACACAAGACACCGGATAATAACATCAGATTTAACAAACTGACCCTAGCCCCCCAGCACATAGACTATTGCAACATAGATACTGGAGGCTGAGACAGGGGGGGTCAGGAGACACTGTGGCCCCCTCCGACAATACCCCCGACAATACCCCCGGACAGGGCAACCAGGCAGGATATAACCCCACCCACTATGCCAAAGCGTAGCCCCCACACCAATAGAGGGAAATCAACAACCACCAACTTACTACCCTGAGACAAGGCTGAGTATAGCCCACGAAAGATCCCCTCCACTGCACAAGCCCGAGGGGGCGACAAACCAGACAGGAAGTGACGCACCCCTCTTAGGGATGGCATTGAAAGCACCAATAAGCCAGTGACTCAGCCCCCGTAATAGGGTCAGAGGCAGAGAATCCCAATGGAGAGACGGGAACCGGCCAGGCAGAGACAGCAAGGATGGTTCGTCGCTCCAGTGCCTTGCCGTTCACCCTTGCATCCCTGGGCCAGACTACACTCAATCATAGGACCTACTGAAGAGATGAGTCTTCAGTAAAGAATTAAAGGTCGAGACGGAGTCTGCGTCTCTCACATGGATAGGCAGACCCTTCCATAAAAATGTAGCTCTATAGGAGAAAGCCCTGCCTTCAGCTGTTTGCTTATAAATTCTAGGGACAATAAGGAGGCCTGCGTCTTGTGACCGGAGCGTACGTGTAGGTATGTACGGCAGGACCATATCTGAGAGATAAGTAGGAGCAAGCCCATGTAATGCTTTGAAGGTTAGCAGTAAAACCTTGAAATCAGCCCTAGCCTTAACAGGAAGCCAGTGTAGAGAGGCTAGCACGGGAGTAATATAATCACATTTTTTGGTTCTAGTCAAGACTCTTGCAGCCGTGTTTAGCACTAATTGAAGCACTAAGTGCTTTATCCGGGTAGTTCGATATTGCACTGTACTTTCTTTCCAAGCTAGTAGGAAGACTTCCAGTTTGGTGGAGCGCCATTTCCGTTCCAATTTTCTGGAAGCTTGCTTCAAAGCTAGGGTATTTTCTGTGTACCAGGGAGCTAGTTTCTTTTGGCAAATGTTTTTTGTTTTTAGGGGTGCGAATACATCTAGGGTATTACGCAAGGTTAAATTTAGATCCTCAGTTTGATCGTTAACTGATTTTTGTACTCCAACGTCCTTGGATAGGTGGAGGGAGTCTGGAATCTTTGGGTTGTCCGAGAATTTATAGCACAGCTTTTGATGATCCTTGGTTGGGGTCTAAGCAAATTATTTGTTGCGATTGCAAACAAAATAAAATGGTGGTCCGATAGTCCAGGATTATGAGGAAAAACATTTAGATCCACAATATTTATTCCACGGGACAGAACTAGATCCAGGGTAAGACTGTGGCAATGAGTAGGCCTGGAGACATGTTGGTCAAAACCCACTGAGTCGATGATGGCGCCGAAAGCCTTTTGTAGTTGTCAGGCTCTGGCCATATAGAAACCTATTTGCTTCTCTATGTAGCCATGGTCAGAGTCTGACAGTTCTTTTCTTTCTGTTTCTGGTGGTGGTTTGTGTTGGATCCCTAATTAGAGGCAGCTGTAGTGCATTGTCTCTAATTAGGGATCCTACATAGGTTTGTATGATCCACACTGGGGATGTGGGTCGTTATTGTATATTTCGCAAGTCACCGGTGAAGTAAGTGTGCTTTGTTACGTTATGATATCGTGTTTAATTTTGAATGTGACGTTTGTCGTATCGTGTTTGTTTTGTGTAGTAGTTCGTATTTTAAGTTGTATTATACATAGTAATTTATAAATAAGTATTACATAGTATAAATAAAGAAAAGATGTCGAACAATAATCCCTGTGCTGCGTCTTGGTCGATGTATGCACCATCTCGTGACAGTAGTGGATCTGTGGACTTTTCCATGTGAATGTTAAAGTCACCAAAAATGTGAATATTATCTGCCATGACTACAAGGTCTGAAATTCAGAGAACTCAGTATAAGGCCCAGGAGGCCTGTAAACAGTAGCTATAAAAAGTGATTGAGTAGGCTGCATAGATTTCATGACTAGAAGCTCAAAAGATGAAAACGCTGTCCTTTTTTGGGGGGTAAATTGAAATTTGCTATCGTAAATGTTAGCAACACCTCCGCCTTTGCGGGATGCGCGGGGGATATGGTCACTAGTGTAACCAGGAGGAGTTGCCTCATTTAACACAGTGAATTCCTCAGGCTTAAGCCTTGTTTCAGTCAGGCCAATCGCTTCAAGATTATGATCAGTGATTAGTTCATTGACTATAACTGCCTTGGAAGTGAGCGATCTAACATTAAGTAACCCTATTTTAAGAAGTGAGATATCACAATCTCTTTCAATAATGACAGTGAGATTACTAAGGCGAACACCGCCATGTTTAGGTTTGCTCAACCTATATCGAGGCACAGACACGGTCTCAATGGGGGTAACTGAGCTGACTACACTGACTATGCTAGTGGCAGACTCCACTAAACTGGCAGGCTAGCTAACAGCCTGCTGCCTGGCCTGCACCCTATCTCATAGTGGAGCTAGAGGAGTCAGAGACGTGTCTATAAAATGAGAGCACCCCTCCGGCTAGGATGGAGTCCGTCACTCCTCAGCAGGCCAGGCTTGGTCCTGTTTGTGGGTGAGTCCCAGAAAGACGGCCAATTATCTACAAATTCTATCTTTTGGGAGGGGCAGAAAACAGTTTTCAACCAGCAATTGAGTTGTGAGACTCTGCTGTAGAGCTCATCACTCCCCCTAACTGGGAGGAGGCCAGAGACAATTACTCGATGCCGACAAATCTTTCTAGCTAATATACACACTGAAACTATGTTGCGCTTGGTGACCTCTGACTGTTTCATCCTACCATTGTTGGTGCTGACGTGGATAACAATATCCCTATACTCTCTACACTCTTCAAATTAGCTTTTGCGTCGGTAGCCCTGCCCCCTGGTAAACAATGTATAATCACTGGATGATTCTTAAGTTCAAGAGTAAACATTTGCTTAACAAGTCACTCTGTGTACATTTATAGTGTTTAACATGATTTTTGAATGACTACCTCATCTCTGTACCCCACACATATCTGTAAGGTCCCTCAGTCGAGCAGTGCATTTCGAAAACAGATTCAACCACAAAGACCAGGGAGGTTTTCCATTTACTGGCAAAAAAGGGCACCTATTGATAGATAGGTAAAAAGCAGACATTCAATATCCATTTGAGTATAGTGAAGTTATTATTTACACTTCGGATGGTGCAACAATACACCCAGTCACCACAAAGATACAGGTGTCCTTCCTAACTTGTTGCCGGAGATTAAGGAAACTGCTCAGGGATTTCACCATGAGGCCAATGGTGATATTAAAACAGTCGCATAGTTTAATGGTTGTGGTATGAGAAAACTGAGGATGGATCAACAACATTGTAGTTACTTCACAATACTAACCTAAATGACAGGTAAAAAGAAGGAAGCCTGTACATAATAAAAATATTCCAAACATGCATCCTGTTTGCAACAAGGCATTTAAGTAATACTGCAAAAAATGTGGTAGACTGCATCATGTTATGGGCATAGTTGTCATCGGCAAGAACTATGAAGGTTTTTTTTATATAGAAATGGAATACAGCTATAAGCACAGTCAAAATCCTAGAGGAAAACCTTGTTCAGACTGCTTTCCAACAGAGACTGGGAGACAAATTCACCTTTCAGCGGGACAGTAGCCTAAAACACAAAGCCAATGCTACACTGGAGTTCCTTACCAAGACTACATTGAATGTTACTGAGTGGCCTAGTTACAGTTTTGACTGAACCTGGCTTGAAAATCTATGCCAAGACTTGAAAATGGCTGTCTAGCAATGATCAACAATCAACTTGACAGAGCTTGAGGAATTAAAAAATAATAATGGGCAAATGTTGTACAATCCAGGTGTGCAAAGCTCTTAGAGACTTACCCAAAAAGTATTGCAGCTGTAATCTCCGCATAAAATGTGCTTCTAGAAAGTATTGACTCAGGGGTTGTCATTATGGGGTATTGTGTATAGATGGGTGATACAAAAATCTATTTTTATCCATTTTGAATTCAGGCTGTAACACAACAAAATGTGGAATTAGTCAAGAAGTAGGAATACCTTCTTAAGAAACTTTATATAGGCCTACATTTGTCCATGCTACAGTAAATGTTCCATGTACGACTGAATGCTCCATAACTTACTTGTTGAATGTTTCTGTCCTGGTTTGAGAATAGCCCGACGGTTTGGTCAAGAATTATACTGACAAGCTAACTAACACACAGCCTTTTCTTGTTTTAGGTTATGCAGGTGGCCATATTAAATGTAACTGTTATGTGGATGTGCAAGGGAACAGTTAAGGTTTATATGGCGCATATGGTTAAATCTTCCACTTGACCACACCCACCTTGATGTGTGTGTGTATGTGTTCAGATAGGCAGTGGCTAACTACTGTCTTACGTCCATCGCTAAGTGGCCTTAGAACCCCACACATTGGGTTTACAAACTACTGAATTATTCATATTTGATTTACACAAGCAGTGTATTCAGAATGTTACCGTCATCCTCATCTGATAGCAGAGTTGCTAAAGATAGCATAGCTAAAGATAGTATAGTTTTAAATGAGTCTTTGAATGTGATTTTGTCATGTTTGAAATTAATTCTGGTCCATACTCATTTAGGTTTTATTTTTATTTTACCTTTATTTTACTAGGCAAGTCAGTTAAGAACAAATTCTTATTTACAATGACAGCCTAGGAACAGTGGGTTAACTGCCTTGTTCAGGGGCAGAACAACTGATTTTTACCTTGTCAGCTCGGGGATTCGATCCTGCAACCTTCCAGTTACAGGCCTAACCACTAGGCTACCTGCCGCCTAGTATAGTCCACAGCTCTATCTCAGGAGTCGGAACAGTGACTGTGTCACATGCTATTTAATTCCATTTTTAGTATGTGACGCAGTCTAAACACAGTATAAACACATTTCAACACATTTACACATTTGCAGTAGTGCTGAGCTATTAACCGAAATGTCAGTTATTTTTTTGTTTTTTAACAACTAATTGACCGCCAGCGGTTTTATTATTTGAATTTAGTTTGGTTTTGTTCTGTGAGTTCACCGCACAGTTTCTCTAGAGATAAATAATTTCCACATAGTTTAGCATAGAAATGTGGTAATTAACTACAATGACTTACCCAAAAAGACTTGCAGCTGTAACCTCCGCAAAAATGGTGCTTCTACAAAGTATTGACTCAGGGGTGCAAAAATGTCTAAAAACATGTTTTCACTTTGTCATTATGGAGTATTGTGTATAGATGGGTGATATAAAACATCTATTTAATCCATTTTGAATTCAGGCTGTAACACAACAAAATGTGGAATAAGTCAAGGGGTAGGAATACTTTCTTAAGAGATTTAAGAGGACTACATTTGTTCATGTTACGGTAAATGTTCCATGTATGTCTAAATGTTCCATAACTTACTTGTTGAATGTGTCTGTCACACATTTACACATTTGCAGTAGTGCTGAGCTATTAACCAAAATTTCAGTTGTTTTTTAGTTTTTTAACAACTAATTGACCGCCAGCGGTTTTATTATTTTAATTCCATTTAGTTTGGTTTTGTTCTGTGAGTTCAATGAGCAGTTTCTCTAGAGATAAATCATTTCCACATAGTTTAGCATAGAAACGTGGTAATTAACTACAATGACGGTAATCCATCGCGCCTACTTGTCTGGTATGTGTGGGGCAGACATGGAGAGGGAGAGAATAGAGAATACGCTATCCAGAGGGATAAACGTCAGTTGCTTCGCAAGGTATCTCTACCTGAAAATACATGATCTAAGTGATTGACAGTTGGTATTTAGCAGTCATTAAAGTATGCCATATTTACTTTGAAGAACTACTAAAATTGTAACTCTGGAAGGTCTATAAAGTTGAGATGATGACTTGTAATTAAATAATAAAGTAATCAAATAAAACAAACGTAATATACACAAACTGAAATATTTTATTAAAGTAAATGAATGTGAATAAATGATGGATAATACAGTGCCTTCAGAAAGTATTCACACTTTTTCCACATTTTGTTGTGCTACAAAGTTGTATTAAAATGTATTTAATTGACATGATTTGTCAACAATCTATACAAAAAATGCTTCTTTTCACTCTGAGTTAGGAAGGACACCTT
Organism: Thymallus thymallus; assembly: GCA_023634145.1. NCBI lineage: Eukaryota > Metazoa > Chordata > Actinopteri > Salmoniformes > Salmonidae > Thymallus > Thymallus thymallus. Next base: position 36,548,208 of record CM042414.1, on the reverse strand, counting down.
TATCTTTGTAGTGACTGGGTGTATTGATACACCATCCAAAGTGTTAAATGGGAAAAAAAGTTCAGAAAAAAAGCCAGTAATCGGAGCTTTACTATTCTTGGGTAGCGGAATTACTTTTGCTTCCCTCCAGGCTTGAGGGCATACTTTCTAGTAGTCTTAGATTGAAGATATGGCAAAAAAAGAGTGGCAATATCGTCCACTATTATCCTCAGTAATTTTTCATCCAGGTTGTCAGACCCCGGTGACTTGTGTTTGTTGATAGACAGCAATAATTGTTTCACTTCTTCCACACTCACTTTACGGAATTCAAAATTACAATGCTTGTCTTTCAAAATTTGATCAGTTATACTTGGATGTGTAGGTTCAGCGTTTGTTGCTGGCTTGTCATGCCTAAGTTTGCTAATCTTGCCAATGAAAAATCATTAAAGTAATTGGCAATATTAGTGAGTTTTGTGATGAATGAGCCATCTGATTCAATGAAGGATGGAGCTGAGTTAGCCTTTTTTGCCTCCTAGAGATGAACGTTCTTTGGTGCCAAATGTGCAAATCAATCCCAGAACAACAGCAAAGGACCTTGTGAAGATGCTGGAGGAAACAGGTACAAAAGTATCTATATCCACAGTAAAACGAGTCCTATATCGACATAACCTGAAAGGCCGCTCATCAAGGAAGAAGCCACTGCTCCAAAACCGCCATAAAAAATGTTCTCTGGTCTGATGAAACAAAAATAGAACTGCTTGGCCATAATGACCATTGTTATGTTTAGAGGAAAAAGGGGGAGGCTTGCAAGCCGAAGAACACCATCCCAACCGTGAAGCACGGGGGTTGCAGCATCATGTTGTGGGGATGCTTTACTGCAGGAGAGACTGGTGCACTTCACAAAATAGATTGCATCATGAGGAAGGAAAATTATGTGGATATATTGAAGCAACATCTCAAGACACCAGTCAGGAAGTTAAAGCTTGGTCGCAAATGGGTCTTCCAAATGGACAATGACCCCAAGCATACTTCCAAAGTTGTGGCAAAATAGCTTAAGGACAACAAAGTCAAGGTATTGGAGTGGCCATCACAAAGCCATGACCTCAATCCTATAGAAAATGTGTGGGCAGAACTGAAAAAGTGTTTTTTGGTTTGGTCTGTGGATTGGTCAACAATTGATTTAGAATATAAACAAGTCAGATCTGGTATAAATGGAATGTAAATATGTTCTTCTCTCTCTTGCCCCTGTTATCCACTCTACAGAAGGTTGTATGGACATGTTTGTCTTGTAAGCTGCTCGGCCTTAGGCCTGAGTAGACCATTTACGTTCATTCTTTGCTTTGTAACTCTTAGATCTTCATGCCTAGAATAATTTCTTGTAATTCTTGGTAATGCTTTGGAACAAGCTTTATGCCTTGTATGTGAATCCATTCATTAAAAAAATACTTAACACTGCTCAATTTATTTTTACTATGTGTGCATCTTGACTACTCAGGCTGTGCCTCAGGCCTATATTTGGCTGTGCCTTTGGGCTATGGTGAAGCACCATAAACATAGCTTGTGTCAGTAAAGTGCGTCTTTAGTCATTAAATAATACTTGTGTTTTGCATTCTCTTCTCATGGACATTTCTTGATCTTAGTCAGCTAATTTTATTAATTCATTTAAATGTTTTTATTTAACTTTTATTAAACTAGGTAAGTCAGTTAAGAACAAATTATTATTTACAATGTCGGCCTAACCCTCCCCTAACCTGGACGATGCTGGGCCAATTGTGCGTCACCCTATGGGACTCCCGATCATGGCCGGTTGTGATACAGCCCGGGATCAAACCAGGGAGTGTAGTAACGCCTCTAGCACTGAGATGCAGTGCCTTACACCCCTGCGCCACTCAGGAGCCCAACTCTTAATACTTAATTACACAGGTTTAACTACATTATTAAATGGAGTCAGATAGTCAGATTTATTAAATGTAGATTGTTAAATATTATTTATCCCTATATCGGGACAGTGAAAGGATATGGGGGAATCATAACTTCTACTTCAGTCACATTTTCATTTAGTCTCCCATTGACATCGACATGCATCACAAAGTGAAAGTTAGGATTCGCCCTTAATGTATATTTCTGGGGGTTGATAGGTTTGGGGTGTAAAGGTGAGCCCTCCCTCCTTCAGCTCTGGTACCCTGATCCAACCCTACCCAACAAACGCACACACACATCCAGCCGCTGCTGTCTCCCTGGGAACATCCTCACTCTCGGTCAGCACGGCGGGGCGAGTACACATCACCCTGGTGATAAGTCCACAGCGTCCCATGTTTGCCCCGGGGAGAGAGCATCTGTTGGTGGCCACCCGGCCCGGCCCTGCGGGGTCAGAAATGGCACACTAGGGTGCGATTGGCCGAGTCGAGACGGCAGTGGCAGCCATCTTAGGTGTGAAATTCGCGGAGCAAAGGGAGACTGACTGATACTTGAGTGACTGGTCCCAGAGCAACTGAGCTTCTGAATGGCAGTGGAGAGTTGGAGTAGAGGCTGTGAGGGAGGATTTCTAGCTCAGGCTGTGCATCCCTCTCTATATGTTTGTTAAACTGTATGAGGGCTACGGTATTACGTACACACAGTATGCAACTGTATTTTTGTTTTTTTGTTTTTTGCATCTGACACACCTGCACCGCTAATTAAAAAACCCCTTCAATTTTAACTAGCCATCTCAGCTGTGTCGCAGCCAAAGGAGTAGGCAGAAATTACTGCGTGGCTGGGTCTGAGTAAAAGTGACTGGGCCAACATTTTCCATCAAAAATACAGCAAAAAAAACCCCAGACATCAGTGGTGTAGACGTGGTGCATGGAGAAGTGGGTATGCTCTAATTTTGCAGAGGATTTCCCAAATGGCCTGCCTGGCGAATGAAAGGCACCCTGATGTAGACTACTCTGGGTGGCCTAAATTCATGGCAATGTGAAGTCCATCTACCATGAATGTAATAATAGGCCTAGCCCTTATGGCTGACATGTTAGCCTGGGACCACAGAGGTAAGAAAAGAAACACATTTCTGTGGAGGTGCATTACATAAGAACGGGATACTCAAGGAGTTCCTACACTTCACAGCAGCTGAAAGCTTGGATGCTAATTGCTGCTGATTCATCGGTTTTGTGCGTTTTGCCACATATTTCTACTCTAATATTGCTATTATTTAACTTTTCTAGGCAGTAGTCTTTGCCACATGATTTTCTGTAGGCCTAGGCTAGTTTGTCCATAGAAGAAAATGGTGGTTGCTACCGGATCGAGTCAGGACCTTAGCCTAAACCTCATAGCCTGTCCCTAAAGCTCTTCTATCGAGAAGCAAAATAAAGGGGCTAGGCTAAACTGTAGAACTCAGGAGACATGGGAATAAATGCACAATTCTCGTTGTGAATGCAAATATCAGGAGTCAGAGAACAGAGCCGAGTGTGGAGCTGTCCGGTGCTGAAACCTTTGATCCAACTTTCGCGGCTCAGCCAGTGTCGGCCAAGTCGCATTTCCTGCCCGTGGTGCTGAATAATAATCTGCTATGGCTTGTATACGCAATGCCACTGAAAAAAGTGGGTATATGACATATACCTGCGTATAACCTCCACTACACCACTGCCCAACATATGCAAGGGAAAATTTGTGCAGTCACATTGCATCATTTAACACATGACACAGCATGAATGTGACCAAAAACACAACATATTTCCCTTGACAAACAAGCCTGTTATTATTGCTAAGTAGGCAGCACAAATGTTCAGCTACACAACCGGTTACAACAACACCGCTAACAAAACAGGCATAGCCGCGGGAACCCCCTGAAAGTAGTGCAATGGGCCTTAATAGTCCTGTATTAGCGGACCGATATAGCCATCTACAGTGCCGGCATGGGCATATTATTTTTTAATAAATCATAAATAAACAGTATTGAGGCTTACCTTTCTTGTGTGTTTTACATTTTACAGCACAAGGTGTAAGAACCTAAGCTTGGTGTTGAAGATGAAGATTATTTCATAATAGTCCAAAGAGTCACTGAGTTCCCTTTCAAAGGACAACAGGGCAAAATTGTTGAGACGTGCAGTCAGCATGCAAGATCTGATCTAAGTTTTGTAGTGGAGAAGAGTCTCTCAACAGTACATGGCGTCATGGGAAGGGTGTTGATGGCCCTTAGTAGTCTATTGATGTTAGGGAAAATGTCAGGGCTGCAGCTGTCCAAAAGGGATGGGAATTCCTGACCTCCCCTCATTTTCCGATGCAGTTGCAGATCAAAAAGTTGCCCTTATTAAGGGCCTCTTCCCAGAGCTACTTTGTTGTGATCATGGTTCCTCTGAACAAATGAATATTAAGTTGATTAAAAAAATTACCCTGGCTTTGATTGTGATGGCTTGCACTGTAGCCTTAAAATGTTTCCAGTGCAAAAGAGAAGGGTTTTCTAGCCTGGTGCTTGAAGCATGCCTTGCGAAGGTGCTTCCAATACTTATATCTAACAAATGAGCCTTCCAGAGTGGCCTCAGGGAAATGTCACACATTTTACAGAAAACAGCGTTGCTTATCGACCTGTATTCCAGCCAATAAAACTGTCCATACCACTTCCATGAGAAAAGCCGTGATCTTCCATTGATCACTGTAGTGGGGAACACTCACATTTTTGGTTGTGTGGGTGGTTCATCAACTGAAGACAAATCCGCAGATGGACTCGTGATGACAGTACTCATGGGCTGACATGCTAGATTCCTCATGGGCTGTCAATGACTCTGACGGATTGGGATAGGGCAATGGAGGTAGTGGGGCAGTTGATGTCTTCATCCTCCATCCGTGACTTTTTGAAAAAGCGCAATAGTTTGTTTTGCCGTAACTTGTGACTAGCTAGCTAGTGCTAGTTCACATTAGCAAAGAATTGCAGAGGGTCAAAACTATTTGCCCACAGTTAGCTAGCTTAGCTAGTAGGTACTTGTGTGGGGGAGGTGGGTGCGATATAACCAATTAGATTCCTGAAACCTCCTACTGCATTTTTCTACATTCCAGGAAGAGTACAAACAACAAATACAATTAATTTATTAGATTTTTCTTTGTTTTTAAAATATATTTTAAGCCATCTTGGTTGGGTGGGCCAGTGTTCAATCTCTTCGCCTCGATATGTGTCCCCTTTTTCGATACTAGAACATGAAAAACACTTCTGTCAAATGTGTCTCACGTCCTATATGGATTGAGCAGACCGAGTCTGTCTAGAAATGTGTCTGGCTTGGCTTCTTCAAACGAAAACATCATACCTCCATGCCCGCAGCTTGTTTACAAAAATTGTGAATACTTTGATAACAGAGTAGATGATGAGGGCAAGCCCAACAAAACAACTAAGCAAAGGGAGGTTAAGTTGCAAAATGTCGTAATTCTACAAAATCTGAATTATTTTTGAGTAACAATGACATGAACATACAATACATTACCAAAACTATGTGGACACCTGCTTGTTGAAAATCTCATTCCAAATCATGGACTTGCTTCCATTCAGGCACAAGAGAGAGGTCGGCACTGATGTTGGGCAATTAGGCCTGGTTCGCAGTTATTGTACTGACTTTGCTTTCAAAGGCAGTTTGGACCTCAGTAGAGAGTGTTGCAACCGAGGACAGGCGATTTTTACGCGCTACACTCTTCAGCACTCGGGGGTCCTGTTCTGTGTTCTTGTGTGGTCTACCACTTTACAGCTGAGCAGTTGTAGCTTCTAGACATTTCCACTTCACAATGACATAACTTACAGTTGACCAGGGCAAGTAAGTTCAGAACAAATTCTTATTTACAATGACAGCCTACACCGGCCAAACTCGGACGACACTGGGCCAATTGTGCGCCGCCCTGGTTAGGCTGTTTTCATGTTATCCAGAGCGTTGGTGACTGCAACTGTGCCGCTGGCAACAATTTAATTACGCTTTTTTGCCAACGTTTACTGACGGGCCATATTCAACGGGTGTTGAGTGTTCGTAAATTTGTCAGTTATTCTGCTCTCTGGCACACTCAGAAGAGAATGCTCTGAAATCAGAGAAGATAGCCAGAGCAAATTTACCAGCTACGTCCATCGACAGTTGTCGCAGTGACATCATAAACATTCTATTGGAATAGTTACTTGCATAATGTAGCTAGCTAGCTAAACAATGAACCATAATCCGAACTCATGACGTTACTACCCTGCATGAATTTGCAGCTAGCTAACCAACCAGGTGTTAGCTAACAAAATGGCTCTGCGAGATGAATAATATTACTACACAGATCACACACATAACGTTAGCTGGCTAGTGAACAGTACACTTTAACTTGAAATGAAAATTACTTTCTGGCTAAATTAGAAACGTGTAATATCTGAAAATGTAGCTAGCTTGACTCTCTTAACCGTATACATGGATGTATTTCTCCCTCTCTGTCATGGATGCCATGATTGCCCTTAGTTTGAAGATGTTATCCAGCGACAGGTGTTTTATACAACAGACTTCTGTGGATTCTCTTTTCGACTCCTTCTCCTTAGCTATCATACTCTAATTCCACTGATTTCAAAACTCGCTCCTACAGAAAGTGGTTTAGCAACACTTATGCAGTTCTACTACGTGATATCTTTCAAAAAAGCTGCATTAGAAAGGATTACATACACATACTGACCAGCTCATATTATAGACAGAAGCGTGCTACATGGCTGACCAATTCAAACTCCTCTCTCCGCACATCCAGCCAACTCATTATCTCAGCAATCATGGCTTGCGGGAGGGTTGCTGTCTTTTTCTGTGGCTAAACCAACTAGACTCATAATATAACCGTTTTATTCATATTTACAGATGGCATACAAGTGTGTTATTAAGGCAAGTGGGCTGTCATGTGCCTTTTACTGAGGAGTGGCTTCCATCTTGGCCACTATACATTTTAGTCATTTGGCAGATGCTCTAATCCAGAGCAATTTACAGTTAGTTAGTGCATACATGGTCATACTTTTTTTGTAATGGTCCCCTGTGGGAATCAAACCCACAACCCTGGCGTTGCAAGCGCCATGCTCTACCATCTGAGCTACACAGGACTATATCATAAAGGGCTGATTGGTGGAGTGCTGCAGAGACGGTTGTGGTTCTGGAAGGTTCTCCCATCTCCACAGAGGAACTCTGGAGCTCTGTCAGAGTGACAATCAGGTTCTTGATCACCTCCCTGACCAAGGCTCTTCTCCCCCGATTGCTCAGTTTGGCCGAGCTCTCGGAAGAGTCTTGGTGGTTCCAAACTTCTTCCATTTAAGACTTTTGGAGGACACTGTGTTTTCTTGGGGACCTTCAATGCTGCAGAAATATTTTGGTACCCTTCCCTAGATCTTTACATCAATACAATCCTGTCTCGGAGCTCTACAGACAATTCCTTTGACCTCATGGCTTGGTTTTTGATCTGGCATGCATTGTCAACTGTGGCACCTTATACACTGTAGACAGGTGTATGCCTTTCCAAATCATGTCCAATCAATTGAATTTACCACAGGTGGACTGCAATCAAGTTGTAGAAACATCTCAAGGATGATCAATGGAAACAGGATGCACCTGAGCTCAATTTCGAGTATCATAGCAAAGGGTCTGAATATTTATGTAAACAAGATATTTCTGCTTTTTTATTTTTCATAAATGTGCAAACATTTCTAAAAACCTGGTTTTGCTTTGTCATTATGGGGTATTGCGTAACGTAACAAAATGTGGAAAAAGTCTAGGGGTCAAAATACTTTCCAAATGCACTGTTTGTTTTATTTACGTTTTATAATGTTTTTCAGAAGCAGGAAAATACAATTTTAACACCTGAGACTGCTGTGTGAGCAGGATCATTTGTGTTATATAGTCAAATTAGAAGCGGCTATTCTACTGATCCTTGCTGCGCACCAAATGTGCTTGTTTGGACTAGTATTATACAAGCCATTACTGTCCTTGTATGAACAAACTCCAGGGCTGGACTGGAACAATCTCCATATTCAGTCTGGAAATGTTGAGGATGTTAAGTTATAAGTTATTTATTCACTTTGAAACATCACAAAGGTTTTCTGTGTGCGACACAGCATTCCTTCCCACTCTTTCCATCTGTCTCAGGCTCTGCTTCAAATTCAGGCCCTATTGAGTGAAATATCAGTTTCACAACAACATTAGATTCATCCCAGAATCTTACCAAAACCTGACCACAGTCGCACATGCACCCCCACCCACTATCTTCTAAACTCAATGCAATCTTTACCGTAGTATACTAGAGTATTAACATTTACTCTACTTAGGTGTGATCTCAACCCACAGTTCACTCTTAAGTGCTAAAAACGTGCTACTTATAACCATAAAGAGATCTTCGGCTGCCTAGGAGAACCCCTTTTCCCCCCAGGTACAACCTTTTTCACCAAAGCATTTTTGTAGAGTTCCGTGAGGGTTCTTTGTTGGGTGGAACGGTTCTGCCTGGGACCAAAATGGGTTCTCCTTCAGGGACAAGCCAAATAATCCTTTATAGTTGTATTAGTTTTTTTTTATTATAACACAATACACTTTTGGTCCAATCCCAGCCTGTCAGTGTACCTGTCTCATTACATTGCGTGTTTGGTTCATGACTACTGTGGCTTGTCAGAGACTCAGGGCATTACATAGAACACACATAGACTTTTCATCTGGGCTTTGAAACCCAATCACAGACACTGAATGTGTGTGTGTGTGTGTGTGTGTGTGTGTGTGTGTGTGTGTGTGTGTGTGTGTGTGTGTGTGTGTGTGTGTGTGTGTGTGTGTGTGTGTGTGTGTGTGTGTTTGTGTGTGTGTGTGTGTGTGTGTGTGTGTGTGTTTGTGTGTGTGTGTGTGTGTGTGTGTGTGTGTGTGTGTGTGTGTGTGTGTGTGTGTGTGTGTGTGTATGTTTGTGTGTGGACGTGTTAATCATTACTAGTAAACTAATACAAATTTGACCAACTGGGGACATTTTGTTAGTCCCCACGAGGTCAAATGCTATTTGTAGGGGGTTTAGGGTTAAGGTTATAATTAGTGGTAGGGTTAGAATTACGTTAAGGTTAGAGTTAGGAGCTAGGGTTAGGTTTAGGGTTAGGGTTAGTGTTAAGGTTAGGTTTCTGGGTTAAGGTTAGGGTTAGGGTTAGGGTAAGAGTACGGGTTAGGGTTAGGTTTAGGGTTAGGGCTTAGGGAAAATAGGATTTCGAATGGGACTGAATTGTGTGTCCCACAAGGTTAGCTGTACAAGACTGTGTGTGTGTGCGTTTCTTTCTTTCTGTGTACATTGTCCTTTCCTACGGGGCCTGCCTCTGTTCTGTGTACATTGTCCTTTCCTACGGGGCCTGCCTCTGTTCTGTGTACATTGTCCTTTCCTACGGGGCCTGCCTCTGTTCTGTGTACATTGTCCTTTCCTACGGGGCCTGCCTCTGTTCTGTGTACATTGTCCTTTCCTACGGGGCCTGCCTCTGTTCTGTGTACATTGTCCTTTCCTACGGGGCCTGCCTCTGTTCTGTGTACATTGTCCTTTCCTACGGGGCCTGCCTCTGTTCTGTGTACATTGTCCTTTCCTACGGGGCCTGCCTCTGTTCTGTGTACATTGTCCTTTCCTACGGGGCCTGCCTCTGTTCTGTGTACATTGTCCTTTCCTACGGGGCCTGCCTCTGACCTGTGTACATTGGCTTCTCTAAAGGCACCGTGTGTTTGGATAGCGACTCCTACAGCTGCTAAATCTGATATTGAATGTTGTCCTTTTAATCAGTCCGTCATTATGGTTGTTTTCATGTGCAATCAAGCAGTCGTTTGAAGCATGTTTCTATTGAGTGTATTTAGACACTTTATAGCCGTGGTTCAAGTCCTGGGGTATGTGCTGTTTGTATCTGATTATAGTCACAACATCAGTTCAACAGTAAGAGAACTTCAGAGTAAAAATCTCATCTTCTTTGTCTTTAGCTTTCTCACTCTCTTTTCATTCCCTCTGTCATCTCTCTCTCTCTCTCTCTCTCTCTCTCTTTGTGACTTAACTCTGCCTTGGAGTGCCTGCTTTAGTGCAATGCAACAGAGCCCCTACTGGTTGATTGGTAAGACATTTGCCTCACTGCGTCCCAGAGTGCTTGTGAATCTCTCTCTATGGCAGTGCCGTGGCACAATGACTAAGGGAATTGAAAGACAAAGCCCTAAGTGAGAGTGAGAGACAAAGAGACTCATTCCTCCTCCCATGATCTTATTATTGTTTTATTGTCTTCCCACTGCTGCATGCTGTTTTTATGCATTTACCATCCTCATTAGAGTAGAGCTGTTTGATTCCTCAGCAGACAGTAAACAAACACAGGATTTCAGAGGGTGGATTAACACTGGATCTGCCTCTGAAGACTGAGATTAAACCATAAAACAGTTGCATAAGGGTCGTGTGTGTGTCTGTTGAAATGATTAGTGTTCCTTAGCAATAAAGTGTGCCTAAATAAGCCTGTCTCCACTCCTCCTCCACCCCTCTTACACACAGCTATCTAACCCAAATTCCTACCCCCTGTTAGTAGAGACTTTGAAGAGTAGGGACATGAAAATAAATAGTTAAAATGTAAAAAGGTTATAAAGCACATATTTTGTAACAAATTTGGTCAAGCAGGTGGTTGATATTTCAGTAAAAGGTATGGTGGACTAAGCATAGGGTACATTTATTTTTCATTGAAAATACTAATTCAAGTGAAAAATATGATTGAATTGTTGAAAACTATATTAGGCATCATGAATTGAAAAACCAGTTTGAGGGACATTATTATTCAATTACATTGCAATTAATAGTGTATGCAATATACACTATTAATTGCAATGTAATTGAATATTAATGTTTAGACATACACAATTACCATAATTTGTCCTTATTTAACAATGCTTACCTACCTATAAAAGACTGAAGCAGACCTAAAGTAATGTTTGTAATATTGTTGAGATGACTCCTCAACCACCTGTTATCTCCAAAATAAACATCAAGCTGAACAAAACGTTCTTATTTGAGTTGTAAGTAATAGGAATTTAAGGTGAAATAATTAATTCAACGTGTTTTTCGAGAAGAGACAGTTAAAGGGTTAAATACTCACAGTTTTTTATATTTTTCAAATTGTATCTATTTTCTGTGTCCACCATACAGTTTTACCTCCCCCACTTATATGACTTTCCCCCTCTCTCTCCTTCTCTGTGTCTATTCCCTCATTTTCTTAAATTCTCTTCAAATGAATGGATTGTGATGCAATTCGAACACGCTGAAACCCCATTCAACAAACAAACCTTCAACTTTTGTTAGACTTGTTAGCTTTTTCTTGGTGACAGGTAGTGTTTTTCTACTAGTAGGACTAGTGCTTGAAACAGGGGAGGGCACCATATGGGGCGTGGGGGAGTGGTGAGGGGCGGGAGGACGCAGGCAGGGCGGATGTAGTGATGTTGTGTTGTGGTGGTGGCTCTTTTTAATTTCTACTAGGATCAAGGCCCTGACTACTGCCATACCATGAACTGGAGCATGACCCGAACTCTTTCCAGACCAAATTGAAGGTGTTGGGAAACAAGTTCTTTGCAGTGCTGTATGAATGCAGGGAGGTCAAGTTGCAGTTACAGCTGAGGAAGTGGGACACAAATAACGTTTTTGGTTCCTTTTATGTTCAGTAATCGTCTCCATTTTATCCTGACTGAGACCCATCCCCCCTCTCTCTGATGTTTCTGCAGTTTCATGAATACAGATGTTGAATTTGGAAGTCTCAGAACCTCTCTCTTTCTCTCTCTCTATCTCTCTCCTCCCTTTCTCTCTCTCTATCTCTCTCTTCCCTTTCTCTCTCTCTATCTCTCTCCTCCCTTTTTCTCTCTCTCTCTCTCTCTCTCTCTCTCTCTCTCTCTCTCTCTCTCTCTCTCTCTCTCTCTCTCTCTCTCTCTCTCTCTCTCTCTATCTCTCTCCTCCCTTTCCTGCCTCATTTCATTTCTCTCTTGCGACGTCCCTTCTCTACTTTCTCCTTTCTCTTGCTTAGTCTCTCCATTCTCCTCTCTTTTCACCCCTTCTTTCTTATTTTCCCTCCTTCCCCCTTCTCTCCTTTTGCCTTTTACTCTACCCCCCCCCCCCCCCTCTCTCTCCTCTTTCTCTCCTTCTCTCTGTGCCATTCTCTGGTTTGGCTAGGTCTTCTTGGGTCTGTGTGTAGTGGCATTGGGGGCAGGGCCTTGCCTGCCTGGCTTACTGGTTGGGTTGAGTGCAGTCAGTGTGCCCGGCCCAGCCCCTCTCATAATTACAGACAGTAAACAGACAGTTTTTTAAGGCCCATTTTCCTGTCTGATGGGGAGAGCATTCACAGGAAGAAAAAAGAGGGAGCCAATGAGGAAGGGAAAGAAAAGGAGAGGAAAGGAAAGGAAAGGTAAAATGGTGGGACGAAGGTAGACAGAAGTAAAGGATCATCCATCCTCATTTACAGTTGTTGAGAATGAAAGAATGAAAGAAGAGGGAGAGAGGAGAGGAGTTGGAGTTCCAGAGAGAGTCAAACAGCCTGTTTGATCGGATGTTTCCTACAGCAAACCCTAATTAGAACCTCCAACATCCCCCTGATTAAACTATTTTTTCCCTCTCTTTACTTTTCTTTCTCCCTCTGTCTGTGATAGCTGTCTTCTTCCTCCCTTCTAGCCCCCCTTCTCTCACACACATTTTCTCTTCTATTCCCATCTCTCTCTCTCTCTCTCCTTCCTTTTTTTCCCTTCCTCCTTCCATCCACTTTTACTTTCTACCCCTCTATCTCTTTCTCCTTATTTATAATATTCCACCATCTCTCTTCTTTTCTCTAGCCTTCTTCCCCCCCTCTCTCATGCCCTTTCTCTCTCTCACACTTTCTCTTCTCTCGTACTTTCTCTCTCCCTCCATCCCTCCCTCTCTCCTTCTCTCTCTCTCCCCCTGTGCACTGCACTGGCAAGCAAGTAGGACTTGAGGTTTTCTTTGGCAGTCTGATCCCTCTCACTTGGCTGGGACAGGCCCTGGAGCGTGCTACTGGCTGGGAGTGTGGAGGGGAGGGAGGGAGGAGGGGAAGGGAGGGAGGGAGGGAGGGGAAGGGGGGACTGAGGGAGGAGGTGTGGTCTGCAGCTGGTAATGAAGACTTCTCTTTTCATCCTCAGAAGGCAGAGTCTGTGTGGACGGGCCCGGGGGCTGCACAGCTCCAGTGCTCTCTCTGCCTCTAACGTGTGCTGAGCCCTCCTCCGCTCTGCTGTGTGCTCAGCTACGCTCTGCGTTGCTAGCCTGTGTGACTGTCTGTCTGCGCTCCGCTTGAGAAAGAGAGAGAGATAGGGAGAGCAACTACTACTGCTACAGATATGAGGCTTTCCCCAGTGCTGGCTGTACTGTACCGCTCCTGAGGTAAGAGTTTAGACTACTACCGCTGCTGTTGATTGTGTCAGTGTGTGTTATCTGCACCAGTGAAGTCTATATATATGTCTGGATGTCTGTCTGTCTAGGTGTGCGTGAGGGGTGAGGGGGTGTAGGGGTGTGGGGGAAACCCCCTTCATCCCTCCTCCCACCGCAAACTTACAAGTTCAGACTCGCATACACACACGCATACACACACACACACATTGACACACACACACACACACACACACACACACACACACACACACACACACACACACACTCTCTCACAAATCTTTTTCCATGATGTACTTTTGTCCCTTTTTGACAGTTTGGTGATGGTGACAGCGTTCCTTTTCATGTGTTTATGTTAAGTTCACTCATAATGTGACTTTAAAAAGGACTCTAAATAGAATAACACTGATTTAGTGTTTAGTGGGTGTTTGCCTAATATATAGTTGTGTGTGTTTGTGTGTGTGTGTTGATTATGGCTTATCTTAAGACTTATGAATGTCTAAGATGTTCAGTCAAGGTCAGTAAAGTGGGTCAGACTAAACAAAGTACTAGAGCTAGGTTAAGCTGAGTTGGGCTGGACTAGACTGGGCTGGACTGGGCTGGACTCAACTGGGCTGGACTCAACTGGGCTGGACTAGACTGTGCTGGACTCAACTGGGCTGGACTAGGCTGGGCTGGACTCAACTGGCTGGGCTAGGTTGGACTCAACTGGCTGGGCTGGACTCAACTGGGCTGGACTAGGCTGGGCTGGACTCAACTGGCTGGGCTGGGCTAGGTTGGACTTTTTTCCAGCTTTGATAAACTGGTCTGCAACCTTGGCTGGACTGTATGATGCTTCTTATCTCTACTGACCTACTGTAAACTTCTGGACTGAACAAGTCTAAACTGAGCTCTGCTGTGCTTAGCTGAGCTGGACTAATCTGTGCTAGGCTGGGTCAGGCCCTCTCTATGAGAAACTATGTGTGTTGATGAAAGAGTGTGTGTCAGTGACAGTGTGTTTATTTGCTCTGCTGCGGGGCAGGCCGATCCCTGGGGCTGTTTGGCGCTCATCTTTGTAAATAAGACAGAGAGAGACAGAGAGAGAGAGAGAGAGAGAGAGAAAGAGAGAGAGATTGAGAGAGAGAGAGAGACAGAGAGAGAGAGAGAGAGAGAGAGAGAGAGAGAGAGAGAGAGAGAGAGAGAGAGAGAGAGAGAGATTGAGAGAGAGACAGAGTGGAGTGGGAAAGGAGACAGTGCATGCGCTCCTCATCTGCAGCCCAGTGACAGCAGCTTTGATGTGAGTCCTACTGCATCTGTCCCCTCTCCCCGCCGGGCACCACCAGATCCGGCCCCGGCCCCACCACTTCACCCCACTCGCTTTCATCCACATTCCCATGGAAATCCGTCCATATGCACTACTTCACCTCCCCTTCTTTTAGGCCCACTATCCCCTTTCTCTGAGATGAATTGCACCCTGACACCCTGCGGTGAAGCCTTCACCCACTATCATCAAAGACTCCTATATGCTTCCCAAATATAACCCTATTTGGGATGCAGACCTATTTTTATAGAGTATATGCCTCTTGCTTTATTCTCTCCTTTCAATCGTCTGGTTTTGTCTGATCGTGCTGCTCCTGCTCTGTTTCTGGTCTTGTCTGATCGTGCTGCTACTGCTTTGTTTCTGGTCTTGTCTGGTCGTGCTGCTGCTACTGCTCTGTTTCTGGTCTTGTCTGATCGTGCTGCTACTACTGCTCTGTTTCTGGTCTTGTCTGATCGTGCTGCTACTACGGCTCTGTTTCTGGTCTTGTCTGATCGTGCTGCTGCTACTGCTCTGTTTCTGGTCTTGTCTGATCGTGCTGCTACTACGGCTCTGTTTCTGGTCTTGTCTGATCATGCTGCTACTACGGCTCTGTTTCTGGTCTGGTCTGATCATGCTGCTACTACGGCTCTGTTTCTGGTCTGGTCTGATCGTGCTGCTACTACGGCTCTGTTTCTGGTCTTGTCTGATCGTGCTGCTACTACGGCTCTGTTTCTGGTCTTGTCTGATCGTGCTGCTACTACTGCTCTGTTTCTGGGACTTCTAGGGGGAATGGGTCTTTCTGAAGCCTCTCCCTCCCGGAAAAATCCTAAGTGACTTTCCATTTGTTTTCTGCCTCTGCCGGGCCATGAGAATTATGGTTTCCCAAATACTCTCCTGAATAGTGTACAGGAGCCTGGGTTAATTGAAAAAACATAGGCTTACGGTCTGGTCTGCCATGGAGGAGGGAGAGGAGACGGTCCTTGTGTCACTGTGTGAATGGACTTTCCAGAGCTGGCTGGAGAGAGGGGGAAGGAGAGAGAGAAAGAGAACAAATTGAGAAAAAGGAGGACACCAAGAAAGAATATTATGAAAGACAAAGTAAAAGAAGAAGGAAAGGTAAAAATAGGCAGAAGGATAGAGAGAATAGAGTGAAATAGGGGGATGCATAATGTAAAGAGATTTAAAGTGCAAGTTAAAAAGCATCAACAAAACAAAGAAAGAGAACATTCTTCAGTAGACTTCCTTAGTTACAGCATAGTATATGTTGTTTCTGTACGGAGTCTATACTGTGCAACAGTAGTGTGTTTAAAGGGGGTTTTAGGCCTGTAGGAGACTGGGATGACACACACACACACACACACACACTGGGAGAAGAGAGCGCATCATGGTATCGTTGGCTGGTCATTAGAACCCCTCACGGCAACAGTAAAAGCAACACTAAAAGCCACTTTACTGCCGTCCACTCAACAGCGCTGTCTGTGCCATAATCTTCCCCATGGGGAGTCTTTGCAGGAGTTAACACCACTTTACTGCAATCCCCCTCAGCAGTGAGAGTGTCTGTACTGTAATCAGCATAAAGACCTGATTACTGTCATCAGGTCTTTAGGGCAGTTTATTTTGCTTTACTGCACTTCCTCTTCCGCCAAAACTGTAAATTGAGAGAGATTGGATCTCACTCTCTACAGTGGTCTGTCTGCCTGCCTGCCTATCTAGCTCTCTCTCTCTCTTTTTCTACCTCTCTCTCACTTTCCATCTCTCTCTCTCTTCTCCCCTTAACCCTACATTCCTCCCCACTTTCTGCATTGTTTTCCTGTTTGCGGTGCAGTCTTGTTTGGTGGTGATTGCGATGCTGTCACTGGGTATAGATGGCACATTTGTTGCACACATGTACTTTGTTGCCAGTGTTGTTGATTGTTGCCAGGGGGCCACAGGGTTTACAGAGGAAGGCATCTCTTGTTGACTTCCTCTCTGGGTGGTTGATGCCTCTGTTTGTTAGGCCGCTAAGCCGTCCCCAAGCCCCCCTACTGCCTTTCCCTGTGTCAGTTAATGTAACATTACACTTCACCCCTGTAAACCTTATTATACACAGGAGCACACATACACAGGCACACGTGGACACAACCACAGACAGACACACGTGCACACGGTATGGAAAAATCAACAGGGGCATCAATGCAATAAACATTACTGAGGATAATAGCGGACGATATTGCCACTCCTATTTGCCATATTTTCAATTTAAGCCTTCTAGAAAGTGTCATTCCGCTAGCTAAGAATAGTAAAGCCGCCTTTACTGGCTCAATTAGCCGACCAATCAGCCTGTAACCAACCCTTAGTAAACCTTTGGAAAAAATTGCTATTTTACAGTATACAAATTGACAATAGACTTTCAGCATGCTTATAGAGAAGGACATTCAACAAGCACAGCACTTACACAAATGACTGATGATTGGCTGAGAGAAATTGATGATAAAAAGGGCTGTTTTGTTAGACCAGTGCGGCTTTTGACATGATCGATCATAGTCTGCTGCTGGAAAAACATATGGGTTATGGCTTTACATCCTCTGCTATATTGTGGATAAAGAGTTACCTGTCTAACAGAACACAAAGGGTGTTCTTTAATGGAAGTCTCTCCAACATAATTCAGGTAGAATCAGGAATTCCCCAGGGCAGCTGTCTAGGCCCCTTACATTTTTCAATCTTTACTAATGACAGGCTTTGAGTGAAGTCAGTGTGTCTATGTATGCAGATGACTCAACACTATACACGTCAGATACTACAGCGACTGAAAATACTGCAACACTTAACAAATAGCTGCTGTTAGTTTCAGAGTGGGTGGCAAGGAATAAGTTAGTCCTAAATATTTCTAAAACTAAAAGCATTCTATTTGGGACAAATCATTCACTAAACCTTAAACCTCAACTAAATATTGTAATAAATAATGTGGAAATTGAGCAAATTGAGGTGACTAAACTGCTTGGAATAACCCTGGATTGTAAACTGTCAGGGTCAAAACATATCAATACAACAGTAGCTAAGATGGGGAGAAGTCTGTCCATAATAAAGCATTGCTCTACCTTCTTAACAGCACTATCAACAAGGCAGGTCCTACAGGCCCTAGTTTTGTCGCACCTGTACTACTGTTCAGTCGTGTGGTCAGGTGCCACAAAAAAGGACTTAGGAAAATTGCAATTGGCTCCAAACAGGGCAGCACGGTTGGCCCTTAAATGTACACAGAGGGCTAACATTAACAATATACATGTAAATAGTGGAGGAGAGATTGACTTCATCACTACTTGTTTTTGTAAGAAGTGTTGACATGTTGAATGCACCATGCTGTCTTTTTTAGAGGTCTCTTCACAGTCCCCAAGTCCAGAACAGACTACATAGAGCGCACAGTACTACATAGAGCCATGACTACATGGAACTCTATTCCACATCAAGTGACTGATGCAAATAAAGTTAGATAAAAAAAACAGATAAAATGACACCTTATGGAACAGAGGGGACTGTGAAGCAACACAAACACAGGCACAGACACATGCATACACGCACATGATTACATACGCACTATACACACACGTACAGATTGATTTTGCTGCCTTGGCTGCCTTGGCAGCAGCTGATGGGGATCCATAATAAATACATATACAAAAACGTCCTCAAAGTCTCCTAGAGGGGGTATCACCAATCACCATTAAACCAACCCCCTCCAGCTTAACCCTCGATTCAGTGGGGAGACAGCAGAGTGAGGCGGGGTTAACCTCAGGAACTGGGATCAAACATCCAACAGCACAGGAATAAATGACTTAAACTCAGCTACAGATGTAGGGTCTTAATTTGATCACCCTGTTGTAGGAGAACTTTGTAAAAATGTAAAATGTAAAACTTGCAGTGTATTGGATTTTCCCTTACGATAATTGTATCAACAACTACAAAAATGTCCATTAATAACAATTCACGCAATAATTAACATTTCCTATTGCTGCAGTATTATTTTCCTGCTGTATCAAACTGGTTCAAATTAAGATCAAACATCTGTACTGTGATTAAGTGGTTAAGGGGCATAGTCAGTTTGATCTCACCCTGACTAAAGAGAAGACTTCAGTAACGTCATTGTGTGTTATCTAAACCAGTGGTCTAAATAGGTTCCAGGAGGTTTTCTTGACATGAACTGACCAGGAAAACTCTGGGCCCTATATGACCAAGTAGCTCGAGATCAGATCAATCTGATTTATCTTAGCTACTATGTTTAAGGCCCAGTGTTTTTCCTAGTAGGGTGGGTGACATGCACATGGTCAGGAAGAACTCCTGAATCTAACATATGCAAAAAGGAATCCTTAATTCCCAGTGACCTCTGTGTCTCACCAGTGTTGAAAGGAGTAGACTGACTGACTCGCTTTTAGCTGCAGTAGTGAGTGTCACACACACAAACACACACACAAATATACACACACACACAAATACACACATCGGCCACAACTTGTCCTTTACACTTATGGTGCTTTCAAGACAACTGGGAACTCAAATCATGACGTCTTTCCGATCTTCTAGTCGGAAAGTCGTAGCTCTAGAAAGAGTCCAGAGTTCTCGACTTGGAATTCCGAGTTGGATGACCTTTCACAACTATTTGTCAGAGTTGGAGCTCGTTGTTTTCCGAGTTCCCTGTTCCCGGCAATAGTTGCCCTTTGTGACCGATGGTGATGTCATGGTTACATAACAGGAATGGCACATTAGTGAAATTAGGTGTATTTCTAACTTAGCCTGATCCCAGATCTGGTTGTGCTGTCTTAAATCTTATTGTCATTGTTAGGAGTTGGCAGGACATCTAACGGCTTCGGTGAGATACATGTGAAAATAGATGGGCTCTGGTTAAAGGTTAGGTGATCAGTTTTATTGGGGATAGTATGTTCTTGAATAGGATGTGTTCAGTTCTGACTCACTGTGGCGTTGCACTCCACTAAGTGTTTAGAATGTGAGATCTTCTGTGAAGTATCTGAACATCTGTTGTATTTGGTACAACACAACACTGTTCCTCAGCAACACAATCACATCTATTACACTGCTTACTCACAGAACAACTTATATATACACACACACACACACACACACACACACACACACACACACACACACACACACACACACACACACACACACACACACAGAGAACGACAGCTGGGCTGGGCACACACTGCAGGTTTGACTGAGAACACACACAGGGGCAAGTACACATACAGAGTTACACACGCACGCATGTGGGCACGTACGCATCACACACACACACACACACACACACACACACACACACACACACACACACACACACACACACACACACACACACACACACACACACACACACACACTCACCAAGAGACAGCTTGGGGCATTATTTCCTAGCTGCGTCCAGCAGCAGGCAGCAGCATCTATGTAGATGATGTGTAACGAATAGGATTTGGAGGCTGAAGATCTTGAAGCTGAGCAGACTCAGTACAGCGCTAATGCAAAACACATGACAAAGAAGGGGGAAGTATTTCAGATTCTATCCTTTCAACTAACTTTTCTCCTCCTTCCTTCTCCTCCTCTTCCTCCTCCTCAAACATCTCCCCAAAAAATCCATTCTACCATACTGTATGTCTCTATTTGTCAAATCACACCTACCATTTGAAGGACTTCTCCTCAGCTCCCCCGCAAATCCCCCAAAACACAGACCTAACTGGACTGGGGAAGAGACTGCTATGGCTGACTGGCTGGCTGTGTGTGAACAAATCTCTGTGTGTGTGTGTGTGTGTGTGTGTGTGTGTGCTTTTTATGTGTCTGTGTGTCTCTCTCTCTTTCTCTCTTTCTCTTTCTTGCTCTCTCTATATCTAATAACAGATGCCCTTCTTTAAAATACCCATCCTTTTTTTATTAGATGCTTTGTCCAGCAGGCAGAAAATTGCCCTGAATATTTGCGTGGCTCTCATAGTGCAGAGCCCAGCATAGCTCTGATTACTTCTGACAGGGACAACAGGAGTTCAGACTGCCAAATAGAGGCCTTCTCAGGACCTCATCCACTATCGACAACAGGCACCCGTGGAGAGAGAGACAAAGAGGGAGGGGAGAGAGAGATATACTGAGAGAAACAGAGAGCGAGAGAGTAAAAGAGTGATGAGAGAGGGAGAGACAGAGAGAGAAATAGAGAGGGAGAGAGAGAGAGCGAGAGACGGGATGAGGTCTGGTGGATCACTCATAAAGCTCCCAGTCTATGTGGGACTGTGTGATCTATGTGTATGGCATACCACTGTGTGGCTGTGCTGGTGAGCTGAATGGTATGTGTGCATCTGGTGAAGAGAGGATTGTATTTGACTACGGTTGTCTGTTTCGTTTATCTATGGTTTTGAACTGGGGGTTATTGAAGACATGTAGACTATACCTAGACTGAGAGTAGACTGTAGTACTCTAGCAGAGTGACTGTTGTGTTGTAGTGATGGCTCTACATGGAACCCAAAAGGGTTCTACCTTGAACCACAAAGGGTTATTCAAATAGTTATCCTAAGGGGAAGAACCCTTTTAGGTTCGAGATGGCAACTTTGCACCTTTTAGGTTGTATATGTTCTAGTGACGTGAGGGTTGAATGAGGGCCGTAGTATTCCAATGGTATGCAGTTTGTATATGTTGTAATGTTTATAGTGACACAAGGGCTTTTGTATATGTTCTATTGACGTGAGGGCTCGCGGGGAGGGCTGCAAGGGGAACCTCCAGTAAATTAGAGTTCAGGCACATCCCCTGAAGCCTTGGCCAGGGTCCTAAACAGTTGGCTGCTTCCCCCCAAAAAAATGTATCTCCCCTTTTCCGCTACATTCCTGTTCTTCCTCTCTCTCTCTCTCTCTCTCTCTATATATATATATATATATCGCCCTCTCTCTCTTCTCTCTCTCCCTCACTCCTGCGTCTCGTGTCAGATGTGGCATTGTTTGGACCTATTCGTCTTTTGACTGCGGCCTGTAGAAATGCAGTTCTGATGTCATGCTCTATTTAAAGGGAAATGCCATATGAACTTGGTGGACGAACTCTAAAGCCTTAAAGGTTATGTATGTTTGTTTCTGCTGACTGCTGTTATGTCATGGGAGAGACAGGACAATGTGTCATGGACAGGCGACCGCATTCAGTTCCCTCAGTGTTGAGTGATAGGTCTTTTGAAAGGCTTCAGATGAAAGAGGGTATATTTTAGCCTGATTGTAGATCTGATTCTAGATCATGTGTGACAAAAAACCATAGGTGTTACATAATATATGTATATAAAAAATTATGTTGACACTAGCATATACAGCGGATCCGGAACGTAGTCAGACCCATTGGCTTTTTCCACATTTTGTTACATTACAGCCTTATTCTAAAATGTATTCAATAATCATCAATCTACACACAATACCCCATAATGACAAAGCGAAAACAGGTTTTTATAAACGTTTGCAAATGTATTAAAATCAAAAAACAGAAATACCTTATTTACCTAAGTATTCAGACCATTTGCTATGAGAGTCGAAATTAAGCTCAGGTGCAGCCTGTTTCCATTGATCATCCTTGAGATGATTCTACAACTTGATTGGAGTCCACCTGTGGTAAATTCAATTGAGGCACACTCCTGTCTATATAAGGTCCCACAGTTGACATTGCATGTCAGAGCAAAAACCAAGCCATGAGGTCAGAGGAATTGTCTGTAGAGCTCTGAGACAGGATTGTGTGAAGGCACAGATCTGGGGAAAGGTACCAAAACTTTTCTGCAGCATCGAAGGTCCCCAAGAACCCAGTGGCCTCCATCATTCTTAAATGGAAGAACCACTAAGACTCTTCATAGAGCTGGCCACCCGGCCAAACTGAGCAATCAGGGGAGAAGGGTCTTGGTCAGGGAGGTGACCAAGAACCCAATGGTCACTTTGACAGAGCTTTCCTCTGTGGAAATGGGAGAACCTTCCAGAAGGACAACCATCTCTGCAGCACTCCACAAATCAGGCCTTTATGGTAGAGTGGCCAGACGGAAGCCACTCCTCAGTAAAAGCCAGTTTACCCGTTTGCCTAAAGGCACCTAAAGGACTATCAGACCATGAGTAACAAGATTCTCTGGTCTGATGAAACCAAGCCTGAATGCCAAGCATCACGTCTGGAGAAAGCCTGGCAACATCCCTACGGTGAAGCATGGTGGTGGCAGCATTATGCTGTGGGGATGTTTTTCAGCGGCAGGGACTGGGAGACTAGTCAGGATCGAGGGAAAGATGAACAGAGCAAAATACAGAGAGATCCTTGATGAAAACCTAATCCAGAGTGCTCAGGACCTGAGACTGGGCCGAAGGTTCACCTTCCAACAGGACAACAACCCTACGGACACAGCCAAGACAATGCTCCCCATCCAACCTGACAGAGCTTGAGAGGATCTGCAGTGAAGAATCATAAAAACTCCCCAAATACAGGTGTGCCAAGCTTGTAGCGTCATACCCAAGAAGACTTGAGGCTATAATCGCTGCCAAAGGTGCTTCAACAAAGTCCTGAGTAAAGGGTCTGAATACTTATGGAAATTTTATATTTCTGTTTTAAAATTTTTATACATTTGCAAAAAAAATGTAATTATGGTGTATTGTGTGTAGATTGATGAGGGAAAAAAGCAATTTAATCCATTTTACAATAAGGCTGTAAAGTAACAAAATGAGGATAAAGTAAACGGGTCTGAATACTTTCCGAATGCACTGTACAAGCACGATGATGTCATTGACGTTGAGATACCAAGTCAGATCTGCCTCTGCGTGTTAATGTCACTGGGTTAAGTGTATAAAGTTGATGGCATCTCTTGCTGTATCTTTGTTTGTAAAAACCACAATATTATGAATGCTACTGTATTATGAACTACTATGCCTATTTTCTGTGTATGTAACTGTTAACCAGCAAGCATCAACAACGCAAAATAATTATAGAAAAAGGAGTTGGTTAGGCAGCACAAACATACCTGAGACCAGGCTAACCACTCTAAGCACAGTGAGACAGAAACAGTTTTGCCTAAACAGATTAATCATATGTAGACCGCAGGCCCACAAATCTTAACACAAATCTTCCATTTATAAGAAGGCCTGATTTACAGTACCAGAAAGGTTTCATTCATGTACAATACTATCTCATGTTGGGCTTTGGCTCGAGCCCATGCAGAGCTGTGATCATAGTGTAATTGATAGTAAGTTGATACTGCAGTAACTACAGTGTAGTTCAATGGGTTGCCCATTTTCTAATGGGAGAGGATGGCATCGGCAGAGCATGGGAGAGGGCACTGTTTCTCAGGATTGAGAGTAGTCACATGCTCCCTGCCCTGCTAACCCTGGTTCTCTGCTGTAGTTGGTCCTGTCAGTCACTGAGCCTGGCACCTCATGCCACTGTGGAATGGGATAATGAAGCTCCCTCAGTGTGTGTGTGTGTGTGTGTGTGTGTGTGTGTGTGTGTGTGTGTGTGTGTGTGTGTGTGTGTGTGTGTGTGTGTGTGTGTGTGTGTGTGTGTGTGTGTGTGTGTAGACTACTCTGAAATGTGTGTATGTGCATGCATGTCTAACTGTGTCTGAAGATTGCTTGATGTTATATGTCAATGACTCACAAGTTCAATATTTAGGCTATAACAATCTCATTGACTCGGTCTTCCATAGTAATTGATTGTTCCCCTCCTCAGGGAATTAATATTTCAAATGGCAGCCGAGGGGGAATTGTGTCACCCCTCTCTCTCTCTCACTTCCTCTATGATGACTGAGCTGATTGTGCCTCTTTATTGAGCCTGCAGAGGTCCCAGCTAACAGCAGCAGCTGGCTATCAGGCCCCTAGCTAGCTGTCAGATTCCACATGGGAGTGTTTCCTTCAACACTGTTTGTGCTTCAAACACACATGTTCTTTCTGAACTCGGCTAGCCGAACCTAACGAGTGTGCTCGCATACTCACGTAAAATGAAAAAAAGTGGCATTAGTACTTTGTCCATTTTGAGACGCCGTAGCCAGTATACACTTCCTCAAAATAGTCAGAATTAACGAGTCCAAAACTAACAAAAACATCACAAAATGTCATCATAATATACTATACACTAACTCTTCCGAACTGCTTCGGCTGGGAAGCATGCGGCTGCCTTAAGGAGGCAACACCTGTGTGAATGTTTCCAGTTCAAACAGGCATTTTACCAGAAAAGGAGACTCTCTCTCTCTCTCCACTGTTCCTTCTCTTCTCCCCGAGTTGGAGTGTTTGCTTAAGGAGTTAAGATTGGCCCCCTTGGCCCTTTGGGTGGTTGGAGAAGTTGGAATGAAGTTAGTGAGGTGAGGGCAGGGAGTTTTGGACATGTTTCCATTCAGTCATTCAGGCATGTTTGAGCATACACACACATCCATAAAGCAGGGGAAAGCCTTACCCATGAAACACACACACACACACACTTTCAAGCCCCACCCCCTGCTTCCCCCCACACACCCATAAAGCTGCGTACCTGTGAAACATAGTAATCAGCTGGCTGCTGTTAGTTTAAACTCCCCCTGACCCTCAAGGTTCTGCCTAATGCTGTTGCGGCCACATCCATACAGGGCTTACAGCCTTCCAGCACAGCTTGTTTTTCACAAACATTGTTGCTCTAAGACACTCAGCTTTGAGTGTTTTAAAAGCGCAGCCCATTTTATGATCCCCTGGATTTGAATGTAAAAGTATCAGTCTAAGGAAACAGGGGTTTGAATGTTTTAAAAGCATCGGAATCAATCATCGCTGTGGAATGAGGGTTTTGAGGTCTTGAAAGCCCAGGTGATCCCAGTTGAGGCTGTGAGGTGATCTCTCAGGAGTTTGTGACAGGAGTTTGTGACTACCGTTTGTGTTGTAGTCATCTAAAGAGCTTTGTTCAAGTCATACTAGTGTGCCTTTATCAGATGTTCAAGGCTGTTTTTTAACAGATGTTTGTGTTGTGTTGTAGTCATCTAAAGAGCTGTGTTCAAGACATACTAGTCTTGGTCTGAAACAAAAACACTGTGTTCCAGCAGCGCAGCAGCTTAAATATAACTCTGGTGTTGTTGTTTTATGTGTGATGTATTTGTATGACTGCATATGTGTGTTTGGACAGACAAGCTGCATGTGTCCCTCTCTTAGAAACAGGAACACAAAGTCTCTTGGATGCTGTACAGATCAACGCCCCTGTGGTCAAAATCAAAGGCTCACACAAACACAGATCCCCCACCCACCAAACCCACCCACCTTCCCAAACATACTGTTTGAATGGCCTCATCCAGTACTGGACCCTTTTCTCCTCTCTCCTCCCCGGGCCAAATCTTCCACATGGTCAAAGCATAACAGTGTCGTTTCGAGGACCAGACGGTCAAACACATCTAGGTGATCATTGTTTCCGCTCCACATTCTGTTTATGAGGGGATGTATATTTCACAGCACACTGCACACCGCCCTGAGGGGAAGTGTATACACCCCACACCCAGCCCAGAGCTTGCACAGCCAAACATTCACAGGCTCAGTGTGAGGGGGGGAAGGGTGGGGTGAGATCACCCATCTGGGTGGGAAAGGGTGGGGGTGGAGGGGTGAGATCCTCACTGCCACATACTCACAGACCCCCCCCCCCCCTTCAACACACACTTAAAGCCAGGGGAAAGCCTGTGTACCTGTGAAACATAGCAATCAGCTGGCTGCTGTTAGTATAAACTCCCCCCCCCCCTGCTCCTCAAGGTTCTCCCTACTGCTGTTGCAGCCACATCCATACAGGGCTTACAGACTTCCACCACAGCTAATCTTCCACATGGCCAAAGCATAACAGTGTCGTCTCGAGGACCAGAGGGTCAAACACATCTAGGTGATCAGTGCTTCCCCTCCACATTCTATTTATGAGGGGATGAATATTACACATACAGCCCGTAGGGAGAAGTGTATACAGCCCACACCCAGCCCAGAGCTCGCACAGCTGGCACAGCCAAACATTCGCAGGCTCAGTGGGGGGAGGGTGGGGGAGGGTGGGGGGAGATCACCCATCTGAGGGGGATCCTCACTGCCATATACTCATAGACACATAAACACACACACATAAAAGGGTGCGGTGCATTCACACACACACACACACACACACTTTTGGATGCATGTGAGCACAACCGATCACATACACACTATAGACACACATCCATACACAGGTAGGCTCATAGTCACACAAGCACACACACACACAGAATACACAGAATACAAATAACACATCATTCATTAAACAGAATACTGTACACACAATGTATTCATTCATAAATGCTGGGAGCAAACATTGCCAAGCGTCCTGATTGATTGGTCTTTGACCTGGGTGCCAAATTCACAAACTCTGTGTGCAGCAATACTTCATCTGGCAGCGCCAGTCATTTCATTTTTCCAGTCATTGTTTTTTTTTCACAGGAACTCCTATGGGTTTTAATGGGTTTTATAGTGAAGACATGTCATTTAACTGTAAAAATGTATTACCTTTTAATGTGGCATGAACACAACCAGTCATGATGTTTTCATCTGATCACTTCATAAAGTAGGTTACCTTGGCACGTTCCATCCCAGCATCATTCATCATGTTTTACCGGTGAAATGTCCAAACTGCATTAGATATTCCTGAATTACTGTTTCATGAGAGAATTAAAGCACATGGTGTTAACAAACTATTAGCCTTTCTTGTATTCATATTTTGTTTTGAACAAATCAATAAAAAAATGTTTTTGTCACATTGTAAACAACAGGTGCAGACTAACAGTAAAATCCTTACTTACGGCGCCCTTCCCCACAATGCAGAATACAATAAAACATTGTTTTTGTATAATGATAATACAATATAAAACAACAGTAACACATTGGAATTCATACACAATGAGCAATAATAGCTTGGCTATATACATGGGGTACCAGTACCGAGTGGATGTGCAGGGGTACGGGAAGATTGAGGTAAATATGTACATATAGGTGACTAGGCAACAGGGTAGGTAATAGACAGTAGCAGCAGCGAATGTGATGAGTGTGGAAGTGTGGAAGTGTGTGTGCGGCGAATGTGTGCATGTGTGTACGTGTTATGTGTGAGTGTGTGTGTGTATGTGTTGGAGTGTTAGTGTAAGTATGTCCAGTGTGTAGGTAGAGTCCAGTGTGTAGGTAGAGTCCAGTGTGTGGGTAGAGTCCAGTGTGTGGGTAGAGTCCAGTGTGTGGGTTGAGTCCAGTGTGTGGGTAGAGTCCAGTGTGTGGGTAGAGTAGTGTGTGGGTAGAGTCCAGTGTGTGGGTAGAGTCCAGTGTGTGGGTAGAGTCCAGTGTGTGGGTAGAGTCCAGTGTGTGGGTAGAGTCCAGTGTGTGGGTAGAGTCCAGTGTGAGAGTAGAGTCCAGTGTGTGGGTAGAGTCCAGTGTGAGAGTAGAGTCCAGTGTGTGGGTAGAGTCCAGTGTGTGGGTAGAGTCCAGTGTGTGGGTAGAGTCCAGTGTGTGGGTAGAGTCCAGTGTGAGAGTAGAGTCCAGTGTGTGTGTGCATAGAGTCAAAAAGAGTTAATGCAGGGTCAATGCAGATAGTCTGGATAGCTATTTGGTTAACTATTTAGCAGTCTTATGGCTTGGGGGTAGAAGCTCTTCAGGAGCCTTATGGTCCCAGACTTAGAGGTCCTGGATGGCAGGGAGTTCAACCCCAGTGATGTACATGGCCGTACACACTACCCTCTGTAGCGCCTTGCGGTCGGATGCCGAGCAGTTGCCATACCAGACGGTGATGCAGCCAGTCAAGATGTTCTCAATGGTGCAGCAGTAGAACTTAAAGCATATACAGCGGGTGAAATAAGTATTGAACACGTCACCATTTTTCTCAGTAAATATATTTCCAAAGGTGCTATTGACATGACATTTTCACCAGATGTTGGTAACAACCCAAGTAATCCATACATACAAAGAAACCAAAACAAATAAGTTCAGAAATTAAGTTATGTGTAATAATGTGAAATGACACAGGGAAAAAGTATTGAACACATGAAGAAAGGGAGGTGCAAAAAGGCATGGAAAGCCAAGACAACAGCTGAAAACTATCAGTAATTAAAAAGCAATCCAGCCCCCTGTCAGTGCAAATTAATATCATCAATATTCAGTCCCAACTGATGGCCTACAAAATGGTCTCATTGCCAAGACACATCTCATGATGGGTAAAAGCAAAGAGCTGTCTCAAGACCTTCGCAACCTAATTGTTGCAAAACATAATGATGGCATTGGTTATAGGTGCATTTCTAAGCTTCTGAATGTCCCAGTGAGCACTGTTGGGGCCATAATACGGAAGTGGAAAGACAATCATTTCACCATAAATTTGCCTCAACCAGGTGCTCCTCGCAAGATTTCTGACAGAGGAGTGAAAAGAATAATCAGAAGAGTTGTCCAAGAGCCAAGGACCACTTGTGGAGAGCTTCAAAAAGACCTGCAATTAGCAGGTACTGTTGTCTCAAAGAAAACAGCAAGTAATGCACTCCACCGCCATGGCCTGTATGCACGCTCACCACGCAAGACTTCATTGCTGAAAAAAAAGCATGTTGAAGCTCGTTTAAAGTTTGCTGCACAACATTTGGAAAAGCCAGCGAAATACTGGTGGTCAGATGAGAGCAAAATTGAACTGTTTGGATGCCATAATACACACCATGTTTGGAGGAGAAATGGCACTGCACATCACCCTAAAAACACCATACCAACAATGAAGTTTGGAGGTGGGAACATCATGGTGTGGGGCTGCTTTTCAGCAAATGGTACTGGCAAACTTAACATAATTGAAGGAAGGATGAATGGGCAAATTTACCAAGACATTCTTGACAAAAATCTGCTGCCATCTACCAGGATGATGAAGATGAAACGAGGGTGGACATTTCAGCAAGACAATGATCCCAAACACACAGCCAAGGAAACTCTCAATTGGTTTCAAAGAAAGAAAATAAAGCTGCTAGAATGGCCCAGCCAATCGACTGACTTAAATACCATTGAAAATCTATGGAAAGAACTGAAGATCAAGATTCATAGAAGAGGCCCACGGAACCTTCAAGATTTGAAGACTGTTTGTGTGGAAGAATGGGCCAAAATCACACCAGAGCAATGCATGAGACCAGTTTCTCCATACAGGAGGCGTCTTGAAGCTGTCATTACCAACAAAGGCTTTTGTACAAAGTATTAAATAAATATCAGTAAGTGTGTTCAATACTTTTTCCCTGTGTCATTTCACATTATTACACATAACTTAATTTCTGAACTTATTTGTTTTGGTTTCTTTGTATGTATGGATTACTTGGGTTGTTACCAACATCCGGTGAAAATGTCATGTCAATAGCGCCTTTAGAAATATATTTACTGAGAAAAATGGTGACGTGTTCAATACTTATTTCACCCGCTGTATATTGCCTAGTGGCACGCGACTATTCGGCTTCAGATAAGAAATGACTGAGGATGTGTTTTTGGTGTAACATATTATAGGCCTACTATGCTACAGTATATGCTATTATATTTGGTTCTGTTATGAAGAATACTAATTAATCATTATGTGATCTCGCGAGACATTAATTAATCTAACTTCACTAAGTGAAGTGATATTCTTCTATTTGTAATAATAATAATAAGTGATGAATAGGACTATAAGGTGTAGGCAACAGAACATAACAATTCCAGCCCCCTTTGAATCGTGGTGCTAAAAGGACAGCACCATAACTAAGCAGTCAGATATCGTTCTGGGTTCCACTGCTCAAGAGAATGTCTGGTGAATTTGGATTTTAGATCTCATTGGTGTGATGATAAGGTTTGTGCAGTGGATCAGTTTGGCTGAATACGCAATAGAGGTGGTGCCCTTCTGTAAGTTAAGCGCTCAGACAGTAGGGCGAGTTCAACTGCGTCGTAGCCTACTTCATAACAAACAGTTTGGAGGACAGCCATTTTAGCAACCCCTTGTAGAGTTTTCAATCTGTGGCTATTATTGTTAGGTTGGATTTGGTGAAGCCTCTGTACACATGCCTACAGTTATTCATCCTTCACGCCCCTGCCAGAGAGAGAGAAGACAGCGAGGAAACCACCATTTACCTTACCTACCTATAGACTGCTATAGCCTACATATTTATCTTCTTTGTCATTATCGTTTTCATGGAATTTTAGTAGCAATTAAAACATTGAATTATAATTTGTACTAATTAACTTTCCAGAAATATATATCCGTGTATTCTGCAATGCTCCCCCGCACTACGGCCGCACTACAGCCATATTCAATTCGCAATGTCTGAAACTACAGTATCTCACCGGGGAAAGCATCCGAGCGAGCACAACAGCGCCCCTCTGTCTTACTACATGTAGCCTATATATCTGATACTGTCTGGACAAAAATAGTATGACATGCCATACTCTTTTTTTGCCAGACAGCATCAGATACATGGGTTACACATACTGAGACAGAGGGACGCTGTTTTGCTTGTTTGGATGCTTTACGTGAGATTGATGCGTCTTTCTGTTGGCGCATGTCTCGGTCAAATAAATGATCAATATTTTAATACTTTATTTTGATGGGCAAGGAGGTACGGTAGGGTGGGCCAGGCCCCCTAAGGCCAGCCCATAACTCCGGACCTGCCTGTCTGTCTATCCTCTCCACACCACACTTTTGATTAAGCCCAACGTAGGACAGTAGAGTGATGTGGGTGATTTGGATTGGAAAAGCACTGAGTGGTGAAGTGATGGGGTTCTTTTCAAGCTGTTCAGAGGGAGGAGATAAGAAGAGTAATTTGGAATCCATGCCTTGTGGTCCTACTTATCACTTATCACTTATTATTATTATTATTATTATTATTATTATTACAAATAGAAGATTATCACTTCTCACAATAGTGCTTGTTTAGTATAGTGAGATCAAAGCTAAATCATTGTCTCGCAAGATTGTCATGCATATACATCTGGGACAGAGGGAGAGAGGGAGGGAGTGAGAGAAGGATGGAGAGAAGGGGAAGAGAGGGAGCGAGAGAGAGGAGGGAGGGAGATAGAGGAGGGGAGAGAGAGAAGAGGGAGTTTGAGAGAGAGATAGAGAGAAGAGAGAGAGAGAGAGAGAGAGAGAGAGGGAGAGAGAGAGGGGGGGGGGGGGGGGGGGGGGGACTCCAGGTGTGTCCCATCTGAGTGTGTGTCCCACTGCAGGGAAAGAGGGTTGCAAACACTCCTTATATGGTTCCCACACACTCTTTACCAACACACTTTAACAAGACTAAAACAGGCCCGAGCTGGAAATATGGGTTGAAAAGCAAAAACAGAGGGTAGGCCTAACATGTAGTTCAGCAAAGATTGTGCAGCTTTTTGGATAATTTCTTTGAGAGATTATGCAGCTATTTCCCCTATGGTGGGCATGCTAATTCTTGCAGGGCCATTTAGTTAATCGAAAGCAGAAATTGTTTAAAATAGTTTCAAACCAGAGAAGGAAGGTGAGTTGTCATCAATCATCAATCAAGCAGCCTGGATGATGAGCAACAGACCCTAAGGCAGGGAGGGTGGATTAATTTATTCTAGTAATCATAGTCATTACAATAATGGGATCACGTTTACGTAGGGCTCAAAGCACTTAACATTGTAAGGTAGTAAGTCATCACATTCAAAACCGACATGTGCCTGATTTGTTTGAGCTCTTTACTGTGACCTTTCGGACACATTTCTCACAAACAGCCATGGTGTGTGTGTCAGTCTCCGCCTGCACATGCCTGCATACCTGTGTGTGTACGTGTGTGAGAAACCCTATTAATGCTTCCTCTCTTGTCCTCCTGGTCTATCTCTGTCATCTCTACATAGGACAGTGCATGGCGACTCCTCCTTTCCCACTGCCCTTTAGCATTCAGCCTCCGCGCAGTGGTGTACGTCTCATTTCCGTTGTTGCATGTAGCTCTAAACGGCCAAGGATATGAGAAGAAAGAGATTTGTTATGTGAACCCCGTGTGACTCCCGATGCAGATGGAATGAAGGATAACAAATTTGGGAGCTCAAAGGACGCTGCGCCTCTCTGCCTTTCCATCACTCCATCACTCCATCACTCCATCACTCCATACCTTTAACTATTAATCTCTTTTAGGCTGAAGCTGAAATGCCTGTTACCTAGATGTTAACTGGTGGTCTATAACTCATTATAATTTGGTGGGTGTTTATACGCATGTGTGAAATGGACCTTTGTGTTTTTGCATATCTCGGAGACCTGGTCTGCCAGATTGAGTCCTACTTCTTAAAATGAAGTAAATGAGGGATACAAAGTATATTGAAAGCAAGTGCTTTCACACAGTTGTGAGTATATTAATCAATTAACATCCCATCATGTGCCATGTATGAAAATGTATAAAAATGCCCAGATGCCTATTATTTTGGCTACCATGGCTAAAAGAAGAGATCTCAGTGACTTTGACTGAGGGATCTCAAAGGAGCATAGGGGGTTTTAAGGGTGTGTTTTGTGTGATTCATATGGGAGATTGTGGAGCGTGCCTGAGACAGTGTTTTCGACCACCATCAACAAACACCAAATTATGGAATTTCTCATGGAAGAATGGTCTTCCATCCCTACAATAGAGTTCCAGACACTTGTAGAATCTATGCCAAGGCACATTCAAGCTGTTCTGGCGGCTTGTGGTGGCCCAACCACCTATTAAGACACTTTATGTTGGTGTTTACTTTATTTTGTCATTTACATTACCTGTAGATAGACACACATTTGTCCCGCGAGGTTCAGTACGTAGAGGTTGGCACGCCAGGGTTGTGGGTTCGATTCCCATGGGTGAGCAGTACAAAGAAGTATGAAAATGTATGCACTCACTAGTATAAGCTGCTCTGGATAAGAGTGTCTGCTAGACAAACATGTAAAATGTACAGCAAATGTGATATAGATAAGTTATGAGTTGATCCTTATTTGGCTTTATTTACTCTCTTTAGGTCACACAGAAACCCAGGTGCTCTCTCTTTTCTTCAGGACCCAGTGGTATGATATTGGGAAGCAGTGTAGTTTGATAGTAGTAGCCTATACAGAGGCTTCACACATGATGATAAAATCCATGCTGTTTAACACTCTCTGACTTGTTATTCAGTCTTTGGTTGGGATTCAATCCAACACAGATTTTTAAAGGCACTTTCCCCGACATTCATGAAAATCATGTTCACAGTAAATGTTGCGAAAGTCATTTACAATCAAATACAATCACAACGACTGCAGTGCACAGGTCATGTATCTGCATTTGAAGAGTTTTATTTCCAGAAATGTTGGTGAATTAGATTTTATTGTTTAAAAAACATATGAATGAGATTGGTGTGTTTATTTACTATCTAATCATGGCATGTATTTGTTTAAAATCTATCACTTGATGGTTTCATTTCAGATGAGAAAAATACAAAGTCAAATTTAACAAAGAAAGAAATACAAATGATACATTTGTGACACCAATATTTTAAAGTAATGTTACAAAAATTAATCAATACAGTAATATGAGATCTGTATGTAAAACATTTACATTTGACATGTTAGTCATTTATCAGATTCTCTTATCCATAGCGAATTATAGTTAGAGCATTCATCTTAAGATAGCTAGGTGAGACAACCACATATCACAGTCAAATACAGTATACAGTATACGAACATTCCATTCCAGCTAAACAATGGATATATATAATTTTGCTAAATAAACACCTTTTAATATACTCCTAAAATCTATGAATAAAAAATCAGAGAATTTGACACACACACAAAGGTACCCATAAGCAATATTTTGGGGTGAAAAAACTGGTGCATGTACTGTTTTGGAAATAAACTCATTCATCTGAATCCAGGCCTTGCTGCTTTCATACAGGTGTGACATACTGTAGATATACTGTAGGTCTCTTTGAGAGGATTCACTACCAATTCTACTTTTACATTCTTAGCTCACTCATACTATTTTAGCAGCTTCCCTTCTACCTTCCCTCGTATTGTCTGATATGAGTAGCAGATATATAGATCGACCAGACGGATATGTTATCACAGATGATAATGGGATTGTCTGATATGAGTAGCAGATAGATAGATCGACCAGACGGATATGTTATCACAGATGATAAAGGGAGTGTCTGATATGAATAGCAGATAGATAGATCGACCAGACGGATATGTTATCACAGATGATAATGGGAGTGTCTGATATGAGTAGCAGATAGATAGATCGACCAGACGGATATGTTATCACAGATGACAATGGGAGTGTCTGATATGAGTAGCAGATAGATAGATCGACCAGACGGATATGTTATAACAGATGATAATGGGAGTGTCTGATATGAGTAGCAGATCGATAGATTGCAGCTAGACGCATATGATATCACAGATGATAATGGGAGTGTCTAATATGAATAGCAGATAGATAGATCGACCAGACGGATATGTTATCACAGATGATAATGGGAGTGTCTGATATGAGTAGCAGATAGATAGATCGACCGGACGGATATGTTATCACAGATGATAATGGGAGTGTCTGATATGAGTAGCAGATAGATAGATCGACCAGACGGATATGATATCACAGATGATAATGGGAGTGTCTAATATGAATAGCAGATAGATAGATCGACCAGACGGATATGTTATCACAGATGATAATGGGAGTGTCTGATATGAGTAGCAGATAGATAGATCGACCAGACGGATATGCTATCACAGATGATAATGGGAGTGTCTGATATGAGTAGCAGATAGATAGATCGACCAGACGCATATGTTATCACAGATGATAATGGGAGTGTCTGATATGAGTAGCAGATAGATAGATCGACCAGACGGATATGTTATCACAGATGATAATGGGAGTGTCTGATATGAGTAGCAGATAGATAGATCAACCAGACGGATATGTTATCACAGATGATAAAGGGAGTGTCTGATATGAGTAGCAGATAGATAGATCGCAGCCAGACGGAAATGATATCACAGATGATAATGGGAGTGTCTGATATGAGTAGCAGATAGATAGATCGCAGCCAGATGGATATGTTATCACAGATGATAATGGGAGTGTCTGATATGAGTAGCAGATCGATAGATCGCAGCCAGACGCATATGTTATCACAGATGATAAAGGGAGTGTCTGATATGAGTAGCAGATAGATAGATCGCAGCCAGATGGATATGTTATCACAGATGATAATGGGAGTGTCTGATATGTTATCACAGATGATTTCCTCTACCCTCTCCTCCCATTGGCGGGGATGCCCTTTTAAGGCTGTCTGCTTTTGGCCGTAGTTGTGTTTCCACAACATTATTATAACCTTGTTGATCCTGGCCATCCTATTGTTCCAACTCATCCAAATCCCACAGAGTTACGAGAGTGTGCTGTGCATGCCATGAAACACATACATTAGCATAACCTATAGCTCTGTGTATCTCATACTGTACACAACAGGGGCATTATTGATTTAGCGTCATAGAGAATAAGGGCTGATTTAGAATTAGTTTAGCCTTTAAGATCATAATGAATAAAATTACATGGATAGGGGGGCCCTGGTCCTAGATTGTCACTCCACGTTGTCTTTATCTTGCGTGCGTAATGTGAGACATACAACCGTCTGTGGTCATAGCACAATACAGCCACTCAGTAGGTACCGTACTAGAGCTGCAACACCGTTGCTTTAGTTTACAACCACCTACTGTGGCACATTGAGGAATAAAGCCTTTACGATTGAGGGTTATGGAAAAGCAGTAAGCACTGTAGCTTGCCTTTGCAACTGAGAGATGCCGGATTGAAGCTAGCGTTAGTATTGTGTGACGTCGGGTTAGGGGGCTAGGTTAGGACTACAAATTAAAAGCTGAATGGAGAAAAGAGGGATGGTTTAAATTAAGCCTTGCCAACTATGAGACCCATTATCTGTGTATGTGTTTCACCGCACTATTAGTGAGGATTTTTTTTTTTGTTCATGAGCATGGCCTTATTTGTATTACAGCCTATTGGATGACTGTAAAGACGCCTTTTGGACCTAGACTTGGCTCTCTGGTACCGCTTGCCGTGCGGTAGCAGAGTCAACAGTCTACGACTAGGATGGCTGGAGTCTTTGACAATTTATAGCGTCTTCCTCTGACACCGCCTGGTATAGAGGTCCTGGATGGCAGGAAGCTTGGCCCCGGTGATGTACTGGGCCGTACGCACTACCCTCTGTAGTGCCTTGTGGTCGGAGGCCGAGCGGTTGCCATACCAGGCACTGGCAACCAGTCAGGATGCTCTCGATGGTACAGCTGTAGAACCTTTTTAGGATCTGAGGAACATTGCCAAATATTTTCAGTCTCCTGAAGGGGAATACGCTTTGTCGTGCCCTCTTCACGACTGTCTGGATGTGTTTGGACCATGATAGTTTGTTGATGGTGTGGACACCAAGGAACTTGAAGGTCTCAACCTGCTCCACTACAGATCCGTCGATGAGAAAGGGGGCGTGCTCAGTCCTCTTTTCCTGTAGTCCACAATCATCTCCTTTGTCCTTCAGTACTAGACATTCTCTGATCATTTGATTGGATCGATAACATGTCAGTTCATCCTGCAAGAGCTCTGATAGTTTGGAGGACATCCTCCGGAAGACGTCATAATTACTGTGTATGTCTATGGAAGGGGGTAAGGAACCATGAGGAGGATGGAAAATAGCCTCCCTAGCAGGCGCTATTGAGACTACTATAGACAATCATTTCAAAACACTGTGTTTTAATCAGTTATTTGGTGAAGTGAAAATATTTACTATAGTTTTATCTAAAAAGGACAACTTTTTAAATGTTTGACTATTTTAATTTTTATGATATTTACTGAGAAGAATGGTCCTCCCCCTCCTACTCTGAGGAACATCCACTGACACACACACACACACACACACACACAAATACTGAGGCGAGCGAGGCAGAGATTCAGGTATGCTAACAACATAAACGCTGTGCTGTGTTAGCCCCGGAGCATGAAGAGATTTTCCTGATGTGGCTGGAGCCCTGAAAATTTCAAACCTGGGGGCTTTCAGGGCTTGTCTTCCTTCCAACAATAGGAAGCCTAATAGCTAGATCATCTCTCGTGACCACAAATGCCTATCTGTACATGTTACTTTTATTAGCAGAGCTTAAATGTGATTAAGGAGGCTTAGCGTGTAGCTGAGTAACATCTGCAGGTGAGGGAGAGGGGCAGGGAATCCCCTAGCCTCGCTATCCTGTATCTCATGAGATCACCCTGACTTTATCTCTCTCACTCACAATTTCTTCCACTTTCTGTACTTTTTCTGTAGTTTCTTCGCTCAATATTTTTTTCTCTCTCTTCTCCTCTCTCTGTTCCTTCAGACACAAACACAGACCCCCCCCCTCCTCAGTCTCTCATACCCCAGCAGGCTCATCTCTCTACGCCATATAGTGCTACCTCTGTGGTCCCGTCTCCACTCTACAAAGTCGTATACTAATGTGATGTCCTCAGAGGGTGGAGGGGAGAAGGGGAGTGGAGTTGGAGAGGGGGTTGGAGAGGAGAGGGTAGGCCCAGACCAGAATGCCTGCTATTGGGTTTCCCTCTATCCAGAGGAGCTGGGTCCGTGCCAGGCCCCTGCCATAGTCCTCCTCTGCATGTTCCCAGAGGCACTTCACTAGCATCCTGATTATAAAACAACATGCTTGGGCTGCCACTATTCCATTTCGTCACCATTAATACGGAAGATAGTCACCTTTACTGCTGACATTCTGTTTCCATTAGACAGATAAACAGACAGAGAAAGAGAGAGAGAGAGAGAGAGAGAGACAGAGAGAGAGAGAGAGTGATATGGAGGAAGACAGAGATCGTGTGTTTTGGGAAATCAGTTTGCAAAACAAGATCTCCCTCTTTGTATATTCATTCAACATAATAGACTATTAGTCCTCGCGCACTGCTGATCTGGTGACTTGGAAGTCCCAAAAACATTCTGCTTGAAGTCGTTTGATGTGAACTTAACTTGCTGCAGGCTATACTATTCCATCACTTTGCCTTTATCACTTTTCCTCTCCCTTTACTTTCCACTCCACATCCTCTCTCTCTTCTTTTACAACACTCTTTTCTTTTTTCTCTCCTCTTTTTACTTCATGGCGCGTGTCTTGAAAGATCTTTTTTGAACAGTCACTCAGAGACAGCTGAACCTTCAATCAAAGATGTCAATCAGATCACACTCACCAGTCTACAACATCTCCTCGGAATTCTTCTATAGACTCCTGCTGGGACTTTATTCATAAAGCGTCTCATAGAAGGACAGCTAATCTAGAATCAGTTTTTCCTTTCAGATCACAATGAAGAAAACCAATATGAACAACATGGGGATCTGATCAAAGATCAACCCTACTCTAAGACGCTTTATGAATACAGGCAATGCTGGTTTTCAGCTCAGTCACCAGCACTAATGGCTTAGAACAGTGATGGATGGAGTGTTCCTGCTCCATACGATGATTGCTCAGTATCACACACAGTCAATTAATCTTAATAAAATATCAGTATCTGTCTCTATACCCTTGAGTAATGTAGGGCCTGAATTATTTTTTACAAATTATTTTCTGCCTCTCTACCCGGCCAGCCTTTCTAAAAATTCTAGGGTGAGAGATCGTCCCATGAAACATGTCTAGAACATTAATATTGGATATTCTGAGAAAATGGTAACCACGTTCTAGGTAAGTTCTGTTTGACATTGATCAAAATAACTCAGGCCCTACATGACTCAAAGGTATAGAGACAGATACTGATAAAGGGAGATCTTTTCAAGATGGATTGACTGTGTGTGGTACTGAGCAACCATTGTATGGTGTAGGAACACTCCATCCATCGCTGATTTATGCCATTAGTCCTGGGGATTTAGCTGAAAACCAGAAAGGTATTGCAACGTTCCCATGAAACGTGTCTAGTTCATTCATATATTACATTTAGAGAACATAGCAACCATGTTCTGTGTTTGTTTGTTGTGACAAATACTCTTCTAACCCTCAGAACCCTCAGAAAACCCTCAGTGAATGTTCTTGCAACGTCCCATGAACATTAAAGATGCACTATGCAGAAATCACTCCGCCATTTCCTGGTTGCTAAAATCCTAATAGTTTGCCTAATTTTAAGTGACAAAAAATCAAAACCGCTGTGAAATGTATTTTCCATAACCAAAAATATTGTATTGTCAGCTGTTTGAAGCTGGTGTACAAAAACTGAAAGTAACAGATTTTAAATTCTGAGAACATGGCAACCATGTTCTATGTATGTTTGGTGTGACAGAAACAGTCCTTGCACATCACTGGAACATTGTTATGAAAACGTTAGATAATGACCTAATGAGACTCTTAAAGGGAATATTTTCTAAAGTTGTTGTTAGCTGGGAGCCTGTCTCCCATGAAGCTACTTCAGGGGGGAAAGAGAGATATAGTGGCCATGTTGAAAGCTAAAAACAGCACAAAAAAAACAGCTACTGTCTCTGGTCTGTTTGTGTCAGTGATTTGACAAGACAGGAGAAGCAGATCTAGGACCAGGCTAGTGGAGAGACACAGTAACAGCAACCAGGTTGCATCCCACTATATATGGAATAGGGTGCCATTTGGAGCGCATCCCAGGAAACAGGGAGTGTAACAGTAGTAACCTCCTGCTCTTAGGCTTAGTAGTCACAGACATGGTTCAGGGAGATGCAGCCTAGTAAAACCCACAGGGCCGTGTCTCCCCTCTCTCACTCCACGGCCCCAGGCCAGGGATGATGTGATCCACACTATGGGAGGAAGGTGGGGTGGCGGGGGTGGTGGATGGGGACACTGCAGAAGCAGTGGGAAGAAAAGGAAAAAAGAGTTGAGAGCCCAGGCTGAGAAAGTGAGAGAAAGAGCAAGAGGGGGAAAGTGTGCTCCGGCGATGAGAACCCCCAAGCTGATCTCCATCACAGACTGAGGGAGAGAAAGGGGAGGAAGAAAGAGCGAGAGAGAGAGAAAGAGAGAGAGAAAGACTACGCAGGATGAGGAAATAGTTCCACTTTTAATCTGTGTGCACGTCTAAAAATAGCCTCCCCCTTCTCTGTCTGCCGCTGCCCACTGGGGCACGCTTGTTAAAGTCTGGTCTGCTTGCTGAGAGAGAGAGAGAGAGAGAGAGAGGAGAGAGAGAGAGGAGAGAGAG
This sequence comes from Thymallus thymallus, assembly GCA_023634145.1. Lineage (NCBI taxonomy): Eukaryota > Metazoa > Chordata > Actinopteri > Salmoniformes > Salmonidae > Thymallus > Thymallus thymallus. The sequence goes on along the minus strand of CM042414.1, from coordinate 36,507,487 downwards.
AGAGAGAGAGAGAGAGAGAGAGAGAGAGAGAGAGAGAGAGAAGAAAGAAAGAAAGAAAGAAAGAAAGAAAGAAAGAAAGAAAGAAAGAAAGAAAGAAAGAAAGAAAGAAAGAAAGAAAGAAAGAAAGAAAGAAAGAAAGAAAGAAAGAAAGAAAGAAAGAAAGAAAGAAAGAAAGAAAGAACCAAGGACAGAGTGATGGGAAAAAGCTCTCAGAGAGAGTGCGAGTGAGTTTATAAAGCTTTCCTCCCTCCCTCCCCAGTCTGTGTCTGCTTAGGGGATCAGACGTACAGCCATGCTGTCAACTGTTCCCTGTCATTCAGCCATCATTCTTCCATCTATCCAGGCAGCCAAGGAGCCAGTTGGGCTAGGCACATCACCGTTGCTCACCTATTTGGCCCCCGAGCCTTTTTTGTGAGCCTTACTGCAGCAATAAAAAGCACCTAGCGCTTAGAAACGTCCAATAACAGACAGGCTTTTACAGGGCCCGGTGGCAAGGCCCTTCTCTGAGAGGTTCACCACACACACACAGGCCGTGAATCACATCATACACAACCACAGAGTCACCCCATTCTTAAAATGCCTGTCTGCCTACCTCCTCCCTGCCTTCCAGTCCCAGCTTGAGTCACTACTATCTACTGTACCAGTGTAACCAGCAGCCTGCTTCCGTCCCAGGCTGCGTCTGATACTGCACCCTATTCCCTATTTAGTACTTTTGACCAAAGCCTTCGAGAGAGTGCACTACATAGGGAATAGGGTGCCATTTCGGATGCACCCCTCCCAGTCTCTGTCCCAGCCGCGTGGCATGCCTGTAAAGGTTCAGTCTGATGTGTCATCTCTCTCTCTCTCTTTCTCTCTCTCTCTCTCTCTCTCTCTCTCTCTCTCTCTCTTCTTTCTCTCTCTCTCTTTCCCCCCTCCCCCCTCTCTCTTTCTCTGTTACTGTTACGTCTGTTGCGTCCCTCTTTTTCCAACTTCCAGGAATATGAGTGGAACAGGACAGTGTGCCGCTGTTTGTTTTGAGTGGGGATTTTTCCCAGCCTGCCAAAAGCCTTATGAAAGGCTTCTCTAACAGAGAGAGAGAGAGAGAGAGAGAGAGAGAGAGAGCGTCGTCCGGGTTTGTCTGGAGTAGGCCGTCATTGTAAATAGGAATTTGTTCTTAACTGACTTGCCTAGTTAAATAAAGGTGAAATACTGAAGTAGGTGAAGAAGCCCCTAGACGCTGATCTTGGGTCAGTTTAGCATTTTATCCACTAATGGTTAGAGTAAGGATTGGGGAGAGGAAACTAATCCTGATCCTAGATCCTGTTTGGGTTAAACATTCCTGCAGCAACAGGAGCGATACTAAAGACACCCTCCTCATTCCCCTCCTCAACGCAACCTCCATTCCTCCCTGCCGCGCTTCACTCTCTCACTCCATCTATACACGCCGAGGTTGCCAGCAATTACCTTTGTTCAGACGTTTGCTCGCACGACTTAAAGAGCAAGTACATCGCCTGCCAAGGACACAATTACAGGGGCGCAATTACTCCCCAGCATAGGTGATAAATTACTTACGGGCCCTTTAAACTTCAAACTTCACAGTGGCAGCGAAATCACACAACTATGATGGGTCTGGTGTGTCTCTGGCTGGTTGGCCCCGGCAGTGACGATTCACATACTCTCCGGGTGCCTTTTTATTGCCCTGTTGCCGTGTATGACGTCATTCTTCCCATTCGGAACCAGAACTATTTTTATTTTTTATAACGGAACATCAGCTGGGGAGGGATGGAGAGATGGAGGGATTGTATCACAGATGAGAAGGAGAGGTTATGGAAGCCTGCAGTCAAGTAGGAACAGATGCAGCGGCAGCAAGAGAAGTAAAGGCCAAGTGCAGCCCAGTGCTGACTGACTGATTCCCGACATTCTGACCAACCAGACCAGACACCATTCATAAATAAATTCCCCCTTAGTCAGGAGAGAGGGACGTACAGGGGCCACTGAAGTGTGGATTGTGTGGAGTGTTCCATCCCGTAGGCACGATACTTATTAACCGTGTAGCTTGTATAGCTATCACACACACACCGTCACACACACGCGCACACACACACACACGGCTCTGGCCCACTGCCTCTCCTTTCCTTTCCTTGGGAAACATGGTCCCTTGCCTCACCATACCATCCTAAATCCTAATTCCGATTGGAATGTACCCACATTGTGTCATTGGGTGGATGTTTCTGTCTCCATCCCTCCAGTTGGGATTTGATATGGGGAGTTTTAAAGGGCAATTGAGAAGATCCTCCAAGGTGGGTCCACCCCTTTAACGTTTCAGATCCTCTCAAAACTTTACAACCTTGTATTTCATTTTAATTATCCCCCCTTCTTCCTCTCCTCCGTCTGGATGCCTGATAGAGAGATTAATAAGGGGGGATGGAGAGACTGAGAAAGAGAAAGAGAGATTAATTGCTGCAAGGGTGGGAATGTTTCTGGTTATTTTTTCCTGGAACTCTTGCAAACTTATTCTCTCCCCTCCACATACAGTATTATTTACAGTAAGACCCTGCGAGACCCCCAGAAATGTTGATATTTAGCCATTTTTAACTAAGCTTATTTTTAACATACTGTACCAGGCAGCTTCCATGGCGGCTGTATGCCTGATTCTTTAAAGCTGTTGACAGAATCAGCTAAGTGTTTTAGTTTAAAGTATATTCAAGCTCTTTCTATCACACACAGTTGGTGTACTGCATTTGTGTGTTTGCGTGTGTGAGATCTGGGCTGGGCTGGAGGTTTTTATCCTCCTGCGTGTGTTACTAGAAAGTTCAGGCATATAGTAGGTCATTTCAAGCAGGGTCACCGAGTGTGTGTGGCAGTTCGTCTCCTCTCTCTCTCTCTCTCTCTCTCTCTCGCTCTCTCTCACTCTCTCTCTCTCTCTCGCTCTCTCTCTCTCTCTCTGTCTGTCCCTCTCTCACCCTTTGCCCCTAAACCCTCACTAGTCTTAGATTAACGGACTTCCTCTGTTCTCGGCCCAGGGATGCAGCGTGTGCCAACACAAATGCCCGGCCACGCGATGCTGGGCGGCAAGACGAATGGTAGTCAGTGAGTGTGAGAGCGTGGGCGAAGGCAGGCAGGGTATTTCTATACTGTAGCTGAGGGGCTTAGGGCTAGCCTGCGGCCCAGATCTGTCTGCGCTCTCTTGCTAGCTCCATTGGTGGCGTTAATGACAGCATCAATGACAGAAATGTATCTGGCAAGACAGCACAAATAGATCTGGGTGGTGCAGTGTGCTCCAGTCAGGGACCACAGAGGCACCACAGACCCTGGCTTGTCTCTGCATGTGGGCCCTGTAATGGACTGTGACCGGGCTTCCGATCTCAGCAAGCCCAGCCGAATGGTTTATAAATGGTTCATTAATATGTTAAAGATTATGTTTATAAGGATTTACTTTGAGGAGTGAGGTGAGGTACACCTGCTACCTACTTTAAACCTAACCCGAAGGTGCATCTTAATAGTCTAAAGTGGTCTCCTCTCCTTCCATTTGGACTGACCACAAATAACTGTATGAAACTGATGAAAGAAGATCCTCTGATCCCCTGAACTATCATGTTTTCATCATATCAGTGCAGGAAAGAAGGTGAAGACAGGAAGCCCTTCTAGACTATGGAGATGTACCCCGGCATTTCTTCTTCCACTATTACGCTTGTATTTCCTGGTTTGTGGTGCCACTCCTTACTCTGGGTTGACCCGTAAATTGTCCCCACCCCCTCAATGAGCCCAATGACTCCTCAGCTCCAGTGGTCTAATATTGATTTAATGCTCTAGTAGTCAACTATTCTCAAAGTCCCTGCTCTAGGCTATATAAGCGTGTGTGTGTGTACCTGTGTGTACCTGTGTGTACCTGTGTGTACCTGTGTGTACGTGTGTGTACCTGTGTGTACCTGTGTGTACCTGTGTGTACGTGTGTGTACGTGTGTGTACGAGCAGGTCAGGGGGTAGACTGGGTTGTTTGTGTGTGTGTGTGTGTGCGTGCGTGTGCGTGCGTGTGTGTGTGTGTGTGTGTGTGTGTGGGGAAGGAGGAAGACTGTGAGAAAGTGAGTGGAGAATGCTCAGTGTTCCCTGGTTGTTCCCACTCAGCGAGGAGCAGCAAAGCGTTGTGATTGGGTTGTGAGCAGCTGTAAAAACAGGAAGGAGGAGAAAAGGAAAGTATGAGTCATGTGATGGAGGACAGAATCCCTCTGAGCTGTTTAGAGCGTATGTATCCCCCCGCCATAAAGAAGATCTATCTGGTGTCACCACGGCAAACCTTTCAGCAGCACCAGACAAGATGGTTGAACGAGAAGAGGTAGATCTGAAACGGCTGTGGATTCTATCAAGGATTAGATATCATAGCTGATGCTAGCTATCATATGTAGTAGTATAGGTCTAGTAGCACAGTTTATCTCTGAACCCAGAACCACATCTTTGGCCTTTTCACACTGCATTGTTCTTAGCCCCGGGCTATCTTATCACCAGGCTAAGACTGGCCCTGGACTAGTTTAGTCTGTGTTCACACAAACATTTGTTAAGAATGTTCAGAATAGCCCTGGGCTAAGTATTCACTCTTGGATCCAAGCCCAGGGCTAACAGACAAACAAAACACACAACCGATGTTACATTCTATCTCTCACACACAATCAATATTACATGATATCTAGAATCCTGTATGGGGCATTACTTTTTAAGCACAAGCCCCCATACCCGCGACTTTCAGGCCCTGCCGCATCCCTTTAACAGTATCTGTCTCACCACTGTGTTAACCATGCACACTATATTTAGCCCAAGCTCTACCCATACCTGCGACTTTCAGGCCCTGCTCTAACGCAATTTCAAAAATACAGTAACTGTACGTTAGCTAGCTGTTTGTCTCTCTCTGTTCCCCGCTCCTCACTGTGTGAGTCCGTAACCATAGCATCGGCTATCCCCTAAAATAAAACATAGCAACGGCTCCGCTTTGTGCAGCTCCTCAAGTGAGAGAAGCTGTTAGTTGATGTTAGCTAGCTACCTTTAGCTAGCTAGGAGCTAGCTTTTGGTCACCAGATATTATTATTTTCTGTGAGATAATCTGTTGCTGTTGACATGGACAATGTTTTGGTCTTTGGGGTTGCTTAAACAAGAGTGGCAGGTGTCAGGAGCGTTTGCAAATTAAGTGAAAGTGCAGCTTTTGTGATTGGACAGTGAAAATGATATACTGTACGTAATTGTTCTTGACCCCATTTGACACTGGCTATTTTGGCACTGTGTTGATATGGCTAACCCCCCAAAAAACGGTGCTAACCCTCCTCTGGAGCAGGGCCAGCTAGCCCTGGGCTAAGGTTGGTGCTAGCCTACTTTAGAATGTGCAAGTGTAAACACTCACTTAGCCCCGGGCTAAAATCCCCCTTAGCCCAGGGCTAAGGAGGCTCTTAGCTCTGGGTTAAGGTGCAGTGTGTACTCTAGCCAGTTACTTTAACACATACAAGACTGTCATCAGACTATACAGTAGTAGGTAGTGTTTTAAGGAACCCAGTGGTTTTCATACAGATGTCATGTGGCATAATGCATCCATGGACTTCATGTTGGAATTGACAGAAAGCAGTAGCAGAAGGTGTATCCACTCCAAGCACTACCCAGCGGGATTTGATAATGTTCTGCTTAAATAACTTTCACACTCTTAAGGGTTTGGGTCCCTGGTGTGGTTGCTATCTCCACTGAGGTTGAAATTGTTGACATATCACAGAAAAGTTTTCTTTGTCAAGGTTTACATAAATACTCTATTAGGTTCCTCTTGAAAGGCAACATTTTCCATAAGTCCCCGGTTATGCGAAAAACGTCATCCAAAGTACACAGCCCTCTCCCCGGGTCGCTCTTTGGCTTGGCCCAGCTGCCCACCTCACATGCAGGCTCCAGGTGCCAGAGGGGCAGGGTTGGGCCCCGGCGGTCAAGCACACAGACAGGGGACCACTTTCTCTAACTTGCTCAGTGTCCCTCCACCTTCAGGCCTCCAGCACTGATCCCTACTGTGCCTCACTAGGACTGTCCACACAGAGAGGGAACAGAGTGGCAATAGAGGCAGCCTCTACCAGGGGTTTATGGCTTTGGTCTGGTCCAGCTACCTCCAGCCAGCCAGTCAGCCACTGACCCATAATAAGACGGCCAGTTCGTCATGGCACATAGGGAACATGTTGCCAACCAGCCACTGTACGATGAACAGGAGTTTACTAAAGCAGACGTATACAATATACAACACACTGAAACGGCATAAGGCCGGTACAAACTAAGTAACGCTCTTAGCGAGAGAAAACACATGAAACACACACTGATATATACAAGGCAATACTCCACAAATACACTGAAAAACACAAGAACAGTTATAGGCTGTGGTGATGAGAAACAGTTGTGCGTAATCATGGAGAGTCCGGGGTGTGTAGTTGAATGGATTGCTGACAGCCGAAGGAATGGACGGTAGCAGCTAATAGGCCGGCGACAGGGAGCGGCGTGACCACGGGAGGCACGGAGCCCCCTCGATATCCGGAGCCCCCTCGATGTCCAGCGGGGGCGGTGGGACATCCCTGAACCCAGCCTCATGGAGAGGACCAGCCACCACCGGCCTAAGAAGCGAGACATGAAAAACTGGGTGGACTCACCTGTCTCAGAGGCATCCACCTTCACAGTGAATGGTAGAGATGGGTCTGGTTGTACCGGAGCGGTGGTGAATAGCTCCTTAAGCCACCGGAACGCTCTGTCTGCTTCTGGAGTCCACCTCAGCTTGCTGGGACCTCCTTTCAACAGTGAGGTGAGGGGCCCAGTTATCGTGATGAAGGACCTGATGAAACGCAGACAGTAGTTGGCAAAGCCCAAAAACCTCTGCAACGCCTTGACTGTGGCAGGAATGGGCCAGTTGCGCTCAACTTCTACGCGGGATCCCTCCATCTCCACCTCTAAAGAAGTAATATAGAAGCCTAAAAAGGAGATGGATGACTGGAAGAACAAATACTTCTCCAATTTAACATACAATTCATGCTCCGACAGTCTTCCAAGCACTCTGCGAACTAAGGCGACATGCTGCGCGCACATGGCCGAATACACCAATATGTCATCAATGTAAACGATCACACATACAAAGCCCAGTATGTCCCTAAACACACCGTTCACAAAGGCCTGGAACACTGGTGGAGTATTCATCAACCCAAATGGCATAACAAGGTATTCGTAATGGCCGGATGTAGTGGGGAAGGCTGTCTTCCACCCGTCCCCCTCCATGATACGCACCAAATTATACGCGCTCCTGAGGTCTAACTTAGTGAAGAAGCGCGCCCCGTGCAGCTTCTCCATGACTACCGAGATGAGTGGGTGTGGGTAAGCATACCTTATGGTGGCCTGATTCAGTGCTTGGTAGTCATTGCAGGGGCGCAGACCTCCGTCCTTCTTCTTCACAAAGAAGAAACTTGTGGTGGCAGGTGAAGTAGTGGGACAAATAAAGCCCTGCTGTAGTGCCTCAGCGATGTATGTGTTCATAGCCTCGGTCTCGGTCTAGGAGAGGGGGTAGATGTGGCTTCTGGGCAGTGGCACGTCTCTCCTCAGGTCTATAGCATAGTCACTGGGCCAATGAGGGGGCAGCCGCGTTGCCTGGGTTTTGGAGAAGACGCGGGCTAGGTCCTGGAATTCATCCGGGATGGCGACGTGGGCGGTACTGGCGGGGCTCACCACCGATGTGGCGCAGAGGGCGGTCGGCAGACACCTCCCTTGGCAGCCCTGCGACCAACCCTGAATATAGGGTCGTCTAGACATAGCCAGGGGAGACCTAACACTATGGGGAAGGTAGGTGAATCGATAACAAACAACGAAATAACCTCGCTGTGCCCACTGCTAACCACCATTAGAGAGGGAACCGTGACCTCCTCAACTGGACCGGACCCCAGTTATCCCCAAGGGTATCCCCGGTAACTTTGATTGGACTGATGTCTCAACTTCATAGCTAGATAGTTGTTTACCACGCACTGTTACCACGTCTTCAAGCTAAGTAGCTTAGCCAGCTGAAACATGTCAACAAGCATAGCTATCTCCTAGTAAATAATTTTTATAGAGATAAAAAGTATTGGTGCTCATTAGCCACCTAAACTTTCAAATATGGCTATCCATTGAAATAAAGTATGCTGGAAAAGAAGATTTAAGTCGAGTGGTTTGTGGTGGATCATGGAGCAGATGATAACATCAGTTTTGAGGTAGGCTAGCTGTAATATCCTAGCTACATGTCTTATTGTTGATTTTTGATGGCAGACTGCAATACCCCTGGTACCACATGTACATGAAGGGTTAGTTATAAATATATTTGATGGAACTGTAACTACAGTAGAGGAAGCGAGGGAATAGCATTATAAACATTGCATATTGTTAACTGCGCCCCTTTGTAACAGGCAGACACACACAGTGTCGCAATATTGCAGACCGATTACTTGCTAATTTACTCTATAAAAGTATGCTTGACTGCCATTGCCTTCCATTAAATAAGAGCTAAAGATATGGCTAGCCATAAACGGATCATAACCCAAATATTCTAATATTTGTGTGTGTCTCTACTGGGCTTGCCTGTGTATCAGTGTGTCGGAATCAGTTCAGGTGTTGTCTTAGCCAAACCGTTTGAACTACACTCTTAGAAAAAAAGGTGCTATCTAGAACCTTAAAGGTTTCCACCTAAACCAAAAAGGGTTCTCCTATAGGGACAGCCAAAGAACCCTTTTGGAACCCTTTTTTCTAAGAGTGTACCCATAACCGTTCCCACAGTTTACGGCTGAATGACTGGTGGTGTTGTGTCCCTGTCTGGTCTGATCCTACTGGTGATCTGACTGGATGGATCTCTGAATGATGTCTTAGTATAACTACTGACCCTATCTGTCTAGTGGAAGCGAAGGGACTGGATCAATACCTGTGTTGTGTGGCTATTAGGGGCTGCTAGGCTCGCAGGTCTGGGATCAGTGCTGGTTCTGTTCTAGCCAACTGTGGGTCAGTGCTGTACGCTCCTCTACTGTGGCTGGGGCTGAGGCCCCGATGAATGGCTCCTTGCAGTGGCCTTACAGAGCGTCATTCTTCTCCAAGTCTCATCTGGAGCTGAAATCCGAAGGGGGGAAGCCCGGGGAGCAGGCAGGGGCCAATATTTTTCTATCCCCGGTAAAGGAATGGTGGACATATCGGGTGCTGTTTTAATGTGTTTAACAAAGAAAAACAAGGCCATGTCCATTGATTAGAGAGGTAAGGGAACGGACGGAGGAAGGAACGACAAGGACAGTAGTGAAAATATCAGGGTTGAGAGAGAGGTGCTTTCTTGCTAAGGCATTGTTGCTCTTCCTCTCTCTCTCTCTCTCTCTCTCTCTCTCTCTCTCTCTCTCTCTCTCTCGCTCTCTCCCTCTCTCTCTCTCTCTCTCTCTCTCTCTCTCTCTCCTCTAAGATGAGCCAGTGGTGGAGTGAAGGAAAAACATCCAGCCCAGAGAGTAACTCCAGCTCCATCATTAATGCCCCAGGGTTTGTTTGTGTTAAGAGTTATTTGCCCACTTTGCCATTTCCCCAGGAATCTTAAATACCCCCACCCTCCCCTCTTGCCCCCTGTCTCCTCTGCTGTGGTCAGGCCCAGATGGGACAAAGTGGAGCATTCCAGGAATAGCACCCCACAACGACCACCATCCCCTTCTCCTACTACTGCTCGCTCACCTGCACCTGCACCTCCACCTCAAAACCCACCACTCACACACGCGCCCTTGGCTCTGCACCCCATCTCATGTGCGCTTCCATATGACTGTGACTGGGGGATCCCACGTAGCCTAGTGGTTAGAGCATTGGGCCAGTAACCAGAATACCCAAGCCGACAAGGTGAAGAAACCTGTCGATGTGTCCTTGAGCAAGGCACTTAACCCTAATTTGCTCCTGGGTCTGACCCTGTAGGTAGGCTGTCATTGTAAATAAGAATTTGTTCTTATCTGACTTGCCTAGTTAAATAAATAAAAAATATCTCTGTAACTGTTTTTATCTGTGACCCTGCTCCTTTTTCCTCCCTGCTTTCATAACGAGGTAGAGGCCCAGAAGTGTTCCCTCTTCAAAGACAAACAAACAGACCGTGGTCTCTTTCAGACTGATAGACAGACAGCTCACATCCCCAACACTCGAGACAACACTGACACCCTTCACATTCTCCTGCCTGCCTGCTGCAACCCTGACACAGGCCAGATCTCAAGCACCCACCACTGGAAAGCAGGAATGAGTGGCTGTTGCCTCTAAAGAGAGGAATATTTGTGACTTTAAAAAAAAATAAAGTGGAGAGGGGCCGGAGGGGTGGAAAGGGGGCCAGAGGGAAGGAGGGAGGGGGGATGAATAGAATCCTGTGCTCGGCCCTGGGGCGGACTGAACCCCTCTGTTTGGGCTTTTTTTCGGCGTGGGCACACAGCGTCGTCTGTAAGGAGTGGGTCGGAAGCAGGAAGTGGCCGTGTAAGGCGATCCACTAGCCGCTGCAACAGAGCCCCTTTTCAGCCAGTGAGAGGTGCGAACGCATCCCTCGGTCCCATCCCCCGTCGTTCCCCGTCCCGCACAGCAGCGACACATCGGGCAGTCCTCCTGCGGCTCGCACAGCGGGTCCCCAAGGCCGCAGAGAGAGAGGGGGGGGGGGTGGATCAGATAGGACAGCAGGGAAAGCTATTCAACAGAAGACTGACGCAGTCTTTGTCAGAATATGACATTCAGGCTAATCTATTCTACTAAGCTACCAATGGCACTTTGACAGTGAGGAATCAGCATTTGCTAGTTGCGTTGGTGCATCACTGATGATAGTCAAGGAGAAATAGGACAATTATTCTGTTTGAGGTTTATTTTCATGTGAAAACTGGCAGAAGAGAATAATAAATAATTTTGCATTTGCGAGGGGACATTGAACTTCACCTCATCACACCTTTATTACTCACACGAATGCTTCTCATGACCCTAGCTTGACCTGTATGGAGGGTCAGTGGGTCAGTACTCTGACCTAAGACCTCTCTCCTTCCTTCCATTCTTTTCTCCTTCCTATTCCTCCTATCTCTCTCTCAGTCTCTGCCCTGACCCTCCAATTCTTCTCAGGCGTCATAATTGTCCTGTATGTAGCCTATGCGGAAAGGCGTTTATTTTACGTCTGCTACGTTAGATTATCCTGATGGTGAAGCACCGGACTCTCTCTTGAATCTGATTGGACGGAGAGTCAGAGACTGCCCAAGGTCATGATTGCCCCCCCCCCCCCCCCATGCTTGGTATTTATAACCTGGCTTTTGCAGCTGCAAATAAAAAGGACTTCTCCTCCCAAAGGTGGCCTGTCGGCAAGGCACTTAAGCGCTGGGGAAAGGAATGCAAAGCACTCCAGCCCAGCCAATCACCTACGTTTTACCGCTTCATTTTAGCTTTGATTGCGGCGGCCATTTCCAAACTATTACCATAAAGTGGTTTTGAACAGGACGAATACCACCTCATCTCTCCTGCAGTACAAAATAAACAAACACAATAAAAGGATATAGTTTGAATAACGGATGAAATGTCTACAAATGAGAGTTAAGCAATGGTTGGGTTGGGATGAATGAGGCTTTTTTTTGTATAGGATCCCATTGTTATTGTTTCCAGACGTTAGTTTAGGTCTAACTTGGCTACAGAGGCAGACCATAGTGTGAAAACCCACAATAGAATGTGTTTGAGCAGAGTGAGTGAGTGTGTCGAAGACTTGCATATATGTCTACAGCCCTCAAACTCAACTCTGGACCTCGAAGCCAGTACCACAGTGTTTTTTCATTGTTCCCCTCTAATCAGCGACTGATTTAGACCTGGGACACCAGGCGGGGGCAATTAATTATCCTAGGGTAAGAGTTGAGTACCCCTGGTCTACAGGTTCAGTGTGGTGGCGTCTGTTTGTGTGTGTATGCCTTTCTGTGCACGTGTGGGCACACCATGTCATAACAACTTGGAAAACTGGGTAATATTTGATTGAGATCAATGAGATTTCAGCCTTTATTCACCCACTCAAAAAGAGAGCCAGAAGTTTGTTTAATTCCCAATGTGTTATCACTATGCTTTGAACCATCTATAAGCACAACCAAATCCCAATGGAAAAACAATCTGATTTTTGGTTTAGTTTCAGACATTTTAAAGCACAACAAAGTTCAAATGGGAATACAATGTCAGATATTTTGTATTTATACAACTTCATGTGTAATCACTGTGCTTCATCTAATTACATTAAATGTACATGGTGCAAGTGATCAATTCTTTTCAAGATCCTGCACAGATTATTACAGCAATTGTGAAGATCTCCACAGATCTGCGACCTTTGCATGGTCTCTTGAACATGCACATTTTCTATGATAACACAAGAACACATTTATAGTTACAGTAGGCTAACCTCAAAATGTGGGCATGGATGGGTTAATCATTTTGTGTTACCTCCCTTGTACTTGATTGATGATTATTATGGTCACTAACTCACCTGGTTATCTAGGTCTTAATTGAAAGGAAAAAGCTAAAACCAGCAGACACAAGACCCTCCATGGAATGAGTTTGACAGCCCTGATTTAATGGAAAGAGACAACATTTTAGCACCTTCTTCAGGGAGGGTTGAGGAAGCCACATAGGGCTGGACCTTGGTTCTTTCTATTACCCTAAATGGTTGGACGTATACAGTATCTAACTTTATTTTTACAAAGTATTATTTTTGTTGGTCAGCATCTCAATTTTGTGTGGGGGGTTGTTATCTATCTACTGTAGTGGCTAGCCTGTATGTCTCTTCCCTCATACCCTGAAATAAAATCTGTTCAGTCAAATATTTCAGCCTACTAATTAAGCATATGGTCGTACATTACATCAAGAGATTGCTTTTTTATGACCCATATTTAACCCCTTTTTGTTGCACTAAAGTATTCAATATATACTTCCATTAATTTTTTTAAATGGGACCGGGCTACGAGTCTTGTGAGGCTTGTGTGCATCCTAGAGCAAAACAACCGACATGTACGTCGTCGTGAGAGTCTCACCATTCAATGGTGTGGTCATATTAGTGTGTAGAATTGTTCTGAGGCTACAGAAAGAAGTTGGCAGATCGGCGTTACCGTCTTCAAACGAGTCCCGTGATGCTTGTGTGGTTTGCAGCAATACGGAAAACACCATCATGTTCGTGAGAGACGTTTTTGTGAGAAGACCAATTTTTGGGATGTCTCCTGGTCTGACAAACACTACTGTAGGTCTGCTACCTTCCACCGCAGATGCAGAAGGCCGACATCGGCGGATGCGGTGGATGGAGACGCAGCCCATGTAAAAAAACGATATGTCTAACTTAAACAGATTTTTTGATCATGCTAATTAGATGTCCACGGAGGCAGGGACTTTGACTCTAAGGGGTTAAGACACTTTGTGTTGGTGTTTGTGGGCAGTTACCTGTAGATGAAAGTGTTATGAACTGACCTGGTCAAGTCTGTTCCTCTGGCAAAGCGTTCAGCATTCAGCTAGACTTTGAAGGTCTGCCCAGTCTAGGATACCTCTCAGGACCGAGACTCAACAGACAGAAACAGACAAAAACACAGACATAAAGACAAACCGCAGACTCATCGCTCACCATCCCACTATGAGAAAAACTACAGACCAAACAAAAGAAAAACACCTCTGAAGGGTTACATTTACATTTTAGTAATTTAGCAGACGCTCTTATCCAGAGTGAGTTACAGTAGTGAGTGCATACATTTTCATCCTGGTACCCCGTGGGAATCGAACCCACAACCTTGGCATTTCTATTTCTTACAGGTACATTTTTTGAATACCACATCATGCGTTGACATACTTAGAAAACGCTCAGTCGTAATGAGGTTGTTTGGAAGCTTCCTCTGACTATTTCAAGGCAGGCAGGCAAGCAGGGTGAATTAGGAAAATGCTGGTACAAAGTGACTCACACATTCAGTTCCCGGAATTCCCTCTCTTTGCCCAGGAGAACTTCTGGCTTTGCCACTGGACGCAAATTAGAATAGAATGTGAAAAAGAAATAGAATAATGATTACTGACTGCATTTCGACAGTCAGCATTGACTCTAATATGTGTGTTACCGTTTAAAAGTTAGTATGCAGTGTTATGTTGTTGGACACCCTAGCCTGCTCTAAACAGCACTGGATATGTGGGATACATAATGTATATAACCTCTCTTATATAACCTCTCGGAGAAAAAAACAGAAGTTTGTATATGAAACACTGTCTCTTTTTATCTTCTTCTATAATAGAACCAGAGAAAAAGCCTTGGAAGTATGTTGAGCCCATAGAAATACAATGACTAGAACAGACCAGCTCTATTTCTATTGTTGACCCAGTAAGCAGAGGAGAAGTAGTAGAGAAAACAAATGTCAGCTAAAATAAGGTGTTCCATTTATACCCAACGGCCTGGTTTATCCCAGAAAACATTATGTGGCTAGTGGCATGAGGGAAGAGAGATGGATTTGTATAATACTGTATGGACAAGAGAAGAAGCAAAGGATGAAGTAGGATAGGGCTTGAGAGAGAGCGAGAGAGATAGAGGGAGGGAGAGAGGTAGAGAGAAATAGAGGGAGGGAGAGAGAGGTAGAGGGAGGGAGAGAGAGGTAGAGGGAAGGAGGGAGGGAGGGAGAGAGAGGTAGAGGGAGGGAGAGAGAGATAGAGGGAGGGAGGGAGAGAGAGGTAGAGACCGGTAGAGGGAGGGAGAGAGAGGTCGAGGGAGAGAGAGGTAGAGGGAGAGAGGTAGAGAGAGGGAGAGAGAGGTAGAGGCAGGGAGAGAGAGGGAGGGAGAGAGATAGAGGGAGGGAGAGAGAGAGAGTGAGAGGGAGGGAGGAGAGAGAGAGGTAGAGGGAGGGAGAGGTAGAGGGAGGGAGGGAGAGAGGGGTAGAGGGAGGGAGAGACAGAGAGGTAGAGGGAGGGAGGGAGAGAGAGGTAGAGGGAGGGAGAGAGAGGTAGAGGGAGGGAGAGAGAAGTAGAGGGAGTTAGAGAGAGGTAGAGAGAGGGAGAGAGAGGGAGAGGGAGGTAGAGAGAGGTAGAGGAAGGGAGAGAGAGGTAGAGAGAGGTAGATGGAGTGAGAGAGAGGTAGAGGGAGGGAGAGAGAGGTAGAGGGAGGAAGAGAGAGGTACAATGTAAGTGCACTACTTTTAACCAGGGCCCTATTCCCTATATAGTTTGGGACACAGGCCAGGTCATTTGGGATACAGCCACGGTCTCAGACTAGTAATTTAACAGTGCATGAGGTGCCAGGGCTATAAATGTAGGACTTCCTGTCCATCAATCAGCCAATCCACTTTCCCCTGGTATGTCTGTCTGTGAGCCAGCCTGTGCCACGCCCCTGAGCCATGTTTGTCTTCCACCTAAAATTCATCTACAGAGGTCCGGAAACACTCTTGTCGTTCATGTATGTACAGTACACACACACTAAAAGACAGCGACTACATTTGTGCTGATCTGTGACCCGCTAGCACCTCCCGCGGTAAGGGAATAAGGCAACCTCAGGAGTTACACACAAGGATACTTTATTGACACAGACGGATGAAAGGTACATAGAAAGGTAGTGGTTCTGTAACAGGAGAAAACAAGAGGCAATACCGAATGAACACACCAAGGCAAGAATACACAGATACAGAACCGTACAGAATAGAGCAGTAATAAATGGCAAACGAAAGCTTATGGAAATATAAGCTGATATGCTGCTGAACAACTACACTCTTAGAAAAAAAAGGGTTATTCGGCTGTCCCCATCGGAGAACCCTTTGAAGAAACCTTTTTGGTTCCAGGCAGAACCTTTTTGGTTCCAGGCAGAACCATTTTGGGTTCCATGTAGAACACTCTGTGTAAAGGGTTCTACATGGAACTCAAAAAGGTTCTGCCTGGAACCAAAAAGGTTCTGCCTGGAACCAAAAAGGTTCTGCCTGGAACCAAAAAGGGTTTTAGGTTCTAGATAGCACCTTTATTTCTAAGAGTGTAGCAGTAATATACACAAATACACAACTCACTTTATACACGCACATCATCCCACATGTGCAGGAGATATGAATGAGTCCAGTTATTGTATTGCAGGACAGAGCTTGCTGCCTTCTCTGTGACTGCTTGAAGTAGACTGAAAAGTGTGTGACCTGGAGAGTCAGAAGGATGGACAGATGTCCAGCTCTCTATCAACCGCCCTAGCAACTGCCCTGTCAACCAATCAGTGACCAGGGCCCTAGGTATGAAAGGGCAGTTTATGACGTTATGACCCCTATCCTAGAATGCTAGGCTCCAGTTGGGGAGGGGTGCCTACTGCAAAGATGAGAATATTAGTGAGGTAGTGTCTGAGAAAGGGCTGTAAGATGGTGTGCTAATAGTCAACAAAGCAGGAAACTCGTAACAAACACACATGCATGTGCACACGTAGACTCACTCATTCCCATTTAATCCCCATTAAAAGCACATTCATTAATATGTGTGTACTTTTGCATTCACATGCACAAGACTTACGCACCTTTTGGCTTTGATGGAGTAGCCTGTTTAGAGAGAGTATGACATATATGTAAATGTGCAAACGGAATTCTCATACATGCTTATAACAAGTAAAGAAGCATTCCACCCACAGGCTAAAAGGGACTTGGGTGTTACAGATAGATAGATAGACCGACCGACCGACCGACCGACAGACAGACAGACTGTCCAAAGTACATGTTGACACTCAATGTTCTACCTGTTTGATGGATATGTGGACAGATTCCTCCCTCCCTCACGGCCAGTCAGTCATGAGCAAAGGGCCGGCCCTAGGGGTCAAAGGTCATGAGTGTGGCCTGCAGGCAGGGGCCTTAAAGCTCTTACAAACTCCCTGTGCATTCCTTCCCTACTGGAATCCAAGGTCACCTCCCTATGTTGTAACCGTTTCCAACCTGTCCCATCCCAACTTTCCACACCCGCAAATATTTTCCCCAGACTGGGAACACCAGTGTTAGTTAAAAGTCTTAAAAGCCCCAGGCATGGGTGCTGCTATATCATCCTATCCTCATCCCTAAGTGTTAGTTAAAAGTCCCAGGCATGGGTGCTGCTATATCATCCTATCCTCATCCCTAAGTGTTAGTTAAAAGTCCCAGGCATGGGTGCTGCTATATCATCCTATCCTCATCCCTAAGTGTTAGTTAAAAGTCCCAGGCATGGGTGCTGCTATATCCTCCTATCCTCCTCCCTAAGTGTTAGTTAAAAGTCCCAGGCATGGGTGCTGCTATATCCTCCTATCCTCCTCCCTAAGTGTTAGTTAAAAGTCCCAGGCATGGGTGCTGCTATATCCTCCTATCCTCCTCCCTAAGTGTTAGTGCCTCTGAGCTACTGCGTACGAGTGCCACGAATCAAGGCTCGATTACAAATTCCACCCGAGCAGGATAAGGCTTGATTATAGGATGTAAAAGCACCAAGACCCAAATCACTTACTCAATATATTTTAATGTAGTATAGTCATTATAGACTATATTCTGAAGGAACGTGTACATGGCCTATTTATCATATTTAGAAGATCCAAAATATGTGTCTCTAAGGTAGGGCTCAGGATGGCTCTGACACTCTGATTTGTAGGTCGTCAGGTCTGCTCCCTGCTCCAGCAGGCCCTATCTCCTAACTCCTAACTCTGTCACTGGCCTCACTGGCTTTTCCCTCTGGCCCAAGGTGTCTGTGGGAATGGGCCCCACAGTGGAGCTCCGCACTGGGGACCTCCAGCAGCCTGCTGGGCTTCCTCTGGTTTAGAGAATATGTAAATGTTAATGAAGCAGAGCATGCGGAGTCCTTGTGTCAACAAGGACACCTCCTTTGTAATACAGTCACAAATTAGTCTATGATCAACGGGAGACTTCACCCCCCACTAACTAGGCTAGCAGAAGCAGGGATGTTGACATTCAGCTACAGGCTGGAATAGTGTGTCGAGTAAGTGGAGGAAAGCAGTGTGTTTGTGTGTGTGTGTGTGTGTGTGTGTGTGTGTGTGTGTGTGTGTGTGTGTGTGTGTGTGTGTGTGTGTGTGTGTGTGTTGTGTGTGTGTGTGTGTGTGTGTGTGTGTGTGTGTGTGTGTGTGTGTGTGTGTGTGTGTGTGTGTGTGTGTGTGTGTGTGTGTGTGTGTGTGTGTGTGTGTGTGTGTGTGTGTGTGTGTGTGTGCCCGTGCATGCAAGTGTGTACGCATGTTTGTGTGTGTGAGAGAGAGAGAGAGAAAGGGAGAGAGAATTTTTAAATAACATGTCACATCTTCCGAGAGAAAAATGCACTTTGTCCAGACTTTGTTTTCCTAAGGATTTGTGTGAAGGGGGGGGGGGGGGACTCTTTCTCAAAAACGTACAGTCTTAAAGCAATGATTGGGCTTTTATAGCACCATACGTCTGGCTCCCATTAGAAGTTTTCAGTGTAAATACTTCTGCTATTTTATGATTTCCTAACAAATACTGAGGAGTCGGGAGACGGTTCTCCTGTTTACGTGTGTATGTAGTAGGTCCCTAAATAGACCTAGACCTAGACTCAATATACTTCCAATCAATTGAGGGCAACTAAATGGAGTGTACATTGAGAAGTCCACTTAACCAATGCTTTATTAATGAAGGGTCAAGCGATGTACACCTTAGCCAAATACCTTAGCCAAATACAATTCCTGATATTTAATCATATTACAAACTCCCTGTCTTAGGTCAGTTAGGATCACCATTTTATTTTAAGTATGTGAAATGTCAGAATAATAGTAGAGAGAATGATTTATTTAAGCTTTTATTTCTTTCTTCACATTTCCAGTGGGTCAGAAGTTTACATACACTCAATTAGTATTTGGTAGCATTGCCTTTAAATTGTTTCACTTGGGTCAAAGATTTTGGGTAGCCTTCCACAAATACTTTTTCCTCCAAACATAAAGATGGTCATTATGGCCAAACAGTTCTATTTTTGTTTCATCAGACCAGAGGACATTTTTTTTTTAAAGTACGATCTTTGTTCCCATGTGCAGTTGCGAACCGTAGTCTGCCTTTTTTATGGCGGTTTTGGAGCAGAAGCTTCTTCCTTGCTGATCGGCCTTTCAGGTTATGTCAATATGGGACTCGCTTTACTTTGGATATAGATACTTTTGTACCTGTTTCCTCCAGTATCTTCACAAGGTCCTTTGCTGTTGTTCTGGGATTGATTTGCACTTTACGCACCAAAGTACGTTCATCTCTCAGAGACAGATCGCATCTCCTTCCTGAGCGGTATGATGGCTGTGTGGTCCCATGGTGTTTATACTTGCGTACTGTTGTTTGTACAGATGAACGTGGTACCTTCAGGCGTTTGGAAATTGCTCCCAAGGATGAACCAGACTTGTGAAGGTCTACACTTTTTTTTCTGAGGTCTTGGCTGATTTCTTTTGATTTTCCCATGATGTCGATCAAAGAGGCACTGAGTTTGAAGGTAGGCCTTGAAATACATCCACAGGTACACCTCCAATTGATTCAAATTATGTCAATTAGCCTATCAGAAGCTTCTAAAGCGATTACATTTCCAAGCTATTTAAAGGCACTGTAAACTTAGCGTATGTAAACTTGTCATGCACAAAGTAGATAAAATTATAGTTTGTTAACATGAAATCTGTGGAGTGGTTGAAAAATGAGTTTTAATGACTTCAACCTAAGTGTATGTAAACTTCCGACTTCAACTGTATAACAGTCTCTTGTGATGTGCGGTCAGGTATGCGGCCAGGTCAGGAAAATGTTGATGGAGTGTGTCCTTACCTTCCAAATATCTTCCACTTGAAGTAAGTCTGAGCTTTAATATAAACCGTCAGTTTACTCAGTTATATTTAGCCGTAGGCGATTGTACACATTGACATAAACACACTCTTGGTCAGACACACACAAACACAAACACACACATGCATCGACATAGCTGATGGACTGAGGTCATTATGGCTGGGGTTGCTATCGTTAATAACTCCACTTCTCTATCTCTCTCTCTCTTTGTCTTTCTGTCTGCTCAGCAAAGCTTATTTTACAGCTAATTAAACACTGCTCCAGTTGAGCTGCAACCAAATCCTCTGACCTTGCTAGAAGTATGGACTAGCAAATATTTTGATACGCTGAAATTAGGAATGTTGGGAGGGTGACCCTTAATTTAGAAGGGATATCTGAAAGAGGACTTTGTTCATTAAGGGTTAGGTTATCATGGCTATGGGCCGGAGTCAGTAACTGTTGTCTACCTTGCACTTAGTAATATCCTGTATGTGCAGTCATCCAAGGTTTATATCGTACACTTTTCCTATTTGTTTCTCTCTCTGATCAACTGCCACACATGAGTAATATTCGACTGCCTTGTAGAAAATAGGGAAAATGTGTCAAAACGAGGGGGAAAAAAAGTATTTAAACTCAAATAAAAAATCCAGCGTTTAGAAAAAAACGACACACACATACATACACACACACATACACAAACACACACACCCTTCCTTCTTACCATCTCCCCCACTGTGCAGCTAACCACATTTTGGGTTTTGGGGGGGGGGGGGGGGGGGGGGCGGGGGCTGGTGGGATGGAGGGGGGGGGGGGGAGAGAAGCCTCCAATGTTGCTCCCTGTTTCATTTGAACCACCCTCGCCTTGGTTTTCTATGACAAAAACGTCACCCACAACGAGGCAGAGCGACAAATTAACTGCTAAATTTAAAAAAATAACAAATAAATAAGCTAAACAGGCAACAGCCGTGTTGACATGTCTAATATCCAAAACACTCGCTAACAAAACAAACATGTCAAAGCTAGCCAGCCACAGCGGCATGTTGGCAAATGTCCTTGTTTTTGAAAGAAAAGCACATTTTTTGTCCATTAAAATAACATACAATTGATCAGAAATACATTGTAGACATTGTTAATGTTGTAAATTACTATTGTAACTGTAAACGGCTGATTTTTTAATGGAATATCTACATAGGCGTACAGAGGCCCATTATCAGCAACCATCACTCCTGTGTTCCAATGGCACGTTGTGTTAGCTAATCCAAGTTTATCATTTGAAAATGCTAATTGATCATCAGAAAATCCAGCTGAAAACTATTGTGCTGATTAAAGAAGCAATAAAACTAGCCTGCTTTAGACTAGTTGAGTATCTGGAGCATCAGCATTTGTGGGTTCGATTACAGGCTCAAAATGGCCAGAAACAAAGAACTTCCTTCTGAAACTCATCAGTCTATTCTTGTTCTGAGAAATGAAGGCTATTCCATGTGAGAAATTGCCAAGAAACTGAAGATCTCGTAGAACGCTGTGCACTACTCCCTTCACAGAACAGCGCAAACTGTCTCTAACCAGAATAGAAAGAGGAGTGGGAGGCCCCAGTGCACAACTGAGCAAGAGGACAAGTACATTAGAGTGTCTAGTTTGAGAAACAGATGCCTCACAAGTCCTCAACTAGCAGCTTCATTAAATAGTAACCGCAAAACACCAGTGTCAACGTCAACAGTGAAGAGGCGACTCCATGATGCTGGCCTTCTAGGCAGAGTTGCAAAGAAAAAGCCATATCTTCCTCTGTCCAGTGTCTGTGTTATTTTGCCCTTAATCTTTTATTTTTATTGGCCAGTCTGAGATATGGCTTTTTCTTTGCAATTCTGACTAAATGTCTAAGTGACCCCAAACTTTTGAACAGTATTGTATGTCTTCTTACCCAGTGCTGCCTTCAAACAAGCACAAGCACCAACGAAACCTTTAAGGCAAATTGCTTTTATAATGGACGTTTCCAAAAATATAGGAGAGTAGGCAGGCCCCCTGACCGAGGGTTTGGCCCAGTGCCTGGCCAGTGAGTGGCCCTGCGCCAGCCGTTCTCGCGAGCTGCTGAGCATTCCGTTTCCCGAGCCTGAGCCTGAGCCTGAGCCTGGCTGGGCTCGTCACACTGCCACTGGGAGAGGTGTGAGGAGAGCAGTCAGCCTGCCTTCTCTGCTGCTACCCGATCCCTCGCTCCGCATCCCTCAGCTCATAGCACCCAGCTAGCGCCCAGACACACAGATACACTACCTGCGTATTGAGCTCCCCCTCAGACGCACAAACACACACACTAACTCCTTCTCTACCTCCTTTGCGACTTTGTTACTTCTTGAAGATTCACTCTCCTTCTCGTTGTTCTCTTCTTGTCTCATCTTATCTCCTCATTCATCCCCTCCTTTCGTCCTCTTCACTCGTTCTTCTTCTCACTTCTTCTCTTTCTTTGTTTTTCTTTTTGTCGCCTTCCTTCTCTCCTCGTTTCCTCTCCTCTCCTTTTCTCTCCCCACTCCTCTGACTCAGGTCTTGGAGGCTACTATTTCACTACAGACAGCGTCTGGAAAAATGTTGCTTATTGATTTACATTGTCATAAAGGGAGCCTTTGTGTGTAGAAGAGGACATCTCTACTGGCGGCTGACCTTCCCTTGGCTCTGGCAATACTCATTGTCTCCGGGGGTCACTGGCTGTAGTATTCGTTAAGTCTACTGTGTGTGTGTGTGTGTGTGTGTGTGTGCGTGCGTGCGTGCGTGCGTGCGTGTGAGTGTGTGTGTGTGTGTGTGTGTGTGCGTGCGTGCGTGCATGTGTGCACGGCTTGGATAATGGCATGTCTCTGCCTGGTATACCCCTCACCAAAGGTCCCATCCTATCCTATTGTCTTAAAGTCCTATGGACATCGCTAGGAAAATAGCATTTATCTTAGATAGTCCCACAGCCTGTGGCAGGCGATAGTAATCACAGATGACATTGGACTGAAGAAAATTGTTCATATAGTCCCGGGAATCAAACCCATTATGTTGGCGTTGCAAGCTCCATGCTCTAGCAATTGAGCTACAGAGGATCACTGACTACCTAGTCCTGAGTCATACTGACATAAATACCCTCGCTCACGTACTGAGACTATCTTTCTCTCTGTGTCTATCTCTCTCTCACACACACACAGACACGCAAACAAAAGTACACTCTGTTGTTCCGACTGAATGATACACAGATAGTCATGCATAAAAAAGATACTAACAATGGGTTTTGAACACACACATACTTAACCTCATATGAATTCCCATCCTCAGCACTAGAGTGTCTGAGTGGCGTTATGGTACGGCGCTTCCATATGGGGAGTTACTGTTGCTGCTGATGCTGATGGTGGTGAGGCTTAATGATTTGACACCAGGCCTGCAGAACACACACACTGCCTTAATTGACTTGTAAAACCCACTAAAATGCATTTTTATGGGACCAGTCACACGGGATTTGATATTTGCCCGGCTAACAATTCTGTCACAGCCACATTGCCTTTATTCCTGATTCAAGACCACTTTATACTTATAACGGATATAAAAAAAAAAGAAAAGACTATCAAAGATGCCTGCCCACCACATTGGCAGATTGATATGTTTAAACCTGGTGTGGGAAGTTATTCTGAGCCTGAAAGGAGACTGACTGACTGTGGATTGTGGATAGAGTAGGGCTGGTGTTCTGGTTAGGTCCTGCCCTGGAAGTCAACCAGGCAGTTGTAAAGATATAAATGAGCCAGTCCTCTTTGTGAACTGACAGCTCGGACTCGGGTGCTACTTCTGTGAGGCCCCTGCGATCCCCGCCACTGCTCACTTTATTGTCGGAGTCCCGTGTTGTCCACACCCTCTCACCCGCACTGTGCAAACCCAGGGGCAAACACCAGACAAGGACATAATGTATGGGCTTGGCTGTTGACTGTCCAGACCCTCCAGGGCCAGATCAAGCACTGTGGATATGTTGACCATCCAGACCCTCCAGAGCCAGATCAAGCACTGTGTGGCCAGTTGAGAGGAGTTTTCAATAGGGCGGAGAACCCGGCAGACACAGTAGACACTCCGGCTTTCAGAGCCTTGTCGAGCTGAAGAGGGGATGTGACTTCTCACAGCCAGGCCCCAACCCAGCCAGGAACACAGACCCCCGACCTTCCCTCCCAACCTGCTAAATACCACTCAGAGGTTGGCTGGAGGCTGGACCTTGCTGAACGATAGGGAAACACACATACCAGTGACCTAACAGTAACACTCACGGCCTGGCTGCATAGAGGGGCTTCCACATTTATTGGGGCATTAACTCACCATTGCATACAGACAGAGGAATTTAGACCAGGGTTGGGGGTCATATCCATTTCAGTGCAGTCAATACAGGAAGGGAAATTGCATTTCCATGAAGAACAGAAAATAAATGTAAATCCAATGAGTCTCCTCTATTGAATGGAATCAAAATGCAACCCTGGCGCGCACCTCTGGTCCTGGTTGTGTCCAGATTGACCTCTCTCTCTGTACCCTCCAGATTGACCTCTCTCTCTGTACCCTCCAGATTGACCTCTCTCTCTGTACCCTCCAGATTGACCTCTCTCTCACGAGGTGTGACTTTCCTCCTCTCTGTAGCAGAGACAGGGCCATGACCCCATAACAGTGACCTATGGAACTTACAGTCCTGCTCCCAATGTAAAGCAGTCAACACACCATACAGTTTCTCCTAGTGACGCCACCAAGGGCACAAGCCAAATAGATATTATCCCTTATGCTTTCCAAAAGTACTGAGACATAACTGCATTTTATCACAGCTTTATTTCATCATGATCTTATTTGGTTTCTTTATCAATGTGCCCTTGTTCAAGGCACTTAACCCTTATTTGCTTCAGGGGGTGACCCTGTAAAACAACACATGTCATTGCACCTATTCGGTGTATGTGAAAATAAAACATTTTTATAATTTTTTCCTCCTGTGCTAGTGGGTATTGTGGTGCCAGCAGAGTTCATGGGGGTGTCACAGTCATGCATATCAGCACTAATGGTATGAGAGATGGCCTTTCTGAGATGATCTGATAGGATCTGAAGGGAAGGAATGTGGCTGTGTCTCCTGGCAGATGTAAAGACTGATCCGTACACGTTACATACATATAGGCTTTAGGCTATTCCCAATTCACACGTAAGACAACTGTGTTGTACTCTTTCCCATACCAAACAAATTTGAGTCTATTTATAACTGTTGCATACTGTATGTGGAAATGCACAGAAGAATTCAGAAGACTTTTCGAGGCACTTTGGAGCAATATTGTATAATATGGCCTCAGGCTAGTCTCCTCATGCACTGCTGTCCGTTTCAGTTTAGCAAATTTCTGGGGTTAAAACTGAGATGGCTTATTTTAAATACTCTTTGAAGAGGTAGGCGGCAGGTATCCTAGCGTTGGGCAAGTAACCGAAAGGTTGCTGTTTTGAAACCTTGAGCTGGCGAGGTGGAAAAAAGATTCTTCCCTTGAGCGAGGTAGTTAACCTGCAACAACAACTGCTTTGTGGACATTGATTAAGAGGATTGGGTTAAATGCGGAAGACACATTTCTGTATTTATTATGGATCCCCATTAGAGGCTTTCAAGGCAGAAGCTACTGTTCCAGGGGTCCAGCAACATTAAGGCAGTTAAAACATTACAATACATTCACAACAGATTTCACAACATATTAAGTGTGCGCTCTTAGGCCCCTACTCTACTGCCACATATCTACAACACAAAATCCATGTGTATGTGTGTGTATAGTGCGTATGTTATCGTGTGTTTGTATGCATGTGTCTGTGCCTGCTTCCCTCGTCACGCGCATCAGCAATTATTTGGACTCACCTGGACTCAATCACCTGTTATTTCCTCCCCCCTGTCTGTTCCGCAGCTCTGTTCCCTGCTTGAGCATTAATTGTCGTATTTCGTTGTTTTCACCCAGTTCTGACGCTGTTCCTGTCTTGTTCCATGTCTGTGTAATATTAAATGTTCACTCCCCGTACCTGCTTCTCATCTCCAGCGTCGGTCCTTACTCAATTACCACGTTATTCATTACAAGATTTAGTTGAGGTTTAGTTGTGAAACTGTTTTTGGAAGATGGGCAGGGACTCTGCTGTCCTAGCATCAGTGGAAGCTGGTTCCACCATTGAGGACCACTTCCTGTGTGAGGAAAGGTTGTATTCTACGAATGTTGTAGAGCATGAACCTTCAGGAGTGACTCACTATTTTGATGTTCTTGGAACAGGTAGGCCTTCCCCGGGAGGAAGAGCAGCTCCGTCTTGTCGAGGTTGAGCTTGAGGTGGTGGGCCGACATCAGAAGCTTCTGCATTAGCAGATAGAGGAGATGTTAGCGTAGAGAGGAGATGTTCAAAGTCTGTCTCTGTCCCGAATAGGCTATATAAACAAGATACCTTTTGTTTTTATCTTTGGATTTGGATTGCAGATTATTTAGATGCAGGCAAAAACAAATAGACAAAACACAAACAAAATACTGAAACCACTTAAAAGTGTGATAAAATAATGAAGAACAAGGAAATTTGGATTGAATTTATAATGAGATAAATCATAGGAATTCCTCTCACTAGAGGTACAGCATTCACTGGAGGAGCCATACAACTAGTGAAAGTGGTCTGCCCCTGTCTGCAGCATTTGGAGAGCCATTCTACTAGTGAAAGTGGTCTTTCCCTGTCCCCGCTCCTACTCTCTCCTTCTGTGTACGGCCACCACACCCGTCCCCAGCCATTGTCAGAACTTTGTAATTACAGGGCAAGGCCAACCGTGTCACAGGGCCATGTAGGTCAATAGGCCTGCTGGTTACAGGGCAGGGAAAGCCAGGCATCCCTAAGTATGGGTTGCACTGTACTGTGTATGCACGTATGTTTGTTTTTGTGAGTGTACGCATGTGAGACAGAGAAATAGAGTAATTAAATCAAGTCATATATCAATTCAGTGAAATTACTGAATTTCTTGCACACCCACACACAAACACGTACACCCTCGAGCACATGCACACATGTACACAAGCGCACGTGTAGACACACACACACACACACACACACACACACACACAGAAGAAACTAAATCAGGTGTAGGTGTTAAAGCAACCCCGGGCGGCTCCATAACAACATTATATATGAAGGCCAGGTCAAGCTTTTGCAAAACGCATCATCATGATAATGTGGCTGGTGACACTTTGTTTCTTGAAAGTCCAATGTCTTGAAAACTTGACTGCTAACATACTAAATATCTTGGGACAGTATCAACAGAGGAATAATGAAATAAATACCAAAATATAGTTTTTGAGTGGATTTTACAGTTTACATTATTTCATTAAACTTCATTTAGCCTCCCTTTAACCAATCATCTGCAGCTATTAACATTACCTACGGGCCATTTCAGCTCCTGTTACTTACTTATTTACTGAAAGGGAAAGAGTCAATCTGTTAATGGCCCAAAAATATTTTATTGCCAGACAAAATAACAGTTGGACTGTTCATCAAGAGGACCAGTGAGCAACAGTACTTGAAATGGTCAATACCCACATTCATTGCCTTTTTAGTTGGTGTGTGATTATTTTCTCTCCCTGTCCCCAAATGATCCCTAAGTACAAAGAGTGCACACAGTCAGTCACCATGGCTGTGAGTGTGACTTTCGACAGCTGTCTATGGTCTACTCCGCTGGGGACTCACAGACTTAACCTAGGATGGGGTGGGGCACCCCTTCACAGCACACAAATGCAGCATTTTCCTCACTCTGTCACTGAAATCAAATGTTGGCTTAGGTAGGGGGGAGAAGGGGTAGGATGATGAGATGTGGGGAGCTTCTTGGCTAACAGGCCCAGAAATGACATTCTGCCGCTAACTCTGAGCTGCTTCTGGTCTGACCTCAAGCGAAGCAGTGGAGGGCCAAAGTAAACCAGGATATAAGCAGTGTCTGGGATGCCTGAGGGAAAGGCAACAAACATAAGCGTCCCCTGCCCTCCTCACTGTCTAAAGGCCCACTGACTAATCCCCTGATATTGCTCCATGATCTAAACCTCCTCAACTGACCAAACAGTCTAGCATTGTGTCGTTGTTCTTAGTGGCTTTTTCAAGATTCACTCATTGGCAATGTGTGTCCAGCGTTGAATCCTCTTCCTCCTCAGAACAAGAGCACACTGTTACAGTAACATGGTCAGATGCATTTCAGCTCTTGCAATCCGTTTTGTAAGTGATAGTATTCCAGTCAGATCCACTCAGTAGGCACTATCCGATGGTATGCACGGAGGCAAGCCTTGTCTTTAAAAGTATAATGATCTATATCATAGCTATGTGAGTTTTATATCTATTGACCGTGACAGTTGAACTGCTGTTGTGGATTTAAGATGTATCTGGACAACTTAAAAAGGGGTTTATAAAGTGCCGGTATACTGTACACTGTCTTTGTGCCTTGTGTGGCAGTACTGAGTCGAAACTGTGGCAATACTGCTCTCTCCTGGCAACAGCTAGAAAACAGCTTTTCACTGAATCACTCACCTACCATCCTGCTCTGTTGGTTTAGTAAAGCAAATATCCCTGCTGACTTATGTACCTGTACTATTCAAATAGTTGTGTTACTATATACATGAATGAATGAATGAATGAATGAATGAATGAATGAATGAATGAATGAATGAATGAATGAATGGATGAATGGATGGATGGATGGATGGATGGATGGATGGATGGATGGATGGATGGATGGATGGATGGATGGATGGATGGATGGATGGATGGATGGATGGATGGATGGATGGATGGATGGATGGATGGATGCTGGTCAATGATTGATTATTATTATTGTATTTATTCAGGAGGCAGCATTTTATTCTTCTTAATACAACATCAATTTATAGAAATGCATTTAGAATGACAATTGTCATGCTTTTTTAATGGAATGCAACTTGAATGAAAGCAAAAGTGTTTTTTTTATTTATTATGTGAAATATGGTTTTAGAAATCTGACCCCCTCTTTTTCCTCTCCGTCTCTGCAGGACTACCAGACGGTAAACTGCCATATTGGTGGTCCACGATGAGAGCGGAGAGATAATCACGCAGAGAGCCGCCCTCCCATCCCTACCGTTTGTGCCAATGGAAGCAGCGTATTGATCCAGACTCCCAGACTCATCATGCCTCTGCCTCCCAGATAGCACCTCTGAGGACCAGGCCTGCACAGCAAGCCTCGCCTGCACCATGGCAGGAGAGACTCAGCGCACGTACGCTGTCAAAAAGCTGGACGCTGAGTCCAAACTGCAGGATGAGGGCACTGCACTGGAGCAGTACAGCAGCAGTGAGAAAACCACAAAAGATTCTTTGGAGCACTTCTCGAGCACGGACGTGGAGGAGCGGACAATCAGCAGAGGGGCCAAGTTTGTAGACAAGGACAGGGACTATACTCAGCAGCGTGAGGCTGTGATCCGACCTCAGCTGGCAGGGAAAATAGACTTCAAGTCACTGCAGAACAAGCCTAAGTTTTCCAGCAACAGGACGTGGCCCAGTGGCAAGGGCAGCCCCCAGTCCCCAAGCGGAAAGAACCGGAGCCGAGACAAGGGCAAGCGGTCAGGGAAGTCTGAGCGCGGTAACCCACAGCAGCTATACAGACTCAGCATCATCAACCCACGCTCTAACCCTACTATCGGCATCGCCTACCCACAGCAGAAGGTCTCGCCACCGAAGAAGCTGGAGGCCAGCCGAGGCCCTGTGTCGGGCAGCTACAGGTTCCACGTGCCCAGTATACCAGAGCGAGAGGCCGAGCTGCAGCAGGAGGAGCTCAACTACAGCCGCTGCTTCCAGGAGACGTCCTCCAATCTCACCTCCCCGAGCTATACCTCACAGGCACTGGGAACTACAGGTGGGACATCCACCCACCAGCAGCCACAGCAGCAGCAGCAGCAACCAGGTCCAATGGAGAGCAATAATAACACACAGCCAAGTGGCCAGCTGCTCTTCCCAGACTTTCAATTGAGTGGCTCCAATGACTGGCAGTCTCCAGAGAGGACTTTAATTGGTTCTAACTATGGGATTACCTCACAAAAATCCACAGTTCTCTCGGAGGAGAACAAGGCAAATGGCAGCTTTCTGCCATTGCCATTTCAGTATGGATACCTCTTGTTGGAAGACTCAAACCCAGACCCTTTTCCATGTGATCAGAATCCCCAATCCCAGGACTATATAGACTCCTCTTTGACTCATGCCCAGGTGACTCATAACTCTTTTACCTTTCAGACATCTGGGGAGGGGCAGGAGGGGGTTCAGAATAACACTCAATTCAACAGT
This sequence comes from Thymallus thymallus, assembly GCA_023634145.1. Taxonomy (NCBI): domain Eukaryota; kingdom Metazoa; phylum Chordata; class Actinopteri; order Salmoniformes; family Salmonidae; genus Thymallus; species Thymallus thymallus. Next base: position 36,477,464 of record CM042414.1, on the reverse strand, counting down.
GACCAGCCAGAGGACAGGTCTTCCTACCCCCATCCTCCACAGCCACCACAGTACCTGCAAGCACCACAAGGGGCAGCGTCCTCTATGCACTGCACCAGCGGCCTGAGTGAGGACTCAGCTAGTAGTGAGAGCTCTGGCTCTATCCCCCAGCAGTCAGATCAGGGTAAGAGTTCCCTGCCAGATAGCACAGACACTTTTGGGCAGGCAGACAATCGGGATGTAGCCCTCACTTCAGGGAGCAAGATAGGCTGCCACCCCAAAGTCATTGCTGCTGCCAGCCAGAGAACACTAATTCAAGGCAGTGTACACCATGCCAGAAATGGAAAAGGTCCAAACTCCCAAATGCACTTTTCAAACAAGGCCTACAACAACAGCCCTCCACTCAATAGTATCCACATGGGCTCAGTGCCTTTTGACAATAACATCAACACCAAGCCCCATTGTAGGTTACCACACTCATGGGAGGGACCGAATAAGACCTTTTCACCAGCAGACCAAAACACTATGGCTTATCCTAATATGAATGATAAGTTTCAGTTTCAGAACCAGCCAGCCGTCGATCAAAGGCCAAACACATCCAAAAGCAATAGGATGCCATGGCAGCAGATACGCCTAACTTCTGTCATGCCAAACCAAAACAGGATTGAGTTGTCTAGGCAACTAAGCAACCAAAAGCTCACTTTTTTGGTAGCACCCTCTGACTGGCAGGACGACACTAAATCACATAAGATTGGTTCACTGAAAAGCCCCAGCTCCTTCCAAAACAATAGACCTAGTGAAGGTTTCTCAAAAACAAGGCAAGAGAGTGTCAAACAGGGCTGCAGTACAATACCACATTTTAAAGTTGAGACAAGTCACACACAGGTCTGTGAGTCCAAGAATAAGCCTATATATTTTGGAATGAACCAATCAGTGCCTGGGGCATCATCAAGAACATATGGATATCCACCATTACAGGTCCCACCAATGGGGCTTATGATGGTGTCACCATATGAATCTCCCTCACCCTCACCAATCCATAATCCAGCCTCTAGCAGCACATGTTCCTCACTCTCCCCAGCCTCAACAAGTCCTGTCAACCTCTCTGAGGACAGTCAGATATCAAAGACTGGGCATCCCCCTCCATTTTATCACCAGCACCAACTGAAGGCACAAGGACACACAGATCACCTCAGCACTAACTCTCACCATTTCCACTCAGACGCCTCCCATAACCTGCCTTACGCCCCAGAGAGGGCAAAAGATGACATGATGAGCTACCTGCAGAACAACGAACATCAAAAGCCTAGTATGGATGGCAACAAGGGCTATATGGATGGCTTTGGGGTGGAGCACCACCCACCTCCACCACCATACTCTGCACATCAACTGTTAGCCACGTCTTTAGCCACGGCAAACCTTGACCAGCTGGATGTGCTTCTCACGTGCAAGCAGTGTGATCAGAACTTCACCAACCTGGCATCATTTCTTGGCCATAAGCAATACTGTGGACAGCATGCATTTGCACAGAAAGTGGACGACACCAGAACAACTCCAGGAAGTTCAACACAGTTTCACAATGACATGACAAAAGATTCTTCCTCTGGGACCAGTGTATGTCAACGTATCTCCATGCCAAGGTGTCCATCTGACCTTCACCTGTCTCTGCTGGGGCTCAATAAGAACGGAGAATTGATGTCTGACAGCGAGTCAAAAGGAGATTCTAAGGACGACCCCATGAAACTTAACCTGTTCTCTGGGGCAGGTAACCTTCCTGTCTCTCTTCCTGACTTGGAGATGGAGGATGCAAAGTTAGATAGCCTAATCACTGAGGCTCTAAATGGACTGGGGTATCAGTCAGACAATGCAGAGATTGACAGCAGCTTCATTGATGCATTCGCAGATGATGACCTCTCCACTGTCAAAGTATCGTCAAACAGGCAGACTCTGAAATCCAAAGACTCAATGGTATTTGAGGGCAAAAGCAAACAATCTGAATATGATAGGTCTCTGACACAAGGAAAATATATTTATGACTCAGACATAGCCAGCCTTCAGACAGACAACAACCACACAGAAAGCAAACTTGAGAAGACCCCTCTGAATTTTGAGCAGGATGAGAAAATTAAAATAAAAAAAGAAGTATCTTACAAAAATTCAAGGATTGCCTCGGGGGAGAAAACAAGGGAGCAGGAAAATAAAGTGAAAGATATAAGAAAGCTGTGCAAGAGTGAAAAGGAAAACACTAACACTCCAAGGTTCCTCTTATCCAGCACATTTTCAGAACGTTGTGGAGTTCGAAGCCTCCGGGATAGCTCTTTGTTGAGTGGCTCAACCTCTTCCCAAGTCTCTTCTGCAAACGGGAGTTCCCCAAACCCAAGGATTGCAGCAAGGGAGAATAAAAGGAAAAGGACCGGTGCCGGTACCTGGAGCAAAGAACTCATTCACAAAATAGTTCAACAGAAGAACAAGTTACACAAGCTTCATGTAAAAGGCACCAAAAACCTCCAGTTCTCACTGGTGATGGAGAGATTGACGCCCACAGTGCCAAACCCTACTTTTGGGGAGTACGACTATGTCTCAGACTCAGATGATGAGTGTGAGCCTGTGAAGATAGCAAGCCAAGGTCGCCTGAGCCAAAGCAGCCGCTGCAAGTACACCTACACAAAAGAGTGCAAATGGAGGGCTAGGAGCGACAGGGACAGTGCAGCATGGCGGCACGAGTCAAAAGAGTGCTTTGAGGTAAAGAAAGCTGAAGACGTCTCCCTGTCTCTAGAGAAACCTGGCTCTCACCAGAGACTTCGGAGGAGAGGCAGCAGGTCATCCACTAGTAGTGAAGTCAGCACGTCTGTGAGTATCTCCAGCGATGGTATCAACAGCCCCAAAAGCACTGACCGCACAGACTCAGACTGTGAGAAAAGAGTGGAGATCAGGAGGAAAGACTCTTCTGAGCAGAGAACCTACGAGCGATCTCCACAAAAGACATGCAAAGAGTCTAGCACACAACTAGCACTGACATTCACCAAATCTACTCAGAGGTATAGCACTGATAAGATTTTCCTCTCTACTAACAAAGACAATTCAATGGCCTCAAGTATCACTAACTCGAACATTGAAGATGTTGATCCAGTATCAGCACTACTAAAGGTGGGGAGTGCAGTTAAAAACCTTGAGAAATGCCGTCGCACAGATGTGTCCTCAAGGGAGAAGGATGACTCATTTAGCGGAGAAACTGAAACGATAGCAAGTTCAGACAAAAACATACCACTGAGTACAGCCGTCAAGATCTCCAAATCTATTAGTTCTGATCTCAAATCACATCAGCTTCAATCAGCACATCCTACCACAAACAACATGGAAGCAAATTCTTATGATAAATTCAAAAAAGATGAAACCATCACGAAGGGAAAATCAGTACACAAAAGACGAGAAAGCGTGGGATGTCAATCTACACAGCCACATTCAAAGCTATCAGACATTTCTATGTTTGACAAACATAACGACAGTGTCTATCCAATGAAAGAGCCAATGATTTTCACTAATGACTTAGTCCCCAAGTCCACACCTCTTTGCAGTGCACTCATGGACGAAGTGTGCATGTCTCCAACTGAACTTCAGGAGCCTCTGACACAGAAAGAGACATCTGATCTAATCCCATACCCCCTAGAGCAGGACCAGAGTCTTATGAAGTCTCCTCTCTCATTTGACACATCGTCAATGTTCGGGGACCTCTCAGTGGCAGGATTTGACAATGGCCTCTACACTGACATTCCATTGCACAAAGAAGGTTTCAACTCCTTAGATACCACCAATGACAACTTAGATACCACCAATGACTCCTTAGATACCACCAATGACTCCTTAGATACCACCAATGAAAAAAAGGAGTTTAGCTCGTCATCCTTTCTTTCTCCTTTCTTGGAACAGAGGGACTGGGGCCTTATGGTCGATGTCAGCCCCATGTTACCAGATGAGATATCCCAATACAAAGACAACTCTGATAAATTAAATGAAAAGAAATCAGATTACAATCATGTCCCTTTGTCTCTCCCAGACAAAATAATGGACTACAGTACAAATCTCAACAGATGTGTGTCAGAAGATGAGCTAGAGATAAAGAGAATTGTGACTGAGTTGGAAAATCAGCTCCAAACAGCAAAGCTAAGTCCACCACTGCTTACTGAGGAGTCCCCAAAGCAGCTGAAGATGAGCAAATTCTCCCCTCTGCGACTGGACAACGAATCTGAGAATGAAGACACTGGTCTAGGTATGGGCTGCCCTGTGCAAAGCATGGCACTGGCAGTGTCAATTATGCCATCTGACCCACATTCAGAGTCCTTTGCTGAGCACAGTCTACCATGGTCCAGTCCATTTGAGTTTGAGTTGATGGAGGGACAGCATACTCCAACCCACGATGAACCCAGTGTCCTTGAACAATTTAGCAAGAAGGATGATCGCGAACACTGTATGATAACCACAACCTCAAATACAGAGAAAGTGAAACAGGAGGACCACAGAGATGGAGACATGGATGTTGACAAGAGAACTGCCATAGAGAAATCTGAGGAGATTCTAGAGAGTAAGACCTATGCAGAAAACCTGATGAAAAGCCTGGAAGTGATATCAGATTCCATTTTCAAAAACGATCCCATCACACCTGAAGAGAACAAGCCTAACCTAACCTCAACTAAGAGCCCAGAACACTTAGACAGTGAAAGCCAAACTCCATCTGAAAGCAGAGGTCATAATGAAAAGGAGGTGATTCCTGATAAGGTGAATATTAAACCCACACACTTTAAGTCACAGCCTCCTCACTCTGAAAACACAAAGCTCCCATCAGATGTTAAAGAGATTGTTTCACTGCAGCCAAGTGAGTCTATACCTAACAACGACAGTGGGTCAGAATTCCAAGACATTCCAATCATGAGCAATGAAGACAGCAGTGTTATAGAAACTGATTACTGCTCAAACATTGAAATGGATAATCAACTAATGACTGAGGAGACCTGTGAGAACCAGAAGCTAGAGGACTATGGGAATGAAATCCTTGAAGCCAAAATTGCCCTTCCTGAGCATACAGAGTGTCTAGATACTACCATTGATGAGCATACACAGCTTCTAGATACTACCATTGATGAGCATACACAGCTTCTAGATACTACCATTGATGAGCATCCAGGGCTTCTAAATACTTCCATTGATGAGCACACAGAGATTCTAGATATGACCATTGATGAGCATACAGAGCTTCTAGATACTACCATTGATGAGCATACACAGCTTCTAGATACTACCCTGGTTGAGCATACAGAGCTTCTAAATACTACCATTGATGAACATCAGGAGCCAGTGGAGGACATCAGTCTCAATGCTAAGTCTGTGAGCCAGCCTTCCAACGGGTCCAACCTAGCAGAGCAGGAAATTAATGCAAACTTGGATAATGAGCCCCGAGAGGTAGAAAATGCATCTGAGGAACAATCCATAGATGTCCAAAGTAACTATGAGAGTGTATGTCCTTCACCATCTACAAATGAACAGACTGAGGACAGTTCCGCATGTGTAACAAAGGAAGGCAGCATTGAATCCCAAAGTACAATACAGAATGAGGTGATAAACCATACAGTTCCTCTGAGGTGTAGCACCCCTGTGAATGACATTGCCAATCAATCAACACATGTCTTCATGGAGACTGTCACAGATAAGCCTTGCAGTCCACTGTTGACGGAAACCAATACAGAACATGATATCCACACATCACTCTTTTCCAACATTGACTCAGATCATGAAAGCACTATGTTGGTCATTGCTGAGTGTGACAGTGACCTTGACAGTGATGCACACATGGAACATACACCTGAGGACAAAGAAACAGAAATGGAACCTGAATGTGAGGCTAACCACACACAAGGAGAAGAGAATCCAGATGTTGAAGACAAACAGGAACAAGTTCCCTTACATCTCATGGCATCTCCCCAGCTCTCAACATGCAAAGAGGATTTGCAGATGGACGAAAGGCTGGATATTATTCCAGAGGATGCTCCTCCGTCCAGTCCTGTTCTACTAACTTCTCCACACACACCTGTGGAGAACCCTGACACACAAGAACAAGAACAATCACAGCCAATCACATGCAATAATATAGATACTATCCCAGCCTCAATCCAATCTCCCAAGGAGGACAATTGTAATGACCTAAATGACAAAGAAGCACTGCATATTGATGACTCGTTGACCAGAAAATCTGAGATGGAGAACTCTTTAGTACGTCCTCCTCAACTAGACTTGGGAATCACAGAGAGTAAAATATGTAGCACTGAAGCCTGCATTCCCTCTCCTCTGCCCTTGACCATTACAACAGAGCAATCTGAGGCAATGGAGGCCCTTACGAAGAGAGTCTCCGTATCACTGTATGATTTCAAATTAAGCCCACTGAACTACAATTACATTCCAGATGAGCCTCCACAACTGAGTCAATTTGATTACACTCCTATCTCCCCAGCCAACGTGGATGAGGAGGAGCCAGCCATCAAGCAGAACCCCAAGGATGACTGTGAACCTTGTGATCACTGTGATGACAGCACACTGTGTGACATAGACACAGAGTTACCTATGAGTCCAGACAATATAGCCAAGCTAAGTCCACCAGATGAATCTTTGAACAAGAGCAGCATCCAAAATAACATAAAATATCCATCCATTTTACTGGATCTCCCTTCTCAGAGCACTGCTCCGTCCACTGGCGATATAAAGGAAGATGTTGACATTTGCCTAGCTCCCCTTCAAACAATTGATTATTTGGACTTACATGTTGACTTGCCAAAGAGAGTGGACCTAGAGGTGCTGCCAGAGGCCTTGGATATTCATAAGGTCCCTAGTGAACTGAACGCCCTTGCTTTTATAAAGGACATCTCAGATGATCAGCACACTCCCAAACCACTGATCATCTATGAGAATGAGCCAACCCTATTACCATCAGACCAAACAGAATCGCTAACAGTGGAGGAAGGTCAGTGCTTAGCAACCCACCAGCAGGAAGAAACCCCGCAGAAAAATGTACATCTGTGTGAGATATGCTCAATGTGTTTCCGGACAGTGCCAGGATTAAAGAGACACAATGCCATGAAACATTTGGTAAGGACTGAAAGAAGCCCACTTTTGGAAAATACAAGTCATCAAGGGAGTCTACACAGTTACCACATATTCCAGTCTATAGAAACAGGAATTCAAGATGATCTAGAGCTCCTGGTTCCACAGACCTGTTTGCAAACAGAAAGCGATGAGGTTTCTGAGCATCACTGCTCCTTCATAACCAAACAAGGAGAAACAGATTTAATCCTGGAGAACACCACAAGTGAAACAAATATGGCAGTGTCAGCTGATGACATAGTCCAGCAAATGCCTCCTCAGTTGACAAAAGCCAAGAAAAGCTACAAACCACGGAAGAACAAAAACAATGACGTGAACGTGAAGCCTGACCCATTCTCTGACGAGCTTCTCAATATATTGAAAACAGACATATTACAGGCTATTACTCCTGAATTCCAAACCCGGGTAAAGCAAGAATGCTGCAAGTCACCTGAGAAACTAGACATAATCAATTCTCTTGTAAACCACAAAGTTACAGAGCAGGAGGAAGTCCCATTTATTGTAACAAGTAACAGTGGCATTGGGCAGATGCCAATGTCTCCAATAGAGGTTACAAATCTGGCTATGGACTTGACTCAAAGCAGCAATGATACAGAAGAGGTGAAAAGCACAAATCTGCCAGAGATCGTCAATGGAGTAACGGAAGTTAGTATGGAATTATCTGTACGTAAGGATATTTGTAGGGAGTATGATATGTCTACAGATAATTTGTATGACACAAAAGAGGCATGTCAGCAACAAACTAAAGATGAAAGTGTTGCCAAAGAGATACTGAGAGAGGTTGCAGTAAAGATTGAATGTGAGAAAAACAGTGGCCCGACAGATGGGGTGGATAATCTCTCTTGTTTTAAATCTTCTCCTGCAAGCCCTCCTGGACTTAACACTGATTTCAATGCTTTTCTTGATGATGAAAGCACATTCTCCCAGTTATTCCCCAGTAGAAACGAGGAACTGAAAAGGAAGAAATTTGCAAAGGTTTATGGTAAGAAGAACAAGAAGCAGAAACTATCACCCAATTCACCCTTAGTTCAAGACTATCCTCCTCCTGACATATATCTTGAAAAGAAAGACCAAACATTTGTCAACAATCAAAATGACCCTTGTGAATATGAAACAATATCCATTGACGATGCTATCATGTTGAACATGTGTCATAATAGCAAGTTAAAGAGTGATTCCAAAAAAGTATGTAACATGAAAGGAGACACAACAGACCACAAAGACATTCATGAGAGTACTGTGGAGCATGGCAGTGACTTCCTATGCCAACCTGAGAGAATTATCGACAAAGCATCATTGGCATGGAGTGCCTCCAACGACTCTGTTACAGATACTCTGATCTCCTCTGACCCAACCTCCTGTAAAGCAGAAGTCTCAACCCCACCATGTCCACTTCCTAGTATAGCCTCTTCTGCACCTTATCCTGGAGATCCATGTGCTACAGACAACGTGTCTCCTATCCACAGCATTGACATCCCAAACATCAATACGACATTCCAGCTACCCGAAATTCAATTATTTGACTCCAACAAGGACATCCAATTAGAAAGACCGATTAACACTGATTATGCGGAGACCAGAGACACTGCAAAGGCCAAGAAGCTCACAGAACGCAGGGGAAGGAAACGACAAGAGGGCAGCGTAAAGATCAAGGACAAACAGTACAAGTGCAAGGTGTGCTTCACCTGGTTCCTCACCCTGGGGGAGCTCAACTTCCACAAGTTATCCCACAACCCCTCTCCACCTCCCACCTGCTACATGTGCGTCCAGCGCAAGTTCAGCTCCCGGGAGCAGCTGAGGGACCACCTGAGGGAGAAACACGCTAAGAACAAGGCCGGCATCTGGACCTGTGGCATGTGCCTGAAGGAGATATCGGATGTGTGGATGTACAATGAACACTTACGGGAGCATGCCACGCAGTTTGCCCGCAAGGGTCAGTCACACAGCGCTATCCTGGGGAGTCTACCGGGCTCTGGAATGCAGGAGTCAGCCGTGAAGAACTTCATCACCTCCATTATGCAACGCCGACCCAGCAAGGCCAGCAGAGAGTTCAGTAAGGTCTCCAACAAGGAGAAACTAGCCGTAGTAGAAAACACCGGGCAGGAGGCGAAAGCTACAGAGGTAGCTCAGCCCCAAGTTGTCAAGCCTAAAGGGAACAGTGACAAAGTGGGGAAACCGAGCACGCTGACACCAGTTGAGGTTATGCACAAAACAGAGCCAGTGCCAAAGAATGTGGAGATGCACCCTAACTGTAAAGACCCCTCGAGAGACTGCCACCACTGTGGCAAGCAGTTCCCCAAACCCTTCAAGCTTCAGAGGCATCTGGTTGTGCACAACTTAAATAAGATTTTTCTGTGCCACAAATGCCCAGTGACCTACCAGGAGCCACAGGAACTAAAAGAGCATCTGAAGAGTGAGCATGAGGAGGTGGATGAGCTTGACTCAAAGCATACCACCCTCTACACCTGTGAGCTGTGTGCAGACGTCATGCATGTGATCAAGAAATCTTTCATCTGCAGCACCTGTAACTATACCTTCTCTAAGAAAGAGCAGTTTGACCGACACATGGAAAAGCACTTGTCAGGAGGGAATAAGATCTTCAAGTTTAGAGGAGTTCTCAGACCTATCAAGACATCTGCCTCCAAAGAGAATGATGAGTGTGAATTGCCAGCTAACAAAAAGAGAAAGATTCTTACTGACAGTCTACAAGAGAACAGCTCTGACAGTGGCATCGCCAGCATAGCCTCACTACACTTAAATCAGAGTGTTGAGATGCCAGTTCTGAAACTCTCTGTACACACAACAGAGGACTCTACACAGACCAGTGCAGGTGAATATCACACTGAAAATTATGCCAGTGTGAAGACTGAGGACGTGGCTGAGGACTACTCTGACATGCAGGTAGAGCTGGAGCATTGTACGTTTCACCTGGGCTCTGAAGGTCTCTCAACTGCTACACCCAAAACAGAGGACATTGATCCCAGTCCTTCACCTAAGCTGCCTGTTAGAAACATTGGTGAGGCCGATGGAAAATGTTTTACAGAGCCATGTGATGTGAAGGAAGAGGATGATCCACTTGAGAGCAGTACAGCTGAAGAGCAACGGGAGTGCTTTGCCAATGCTAAGCAGAGTACCCCTGAGAGCAGCTTACAGACTACCACAGCAGAAGCTGAAAAGAAGAAGATACATTGGAGAGATTCCACGGCATCAGATGAGGAGTTGTATGTTAGTTTCCGTGAAAACCTGATCAACAGCTCAAAAAAAACCAATTCACATGATCTCCACCGTCCTCCTACAAAGCATAAATCATCTACCATTGTGATGGACCAAATGAGGGAGGGTGAGCAGGGGCAACAGTCAACCAGCCCTCACAGCCATGACAACAAGCAGAAGGACAAAGCCTCCACACCCAAGCCCAGTGAAAACACTAAACACAGCTCCATCAACAGCCCCAGGGCCATGGAGCCAACAACAGTCCACCACACCAAGATCACTTCCCAGGGCCCGGCCTCCAACGAGGACAAAGACTCTGTGAGAAGAGAACAGAAGAAGAGGAAAGAGATGAAGACACCTCACAGTTTACAGAGGGTCTCCTCGTCTGCCACACGGGAGAACCTTGGTGCCGACGTCAAGGCCAAAAATAAGTTCCGTCCCAGCAAGTGCGAGAGTCCGGCAGTTCACAGGAAATCGGACAGCCCCCTCGAATACCCGGTGCTCTCTTCGGTGAAAGAAGATGTGGTCAGCAACAAAATAGTCTCCAAGCACAAAACGTCAGGGAGTCTAAGCCTTCAAGCAAAGAGAAGCTCCCTTGATAACTGCACGCCAAGGAAAGCAGAGATGGTGCATCATATTAATGGGGATTACAAAGCCAAAAAGGGGCCTGTTGGACGGCCTCTTCATTACCCAGTTTCTAAAGCGTCATCGCCTCCTATGAACAATTCCCTGAATAAGTCTAGGCCAAAGACAGGGGTGAGGTCCATGGAGAGCCATTCCTATAGGACAGCGGAGTCACAGAACAATCTCCTGAGCCAGCTGTTTGGCCAAAAGCTCACCAGTTTTAAGATTCCTTTGAGGAAGGACACTTCAGAACCAATGAACTGATTGTGGGAGGGATCTGTGGGAAAGAAATCAAAGAGACTGAAAAGTTGTTCATGTTACTGATGATCAAGATAATTCATGACCATGAATGAGATTGCATGGCTCTCTGTGAAATGTTTGTCTTTATACTTATCTTGTCACTTTATGTCTTCTTCTCTTGTAAATGTGTTGTTATTACACAAATGTGAGGAATAAAGGCAGATATTATTTTATTAATCTAGAATGAAAATACTAGTAGGGCAAATCATTGACTAATTCCTGCTATTCTTAAGTTGAACATTATCTTTTTCAGAGACTATATTTCATTAGAAAAATACAAAAAGAATACTTGAAAATAAAACAGATGGGTTTTTTTTACAAAATATGCATGACAGTTTCACAATCAAAAAGTGTTCATAGAGGATATTGTTTTTTTAATGCAACAGGATCAAATGACATCCCAACTGACTTGGACTATGTCAGTGCACCTTTTGTATATGCTTCTCCAAAAATTACTCTTTTTGTATTATTTTTACCTTACTGTATTTCATTGACATTCATTATATTAGCTTTTGTATAAACATTAACTGGTGCTATGTTATTCTTTATTGTAATGTGAACGCCAATGTCCTCTAACTGAAGGGAACATGAGATCTGTAGCAGTTGCATTCATCCAACCGTTTGTGCTGGTTCTCTGTAGTTTCTTTAAAAAATTGTAAAAAGACTGTGTATAACCTACTCCAACAAAGTATTCATCTGTCGGTCCTTAGGAAAGAAAATTAGGAAAGCTTGCATCCGTATAAACTCAGGTGCATCCAAGGACTATTCACAGTCCTGAGACCTGTTTTAGGAGATCCTCCCATGCACTGATACTACCACACACAAAACACACACTCAGTCCTCCGTGTCTGTCCTCCAACAGTTGAATTATAAATATTATTTACTAAGACAAAAAAGGTGCTTTATCTTGTTTATATGTATCTTATATTGTATTATATTGTAGGTAGATGATTTCCTGGTGCAATGCTCAATGTCAAAGTTTTATTTTAATAATGTGCAACAGAGAGAGAGAGAGAGAGAGAGAGAGAGAGAGAGAGAGAGAGAGAGAGAGAGAGAAGAAAATACATGGAAATGCAATGCCTCTTGTATTGTAAAGTTGTTCACTTAGTGCCTCTTTTAAAGTTGGTTATTAAAAATATGAATTGGTTTCTCCTCGCTTGTTTCCTCCTTTTATTTATGACATCTTTTGCTAATGTTCCAACATCCATCCCTGCAGACCCCCCGCTGTCACCACAGCATCAGAAATTGAAAACGGTGAAGGCCGTTTGTGCCTGGAAGCAAAAACAGGTGCACCGACAACCATAACAGCGTCTGACTCTTCTCTGAACACTTCAATGAGCTGCTAACTCATTATCTGAAGGAAGAGCACAAATGTAGCCTTACTATAGGGAACATGAAACCAAATCAGGAAACATTCATCAAACCATATGTACCAGGCGTATGGGACATTGTAAAGCAGGCCAACTAGGACTGGAAAACGTCCTGTTTTTTTCTCTCCCCGTGCTGCATTCATGAAGCTCTCTCACCGTGTGTTAAGTGGCTTCTATCCCTACATGAGCCCAATCTGACATCATATAGGAATAAAAAGCCATAGGACACAGCGGCAGATAGGTTGAGAGGGACACAGGGGGCGGTGCTGGAGTGGAGGGGGGGTCCTCTGTCCTCCTCACGTCGTCCACAGAATGACCCAGCAACCTGAGTGGAGAGGGAACGATAAAAGAGAGGGATGATAGATGGTGGGAGGGAAGGTAGACAAACAAGAAGAAAAGTGAGAGGTTATTTTCTCATTCAAGGACCTCAGAGCTCAAAGAGACAGCTTCTGGGGAATACAATAGACATGCTTCTGAGTGATATAAAGAGGCTGTGGTTCTCTCACACACCATTGTTGTGTCCCAGAGGAGAATGTGATGAATTTACCACGATAGAGTCAGGAAGGTCAGTGTGTTTAGATGGATTGCATTCCATTGTCTACGTATGTGCTCTATCATATACCATCTGTTCATTTGGACACATGCCGTTCATTGCTCACTCGCCAGTCTACATTTAATATGGTGAATTTGTATTGTAGTAGAATCCAATTATTTTGGCCATTATATCGTCACAAGCCTGCAAAGTCAGGATGCCAAGTAGTTAAGTCTCTATGCATCCGAAGTTTAACAAGAAACGATCCACACAAAAACATGAATCATATCCAATGTCAAAATGATGCACACTACTTCAGCAGGACATTTGTGCCATATGAATAATTTAATAAGACAGTTGAAAATGCAGTGTCCCCATGTCACAAAATTGTGACATGGGGACACTGACATGCATCATACTCGGCTGTTATTTTGGTAGTCTGTATTTACTTCAGTGGCATTCTAATACAAAAGCTGTGTATATGCTGTGTACAAAACATGCTCGTTCTATGACAGACTGACCAGGTGAATACATGTGACAGCTATGATCCCTTATTTATGTCACTTGTTAAATCCACTTCAATCGGTGTAGATGAAGGGGAGGAGACAGGTTAAAGAATGATTTCAAGCCTTGAGACAATTGAGACATGGATTGTGTGTGTGTGTGCCATTCAGAGGTTGAATGGACAAGACAAAAGCTTTAAGTGCCTTTGAACAGGGTATGGTAGTAGGTGCCAGGCGCACCGGTATGAGTGTGTCAAGAACTGCAACGCTGCTGGGCCAGCATCCATGTGGAACGCTTTCGACACCTTGTAGAGTCCAGGCTGTTCTGAGGGCAAAAGGGCGTGAAACTCAATATTATGATGTTCCTAATGTTTTGTGCACTGAGTGTACTTACTGACTATATTACCTTATTGATGTCTCTGGAATCATTGGACTCATTAGGTATCTACAGGTGTCCTCAGATGCTTCTGATCAGCAGCTGTGGGTCGATGAACACACAATTAAACAAGGAAACCAAGTAGCCTACTTTTCATCACAATCTAGCCTAGAAATGTGTCAAATAGAATGTGCCAGCGGCGCACACTGTGCTGTCAGGCTTTCTCGTATCGTCTGATCTAGGTGGGAATTCTCCAGAGGCGCAGTCATGCAGGAGCATGACAGGAGAGCGTTGCACTTTGAAGTAGAGTGACATTATCAGTAAGTTCTGGCCTTGAAATAGCATTGCATTTCTCTCTCTCTCTCTCTCGCTTGCTCGCTCAGTCTCTCCTTTTCTCATTTGATCTGCCACTTTCCTTCTCTATCCCTACTGCTCCTACCTTTCTCTCTCTCTCCCTCCCTCTTTCTCTCTCGCTCAGTTTCTCTTTTTCTCTTTCTCATTTGATCTGCCACTCTCCCTATATTTCTCTCTCTCCCTTACTCTGTCATTCCTTTTACCGCTGTTCCTCTACCTCTCCCCCATTCTCTCGTTTATATCTCTCTCCATCACTCATTTTCCCCTTCCTCCTTTTTATTTTTTTATTTTTTTTATTTCACCTTTATTTAACCAGGTAGGTCAGTTGAGAACAAGTTCTCATTTGCAACTGCGACCTGGCCAAGACAAAGCAAAGCAGTGTGACAAATAACAACACAGAGTTACACATTAAACAAACAGTCAAAAACACAATAGAACATCTATATACAGAGTGCAAAATGTAGTGCAAAAATGCAGTAAGGTTAAGAGGTAGAACAATAAATAGACTATAGTGGTGACATAAATTACAGAATTATCATTATTAATACAGGAATGAAAAGTGTGCAAATTATGATGTGCAAATAGAGATACTGGAGTGCAAGATTAGTGAAAATAAACAAAAAAAATAAATATGGGGATGAGGTAGTAGTGTGGGCTATTTACAGAAGGGCTATATACAGGTGCAGTGATCGATAAGCAGCTTTGACAGCTGATGCTTAAAGTTATTGAGGGAGATAGGAACCTCTAGCTTCAATGATTTTTGCAATTCGTTCCAGTCATTGGCAGCAGCAAACTGGAAGGAATGGCGACCAAAGGAGGTGTTGGCTTTGGG
This sequence comes from Thymallus thymallus, assembly GCA_023634145.1. Classification (NCBI taxonomy): domain Eukaryota; kingdom Metazoa; phylum Chordata; class Actinopteri; order Salmoniformes; family Salmonidae; genus Thymallus; species Thymallus thymallus. Next base: position 36,462,235 of record CM042414.1, on the reverse strand, counting down.
GGTGACCAGTGAGATATACCTGCTGGAGCGCATGCTACGGGTGGGTGTTGCTATAGTGACCAGTGAGCTGAGATAGGGCGGGGATTTACCTAATAAAGACTTATAGATGACCTGGAGCCAGTGGGTTTGGCGGCGAATATATAATGAAGGCCAGCCAACGAGAGCATACAGGTCGCAGTGGTGGGTAGTGTATGGGGCTTTGGTGACAAAACGGATGGCACTGTGATAGACTACATCCAATTTGCTAAGTAGAGTATTGGAGGCTAGTTTGTAAATGACATCGCCGAAATCAAGGATCGGTAGGATAGTCAGTTTTACAAGGGCATGTTTGGCAGCATGAGTGAAGGAGGCTTTGTTGCGAAATAGGAAGCCAATTCTGGATTTAATTTTGGATTGGAGATGGTTGATGTGAGTCTGGAAGTTGAGTTTATAGTCTAACCAGATGCCTAGGTATTTGTAGGTGTCCACGTATTCTAATTCGGATCCGTCGAGAGTAGTGATGATAGTCCGGTGGGCGGGTGCTGGCAGCGTTCGATAGAAAAGCATGCACTTAGTTTTACTAGCGTTTAAGAGCAGTTGGAGGCCACGGAAGGAGTGTTGTATGGCATTGAAGCTTGATTGAAGGTTAGTAAAAACAGTGTCCAAAGAGGGGCCAGATGTATACAGAATGGTGTCATCTGCGTAGAGATGGATCAGAGAGTCACCAGCAGCGAGAGCGACATCGTTGATGTATATAGAGAAAAGGGTTGGCCCAAGAATTGAACCCTGTGGCACCCCCATAGAGACTGCCAGAGGATCGGACAATAGGCCCTCCGATTTGACACACTGAACTCTGTCTGCAAAGTAGTTAGCGAACCAGGCAAGGCAGTCACTTGAGAAACCAAGGCTGTTGAGTCTGCCAATAAGAATGCGGTGATTGACAGAGTCGAAAGCCTTGGCCAGGTCGATGAAAACGGCTGCACAGTACTGTCTTTTATCGATGGCGGTTATGATATCGTTCAGTACCTTGAGCGTAGCTGAGGTGCACCCATGACCAGCTCGGAAACCAGATTGCATAGCAGAGAAGGTACGGTGGGATTCGAAGTGGTCAGTTATCTGTTTGTTAACTTGGCTTTCGAAAACTTTAGGCAGGGCAGGATGGATATTGGTCTATAACAGTTTGGGTCTAGAGTGTCTCCTCCTTTGAATAGGGGGATGACCGCAGCAGCTTTCCAATCTCTAGGGATCTCAGACGATACGAAAGAGAGGTTGAACAGGCTAGTGATAGGTGTTGCAACAATTTTGGCTGATAATTTCAGAAAGAGAGGGTCCAGATTATCTAGCCCAGCAGATTTGTAGGGGTCCAGACTTAGCAGCTCTTTCAGAACATCAGCCGTCTGGATTTGGGTGAAGGAGAAGCGGGGGGGGCTTGGGCAAGTAGCTGCCGGGGGTGCAGAGCTGTTGGCCGGGGTAGGGGTAGCCAGGTGGAAAGCATGGCCAGCTGTAGCAAAATGCTTATTGAAATTTTCGATAATCGTGGATTTATCGGTGGTAACAGTGTTTCCGAGCCTCAATGCAGTGGGCAACTGGGAGGAGGTGCTCTTATTCTCCATGGACTTTACAGTGTCCCAGAACTTTTTGGAGTTAGTGCTACAGGAAGCAAATTTTTGTTTGAAAAAGCTGGCCTTTGCTTTTCTAACTGACTGTGTGTACTTGTTCCTGACTTCCCTGAATAGCTGCATATCGCGGGGGCTGTTCGATGCTAATGCAGTGCGCCACAGGATATTTTTGTGTTGGTCAAGGGCAGTCAAGTCTGGGGTGAACCAAGGGCTATATCTATTCTTAGTTCTACGTTTTTTGAAAGGGGCATGCTTATTTAGGATGGTGAGGAAAGCACTTTTAAAGAACAACCTCCTCTCTCTCATTCCCTCTCTTCCTTCTATCCTTCTTTACTCACTTCCCATTTCCTCCCTTTACTCTTTCTCTCTCTCCATCTTCTTCTCTCTTACTCCATTCCCCTCCCTCCCTCTTCCATCATCTTCACCCTCCCTCTTCCACCACCTCCTCCCTCCCTGACACACTCGACCCTCTGCAATTCATCTACCGCCCAGACAGATTCACGGATGATGCAATCGCCATTGCACTGCACACTGCCCTTACCCACCTGGACTGTGTGGCCTCGCACAGTTCCAACTCCATCATCAAGTTCACTGACGACACAACAGTAGTAGTCCTGATTACCAACAACAACGAGATAGCCTACAGGGAGGAGGTAGGAACTCTGATGGCGTGGTGCCAGGTAAACAACCTTCACCTCAACATTTGCAAAATAAAGGAGCTGAGTGTGGACTTCAGGAGGAACCAGGCTGGACACGCCCCCATCCTCATCAACGGGGCCACCGTGGACACGGTCAATAACGTCAAATTCCTCGGCGTACACATCTCTGAGAGGCTGAAATGGTCTAACCACACGGGCACCGTGGTTAAGAAGACACGACAGCGACTCCTCATCCTCAGTGTGTTTCGGTGATACATGCAGCCGAAACACACCATTGTTTGCACACTGCCTGCCCTACAAGACACATACAACACCAGGTGTCGCAGGAAGGCCAAGAAGATCCTCAGGGACCCAAGCCACCTAAGTCATGCTCTGTTCTCCCCGCTTCAATCACTCAGACGGGGGTAGTACAGAAGCATCATGGCAAAAACTGGAAGACTGGCCAATTAATTCTACCCCCCCCCAACAAACATTTACTCTGACCCCACCCCAATGACATTCATCACTGTTGCAGTTATTAATATGTATATTATTGATTTTTTATTATACTTTGAATTGCTGTTTTTTTCACTTTGTTCCCACACCCCCTAAATGGTCATGCTGCTCCGCCAATGGTCATTCCCCCCCACCCCCTAAACAGTCTTTACTCTGCCTCCACCCCAATGGACATTTATTTATTTATTAATCACTGCTACAGTTAGGATGTATATAGTCCTATTTCTATTTCTATTTTTGTTGTTTATTGCCATTTTCTTTATTTTATTTAACTTAGTCTTGCCTAAGATTTTCACTGTACCCTGTGATCACAGCTGCAACCCCTGTACATGTGACTATTAAACACTCTGAATATGAATCTCTCTCCCCCTCACTCTCTCTCCTACTAATACTCCTCCTCTTCCCCCTCTCTCCTCATCCTTTCATCCCCCATCTCCCCTCCCTCCCTCTCTTTCTCCTCCCCCTCTCTATCTCTCCCTCCTCTTCTACCTTCTCCCTCCCTCCTCTCTCTCCCCTCTTCTCTTCCCACCTCTCAACCTCTTCTCTCCTGTCTTTCTGGCGGTGTGGTATGGTTGGCTGCTGGCTGCTGGCTGCTGTCTGTCTGCCGCTGAGGGAGGTTGGGAGATTGGGGCTAGATAGAGACGGGCTGCTGGTCAGCGGTAATGACATGAAGGCTGAGGGCCGAAGAGGTCGCCTCTATCGGGATTTTGTGGCTCCAGCCTTAACAGATAGGGAGGGAGGGAGGGAGGGAGGGAGGGAGGGAGGGAGGGAGGGAGGGAGGGAGGGAGGGAGGGAGAGCTGTAGCGTGAAGGACAGAATGAACCAAACGATCCATCTACATCGTTCTCTGCATTGGGGAGAACCCTCCCTACATCACAAGCACAGAAGGTTTATGATGTTTTTCTACCAGGATGATGTCTCTGAAATCACCACAATGTTTTAAAAACACACAGAGAATAAAGTATGAATAAGGCAATACAAACAAGTTCCCCCGGCATGAACAAAGGAGACAAAGGAGTCTTTGAAATCGAGCCGTAAAACTAACTCACCCCGACAACCATCAAAACTCTCAATCTGCCCCTTTAGAATCTTCATACAGGGGGAGTAGATGAGTAACTACACAGAAAAGCTACCTTGGGACTCACACCTGAAAATAAGAGTCAAAGTAAGTAGGTCATTTAAAGCAGTATAACAACATCAAAATTAACAAGGAGATACAGTCTATGAATAAATAGATAGGTAGTAAAAACATTTATGGGGCAACATCAAGTGAGCATAGTTTCTTGGAACAGAGAATAATACAATTTAACAGAATCTCAGTGGGGAGCCTGGTGTCCTTTACCACCTATGGGGCCTTTATCTACCATAACATTTGTAATTTTCCCAGTTACTTACAGCACAGGAACAGACAGTGCACAATAGCTAATAGTGGTTGTTTGATGTTCCAGATTGAGCATGAGAAATAAATTGGATTGCTCTACAGGGGCTAAGTACATAAAACCAGTGGCGGATTTAGGTATAGGGGATATAGGCAGACGCCACGGGGCGGCATCTTGCCAGTGGCGGCACAGGGCGCCCGCACAAATATTTGGGGCTGAAAGGGGGGGGTTTGCCCAGGGCGACATACAAGCAATCGTCTTGCATTTCGGCTGGCCTCTGTTTTTGTGTGCTTGTATCTGCCTGACTGAAACAGTTGGCGCTGAACAGCTTGCTTAATCCGACATATTTTCTAAAAAGGTTCCAAGATAAACTGTTTATTAACAGTTTAGCTGTCTAAAATAACTATGTTTGGATGAGTCTTTGAATATTTATTTGAAGTTTCTCCTACTGATATTTACTGATATTCCAAAAGTTTTCAACATAGATCTTCAACGTTATATCCACTATCAGAAAAAAACGACAGGCTGGGCAGCACCTCCTACTGGAGAGTTGATTTATCTACAGCTATCCAGTTTGTCTCCCAACCAGGGTTTTAACCAACCCCAGCTTTGATATTCGTCACTGACTACTACCAATGGGCTATTGTGAGAATGGTTATTGAGAGATCTCTTAACAACTAAATAGACTGTTGCTATTGAAGTAATTCCGAAAGGTAGGTTTAACAGAGCAAATGAAATGCAACCATACTCTATAAGTCATATACTGTATCATCAATTATGCTATTTATATAGCATTTGCAAAGTCATCATACATATACTGCATCTGACATTGTATTCCCATTTGAACTTTGTTGTGCTTTTAAATGGTTGAAAGCACAGTGGTAAGACATTTAGATGACAACTAAACCAAAAATCGGACATTATTTTTCCATTGGATTTTGATTGTGCTTTTAGATCGTTAGAGGATGGTGATAATTCAACACACTTCTGGCTGTATTTTTGAGTGGGTGAATAAAGGTTGAAATCTCATTGATAAACATCTCAACCAAATATTACCCAAATTTCCAAAATGAAATGACCTGGTGTGCCCAGTGGGATGGGAGTGTATTTGAGTCAGTGTACTCGAATTCTTCAAATTCTTCAAGTATTTCCGAATACAATTTTCAACTACTTGTCTTTTGAAATAAAATATATTTGGACACTTACTTTGAAAATGTACATGAAAGTAATTGAGATACTGTATCTGAAATAGTATTTTAACTCCGGTCTGCACCACTATGCTCTTTTAATATCTCAAGGGGGAAATAATCAAATGCACCATGACTGGTGATGTTACAAAAAATGTGCATATGCGTATTTAGACTTTATAAACTGACACAGGACTGTCTTATGTCAATCGAATGACAACTGGGATGCTCTCTGTCCTTTTCATGGCTAGCACTAATGGTCAGTTTGCCCACATCGCTTAATGCATCATCCGTCACCTCACCATCCTCCCCCGTTCCCTTCCCTTGCCCCCACCCACCACTCTCCATACCCCTTTCTCCACCTCCCTCCACACCCTTCCACCGGCTTAACATACCCACATCCAACTCCGCCAGCATTCGCCCCCCTTCACCTCACCCACACCCGTCCCTCCTCCACACACCCCTCTACCGCCGTCATGCATTCTCTCAGCCTCTGTTCACGGTTTCTTCGTGGCCGTCACAGAGAATCTTAAAGGATCGGAAATGTGATGTGGCAAATCTAGGATTTTCTGCGTGATTCTCTCTCAGAGCCTCTCAAAAAGAGTGTAATCCATGCTGTGACTAACTGAGTGGTTTACCAACACACTGTGAATGGCTGGCTGACTATGAGTTTTATCTGTGACCTGCTCTATTGTCTGACTGTTTGGGCGATTTTTCAAGCCTACGTTCAATACGTTCAATTACGATAGGAATGAGAGCAAATGTTTGCCAAAAGAAACTGTACTACCTGAACTTGATAGATAATACAGATGTTAGTGCTGAACGATTAATGCTTTTTGAGGTCTGTTTCAGTTTGCTGCAGAAATACTTGTTTTTGTTTTCTGTTGCAAAATGTTTTACTACAGTATGCCCTAATGAACATGACCCAAGTCTATAGTGGTCTTTTATTGGTTTAATAGAATGCAGCAGGAGAGCGAGTGTCGGACGAAGTGCCATGTGCAACAGGATGACTCACCATAGCTGTGACAGCTATCTGACCACCAGTATCCCTCAACGCACAGCCCTTACCCCGCTACGACACACACTCTGTGAGACAACACCTTTAAAAACCACTCTCTTCCACTGTTGCACTCAAAGTACTAACCAGAGCATTATATTGAGAATATAAGGCTTAGGTACTAACCATCCCCTTCTCACAAATATCACACACTATGATATCCTTCTCATTGTCCTGTTCTCAGCATTAACACTCTGTATCTGATCTAAACATGAATAGAGAATCCACATAGAGAATTGAAATACAGATGTAGGATCGTCATTCGATCACCCTGTTGCAGGAAATGTAAAACAAGAAAAAAGGCTTCTGAAGTTTATAATTTACACTTTGAAATTTCAGGCTTGATATTCCCCTTACGGAAAAAATGATCAACCCCTAAAAAAATGTCCATTCATTGTAATCCACATGATAATTCACATTTCCTGTTGCTGCAGGATTATTTTCCTGCTATAGCAAACTGAATCAAATTAAGATCTTACATCTGTAGAGGCAATTGAGTCATCTGTTAATTGAAAACGTTCTGTTAATGTGCCCTTAAATCTAAGGTGAATACCCCCACACACACACAAGTGCAAACACAGACAAACACACACAGACACACACGCACACACGCATTTGCGCAAGCACACACACACACCAACAAACACACACAAACATTCACACTAGCGCTTTGCTGTGACAGAAAAGGATTACATTAACAATCAAGTTAAGACAGATGAAGAAGATTCCAGATTCCAGACTCCCACTCCTCAGTATGTGCTAGCGTCTGAGAACTTAAACCCATGTCAATGAATCAACCCAAAATAGAATACCGTAGATAAGTGACTCGGTATACTCACCTGCTTGAGTCTATCCGGTTCTCTCCTCCCCTTCTCTCTCCCTTTCTCCTTCTCTCTCTGTCTGTGTTTCAGACTGGGGCAGGAGTGTTCAGCTCGGTGTGTCGGGGACTGGGGGCTCAGCTGCAGACTGACATCATCTTTACTGGTGAGGAGGATTTCTCCCTCTTGTTATCTGCACCCTCCTCTCTCTCTCTCTCTCTCTCTCTCTCTCTCTCTCTCTCTCTCTCTCCCTCTCTCTCTCTCTCTCTCTCTCTCTCTCTCTGTCTCTGTCTTTCGTTCTGTGTCTATTTTTCTTTCTCCCTCTCTCACAAACTCTCTCACTCTGTACAATACGTCTACCCATCCTCCTTCCCTTGCCTTTCTATTTCTCTCTCTTTCTCTTTTACGCTCTTTTCTCAGTGTCATCAGTTTTAACGTAGGCCAAGTCTGTGAGACACAATGGCGCTAAAATTAAGACTCGATCTTCCGAAGCAGGTGGTACACTAAGCTAGTGCTTTACATTGCCTGTATTTTAAACTAGTCCTCAGAAAGGCTGAGGTATAGCTTTCCTAAGGTAGTCTAATACCTCAGAGGTTTAAATCACAGAGGAGCAAGCCTGGGATATTACCTAAAATGTCTAAAGTGGCTTCCTGTCCTCATCTCCTAAATCCTAACTTCCATCTGCACTGATGTGAACATTATTAGATGAAAACAATATAGTAGGTTGGTAAGTTGACTAGGGAACCTACTTTCAAATGAGTGTGATTGAGATTCAAACATGAGAGGAAGCCTGTGTAGACTATTGAGATTCAGCCATGGTCCCTGCTGTTGGGGAGTTCTAGTGGTGCTGCTGTCCATGGTGCTGATTACAACTGAAGGAGACATCAGGAAGGACAGCGGTGACCCTGCACAGGCCTGCACCGTATAGCCTTGAGGGAATGGGCAGATAAACCTGTTTTAGGTGGTGCAGAGCCTTAATGAACACGCAGGCACGGGCACACACTCACACACACACATACATTCTCCCCTATCTCCCATGATAATTTCTCTATGTCTCAACTAATTTAGGTTTACATTCTTCATGGTAAGGTAACAGTGGCAGGTGGGATTGAAATGGATTATCCCTATTAAAGGAATAGAAGGTAACTATTAAACTAAAGCCCACACATACACAGGATCTCTTTCACACTAACACAACACACACACTAAGAAACACACACTCAAATGCACACGTACACAAACACACACACACACACACACACACACACAAACCCATACACAGATCCTCACACAGACCCACAAACACACAAACATACACACACAAACCAATAAAAAAGACAGTGAGGTCTGACAGGTCTGGTTTGATGTTGGTGTTTAAGGTGGTGACAGATAGAGAGACTGAGATTACATTCTGAATATTTCCGCTGCTCTACCAGTCACACTGTGGACTTCTTTTTGTTGTCTTAACGCTCCTCTCAAGTGGTAGCTTTTGAAATCTCTCCTTGTTTCCATAGTGACACTTCTCCTTTGTGTGAGCGTATGTGTGGCGGGGGGTGGGGGGGGGGTGGGGGGAACACACACACACCAACTTATTAACTCATTATTGGAGATGCACAGGAAATGGGGACCAACTTTTCCTCAAAGCCAGATGGTGTTTATTTGTAGGTCATTTAGCACCCCCATGTGAAGTTCATATTTGTAATTTATTTCGCCACTATGGCCTATTTATTGCCTACCTTCCTAATCTTACTACATTTCGTACTACATTTGCACACTCTGTATATAAATTCTCTATTGTGTTATTGACTGTACGTTTGTTTATTCCCATGTGTAACTCTGTGTTGTTGTTTTTGACGATCACCAAGTGAAAATTGTGAATTTCGATTAGACCACCCAGAATACAGCACAAGCTGATTATGGTAACTTGGTATGAACTTTGAACTATGATTCACTAAAGAAGAAGTGATTCAATCCTAGTCGCCGCGGTTCTCAGCTGCAGTGATGAAGACTCTCCAATGGACCAGAGTCTTCCGTCTTCGACCCATCTATCAAAGCCCAGCTCAATCGTAAATATAGAATTGCATTTAATTTATCCAAATGGGCGATTATTAAAGTGTATAAGATTTTGTGTTTATGTTAGCATAGCTTCATCCAGGACGATAAGCCTTTGTCTCTCTTCATCCAACCCCTCCCCTTTCCTTTGTGTAACTAGCCGTCGTATCGAAAAAGCCCACTAGGGACTTTTCATGGCATGATTGCTAACATGTATGATTTATCCTGTATGTATATATATACAGTGGGGAGAACAAGTATTTGATACACTGCTGATTTTGCAGGTTTTCCTACTTACAAAGCATGTAGAAGTCTGTAATTTTTATCATAGGTACTCTTCAACTGTGAGTGACGGAATCTAAAACAAAAATCCAGAAAATCACATTGTGTGATTTTTAAGTAATTAATTTGCATTTTATTGCATGACATAAGTATTTGATACATCAGAAAAGCAGAACTTAATATTTGGTACAGAAACCTTTGTTTGCGATTACAGAGATCATACGTTTCCTGTAGTTCTTGACCAGGTTTGCACACACTGCAGCAGGGATTTTGGCCCACTCCTCCATTCAGATCCTTCAGGTTTCGGGGCTGTTGCTGGGCAATACGGACTTTCAGCTCCCTCCAAAGATTTTCTATTGGGTTCAGGTCTGGAGACTGGCTAGGCCACTCCAGGACCTTGAGATGCTTCTTACGGAGCCACTCCTTAGTTGCCCTGGCTGTGTGTTTCGGGTCGTTGTCATGCTGGAAGACCCAGCCACAACCCATCTTCAATGCTCTTACTGAGGGAAGGAGGTTGTTGGCCAAGATCTCGCGATACATGGCCCCATCCATCCTCCCCTCAATACGGTGCAGTCGTCCTGTCCACTTTGCAGAAAAGCATCCCCAAAGAATGATGTTTCCACCTCAATGCTTCACGTTTGGGATGGTGTTCTTGGGGTTGTACTCATCCTTCTTCTTCCTCCAAACACAACGAGTGGAGTTTAGACCAAAAAGCTCTATTTTTGTCTCATCAGACCACATGACCTTCTCCCATTCCTCCTCTGGATCATCCAGATGGTCATTGGCAAACTTCAGACGGGCCTGGACATGCGCTGGCTTGAGCAGGGGACCTTGCGTGCGCTGCAGGATTTTAATCCATGACGGCGTAGTGTGTTACTAATGGTTTTCTTTGAGACTGTGGTCCCAGCTCTCTTCAGGTCATTGACCAGGTTCTGCCGTGTAGTTCTGGGCTGATCCCTCACCTTCCTCATGATCATTGATGCCCCACAAAGTGAGATCTTGCATGGTGCCCCAGACCCAGGGAGATTGACCATCATCTTGAACTTCTTCCATTTTCTAATAATTGCGCCAACAGTTGTTGCCTTCTCACCAAGCTGCTTGCCTATTGTCCTATAGCCCATCCCAGCCTTGTGCAGGTCTACAATTTTATCCCTGATGTCCTTACACAGCTCTCTGGTCTTGGCCATTGTGGAGAGGTTGGAGTCTGTTTGATTAAGTGTGTGGACAGGTGTCTTTTATACAGGTAACGAGTTCAAACAGGTGCAGTTAATACAGGTAATGAGTGGAGAACAGGAGAGCTTCTTAAAGAAAAACTAACAGGTCTGTGAGAGACGGAATTCTTACTGGTTGGTAGGTGATCAAATACTTATGTCATGCAACAAAATGCAAATTAATTATTTAAAAATCATACAATGTGATTTTCTGGATTTTTGTTTTAGATTCCGTCTCTCACAGTTGAAGTGTACCTATGATAAAAATGACAGACCTCTACATGCTTTGTAAGTAGGAAAACCTGCAAAATCGGCAGTGTATCAAATACTTGTTCTCCCCACTGTATGTAATTCTGTGTGATTCTTTAGCTAGTAAATAAATCATTAAGACAATTTGTGTATGGGAGCTAGGAACATGGGAGCTAGGATTCGTACAGATTTAGATCTTTTGATGTTCGGAATGCTATTTGATATAAGATCAGATCTTTAATAGTTTTTATTCGGAAGGCAGCAGCTCTATAAACACACTTCCATGGCACCCCAGGTTATTAATGAGTTAAATGTTGCTGGATTTAATTCAATCATGTCATCAATTAAACGTTGAATAATCTATTTTATAAAGTAGCATGTTTCAGTTTTATTTTTTTTTATTTTTTTTTATTTCACCTTTATTTAACCAGGTAGGTCAGTTGAGAACAAGTTCTCATTTGCAACTGCGACCTGGCCAAGACAAAGCAAAGCAGTGCGACAAAAACAACACAGAGTTACACAGTAAACAAACATAGTCAAAAACACAATAGAAAATCTATATACAGAGTGCAAAATGTAGTGCAAAATACAGTAAGGTTAGGAGGTAGGACAATAAATAGACCATAGTGGTGAAATAAATTACAGATTATCATCATTAACACAGGAATGAAGGATGTGCAAATTATGATGTGCAAATAGAGATACTGGAGTGCAAGATTAGTGAAAATAACAAAAATAAATATGGGGATGAGGTAGTAGTGTGGGCTATTTACAGAAGGGCTATATACAGGTGCAGTGATCGATAAGCAGCTTTGACAGCTGATGCTTAAAGTTAGTGAGGGAGATAGGAACCTCTAGCTTCAATGATTTTTGCAATTCGTTCCAGTCATTGGCAGCAGAGAACTGGAAGGAATGGCGGCCAAAGGAGGTGTTGGCTTTGGGGGTGACCAGAGAGATATACCTGTTGGAGTATACGGGTGGGTGTTACTATGGTGACCAGTGAGCTGAGATAGGGCGGGGATTTACCTAATAAAGACTTATAGATGACCTGGAGCCAGTGGGTTTGGCGACAAATATATAATGAAGGCCAGCCAACGAGAGCATACAGGTCGCAGTTATGGGTAGTGTATGGGGCTTTGGTAACAAAACGGATGGCACTGTGATAGACTACATCCAATTTGCTAAGTAGAGTGTTGGAGGCTAGTTTGTAAATGACATAGCCGAAATCAAGGATCGGTAGGATAGTCAGTTTTACAAGGGCATGTTTGGCAGCATGAGTGAAGGAGGCTTTGTTGCGAAATAGGAAGCCAATTCTGGATTTAATTTTGGATTGGAGATGGTTGATGTGAGTCTGGAAGTTGAGTTTACAGTCTAACCAGATGCCTAGGTATTTGTAGGTGTCCACGTATTCTAAGTCGGACCCGTCGAGAGTAGTGATGATAGTCCGGTGGGCGGGTGCTGGCAGCGTTCGATAGAAAAGCATGCACTTAGTTTTACTAGCGTTTAAGAGCAGTTGGAGGCCACGGAAGGAGTGTTGTATGGCATTGAAGCTTGTTTGAAGGTTAGTAAACACAGTGTCCAAAGAGGGGCCAGATGTATACAGAATGGTGTCATCTGTGTAGAGATGGATCAGAGAGTCACCAGCAGTGAGAGCGACATCGTTGATGTATATAGAGAAAAGGGTTGGCCCAAGAATTGAACCCTGTGGCTGCCAGAGGATCGGACAATAGGCCCTCCGATTTGACACACTGAACTCTGTCTGCAAAGTAGTTAGAGAACCAGGCAAGGCAGTCACTTGAGAAACCAAGGCTGTTGAGTCTGCCAATAAGAATGCGGTGATTGACAGAGTCGAAAGCCTTGGCCAGGTCGATGAAGACGGCTGCACAGTACTGTCTTTTATCGATGGGGATTATGATATCGTTCAGTACCTTGAGCGTAGCTGAGGTGCACCCATGACCAGCTCGGAAACCAGATTGCATAGCAGAGAAGGTACGGTGGGATTCGAAGTGGTCAGTTATCTGTTTGTTAACTTGGCTTTCGAAGATTTTAGAAAGGCAGGGCAGGATGGATATTGGTCTATAACAGTTTGGGTCTAGAGTGTCTCTTCCTTTGAAGAGGGGGATGACCGCGGCAGCTTTTCAATCTCTAGGGATCTCAGACGATACGAAAGAGAGGTTGAACAGGCTAGTGATAGGTGTTGCAACAATTTTGGCTGTTAATTTCAGAAAGAGAGGGTCCAGATTGTCTAGCCCAGCATATTTGTAGGGGTCCAGACTTAGTAGCTCTTTCAGAACATCAGCCGTCTGGATTTGGGTGAAGGAGAAGCGGGGGGGGCTTGGGCAAGTAGCTGCCGAAGGGTACAGAGCAGTTGGCCGGAGTAGGGGTAGCCAGGTGGAAAGCATGGCCAGCCGTAGCAAAATGCTTATTGAAATTTTCGATAATTGTGGATTTATCGGTGGTAACAGTGTTTCCGAGCCTCAATGCAGTGGGCAACTGGGAGGAGGTGCTCTTATTCTCCATGGACTTTACAGAGTCCCAGAACTTTTTGGAGTTAGTACTACAGGAAGCACATTTCTGTTTGAAAAAGCTGGCCTTTGCTTTTCTAACTGACTGTGTGTACTTGTTCCTGACTTCCCTGAATAGCTGCATATCGCGGGGGCTATTCGATGCTAATGCAGTGCGCCACAGGATGTTTTTGTGTTGGTCTAGTGCAGTCAAGTCTGGGGTGAACCAAGGGCTATATCTATTCTTAGTTGTACGTTTTTTGAAAGGGGCATGCTTATTTAGGATGGTGAGGAAAGCACTTTTAAAGAACAACCAGGCGTCCTCTACTGACGGGATGAGGTCAATATCCTTCCAGGATACCTGGGCCAGGTCGAATAGAAAGGCCTGCTCGCAAAAGTGTTTTAGGGAGCGTTTGACAGTGATTCCCTTATGAACGGGGATCACTGTCAAAGGAGGTGTATTTGGAGGGCAAGTTAGTCAGGATGATATCTATGATGGTACCAATGTTTATGGATTTAGGGTTGTACCTGGTAGGTTCCTTGATCATTTGTGTAAGATTGAGGGCATCTATCTTAGATTGAAGGACAGCTGGGGTGTTAAGCATATCCCAGTTTAAGTCACCTAACAGTACAAACTCTGAAGATAGATGGGGGGCAATCAATTCACATATGGAGTCCAGGGCACAGCTGGGGGCTGAGGGGGGTCTGTAACAGGAAAGGTGGATTTTTAAGAGTAGAAGCTCAAACTGTTTGGTCACAGACCTGGACAGTATGACAGAACTCTGCAGGTTATCTCTGCAGTAGATTGCAACTCCGCCACCTTTGGCAGTTCTATCTTGACGGAAAATGTTGTAGTTGGGGATGGAAATTTCCTAATTTTTGGTGGCCTTCCTAAGCCAGGATTCAGACACAGCTAGAACATCCGGGTTGGCGGAGTGTGCTAAAGCAGTGAATAAATCAAACTTAGGGAGGAGGCTTCTAATGTTGACATGCATGAAACCAAGGCTTTTACGGTTACATTAATCAACAAATGAGAGCGCCTGGGGAATAGGTGTAGTACTGGGGGCTACAGGACCTGGGTTTACCTCTACATCACCAGAGGAACAGAGGAGTAGTAGAATCAGTATTCGGCTAAGGGCTTTAAGAACTGGACGTCTAGTACGTTGGGTACATAGAATAATCAAAGCCAGAGACACGACACTTGTTAAGCACATTTTTTCTCCTGAACTTATTTAGGCTTGCCATAATTAAGGGGTTGAATACTTATTGACTCAAGACATTTCAAATATAAATAATTTATACATTTTTTAACATTTAAACAAAAAAAAATCCACATTCTGGTGTATTGTGTGCAGGCCAGTGACACAAAATCTCAATTTAATAAATGTTTTATTTAGGCTGTTACACAACAAAATGTGGAAAAAGTAAAGGGGTGTGAATACTTTCTGAAAGCACAGTATATTTAGTTTGGGATAAATTATTGCCTAAATTATTGCCACAAATCTTTAAGATATTTTCTCATTTTTCTCCCTCATGAGGAGGGAAGATAATGAAAGTTCACAGAAGTAAAAAAAGTAACAAGTAAAAGGTAGACCTTACCAATTAGTTAGTGTTTTAACTGATATCTATTTTGTTTATAAATTATTAAGTGATTCTCCCTAATTGAGGAGAATAAGAATAATCCTACATTTCTATTTGATGATGTTGTAACTAGCTAACTAAAAAGTGGCATTCCCCAAGAGAGGATGCCTTTCACTTCAGCAGTGATGAATTCATGAACTTCTTCAACGAAAAGATCATTATTTTAGAAAGCAAATTACGGACTCCTCTTTGAGTTTGCGTATTTCCACAAAGCTCAGCTGTCCTGAGTCTGCACAGAACTGCCAGGACCTAGGATCAATGGAGACACTCAAGTTTTTTAATCCTATATCTCTTGACATTCATGAAAATTGTCATGGCCTCTAAACCTTCAACCTGCATACTGGACCCTATTACAACTAAACTACAGAAAGAGCTACTTCCTTTGCTCGGCCCTCCTATGCTGAACATAATAAATGGCTCCCTCTCCACCGGATGTGTACCAAACTCTCTAAAAGTGTCAGTAATAAAGCCGCTCTTGAGAAAGCCTTGACCCAGAAAATGTAAAAAACTATCGGCCTATATCGAATCTCTCCCATTTCTCTCAAAAATCTTAGAAAAAGCTGTTGGGCAGCAACTCACTGCCTTCCTGAAGACAAATAATGTATACGAAACACTTCAGTCTGGTTTTAGACCCTATCATAGCACTGAGACTGCACTCGTGAAAGTGGTAAACAACCTTTTAATGGCATCAGACCAAGGCTCTGCATCTGTCCTTGTGCTCTTAGACCTTAGTGCTGCTTTTGACACCATCGAGATTGGAAACCTTAATTGGTCTACACGGACAAGTTCTTGCCTGGTTTAGATTTTATCTGTCGGAGAGATATCAGTTCATCTCCGTGGATGGTTTGTCCTCTGACAAATCAATTGTAAGTTTTGGTGTTCCTCAAGGTTCCGTTTTAGGGCCACTATTGTTTTCACTATATATTTTACCTCTTGGTGATGTCATCTAGAAACATAATGTTAACTTCCATTGCTATGCGGACGACACACAGCTGTACATTTCGATGAAACATGGTGATGCCCCAAAATTGCCTGCCCTGGAAGCCTGTGTTTCAGACATGTGGATGGCGGCAGATTTTTTACTTTTAAATTCTGACAAAACAGAGATGCTAGTTCTAGGTCCCAAGAAACAAAATATCTGCTTTTGGATCTGACAATTAATCTTGATGGTTGTACAGTTGTCCCCCAAAAAACTGTGAAGGACCTTGGCGTAACTCTGGACTTTGATCTCTCTTTTAATGAACATATCAAGAATATTTCAAGGACAGCTTTTTTCCATCTTCGCAACATTTAAAAAATCAGACAATTTTTGTCCAAAAATGATGCAGAAAAGCTAATCCATGCTTTTGTCATTTCTAGATTAGACTACTGCAATGCTCTACTTTCCCGGATAAAGCACTAAATTAACTTCAATTAATGCTAAACATTGCTGCTAGAATCTTGACTAGAACCAAAAAATTTGATCATATTACTCCCGTGCTAGCCTCTCTACACTGGCTTCCTGTTAAGGCTAGGGCTGATTTCAAGGTTTTACTGCCAACCTATAAAGCATTACATGGGCTTGCTCCGACTTATCTCTCAGATTTGGTCCTACCGTACATACCTATACATACGCTCTGGTCACAAGACGTAGGCCTCCTTATTGTCCCTGGAATTTCTAAGCAAACAGCTGGAGGCAGGGCTTTCCCCTATAGAGCTCCATTTTTATGGAATGGTCTGCCTATCCGTCTTTACTGAAGACTCATCTCATCAGTAGGCCCTATGATTGTGTGTAGTCTGGCCCAGGGGTGCGAAGGTGAATGGCAAGGCACTGGAGTGACGAACCGCCCTTGCTGTCTCTGCCTGGCAGTTTCCCATCTCTCCATTGGGATTCTCTGCCTCTGACCCTATTACGGGTGTGAGTCACTGGTGCATTCCATGCCGTCCCTAGGAGGGGTGCATCACTTCCTGTCCAGTTGGTCGCCCCCTCGGGCTTGTGCAATGGAGGGGATCTTCGTGGGCTATACTCGGCCTTGCCTCAGGGTAGTAAGTTGGTGGTCTGTTGATATCCCTCTATTGGTGTGGGGGCTGTGCTTGGCAGAGTGGATGGGGTTATATCCTGACTGGTTGGCCCTGTCCGGGGGTATTGTCGGACGGAGCCACAGTGTCTCCCAACCCCCCCGTCTCGTCCTCCAGTATCTATGCTGCAATAGTCTATGTGCCGGGGGGCTAGGGTCAGTTTGTTATATCTGGTGTTATTAGATAGATAGATAGATAGATAGATAGATAGATAGATAGATAGATAGATAGATAGATAGATAGATAGATAGATAGATAGATAGATAGATAGATAGATAGATAGATAGATAGATAGATAGATAGATAGATAGATAGATAGATAGATAGATAGATAGATAGATAGATAGATAGATGATATAACAACTGTACATGAATATGTATATAAGTATGCTCCCTCTAATTCTGTTTGGGGGGTTTAGGGTGGGTTTCTGTATAGCACTTTGTGACATTGACAAATACATTTCATTGATTGAAAGTCTCCCAGTAAAATATTGCTTGAGTAAAAGTCTAAAAGTTTGTAGTTTTATATATACTTAAGTATCAAAAGTAAAAGTGAAAGTTCAAATTCCAGACGGCACGGTCTTGTTTCTTTATTTAAGGATAGCCAGGGGCACACTCCAACAATTTGCAAATTAAGCATTTGTGTTTAGTGAGTACGCAAGATCAGAGGCAGTAGGGATGACCAGCGACGTTCTTTTGATAAGTGTGTGAATTTGACTATTTTCCTGTCCTGCTAAGCATCCAAAACGTAACGAGTAGTTTTGGGTGTCAGGGAAAATGTGTGTAAAAAGTTCATTATTTTCTTTTGGAACGTAGTGAAGTAAAAGTAAAAGTTGTCAAAAATATAAATAGTAAAGTACAGATACAGATACAAAAACAAAAACGACTTAAGTAGTACTTTAAAGTATTTTTAGTTAAGTATTTGCCCTGCCCTGTACCTGTTTTGCTGGGGATGCTGCTGTGACAAGCAAGCCACTCTTTCTCTCCTTTCCTGGGAATAAAAACTGTGACTAGTAAGACACTCTTTCTCTAGTTTCCTGGGAATAAAAACTGTGGCACGTTGTCAGGCTCTGACCTTAGAGAAGCCTCTGGCTTTCTCTATGGTTATTAAGGTCAGGGCCTGACGGGAAATCTAGCAGACTTTATGGTGGTTTTGTGTTGGTCCCCAATTAGAGGCAGCTGCATTACATTGTCTCTAATTGGGGACCCTATTTAGGTTGTATGTTTACCCAAAGTATGTGTGGTTCATGGTAGTGTTTATGGTCATTGTTTTTGCCATTTTGCTCAAATAAAAGACGTCGAACTATAACTGCGCTGCTGTCACAGATGGGCAGAGGATTTTCTCAGTTTTCTGTAGGTATACTTTTTATTTCTCAACTCTCCATTTTTAGCTCAATAGCAACTATTGTACAAACAAGATATTTGATATGGCTTTGAGATACAGAGCAGGCGAAATGCACATTGGCGATTGCATAGAGGCCTCATTGGCAGTAGGCTAGAACTGCAAAGTTTTTTTTGGACATTAAATGTATGTACTGTTAGATTAATACATGGCAGTGGGTATTATCTTTGGAGTTATTGATCTAGCTAATGTGTTTTGAGTTTCCACTCAGGGAGTGGGGTGGGGTGTTTGTCTGTGCATATGTGCGTGTGTACTTGCTTGTCTGTCATTGTGGGTGTATGTACATCTCTGCTCATGGCCAAGTAAGAATCAGCACAGAGAAAAAGGCTTAGCCCCCCCCACCATCTCAGCCAGCCAGCCAGGTTCCACATCAGTGAGTCAATATCAGGAGCGAGGACATTTTAAGGAGCCATCACAGTGTGTTGACAAATCATGGCAGGATTGTCTGAACAGACGTCCACCATCCTGGGGTGTCACAACATTGGGCACTTGCTACATCTGACATCCATAATTGAATGATTTATGAGCTAAATAATACCAGTTATTTTGACGTAGCAGCTAAGATGTTAGTACTCTGAACTGAAGTTGTTGTTTTTTTCTGTTGTGATCATCTTTGCTGTTTTATTTTTGTATCGAGCCGTCATGAACTAGTCTGTGCAGCAAGCTGTCTAACATCTGAATGTGACATTCAGCTGTGCTATTGCATAACATTGGACATGTTGTCCATGTGGTAGCAGTAGATAAGTGGAAGTTTCTGGTGTCTCGTTAACCTCCATTTTGTAACAATACTCATTACTATTTGCATTCCTGATTATGTACTACTTTCTCTCAGTACTGGCTGAGGATTTTTTTTGTGTGTTTGTGAATATAGATTATTTTGTAACCTATACTTCTATTTTGTCTTGAATCAAATCCCCAGAGTATAATACCTATTTCTCTGTGTATAATTGGACTGGATGACAGGCACATCTGAAGTCTGCAGATAAAAGCCTCTCCTGACAATAGTGTCTGGCCTGTGTCATGACTTGAATGGCTAGGAGATAGCAACGCTGATACACACACACTCACTGGCTCACACACACACATTGACAGACACACACACGGGCACACAAATACACACACACACACACACCTGAACAATGACATGTTCACAGACATGCTCAAAAACCCTCAACCATGGCCATACAGTGCCTTCAGAAAGTATTCACACCCCTTGATTTTTCCCACATTTTGTTGTCGCAGCCTGAATTAAAAAAGTATTCAACCCCTTTGTTATTGCAAGCCTAAATAAGTTCAGGAGTAAAAATTAACAAGTCACGTGGACTCTGTGTGCAATACTAGTGGTTAACATGATTTGTGAATGATTAACCCATCTCTGTATACCACAAATACAATTATCTGTCCACAAAGACCAGGTTTTCCAATGCTTCGCAAAGACGGGCACCTTTTGGTAAATGGGTAAAATACACAAAGAAGAAAGTAGACATTGAATATCCCTTTGAGTACGGTGAAGTTATTAATTACACTGGATGGTATATCAATACACCCAGTCACTACAAAGATACAGACGTCCTTCCTAACTCAGTTGATGGAGAGGAAGGAAGCAGCTCAGGGATTTCACCATGAGGCCAATGGTGATTTTAAAACAGTTAGAGTTTAATGGCTGTGATAGGAGAGAACTGAGCATGGATCAACATTTTAGTTTCTCCACAATACTAACCTAAATGACAGTGAAAAGAAGGAAACCTGTACAGAATAAATATATCTTGTTTGCAATAAGGCACTAAATTAATAGTGGAAAATAATGTGGCAAAGAAATTACCTTTTTTTTTGTCCTGAATACAAAGCATTATGTTTGGGGCAAATCCAACAACATATCACTTTGAATCATGTTTTGGGTAAACTCGTCATTGGCAAGGACGAGAATTTTTTGGGGGGGATGAAAATAAACGTAATGAAGCTAAGCACAGGCAAAATCCTTAGAAAACCTGGTTCAGTCTGCTTTCCAACAGACACTGGGAGATGAATTCACCTTTCAGCAGAACAATATGCTAAAATTATTTTATTCTAAACTGGATGAAATACATTTTTTAAATCCTCAGCAATCTATACACAATACCCCATAATTGTAAAGCGAAAACAGGTTTTTAGAAATGTTAAATGTATTCAAAATAAAAAAACAGATACCTTATTTACATAAGTATTCAAACCCTTTGCTATGACACTCAGAAATGGATCATCCTTGAGATCTTTCTACAACTTGTGGTAAATTCAATTGATTGGACATGATTTGGAAAGGCACACACCTGTCTATGTAAGGTCCAACAGTTGAAAGTGCATGTCAGCGCAAAAACCATGCCACAAGGTCGAGGGAATTATCCATAGAGCTCCGAGACAGGATTGTGTCGAGGCACAGATCTGGGGAAGGTTACCGAAAAATGTCTGCCGCATTGAAGATCCCCAAGAAAACACAGTGGCCTCTATCATTCCACCAAGACTCTTCCTAGAGCTGGCCGCCCAGCAAAACTGCGCAATCAGGGGAGAAGGGCCTTGGTCAGGGAGGTGGCCAAGAACCTTATAGTCACTCTGACAGAGCTCTAGAGTTCCTCTGTGGAGATCGGAGAACCTTCCAGAAGGGTACTGCTATGGGATCCCCTATGGCTCCTATATATGTTAATTTGTTTGTGGGTTACATGGAGAAACAGTCCATTTTCAAGCCTCTCAAAAATGTTTTCTTGCCTAACATTTATTATTTGGAAATGGTACATTGATGATATTTTTGTTCTATGGAGGGGTGATTCAAAACAGCTCCAGGCATTCCATGCTTTTCTTAACTCTTGTTCTGCGCACCTGAGATTTACTATGCAATCTGACACACATCAAATCAGTTTCCTTGATCTTCTGATTTTGTGGGAGGATGATAATCTATACACTGATCTTTACAGGAAACCTACTGATGTAACAGCTTGTTGATAGTTGTCACCCGCTTCCCTTGAAGAACAGTTTACCCTACAGCCAATTCTGTCGAATCAAAAGAATAAAAAAAACAATTAGATTTTGACATAGTCATGCAAATAGAAGCATTATTTTGTTCTAACTACCCACTATTCTAAGTGCTCTGAACAATTTAAGGGAATCGTTCACAAACATTGGCACATTCTAAGATCCGATGACAGTATCGGTAATGTATTTTCGGACCCTCCCTTGGTCGTATTCTCGCGGGGCAGAAATCTCAGAGATCAGTTGGTAAACTCTGATTTACCACCCTAAAATATCCCTGCACAACTCTATGCGCCTCTACCGGATGGAAACTACAAATGTAATGGCTGCACTCAATGCAATGGCACTTACAAATGTAGATCCTTCAAACACCCCCAAACAGGGAAACAGATCCCAATAAAAGGTGTTATCACGAGCACCACTAAAGCTGTTATTTATCTTATAACTTGTCCTTGTGGTAAAAAATGATGTGGGTAAAACAAAGCGCAAATTAAAAGTACGAATCTCACAGTATCGTAGCACCATTAGGTGCAAAAACTCTACGTACCCAGTTGCGGCTCACTTTTTGAAAGCGAACCACTCTTTCGTCCCTACGTTATATCGGCATCGATCCCTAGGAGAGGAGGTGACCTTGACAAGTTATTGTCAAAACGAGAGGCAGCCTGGATCTTTAATTTTTAACCACTCTTGTGATTATTGGGCTATTCATTGTAAATGTTTGTAGGCCTGTGCAGCCAAAATGTATATATGTTTTTTGTATGTTCTGATTTTATCTGTGAATTAACCAATGATATCAGGCCACACCCGGCCATGATTAGACACCTGTGTGTACCCTTTGAAACTATATAAACTAGTGACCTGCAGTGTTTGTCATTATACCCTGATGAGGACAGCTTGTCTGTCGAAACGTTGGTTATTAGGTTATTCAATTATTGCATCTGAGCTCCTAGAGTGTGCGGCTCTTCTTTCTTTTTCAAGAACCTTCCAGAAGGACAAACATCTCTGCAGCACTCCAACGATCAGGCCTTTATGGTATAGTGGCCAGACTGAAGCCACTCCTCAGTAAAAGGCACGACAGCCCACTTGGAGTTTGCCAAAAGGCAACTAAAGACTGAGACCATGAGAAACAAGATTCTCTGGTCTGATGAAACCAAGATTGAACACTTTGGCCAGAATTCTAAGCGTCACATCTGGAGGAAATCTGGCACCACCCCTACGGTGAAGAATAGTGGTGGTAGCATCATGCTGTGGAGATGTTTTTCAGCGGCAGGGACTGGAAGACTAGTCTGGATCGAGGCAAAGATGAATGGAGCAAAGTACAGAGAGATCCTTCATGAAAACCTGCCCCCGAGCGCTGCGGGACCTCAGACTGGGGTGAAGGTTCACCTTCCAATTGGACAACAACCCTAAGTAACAGCACAGCCAGAGCCCGGACTTGAACCCGATCGAACATCTCTATAGCTGTGCAGCAACGGTCCCCATCCAATCTGACAGAGCTTGGTTTGTAGCGTTGTAGCGTCATACCCAAGATGACTCGATGCTGTAATCCTTGCCAAATGTTCTTCAACAAAGTACTGAGTAAAGGGTCTGCATACTTATGTAAATGTGATATTCCAGTTTTTCTTTTTTTTTGCTTCATCATTATGGGGCATTCAAATCAAATGCTATTGGTCACATACACATGTTTAGCAGATGTTATTGCGGGTGTAGCGAAATGCTTGTGTTTCTAGCTCCAACAGTGCAGTAATATGTAACATCTAACAATTTCTCAACAATACACACAAATCTAAAGTAAGGCATAGAATTAAGAATATATAAATATTTGGACAAGCAATGTTGGAGCAGCATAGACTAAGATATAGTAGAATAGAATACAGTATATACACCCCGGGTCAAAAGTTTGGAATATTACTCATTCAAGGGTTTTTCTTTATTTGGATCTTCCATTCCTGTGGTGGTCCTCATGAAGCTGGTTGAGAGAATGCCAAGAGTGTGCAAAGCTGTCATCAAGGCAAAGGGTGAACTATTTTGATTTGTTTAACACTTTTTTGTTACTACATGATTCCATATGTTTTATGTCATAGTTCTGATGTTTTCACTTTTATTCTACAGTGTAAAAAATAGTTCAAATTAAGAAAAACCCCTGAATGAGTAGTATTCCAAACTTTTGACCGGTAGTGTACATATGAGTAATGCAAAATATGTAAACATTATTAAAGTGACTAGTGTTCCATTATTAAAGTGGCCAGTGATTTCAAGTATATGTATATAGGGCAGCAGCCTCTAAGGTGCTAGTGATGGCTATTTAACAGTCTGATGGCCTTGTGATAGAAGCTGTTTTTCAGTCTCTCGGTCCAAGCTTTGATGCACCTGTACTGACCTTGCCTTCTGGATGATAGCGGGGTGAACAGGCAGTGGCTTTGGTGGTTGATGTCCTTGATCATCTTTTTGGCCTTCCTGTGACATTGGGTGCTGTAGGTGTCCTGGTCAGACGGCACCACCCTCTGGAGAGCCATGGGGTTGCGGGCGGTTCAGTTGCTGTCCCAGGCGCTGATACAGCCCGACAGTATGCTCTCCATTGTGCATCTGTAAAAGTTTGAGGGTTTTAGGTGCCAAGCCTCCTGAGGTTGAAGAGGCACTGTTGCGCCTTCTTCACCACACTGTCTGTGTGGGTGGACCATTTCAGTTTGTCAGTGATGTGTGCACCGAGGAACTTGAAGCTTTCCACCTTCTCCACTGCGGCCCCGTCGATGTGGATGGGGGCGTGCTCACTCTGCTGTTTCCTGAAGTCCACAATCAGCTCCTTTGTTTTGTTGACGTTGAGTGAGAGGTTATATTCCTGGCCCCACACTCCCAGGGCCCTGGGAGCCTCCTCCCTGTAGGCTGTCTCGTCATTGTTGGTGATCAGGCTTACTACTGTTGTGTCGTCTGCAAACTTGATGATTGAGTTGGAGGATTGCGTGGCCACGCAGTCATGGGTGAACAGGGAGTACAGTAGGGGGCTGGGCATGCACCCTTGTCGGGCCCCTGTGTTGAGGATCAGCGAAGTGGAGGTGTTGTTTCCTACCTTCACCACCTGGGGACGGCCCGTCAGGAAGTCCAGGACCCAGTTGCACAGGGCCGTGTTCAGACCCAGGGCCCTGAGCTTAATGATGAGTTTGGAGGGTACTATGGTGTTGAATGCTGTGCTATAGTCAATGAACAGCATTCTTACATAGGTATGCCTCTTATCCAGATGGGATAGGGCAGTGTGCAGTGCGATAGCGATTGCATCGTCTGTGGATCTATTGGGGCGGTAAGCAAATTGAACTGGGTCTACCTTTGCTTTCTTGGGTACAGGGACAATGGTGGCCATCTTGAAGCATGTGGGGACAGCAGACTGGGATAGGGAGAGATTGAATATGTCCGTAAACACTCCAGCCAGCTGGTATGCTCATGCTCTGAGGACGTGGCTAGGGATGCCGTCTGGGTTTAGCTTATCCGGACGCAAGACAAGACATTGTGTGTATATTGATGAGGAAAATGTATTTTAGAATAAGGCTGTAATGTAATAGTGTGATATTAGTGATTTATTTTTCTTCCACTTTGACATTACAGAGTATGTTGTGTGGATCATAAAATAAGAATTTTAATCAATTTTAATCCCAATTTGTATCACAACAAGATGTGGAAAAACTCAAAGGGTGTGAGTACTTTCTGAAGGTGCTGTATACTGAGAGAATATTCTGTAGATAGAAGTAATACAGGGATATTATTGGGCCATAATTAAGTATAAACTATATCACTTGCAAAACCCTGGACATTTGTCCTGAAATAATAGAATAATGCTTGCTCTGCATAATGCCAGTATAATGCAGACTGTACGTTTGAACAGTTGCCAGCATAACAAATTATTATAGATTTTTTTTTTAGCTGTTCTCGCTTAGATATTTATACATGGACGCACACACACATGCACGCACGCACACACACAGACAGACACACACATGCACACAAACACTGTGAACCAAAATACTGTGAATCCATTTTCAAACAGCACTCAAGGGGGTATTAGTAAACAAAGCAACTGCAATCCCAACTTTCCAAACATAAAAACGCTCCAAAAGCACAAAATGTTTCAGCGTCATTGTATTTGCTGTTTACTTTGTTGCCAGGGAAACCACCATTACTCAAACATCTCCACTTTGACAGACACTTACATTAAAAGCGTTGTCTCCCTCCATCCCCCTCTCTGTCTGTCTGTTTCTGTTTCTGCCTCCCTCTCCTTCCATCAGTCCAGTTCCTATCAAGCACTCTACCACTGAGTAAACATTTCAGGGAAATTGTGTAAACTTCAGACAAATGTTTTTATCTGTATGGCAGAAGCCCATACACACAAAAGTAAAAAGTCATTATTAGTCTACATGAATTTGAATGTGTATTAAAATTACAGTGATGTTACACACGTTGGTACAGTACTTGAATCAATACTGCGTCTGGTTTGAAAATACAATAATTCTCTAAATATTTTGGGGTGGCAGGTAGCCTAGTGGGTAGCGTGTTGGGCCAGTAACTGAAAGGTTGCTGGATTGAATCCCTGAGCCGATAAGGTGAAAACCTGTTGATGTGTCCTTGAGCAAGACCCTTAACCCTAATTTGCTCCAGGGGCTGACCCTGTAGGTAGGCTGTCATTGTAAATAAGAATTTGTTCTTAACTGAATTGCCTAGTTAAATAAAGGTTAAAATAAATATGTAACACTGATTTACCACTCTCCAGTTGGCTCCAGTTTAGTTCTGCAATGATATCGCATGTGTGTCTGTGTAGGCATATACTGTATACATGGGAAAGACCAGTTTACATTGGACAAATAAAATACACATTTGAGACATCCAGTATAATAGCATCCATAGATCACATTGACACAATGTCCAACAGTGATTGGCTTTCTGTTTGTCCTATATGTCCCCTATGCATAGATCTGAAACGGCCTCTAGTAGAAATATGTGCATGTATTTCCATACCAATAGGTACCAAGCCAGACAGTGATTTAGAACTAAATTCATTCAAGTGGAATTGTTCTGTTTCACATGTAAAATGCACCACAAACATTCTCATAAATAGTAAAGAAAGTCCTCCCGTTTTACATAATACTGTGCCTTGTCTTTCCAAAATCAAATCCATACTTACAGTTGAATTATCAATAAAAATGCAACTCCCTATTGGTAACCGTAGCTGGCCATAACAAAGAGGACAGTGGATCTGATGTAATGATCTCCATCACAGCTGAGTGTGTTCATCATAGAATTCTTCCCCAACACACTGGTCAGTAACAGTAGGGGGCAGCTATGAGTGTGTCTGGACTGTAAGTGGCTTTCACAATGCAGGATAGTCTGTCAGAGGCCCTTAGGGGGCCATCACCCCACCATGCCTGGCTGCAGAAGGGCCTCTGCATCAGTCTGTGTGTATGTGCGTTTGTGTGTAAATCTCTCTCCATCGGTGGCGTGTGGAGATGGCTGTTAAGGGACTGGCTGGAGAGGAGAACTGGCTCACATGGCCCCAGATTGATGAAGTGATGGTGATGGATGGAGGTAATAAAGGCCTGGATGTCCTGTCTGTTGCCCGTGATGAGGCTGGTATGAATCACCCGTCTGGGGCTGCTACTCAACATGAGGCTGCTCAATCCACAGCCTGGATCTTCGAGCCCAATAGTCTGTAAAGCCAAATGTACAGCACTTCTTAAAGGGTGCTGGGCCAAAGAAAAGTTCAAAAAATGAAGTAGGACCAGCACACGTGATTGCTCCGCCACATTCCTTTAATTAGTCCAATAAATACAATGTTTCAATCCAAGAGTGGATCTTCTTTAGGTCCTAGTGTGTCCTATTTCATTCCTACATGGATACTCCATCCCTTCACCCGTTTATCCATCCTTGCATCTATCCCGCCACCCATTCATCCTTCCACCCCTCCATTCCTCCACCACACGCAATCGTGGCTTCCCATAACCATCCAGGCAGCACGCCAAAGTATTCACATTCAACAACATGACATTTACTGTACATTTATTGCCTATATTAGATTCTTCCACTGGATCTAAAGCATACCATTATGCAAGCTATAATATGATTGCCAGCATAATGGTAATTTAATTAAGCACTGTTTAGTCTTCTTAGATTTCAAACATCCCTTGTTAAGTGATTGCAACTTTGAAGGCAAAACCAACTCAATCAAGCCAATCTTCCTTGAGAGGGTCATTTGAAAACACAAGACCATTTAAAAAAAAAAAAGCTGTGTTTGTTTCAGATAATCAGTTAAAGGGGAACAATGGCACATTTCTGAAATTTGTCTGTATTTTGAAAACTGCCGTGACAGTGGTGTGTCAGTGACAGTGTTCCGTTCATGAGGAGTTTTTTTTATTTTTTTTATTTCACCTTTATTTAACCAGGTAGGTCAGTTGAGAACAAGTTCTCATTTGCAACTGCGACCTGGCCAAGACAAAGCAAAGCAGTGCGACAAAAACAACACAGAGTTACACATTAAACAAACAGTCAAAAAAAAAAAAAACACAATAGAAAATCTATATACAGAGTGCAAAATGTAGTGCAAAAATGCAGTAAGGTTAGGAGGTAGGACAATAAATAGACTATAGTGGTAAAATAAATTACAGAATTATCATCATTAACACAGGAATGAAGGATGTAGTTGCCGTGTGTGTGTGTGTGTGTGTTGTTAAATGCACAGGGCTCCCGAGTGGCGTCTAAGGCACTGCATCTCAGTGCAAGAGGCGTCACTACAGTCCCTGGTTCAAATCCAGGCTGTATCACATCCGGCTGTGATTGGGAGTCCCATAGGGCAGCGCACAATTGGCCCAGCATCGTCCAGGTTTTGCCGGGGTAGGCCGTCATTAAAAATAAGAATTTGTTCTTAACTGACTTGCCTAGTTATATAAAGTTTTTTTTTTTAAATAGACACGGGCTGCTGTTTTGCTCTTGCTTGGCAGATTTCTCAGAAAACATCAAATTGTATCTCACAATCGATTGGGCTTTAGTATTTAGTATGTTAGCTGTGACAGAGCGTTTTATTTTTTTCATAGAACTTTCTGGAATACAGCAAATCTATCTAGCACTGCAGTGCGGGCGAGGTAGCTCTACCTCACTCTCCTTGAGTGAGAGAGGTGCACACTTTGACAGACAGTCCAACGCTAAGTCAGAGAGGTTTAGGCACTTTGTGGTAACTTGACAAGGAATGTCCACACACATTTCAATATTAATTTCCTTTACTTCCAAACTAAGAAACATTTTTATTACAGCCATGTACAAGACAGGAGTGGGATATGCCAAGTCAACATGTGGTAGTGTCATGTTGTACTACTCTGAATCTGGGTGATGACACTACAGGAGGGTTAAGGTCAGGGTCAATACCAATGTCATAATAACAATGCTCACATGAATATAAATAATACTATACTGCAGTTAAGTGCAATACAAATTCAATAGGAATTACTAACAGTGTACACACTATAACATACATTTGCTGTTCCCCTTTAATGATCTGAGATGATAATTGGTAGTTTGGTTGTTCCGGATGCCGTGCTGTGATCTGTGAGGGTTCAGTCGCGAGGCCAACTTCTGATAAAATACACCACATGAAGGGCTTTCAAAGTGCAACAGTGCCTGGAGGCAAAGCAATTTATCAGTGTTGCATGAATATTCATGCAACACTGATTCTAGTTTCTATTTCCACCTTCAGGGTTGTATGGAAACGTGGGTGTATAATGTCTTCTGTGGCGTGCTATTGGAAGAAATAGGAACCTATTGACCCCTCATCACTGGATGGTGTCTTCCCCACATAGTAAAGCTAGCTGCCTCACGGGAGGGAATAACATGGCAGAGGCCAGACTGACACAGACGATTGTGTATTCACTCTTCCTAGTTGTGGGGTTGTGTGATTTTTGCATAGGCTATGTGGTCGTGCTCGATAGTGGCCACAAGGGCACAGACAGGCAACGAGGGAATCAAGGTTATTCTATTAAATGAAAACTAAAACGAATCATGAAAAAATGATTCAGTAAACTGAAATAAAAGAATGAACTAACCCGTTTGGAAAAAGTGAAACTATACTGACACTACTATATTTGACTCCAAAACGAATACAAATGATATTTAAAAAAAACATTGTTAATTATGTTCAGTTTTAGTCTTCGAAACTTTGGCCGAAAATCAAATGGGGTTTTCAAGCTACTGAATCTGGCGGTAAATTATTATGCGGCAAGGAGATGGCGATGTTTCAAATTGGCCTGTGCATCACTATGACTAGCTAACAGGGAAAAACAATGACTAGATAGTTAACTTGATTCTTCTTAAGTTCAAAAACATTGGATTGGTGTAAACATGGGCACTCTTTTGCCCATGTTTACACCAATCCAATGTTTTTGAACTTAAGAAGAATCAAGTTAACTATCTAGTCATTGTTTTTCCCTGTTAGCTAGTCATAGTGATGCACAGGCCAATTTGAAACATCGCCATCTCCTTGCCGCATTTTAAATCCAAGTCACATTGAGATTGACTTTATCATTTAAACCTAAACTAACCTATGACCTGACAAAGTATTGCCTCTGGGCATATTGCTGTATTTCATTTTTAATACATTTAGCTAGCAAAATTAGCTGATGAATTCTTGAGTAAACAACACATTTTGCAACGATCACAAGTTCATTACTGTTTCGATAATCAATCTTCGTATGTTTATGTCTTCGTTAACATGTTATTTGTGGGCGATACTTGCTGATACAGACTTGAGGATCAGATTAGCATCTTTTACTCTGTCGACTCATATAATTTTCTCTTATTTTTATGGACTTTTATTTTTTATGTAATTTTTAGATTTTTGTTTTCTGTGTCGGCTTCATGAGTTGTGTAGCCAGTAGGCTTCACCTTAGTGGGTTCCTGGAGTAGCTGCGCCCTCTACTGGACACTTGGTGAACCTAGCCAGACAAGTCAATTTACACTTTGTTATATCTGATCAAATAATCATAGTAACATAGCTAATTGCCTTCAATAGGCTATACATAACAATGACTACTCTAAGCATCAGATTGAAGAAATGTATAATTAGTGTGTGAATTTTGAAGCAGAATCGGTGGAACGCTATCAAATACATTAAACGCATGGTGGTTTTCATGTGTTTGATGCCATTCCATTTGCTCCGTTCCAGCCATTTTTATGAACTGTCATGCCCTCAGCAGCCTCCTGTGTTTATGTTATACAACCATAGCTATTTAATACCATATATTAAAAATACAATTCCACCACTTTTTAATGCTCCGTTAGCAATTAGCAAGCCCAGCCGAAGTCTGAATATACATGCTATTCCACATTTTTTTTTTGGTGTGTATTATAATACTCGCTTAACACTCACTTAAGGGCTCCATGACGACTGTATAGCGACTGTATAGCACACCTGGACGGCCCACCAGGGGGGCCCTCGAGGGGATGTTGTACTGGATGCGTCCAGGTGCGCTATACAGTTCATCCCCGAGTTATTATAGCTGCCTCACTAATTTAATCTGTCAAACAGGTACACTACTAGGAAGAAATAGGCTCCAACAAAAAGCTCTCTTGTTGTTAGTAAAGTTGCATTTAAAATGAAGACAGTTTAAATAAATTTTGCCTACTCGAATTTGCTTACTTTCAGCACCATGAGCTGTCCATTCCTGATTGTGCCCTGGATGCCGCTGCACGTTTCAGCACCCCTATGTAAGTTACTTGAATCTGGCTTATTGTGATGTCAATAACTCTGATAAATACATAATGGACAAGAAACATATATTTGTATTTATTTAAATAAATTATAGTAGTAGCAAGCTATCATCTTCACACTCTCTTTTTCAAACTGAACTGAACATACAGGCTCCCCGGGGGCCGAAAAGACATCGGATGTCAGCCCCCCGCACCTCTCTGATTCAAAGGGGTTTGGTTAAATGTGGAAGACACATTTCGGTTGAATGTGTTCCGTTGTGCAACTGACTAGATTATTTTTTTGCTCGCATGATGTTGAATTCTTTGGACTATGCCAAATCAAAAATAATTTTCGGGAAGAAGCCTTTGACTCTCCTCCTGAGCTGCCACAGTAAGCCAACACAGCAAAGGCCTTGATCAGCAAGAGCAAAGCAAGACGGGGCTCAGGGTTGGTATATCCATTGCAGTGTGTAATGCATGGATTTGTTTATGGAAAATCTACATAGGCGTACAGAGGCCCATTATCAGCAACCATGACTCCTGTATTCCAATGGCACATTGAGTTAGCTAATCCAAGTTTATCATTTTAAAAGGCTAATTGATCATTAGGAAACCCTTTTGCAATTAGGTTAGTACAGCTGAAAACTGTTGTGCTGATTAAAGAAGCAAGAAAACTAGCCTTCTTTAGACTAGTTGAGTATCTGGAGCATCAGCATTTGTGGGTTCGTTTACAGGCTCAAAATAGCCAGAAACAAAGAACTTCCTTCAGAAACTCGTCAGTCTATTCTTGTTCATGTTGACTAACTATTATGCTCTAATGCTTCTCCGAGCATGCACTTCGTATAGGCTATGAATCAAATGATTGAGTCCACACTAAATAGCCTTTAGATGATTCTTGTGCACCCAGCGGAGAATCAGAGCTGAAGAGCATCATCGGGCACACATCGATATGTAGCCTAATAAGTAACTCATTCTAATTCTAGCAAATTAGCAATTCAATTTTATGTTGACCAAATTCGACACTCTTCCATTGACCTCCATAAAAAAAATCTCCACTTCCACTGGTTAACGCTGTATCTTTGCACTGACAGATTCTGGGGTGGAGTCAGCACTGTCCCCATACAACACAAACGTCTACTAGCCTCCAAGCATGCTTTGTGTCCCCAACACTAAAACTGAAAGTAAATAATATAAAAACGAAATATTCATATTTTTATACAACTAATACTTAATAAAAACTAGCAAATCAGGTCTGAAAACTAACTGAAACTAAATACTGATAGAAATTAAGACTAAACTATAACCTTGGAGGTATGGAGGATTTGCCTGTCTGAGTTGAGAGGGTTTGGGTGGAACCAGAGCGAGGACTTGGGCTGTTATCAATTTGGGAACATTTGCCATTTCTCCCCCTCCCCCCCCCCCCCCCACCCCAGCATGGGCCCAGAGAGCCAGGGATTGGTTTCTGGTCGTCTTCTTTAGTGCTTTATCAGACCTGCAGGCTTCTCAGTGCCGTCCCCAGATTACAGAGCAGGGAGGGGGCCATGACTGACAGGCCTCAGACTAAGCTGTCCCTAGGGGAGGTGGAAGGGCGGGGGGATTTGTGAAGGCTAGTCACACTCATACTTCTCTTACAATTTTCTCTCCGGCAGGTCTCCGACTTGTCTGGGAGAGAAAAAGCCCTTTTAGCATAATTTAAAGGATCTCCCTCTCAGTGTCAATCTGTTTCTCTCTGCTGCTTCATGATGGGTGCTGGAGCCTAGGTTCAACAGCTCTATTGTTTTGTATGGAACATGTCACAAGATGTTACAATTTTTATATTCTAGGGTGACAATCTGAATACAGCTAAACTCCCATTTGAACATAATACTCTAATATTTCGTATCAAACACGCCGGAGACAATTACAAGTGCATAAAAACATGAGAAAGACCCATTTCATGTTCTAGACATGACATCCACAGAGAAACATCCTTAAAATGCTTGTCTGTTGTCTGACATCCAGAGAAACATCCTTAAAATGCTTATCTGTTGTCTCCGGACTTGGTCCCTCTGGCATTTATTCCATGACAAACAATTTGGGAAAATATAAAATCCTTGATATTACATGGCAGGGCCTTTCATAGAGTAGGACAAAACAAGCATGCTTGCTCGTCTTTTGTGCACAAAGCCAGAGGAAAATGTCTGACACTCCACTGTAGCAGTGATATGGCTATTGCTGTAGACTAGATGGTGCTGGTGAGTAGTGCAGCTGGAAGTCAGCCATATGGAGCCGCCATAAGGAACCACCCAGCATGACAACAGAACATGTCAAAACACCCACGTTAACGGTTGCTTATAGGATTAAAGGCATGTCTTCATCAGGTGTCAAAGACTCGTCCATGGTCCCCAAAATAGTCGTCTGACAAAGATCCAGCTAAATTGTATGGATATGAACTAAAGGCAACTGGAACAAAAACAGTACAGTATGAAGATAGGCAGAAACTGCTTCTCCAATAGAAATCCCAGTTCATGTTTCTGGGCAATGTCATGGCAACGATGGCTAGCTAAGCTCATGCGCAGAAACAGGACATCGGGTCTAATGTAGTCTCACTGCAAACTGTGCATGTGCAGGCTGTCAAATCAAAGGCACTCCTTCAATATAAAGTTGTTTTTGACAAATGTTATCATGTCAGTTTGTCACTTTCACAAGGTTGGAGTAATAACATGTTCAACTACTTAAGACATTGGATCGAATCTAGGTTGTGCATTTAGATTTAGAGAAAATTAACAAATAAGGAAGAATTCTCCACTTCTCTCAATGACTTCTCAAACCCCGGGCCTGGTCTGTTCCCGGAAGTTTCTCTGTGTTGCGCCTCTGGGTTTAGAAACACTGTGACTGGAATTTCAGTTTACTCCTGAATTTAGGGAATTAAAATAGAATTGACCCAACCCTGGTATGTGTTGGCTTCTCCATTCTATTTATTTAATTTTTTATTTAAACTTTATTTTACTAGGCAATCAGTTAAGAACACTATAGCTATGACAGGCATACGGATTAACTGTACATAACTGAAATGATTTAATCCAATTGGATTAACATGCTGTTATATAGTTTGTCATTATAGAATGTGCAATACGCAGATGGCTGTCAGTCTGGGGGCTCCATTCACTGGTGATACTTGATGCTCTGGCTGTGAGCCCGTCAGACACAGCAGAGTGAGGAAAACAGGGCCCCCTGCTGGCAAAGCCCATGACATGACAGCAGTCTGGCAGAGCTATAAGACTACAACCCTAAACAACTATACATTTTTGGTACAGTACTGTCATATACACATGCATCTTCATGTTTGCTAATATGTCAATCGAACTAATATACTGTATCTCAGCCAACATGATAAATTCGTTGTTTGAGGGTTCTGTGTACACAGTGCTTCTATCCAAACCAGAAGCATGATCACGCATCCCTAACTAACAGCTCCCTCATGTTTCTAAATAGTGATAGAATAGCACGGATCTCTACCAAGGAATGTGTGAGTGTAAATATGACTTTAGATAGGTCTATAGCATCACATTACGAAATGGCAGACAGCACTGAAAGTACTTGGGACACAGATACACTATCTTCAGGAAGTATTCTCACCGCTCGACTTTCCACATTTTGTTGTGTTACAGCCTGAATTTAAAATTGATTACATTTAGATGTTTTTGTCACTGGCCTACAAACAATACCCCATAATGTCAAAGTGGAAACATTTTACTAATTAATAAAAACAAATCAATATGTACTCAGCTCCCAAGTGGCGCAGTAGTCTAAGGCACTGCATCTTAGTGCAAGCATCACTACAGTCCCTGATTTGAATCCAGGCCGTGATTGGGAGTCCTATAGGGCGGTGCACAATTGGCCCAGCATCGTCAGAGTTTGGCCGGTGTAGGCTGTCATTGTAAATAAAATAAAAATCTTAACTTACTTGCCTAGTTAAATAAAATAAAAACTCCTTTTGTTATGGCAAGCCTAAATAAGTTCAGGAGTAAAACTTAGCTTAACAAGTCACATAAGTTGCATGGACTCTGTGTGCAATAATAGTATCAATTAGGTTAGTATTGTGGAGTAACTACAATGTTGTTGATCCATCCTCAGTTTTCTCCGATCATAGCCATTAAACCCTAAGTGTTTTAAAGTCACCATTGGCCTCATGGTGAAATCCCTGAGCGGTTTCCATCCTCTCTGACAACTGAGTTAGGAAGGACACTTGTATCTTTGTAGTGACTGGGTGTACTGATACACCATCCAAAGTGTAATAACTTCACCATCCTCAAAGGGATATTCAATGTTTGCTTTTTTTTTTTTTTTACCCATCTACCAATAGGTGGATACTTTGCAAGGCATTGGAAAACCTCCCTGCTCTTTGGGGTTGAATCTGTGTTTAGAATTCACTGCTCGACTGACAGACCTTACAGATAATTGTAAACAGAGTGAAAAGAAAGCCTGTACGGAATACAAATATTCCAAAACATGCATCCTGTTTGTAATAGTGCAAAAAATGTAGCAAAGCCATTAACTTTTTGTCCTGAATACAAAGTAAACAGAGTACCATTCTCCATATTTTCAAGCATAGTAGCGGCTACATCATGTTATGGGTGTTTGTAATCGTTAAGGACTGGGGAGTTTCAGGATAAACGAACAGAATGGAGCTAAGCACAGGCAAAATCCTAGAGGAAAACCTGGTTCAGACACTGGGAGATTAATTCACTTTTCAGCAGGACAATAACCTAAAACACAAGGCCAAATCTACACTGAAGTTGCTTCCTGAGTGTCCTAGTTACAGTTGACTTAAATCTGCTTGAAAAGGTATGGCAAGACCTGAAAATGGTTGTCTAGCAATGATCAACAACCAATTTGACAGAGCTTGAAGAATTTTGAAAAGAACAATGAGAAAATGTTGCACAATCCAGGTGTGGAAATCTCTTAAGAGACTTCCTCAGAAAGACACTCAGCTTTAATCACTGCCAAAGGTGATTCTAAAATATATTGACTCAGGAGGTTGAATAATTATCTAAGCAAGATAGTGTTTTATTTTTCATGAATCTTTTACAGATGTTTGACAGGGCATTTTGTGTAGATCGTTGACAAAAACTGACAATTAAATCAATTTAAATCCCACTGTAACAAACTGTGGAAAAAGTCAAGGGGTGTGAATACTTTCTGAAGTCACTGTATGAGCAAATATGAAGACGGGGCCAATTCTTCATTTTTTTTGTTTTTATTACACATTAAATGGGAGTGGAGGTTCATGGCAAAACAATTGACAGATTTGGGATCAGATCACCACTCTACAGTGACCAAGGAGAGCGCTCTATGGATGTGTTCAACAGTGGTCATTCATTCACTCTCCTGAGTCCCATCATACACAAAGAGAGAGTACTGAAAACTCCATTAAAGCAACATTCATTTAGACACCAATGAAATGAAGCACAATTTACAAAATTTGCACCTTTCAGTATCGCAACTATACAAAGGTTGTTAAAATACGATCCAGGTATAAATGCTACTTCTTTTTCAGAAATCAGCAGTTGGCACGCAAAGAAAAAAGGGAGGTGGAACATTTCGGTATAATTACTTTTTGTTATACACTATTGTTAACAAATGGGGTCCTATAATCAAAAATGCATTAACAGTTCATATCTAACGTTAGGAACAAAAAGGAGGCCAAAAAAGCATAAATCCTAACTGAATGTATTGTATATTATGTTTCACTTTAGAATCTCACTCCTCTCAAACAGCAGAGTTTGTAGCTGTTGAACAAACGTGACAGAGAAGCGTAAATGCGGTCTTTGCTCACATGTATCCTGCTGCTGCTGTCTGACTGAAGCACCCGATGCAAACAAAAGGCAATGTGTAAGAAGCCTCAAGGTAAAACCCTGGTAATAAGGTTGTGAAATAGTCGTTGACGGTGAAAAGTGAACTATTCAGCGTTTTTATAAATTAATACTTTTTTTTTTCTCTAAAAATGAATTTAAATGTAATTGCCTCATTTAGACATACATTCCAGTTACATCACTATGAAGCAACAACCTTTTGTGAGGGATAAATGACAGATTATTGGACTGGAGCAGTCATTTCACTTGAAACGCAGCCCAGCAAAACCCACTCAACACCTTCCCACCCAAGCAAAATTCCCACGAGGAAGAATGAGAAATGTATCTGAACAATACATTTTTGAACAGTCTTTTGTATGACACCAATACTATGGGGATGGATCTTTTGTAGAAGTAAAAAAAAAAAAAAAAAAAGAAAGGAAGATTTGTGGTTGGACCAAAAAAGGACTAAGATTTTCTTTGCCTAATCTAGCCAATCCAAAAACAGGAAAGTAAGTTTATGGCAGCAATAAGTACAAAAAGGCTTGGGGAAATGTGCAAGGCATATTCTGTTAGGATCTGTTCAGGTGTTTTATGTCCTGCATCTTAAAACAGTAAATCACTATTCTTTAAGAAGACAGTTCACCTTAATAACACATCTACGTCATTAGATGACTAGGTTTAAAGTTTAATTTTAGGCATGCTATTTGTTTGCATTCAACAATTTGGATTTTACGCTGTAACAAGGAAGCCCAAATCTTGATTTTCTGGTTCAACAAGTTAAGATGAGGTAAAATGTGTTACTTCGGTAAACTATCCCTTGAATGGGAAAGGTATTTTGACGAACAGTTAACTCATCTTTTAAAACGTTCGGAATGAGCAGGGTATATCAAATCTAATGACAAAACTACAAGAGACACTGGATTTTGTAGAGGCATTGGTTTAAGCAACATGCAGTGCCACTGAGCAACACAACATTAGCTGCATGTCCTCTTCAACATTACTGACATAATCCTACTGTTTTGATAACTACAGTATGTAAAAATCTATTTAGCTTCATACCTGCCACCTGGAGCATTTCAGTTGTTGAAAAGGTTTCCCACCATTCAACAACTGGTTTCTACCCAAAAGATCAGATCAGGTACGGTGAATATGGATCGACTCGAGTCCCGAAACCCTATAAAAACCTGTATCCCAACTGGACCGGAGCTCCTCATTCCTGGCCCTAGTGGCTGTATCAATATCGTACAGTATTAGTATCACTATATGCCATTCCCCATTGACTAGTAAGAACACATTGCATGCAAAAAGGAAAGTCTCTCCTGTAGCCAGGAAATCACTACCCACAAATTACAAAAAAGCATTAACAGAATAATTAAAATGGGTAACCAGGACAATTTATTTTAACTAGATACAGTAGTAAAGTTCACATGCATGCTTCAAGTACTGCATGACATTACTGAATCATATCTAGGAGTTTAAAGTAAGAGAATGGGCATTATTACACACAGTGGCCGGGACATTTGGAATTTCCCCCAATCAAGTGTTGCTCCTGCCTCCCAGTTACCGCTTGTCCAATGGAATTTGATGGAATTAAACTATTTGGCACCCCATACTGTTCGGAGCAGCTCATGCTCTAACAGCAGAGGGAAAAATAAGCTTTTTGGACTTCTGTTGAATTAAGTCCTTTCGTTTTACAGTCTACCGCTCCTAATTGATAATCAACCTATCGGACCAACACTTCTGGGCAACTGGCACTAAACAGAAAATAAAGCTTATTGGTTTCAAAATAAGAGAAAAAGGCAGAAAAAAATAGTTAATTTCCATATTCAGTATTGTGGGTACTAAGATAAAGAGGCTAATAATTTAGCGTAATGTACAAAAACTTATTACTTGAACTGTTTTAACACATTTTTTTTTTTTGTCTATCTTGAAAAGGGGGCTGGTCTTTAATCACATGAGTATACACTTTGTCTTGGACTTCTTTTTCTTCTTCTTGCCTTCCTTGCTCATTTTCTCCTTGTGTTTTCGGATTTCCCGCACTAGCGTGTAAAAGGCATCATCGACACCCTGGGGACAAGAAAATAAAAAGATCAGTTAAGGTTTGTTTTGAAAACTCTTCTCACCTGTTACTAACATGAATGCTTGGTCAGATGCAAATGTCTGAAATGGCAGTATAGTGCACTACTTTTGACTATATAGGGAGTAGGCTGGCAATTTCGGTGTGTACTCTTAGTATGTAGACTAGATGCATACTTGCGTTTACAAATGTGTTCATTGCGTATTGATTCGTTGGTAGGTAGATTTGTGGCATGCGATGGCACAGCAGACAACAGCAAAGACACAATGGCTACATCATGGTGCCACAGAGACACAAAGAGGCAGGGACCAAAAATAACCAGGTCTTTGTCATTCGCTGAGCACG
Organism: Thymallus thymallus; assembly: GCA_023634145.1. Lineage (NCBI taxonomy): Eukaryota > Metazoa > Chordata > Actinopteri > Salmoniformes > Salmonidae > Thymallus > Thymallus thymallus. The sequence goes on along the minus strand of CM042414.1, from coordinate 36,422,670 downwards.
ACATTGGTTCCCTCCCTGGTGACAAAGTCATTGCAGATTGTGAGATAGAGAGTAAGAACAAGAGAGAGAATGACAGAAACAAAGGAAGTTGTGTGCAACATCAATGCACACAGTTGCACCAGGATTTCAGTGGAACATCTCTGTGCTGTCCTTAGTCATCACACTTCCTTAGTCACAATTTCAAGACTTCATTTCTGCCTAGATTATCACAAATCGCCATCTACCACACAGATCCAATCTTACCAGCTCCCTCCTCTCTCACCACTGATTTGGCTCAGTTGAGCAGATTACAGAATGATCACCCACGATAGTTATAAAATACACCCCACACAGAGATAAAGATACCACAGGAGAAACTAAGATGGCCGCCTGGTTTCAAGGAGATCCCACAGCACAGCAGATCCCAAGAGGTTAGCTTAAAATGAGATGGATCCCGCCCACCAAGGAGCGAGCAGCACCGCTTTTCCTGCTCGGTACCACGCGGACAAACACCCTCCCACACACCGCAAATACACACCTGACGGACGTGAGGGAGCGTGGACGCTACACACTTACCCCTTTCACATCACAACACACTTTTTAAGCTTGACGCAGCGCGGGGTCTTTTCTTCCTTGCTGAGCATTTTCAGCCGGTACAGCCTGATCTCCCGTACCAGACTGTAAAAGGCATCCTCCACTCTCTGCAGTGCGAAACACAGCTCTCCTCAGTGTTTGGGAATACAGGGACACTGTCGCCCCCTCAGTGTTTGGGAATACTGGGACACTGTGGACTGTGCTCTCTTACAGTGTTAGAAAACATTGGGAACACATGCTCTTTCCATGACAGGCTGACCAGGTGAATACAGGTGAAAGCTATGATCCCTTATTGATGTCACTTGTTAAATCCACTTCAAGGATTTTTAAGCCTTGAGACAAGGTTTGTGTATGTGTCCCATTCAGAGGGTGAATGGGCAAGACAAAATATTTAAGTGCCTTTGAACGGAATTTGGTAGTAACTGCCAGGCGCACTGGTTTGAGTGTGTCAAGAACTGCAACGCTACTGGGGTTTTCCCACAACAGTTTCCTGTCTGTATCAAGAATGGTCCACCATCCAAAGGACATCCAGCCAACTTGACACAACTGTGGGAAGCATTGAAGTCAACATGAGCCAGCATCCCTGTGGAACGCTTGACACCTTGTAGAGTCCATGCTCCGATGAATTGAAGCTGTTCTGAGGGCAAAGGGGGGTGCAACTCAATGTTAGGAAGGTGTTCCTAATGTTTCGTACACTCAGTGTATAGGCATTCTGTTGACCAAGTCTACATTTAGCTGTGTATAGGGCTGATGTATAAATCTGAGGATGCATTTTTGTTTTTACAGTTTAAACCATAATTAATCATTTGACTTCACAGGGGAATGACAGGTAAAAACATAATACTCAGTGTCATTGCAAAGGTGTGAAAGTGGTGTGTGTATTATTTGTGATTTCAGTACAAGAGCAACACCAGGTAGCCGGGCGATTCAACCATTAGAGGAGTGAGCTGGAAGAGACCAATCAGTGGAAGGACTTAATTGGACCGATGCAAAAACAATAGCAGGAGGAGGACCAGCCATCACAGCACCAGCCAGCCACGCAAAGCCTCACATGACACACACCACTGAAGCCAAGCCAGCAACCACATAATAGAACAGATAGTGGACTATCCAGCACACAATCACTTCCATCCCACTGGCCACAAAACAATTACCGACAATTTCCCCTCTGTCGTGACGATTCAGTGACAGAGATTGATTGATTTGTTGATTAAAACAATGCCAGATCCGTTGTGGAGCCTCTAATGGTGAAAGAACGCCACATTTCCGTGACAGAGGAGCATGCACAGATACAGCAATTCATAAATCAAGAATTCAATCAAGCAAAGGGACTTTAATTATGTACAGTACATTACCCAATACATTTCCAAGCACCATATAGAAACAGAGAACATAGCATATATAGCCATTGATACCAACACATTTCAAAAAGGCAACTCGGGAGTCAAAAGAGGACCACAGCATTTTGTGAGATTGAAGTGGCCATGATCGTAAAAAGCCATTGCAAGGACACCCGACTTTGCACCTGTCTTAGTAAATCTGTCTTACAACTAGATATGGATTTCATGTGGCCGTGAAACAGAAACTATGACCTTGGTTTTTAACATGACGGCCATTGGCTAGCCTGGAAATCCAGACTGAATTCAGTGAAGTTAAATGTAGCGTGATTCATCCAAGCTAGCCAATGGCCGTCATGTTAAAAACCAAGGTCATAGTTGCTGTTTGAGCCATGGCTGTGTCCACACAGCCTACTACGGCCTGTTGTCTCTCACCTGTCGGGTTTTGGCCGAGGTCTCGATGAAGGGGATGCCGTAGCTGCGCGCCAAGTCCTGAGCCTGTTTGGTGTCCACCGTCCGGGATGGCAGGTCACACTTGTTTCCCACCAGCACCATGGGCACGTCTTCCGAGTCTTTCACCCGCTTGATCTGCTCTCTGGTAAACAAAGATGACAGGGAAGGCAAGGGTTGAATACTAGTGCAACGCTTTGGTCGTCCAAAGTATGGAATTGACTCCTTTTTGGGGTTATTGATTTCACACACACACAAGGGTCGGTTAAAGGGTTGGTTAAAGAGTGGGTTGCATAGGTAGAGAGTGATGTTGGCTTTGACACAGTTGACGGGATATGGTTGGCACGACTGTGTCTACTTGGAAGCAGATGTAACTATAGTGCGTTGGCTCAAATAGTTTGCTGCTTTACCTATAGTCTGGCTTAGCGCCAACTAGTTCGCTGCTTCACCTATGGTCAGGCTTACCGCCATCAGTGCATTCGGCAGCAGTACTTCAGATGTTGTGGCAGAACCTAGCTCACCTATAGTGGTGGATGTCCTCAAAGGACTTGGTGTTGTTGATGGCGAAGACACAGAGGAAGCCCTCCCCTGTCCTCATGTACTGGTCCCTCATGGCGCTGTACTCCTCCTGACCTGCAGTGTCCAGGATGTCCAGCAGACATGTCTCCCCGTCAATCACCACCTGCTTCCTGTACGAGTCCTGAAGGAGGGAGCAAGAAAGAAAGAGAGAGATGGATGGTTCAGGACTGGACCTATGAATGATCACATATTCGTAGGTGTCCAGTCTACCTGACTAGGGCTCAGAAATCCTCGACGTAACTATATGGTCATAGAATAACCAACTGATAAAGTTCCAGAGGAAATACAATAGCATTAGAATCTAAGGGAATGGATCGGATGACCAGGTAACATTGACTATATGTGCACCATGGAAGAAAGGCATTCAACCTTCAAGTAGTCATAAATTGTATAGATGGCTACGTGATGAAATGCTTTAGTGGTTTGACATGTCCGAAATTATTACTCTGAAAGTTGTCATCAATTTGACTGTACCTACAAATGTACAACTGACTGAAGGACACCATGTTTCTGATATTATATTCCTACATTCAAATAACAGAATCTAGAGCACATTTTTACTTGCATTTGCACACAATTCTTTTTTAAACTATCATATACTGATTGCAGTCATTTTTTTACGCAGCTCTGCGCAGTCCCCTGTGCAGGCGGAGCAGGCAGCCACAAAAACTGCACACAACTTTGTTTCAAAGGAACTTTGCCTCCTGACTCCCAGGCATGCCTTGTAGTAAAAGACATGGTTGTACTGAAACAACTTTTTACCTCGATGGTGGGGTCATATTCATCCACAAAGTGGTTCTGAATGAGCTGGATGGTGAGTGCGCTCTTGCCCACGCCTCCTGCTCCCACCACCACCAGCTTGTATTCGGTCATCGTTCACCTGTGGGACAGAAGACACAGAAACACGGTCAGTGAATATAAAAAATTGAAATTGCATAAGCTACACACCAACTATCGACACAACAATAAAGTCACATGCATAGGGTTGCAAAATTCCAGTTGCTTTCCAAAAATTCCCATGTTTTCCAGTTGGAGGATTCCTGGAATCAGAAAGCTGGGAGGTAAATCCACAAACTGGGATTTCTCCAAATGGGATTTCTTTAAAACCTGGGAATTTTGGGAGGTTTGGGGAATTTTTAATCCCCCCCCCCACCCACACACACAGTGTGAATGAAGCTGATGATATTAACTATTTCTCCACAGCCATCTGGTCACGTTGTACTCATTCCCTATCAGTTAAGCTACACTGAAGTGCTTGTGTGCACAGAACCCGACCAAACGCAAAATTAGTTTTTCCCCCGATCGTCTCCACATTGCCTTTCTCCAGAACTGCAGAGAATGCATACAATCACAGATCTCTGTGAATACAGGAATGTTTACATTCTATTCAATTTCATCCTGCGATTTCAGAGAACAGGATGAGGACCTAACATATGCTTTAATATTTTATTATAACATTGTTGAAAATGGGATTATCAACAAGGAGAAGATATGTAAAACTATGAAAGTGATTTTGGAATCTGGAAAGGGTCATTTACGTAGATCAGGTATGTGGACTATTATATTGACATTAAACGACACAAACAAGGTTCTTGCTCATAAAATAATGACTTGTCATCATTAAATAACATTGATCGAACTGAGAATTTACTGTTACAATTGCTACTAAATCTTCCTGTATCTCTAACTGTAACACAAATCCAATAGTCAGTTGTGAATAACAGCTACACTATGAGATCTGGCAGTAGACACATGACGTTACTTTAAGATCCCAAAATCGACAAGTAACAGGGAGGCGCACACTGCTATCCAAAGTTATGTTCAAATTATTATTCTTTTTTAATTAAACACGTTCTCAGATGTGGCTGACTTAGAACCACCAAATCACCTAGAAATGTCTGATAAAACATATCAACAATTCAAATCATGGATGCTATACTAGACAATCAGTGCTGAACACAACACAACACAGACTGAACAGTATGTCAACAATACTGTACAGTATGTCTGATACCCGGCACCTATGATCCAAATGAGAGCTAGGCGGAACTGAGCCCTGGTACCTTTGGTTTTGGAATGTTTATTATAATATAATGAAAAATCATTGTCCACATTTACATTTTCCTCAGCCAACAACAAAAGTAAGCAACAGTGCAGGATATAATAATTCCATGATAACAGAATTGATACTCAGATGTTTCACTTTAAAATGTATAAACAAAAAAAAGTTGAACAAACCAAATAACTACTTTTAATTTACACAAAGTTTCACAAAAAACACATTTACTGGAAGAACTGTGTAGATACAAAGTTTGGTAACAGAATTACAATATAAATCCGTTTTTATTTTTTTTACGCGACCATGTTTTCCAAAAACGTAAATATCTGCTCCAAATTAAGATTCAAATATGTCTTCAGTTCAAAAATAAATAATAATAATAATAATAAATGTTGGTTACGGTATCGGAAGAATATCATGGGTCCCTGATCTGTACTATACAGAAATGCATAATTATGTATACGAATGTCACTCTTCATGGTGATGTATCCTGAATAGGTACACAAAAGGTAGAAATGTGCAATATCATCCTTTGCATATCTTGGCTATTATTGAAATGAGCTCAGCCCCCCCAAAACAAGACCAAATTTGGTTGCTTCAGACCGGACCAAATCTGAACCAAATCTGATTTGGTTCAGATTTGGTCCGGTCTGAAGCAACCAAATACATCACAGTAGAGTTCAGTACAGTACATTTATTCATTATACAGCATGTACTCTACTTTTCTTCACTATAATGTGCAAACTTGTGAAACATATGTCTATGATTGGTTCCGATTTGGTCTGTTCACCAGTCATGGACATCTATGTTTGGCCCAAATCAAGACCTAAAATAAATCAACCTCTGTGGACGTTGAAATTAAGGCCAGGGCGGAATGACCAAATTTCAACTACTTTTCAAAGTCCATAGATGTCCGGTGTCAGTCAGCGTGGACGCTGGTTACAATAAATGGAAAGAGGGGGCTCATGGGTATGTGTCAGTAAGAGCCGGGAGAAGTAACATTAACGAGATACATATAAATATAGCACCAGTCAAAAGTATGGACAAACCTACTCATTCAATGCTTTTTTTATTTGTACTATTTTCTACAATGAAGAATAATAGTGAAGACATCAAAACTATGAAATAACACATATGGAAATCACCAAAAAAAAAAAGTGTTAAACAAATCAAAATATATAGATTCTTCAAAGTAGCCACCCTTTGCCTTGATGACAGCTTTGCACACTCTTATGCCATCTATTTTGTGAAAAGCACCAGTCCCTTCTACAGCAAAGCACACCCACAACATGATGCTGCCACCCCCGTGCTTCACAGTTGGGATGGTGTTCTTCGGCTTGCAAGCCTCCCCCTTTTTCCTCCAAACATAACGATGGTCATTATGGCCAAACAGTTATATTTTTGTTTAATCAGACCAGCAGACATTTCTCCAAAAAGTCCCCATGTGCAGTTTTTTATTGCGGGTTGGAGCAGTGGCTTCTTCCTTGTCAATATAGGACTCGTTTTACTGTGGATATGGATACTTTTGTACCCGTTTCCTCCAGCATCTTCACAAGGTCCTTCGCTGTTGTTCTGGGATTGATTTGCACTTTTCGCACCAAAGTACGTTAATCTCTAGGAGACAGAATGTGAAGGTCTACAATTTTTTTTCTGAGGTCTTTGCTGATTTCTTTAGATTTTCACATGATGTCGAACAAAGAGGCACTGAGTTTATAGGTAGGCCTTGAAATACATCCACAGGTACACCTCCAATTTACTCAAATTGTCAATTAGCCTATCAGAAGCTTCTAAAGTCATTTTCTGGAATTTTCTGAGCTGTTTAAAGGCACAGTCAACTTAGTGTATGTAAACTTCTGACCCACTGGAATTGTGATATAGTGAATTATAAGTGAAATAATCTGTCTGTGAACAACTGTTGGAAGAATTACTTGTGTCCTGCACAAAGTAGATGTCCTAACTGACTTGCCAAAACTATAATTTAACATAATCTGTGGAGTGGTTGAAAAATGAGTTTTAATGACTTCAACCTAAGTGTATGTAAACTTCCGACTTCAACTGTATGTATACATACACACACATACAGTTGAAGTCGGAAGTTTACATACACTTAGGTTGAAGTAATTAACTTTTTAAATTGTTTATTATATATATATATATACACACACACCACACAAAATGACCACCATAATTCATTGGACCATTTGTGTTATTTTGGTTTTGTACTCTAGCACTTTGAGTTTGGATGAACCGTTTAGAAATGACAGCACCTTTTGAACATGCCCCCCCCCCCCCATCTCCTGTTGGGGTGTGACAACATGAGGAAGACAGCAGTGTCGATGCAAATGAAGCTGGCCATCATAATGCTCAGAAATGATAATCAATCAATCAAGAACATTGCAAAAAACGTGGGCATGCCCAAGTCAACAGTTTGGTTCATCATTAACGAGAAAAAAACTACCGGTGAACTCAATTATGTCAAAAGACACGGTAGATCGAGGAAGACCACTGTAGTGGATGACCGCCGAATACTCTCTATGGTGAAGAAAACCCCCCCTGACAACAGCCCAAAAGATCAAAAACACTCTCCTGGATGCAGGTGTAGATGTGTCAAAGTCTACCATACGTAGAAGACTACACCAGCAGGACTACAGAGGATACACTACAAGATGCAAACCACTGATAAGCCTGAAGAAACGAAAGGTATTGTGGGTAGATGAGACAAAGATTAACATGTACCAGAGTGATGGAAAGAAATGCCCATGATCCAAAGCATACCACCTAATCCGTGAAACATGGTGGAGGGGATGTTATGGCTTGGGCCTGTATGGCTGCCAGTGGAACAGGCTCACTTGTCTTCATCGATGATGTGACTGCAGGCAGAAGTAGAACAATGAATTCTGATGTCTACAGAAATATTTTTTCTGCTCAGATAAAACCAAATGCCTCCAAACTCATTGGACGGCACTTCATCATGCAACAAGACAATGACCCTAAACATACTGCTAGAGCAATGAAGGGGTTTGATGGCCAAAACGTGGAAAAAACTTCACTGGCAGAGTCAATCACCAGATCTGAATCCAATTGAACATGCATTTTACATGCTGAAGAGGAGACTGAAGGCAATAAGTCCCCGAAACAAGCAGGAACTGAAGATAGCTGCAGTACAGGCCTGGCAGAGCATCACCAGGGAAGACACCCACATCTGGTGATGTCGATGCATCGCAGACTTCAAGCAGTCACTGCATGTAAAGGATCTGCGACCAAATATTAACAATGATTACTTTATTATACATTATGTTAAACTGTTCAATGTTTTTGGATGTTCCGAAAATGGGGGGGACGATGTACAAAAGGTTCTATAATTTCTAAACGGTTCATCAGATATGTATGAAAAAACAGTATGCCAGAACATAACAGTATGCCAGTGGAAGAGAGGACAGTAGCAGGCGACCCAACAGTGGTTTGTGACTATGATTTTCCAATGTAGTGAATTCAGTTGCAGTGACTCAGTTACAGATTTCTGTAGTTCTGTTACCGATTTCCAAAAGAATTACAACTTCTAATCACTTAATTCATAAACAAACATTGATCAGTAAAAACACTAACTCGTTGGTAGGTCTACCTTTACTTGTTACTTCTGTGAACTTTCATTATCCTCACTTTCATTATCCTCCCTCCTTATGAGGGAGAGAAATTTGAAAATATCTTAAACTTAACTGCAAATAATTTCTCAAACTAAATATATGTGTTGATATTAGTTGGCAGGGGTCTTTACTTCAATAGTATTATGTTCTGGTGTATAGCTGTTTTCTAAAGACTCCTTTTCCATCTGTTTGACCAGAAATCAAAGCCATTACCTCTGCCTCATTTTTAAGATGGAAAATGGTTGAAAAACGTTTCCATGCCTTAATTTCCCAAAAAGACAATCTTTCACTTTCATTTGACATGCTACTATGAACTGGTGCTCATGGGTCCTGTTACAAGGAAATGACCAACAGCAAAATCAAACAATCACATAGAATAGTTTACCTATTCAATTTGTCAAATTGTCGCATTCTATGTTAGAAAAGCATATTCCTCTTGACTCTCGAAACTCAACATTCCTAATGCAGTCCAGAGAAAAAAAACACACCTTTGAAAAAGCCGTTTTGATGGCCACTGTTAAAAGAGGAGGATCAAAGCTTTCCACTTTCTCAACTCCAGAATAAATGTGTGAATTGCAGAATTTTGAAACCGTAGCTTTTAGCAGCAGCATGGTTTATGGACAGTAGTACTCTAATGGCATTGAATGCATAGGAGAAACTGGGGCTAAATGTAACAGGTAGGCCTACATTATATTCACAGTACATGATCCTTGGCTGAGTGCCAGTGGGGAGTTTTTTGGGGACATTTAAGCCATCAATATGTTACTAACTAATGACAAGATAATGTTTAGAGTTTGAGATCTAGCTAATGATTAGCCCAATGGAGTAAATGCAGATGCGCAACCCTATGCTTCAAACTTATAGCCACTATTGCTGCATCAGTTGGGCTACAGCAGGTGATAATGCTTATTGCCAAAGAGCACACCTGCCTGATAATATGGACCGATATGTTATTGGGTCCATTTCTGGAGGTGGAAATTATATGTTTGATGACAGCATTTTATTTGCATTCATTTTGGAGTAGAATGTCCTTTTAAATAGTCACCAGAACTGACCTTCTCAGTCATTCTACAAAATAAATATTGTAGGTCCCTCTGTGACCTGTAGTATGCTATGATTATATGCTTTTGTAAGTATATATTGTTTAGGCTAGTATATTATATCAAAGTTAGTGTTTCATCACCTTTTTCAAAAACTTACCTAAGTTCTACACCCATTTCTGTACTCCCTCTGAAAATCCTATTTCTATTGTAAATGACATTATAGACCTTATCATCATCAGAAACTATGGCCTACAGTGTGAATAAGATGAATACAGATTAATCCTGTCTTCACGATTCTCCCCCTGACCTAAAATTATTGTACAGTAGGCTTAATAACTAGGCAACAATGCTTGCAATGTTGATACAATATTGCCAACCCTTTTCAAATCCTCATACTTCAGGAAATCAAAAGCTTGTACATGATTGGCTAGTTATGACACCTGTACGGTCATCTGTCATTACCAGTCATCAACAAAGTTGTCATGTCCAATCAAGCCACACTCCATTAGGTCTGTTTTCAGATCAATTACAATTTACTGTAAAATACATGCCAATGTTGTGGGAAAGTATTGTTAAAGAGTAGACAAATGGTCTATAAAATCACAACTGTGTCCATTTTATGTAACATTTTGATTACTGGAGTGCAAGCCTACTACTAGCTGGGTTGTTCCACCAATTAGGTGCCTTTTGAGTATTGTAACTTGGTGACATTTTTTTTTTATTTTTATTTCACCTCATTTTAACATTGTCATAAAGAGCACATGTAAAAAAAAAAAAAAAAAATCCCATCTCAAGAGGTGAAATAAAAGAAAATTACTACAGTGAGTGCCTATTAAGTGCCAAATAAAGTAACAGGGTTGACCGTAACCCATTCATAGACGCTAACTACCTTTTGCGCCTATTGGCGGTAGTACATGCATCTTCTGGTCGGGGGAGTTTGGTTAAGAGCTTGCGGTACAGTTTTGGAAAGATAAGGAACGTATATTTCCTATCGGCAAGAAATAATAATAAAAAGGTTAAATTACTACAACCCTTTATAGGGTTAGGGTTCCCACACGGCCATATCTCCATGTTACAGCACTTGTTTACGGAAGACATAGGTGGCCACCTGTGATAATTAGCTATCTACATTGCTCCGAACACCTGTGTAAGCGTAACTGGGGAGCAAGTGTAGTTTGTCAACTGGTTGCACACACAGCGTATGGTCTGCAAAACTGCTACAGTAAGTGCATTTTTTTTTTTTTAAGATTCTTTCTTGCTGATATAAAAGATAAGGATCATATCAGCATGTTTCTAAAAAACCGTCGGATAAGAAGCGTTTGAGAGCTGGGTTGACAACTTAATCTTAAAATCAGCCATGAATCGCCTTGTGACAGGGTGAATGGAAGCTTGGAGGGGCAATTGAATGAAAGTTCTGATTAGATGTTCAATGTCCCTTTTTAAAACAAGAGTTCAGTTCACGTAACAGGGTTGACCTTAAAATGAGGGACAGGGTTGTTGTTTTTTTACCTTAAAATGAATCACTAATAACATTAAATAAATGAATAATAATCTTCAGGAAGGACATTGTCAAAACAACAAAATAATTAGGGCTTCACAATGATGGTGAAATCTTGGAGAAGAAGACTTCCTAGACTAGAGGATGTGTGTCAAAATGCTTAAATGTGGCACTTCAACAAGTCTTTTCATATTATAAATCGAACTTATTGAATTTTCCATGTGGTCTATATTAAAAAGGGCACTATTTAATATCGCAGGCTTTTCAAATGTAATATGTGCACAAAATATAAAATATCAAAAGGGACGCAAGAGGCACTCATTTCGTGGAACAACCCAGTTATTTGAATAATACCTGTACATGTGAACTGATGAGTACAACCTTAGATTGTCCTACACCCTAATATTACATTTACATTTTAGTCATTTAGCAGACGCTTTTATCCAGGATTGTATTGTGCGAATTTATTTACCCCAGTCTGGAGGCACATTGGATTGAATGCTACGCGTACACCCGGTAGAACTTGCAACATTCATGGGCGAGCGGATGAGTTTGAAGCCGCCATAAATACCGCATAGGTCTGCGCATTAAAGGGCCAGACATTAGGTTAACAATTGGGCGTAGTTTGCATTATCAACGATACTTTTAGCTGCAATTGCCCAGGAAATTATGAAATCATTACAGGCCCATCGTTGAAATTAAGTTACAGGCGAGGGGATAAAATCTCACCCCGTATCCATTGTGTAAATTGATACAAATGTAGAGATCTTTCCAATTGTTTTACCTATAGCGTGTGGAGTTCCGCGTCCGAAGTAGCGACCAAATAAGAAGTCAAGCAGATAATCCTCCTTTTTCACACTATCTCTGCATTTCCTACTTTACACTGAAACTGCCGCATTTGTGTAATTTTAACTTCTTTAAAAAAATAAAAAAAAGCTGACGAAAGTAAAGACATTAATCGATTGAACTTTCCATTTGATACAGCGTTTGGCCTGCTACTCTCGATTCAGCTGAGGTTGGCCTGACGCGAATATGGGCGGATACCGGGTGCAGCGTCGTACAGTTTACCCAGAAAGCAAAGCAGGGGATTTCAACTGGTTTCGGTGGAATTATTACACACGTTTTGAAATATGCATTATAAAGACGCTCACTTGTTCTCCCCTCAATTCACGTCTGGTTGATGCGTGTGTTGGCAGACTGTGTTTTTGAAACGTTTTGGGTCGATATGTTTTTCACAGAGAGGACGGAGATGTCTGTGCACAAATAAATCGATCATTATGACAGTGTGAATTTAATGATTCTATCTAGCATCAATATTTCAAGACCTATCTATGGGAATAGATAGACCTCTTTTTCCCAGTGAAGCGGGTACAAAAACTGGTGGTGGGGGAACACTATATATAGGCTCTAAATATAACTGGAATGTACTGGAGGGACGTCATTCCCAGTCAAGGAAATGATTTGGCGATCCCTTTGTCAGTTTTCCTCGGCATTCACTGGTATACCTCCAGCGCAGAATATGTGCATATAGATAGAAAGGGGCGAATACAGTACAGTGTGTTCTGTGGTAGAAACAAACAGCTAGGCTCAGGAAGGCCAAAAAAAGAGACGGCAACTAATTGACACAATTATACATTTGCATTAAAACAATATTACGCATGTGCATAAAAATGTATGTGCGCAACAACTGTGCAGTTGTATGTTTTGTTTATTTTTTTGAGAGTTGGGGGTCAGAATGGGGCAGCGTTGCTCAAAATAGCAATGGACAGAACCAACAGAACCAAAACCAACAATGTATATCCTTTAATTATTTGAAGTGACCAGTGCTTTGGCATAAAACTAAATGTATCTGAAAAACTACTTATAGGCCTACCTAGCCAAGATTAACCATCTTGATACTAATTACTTAGTTATTACACCAATCTGGAGACAGTAGCCTGCTCACACTTAGTCAATGAAAGTAAATGTTACTAAAACGTGAAATTCATATTTAAGTTAGAGGATAAAAAGTTTGAGTTTCAGCACTCTCAACCCCTCTGAGAAAAATAATATAACATCAAATGGATGGACTGAAGCGTTTTAGACTGTGTTTAGATGGAGCCCACAAGGGGTCAGTAGGTATCCATTTATGATCTTGCAAACACTGCCATTGCCAAGGCGCCATCAGCTGTTTTCATTCAGTCTTATGTGGCATGTAGTATATTCTGTGCATATTTATTGCTTTATGCTGTAGATTGATATTGAAAACACTTTACTTTATGTTGCACTTAAATCTATGTATTTACATTGTAGTTACATAAGCAGATATAGTGTAATTAGCCTACACATTGTTTAGGAGAAGTCTTGATTTATGTTTTCTTATTCTCTTAATTTTACACGCTTAACTCCACTGTCTGTAAATTTGCAATTTTCTCTCAAATGAATTGTCCACTCAATAACACAGAGAAAAGATGAAAGTGAGACATTCTTTTGCTTGTTGGAATCCTGAGTATGAGGCAGGCATCAATCCACTATACATTTTATTATTATAATTATTAAAAAATCTGAGGCAGCAAACTTTGTGGAGACCAATACTTGTGTCATTCTCAATGCTTGGAGTTTGTCAGAAGTTGTGGGTTTTTGTTTGTCCACCAGCCTCTTGAGGATCAACCACAAGTTCTCAATGGGATTAAGGTCTGGGGAGTTTCCTGGCCATGGACCCAAAATGTCGATGTTTTGTTCCCAGAGCCACTTAGTTATCACTTTTGCCTTATGGCAAGGTGCTCCATCATGCTGGAAAAGGCATTGGTCGTCACCAAACTGTTCTTGGATGGTTGGGAGAAGTTGCTCTCGGAGGATGTGTTGGTACCATTCTTTATTCATGGCTGTGTTCTTAGGCAAAATTGTGAGTGAGCCCACTCCCTTGGCTGAGAAGCAACCCCACACATGAATGGTCTGAGGATGCTTTACTGTCGGCATGACACAGGACTGATGGTAGCGCTCACCTTGTCTTCTCCGGACAAGGTGTTTTCCGGATGGCCCAAACAATTGGAAAGGGGATTCATCAGAGAAAATGACTACCCCAGTCCTCAGCAGTCCAATCCCTGTACCTTTTGCAGAATATCAGTCTGTCCCTGATGTTTTTCCTGGAGAGAAGTGGCTTCTTTGCTGCCCTTCTTGACACCAGGCCATCCTCCAAAATTCTTCACCTCACTGTGCGTGCAGATGCACTCACACCTGCCTGCTGCCATTCCTGAGCAAGCTCTGCACTGGTGGTGCCCCAATCCCGCAGCTGAATCAATTTTAGGAGACGGTCCTGGCGCTTGCTGGACTTTCTTGGGCGCCCTGACGCCTTCTTCACAACAATTGAACCTCTCTCCTTGAAGTTCTTGATCCGATAAATGGTTGATTTAGGTGCAATCTTACTAGCAGCAATATCCTTGCCTGTGAAGCCCTTTTTGTGCAAAGCAATGATGACGGCACGTGTTTCCTTGCAGGTAACCATGGTGGAAGAACAATGATTTCAAGCACCACCCTCCTTTTAAAGCTTCCAGTCTGTTATTCTGACTCAATCAGCATGACAGAGTGATCTCCAGCCTTGTCCTCATCAACACTCTCACCTGTGATAACGAGACAATCACTGACATGATGGCAGCTGGTCCTTTTGTGGCAGGGCTGAATTGCAGTGGAATTGTTTTTTGGGGATTAAGTTCATTTTCATGGCAAAGAGGGACTTTGCAATTAATTGCAATTCATCTGATCACTCTTCATGACATTCTGGAGTATATGCAAATTGCCATCATCAACACTGAGGCAGCAAACTTTGTGGAGACCAATACTTGTGTCATTCTCAAAACTGTACACTAGATCAAATCAAATGTAATTTGTCACATGCTTCGTAAACAACAGGTGTAGACTAACAGTGAAATGCTTATTTACAGGTATTTTTTCAACAATGCAGAGTTAAGATAAAAAAAATATATAAAATACAAATAGTGACTTGAGTAGTAAATACACAGTGATTAACAATACTGTACAAGTAAAACTACTGTGGCTTTATACAGGAAATATCAGTACTAGGAAACAAAATACAAAGGAACAAAACAAGAAGCGGATGTCATTTCTTTAACAGCCCTAATGTTGGAAACATTAGTGACTAGACAACAGTTGCAGCAGCATATGTGATGAGTTTGAAAGTGTGTGTGTGTGTGTGTGTGTTTGAGTGTGAGAAAATCCTGTCTATTAGCTCAATTACATATCATGTTTGTGAAGATAAGATTACTGTACACCACCAGTCACCTAGTTAAAGATACTTGTTTACTCATAGAGATTATGATGATGCTCAAAATCAGCTGCAGACTTTGAATTGTAATGTCCACAGACTGCATGATTCATGGACATGTATGAATACATGAATATAATTACATTTGACATGTTAGTCATTTAGCAGATGCTCTTATCCAGCGCGACTTACAATTAGTGCATTCGTCTTAAGATGGCTAGGTGAGACAACAACATATCACAGTCGGGTTGTTTCATGTCATTTCAGCAAGCCATGACACTCACCATTTCAGATTGTTCTGAAATATTTTCTGTAGTTAGAAACAGATACGATAAGCATTCCGGAAACATTATTTTGTTGAAATATAATTTGATCACTGAAAAATGTAATTTATTGCACCCAAATGGCCAATTTTAATTTACAGGATTCATATACCGTTGAAGTCGGAAGTTTACATACACTTAGGTTGAAATCATTAAAACCACTCCACAGATTTCATGTTAACAAAATAGTTTTGGCAAGTCGGTTAGGACATCTACTTTGTGCATGACACAAGTAATTCTTCCAACAATTGTTTACAGACAGATTATTTCAGTTATAATTCACTATATCACAATTGCAGTGGGTCAGAAGTTTACATACACTAAGTTGACTGTGCCTTTAAACAGCTTAGAAAATTCCAGAAAATTATGTCATGGCTTTAGAAGCTTCTTATAGGCTAATTGACATAATTTGAGTCAATTGGAGGTGTACCTGTGGATGTATTTCAAGGCCTACCTTCAAACTTTGCTTGACATCATGGGAAAATCTAAAGAAATCAGCCAAGACCTCAGAAAAAAAATTGTAGACCGGTTCATCCTTGGGAGCAATTTCCAAACGCCTGAAGGTACCACGTTCTTCTGTACAAACAATAGTATGCAAGTATAAACACCATGGGACCACGCAGCCATCATACCGCTCAGGAAGGAGACGTGTTCTGTCTCCTAGAGATGAACGTACTTTGGTGCAAATCAATCCCAGAACAACAGCAAAAGACCTTGTGAAGATGCTGGAGGAAACCGGTACAAAAGTATCTATATCCACAGTAAAACGAGTCCTATATCGACATAACCTGAAAGGCTGCTCAGCAAGGAAGAAGCTACTGCTCCAAAACTGCCATAAAAAAGCCAGACTATGGTTTGCAACTACACATGGGGACAAAGATCGTACTTTGTGGAGAAATGTCCTCTGGTCTGATAAAACAAAAATAGAACTGTTTGGCCATAATGACCATTGTTATGTTTGGAGGAAAATGGGGGAGGCTTGCAAGCCGAAGAACACCATCCCAACCGTGAAGCACTGGGGTGGCAGCATCATGTTGTGGGGGTTCTTTGCTGCACGAGGGACTGGTGCACTTCACAAAATAGATGGAATCATGAAGGACATTTATGTGGATATATTGAAGCAACATCTCAAGACACCAGTCAGGAAGTTAAAGCTTGGTCGGAAATGGGTCTTCCAAATGGACAATGACCCCAAGCATACTTCCAAAGTTGTGGCAAAATGGCTTTTTTTTTATTTATTTTTTTTATTTCACCTTTCTTTAACGAGGTAGGTCAGTTGAGAACAAGTTCTCATTTACAACTGCGACCTGGCCAAGACAAAGCAAAGCAGTGCGACAAAAAACAACACAGAGTTACACAGTAAACAAACGTACAGTCAATAACACAATAGAAAATCTATATACAGAGTGCAAATGTAGTGCAAAATGCAGTAAGGTTAGGAAGGTAGGACAATAAATAGGCCATAGTGGTGAGAAATTACAGATTAGCATTAACACTGGAATGATGGATGTGCAAATAATGGTGTGCAAATAGAGATACTGGAGTGCAAAATTAGCGAAAGAATTATAAAATAAATACGGGGATGAGGTAGTAGGGTGGGCTATTTACAGATGGGCTATATACAGGTGCAGTGATTGATAAGCAGTTTTGACAGCTGATGCTTAAAGTTAGTGAGGGAGATAGGAACCTCTAGCTTCAATGATTTTTGCAATTCGTTCCAGTCATTGGCAGCAGAGAACTGGAAGGAATGGCGGCCAAAGGAGGTGTTGGCTTTGGGGGTGACCAGTGAGATGTACCTGCTGGAGCGCATGCTACGGGTGGGTGTTGCTATGGTGACCAGCGAGCTGAGATAGGGCGGGGATTTACCTAATAAAGACTTATAGATGACCTGGAGCCAGTGGGTTTGGCGACGAATATGTAATGAGGGCCAGCCAACGAGAGCATACAGGTCTCAGTGGTGGGTAGTATATGGGGCTTTGGTAACAAAACTGATGGCACTGTGATAGATTACATCCAATTTACTGAGTGTTGGAGGCTATTTTGTAAATGACATCACCAAAGTCAAGGATCGGTAGGATAGTCAGTTTTACAAGGGCATGTTTGGCAGCATGAGTGAAGGAGGCTTTGTTGCGAAATAGGAAGCCAATTCTAGATTTAATTTTGGATTGGAGATGGTTAATATGAGTCTGGAAGTTGAGTTTACAGTCTAACCAGACGCCTAGGTATTTGTAGGAGTCCACGTATTCTAAGTCGGACCCGTCGAGAGTAGTGATGATAATCCGGTGGGCGGGTGCGGGCAACGTTCGATAGAAAAGCATGCATTTAGTTTTACTAGCATCTAAGAGCAATTGGAGGCCATGGAAGGAGTGTTGTATGGCATTGAAGCTTGTTTGAAGGTTAGTTAACAGTGTCCAAAGAGGCGCCAGATGTATACAGAATGGTGTCGTCTGCTTAGAGATGGATCAGAGAGTCACCAGCAGCGAGAGCGACATCGTTGATGTATATAGAGAAAAGGGTTGGCCCAAGAATTGAACCCTGTGGCACCCCCATAGAAACTGCCAGGGGATCGGACAATAGGCCCTCCGATTTGACACACTGAACTCTGTCTGAGAAGTAGTTGGAGAACCAGGCAAGGCAGTCACTTGAGAAACCAAGGCTGTTGAGTCTGCCAATGACAATGCGGTGATTGACAGAGTCGAAAGCCTTGGCCAGGTCTATGAAGACTGCTGCACAGTACTGTCTTCTATCGATGGCGGTTATGATATCGTTCAGTACCTTGAGCGTAGCTGAGGTGCACCCATGACCAGCTCGGAAACCAGATTGCATAGCAGAGGGATTCGAAGTGGTCAGTTATCTGTTTTGTTAACTTGGCTTTCGAAGACTTTAGTAAGGCAGGGCAGGATGGATATAGGTCTATAACAGTTTGGGTCTAGAGTGTCTCCCCCTTTGAAGAGGGGGATGACCGCGGCAGCATTCCAATCTCTAGGGCTCAGACGATAAGAAAGAGAGGTTGAACAGGCTAGTGATAGTTGTTGCAACAATTTTGGCGGATAATTTTAGAAAGAGAGGGTCCAGATTGTCTAGCCCAGCAGATTTGTAGGGGTCCAGATTTAGCAGCTCTATCAGAACATCATCTGTCTGGATTTGGGTGAAGGAGAAGCGGGGGGGGGGCTTGGGCAAGTTGCTGCGGGGGGTACAGAGCTGTTGGCCGGGGTAGGGGTAGCCAGGTGGAAAGCATGGCCAGCCGTAGCAAAATGCTTATTGAAATTTTCGATAATCGTGAATTTATCGGTGGTGACAGTGTTTCCTAGCCTCAATGCAGTGGGCAACTGGGAGGAGATGCTCTTATTCTCCATGGACTTTACAGTGTCCCAGAACTTTTTGGAATTAGTACTACAGGATGCAAATTTCTGTTTGAAAAAGCTGGCCTTTGCTTTTCTAACTGACTGTGTGTATTTGTTCCTGACTTCCCTGAATAGTTGCATATCGCGGGGGCTATTCGATGCTAATGCAGTGCGCCACAGGATGTTTTTGTGTTGGTCAAGTCTGGGGTGAACCAAGGGCTATATCTGTTCTTAGTTTTTAGAAAGGAGCATGCTTATTTAGGATGGTGAGGAAAGCACTTTTAAAGAACAACCAGGCGTCCTCTACTGACGGGATGAGGTCAATATCCTTCCAGGTTACCTGGGCCAGATCGATTAGAAAGGCCTGCTCGCAAAAGTGTTTTAGGGAGCGTTTGACAGTGATAAGGGGTGGTCGTTTGACCGCGGACCCATTTCGAATGCAGGCAATGAGGCAGTGATCGCTATTTGGAGGGCAAGTTAGTCAGGATGATATCTATGATAGTACCCATGTTTACGGATTTAGGGTTGTACCTGGTGGGTTCCTTGATGATTTGTGTGGGATTGAGGGCATCTATCTTAGATTGAAGTACAGCTGGGGTGTTAAGCATATCCCAGTTTAAGTCACCTAACAGTACAAACTCTGAAGATAGATGGGGGGAAATCAATTCACATATGGAATCCAGGGCACAGCTGGGGGCTGAGGGGGGTCTGTAACAGGCGGCAACAGTGAGAGACTTATTTCTGGAGAGGTGGATTTTTAAGAGTAGAAGCTCAAACTGTTTGGGCACAGACCTGGACAGTATGACAGAACTCTGCAGGTTATCTCTGCAGTAGATTGCAACTCCGCCACCTTTGGCAGTTCTATCTTGACGGGAAATATTGTAGTTGGGGATGGAAATTTCCGAATTTTTGGTGGCCTTCCTGAGTGAGGATTAAGACACAGCTAGGACATCCGCGTTGGCTGAGTGTGCTAAAGCAGTGAATAAATCAAACTTAGGGAGGAGGCTTCTGATATTAACATGCAAGAAACCAAGGCTTTTACGGTTACAGAAGTCAACAAATGAGAGCGCCTGGGGAATAGGTGTAGTGCTGGGGGCTACAGGACCTGGTTTTACCTCTACATCACCAGAGGAACAAAGGAGGAGTAGGATTAGGGCATGGCTAAAGGCATTAAGAACTGGTCGTCTAGTGCGTTGGGTACAGAGAATAAAAGGAGAAGATTTCTGGGTGTGGTAGAATAGATTCAGGGCATAATGTACAGACAAGGGTATGGTAGGATGTGAGTTCAGTGGAGGTAAACCTGGGCGTTGGGTAATGAAGAGAGAGGTTGCATCTCTGGAGACGCCAGTTAAGCCAGGTGAGGTCTCCGCATGTGTGAGGGGAGGGACAAAGGAGCTATCTGAGGCTTAAGGACAACAAAGTCAAGGTATTGGAGTGGCCATCACAAAGCCCTGACCTCAATCATATAGAACATTTGTGGGCAGAACTGAAAAAGTGTGTGTGAGCAAGGAGGCCTACAAACCTGACTCAGTCACACCAGTTCTGTCAGGAGAAATGGGCCAAAATTCACCCAACTTATTGTGGGAAGCTTGTGGAAGGCTAACTGAAACGTTTGACCCATGTTAAACAATTTAAAGGCAATGCTACCAAATACTAATTGAGTGTATGTAAACTTCTAACCCACTGGGAATGTGATGAAATAAATAAATCATTCTCTCTACTATTATTCTGACATTTCACATTCTTAAAATAAAGTGGTGATGCTAACTGACCTAAGACAGGGAATTTTTACTAGGATTAAATGTCAGGAATTGTGAAAAACTGAGTTTAAATGTATTTGTCTAATGTGTATGTAAACTTCCGACTTCAACTGTAATGTCCAATAAATATAGTACCTAACATCCAATTTGGACCAAACTTTCAACAAGACGGAGCTGCTCTTCCTCCCAGGAAAGGCCTGCCTGTTCCAAGACCTCTCCATCACAGTTGACAACCCCACAGTGTCCCCTCCCAGAGTTAAAAAATCCTTAGCGTGATCCTTGACAACACCCTCGTTCTCTGCAAACATCAAAGCGGTCACTTGCTCCTGCAGGTTCATGCTCTACAACATCCGTAGAGTACGACTTTTCCTCACACAGAAAGAGGAAAGTCCTAATCCAGGAACTTGTCATCTCCCATCTGGACTACTGCAACTCTGTTGGCTGGGCTTCCCGCTTCTGCCATCAAACCCCTGCAACTTATGCAGAACACTGCAGCCCATCTGGTGTTTAACCTTCCCAAGAGTTGGTCATGGACAGCACACTCAATTGTTTCGGAAAGAAAAGAAAGAAGGGATACTGGTCCATAGTTTTTTACGTTCAGAGGGGTCGAATGTTGGTTTCTTGACTCTGGCTATCTTGATGTCAGAGGGCACGCAGCCAGTGGTCAGGGATGAGTTGATGTGGGAATTGAGGAATTGGAGGTCTCCAGATAGTCTGGAGCAGGGGATGGGGTCAATTGGGCAGATTTTTAAACCAAACATCTAAATACAGAATGCAGAACTAACAGCTTTTTTCTAATGTGCTTTTACCTCTTATAGACTTAATAATGTTTTTAATAGGTATTATAAAGTATGTTATTCAGTTTGTGCATATTCTGTATTAAAGAATAATATAGCCTACCTGATGGTCACCATATGGTACCTACTCAAGGACGCTACCCAACCACTTTCAGGAACTCCAATCCTTTAGGTGAGTAGCCTACCCCCTCTTCTACAGTGTATTGCAGCTTTAAAATGGTCCACAATGCCTTGCGGTGTCCCAGTTCCGATGCAATGTATTTACAAGCAAAAGTAATGAAGTAGGCAGAGGGCGATTTTCCGCAGCGTATTGGTCCGACCCCAAGGGCTAGAACAGAGACGGCGCAGCGAGAAACTTTCAGCCATGGATATGTCAACGCACTTAATTTTATTTTGATGCAGTTCTCTTTGCTGTGGATCGTATCACTTTGTCGCAGTTCGTAGAAGTGATTTATAGGCTTGCGCCGAGAAAATATCACATTTGCAGATTCCATTACTCAACAGCATCTATTTTTCATAAACTTCAGTCCGGCTACAGAAGAGTGGGGGGACTTGTGTTGTTTTTTCGGCACCTAGCCTACAACACGAAGGTAAGATTACGTTTGTAGTTTCCCCGCTAATGTTAAGATATTAACGGTATACTGTATATTAACTAACCCTTTACAACAGTATCCCAGGTGCAGTAATCGGTAATAACAAGCGGCCAGGATAATGGAAACATTATTATCATGCTGCATAGTGGAACAGTTGTGCCCGTTACAATATCCCGGGTTCTTTCTCGCCGTTTAATAATATCACACTTTTAAAACAAGAGTGGAACATTTCAGAGCAATTTGCCGCACTTGTTTACTCTGTGGCCCATATATTTTACATCAACACATGCAGTGGATCTCTACCTGAGAATAGCTTGTAGCCCATGTTTATAAACATTGAATAATGACTGATAATGGATACATTCTGTCTCATGATGTCTGTAAAACATTACACCTTTTCCACTTTTTCCTCCAATACTAATTTCCGCAATGTATAGCCTATTTCCCACTCATAATTAAGCTAAACACTATTTAATATACCTATAGGGTTATTGTTTATGCGGACTTCAGTTACCCACTCTACCATTAGAGACTGAATCTACCTGTAGAGTAGGCCACTACAATATTTTTGGGATATGGTGTATTAGAGCAGTAATAGAATACAAAGGGCTTCCTTTGTGCTTTCAAAATCTGTGTATTGACACTTTTTCACACAATCAGTGTTGGTCAGCAGATACTGTGCTATGTCAGTATCTGAGTTTAGTTTTGTTTCGGGCTGCCTACTGCACAGCACTGTCATTTTGACACTATTAAAGAAACATAGGCCTTCTCCGTAAAGCTTTCCTTAGAACCTGTTTAAATTTCCTTTAAAATTGTACTAGCTTAATCCCACAGCTGTGGTAAACATGTGTTCAATTACTGCCCTAATGACTGATGGGACCGCCAGAACATGGACTAAACTCATGTCCTTATCATGTCCAAACCAACCCTCCAAACCCTTGGCCAGTGTAGAAGCCAGGAGACCGGGTCTGTTTCCCCAATCAATGTTGCTTTTATGGCCCTGCTCCCGGCATCAGGCTGGCACTTCAAAGCAGGCCCGCTTATAGAGCCATCATGGCAGGGGAACAAAGGCGGTATTATTGCTGCTGGCTAAACGTGCCGTCCAGATGTTCGAGATCCTGCCAGTGTTGACCTCCCCACTAGGGGAGGCGGGGGCCACTCTGGAGTCTGATATAACATCCATCCAGCCAGCCTGATGTTAGGGAGGGAGAGGGGAGAGGAGTGTGGGGCTCCAGAAGCTCCTAATGGAAAGCTTTACAGGAGCTGGGGCTATAACCGTGGCTGTGGCGTGACTGGGGCTGGTTTTAATCCCTGGTGAGGGACGTCTCAAACTCCGTCGCCCTAGAGATTTTTGGATTGAGGGGGTGGAGGGAGTAGGAGGAGGGGGTAAGCCTAAATTCTGTGCAAGTGTTCGGCTGTAAGGGTGTTCTCGAGGCAAGCCTATGTTTTTCAGGTGGCCTACTATAAGTACAGGATATTTTCTGGCCAAACTTTACCAGTGGAATAATTTATGTAATTACCTTGTAGTTACCTTAATTAAACTTTTATATTTTCTTAACTGTCTAGACATATTTGTTTTATGGTCATTTCAAAGTTGCATAACTTGCACATGTCTACAAATGTTTTCCACTTAGAATGCAATGTTAATTGTTTCACAAACAGACACCCCATCCACACAAGCAGAACTCAGTTTGGTTTTAAATGGCAGCTTTTATCTGTCACTCATTTGTAATAAGCTTTATTGAAGGCCATAGGTTTTGTCATTGTAGTCCGACTAATGTCATTTAGGACCTGCGCTGACCTGAGAAGATGCTGCTGCTGGCACTGTGGAGGAGGGAGAAGGCTTTTAGTGATTCGATTTCAGAGAACCACTCATGTCTGACATCCCTTCCTCTTTCTTCTTTTGGTATTTAGTGGGGCTTGTAAAAAAATAAAAAAATAGCCTAATGCTTGTTTTTATGTCATTCTATAATAAAATGTACCCTTAGATTTAGCATATTTAGCTTAGTTTTTTTATTTTTTATCATATAATGTAATACAGTCCTTAGGTGTATTCCTTGTAATTCCTTCCTTCCAATATAAAAATAGTCAGCCCAAAAAAACACCCACAAAAAAGCCTGCCTCTGTATAGATTGTATAACTGATGTAGTCCTTTAACTGTGAGTAGAATCTATGGTGTTAAACCTTAAGCCCTAAGATCAGAGGGCTGTGCACAGAACCATGAAGTTCCTTATCTCCACGTCACGCCCATTGCATTCTCACCGGTCAGGAATCCACACTCGATGTTATTCATTTCCTGGATGCCTGGCATTGACGTGGAGATGTAGTGGAATTCATTCCTATAGAAAAGATATCTGCACGCACGTTAATACCTCTACATTCCGGGATGCCTGGCACTGACATGGAGATGTAGTGAAATTCCTTCCTGAAGAAAAGATAGCTGCACGCACGTTAATACCTCTGCATATTTATTGTGCTGATGTTTTTGATCAGAGACCTTTTTCAAGAACTCCTCCCTATAGTCACCCAAAGCTCCTTTACGCAAAACTTCCTCAACCACTGGGGTCCCACAACCCAGTGTTACATACCAGGCTGTCTTGCATTATGGTATATAGGGCTTGAGGCCCTAGTATGACCAACAACCCAGCTCTGTTACATGTGCGAATCATGACAGTGTGAGGCCAGGGAAGCACTTGATGGCGAACTGGGGGGATTTAAAGACAGTTTCTCAGCCTACGCCAAGACACACACACACACACACAGACACACATACACAAACAAGAGTCCCCACCACCACAATAAAACAGTGTCTGGCTGCGGCTGGGCAACAGGGATCCATTTCACAAGAGACCTAGTCTGGTACCAATTACACTAGAGTGTATAAATGGTTAGTAATTACAACGTAGCCCCGCAACAGGAAGTGCATTTTGAATTAAAGTTCAATGTTGGAAATAGTTTGTAAGCACCAGAACCCCCTATCGCACAACCCTGTAAAAACAATTACATTTTTATTTGACCAAATTAGAGTTTTTTTTTATATTGCTATCTCTGGTGTTATGTCACTGCTCTGCTCTCAGACCTTCAATGGCCTTCAACCTCTCTCCTTTGCCAAGAAGTGATTATATTGTTTCCCCAATAGTGAACAATGGACTGTAAAGTACAAGGGGAACACAGGGGTTAATAAGGTCTAATCATGGAGAAAGCAGACGTGGAATAAGACTGTTTTCCTGCTAGAAGGTCTTTGTCCTCAAAACAGTTCAGTGGTTCCCCAAGGGGTTTCTCCTAACTCCCAGATTCAAGTTGTGCCTGATTCTTTGTTTTAGCCCCATGTTGAATACCCATTTTGTTTCTCCTCAAACGGCCATTTGTTCTTCATGGAAAATGTATGATATTCATACCAGTCCACTGCAGTACAGTTCAGCAAGAAGACATCATAGTTGTACGCCTAAATTGAGGAAATAAATATGATCATCTTATCCGTGACATGTAAGGGCATTGTCTTACGTAGAGTGTTGTCACTCCTGCGTGCTGCTTCTCCCTCAACTGACAGGGAATCGGTGCAAACGGAATCAGTGCACTATTAGACAATGATATAAGGGGATGTCCTTATCCTACCTACCTATGGTCACGAAACCTCACCACACAAAACCTTGCCCCAGCACAGCCATATTTCCCATGGATCAGAGCTGCACATGATCACTCTATATCAGATATTATCTCTGTGGCAGTGACCTGTTGTAGGGGTTGGGAACCTGGGCCAGCTCCTGGCCTGGTAAAGAGATGACAGTACCTGGCCTGTGCCCCTGTGTGTGAAAGGACCCAGAGGGACATATGGTGGCTTGTTTACACTAGCATCAGTCAGTGGAAGTTCTGGCCCTCATGCCAACTCTCTGGGCTGCTGTAGCCCCGGATCTTTGGGCTGGCAACAGCGGAAACAGCCATAGCAGCAGCCTGGGTCTCAGCGGACACGCCGCCCACAGTACCCTGTACTCACACACCTCACTGGGCAGATGGGAAGCCAGCCCAGGGACCACCAGCCTGAACTCTGAAGCCGTGCCACATTGAGACAAATTACAAATCCATCTTGGGTCACAAAATTTAGTCAGCCGGTGATTATCAAGCAAATAACTGTCGGTCTCATGGTCATTTACATTAATTAACATAAACAGCATCCCCTGACTTCCATACATAGCCTAGAAGCCACTGATGCAGACCTTTGAAACATTTTACATTTTAAAAAGTCTAATAAATCCATGTAATATAGCCTAAACCTTCAGAATAAATCCATTATTTATTTTAGACAGGTCTAAAGAAGCATGATATAAAGAAAATGTAGTCTATTTCAGAAGAACAGAATACCGTGCTCTGAGTTGTCCTTATGTTAGATCCTGCTCTGGCTATGCCAAATAGCTGTGGGCTACACTAGTTAATTTAGCAGACAAGATTTGCTTAGAATTCCGTGGCATGATTTTATAGTATGAAGAATACAATTGAACAAAGCTGAATAAAATAGAAAGGATATTTTCTCCAAACGATTTGAGGGAGTACACACGTGGCTATTCTGTGTTGAGTGATTAACAAAAAAATACTCTTATATGCTTAACTTAGAGTTATTAATGTAACTTGTTCTACAAACATTGGGCTATATGTTTAGATTTGTAATACATTGTAAGGCTGCATGATGTGACTCTCTTGATGATTTGAAAAAAGTAGCTTGAATGGCATGAGCTCTGTTTTTGTTTTTTTTGTGCAGGCTGTACACACTTCATCAGTCTCTCATTCACAATTTGACAAGCACTTGATAATGCCTCAAATTTTACGGCGGAATCCCCTTTTTGTGGCCGTAATGCACCCTAAAAAAATCCATGCCTTTTGTTGCCTGTGCCCTTGGCCTGGTGTGCGGCGTTGTGCCCTTCTCCCTGAGTGCTGCGCGCTCTGAAGCACCTCTCACCCACATGGCTCTCCATCACGTGATCGGGTCTTTCTCACAGACTACAAGTGAAGACAGACACATCGGGGACGCAACTGCGCGTGTCCTTATCCAATTCCGAGGTGCATATTGAAGATATTCGAAGAACTGTCCACATTTACATTTTGTCAGCTGTCACGATCGCTATGATACAGGACCCAAGGCGCAGAGCTGTGGTGAGAATACATTCCTTTATTCCAGTATATAAATCCAAAACCTGAACCAAGGAGAGACCACGACCATGAACTGGCGTGCACGAAAACAAAAGGAACACACACAAAAACCCACAAACACAGGTGAAACAACTGAACTTAAATATAATCCCCAATCAGAGACAACTCAAGACGGCAGCCTCTAATTGGGGATAAGACCAACATAAAAGAAACACCCAGAACTATTGTCAGATCCTGACTGTGGCCATCCAACTCCCACTAGGGGGAGCCAGAGACCTGGCCTCAGTCAGGGCCTGACATCAGCCAACAAGATGAGTAGGCCTAACGAACAGCAACGAACAGCAAAAGCACTAGCCTGTATCTGCAACCCCCCATAGTACAAAAGTTGACCTATTTTATTCTGTGTGAGAAATAAATGTTCCAAACATAGTCTGGGACAGTTGTGGGATGCGCTAGATCCCAAATTAATACAACCACTAGCATTTAAAAAAAACTTTTTTACGCAATGTGGGCGGCAGGTAGCCTAGCAGTTAGAGCATTGGGCCAGTAACTGAAAGGTCGCTGGTCGAATACCCGAGCCGACAAGGTGAAAAACCTGTCTGTGTCCTTGAGCAAAGCACTTAACCCTAATTTGCTCCAGGGGCAGAACCTTTAGCTAGGACGTCATTGTAAATAAGAATTTGTTCTTAACTGACTTGCCTAGTTAAATAAAGGTACATAATAATAATAATAATAATAATAATAATAATAATAATAATGCAACAGATCAGAACGTTTAGCTTTAAATGTTGATCAAGTATTAGGCTATTTCTATTAGGCTATTTCTTCACATAATGAATAGCAATGCGCACATGGCAGTAGGCTATAAGCTCAAATGTTACATTAGCGGGAAAACACCATTGTCAAAAGTGAAAATGCAATTATGCATGTAATGCTTTTATTATAAAGGTGCATTTTTATGGTGAAAGTTATCTTCCCCAAACTTGAAACTAACACGTTGCTTATGTATGTCAGTTAGGCTCTACACCCCTTGTAAAGCAGATTAATGTGCTTAAGTATAAGAAGTTATTTGGCCACTTTAGTTGTGATACAAACCTTATCAAAACATATAGGCCTATGAGGTGTGCAACTATGATTTGAAAAAGTCGCAAAAAAAAGGCTTTGTTTCTTGCCTTATGCTGGGCATAATTCACAAGTGATAATATATCATTCACAAGTGATAGGCTAATATTGTCGCCCATCATACTATTCTTGATTTAATTTGGTCTTTATTGATAATCTTGTCTTTATTGATAACCTATATACTAAATAATATATGTGAAATTTGTTTGGATTTATAATGGACCATTATCATGCACCTATATTGAAACAGGGGCAGCGGGAAAATACATGTCATCTATTCACTTAAATGGCAAATGGAGGATGCTTTTTCCATGGTTATGGCTATACTCCTGTTATAAAGATAAGCAATAAATATAGTAGGCCTAGCTGATGGGCTCCTCCTGTTTTTAATAGAGGCCATCACTCTGTTTTCTCGTACAATTGCATAGCCTATATAAATGTTGCGCAACATGAGCTCATGGGCTCTCATGAAGTGTTTGATTAGATTTTCGATTACATTTGCATTGATGTCAGAGTGATTAGAGGGACAATAGAGTGCTGAGTACCCGGCAGTTAGCAAGTTTGGTAGGCTACTAATGACCATCAGCAGCATCAGAGCTTGGAGAAGCCTAGTTACCGTGACTAAACGGTCACCTGGAATTTGACTGCCTTCATGACTCGTGACAGCCGGTGTGGCGGTAATACGGTCGCCGCAACAGCCCTACTTGGGTCATCTGGTTTTTGGTAAAGTATCTCTTTAGCTGTTCTTGGATCTAAAATGGAATGTGTTGGAATGTAGTGTAAGCCATGCTCTCACGGAATGCTCCTTGGCTCAGGGTTGTGAGCAGCTCTACAGATCAGGCTGTGGTCATCTCTACAGGGCAAAGGGGCAGACCTTGAGATGGACCCCTGCCCTGTGCCACTGTGCTGGCTTGGCACCAACCACTATGTTGTCCTGTATCATTGTCAGTTATACAGTACTGTACTGTACTGGACTTGCTGTTGGATTTTCTCTGTTGTGTAATATGATTATATATGCTAAGCGTATATGGATAATCTTATATGGATCACCACTTAGGTCATATTGTAGTACTCGCCAATGTGTGTTACAACATGGTATTAAGGGGGGGGGGGGGGGTTGTACCAAAACTGGTTCTCAATGATGACACCTTGAGAGTTGTCAGTTTCATGGTAACCACTGACTTTATACTTTATAGCCTGGACTTCTGGAGAGGTGAAAGGTTAGTTACAGTGGGGAGAACAAGTATTTGATACACTGCCGATTTTGCAGGTTTTCCTACTTACAAAGCATGTAGAGGTCTGTAATTTTTATCATAGGTACACTTCAACTGTGAGAGACGGAATCTAAAACAAAAATCCAGAAAAACACATTGTATGATTTTTAAATAATTAATTTGCATTTCATAAGTATTTGATCACCTACCAACCAGTAAGAATTCCGGCTCTCACAGACCTGTTAGTTTTTCTTTAAGAAGCCCTCCTGTACTGCACTCATTACTTGTATTAACTGCACCTGTTTGAACTCGTTACCTGTATGAAAGACACCTGTCCACACACTCAATCAAACAGACTCCAACCTCTCCACAATGGCCAAGACCAGAGAGCTGTGTAAGGATATCAGGGATAAAATTGTAGACCTGCACAAGGCTGGGATGGGCTACAGGACAATAGGCAAGCAGCTTGGTGAGAAGGCAACAACTGTTGGCGCAATTATTAGAAAATGTAAGAAGTTCAAGATGACGCTCAATCTCCCTCGGTCTGGGGCACCATGCAAGATCTCGTGGGGCATCAATGACCATGAGGAAGGTGAGGGATCAGCCCAGAACTACATGGCAGGACCTGGTCAATGACCTGAAGAGAGCTGGGACCACAGTCTCAAAGAAAACCATTAGTAACACACTACGCCGTCATGGATTAAAATCCTGCAGCGCACGCAACGTCCCCCTGCTCAAACCAGCGCATGTCCAGGACCGTCTGAAGTTTGCCAATGACCATCTGGATGATCCAGAGGAGGAATGGGAGAAGGTCATGTGGTCTGATGAGACAAAAATAGAGCTTTTTGGTCTAAACTCCACTCGCCGTGTTTGGAGGAAGAAGAAGGATGAGTACAACCCCAAGAACACCATCCCAACCATGAAGCATGGAGGTGGAAACATCATTCTTTGGGGATGCTTTTCTGCAAAGGGGACAGGACGACTGCACCGTATTGAGGGGAGGATGGATGGGGCCATGTATCGCGAGATCTTGGCCAACAACCTCCTTCCCTCAGTAAGAGCATTGAAGATGGGTCGTGGCTGGGTCTTCCAGCATGAAAACGACCTGAAATACACAGCCAGGGCAACTAAGGAGTGGCTCCGTAAGAAGCATCTCAAGGTCCTGGAGTGGCCTAGCCAGTCTCCAGACCTGATCCCAATAGAAAATCTTTGGAGGGAGCTGAAAGTCCGTATTGCCCAGCGACAGCCCCGAAACCTGAAGGATCTGTATGGAGGAGTGGGCCAAAATCCCTGCTGCAGTGTGTGCAAACCTGGTCAAGAACTACAGGAAACGTATGATCTCTGTAATTGCAAACAAAGGTTTCTGTACCAAATATTAAGTTCTGCTTTTCTGATGTATCAAATACTTATGTCATGCAATAAAATGCAAATTAATTACTTAAAAATCATACAATGTGATTTTCTGGATTTTAGATTCCGTCACTCACAGTTGAAGAGTACCTATGATAAAAATTACAGACTTCTACATGCTTTGTAAGTGGGAAAACCTGCAAAATCGGCAGCGTATCAAATACTTGTTCTCCCCACTGTATATAACACACACACACCCCTCAGTGTATCCCAATCTGTCATGTATCTGTCATGTACAGGGCTCTAAAGTGCAACAAATGTGGTTGCATATGCAACAAAATATTTTGCTTTGCAACACACACACCAAGCCCCGCCCCCTGTCACTCAAGCAGGCAGCACACAGTAGTGATGAAGTTCAGTCAAGTTCAGACTCGTTCAGTCAAAATAACAAATCTTTCAACTAATTTCGTTCATTTGAGCCAGTAATGCCCAGAGCATGCAGGACCCCCACCGGCGAACGCTGAACTGAAAAATCAAAATAATCATCATAATAATAATACTACAATTCTCTCGATCACATCTTTTTCACCATAGGGGACTTATTGGAGCTGTCATTTGTGACTGAGACGTGTGGTTTAAACAATGTACATTTGTTGACTGCTATAGGCATACAAATACGATTATTTCTTGATACATTTTAAACAAGGTCTAGTTGTGGCCACAACCAGTCTAGATTGTGAACGATCCTTGGCAGAATGCATTGCTTGATTGCCGTGAGGGTAATAAGCACAATATCATTCGCGAACTGCAGCTCCACAAATTTTTTCTCAAGTTGGAGTTTGTTTTGGTTCTACAAACCTGTGTCCATCATAACATTCAGTAATCACTTAATTGCATTTTTTCTTGAACCATGTGATCAGTTATCAGTTCCAAACATGTCTTCTTCATCTCTATTCTCCTGGTGGTTGGAGCACGACTTTGGAGCCACTGAGCCGGAGGAGGAGCATGTATTAATCCTGCTGTAGGCAGTTGTTTGTTTGGTCAAACAAACAACTAAAATGAATGAATCACTCAAAAACGAATCATGACTCTCGAGTTGGTAAAAATAGTCATTCAATTTAAAATAATTACTCATTTGTGAATCGCACATCATTAGCACACAGTTCCTCCACACTGTTTATTCTCTCAGCATACTGTCAATTCATGCCCTCTGCGGCTGGGGAAGCAGGGAGAGGCCAGAGATAGCCAGACTTGTAAATAGGGCTAAGTAACAGAAGTTAGGTTTTGGAGAAACGCCATCAGTGCGTGTGAAGGCCCGGCAAGAGCGCTGTGAAGGGATAGACGTGGTTATGGACAGCAAGGAAGAAGGAGAAGAGTCGAGTGTAATGGGAAAGATATGTGTTGAGGAAGGATGGTGCCAAGTACAAACCATATACTGCTGCCTATGATGGCTCAGAAATTGAACCTGACGAGAGTGAGGATGAATTACCTATGGTGGCAGGTTTCGAACCTTGCCCCAATGGTCATGCAAAGGATGATTTGGGCCCAGTAGGAGTGACATTTTTGGAGAAAGTGGATCCCTGCCTTTTGTCTGATCCATGTGTAGTCTCAGGCTGGGTAGAAAATAAGTTGGGTACTGTTAAATTTGTGAAGATAGCTCGAAATGGATTTTATGGATTTCTTCCATTCAGAGGGAGCAGGCGCTTCGCGTCACACGACTAGGGACAATACCTATGACTTGCCTTTGAAAGGAGTGATTAGGATATGTCAGTTATCCAGTTAGAGATTCTGTGCCGAACCCACTAAGGTATTTCAGATGCCAAGCTTATGGTCATGTTGCAGCAGTGTGTAGGAGGGAGATTCCGAGTTGTGGGAAGTGTACAGGAGGGCCTGGGACAAAGGAATGTGTAGTATTGGTGGAAAAACCTGTGGGGGTGTCCTTGTTGTTGGGGATCAGAAGTGTCCAGTGTGAGAGAGACCGGTTGAGATTGCCAGGGTCAGAGTAGAACAGGTGTCGTATGCTGAGGCAGTGAAGAGAGTAGAGGATGATTGGTCAACGGTGAGTAGTAGGCCTAGGCCAATACAGAGTAAGGTTGGCTTCTTAGCATTCATTACCATGGTTATCAATTGTACTGCAGAAATGGAACGTAAATCACAGAAAATGTCACACCCTGATCTGTTTCACCTGTCTTTGTGATTGTCTCCACCCCTGTCCAGGTGTCGCCCATCTTCCTCATTATCCCTGTGTTCTATGTTTGGCTGTTGCCAGTTCGTTTTGTTCCTCAAGCCTACCAGCGTTTTCCCCTTTACTCCGGTCTCTCTAAAGTGCCTGTTTTCTTGGTTTCCCGGTTTTGACCTTTACTCTGCCTGCCCTGACCCTGAGCCTGCCTGCTGTCTGGTACCTTTGCCCCTCTACTCTGGATTACCGAACTCTGCTTGCCCCTGACCTGTCTTTTGCCAGCCCCTGTTGGTATAATAAACATTTGTTATTCCAACGTTGTCTGCGCCTGGGTCTCACCTGTACGCTGATAGAAAATAGATGTTGTGGTGGCAGCTGCAGATAAGTACTTGGGTGTACGAGGTTGTACTGCAGAAGAGTTACAAGGTCTGTTGAATGAAAGAGTCCCGTTTTTTATTAAATAGTGCTATATAGGTGTAGGGTTAGTTGGTGGTGCAATTTTTTCCTTTTTTATTTTTGTATGACAAAATGTAACGTGATTGAACACACACTACCGCACAGTAGGTGATGACATGCACAAACAAGACTTATGAACGCCATAAAACCGAAGAAGAAGAAGAAGAAGAAGAAGCACTCAGTATATTCTTCCAAAAAGAATGATGCTGCTTTCCACGTTCCTTCTAAATATGAATCCACATTTTCTTTCTCATACTATTAGTTTGTGTATCTTGCTCTCTGCAAAACACGAGTTAGTCTACGGAAGCTGGCATGTGCCTAAAATAATGCTAATTGACAATGCTAATGGTTAACTAGCTAGCTGGCTAGCTAAATGCCATTTAGCTAAATGCTCTAGCTAGAGCAAAGCAAAAATTAGCTCTAATACAGGTTGCTACCAGTGGTGGTATGGATCAGCATGTTGTTCGTGCAACGGCATGTTCTCAATTAGATAGGCTATTCTAAAATCTTTGTCTAAATGCAACATCTATTCAAATGCATTTGTTGTCGTGCCAACCAGATTTGCTTCAAATGTAAGTAGGATTCATATAGGCATAATGTACAGATAGATGTAGGATCTTAATTTGATCACTCTTTTGTTGCTGAGAATTTTCCTTCAAAGCAGGAAATACAAACTTGTAGTGTATCCGAGTTTGAAAAATACAAAAAAAGTAATTTCCACTAACACTTCAAACATGATTTGCCCTAACGAAAAATGTATCAACCCCTACAAAAAATATAAATTATAAGCCACAAAATAATTCACATTTCCTGTTGCTGCAGGATTATTGTCCTCTTGTAGCAAAGTGGCTCAAATTAAGATCCTACATCTGTAGTGTATATCTCAATAAATTTAAAATCAATTTTTATTGTGCTCCTGAATTGAATGTGGTGCTCTTAACTAAGTTAGCAGCCCAAGTGCTGCCAATAAAACTTTGTATTTAGGGCCCTGGCCATGTATGTTCTGTATTTCAGTGTCAATTCACTTTTCACACTCCCCTAGGAAAAAGAGTTCCACAAAATAGTGACATAGTTATGGATCAGTACACAAAAATCCTCTTTGTGTGTGACGCACAGCCCACTACACTCCATCCCTCGATCTGCACTCTGCTGCCATTTAAGGGCAATCTGGATGAAGGACAAAAGCACTTCCTAACCAGCTGTAGATATGCCAGGAATAGAGAGATCATCAGCCAGACAAGAGACAAAGGTGACACACACAAAGACACACACACACAAAGACACACACACACACACACACAAAGACACACATAGAGACACACACACACACACACACACACACACACACACCCCTTTGTGTGTGTGTGTGTGTGTGTGTGTGTGTGTGTGTGTGTGTGTGTGTGTGTGTGTGTGTGTGTGAAGCACATCAGCATGCCGAGGCTGGTCAGGTGAAAAACCTGTCTATGTGTCCTTGAGCAAGGCACTTAACCCTAATTTGCTCCAGGGGCTGACCATGTAGGTAGGCCGTCATTGTAAATAAGAAATTGTTTTTAACTGACTTGCCTAGTTAAATAAAGGTAAAAATAAAAAGATGACATTACACAACGAGAACCCATTGGGGTGGAGGAGGGTGGGGAGGTGTGAAGGGGGTGGTTACGTGACCAGCAGGACAGTGTGAAGGTCAGCCCTCTAGGGGGCATCACAGCTCTGGACACTGGCCGTACTTCCACTCTCCATAGACTCTCCTTAAAGAGGACTGCAATGCAGCTGAGATGTTTTTTTCCTTTGAAATGTCCCTAATTTGATCTGATTTCGCAATTCCATATTGACTTGTTATCCATGGTCCATTGTGTGGCAGGAAGGAATGTAGAATGTGCCAGACTGCATGGGCCAAGGCCAGTGGTCATGCTTTTTCCACACTCACTTGACACCAGGTTGAGTGTCTACTACAGTGACAAAAACAAAACTGTCTTGTTCATTTTGTCTGGAATGAACATGACTGGGAGATGAATGCGGTTCAAAATGAATGTCTTTACCACATACTTCATTGGATTATTACAGTGAAGCTACAGGTAACTGCCAAAATAAAGTAAACACATTGAGTAAATTAAGGAATACAAGTATATTGAAATCAGGTGCTTCCACAAAGGTGTGGTTCCTGAGTTAATTAAGCAATTACCATCCAATCATGTATAAAAATTGTGGTGGTCCAACGCCCTATTTATGTTTGTGTTTCCTTTATTTTGGTAGTTACAAATAGTACAAAACACACAGATTATTATACAGAAAACAAACCAAAGATAGTTTCTCATCAAATGTTCCTCGTCAAATCAAGCCATACACACAGACATACAAAGTTGCCACATCTGCAGCAAAATACGAGACCCTTGACTCCGAAAGTCCTCTCCCTCCCTCTGTTACAGTCTCTCGTCCTGCTCTCCCTCTCTCCATTTCACTAACGCCATCTTCCTGCTTTCTCCTCAACGTTGTTTCCTCCTGAGTCTCTGTACAATAGCAGGAACTTGGCTCAGAGCATCAGTACTGGCAGGCTATTTCTGTCCAACACCCCTAAAGACATGTACCTGTTCACAGAGCTAGGATGAAAACAACAATTTCATGTCCAGCTGGTCCTGGTATGCCTGGCTGGACGGTTCTACCATTCCCCAACTATTTGAGCCGCCCTCCTTTTCTACAACAGCCGCTAAAAATAGTGGCACACATTTTCAAGCTGGTATTGTTTTCAGGCCATGATGAATTAGCTTATCTCCCATTGCTACTACCCGTCTCATCACACTGACAACAACTTCCTGACCAGGCCCTTCCTGATTTGCTCCGTGCTCTTCCTCCTCAGTGAGTTGGTGGCCAGAGGTGCTGCAGCTGGATCCACCCTGCACCGCTGGAGCTTCCAGGAATGACGGGGCCAACCCACCGCAGCCGGCCACCTCGCAGCACCTGACCTGAGTCGCCTGACCTGACTCACCTGACCCATCATGGAGCTCAAGGTCTGGGTGGACGGGGTCCAGAGGGTTGTTTGTGGGGTCACCGAGGCAACCACCTGCCAGGAAGTGGTCATCGCTTTGGCTCAGGCCATAGGTGAGTGTCCTCTGACCTTATCCAGAGGATTGAAAGCAACCTTGTTATTTTTTAAACCTCCCATTTTGGACTTGACGTGTCATTGTATGGCTAATACATACATAATAAATTATCTACAGTCCTCTGGCAGCGGAAAGAGGCACAGAATCCTTACATTCTAACCTGCCATCATTTAGGGCATGAGATCTACATGCTTGTTCCTGTCATGTAGTGAATGCATGCTCTGACCATTTTAGAAGATAATTGTCAACCCGATCAGCAGGTACATGCACAGATTGAGGTATTTTTCAATTCTATGAGAAAAGTGCCCTTTCAGATTGGTGGCATTTTTTAAATTCATTTTTGAATCCCACTC
The DNA here is from genome assembly GCA_023634145.1 of Thymallus thymallus. Lineage (NCBI taxonomy): Eukaryota > Metazoa > Chordata > Actinopteri > Salmoniformes > Salmonidae > Thymallus > Thymallus thymallus. The sequence goes on along the minus strand of CM042414.1, from coordinate 36,385,498 downwards.
CTCTGCCCCCACACACTGCACTCGTCCTGTAGGCACAGGCTACCGGCCAGGGCTCGAAATTAAGGGCGTCCCGGCACGATAAAACATATGTCTGGGACGGTTCAAAACAGACTCTGGGACAATTCTGGGATGATAGATCCTTAATTCGTACAATCATTGTACATCATTAAAAAAATTTAAAGCAATGAGGCTGATGCAACAGATCAGAAGGTTTACCTTAAAATGTTGATAAACTATTATTTCTTTACATTATAAGCGCAGCAATGCGCACACGGCAGTAGCCTAAGCGCAAACATTCCAAAATGGAATTAGTGGGAACACATGTTCTAAACAGCGCCCCATACATGTGAGCGGTTTCATGTGACAGAGATGAAAATATCGACATTTTGAAAGAGGGAAGATCTAAAGATACAACAACTAGCATGGGTTGCTCACTAGCTAGCTAACTAACTGATTTACATAATCTACATTCTCTATGATCAGCTGCACTCTCTTTTCCCTCTCTTTGAGCTGTAGGCTGTAAACTTGCTGGGATGAGTGTGATTTTGCAGAAAATAAAGGCCTATGCTAAAAATATATATATGTTGAAATTTGGTTACAGGCACATTAGATAATTAGCTATGAATGTAAGAATTTTAAGTCAACAGGTATTTTTTTGTGTGTGTGTGTTTTGGGAGCAGGTGCCTTTTTTCTTTTTCTTTGAGCACCTGCCACTCCAAAGGTCTGTGCACGGCCCTGCCGATCAGAAACACTGTGCTGACAACCTTTAGCTTCTAAATGGTGTCACTGCTGAATTTTGTAATATACTGCACAATAGGCTAAAAGGTTTTTAACAGGCGTGCATCCATTCATTTGTCCCGTTCGCCAATCACGGCAGAACACACATATTGATGCGCTCAAGAAATGCATACTGAAGCAAGCTTTCACCCACTTTTTAGAAAAAAAAATATGTCGTGTCAACCATCCAACCAAATCAAACAATTCCATGTGTCCACCTTTTGTCCTTTATAAACGTTCACACAGGTATTCTATGATATGGGGTAATAATCCAACTGCAGTTGAACTACCAGCGATCATCATTCATCAGGCAAATGCTGTATATAATCAATACACAACTTTGAAGGAGTAGGGCATTTCATGCAACTTTTCCATTGTATAAAATTACATTTTCACATTCGCTTGCTCATTTTCCATACTAGTCTGATGAGACCATCCATGCAACTACTGGAATTTGGGAACTGGCCTGTAACAACCAAACGATGATCTGCCAAACCGCGCTTCTTAACACCCGCCCACTTAACCTGGAAGCCAGAAGCACCAATGTGTCGGAGGAAACATCGTTCACCTGACGACCGAGGTCAGCCTGCAGGCGCCTGGCCCGCCACACAAGGAGTCGCTAGAGCACGATGAGCCAAGTAAAGCCCCCCCGGCCAAACCCTCCCCTAACCCGGACGACGCTGGGCCAATTGTGCGCCGCCCTATGGGACTCCCGATCACGAAGCGATGCAGTGCATTAGACCTCTGCACCACTCGGGAGGCCTGTGTGCGCTACTTTCAAAACTACTGGCTGAAATTATTCAAAACTTCAGGAAAATCTCTTTAACAAAGGCTTTAGGATGTTTGTTTGATGTGTGTTGGCTACTAATATTAGCATTTAAGAATGTAGGCTTGTACTTCGTTAAGGATGATATTAAATAATATTATGATAGTATAATGTACCTCTATCCTAACCTACAGTATTTACCTGTGAGACTTTGGTACCAAGCCATAGTTGGTTGATTGCGTAGCAAAATGGCCCAGTGTTACATAGTAGTACTCAAGTATAGCAACAGTGAAGAGGATATACTGATTCTCTGTTGTAATGCATTGCGCCACTTGCTTGTATAAGAAATGGGGTTAATTAAACTCAAATTTTAATCAGGAGCTGGCTTATAATTAGGCTTACTGCAGAAAACTAATATTTGTTCCTCTCCTCCTGCCTACGCCTCAATCTGGTGCTGTAGTGAGAGATAGAGATGGTCTTAGTCAGAAACCCCCTCCATCCATCCCTCCATCCCCCTCTCTCTCAGTGAGAAGAGAGGAATGGAGCAGACTGTATTGACATCACTTCCCATTAAGCGTGGGGCAGGCAGGAGGAGGGAAAGTCTGAGTCATCCCTCCATCTCTCGCAGGCAGGGGGAAGCAGAAGCCCCCTCCTCCTCCCTCCTCTCCTACTTTCCATATAAAGGTTTCTATATACAGTACAAATGTCTAATGATGAGATTAATGTTAGGTTTTTGGAGTTTATCTCTAGTTGGGACCAGCATTGGCAAGAGACCGTGTGTATCAGAGGGTTTGCCTCAGTCTCTTTGGCCTTGTTTCTTGTGTTAAAATTGGAAAATAAATTCCTACTAAAATAAAATGTCCACTAAAGCAAATACCATATTACCTAAAAAAACAAACAGGGTTATTAATCTCTGTTAATAGATAGATGTTAAATTATTGAACTCCTATACATTCGCATTGTGCTTTTTAATAGCTGACGATGCACTGATACTTGTACTACTGATCCACATGAAATATGATTATACAGAGAGCTATTATTCATCTCAATGGATTTGTTAGTTAGTTTGTCGAAGTACATAGGCTGAGAAGACATGCACAAAACATACACTAAAACATACACAAAAGCTGACATAACTAAATCTGTTTTTCCTAGGCCGCACTGGGCGCTATACACTGGTGGAGAAATGGCGGGACACAGAGCGCCACCTGGCCCCCCACGAGAGCCCTGTGGCATCCCTCAACACCTGGGGCCAGTATGCCGGTGACGTCCAACTGATCCTGCGCCGCACAGGCCCCTCCCTGACCGAACGGCCCCCCTCCGAGGGTCCCCTGCTCCGGGGCCCGGAACGCGGCCTCCACCGCCAGAGCCTCCCGCCACTTGCCAAGCTCCGCCACCCCAGCGAGCACACCCTCCATCGCCGCGAGCCGCGCCGCAAGTCCCTCACCTTCACCGGCGGGCCCCGGGGCCTCCGGGACATCCTGAGTGGAGGCCGGGCAGGGGAGGGGAGGGAGTTCGAGGCCAAACGACGTCTCCTACTCCAGGGGAACGGTGGGAACCAGAACCACCACCACCATGTAGCAGCAGCCACAGCGGTAGCCCCAGGAGGGGCAGTGTCCCCTGGCATGTGGGCCTGCCGCATGGAGGACCTGGTCAGATTGGTGGGGCTCCAGAGAGAGACTCTGGGTGTGCTGGAGAAGAGACTGGAGGCCTACGAGGCTGAACTGCTGACCTGGGGGGGACGAGGAGGCGGAGGGGGAGAGGAGGCCAGAGGAGCAGAGGGGCTGATGGAGGAGATAGTGAGGCTGGAGAGACGACTGAGGAAGAACGAGGTGGAGATGGAGGAGGAGGAGTTCTGGGCCAGCGAGCTGCAGATTGAGCTGGAGAGTGAGAGGCAGCTGGAGGACAGGCTTGAGGAGCTGAGAGGGTGTCTTCAGTGCGCTGAGGTTGAGCTGGGGGACAGGATGGCTCTGGTACAGGTGGGTGAGACACACTTTGGAATTACATAATGCATGATCAAGTGGCATGGACACTATTATTGGGCCCTAAATGTTTTTGTTTGTTGTTTTTTTTATTCACTCCCGGTCAAGGCTGTAGTGATGCCGCAACACTGCGATGCAGTGCCTTAGACAGATGCACCACTCGGGATTTGTTGTATATTGTGTTAGGGGCTATCAGCTCTCTGAAAACTAATGCACAACGTGAAAAGTGTTTGCCACAACCAGGGCCGGTACTTGCCGTTCTGCCGCCATAGGCGAGACCAACAAATGCAGCCCTCTGCAATACTAGAATAGTCCCAGTAAGCAAAATGACGTATTTTCCAGACTTTGACGTTAGGTTTGATTTAGGTTCTGAATGAAAGGTGAAAAGGTATTTTCTGTATGTTTAAAATGTATATTTTCCAGGACGGTAAAATATACACCCACGGTCAAAAGTTTGGAATATTACTCATTCAAGGGTTTTTCTTTATTTGCACTGTTTTTTACATTGTAGAATAAAAGTGAAGACATCAAAACTATGACATAAGACATATGGAATCATGTAGTAACCAAAACAATTGTTAAACAAATTTAAATAGTTTCAAATAGCCACCTTTGCCTTGATGACAGCTTTGCACACTTTTGGCATTCTCTCAACCAGCTTCACCTGGAATGCTTTTCCATCAGTCTTGAAGGAGTTCCCACATATGCTGAGCACTTGTTGGCTGCTTTTCCTTCACTGCGGTCCGATTCATCTCAAACCATCTAAATTTGGTTGAGGTTGGAACCAAAAATCTCATATTTGGACTCCAGACCAAAGGACAAATTTCCACCGGTCTAATGTCCATTGCTCGTTTATCTTGGCCCGAGCAAGTCTCTTCTTCTTATTGGTGTCCTTTAGTAGTGGTTTCTTTGCAGCAATTCAGCCTTTTATTTTGATAAGCCAATTCATACAATTTAATTCTTCCACCAGAAGATATAGTCTGGACAAAAATCTGGATAGTTATTTTGGTCATGTTGCTACAGACCAAAATAAGTTGCTAGTTGCTATGCAAGAGGACTGGTCATCCGTTCTAAACAAAATTGTTGCTATGCAGGCTGGATAGCTAACGTTCTTGTCACTTGCTAGCTAGCTAGCTAGCCAACTTTAGCGAACTCAATCGCGTCAAACATTGAACCTGGAATGACTGTGCACTAACTGTATTTTTGTTTGTTTGAGCTTATTTTCTATTGATGCGTGATTTCGACTGGCTCAGAAAAATATGTCTCGTCTTTTCTGGGCACTATTCACTCTATGTATGAAACTACAGAGATAGACATTCAAAAGTGAAACATTGTTTCCGAGGTTAAACAGACAGCGAGGTTTATATTAACCCCCGCTGTACCAAACTAAATGCTAGACTGGAAGCAAAGGAAAATATTTACAAATTAATAAATACAAGAGGGGACTCGGACAGCAACATGAACATGATATTCTGACTCGGACATCAACATGAACATGATATTCTGACTCGGACATCAACATGAACATGATATTATGACTCGGACATCAACATGAACATGATATTCTGACTCTGACAGCAATATGAACATGATATACTTTTCAGATGGAAGGTGTGTCTCTGTGACAGCCAAAACAGCAAGGCGCTGCTCGTCCAATCACCATCCAACGAGTTTTATAAATTGTTTTAATCACTTAACATTAAAGGTGTGCAGGCACCTTGCATCATCATTTTAAAGACAGATGATGCCTATCCTGTCTCTGAAGTTCTCGCTGTGGCTTTCTATGCACTTCCATCTATATCAGGGTTTCCCAAACTCGGTCCTGGGGACCCCCTGGGTGCAGGTTTTGTTTCTTGCCCTGGCACCACACAGCTGATGCAAATAATCAAAGCTTGATGATGAGTTGGTGATTTAAGTCAGCTGTGTAGTGCTAGGGCAAAAACCAAGATGTGCACCCGGGGGGGGGGCAAAGGACCGAGTTTGGGGAAACCCTGGTCTATATAACAGACTACCAGCAAAACCGCTAATGTAGCTAAGGCTCTGGGATTCCCAAACTAACCATCTACTCCTATTGGTCTGAAACTCAAACCTGTCAGGGTGTAGAGGCGGGTCTGGTGGAGGAGCGTCTGCAGAGGGAGAGACAGGAGACTCAGAGGGTGAGCGAGGTGGAGGCCAGGGCGCAGGTACTCAGGGCCCGCACGGAGCTCAAGGCCCAGGACAGACAGTCCGTCCAGCTGGAGAGCAGCTGCAGAGCCGTGGACAGGTCCCTTGGCCAGAGTGGCAAGAGACTGCAGGTCAGACACAGGCATTGACACATCCATTAACATACACACACACACACACACACACACACACACACACACACACACACACTGATGCATGAGCGTACACATGAACAAATGCATGTAGAGACACATAGTGTTTTTTCATATACAGTATACAGTGCATACCAGAAGCGAAGCCACGACAGGGCCTGGCTTGGCAGAGCCCTGCCAGATAGAACACTGGCACACCCAATCAGGCTGGCTTAAAATATATATTTTTTAAATGTACTAAATTTATTTGCGTTTACGTTTTTATTGTCTCCTGACTAATCAGAAATGTAAAAAAATGCAGTAGGAGGTTCCTGAGATCTAATTGGTTATATCACAATCATATTACCACTTGTCTGCAGTTGATGAACCACCCACAGAACCAAAAATATTCCCCACTAGAGTGATCAATGGAAAATCGCAGTGTTTCTCATGGAAGTGTTATGGACAGTTTTATTGCAAGCTATCGCAATCAAAGCCAGGGTAATGTTTTAAATCAACTTAACCGCGATGCCAGGGACAATTCATTTGTAGAGAGGAATCATGATCACGTCAAAGTGGTTCTGGACATAGTTATGCTATGCGATAAACAGGACATAGAACTACGTGGACATAGGGAGAGTGAAGAGGCCCTTAATAAGGGACATTTGGGGATTTTTGTTATTTATTCATGTCCAATTATGATCCAAAAAATCTAAATCGTCTAGAGCAGCTGCCCAAAAACGTTACAGTCCAGACAAAATCGAATAGAGCAGCTGCCAAAAAATCACTTGAATAAGCAAAAATAAACCTGGCCTACCGAGGCAGGCATAAAAACACGAAACCATCATACATAGTCTAATATCATAGCAGGTATGAATACAGTAGCTCACTTCGAATCAAACACATATAAGCCTGGCTTACCAAGGCAGGCATGAAACATTAGGCTAAATCATAAATAAATATTATTCAGGCTTACCTTTTCTTGTGTGTTACATGTTTTACAGCAGAAGGCGTAGACGTCTAAACTTGGTGTTGATTATTCCATCATAGGCCAAAGAGTCACTGAGTTCCCTTTCAAAGGCACTCAGTCAGCATGCAAGATCTGATGAATGTTTTGATACGGCATGTAGTGGAGAAGAGTCTCTCAACACTACATGAAATCATAGGAAGGGTGATGATGGCCCTCACAGGAACTTAGTATTACTGTATATTTCTCTGAGAGTGAGGCGGATATATAGCATTTTGCAAAAAAACTGGATTATTTGTCTCTCTGAAATGAAACCATCAAGTGATTCATTTTAAACAAGTACATATTTGTTATTGAACATCCCAAATGCCATGATTAGATAGTGAAAAAACATCAATCTTTTTAATTAGTTTTAAACAATAAAAGCTATTTTACCAACATTTCTAGATTTTGGGGAATAAACTCTTCAAATATTAGGCTACCATTTATCCATCACTCATGCAATAGCCAAGCATGCTGAAAGTAAATAGACCGGTAGCCTATTTAAAATATATATTTGTAGGCTACAGTATTGCTGTGCAATAGGAGCGCAACATCATAGCCTATTTAATCTCAGAGCCTATACCAGGGCTGGAGATAGAAACATGATCAACAAAATATTGAACAACAATTTGTATGTTGCATAGTGTGGGCTTTAGAATGTACTTTTACATTGTTTGAATAGACAGTCAATCTTGTAGAATGCATGACCAATGTTTGGCACTCGCTATAGGCAGCATGCTTTATTATTATTTTTATAGCTAGGTTTCCATGCAAATATCCTCATTAAATGTACTTGTTGTGGATAAAAGTCTGTGCGTGATGAGGTAGTGCACATTAAAAAAAACAACTTTTGCAGTTAAATTCCCATGTACCGGATAAAAGAAATACAAGTTAAATAGGTTTCAACTCTACTGATGATTTTGTTATATAGCGAATGTGCCCACACTGGTATTGGCACGTGCACCTTAGCCAACAGCTCACAGATACAGTGCGGGTATAGCCTACATGATGAGATTATTATGAACAAAAGAACAATCATTTTTATTTGTCAAATGGCAGCCAAGCATTGATCATTATGTCACCAGCATAAGACCATACATATTTATTGGAAAGGAGCATCAAGTTAATCACCCTTCACTTGATGCTCCTTGTGAAGGTCATCATACTTAATTTAATCTCAAGCCTAGCAAACTGCACACTTTCCCGAGTCGTAGTGGGAGGACCACACAGACTTGTCATTGCGTGACTCCAAGTTTACTTCGATATGATGGTTATTATATCAATATTTGTGCATAAAAGCATTTCCATCAGCATTTCTCACGTAATACGTTTTACAGACACAAAAAGATCCCAGCTTGTCTAGCGTATTTTGTTTTGTCTACATTTGGAAAGTTTACTGACAAATGTGCTGTTTCCTCAGGCCTGTCATGACATGTTTTTTTATCCAACATTTTACTCGTTGGCTGGAAACCTGGTTAGTGAGATTGAAACACGTTGGCTGGAAACCTGGTTCGTGAGATTGAAACACGTTGGCTGGAAACCTGGTTAGTGAGATTGAAACACGTTGGGTGGAAACCTGGTTAGTAATTTAGCAGACACTCCTATCCAGAGAGACTTATAGGTGCAATTAAGGTTAAGTGCCTTTCTCAAGGGCACATCGACAGATTTTTCACCTAGTCAAGTGTCTCAAGGGCACATTTTTTCACCTAGTCGGCTCGGGGATTCGACCTTACAGTTACTGGCCCAACACTCTTAACCGCCCTAAAAAGTTGATTGTATCACATTTCAGTCATTTAGCAGACGCTCTTATCCAGTAGTGAGTACATAAACTTTCATATTGGTGGGAATCAAACCCACAATCCTGGTGTTGCAAGCGTCATGCTCTACCAACTAAGACACATGGGATCTCCAAACCACACAGCAAATTAGGGTGTTTTTGTTATTATGAATGGTGAATGGAGGGCGTTTTCTAGGCAGGGTTGTAACGCTCCTTCATGAGAGCACAAATATAATACGTATCTGATTTATCAATGAAAACATGCGTATGTGTTGCGTGCGAATCCTAGAATCTCCACCTACGCCAGAATTTAGTAAGATGTTTGTGCATGGTTGATAAATAAGGCCCCAGGAACAGATGACCAGTCAGTATAGCTGCAGTCAGATTATACAGTAGAGTAAAAACATATGGCAAAAATATAGATTTATATTGTTGATCAATCTGTATCGACCCTCCCAGGACATGCAGCATGAGCTGGAGCAGTTGACCAAGGAGCTGAGACAGGTCAACCTGCAGCAGTTTATCCAGCAGACTGGCACCAAGGTCACCGTGCTGCCAGCCGAGCCCAGTGAGGACGAGGAGGGGACTACCCACACCGGACAGGGCACAGGTAATTTACTTCAAGTGAGCTAGATTCATAGATCCTCTGTGTGGGTGCAGCCTCTTGCGTCGCTGTACTCTGCAATATAAAAATGTGTATTCCCTTTTTCTCCCCAATTTCGTGATTACGATCTTGTCTCATCGCTGCAATTCCCTAACGGGCTTGGGAGAGGCAAAGGTCGAGTCACGCGTCCTCCGAAACATGACCCGCCAAGCCACACTTCTTAACACCCGCTCGCTTAACCCAGAAGCCAGCTGCACCAATGTGTCGGAGTAAACACTGTTCAGCTGACGACCGAAGTCAACCTGCAGGCGCCCGGCCCGCCACAAGGAGTCGCTAGAGAGCGATATGCCAAGTAAAGCCCCATCGGCCAAACCATCCCCAAACCCGGACGACACTGGGACAATTGTGGGATCGAATCCCAGGCTGTAGTGACGCCGCAACACTGCGATGCGGTGCCTTAGACCGCTGCGCCACTCAGGAGGCTTCTGCAATATCTCTTGTTCTCACTACTGCTCGTGGTCACATCATATTACTGAGTATTGCTTATTCATTGAAAGGGCAAAATCACATATGTGATTAATTGCTGATCAATTAAACATAATCACTAACAAACCTTTCCACTGAATAAAGATGCATTATTTACAACTTCATGACATTGACTACATCTCTAAGCACTGTGCAGGAGGTACATTCACATGCCATGGGAGGGAGGGAGAGAGAGAGGGAGACCATGCAGTGTGTGCATTTGTTCCGGCCCCTCAACTGGCACTTATGGTCTCCATGCCAATGGCTGCCTAGATACGGCTGCCGGCAAGCCCAGCATCACACACTCCGCCACCTCAGCTCTCCCTCTCTCCCTCCATCATCATATCCCTCCATCACTCTCTCCCTTCGTCCTCTCTCCATCCCATGCTCAGCAGTTTCTGTGGTGATGGACTCAGTGGACTGTGGTCTTGCCTACCAAGAGGCTAGGCTGTCCTGGCAGAGAGAACAGAGTTAGACAGAGACGTAAGAACACTGTGAACACTGAGGCTTGTCAAAAGGCTATGGGAGCTTAAACAAACAAACTATTCTTGTCACCAGGTGGTCTTGGAGAACCTTTGAATACCGTCGAAGTTCAGTCTTTTTATATAAAACTTGAATTTTAAATGGAGTTCGAAGGTGTAGGATAGTGCCCATGTTAGAGACTGTAAATATATTTGTTCTATGCACCAGACCTTGTTAATATATCCTCTATATCAATCTATGCAACCTTTGCACCTTTAGATCCCACCTCACACACCAAGTCTTTCCAGATATTTTTTTTTATAACTGTGCATGACCATGTGCTTACCATTACCTCATGTAAAGGAGTTGCTCTTGTATTTATATTATACTTCATGCTAATGGGTTTCCATTATGTAAAGTAATGAGTAATGTTCATGTCCTTCTAATAACCTAGCAGGACATGTGGGTTCAATCAGCAAGAACCCTCTGTGTTTGCCCAGTTAACTGTTATGGCTGATGTCCTGCACGGCTCAACGCTGACACCCTGTGGTCAGATCTAGAAATGCATAGGGGATCTGAAAAGTGGATTTTTTAAAATGTAACCTTTCTTTAAATAGGCAAGTCAGTTAAGAACAAATTCTTATTTACAATGATGGCCTACCTACAGGGACAGCCATAGTAGTGCAGCGACCCTGGAGCAAATTAGGGTTAAGTGCCTTGCCCTCTCCCTCTCTCTCTGGCATTGAAAGGTGTACTGTTGCATAGGTTAATATAGAGGATATTTTAACAAGGTCTGGGTTGGTGCGTAAAACAAATATTTTTACAGTCTCTAACATGGAACACTTGGGCACTATCCTACACCTTTGAACTCCATTTAAAATTCAAGCTTTATATAAAGAGACTGAACTTCGAAGGTATTCAAAGGTTCTCCAAGACCACCTGGTGACAAGAATAGTTTGTTTGTGTAAGCTCCCATAGCCTTTTGACAAGCCTCAGTGTTCACAGTGTTCTTAGGTCTCTGTCTAACTCTGTTCTCTCTGCCAGGACAGCCTAGCCTCTTGGTAGGCAAGACCACAGTCCACTGAGTCCATCACCACAGAAACTGCTGAGCATGGGATGGAGAGAGGGGGGGAGAGAGAGTGATGGAGGGATATGATGATGGAGGGAGAGAGGAAGAGCTGAGGTGGCGGAGTGTGTGATGCTGGGCTGGCCAGCAGCTGTATCTAGGCAGCCATTGGCATGGAGACCATAAGTGTCACTTGAGGGGGCGGAACAAATGCTCACACTGCATGGTCTCTCTCTCTTTCCCTCCCCCTTCTCTCTGTCTTTCTCTCTGTCCCTCTCTCTCTCTTTCTCTCGCTCTCAATTCAATTCAAAGTGGCTTTATTGACATGGAAAACACATGTTTACATTGCAAAGTAAGTGAAATTAACAATTCAACAGTTAACATTAAACACACACAAGTTTCAAAAGAGAAAGACGTTTGAAATGTTATATTAATATTCATAACTGTATGTACTGTGTTGTTACAACGTGCAAATAGTAGAATTACAAAAATAATCATCAGATAAATATAGGTTTCATTTACTCGTGTTTCTGATCCACTGGTTGCCCTTATCTAATTGCAACAGGTCACAAATGTTGCTGCGATGATTGCAAACTGCTGTATTTATGAATTTTGATGTATATACACTACCGGTCAAAAGTTTTAGAACACCTACTCTACATTGTAGAATAATAGTGAAGACATCAAAACTATGAAATAACACATATGGAATCATGTAGTAACCAAAAATGTGTTAAACAAATCAAAATATATTTTATATTTGAGATTTTTCAAATAGCCACCCTTTGTCTTGATGACAGCTTTGCACACTCTTGGCATTCTCTCAACCAGCTTCATGAGGTAGTCACCTGGAATGCATTTCAATTAACAGGTGGGCCTTCTTAAAAGTTAATTTGTGGAATTTCTTTCCTTCTTAATGCGTTTGAGCCAATCAGTTGTGTTGTGACAAGGTAGGGGTGGTATAAAGAAGATAGCCCTATTTGGTAAAAGACCAAGTCCATATTATGGCAAGAACAGCTCAAATAAGCAAAGAGAAACAACAGTCCATCATTACTTTAAGACATGAATGTCAGTCAATACAGAACATTTCAAGAACTTTGAAAGTTTCTTCAAGTGCAGTCGCAAAAACCATCAAGCGCTATGATGAAACTGGCTCTCATAAGGACCGCCACAGGAATGGAAGACCCAGAGTTACCTCTGCTGCAGAGGATAAGTTCATTAGAGTTACCAGCCTCAGAAATTGCAGCCCAAATAAATGCTTCACAGAGTTCAAGTAACAGACACATCTTAACATCAACTGTTCAGAGGAGAATCAGGCCTTCGTGGTTGAATTGCTGCAAAGAAACCACTACTAAAGGACACCAATAAGAAGAAGAGACTTGTTTGGGCCAAGAAACACAAGCAATTTACGTTAGACCAGTGAAAATGTTTCCTTTGGTCTGAAGTCCAAATTGGAGATCTTTGGTTCCAACCGCCGTGTTTTTGTGAGACATGGTGTCGGTGAACGGATGTTCTCTGCATGTGTATTTCCCATCGTAAAGCATGGAGGAGGAGGTGTTATGGTGTTTGGGTGCTTTGCTGGTGACACTGTCTGTGATTTATTTAGAATTCAAGGTACACTTAACCAGCATGACTACCACAGCATTCTGCAGCTGTACGCCATCCCATCTGGTTTGGGCTTAGTGGGACTATCATTTGTTTTTCAACAGGACAATGACACAACACACCTCCAGGCTGTGTAAGGGCTATTTTACCAAGAAGGAGAGTGATTGAGTGCTGCATCAGATGACCTGGCCTCCACAATCACCTGACCTCAACCCAATTGAGATGGTTTGGGATGAGTCGGACCGCAGAATGAAGGAAAAGCAGCCAACAAGTGCTCAGCATATGTGGGAATTCCTTCAAGACTGGGTTACTACATGATTCCATATGTGTTATTTCATAGTTTTGATGTCTTCACTATTATTCTACAATGTAGAAAATAGTTTTAAAAAACTTGTTCTAAAACTTTTGACCGTTAGTGTATGTAGCATAGCGGCCAATAACTAAAAGGTTGCTGGTTCGAAGCCACAAGCCGACTAGGTGAAACATCTGTCGATGTGCCCTTGAGGAAGGTACTTAACTCTAATTGCTCCTGTAAGTCACTCTGGATAAGAGCATCGGCTAAATTACAAAAATGTTAATGTATTTCACCTAACAGATACGGAAGCTTATCAATAATCGCTATTCATTGACTACAGCTCAGCGTTCAACATCATAGTGACCACTAAGCTAATGACCCTGGGACTAAACACCTCCCTCTGCAACTGGATCCTGAACTTCCTGATGGGCCGCCCCCAGGTGGTAAGGCTAGGCAACAACACATCTGCCACGCTGATCCTCAACATGCCCCCTTAGGGGTGCAGTCCCCTCCTGTACTCCCTGTTAACCCATGACTGCGTGGCCAAGCATGACTCCAACACCATCATTAAGTTTGCCCACGATCAACGGTGATCACCAACAATGATGAGACAGCCGATAGGGAGGAGGTCATAGACTTGGCCGTGTGGTGCCAGGATATCAACTTCTCCCTCAACGTAATCAAGACAAAGGAGATGATTGTGGACTACAGGAAAATAAGAACTGAGCACGTCCCCATTCTCATCGTCGGGGCTGTAGTGGAGCAGGTTGAGAGCATCACCAACAAACTATCATGGTCCAAACACACCAAGACAGTCGTGAAGAGGGCACGATAACACCTTTTCCCCCTCAGGAGACTGAAAAGATTTGGCGTGGGTCTTCAGATCCTCAAAACGTTCTACAGCTGCACCACAGAGAGCATCCTGACCGGTTGCATCACTGCCTGGTATGGCAACTGCTCGGCATCCGACCACAAGGCACTACAGAGGGTAGTGCGTACGGCCCAGTACATCACTGGGGCCAAGCTTCCTGCCATCCGGGACCTCTATACCGCATGGCAACTGGTACCGGAGCGCCAAGTCTAGTTCCAAAAGGCTTCTTAACAGCTTCTACCTCCAAGCCATAAGACTCCTGAACATCTAATCAAATGTCTACCCAGACTATTTGCACTGTTTATTATCTATGTATATTCACTTTAACTCTACCTACATATTTCCTCAATTACCTCGACTAACCGGTGCCCCTGCACATTGACTCGGTACTGGTACCCCTGTATATAGCCTCACTACAGTTATTTTACTGCTGCTCTTTAATTATTTGTTATTTTAATTGTTTACTTATCACTTACAGTATTTTTCTTAACTGCATTGTTGGTTAAGGGCTTGTAAGTAAGCATTTAACTGTAAGGTCTACACCTGTTGTATTCGGCGCATGTGACAAATAACATTTGATTTTTGATTTGGCAGGAGGTTAGGAAGTGCAGCTCAGTTTCCACCTCATTTTGTGGGCAGTGTGCACATAGCCTGTTTTCTCTTGAGAGCCAGGTCTGCCTACGGCGGCCTTTCTCAATAGCAAGGCTATGCTCACTCTCTCTCTCTCTTACTCTTTCTCTTTCTCTCAGAAGACTTGGTTCCTCTGTCTGGTTCCCTGAAGCGTCCCGTCTCCTTTCACCCGATGCCTGGTCACCTTCGGGTCCTGCACAGTCCGCTGACATCTGGCCTAAACCCAGAAGGGATCTACGTGTAAGAGAAAAGAGGACACACTTGGGATGACTGTGTTCCCCTGGACACCTGAATACCACCCTAAAGGTAGCCTGGTACCACTGTCCATGCTCTGTTCTATTACCTACATATCATGGAGAACAGGAACAGGAGATTATATGGTTATAGGCTATTGTTTACAAGCACTCCAAGTCTCCGACATGGGCCAACATATCATATTACGATGATCGCTCCAACTATGTAGGAAAAACTATTGGTAACATATCTGACTGCAGGGTGCTTGAATGGACAGACAAGAGATAATTTAAGTGGACAATATAGCAACAGAGATGAGCACCATGTGTCCCTAATGGTTTTCTATCTATTTAAACCTTGGGACTAAAAGTGATGCGTCATTATCACCATCACCATCAGCATCATCGTTGTTTTCATCCCTTTAAAGTGTATGCAATTACTTTATTTTAATTTTAATCAATAAAGATGTAAAGTAGCTACATTTGAAATGTTAATATTTTATCCATTATATCAACATGCAGTAAAGAGGTTCGATACAATTTTTTATGAATGTTTGCATTTTGGAAAATATCACTCCATACTGAAAATCTTGCTGTTGAAATCTGTGAACTATATATTTGAAGAGTTTAGTGATTCTGTGGTAAATAATTGTATTTTATCCAGTGTATTCATTGATGTATGGACTGTTTTGAGTCGTGGATAAGATGTCTATACAGTGGCCATGTGGAGAAAAGTCGCTTTTAAAGGATGTCTGTTTCTGAAGCATTTATACTGCATCTGTATAATATCAAACTTTGACCCTCCGCTCACATCAACCAACAGGCAGACTGTTTCTGCTCTGTTCCAATTGTCATTATACACTATGCACAGTTATACAACCAATGGTTCAAGCCTTTGTTACTGAAGAAAGGGTAAATGGTAGCCTGAACTGTCCAAATGTGGTGATAAGTCAATTATTGTCAATGCATATGTACGATATGTGATATGTCAACTGATATAGTCACTTATTGAAATATAGAGTACTGTAGATAGTATAAAGTTTGGTCACCGTTCACATTTATTTCCAATTGCTGAGGAAGAAGCAGAACTGTGTATGTACACTCATGCAGTATTGTTAAAGTAACAGTATCAAATGAACCGACAGTGTTAGTTTTCTCGTATATCTTGTGTTGAAAATATATATTACTTTGCCAATTCTTTTTCAATTTATTCATCTGTAAAGAAATGGGGCCAAAGATTAGAGGTCTTATTGCATGTGTTTGTTTTTCCAAGTAGCCATATCTGAATACTTATCTGAATACTTATTCAAACCTAAGGGCTCGATTTAATCCGTAGGGCTGAAGACCTGTGCTAAGGCAATGTTCCTGCGTTCGCGGAGACTGCATTCGCAGTAAACGCTGCATATGTCGGCTCAATCGGAAATTACCTTTACATTTCAATCATGCTACAGTGCAGATCTTCAGCGCTACGGATTAAATCGAGCCATGAGTGACAGTAAAACAACTTTTGTTAGATCCTAAGAGGGAGTGGTTTGGCTCAATTGACATTAAATGCAAAACTAGACTGGTCCCAGGGCCTGTATTCATAAAGTGCCTCAGAGTACAAGTGCTGATCTAGGATCGATTTTATCTTTTGTCATAATGAATGATTATATGGACAGAGGGGACCTGATCCTAGATCATACTCTGAGAAGCTTTGTGAATAATGACCCAGATCTGTTTTTCCTGTCTTGCCAATTCCTTGGTGTGACAATGACCAGAGGAGTTTCCAAAACAGCACAAACTGATCTGGAACCAGGCTAATGCAACACCACACAACAGTCTAAAAGCTTATAAAACGACGCTCCATTTTAGTTTTTGCGTTTAAGAATTGATCAAATGGACCAATTTTAACGTGATTTATACAATAGTTGCCGTCATTGTACTGAACATGTCTCATTGGTTTTGATAAACGAATAGTTCACTGCTACTCAGCTTTTATTAAGTTCTTAACAAGTGCCTTATACTCATACTTATTTCTGCATATACTGTATACAACTAATGTAAAGCTTTACCAGGTATTATTCCAACAATGACCCTGCTCTGTTCTAGCCTGGTCCCAGATGTGTTTGTAGTCTTGCCTATTCCTATAGTCATTGTTACGCCAGTGACCATAGGATTTGGCAATACAGCACAAGCAGATCTGGGACCAGGCTAGCTCTGTTCATTGTGTGAGTAAGATGTTTATGATAGATTTGATGACAGCCTATATACTTACCATAACTTTATCATTTATTTCCCCTTTAGGGTAAAGTAGGTGACTGTATAGCTGTAAGAAACCACTTGTATGTTTCCATAGGTTGTTTTATTTTTTTGCCTTAATTCACAGCAAATTGTTCAGAGATGTATGGCTGCTGATGTGACATGGATTGCATTATTATATTAAAACAATGTGACAAACTTTTTTGTCAGCTTATGTGAATTTGTCCACGAGTCTGATATTCTATACAATTTTAATTGAAAGAGGCACAGGACATAGGAAGAGTACACCAGCGAAACATGTTCCCTTTTCACATTGTCCTTTCCAGTACAGTGTGAGCAACTAAGGTGGATGTGTAATCAGGCCAGCTCTGTACAACTTGGTTTGGCTTGCCTCGATTCGGCTCAGTAGTGTGAAAAGCCCTATGGTGAAAGAAGTGCGAGTTACTAGATGATGGAGATGGCGAGCGTATTTCTGTATCTCCACTAGATGGCACTGTCTGTCCAATAATCACAAAGCCATCGACTAAACCGTATGGCTCTGGAGTGGGAAATCCTTGCATAATAATAACCTAGTAGATTAATTGTAAACTGTTAGTGGTCATGAAAACACTTCAGGCAACAAGTTTGTCAGACAAATTTCTCATTTTAAACATGTCTGGTTTATGAAGAGTTTTACACTGAATTGTATTATAGAAGTCAGTGGGGTTGACTTGATTCCCTTACAGAAAAATATTGCAGTTTTGAAACTGCAGTAAAAGTGCAGTAACTTAAAATGACTTTGGTATTTTGGATGCATTGTACTCTAAATGCAGTTACACTGCAAAATGACTGCAGTAAAAAACTGTGTTATTTTGGACACAGTATTTGCAGTATACTGCAGTTAGACTGCACTCTGACTGCAATCGTTTTTTGTAAGGGCTAGAAAAAGTTGACTTGATATACATACTAGTTGTTTACCCTTCTTATCTTTAAGCCTATTGGATACATTCAATGGTATCCTGAATTCTGGAGGCAACTATGTAAAGATTTAGTCAGACAAAGTATTGTGCTTTGCCAGTGAGGGTGGAAATGTTGCAGTTTGGAATATTTAACTATAAGACTATTTCCCATTACTATGCAGAGCATTACTGATATAGGGAACCCCCCAAGGCTGTGTCTGTGCTTCACTGACCTTGACTGAAACAGAAGTAAGAAGTGACTGGAAATCAGCGTATTACTCTCTGATTTAAATAACTTTTGACTTTAGGGGTGTTTATCAACTAGTCTTACAAGTCAGACAATTGTTTATGAAATATTACCTAACAATCCAAACAGAGAAACACAAATGTAATGTTAAAAACTAGAGATCAAGGCGAGGTATCAACAACCTGTATTTGGTCGATACCATAATGTACAATAGTGATATTTGCAGTGATGCCTGTGTTCAGAAATAACAATCTAATAAGACATCAAGGTATTCAACGAACTGTGACAACATAGACCTAAGGTTCTAGGGCTGGTCTTTGTCACTAGGCCTACTCAAAGGTGTTAAGCCCTTTTTGTCCTTTTCACTGGAGTTGATCTTGCCAAAACGGAATGAACCGTCTTTGCTTTGCACCAGCCAGTGCCGAGTCAGAGTGAGTGTAAGTGTAAGCATACTTCAACATTCTCTTTATCACATCCCACTGGGCACACACTGGTTGAATCAATGTTGTTTCCACATCATTTCAATTATGGAATAGACGTTAAATTGACATCTGTGCCCAGTGGGATGACACTAGCTCGAAGCCTTAGCTTACTATACATTCCACAGCTGGCTTGATGTCAGCTGATTAGAGAGCTAGTAACAATACAGATCAACCTGAGGTGTGCAGAATGACTTATTGTTCACACCACTTATTGTTGGAGACCCAATTAAATGTGGACGCTATCATGATTATGGATGTAGAAGTGTTCAGAAACATCTTATATTCTTATTTACAATATTCCCTTTCATTTAGGCAAAACATAATTTGAAACACAACTAAAACAAACTGCTAATGCATCCAACAAGTTTGTAAAGTCAAAAGCTTGATGCAGTCATTGAATGCTAGGAATATGAGACCAAATACTTTTGACTACTTTAATGCAATATAAGTGAATTCGTAATGTTTGTGATCATCTCTAGCATGCTTTCTATCAATGAAAGCATTGGTTATGGCTACACTACATGCCCAAATGTACTTTGTAGACACCTGCTCGTCGAATATATCTCCTTCCAAAATCATGGGTATTAATATGGAGTTGTTATAACAGCGTCCACTCTTCTGGGAAGGCTTTCCACTAGATGATGGAACATTGCTGTGGGGACTTGCTTCCATTCAGCCACAACAGCATTACTGAAGTCGGGCACTAATGTTGGGCAATTGTGCACGGGTGCGTTGTCATGCTGAAACAGGAAAGGGCCTCCCCCAAATTGTTGCCACAAAGTTGAAAGCACAGAATTGTCTAGAATGTCACTGTGTGCTTTAGTGTTAAGATTTCCCTTCACTGGAACTAAAGGGCTTAGCCTGAACCATGAAAAACAGCCCAAGACCATTATTCTTCCGCCGCCAAACTCCTGGCATCCGCCAAGCCCAGATTCATCCATCGGACTTCCAGATGGTGAAGCGTGATTCATCACTCCAGAGAACGTGTTTCCACTGCTCCAGAGTCCAATGGCGGTGAGGTTACCACCACTCCAGCCGAAGCTTGCCATTGCTTATGGTGATCCTAGGCTTGTATGCGCCTGCTCGGCCATGGAAACCCATTTCCCGCCCAACAGTTATTGTGCTGATGTTGCTTCCAGAGGCCGTTTGGAACTCGGTAGTGAGTGTTGCAACCGAAGACAGACGATTTTTACATGACACACGTTTCAGCACTCGGCGGTCCCATTCTGTGAGCTTGTGGGCCTACCACGTCGCAGCTGAGCCGTTGTTGCTCCTAGACGTTTCCACTTCACAATAAGAGCACTTACAGTTGACTGGGGCAGCTCTAGCAGGGCAGGAATTTGATTAACTGACTTCTTGGAAAGGTGGCATCCTAGGGCGGTGCCAAGTTGAAAGTCACTGAGCTCTTCAGTAAGGCCATTCTACTGCTAATGTTTGTCTATAGAGATTGCATGGCATGTTGCGCGATTTTATGCACCTGTCAGCAACGGATGTGGCTGAAATAGCCAAATCCACTCATTTGAAGGGGTGTCCACATACTTTTGTATATATAGTGCATCTATGAAGGAAACAATACATTTTGTGGTAAAAAAAACATCCAAATAGTTTTTGGTCTGATATTTATTTCACAACTTGTCAACAATAATTTAGAACAGCATATGTGTAAAGCATTAATGAAATGTGCAACAGCTGCTCGGTTAAATATTTTTGGACATTAACATCAGACATATATTCCATAGTATATTCACAAAATTATTTACACACACATGCCACTTTTGATGACAGTTTAAACTCTCCAACCCTGTTCCTGGAGAGCTTCAGTCCTGTAGGTTTTTGCTCCAACCCTCATCTAGTACACCTGATTCTAATAATGAGCAGGTTGATAGGCTGAATCAGGTCAATTAAAACTGGGGTTGGAGCAAAAAACCTACAGGAGGGCACCTATCCAGGAATAGGGTTGGAGAGCCCTGGTTTAAAACATAGCGGATTTGAGGCAAGAGCTGCTGAACAAAAGCTAAAAATATGCAATACTGGGTATGCAAATGAAATATAATCACTCACACAAGGAACTCGAAACACATAATAAACACCACATTTCCAGGAATGAATCTCTTAGAAAAAAACCAAGGATTGTACATTTTAAAAGGATTTATCAGAACTAACGGTCCTCAGACCAAAGTTACCTCTCCATCTACATACACCTATCCTGTATGTGTTTGTGTTAGAATGTGATAGTACAGCTACTTCTTCATTCTTAGGCCGAGTATCAGTTGTATCATATAGCTTTATAAGTACAATAAGCCTTATTACCCAAAGTAATTAGTTAGTTATGATCAGTGGCTTATAAGGTCTGCACAAAATCAATAAAAAGCCTCAATGTCTGTAGTAGCCTAGTATCTGGTTCTTCAAACACATTCACTGTCTGTACAGTCAGGAGTAAAATGGCTGCCCTCTAGTTTAGTGATTTTCTAAAAATAGATACAGTGATAGACTAGAATTGTTGGAAAGTGAGTGTTGGGAGGGAACAGGGGGGATTTTCCAAAGGCAGAAACAAGTGCACTTTATCTCTCAAATAGTAAAGAACTAGATGTTCATCCTATACATACAAACTTCCAGAGCTAAGAAATACACAGGTAGATACATTCAATATCAAAGTTCTATAAGGTGCTATCATACCTAATATAATTTTGCTGGAGGTAGCCGACAGGTCACGTGGTGTCTCATTATGTGTGCAGAGATGCCAACCAATCAGGGACATAATTGTCAATTGTCATAATACAGCATCTTCCAATAAAGTGCTTATTTTCAATATGCCAAATATCAGCAGTCAGAAAAAACCTATTTGAGGAGGTGATTGAAAATTCCAGACAAATCAAAATGTGTTAGCATGGATAGGGAGTTACATAATATGTAGTAAGATGATTACTCCTGTCAATTGACTAGTAGCTGATTGGGGATCTCAGGACAATACTGTGCATAGAAGCAGATTGTTTATCTTGATGTTTTGGCACTGGTATTGCCAGTTTTAAAGGTTCTGTCAATGGAAAAACTAACTCCAGCTCAATATAACCTAGGACTGTAGTAATAACAGACGTGTGCATGTTGTTAGTGTCAATCGTTGTCGATTATCATTCAGATTATTCTTGCATTAAGTGCAAAACATTATTCTTGCATTAAGTGCAAAAGGCACAGACTGTCACAACTTCCCCCTGCCTGGCCAAAATACATGAGAAATTCAACTGTGAAACTTGTCTCGAAACTCCGACTATCAATCAAAACAATTGAACAAATGAAAATAAGGTAAAAACAGACAGCTATCAGAAAATCCTAAACAAGATAATATGCAGAAATTAGTATATAATTTACAGGTAAATTAGCCCGTTTTTACAAGAAAATAAGAGAGAATAAAATGATATTTTCATTATGTACAGTCATTTTCATTGTCTGGGGAGTCGTTCCCTAATATCATCATCATCATCATCATCATAATCATCATCTTCATCATTCTCAGGGTTGTCCTCCCTCTCCTCAGGTGAGCCCGGCTCCGCCACGTTTGACATGTCACTGTCGTCTGAGAGAGAGTGCTTGGAGTTGGAACCGAATCCAGAACTCTTCTCTGTCGACATGCCGGAGAAAGCACCTGCGGCAGCAGCAGCGGCCGCAGTTGCAGACGCGTGTATGTTAAGGCCGGGGTATAACCACGGAAACGGGGATGAGAGAGCTGCTGCTGCCGCAGCAGGGTACACAAACTTCTCTAGGTTACTTTTGTCGAATAGCGGCATGTAGGTCGCTGCTGCCGAGGGATTGATTAAGTAAAAAGGCATGCAAAATGGAGTCTGCTGTCCCACGCCAGTTATTCCCATCAAAGAGTTCATAAAGGCCAGATCAGGTCTGGTGATCGTGTCTTCGCCCGTCGTGCCGTTTCCAGCACAGTTCATCTTCGTTTTTTTGGCAGCGCGGTCATCACCAAACTCTTGCTTTATCTTTACTGCTTTGCTACGGTCACATCCTTTATTCCCATCGTTCTTTTCAGCCTCACCTCCATATCCACTGTCTGTGTCGGTGTCATTCTCGTTAAGCTCCCCGTGGCTCCTCTGTATGACCGATACGCGGTCATGTCCGGCTTGGGTTTCCGCTTTCTGGCCATCGCGCTCCTGCAAGTCTCCGGCAGGTAGCTGGGGATGGAGCAGGGGCGCACCGGGCTGAAACTGAGCAGAGACTTTGTGCAAGTGATTGATGAGCTGCGCGCACCGCTGCTCGCGCGTATTCCAGTTCTCGAACTTGTTGAGGTACTGCAGGACCTCTTTGGCACATGCTTGGAACCCCGAGTGGAACGCATCCAAATCTGCGTGAATGGACGTCTTCATCGATCGGTCCCCTGGAAAACATGCATTTAAAGTTAGAAACGACACAATTTACAGTACATACTTGAATCGTAGTCAACTGTGAGAACACAACAACTAGGCCTATCGAATTTGATTTAGGCTACAATAACTTTTAAGCATAGCCTTATCCAAGCCCAACTCTAAACCCAAAGCAGACTAAGTAGAGAAACCTATAATAGTCAAACATTTGACAGTCATTGGAGGTTATGCAACAATTTACCATTCTGCAAAGCAATAATCTTCTGGTGTTGTTGCTCAGTGACTGCAGTCAAAGTGTTTAAATGCTTCAAAGTTAATTCGAGAACAACTGCTTTCTCCAAATGCCCAAGCGTCTGAAAGGGAACAACATGAGATCCAATTACTCAACAATCATTTAACAAAACATTAAACGAAAAACACACATTATTAGGCTATCCTTCATAACTTCAAATACTTACCGTTAATTTGAGATGTTCGGGTAACAAATCCTTCAGCTGTCCGATACATTCATTGATTCTGTCTCTCCTCTTCTTCTCTATCAATCGGTGTGGTAACTTGTACGCGTCCTGGGAACGATAAGATAGATTCATTTGATTAGGACCACAGAAACGAATGACAGCGTTTGATTAATTCTACATCAAGTGCCATAGTCAAGACAGTTGTGTTATCCTACAATGACTTGATACCTATCAGCATTTTATTGAGATACAAACAAGACCAAATGGGCGCATACCTTGCTATCTTCGCGCTTCAGTCCCCTTTTCGATTTACACGTGTAGAGTGAGGAGTATTCCACCCTGAAATAAATAAAAAGGGCAAGATAGTCACATAGTTATAAAGGTACCACGGGTGGACATTTAATAGTTTATGGACTGTCCTAAAAATGAAATAATTACCTTAAGAAATTGTCATGATCAATAAATTGTCTGTCTTGCAGACGCGGTATTCTTTCATCCATAACTAGGCTATTCCACTTTGTCTTTACAATGTTTGTTATTCCAAAACCAGCAGACATAGAAGGTTTGGGAAGATGTTGCACCGCGACTGTTGTCGATAGTGCTGCGCTTCAGAATGATGTCTATTTTCCTGAACTGCCACTTCGCGAGACGTTTGTGAGATCGCACAGCGCACGCGCGCCTCGAGTCGGAACAGCTCCAACTCACGTGTAAACTGCGCCAGCACAATGTCCGGTAATTAAGACCTTTGCTAGACCCGGTCTAGTAGGCTACGTCACAGCCCGTTTCTATGGCAATGCAAACTAAGACCATATCTATTAATTTATGGTATTTTATTGGAGTTAAAAGTCATAGTCAAACGACTGAAAGAATAGTTTATTCTATTATGTCCTTTCTGCCGGTGCACATCCTCATCCCATTGAGCTCCACTTTGACCATGTAGATGAATGCGGGGCGCACACTGGCACACGGGACTGCGTATGTGCGTGCGTGCAAGGAGAGTGCACACACACACACACACATCCCGGGGGCGAGGTAGGCTACTCATCCCTTCTTGTGCTGAGTCGCTCAACCCGCCAGCCGCCCTGAGGTGCGTTTTCAGTAACCATGGCATTGCCTGTGTAGGCTACTCAAAAACGTGCGCAGCAGTTCTTTTTTCAACCCGCGCAACGGTCGAGTTGAAGTCTTCCAAAGAACAAATTCATAACAATGTATGCAACCGTATCATTGTGCTATACATACAGTAATGCATTACAAATAGGCTACATTATTGTTGAGCACATGAAGGTAATGTGAACATGGCCCATGTGAGAAGAGAAACAATTATATGTGTTAATTTATGCATGCATGGCCATTGAAACATGTTTTACTAATTAGACATGACATATTATTAAGATCCAATATTGCTACTTTGGAGATCATTGGAAGAAATAAACTTGCAGCTTTTATACATATGTAATAAATATGTTATGTTATTTAATAACATATAGGCAAATAGTGTAACGTCTTGGCAGTAGGCTACACTAACTTCAAACAGGTTTCACATATAACCAAGCAGCTTCAGTATACTTACACTGGTAATGTAATAGCCTATACCATGTAATACCGAGCTCTAGAGACACTTAAGGGGATAGTTCACCCAAATTACATATAGGTTTCGTTACCCTGTAAGCAGTCTGTGGACAAGGTATGACAGTAATCCATGCTTTGGTTTAGTGTCCCTGGCACTGTTTCCAAATGCTAACATTTTAGCATTTGTGGCATAAATCCCGTTCAAGTCATTGGACCGATATTACATTTTTTTGCGCATTATATCCAAATCATCCGATTGATTGAGAAACTCACCAAAGTCACTTACAGATTATTTGAAGATGATGCGCGAAAAAAGCTCATATCGGTCCCATGACTTGAATGGGATTTGTGCCACAATTGAATGCTCCAACGTTAGAATTTGGAAACAGTGCCAACCACTGCCAGGGAGACTAAACCAAAGCAGGGATTGCTGCCACACAATGCATAACGGGTAAGGAAACCAGTGTAATTTTGTAATTTAATACAAACTTCAGTAACAAAATAATACGTTTCCATCTGCGTTATTTAGCGAGTGTGCCCACTTGGTGTTGGCATGCTCTAGCCAACAGCTGGTAGATAGTATACAGTGCAGGTAGGATAGCGTACATGATTACATTATTATGGACAAAAGAAAAGAGCGAGATTATTTGTATTTGTCAAACGGCAGCCAAGCATCGATCATGTCTCCATAATAAAACACTCGATATTTATTGGAAAGTAGCATCAATCACCGCGTGCGCGTTCACCACCTTGATGATGTTCATAAATGTATTTTATCTGTAGCCTAATAAACTGCATGCTTTCCCGAGTCATAGTGAAAGGACCACACAACATATCACCGCGGGACTCCAAGATTACTTAGATACGATGGTTATTAGGCTATATCAATATTTGCGCATAAAAGTGTTTCCACCATAATTTCTCGCAGAATTAATTTCACCGACACAAAAAAATGCCACCTTCTCTAGCATATTTTGTTTTGTAGACATTTGGAAAGTTTACGTGACATAAACTTCTATATCAATATTTATATAATATAATATGGAAACACATCTCTGGTGGGAAAATGCCATACTGTTTTTATGCGGATTTTAGAATATTTGCATAACAATCTGTCGCCAGTTAGATGTAAACCGATCTAGTGGCAAATCTCCGATGACAGTGGTAAACCCACAGCAACACCCAGGGCTGCCACCAACCCTTGTGCTCATGTAGTATGGATACTATTCAGTCAAACACTGAACGTTCCTACAACATTACATAACGTTTAAATGGATCCAAATATGGTTTTATTAGCATGACAACATACCATGTTTTTAAAATGTCCAGGGAGGTTTTTTTAAATAATCATTATTAGAAGAGCATAATGGTTATACAAATATTAGGAGAAAATCTTCTGATGTTTGTTTTCACTGCTTTTGAGAAAATGTTTTAGTAATGTAATGGGAACATCCCTTGGCACCTCTGTCAAAGATTCAGGGTACTTTTAGGAAACTTGCCATTTTAACATTATCCATACCCAGATAGCACATTTGGTTCCTTGGAAGTTGTGGGAACGTACGTTTTTGGTTTCCCATTGGTTCTGGGAACGAAGCCATATGTTTCTTGACCAGTAAAACTGAAGGTTTTTAAACATTCTGAGAACTTAAGTGAACCTGTTCAGGGAATGTTCATTTTTAGGTTGCAGGGAGGTTCTGAGAACGTTTTGCTGAATTCCCTGAAAGTTTTGCTGGGAGGTTTTATTAACATTGTGAGAATGGAAATTATAGGTTATTTGAAAGTAATTAAATAACGTTCTGAGAATATCAATAACACTTTTAATAACATTGCTAGCTTAGGTCGTGTTTTGAACTCCAAGCACAGATAGGACACAGGGAAATTAATTTGCTTAGGCATTAATGATAAAAATTGTTTTATTATTATGGTGGCATGGCATCAGTGAGATTCAAACCTATGATCTTCTGTTCTCTATCCTAGCATGCCATGTTTAAAAAAAATACTCTTATAAAGCTGTTCATTGTAGTCTATTCAAACAGACCCCATTTCAAAGGAAACAAGCACTCATTAAGATCACACTTACCAATTTTGTTGATGCTGAGAACGGAATGTATGTTTTTAACTCATAAGAGTCTAACCTCTGTCTATGCCGGGGAAGGGGTTCTACTATGCTATATGGAATTGTTTTAAGAAGATCATACCAATGATAATTTTGCTATTTGATTGTGAATTTTAAGACCCTTTGAAGTATAACAAAAAATATGAATTTGATGAAGATTTTTATTTTTTAGCCCATACAACATATTCACAACATGTAACAACAATTAGTCCCCCCCAAAAAAATCTAAAGGAAATTTGTTCTGAAGTGTCTGTCCTATAGCTGAGAGATATAAGAAAGATCAGGAAACATTTATTTTTATTTTTATGTATTTAACCCCTTATATGTGTCACCAACCAGTCTCCATATAAAGTATCTATCTATCTATCTATCTATCTATCTATCTATCTATCTATCTATCTATCTATCTATCTATCTATCTATCTATCTATCTATCTATCTATCTACAGTGCATTTGGAAAGTATTCAGACCCCTTGACTTTTTCCAAATTTTGTTACGTTACAGCCTTATTCTAAAATGGATTAAAAAATCTACACACAATACCCCATAATGACAAAGCAAAAACAGGTTTTCAGAAATGTTTGCAAATGTATTAAAAATAAAAAACAGAAATACCTTATATACAAAAGTATTCAGACCCTTTGCTATGAGACTCGAAATTGAGCTCAGGTGCATCCTGTTTCCATTGATAATCTTTGAGATGTTTCTACAACTTGATTGGAGTCAACCTGTGGTAAATTCAATTGATTGGACATGATTTGGAAAGGCACACATCTGTATATATAAGGTCCCACAGTTGACAGTACATGTCAGAGCAAAAACCAAGCCAGAACACAGTGTCCTCCATTATTCTTAAAAGGAAGAAGTTTGGAACCACCAAGAGCTGGCCACCCGTTCAAACTGAGGACTCTCACAACATTAAAAATAAAATTCTCTAGTCTCTAGTCTGAAACCAGGATTGAACTCTTTGGCCTGAATGCCAAGCATCACGTCTGGAGGAAACCTGGCACCATCTCTACCATGGTGGTGGCAGCATCATGCCACAAATGTTTTTCAGCGGTAGGGACTGGGAGAATGGTCAGGGTTGAGGCAAAGATGAACAGAGCAAAGTACAGAGAGATCCTTGATAAAAACCTGCTCCAGAGCGCTCAGGACCTCAGACTGGGGAGAAGGTTTACCTTCCAACAGGACAACGACCCTAAGCACACAGTCAAGACAACACAGGAGTGGCTTCGGGACAAGTCTCTGAATGTCCTTGAGTGGTCCAGTGGACTTGAACCCGATCGAACATCTCTGGAGAGACCTGGAAATAGCTGTGCAGCAACGCTCCCCATCCAACCTGACAGAGCTGGTAGCGTCATACCCAAGAAGACTCGAGGCTGTAATCACTGTCAAAGGTGCTTCAACAAAGTACTGAGTAAAGGGTTGGAATACTTTTGTAAATGTGATATTTCAGTTTTTATTTTTAATACATTTTTTTAAATTCTAAAAACCAGTTTTTGCTTTGTCGTTATGGGGTATTGTGTGTAGATTGATGAGGGGAAAAAAATATTTTAGCAATTTTAGAATAAGGCTGTAATGTCACAAAATGTAGAAAAAGTCAAGGGGTCTGAATACTTTCCCCCGAATGCACTGTATACTTCCATTAAGTTTTTCGACTGGTACCAAGGGACCTTCAGATGAGTCTTGTGAGGCCTGTGGGCATCGTAGATCATAACAACCGTCATGTACGAGAGTCTCGCCTTTCCACAGAGGGGTCATATTAGTGTGTAGCCCAAACTGTTCGGACGCTACAGACAAAAGTTGGCAGATCGGTTGTTTCGACTTCAGATGAGTCCCGAGACGGTTGTGGGGGTCGTAGAGAAAAATGGAGAACACCATCGTGTTTGTGAGTCACCTTTCCATAGAGGTCATAATAGCTTGTAGGCCAAACCGTTCAGACGCTACATACGACCAATTTTCGGGATGTCTCATGGTCTGACAAACACTGCTCTAGCTCTGTCACCTTTCACCACAGACAGGGCAGACATAGGCGAATGCGGTGGATTGAGACATATCCAATGATAAAATAACTGATATCTCTAGCTTAAACTGACAGATTTTTATGGGGATTTTTACATTATGCTAATTGGATTTCCACTGGGGCGCGAACATCGACCTTAGTTACATATTATTCTTAGAATGTCCTTTGAATGTTACCATTTTATTCTTGTTTTATGGAAAGTTTTCTAATGTTCTGAGAACATGACTTTAAATATAACCATGAGGAAACCTGCAGAAAACGTTATGCTTAAGTACTGAAATTCCCAGCTAAGAAACATATGGTTCTCAGAACGTTATCTGCTAGCTGGGTACTAACGTTCTGGGATAGGTAACCAACATTTTTTTGCAGGGATTATATTTAGGGCCATACCAGTTTTCCTTAACCATGTGACCTGACCAGATGCTGGATTCTCTAGGCTATAGTGCCAAGAGTTTTTTCCTGGTCAAGTCACATGATGTCCGGGAAAAACCTCTGGCCCTTATAATAGCATTGGTTTTCATTACCAGTAGATCATGCATCATACTAAAGGGTGGTTGTTGTGACAGATGAAGCCATATGTTTCACTCAGCAGTGGTCAAGAGCGTAGTGGCAGGAATGGGGACTGTAAGTCTAACACCACACCAGTTGCCAACCTCCCTGCTCTACCAGTGTAGAATCAGTGTACCAACACTAGGAACAAAATTAGTCCTGATCCTGGCTCAACATCTGAGAGCATAGGGGCTTTGTAGGGCATCATACAATATCCATACAAAAGTTCTTACAAAATTTTACAGAGAGTTGGATTCTTCAAATATGAGTTGATGTTTATTTTGTCAAGACAATGCAACTACTTATATTTGTATCTATTAATAAATAATGTAATTTTTTTCTTCTTCTCTGAAACCATACAATAATATGTAATGACTTATTCCATTACTTTGGCATAGCTATTTAATAAAAAACAAAACAAATGTGCCTGTAATTGTGTTGACAACAGTGTGTGTTGGAGTCTCCCCTGGTTGTGTGTTGGAGTCTCCCCTTCTGGTTGTGTGTTGGAGTCCCCCTTCTGGTTGTGTGTTGGAGTCCCCCTTCTGGTTGTGTGTTGAAGTCCCCCCTTGTGTCTTCCCTGCCCCCCCTCTTCTTCTTCTACTCCACAGTGTGCTGCTGCTCTGCTATATGCGGCGCCCGGAGACGCTCCAGGAATCTGCTCTAAATGTTTTCCATATTAGTTCAGAGCCTTCTCTGGTTCCACACAGCCTAGCAGCCGAGCTGGGGTAATGCTGAGAGGAACCCTGAGCAGGGAGGGGAAGGGAACCAGGGGTGTGGCAGACAGCACGACGGTAAGACACTGACAAAGAAACGGGAAAGGAAAGAGAGAAAAGAGAGAGCGGAAACAACCTCCCAAGGAGCTGAAGAATAAGCGCTAGTCTCATCTCAAGACAGAAGGTGAAGAATGGGAAAAGGAAAGAAGGGATCTGGAGGAGGGGAGAAGGGCGGAGGAGTGCCCCCCGTCCAGGAGAAAAAAGGGGGGAAAGCAGAGGAGGGAGGCCCAGCGCCCGAGGATGCCCACAAGTGCTGTGGCTGTCGCTTTCCCCTGCTCATCGCCCTGCTGCAGCTGCTGCTGGGAGTGGCCATCACAGCCGTGGCCTTCCTCATGATCACCATTAGCCCCTCGCTCCTGGCTAGGGAGACCCCACACTGGGCCGGCATCATCGTAAGCATGGAGCCGCCTTGTCCTTCTGTATGCATGGACACTTAATATGGCCTTGTGCCACTGTTGTAGCTGCATGGGCCTTTGCCTTATCTTTCTATGGTCCCTATTTCCATCTCCACCTCGTCCTCGTCCTCTAACAACCGTGTGTATCTACATGCATGCACACTCAATATGGTCACTACTGTTGCTGCCCTGTCCTTTATTCCCTCTTGTCCAGCCTCACTGCATAAACGTACACTACTATCACTTAGAAATGTCCTTGTTTTTGAAAGAAAAGCACATTTGTCCATACAAATAACATCAAATTGATCAGAAATACAGTGTAAACATTGTTCATGTTATAAATGACTATTGTAGCTGGAAACGGCTGATTTTTAATGTAATATCTACATAGGCGTACAGAGGCCCATCATCAGCAACCATCACTCCTGTGTTCCAATGGCACGTTGTGTTAGCTAATCCAGGTTTATCATTTTAAAAGGCTAATTGATCATTAGAAAACCCTTTTGCAATTATGTTAGCACAGCTGAAAACTGTTGTGTTGATTAAAAAAGCAATAAAACTGGCCTTCTTTAGACTAGTTGAGTATCTGGAGCATCAGCATTTGTGGGTTCGGTTACAGGCTCAAAATGGCCAGAAACAAAGAACTTTCTTCTGAAACTCATCAGTCTATTCTTGTTCTGAGAGATGAAGGCTATTACATGCAAAAGATGGCCTTTGAAACCCTTCACAGAACAACGAAACTGTCTCTAACCAGAATAGAAAGAGGAGTGGGAGGCCCCGGTGCACAACCGAGCAAGAGGACAAGTACATTAGTGTCTATTTTGAGAAACAGACGCCTCACAAGTCCTCGACTGGCAGCTTCATTAAATAGTACACGCAAAACAACAGTCTCAACGTCAACAGTGAAGAGGCGACTCCGGGATGCTGGCCTTCTAGGCAGAGTTGCAAAGAAAAAGCCATATCTCAGACTGGCCAATATAAATAAAAGATTAAGATGGGCAAAAGACCACAGACACTGGACAGAAGAAGATATGATATCTGTACTCCTTATCGCCATCTTTGTCTCAACAAATGTTTACATGGCACTCTGGTCCATTACTAATTGCTACCTCTTCAATTTGTACGCCATTTGTCCTTCTACTCAGACATTGTTCCCTAATGTACGTCCACCGTGCCCTGACCGCGTGTATTAGCTTGTCTTATCTCTCTATTCACACGTTATCTTACATTAGTTCCATCTAAACTCAAAATAAGGGTTGTTCATCATGCTTTACTGCCTTTTATATAGCTGTTTCAACCTCAGTGTTTTAATGGGAAAGTTCCCCGCCCAATATGACTCAGAGATAAACATGGCACATGGATAGGATGACTCAGTCATTTATTACTGCCATGTGGTTTTACATAGGGAATGATTTTAGATGTACTCCCTTTTCAATATGGAGCGTAGTGTGCCGTGCAGTGACATACAGTGGCTGCTGTTTTTCATATAGTTATTTTATTCCTGGCCAGGCAAAATAAATTACTAATGATACCATAAATAACAACTATGATCAAGTTTCAGGTTAAAAGTTGCCTTGTTTGCCTTGTTTTGATAAGGGATGACCCGCGTGAACCTCCCTCAGTCTCATTAAACATTCTAAACATCAACATGTTGACTGCTACCAATTAGCTTGATGTTATTTTCACATTGGCTCCCTAACTCTCTTACTGTTGATTAGATCAATCTCCTCTAGAAATAGTTAACTGGCTTAGAGTTTCTGGGTCATTCTATCACTTCGGTGCCTTTTGAGAAGTGTAACTTAGTCAAAAGGAACATTTGATTTCACCTCATTTTAACTTTCTGTCATAAAGATGACATTCATAAAAACACGTTTTCCCATCTCAAGAGGTTATGCTCAACCTGCTCAGTTTTCCACCACAAAACACCAGAAAATGGCCAAAAATAGTTGAAAGCTCACTTGCTTTTATTCTATGATTTCACTATTAGATGTTCAATGTTTCTTTTGAAATAAATATTTTAAAAGGAATAGTTTCACCATATTAAAACGAGAGTTCAGTTCACGTGGCAGGGTTGACCTTAAGGACAGGCGTAAATTAATCACAATTAATCATCTTCAGAAATGACTTTGTCAAAGCAACAAAATAACTAGGCCTTTGCAATGATGGTGAAACTTGGAGACATTTTGACATTAAAACCTTCCTAGAAGGGTTGATGGAGGGACATGTCAAAATGCTGAATTTTAGCACTTCAGCAAACCTTTATTCATATAAAAAATCTGATTTATTAAATAATCCATGTGGTCTTCAATTTGATATTACAGGCTTTTAAAATGCAGTATTTGTGCACAATTAATAATTAAATATCAAAGGGACGCAAAAGGAACTAATTTTGTAGAACAGCCCTTCTATAATTTTCAAACTTTCCCCCAACTGTAGACAACAACAACTCTAGAATGCCTCACTAATGCTCGTGTCTGAATGGAACAAAGTCCCCGCAAAAATGTTCCAACATCTAGTGGAGGCCTTGCCAGAAGAGTGGAAGCTGTTATAGCAGCAAAGGGGGGACCAACTCCATATTAATGCCCATGATTTTGATATGGTCATGTAGTGTATTTCTGAAGGGTAATAAAAATAACACTTTCCTCATTTGGATCTATGCTTGGGTCTCACAGGGTTAGAAGTAATACAAGTTACATAAGACACAGCATTACATTTTGAATGTTCTTCTACAAATTATATTTCAAAATACAATGATGAACCATTTAAGCCCCAAGGCTATAGAGGCCTACTAATGATAACACAGGGGCCTGACTAGTTATGTTCCCTTACTGTCTATACTAGTATTGTTTTTCTAGGCAATGTATGGCATTTCTTTCACAAAAGCATGTAATCTACAGTATGTTAGATACTTCACGTTTGTATTTATGTAGAAAACATGTTGCTTTCTCTCAGCTTCCTGTATGCCCTAATTACAGTGTGTACAGATGTGTGCAATCGGAAGAATCTCAGCACACACAGGGTACATCCATCCAGAGTTCTGCCTTCACGTGACTCACGGCCCAGTGACAAACACAGAGGTCACCAAGATCCTTCTAGAGAATTCTGATTCCCGACCGCTTAAGAACCTGGGGAAAACAATTAAGTTAGATGCTGCATGTTAGTCACAAGACTGCAATAGTGTGTAATTGCAAAAAAGGAGGAAAACTATTTAATTTGCCATAGCATTGATAATGTTTTCAGATGACAACTTGGACAAGATGATGCTGAAAGTGCACAATATCAATAGCGAACTTGGGATAAACAGCTTGTAGAGGGTTGAAGAGGCCCCTCTTAGCTGCAAATAAGAGAAGAAATTTGCTTGTATGTGTTGTGTGTGTGTGTGTTAGAAAACCATGGCAACACTTGGTATCAGCAGATCAAATCCTGGGATGAATATCTGTTTATCCGAACCCGAATGGATTCAGTTTCCCAAAAACACATAGGCCATTCAGAAAATAAAAAGCAGTGCTCATGTACTGGTAACACTTTACTTTAAGCATGCAGGTATAATGCATTATGATGCAGTTATAATGCATTGTAATACTTTCATGAGCATGCATGACCCCTATGGTCTTAAAATAAACTCATAATGTTCTGGAATAAATACCAGTATATAAAGCTTTTCAAAGCAGCCTTTGTATTTTTTAAGTATACATTGGAGAATGATTAACTTACCAAGTATACTTTGCAAAGCATTTGAGTCCAAGAATGACCCCCACTAAATCCATTTTTCCCTGTGTTCTATGTTACTCTAGTTGTGTGTGGTCTCCTTGCTGGGCTTCCTCCTCTACTGCATCACCTACGTACCAGACGAGAGGACCTCCGTGCAATTCATCGCCAAAGTGAGACCCACATGCACTCTGACAAATTTACTGTCCAACTGAGCAGAGACCAATGCAAACTCTCTCTAATGGGACGATTAGTCACGTTTATACAGGAGAATGCCATTCATTTTCAAACACATGCCTGACTCATTCAAATCAACCATACAAAGGTTGTAGTTAGAGTCAGTTAATCTGATTTAGACTAATGTGTAGGGCAAATATACTATAACACAGAGAACATTGATTGCCACATTGACATACTGTAGGCAGACCTGGGTTCAAATACTATTTAAAATACTTGTTGTAGCATAGCCGTAGTACAAGATGGGCAGGGTTTGCACTTTGTGACTGTTCTACTACACTGAACAAAAATATAAAATGCAACATTTCAAAGATTTTACTGAGTTACAGTTCATATAAGGAAATCAGTCAACTGAAATAAATTAATTATGACCTAATCTATGGATTTCACATGACTGGGAATACAGATATGCATCTGTTGGTCACATGACACCTTAAAAAAAGGTAGGAACGTGGATAAAAACAAGACCACCATTTGCCTCATGCAGTGCGAAACATCTCCTTCGCATAGAGTTGATCAGGCTGTTGATTGTTGCCTGTGGAATGTTTCCCACTCCTCTTCAATGGCTGTGCGAAGTTGCTGGATATTGGCGGGAACTGGAACACGCTGTCGTACAGGTCGATCCAGAGCATTCCAAACATGCTCAATGTGTGAGCGGTTCAATTGTTGAGGTTCAATTGTTGTGAAGAAGGCGTCAGGGCGCCCAATAAAGTCTAGCAAGCGCCAGCACCGTCTCCTAAAGTTGATTCAGCTGCGGGATCGGGGCACCACCAGAAGGAAGAAGGGCAGCAAAGAAGCCACTTCTCTCCAGGAAAAACATCAGGGACAGACTGATATTCTGCAAAAGGTACAGGGATTGGACTGCTGAGGACTGGGGTAGAGTCATTTTCTCTGATGAATCCCCTTTCCGATTGTTTGGGCCATCCGGAAAACACCTTGTCCGGAGAAGACAAGGTGAGCGCTACCATCAGTCCTGTGTCATGCCAACAGTAAAGCATCCTCAGACCATTCATGTGTGGGGTTGCTTCTCAGCCAAGGGAGTGGGCTCACTCACAATTTTGCCTAAGAACACAGCCATGAATAAAGAATGGTACCAACACATCCTCCGAGAGCAACTTCTCCCAACCATCCAAGAACAGTTTAGTGACGACCAATGCCTTTTCCAGCATGATGGAGCACCTTGCCATAAGGCAAAAGTGATAACTAAGTGGCTCGGGGAACAAAACATTGACATTTTGGGTCCATGGCCAGGAAACTCCCCAGACCTTAATCCCATTGAGAATTTGTGGTCGAGCCTCAAGAGGCGGGTGGACAAACAAAACCCCAAAACTTCTGGAAACACTGGTATGGTGCTGCTGTGCTGGACATAATGAATGAAGGTTAAAAAGTGGTTAGGTTCCCCTTTAAGAGTCTTCCTCTGTCAGGTTCTACCTCTTGTAGCCAGGATCTACAGGTATTTATTGGCTGCTCTGCTGGGAGATAATCATTAGCAGACAGAAATCTATTTGGATTGGAAACTAATATGGCTAGAGAGTGGGCATACCTGGTTCACTACAGCCTGCTAACACTTAAGTCACTACAATCATTGAATGTGCTCCAAGCTGAGTAAAGACATACAACTCCAGTTGTCTTAGCCCTAGTGTAGACAACCAGGGTGATGTTCAGGCTCCAACACAGAAAAGCTTTGAAATATTGTTGTTATTGGTAGTCTGTCCTCCGTTTCAAATAATGTATCTAATTTCATGCTAAACATGACCCTGCAGTTGTCCTTTAGGATGACCTCTAAGTAGCTGTCCCCCACTATGCTTAGCTATGATTCACTACACTACACCACAAGAGCTCAATTCCTCTCCTCTCCCCCTCCAGCTGCTGTACTTCATCCTGTGCACAGCGGGCCTGGTCCTCTCTGTCCTGATCATGGCCTTTTCTGGCCACCACTACGCCCAGACCAATGGCTTCAGCTGCCTGGAGGTGGGAGATGACTGTGTGTGCACCCTGGACCCCCACGACCCAATCGCCAGGACCTTCACCTATGCAGCAGTCAGCGACTGTGGAGAGGTCACAGGCACCCTGAAGTTGTACTTCCTGCTTCAGATTGCCCTGAACCTGACCCAGGCCCTAGTGTGTGCAATGGGGGCCTTTGTCATGTGGAAGCACCGCTACCAGGTGTTCTTCGTGGGGCTGCAGATGGGCTCGCCATCCTTCCAGCACTGGCAGAAGGTTTGATGGGAAATGTAGGAAGAGGAGGCCCATGATGATGATGATACCACTATTGAGGGTAGAGTAAGAAGGCAAGCAGCCAATCAAAATTTCTGCTCATTCTATGTAAATGGACAGAGATGTATTATGCAAAACACGCATAAGTGTGTGTTTTGGTTGTTCTCAATCATATTTACATTTTTTTTTTTTCTATAATGGATTTTTGAACTTTTATATACCGTGTGGAGAACTTTAGTCGCAGTTGCCAATGCTACATGATATAGTGTATTTCTAACATATTAAGAAAATATTAAAAGCTACCAAACCGTCAGTTTTGGAAGGATCTACCATGATGTTCCAATGTTTTTGTCAGGGATTTCAAAAGAATCCAGCAAAAATCTTTATTATGCCTCTATGATGAATATATACAAGCTATAATAGTGTTGATTATTTTACAATTGAAGCAAACTTAGACACTTTTCTCATTCTGTCGTCGTAAAAACGAAATTTGCTGTGCAAGTATTCATCTCTATAATCTTGTATCATACTGCTGTTTAGGACTGTGGGTAATGCGATTGTTCTTAACCCCGGTCGGCATTCAACTTGAGATAATGAGAGTGAGCTAGCCTGCAACGTCACTTCCTGGAGTAGCTCAAACTGAGCATGTTATCAAAAGACCGTGCAGTATAACGATAGGCAGAAACTGCTTCTCCAATAGAAATCCCTGATCATGTTTGTAGGCGATGTCATGGCTACGTTCATGCGCAGAAACACGTCATCGGGTCTAACGGTCTCACGCGCCGAACTGCGCATGTGCAGGCCATCAAGTTGCTTTTGACGAACATGTAAATGTGCCAGTTTGTCACTTTCACGAGGTTGGAGTAATAATATGTTCAACTACTTAAGACCTTTGCTCGAATCTAGGTTGTCGATTTAGATTTTAAAAATTAACTACTAAGGAAGAATTTCACTTGTCAAGCCCCGGCCTGGTCTGTTTCGCAAGGGTTCACGGAAGTCTCGCGATGTTGCGTCTCTGTTTAGAAACTGCGATGTTATCTTTTGAGAACCCCCCCATGATATTAAATTTTAGCAAGCTAAAACAGACTTCCTGAGCTTCAAATGCATCATTGAGTCTTCACATAGGAATAAATGGTGTGACGTCAATGATGGCTTTGTCCATTTATATACAGTCAATGGTTTAACTGCATCAGAGGGTGAGGAGCAGGGTGGAACATAAGTGAGGGAATTACGCTTGGTTTTCGCAATTGCATATTTAGCACTTGAATTTGATTATCATGGACTATCACACAAACAGTGGTACATATTTTGTAATAGCCTATAGTTCCACAAAATAAAGTATTTTGGGGCAAAAGAGGCTACTCATTTAATTTTTCTTTTCAGCCATTGGATATCTGTCTGTAGCATTTGGGGCTGTTGACATAATGCCGTCATTGTATGAATCAGGTAAAACCCCTGACTGAATACAACAGCACAGCCTGGTGTATTATTGAATTTACTTACCACTCAGAGTGGAGTCAGACTGGTGCTGAGAGAAGAGGAGAAGGCATGTGGAGGCAATCAACAATACCAGTGGCCTCCAGTCATGACTCAAGCAGCCAGGCAAAAACAAAACTGCTGCAACCACTGGGGGAGGGCTGGGCTGGGGAGGGGTAGGTAAAGGGGTACTCAGACAAACAACTGAACTGTGCCATCTGAAGAGGGAAACTATGTTTATATGGCTCATTTAGTGGGATAGTGTCCCTCCAATAGTGAAGACAGTACGTTAAATCAGTTGTCTAAAGGTTTGGTGTACGATGTCTTATGCAAAATTAACTTTGGTGGATTGTAAATCACATTTTAGGAGCTGGTAGTGGACAGCATTTGCCTATGACACATCCAGAGACTAGAGCAGCATAAAAAACGGAAGCCTGAAGGAGCATACATAAGGAGAATTAGATCTAACGAGGTGGTAATATGTTAATTACTGTGTATTAGAGAGATACTATAGTCAAGTCTTTGTAGATAATACATGAAGAGAAGTGTTTGAGAATGGCGAAATTTGTGTTTTATCGTCAATAGAAGACTTATTACTGGTGCTTGAGCATTTCACGTCATTTACATGTACATTAGAGAAATAACTACTGCCGATGTCCCTGTGTACATTTTCTAAGCCTTTTAGCATGGTCTCACTTTTACTTTTAATAAATGGTGTGGACTTAAGTCTTTAAATTGTAGTTGCATTATTTGTTACATGCAATCCTACCTCAACTTTTTTCTTAACCCAATCCTGAAATACTGTTGATAAAGTTTGTGAATGAATGTGTTTTGCCTGCCAGCTACAGTATCACACTAGCTATCACTGAAGATGGACAGCTTGAGAGGAAAACATAACTATCTGAGCCGGAGTCTTTTCATTCTATTACTGGAAGGAATAAGGCTGTAAAAAAAAAAAACACACTACAGCAGTGTGTTATCAGATTAAGTGAGAACGTTAGAGGGCCTGGGCCATGTTCATTAGGCACCGAACAGAATAAAACAGGAAGGGGACTACCTAGAGTAGTCCAATAAGAACAGCTTGTTTTTAATTTTCTGTTGAAAAACGCTAAAATCTATTTTGTTATGGTGAATACAGCCCTGATGTTTTTAATAGGCATGAGGGTGTTACGTGACCACACCGCATCATTATTTATGACAACATGACATAGGAAGTTACATGCGGCCCATCACGAGAGGGATGTATTTAAACAAATTACAGTTAAGAGTCATTTTCGTCCCACAAAATTGGTTTTCCTTCCTTTGAAAACACAAACACCTGCTTGAATTTGCCATAGATCTGTGAGGGGTAAAAATAGAACGGTATCTGTGCATTTCTCCTGAGGTGATCAATTTCTGTACTGGCACTTTATTGGATCAACCTTCACTCTAAAATTCTATGAAAAAAAGTGA
This sequence comes from Thymallus thymallus, assembly GCA_023634145.1. Taxonomy (NCBI): domain Eukaryota; kingdom Metazoa; phylum Chordata; class Actinopteri; order Salmoniformes; family Salmonidae; genus Thymallus; species Thymallus thymallus. The sequence continues at coordinate 36,345,356 of CM042414.1, read as the reverse complement.
AATCACCAGAGGAGTGACAAATACGATTCTGTTATAGAGCAGTTTCACTTCAACAATGGCCACCTGCAACTGGCTCAAATTAAAAAACTAAAAAACTAAAAAAAAACATCCAAATTATTTGGGAAACAGAAACCAAGCAGTTGCTCAACATAGAATTTGAAAATAATTGTATTTCTTTCATCACACTACAAAACAAAAACATATTTTGTTTGTCACACTACAACACCTGCCTCCAAACACAATAAACACAACATCCAATTATCACTGCGGCTCAGTCCCGGAGGTGTTCCTGGCATAATGTCCTGTTTATTGTTCTATTACTATTGGGTGGGTCGGAGTTCACTCTGACTAAACAACACGTGACTTTGGTTGGGGACTGCCCGTGTCGAGAGATTCAAAGATGTCCAGTGTCCAATTTTGTCTAAGGTTGTGTACATTAGCGACACACACAGTTCAAGTGCATGCAACGTGTTGTTCACATGCACAAAACGTGTACTGTAGAATGGACCACACAACGGAATAACAGTGTACCTGGCCTATTCCACTACTAGTGAACTCAGTCATGCCAGAGACTAAAGGACAACTGCAGGGTTATGTTTAGACAAAGTCATTCTAATTCCAGACAATTCCTCAGAATCACAGTGAGTCATGTGGGTGGTAACGCATTACATTACAGCAGTATGTTTTCAGAATCCGAGCAGCACTAGTGGAAAGATCGTAGATATTCTCGTTCTGATCCTGACACAGCACCTTACACTCTTACTAGCTACTATACAGGTAGTCTAGAGGTTAGAGCGTTGGGCCAGTAAACTAAAGGTCGCTGGTTTGAATCCCCGAGCCGACAAGGTGAAAAAAAACCTGTCAATGTGTCCTTGAGCAAGGCACTTAACGCTCATTTGCTCTAGGGTCTGACCCTGTAGGTAGGCCGTCATTGTAAATAAGAATTTGTTCTTAACTGACTTGCCTAGTTAAATAAAAGGTAAAAAAATTATAATAATAAAAAAATATATATATACATTAGTCCAATGGCAGTTAGTTAATCTACTGCTTCTGTTGGACCTATGGCGGCCTCTACCATGCCATTTTAATTGTACGAGAGAAATTATTGTTTGAGAAATATATGGCTGAAATATAAAATAAAAAAATATATGGCTGAAATATAAAATAAAAAAATAAAAAAAACAAAGCAGTGGATGTTTGTGTATGAATGCACCATACAGTACCGTCAGAGCCAGGGGTGGCATGTCCCATTGCCCCCTCTCTCCTTCCCTCCCCTTCTAGTTGGAGCATTCCAGACCTGCTGGACTTTCCCCTTCCTGCCTTGCTCGGTGACAGCTGTGGGCTATTATGGTACCGCGTGCTGCTAAATTTAATGGCTGTGTCACAGAGGCGGCGTGAGTGAATGCAGCCCCGCCAGCGTCAACACTAACAGAACAGGACCATCTCTGGACGTGAGCCCTGTCCAAGCAGGGGGCCTCCATTTAGATCCAATGGGTGGGGGGCAGGATCATGTGTCTAGATTATAAAACAACTTGGAATCAATTCAAGCCTTTTATTAATTAATTCATGACCTCGCACATGTTGTGTTATCCAACTGTACACGGATTCCCCGTCTTTCATATCACTTTAAACCATTTCATAGCTTTAAATCAGAGAAAATTAGCTCATTTTGAATTAGGGTGAATTTGAATCTCACAGCCATATTTCCAGTCATTAATCTTGATCTTTCCAAACAGGCTAAAGTAGAAAATGACTAAAGATAACGCTGATCCAAAGTCCACATCAGGCTTCTTATGAGGTTTAACTACTTCTTCTTATTCAGCTAAGCAGATGTTGGAGATGTACTGAGCAGAATGATTGCAGTGTGATGTTTACTGTAAGCATTATTCAACAGCAGATGACCCCAGTATCTGCCCATGAGGTGGATTGTGACACTGCCTGATGCCACTGAGCCAGTGGTCTTGTTAGGGAGACTAAAGGTCCCATTCTGTGATCACAATCCCTGGCATCTACTGGGTGGCTCTGGAGTCTGGATCAATGTGATTCAATTAGTGTGCGCGTTTGGGTGGCATGAGAGAGTGATAAAATGGTGTGTGTAATGTGTACGTGTGTGAGTGTGTTGGTGGGCCACAACGGTAGGACAAACCTTCATTCAACCCCAAGACTGCTGACTAAATAAAAAGAGACAGCGATCAACTCAAGGCAGAAACATCCAGTCTTATCATAGATTTATTACAATATAACATCTGAACAACATAAAACACACTATCTGTTTAGAGAAAAGTGTCAAAGGGCATTCCCCTCTGGAGTGCATACATACTGTCATGTGATTGTGAAAGATTATAACTTTTACACATATATTTAATTGCATTCCATGTGACTGACTAAGATTACTTTACATGGCTGAGTACAACAACAACAAAAAAAGAGAATGAATACAGTATGAGATTGATTCCCATGGTTGTGTCCCCAACCCATAGGGAATAGGGTGTCATTTGGGATACAGCCCATGACTACAGTATTATGCAACATCTCTATCAACATGAGTGACTGTATCTGGGTCGTTCCACGAAATGAGTCCTTTTTTCGTCCCTCAGTAGACATTGTGCACCAATATTGAATTTAAATGCTATATTAAATGAAGTGCCATTTAATATAGACCACATGGACAATTCAATAAATCAGTTTTTTTATATGAATAAAGACTTGCTAAAGTGCTAGAATTCAGCATTTTGAACATGTATTTTGACATGTCCCCTCTGTGACTTCTAGGAAGACTTTAACCCCAAAATGTCTCCAAGTTGTCTCCATCATTGAAAAGCCCTAGTTATTTTGTTGCTTTGACAAAGTCCTTTCTGAAGATTATTGTTCATTTCAGGTGATTTGTGTTACATTTTAAAAAAGGTAAAAAAATCCTGTCTCTGATTTTAATGTCAACCTAGTTACTTTAACTGAACTCTCATTTTAATATGGTAATGTGATTTAAACAATTTTTTCTAAAGAAACATTCAACATCTACCAGTCAAATCACAGTGAAAAAGCAGTTGAGCTGGTTCTACTCTTTTTGATCATTTCTGGTGGAAAACCGAGTGGGTCGTGCAGACTGTAACAAGTCAGCCCTGATACCCATAGACAGACATGTTTAAACAGTTAAAAAACATGTGTGAAGCTTGCATTCAATTGCCCCTCCCTGTTGCATACAACAAGCTTCCATTCCCCCTGTCACAAGGGGATTTATGTCTGATTTAAGATGAAATCTTAAACCCTGTTATGGCCAATTCCACTTTATTTGGTACTTACTACAGTCATTGGTTATAAAAAAAAATTCAGATGGGAAAACATGTTTTTTAATTAAGTTGAACATGTGCTCTTCATGACAGAATGTTAAAATTAGGTGAAACCACATTTCCCCCCCCCACACCAAGTTATACTACCCAAAAGGGACTAATTCCGTGGAACGACCTATCTAAATAGTGTATTGGACACAAGCACATTATCTTTAGACAGTTGTGAATACATTCTGTACCAATATAAGACCTTGACTCACAAGGACTTTCAAGTAAATTCCACACACAATCAGATTATCTTCATATACATTTTTCCATTCCGTTATTTCTAGACTATGTACGACATTTGTAGAAAGGCCCGTAATAAGGTGCAGCGATTGCATCATCACGGATGACACTTCTTTGAGAGGAAAGACGGTAATACGTTACTTGAACTCAGCGCCATAACGCTTCACAACGTCTTAAACATGACGTGAAGCTTCATAATATGAGGCTAACTACTGCAATATGTAAATATATGTGTCATAACACTGTCATAGTATATCCTTGAGAAATGACATATGCTATGAATCTTTACCACATATTTATGACACAGCTATGACACATTATGGTGGCTAGTTCAAGTGAAATGTCACCAAGAAGGCAAAGTAATGTCACTGGCAATCTGTTTCTCCAGTTCTACGTTAACAATTTCTTTTGATATTATTTTTTTAAGTGCAGGACATTGAGAACATTGACTATCACGGTCATTATGATTGAGATGATGAAGCAATGTTACCACACAAGGCAGCCGCGCAGTAAGTTTATCAATGTCCTATTTCTATTCCACAGTTACATTCATGAGTTATCAGGTCATATTAAAACGTATCAAAAGATAATAAATAGCCTGGTCCCACATCGGTTTGTGCGGTCTTGCCAACTCCTTTTATCATTGTCATAGACAGATCAGATCTGGGACCAGGTTAGGAAGAAAATACTTCACCTTAAAATTACACGTATACCCTTTCCTAAAAGGGCTATTCAATAATACAAGGAACAACCCCTCCAAAGTCTAAACAGAGCTGAACAACACCAACCACTCCAATGTACCAATACCTGACCTGTGTATAGCCCAGTCTCTGTCTTCATCTGTCTCAGACAGACGCAATGCACTGAGAATAGTGAAGGAAGAGTGTGGCTGCCCACAGGGCCACAGTACTTAACCTTTAACTGTCTCCCTTGACGCATGCATGTCATCTCATTCAGTCTCAATCACAGAGCAGAAGGTCTTACATGGGATAATCAGAATGACTGTGCAGCCTGTGTTGTTCTAAAGGCACAAATCACTGTACTGTTCTATGTGGGAGGTTGATGCTGGGTGAGGAGTCAGAACACTCGCCAGGTGAGGCACTGATTGCTTTGAATACAAGGCACTGTTTGAGTAAAGGCTCCATGAAACTGATAACATTGTGTGTGTGTGTGTGTGTGTGTGTGTTAGAGAGTGTGGTTACTGTGTGTACCTCCAGCAGAGTTATCTGTGATAAGGGGGCCCTGGGCCACTCAGTGTGCTGGGATATGGTGGTTGTTGACTCCATGAGTCCCCAGGAAGCCCAGCCTCTGTTTATTCTTCCTTTGCTCTGTCATCTGGGGAGAAGAGAAGGAATGAAGAACTTGTTCAATATAAGCTACACACAGTGTTGCCAGTTTGGGCAGTTTTCAATGGAATCTGGTAACATTGATTACAAACAGTCCAAAGTCAGCCCAGGTTACGCCTAGAGTAATCTCAGGAATGCAGAATCAAATCTCGGCCTTACTAGTTTGTGTATATTTCAGGCAATTTGTCGCATAGTTCCTAAACTGAAACGTGGTCTAATGTCCAAAGGAGTCCATTTGAGACTATTTCAAGGATGGCCTTTCACCGTCTTTAGTTTCGACTTCATAACGCGGGTGCTGATATTCATCACTAGTGAGAAAAAACACAACGTACCGGTCGGTGTTTGTAATCTCTGTACTGAAGACCTGGCTCAGCTCTCGGTGTTCACACATGGCCGGAAAAAGCCTCTGCCCTTAATTTAGACTTGATTTCCTGTTTTACATATTCACCCAGCACAACAATTGTCTGACTTGTGAGACAAGTCCTTAACAACTCGGGAGTGCTCCCGGGTGGCGCAGTGGTCTAAGGCACTGCATCTCAGTGCAAGAGGCGTCACTACAGTCATATCCGGCCGTGATTGGGAGTCCCATAGGACGGCGCACAATTGGCCCAGCTTAGGCCGTCATTGTAAATAAGAATTTGTTCTTAACTGACTTGCCTAGTTAAATAAAGGTTAAATAAAAAAAATAAAAACAACCCTCCTAGGTAAACACAGTATGGTCTGTGATACCATGAACATCAGCACTTTTTCATGTGAAGTTGTTTTCTCTATCCGAGTATAAGAGGGCTAAGTTCACAAACAACATGCAGGTGTTCAATATTCCAGCTCTGTTTTTACCACGGTTGCTACGTTTGCTATCTGAAGTGTGAGCCTCTATGTGGCTGTCCCACCTAGATATCTTAAAATGAATGCACTAATTGTAAGTCGCTCTGGATAGGAGCGTCTGCTAAATGACTAAGTCAACATGGGGTGTTGTTCACACAGACATCTGGGCAGCAGAACAGGAACGAACAAGGAGAGGCCTGTGACTGCACAGAGATCGCAGGAGGGGCAGGTGATGGTGTTGTTGTAATGATCAGGTGATGGTGGAGTGATGATGATTGGTTAAGCTACTTGCTACATCATGACTAGTCAGCCACAGGCTCTCTGGGAGGTCAGGGAAGGACATGGCATTGTACACCAATGGATGATAACCTCAAGGAAGTGCATATGAACTGACAGCAATGATTCACCACTGTGATGCAAGTGAGGAGACCCATGATGGTGAGAATGCTGTTCATTGATTACAGCTCAGCGTTCAACACCATAGTGCCCTCCAAGGTCATCACTAAGCTCAGTAGCCTAGGAATGAACACCTCCCAAACAGTTCTACAGCTGCACCATTGAGAGCATCTTGACTGGCTGCATCACTGCCTGGTATGGCAACTGCTTGGCATCCGACCGCAAGGCGCTACAGAGGGTAGTGTGTACGACCCTGTACATCACTGGGGCCGAGCTCCCTGCCAACCAGGACCTCTATACCAGGCGGTGTCAGAAGAAGGCCCTAAAAATTGTCAAATACTCCAGCCACAAAAGTCTGTCTGTTCTCTCTGCTAACGTACAGCACCAAGTCCAATGCACCAAGTCTGGAACCAACAGGACCCTGAAAAGTTTCTACTCCCAAGACATAAGACTATTAAATAAAAAAATTGTCGACATTGACCCTCTTTGCACTAAATCTTGACTCATCACATCAACACTGTACTAGTACCCTGTGTATATAGGCAAGTTATCATTACTCATTGTGTATTGTGTATTCCTTGTGTTATTATTATTTTTCTCTGCGTATTGTTAGGAAGGGCCCCATAAGTGAGTTTTTCCACTGTTAGTCTACACCTGTTGTATATGAAGCATGTGACAAATACAATTTGATCTGTGCCTTGAGATGTTTTGAGGGAGTTTAGAGCCTCTTGGTCAAGAAGGAGAGAGGTGGCTGTATGGTTGAGGATAGAAACTACAGGGTTGCTGATGTTGGTTTTGACCTTTTAACCCCCTAAGGTCGATGTCTGCGCCCCCACTGAAATCTAATTAACTGAAATCTAATTACCATAATAAAAAAAATCCCCAAACAAATCGTCAGTTTAAGCTAGAGATATGTTTTTTTTTTGCATTGGATGAGTCTCAATCCACCGCATATGCAGTGAAAGGTGACAGAGCTAGAGTGGTGTTTGTCAGACCATGAGAAATCCCGAAAATCGTTCTCACAAAATCGTCTGTAGTGCCCGAACGGTTTGGCCAACAAACTATTATGACCCCTCTATGAAAAGATGACTCTCACGAAACACGATGGTGTTCTCCGTTTTGCTCTACGTCTCAGGACTCATCTGAAGTTGGTACAGCCGATCTGCCAACTTCTGTCTGTAGCATACGAACATTTTGGGTCACACACTAACATGACCCCTCTGTGTAAAGGTGAGACTCTCACTTACATGGTTGTTTTGCTCTAGGAGGCCCACAGGCCTCACAAGACTCATGTGAAGTAAAAAAATATATATATACAAATGGAAGTATATTTGGAGACTGTTTAGTGATAAAAGTAAGGGGTAAAATATAGGAATAGACCCTTCAAGACAAACTCCCTTTATATTTTATTTTTGGTACTATCTGTTGTACTTGGTTAATAGCAGTAAGGCCAAATACATTTTATCATCATCAAATAATTTTTATAAATATATTTTTTTATATTTCAAGGGGTCTTGCAATCAAATTGCAAAATTAACCTTGGTATGACCTTAAAACAATTCCATTTAGCTTAGTAGTAGCCCCCCTCCCCCAAATTAGACTCTTATGGGTTAAAGAGATACCAATGAAGAAAGTCCATAGTGTGGGGACTACACTCTGACCAATCAATGACATCCATTGATCAGTTAAGTGCTAGGGAGACCCAAAACAATCAGCAGGACAGCGGCTCTCAAATACCGACCGATGTTCATTAGGCACCTAGGGGTCAAAGATTGACAAACAGGGAGGGACTATACAGACTTATCCAATAAGAAGTGCTCATTAAACGTTGAGTGCCACAATGAACACGACACTTGAGTTGTGCAGCTTTGTTTTAAGTGTCTAAACTAATGCCTTGTTCAACAGCAGTGCTGTCCCCACTCATTTAGCTCGGCCAGCTGTTGATGGGCCTTGTTATGAGAGTATAAACAAATGCCTTGTTCAACGACAGTGCCGTACCTTCTCCTTTAGCTCGAACAGCTGGGAGGACAGCAGGGTCACTAGTTTGACGGTGCCATCCAGTTTGTCCTGTAGGGAGCGCATCTCGTTCTGCTCACTCTCCCCCTCGCTGCTCACCAGAGACATGGCCCGCATCCGGGGGAACCAGTCCAGGTTCTTCTCCTGGAGAGAGAGGGAGGGAGGGAGGAAGCAAGAGAGAGAGAAAGAGAGGATGAGAGAGGAAGCGAGAGAGAGAGAGAGAGGAAGTGAGAGAGAGGGAGGAAGTGATAGTCAAAACAACATTTATTAGCACAAATTAAATGTATTTACAATGCCTATTCAATTCAGAAGTGCAACACTGCACAGCAGTGTTTACTGAGCTAAAATCAGAGGGAGAGAGAGGGTACGAGAGGGTAAGAGAGCAGCAATGGAGAGAGAAAGGAGAAGTTGAGAAACAATGAAAAAGGGAGGGAAAAGCGAATGGGATGGGAGAGAGAGGGGGAAAGACAGAGGAGAGGAAAAGGAGGATAGATGAAGACAGACAGGCTGACAGGCAGAGTGAGGGAGCCAGGAACAGAATGTACAGTGTATGTGTGTATGTGTGTGTGAGTGAGAGAAAGAGAGAAAGCCAGGATGGGTATATTAAGCAGTACATCCGAGGGAATTGGTCCATGTTCCTCACTTTAGAGGAGTGTGATTACTTTTAACCAGGCCTGTTGTCTCCCAGCCAGACACTGCAGTAAGCAGTACATTAACAGTACAGCTGCTCAGACAAACTGACTCCAGATCAGCCAGCCACTGGCTGCGTACTGCTGTAAGCTGTACAGTTTATCTCCTCAAAGGAACTGACTCCAGATCAGCCTCCAGGAGCTCAAAACACAGAATCCTTGTGTTTCTAGTGAAGCAGTGAATAAAATGAGTAGGTCTATGGCATTGTTGTAATAGTAGATAGGGGGGAGGGGTGGGGGGAGCTCACGTGCTAGTCTTTAGTAGACACACTAGACATATTTACTATGCTGAACTGCAACAGAGAGCGATCACTACCTGCTACAGAGATTCCTACCTCAAGTGGCCGTATAGGACAAAATACTGAGGAAAATATAGACAGAACATGCACCTATAGCAGCATTATATAAATGGGCTTAAGATGTGCACGTGTGTCTGTGCCAATATCTGTGTGCGCTTGCCGGTGTGCCGTGAGACAGATAGATCGCCATCAGCTGATGTTATGTAAGATCTTATTGCCAGTTTTAAAAAGGTGCTGAGAGATATGGCTGGCACAACGTAGAGGTAGGAACAGGAGTATTTTATCCCACCGCTTATGGAAAAACAAAGACACCGTATGGAGAAAGAGGAGAGATAGTGAAGAGACAGAGGGAGAGAAGGTGAGGGCGCGGTAGTGTTTCTTTAAATAGCAGTTTTTCAGTGAGTTCATCTCATGAAAGGTAGTCTAGAGGTTAAGCACATTGGGCCAGTAAACAAAAGGTCGCTGGTTCAAATCCCCGAGTCGACTAGGTGAAAAAACCCTTAACCCTAATTTCTTCTGTAAGTCTCTCAGGATAAGAGTCTGCTAAATGACTAAAATGTAATACTTAAATCACAGAGCATTTTCACCCCATATCCAACTTCGTCCCCCCATTCCTCAAAAAATGTTTGTAGATATGTTTAAGCAATTGAAACATATAGTATGTAGGCATTCAATTAATTTGGTAGTTTTAGCAGCATAAAGTTGAGTATATAAATGTTTGTTTGTTTTTTTACCTTTATTTAACCAGGTAGGCCAGTTGAGAACAAGTTCTCATTTACAACTGCGACCTGGCCAAGACAAGGCATTGCAGTGTGACAAAAAACAACAGAGTTACACATGAGAATAAACAAACGTACAGTCAATAACACAATTGAGAATCTATATACAGTGTGCAAATGTAGTGCAAAATGCTAGGAAGGTAGGACAATAAATAGGCCATAGTGGCGAGTGATAGATGTGCAAATGTTGATATGCAAATAGAGATACTGGAGTGCAAAATGAGCTAAAATAATAAATAAATATGGGGATGAGGTAGTAGGGTGGGCTATTTACAGAAGGGCTATATACAGGTGCAGTGATCGATAAGCAGCTCTGACAGCTGATGCTTAAAGTTAGTGAGGGAGATAGGAACCTCTAGCTTCAAGGATTTTTGGATTTCGTTCCAGTCATTGGCAGCAGAGAACTGGAAGGAATGGCGGCCAAATGAGGTGTTGGCTTTGGGGGTGACCAGTGAAATATACATGCTGGAACGCATGCTAGGGGTGGGTGTTGCTATGGTGACCAGCGAGCTGAGATAAGGTGGGGATTTACCTAGTAAAGACTTCTAGATGACCTGGAGCCAGTGGGTTTGGCGACGAATATGTAATGAGGGCCAGCCAACGAGAGCATACAGGTCGCAGTGGTGGGTAGTATATGGGGCTTTGGTAACAAAACTGATGGCACTGTGATAGATTACATCCAATTTGCTGAATAGAGTGTTGGAGGCTATTTTGTAAATGACATCGCCGAAGTCAAGGATCGGTAGGATAGTTAGTTTTACAAAGGGCATGTTTGGCAGCATGAGTGAAGGAGGCTTTGTTGCGAAATAGGAAGCCATTTCTAGATTACATTTTGGATTGGAGATGGTTAATGTGAGTCTGGAAGTTGAGTTTACAGTCTAACCAGACGCCTAGGTATTTGTAGGTGTCCGGGTGCGGGCAGCGTTCGATTGAAAAGCATGCATTTAGTTTTACTAGCATTTAAGAGCAGTTGGAGGCCACGGAAGGAGTGTTGTATGGCATTGAAGCTTGTTTGAAGGTTAGTTAACACAGTGTCCAAAGATGGGCCAGATGTATACAGAATCGTGTCGTCTGCGTAGAGACGGATCAGAGAGTCACCAGCAGCGAGAGCGACATCGTTGATGTATATAGAGAAAAGGGTTGGCCCAAGAATTGAACCCTGCGGCACCCCCATAGAGACTGCCAGAGGATTGGACAACAGGCCCTCCGATTTGACACACTGAACTCTGTCTGAGAAGTAGTTGGAGAACCAGGCAAGGCAGTCACTTGAGAAACCAAGACTGTTGAGTCTGCCAATAAGAATGCGGTGATTGACAGAGTCGTAAGCCTTGGCCGATGAAGACGGCTGCACAGTACTGTCTTCTATCGATGGCGGTTATGATATTGTTTAGTGCCTTGAGCGTAGCTGAGGTGCACCCATGACCAGCTCGGAAACCAGATTGCATAGCATAGAAGGTACGGTGATATTCGAAGTGGTCAGTGATCTGTTTATTAACTTGGCTTTCGCAGACTTCAGAAAGGCAGGGCAGGATGGATATAGGTCTATAACAGTTTGGGTCTAGAGTGTCTCCCCCTTTGAAGAGGGGGATGACCGCGGCAGCTTTCCAATCTCTAGGGATCTCAGACGATACGAAAGAGAGGTTGAACAGGCTAGTAATAGGGGTTGCAACAATTTTGGCGGATAAGTTTAAAAAGAGAGGGTCCAGATTGTCTAGCCCAGCAGATTTGTAGGGGTCCAGATTTAGCAGCTCTATCAGAACATCAGCTGTCTGGATTTGGGTGAAGGAGAAGCGGGGGGGCAGGTTGCTGCGGGGGGTACAGAGCTGTTTGCCGGGGTAGGGGTAGCCATGTGGAAAGCATGGCCAGCCGTAGCAAAATGCTTATTGACATTTTCAATAATCGTGAATTTATCGGTGGTGACAGTGCTTCCTAGCCTCAATGCAGTGGGCAACTGGGAGGAGATGCTCTTATTCTCCATGGACTTTACAGTGTCCCAGAACTTTTTGGAATTAGTACTACAGGATGCAAATTTATGTTTGAAAAAGCTGGCCTTTGCTTTTCTAACTGACTGTGTGTATTTGTTCCTGACTTCCCTGAAAAGTTGCATATCGCGGGAGCTATTCGATGCTAATGCAGTGCGCCACAGGATGTTTTTGTGTTGGTCAAGTGCAGTCAAGTCTGGGGTGAACCAAGGGATATATCTGTTCTTAGTTCTACGTTTTTAGAAAGGGGCATGCTTATTTAGGATGGTGAGGAAAGCACTTTTAAAGAACAACCAGGCATCCTCTACTGACTGGATGAGGTCAATATCCTTCCAGGATATCTGGGCCAGGTCGATTAGAAAGGCCTGCTCGCAAAAGTGTTTTAGGGAGCGTTTGACAGTGATTCCCTTACGAACGGGGATCACTGTCAAAGGAGGTGTATTTGGAGGGCAAGTTAGTCAGGATGATATCTATGATGGTACCCATGTTTATGGATTTAGGGTTGTACCTGGTAGGTTCCTTGATAATTTGTGTAAGATTGAGGGCATCTATCTTAGATTGAAGGACAGCTGGGGTGTTAAGCATATCCCAGTTTAAGTCACCTAACAGTACAAACTCTGAAGATAGATGGGGGGAAATCAATTCACATATGGAGTCCAGGGCACAGCTGGGGGCTGAGGGGGGTCTGTAACAGGCAGCAAAAATGAGAGACTTATTTCTGGAAAGGTGGATTTTTAAGAGTAGAAGCTCAAACTGTTTGGGCACAGAACTGGACAGTATGACAGAACTCTGCAGGTTATCTCTGCAGTAGATTGCAACTCCGCCACCTTTGGCAGTTCTATCTTGACGGGAAATATTGTAGTTGGGGATGGAAATCTCAGAATTTTTGGTGGCCTCCCTGAGCCAGGATTCAGACACAGCTAGGACATCCGGGTTGGCGGAGTGTGCTAAAGCAGTGAATAAATCTAACTTAGGCAGGAGGCTTCTGATGTTAACATGCAAGAAACCAAGGCTTTTACGGTTACAAATGGAAACATTCTCTTAATGTTTAAACAGACATTCTTTATTGGTTTTACGTAAAAAAGGATTATAAAAATTAATACAATTCCACGTGAATTCACAATGCAGATGGTCTACATTGCGCTTACCGCAGAGAGAGAGAGAACATTTTATTATTTATATATGCTGCTGCAAAAAAAAAATTGCTTTTCACGAGAGTGGCGCCTGTAGCTTGTTATTGTCGTCCAATCACAAGTCATTAAACCAGCACTATGCTACAGTCAGAACTTAATAATCTGAATGGAGTTATTTACTGTAGGAAGGGGAGAAAACACAGTTAAAGTTATGTAGACTCAATTATCCTAGCTAACGTTAGATAGCTGGCTGGCTAGCTTAACTAGCTTTTCTCGGTTTGATACAGTCAAGACAGATACTAGGTAATCAAATGAGATGATAAATAACTAGCAGTAAGTTAGTCTGCCAGAGCGAGTCGACATGGATGCCATCTCCCCCTCCCTGCTCCCCTCGTCACTCACAGACACACACTGCATGGCCCCTCCCCTGCTGTCTGCTTGAACTGCTGCTCCGTTTCCCTTCCACTTCTGCATTACATGGACAGTTAATAAAGTAGCTCCTCCTACTAAAGTTACAGCATTGTTGCATTAGGTATTTGTTTAATTTCTATTTCTCCCCTTTATGATGATGATCGGGACCAGGATGTTTTGTGATAACTGCACTGCAAACTAAGAAAACCAAGCAGCACGTGATTGCGTAATCCAACATCTTGCGAAAGAGCACCAATGTTGTTCAATACATGCATCTCTGCTGGAGACTGTCCAACAGGATGTGCGGTCTTCTGCTTGACTCACCTAGGTAAACACTGACTGACTCAGACACAAAGAGATGTGTGAGTGAGTGTGAGAGAGAGAGAGAGTGAGAGTGAGAGAGAGAGCAGAGGCATTGAGTAACAGGTGAAGTGAGGACAGATAGGCTGACAGACCACAGGAGGCTGACACGACACGCTAATTCAGTTAGCCCTGAAGCAGGGCAAAAAACTTCAAAACAACAGCCCCTTCTCTCAACATACAGAGGGAAAAGAAGGCCACTGTTGGGCACAAAGACATTTTCTCATGAACGTCTGCAAAAACAACTAGGAACAACTGGTCCTGTTTTAACCCAGACTCAAATGTGACCGATGGATTAAGCATGCCCATTAAATCCAATTAGAAATTAACGAGAAGGGACATAATGCACCTTTTGACTATATTTTTGTTTAATTTATTTGGATAGGGAGAAGTACAAACACATTGAACAAACAACCGTCCAATGCACTGCAGTATACAGTCGTGGCCAAAAGTTTTGAGAATTTCACAAGTATTGGTCTCCACAAAGATTGCTGTCTCAGTGTTGATGATGGCAATTTGCATATACTCCAAAATGTCATGAAGAGTGATCAGATAAATTGCAATTAATTGCAAAGTCTCTCTTTGCCATGAAAATTAACGTAATCCCAAAAAAACATTGACTGCATTTCAGCCCTGCCACAAAAGGACCAGCTGCCATCATGTCAGTGATTGTTTCGTTAACACAGGTGAGAGTGTTGACGAGGACAAGGCTGGAGATCACTCTGTCATGCTGATTAAGTCAGAATAACAGACTGGAAGCTTTAAAAGGAGGGTGGTGCTTGAAATCATTGTTCTTCCTCTGTCAACCTTGGTTACCTGCAAGGAAACACGTGCTGTCATCATTGCTTTGCACAAAAAGGGCTTCACAGGCAAGGATATTGCTGCTGGTAAGATTGCACCTAAATCAACCATTTATCGGATCATCAAGAACTTCAAGGAGAGAGGTTCAATTGTTGTGAAGAAGGCGTCAGGGCGCCCAAGAAAGTCCAGCAAGCGCCAGGACCGTCTCCTAAAGTTGATTCAGCTGCGGGATCGGGGCACCACCAGTGCAGAGCTTGCTCAGGAATGGCAGCAGGCAGGTGTGAGTGCATCTGCACGCACAGTGAGGCGAAGACTTTTGGAGGATGGCCTGGTGTTAAGAAGGGCAGCAAAGAAGCCACTTCTCTCCAGGAAAAACATCAGGGACAGACTATTCTGCAAAAGTTACAGGGATTGGACTGCTGAGGACTGGGGTAGAGTAATTTTCTCTGATGAATACCCTTTCCGATTGTTTGGGCCATCCGGAAAACACCTTGTCTGACAAGGTGAGCGCTACCATCAGTCCTGTGTCATGCCAACAGTAAAGCATCCTCAGACCATTCATGTGTGGGGTTTCTTCTCAGCCAAGGGAGTGGGCTCACTCACAATTTTGCCTAAGAACAATACCATGAATACAGAATGGTACCAACACATCCTCCGAGTGCAACTTCTCCCAACCATCCAAGAACAGTTTGGTGACGACCAATGCCTTTTCCAGCATGATGGAGCACCTTGCCATAAGGCAAAAGTGATAACTAAGTGGCTCTGGGAACAAAACATCGACATTTTGGGTCCATGGCCAGGAAACTCCCCAGAACTTAATCCCATTGAGAACTTGTGGTCGATCCTCAAGAGGCGGGTGGACAAACAAAAACCCTCAACTTCTGACAGACTCCAAGCATTGATTATGCAAGAACGGCCTGCGATCAGTCAGGATGTCGCCCAGAAGTTAATTGACAGCATGCCAGGGCGGATTGCAGAGGTCTTGAAAAAGAAGGGTCAACACTGCAAATATTGACTCTTTGCATAAACTGAATGTCATTGTCAATGAAAGCCTTTGACACTTATGGAATACTTGTAATTATACTTCAGTGTACCATAGTAACTACTGACATAAAGATCTAAGAACACTGAAGCAGCAAACTTTGTGCAGACCAATACTTGTGTCATTCTCAAAACCTTTGGCCACGACTGTATAGTGTTTCTAGCTCATGTTAAATTTTAACACCCTTCCCTAATATTTACAACTTAGATGTACAACGGTCTTAATGGGACTGTTGATAACACATGACCGTTCATAACACACAATTAGGCTAGTATATCTAATTATTCATAGTGAGTGGATACCATTTTAACCTTTAGTGCAATCATTGTGGAAAACCATGCGTGAGGGGAGATTATTTTGAACACAAATTTATAAATGGGGTCTGAAGTGAACTTGACTTTGGTGTGTAGTCTAGTCCAGTGGTTCCCAACTAGGGGGTACTTTAGGGGTACTCCGGGTAGAGCAAAATTCAGTTGGTGGTACAGTAAGCGAAAAAGGTTGGGAACCTCTGGTCTAGTCATCAAATGACTAACATAGCTTAGACCTCAACAATGATAAAAAGAAACGTTCAAGTTCACTCGTCACTGAAATGGAGTAAGAGTATGAGTAGTTTTGTTGTCTTAGTTCGTTTAATTTACACATGACGTGAGTAATCTAGAATAACATGAGGAAATGTAATCTCACATTTACAAAACATGTACAGTCCACAGACTAACATTTGAGCTGTGTGTATGGGCTAGTATAAAACACTCACAGCCTACCTCTGACGTAACAATACTTCCCCGAAATAACCCCACAGTGTAAACATGAACTTAGGCACAATCGTCTGCCAAAACGATAACAACAGTGTACAGTACGAGGGTGAGTCAGGGGTTTAGCACTTCTTCACTGAACCATTCTGACACCTCACTAAGTCTCACACTACAGACTGCATCACACTCAGTGGCTCTCCAGTGGTTGCCTGTTGCAATATTGCTGTGAAGCTTTTCACCAGGCACACAACAGAACATGGACAAAGCACGCGACTCAGCATGACAGTGACTAGGAGAATAACCATTTTAGGCTTAAATGTTTGTGCCTGCAGTCTAGCGGAGGAATCTACAGCCATGCAAAACAGAGAGAGAAATTGAATGAGAGAGACTGTATGAGTGTGTGAGAGTCAGAGAGGCACAGACAAACAGATAAAGGGGAGTTATAGGGACACACTGACACTCTTAAGACCTGTAAAACCTGCTCAGAGGGTTGACTAGTTAATGATCCATGACAAAACTCCAGAGTATGTTTGGAATATAGTCAGGCCAGGCGTTTGCTTATTTGGCTAGACACTCTCTGACATAGCACCACCCCTAGGGTACACGCTATGGATGTGACAAATGGAAACATTCTCTTAATGTTTAAACAGACATTCTTTATTGGTTTTACGTATAAAACTAAAAGAAAAATTAATACAATTTCACGTGAATTAACAATGCAGATGGTCTACATTGCGCTTACCGCAGAGAGAGAGAGAGAACATTTTATTATTTATATATGCTGCTGCTGCATAAAATATTGCTTTTCACGAGAGTGGCGCCTGTAGCTTGTTATTGTCGTCCAATCACAAGTCATCAAACCAGCACTATGCTACAGTCAGAGCTAGAGCCTCCGTGTTGCAAGACATTAAGAGATATCTAGGCAATTCAATGGAAGATGGACAGAAATTATACTAATTCTGAATGGAGTTATTTACTGTAGGAAGGGGAGAAAACAAAGTTAAAAGGTATGTAGACTCAATTATCCTAGCTAACGTTAGCTAGCTGGCTGGCTAGCTTAACTAGCTTTTCTCGGTTTGATACAGTCAAGACAGATACTAGGTAATCAAATGAGATGATAAATAACTAGCAGTAAGTTAGTCTGCCAGAGCGAGTCGACATGGATGCCATCTCCCCCTCCCTGCTCCCCTCGTCACTCACAGACACACACTGCATGGCCCCTCCCCTGCTGTCTGCTTGAACTGCTGCTCCGTTTCCCTTCCACTTCTGCATTACATGGACAGTTAATAAAGTAGCTCCTCCTACTAAAGTTACAGCATTGTTGCATTAGGTATTTGTTTAATTTGTATTTTTCCCCTTTATGATGATGATCGGGACCAGGATGTTTTGTGATAACTGCACTGCAAACTAAGAACCAAGCAGCACGTGATTGTGTAATCCAGCATCTTGCGAAAGAGCACCAATATTGTTCAATACATGCATCTCTGCTGGAGACTGTCAAACAGGATGTGCGGTCTTCTGCTTGACTCACCTATGTAAACACTGACTGACTCAGACACAAAGAGATGTGTGAGTGAGTGAGTGTGAGAAAGAGAGAGACTGTGTGCACGTATGTGTATGCATTGGTGTGTGTACCCAACCATGAAAGTTTTACCTTTGGCCTCTCTATAGATCACGAGTTCAGAGGCCTTTCTCCTCACGTCTTCCCCTCTCCTGTTGCCGCCGACAACTGATGAGTGACGGCAACGTTGCTCGTGGCGTGATAATGGCGTGATAATGAGTGTGTGTGAGAGTGAGTAAGTGAGTGACAGAATGAGAAAGAGAGAGAGCGAGTGAGCGAAAGGGACAGGAGAGCACGTGCTAGGCAGGGCTGAGCTATTAGCGGGCCACTTGAGATGGGTTACGTAACAGAGCTGTGGCTGCAGTGCCGTCAGAAAGTATTCACATCCCTTGATTGTGTATTAAATATAAAAATGTCACTGGCCTACACACAATACCCTAAAACGTCAAAATGTCTTGTGTCAATAAGTATCCATCCCCTTTGTTATGGCAAGTCTAAAAACGTTCAGGAGTAAAAAATGTACTTAACAAGTCACATAATAATTTGCATAGTGTTTAACATCATTTTTTATGACTACCTCATCTCTGTACCACCCATACAATTATATGTAAGGTCCCTCAGTCGAGCAGTGAATTTCAAACACAGATTCAAAGACCAGGGAGGTTTTCTAATGCCTTGCAAAGAAGGGCACCTATTGGTAGATGAGTAAAAATAAAAAGCAGACATTGAATATCATGGAGCATGGTGAAGTTATTAATTACACTTTGGATGGTGTATCAATACACCCAGTCACTAGAATGATACAGGGGTCCTTCCTAACTCAGTTGCCGGAGAGGAAGGAAACCGCTCAGCTATTTCACCATCAGGCCAATGGTGACTTTAAAACAGTTTAATGGCTATGATATGAGAAAACTGAGGATGGATCAACATTGTAGTTACTCCACAATACTAACGTAATTGACAGAGTGAAAAGAAGGACTGCACTGGTAAACAACCTTTTCTGAGTAAAGAGCACTTTCGCAGTCAAGAAGCAAGCCGAGATCTACCGCTCAGATGTTTTAAAATGACTTAAAAAAATGTAACAATAAGTTAATAAAAACAGTTCTGTAGGAATGAGGTTTGTGCAGTAGGCAGGCCTAACACATTATTGCAGCATATTGGCTATATGCCTGCCCTGTCAATATTGTTCTTCTCAGACCATATTATATTTCAAAACTTCAGCTTTGATAACAAAATAGATCAGTTGGTGTAGCACTTGTGAGGCACAGCGGAGTATACATTTAAATAATTTGCGTTTTTACTACACGTGGACACTACCTTAAATTAGTGGATTTGGCTATTTCAGCCACACTCGTTGCTGACAGGTGTATAAAATTGAGCACACAGCCATAGAGGTCTCCATAGAGGTAAAACAAAATAAGTAAAATCGCGACGTCAGCGTTGTTCAGGTTGGAAAGTCAGGGCTCTAGAAAGATTCCCAAGATGACCCTTCAAAATAATCTTCCCCAGTCGGATCTAGTGTTTTTCAGCGTTCCCAGTTGTCTTGAACTCACTGAAGTCTGACATTTCTGTTTGTTTTGAACAAACATAACGCTTTGTATGCGAATGCAATAGATTGCATTAGTCTCTCCCTCCGCTGAGACTAATGCAGTCTTCCACCTGGTGGCGAAACTCAAGTCGCACCGCATCCACCTCAAGCACAAATTAATGTTGTTCTTATAGTATGACCAGTGAAAATTAAATATTCCTCAATAAAATAGACACGACGAGTTGCTAATAATAATAAAAATGCAGGGCTACTCATTCATTACAGCTGCAGCGCAAATGGGAGTAGGCATTTTATGTTTTGTAATAGTGTTGAATAAAAACAGTTTTGACAGTGCTGAATACAAAATTTAACATTAACTCAAATTTAACATGAACTCATTCATAAAAACAGCAGCTCTTTGCGGTTTTCTTTGACAGTCTCTTTGGTCATGGTTTTAAAAGTTATTAGTAGGCTAGTATCAAACTTGTAGGCACTATGATTTGAGCTATCCGATTGGCCTGAATACAAAGCGTTATGTTTGGGGCAAATACACAACACATTACTGACTACCTCTCTCCATATTTCAAGCATAGTGGTGGCTACATCATGTTATGGGTATGCTTGTAATAGGACTGGGCAGTTTTTCAGTATAAAGAAGAAACGGAATAGAACGAAGCACAAGCAAAGTCCTAGAGGAAATCCTGGTTCGGTCTGCTTTCCACTAGACATTTGGAGAGGAATTCATCTTCCAGCAGGACAATAACCTAACCTTCAGCATAGAAGGTCCCCAAGAACACAGTGGCCTCCATCATTCTTAAAAGGAAGAAGTTTGGAACCACCAAGACTCTTCCTAGAACTGGCCGCCCGGCCAAACTGAGCAATCGGGGGAGAAGGGCCTTGGTCAGGGAGGTGACCAAGAACCCGATGGTCACTCTGACAGAGCTCCAGAGTTCCTCTGTGGTGATGGGAGAACCTTCCAGAAGGACAACCATCTCTGCAGCACTCCACCAGTCAGGCCTTTATGGTAGAGTGGCCAGACGGAAGCCACTCCTCAGTAAAAGGCACATGACAGCCCGCTTGGAGTTTGCCAAAAGTCATCTAAAGGACTCTCAGACCATGAGAAACAAGATTCACTGTTCTGATGAATCCAAGGTAGACCTCTTTGTCCTAAAAGCAAAGCGTCACGTCTGGAAGAAGCCTGGCACCATCCCTATGATGAAGAATGGTGGTGGCAGTATCATGCTGTGGGGATGTTTTTTAGCGGCAGGGACTAGGAGACTAGTCAGGATCGAGGGAAGGATGAACGGAGCACAGAGAGAATGTTTCCATTTGTCACATCCATAGCGTGTACCCAAGGGGTGGTGCTAAGTACAGAGAGATCCTTGATGAAAACCTGCTCAGTACCTCAGAATGGGGCGAATGTTCACCTTCCAACAGGACAATGACCCTAAGCACACAGCCAAAACCTGGGACAAGTCTCTGAATGTCCTTGAGTGGCCGAGCCTGGACTAGAACCTTATCGAACATCTCTGGAGAAATCTGAAAATAGCTGTGCAGTGACACTCCCCATCCAACCTGACAGAGCTTGAGAGGATCTGCAGAGAAGAATGGAAGAATACAGGTGTGCAAAGCTTGTAGCTTCATACCCAAGAAGACTCAAGGCTGTAATCGCTGCCAAAAGTGCTTCAACAAAGTACTGAGTAAAGGGTCTGAATACTTATGTAAATGTAACAACATTTGTCATTATGGGTAATTGTGTGTAGATTGATGAGGGGGAATAAAATATTAGCGATTTTAGAATAACATAACAAAATGTGGAAAATACTTTCCCGAATGCACTGTAATTCTGTATTTACCAGGCAGATAAACTCATTCTCTGAGTCTTCAAAACTGTGTGTGTGTGTGTGCAGGTGTATGTGCATATGTGAGACTGTCCTCAGGTGTCAGTGCTCTGCATACAGACAGGGAGGGAGAGAGGTGGGCAGACAGTGTGTTAATGAGCTAGTCCACCCCTCAGACTGAGTAAGGACTGCGGTGTGGGTGTTCACCAAAACAAGATTGCAGAGAACACAGCCTGAGCTCCACAATGCACTTTAGTGATGTTCAATACAGAAACTAATGACATGTCAACAGGATAGACTTTTAAATACTTACATTTCTCAGAGCTTAATGTACACAAATCTTGATCTTTCAGAAGAGATACAGATCTGGGACTGACTATTATCTATAAATCCAGGTTGCTTTCTGCCAATCACAGTGCTTATAGGGCCAACATCTAAAGAGGTGTAAATCTAAAACCATGACGTCACCATGACGTCACCATGACGTCACCATGCACCAGTACCTTAGACTGACTGGCCATCAGAGGATGCATCACTTCTTTAAAACGTGTTAATTACATTCAGTCAAATAGTTGTTTGAACCCACTGCAATGATGTTTGAACCCATAACCACTTGGCAACAAACTAAAACACCTTCTGGTAAAGCTTTACTTAAATCATCCAATTATAATCCTTTATAATATGTTATAATCATGTATGAGCTTTTATAATGTCTTAAAACAAGACAAAAAATATGTTATGGATCTCTTTGTTTCAACATTTCAACCGATTGAAACTCGCTGGTATTTGTCAGGATCATTATGAGATGATAATAAGGGGGTTAAGACATGTGTATGTCTAACAATGCATTATAACTACATCATAATACCCCATACATAAATGTCTCTGTATGGCTTCATTTCCAGACAGGTTGTGGCACTTATTACCATGCAGTGAGCAGACGTTGCCACCCTTTCTGTATCTCAGTACTAAAACCCTAGTGGGGAGAAAGATCGGAGTAGCAGTCGCTAGTTTCTGAGAAGTGCACTGTAGCTTTATAACTAAGTCCAAGAAGAGAAAGGAAAAGGAAGAGAGCGAGATTGTGAAGCTGGGCAGTGTGGGAAGAACACATTTATAATTTACATTTTAGTAATTTAGCAGTGTGTGTATGTGTACTCATAAAATACATGCTACACATGTAAAACAGGCAGTACTTTTCAAATGGTAATGAGTCTGAATTCAACGTTCCAACACTGTTTTCACATTCAACACAGATGAGGTTCAAATATAAAATCCTGACTCATCATTGCATCACCAGTACCTTGGTGATAAAATAGTTACACCGTTCTATCATGCAACACACAGGTGTTGAGGTGAAGAACTGTGTGGAGCATGGAGGAGGTACCTAACTAACTACCCACCTTGATCATTTGGGCCACGTAGCTCTCGGGACCGGTGTACTCCGTGGGGTCCTTCACCCTCACCAGAACCAGGAAGTACAGGTAGTGCCACATGTTGTGCTCCGACGTGATATGTTCCTCAAAGGACACCGTCTTGTTGTCAAACTTATCCCTCTCCAACCCTGAACGAGGATAAACAGTACTTATACACCACTTCACCTTAACTTTGTCACCTGCAGTTCTTAATTATATTCTCCAGTCTCTCTATTACGGGTGTGTTAAGTACTCGGGAGAAACGAGTATCGTAACGGATATTAAGAACTTTCCGAATACAATTATGACAAGTCTTTTTTTATAATTATCCGTGATTGGAAAACAGTCATTTTGAGCTGACATCTCTCTTTCACTCAAACAGCGTGAAGCTTTTGTGCTCTTAACGACCATTGGCTAGTTCTTCTGTCTGTAAAGAAACGGGCGGCTATTATTGTTATCATTTATTCTCGCCCAGGCATGTCTACCGAGCGACAGATCGTTAGAAAATAAAATGACAAATGTAGATAGTTTATTTTGATTGTACAAATGTTGTGTCGGGAGAGAAAAGTTGTGCAGCTCACAAAAGTTAAACAATATATGGGGCAAGTTACATTCATCTACATCTGTGTCTGGAATAAATGCTGGCAGTATACAGTGGGGAGAACAAGTATTTGATACACATCCGATTTTGCAGGTTTTCCCACTTACAAAGCATGTAGAAGTCTGTAATTTTTATCATAGGTACTCTTCAACTGTGAGTGACGGAATCTAAAACAAAAATCCAGAAAATCACATTGTATGATTTTTAAGTAATTCATTTGCATTTTATTGCATGACATAAGTATTTGATACATCAGAAAAGCAGAACTTAATATTTGGTACAGAAACCTTTGTTTGCTATTACAGAGATCATACGTTTCCTGTAGTTCTTGACCAGGTTTGCACACACTGCAGCAGGGATTTTGGCCCACTCCTCCATACAGACCTTCTCCAGATCCTTCAGGTTTCGGGGCTGTCGCTGGGCAATACGGACTTTCAGCTCCCTCCAAAGATTTTCTATTGGGTTCAGGTCTGGAAACTGGCTAGGCCAGTTCTTAGTTGCCCTGGCTGTGTGTTTTGGGTCGTTGTCATGCTGGAAGACCCAGCCACGACCCATCTTCAATGCTCTTACTGAGGGAAGGAGGTTGTTGGCCAAGATCTCGCGATACATGGCCCCATCCATCCTCCCCTCAATACGGTGCAGTCGTCCTGTCCCCTTTGCAGAAAAGCATCCCCAAAGAATGATGTTTCCACCTCCATGCTTCACAGTTGGGATGGTGTTCTTGGGGTTGTACTCATCCTTCTTCTTCCTCCAAACACGGCGAGTGGAGTTTAGACCAAAAAGCTCTATTTTGTCTCATCAGACCACATGACCTTCTCCCATTCCTCCTCTGGATCATCCAGATGGTCATTGGCAAACTTCAGACGGGCCTGGACATGCGCTGGCTTGAGCAGGGGGACCTTGCGTGCGCTGAAGGATTTTAATCCATGACGGCGTAGTGTGTTACTAACGGTTTTCTTTGAGACTGTGGTCCCAGCTCTCTTCAGGTCATTGACCAGGTCCTGCCGAGTAGTTCTGGGCTGATCCCTCACCTTCCTCATGATCATTGATGCCCCACGAGGTGAGATCTTGCATGGTGCCCCAGACCGAGGGAGATTGACCGTCATCTTGAACTTCTTCCATTTTCTAATAATTGCGCCAACAGTTGTTTCCTTCTCACCAAGCTGCTTGCCTATTGTCCTGTAGCCCATCCCAGCCTTGTGCAGGTCTACAATTTTATCCCTGATGTCCTTACACAGCTCTCTGGTCTTGGCCATTGTGGAGAGGTTGGAGTCTGTTTGATTGAGTGTGTGGACAGGTGTCTTTTATACAGGTAACGAGTTCAAACAGGTGCAGTTAATACAGGCAATGAGTGGAGAACAGGAAGGCTTCTTAAAGAAAAACTAACAGGTCTGTGAGAGCCGGAATTCTTACTGGTTGGAAGGTGATCAAATACTTATGTCATGCAATAAAATGCTAATTAATTATTTAAAAATCATACAATGTGATAAAAATTACAGACCTCTACATGCTTTGTAAGTAGGAAAACCTGCAAAATCGGCAGTGTATCAAATACTTGTTCTCCCCACTGTATGTGTGTGTGTGTGTGTGTGTGTGTGTGTGTGTGTGTGTGTGTGTGTGTGTGTGTGTGTGTGTGTGTGTGTGTGTATATATATATATACATACACATACACACATATATATATATATATATATATATATATATATATATATATATATATATATATATATATATATATATATATATATATATATATATATATATATATATATATATATATATATATATGTGTATGTGTATGTGTATATATATATATATATATATATATATATTAGCCTATTTCATTGAATAGGACTAAGTTAATCCTGTGCATTTTCACTTGAATGAGCGAATGAACATAATGCACTCAGAGAGCTATAGGCTTTACCAGCATTTAAAACGCACTTCCGGGTGCGGGTATTAAGTGTGATAAAACGGTTACGATTATGAATGTAATGTTCGATACGTACAGGCAGCGAACACAAAAGCAAGTTTTATTTTATTCTAACATTGCAAGACAGTAGAGTGAGCATTGCTATTAAAGTTTCAAGATGCAAGACATTTACCATAGAACGTCTCCATTTACATATTTCACGCTGAAGGGTAACAAATATGTAACAGAAATGTACAATATGTATTTTCCTGCTATGTAGTTCTATGTACTGTTATGTAGTGTTGCGGTGCTCTGTAGTGTTCTATGTAGTGCTACATAGAGTTATGTAGTGCTGTGTAGAGCTGTGAACCCACCACAGATGAAGCAGGTGGTCTTCAGGATCTCCTCCTTCCTCTGCTTCTCGCTCCTCAGGTCGGCGAACGTATCGATTATGACGCCGAAGATGAGGTTGAGGACGATGATGATGACGATGAAGAAGAACAGCAGGTCATACACCACACGGGCCACAAACAGAGGATCCTGGGTAACGAGCGGATCGGTGAGAAACAACGAGAGAGTGATCCTCAGCATCAAAGTATTTTGTTTTCTATATTTTTACTGACTGACTGGTTCATTGATCAACTGATTGATGGCCTGATTGATTTATTGGACCAGGTCACTCACGTCTTTGGAGGGTTTCCTCAGCACGTCTCCCACTCCCCCTCCGTTCCTCAGGCCCTGGTTCAGCACCGTCACGATACACATCAGCAGAGTGTCACACACACGCTCCGTCCCATCGTCCTCCCCCGCCATCACTGGACACACACATCAAAACATACAGCCATGAGTGTGTGTGAAACACAGCAGGATGGTAGTGTCTTAAATCTACCTGACAATGAGTGAAAAGTTTACAATTCAATAACATCCTGACAGATTCAGGTTGAAATCCCCTCACAATAGTAGATGTGGGACTTCAACAAAAGCTTGTGCTCACAACACCGGATGAAAGAGTTTGAACACTGAAACATGGGATGATGAGATCCCTCTAAGTGACAGAAAAATAATATAAAGAAAACAGGGGAGAAGGGTTGTAAGGAAAACAGCGAGAGAGAGATTGAGAGGGTGAGAAAACAGAGAGAGAGAGAGAGAGAGAGATTGAGAGGGATAGAAACAGAGAGGAGCAGGTGAGGTCACGTGTAGAGGTGAGGTCACGTGTAGACGCCCTTGTAGTGCAGGTGATCCATAGACACACACTGGACTTGATGAGTCATCCCTATTATACCTCTGCTTCTCCCTCTCCAGGATTACTGAACACTAAGGACTGAGAACTGACAACAAGCTTTGGTCTGAAAGTGCTGAAAGAGCAGTGACCTGCAGCATTTTAATTTACAGAGCATTTAAGAAATGTACCGGACCCATATGCATTGGTTGTGTAATCCGATTAGGGCGTCCACCCACAGTTCTTAAAATGACTAGAAATTGAATTGCCAAAATTACATGGCCTAATTAGCTTACTCCTGTCTATACAGGAAAAAATAAAAATCAGTCAAAATAGGCTACTTCACCAGAAAGCATGATTTGGCCACAGAGGATCATTAGCTCAAAAAGATAAGAAAAGCTGTGGATTGTTTTAACTCGCATAAACTATAGTCAGAAGGGTTCGCAATTTGAGCAGAGCTTGCAGCAAATACCAAATAGATGATTGTTGAGTTGCGACTGTCAGTTAAAAGCAGAGACCCAGCAAGGCATAGCGTAATATATAAAAATACAAATCTCGAAAAAACTGTTTGGAAAACAAATGGCTATTGCTGTAACGAGAAGACAATGAAGACTCCAAGCTGTCTTTTAATTATGAAGATTCTCAACTTAATTGAGCAAAAAGTAGTAATCTTATTGGCTGGCACCAGCGGAGAACGTCGGCCATATCCCTGGTGTCACTGCCTTTATCATTGGGTCGGTGCCACTTTTGTTTGCTTTTGGACAATAATGTCCTCCTCCAGGTTAGATGGACGTCATATTGTATTTGTGTTTCCCCTTTTTGTATGTCTAATATATGGATCAGACAACGTCGTTTTTACTGATCTGTTTGTCAGTGTCAGCAGAGTAAGCTAACCTGTAATTGGTCGTATTAAAACATATTCTGCTAATGTCTTCAGTCATATAAAGTGTAGTAGAATTGCATGAAATGTGTTTTTGTAAAAGGCTAACGTTTTCCTGTGTAAAAAAAAGGAGAAAAAAATGTAGGCTATCTGATATAGCCTAGGCCTACCCTAAGCCTCTTCGACTATCCAATCTAATAATCACATTAGGAATAGTAGACTATCTTACATAAGTCTGCAAATGAGAGGATGCATGGAATGCCTGCCATTATAAAAGGTGCCAAACTTGAAACCCACACGCCGCCTATGTTAGAATAACTGCCCACATTTACTTTTCCTCAGCCAACAAAACGAACAGCAAAACAGTAGAAAAGTTGACCTATTCTATTGGTCAGCTTGTCGTTTGGTGCGTGAAAGAAGTAGCCTATTCCAAACAGACTCTGGGACCGTCGTGGGACGATAAGACCCCAAATTCATACAACCAGTAGGCCCAGGCTACATCCAATTATAAGTGCAGCAATGCAGACAAGGCAGTAGGCTAACGTGTGAATGCTAGTTCCATAATGCAATTAACGGGAAAACACCATTGTGAGCGGTTTCATGTGACAGAGAGGGGAGATTTAAATATGCAACAACTAGCATGGGTTGGTAATGACTAGGATTGTGCCTTTGGCTACCAACGGAACAGGATTGAAAACAGCTACTGGTTTCAATGGCATATGGAAGCTACTTTGAAGTAAGGTAAGACATACATCACAATATGTAGTAAAACGCTCAGGTTTCAAACAAATAAGGATATGGTTTCAAAACGCATACTGCCCCCAGTTCATTGCAAAGTGGTGTGTTGAGCTGAAGCCTGCCCAGTTGCCTATGCACTTAAATGGCAAATGGGAAGCGTGCTTCAATTACCAGTTGAGAAATAGTCATTTTTAATCGTGGCAATTGTTTTTTTGAATTGCTGTACAATGACTGGTCTTATTAAAGCACATGTTTCACTCCAGCAGCAACAACCAGCTGTTTGAGCTGTATCAGCTGCGCTCACGCTACATCGACTGGTATTTCAAATCAATCAATGAAGGCTGAAATGCAATCTTTCGCTAAAAAAGCCGGCAATTACCGGCTAACGGAAACCCTGTGGGAGCGGTGCATT
Source organism: Thymallus thymallus (assembly GCA_023634145.1). Classification (NCBI taxonomy): domain Eukaryota; kingdom Metazoa; phylum Chordata; class Actinopteri; order Salmoniformes; family Salmonidae; genus Thymallus; species Thymallus thymallus. Next base: position 36,316,845 of record CM042414.1, on the reverse strand, counting down.
ATCTAGTAAGGTCCGGGCCTGGAGCTCCCGCTGTGCCCTCAGACAGCCCACAGACAGAACAACAAACGCACACCCCAGACCAGTCGGTTACATAAGAGCGCAGTCTGTGCTGCACTGCACTGCCGCCACGACAGATTATGCAACAGGTGCACATGTGCCGGCAAGTTCTCACCCTGACTGCCCGAGCGCTGTGCGAGAGCACGCCCACACTCTTGTATCCATGCACTCACGCTCTGGAAAGCTCCCACACATTGCCTAACGGGGAAGTGCGCAACGGCACAGGCTATTAATGTTCCATGTACAGATGCATGAACGTCTAGGCGTGCACGCTCAGTCAGTCAACCGAGACAGAGGTTTATCTTAACTCTATAGTCTTGTAAACTATATTTAGTAATATTGCGTTTACTAGTAATTACACATAGCTGTTGTGACACAAAGCAAAAAGTCCATCCAACAGCTCAAAGTCTATATTCCTGTCAGTTCCATCCGGTGTTGTGAGCACATCTATTCTGTTTACTCTCCAGACTTATTTCACTATTGATAAGCAGAGTGTCTGTGAAGAGAGAAAAGAGGGTAATGTTAAAAGGAACCTACCGTCTCATGCAGTACTGTCCGGTGATCACTACTATCTGGTGACAACTACACAGTAGGCAAAATGCCAATGTGACCTGCCCAAATGACTACCCGTAGCACACATCTATAGCCATGAAATACTTTGAACGGCTGGTCATAGCTCACACCAACACCATCATCCCAGACACCCTGAACCCACTCCAATTCGCATACCGCACAAAAGGAACCACAGCTGACGCAATCTCTATTGCACTGCACACTGACCTCACCCGCCTGGACGAAAGGAACACCTATGTAAGAATGCTGTTCATTGACTACAGCACAGCATTCAACGCCATAGTACCCTCCAAGCTCATCACCAAGCTCAGGACCCAGGACTCTTGCAATGACTCTACCCACACACTCACACATACTTTAACTTAAATTGACACATACACACACACACACACACATGCATACTGATGCCACACACAGACTAATCACATACGCTGCTGCTGCTACTGCCTATTATCTATCCTGTTGCCTAGTCACTTTACCCCTACCAACAGTATACGTACAGTACATAGCTACCTCAACTACCTTGTACCCTGCAAATCAACTCAGTACTATACTCCATGTACAGTTGAAGTTCGTAAGTTTACATACACTTAGGTTGAAGTCATTATGTCCGGGTAATAACTGAACTAGGGGCAAAAGTGCAGAGACCTAGGGTAGAGTATAAAGGTGAAGGTAGTGAGTAGGCGGTGACTGTGGGTACTGAACGGGGGGGGGGGGGGTCCTGGGACGTAGAGGAGAGGGCGTCTATGGGCACCGACCTGGCAGACGTTGCACGTCCATGCGGAAGTCGTCCTTGAGGAAGAGGAAGCCCACGATGGAGAAGAGGTAGACCAGGATGAGGGCCAGCACAGCCGTGAGGACGATGGAGCGCCCATTACGAGTCACACTCTTGATCACGTTCAGCAGGGTCTCCTCGCGGTTCAGCAGGTCAAAGAGCTGAGTGACAGACACACAGTCAGACAGATAGACGTAGACATACGTGAACACGCACCCGCACAGCATAAGGAGAGATGTAGAGGAACCAGACATCACAAAGCTTCCGATTGTCAGAAATTAGAAAAAGTAGGAGAGGATGTGTCTTTCTGAAACTGTGTCTGAAAAACCTGGTTCAAGGAGGAACAAGTAAACCACAAAACTAAATGATGTAACCACACAACAATCAACTGCCGTCATCACATTGCACCAAGAAAAGCCCAGACATAATGAAGATCATTATCAAACGTCAATTTTATGTTTTTCGAATAAAAATCATGTACTTTCAAGTTCAATGAATCCACTTTATTGAATTGAATGGATAACATTTTTTTTATAAATGAGTAATAATATCAAGCCTGGTCTTTTATAAGTTTAATGGTGAAGTGCTGCAGAGAAGACCAGACAGAGAGATTGTTTTCACTAACCAGGAAGCTGTAGAAGAACTCGTGGACGAAGAGGCCCAGCATACAGACGATGACATATCCCACGTGGTAGAGGAAGGGCATGTCCATGACCACCGGCTTGTAACCCCGCGTGAACGTCCCCTGGTTGCCCACGAAGCTCACCAGGAACACCATCTTATTGAGGAGCTGGAATGATGAGAGAGGAGAGGACTGAGAAATGGCTTCAATAGAAGACGATGCTGAACTCACAAGAAAATAGTTGTACACTGTAGGCTTGGGCAGTATATCGTATACCAGGGTATTTGGAAAAAGCCAGGCGATGTTTTTTCAAACCCCTGAAACTATTTTTTTTTTTTTAATGCAAATATTTGTAGCTACTTTTTAAGTAAATACCTGCAGTCAACTTGTGCAATACGTTAGGAGATAAAGAACATTTGAGTTCTTCATTTCACCTCACATTATTATGAAGCTTACAGTAGTCCCCAGTGACATGGTGTTTGTTTACAAGCACAACGACGAGAGACCGGAGCCTTGGGAGTCAATGGTGTGCAGCATGCTTCAGGTGATCTAATTAAAGTACGGAATTCACAACAAAATGTTTGCCAGCTAGATGACATAACTATTAAGTTAATTGTCTATTTGTCTAAAATGTGCTAAATGCTCTGCAGTTGTGCATTTGTTTAGCTAATTTAGTAGCTAGTTAGCTTCTTCCAAAATCCCCTCCTGGATCAAGAGCCTTGCTGGCTAATATTTGTTTTGAGCGTGCCGCAAACTGCGAGTAGCATTTCTGAGTTACTTGTATACTTTAGGTTAGAAACTGTACAAAATGCTCGCAACGCGCTCATTAGCATTCTCTATGGGATTTGACATGTACTTGTTAGCATTGCTAACCTTCGTATTACAGAGTATCAGTGGGGTTTGAAAACAGCGCCCCTTGTGTTCATTGCCGAATATCCCAGTATGGCACAAGGTCGGTATGAAGGTGATAATCTGGATACCGCCCAATCCTAGTACACTGTACATTTATTTAAAAAATATCTTGTCCATATTTGACATATTTGAGCTGTATTTTTTGCAAACAAATTGCCTCTTGGGAAAAATTAAACCTCTATAATATAATCCCTTAATAACAGGAATTCTTATTTCCTGCTGTAACAGTGCCAAAACCGGGAGCATCACAGCTGTAGAGGGGTTGGGGTTAAGGGGTTACCGTTAACGGTCTTGCTCATAGGCACATAGGATGCTAGTAAACCTCCAGCTGCCGGCTCACTCCCACCAGATTTACTCCATCTGCCCTGGGATTCGAACCTAGTACACTGCCCGCTTCTCTAACATTAAGGATATCGTCGCCCCCTGTGCCCTCGGTAACTCTATTGTACTTACGTTGGCGGCCCCTAGTAGCAACAGGGTGGGGCCCAGGCCCAGTGTGTAGATGGAGCGCAGTATGACAGAGACCAGGAAGGGCCGGACACTCCCTGGTTTGGGAAGGATGAAGAGCATGGTGGTACACACCACCAATGCCACCCACAGCAAGATGGACACAAAGGGGGGCAGGATGCCTGGGGACGGGGTATACAAGCAAATGTCAACAACAACAAAGACAAATTAAGACATTAGCACTGTTCAGAGAGGTGGCATTTGGATTAATGTATTATGCAACAGAGCTGAGTGCTTCATTATAGCCTGGTCCAAGATCTGTTTGTGCCATCTTGCCAGTTGGGGACAAGGCTATAGCTAAGATGCAACTGCCAACTGGCAAGACAACACAAGCAGATCCGGGACCAGGATAGCACTTAGCTACACTTGGCACAACACACTAGGTTCTCTGCCTTTCTCAAGAGCATCACAATGGGCAACAGTGTGGAATGTCAAACAATGGCCCAAAGGGAAGGCTGGTGATATCCAAACCACTCACCTCGTGCCCCTCTTAAATGCGGTCTCCTACTTAGCATGTGATTCAACGTTTACCGTGATTATCACACACATGGTGATGCAGCAAACGCCATACCAGACTGGGACTTTCCTCCATTCTTAAAAAGTTTGTTTGCAAAACTTCGCATCGTGACCTACCTAGTGCAACCTTGGCAATGAGACCTTTTTGTAGGCCATCAGTTGGGACTGAACCAGCTGATATTAATTTGCACTGACAGGGGGCTGGATTGCTTTTTAATTACTGATAGTTTTCAGCTGTTGTCTTGGCTTTCCATGCCTTTTTGCACCTCCCTTTCTTCATGTGTTCAATACTTTTTCCCTGTGTCATTTCACATAACTTAATTTCTGAACTTATTTGTTTTGGTTTCTTTGTATGTATGGATTACTTGAGTTGTTACCAACATCTGGTGAAAATTTCATGTCAATAGCACCTTTGGAAATATATTTACTGAGAAAAATGGTGACGTGTTCAATACTTATTTCACCCGCTGTATACACAGTATACATATACACATATGCTGCTGAATAATGAATATAGGGGAAACACTACCCTAATGAATAAGACCCTGCTGTAGGCCAGTAGAAAATCTCACCTTCATCTCCGTCGTCACCAAAGGGGTAGAAGAGAGCCACGGCAACGTTGACCAGCACTGCCAAGTAGAAAGAGATGCTTCCCCACAGAGAGATGTGCCGAGAGAACCAGAACAGGGCCAGGTTACCTGAACAGAAACAGGGGACAGCTGGTTAATACCCATGTATCACAATAACCCTGGAAATTTCACCTTAGAAAGAGATTCCAGAATTTTTTTGTTCGATTTAAAACTTGGTCTCTTACTGCGTATCTTCTTCTGCCAGCGCATCTCGTTGTAGAGGTCGTCGAACTGCGTGAAGAAGTCATTGACCTTGCTGCCTTGGTCGTCCCTCTCGGTGGTGGTGAACACACGCGTTTTGGACTCCTCTGTCAGGTACTCACAGATGTTGGGCACCGGGAACACTATTTGCTCCATTGTGCGGTCGTGACGCACAATCTGAAGAAAGAGCATGATATGATGATACCTCGAAGACTAAGAACAAAAGTAGCTGTGCTTTCAGGTAGGCTTTTTTTTTTAGGGGGGGGGGGGTTGTTTTGGGTGCTTCTTGGTTACAGTAGAGACAATCAATCCCCTCCTTGATCATATCCCTGCTGCTATATTTGTTTTGTGAATAAAAACAAACTATGCCGGTTATACCGTAGGCCCCGGTATGGTAAGGAACAGTATGAAGGTATGAAAATATGGATACTGACCGCGCCCAACGCTACTTTCAGGGGTATATCTAATAGCATGTTCTAGCATCAATCACACAAACAGTAGACTTTCAGACCACAATCACTCAATCAAAGACAGACCACTAGTTATCTGCTGGCATCATCTCCATGAATGCTTGTTACCATTGCATAATAAACCCCTTTGGATTCATTGCTGATTAAGCCACCAAAGAGTCAGCAAAATATGATACCTTTAGACCAGGTACAGCGTAGCTGTACTTTCAGGGGTATATATTATCTAATAGACTGTTCAACTCAAATTTTATTTGTCACATGTGCCGAATACAACAGGTGTAGACGTCACAGTGAAATGCTGACCTACAAGCCCTTAACCAACAATGCTTTAAGAAGTTAAGAAAAAAAAAGGATAGAAAATAAAGGTACAAATAATTAAAAAGCAGCAGTAAGATAACAATAGCGAGGCTATATACAGGGGTACCGGTACAGAGTCAATGTACGGGAGCACCGGTTAGCCGAGGTATAGCATCATCAAATATTTAAAAGGGCAAAATTGGCCTGTAGCTTTCCAGTGGGCAAAACCGGTTGTCATTACAACCAAAAACTGGTTGAAAGAAAGTGATTATGACGTCATTTCAACCAGTTTTCCCTGCTGGGTTTGGACAATGGGATGATGTGATGCGATGAACAATGTCTGGATGAGGCCTACCTCTATCTGAGCGGTGTGGTTGGCATAGTAACTAAGGGCGTTTTCTCCCTCTGTGTCATGGTTCAGCAGTAGCCCCGTCGCAGGCGGCCTCAAACTCTGCTGCAGGAACTTACTGTGTCTGGCCAGCTGGAACACACACAGTACAGCCAATCAGTCAACAAACAGTACTTTCACTATGTATTACAGATCTGTCATTGGTCACAAAGAGTGGAAGGGGTGAGTTACAACATCCATTTAAATATCTGATTTGTTTGTAACTTTGTAACAAATGTCTAGCAATGCGCAACCCCCCCCCCCCCCCCCCCCTTTTGCCCTCAGAACAGCCTCAATTCATCAGGGCATAGACTCTAAAAGGTCTCGAAAGCATTCCACAGGGATGATTCCAATGCTTTTCACAGTTGTGGTGGACCAATCTTGATACACATCGGAAACTGTTGAGCGTAAAAAACCCAGCAGTGTTGCAGTTCTTGACACAAACCGGTGCGCCTGGCTACTACTACCATACCCCGTTCAAAAGGCACTTAAATATTTTTTTATCTTGCCCATTCACCCTCTGAATGGTACGCATACACAATACATGACTTATTGTCTCAAGGCTTAAAAATCCTTCTTTAACCAGTCTCCTCCCCTTTATCCACAATGATTGATGTGGATTTAATAAGGGACATCAATAAGGAATCAAGGCTTCACCTGGCCAATCTATGCCATGGAAAGAGCAGGTGTTCTTAATGTTTTGTATACTCAGAACATTGAGAGGATATGTCTGTGTGTGTGTGTGTGTGTGTGTGTGTGTGTGTGTGTGTGTGTGTGTGTGTAATTGTCAAGGAGAAACATGTAAAGGGATACAGTCCTTACAATGAAACAGATCAGTGAGAGATCGATGCCATTCAGCGGAGGCATTCTGTGTTCAATCACCAAGCAGAGACACCATTCCCCAATCTGCTCAATGCCAAGTCTCCGTTGTTGACACTGTACTACTTATCCACTCCATCCAATGATGGATTTGGCTGGCTGCCTATTGCCGCCTCCTGTGGTGATATAGACATCAGTGAAGGAGACAAATGATACAGTTTTCAGCTGTGATGGGGGTGATTTTCAGCTGACTATGTCAGACACAGTAGATGTTCAGAAGTGTGGTGGCTTTTAATAATAAACAGGAACTAAGAAATACTTGGGTTGTGTGTGTGTATATATATAAACGCTTGAGGCAGGAGTGTGGTATCTTGACACAAACCGGTACTACCATACCCCATTCAAAGGTATCTATGGTATGTTCATTTGCATATGTGGGGTTATACAATGGGGTGGAGTGTGTGTGTGAACTTCTGTATGCGCTCATGTGTGTAGGTGTTATTTCGGAAGTACAAACAGCCAGCCCCAGAGACCTGGGTGTTCATGATGAAACCCGTCGGTTGGTGGGGCCTGTCTGTATGACTCTCGGTTCTATTGTGAGTAAAATACAGAAGTGAGAATGCGCTTGACCTGGCCTGTCCTTTCACTATGACCATCTATTCCATTTAAAGTCACATCCATGATCACCTACTGAAATGACATAAGACTAGACTATATAACCACACCTACAGACAAGAATCATTAGACTTACCTGGAGGGGCAGTAAGTGTGACATACAGTACCAGTCAAAAGTCTGGACACCTACTCATTCAAGGGGTTTTCTTTATTTTTACTGTTTTCTACATTGTAGAAAACATAGCTGGTTGAGAGAATGCCAAGAGTGTGCAAAGCTGTCATCAAAGCAAAGGGTGGCTACTTTGAAGAATCTCAAATATAAAATATATATTTTTTGGTTACTACATGATTCCATATGTGATATTTCATAGTTTTGATGTCTTCACTATTATTCTACAATGTAGAAACTAGTAAAAATAAAGAGAACACCTGGAATGAGTAGGTGTGTCCAAACTTTTGACTGTAAATGAATTAACGTCTTTTCTGTGACATTGATGTACTCATTGGGCCCTTTTTAAAGCATGAATATATATGGTGCACAAAATCTATCCCACACGCTCAATGATGCATGTTAAAACACACACACACACACACACACACACACACACACACACACACACACACACACACACACACACACGTCGTTGTGTTACCTGGTGGGCCAGGATGTAGATGTTGTGTCCCACGTCTTTAGGTTTGATTAGGTCTCCTATAGCGTTCTCCTCAGCCTCACTTTCCAGCCCCTGGGCATATGCCTCCTTCATCACATCCACCTGGAACACGCATTGTTAGTACGGTGTGTGTGTGTGTGTGTGTGTGTGTGTGTGTGTGTTTCGGGGCCACTCACCAGCTCCATGGGCCTCATCTTGTAAAGGATCTTCTCTGCGTTCTCGCTGTCATGGCGACTCTCCATGATGGCCAGCAGCAGCTTGGAGGCGTTGTTCTAAGCACACAGAGACCATGTCACATTACCATCACGTCCTAACTCACTACACAATCATCTATGTTTCAGGGAGGAAAGAGACATCAGATCAGCACTAAGGGAATGAATGAACTGACGTATGGCTGAGATTACGCTAGGGAAAGACATTGCTTTTTGAAAGAAAGGAGGACAGAAATAGTGCATTCCTCCGTCACTAACATCTCAGTGGATATCACATTGTAAGGCCATAATCACAAAAAGGGACTTATAACAAGACATGTACTCTCAAATGATTGCCATTGATAGTGATAACTTTGTGTGTGAAGTATGAATGGTCCATTTCCTGTATATAGGGCTGGATGGGATAGCTATACAATATTCATGTAGGTATTATGGATTATTTCTCTGCTGCTTATCCAGCCATGGACTTCCACTGAACCCACAAAGGGATCTTGCATAGAGGCATGCTAACCTTGAGTTCCAGCACGAGGTCCAGTCGATGCTTCCCTAAAGGGTTGACCGGGTTGACTATTAGAGCTATGATGATGTCGATGCCGTTGGACTCGTGCTTGGCTATACAGGACTGGGACAGCAATAGGTTAGTTAGTTAGTGAGTAAAGAGAAAAACTTTAAAATGAGAACAACTTTCCATTGGAGGTATAATAGTGAAACCAACATTTATTCAATTTTATAAAAAGGGAAAGATTTGTTTTTAGAATGTTTCAAATATTTTCAATATTATGAATTTCCATGTTGACTCTATGACCGGAAATGGCCTTGTACGAAGCAAAGGATGCCAATTTCAAACTCTCCAAATAACTGTTTAAAATTCTAAAGACTGGCAATAATTAATATTAACTAGAAAATGATCTTATGTAGTACGTTGCAATGGTCCTCTCTGACTTTAAAACTTCAAAACTGATTCCTAAAAAACTAGGTCTGAAGATTGTCAACTGTCAGATTTGACAAAAATCATAACTTAATCAGGAATGAGCAGGGTCAGCTATACGAGAAGGACCCCTTCCTGTCCTCATTACATGTATTACAAGATCACTCATAGTCTGTAAAGTTCTCTACTTTTGATAGATTTAAACAAACAATATTAAAATCCCCATGGTCACAACCATAAATTGTCAACTCCATCACCCGGGTAGATTAAGATAGGATGTGAATTTGGGGAATTTTGCATCCTAAGATGTGGAGGTCATGGGTTGGCGTGGTTACACGTTGTCAGCGGTTGTGAGGCCGATTGGATGTGCTGCCAAATTGACGTTGGAGGCGGCTTATGGTAGAGAAATTAACATTCAATTATCTGGCAAAAGCTCTGGTGGACATTCCTGCAATCAACATGCCAAATGCACGCTTCCTCAAAACTTGAGACATCTGTGGCATTGTGTTGTGTGACAACTGCACATTTTATAGTGGCCTTTATTGTCCCCAGGACAAGGTGCACCTGTGTAATGATCATGCTGTTTAATCAGCTTCTTGATATGCCATACCTGCCTGCCAGGTGGATGATTATCTTGGCAAAAGGAGAAATGCTCACTAAGAGGGATGTAAACAAATTGGTGCACAACATTTGAGAGAAATAAGCTTTTTGTGCGGATGGAAAATTACTGGGATCTTTTGTTTAATCTCATGAAACACGGGAACAACACTTTACATGCATTTATATCTCTGTTCAGTATGTTTGAATGATCTAATGTTAGAATTAAACAATCAAGGCCTTTAAACACTTGTTGGGCAATAAATGTAAAAATGTAATAGCTTTAATGGTGCCTGACGGTTAGATGCATTTTATTGTTCATTTATTAGGACGTTCTTCCTTTTGACATGGTGATACTTGGGTCTATCAAAATATATATTTCAAATGTTGTTAATATTAAGAATTATGTTTGTGGGGAAAAAAAGTAGAGATTGTCCCAACTTTCAAGAATCCCTGAGCTACAACTTCCCAAAAATTAACTATCCCTTTAAGATGTTTTAGACTCAATTAGACAGTACTGTTGTCGAATAGTGTAACTTCCCAACCACTTCATACATTGACATGTACAGCATGATTCACATGTTACTGAAACCCCCCCCCCCCCCACGCATTTGCTGTAAATTCATTTTAAACGGTTTTCATGGCTACGCTTGAATCACAAAATCAACGCACTACCGTCAATGTGACATACATCAGGGTTTTTTCCTTTGCAGTTGCCAAGTGTGAAAGTGATTAAATGTGAGTGGGAGCTGTGTGTGTATGTGATTCAAGCATGGATGTCACACGGCTGTTACAGTACATGGTTGTCACATTGATGTCATGCTCACGTGTTGGACAGGCCTCCTGACCAAATGTAAACATTTGGGAAACACATACAGTTATGATCTTGCATGGTATAATCAAACTACAAAATAACAACTTCCATGGTAAAGTGAGCACAAGAACATACACTTTCTGTTGTAACCGGTTGGTGAACCCAGGGGCCTCATTTATAACCGTTTTGTAAATTGAACACTAAATGTCTGCGGGTGCAATTGAGATGTCTAAACTTGGCCCACGTCATACGCATAAATCAGACCTGTCGTAAAACTTTGCGCTAGTGAACGAGCATTATAACTTTGCCAGAAAAACGCCCATTATTCACCTTTTATGGTGACAATAATGCACTTACATGCTGTATACTTTGGAAGTATTGGAAGATGGTATGTAATGGGGGTGACAGGAAACCCTGGCCTACACACTTCAATGCAAAATATCAACTCTGTTCATCTGTTAGATTATACCGTATGTTATAAACCTCGCTCCCTGCATTACATTCTATTTAGCCTATCTAAGACTCAATTTAATGAGAGATGGTACATGGAAATTTGTTGTATGGTTACTTCGAGAATATAAACCCATCGTGGTCGGAAAAGGTGATTAATTTATTATGCAATGATACAATAAACATATTATGTTTATAAATGAAATATTGTTTACTGGAGTAAAATTTGACATTACTGTATTAAAATGTAGTAGCCTATAAACATCAATGGAAAAGGTGAACCATCTGTTCTACCATTAAACTGCGCTTTGGATCGAATACAGCTAAATACTTTAAATGGCTTATCTAGTTACTACTGTGGAAGATGGGACGAATGGTAGCCTATCCTAACTTATAGGCTATTTCCAGAGTAGACTATGAAACCCTCAGTCAGAAAAGGAGAGGAATGTATTGCAATGGAAATGAAATAAATAATAGGAAACGTATGCCTATTTCTAATTATTTGAAAATGCAAAGATAAAATACATCGATTTTCACTCGTCTCACTAACAGCAATTGATTGCATCTTGTCGTTTTATTTAGCTACCTGTTTTTTGTTATAAATAAGAGTGTCATCGCACAGCGCATTTGGAAAGTATTCAGACCCCTTGACTTTTTACACATTTTGTTACATTACAGCATTATTCTAAAATAGCTACTACCATAAAGGCCATTAGAACCTGTGTGTATGCATGGTCTCATTGTGGTACTTTATATTGTATAATTTGGGTTTACAAGTTTCAGGCAGGGACACCTCATCACAAGAGTGTGATTCCAAATCACCTCCTCTACACTGCCAGAGTTTTGGGGTGACTTAGTTGGTAGTGGTGGTCCCCTACCTGGTTCTCGTGGCAGGGTCCCTGGCAGTACTCTGTGATGGTCTCCAGGGTCTGCCGGACCAAGTCCACATTGCCCTCGTTGATGTAGAGGCCCAGCAGGCCCAGGCCTCCAGTGGTGCTACCGCACATGATGTCCAGGAACTGCAGCGTCTCACACACCAGGTTGTAGTTGGTCTTGTTGTTCTGGTTCCGCAGGAAGTTCTGGATTCAGGGGGGAACCAGGAGGGGGAAAAAAGGTGGTTCATATTCATAGGACATCCTATCTGAGTGTGGGTTAGAAGCAGGGTGTGTCAACATTTCAGAATAAAAGAGTGAGACATACACTGAGTGTACAAAACATTAAGAACACCTTTATAATATTGAGTTGCACCCCCTTTTGCCCTCAGAACAGCCTCAATTTGTCAGGGCGTGGACTCAGGGTGTCAAAAGCATTCCACAGGGATGCTGGCCCATGTTGACTCCAATGCTTCCCACAGTTGTGTCAAGTTGGCTGTATGTCCTTTGGGTGGAGGACCATTCTTGATACATACGGGAAACTGTTGAGCATTTGAAAACCCAGCAGCCTTGCAGTTCTTGACACACTCAAACCAGTGTGCCTGACACCTACTACCATACCCTGTTCAAAGGCACTTAAATCTTTTGTCTTGCCCATTCACCCAAACCATATCTCCATTGTCACTTAAAAAAATCCATATTTAACCTGTCTCCTCCCCTTAATCTACACTGATTGAAGTGGATTTAACAAATGTTTTGTATACTCTGTGTATATTGACAATACCCTGTTACACTGGATATAAAACCCAGATGGCTACATAAACGCTGGATTCCAATATTCCAATATAGAGGTGGTGCTATGATAGGCTGCCGTTAGATCTCAGTGGCGGTTCTGACTCAAAGACAAATGATAATACTCAACTCATCTCAGAATTACATTTACATTTTAGTAATTTAGCAGACACCCTTATCCAGAGCGACTTACAGTAGTGAGTGCATTCACTTTCATACTGGTACCCCGTGGGAATCGAACCCACAACCTTGGCATTTCAAGCGCCATGCTCTACCGACTGAGCTACATGGGGTACAGAATCAAATCTGTTTTCTCAAATGCAGTAGGCCTACCTGCTAATCCCTGTTGAGATGATTCACTCATCAGGTGAACATGGTGAACACCATGAAGTTCAGCTTGTGGTCAGAGGAAATATGATTTCTTCATACAGTGCCTATGCTGGTGACAAATCCAATTTCCCCTCTGGGGATCAATAAGGTTTATTCAATTCCATACCTGCAATTCCCTGTTGTGGTTCTCACAGAGCAGCTGCAGGTAGCGCAGGATAGGCTTCATGATGGTGATGGCCCTGCTCATCTGGGTCTCCTCCTCCCTCTCCTCGGCCCCTCCGCCGGGCCCCTCACCGGAGTGGCCCTCCAGCACCTCCAGGTCCGTGTCCCGCTCCTTCCGGAAGGAGACAAAGGCCTTGGAGGTGGCCGAGGACGCCTCCTTCAACTGGCCACGCATGCTGTCTATCATGTGCAGGGAAGAGTCTTTTGCTAGAGGAGGAGGAGTGGGTTACTGAAGGGTTGCAAAATTCTGGAAACAATCCTAAACATTCACAAGTTTTCCAGAAATGTCAAGGATTTCTTCTGACCAGGGTTAAAGGTCGATTTCCTTTCAAGTCGGACAATTTTGCAGTGGAATGAAAATTCATGATATTAAAATGTAGCATAATTGTTTAGATTATGTCATCACTTGAACTACAATACACTTCCTGACCTGATATGGCTAAATGAAATTGACCCCAACCCTGGAGCTCACTGTGAGCCAATCGAATGTCATGAGTGTTTTTCAATGCTTCCCTCTCAGTCAAACCGATAGCAAACTCATAGGAAATCTTATCATGAAACAAACCCTTTTTTGTAATAATTCTGAAATTACTGTGACCCCCTCTGACAACTGGTTAACTGCGTATTTGGGTTTTTTGGTCAAAACAACTTGTCTGGGTAGAATGGCCCTTTGATAGACTAGTGATGTGACCCCTCACATGGCCCCTGACATGTGACCACAGGCATGGGGTGAAACAGGAACAACAGAATCACTCCAGGGGAAATTGCACATTTTACATTTACTGTAGTCACACTGCTAATCAAATGGGTAAATGACCAAGAGAGATCAACTGGGCACTGGGAGTCTGAGGTCATGATGATGTCAAGAGAGAAATGGAAGCGATCTTTGACCTTATGAGTCCCTTACTACTACTATGTAGGCCTGGCTGGAGTTGTAAACCTTTGAAGAACAATGCATTACTACACAGTATTACTCTTACTGTATATTACAGTACTAATCAAATTTACACTCAAGGCCTATTATCTGTATGTCTGCATTGAGAGCCCTTTTCTGATCTCAGTGGCCTAAAGCCCCATCATCTCCATTGACACTTCCAGTGTCATGTTCAGGGCATGACCCTATGACTCAGCAGCTTTGAAACTTAGCTCCCTCTCCACCTCTCAAACTCCTCCCAGGTCCCTTGCTATTTATTTCACTCTCAACCTTCCACACCTCTCTGATGCTTCAGTCTGTGGAGTCCTGGACAGTGGACATTTTACAATATCTGCGGCTCTACATGTCTGGACTTGTTCTCTCATGAAACAAGGGGAAGGGGGGAAAAGACTGCAGCTGAGGAACTAAATGGAGAACAGGTATCGGAATCGAATAAATGTTACTGACACCCAGAGGGTAAAATAGAGTTTTCCACCAACAGCAGACAGACAAAACATTCCAGACACACCGGTAAACATCAGAACATAGACATAAGTACAGATGCTTGATGGAACCAAGTATGGGATATGAAGGAGATGACCATTGAAATGGAATGACTAGTATGGCCAGAGTAGTGTATCGATATCAAAAGTACGCCATCCCACCCATCATGCAACAACGTCTTGAAGGAGAATGTCAGTTCTCGTCATTCTATTTCTATGGAGACAGAAATAGAACATACGTGTTTTTCTGAGCCGGATGCCACTGTGACTGACGTCGACGTCCTCGTCTCTCTTCCTGCAGGTGCTGACCTCGAACATGTTGACGGACACAGTGGCCCGGATCTCCTGCTGGGCCAGACGCATGCGGTCATAGAACACCTTGAAGAAGTGCTCCGACTTCTTCTGTTTGTTCAGCTGCTGGTAGAATGAGTTCTGTAGGGGGAAGGGGGGGGGGGGAGAAGTGTAATTGACCCATCAGATAGAACAGTGGTTCCCTAACTGGGCTTTCAACTTACTATTGAAAGTTGTACTTGTACAATGCACAAAGCATAATCCTCTTGTCATGCGAGTCCTTGCATACCTTAGAGAGCTTGTCAGAAATGTCCAGATCAACTAGCCCATGTCAGTTAGTTGGGGGGGGGGGGGGGGGGGGGGGGGGGGGGAGGTACACTGGTAGAGGAGTGTGCGTCTGGGTGTGTACGCGTTTAACCAAACCATCTGATTACAGTGAGCGTGCATCTACCCCACCGACACACCTGTGTGAGTGAGTGTGCATCCACCCCACCCGCCCACCTGTGTGAGTGAGTGTGCCCATCAACCTGAATCTCTGTATGTATCTGCACACCCACGCGTGCAGGCATTTGCGTATCTGTGTGAGCCCACCTCCTCCCCACCCACCTGTATCTGAGTGTTTCCCCCCTGGAGCAGGGCGTTGCCTAGCAGGACGCTCTCCTCGAACATTCGGTCGTTCTTGGTGCTGACGATAAGGTCTATGACCAGCTCGGAGGCTCCCTCGCTGTCCAGCAGACACTGGATATCTACCATGCTGCTGCTCGGCTTGTCAGAGTCCTGCACCAAAGAGCCACCTGCAGATGAACAGATAGATCAGACTGATTGGATTGGGGAAATGGCAGGACATGATTTGCAACAGATCTGGGTTCAAATACTGTTATTTTATTGTTAATTTGTATTGTTCTTGTCTTGTACATGATATTGCAAAAAAATGTCAGTAAAGTCAAGTCGATTGAGCTTGTCTGGCTTAATGGACCAACGGAATAGTAGCAAAAGTGCAAACCCCGGCACACCAGGCAGTCTTGACTGGACTGGAGACTGCTTCCAATATGGACGGCCGTTGTTTTAAACGTAATTGATCACATTTGTATGTAATATTGTCGGCTGTGAGTGATGGATAAAAAAAATAACGAAAGTGTCTTTTAAGGAATTCTTTAATTGGACTTCTCTATTGGGCCGTCTTTGGTAATTGTCCTTTAGGGCTCGGCTTCAGCTAAACTACAGTGGAAAGTATGCTTCCAGACTGGAACCCTGAACGTAAAGCAAAAGCTAAAAGTAATTGAACTAGTATTTGAACACAGGTCTGATTTGGAACCGAGGGTTTGTATGTGTATGTCTTATATCCTCATAACTATCAAGAATACATAGCAGCGCTGTTCTGTGAAGGGAATAGTACACAGCATTGTACGAGATCTTCAGTTTCTTGGCAATTTCTCGCATGGAACAAGAATAGACTGACGAGTTTCAGAAGAAAGTTATTTGTTTCTGGCCATTTTGAGCCTGTAATCAACCCCACAAATGCTGATGCTCCAGATACTCAACTAGTCTAAAGAAGGCCAGTTTTATTGCTTCTTTAATTAGCAGTTTTCAGCTGTGCTAACATAATTGCAAAAGGGTTTTCTAATGATCAATTAGCCTTTTAAAATGATAAACTTGGATTAGCTAACACAACATGCCATTGGAACACGGAGTGATGGTTGCTGATAATGGGCCTCTGTACGCCTATGTAAATATTCCTATTCCATAAAAAAAAAAAAAGCTACAATAGTCATTTACAACATTAACAATGTCTACACTGTATTTCTGATCAATTTGATGTTATTTTAACGGATAAAAATGTGCTTTTCTTTAAAAAACAAGGACATTTCTAAGTGACCCCAAACTTTTGAACGGTAATGTATAGTTGAGGTTCTTCAGGGTCGTGTTCAGTACCTCCAGCTGAGCTGTTCCCACACTCTGATTTGGAGTGAAGCCTTTGATTTCCAAAGTAGCGAGTGAGGAGAATCTTCCTTAACACGTTTCCCTAGGGGAGGAGAGAAATTAAAAAGATTAAATCCACGTGTCTGTTGTATGCCAGACAGAAACACGCACGCAGATAGACCTATACACGCGCACTCTCTCTCTCACTATCTGTGTGTAACAGAGAAAAACACAATTCTCCATACAGTGGGGTTTGCTCAGGTAACATTGTTTTTGCTTCCCATCAACACTCGGAGACACTGAAGAAAAACACTTTTGGGACATATATATTCATAGTATTTTATTCATTGGAAACTTAAGCAAAGTATATAGAATTATAATACCATATTGAGTGTGTCCATGAGGGTGCAGTCTAATTGTTGTGGTACATCATATACATATCCAGTACACTGTGGCTATAGGGTGCCAATACTCAGCTAATGGGGTCATATACTAAGACAAAGTTACGAGGGAGATCGTTACATAATCAACATGGATTGATGCAATTGTTAAAACTACATTCTGAGAAGAAGCGACTCCTTCCACAGAGGCCGAGAGAGGCCGAGAGAGGCCGAGAGAGACAGACCGAGAGAGACCGAGAGACAGACAGACCGAGAGAGACAGACAGACAGACCGAGAGAGACAGACAGACAGACCGAGAGAGACAGACAGACAGACCGAGAGAGACAGACAGACAGACCGAGAGAGACAGACAGACAGACCGAGAGAGACAGACAGACAGACCGAGAGAGACCGACAGACAGACCGAGAGAGACCGACAGACAGACCGAGAGAGACCGACAGACAGACCGAGAGAGACAGACAGACAGACCGAGAGAGACAGACAGACAGACCGAGAGAGACAGACAGACAGACCGAGAGAGACAGACAGACAGACAGACCGAGAGAGACAGACAGACAGACCGAGAGAGAGAGACAGACAGACCGAGAGAGACAGACCGACAGAAAGGAAAGAGGCGGAGGAAGGAAACTGGAGCGGAGCTGAAGGTACGGTACACTAGCTACTGATCCTGTGCTTCCCGTGGGAGAATGTGTTACATAACGCCTGGTGGTTGCTGGCTTGGAAATGCCAAGGGAAGGCAAACAGAGATAGCTGGGTTGTTCTCTCTTTTCTTTCTCTCTTCCTCTAGTCTGCCTCTCTGGGGAGAGACTCCCCCACTCGTGACCTTCGCCCTCTCTGGAGAGCCACTGAAATAACCACCCCCTCTCTCTGATTGCGCAATACAGTATGTGTGTGACTAAAGCAACCCAGTCCTGCAGGTAGAAAGCTTGTAAGATCCAGAGGCTCCCTCACTTTTTACCACCAATATGTATTGTGTAAGAGCACAGCAAATGAGGGATTAAGGGAGGGAGGGATGAAAGGACACATGTCAACCCCCACAGAGGGCGGCCGCCTCATGACTAACGACAGATCCTTTCTTGCATGGGATAGCACAGAGGGGAAAAACAGAAAGAGTGCACACCAAAAACACAACAGGAGCCATTGGAGGAGTTCCAAAGAAAAAGTGAAGTTGAGCTAAAGCCCTTCAAATAAGGAGAGGCATGGAGAGGAAAGGAGCAGCATTCTGGTGGAAAGAGAGCACGTGCAGCTGATATTCCCTGTCTCAGTAAACACTAACTCATCTGCAGTCAGCAGAGACAGCCGTCTGCCTGCACCGTCTGGCTAAGAGCTGAGCCCTCACACACACACACACACACACACAGGCTTGTGAACGAGTGCAGACATGCACGCGTGAGCACACACGCACGCACACACACACCCCCTTCATGGACTGCAGGTGACGATTCAGTGAGCCAACTTGGCTCATTCCCACTCAATCAGACATATATACACAGAGTGAAAACTAACACTCCAAGCTGTCTTTAAGGTAACTAGTTTATTCTAAAGCAGTTTATTTTTGATTGCCACTCTTTCTCACATGCTAAAAGAGAGGGATAGTGCAGCTGGGCGCCCCCTGTCTCTCTCCCTAGATGCCTCCCCCTCGAGTGATGCGGTCTGCTGGCCAGCTCTGCAGAGGGTTGAGGAGAGAGAGCGCGAGTTGTGCCAGTCAGGTGATGTGAGGACAGAGCTAGAGAGAGCTAGAGAGAGCTAGAGAGCGAGCGAGAGAGCGAGAGAGGAAGATCTAGCCGTGTGGGCTTTTAAAATGTGCGCAGGCACGCCACACTGCGGATTTGGTTGTCCGAGGTGAGGATGTGCAGTTTGTGCTGAGCTCGCCCCAGCCTAGACAGACACAAAGCTCCAGGCACTCAGGGAAATCTAGTGAAATCACACTCCCTGGGTCAGACCACAGTCAATTCCAGGTGGTACTACTGGGCCCAGCTGTGGATGGGAAAGATAGAGAATTTTGGATGAAAACGTTGGCTGAAAAGTTTCCAATCTGAGTTCTTGTTTGTTGGAAGAGTGAAAGTCTCACCGCAACAGACACTTGAAGTCTCGCCGGCCAGGGCCTGTATTCATAAAGCGTCTCTGAGTAGGACTACTGATCTAGGATCAGGTTTGCCTTTTAAATAATAATGAATTAGATGTGGGACCTGATCCTATACTGAAGAAAAACATAAACGAAATAAAAGATCCCAGAAATGTTCCATATGCACAAAAATCTTATTTATCTAAAATGTTGTTTTCATCCCTATTAGTGAGTATTTCTCCTTTGCCAAGATAATAAAGCCACCTGACAGGTGTGGCTTATCAAGAAGCTGATTAAACAGCATGATCATTACACAGGTGCACCTTGTGCTGGGGACACTAAAATGTGCAGTTTGTCACACAACAAAATGCCACAGATGTCTCATGTTTTGAGGAAGCGTGCAATTGGCATGCTGACTGCAAGAATGTCCACCAGAGCTGTTGACAGAGAATTTAATGTTAATTTCTCTACCATAAGCCGCCATCAACGTCATTTTAGAGAATTTGCCAGTACGTCCAACCGGCCTCACAACCGCAGACCACAGGTAACCACACCAGCCCAGGATGTACAAATCCGGTTCCTTCACCTGCAGGATCGTCTGAGACCAGCCACCTGATGAAACTGAGGAGGATTTATGTCTGTAATAAAGCCATTTTGTGGTTAAAAATACATATTCTGATTGGCTGGGCCTGGCCGATGCTCTCCCAGGCTCACCCATGGCTGCACCCCTGCCCAGTCATGTGAAATCCATAGATGAAGGCCTAATTCATTTATTTCAATTGACTGATTTCCTTATATGAACGGTAACTCAGTAAAATGGTTGAAATTGTTACAATGTTGCATTTATATTTTAGTTCAGTATAGATAATAACTCCTACTCCGAGACACTTCAGGAATATGGGCCCAAAATAATATAGAATACATCATAATGTATATGATCTTATGGATATGGGGGGAATCTGATAGAGGGAAAACACTGGTCTAGCGTTACACTAGAATACAATGTTTCCACTTTTGCTCGCATGGCTTAGCAGAAGCAGAGACCCGGAAGCAGGGTGGATCTACTTAACTATGATTGGAGGGAAGTCTGTGTGTAACTAGCCCTATGGTGTACTGTATCACAGCACTCTTCAACAGGTTACTAAAGTATAGGCTATCAATACAACCGTGAAAAGCACTGAAACGCAAAGCAGAACATCAGAGGACGTCAATCCCAGACAGAACATTCGACAGATCGTTCGAAAGAGCATTATTTCCCATGCTCCATTTCTTAAGTCTTAGAGCATAGGAAGTTTACAAAAAAAATCTAATTCAACTTCCTGTAGGCCTACAGTACATACGTACATGCTCCTTATATCCATATGAAATTGGTAAAATGGAATGTGATCTATCACTAATCTGTCACATTTTATATAACAATTGTTGCCAATGTCCAATATTTTCTGAGCAAAGAAAGAGTTAACAGCCAAACGCCACCCTCTCAGCCCAAACCCAGACAGACACGAGAGAGAGCATCCTGCCCATCCATATCACCTAGTTGTGAGACGCTGCTTTAAAGACAGGCTTCTTTTCACAAAGGGAGGGGAAATTATTACAAGGGAGGAGAAAAATCAATGCACCTAAAATCTCTTCATGTTGTCTAAGCATTGAACACTACAGCAATGCTATAGCAGCTGTTTAATCTCTTTTCTTCCAGTCTCACTCAGTGTGCCCTGCATGCACCCCGTTCCATAGCTGCAGTCCTACAGCGCTATGCTCCCTTCACGTGGCAGATGACTCGCCCCCGTTCTCACCCACGCCGTTTTCTGGTAAACAACCCCCCACCCCGACACCTTATGCATGCACACATACGTTTTTCGTTATACTGGCTCAAACCCCATTGCCATTCTCCTCTACCACCGTTTTTCAAATGCTTTCCCCAGCAGAGGTGTAGTAGCAAAACAACTTAACAGCTGTATGTGAGAGCAATTGGTGAGATTTCAGGCAAATAGCAGCACGAGTTCTTAAACAAGCATTCCTCCAATGGCTGACCCTTTGCCGTGGGGTTGACTTTGGAAGTGGTGCATGTGATTTGCTAACATTGTTAGATTGGTTCCAGGCACAGCTGTCTGTTTTTGTCAGGAGGACTGTGTGATGTCCAGAGGTTATACGGCAGGGCACCAAACAGCAAGGCTTGTTTGCCTCTCATGAAACATGTCTATTGATAAACACTGTGTACGAAAAGGGGGGAAAAAAAATCACATGCTTACGGCTGTTACGGTGACCATATTACCATATTATTGATGGCCTCTATTAAAAAGAGGAGGATCCCATCAGCTTTCTATAGGCTAGGCATACTATATTTATTTCTTAACTTTCCTAATATTAAGCACATTGCCTATCTTAACAACAGGAGTGTAGCCTACCTGGCTGGCATGAAAATTAACCACAGGAAAAGCGTTTTCCATTCGCTATTTAAGTGCATAGATTTTTCCCCTGCCTCTGTTCCAAGACAGGTGCATGATAATGGTCAACATTTTTTGGTTAAAAAAATTATATTTTCATAAAAGTCTGATGGGTGACAATATCACTTGAATGATATATTATCACTTGTGAAGTTAATTATAATTGTTATATTCAGCCCAAGGGCACAAAGGCCACTTTGGCCGCAAAAGGCATGGATTTTTTAGGGGGCGTTACGGCCACACAAGGGGGATAGCGCCTGGGAAATCTGAGGCCTGGTGAGAATATTATCATAGTGCTTGTCAAATTGTGAATGAGATCCATGAACATCATGCAGCCTTAGAATGCATTAAAAATCAAAACATATAGCCCGAAGTTTGTATCCCAACTAAAGTTGTATAAATAACTCTAAATGAATCATATAGGAGGACCTGTTTCTTTGTTAACCGCTCACAGAATAGCTGCATGTGCGCACTCCCTCAAATCGTTTGGAGAAAATATCCTTTCTATTTTATTCAGCTATGTTCAATTGTATTCTTCATACTATAAAATAATGCCACGGAATTGTAAACAAATCTTGTCTACTAAATTAACTAGTGTATCCCACAGTCTTATGGCATAGCCAGATCAGGGCCTAACATAATGCCTGAGTATACTATCCTGTTCTTCTGAAATAGACTACATTTTATTAATATCATGTTTCTTTAGACCTGTCTAAAATAAATAATGGATTTATTGTGAAGTTGTAGGCTATATTAAATGGATTTATTATACTTTTTAAAATATTGATGTTCCAAAAGGTCAGCACCAGTGGCTTGTAGGCTATGCCTGGAAGACAGGATATACTAAATGTATTTAAATTAATTAACGGTCAATTACCATGAGACCTGCAGTTATTTGCTTGACAACCACCGGCTGACAAAATGTCATGACCGCCACAGCTCTACACATGATTGAATGTTGTGTCAATTAGTTAGGTAATGTAATTGTATGTCAATCAGCTGTTTGTCAGCTCTTTTTTTGTGTAGCCCGTCCGCCGCTGCTAAATTAATATAGGGGAAACACTGACACAGTACAGAGGGCATTCCATTAAGGTTCTGATATTAGTTTGGCTCCAATTAGTTTGGCTCCAAATAAAGACACAGTAAACTGCATCTAAATGCCAACAGTCTTAAAGGAGATCCCACATATGCTGAGCACTTGTTGACTCTTCCCAAACCATCTCAATTTGGTTGAGGTCGGGGTATTGTGGAGGCCAGGTCATCTGATGCAGCACTCCATCACTCATCTTCTTGGTAAAATACCCCTTTACACAGCCTGGAGGTGTGTTGTGTCATTGTCCTGTTGAAAAACAAATGATAGTCCCACTAAGCGCAAACCAGATGGGATGGTGCATGGCTACAACAGCATTCTGCAGCGATGCTGGTTAAGTGTGCCTTGAATTCTAAATAAATCAGTGTCACCAGTAAAGCACCCCTCACACTACAACACTTCCTCCTCCATGCTTTACGTTGGTAAATACACATGTGGAGATCAACGATTCACCCACATCGCGTCTCACAAAGACACAGCTGTTGGAACTAAAAATCTCTAATTTGGACTCCAGACCAAAGAACCGATTTCCACCGGTCTAATGTCCATTGCTCGTGTTTCTTGGCCCAAGCAAGTCTCTTCTTCTTATTGGTGTCCTTTAGTAGTGGTTTCTATGCAGCAATTCGAACATGAAGGCCTGATTCAAGCAGTCTCTGAATCAGGTCTCTGAACAGTTGATGTTGAGATGTGTCTGTTACTTGATCTCTGTGAAGCATTTATTTGGGCTGGAATTACTGAGGCTGGTAACTCTAATGTTCAGCAGAGGTAACTCTGGGTCTTCCTTTCCTGTGGAGGTCCTCATGAGAACCAGTTTCATCATAGCGCTTGATGGTTTTTGCGACTGCACTTGAAGAAACTTTCAAAGTTCTTGACATTTTCCGGATTGACTGACCTTCATGTCTTAAAGTAATGATGGACTGTCGTATCTTTTTGCTTATTGGAGCTGTTTTTTCCATATGGACTTGGTCTTTTACCAAATAGGGCTATCTTCTGTATACCTTTGTAGAATCACCTTTGGCAGCGATTACAGCTGTGAGTCTTTCTGGGTAGATCTCTAAGAGCTTTCCACACCAGGATTCTGCAACATTTGCCCATTATTCTTTTCAAAATTCTTCAAGCTCTGTTAAATTGGTTGTTGATCATTGCTAGACAACCATTTTCAGGTCTTGCCATAGATTTTCAAGTACATTTAAGTCAAAACTGTAACTTGGCCTCTCAGGAACATTCACAGTCTTCTTTGTAAGCAACTCCAGTGTATATTTGGCCTTGTGTTTAAGGTTATTGACCTGCTGAAAGGTAAATTAATCTCTCAGTGTCGGGAAAGCAGACAACCAAGTTTCCCTCTAGGATTTTGCCTGTGCTTAGCCCAATGCCGTTTCTTTTTCATCCTGAAAAACTCCCCAGTCATTAATGATTGAACAAGATGCAGCTACCACTATGCTTGAAAATATGGAGAGTGGTACTCAGTAATGTGTTGTATTTGATTTGCCCCAAATATAACACTTTGTATTCAGGACAGTATTACTTTAGTGCCTTGTTGCAAACAGGATGCATGTTCTGGCATATTTTTATTTTTGCACAAGCTTAATTCTTTTCACTCTGTCAATTAGGTTAGTATTGTGGAGTAACTACAATGTTGTTGATCCATCCTCAGTTTTCTCCTATCACAGAAATTAAACTGGCTTCACCATTGGCTTCATGGTGAAATGAAGTTAGGAAGGACGCCTGTATCTTTGTAGTGACTGGGTGTATTGATACACCATCCAAAGTGTAATTAATAACTTCACCATGCTCAAAGGGATATTCAATGTCTGCTTTAAAAAAATATTTGTACCTATCTACCAATATGTGCCCTTCTTTACAAGGCATTGGAAAACCTCCCTGGTCTTTGTAGTTGGATCTGTGTTTGAAATTCACTGCTCGACTGAGAGACCTTACATATAATTTTATGTGTGGAGTACAGAGATGAGGTAGTCATTCAAAAATCATGTTAAACACTATTATTGCACACAGAGTGAGTATTATGTGACTTGTTAAGCACATTTTTGCTCCTGAACGTATTTAGGCTTGTCATAACAAAGGAGTTGAATACTTATTGACTCAAGACATTTTAGCTTTTACATTTTATAAAAAAAAAAAAAGAAAAACATAAATCCACTTTGACATTATGGGGTATTGTGTATGGGCCAGTGACAAAAACAAAAAGTCTAACACAAAATGTGTAAAAAGTCAAGGGTTGTGAACACTTTCTGAAGGCACTGTAAGCTAATTCTACAAGTGTAAAGGGTTACTGAATAAGAGTACATGAACCTGGGCCTTCAAGGAGCCTTCAAGGGCCTTCAAGGAGAGGGACAAGGACATATTGAAATGCGTCCAGAGGGAGCTGAAGTTGCGGATTGGGGGAAGAGAGTGTATAAGGAGAAGATGGAGGAAAAGCTGAGGCAGAGCCAGGTGAGAGATGTGTGGAAGGGTATGAGAAATATCACTGGCTTCAAAAAGTCAAACAGTGGGCAGACGGAGGGGACCCAGGACAGAGCCAATGAGCTGAACCAATTTTTTAACAGGTTTGATACTGGCCCTGTCCACCTCCCTTCCAGCTCCCCAGACCACACACCCTCACGGCTGTCCCACCCCCACTTTGCTCAAAACACCTCTGCTGAGACAATCAGTGACCCCACCTCCGCCCCTGCTCCCCCTGGACTGATCCTCAACACCCCCCTTCCCCCCACCCCCACACCTGGGCTGGCTTTCACCACCAACCAAGTGAAGAGAGAGCTGGAGAGACTACATCAGTGGAAAGCAGCGGGCCCTGATGGCATCAGCCCAAGGGTGCTTAGGGTCTGTGCTGACCAACTGTGTGGAATACTCCAGCGTCTTTTCAACCTTAGCCTGAGCCTAGAAAGGGTCCCTGTGCTGTGGAAAACATCCTGCCTCGTCCCAGTGCCCAAGAAGGCACACCCCACTGTCCTGAATGACTTCAGACCTGTAGCGCTAACATCCCACATCATGAAGACCCTGGAAAGGTTAGTCCTCGCTCACCTCAGACCCCCTGCAGTTTGCATACCAGCGCAACATCGGGGTGGATGATGCAATCATCTACCTTCTGCAGAGGGCCTACTCTCACCTGGACAACGCAGGTTACCTGTTCATTTGGCCAGTCTGTCTATTAAGTAAACTATTATTACCCTCGCTCATATCATACGCATTTGTAGCTACTGAAGTATTTCTCTGCCATCGACCTGTATAGTATAGTTAACCATCCACCAATGTATAGTGTACATATTCAGACTTCCACCCATACTATGCAATGTCTTTTTATAGCTTTTTTTTGTTTTTGCACTCCAGATATCTTGTATTTCTATACTTTTTCATACTGCCGCTCTATGTATCATGTACCGTGTATCTGTCTTTTGTGTACTTTCGTTGTGGCATTTTGCACCTGCCCTGTGTTTTGTTGTAGCTGCTTGACAATGAAATTTCCCCCCCGGGGGATCAATAAAGTACCTATCTATCTATCTATCTATCTATCTATCTATCTATCTATCTATCTATCTATCTATCTATCTATCTATCTATCTATCTAACCTGATCCTACAGTAGATTAGCACTCCTACTCTGAGGGTACATTCAAGACCCCCTGTGGCCGCTGAGTAATGGGTGAGACGGGTAAACACGTGATAGTCCATCACCATGGAGACCACACACCTCCAGTAACAGGCACATGACTTATAAAGAACTGAGGAGAAAGACTAGGTGGAATAGTACACTCATCTCTGATCCCCCTTGAAATAAACGTCTCGCCTCTAGAAACGTCCAATTAAAAATATGTACCGGGGGTATATGTATGTAGTTTGTAACCTTGATGTTGGGCTGCAGGTTTCATGATGGAACACTCGAAACAGCAGGACTAGTTTCAAGTTTATTTGGATTTAAAGTGTATTTTAACACATTGTAAGGATACAGACTAGGGGCAGTCAGGGGTTAAGGCTTGTCTGGTATCAGTGAGCTGAGCACACGCTGCCCTGGTTGGCTGCATGTGAATAAAAGGATGAGAGGATGAATGCAGGGGTGTAGCTAAGCCATAGTCCACTCTCTCACACTGGGAAAACCCCACAGGATGAGCTGAGCCAGCGTACGTGTGGTGTGTGTGGTGTGGGTGTGTGTGCGTGTGACTAGCTTAGCGGCGAGAGAGGCTGGTAATCTGTAAAGCTGCTTAGCCTCGGCTGGTGTGAAACTTGCCAAGAGTGACGGAGAGCGAGCGGAAGGAGAGAAAGGAGGAGTGTAAGAGAGGGAGGGAAAGAGATAGGTTGTGAGAGAGATTACATAAGAGGCTTTTTCGTTTCCTTCGTCAACAAACACAGGGGCCATGTTAACGCACACACAGGACACACATGCACACACGTGCATGCATGCACACACACGGGGGAACGTGAGATCATTCCCTCTTTACATGTCCTGGTTGTCATAACCTAAAACCGTAGTCTCACGTTTATTGCCGATGGCCAGATTGAACAGCAGACAGGCGTTTCCCCTGGTTATGACTTCTGCCCTTGATTAGATACTGTGATATCGTTAAAATGGCATCTAAAGAGTAACTCATTAGGTTTTAATATAAAGACACAAGTACTATCATATAGTTTTGTTCCTGCACTGCAGTACACATTTTGGGAACAATATTTTCAGCAATATTCTAAATCCCAATTGTCAGTCTCACCTGACTACAAAACATTTCAACACATTTTCAACAAAATTGATTGACTGGCTCTAAATTCTATACAAAATTATATAATCCAGGGCATTTTCGTCACTACTACTCATTCGCGTACACAGAACTCTCCTTCCTCACAGGGATGAGGCTCTAAACTTGCACACTGTCCTCCTTATTCCTAACTCAAACATATTACACTACACTCCAATATGCCAAACAGCAGCAATCCTCCATAGCCTACTGCAGATCCCTCAGTCAGTTTACTGTCTGCCCCTGCCACGAGAGAGAGCGAGAGAGGCAGAATTCAGCAAAAATATCCTCAGTGTACAATGAAAAACACCAAATAATGCATGCAGAGCAGAATTAGGCCGATACCCGCTAATAAACAAAATCCAGAAAAGAGCCGTTCAATTCTCCAACCACCCAAAAGGAAGCGATTCCCAAACCTTCCATAACAAAGCCATCACCTACAGAGAGATGAACCTGGAGAAGAGTCCCCTAAGCAAGCTGGTCCTGGGGCTTTGTTCACAAACAGAAACAGACCCCACTGAGCACCAGGACAGCAACACAATTAGACCCAACCAAAT
This sequence comes from Thymallus thymallus, assembly GCA_023634145.1. NCBI lineage: Eukaryota > Metazoa > Chordata > Actinopteri > Salmoniformes > Salmonidae > Thymallus > Thymallus thymallus. Next base: position 36,288,652 of record CM042414.1, on the reverse strand, counting down.
CATGAGAAAACAAAAAGATAACTACTTGACACATTGGAAAGAATTAACAAAACAACAGAGTAAACTAGAATGCTATTTGGCCCTAAACAGAGAGTACACAGTGGCAGAATACTTGAGCACTGTGACTGTCCCAAACTTAAGGAAAGCTTTGACTATGTACAGACTCAGTGAGCATAGCCTTGCTATTGAGAAAGGCCGCCGTAGGCAGACCTGGCTCTCAAGAGAAGACAGGCTATGTGCACACTGCCCACAAAATGAGGTGGAAACTGAGCTGCACTTCCTAACCTCCTGCCAAATGTATGACCATATTAGAGACACATATTTCCCTCAGATTACACAGATCCACAAAGAATTCGAAAACATACCCAATTTTGATCAACTATCTACTGGGTGAAATACCACAGTGTGCCATCACATCAGCAATATGTGTGAACTGTTGCCACAAGAAAAGGGCAACCAGTGAAGAACAAACACCATTGTAAATACAATCCATATTTATGTTTATTTATTTTCCCATTTGTACATTGTTACAACACTGTATATATAGATAATATGCCATTTGAAATATCTATTATTTTTTGAACTTCTGAGTGTAATGGTTACTGTTAATTGTTTACTATCTACTTCACTTGCTTTGGCAATGTTAACATATGTTTCCCATGCCAATAAAGCCCTTAAAATGAAAATGAATTGAGAGAGAGAGAGACAGAGCGAGCGAGAGAGCGTGAGAGAGAGAGAGAGAAGGAGAGAAGGAGAGAGACAGAGAGAAGGAGAGAAGGAGAGAGACAGAGAGAAGGAGAGAGAGAGAGAGACCCAGAGAGAGAAAAGGAATTGAGGCAGATGGGCATTTTGATAGAAACAGAGAGACAAAGCAAGGGAGAGAGGCTCACACTTGTTCGAGTGAGAGAGAAAGAGAGGGGGAGGGAGGGAACGTGACGGTCCGCGTGACGCTGGCTCAGACACTGCAGGCGGTTACGTAAGTGCACCCCCTGCCCTGTCTCCTCATGGACTGAGCAGACGCCGCTCTCCTCCAATCCCTCACACTGTAGCCGCGGCCCGCTTTTTTCTCCCTCGGCTCACATGGCTCCTCACATGCTCCCTCCCTCCCTCACTCGTTCTCTCGCTCTCCCTCTCTTACTCATTCTCTCTCTCTCTCTCTCTCTCTCTCTCTCTCTCTCTCTCTCCTCCTCCCACTCACAGTGCCCCAGGAGAGCCACCAACCTCTGCTGTCGCTTCTCTCTCTTTTTTTCCTCCCTCTTTCTTTTTCCTCACTCGCTACTGTGGAGTGAGACAGCAGCTCCACACTCAGGGCAACAGGGATATGACACACTCACACACAAACACACGCAGACACACACAAAGAATGACAAATACACAAACACACACATGGAACATGCGCACACATCATGCTTAGGCTTTTTAAAACATCCTAATATCCAATACGTTTTGGCACTTGTAAATGTCACAGTGCTTTTGACTGCATAACTTACCCTGTGAATGATATCATAGAGTATGTGTGTATTTGAGTAGAATACTGATTAACATTTAGCAACAGGACATGATCTCAATACTATTTCCAGTGCTATTCTTCAAAAGGCAGTGGCATCTCAAGGCAGCACTACTTATACTGTACATAAACTCTCTTCAATGTCTCGGCTCCCTATCGTCCTGTACTATGATCTGCAGCAGACAAGCTTCACTTTACCCTCCAGAGTTGATCACCAACCCTGGAACTTTTTCTAGTTTTCCAACACCCCTCCCCTCATATCACTCCCCCTCTGCCTCATCCACTCTTTCCCACCCTCCCTACCCCTCCTCCTGGTGGAAAGAGAGAGAGAGAGAGGGAAGGGAGAGGTGCACTCCTGCACCCGCGCTCACTGCAGTATTGATTTGTTTGTTCAGCGTTTGCCCCCCCCCTTTCCTCAATCTATCCAGCCCTTTCTCCCTCACAGTGTGAGCTTGTCCTCCGTGCCTTATATAAAAGCATGGAGAGGCCAACAGACTACTGATGACGAGGAGTCTGGGCTCAGTGCCCACAGAGACAGAGCGAAAGTGAGACAGAGAGCGAGAGACAGAGACTACAGCACTGTGGGCAGCAACTGATCTTAGTGCAGCCCACCCGGTCCATCATGACAGTGCAATATGAACCAACCAATCTTCATCTTTATTTGCCTTCAGCTGTAACTGCAGCCAAATAGTGTGGTTGATACAACACTGTATATTCACATTGCTGCTACACTGGAAAAATTGTTTATCCGTCCAAAAAAGGTAATGACAGCAACACCCAAAGTCGTTAGTGTGACACCTAAGTCTGTGACAATACATCCATTCATGAAAAAGTCAGTATACAGTATTTAGTATTGTGGACTTTGGTATTGGCTACAGAGGGTAGTGCCTTTATACGAGGCGGTGTTGGAGAAAGGCCCTAAACATTTTCAAAGACTCCAGCCACTCAAGTCATAGACTGTTCTCTCTGCTACAGCACAGTCTGGAACCAACAAGACCCTGAACAGCTTCTACCCCAAGCCATACGACTGCTAAATAGTCAACCAAATAGCTACTCTGACTATCTGCATTGACCCCCATTTGTACCCTGATGAACTCTTTTGATTCATCACATGCACTGCTGCTACTATTTATTATTTATACGATTGCCTAGTCACTATACCCCTACCTATATGTACAGTACAGGGATTTCACCAATAGTGACTTTAAAACAGTTACAGAGTTTAATTGCTGTGATAGGAGAAAACTGAGGATGGATCAACAACATTGTAGTTACTCCACAATACTAACCTAATTGACAGAGTAAAGAAGGAAGCCTGAACAAAATAAAAAATATACCAAAACATGCATTCTGTTTGCAACAAGGCACTAAAGTCATGTGGCAAAGCAATTAACTTTCTTTCCTGAATACAAAGTGTTATGATTAGGACTTATGTGTTCTGTGAGGCTCACGGGGAGGACATCGATGGACTTACTGACTGCATAACAGACTATATCAATTTTTGTGTAGACAACACTCTACCCACCAGGAAGGTACGCTGTTTTCCAAATAATAAACCCTGGGTCACCAGCGACCTGAAGGCCCTGCTGAATGAGAAGAAGAGGGCTTTCAAGGAGGGGGACAAGGACAAATTGAAATGCGTCCAGAGGGAGCTGAAGTTGCGGATTGCTGAGGGGAAGAGAGTGTATAAGGAGAAGATGGAGGACAAGCTGAGGCAGAGCCAGGTGAGAGAGGTGTGGATGGGTATGAGAAATATCACTGGCTTCAAAAAGTCAAACAGTGGGCAGACGGAGGGGACCCAGGACAGAGCCAATGAGCTGAACCAATTTTTTTACAGGTTCGATACTGGCCCTGTCCACCTCCCTTCCAGCTCCCCAGGCCACACACCCTCACAGCTGTCCCACCCCCACTTTGCTCACAACACATCTGTTGAGACAACCAGCGACCCCACCTCCACCCCTGCTCCCTCTGGACTGATCCTCAACACCCACCTTCCCACCTGGGCTGGCTTTCACCACTAACCAAGTAAAGAGAGAGCTGGAGAAACTACATCAGTGGAAAACGGCAGGCCCTGATGGCATCAGCCCAAGGGTGCTTAGGGTCTGTGCTGACCAACTCTGCCAGTGCCATCTTTTTTGCAGTTATGTGCTGGGGAGCCAACATAAAAGCCGGTGATGCTTCTCGGGTAAATAAGCTGATCAGGAAGGCTAGCTCTGTCCTGGGGATGAGCCTTGACACTCTAGAGGAGGTGGCGGAGAGACGGATCCTGGCCAAACTGCTGGCCATCATGGACAACGTCACCCACCCTCTGCATGCCATGGTTATGACGCAGAGGAGCACCTTCAGTCACAGACTGATCCCACCACGGTGTGCCAGAGAGCGCTACAGGAGGTCCTTCCTGCCGGCGGCTATTAGACTATTTAATGCCTCACCGGGGTGCCATGCCGTCGGCAACACAGACCTGGAACTGTTGGGGTGTTAGGACCTAGTTTAACAATTTGTGCATCCATCCGTGAGTAACTCTGGTCCGTAATCACTCAGGACTTATTTATTCATTCAGGTCTGTATATACATACTCATGTACAGTTGTTATATCATATCACGTTCAATATTGCAAGTAATTCTTGGACTTAACTTACGTAGTCATTCACTCAGGAATGCATATTAGTATCCTGTAAGTTGTATCTTTTTTCATTGCTTTTAGTATATCGAATGTGCAATACGTGCAGTTATCTGTAATTAAACCCTGCGCGCTAAGGACTGTATTTTAAAGGAATTACTATTATTACCCCAAATTATATCATATACACATTTAGCTATTTAAGTATCTCTTCCTGTCATTTACCTGTACAGTTTATGTAACCATGCAAGTATTCACTTACCTGTAAATATAACTGTATATTTACCTGTACAGCTAATTTAACCATGCAAAATATTCACTTACCTGTTCATTTAACCAGTCTGTCTATTAAGTAAACTATTATTACCCTCACTCATATCATATGCATTTTTAGCTATTGAAGTATTTCTCTGCCATCGACCTGTATAGTATAGTTAACCATCCAACATCCACCAATGTATAGTGTACATATTCAGCCAACCACCCATACTATGCTATGTCTTTTTATAGCTTTTTTGCAATCCAGACATCTTGTATTTCTATACTTTTTAATACTGCCGCTCTATGTATCATTTAACTGTCTTTTGTGCATCTATCTATCTATCTATCTATCTATCTATCTATCTATCTATCTATCTATCTATCTATCTATCTATCTATCTATCTATCTATCTACCTTATCAAATAAAAAAACATTACTCAGTACCACTCTCCATATTTTCAAGCATAGTGTTGGCTGCTTATGTTATGGGTATGCTTGTAAACGTTAAGGACTGGGGAGTTGGAGCTAAGGACAGGGAAATTCCTAGATGAAAACCTGGATCAGTCTGCTTTCCACCAGACACTGGGAGATGAATTCACCTTTCAGCAGGACAATAACCTAAAGCACAAGGCCAAATCTACACTGGAGTTGCTTACCAAACAGACAGTGAATGTTCCCAAGTGGCCGAGGTACAGTTTTGACTTAAATCTGATTGAAAATCAATGGCAAGACTTGAAAATGGTTGTCTAGCAATGATCAACAACCAATTTAACAGAGTTTGAAGAATTTTGAAAATAATCATGGGCAACTATTTTACAATCCAGGTATGCAAAGCTCTTAAGAGGCTAACCCAGAAAGACTCTGCTGTAATCGCTGCCAAAGGTGATTCTAACATGTATTGACTCAGGGGTGTGAATACCTTAGTGATCTAGATATTTCTGTATTTCATTTTCAATAAATTTGCATGCAATTTCTAAAAACATGTTTTCAGTTTGTCATTATGGGGTATCAATTTAATCCATGTTGAATTCAAGCTGTAACACGAATGGAATAAGTCAGGGGTTTGAATACTTTCTGAAGGCACTGTAGTATTAATTTTCTATATTTGTTACCATATTGTCCACAAGTTTCTAGTGGATAGACCATATAGTTCAAGAGAAAATGACCTATCTAATGAAAAAAGCATCTAATCAACAATGGCATTACTTGCAATTAATTCTGCAACTCTTCCAACTATTGACTTTTTTTCACAACTGCCACCAGTTTTTTCAATTTATAACAAAGCCATTTGGACATATTTATTTGTGTGTAAAAGAAAATAAAGGATAATTAAATGTTGAAACCCTCATTAAAACACCAATGCTATTCACCAAGTTGATGGTTTATTCTGTATTTACTATAATATTTATTTTATTGTAAATGTTTTATTTATTAAACAATTTTATATATTTTACATATGATAAGCAATGTCCGCTCTAAGCTGTGTGCTTGCATGTCCGCACACTTCTTCCAGGAGAGCTGTGCAGAAGAAATGCCATGTTGCGCAGATGTGCAAGAGATTGACCTCGCCCCATTAGTTTGCACTACATAGATCAACGTTTTTTTCTGTGATCGAATCAACATTATATCAGCCCCTTTTCAATGCAACAAACCAAAACGAATTAATTTGCAAGATTGAGCACAACAGAGTAGAATTCTATTGGGGGGTAGACCACGAGTGGTCTTTCAATCACCAGCAAGTGAATGCGCTTCTCAGAACAGTTCAGATTTGTTGATATTCTTATAGATAAGTATTGGTCAGCAATGGGGAGTTACTGCTTCCTACAAGAGCACAAAACGTGTAGGCTACATTTCAAGCTGTCTTTGAAAAGCCAGTCAGGTAAAAAAGCTTAGGTCTTAATTAAATGAAAGGGGCAGTGTTGTATTCTGAGACAGGCTTGAATATGAAAACAAGCCGATAGTCAGAGAGGAAGCCTACGTTGTAAATTGCATTGTATGGTGTTTTATGATGCAAGAAACCACTTTACAAAATACAATTAATTATTATTACTATACAGAGAATTAGACAGTCACCTATTTGGCCCATGGTGTTACAGACCAAGTAAAAAAAATCATTAATTCATGTCATTTTGAAGGGAAAGGGAAAAAGTCTCATGTAATGTAGGCCTGCGTTTAACACCACATATACTGTAGGCTATATCATAGAAATCAAAAGCAATTTCCATGTGAAAATGTTATGGGATTTGCTACATTGGTTTTGTTGGTAGGCCTACATTGTGCTCAAATAGCCACAATAGCCTATTGGCTACTGTCTAAAACTGTAAAGGTACAGCCTCAGTGTTCACTGTAAACGGAAGTTGCACAAAATTCTCACAATGTTCAAGTTTCCGCTCACAAGACCTAAAATCTCAGTGGCCCCAAAAATGCAAGGGAACATTAGTGATAAGGCCACAAAGTGGGCCAGATAGAACTACAGATGCCTGTGAAGTACCCATAAAGGCCACTAGATGTCATATTTTAAAATCCCCCCCAAAAATGTGAAACTTAAAAAATTATGTTAAATTTACTGATAAACTTGGAAAGTAATATACCCGCCCTTTGCAACCCTAGTATTGATACAGTATCCTGTGATAAACTTAGAAAGTATCCAGTATAATATCCCTTTTCAACCTTAGTATTGATACAGTATTGTTGTCCTGCACATCCATAAACAGCCTTGTCATCATGTCCGGTTCAGTACTCACATGCTCATCGAAGACTTCCTTCTTGTCCAGCATCTCTCTGAGTGTCTGCAGGATCTTAATGCACAGCTTTTCCTCCTTGTCCATCAGCTTCTTGGTGTGTTTGATCAGTCTGAACGACAAAGTGAAGAGTACAGGCGGAACATCAGTACCATGGTTTCAAGTCATCCAAGCAGACATCTAAACAGACGTGTGACCTACGACTGGAAGATCGTGAGGGAAAAAATATATAAATAAATAAATAAATGAGACAATTTATCTTTGGAAACATTTTTGGAAAAGTCAGAAGTCTAAAGTAAAACACGAACCTGAACAATGGACGGCCAAATGCAAACTTTGCACTGGTGTAAATGGTCAGTAAATGCAGCCCGTGTTTTTGATGGCATCTGTACCTCTAACACACTCACTTGGACATGAAGGCCCCGCTCTCACAGCGCAGTCTGGCAGCCTCTGGGAACAGCAGCTCAGGGCTGTGTAGTACGTCCACCAACACAGAGAACTCAGCCTGCACCATGGGACTGAACTGTTCCTCTAGACATGACACCACACCCTGGACACATGACGCAATGTATACAATACCTCTGCAGTATAGTGTGTGTGTGTGTGTGTGTGTGTGTGTGTGTGTGTGTGTGTGTGTGTGTCCATGCACATATACATCTGTGTGTGTATTCCAGTGGAGGCTCCTCAGAGGAAGGATAATAATACTACGCAGTGAAAGATTTTTAAAAAGTTATATTTTTTTAGATAAAACTATACTAAATATATTTACGTCACCAAATAACTGATTAAAACACAGTTTTGCAATACAGTAGCCTCAACAGCACCATCTAGAGTAGCACCCTGGTGTAGCCAGACAGCTGTTGTTATGTGCACTGAAGTCCACAAGCGAAGGGAAACGGTGAAAGGAATGAGTATGCGTAGATGCGAGACGGAATTATACAACAAGCAATGTGATGATGCTGTATGTGGCTGCTACGAAAGTGAACTGTGTGTGCGGGTGATCAGGGGTGTATTCATTCTGCCGATTCTGTTGCAAAACCTTTCTTAAATGGAAGCAAACGGAATGGGGATGGACCTACCTGAATTTGTCCAATAGAAACTCTCGTTTTAGTTGCAAAACGGCACGATTACACCCCAGATCAGCTAGATGCAGGCAAGAGTGTGCAAGGCGATATTGAATGTTTCACCGTCTCTGTCACCTTGATTACTCCAATTTGTCTCTCGACCTGTGCACCTATGTTATAAACCTAAGTTCTTAGGTTACGTTGTAGCAACCTCATGATGGGTATTATACAGGGCAAATTCAAGTGTGATGTAGTAGCCTAAACCTATGGATGTTACATTGAGCTGGGTGAATATGCTGTAATAGAAAGTCCATGCTAATCCATGCTAATAAATATACAAAACCACCAGTGGCGTATTCATGTTTGTATGCATATTTGTGCCAGTGCATATTTGTGTGTGTGTGTGTGTGTGTTTGTTGTCACCTGCAGCTTCTCGATGATGCTCTTGTAGTCAGGCCCTCCCAGGAGCTCCTTGCGGAGCCGGGTGCGTGCTGAGATCCTCCAGTCCTTGACGGCACGCTCCACCCTGTAGGTGTGGGACTTCAGAGACAGAGTGTTCACCTGGCTGTCCAGATCCACCGGGATGGCTATGGCACGCACCTTGGCTGGAGAAGAGACATGGCGGAGACTTTACAACTAGGAACTGAAGGAGCCTCAAAATAGGAGTGCTGATATAGGATAGGTTTAGCCTTGTAGACCATACTGAATACTCAATCGCTTTCTGAAGATGGGCCCATCTCTCTCCCAGACACACACATTAACACAAGCTGACATGACACCCAATCAACCAACAGAGAAGGGCATATAGGCCTACTTTCAGTAAATACTGTCTGCATACACAGTGGTGGCAGACTAACATATGCAGGGTTTATTGGATGAGATTTAAAATACTTGCAATATCTCCCTGTCATTATAAAAAATAACTGACGTTTCCAGTCTACCAACCTTAGTCAAGGCCTGTCATAGAGCAATCATTGGGCTACGAGACTCACCCACGTCTGCCAGTGTTTTGATGCAGCCTTCGATGTTGTTCTTCTGGGCTGAGCTGATCCAGGTGCAGTTATAGATTCTGAAGGAGGACTGGAGCAGCTGGATGAAGATGGGCTGGTGGGTCTGACATAGGAGCGAGGGAGGAGAGAAGAAGAGAGGATAAACGGTCACTAAAAAACACTCCATAAACAAACACTTCAATACCACTCAAAAATATTGTGCCAACACCTACCAGATGGATAAGCATTTGCCTGTAAGTGCCTGAATTGAAACGCAAATGGCCAACTCTGGTCCACTGTCCACTACCCTAAGTAAATCCAACGTTTGGAAGTGACCTGGGGAAGGTATTTAAATGCCCATGTACAAGGTTAACCTCTCTCCCAGCCGTACCTGCAGGTTGGAGTTATTGACAGGGAACTGGGAGCTAAAGAAGCCCTTGACGATGGCCATCACCGTCTCCGTCACGTACCTCTCCAGGGGAACGTTGGCATGGTTACGGTCTGTGGTGCTGTTGCATACCTAAAACCATACAGGAGGAGAGGGGGACGTGAAGTGTGTCACTCACGCGGGAGGGGGGAGAGACTTACATGGGGTATATCTCATTTTTTTGTTGTAATATTTTATATGAAAATAAACAAAAACATACAGACAAAAATAATAAACAACATTTACATACATACATACATACATACATACATACATACATACATACATACATACATACATACATACATACATACATACATACATACATACATACATACATACATACATACATATATATATATCCACAAACATTAACGACATCACACTTGCTCAGACCCACATGTTCCCACACCCAATGTTGTTTATAATGCTTGTAAGACTTGTTGTTTTTGTCTGTAGCCAGATTTTTTCCCATATTTAAATAATAAAGCATTTGATTCTTCCATTCTCTTAACGTTGGAGTATCCTTTCACTTCCAGTATTTAAGTAATAGCTTCTTCAATATAAGTGACGGAAGGAATATTGTCCAATCCACAGGCTAGCTCACCGCACCCCCCATTTGGCATGTCTTGAAATATGCAGATAGATGGAATAAAAGTAAACTTGCATTGTAACATTTCTGACAGCCAGCTTTCTAACTCTGCCCATAACTTTTGGAATCTATAGTACTCCCAGAAGGCATGAATTATTTATTGTTAGTTTTACACTTAAGACATGACTCTACCATTGTGCTGTAGAATGTGTGAATTTTGTCTCTTGTATAATAAAATCTATACGTTCGCTTAATCCTGTATAAACTTACATTTTAGTTAATTGTAGTTTTGTTTATTATGTTCCAATTCTCAGTCCATCTTTTGCCAATATCAGTTATTTTTAAGACTTGGTTCCAATAGTTAATATTTTTTATAAGAGATTGTCAGTTGGATAGGCTCTCTGCAAGGTTTTGTATACATCTTACCATATGACTATCTTTTTCCTACTCAAATAGGATTCCCTCAACATCGCTTTGATGTCCAAAAGCTTTCAGGTCAAAGCTTTTTAAGCCTTGAGACAACAAACATGGATTGTGTATGTGTGCCATTCAGAGGATGAATGGACAAAACAAAATATTTAAGTGCCTTTGAACGGGGTATGGTAGTAGTAGTAGCCAGGCGCACCGGTTTGTGTCAAGAACTGCAACGCTTTTGGGTTTTTCACGCTCAACAGTTTCTCGTGTGTATAAAGAACGGCCCACCACCCAAAGGTCAACCAGCCAACTTGACACAACTGTGGGAAGCACTGGAGTCAACATGGGCAAGGATCCCTGTGGAACGCTTTCGACACCTTGTAGAGTCCATGCCCCGACAAATTGAGGCTATTCTGAGGGCAAAAATAATTCTTCATTCATGTTCTTAATGTTTTGTACACTCAGTGTATATTTTGTGTTCATATCAGTGCAGATGAGGCAGAGGACACAAGGAAACTGAGGAAATGGAACCGGTTTTGTACTATTGAGACACACCCCTGTTAGGGCTATGAGTAGGACCTTAGTGAGGACATTACCCGTGCCATGTCCACCAGGAAGTTCTCAAAGAGCTTCCAGATGTGGTGGCTGGTGTAGATCTCCTTCATCTCCACCTCCGTGTCCACGTAGCAGTGGTTCACAAAGTTGACGTAGGCCGTCTTCACCTGGGGAGGGCCAATAGAAACCATGCATTCAGATGAATGACAGGTGTGAAAGATTACACTGAGGTGAATGAATGCTAGGCTATATCAAGGCTGGCTGTTCTGAAATCAAATGTTCTCCATGAGTCTGAATCAAAGTAAACAAACCTCTGACCACTCTCTGCATGAAAACAATGGGTGCATGCCAACTGTCTATAATAGAATACTATCCTGCTTTCCCTCATCTGCACTGATGCGAAACAGCTAAACAGATGAATTCCAATTCACAGTAAGCGTTTACCAAGCATCATGCCACTTTTACATATCCTCTGTATCCTCAGATTAGTACAGATGAGGTTGAATACAAGGGTAGTAAATGACATTAGACTACTGAATCACACCCCAGCACCAAATGACACACAGCCTCTCAATATGACCCCATCCCTTCCCCCGTACCTCAGGGATGCAGTCTTCGTGCGTGACCACTTTGATGATGTCGTCGAGGGGCAGCAGAGAGTTACATTTCAGCTCGGTGTAGACGTTCTTGCCCTCGGTGCAGATGGCGAGGAGCTCTACCAGAGTATTGTGGTAGGCCAGGGCACCGCCCTCGTCCCCACGCTCCCGCTCGCAGCACATCATCTGGAACAGCACCGGGAACGAGGAGCGGTCGTTGTAGAACACCAGAACGTCCTCGCCACCGTTCACCAGCTGGGGGTGGGATGGACAGGAAGGGAGACAGACAGATGAGTGGAGATTAGACAGGGAACACCGTATCACTAGTGTGGGGCACCAATATTGATCATTTGATATGATACTGATATGAGCAAGACAAAGCGTGATACTGGTTCATTCTTAATGTTAACCTAAACTGAGACTCAACATGCAATGACTTCCTGCAACGCCCTCAACCAAGACTCCGACCAGCGTCAATAGGAGTGACAAATTCATATATTCATCCACAAGGTATTTTCAGAAAGTGGTCACATTTTAAGTCTCTTGTGTTTGAAACATTCTAGCACTAGCAAGCCCTGGCTAGTCTGGAAATAGTGGAAACCATACTACTGTGTTATGTCTCCCCAGCCTTACAAAGACAGCATCATCATCATCCCTCTCTCACCTCGGTCATGACCTTGTCCTGGCACTTTTTCACGTACTTCCCGTCGGCCTTAACGATGGTCTGGAGGAACTTGAGGTACTGGACGTGTCGGCCGTGCGTCTCGATGCAGTGGACAAAATGGTGGACCACGCGGTCGCTGATCTCGTTGCATAGGAGGAAGTTGTTCATGAAGATGTGGCGCATGGTCTCAGCCTCCAGGAGCTGGAGAGAGGGAGAAGATGTGCACAGTGAATTCACATTCATTGACATATGGATATCCAGTAATATAATGCATTTATTGAGGTGAATAATAGTAAGACGTGAACAAACATGTATGTCCCGTGTATGTATTTGTGAGTGTGCCCATGCATGCATGCATAGTGTGTGTGTGCGCACAGTGTGCGTGAATGAGTGTGTGCATGTTTGCGTGAGCGTACCCCTGGTGTAAGGAACAGGTTGATGTATTTGTGGAGCAGAGCCTGGTTCTGGCTGTTCCCTCTACAGAAGTTCTGCAGGAACACATGGGCCAGTGTCATGATCTCATTCATCTTCTCATCACTCTGGGGACGGACAGACAGACAGACAGACAGACAGACAGACAAGAGTCACAACACAGTTTCACAATTGCATCACCTCAAGATCAACCCATACAGATGGTCCAACAAGATCAACCCATACAGATGGTCCAACAAGATCAACCCATACAGATGGTCCAACAAGATCAACCCATACAGATGGTCCAACAAGATCAACCCATACAGATGGTCCAACAAGGCTACCAGGGCGGCGTTAATCTATCTAGTCAAGCTTTATCCAGGTAAAGTCTGGTTATTGAGCATGACAATATGCATGTATTTCTTTTATAAGCCCAAATGGACTTGGCGCCTATGTGTGTGTGACACTTGCTGTAATTACTGAAATCTCTAAATGTGATGATGTGCTCACCTTCTCATAAGGTATCTGGAGCAGGTCCAGCACCACAGTGTGAGCCCCCATGTTCTTCAGTAGCCTCTGCTGCTGCACACAACTCTTCTTACTGGGGGAACACAGCTTACTGAGCCGCAGCAGGATCTAATCACCACACACACAGATGAGACAAACATACACACATTTAATGGCTACATAGCAATACGTTTTCTCAGCTGTTTTAATTGAATGTTACTGAAGCTCATTCAATTCAACTTTATGTATCCCCTCATTTAAGAAAGGCAAGTCCGGTTACAAGTCAGGCAAGTCCAGCTCATGCTGGTCACACATTGGCCAGTGATGAGAGTTCTGTAAATTGTTAGTGTGCAATCAATAACCCCAGCGTCATGATGTATTTTCAAAGACCACACTGACTAATTGATTATGCTGCCAATACCACACACAGTATAATGGGACAGAATGACAGCCCACCTCTTTGACGATGTTGTAGTTGTTGGCTTTGTTGCTGTCTATATGGGGCTTCACATCCCCATCCTGTACTGGACTCAGGATGCCCGCCTCCTGTCAATCACACAAAACACAAATAGTTCAGCCCTCCCTTAGTTCAGCCCTCCCTTAGTTCAGCCCTCCCTTAGTTCAGCCCTCCCTTAGTTCAGCCCTCCCTTAGTTCAGCCCTCCCTTAGTTCAGCCCTCCCTTAGTTCAGCCCTCCCTTAGTTCAGCCCTCCCTTAGCCATTAGTCCTCTATGATGTGTGGCCTGTAGAGGGCATACTATACTGTACCATAGTGTATTGTATTGTACTATAGTGTTGTACCTCCATGGTCTGCTCCTTGCCCTGGCTGTCTCCTATTTCCTCACTGCCGTAGCCTCCACTCTTCTCCACCCACAGTTCAGACTTCTCCACCGTCAGCCTGAGCTGGTCCAGGTTGGTCTTGATCTGCTTGTAGTTCTCCACATCCTGCTCCGACACCAGCAACTGAACCTGCAGGAGACCACACACACAGTGAGATCAGTCACACACATGCAAGCCATGAAACCACACACACACACACACACACACACACAAACACACACACACACAGATCAGGTGCACGTACACGCACGCACCAGCTGTGCCTTTACCTGTTTGAAGGCCTGTAGGACCTCGGCTCTCTGGCTGAAGTGTTTGAACATGAGCTGCAGCGAGCCGGACACCAGCGGGGTGTAGTCCTGCATGATGAGGTGGACCAACACCCTCAGGAAGGTCCTGCCTCCCTCGTCATCCAGCTCCACAGCACTACACTCTGAACTGGAAGCACCAGACACAGGGTTAGAGAGGGACATTGTTACAGACACAGAACTGACGCTCTGAACTGGAAGCACCAGACACAGGGTTAGAGAGAGACATTGTTACAGACACAGAACTGACGCTCTGAACTGGAAGCACCAGACAAAAAAATAACAAAGAAATTGTATCACAATAGGAATAAAAAAACAGGGGTATGAGGTAATTGAGGTATATATTTACTTGAAGGCAGGGTAAAGGGACTATGCATCAACATAGATTTTAATAACAGTAAGAATAAAGAACAGAGTAGCAGCAGCAGCATAACAAATTTTTTTAGCCTCCTGAACGGGAATAGGCGATGTCGTGCCCTCTTGACGACTCTGCGGGTGTGAGTGGACCATGTTAAGTCATTAGTGATGTGGACGCCAAGGAATTTGAAGCTCTCGACCAGCTCCACTACAGCCCCGTCGATGTGGATGGGGGCGTAGTCAACAATCAGCTCCTTGGTCTTACTGACGTTGAGGGAGAGATTGTTGTCCAGGCACCATACTGCCAAATCGCTGACCTTCTTCCTCTCATCACCGTCGGTGATCAGGCCTACCACCGACGTGTTGTCAGTAAACTTGATAACGGTGTTGGGAGTCGTGCGTGGCCACGCAGTCGTAGCTGAACAGGAAATACACACACCCCAAAAGGGCCCCCGTGTTGAGGGTCAGAGGTGTTGTTGCCTAACCTCACAACCCGCTCGCTTAACCCAGAAGCACCAATGTGTCAGAGGAAACGCCGTCCAGCTGGCAACCGAAGTCAGCCTGTAGGCGCCCGGCCCACCACAAGGAGCCAAGTAAAGCACCCCCGGTCAAACCCTCCCCTAACCCGGAAGATGCTGGGCCAATTGTGTGCAGCCTTATAGGACTCCCAGTCACGGCCGGTTGTGCCACAGCCTGGGATCGAACCCGGGACTGTAGTGACGCCTCAAGCACTGCGATGCAGTGCCTTAGACCGCTGCGTCACTCGGGAGGCTACCTTGGAGTTGTTGTTACAGACAAAGCACGATGCTCTGAACTGGAGACATACACAGGGTTTTAGACACACACACACACACACACACACACACACACACACACACACACACACACACAGTTTACTTACCTTCCAGCAAACATGGTCTCTGCTTTGGCTGCAATCTCATCAATGTCTGGATCTGAAACTGTGCAAAATATTGTGAATGACTGAACCCAATTATAGAAAGTCCAATTACAGAAAAGTTTAAATTTAGTAACTGTTACAGCACAGTGCAAACAACTGATTACAACAGTAATCAACAAACCAGCAGGATTCTCCTCAGGTATTAACTGAAAAACACTCAAGATTCCCCTAAGTCCAATTTCAAGCACAGGAGTTGGAAAGACGGTACAAACAGATCTGGGACCAGGCCAAGATGTCCCTATGTAATGGTAGAGCATTACCTGGCATGGAGGGGAATTCAGACAATGACATAGAGCTTTCCGGTAGATTACGGTCCCCAAACTCTTTCTTATAGATGGACAGCAGGTAGGTGATCCTATAGTCCAGTCGCACACTCAGAATGAACTGATGGGAGAACAAGATGGAAGCAGATAAAAGGATCACAATGTTCAATACCTCAAATGCATAAAATAGTTCAGAGACCTTAGAGTGTTTTTGTTGTTGCGTTTTCACACATGGTATACATCAGAGGTAGGCAACTAGATTCAGCAGCGGGACGATTTTTGTTGAAGCGGATGGTTGGGGTGCAGGAACAAAATTCTAATAATTTGTACCCTGCAAATTGACCACAGCTAAGCCGAATAAGAAATTGTATTTAAAATATATATATATATTTTTTTTAATCAATTATCCTTATTTGTGGGAATACTTGGGAACAGATTTCCCCCCCCAAAAAATTTTGTTTATAGATGAATTACTGGTAATTTGTTTGTACTAAAAACCTGGTGGAGCAAAAAAAATATATCACTTGGTCCGCCTCTTGCCGACCCCTGGTTTCACCGTCCAATCAAATGCTTCTCGACAATGCAAGCCGACAAGGTGAAAAACCTGTCCATGTGTCCTTGAGCAAGGCACTTAGCCCTAATTTGCTCCAAGGGCTGACCCTGTAGGTAGGCCGTCATTGTAAATAAGAATTTGTTCTTAACTAAAGTTTGTTAGTTAAATAAAGGTTAAACATGAACATAAAGTAAATGGCCCAGCAGAATAGAAAACATTTTAGCATATGTATAATACAGGAAGGCAAAAAATGTTGTCCAATATTGTACTAGAAGTATACAATCAATCACTTCCCCTCAAGTATTTAAAAACATTGGAGACCGGTATAGAGAATTTGACAATAGCAAGCCTCAAGCCACTACTTTACAACAGTTAGCGGTAACTGGCCCTCCAGACCACATGGTGGCGCTCCACTCACATGTAGTATCTCAATGATCTTTAGCTTGGTGTCCATGACCATGACATCCTCGTTGTCCGACACACAGAGTGGTTGTTTTCCATCCTGGAGGGACGGGGGCGTGTTCGGGAGGTGGTGAGGCTGGACGTGCCCTCTACTCAGCACCATCTGAGTCATTATCTCTCCCACACCGTGGATGCTACGCAACACGTTGTTCCCTGGAGGACAGAGAGACCATGGAGGTGTTCATTGGGCTCCAAACATAAGGAAACAGACTGAAAAAGAGAGGGACTACCTGGCAACATTTTCCGTTGTGTGTCCTAATGAACACGATCCAGGACATACAAGCTCTTAAGACTACAGTAGGTTTAACAAAGAGACAGGGAGCAGAATCCGTGTCTCTTAAAGTTGTTTCTGATTGTGATCGGGACACTGATCTACACTGAACAAAAATATTAACACAATATGTAAAGTTTTGGTCCCTTGTTTCATGAGCTGAAATAAAAAAAAATCCCAGCACAAAAAGCTTATTTCTCTAAAATTTCCACACATTTATTTACATTCCTATTAGTGAGCATTTCTCCTTTGCCAAGATAATGCATCCACCTGACATGTGTGGTATATCAAGAAGCTGACTAAAGAGCATGATCATTACACAAGTGCACCTTGTGCTGGGGACAATAAAAGGTCACTAAAATGTGCAGTTTTGTCACACAACCCAATGCCACAGAAGTTGAGGGAGCGTGCAATTGGCATGCTGTCTGCAGGAATGTCCACCAGAGCTTCTTCTTCCTCCAAACACGGCGAGTGGAGTTTAGACCAAAAAGCTCTATTTTTGTCTCATCAGACCACATGACCTTCTCCCATTCCTCCTCTGGATCATCCAGATGGTCATTGGCAAACTTCAGACGGGCCTGGACATGCGCTGGCTTGAGCAGGGGGACCTTGCGTGCGCTGCAGGATTTTAATCCATGATGGCGTAGTGTGTTACTAATGGTTTTCTTTGAGACTGTGGTCCCAGCTCTCTTCAGGTCATTGACCAGGTCCTGCCGTGTATTTCTGTGCTGATCCCTCACCTTCCCCCTTATCATTGATGCCACACGAGGTGAGATCTTGCAAGGTGCCCCAGACCGAGTGAGATTGACCGTCATCTTGAACATTTTCTAATAATTGCGCCAACAGTTGTTGCCTTCTCACCAAGCTGCTTGCCTATTGTCCTGTAGCCCATCCCAGCCTTGTGCAGGTCTACAATTTTATCCCTGATGTCCTTACACAGCTCTCTGGTCTTGGCCATTGTGGAGAGGTTGAAGTCTTTTTTGATTGAGTGTGTGGCCAGGTGTCTTTTATACAGGTAACGAGTTCAAACAGGTGCAGTTAATACAGGTAATGAGTGGAGAACAGGAGGGCTTCTTAAAGAAAAACTAACAGGTCTGTGAGAGCCGGAATTCTTACTGGTTGGTAGGTGATCAAATACTTATGTCATGCAAAAAAATGTATTATTTAAAATTCATACAATGTGAGTTTCTGGATTTTTGTTTTAGATTCCGTCTCTCACAGTTGAAGTGTACCTATGATAAAAATTACAGACCTCTACATGCTTTGTAAGTGGGAAAACCTGCAAAATCGGCAGTGTATCAAATACTTGTTCTCCCCACTGTATGTACCATGTCATCTAACTATCTATATTTTGCATTAGTAAATATGAAATGTGCATGCTTAATAAACGTAGTAAACAAATAAATAGTTTTGTGATATAATTAAATGTTTTAATTTTTTTAAGTCATTCATTCATCCTCTGTGTGACTGACCTGCCTCTGGGCTCTTGCTGAGCTCGGCCATGTAGGTAAACGGGTGCTGGACAAAGTCCAGGATGGCCAGCAGAGTGCGTGTGAGACGCAGCAGCTCACTGAAGCTGTAGAAGCCAAAATATACCAGGTTACGGGCCAGGTGCACCACCTACAAGACAGGAGATGAGAGGACAGGGGGGTGGATTTCCCCACAGAGGACAGAGTTAGACACAACTTGAACATCAGAAAGAAATCAAGTCTACTACCATCTTTGTGATGGGTAGGGGGGTGGTCACCAGAGGGTGGGGTGGGAGAACGACTGTTCTGACAGTTGTATTATTGTGAATGTGGTGTTGTGCTGTAAAATGTCTCGTGACAAATACAAAGTGCACATGTCTATACTCATAGTTTGGATTACAATCAATCACACACATAGTGGTGTAAATTATTTTTTTTTACCTCCAGAGTCAGTTCATTCTTCTCTTCGTCTCCAAAGGGAAAGGGCTGGCTGACCACGTCTTTGAGGTATTCCTCTACAAACTCCATGGTGGGGGCAAACTTCCTCTTCATCTCCTCTCTCGAGGTGTCAGTGAACTCATACTCATACCTGGGGAGACAGTTATAGATTATAGTTATGGTATAGCATAGCAACTCCTGTCTTGACATGAGAAAGGAATGAACAGAGAAATGAAATGTTCCAAGTTGTTGAAAACTGTGAAATAGACCATCAGCCTAGAAAATCTGACTGCAATTATTCTGTAGAGAAAAGAAAGTGCTGTCGCTACCTAGATGCATCAAATAAAATGTAGCAAACTGAAGATGCAATTCATCTGCGATGACTCTCTACCCAGAAGTAATTTTCTTTCAGGTGGTATGCCAGTTACAGATATGTTATTGCCAGATCCACAGACCCAAAGCCACATGTAAACACACCCCAACACCCCACTCACTCGTGGATGGTGATCTTGGAGGGGATCTCGGTCCAGAGTCGGGCGTAGCGCACGGCCACCACGGCCTCCTGGGGCTCGCGGTTCACGTGCATGTGCAGCATGAGGCGGCAGAAGGAGGCGCGCAGGTTGTAGGGCAGGCAGTCGTCAAACATGCAGCGTAGGATCAGGTCCACGGGCAGCTGGCTGGACACCTGGTTGATGGCCAGGTACTGGCGGTCCAGACACATCTTAGCAAACAGGTTGAGCTGGTATCTGGAAGGTGGATGGGGGAGATGGAAAGGAAATACAAGAAGAGGTGAAAAATAGAACTGTAAAACAAATAGCGCTCATAAGCCCAATAGAAATATGACATACTGTAGTATAGGGATCATCTACTATAAATATGACATGCTGTAGTATAGAAATATGACATACTGTAGTATAGGGATCATCTACTAGAAATATGACATACTGTAGTATAGAAATATGACATACTGTAGTATAGGGATCATCTACTAGAAATATGACATGCTGTAGTATAGAAATATGACATACTGTAGTATAGGGATCATCTACTAGAAATATGACATACTGTAGTATAGGGATCATCTACTAGAAATATGACATGCTGTAGTATAGAAATATGACATACTGTAGTATAGGGAT
The DNA here is from genome assembly GCA_023634145.1 of Thymallus thymallus. Taxonomy (NCBI): domain Eukaryota; kingdom Metazoa; phylum Chordata; class Actinopteri; order Salmoniformes; family Salmonidae; genus Thymallus; species Thymallus thymallus. The sequence continues at coordinate 36,268,247 of CM042414.1, read as the reverse complement.
CATCTACTAGAAATATGACATACTGTAGTATAGGGATCATGTACTAGAAATATCACATACTGTAGTATAGGGATTATGTACTAGAAATATCACATACTGTAGTATAGAAATATGACATACTGTAGTATAGGGATCATGTACTAGAAATATCACATACTGTAGTATAGGGATCATGTACTAGAAATATCACATACTGTAGTATAGGGATCATCTACTAGATTCAAGCACGGGCCTATTTTTTCTAGAGCGGATTGTCAGGGGACGGAACATAATTACAAATACATTTGTAGACTGCAAAAAGATCATATTTGAGTAAAACAATCATTTCAAACCTTGCTTAAATTTGTATACGACCACATCTCTCTATTAAGCGTGGGAATACTTTGTAACAGATTTCCAAAATTAAAATCACTTGGAGCTGATTTGCCGGTCCAACAATTAAAACATTTTTTTTTGCTCAGAAACCTTGAGGCCAAATAAAATAACCCTGGGCCAAATACGGCCTGCAAGTTGGTGAACCCTGACAGTAAATGTGTGTCAATCTATCGTAAGGGAAAAAATTGGGACTGATTATTTATTCACAAAGTAGGAGCTGAAAATGCATGGTTGACAAGGTGTAGACTAAAGGACCATGAATACTTGATAGGTAAATAAATTGGAGAACCAAAGTTTCGGCACTCAGTGTCTAATAAAGATTCCCAGAAAGCCCTGCTGCAGTAGCTGTCTAGTACCTGTAGTAGGTTATGACGTCGTTGTCCAGTTTGTGGTTGCCCTTGGCGTCCTGGGCAAGGTGGCGGATGGACTTGCCGTGTGGCTCCTTGTGGCTGTCAATCCAGTAGAGCCACACCTCTTCGTCATCCTCGGTGTCCTCCTGCAGCACGGACGACTGTAGGGTTGTCTCCGTGTTGGGGATGAGCCTGGGGGGAAGATGGGAGAGGTGGAAGATGGCCAGAGAAGATGAAGAGCAATACAGAGCATTCGTTTTGCAGCTTGTACCATATACAAAATCTGAACACCTTGTACTACACTTGAACTGTGTACAATTCTGCATACATCAGCTAACTGATATTCATCCAAACTGTCTTTTTATACAGATGTACCAGCATGATTGAATGTGAATTACCCAACATCAGCGCTGCCACCTTGCAGGGTAAAGACAGGTAACAGTCCCCAATCTGAGATGCTGATTCTGAACGGACTTTACCTGCACTACAGTGTTAGGTAGAGAGCACAGGATGTATGTGGATGTGTGTGTGTGTGTGTGTGTGACTCACTTGGTCTGGATGAGGATTTCAGCGTTGGCAGGGTTCAGAATGAATTTACAGATGAGCTCCTGTATCACTGGGATGGCCTTCTTATTGGACACACACAGGTCTGACAGGTAGTCCAGAAACCTGATAGGAAGACAACCAAACTTACTGGACTAAATCTGCTCAAAGAATCCAGTACAGTGGCTTTAAAATACCTTGCAACCATAGGAAACATAAAAATAAAGTATTCTTTTTTTTTGCCACATTGTGCGTTATAGCCCCAGTTTGTATATCTAACCCAAACATTGGGATCATTGTGGATCAAATGTGTGTGTGTGTCATATGAATGTTATAATGCATGTTATAATGCGTGTTATGTATAGTACATCCCTCCTCCCTGCTCTGCTCTGACCTGGGCTCTCGGTTGCGTCGCAGCAGATTGACAAAGGTCTCGATCTCCTTGGCTGTGATGTGTTTCTCCAGCAGCTTGCGGTTGTTGTGGAGCAGGGCAGTGATGGTGTCCTCCGCCAGGATCTCGTAACCGATCTGAGACTGCATGATGGAGAACTTCTTGGCTATGTACTCCTGGAGGGCAGAGTGAGACCAGCTAATCGCAATCGATACCATTACAAGAAAACATATGTTCTAGTGGGATAGAGAGGTTAAGAGCATAGCAACGGAACTACTAGAATGTGAAAGCCCCTCAGACCACAACAATTTGACTTCACCCTCATGTGCACCCTCTAAATGACAGACATGGTATTCTATTTCTACTTGAGCTACATTAAGGATGTTCATCTCTCACATTCATGTGACTGCATTAACTAATGATGAGATGTGAGATATGCCAACACAAATCCATATACTAGTATGGTACTATAGTCACTGAACTTATAGACCAAGGAAGGTGGGTTTTGAGGACAACTAGGGAGGACTACTAGCCTGGTTCTTGCGGTAGTCCTGTTGGGAGTGGCGCAGCACCCGGTAGCACAGCCGCAGCATATACTTAAAGGGAGCGTAGCGCTGGTCCCCCAAGTCCTCCAGCTTCAGCATGGGACCCTCCCCCAGGTCTGTGAACGGAGCCTTCAGAATACCAAAAATCTGGAGACAAGACACACACAGACAGGGTGAGAGAGAAAGAGGCTTTTCAGAGGTTACAAGATTATGACACGATAAATCGTTGATGCCAAAGCAATTGCACTTCAAGAGGAGATTTTGTTGATGTTGTCCGTATCCTCCCTAATCCTGACAATGTCCACTGCCAGCATCGTTAGTGCTACAACAATGCTTTGACAATGCTATTAGCATAGCCTTCGGCATAATGGACATGAGTTATTGCTCCCTTGAATTACTGCTATCAGATGGACCACCTACTCTCTGCACGCTAGGTCCAAGTGTAATGACCATGAGGAAGACACATTGGAATTCCCCCTTCCTCTAGCTTGCGTGCCAGTCTGCTTCTGCGGTAGTCAATATGTCTATGACGTCAAAAGATATCGGCACAGTCGTTGTTCAATTTAACAGCTATGGTAGATGTACATCTAAAATGGTCAATGAAGAACAAGATCTCAAGGTCTGCATGCTTCTCTTTGTCCGCATTACCCAATAAATCTGTTAAAACAACGACAGACGATACAGAAACTGGCCAAAGCAGAAAGCAAGACCCAAGCTAGAGGACACTTGTTTAGGTGATATTCTGGGAGAGTGTGTGTGAGTGTATGCTTGAGCTGACCTGGGCTAGAATGTTCTGTTCCCTCATTAGTTTCTGCCTCTCTCTGTTCGGGTTGGAGATGACCACAGACAGGACGTCCTGACCGTTGTTGGGGACCTCGCACACAAAGAAGATCAGGTCCTCCAACAGCTTGGTCACAAACCTGGGAAACATGGGCCCGCAAAAGAGCATTGGTACACTTGCTTCAGCAGTCTGAAAGTATGTTTTATGGTAGTAAGAGAAGAAGAACATTGGTGGATATGACAGTAGTACACAGAACACATTGTCTGTCTGAGAGCCACAGTTATTGCGGACAGAGCAGCCACAGGGATTTTTTTTATATAACCTTTATTTATGAGGAAATTAATACTGAGATTCTCATTTAAACCTGATTGGATCACATAATATTCTAAATAAACCAAACACACAGTGTAACCCTCTTGGATGTGCCACTAGGGGGCATACTGCCCTCTTGGATGTGCCACTAGGGGGCATACTGTCCCTCCTAAACTGATTGTAGGCCTATCTCGTTGTACTGTACTCGGGGGCTATTTTCAATTTCATTGCTCTGTCTAAAAACACTACTAGCCGTCAAATCCTTGATTTCTCCATCTCCATTTTCTTCATTCTCAGATACTACTCAAGTCTCAAAGAAAGGAAGGAGAAGATCTAAAGTCCCTCCCCTCCAACCTACCACAGCGGAGTTATAGGTGCCGGTTTGGAGAAAGGTTAGGCTCAGATGGTTTCTTTACAGATATCCACACATTATACAATCCGGCTGGACGGACAAGGAGTTACAGATTATAGATATGCCTTCAGTATGAGGATTTTCGGAAACAAGTAGCCCTCTAAAAAATGTAGCCATTATTTTTCCAGGCTCTGCATTGTAGCCTTCTATGACACCCATAAGCGGACGCACGGCGGCCTATATAAGGCTAGACTGTTCTGTACCTCCTATCGTTCTGAACAGCGTCCTATATAGGGATAGACTGTTCTGTACCTCCTATCGTTCTGAACAGCGTCCTATATAGGGATAGACTGTTCTGTACCTCCTATCGTTCTGAACAGCGTCCTATATAGGGATAGACTGTTCTGTACCTCCTATCGTTCTGAACAGCGTCCTATATAGGGATAGACTGTTCTGTACCTCCTATCGTTCTGAACAGCGTCCTATATAGGGATAGACTGTTCTGTACCTCCTATCGTTCTGAACAGCGTCCTATATAGGGATAGACTGTTCTGTACCTCCTATCGTTCTGAACAGCGTCCTATATAGGGATAGACTGTTCTGTACCTCCTATCGTTCTGAACAGCGTCCTATATAGGGATAGACTGTTCTGTACCTCCTATCGTTCTGAACAGCGTCCTATATAGGGATAGACTGTTCTGTACCTCCTATCGTTCTGAACAGCGTCCTATATAAGGCTAGACTGTTCTGTACCTCCTATCGTTCTGAACAGCGTCCTATATAAGGCTAGACTGTTCTGTACCTCCTATCGTTCTGAACAGCGTCCTATATAAGGCTAGACTGTTCTGTACCTCCTATCGTTCTGAACAGCGTCCTATATAGGGATAGACTGTTCTGTACCTCCTATCGTTCTGAGCAATATTGCCGTACTGCAGCTGCCTCACGGTCTGCTCCAGGACCTTGTTGGCATCGTTAGCAAAGTCCAGGTCTCGCACCTCAGACAGGGGCACAGAGACAATGGCAAATGCCTCCTTGTCCTCCTTCGTATGGCACGTGCCAATCTGTGGGTAGAGGGCATTCAGTATCAGCCAATAGAATCCTTCCAAACTCCACAACAAACCCTATTTCTAATAGTAACTTACGACATACTGATAAGTGGAAAAAAACAAAAAGAAACAATAGTGGAATTTAAACAGCAGGGGGTGATGTGGGACCTTGAGCATGACGGGGCGCTCCTCCTCAGTGTCAATGGGAAAGTTGGTGCTAGTCACCCAGGTGTTGGTGCACAGGTGCCTCAGCCGTACGTACGAGTTCCTGAGGGAAGGCAAAGTGTGTTTAATGTGTGTTTTAAGTACGTTTATAGTTTATTAGTTTGTAATTGAGATCTCTTCCAAGAGTCCTTCAAAAGTATTCCAAGTGTTTTGGATATCTTAAGTGTGTTTTAGGGGCCTGTCTGACCTGGGCACCAGACAGTCGGCCCTCTGCAGCGTGGTGGCGTCCAGCTCAAACAGAGAAGCGATGTCGTTGCCATGGGGCACAGACACCAGGGTGTAGGCTATCTTCTCTGCAGCCTGACGCTTCCTCTGGGAGTACACTGTATCCATCTCCGTCTGCACACAGACAGCACAGACACAAACAAGGAGGTGGATACCAAAGTTAATAACTAGCATGCTCAATGCTAATATCAATAAGTCTGTGCCATTTATCCATAGCACTGTGAAAAAAAAGATATATATAAAAAAAATAAAAAAAAATAAGATATATATGGCAGCTTACATAAAAATGAAACAGTGGATGAGGTTTGGACTGCACTGTGTGGATGCTGCAGAAAGTTAATAGGACAGTACTGAGAGGGTTAACTGGCTGAGCGCTCTCTGCATGTCAATGGGAAGCAGCTCCTCTGAGCCGACCTCGTGCCTCCGCACCTCTCCTTCCCTTGTCTCTGGTGACTCACTCCATCCAGCAGCATATAAGAGCACAGCAGAACAGACAGCACGTCTGACTCCCCTTCCGCTCTCTCAGGGCACCCCCACACCCAGACATTGTGTAAGGAGCCCCCTGAGTGTCTGAGGCGACACTGTTTGTGTGCTCATTGCGCAGGCAGAATACCAATGCAGAAGGTGCAGAAAAAAGCTGTCTGAAAATACATTTTGTACATTGTGTGTGTGTGTGTGTGTGTGTGTGTGTGTGTGTGTGTGCAAATGAAAGAAAGAAAGAAAGAAAGAAAGAAAGAAAGAAAGAAAGAAAGAAAGAAAGAAAGAAAGAAAGAAAGAAAGAAAGAAAGAAAGAAAGAAAGAAAGAAAGAAAAGATTGCACGTGTTGTTGCTGGTGAGTGTGAGAGGATTGTGTATTAGGAGTTTGAGGTGGTGAGAAAACTAAGTGCCCAGACAGGAGGCCCAGTGTTTGACAGGCACACTCCTCTACCACGGCAGAGAAACAAACACACAGAAAGTTGCTATCTTAGCAGTAACACACTGTGTGTAGAGGATTCACATGTCCCTAAGCTTTTGATCTACCCTTTATGCAGTACTGTTTGTATTCGATTTTCTAGGAGACCATTGTCATGAGTTGTTTAACTTCTCTAAACAATCCATTGAATGAGCTTCATTATCATTAAGTAAACATCACACATTGCAGAATACTCGTACATACAGTGCATTCAGAAAGTATTCAGACCCTTTCACTTTTTCCACATTTACAGCCTTGTTCTAAATTGGATTCAATTCAGATCAATCTACACACAATACCCCATAATGACAAAGCAAAAACAGGTACTCAGACTCTTTACACAGTACTTTGTTGAAACACCTTTGGCAGCGATTACAGCCTTGAGTCTTCCTGGGTATGACGCTGCAAGCTTGGCACATCTGTATTTGGGGAGTTTCTCCCAGAATTCTCTGCAGATCCTCTCAAGCTCTGTCAGGTTGGATGGGGAGTGTCGCTGCACAGCTATTTTCAGGTCTCTCCAGAGATGTTCGATCAGGTTAAAGTCTGGGCTCTGGCTAGGCCAATTAAGGACATTCAGAGACTTGTCCCGAAGCCACTCCTGTGTTGTCTTGGCTGTGTGCTTAGGGTCGTTGTCCTGTTGGAAGGTGAACCGTCGTCCCAGTATGATCTCCAGAGCACTCTAGAGCAGGTTTTCATCAAGGATCTCTCTGTACACTGCTCCGTTCATCTTTCCCTCGATCCTGACTAGTAGGTAGGTACTTTAATGATCCCCGAGGGGAAATTACTTACTTAGTCTACCAGTCCCTGCTGCTGAAAAACATCCCCATAGCATGATGCTGCCACTACCATGCTTCACCGTAGGGATGGTATTGGCCAGGTGATGAGTGGTGCCTGGTTTCCTCCAGACGTGACGCTTGGCATTCAGGCCAAATAATTCAATCTTGGTTTCATCAGACCATAGAATCGATGAGGGGAAGTGTAGATTGAGGAGGGGAATTGATTTTATTTAATCCATTTTAGAATAAGGCTGTAACGTAACAAAATGTGGGAAAAGTCAAGAGGCCTGAATCATTTCCGAATGCACTGTATACCATGTTGTTATCATCAGTGGACCTGAGGTCCAGACAAAGGTCCATCAGACAGGAATATGAAAACATGAATAGTGTATCACTGACCTGACTCAACTCTGCTTTAGAATTCACACTCTCATCCCGGAAATCAGGGTTAACCTATAGGAAGAGAAGAAATTCAGACCTACACACTCTGCACACCATTGTCTGAGAAACTATTCTAGAAGAAAATATTGTTGATATTATCAACTTTATTATCCACTTCTTGCAGTGCTGCACCTTTACAACATACTACAGGACATTGCAGAGAGAGGGCCATAACAATGGGAACACTGCCATCTACAGCAGATCTGGAACATCAACATCTGCTCACCTCGCACTACTAGCCTTATCAAAGATGTATAACGTGCATAAACACAGTCTGTAGCTAGAGGCCTAACCAAATCACAACGCCTCTGACTACAGCCTGCAAACACTTTTTTATTGCACCGAAACATGAAAAGAAATACCTGCTAGGGGGAAATGCAGGTTCAAACTAATTAAACAACAAAGAATATGATCTACATGATCAGTCTCTGTGTGTAAAATAAAGTGGTTAATTATTTTTTATTTAACCTTTATTTAAATAGGCAAGCCAGTTAAGAACAAATTCTTATTTACATTGACGGCCTACACCGGCCAAACTCGGACGACACTGGGCCAATTGTGTGCCGCCCTATGGGACTACCAATCACGGCCTGAATGTGATACAATGTGAACCTAACTCGTGCAAAAAAAAATGAAACAAACAGGCATTCTATTATTGCTCTATTATATTATTCCACTATAACAGACATCGATCAAGTGCACAAGGTTACATGTGTGCAAAAATAACATTCACCGAGTAACACACAAGTGTTACTGTCAAGTTCAACACAACAAAAGCAATATCTTTGGGCTACATTGCACATTATATACTTTCTGCCTGTGGACATCTGTTCTACAATGTGCCAGCAGAGCATGATACCCTTTGTTGGCATAATTGATCTCTTTCAGGCAGAGAGTACACCTGGCATACCCCTTTTTATCCACTGTATTTCAAAAGTGAGAAAGAGGGAAAGTGTGTGGTGTTCCTTTCACCTCTATAGTGGCTATAGTTTTCATGCCATACATGAGTAAACAGTAGAGCACACAAAGTACACACAGTATTCATAAAGAGTCTCAGAGTAGAAGTGCTGATATAGGATCAGTGTGAACTTTCAGATCATAATAAATATGGACAGGGAGGACCTGATCCTAGATCAGCACCCTCACAGCCTGACCACTGAGAGGACTGACATAAGACACAGCACAGAGGCAGTAGTCTAGACATTGAGCTGCATTGTGGCGTGTTGGCATCGCTCAGTTCCATACAAGGTAAGCATTATTAACCAGTAGTGGCAGAATGTTAACCCGAGTTGATAACACCCATACACTGATAAGGAAAGTAATGTACGTGATCAACATCCTGTATTACTGATGAGTCATTCATGGTTACAGTCTTTAAATTATCGGTATTCAAATTCAACCACTGACCGAACAGTGAAGTCAAAACACACTGAATAGACAACACAGCTGAACTGATACTGCAAGACATTTAAACAACGACGAGAACCGTCTGACAGTCAATTGTGTGTTTGTGTATACCTTAGCCATGGATTGGCTTTTCAATATACCGTCAAAACTATTAAAAAAAATGTAAACGTTAATATTTGTAGCTACTTTTGAATGAAATACCTGCAGTCAACTTGTGCAATACATTAGAAGATAAAGAATATTGCTTTCTTCATTTCACCAGTCACATAATTTTTCATTCTGAAGCTTACAGGTAGTCCCCAGTCAAGTGGTGTTTGTTTACAAACACACAATGACGAGAGACCGGAGCCTTGTGAGTCACTCAGCTAGAGCTCTTATTGTCTAAAATGTGTTAAATGCTCTGCAGTTGCGTATTTGGCTTGCTAATTTAGAAGCTAAAGTGGTTAGCTTCTTCCAAAATCAAACTTTGCTTGGTAACCGCAGAGAATCCCCTTCTGGATCAAGAGCCTTAATATCTAATGTTTGTTTTGTGCATGCAGCAAACTATGAGTAGCATTTCTGAGTTAATTGTATTACTTTATGAGCTGGGATGTCTGTCCTGCAAATAGTTCAGGTCAGACTGTATACAACATTTCACAATGCGCTCATGAGTATTCTCTATGGGATTTGACATGTATGTATGGACGTATGGATTACAAAGGCCCAGTGGGGTTTGAAAAAAAGCTTGGAACCCTTGTGTTCAGTGCCGGTTTTACAGAATATCCCAGGATGGCACAAGGTCGGCATGAAGGTGACAATCTGGATACCGCCTAAGCCTGTGTGCGTGAGGCGAAATTTACAGCCTACCTCTGCAGCCAGGTAGTTCCCAGTGGCCAGGTGTTTGAAGCGAAACAGGCTGTTCCACTGGCCAGCACCCCCTCTGCAGGGGTCGTAGTGCACAACCTACAATGGAGAAACACATTTTTAAAAAAACACACTAATCATACCAGAAAGGTCCCACAATGGCCCTTACGGTCATTACTAGTCAGCCAATTCATAACACTATGATGCATGATTTCATGTATTTGCCCTTGAGGAAGACACTAGTTTAAATCTCCCTCTGTGGTACTCCCTATTCAAAATAGGTGTTCATACTCATCCTACCATATCAAGAGCTAAATTCATTCAAAGCACTTCTCGCTCTGTCTCAATTCAATTCTGTTCAATTGTCTTTATTGATTTAAAGGAAAAGGAATAGTTTAAGAAATATGGTGGAAACTCCCTCTAACCCACACCAATACATGTGAGGGGAGGAGTGCACTTTGGGAGAAATGGCACGCAATCATTGTGTTGTGAGCACACAGTGCAGTAGGTACCTCTATTTCCCAGAGTGCTTTGGAGCTGGTGGCGGAGGTGGCAGACTGTCGCAGGGTGGTCCTGAGGAAGATGTGCTGCTGATTCCTGTACTCGTCACATGTCAGGAACTTCTCCTGCTCGGCGTGGAACAGACGCACCACATCACCCTGACCAAGAGATTGACAACAACATGGTTTAGATGTTTGGTCTAAGGAACTGAAAATAAACACTTAGATTAAATGAAGACTTTATTTGAGAAAGTTCTTATAAACTGAGCAAAAATGGTTATAATGATGCTATAACAACTATTTGCACATCAAACATTTGTTTCCTAAATGTGGGTGTGCAAGCAGAGTCCCCATCAACACACTGGGTAAACAACACTCAGCATAAAAGCTAGGCAGAGATGGGAAGAACACTCACTCCTTTGAGGACGTCCTCTCTGTAGTCACTGAACTTCATGAACAGAGTGACCTTCCAGCTGGTGTTGCAGTTCACAGCGTTCACCTACAGTTCAACCAAGAAGAGGATGACTATACACATATTTGCAGATGCTCAGATACACTATATATACACAAAAGTATGTGGACATCCTTTCAAATTAGTGGATTTGGCTATTTCAGCAACACCCGTTGCTGACAAGTGTATAAAAAAACACAGCCATGCAATCTCCATAAACAAACATTGTCAGTAGAATGGCATTACCAACAACCCCTCCCTCTGCTTAGAGAGACACCGCTGCAGGGGAGTTCTCACATTTTTCAACATGTTTTTTTACAATAAGATAGTTTTGGAGTTAGATAAACTTGGATTTTTCGGCAGCCAAAGGATGGTACCCTCCACAACATAACCTTCACTCCAGATCAAAACTTCAAACCTATAACCTAATTTTTTGGACAATATTTACCTGGAAATAATAAGGATTCCCTTTTACCAAGCAATACAGGGGGTGCTCTGGCATTCAAAGTCCTGAGATCCTGTAACTGAGACCTGATACAACTTCAATTAGCACTGAGGTGTGAAGTGGGAAGAGAGGTGTCGAATCCTTTGAAGCAGTTCAGAGACCATCCACTGCCATTTTCTTTAAAGATTTCATCTCTAGAAATAAAAGCTTCTCCCAAGTGGGTGTGATACCTACTCCCGTTGCCTGCTGCACTGCTGCTTGGATTCCACCTGGCGATCTGTTCAACATCGCCTCCAGCACACAGGTACTGTTGGGGCGAGTAACTCTAAACTTACAATGGCTAGCCCCAAGTCGTTATATATTTTTTCTTGGGCATTTGGCTATCTGCCTCATGAATCCTGCATGCTTTGTTGACTATGTCTGTCCCCACACTCGGTACTCTCTCTTTACTGGTATTACAGACTTTTGGCCTCCCATCCTATTCTAACCACCTCCCTGCGGCTTTGTGTTACCTGATGAAACTGCTGTACAATATGATCTTGTTGCCATCTAATGCACATTCAAATGTTATACATCAGCACATCAGAGCTCTCCCTGTCCTCTGCCGTGCCTTGATTGTATTACTGTTGATATCTGGAAATGTGCATGTACACCCTGGCCCATCTACTGTTGCTAGCCCCAATTCTGACTTGTGCTCTGTTATCTGCTTCACTGATTTCTGCTCTCGTAAAAGCCTGGGTTTTATGCACGTTAACACTAGAAGCTTATTAACTAAAATGAATCAATTGAAAGTGTGGATCCACAGCTCCAATCCAGATGTGTTAGTCATTACTGAGACGTGATTAAGGAAGAGTCCTGTCCGTCTCTCAGCACATATCAAAGCAGCAGGCTAAAGTTAAATCTAGACTTGGTTTCCTCTATCGTAATTGCTCTTCTTTCACTCCGACTGCCAAACTAACCCTGATTCAGATGACCATCCTACCCATGCTAGATTACGGAGACATAATTTATAGATCGGCAGGGAAGGGTGCTCTTGAGCGGCTAGATGTCCTTTACTATTCGGCCATCAGATTTGCCACCAATGCTCCTTATAGGACACATCACTGCACTCTATACTCCTCTGTAAACTGGTCATCTCTGTATACCTGTCGCAAGACCCATTGGTTGATGCTTATTTATAAAACCCTCTTAGGCCTAACTCCACCCTATCTGAGATATCTAGGGCAGCCCTCATCCTCCACATACAACACCCGTTCTGCCAGTCACATTCTGTTAAAGGTCCCCAAAGCACACACATCCCTGGGTCGCTCGTCTTTTCAGATCGCTGCAGCTAGTGACTGGAATGAGCTGCAACAAACACTCAAACTGGACAGTTTTATCTCAATCTCTTCATTCAAAGGCTCAATCACCGACACTCTTACTGCTTACATGATGTGCTGTTGTCTCTACCTTCCTGCCCCTTGTGCTGTTGCCTGTGCCCAATAATGTTTGTACCCAGTTTTGTGCTGCTACCATGTTATGTTGCTGCCATGCTGTGTTGCTACCATGTTGTCATGTTGTGTTGTTGCCATGCTATGTTATTGTCTCAGGTCTCTCTTTATGTAGTGTTGTGTCTCTTGTAGTGATATGTCTTTTGTCCTATATTTTTATTAAATGTATTTATATTTTTAATCCCAGCCCCCATTCCAGCAGGAGGTGAATAAGAGGAGGTGAAGGAGGTGAATTCTCATTGTAAATAAGAATTTGTTCTTAACTGACTTGCAAAAGGTTAAATAAATAATTAACTAACCGAAGAGGTCAGTGACTGTCAGGGTGGCACCGTCATAGGATGCCACCTTTCCAACAAGTCAAATTTCTGCCCTGCTTGAGCTGCTCCAGTCAACTGTAAGTGCTGTTATTGTGACGGCTCAGCTGTAAAGTGGCAGGCCACACAAATTCACAGAACGGGACCGCCGGGTGCTGAAGCGCGTAAAAATCGTCTGTCCTCGGTTGCAACACTCACTACCGAGTTCCAAACTGCCTCTGGAAGCAAGTAAAATAACTGTTTGTCGGAAGCTTCATGAATTGGGTTTCCATGGCCGAGCAGCCACACATGCCTAAGATCACCATGCGCAATGCCAAGTGTCAGCTGGAGTGGTGTAAAGCTCACCACCATTGGACTTGTTCTCTGGAGTGATGAATCATGCTTCACCTTTTGGCAGTCTGACAGACGCATCTGGGTTTGGCGGATGCCAAGAGAACGCTACCTGCCCCAATACATAGTGTCAACTGTAAAGTTTGGTGGAGGAGGAATAATGGCCTGGGGCTGTTTTTCATGGTTCGGGCTAGGCCACTTAGTTCCAGTGGAAGGAAATCTTAACGCTACGGCATAGAATGACATTCTAGACGATTCAGTGATTCCAACTTTGTGGCAACAATTTGGGGAAGGCCCTTTCCTGTTTCAGCATGACAATGCCCCAGTGCACAAAGCGAGGTCCATACAGAAATCGTTTGTCAAGATTGGTGTGGAAGATCTTAACTGGCCTGCACAGAACCCTGAACTCAACCCCATCGAACACCTTTGGGATGAATTGGAACGTTGGCTGCGAGCCAGGTCTAATCGCCCAACATCAGAGCTTGACCTCACTAATGCTCGTGGCTGAATGGAAGCAAGTCCCCGCAGCAATGTTCCAACATCTAGTGGAAAGCCTTCCCAGAAGAGTGGAGTTATAGCAGCAAAGGGGGGACCCACTCCATATTAATGCCCATGATTTTGGAATGAGATGTTTGACGAGCAGGTGTCCACATACTTTGTCATGTAGTGTAGCTGCTGGTCAGCATGTTTGCCATAAATGCAACTTTGCCAGTTCTGCAACCAGGAAGGGTCTTTTTTATGGACAGTGATAGTCAGAAGGTAGAGGGAGAGACAGAGTAGGGTCAGTGGTGGCATTCTTAACCCCGTTACCAGCGGGTATGTGTGGACTGGAGACTGCAGCATTACCACTAGACTTAATATTCTTAATACCTACATTCAGGCAGGTTTCCAAACGCATGTTATGATATAGTTGATTTAGCTAATGGTTAGGCTAAGTTTAGGTTAAGGCATGCTAGCTAGTGGTTAGGCTAAGGTTAGGTTAAGGCATGCTAGCGAGTGGTTAGGCTAAGGTTAGGTTAAGGCATGCTAGCTAGTGGTTAGGCTAAGGTTAGGTTAAGGCATGCTAGCGAGTGGTTAGGCTAAGGTTAGGTTAAGGCATGCTAGCGAGTGGTTAGGTTTAGGCATGCCAGCGAGTGGTTAAGGTAAGGGTTGGGGTTTAGGGTAAGTGTAGGTATACTAGCAAGTAGTTGAAGTAAGGGTTAGGATAAGGTTAGAAAATAAAAACACACCTAAACAAAAACATGTCAAGATTCGAATTGCCGCCTGGATTTGAAAGGCTGTCTTCAACAACGCGTCAATGCAGGAATTGTGGGAGATTGCATGCTGGGACAGATAACGTGGCCTTCATCCTTCTGCACCGTTTTGCCATGCATAGTATCCAGTACATTTTTGACATAGTCACTCAGTACTATAGCTCTAATCAAACAGTTCAATGGATCTTACCTCCTTGCAGCCAGGGTTGTCTAGCAGCTCAAGGTTGCTGGCGTGGAGAGGCTGTCCTGCGTTCACAGGCATCAGGACCACCTTGTCTCCCACCACCACCTAGGGACCAACCATACAGGTCAGACACTAGCTTACACATTATTAAAAAAGTAAAGTTGAATAAAATACAATACACATATAAATGAGGCAGATCACAGGACAGAGGAATGAGATGATCTGACACACACCCAACAGCAAAGGTCCACAGTCACACCCACGCAAAAGGGTTACCATCCATCTAGAGATAAGCATTCCCCAAAACAATGCAAGCCAGTGTGAGTGGGCTTTTTCTGTGTGCTATTTTCAATAGCAGAGGAGCAACAAACCATGGTAAAATGAAGGACGTGTAGCTTGTGGGGGTGTACACATTGGCATTAATTTATACAGTAATGTGTGTGGTAGCCGGAATCGCTGAATGCAGTGTACTGTATGCACCATAGTCTCAAACATCTACATTCAAACTCTACTCTACATTCAAACCACATACATATAATAATAACCAGACTGTAAATGGACTCAACAAAATGACAGGAGAAGAGTTTCACTTAAATGCAGTCAAATCCAATACAATAACTAAGTATCTATAACATTGCTGTGATGAAAATCTCCCAGATGTTGTTAGTCAATAACAGTTAAGGGAAAAATTGCAAATTGTAGAAGAGTGGTGGAAATGCTAACACGTACTTAAGTTTTTCAATGCTCATGCAAGGCTAGTGCTACCATGCTTTCTTTCACAGCAAGTCTCGTGGCTTAAACACACACACCATGCACTTCAAACAAGAAGAATACCTTCCACCATAGGATGCTAAAGCCAAAGGAAAGGAGACAACCAGTCAAGTTATTTCAGCAGGATGAAGACCTTACGTTGACATGGACATAATACCAACCTAATTCAAACAGGACATTTGCATTATTAAGAAAAAACATCCTCTCACAACTTAAACATCTCAACAATACTGAGGTTCATCATGAGGTTTGGTTTGCCATAACATATCTATGGTAAGTAGGGTTAGGAATTTTTCCACGTTGGGTCACATGTTCGGAGAATAACTCCTGGCACTTGTTATAGGTCATCTTCAAAACAGTGGCCTGTAGTTACAGTCAGGTCAGGGCCACTTTTCATAAAGAGTCTCAGAGTAAGAGTACAGATCTAGGATCAGTTTTGCTTTTGTGATCACAATGATTAAGATTATACAGACAGGGGAGACTTGATCCAAGACCAGCACTAAAAGGTACCTACGTTATCGCCCTCGCTGCGGAGCTTCCAGAAGGGCTGGATGTAGAACCAGGAGCCCTCATTGCCAGCTGGGTCCAGAGACACACGCATGGCGTTCTTCTCCAGCAGCGCCGGCAGACGCTTGTTCACCGTCAGGTACTTGTTACTTTTAATATGCAGAAGCTGAGGCAAAAAAAGAAAAAAGGGGCCAATTCACTAGTACACATCATTCACAACACAATGTCATACACAAGGTCCCTGATTCGAATCCCACCCCAACACCTAACTCTAATCTTTACCAATCACATTTATTTATTGCTAGGAAACAGTTACCGTATACAATTGGTACTCTTTATTAAAATGAAATGCAGGGCTAATTCATCATTTAAATTTCACCAATTCAATCATCAAACCAATTTGTCTATACTTTATTTGGAATTGACCTCAAAAGCCTTTCAATTTAGTTTCTGCTCGATATTTGACTTGGGGATCAGAACATGAACCAAAATTCCCTTTTCTGGATAGATCATTCAAATTGGCTTTAAATAAGCACACAGAACTTATCTTTTAAAAGCCAAATCATGTGGCAAGAGACTGGACCTGACCAAACCAATTCCTTTGAAATCCAGTTTTAAGCATAGTTAGAGGCCATGAGCGTTGTGAAACCACATGGAACAAACGTGCAGTTAACTGAAATTTGAAAATGATACAAGCTTAATTTACTATGTGCCATTCAAAATGTTGTCACAAGAGGCCAGACCACAGACCGATAGGCAGCCATGGTGACCAAGTGAAAACAAACACAATGTTCCGGGCACAAAGCAAACCGAGATGTATAGTCTCTGATAACAAAAGGCCCTTGGTTATACTTTGGCCCGGGGTTACCTGGATGACGTTACTGTACTTGACCACCTCTCCCAGCAGCTTCTTATTCTCTGTGTCGTTTTGCTTCTGCTCCAGTTCTGCTGCATGCTGGGAAATGAAGAAAAACATGATTGAGGCTAACTACACTGTAGTCAGAATCACCGATCAACAAATCACGTAGCATCCCAAATGACTACTCATTATGTGATCAAGGTCAGCGAATCTCTCAAACTGATCCTGGTAGCCTTAAAGCAGTGCTTTTCGATCCAGGTCCTGGGGTCCCTCAGGGAGTACAGACTTTTGTTCTAGCCCACTACTAACATACTTGGTTAGACTAATAGTAATGATCAAGACCTTGATTAGGTGAATCGGTTGTGATAGGACTTGGAGAAAGGTCATACCTGTAACTTCTTGAATAGGTCTCCTTCGGTGTTATTGTTGCCTTGTTTGCCCTGCTTGGCCTTCCAGAACTGCTTCTGAGCGGAGTACCTGTTCATCGGACACACCTTGAACAGGCAGTCTGGAGAGAGAGAGCGAAAAAGAGAGATGGATAGGGGGAAAAAGACAAAGAAATATATAAAGAAATAGAAATAGAAAGAGTGAGGAATACATATACATAAATCACACAGACAAACATACTACACTGAACAATAATATAAACGCAACATGAAACAATTTCAAAGATTTTACAGAGTCACAGTTTATATAAGGAAATCAGTAAAGTGAAAATAATTCATTAGGACCTAATCTATGGATTTCACATGACTGGGAATAAAAGATATGGATCTATTGGTCAGAGATACATTTTAAAAACAAAAAATAGCGACGTGGATCAGAAAACCAATCAGTATCTGGTGTGGCCACCATTTGCCTCATGCAGGGCGACACATCTCCTTAACATAGAGTTGATGAGGCTGTTGATTGTGGCCTGTGGAATGTTGTCCCACTCCTCTTCAATGGCTGTGCAAAGTTGTTGGATATTGGCAGGAACTGGAACACACTGTCGTACACGTCGAAACAAAGAATCCCAAACATGTTCAATGGGTGACATGTCTGGTGAGTATTCAGGCCATGGACAAACTGGGACACTTTCAGCTTCCAGGAATTGTGTACAGATCCTTGCAACATGGGGCAATGCATTATCATGCTGAAAGATGAGGTGATGGCTGCGGATGAATGGCACGACAATGGGCCTCAGGATCGTCACGGTATCTCTGTGCATTCAAATTGCCATCTCTAAAATGCAATTGTGTTCGTTGTCCATAGCTTATGCATGCCCATACCATAACCCCAATGCCACCATGGGGCAACTCATTTTCACAACGTTGACATCAGCAAACCACTCGCTCACACGACGCCAACTGCCCGGTACAGTTGAAAGCGGGTTTAATCTGTGAAGAGCACACTTCTCCAACGTGACAGTGGCCATCGTAGGTGAGTATTTGTCCACTGAAGTCGGTTACGAAGCCGAACTGCAGTCAGGTCAAGACCCTGATGAGGATGACAAGCACGCAGATGAGCTTCCCTGAGACGGTTTCTGACAGTTTGTGCAGAACTTTATTCGGTTATGCAAACCCACAGTTTCGTCAGCTGTCCGGGTGGCTGTTCTCAGAAGATCCTGCACATTTTAGAGTGGCCTTTTATTATCCCCAGCACAAGGTGCACCTGTGAAATGATCATGCTGTTTAATCAGCTTCTTGATATGCCACACCTGTCAGGTGGATGATTATCTTGGCAAAAGATAAATGCTCACTCAGATGTATGTAAACAAATGTGTGCATAAGATCTTTGAGAAATAAGCTTTATATGCATATGGAAAATTATTTCAGCTGATAAAACATGGGACCAACACTTTAAACGTTGCGCTTATATTTTTGTTCAGTGTAATTTGAATGGCAGTGTGTCACTTTAACTGTCACTTGAGTCTGTGTGACTGGGTGGTGGTGTATAGCATGTTTGTGGTTAATGGAGGTTTACACAATGGGATTCTGTAAAGTCAGTTAAACACATAAACGTCATCCTGTAAATCACACTGTTAAAACAACATTGGTTTAACATGGCCTGCTCAGCCTTGGGAGGGTGTCTGTGTGTGTGGACTACAATAACCTCCAGTCATTGACTCCTCCCACTCACCTCTGAACTTTTTGGGTGGAATGGCCAGGTCTCCTGCGTCTGGCTGCACCACACACCTGTCATCAACAAGCCTGGGAAGAACACAAAAACATCCTACATCACACACCATTCTTTTAACCTTTAAATGTCATATTTGCATATGTTGTAGCTTCGACCAGTGTTTCCCAAACTCTAGGGTTTCCCAAATCGCATGTGATCATCCTCATTGGATGTCATGTTGAATTCAGAGGATTTCCATGGTTTCATTATTGTGTAACTTCAACAGCAGATGGTTACTGTGCTCTACAATAATAACAGGGCTAGTATTCAAAAAGCGTTAGAACATGTGTGCTGGTCTAGTATCAGGTGGACCCCTATGCATGTAATCGTATGAATTCTGATCTAAAATACAAAACTGATCATAGATCAGCGCTACACTAAGATGTTTAGTGAATACAGGCCCTGGTCTAGTTGAAAAGGAAACAGTGAATTGTGTAAATGCTGTGGTGGGGCACAGGCTGGTGTGGCCACAGGAAAAGCTCATGGCTTCTGTGTGTGGCTGATAAGGCCTACATGTTGATGGGTTAACATCTAACTGCCTTGTTTCCACACCGCATGGCTGGCTTTTATAGTCAATGTATAAACTTGCTATGCGACTAGGCCACCAGCCTGCCACAGCAATTGTTCTGCTGACAATTTACAATAAAAACATCTTTAGAAAATTATTTGACTGTAGAACTACACACAACGACATACTGTGCATCCACACTGAACTGCTATGTGTCGATTTTTACTAAATTAGGGCATTGAAACCACAAGATCAACTAAACATGTTTCTGTTTGCAGAGAACGTGCCTCTGTTCTTCACTTCAAGCTTTTATATGACCTGATCCTGTGAAAGACAAAGTGTGATATTTTGAAACGCATCACATCTCATGCTAGCCTTGTCACTGATCTCTTTGGTGGTCATTGTCATGCCCTGTTGACCAAATACAGTGCCTTAAGAAATTATTCACACCCCTTGACCTTTCCCACATGTTGTTGTTTTACAGACTGAATTTAAAATAGATTAAATTGAGATTGTGTCACTGGCCTCCACACAATACCCCATAATATCAAAGTGGAATTAAGTTTTAGAAATTAATTAAACATTAAACTCTGAAATGTCTTGAGTCAATAAGTATTCAACCCCTTTGTTCTAACAAGCCTAAATAAGTTAAGGAGTAAAAATGTGCTTAACAAGTCACATAATAAGTTTCATGGACTCGTTCTGTGGCAGTAATAGATTTGAACATGATTTTTGAATGACTACCTCATCTCTGTACCCCCACACATAAAATTATATGTAAGGTCCCTCAGTCGAGCAGTGAATTTCAAACACAGATTCAACCACAAAGAACAAGGAAGTTTTCCAATGCCTGGCAAAGAAAGACACATTGGTAGATGGGTAAAAGCAGGGATTGAATGCCCTTTTGAGCATGGTGAAGTTATAAATACTTTGGACGGTATATCAATACATCCAGTCACTCCAAAGATACAGACGTCCTTCCTAACTCAGTTGCTGGAGAAGAAGGAAACCGCTCAGGGATTTCACCATGAGACCAATGGTGACTTTAAAACAGAGTTTAATGGCTGTGACATGAGAAAACTGAGGCTGGAGCAACAACATTGTAGTTACTCCACAATACTAATCAGAATGTGAAAAGAAAGAAGCCTGTAAAAAGTCAAATGCATCCTGTTTGCAACAAGGCAATAAAGTAAAACTGCAAAAAATGTGGCAAATAAATTAACTTTATGTCCTGAATACAAAGTGTTACGTTTGGGGCAACCCAACATCACGGAGTACCACTCTTCATACTTTCAAGCATGGTGGTTGAAAGTCCTAGAGTAAAACCTGGTTTAGCTTTCCAACAGCCACTGGGAGACAAATTCACCTTTCAGCAGGACAATAACCTATAACACAAGGCCAAATATACACTGGAGTTGCTGACAAAGACTGTGAATGTTCATGAGTGGCCTAGCTACAGTTTGCTAAAATGTCTTAAAACATGTTTTCACTTTGACATTATGGGGAATTGTGAGTAGATGGGTGACAAAAAAATATACAGTATATTTTATCAATTTTGAATTCAGGCTGTAACAACAAAATGTGGAATAAGTCAAGGGGTGTGAATACTTTCTGAAGGCACTGTAGGCATGACAGCACAAACAGATCTGGGACCAGGCTAACCTTCTACCTTTTGGGCAGCAGGTAGCCTAGCGGTTAGAGCGTTGGGCCAGTAACCGAAAGGTCGCTGGTTCGAATACCTGAGTCGACAAGGTGAAAAAACCTGTCGATGTGTCCTTGAGCAAGGCACTTAACCCTAATTTGCTCCAGGGGCGCCGTACTACTATGTCTGACCCTGTAGTTAGGCCTTCATTGTAAATAAGAATTTGTTCTTAACTTACTTGCCTTGTTAAATAATATTTTTTTAAAGACATTTCAGTTGTACAACTTACTAGGTATCCCCCCTTCCCTAAGGCAAAAACAACCATCAGGCAACGTGAAGTTATGTTCCACCCGGTGTGTGAAAGGAATCCCAGTGTAATGCATCCTCTTATTGTGTTGACTCGAGTTTCTCCTCGTGGTCCGTTTCATCCTTGGTGTGTGTGTGTGTGTGTGTGTGTGTGTGTGTGTGTGTGTGTGTCTCAATCATCTCTGCTAGTCTGCACTGCTACAGAGATCACCTGCAGATTATTGTATCAAATGACATTTTATTTGTCACATGCTTTGTAAACAGGTGTAGACTAACAGTGAAAAGCTTACTTATGGGTCCTTTTTCAACAACTCAGAGTTAAAGATAAAAATAACATATATACAGGGAGCACCAGTACCGAGTCGATGTGCAGGGGTACGAAGCAATTGAAGTAGCTATTTACATACAGTATACGTAGGGATAAAGTGAATAGACAACAGGATAGATACGACAGTAGCAGCAGTGTATGGGGTGAGTGTGAAGGTGTGTGTGACGTCAGTATGCATGTGTGTGCATGCTGTGTGTGTGTGTAAGTATGTGTGAGTGTGTGTGAGCGTGTTTATAGAGTCCAGAGCAAGAGTTTGCGCAAAGAAGGGTCAATGCAGGTAGTCTGTGTAGCCATTTGATTAGCTATTTAGTAGTCTTGTTTAGCAGTCATGGCTTGCGGCATAGAAGCTGTTCAGGGTCCTCTTGGTTCCAGACTTGGTGCACTGATACCACTTGCCATGCAGTAGGGGGGCTGGAGTCTGACAATTATTTGGCCCTTCCTCTGACACTGCCTGGTAGAGGCCCTGGCAGGGAGCTCGGCCCCAGTGATGTACTGGGCCGTACTCACCACCCTCTGTACCGCCTTGTGGTTGGGTGCCTTGCAGTTGCCATAACAAACGGTGATGCAGCCAATCAAGATGCTCTCTATGGTGCAGCTTTAGAACTTTTTGAGTATCTGAGGGCCCATGCCAAATCTTTTCAGCCTCCTGAGGGGGAAGAGGCGCTGTCGTGCCCTCCAATGCAACTATCCAATGCAGTTCCATGCCCTTGAACTACAACAAAAAAATATTTACAAATATCTTATTGTCGTCACATAGCAAAAGTCTGGGGTGTTTTCATTTTCCGCACGCTACTTTTAGCACACTCAGTAACTTTTGTATCACTCCTCCTTTATGATAACCATATCCTCATTTGACTCCAGATTTTAACACATTCATAGATTTAAGCTTAATCCCAGTTGAAGTTGGAAGTTTACATACACTTAGGTTGAAGCCATTAAAACTAATTTTTAAACCACTCCACAGATTTCATGTTAACAAACTATAGTTTTGGCAAGTCGGTTAGGACATCTACTTTGTGCATGACACAAAGTAGATGCAAACTCAGTGCCTCTTTGCTCAACATCATGGGAAAATCAATAGAAATCAGCTAAGACCTCAGAATTGTAGAACTCCACAAGTCTGGTTCATCCTTGGGAGCAATTTCCAAATGCCTGAAGGTACCACGTTCATCTGTACAAACAATAGTACGCAAGTATAAACACCATGGGACCACGCAGCCGTCATCCCGCTCAGGAAGGAGGCGCATTATGTCTCCTAGAGATGAGCGTACTTTGGTGCAAAAAGTGTAAATCAATCCCAGAACAACAGCAAAAGATTGTTTGAAGATGCTGGAGGAAACAGGTACAAAAGTATCTATATCTACAGTAAAACGAGTCCAATATCAACATAACCTGAAAGGCCGCTCAGCAAGGATGAAGCCACTGCTCCAAAACCGCCATAGAAAAGCCAGACTACGGTTTGCAACTGCACATGGGGACAAAGATCATACTTTTTTTTAGAAATGTCCTCTGGTCTGATGAAACAAAAATAGAATTGTTTGGCCATAATGACCATCGTTATGTTTGGAGGAAAAAGGGGGAGGCTTGCAAGCCGAAGAACACCATCCCAAACATGAAGCACGGGGGTGGCAGCATCATGTTGTCGGGGTGCTTTGCTGCAGGAGGGACTGGTGCACTTCACAAAATAGACAGCATTATGAGGAAGGAAAATGATGTGGATATATTGAAGCAACATCTCAAGACATCAGTCAGGAAGTTAAAGCTGGGTCGCAAATGGGTCTTCCAAATGGACAATGACCCACCCATGAGTGGCCATCACAAAGCCCTGACCTCACTCCTATAGAAAATATGTGGGCAGAACTGAAAAAGCGTGTGCGAGCAAGGAGGCCTACAACCCTGACTCAGTTGCACCAGTTCTGTCAGGAGGAACGGGCCAAAATTCACCCAACTTATTGTGGGAAGCTTGTGGAAGGCTACCCGAAACATTTGACCCAAGTTAAACAATTTAAAGGCAATGCTACCAAATACTAATTGAGTGTATGTAATCTTATGACCCATTGGGAATGTGATAAAATAAATAAAAGCTGAAATAAATAATTCTCTCTACTATTATTCTATATTTTACATTCTTAAAATAAAAGTGGTGATCCTAACTGACCTAAGACTGGGAATTTTTACTAGGATTAAATGTCAGGAATTGTTTGGCAGATGCCAGGAGAACACTACCTGCCCGAATGCATAGTGCCAACTTTAGTTTGGTGGAGGAGGAATAATGGTCTGGGGCTGATTTTTATGGCTTGGGATAGGGGACTTAGCTCTAGTGAAGGGAAGTTAACGCAACAGCATACAATGGCATTCTAGACGATCTGAGCTTCCAACATTGTGGCAACAGTTTGGGGAAGGCCCTTTCCTGTTTCAGCATGACAATGTGCACAAAGCAAGGTCCATACAGAAATGGTTTGTCGAGATCAGGTTGGAAGAACTTGACTGTCCTGCACAGAGCCCTGACCTCAACCCCATCAAACACCTTTGGGATGAATTGGAACGCCGACTGTGAACCAGGCCTAATCGCCCAACATCAGTGCCTGACCTCACTAACGCAAGTCCCGCAGCAATGTTACAACATCTAGTGGAAAGCCTTCCTAGGAGAGTGGAGGCTGTTATAGCAGCAAAGGTGGGACAAACTCCATATTAATGCCCATGATTTTGGAATGAGATGTTCGACGAGCAGGTGTCCACATTCCCCTCTCCCAAGACCTCTGAATGCTCGGCTATGAAAAGCCAACTAACATTTACGCCTGAGGTACTGACCTGTTGCTCGCTCTACAACCACTGTGATTATTATTTGACCATGCTGGTCATCTATGAACATTTGAACATCTTGAAGAACAAACTGCCCTTAATTACCATGTACTCTTATAAATTGTCACCCGGCACAGTCTGGTTCCTCTCTAGGTTTCTTCCTAGGTTCCTGACTTTCTATGGAATTCTTCCTAGCCACGGGCTTCTACATCTGCATTGCTTGCTGTTTGGGGTTTTAGGTTGGGTTTCTGGCTGATGTAAAAAGGGCTTTATAAATACATTTGATTTGATTTGATTTAGTGGGTGTTCTGCCCCACTAAAATAGAACTATTTTGATACAACTTAAACTAAATAGCTTGCTTTTTAGTGCTTTGTGCACGGTTCTGACTGTCTGCCTGGTGGCCGACCTTCCTATACTGTGCCCCTCCCCTCTTGCTCTCCCTCGCTAGCTCGCTATGCAAGATGCGAGTGTTTGTGTTCTCGGAAGTACGGAACTAATCAGTCTCCTCCGTTCCAAAAATACTGAATCTTAGAGGAGTGGATTCCTAGATGCCTCTCCACCACTACATCATTGTTGTTAACAGTTGGAAAAATGGCAGCAAAGGCCTGTATGGCAATAGTTTGAGAAGTCAAATGAGAAGGTGGTGAAATGCAAACTTTGCCAGGTGGAATTGAAGTACAGTAATGGTAATACAGGTGAAATGCTAAACCATCTGAAAGAGAAGTACCGTTAGACCCAAACCTTTGCTGGCAGAAGTGCAGATGCATTGTGAATTCACATGTGATTCTATGAATTCTTAACGTTTTAACGAGAAACAGATGTTTTAGAAATTGCTGTTTAAACGGTTTTTTTGTTTAAACAAAATTGTTTTCAATTTGTCACATCTCTAATTTACATTAGGCACTTTAGTGGATTTACTGGATTACACAGACATAGCCATTCATCTACTCTACTAAGGGGAAAATGCAAGGCACAGTCCCTCTGGTTCAAACAACGCTAGCAGTCCTGTGCAGTGAGTCAGTCAGGCAGTTCCTATTGCTGCCATGGCTCTTGATCATTCAGTCCTAACTGGCTGGCTGTGGCTGTGCATATTTCCTATTCCTCAGCTCCCATATCAAAGTCCCATCTAAATAAGAAAAAATAGGATGTCAAATCATGTGCTACACAGCTAAACATGAAGACTCGCTCGAGATAAACTAAAGGCTACTCAATAGTCTGTTTAGCGCATAAATGAGTAACCTCAAGTTCCCAGAGCTTGAGGCCGCATTCATTACACACCAAACAGAAGAATAACGGACTGAAACAGGGAGGAACTGCCTGAACCTTGTCCAATAAGAAACCCATTTTAATTTTCCGTTGCAAAATGTTTTACTACAGTGTGCCCTAATGAATAGTCCTACGACTTTGCTCAGTTGAAACAGTGGGGCTTTGACCAGTGCCATGACAGCCAGCGCATTTCAAATAGCTGGGTCATATTCATTAGGAACCAAATGGAAGACTGACGTAAACAGGAAAGGACTACTTGGACCCAACAAGAAACGCTCATTTTAAAACACTTTCCATTGCATGACCTAATGAATGCAACCATGGTCCTGGAACTCAGTTAAAAATTAACCAATTATCGCTCCATTACACATTTTGTCAAGGCAAAGGACCCCAGAATGTGAAAAGGCTGAGAAAATCAACAATGTGTGACCACATCGAGATCTTCTGATAGTAAAAAGTTGTAGAATGGCCAAATTACTGCTCAATGAGATTGTAAAACAATCTATTGACAACAGATCTCTGTCATTAGGACACACTTCAACTTGCTGGTGATGACACATCTCCTATAACCTAATAATGTGTAACCTGCCAATATAAGACTGGCATTACATGTACACTACGAACCAGATTACATTTAGAGCATGCCCAAGGATGAAGTTACCACAGTCATTTAGGCTATGTAGCTGAAATAGAGGTCCATGAACAGTTCATGCTACCTTATGCATCCAAGTTAGCTAGTGCTACTAAACTAGAATGTGTGGACTTGTTTGGTCCATTTGCTTGAGTATGTCAGCAAGATAAACACAGCAGAAGAAGATGATTGGGCTTAGGCAAAGAATCAGCCTGAGGAGAACTCAGAGTTTGTAAAAGGAGGTGTGAGCTGAGGAACTTATTTGAAGTAAGAGGTTATACGTTACTCTCATATGTCAATATGGATTTAGACTTATCAAAGCCAGTCGAGCGGAGATTGCAAGTGACGCATACAGTAATGGCAATGCCAGCCAACATTCATACCACCATGCCTGTGTCTGAAAACGTTACTAGCCGTCAAACCATTGGGTTCCTCAATTCCTCGCCTTACATAATTCTCAAATCTAATTGGAGAAGGATGTCCTGGGAGGCATCTTGGATCCTCTCCTCAATGTGCTTTGAGGGGGAGGTGAGGAACTGGAGGGTACACTATATAGGGTGCCATTAGGGACAGACAATGGTTGAGTTCCGGCCCAAATAAATGCGCTGACGTTACATGCATCAACTAATGGTTGCGTGCCATGTCAGACTGTGCTGCTGGGCACCAGATGGCTAAGATATGGGGCGCGTTCCTCTGCTCAGATGTAGCTAAAAATGTGTCAAATAGGGGCATTTAATGGGGAGACTCAATGAAACCAACCATGGAAGTATATTGTAGTAAATTCCCAACCGGGTATCGAACCCAATTACAGAACATTTTCTAGGATGTTCTATCTGCAGCAACACTTGTGGATAATGCTGGAACAGTGCCTCTATTTCCATACCAAAAAGCATGGCCCTACATATATGGTTAGCTGATGTTACATACCTGTCCAGACTTTGTAAGATCTACATTGCAGGCGCATGCTCGTCAGGCAGGAACTCTGCCAATGACTTCCTGGGCCTCGAATGAGGCTTATTTTTAGGTGTGTGAAGTGTTGATAAAGCACACCACACAGAACTGGCTGCGTCAAACTGCATTAGTTAATGAATCACTGATTCATTGCAGACTTTATGCCATTTGTTCAAAACAACAGAGCTCCCTACTATGAACTTTGCATTTAGACATTTGATGGCCCTGACATTCGCATTGAGATGGGCCTTGACCAGTTATCTGACTGTATCGACTTCTCAGTAACACAAAGTCAGTCATGATTCATATTGTTGGCACAGGTCAGTTTGTGGCCTTTATAGGCTTCATCTGCCCAGGTTACAAGACAGTCTGTCCCCATCTAAAACATGGGCCCAATTCCCATTCCTTCCTGCATGGCATTCCTAATCTGGCATAGTATGATTGGTAAAAGCAATGAGATTTCACTTATCCACTCACTTTACAGATCAGTGATTATTATCGCAAGAAAAACAATTAAGCATTTTGAAGTTACTGGAATGAGGCCGTTGTGTCTCATGAACACAATGGGGTTCTGAGTTACAACCGTGATCGTTGACGTCAAGAGAGTGGAATTCAGGAGTGATCCTCTGCTCGCGCTAGCCTGGAAACCCGACGT
This sequence comes from Thymallus thymallus, assembly GCA_023634145.1. NCBI lineage: Eukaryota > Metazoa > Chordata > Actinopteri > Salmoniformes > Salmonidae > Thymallus > Thymallus thymallus. The sequence goes on along the minus strand of CM042414.1, from coordinate 36,240,329 downwards.
TGAATTGCATTGGATTCAACGTCAGGCAGAAATTAGCTTTTGGATCAGGAAAGTTCACAGCCTCTACAAACCAGAATGTTGAATAAAATGATATTTTAAAGGCTGTGTAAGTTCAAAAACTAGATTTTCCTGTGTTTTATATACAGTACATTTCCACACTGAGGTTAGAATAATACTGTGAAAATGATAATGCCCTTTTAGTGTATGAGCGGTTTGAAAAGACCGCCCTGTGGATAGATTGTGACACATTCCTACCAGCAGAAGGACCAACCACACAGTTAACCGGTACAGTTAGTTAAAATATAATTTTATTCAAAATTCTGGCTAGAAGAGGTCTGGAAAGTAAACTTTCCTGATGCAAACGCTTATTTAGGCCCGACGTAGAATTCAACGTTGGGTTTCCAGTCTCATGCCTGCTTAGCCTCTAGAATCCGAGAGGTAAATACTTACACACTCGTCTCTAACGTGGGCTCATTATTCCCGAACAGTCCCATTACAAGTCAGAATATTAAACTTAATTTCAACTTACTTTACCTGTTGTCCACCGATTTTGTCCCCATGTCGGAGGTAATCTGATACAAAACATCCACAGGCAAGTGTTATCAACCCGACCTTCAGTACACTGGTCTGTATATCGTTTGTATTTACGGTTTTTATTTCAATACTGATGAAATTCACACCTGACCAACACTTGCACAATATGGCCAAGACTTCCCAAACGGTGCACACACTTCCAGCTGATTGCGAGGAAACACGCTTCGGTCGACTACATTTGACTATTGTTTACATATTGTGCATCACGTGCAAATCATCAACAGATAGATAGGTACTTTATTGATCCCCGAAGGGAAATTTCTTGGAAATACAAGCGACAGAACCTACCGGCGCTGCAAAAAGTTGGGCAAACAACACTTTTTCAGTGGATACCCAATCTCCACCTCCTACCGCCAAAAGGACCAACAACATGTACAACCGGTGAAGTGTAAACATCATTTTATTCAACATTCTATTGAGACTTTTTTTTACAGCAACTTCTTTCAGACTGATAGCATAGAGTAACAGTCTGATGGTTAGACAAATGCCTGCTACAGTATGCTTTTGGAGTGGCTGTTTGAAAGCACAGAAAGAGAAAGTAAATAAGAGAATGTGAGGGACAGAATGCGAGAGAGAGAGAGGTGGGCAGGGCAGACTCAACCCACAGAACTGTCTATTCACACCTGCCTGTTCTGGGGCCTAGACAGCAGAGCTTAGAAATTCTCTAAAGCGCTGGAGTCACATTTCATTTTAGCACTAACTAATTTTCTGTCTTTGTGATGCATTGTAGGTATATGATAATATCAAAGCTGACGCCCATTAGTCAATTATCTTCTGCTAGTCAATATTTGTATAAAATCTCAGATGGTCCTTGGAATTAGCTGTTATTCCTGGTAGTAAATTTTCAATGGCTTAAAAAAAGTACACCAAGTCCTCTTAAGGCCTGCTCTGGGTTGAGCAACCAGTACTCCCACACTCAGAGTACAGGCTAGTAACGGATCTTCTGTACTCACAGAAAGCCATGCATTTACTCTAAACAAGAGTATACCTGTAGGCATACCTTATTTGACCCTTCACTGTTTGGAAAAACACATAAAAGTACCTCTGTCCATTTGGAAAGGTGTTCATTACCCCAAAGTTAAAAATGTGTTGAAAAATAAAGAAATAAGAAAAGTTCTTGAAAGTTCTCCATCATTACTTTGTGCAGATGAAAGCATTGGCCACAATAGTGCATTCAACAACCTAACCATTATTCAAGTTGCATTGGGGACACTCCGGTGAACATATTCAAATTCCATACATTACAGGTCAAGTAAGACATGTTGATCAAACTGGTGTGAGCAATCAAGTGACATTTTTCAGCTGTCTCACAGTGCGTGCTGCTCTGCCAAAAGTGCCATTGATGACAGCACGATATTATCACACTAAAACATTTTGCGCCCATAAGAGTAATTATGTGTCTGACAGCATGTGTGACTGGACATTGCACACGCATTGGCTACATTGGAGAGGTACAGGCCTACTTACATGCATTTTACTGCATTATAATGCTTTTTTTTATTCCTGTTCTATTTGCATAAATGTGCGAGGTTTCTAGGCGGCATATCCTCCTTGATGATGTTAGGCCTTTTCTTCAACTTCCGACTTTTGAACCCCACACCCACGGACACCGCCATGTGTTACCAACATTGACTAATTGAATGTATTGGCCAACAAACGAAGCTGTAGGCCTAAATGCCATGGTTGTCACATTTTAATATAACATGGTTTATATTTACATAATATTTAATTAGAGGGAACATACCCCAATGTACTGATGAAGCCATTGACAGTGCCTTCCGCGTAAAGCGACACAATGTCTCCAATATGAAGAAAACTAGATCTGTTGTCTGACATTTTCGCTTAATTCTGTCCAAAAGTCGACTTTCCAGGTAAGCAGGGCATGCAGTAGTCTTGGTTTGATGAAGTTGTCTGCTGACACATCACAATGTAGCTTGGCAACAAACCTGCGTTTCACTCGTCAAATTGCGAATACTAACGCAGGAAAACGAGACATGTTTTCCCCAGTCCAAATTAGAAAAAGATGACTGCAAAAACTTTGAGTTAGTATAAAAATTACACAAACTCGTTTTAGTTCATGAATCTAACTTCTGCCCGTGTGACAGACAGCATAACGTTCTCTTTTCACATCAACTTTGGGGGAGGAGACAGGTTCTGTTACAGATAGAGAGTAGACAGCCTATCAAGTCTAAAGGGTTACCACAGTCACAAAGTCAAAATTGGCTACATTTATGAAAACAAAAAAAATGCAATTGGTCTTACATTAGGGTTAGGCATACGATTAGCAGTGTGGTTAGGTTTAAAAGCACATTTTAAGAAGATACATTGTTGAAATTGGGTTTATGACTTTGTAGCTGTGGTACCTAGTGACGACCAGTCTAAAGTAGCCTAGGATAGGGTGTCTTGAGGTAAAACGCCCCCTAGAGTAATACGCCCCCCACTGTCACCTGGCTGCCACTACACTTTTTGTACTCAACAAAACATTATTAATCATAAAAACGATTGAGATAAATGTATGTAATATTTGCCATTTTGAACGCGTTGTGCGTGTATGTATGTATATAGTCAAACGTTTGGACACCTACTCATTCAAGGGTTTTTCTTCATTTTTACTATTTTCTACATTGTGGAATAATAATGAAGACATCAAAAATATGGTACTGTGTGTATATATATATATATATATATATATATACGTTAGATCTATAAACGTGTATATATACTATAGGGGAGCCTAAAGATAACCCACTTGTTTAGAAAATAAGTTACAAAATAGAATTAACACTGGAGTGATAGATGTGCAAATAGTGATACTGGAGTGCAAAATGAGCGAAAATAATAAATATGGGGATGAGGTAGTAGGGTGGGCTATTTACAGAAGGGCTGTATACAGGTGCAGTGATCGATAAGCCGCTCTGACAGCTCTGTATCCTTCCCATGTGTAAGCAGATACGTGTGTAGATGGAGAGGAAGCCAGCCTGATCACTCATCAACTTGCATGAATAGTAAAGTAATTACTCAATCACAACATAAAACATGCATTCATGCTTTAAAGTGAACAATTGCATTCTGAATAGGCCTGTAAACGACTGCAAAGCTAAATCTAAAATCAAATTCCTGACAAAATGTAAACTATCCTGCTTCCATAGATTTTGTTTCAAGGTGTGTGTGTGTGTGTGTGTGTGTGTACTGCATCACAGGATCCATAAAGATAAAGGTATTGACACAATATGTGAGTTGACACCTAGACCTACTGTATACTGTATGTATGAGAGGTTGAGAATTAGGATTAGAGCCATTTATATGTCGTAAAAGTCAAACTCTCTGAAGGATATTTGCCCTTGGCTATTTAACCTTTAACCTATTGGTGACCCCTGGTGTTCTCCTGTGAGTCTGGGGTCCATTGGCCAGCTTGCACATTTAGAGATGGAACGTGTTGATCTGTGACCCCTCCCTTTTCTCATGAAGGACTAATCAGGGAGCATGTTCATTAGGGTGCAATGTTACAGAACCTCCAGATATAAATAATTTGTGTAGAACTAATCTCTAGAGGACAGATGCAAGTAACATAGGATGGTATCGAGCATCTGACGCAGTTACACAAAATTGTATTATGGGTTTCCGAGGTAAGTGTAGAACAGACATGATTGTTTTCCATGTAGAATAATGAATTGTGTCCATTCTATTCATTAAATGTCTATCTCATGCAACTGAATATGCCTCTTCTCTTCACCACTGTTCTCATAACTATGTAGAAAGATGATGATGATGATGATGATGATGATGATTCAGAACAGTGGTGAGTGCATGACAAATACTGACACCAGAGGATGCCAATACTGACATCAAAGGACCCCATGGGGTCATCAGTGATCATTTTAAACCACACAGCCAGTGGAGACATGGTGATATAATCTAGCCTATGTTGCCATCTAGTGTTGGGCAGCTATAACAACAATCACCTGCTAGTGAGGCAGGGCCAGTATAGAATACAGGCCTGGATTGCATTTATGAATGAATCAATAAATGAATTAATTACTATGCTCCACAGGATATATACTATTGTAGCTACAGCAGGGAAATCTATTCTATTGTGTGGTTCTTTCTTGTTCTACGTTTACTTCATTTATATTGGATATGGTGTATGTTGACTATGTTGACATTGTGTCTGTATTCTGTCTGTACATTGTCTATTGCTGGCAGCCTCTATTCACGGTTATGTGTAAATAAAAGTACTTGGTGAATAAAAGTGATTCTTTCTTTTTTCTATCTTTTTCACACACACACACACACACACACACACACACACACACACACACACACACACACACACACACAAGCAGGGACTTGCACAGACATTTGGAGGGACAGGTAGTCAAAATAAAAAATGGCAGCCTCACACCCTTTCATAATTCATAACTAAAAACTCATAACATTCCAAATCCCTCTGTTGCCAAAATGTCAACATTTATATGACTATTTATTTTCTACAACAACACACTCACTCATCACGACACAGAGCAGTAGAGGTTAACACAGGGTTGAAAATTCATTACTTCCTCGTCAGTTTGTTACCTGTACTATCCTGATACCGCAACAGTTCTATAACACCAGAACTTTCCTAAAAATCACTCCCGTCCTGTCCAGTGCTCATTTTTACAAGCAGAAATCAGATATAATTTCCTCAGTTAGCTGCTCCTCTGTCTGTCCCCCGCTCTGCATGTGAGTAGCCATAGCAACGGCTCCATTTGGCTGCTGCTCGGTGCTCATGAGACAGTTGACTGCACACACCCAGTTAGATTATCAAATGTAATGTTTTTTGTCACATGCTTTGTAAACAATAGGTGTAGACTAACATTGAAATGCTTACTTGTGGGCCCTTCCCAACAATGTAGTGAGATATATATATTTTTTAATAGTAGAACAATTTTTAAAAGAATAACATAAGGAAAGAATACACAATGAGTAATGATAACTTGGCTACAACAGGTGTAGACAGTGAAATGCTTACCTTTATCTGCACTATTTTTTACATTGTAGAATAAAAGTGAAAACATCAAAACTATGACATAACACATGTGGAATCATGTAGTAACCAAAAAGTGTTAAACAAATTAAAATATATTTTATATTTGAGATTCTTTAAATAGCCACCCTTTGCCTTGACAGCTTTGCACACTCTTGGCATTCTCTCAACCAGCTTCACCTGGAATGCTTTTCCATCAGTCTTGAAGGAGTTCCCACATATGCTGAGCACTTGTTGGCTGCTTTTCCACTGCGGTCCGACTCATCCCAAACCCTCTAAATTTGGTTGAGTTTGGAACCAAAAATCTCAAATTTGGACTCCAGAGCAAAGGACACATTTCCACCGCATTTATTTGGGCTGCAATCTGAGTCTGGTAACTCTAATGAACTTATCCTCTGTAGCAGAGGTATTTCTGGGTATTCCATTCCTGTGGCGGTCTGGTGGCCCATTGATTAGCTGTTCAGGAGTCTTATGGCTTGGGGGTAGAAGCTGTTAAGAAGCCTTTTGGACCTAGACGCTCCGGTACCGCTTGCCGTGCTGTAGCAGAGAAAACAGTTTATGACTAGGGTGACTGGAGTCTTTGACCATTTTTAGGGCCTTCCTCTGACACCGCCTATTATAGAGGTCTTGAATGGCAGGAAGCTTGACCCCAGTGATGTACTGGGCCGTACACACTACCCTCTGTAGTGCCTTGCGGTCGGAGGCCGAGCAGTTGCCGTATCAGGCAGTGATGCAACCAGTCAGGATGCTCTCGATGGTGCAGCTGTAGAACCTTTTGAGGATCTGAGGACCTATGACAAATCTTTTCAGTCTCCTGAAAAGTGTTGCAACCAAGGATAGACGATTTTTACAGGCTATGCGCTTCAGCACTCAGTGGTCCGGTTCTGTGAGCTTGTGTGGCCTACCACTTCACGGCTGTGCCGTTGTAGCTCCTAGAAGTTTCCACTTCACAATAACAGCACTTACAGTGGCTGAAATAGCCAAATCCACTCATTTTAAGGGTTATCCACATACTTTTGTATATATAGTGTATGTACGTATAGGGAGGTATAAAGTGAGTAGGCAACGGGATAGATAATGAAAAGTAACAGCAGCGTAGGAGATGAGTCAACTGCAAAAAGGGTCAATGCAGATATTCCGGGTAGATATTGGGTGTAGAAGCTGTTCAGGGTCCTGTTGGTTCCAGACTTTGTGCATCGGTACTGCTTGCTGTGTGGTACCAGAGAGAACAGTCTATGACCTGGGTGGCTGGAGTCCTTCCTCTGACACCGCCTGGTATAGAGGTCCTGGAAGGCAGGGATTTCAGCCCCAGTTTTGTTCTGGGCCATCCGCACTACCCTCTGTAGCGCCTTGCAGTCGTATTTCAAGCAGTTGCCATACCAAGTGGTAATACAGCCAGTCAAGATGCTCTCAAAGGTGCAGCTGTAGAACATTTTGAGGATCTGAGTGCCCATGCCCAAATCTTTTTAGCCCCCTGAGGGGAAGAGGCGTTGTTGTGCCCTCTTCATGACTGGGTTGATGCGTGTAGACCATGATAGTTCCTTAGTGATGTGGACACGGAGGAACTTTGAAGCTCTTGACCTGCTCCACAACAGCCCTCTCGATGTGGATGGAAGTGTACTCAGAATTCGGTTTCCTGTAGTTCACGATCAGCTCCTTTGTCTTGCTGACGTTAAGGGAGAGGTTGTTAGTCTGGCACCACACTGCCAGGTCTCTGAACTCCTCCCTGTAGGCTGTCTCATCATTCGTCTGTGATCCGGCCTACCACCGTTGTGTCGTCTTCAAACTTAATGATGGTGTTGGAGTCGCGCATGGCCAAGCAGTTTTGGGTGAACAGGGAGTACAGTACACAGCTGATTCAAATAACCAACTCATCATCAATCTTTGATGGTTTGAATCAGCTGTGTAGTGATAGGGCAAAAACTAAAATGTTCACCCAGAGGGGGGAACCCTGTCTTAGAGTTTGGTGAGAGCATGGTTGTCACGTGGTTATTTTGAATACATCCTTCCCACAACTCCTTGCTTGACTTTCAAACATTCTCAGCACATTTAAGGAACTTGACCAAAAAACGTTATTTTCTTGGTATTTTATTACTTTGACAGAACATTTCCTAAAAGTTCAAACATGGTTACATTTAGTTGAAATTTTGGTAATGTTCTAGGAATGTTCTCCAACTGTTTTGACATTGGGAATGTTGTTAAATAGCTCAGAGAATGTTAAGAAACAACATTATTCTGTGGGAATTTCAGTACTTCAGCATAATGTTTAATACAGGTCTCCTCATGGTTCTTTTTAAATTCATGTTCTCAAATTGTTCCAAGAAAGTTAAGAAAACTTTCCATAGAAACCACAAAAAAACATTAGCAATATTCTGAGAACGTTATTTAAAATCATATACATTCCATTCTCAGCATCTCTCTGTCTGATCTCAACAAGTGCTTGTTTCCTTTGAAATGGGGTCTGTTTGAATAGACTAAAATGAGCAGCTTTGTATGCGTAAAAAAACATGGCATGTTAGCTCTAACCTGGTGGTGCACTAGTGCTGTGTCACAATAAAACAAGCATGTGTTTGCATGATTAATACCTAAGCAAATTCATTTCCATGTGTCCTATCTGTGCTTGGAGTTTAGAAAAAAGATAACACAAAATAAGCTAGCAGTGTTATTAAAGGTTTTAAGGAAGTTATTCAAAAACCACCAAATAACTTATCATTTCTGTTCTCAGAGCATTAATAAAACCTCCCAGGAAAACGTTTAAGGAACCAGAGTAAAAGGTTCTCAGAACCTCCCTGCAACCTAAAAATAAACTTTCCCAGAACATGCAACATTTTCACTTCTGTTCCTAGAACGTTTCCCACAGAACGTTACTTCTTAACGTTCTCTGAACTATTTAAAAACATTCCTAATGTCAAACTAGTTGGAGAAAGTTTCTAGAACATTACCAACATTTAAATGTAATGTAACCATGTTTTAAGTTTTAGGAAACATTCTGTTAAAGTAATAACATATCAAGAAAATAACGTTTTTTGATTAAGTTCCTTAAATGTGATTAGAATGTTCCAGAGCCAAGTAAATATCCTGCACCATTCCCAGAAAATTGTGGGAATGCTGTATGCAAATAAACTATAGGACATGCTCTCAGCAAACTCTAAGAACCACTCGACTGCCCCTTGTGCCCCCTACTGCTGGTCAAGTGTATTTATTTGAATGATAGGTATGCTGTGCAATAAATAGATTGTTTTAATGTGAAATTAATGTGGTTGGTTTTTAAGGTTAGGGAAAAGTACAGTGAATAGTGCCACTTTTTCAATATAAATGAAATGTACTTATGGTTGTTTGTCATTTTGTCTTGCCTTTTAATCATTGTGTTATTGTTTTTACCATCGAGGACCACTTTGGAAACAAGCGTTTGATAAGTGATATCCTCTGAGTGATATCCTCTGGGTCCACATTGTACATTTTGTTGTGTATGTCTGTTACCCAAAATACATTCAATTCAATCCAACTCAAGCCGTATGGTTAGGTTTAAAAACACATTTTAAGAAGCGAAATGGTAGAAATAGGCGGGGTTTATGACTTTGTGTCTGTGGTAACTATTTACGACCGTGTCAACGTCTACTGCTTACACTGTGTAATGACAAGTGAGTGTGTTTGTTTAGAAAATAAATAGGCATATGTTGACATTTTGGCTACAGAGGCAGTTGGTATGTTATGAATTTGTAGTTATGGATCATGAAAGTTGCACACACACCTTTACCTCAACTCTATGCTGGATAAAAAACTAATACATATGAACCGTATTTAAGTTCAGCCCCTCCCACTAAATATACGCCACTTGTCACAATAGCGTTGAGGACGTATCCATTGTCTGAACCGAAATCTCTCGTTGAAAACAATTGGACACACACGCACGAAATATTTCCAAGGCATTACACAAATATATGAGCTTTGTCATATTAAAAGGAACAGAGAGAACAGTGGCCGAGACTAGTGCCAGGAGTTGGCTCCACTTTTTTGTTTCCCAGGACTGTCAGATTGGCGTGAACAACACCGAGCGCATTACCCCAAAATCGTCGCTACAGCGCCAGCGCAGCCAATGAACCATTGCGGAATAGAGAGGAGACACTAGAAACTGCCATGAGGGAACTCAGCTGGATTAGCTTTTCTTCAGTCGACTCCTTCTTAACTTTTGTCATGTGAGTAATTTAATGTTTTCCCCACTGTAATCACCTCGTGGGTGTGCGGCGGTTTCTCTTCTGCAATCCGCACACGGAGACAATGCAAAATAACTCACAGGTCTGTTATTGTTTTATTGTTGGGAATTCTGATGTGTTTATGAAACAATCCTATCTGATTTGATTGAATAGCACTTTACATGGCCTGGATGGGGGCTAAATTGAGTATTGGATTGTTGGATCAGGTGCATGCGGCTCTTGTGCCGTTCTTTGTTTCCCACGCGATAAACTGACGCTGAACTGATACAATGTTGCAGTGTAGTGCACGCACTGTAACACTGTATTCAATAATACAATATTTGGGTTGTTTTTAAGTAGGCTTTAAACCCCATAGTTAACTGCAATGACGAAGGTAAGACTACAGGTTTGTTCTTTACAGGCAACGATAGCTACATATTGTACGTCAAGATTTTTGGTATCCATTACTGGACATTAAAGGAGAGACATTTGGCGTAACACTGCGTTTTCGAACAACCTTAAATTCGCGATATTATCTACGTTATCAATTCGGCCAAACTTGTAAACTATATATACAAAAGTATGTGGACACCACAACAAATTAGTGGATTCAGCTATTTCTGGCACACCCGTTGCTGACAGGTGTATAAAATAGAGTACACCGCGAGGCAATCTCCATAACCAAACATTGGCAGTATAATGGCCCTTACTGAAGAACTCAGTGACTTTCAACGTGGCACCATCATAGGATTCCACCTTTCCAAAAAGTCAGTTAGTCAAATGTCTGCCCTGATTTTGGAATGAGATGTTTGATGAGCAGGTGTCCACATACTTTTGGCCATGTAGTGTATCACATTATCTGGTGTACAATCTGTAGCTAATGCAACAGTAGTCTAGGAACTTGTTAGAGATAGGGCCTAATTTCTGTACATTGTGAACACCAACTGTAAGCTAACTTCCCCTACCCTCTGACAAAACATGTGCTAAGTAAGCAGCTCACAAATCCATAATTTCACTGTTTCACAACGTGGTCTGAAAAAGATTGACTGCACGCCCAGACTGCTTTGTGTTTAATCCGTAGGCTATTGTGTTAGACCTACCTAATACAGATATTTTGTTTATTTCCCAGAAATGTGTCTGCTTGCTGATAAACTGCCAGTGGATTGCACCTGGATGATCTGACCCCAACACACCTGGTAAAAACAAGGAACAACGGACAAGACCAACGGACCACCCTTTTTCTGACATAATAAGGCCTACAATGCCGTCTTGCTCAAGATGTCTACTCTGAAACAGGTTATAGTGCACGAGAATAGCCAGGACACTGAGAAAAGTTTGGACTGGAGTTACATTGAGTGGCTAGAGAATGAGGATGTGACGGGGGTGACCAATGTTGAAACGCAAATGGTCTCAAAACCTACTGAAGATAAGGAGACTCAGACCAGCAACCCCTTAATCATGCATATAGATTTGGCCAGAACGCACTCCAAATTGAAACACTTGTCTTTGGTCGAGGCCAACGGCTTGCTCACCCAGTTTGACCGACAGGCCCCGGCTCGCATCTCCACGTCCCCCACCTTGAGGAGGATGAGGAGCACAGTACATCCGCAGGTGGACCTCCGGGACCCGATGAGGATGGACAGCACACAAGAGGAGTTGGGTACGGAAGAGACGCCATCCCTTTTGAGTCCCCTCTCCCCGGTACACAGGCACAAGTCTCCTCTGGCGGCCTGCCCCCCTCCCGATGGAGAAAACCACCACGATAATCAGCCCAATTCATCTGCAGGCCAGGGAAAAACCAGATCACATAGATCAAAGACTTTTGACAATGGTATCACTTGCACGAGACAAGAATCTCTGTGCGCACGTAGTGTGCAAAGTGTTAGTAAAGACTTCAGATTTCCTGATAATAGCGATGATCAGGTGAGTTAATGTTATAATCACACAAATTATTCAGTTGCGCATGAATTGCGGCCATATGCCAGACTGTGACTTTATAATGAGCCTTGTAAATGATTTGCCCAGTACCACCTCCACCGCATTCCTCCTGGGTAGAAGCCCTCTCATTCTCCCTGGCCTCCTGTGGTGGCTGCTCACAATGCCAGCTTTTGACAGCAAATGAATCAGCAGTTACATGTACTGACAGCTCAGCGCAGCCCCACCACCCAGCAAGCCTCGGTCTTACACACACACACACACACACACACACACACACACACACACACAGAGAGCGAGATGGAGCTCCAAAGGGCACTGGGAAGGTAGTAAGACTCCTCCACAGGCCTCCTATTCACCACCATCAGCAGTCACCCAATAATAGGGGGGTCAGTGGTTGATAGAAGAAAATAATGGGGGTGGGGGGGATCTATTCATTATGCTCCCAGCATTCAATCTGGGCCATTCTCAATAGAGCCGCGACGTTCTCTGCAGATATTAGACGGCTATTCAGACTATTCTAATTAAAAACCACACGAAACACACTGATTGAAATGTTGAATTTGTTTGTAAGTGATATAGACATGTTATGTAGGACCAGGAGGCCTGTGTAATGTTGATTTGTGTTATGTACACTGCATGAGTTTGTGCACCTTTCAAATCACACCCAAGGCTCTAAAATCATCATGGCGCTCCTAGGGCTGGTTTCCCTGGCCCAGATGAATCTTAGTCCTGGACTAAAACGCATGTTCAATGGAGATTCTCTGTGGTTAATCTGTGTCCAAGAAACCAATCCTTAATATTTAGATAGATATCCTGTACTGTGCTATCATTCACAGTCTGTGTTTGCTATTTCACATTAGCATCTGCCGTATAACAAGCCATGTTAAACATATAATTATCCTAACCAATGCTCTTTTGTCTTTTTTTACAGGACAAGGAAGCTTGTCATAATAGGTAGGTGTTGCCTGCAAGTCCACAGAGTGATTTGAATATTATCTGTGTGCCTACTTGGCTTAGCCAAAAATAACTGCACTGTAGCCTGCAGTTACCACTAAGCCTGGACATTATTTCATGGCAGGAGGGGAATTTGCCTATAACCGACTAGCTCTGAACTATGTCACACAGTTAGGAAAGCAGGATCGTAGGCACCAAACTGAAAAAAAACCCGGACTATTTTCCATTGCAAAATGCTTAGCTACGGTGTGCCCTAATGAATATGACGTAACATGAATAGGATAAATACGGTCATTCAACCGCTGAAAACCCTCCTATTTGCTGTCCAACAGATTTTCTTAAGCCATCCCTTTAAACCTTTAATTGGAATTTTGTCAACAGACTCAAAGCAAATAAAATTGTATTTGTCACATGCTTTGTAAACAACAGGTGTAGACTCAGTGAAATCCTTACTTACGGGCCCTTCCCAACAATACGGAGAGAGAAAATATAAATAATAGCATAATTAATATCACAAGGAATAGATACACAATGAGTAATGATAACCTGACTATATACACAGGATACCGAGTCGATGTGCAGGGGTACGAGGTAATTGAGGTAGATTTGTAGTACATATACTGTACATACAGTGCATTCTGAAAGTATTCAGATCTCTAGACTTTTTTCGCATTTTGTTACATTACAGCCTTATTCTAAAATGGATGGAATAGTTTTTTCCCCTCATCAATCTACACACAGTACCCCATAATGACAAAGCAAAAAAAGTTTTTTAGATTAGAAATATTACATTTAAATAAGTATTCAGACCCTTTATTCAGTACTTTGTTGAAGCACCTTTGGCAGCGATTACAGCCTAGAGTATTCTTGGGTATGACGTTACAAGCTTGGCACACCTGTATTTGGGGAGTTTCTCCCATTCTTCTCTACAGATCCTCTCAAGCTCTGTCAGGTTTGATGGGGAGCGTCGCTGCACAGCTATTTTCAGGTTACTCCAGAGATGTTAGATCGGATTCAAGTCTGGGCTCTGGGTGGACATTCAGAGACTTGTCCCGAAGCCACTCCTGCATCGTCTTGTCTGTGTGCTTAGGGTCATTGTCCCGTTGGAAGGTGAACCACTGCCCCATTCTGAGGTCCTGAGCTCTGGAGCAGGTTTTCATCAAGGAACTCTCTGTACTTTGCTCCGTTCATTTTTATCCTCGATCCTGACTAGTCAGGCCAAAGAGTTCAATCTTGGTTTCATCAGACCAGAGAATCTTGTTTCTCATGGTCTGAGTGTCCTTTAGGTGCCTTTTGGCTTACTCCAAGCGGGCTGTCGTGCCTTTTACTGAGGAGTGGCTTCCTTCTGGCCATTCTACCATAAATGCCTGATTGCTGGTGTGCTTCAGAGATGGTTGTCCTTCTGGAAGGTTCTCCCATCTCCACAGGGGAACTCTGTCAGAGTGACCATCAGGTTCTTGGTCACCTCCCTGACCAAGACCCTTCTCCCCCCATTGCTCAGTTTGGCCATGCGGCCAGCTCTAGGAAGAGTCTTGGTGGTTCCAATGATGGAGGCCACTGTTCTTGGGGATCTTCAATGCTGCATAAATGTTTTGGTACCCTTCCCCAGATCTGTGACTCGACACAATCCTGTCTCTCTGAGCTCTATGGACAATTCCTTCAACCTCATGGCTTGGTTTTTGCTCTGACATGCACTGTCAACTGTGGGACCTTATATAGACTGGTGTGTGTGCCTTTCCAAAACATGTCCAATCAATTGAATTTACCACAGGTGGACTCCAATCAAGTTGTAGAAACATCTCAAGGATGATCAATGGAAACAGGATGCACCCAAGCTCAATTTCGAGTCTCATAGCAAAGGGTCTGAATACTTTTTAATAAATTAGCTTCACTTTCTAAAAACCTGTTTTTCGCTTTGTCTTTATGCGGTATTGGTTAACTATTTAAGTAACTATTTAGCAGTCTTATGGCTTGGGGGTAGAAGCTGTTTTGGGTCCAGTTGGTTCCAGATTTGGTCACTAGAATACATTGAGACTATGGGTTCAGAATATAGTGATCAATAAAAGAAAGCCATCTAAATGAATGCATATTTGTCTCTGTTTCAGCACCAACTGGTAGATGTTTAGGTTTCGGAAAGTATGTATGAATCATGAACAACTGGTTTGGAGAGCCATTATGCACACAAATTGTTTGATTCATCTACCCTAAACCTCACTAATCATGGAACCGTAATGACAACGGTCCAGTCATCGTGACCTGTGTTTCAGGTTTAAACTGTTCTGTGTGGTCTGAATTGCATAATGATTCAAATACACTACATGCCCCAAGTTATTGCACAACG
Organism: Thymallus thymallus; assembly: GCA_023634145.1. NCBI lineage: Eukaryota > Metazoa > Chordata > Actinopteri > Salmoniformes > Salmonidae > Thymallus > Thymallus thymallus. The sequence continues at coordinate 36,225,283 of CM042414.1, read as the reverse complement.
TTAGCCTAATATGATACATTATTGCTAGTGACCCTCAGGAACAACTACACCGACATGAGAAAGAAAGGTAAATGGAATGTAATTATGTAAAATGTAGGCTACATATTAAAGGAAGAACTTAAGAGACAGTTCTAAATGTATGTGGGTATTACTAACGGTGGCTCCCGATTTGTGGCTAATATTTAACATGATACAAATTGTAAAAACGGAGGTAAGCCTGGGCATATAATTAAAGCGTATAAATCTTGGGTCTCCAAATTTCATCGAAGCAAATTATACAAAGCATGCAATTAAAATGTTGAATAACAGCACAGCTGTTTAGCCTACTTTACTGTGGAAAAAGGGCCTCAACACATGTCAAGTTGATATGATTTTCTGTTTGCTTCTACATTACTTGTTTCACATTTGTTTCCAGGGATCATAAAACAAAAAACATAAAACAATTGCTATGTGTATTTACAATGCCATTCTCCAATCAGATTACTCATTTACCTAGCTCTTATCAATAGTTCTTATCATATCAATTTATAAATTACAGTGCATTGAGTGCTGATATTTCTATTGGAAAAAATAAAGTAGATGCTTTTTCCACTTGGAACTGGCAGGTTCACTCAACCTTATTCATGGTTTCGTAAATGCGTAATGTGGTGGAATTCTTAAGGAAATAAGTGAAGGTCAGAATACGCTGTATACACACCTCCGCCACAACTCTTTCTTTCATCTCCACCCCAACGTGTAATTTGCTGGCACTGGCAATTACCCCTTTCTTAAATTCAAGGTCAGAATAGGCACAGAGAGAAAAGTGCATATATGGTGTTTAATATTCTGTGAATATTCCCACTTTGACATTAGAGTATTTTGTCTAGATCTTTTGGGGAAAAAAATGCCACTTTCTACCATAGCAAACCACATAACTAGTGCATAAGATGTCATAAACACATACATTCCTTAAAGGCGTAGTACAGGTAAAAACCAGATTTTCCAGTTTAAAAAAAAAAATGTATTTCCACAAAAGATTAAATAACACTCTGAAATTGTGACATTTTTTGTGTAAGACCTGTAAAAAATACATAAAGTAAAAAGGGCTGGAATTACAGCCTGTTCAGGTGGGATGGAACTTTTGGCCCACATCATGACGTCACAATATGACCAATGACTGTTCATCTTGGTATGGGGGTGGGCTCTAGACCATCCTATCAGCCAGTCAGGGCTGTGTATGTCAATATAATCATATTTGTTTCCTAACGCCCACTATGATCAGACTGCGCATTTCACGGGCCAAAGGGAAATAAATAAATTCTAAAAATGTATTTTGTTAGACATAGTGATAATTTTAAAAATAAAATTACAAAGACTGCATGGGGGCTTTAATTGGCTGTCTTTAATTAATTCTGCTTGATTTGAATTGATCAATTCGGTATTTGCCTTCGGTGTTTACCTTCATTTTACACTTAACAACAACACGCGGAAGCTAGCATGACCTATTAGACACTACTTGATGTAACCAAGCTGGTTAGGAACCTATCCCCACCTCCCTATGCAAGACCTGCTCACCTGCTCTGGAGCCTTTCTTCAGAGAAATGAACACCAAGTCCCTCACCACTGTATGTGTCTCTCCTCAGCTCAAACTGGCCACAGTCACACCAGTACTTAAAAAGCCTGTATCTGACCATGACAACCCCCAGAACTACAGGCCTATTTCCAACCTGCCGTTATTGAGTAAGCTCCTCGAATGTGCTTTTTCTAGCCAACTCCAAAACCATCTGGCCAATCACAACCTATTTGAGAACTTCCAGTCGGGTTTCAGAGCTAGACACAGTACCGAGACTGCCCTGTTAAGGGTCAACAATGACCTCTTCATGAATGCTGACTGGGGCTGCCAGCATCCTTATACTGCTGGACCTCAGTGCAGCATTCGACACGGTCAGCCACACCATCCTGCAGGACCGCATGGAGAAGCTCCTGGGCCTGTCACACTGGACCACATGGAGAAGCTCCTGGGCCTGTCAGGTCCAATCTCCCTGATCGCTACCAGTTTATAGCCATCGGTCCTAGTAGGTCAGACACAGTTGTGGTCCGACAGGGGGTCCCTCAAGGCTCAGTCCTGGGGAAACTACTGATTTGTATCTACATGCTTCCACTGGGAAACATCTTGAAGAAACAAGGACTTGGCTTTCACTTTCATGCTGATGACACTCAGCTGTACAATATGTCTCCACAAACGCTAACACTGCCGATGCCCCTGCATTCCTGGTCAGATGCCTGCAGGACATCAAAGCGTGAATGCCCCTCTGGACTTGCAATGCCCTTTTTGTTGGCGCATCTGCCAAGTGCCTAAACAGGCTACAATATGTCCAGAACTGTGCTGCACGTGTCCTCACCCACACCTCCCCCTGCAAGCACATTACTCCAGTGCTGTTCAACCTCCACGAACATACTCTATTCCCACACCTAGCAAGCTATCCACAACTCTGGACCCAAGTACCGGTCTGACCTCATTCTACCCTCCTGCCCCACACGCACCCTTCGCTCTTCCAGGTCCGTCTTCCTTCAGCAGCCGCGCAGTAGACTAAAATCTATGGGTGACAGGACTTTCAGTTGCACGACTCCGCGGCTGTGGAATGCACTTCCAGACACTATTAGGGCTGTGGAGACTCTCTCCTCTAAGGCACAGCTCAAGGCTGTGCTGTTCAGAGAAGCTTTCAAGGACCTCTGCTAATTCTCTTCCCATGTCCTCCGGATCTGGCGACACCTGTATATAGTTTTGTTTGTTCTATATTCTGGATTGTTTTTATTATTATTATTATTATTATTATTATTATTATTATTATTATAAGGAATTTATGTGTTTATGACATCTTATAATTAAATGTGTTATTACTATCCACCCATATTTTGTATGCCAATCCTGCAACAGTTCCATACGGTAGACTCTAGTTCTCATGTTTTATGTTAATATTTATCAAACCCTAATTCGCTTGCTTGTTCACAGTGCAGTGAGTACACATGGTATTTCAACAATGTAGAAATGCCCTAAAGATTTAAGTTATTTCCGGTTAAACAGTCTTCTTGGCTAATACTCTTATGTTGATAAAGATCTTTGTCATTATTACAACTGGGAAACTCCATTCCTCATGTTGTATTACACCTCACTTATTATGCCATTATCATTGTTGTTATACCTTTTTATATGATTATATACCTCATTTTGAATGTATACCTCACACCTAAAATACTATTAGTCACACTAGTTAGAAAGTCCTTGGATACTATGGGGCCTTATTGATCAGTTTTGTATAGAAACGGTCCTTTATTGGTCAGAATGTTCTACAAGCTGTCTCTCTCTTCATACCCTGATCTCTTCCTGTTCCCCCAGATTGCAGGAGAGGAGGCGGAGTTCTGTGGTGGTCAGTCTGCCCGGATTGGATGTTTCACCGGGGGACCTGTTTGTGTCCAATGGGGCGGCGGAAATACTGAACTTCTCAGGTTAATGCCAAAGCTGCTTTTCTTCACTTTGATAAAAAAAAATTGTCAACAGCTTGTTTTTGATTACTTATGAAACCAGATTGTTTGTTATAACTATTATTATACAGTTACCTACATATAGATGCTATTCAATTACTATTTAATATTAGGAATTAGTTAGGAATGAGTATTCTAATCCCTCATTTTATGGTTACCTACTGTAGCAAGGATTTTAGTACCTGCATCAGAAGTTCACTTACACAAATATAGAAGCACCATTCCTTAACTATTTTCAGATTTTTGCCACATTCAGGCAAAATGATAAGGATATTTCACCTTTGGATCACTTTTTTTTCTTTATATCACATTTTCTCAACAGCAGACTTATGAAGCTAGGCCTTTGTAGATATTGACAATCTCAATTTCCACAGACACCAAGAAACCCAGGTGGCCTTTCTCCAGACATAGCACGGTATGTGTGTTGTTTTCCCTCTGCTACTCGCCCTCTGCCACCAGTCTAGTTCTTTGTGGTTTGTTCTCAGGCAAGCTGCAATGGAATTAAGGATATTGTTCTCTGACCCACTTTGAATTAAAGCATATCATTTTATTTAACTAGGCAAGTCAGTAAAGAACAAATTCTTATTTACAATGACGGCCTACACCGGCCAAACTCGGACGACGCTCTATGGGACTCTCAACCACGGCTGGTTGTGATAGTCTGGATTCGAACCAGGTTGTCTGTAGTGACGCCTCTTGCACTGAGATGCAGTGTCTTAGACCACTGCGCCACTAGGGAGCCCCAATATTAATGAATACACTTTATTCACTTCTGTTCTCATGGCCTCCTGAGATTTAATAATGTGTCAACAACACTGAGCCTACACACAAGAACACACAAAAACATACATACATACATTCACTCTTACTATATACACAAACACACACACACACACACACACACTTAAACAGACACAAAAAACATTTGACTGTTCAAGTAATGTTTAACGTTTAAGCTGTATTTGTTCCTCTCAGACTAAAAGGAAGACAACACACACTGCATCTGATATTGAGAAATATCTATTGAAGGAACAGATTCAAGACTGGAGGGACACAGACTTCCAGAAGTACAAGGTGAGGAAAGCCATATGAACCCCACAGCTGAAGAAGACCTTTCTCCTCCTAGCTGTGTAATATCTAATTGTAACTTGGGAGCCAGTCATAATTGAGTCAGTGCTCCTAGGAATTACTACAGGAACAGGGAAGCCCCTGAAACCTAAAATTACACATTGAACGTGAACAAGACTTTATTGTTGGCCTACGCGCATGACAACCGTACATTTATACATTTTAGCTAGACAGCAGACGGTAAAAGAGAGAGGCTACAGAATGCTGTTGCCTTATACTTATGACAGCACCAGCACAGCCGTGTTAAAACCACAACGAATCAGCCCCCCGCCACCCTTGTGTATTATGGTTTTAGCATTATTCAAATAACATCTATCCAACCATCCATCTGTCTTTTCATTCCCTATTTCCCCAGGACTGTTCTCTAGAGGAGTTCCTGAGGGACTGTGATTCGTTTCAGCTGATGTCTGACTGTGACCCTCAGGACTACAAGAGACAGGAAGCCATCTGGGAACTCTTCACCAGCGAGTGTGTTTACTTCCTGGATCAGCTCATGGTGCTCAAAGAGGTGATTTACTAGATATACGCCTACACACACACACACACACACACACACACTTTTGAAAAGTAATGGCGCCTCAACACTGCAACCAAACACCTTGTGCTTTGTGAACGCCAATGTCATGTTGTGATGGTTCGAACTGGCCTTTCCTTTGAATTGACACTTCCCCTTTAAAAAAATATACTTTGTTGGGGAACTCTTTCTTCAGCTTTATTGTCATGAAAACCCCTCCCCTTTGTTTGTGTTCTATATAATTGTGTCCTTCAGGTGTTTCTGGCCACGCTGACCAACCTGCAGATGAGGGACTGCCTGCCTGACGTGGACTCTTTTAGGCTGTTTGCCAACCTCAACAAGCTGTGTCTGGTGAGAATGTAGAGATGCATACTGTATATTACATTAGGTTGGATTAGTAGGGCTGTGACCTCATGGAATTTTAGATGACGGTAACTGGCCGCATCTCCTTTCGAATACTTCCTCTTTTCCTCTCCTGACTGCATGTGCTGATATGGAAATAGAATGAATAGAACGGGGCACCCCATTCAAGTCAATGATTGCATAATGGTACCGGCGGCCATTGCGAGTGTACCCATTGGTGCAAAGCAGGAAGTGAAACCATCAATATGTGCTATGATTTGTTGACATAAAAAACAAATACATTCCATAATTTGAATGAACATTCTACGTTACCATGGACATTTTTGCATCTCAATACCAGGCAGCCATTACGAGTGTAATGAGTTTACCAGTCAAATTGTCAGGGTTAGCGGTTCCAAGCATGTTCTATTCATTCTACTTCTATGTGTGCTGCTGCTGCATTGTGGGGGGCGTTGCAGCAAGTAGCAACACATTTTTATCACGTTGTTGAGTCCATTACAGCAGAAACCGTCCCATCTTCAGTTATCTGTTCAATCATAAAGTCTGATTATTATTATTTCTAACCCCCTAGAGTCTATTGACGCAACAGTGCATCAATATGTACACACACACACACTCTACTGGTCAAACATTTTAGAACACCTACTCATTCAAGGGTTTTTCTTTATTTTGACGTTGTTTTTTTTAAAATAATAGTAAAGACATCACAACTATGAAACAACACATATGTAGTAACCAAAAAAGTGTTAAACAAATCAAAACGTATTTTATATTTGAGATTCTTCAAATAGCCACCCTTTACCTTGGTGACAGCTTTGCACACCCTTTGCATATACTAGCTACCCAGGTCCCGGGGTGACCATGACCATGAAGGGAGCAAAGGGGAATGTACTTTGTTTTGGTAATGGATCTTGGATGGGATATAGTTTACCTGCTTTACCACAAGCTATCCACATCAAAATGAAATTCCAAAGACAAATCACTAAATATTCCCCATCACGACATCATCTTACTCTAGGCTACATGTTGAAGGATTGAGTTCTCATAATATGACCTCATCTGGTTTCTTATTGTTTACTGAAAAAAAAAAAAAGAAGGAATTTGAGAGAGAGTGCTGCTTTGCTTTACATTTATTCAACAAGATAGCAAGTACGCAATCGTGCTGTAGGTGACTGAGGCAAGACCTTGGAGGGTTGAATTATCTCTACTATACTATATTATCTGACCACACAGTAATAGTCTATGGCGTGACATCTTCATGTAGTCTTTGTCCATGATATCCCATTTTCTTGCGGACTCTGTAATGTGACGTGTTCTTCCCCAGGTGAGCGTTGGCTTCCTCACCAGCCTGCTGCATGTCATCAAGGAGTCCTGGAAGATCCCAGTAGCGGAGGGTGGGGGTGGGCCCACCTTGCAGGAGCTCCTCCACAAGGTATGGACACATGCACACACGTTCAAAAACACTTGAATGCACAAGCACACACGTGTTTACACACACAGAATATTCTATTATACTGGGACATTTACTTTATGTTCGTATTGTCGAGAATGAACCTGCAAGTAAGCTTTTCGTGTATACCATGTGTATCCCGTACATACGACTAACAAAACTTGAAACAGGCGCACACACACACTCATTATAACCCAGAGAACAAGTATAAAATCATAAGAGTCAATATAATTAGCAATGTATTGTTTTAAAAAGTGACCTACTCAAATATGGTATACGAGACGTGAATCTCGTTATCACCTTCAGCATGCGCTCCAGCAGGTATATTTCACTGGTCATCCCCAAAGCCAACACCTCCTTTGGCCGCCATTCCTTCCAGTTCTCTGCTGCCAATGACTGGAACGAATTGCAAAAATCATTGAAGCTGGAGACTACCATCTCCCTCGATAACTTTAAGGATCAGCTGTCAGAGCTGGTAATTGATCACTGCACCTGTATATAGCCCTTCTGTAAATAGCCCACCCAACAACCTCATCCCCGTATTGTTTTTATTTTTGCTCATTTGCACCCCAGTATCTCTATTTGCACATCTATCACTCCAGTGTTAATGCTAAATTGTAATTATTTCGCCACTATGGCCTATTTATTGCCTTACCTTCCTAATTTTACTACATTTGCACACACTGTACATAGATTGTGTTATTGACTGTACGTTTGTTTATCCCATGTGTAACTCTGTGTTGTTGTTTTTGTCGCACTTTGTCTTGGCCAGGTCGCAGTTGTAAATGAGAACTTGGTTACCTGGTTAAATAAAGGTGAAATAAAAAAATAAAAACCCTCCATTGAATTAATGGTCTCTGAATACAAAGCCCAAATGATATAATGTTTATAAACACCATGTATTTATATTCTGGATTCCCACACATGCTCACTCTAATATATATCTACTTTGGATTGTTCTTTCTGAGATTTTTTGCATTATTTGTATTGCATTAGACATTCTACTGCACTGTTGGAGCTAGTAACATAAGCATTTCACTGCACCTGCTATAAGTGGTTCCTAACCAGGGGGTACATTTTTTACACTCTTATCCAGAGCGACTTACTAGGGCCCCTGGGGGTACTTGGCCTGTCCATAGTGCTTACTTGAGAAGACCCATGATACCATAGGCTTACTGGTAAAATTCACATGAGGGGGTACTTCAGGGGTACACCAGGCAGAGAGAAATTCAGTTGGTGGTACAGTAACCCAAAAAGTTTGGGAACTGCTGTACTATAACACCGGCAAATCTGTGCACACGACCAATAAACATTGGTTTAGATTTTTCTGTTTCTCCGTGAGCTTACTGCTTAGCTAACCATTTACATAGATCTATCTCTATTGGCAGGTGATCCGTGAGAGCATATGCCACAATCTGCAGAAGTACTGCCTCAACTATTCCACTGCACTTTTCTATCTGGACAGCCTGAAGAACAGAGAGGACTTTGGCTGCTACGTGAAGGTACACTCTACTTCAGGCCGCAGCCGCAAGCGGAACTATAAATCAGGGTTGGTTGGGGAAAGGTTGCACTATTACCCTGTCCCTAACAACCACACACGATAAGGCAGTAAGGTAGGATAGAAGCGGGCCAAGTATGAGCGAACACCGAGTCACTGGAGCTCGCTGACAATTGGTATGTGATTAGTCTCCTGCGATTGTGACTCTTTATTTCATTTTTGCAACCCTGCCAATTGCTCTCATCTCAGATAAGTTTTCTTCCGCTCAACTTCACTTTCCCTCCTACCCCACCCCACCCCTCAGTTCTCCCTAATACACTCTCTTTCACCCTTACTTCCTGACCGGTCTCTTCTCGCTCTTTCTCGCTCTTATTTTCTCCCTCACTCTTACTCAATCGCTTTCTCTCTCAATATCTCTATATATTGTCACACACTTACTTATCAACGTACTTATAGTACTTATTTCAGGTCTAGCTCTCTGTCTCCCCCCTGTGCTCGTGCTCTCTGTCTCCCCCCGTGCTCGTGCTCTCTGTCTCCCCCCATGCTCGTGCTCTCTGTCTCCCCCCATGCTCGCGCTCTCTCTCCTTCCTAGTGGTGTGAGAGGAACCAGGAGTGTCGGAGGCTGCAGTTGCGTGACCTGTTGGTGGCGCCGTTGCAACGTCTGACCCGCTACCCCCTGCTGCTGAAGAACGTGGGGAAGAGGAGCCGGACAGAGGAGGAGGAGAGCGCCCTGCAGAGTGTGGTGGAGCAGGTGGACACCTCCATATGTGAGCATCCCCCTCCTTCACCCCTGCCACTGAAACACTGCAGTGTAACACTTCATCACTACACAGGCTGCTGTACCATATCTCCTATTTGCCTGGTCTTGAACAAATGCATCCGGTGAGGCTCTTTGATGTTTTCAGCATGATGCGTCAATCTTGAAGGGGGCTGTGCTTTTATACTGGTTGGAGACATTTTCACTCAAACACCCACACAGCCCCTGAGCACTGCCATCTTCACAACTGTTCATTTTGAATTAAAAACAGCAAGAGTCTTGTTTCTCCATAACTTCCTATGAGAATAACAAAATGGTTTTGCCAGACCATTAGCTACAATGTGGTCAGGATCTCAGGCTAATCTGATATTTCTACAAAACAGTGCAACCTTACCACACTAGTTTATTGCACATTCTTACTGCAACACTTGACTATGTTAAGTTACCCCTCACCAATCATATTATTAGTGTAAATAAAGCTGACTTGGAATTCCGTGAAGCCGTTATTGGATTATCTAGGTTATTTGCATAATTGCCGATGTATCAGCTGAGGTGACTCCTATAAACCTAATTTAACAGTAGTCAGTCAACACTAGTGGCTCCTCTCTCTCTAACCACAACATCAACGTTTTTGCCATGTAAGGAAACTTGAACATACACAAGCAGCCAGTCAGCTAGCCTCTCCTGTGTCTTACTATGGAGAATTCTAAATGGCCACCGGTCCTCTGATGGGGATGCCATTCTAGGAGTTCTATGTCTACATAGGAAACAGCAGCCCTGCCATTCACGTTATCAGGCCATCAGCTCCAGGGTGTTTTGCTGACAGAGCTATGTGGGCTTTTGACAGCAACTTACACATCTCCTGGCTTAACTCCCATCTTCACGCCTGTTGCAAATTATACACTGTGGAAAAGTTAATTTATACACAGTCGTCTCAGCAAATACAACCAAGGGGGAAATACAAATACATCTCTTAGAAATGGTCACTTAAGACAGTTTTTTTTGTTTGTTGGTAACTAAATAGACAGTTTTTTTTGTTTGTTGGTAACTAAATAGACAGTTTTTTTTGTTTGTTGGTAACTAAATAGACAGTTTTTTTTGTTTGTTGGTAACAAATAGACAGTTTTTTTTGTTTGTTGGGCAGCAGCCAAAATCTGTGACAGTTGATATGTTCTCTGCATGCCTGTACTTGCAGACGCGTGGCTCACTCTGTAACTAGTTGGACAGTCACAAGAACAATAATGTAATTGTTATATATATATCTATTCCAATCTGGTTTGACAGTGCTTTTACTGTGTGCTTCAAAGTTGTTTCCCATAGCCAGGGTGTGACCTGTACAGACAATAACAGAGGTATACAGTGAGTTGATGTGGCCTGGAAATAGCATTGTCACAATGGCAGACTGGGCTGAATAGGTCAATGTTCAATGGGTGTGGTGGGTGTTTACAGTAAGAGATGGGTGTGGTCTATGATGATCCATTCACATTCAGAGATTAGACTGCGCCCGTGTTGAGACAGTCAACTGTCGTCATTTAATGATATCCGTATCAACAACGTTTGAGATGCAACATCAGAGATACTATTTCAAAATGCTTTGTTTCATTGCCAATGCCAGACGAGATTGATTGTTCAATAAAAATTGTGCACATAGCTGAACATTTTACAAAGTAGTACTATATTATTAAACTAATGTGAAGTTACATAAATTATATTAATTTAATCTGATGACAACAGTGACGTCCTTGTTAAGATTGTTCTGTGTGTTCCAAAGCCAGGAATAAGCCAGCCAGAATCAATGTCCCTAATTAGTGCTCACTATTGCTGTTCACTATTAAACTAGAGTGGTGGAGTGGAATGCAGTCTAGTGTCCTTGGGTTTGTTTGTATCACAAACCCCTCCCCCTCTGTGTTGTGTGTGTGTTTTTGTGTTGTGTGGGTGTTTTTGTGTTGTGTGGGTGTTTTGTGTTGTGTGGGTGTTTTGTGTTGTGTGTGTGTGTGTGTGTGTGTGTGTGTGTGTGTTTTGTAGGTGATCTGGAGGGCAAAGTGAAATGGCTGGACAACTACCAGAAGGTGAAACGGCTGAGAGATGCCCTGGTGTGGCTGCCAGTGTGGGAGAGAGACAAGCGGTTCTTCATCCCTGAGGTAAGGGTGCATTCACTATAGTGACAGAGTTGAGCTTTGAATACCAAACTGGGTTTGAAATGGACTTAATCCCTTTTAGTTTCTGGAGGAACATGGGCCTCTGTACTTAAGCTTTCCAATGATGCTGGTCTTGGGCTGCTGTCTTTACCTCTGTCCACGACAAATGGATCTTCTTGGCTTCGGATTAGAACACAACAGATCATATGGTTAACGTTTGATACACAAGTCAGATACAGTGCAACAACAACTTAGCTGTATCTTGAATGATATCAATGCATTGATGTAAAGTAACGAGAGAGCTGTCTGAAGCATCTTAGTTTTTTTTTTTAGACAAAGATCAAGTGATATCTGAACATCATGAGCCGCAAAGCTAGATATGCATGCAAGAGATATAACGGTGTGATATGATAAAAAATAATATATACTGCCACCGCATAAGAATTCAAACAAATCATGCGTCGATCCACAACCTAACCTCAGCCCTTAATTTGGCTATGAACAGAATCTGAAGCATCTCCTGAAAGCGGTCACCCTCGAAAACCTCATAGCTTGTCGGAGCCTGCTGCACGAGGGCAAACTAGTGCTCACAGGTCGGTGACATACAGAGTAATCAGACAAGACTAATTCAAATACTTTTGAAGTACTGTAGTTTACATCAGCCATGTCCTGACATCATCTCTACATGTGTTACCACCAGAGAAGGCCAAGCTGCACGATGTGTATCTGTTTCTCTTCGATGAGTTCCTCCTCATCACCAAGATCAAGAGGAACAAGAAGGTTGGATCCATGTCTATATGATTTTCCCACATGACTACATACCTACCTACTTATGTATTATAACGTACTTAATCCTCTTTGTTCTCGCTCTCTCCCACTGCCTTTATCTCACTTCCTACCACCCCCCCACCCCCCCCCCCCCCCCCCAACCTCTAGAAGTCCACAGGTACTGAACAGAATCCTCTGCGCCTCCCTCAGAACCAAGAGTTGGACCAGCTGCTGAAGGAGGGCTGTACATTCACCGTCCTGGACCAGCCCATCTCGCTGGACCGCCTCCAGCTCAAGAGCGTAGATCAACTCAGCGCAGCAGGTAGGGAGGGATCAACTCCTCCATGATATACCAGCACTCAATTATACAGTTGCCACAGTTTTAAGGCAACATGTCCTAGTAAACGCACACAAGCATTTGTGTTTTTGTCATCCTTAATGTGATTGTCAAATCAAAGTTTATTCGTCATATGCACAGGATACATCGGTGAGTAAACAGTGAAATGACCTCCTTAGTTGTAAGCTCTCCTCTCAACAGTGCAGAAACTTAAGTGTGTGTGTGTGTTTTTATGGAAAATAATGTACAACCTGATCCCAGGGCCTCATCACTGATTTTTAAACAGGCCTATGAACATCTACTAATCTATTACAGGGTTCTGGGTTCGATTCCCACAGGGACCAGTTTGAAAATATATGCATTCACTACTGTAAAGCGCTCTGGATAACAGCATCTGCTAAACGTAAAATGTCAACTAGGTTGTATTCATTAGAAAGCAAAATGGATGCAAACAGGCCAAAACAGGACTTCCAATAACAAATGCTTATTTTCATTTTCCGTTACAAAACGTTTTCTACAGTGTGCACTAATGAATATGACACTGACATGTTTCATCCTGCTCTCTTCTCAGCGTCAGGGCTACCCCAATCCTTCATCATCATGCACCAGAACCGCTACCAGCAGTGTATCGCTGCCTTCATTCTACAAGCGCCGTCCGAGGCCATCAAGGTACAGTAAACAAACTGTACGTGTTGTAGGCCTAACAAAAACACTGTATGGACAGTAGTGTTTTTACAGTGAGATCTGGGTTTTATATCGATTTTTGGTTGTTCATGTGTTATTGTACCATGGTGACTGGGAACATTTCGTTATGTGGTATCTCATGTTATGCAATCTTATGTAAGACATGGATCTATCCCTATCATGAAATTCTCATCTCATTATACTCACAGCAGGGTCAAAGTTTATTCATTTTAGATTAGTTGCTAGTTGATTACTGCCATATACATTCCTGTGTTATCTTTTATTCATCACCATGTTTCATTCCCATGCCTGATAATAATCATTGTTTAGCTATTTACAGTTAATATTTGTCCAGGAAACATACAAATTGCTATCCTCCCATAAATCAAGTGACTCGCTCCAGTTAGTGTTTGTCATAGTGCTGAGCGATTAGCACTTTTTGAGGTCCTTTCGGTTCGATTATAAAAAAAATAATCATGGCTTTTGGTTTTAAATTTATTTTTTACATTAAAAGCACTGTGCATTATGTGGGTTGAATGCTGTAACAACACAGAATAAAACAATTAATAAAAGTCCCATGATGGTAGTGACTGCCCATTACTCACTTATGAACCATCATTTATTCACATTACTTAAAAAATATTTGTTTTATTTGATTACTTTATTTCATTCCAAGTCATTATCTCATCTCTATAGAGCTGCTGCCTATGCTGTCTGACAAAATCACAATTTTTGTAGTTCAAAGTAAATAAGGCATAATTTTATGACTGAGTACCAACTATCAAGATCATGTATTTTCAGGCTAGCCAAGCAACTGCTTTCTATGCATTCCGATTGGTCGTTCTCTCTTCTGTCTGTCTTGCTAGTTTAAGCGGGCACGCAATGGATTGTGGCCATTGTAGTTAATTGCTACGTTTTTTTAGCACTAAACTATGTAAAATATTGGCCTATTGGAAACTACTTCGCACAGTTTTTTTTTTTTTTTTTTTTTACACTAGGCAAGTCAGTTAACACTCTAACCACTCGGCTACCTGCCGCCCCTTGATCATATTTATCTCTACAGAAACTGCACATCGAGCTCACAGAAAAACCCTGAACGAAATGGAATTCAAATAATTGAACAGACTTAATTCAATTAGTTTAAAAACCGAAAATAACCTCATTTCGGTTAATTGCTCAGCACTGGTTGGTCATCATCAGATGATTGGACACTAGTAGAGAAGTGTCACCTTGCTCTTTGATACATCTAGGTTAGGTGGAATTTCCTTCATTACTAGTCATGAGTAAGGTTGCAAAGGGTGGGTATATTACTGGAAAGGTTACCAGTAAACTACCAGAATGTAGGTATCTTTCAATGTTTTTATGTAATCTATCACAAGACCTCTAGTGGCCCTTTTGGGTACTTCAGATTCACAGGCGTCTAATTATATCTGGCCATATCACATGGAAAATATATGAAATAGTTCAATAAGATTTTTTAAATAAAACATTTGACAAAGCTGTAAAACATTATCCTTAATATAAACCATCAACGTAGGTCCCGATTCCAATTTAGGAAATTATGCCTTTCTTACACACTCCTTTCCTACGCACTTCTCAGTAGTTGGTTTTCATTCAATAGGGTTGTCAGTACATTTATTTTAATGGTGTACCTTTTTTTAAATTTGAAAATATTGTTGACAGACTAGAATACATCGAGAGAACAGGTTCAATAAATAGGGATCCGTTTGCTGCTGCTAGCTACTGGAGTGAGCTGCAAAAAACACTCAAACTGGACAGTTATTTCCATCTCTATATTCAGACTCAATCATGGACACTCTTACTGACACTTGTGGCTGCTTCACGTGGTGTATTGTTGTCTCTACCTTTTTGCCTCGGTGCCTAACAGTGTTTGTACCGCAAACATGTTGTGCTAATGCCATGTTGTGTTGAACCATGTTGTGTTGAACCATGCTGTGTTGTCATTTGTTGCTGACATGCTTTGTTGTTGTATGGAGTGTTTTGGTGTCTCTTGTCGTGATGTGTTTTTGTCCTACATTTTTTATTTTAAATCCCAGCCCCAGTACCAACAGGAGGCATTTTTTTCTTTAATTGACTTTCCAAGATAAAAAAAAAAGAATAATTTAAATGTAAGAAAGCCATCTAAATATATGCATATTCGTCTCCGTTTCAACACCAACTGTTAGATGCAAAAGTACTCTGATCTTGTAGATTATTTAGGCACCTTTTTGGGTTAGGAAAGTATGTATGAATCATAAAGAGAGCCTCTTACGCACTTAATATATTGCTGAATTAAAAAGTGATTTGATTCATCCTGAAAGTTGTCATATTCAAGTTCAATCCATGAAATATTGGAAGGTTGAAAAAAAGTGTACAATAGATCTATAAATCTCCCCTAAAACGGCCCAGTCGTCATGAACCATCCGCCAGGCTTAACCTGCTACGTGTGGTCTGAGTTCCATAATGATTCAAATAGGCTACATGTCCCAAATTTATTTCACAACATTAGCCCAGTAAGATCCACTAATGCTAGTGACCTTTAGGAACAACTTACACAGATTTGACAGAGGAAAGAAAGGTAAACAGAATGGAATGATGTGCAATGTAAGTTACAAATTGTAGAAAACTAACAATAGTGACAATTAAATGTATGTGGGTATTAATGACGGTGCCTCCCAATAGTCGCTAATATTTAACATGATACAAATTGTCAAATAAAATGGAGAAAAGCCCAGGAATAGACTATAATTAAAACATTATAAAGGCATACATACATTTTGAGGACCCACACAATTACAATTCTGAATAACGGCACAGATATTTTATATACATGTTGATATCAAATCAAGTCAAACTTTATTTGTCACATGCTCCGAATACAACCAGTGTAGACCTTACTGTGAAATGCTTACTTACAAACCCTTAACCAATGATGCAGTTAAAAAAAAATAAAAAGGCATAGTGAATACCATTTGGTGTTTTAATGAGTGTTTCACTTGAATTTATTTGTCCATATGTATTTTTTTATCAATATTTTGGCGTCAAACTCGTGGCAATTGTGAAAAGTCTAGTTGGTTGAGTTAGAGGTCATTGAAAATAATCCCATTGTTGATTGATGCTTTATTTTACTAATTAGGCTATTTTCTCTTGAGCCATATGGACACAAACAATTAATAAATTAAGTTCTACACTTATACATGACCAACGTTACGATAGTTGTCATAGATTTTCTGTTAATTACTGGTTGCTTTGCAACCCTAGGCATGAGTTAATGAGCTGAGTATCCTCATGGGACCCTGTGTGTGTCTCAATTTAATTTCAAGTGCTTTTTAAAGGTCACAACACACTTTGTTTTGTTATTTTTGAATCATGTAGAAAGGGGAACAATATCAACAAAATTAAACAACCACAACAATAAAAATGTCTGTTTCCAGAGGGTGTGGATGTCCGAGATAGAGGGCGCTGTGACGACACTGCTGAGACTGGATTCCCTGCAGCCTCCCCGGGTGAAGAGCTCCTCACTGTGGCTAGAGTCCTCCCAGATATGAGCCATCTGACGTTCACTACAACAGCGGACCACAAATACTGCGTCTGGGGCCTCCCACTATAAGTCCTGAACAATAGGTGGCTATGATATTTTCTTTTCACACTGACCTTTCCAGCAGAGTTCCAGTACAACTTGGCTTGGCTCCGTTTGGCTGTAGTGTAAAAGGGGTATAAGAAGAGTGCATTTGTGCACTTGATTAAGCTAGGTTGTTGTCGAGATCCTTGATTAGTTTAATCAGGTGCGTTGGTTATTTAACTGGGCAAGTCGGTTAAGAAAAAAATCTTATTTTCAATGATGGCCTACTTACAGGGTCAGCCTCTGGAGCAAATTAGGGTTAAGTGCCTTGCTCAAGGACACAGTTTATTTTATTTTTTTGTCGGCTTACCTGCCAGACTGGAATGAAAACCAGGTGAATCTCCAGTACCAGGGTTGGTGAGCACTGCCCTAGACTCTTGCTAAAACAAGGCTACTATTAATGTCATGGACTGTGGTTCCTCCTAAGCCTTTGTAAAATTCATGATTGCTTTGAAAGTGCATTGTGTGGTACAATAAAATGAGAATTGATGACTTTGTCCTGTGTTGCTGATGGGTGCTCAGAATACATAAATGTATGCATTCACTCAAACTGTTGTAATGTCTGTGGCTAACAATACATCACAAGTCAGAACAGTACAACTGGCCCATGTCATTATCATCCAAGTGGGTGAGAAATCATAGATACTCTGGTAAACAGACACTGACCACAAAGGAAAACAGAAACACCTTGTTTTATTTAGTCTTAGTCATGATGGAAAATTAGAAAATAAACGGTACATCTGGTCAAATTACATTATCCTTCCTTCCAGGTCAGGTAGTCAGTGACAAACAAAAACAGTCCAGGTCAGGTAGTCAGTGACGGCAGGGTTCCAAGGGAACACAGGGTTCCTGACTGTCACCATGACAATTAGCCTGCCGAACAAGGACCGCGTTCCAGTGCTTAGACGTTGCTGGTGCCTGACATTAACATCTGGATAGGTATTGTAAGTATCAGCTACCCACATCTGTTATAGCAATTTATGCTACGTTGCACACAACCATTGGTTGTTGGGTCGACTCACCTCAGCCTTGGAATGCACACACCATCTGGGGCCTGTTCATCTGCCCAGGCGTTACTGACGCATCAGATCTTACAATGCCTGGGTAGATATTTTACGTATTAGATAACCACGTTATAAAAATGTGTCAGTCAATGACGTGGCACGCAACCATTGGTTGATGAATGCAACGTTTGAGCAGGGTAACACGACTTAAGGCACAATCACTATACGGCCCCTGTTGCAATACCCCAGAAATGTATCCTTCCTTGAAGTCAGTGTTAACCTTCTATTTATCTATCCTTCCACTTATAGATGTGCTAAAACTGAAGGAAATTAGGAAGGACACATTTCTAAAGTATTTGAACGGTGCCATAATATCCTCTAAAGTGGAGGAAGTAGAATTAACTATAAAAGCCAATCGACACCACATGCATGACAACGGCCGACATCCACTTGAAACAAGGCAAAGATTAAATTTGTAGTAGTGCCATTCCCTAAAATGAATTCAGTAAGAGATTTTTACATAACATTGTCAATATTTCTTTATATATACACACACACACACGTGTTAACCTTTATTTTCTTATGGAAAAATAAAATAAAAATTGTGAACATAGATTCAACCACAAAGACCAGGGAGGTTTTCCAATGCTTCAAAGAATGGCACCTATTTGGTAGATGGGTCAAAATACAAATAAAGCAGACATTGAATATCCTGTTGAGCATGGTGAAGTTATGAATTACACTTTGGATGGTGTATCAATGGACCCCAGTCACTAGAAAGATACAGATCTAACTCAGTTTCCGGAGAGGAAGGAAACCGCTTGGGAATTTCGCGATGAGGCCAATGGTGACTTAATTTAAGAGTTTAATGGCTGTGATAGGAGAAAACTGAGGATGGATCAACAACATTGTAGTTACTCTGCAATACTAACCTAAATGACAGAGTGAAAAGAAGGACACCTGTACAGAATAAAAAATATTCCAAAACATGCATTATGTTTGCAACAAGGCACTAAAGTAAGTGCAAAAACATTTAGCAAATTATGTCCTGAATACAAAGTGTTGTTTGGGGAAAATCAAACTACGCATCATTGAGTACCACTTCATATTTTCAAGCACGGTAGTGGCTGCATCATGTTATGGGTATGCTAGTATTTGGCAAGGACTAGGGAGTTTTTTAGGATACAAATATAACGGAATAGAGCTAAGCACATGCAAAATCCAAGAGGAAAACCTGGTTGTCTGCTTTCCAACAGACACTGGGAGACATTCACCTTTCAGCAGGACAATAACCTAAAACACAAGGCCAAATATACACTGGAGTTACTTACCGAGACGTCATTGAATGTTCCTGAGTGGCCTAGTTAGAGTTTCGGCTTGAATCTATAGCAAGACTTAAATGGCAGTGTAGCAATGATCAACAACCAACTTGGCAGAGCTTGAAGAATTTTAAAAAGAACAAATGGGCAAATATTATACAATCCAGGTGTGGAAAACTCTTAGATCCAGAAAGACTCAGTTGTAAATCGCCAAAGGTGATTCTAACATGCATTGACTCAGGGGGGGTTTGAATACTTATGTAAATCAAGAACAAATTCTTAGTTACAATGATGGCCTACCTACAGGGTCAGCCCCGGGAGCAAATTAGTTAAGTGCCTTGCTCAAGGACACAAGGTTTTTCACCTTGTCATCTCGGGTATTCGAACCAGCGACCATTCGGTTACTGGCCCAACGCTCTAACTGCTAGGCTACCTGCCACCCTTGACAGATCGTTGACAAAAAATACAAATAAATCCATTTTAATCCCACTTTATAACACAAAAAAATGTTTTTAGGGTAATTCTCAAGAAATTCATCTTGGATTACCGAGATTAGGATCTGTACTTATCTATTTCATAATTATTGTTTTTTGATCAGATAAAGCATTTTACAACTACCAATGCAAAAACCAACGTTACCGCAAGTCCAAAAATTTAAAACAAATCAATTTATAATATTTTTTAACATTAACTCTCAGGCCTTTTCATTAGGGAAGCAAACATATTTAAAATGTAATTATTCAAATGTATTTCGTAAATAATCTTATTACCATAACCTTTTTGAATCTGTCAATCACTTGTGTATACATAAAAAAAACAAAAAAAAAAACACATTTGGATAAAGAACAAAAGTCACTCTCAGATTAAGCCAAAATAAATTGTACAAATTTGTCCTAATATTTCCTAAATATTGGTACATTACGGTAATGATGAGCAGGCTTTGGAGATTAGACTGCATGTTTTGGTAATGTTGCATAATTTGCCATTGAAAAACCTGTACTGATCTATCAGAGATTCAGTAACCCAACAAATTAGTGTGTCATTTGTTAATCCCAAATGATTTATCAAATCACTGATCTGAATGCAATTTACTAAAATACCACTTATTTTTCAGTATAAGTACTGTAATTATATGCATGCAATTTCAAAAGTCATGGACATAACATTTATCAGGTAATATTGGGGTATTAGGACGTGGATATTTGTGGTATTTCTGAATTGAATGAGATCCTATGGGCAAACGGCATAACACAATATGCCTATAAAGTACAGTATCTAAATACGGACCAAAAACTGTCTTGGGATTTAAACAAAAGTATAGGTAAAGTGTGAAAACAGGTGCACCTACTTACAGGGTCAGCCTCTGGAGCAAATTAGGGTTAAGTGCCTTGCTCAAGGACACAGACAGTTTATTTTATTTTTTTGTCGGCTTACCTGCCAGACTGGAAAAAACAAAACATGCACTTCAACTAGTATAAAATGTATGATTTACAGCAACATTGCTGTTGTTTTATTCAAATAAGTGCATTTCTTTTTTTAAATTATAAAATTACCTGAGAATTTAATACAGATGAATTTCGTAATGAGAACTTAATGAGAAAATGTCAACTTCATTTAACTGGACGTCTTTGTCTTTAGAATGATAGTTGATTTTTGCAGAGGCAATTTGCTACAGATGTTTAAAACTAGTTTCATGAGAATAACCCATTGAGAACTTGTCAGCAAGACAATAAAATACTTGAACAAGGATTACATTTTTTTAAAGTGTTATCAGTTATGTTTGACAGGTCGTAAAGAGTTAGCAATTAGTGTAAATCAACATGTACAAAAGTGTCTTAGAGAGAAGGTTTAAACAGTCACCATGCAGACATAGACTGACAACGCTGCAGCCCTACAAACACACACACAGCTCCTGATGATGTTGAATGGCATACAGGCGACAGAAAAAGCACATGCAACCAACCACGTGGACGGTCGATCACGTCTGCATTCACTGAGAAAAAGAAGCAACACAAGTATTCGTTGTTTGCAAGAGATCAACGACGGTATAAATCAAAAAAGTAATTCAGTTTTGTAGAAAGATGAGCAGCATAGAAAAAAAACATCCAAGCATGTCTGAATTCATGATAAAAAGTACAACCTTACGAAATCAAAAACTCAGCTAGATGTAAAACGTAATTGAAAATAAATCTTGAAAAGGTACGAAAAATCCAGGCTTTCAGTTTTGTTTCATATCATGCTATCTCAGAACGGACTCCTCAAGTTAGACATTCTTTGGTCAAGAACAAAATACTTCTAAAACAAACAGAACCACTGCTTTCCACTTTTCAAGGTAACTATAGCCTTTTGCTAACAACTTAACCCGCTCTTCGGTATAACCCGTCTTACACCTGCCTTCACAACCCTTCTAGACCCAATTTACACTTAGTCAACAGTCTTGTTAATGCTAAAGATGACAACAATGCCAAACCAAGATGGCTGCCGTTCAAGTTAGATGAGTGGAGTAATGGATGCTGCAGTTGAGCTCTCCCGTTAGCATACTCTGTCCCACGGACTGACATGGTCGACTTCAGGTCAGGAGCGGCAAAGGCACTATACAGATGCGGCCTATTCCATCCCATAGCGCAGGAATGTGTGCAATGCTTCTTCCATTATGTTCCCATTGTGTGTAGCCGAGACCCTTGCTAAACCCCCTGTTAAGACCAGCGGCTCCTATAGTGACTGGCCACTTCTTCTGCACTCCCATCACATCACTAGGTTACTCCTCTCCAAAGCTCAGTAGGTCTGTTTGCTTCACATGGTCCAATGAGGTTCACATAGAGACTGGTGTTGGTTTCTCAGTCAGTCCAGATGAATGCAAATAGAAAATGGA
This sequence comes from Thymallus thymallus, assembly GCA_023634145.1. NCBI lineage: Eukaryota > Metazoa > Chordata > Actinopteri > Salmoniformes > Salmonidae > Thymallus > Thymallus thymallus. Next base: position 36,203,307 of record CM042414.1, on the reverse strand, counting down.
CATCATGAGACATGCCGTTGCTGGGCTACTGGGGGAGGGGCGAGAGGGGTGTCAGCCCTGGAGATCTTCGAAGCACGTCTCACAAACCCGCACAGGCTTCTTGGAGGAGGGTATGAGGGCGTTCTTGGCAGAGCACTCTGCACAGAATATGTTGCCACAGTGTCTGCAGTGGTGCTGGTGGGGGTAGAGAGTCAGTTAGGAGGACAGGCAGTGCTGACTACTCTTATATGTATTTTTAGGGTATTTTAACTAAAATCAGAAGGGGATACAGGCAAATATCATTCAACCACGGCTCAGCATAGCAGTTAACTCTTTAGCTCCTCCAATGTTTACCATGGTCATAGGGCAGCAATCAAAAGAAAACTGACAAACAGGGAACATTCATTTTTTTGTTGCAAAAGATTTCCCCTAATGAACCTAACACAGATGAACAGACCGACGTGTAATGCAACTCACCTTCCTAATGGCGAGAGAGAAACCCTTCCCACAGTCCATGCAGTTCTTTACCTCGTGGTCCTCCGCCCACTTCCTGGTCAGAGACTGTGACTGCTTTATCTACAGACGAGGACAAGGGGAGGGATTAGAGCACATACATACACAGCATGAAAACCAGCTCCACGCATCACACTCCAACACACACGGCTCTATTGACAAACTACTCATTGAATGCGTCCTACAGAGTTCGAAGCCGCAGAGCGGCGCGGCCTATTGTGACATACAGTAAGTCCACGACTCGATAACAGCCTATTAAATGAGATTAATACAATTATGTAATAATAGGGCTGTCGGGCTCCATGGATGCGGACTCTATTGTGCTTAATAATGACGGAGTTCAGCTACAGGTCATAAAACGATGCATCTGAAGTCCTAATACACGTAGACTGGTGTATGTGTACTGTGTTGTATTGTCTAGTTCAGCTACAGTTTAAAACTCGTATAGAATGATGCATAAATTCATAATACATGTATTTAACATGGTGTTATGCATCTTATATTGTTACCTGTAGTGACTGGTTCTCTCTGCCCAGCTCTTGCATGGCGGCTGTCGTATCATCCAATTTCCTCCTCATCTCCACTACTTTGGCCTGCAGTTTCGCCATCTCCCCCTCACCCTTCACACACCTGAAACACAGCCGTAACACAGTCAAAACGGTTGAAGGCTAAAATCTACCGGGGGGGGGGGGGGGGGGGGTGGAGAAGAAAGGACAAATCAAAGCACTAATCACCTCTAAAGCAACTTCTGCTGCATTACAGGGCAGTTATAACGGGCATGACTTCTAGCAGTCAAACCACTGGAAATCAGTTAGCTTTGACACATTGCTGGACAGGCTAACACACCCACTAGGGTAGATCTGGTATAAACACGTCACATGGTTACTCTGGAGACAACGTCACAGCCACTCCCCTCACTCACCTCTCCAGCAGCGCGCGCCTCTCGTCCTGGTTGTTCTGCACGGTGGCCTCCAGCACGGCGATCTCGCCCCGCAGTTCATCCGTCAGCTTCTCCAGCTCGCCGCAGTGCCGCTGGCTCCCCTGCCACTCCCTCTTCAGCGTGGCCACGTTCTCGTTGAGGGCCGTCACCTGCAGGCCCAGCCGCGCCTCTGCCTCCTCTCCCTGCTTCGCCTGCCCCTCCCGAGCATTACGCTCTGATGCCTAGGGAGGCGGAAGGTGGAGAGATAACAACAGGGCATTTAGAAGTTGATGGGAGAAAAGCCACACACCTACAGTAGCGCCACAACACATCTGAGTGATGATAGCCTAAAAAAGACAACACCACACATTAGTGATATAAATTTGCTTGTATAGTGTCTACAAAACACAGCATGTAAAAGCACTAAAGGCTTTCGTGATTGCGTTTTCTGTTAAGAGCTACAGTACATATGATACATTTCCACCAGCAAATAGCATTAATGTCAAACATCACATGTACAGTGCATTCAGAAAGTATTCAGACCCCTTCACTTTTTCCACATGTTGTTAAATTACAGCCTTATTCTGAAATGGATTAAATAAAACATTTTTCTCATCAATCTACACATAATACCTCAAAATGACAAAGCGAAAACAGGTTTAGACATTTTTGCAAATGTATAAAACAAATACTTTATTTACATAAGTATTCAGACCCTTTGCTATGAGACTTGAAATTAACCTCAGGTGCATCCTGTTTCCATTGATCATCCTTGAGATGTTTCTACAACTTGATTGGAGTCCACCTGTGGTAAATTCTATTGATTGGACATGATTTGGAAAGGCACACACCTGTCTATAAAAAGGTCCCACAGTTGACAGTGCACGTCAGAGCAAAAACCAAGCCATGAGGTTGAAGGAATTGTCCGTAGAGCTCCGAGACAGGGTTGTGTCGAGGCACAGATCTGGGGAAGGGTACCAAAAAATGTCTGCAGCATTGAAGGTCCCCAAGAACACAGTGGCCTCCATCATTCTAAAATGGAAAAAGTTTAGAACCACCAAGACTCTTCCTAGAGCTGACCACCCGGCCAAACTGAGGCATCGGTGGAGAAGGGCCTTGGTCAGGGAGGTGACAGAGAACCCGATGGTTACTCTGACAGAGCTCCAGATGTCCTCTGTGGAGATGGGAGAACCTTCCAGAAGGACAACCATCTCTGCAGCACTCCACCAAATCAGGCCTTCATGGTAGAGTGGCCAGACGAAAGCTACTCCTTATTAAAAGTCACATGACAGCCCACTTGGAGTTTGGCAAAAGGCACCTAAAGGACTCTCAGACCATGAGAAACAAGATTATCTGGTCTGATGAAACCAATATTGATGTCTGGCACCATCCCTACGGTGAAGAATGGTGGTGGCAGCATCATGCTGTGGGGATGTGTTTCAGTGGCAGGGACTGTGAGACTAGTCAGGATTGAGAGATAGCAGTGATTGAGGCGTCACTACAGATCCGGGTTTGATCCCAGGCTGTGTCGGCCGTGACCGGGAGACCCATGAGGAGACGTACAATTGGCACAGCATAATCTGGGTTAGTGTATGGTTTGGCCGGTCGGGATGCCCCTGTCCTATTGCGCTCTAGCTCCTGTGGGAGGCCGGCGCATGCACGCTGACACGGTCGCCAGGTGTACAGTGTTTCCTGCAACACATTGGCGACCTTCGAGTCCGTATGGGAGTTGCAGCGATGTGACAAGACTAACTACCAATTGGATATGATGAAATTGGGGAGAAAAAGGGGTAATTTTTTAAAAATAATAAATAAAAAAAATAAAAGGATTGAGGGGTAAGATGAACAGAGCAAAGTATAGAGAGGAAAAAAATAATAATAATACATTTTAGAATAAGGCTGTAATGTAACAACATGTGGAAAAAGTCAAGGTGGATACTTTCCGAATGCATTGTAGCTCCTTTAAGTGTTGATGCCATCTGGACCGTTATTAGGTAGGTGAATGACTAAGCGTACCAGCTGGGCCTGGACCTCCTGGGTCTCTGCCCGTAGCTTCTCCTCTTTCTGGGTAATACTGTCTCTGGTGGCCTGGTGCTGGGTCTTCTCCTGCTCCAGGGCTGCCTGCACCTCTTCCACGCGGCCCTGCGTCTCCAGCTGCTGCTGGATCAACAGTTGCTTGGCTTTCCGCATCTCCCTCAACTCCTGGGGGAAGAGGGGGGTGAGGAGGGATGGATAGGTGTAAGCCAGAGGTTCCCAACCTTTTTTGGTTACTGTACCACCAACTGAATTTTGCTCTGCCCGGAGTACCCCTGGTTGGGAACCACTGGTGTAAGCAACATGATAGCAGTTCCATCTTGTCCTCAGAGGTCAGGTGGAATTGTAGCCATTTTGCTAACACCTATCCAATCATCTCAGATCTACAGGAGTACCTAGAGAACAGGGGTTGATATGGGATTTAATTGGCTCAATTCAGAATCAACCCCTCCCCCTTCCACTCAATGGAGTGACTATCCCTGAGACCTGTTCAATGATCCCAGATCGAGGACCACTCGTGAATCAAAATAGGGGATTAATAAAAGCATCAGCCTAAGGAGGGCCTCACCTTGTCACTCCTCTCCCCGAGTGCCTTCAGCTCAGAGCCCAGTCTGGTTGTGTCCTTCTCCAGGGCAGCCTTCTCCTGACTCAGCTCCTCCGCTCTCCTCCTCTCCTTCTGCAGCTCCTCCTGGGTCACACCCTAGGTGGGGGAGGGGAGGGGGTAAGAGATTGCGTCAGAGATTTATTCGATTTTATTAGGATCTCTTTTATTCCTAATTTAGACTAATCTTCCAAGAGTCCAAACAAACAGACACAATACACTGATATATTGACCAGACAAATACTCTAACAGTCTGAAAAGATAGATTGATTCCTTCATCTACCATAGTTCAAATTAGGGTTGCAAAGGAATGGTAAGTTTCTGGTAAGTTTTGATTACAAAACTGGGTGGGGTGAATATTTTATATGTCATACATGATTTTTTTGTTTACTAGTAAATAGTAGCCTACAGCAAAGTGTGTTTACATAATTTCTAACTTAACAATTTCTGCATGTCAACCAATGCAGTGGTAGAGGAATGGGTTTTGCGATAAACATGCTAATTGGCTGTCATAATTTTTTTCCCATGTACTCCCATATTTGTCTGATCAAAGTCCCCAAAACATGACGCTATGACTAGGGTTGCAAAGGGAGGGTATATTACTGAAAAGTTTCTAAGTTTACCATTAAACTACCAGAATTTGTACTTCTACATCTGCATTGTTTGATGTTGGGGTTTTAGGCTGGGTTTCTGTATAGCACTTTGTGACATCGGCTGATGTTTAAAGGGCTTTATAAATACATGATTGATTGATAGAATTGTGGCTGCACCATCGAGAACATCCTGGCAGGTTGCATCAAAGCCTGGTATGGCAACGGCTCGGCATCCGACTAAGGCGCTACAGAGGGTAGTGTGTACTTAAGCAATAAGGCACCTCGGGGGTTTGTGATATATGGCCAATATACCACGGCTAAGGGCTGTTCTTAGGCACGACGCACTGCCTGTTCTCTCCACCCACTCCACTACAGCCCCGTCGATGTTAAGGCGCCTTTTCCTGTATTCCACGATCATCTCCTTTGTCTTGCGCACGTTGAGGGAGAGGTTGTTGTCCTGGCCACCACACTGCCAGGTCTGTGACCTCATCCCTATAGGCTGTCTCATCGTTGTCGGTGATCAGGCCTACCACTTGTGTTGTCAGCAAACTTAATGATGGTGTTGGAGTCGTGCTCGCGGCTGGGTTTCCCTTTGTAGTCCGTAATAGTTTGTAAACCCTGTCACATCCGACGAGCGTCAGAGCCGGTGTAGTAGGATTCAATCTTAGTCGTGTATTGGCGCTTTGCCTGTTTGATGGTTCACCTGAGGGCATAGCAGGATTTCTTATAATTAGTGTCCTGCTCTTGGAAAGCGGCAGCTCTCGCCTTTAGCTCGGTGCGGATTTCAGAATGAAATATCCTTTATATATATATATATTTTTTTTTTACACACTTATTTGTCAATATGTATTTGTTGTCAATGTCTTGGTGTCAAACTGGTGGCAGTTGTGAACAAAGTCTATAGTTAGCGGTAATAGATAAAGGCCATTGTTGATTAGATGCTTTTTTCATTGATTAGGCTATTTTCTCTTGAACCATATGGTCTATCTACTAGAAACTCATAGACAATACGGACACAGATACAAAATGAATACTATATATGAATATTTTTAAAAAGTTATTAAAGTATAAATTACCAAAATTATGATAGATTGACAGTTTCTGTTAATGACCAGAATGACCGAAGATTTCGCTAACTTTGGTAAATTACCGGTAGCTTTGCAGCCCTAGCTCTGACTATGGGTTGGAATTAGATGTACAACAATTATAGCAAGAGATTCATTACACAAAACAAAATAGGATACCCCCCCCCCCCCCAGTGAGACAATGTCTTCACTCCTGGCTCTCATAACGAATATAATTATATGGACAGCGAACTCAGTTGCTTTTGAATAATAAAATCAATCAACCTGTTGTTTCTGCAACTCTTTGAGGGCTGTCCCCTGCTGGCCAAGCCTCTTTTCCTGTTTAACCAGCTCCTGCTCCAGAGAGGTCCTGGCAGCCTTTACCTGCCCCTCCAGATCAGTCAGCTGAGTCCGGTTAGCAGCCAACTCCTCCTGGGACAGGGCCAGCCTCTCCTCAGAAGCCTGAAAAGAGTACACACAGGCGTGGGTCATATACAGTACACGGCTCAAACACACAGCAAACAGGCACGGGTCACACACTCGACAGGTTTATGTGCATACCACACTTTCAAATTAGATTAGCATTATATAGAAAAAGTTTAAAAGCTATGATTTGCATGATCCTACACCTACGGTGTCCCGTTAGGCAAACACTTGTGTCAGATGATGATCATTATGTACATGCGGTCTCTGGTATCTCCATTGATTCCTCTTAACTACCTTTTGTCTTCTCACATATATTCTCCTCTCACACAACAATTATTCTTCTAACATGATTTTTCCTGCCTAACTTCCACTGACCCTGACCAGAATCCACAGAAATAGAATTGAATGTGGATGCCCGTTCTAGTAATTATATTTCTATGCCTGCATGGTCTCCCACCCACCTTGAGGTCCTGTCTGAGAGATGACAACTCTGACTCCTTGCCGTAGTAGTCAGACTGCAGCTTGGCCAGGCCTTCCTGACTCTGCTCTAGAGCCTTTTGCAGCTCAGTGGTCCTGGTCCTCTCAGAGCTCAAATCCTGGCCGAGGCCTGACACCTGCTCCCTCAGACGACCCTCCTCCTCAGCCTGGAAAACACACGTTTAGTCCAAAACATGGAGATACATGGAATTAAGTGTGTATGTGTATGCATGTATGGCATCTTACCTTCTTGGCATTTGCTCCTTTCAGCTCGGTCACTTGGCTCTCCAGCTTCTTCTTTTCCTGGCTGAAGGAACACTGGGCTGTCTTCAGCTGTGCATGCAGCTGCTGCACCCCATTCTCCTTCTCTTTCAGGGCCTCCTGGGTCTTGGTGTGCTGCTCTGTTAATGAAGTCAGCTGCATCTTCAGCCCTTTTTCTGACTGCAAAGGCAGACACAAAATAGAACCCATTTGTGAGAGCATGGACAATCAGTATCTGGGTCGTGTTCATTAGGGCACACCATAGCAAAACATTGTTACTGAAATGAAAATTAGTGTTTCCTATTGGACAAGCTCAGGTAGTCCCTCCTTGTTGTCAGTCAGTTTTCTTCCATTTGGTGCCTAATGAACGGGACCATGTAATCATGTCTATCGGCTGCTTACCTCTCTGATCTTGTCCAGCTGCCCTTTGACCTCTGCCATCTCCTTGGTGGTGACCTCTGTGGCCTTTAGCAACTCCTGTCTGGCTTTCTCCTAAAACAGGAAAACAGACATTTTCATTTTCATTAAAACAGATATATTTAATGTTGAGACAATACTGACAAATACAATTCCAGAAGAACAGAGCCCCTAGGATCCGGTCCACCCCTGTCAATGTAATCTTATTAATTATGATCTAAAAAGGCAAAACTGATCCTACAGTATATTAGCATTCCCACTCTGTAACACTTTATGAATATGGGCCCAAGAAACTTCCTGACTCCTTCACGTTTCTGTCTGTACCTTCCACGCTACAACACATTAAACCCACCTTCTCTTCCATAACTGCCTTGCTGCTCCTCCTCTCCTTGTCCAGCTGGCTCTGGCTGTCCTTCATGGCTTTGGAGGCCTTAGCCAGGCCATCTTTGACCGCCACCAGCTCTTTCTCCTGGGCCTCCTTCTCCTGCTGGGCCTTCTGGAGTTCCCTGGCCAAGATCTGGGCTTTCCTGTCTAGCTCTGCCTGCTGCGCCTGCCCCTCCTGGGCTAGCTTGTCCAAGTTGGTCTGGAGGGTAGTCTTCTCCTGCTCACATTGCTCCAGCTGCTGTCGCGTGTCACTCAGGGAGGAGGTTTTTCTCTTCAGCTCCTCCTGTAACGCAGCAGCCCTGAGAGAAACAGTGACCGGTCACAAAGAGTATTGGATGTGGATCAGTGACTAACAACAAGGAAATAAGCTTGCTTTATAGTTGATGGCCAGAACCACATTTCATTTATACTTAGGTGGACTGTCTATAGACTTTGTTTTTAATGGAAAAGGTTTTCATCAAGTATCTCCCTGTACTTTGCTTCGTTCATCTTTCCCTCGATCCTGACTAGTTTTCCAGTCCCTGCTGCTGAAAAACATCCCCACAGCATGCTGCTGCCACCACGCTTCCCCGTAAGGATGGTGCAAGGTTTTCTCCAGACGTGATGCTTGGCATTCAGAGAATGTTGTTTCTCATGGTCCTTTAGGTGCCTTTTGGCAAACTCTAAGCAAGCTGTCATGGGCTCTTTACTGAGGAGTGGCTTCCGTCTGGCCACTCTACCATAAAGGCCTGATTGGTGGAGTGCTGCAGAGATGGTTGTCCTTCTGGAAGGTTCTCCCATCTCCACAGAGCTCGGTTCTTGGTCACTTCCCTGAACAAGCCCTTCTTCCCTGATTGCTCAGTTTGGCCGGGCGGCCAGCTCTAGGAAGAGTGGTTCCAAACTTCTTCCATTTAAGAATGATGGAGACCACTGTGTTCTTGGGAACCTTCAATGCTGCAGACATTTTTTGGTACCCATCGCCAGATCTGTGCCTTGATAAAACCCTGTCTCCGAGCGCTACGGACAATTCCTTCGACCTCATTGCTTGGATTTTGCTCTGACATGCACTGTCAAGTGTGGGGCCTTTCCAAATCATGTCCAATCAATTGAATTTACCCCAGGTAGACTCCAATCAAGTTGTAGAATCATCAAGGATGATAAATTGAAACAGGATGCACCTGAGCTCAATTTCGAGTCTCATAGCAAAGGGTCTGAATACTTATGTAAATAAGATTTGTTTTTTATTTTTAATACATTTGCTAACATTTCTAAAAACCTGTTTTCGCTTTGTCATTATGGGGTATTGTGTGTAGATTGATGATACTTTTTTTTTTTTTTATACAGTTTAGAATAAGGATGTAACGTATCAAAATGTGGGAAAACATCCAGGTCTGAATTATTTCCGAATGCACTGTATGTTGAACTTTGACCCTGTTGTATCCATTGGCATGGTAAAGAAGCTGCAGTAAGTTCTCACCCAGCCTTCTCAGTCTCCAATAGGCGACCCAGCTCCTTCAGCTTTCCCTTGACCTCTGACCCCTGCTTCTGGAACTTCTGCACTTCCTGCTGGGCCTGATCCCTGGCAACACAAAGCTCCACCCCCTCTGCCTCTGCTTTCTGTCACACGCACAGAGAACACACAGTCATTTCAGTGGCCTCACAGTGAATGTCTACCTCAACACTGATACCAAGATGTGTGTATGAGCTAAACCCCCTTCATATCGTAATAAACAAAAATCTGTTGTGTGTGTGTGAATGTGTGCATTTAACAGACCTTGGCCCGCACTTCCAGCTGCTCTACGCGCTGTTCTGAAATCAGTAGTTTGTCTTTGACCTCCTTCAGACTGGCCTCCAGCTGGCCAGACTGCTCCCGTCTCTCCTGCAGCCTCCGGCCCTGCTCCTCCACACACGCCTGGCTCTTACTCAGCTCCTATAAGGACAGTAGAGATGAGGTGTTACTAGGGCCCCATACAAATTCTCTAAAAGTGAATCCTTCTTTCCTTGAAGTAATCATTCACTAGACATGGTTGGAGAGCGCAAGGGCTCCACCACATGACTTTCCCCTGTCCTGTCTAACCAGTGATTACCTCAAGGAAGGAAGGAAGGATTGAAGGACGGATGCACTTTTAAAGAATTGTAATGGGGCCTTAGCCCTCAGCTAGGGCACATTGTCCCACAGACTCAGGTTCATTTGAGAAAATAAATGAATCAGTGATATTATGCCAAGAGACAGGCCTCCACTGAGGGAGTATTCTGGTAGATCAGACTTTCATCTAGTATGAGCCTATACTACTAACGTCATCCATCTCAGCCTGCAGTACTATGAGTTAGCCGATCTCAGCCATAGAACAGAAATAGAAACTACGGCTGACCTGCTGCTTGTCCTGCAGTGCATGCTGCGCCGTCTCCAGGTGGTTCTCCAGGTCTACTCTCTGGGCTGCCTTGGCTGCCTCGGCCGACAGCAGCATCTCTGTCTTAGCCTTCAACTGGAGAAACAACAAGACAACTTTTCAGTGCCAGGATCTGGCTGAGTGGTTAACGTTATTGTTAAGTGGTTAACACTCTTCACATGCCCGTCTGGCGAGGGGGGTTCGACCCCCAGCTCGGCCACAATCTGAATATTTATCCAGCCAGTCCATTCACTCTACCTGTGTGTCCAGTTGGCCCACCTTCTCCCTGCTCTCTGTCAGCTGGGCATTCAGTTCCTTTAAAGAGGTCTCCGCAGCCTGGGCTTGGTCCTGTGCCGCCCGCAGGAGGGTCTTCTGCTCCTGCACCTGCTTGTGGAGGTTGTCCTGGGCCTGCTTGTGGCTCTCTGATTGGTTCTTCAGTTTGTCTGTCAGGTGTTTGACCTATATCCAGAGAGACAATGAGATAATGATTAGGCTATTGTATGTTTTTACTGTGGTACATCTTAACACTACCTCAAAGCAAATCAAATCTAAGTTTATTGGTTGTGTACACAGATTTGCAAATGTTATCACAGGTGCAGTGAAATGCTTATGTTTCTAGCTCCAACAGTGCAGTAATACCTAGCAATACACACATAATCCAAAAAGTAAAAAGAAAGAAATGAGGAAATCCAAGTAACAACCCAAATAGTGCTGCAACAGTAATCCAAATGCAAATCTATACACATCTACACTGGATTAATTTACACCGATGCACATTAATTGAATAACACACATCTACGGATCATCCTAATGCATTACGTGTGTGCTCTGTATTATGTGTGTGTACTGTATACATCGGTCTGTGCGTGTGTGCAGTCTTGCTCCTACCTGCGTCTAGGGCTGGGCGATATCATCTCACAATATTTTTCTCATTTTAAACGGAATGACGTTATTTTATGTTTTTGAATAATAAAAGTTCTAAATATGCTTTGAGTAGTTCATGAGTTCATGGGTTTTCTCTTTGACAAAGTATTTCTTTATAGATTCAATGGCGGTTCTTGCTTTCACCACAAGGGCCATTGTGGCGATTTCCAGGGTGTGAACGATCGATCGATCGATACTTTATTGATCCATATATCTATCTAAAGCAACCTGGAAATCGGCACAATGGCCCTTTTGCACTAGCACTGCCTCATAGGGAAGATTCATGGCAAAAAAGTGCATGGGCCCACATTCGCCACTAGCGCTGCCTCACAGCCACTGTTCATGACAAAAAAGTACATGTGCGCAGCTCTTGCCAGCAAATTAGCAGATCTCAACTGATAATTGCCACCCTTTTTTTTGTTATTACATCATATTACATTTAACCAAACATTGAAATATTGTTATGTAAGGTAAAGTAAATATCCAAGCCAGTCCATGCATCAATCCCAGCATACAGTACAATAACGGTTTACTGCCCAGCCCTACCTGCGTCTGTAGTGTGTGGTTCTTCTCCTGAAGCTGGTTGAGCACGGCCGTCTCTCCCTCCCCAGCCTGGATTTTGGCCACCAGGTCCTCCCTCTCAGCCTCCAGCTGGCTCACACTGTCTTTGCTCTTCTGCAGCAGTGCATCCAGGTTCTGGATCTTCTGATCCTTGTCCCCGATCTGACGCAGCACCTGCTCCAGGTCATTCTAACAGGACAGGGATAAAGTGGGCGACAGAGAAGAGAAACAAACACGTTGGAAGCAGAAGTCCTGGGTCGTGTTCATTAGACAGACAGGAAAAGAAATGGACTGAAACGGGGTGGGACGACACGGACTTGTCCAATAAGAAATGTTGTTTTCTGTTTTGCTAAGGTGTGCCCTAGTAAATACGACCTTGTACTAATGTGTGGTGGGTTCTCTTGTGCTGAGCACCACTACACATAGGTTCTACTATACACACAGTGAAAGAGGTGAGTTGTACTGACAAAATACTTTTCTTTAACTGCTACGTTTACATGTCCGGTAGTACCTGCGCCTCTCGCAGCTTGGTGTTGGTGTTCTTCTGCAGGCCCTGGAGCTCCTGGTGTAGCTGCTTAGCTTTCTCCAGCTGGTGCTGCAGGTCCAACGTCTTACTGCCGTTCTCCTTCAACTACAGCAGGACACACAGAGGTCAACCCCAATACAGTACCTCTGTTTATGGCCTCATTTCGAACCCCCACCTATAGAGAGTCAATTCTACTAGGCAGGCCAATCTATAAAGGACCTTGTGCAACATATAACAGTATCCGTCTCTGTTCAACTCTACTGCTCCCATAAAAAGACATGGTCAACATCACACCTGGTCCACCCATCAGAGAACAAGGACTTAAAGGGATACATCAGGATTTTGGCAGAGGCCCTTTATCTACCCCGATGAACTTGTGGACACCATTTTTATGTCTCTGCGTGCGGTTTGAAGAAAGTTGCTAACTAGCGTCAGCGCAATGACCGGAACATCTGTGGGTATCTGCTAGAATCCCTTCAAATGGGAATGTCCGTTCTAGTAATTATATGTCTATACCCATCTTATATGGAACTCATGTGGTGTCACTACCTGTTCCTCTGAGCGGGACAGTTTGATCTGCAGGTCGGCGGCTTGCTGCTCGCGGTCCTTCAGTTTCTCCCCTGAGAGCTGCCTCTGCTCCTTCAGACGGCCCTGCACCTCCCCCAGCTGGCGCTCTGCCTCCAGCAGCTTAGCACGCAGCTACAACACAGAGGAGGGGAGGAAGAGAGGGAGACATACCTAATAGACAGTATCATTGATGAGCAAAGACTAGTATGTGTCTAACCTGTGTGTGTGCACGAGTTTGCCTGTGCGCGTCTCACTCGTGTGTGTGTGTGTGTGTGTGTTTATATGTATGTGTGAGAGTCTGACACGAAAGTTATTGGTGTCTGACCATTTGCATATGTTACTCACTAACCTGGCTGATCTCACTCTGCTGCGCAAGGCCCTGGCTCTCCCTCTCCTCCCTCTGATGCTGCAGCTGCTTCCTCTCAGTCTTCACCTCACTGTGCTTGGCCTCCAGCTCAGCTAACTCCCTTCGGAGCCTCCCGGCTTCGCCCTCCCGCTCCCCCAGCTCTGCTTGGGCTCTCTGCAGGCTGGCCTCGCCAGCTGCCGCCCGGGCCTGGAGCTCTTGCACCTCCAGCTCCCTCTGGTGCAGGCTGGCCTGGGCTGTCTTCTTGGAGACCTGCTCGACCCTCAGGCCCTCCTCCAGATCCTGAAACTCCTTCTCCCTGCGCACCAGCTTCTCTGAAAGCATCTGGAGGAGGGAACCAGAGTGGGTAAAGTGATTAGCTAGTGATTAGGGTCCTGTGTGGCTCCGTTGGTAAGAATGTGGAGCTAGCAACACCAAGGTCATGGGTACAATTCCGGCAGAGATCATCACAAACACATACACTTGGGGCCAAAAGTTTGGAATATTACTCATTCAAGGGTTTTTCTTTATTTGCACTATTTTTTACATTGTAGAATAAAAGTGAAGACATCAAAACTATGACATAATAGATATGGAATCATGTAGTAACCAACAAAGGTGTTAAACAAATCAAAATATATTTTACATTTGAGATTCTTCAAATAGCCACCTTTGCCTTGATGACAGCTTTGCACACTCTTGGCATTTTCTCAACCAACTTCACTGGAATGCTTTTCCATCAGTCTTGAAGGAGTTCCCACATATGCTGAGCACTTGTTGGCTGCTTTTCCTTCACAGCGGTCCAACTCATCCCAAACCATCTAAATTTGGTTGAGGTTGGAACCAAAATTCTCAAATTTGGACTCCAGACCAAAGAACACATTTTCACCGGTCTAATGTCCATTGCTCGTGTTTCTTGGCCCAAGCAAGTCTCTTCTTCTTATTGGTGTCCTTAAGTAGTGGTTTCTTTGCAGCAATTCGACCATGAAGGCCTGATTCATACAGTCTCCTCTGAACAGTTGATGTTGAGATGTGTCTTTTATTTGGGCTGCAATCTGAGTCTGGTAACTCTAATGAACTTATCCTCTGCATTAGAGTTATTTCTGGATCTTCCATTCCTGTGGCGGTCCTCATGAAGATGGTTGAGAGAATGCTATGAGTGTGCAAAGCTGTCATCAATGCAATGGGTGGCTACTTTGAAGAATTGCAAATATTTTTTGATGTTATAACACTTTTTTGGTTACTACATGATTCCATATGTGTTATGTCATAGTTTTGATGTCTTCACTTTTATTCTACAATGTAAAAAATAGAGCAAATAAAGAAAAACCCTTGAATGAGTAATATTCCAAACTTTTGGCCCCAAGTGTAGATGTACAGTATATGCTTACATACGTTATGTAAGTTGCTTTGGATAAAATAGCCTGCTAAATGGCATATTAACAGGTTGTGAAAAGAAATAGTGTTTCAGAATGTTTTGAAAGACAGAAATGGATACTCTGAACGGATAAACATGAGGGGCAATTTGCTAAAGGGTGTAAGAACCTTCCCACTAAATGTAATGGAAAGTTATACACACACAGCTCCTTAGAATAATTTCCATTGGGAGATGTTGACCATGATATGATAATTAATTTAATAGGACTCTTATTAACAGCTCAGTTCCTGTTAAACAAAACAAAATGTACAGGTGCCTTCTCACGTATCATAGTGACGTTGGTCGTTCAACATCTGAAAAGAACACTGCATCCCTACAGACCTGCAGAGGGGGGGTGGAATTACATTTCCGAGGAATATGTTTAACAGGAACTTGAATACTGGGCTGTGTGTGTGTGTGTGTGTGTGTGCGTGCGCGCGCGTCTGTGTGAAGTAAACTTGGCACAACTTAGAATACAATGGTGTTAACGACAGTGCTGCTAACTCTGGGACATGACGTGGACATAGAACATCCCAGACACTGATCTTTTTCCCCCTCCGCTTGTCGCTCCTCCCCCTGTCCCACAGCAGCTGAGCCTCGTTTGAGTGGCTCCTCCCCCTGTCCCTCCCCTCGGTACATCCCTCTCCTTCCATGTCCTTGTTTCAACCTTTGTTCATCCTCGCCCCATCTCCTGTCTTTGTGCATATTTTCTTTCTCTACCTGTTTCCTTCCCCTCCCTTGTCGTTTCACTCTCTATCCAGTATCCACCTCTTCTCTGTTCCTACTCAAATTTCCTCTGTCCTCCCCAGTCTTATTTTATTCTATAAATATTTTAAGGTATTTTATGGCTTTATTGAACAGATAAGGTGAGGATGACAGTGGGGAAAGATAGAGGCTGTATCATAGGGCAGTCGGCCGGATTCGAACCCATGCAGACACTGTAGACGTGTTTAAGCACAGAGGCTGCAGCTTAGAGCGCTAGACTACACCTGTCTATATAATGTATGTATGTATGTATGTATGTATGTATGTATGTATGTATGTATGTATGTATGAATGAATGAATGAATGAATGAATGAATGAATGAATGAATGAATGAATGAATGAATGAATGAATGAATGAATGAATGTATGTATGTATGTATGTATGTATGTATGTATGTATGTATGTATGTGTTGGGCTTTCGTTGAGATTATTCTTTACAGAGTCAAGTATATTTGTCCAGGCCTTCATTGTTCCTTGGCTAGCACCATTAATTCTCACTGTCGATAATTCTAATATGTTATCACTTCTAATACTAACTGTATCCACTAGCAAATTGTGAGAGTGTGATTACCATCTAATTTAAGTCTTTTTGAGTAGAAAGTGTACTCTTTTGCTTTTGGATTATTAGAGAGGACATGTTGAAGAGCTTTGGTTGCACATGGACTGTAATTGGTCTTATTAGATTTGTCCCGCATGTCCAAAATGGCATCCATATCTGTCCCAATAACCAGTTGAAATTCAGTTAATTCTAACAATATTCTGTTTAGAGAATAAAAAAAAAAATGTAGAATCATATGAATTTGGAGCTGACACAAGCAATTTCTTTCCAGATTTAAGGAAAGTGATTCTGCCGCCTTGGTGTTGATAAGCCCATGGTTGTTTAACAAAAATAAGGACTAGGGATGCACATTTCTGTAAATGTTGCTGCCGACTAAGTGACCCTCATTAACCGGTCAACAAAAGGTAAAACAATTTCCAAACAGTAAAATTACGTGACCAACTGAAAATACTATCAGAGATCTGATATAATGACGAGATTCTTATGTTTTCTGCCTTAAAAATGGGAGTCGTCAAGTGACAAGGGAAGGCAGGTGACAAGCTTAGGCCCAAAATAAGCCCATAGAAACGCATTGGAATTATTTTGGACAGATTTTGGCGAGAGTGAAACCTCTCGCGTCGCCTCTACCTCTCTGATAGTATGCACGCATACAAGGAAAGGACTGCCATTTTTCATTAAGAGCTTAATGGAAACATGCAACAATAGCAAGCCTGCCGTTTTACAGTAAAAAGGCTATAGCCTATTATTGAGCGTGCAACTCCTGTATCGAAGCAGCTAACAAAACTTAATTTTCAAACATTTGCTCAAATGCAATTCCCGGAAAGCACAGTTCTAAACTGCGCACCTAATGAAAATATCGGTTAGAAACTTAGAAAGATGGGGAATCTAATAGCAACTACTATTATGGGCTGCTAATATGACTAGGATTGTGCCTTTAGCTTCTGGACAACGAAAGAAAGTTGATATGAAAACCAATAGAACAGGAGAGAATTGCTGTTTAATGGCATGAGAAAGTCGTTATAAAATTGCCTGTACGTTTCTATTGATGGAGTTTCGCAATGCTAATTTGTAGCAAGGTAAGACATGCCTCTTTATTTGAAGTAAAGTAAAATGTTCAGGATTCAAACAATTATACTGCCTCAAGCTCACATTGCAGTGGTGGGCGACGCGCTGATAGTCAACGGTAGGCAGGCTATAGCCTATACACCCGAATGACGAATTGGAGGCGCGCTTTACGAGTTGAGATTGAGAAATAAAAATAGATCCTTTTAAAAATCTTGACCACCAAAGTTAACACGTAATTGCATTTAGAATTGTTATTTGTTGCGCAATGACGGGGCTTCCAAAAGCAGGTTTCACTCCAGTAGCCTACAGGCTTTTTGGGGAGCTGCTCTCGCTCTGTCTGACAGGTGGTAGGCTATTCCGCTCCTCAAACTAGCCTCTGTATGCTGTGAGCATTTGATAAATAAAATGCATGACGACTAACGAAAATACACACACGCAATTTCAATTCCACAAAATTGTGCAAATTAACCTATAGACCGATAAGCATGACTGGTCAAATGTATTTTCGGGGGCTAACCGAATAACGGTTAACATCCCTAAGCAGGACCCACGGACACATTAGTTGTTCCCCGCTGTCAGGAAGTGGCCCTGTTTGCTGTTCGAAGCAGCATATCTATCTTTAAGATGGGATGGATGTAGGACCAAAAGCTCTTGATTCATTATCCTCCTTATTAATAGAAATATGGTTTAAATTACATGAACCAAATTGACTCTCAATTTGTATTATGCATTTAAGTGCTACATACTATGTAAAAACATTTAATTATGGTATGTGCAAGAATAATAATCCAATCTTCACAACAATTCATTGTGGCCGGAAGGCCAAGTCCTCCCTGTTGAGATAATTAAGGGGGCCAGCCATCAACATAAAAAAACCCAAAGGAATTGTGTGGTAGCCCATCCTAGACAGTAGTACAATAGAAATTGTAGGGGAATAGCTTCCAATTTAGAGCATAGGGAAGCAATGCACTGTAGCCCCACAAGGAAGCATCTCGAGTCTGTATGACACTTCAATATATTGGCAATTGTTTATTCATAGGCGTGGTGTTATCATTGTCTAAATGGCCAGGACCATAGCCAATATAGTTACGGACAGATTATACAGTAAACGTCCCACACCGTAATATGGTGTTATACAGTATGTTGACAATTATTTGAAGATAAGTCTCTTAATTCATAGTTATTTTGCAAAAGAAAGTCCCACGTGTCAATACGTGCCACCGGAACCAGAAAATCAAATTATATATCCCACAATAATGTTTGCTTTACTTATCTTTTATTGAGATTTAAAATCTATTTTTCAAGTGAGCCCGGGTGGGGGTTCCGTGGTGGGCTACCTTCCAGCTTCCTAATCGCCCCTCTCTCCCAGACACTTACTTGTGGAACAGAAAGCAGCTGTCCGGCAGCACGACCAACATGCCTGACACAGCTTTAATCCCTATCTGGCAACCCAAACAACAGCCCTTAAAAGCTGAAAGCCCCACATCGCTGCGGTTACCTGCAATCGTATTTCAGCCCAAAGTGACAGGTTGCCATGGCAGGGGGATCGCAGAGATGAACCCCCTGCTGGTTTAATTATAGGCCTGTGGTTGCGTTTGTGTGCTTTGTCAATGAAGTTGCCATTGAAAGCTCATCACGGGCTGGTGACAGCAGAGGAGAGGGTGGTACGTGAGGAGGCTGGGTTATGAGACTTAGAGAATGGCCTGGCAAGGCTACCACGTTTTAGCGAGGGTCAGTTGGTATGGCATGTTAAAATGTCTGCTTGGGTAAATTGGGACTTAGTGTCTATTGCTATTTCGGTTGGCACATCCATAGGTGGAAGCGCAAGTGTTAGTAGTGTTTCATCTGTTAGGATTGTAAAGGTGTCAAACTAAGTGTCTTAATGGGAGGTCAATTCCCTGAATTTGTGACGGTGGTGACGTGGACTGATGTTGCATCGATTAAACTATCGGAGGTGAAGTATTAGTTGTGTGGAATTGTGTGTTACCTGGCTCTGTTGCTGCCGGTTGTTCAGAGAGCTCTGGAGTTGGTGGATCTGCTGGGTGTCCTGAGGTGCCTTCTCTAACTCTGCCTTCAGCTGGGAGACGGTGACCTGGAACCACACACACAAAAACAATGTGAGATCATTTACTTTGCATATATGAAGAACATTCAAATGCCATCTGGTCGAGTGGTCAACACTCCAGACTCAGGAGGACTACACATACCCACTGGCGACAGGGGGTTTAAGCATAAATAAATAAAATGTTTAAAAAGCATTCACATGCCACGACTTGGCATTCAAGACAGCAAGCCTACAGAGCATCCATACAGAACGAAGAATCCCAATTGGTATGTAACAGGGACACCTAAAATAAAGAAATCACATTCCTGATAACAAAATATTGTCACTGAAACATAGATTAAAATCGATAAAATTGAGGAGATCGAGTAAAAAAGGAAAGCTTTTTACCTCTAGTTAACGGTTCTTAAAGGGGAATGGAAACACTTTAGGAAGTAAATCCAAGCAAAGAGATGTATTCGATCCACTATTACTAAACATGTGAATTTAACAAAAACATCTCTATCTTTAGTATTTTGATCGTCGACAAGGTTTATTCGTGCTATGGTCAGCGCCATTTTAAATTGCCATAGTAACAACTGACGCCAGTGCGTCACTGGCAGGAATCATCAAATTGTCTGTGGTATTGAGTTTTTACGCGGCGAGTGAATCGAAGAGAGTGAGGTTAGGTACAACAAGTAGTAATTCAAACGTGAACGATATAGTGCCAGGCTGTATGAATTGGCTCCAAAAACAATCCCACTGTAAGCTACCATCGGCTGCCTAAGGACAGGTATGCGAAACAACACACGCGGGGATGAGACGCCGTACACCTTGTCCAATTGTCCCTACAGGGTGAACTGGCAATAAAACTGCCAGCATGTATGCTCTGCAAACAAAATCATAAGAAAAGTTAAGTCTTGATACCGAAACTAAAATAACAAATGTATTCATAATGAGCACGCCCCATTATTGGTTAGAATTAGATTTCACGAATCATGATGGTGTCTGCGATTCGAACTCCAGGCGTCTAATCAAAAGGTAAATGTCTTACCATCGCGTCACACAGCGTATGTGATAAACATTGTTATAGGATACTGAGATATATATATATATATATATATATATATATATAAGCACCTACCCACTACTGATATTAACCTTAAACAATTTATAATCAAGCAACATTTCACCAATTATTTAACTGGTATATCAGCTGCTGACTGGTCGAGTAACCTCTTCCAGGATGTCCTTCATAAGGATTAGTGACACGTCCAGACAGATTGACAGGAACCTCTGACTGCTGTATCGCCACCGTCGCTGTACAACACACACACACACACACACACAAATACTCTAGCCATTATCTGGCAGCATCCCCACTACAGGGGAGTGGTGTAGTCTAGGACAGGGAGTGGATGAGTGGTGTAGTCTAGCCCAGGTAGGACTACAGGATGAGCCAGGCAAGATCTCCATTTTAAAGGTCAGGTGAGTCCTTAACAGTACCGACCTTCAACAAAATACTTTTCATAAACTGAAGTGATGCAAGTGGTGTCATCTATTAAGAGGTGTGTGTTTGTGTAAAGCTCATTTAGCATATTTCTATCTAATTATCGATGTTTGGACTGCGTTTGAAACTGAAAACTGAGGCTGATGCGTCACCCAGAAGACCAGTGGGATTCCAAACTACTGTCCCAGGCAGATGACTCACAACAACAGCACTCGTTAATGACTTACAGCTGAAGGCTAGTACCTAACTAAAATAATAATAAATAAGAGCCAAGGTATTTTAATATTCAAATGTATTCATTCAATCCCTTATTGTGCTGTCGAATATAATCAACAAGAGGTCTGTATTGCAGTCCAGAGTGGAGACTGATGGGAAGTGGGGACTGGCAGAGAGAGAGATTGAGGGGGACCTGGAGTAGACACAGGTTTCGTCCAAAATAGCGCCCTAATCCCTAATTAGTATACTACTTTTGGGCAGGGCCCTGGTGTAGGGAATAGGGTGCCATTTGGGATGAAGCCACAGTCAGAAATACTCCCTGCTAGTCTTCTCCTCCCAAAGTCTTATGGGTTCAATAATGCATGAAATATCGCTGAATTATGCAGAGACAGACAGTGCAGGGTTGCGAAAGGGAGTTCAAGCATCCCTTTATTCAAAAACGTTGGCTACAATAACCATCAAATTCAATCTAGAGTGTTAAGTGTAGGTGCTAGGTGAGGGAGAGTCCGTGTAAGGTCTAATCAGTGTTTACAACTAGGCAAAGGTTTTCTGTTTTATTGAGAAATGTTTCAACAAAAACTTCATATCCACTTGAGACCCCTTCTATAAAGTCAACGCGATGTGAATGAAGAATGTGACAATTCAACAATTGGCGTATTAAACGGTTATTTTTTTATTCACATAGTTTTCTGACTGTGTATGTGATAGGGATGTGCTTCTCTTTTTACAAGCACGATTAAATAAGCATCTATAATGAAAAAATATATAAAACGCAACATGCAACAATTTCAAAGATTTTACTTAGTTACAGTTCATATAAGGAAATCAGTCAATTGAAATAAATTCATTAGGACCTAATCTAAGAATTCACGACTGGGAATACAAAATATGCATCTGTTGGTCACCGATATATAAAAAATAAAAATGGGCGTCACAATACGCCTCAGGATCTCGTCACGGTATTTCTGTGTATTCAAATTGCCATCGATAAAATGCAATTGTGTTCGTTGCCCGTAGCTTATGCCTGCCCATACCATAACCCCATCGCCACCATGGGGCACTCTGTTCACAACATTGACATAAGCAAACCACTCGCCCACACAACGCCATGCATGTGGTCTGCGGTTGTGAAGCCGGTTGGATGTACTGACAAATTCTCTAAAAAGGACATTGAAGGTGATTTATGGTAGAGAAATTAACATTAAATTATCTGGCAACAGCTCTGGTGGACATTCCTGCAGTCAGCATGCCAATTGCATCTGTGGCACATTTTTGAGTGGCCTTTTATTGTCACCAGCACAAGGTGCACCTGTGTAATGATCATTCGGTTTAATCAGCTTCTTGATATGCCACACCTTTGAGAGAAATAAGCTTTTTGTGCGTATGGAACATTTCTGGGATGTTTTATTACAGCTCATGAAACATGGGACCAACACATATTTATTTTTATTCAACTATTTGGTGCGATTCAATTTGATTCGTGAAACGAATCGATGCGGTAAGAATACGATTCAATGCTCTAACAATTGTTGCATGAACATATTCATTTTCCATTTTAAATTAATATCTGATCGTTATGGAGCTCAGAAGCTGGATCTGTCTGAGTAAACTTCTCTGAGCTGAGTGGCTGTGTGTGTGTGTGTGTGTGTATATGATTTAGTGTGTGAGCTGAGCCATAGGGCAGACTGAGAATCTACCACTATCAGATTTTCTTACCGATGCATGCTTCATTTGGATCGGTTTGGGCTCCCACGTACAAATGCACTCACATCTTAAGCATTTGAACCGGGGACGAAGCGTATCGGTGAATCGTTACATCCCTAGTACGTGATTGTGTGAGTGTGTGTAAAGATGATTACATGCATGTTTACTAAAGTCTCCCTTGTGCAAACAGAGGAGCCAAAGCACTAGTCGACTAGCTGCCCTAACCCCTTGGGCCTGCCTTGCACTGAGGAATAGTGAAGATACTAGCTGTAAATACTGGACCAGTAACGCAAAACTAAACCAAGAGCATGATGGGCCATTCCCCCTGCAGCCTTACCTCTGAGCTGGTGTGGTCAGCCTGCAGCTGCTCGTATTTGCTCTTGAGGCGTTCTGACTCCTCCTCCCTCTCACGTGTCATGCAGTCCATCAACGTCTGCACCTGAATCAGCTCCTTCCGCAGAACCTCCACGTCCTCCACTCCTGGCCGCTGCAGCTATGGGTCAGCAGAAGGATCCGAGGTTAGGGCAGAGGGGAAGAGGTTAGGGGGCAGCGAAGAGGGGTTTGGGGACCACTTTAGAGTTAGGGTAAAGGTTCAGGGTGAGGTTCATAACATCATAAGTACCTTTTCTGCCCTCTCTCTCTCTCTGACATAAAAATTAATGACAAACTATCTGAACTACCTAGAAAGAAATGGTAACCACAGCAATCTCAGTCATGACTAGTTCCACTTCCTTCATCATAAAATACATGGCTATATACACACTTCACTTTGTTAAGAAAACTCTAGTCCCATTTTAAAATAGAAATTCCTTCCTTGAAACTAAGCCCAACGTGTTTACTAACAACAAGTACTGAGTAAGAGGTGAAAATAAAAAAAACTCTGGAAATATAGTCTAGTATGGAAGTTTAAATACAGGCTACAAGCAAATAATAAATCAGTGCAAGTTAGCATTTCCTCAAATATAACATTGTGTTTATTTTTGTGCACTGTGACATAGCTGTACAGTATGTGTAGAAAGGTTCCTACCTGTATGTGTGCCTGTGCGTGCGTGCATATATATATATATATATATATATATATATATATATATATATATATATATATATATATATATATATATATATATATATATATATATGCACGCACGCACGCACAGGCACAGATACACACACTGTGTGTGTGTATGTATGCCTGAGTGTGTATGCATAACTGTGTGTATGTGTGCCTGAGTGTGTGTGTGTGTGTGTGTGTATCCATGTCTGAGAGTGTATACACCGTCTCTGTTAGTTACCAGTTCAGTGTGGAGCCGGTCTTTGTCCTGCCTCTCTCTCTGTAGCTCCTGGCTCAGGTTGGCCAGCCTCTGGTCTGCAGCCTCCCTCAGGCTCTTCTCCTCATCATAACGAGACTTGGCGGCTATCAGGGTCACCAACACATGTTAAATTAAAATGTCCCTTTAGTGATCGATAATGTATCAATATGTCTTTATATTCTATCCTAACCCTTACCTCTGAGCTACCTGCCTATGAAACAGCCATTTCCCAAAAAATATACATTAACACAATGAATCGTGAAATTAAATGTTGTTCAATCAAAGCAGCTTTAGAGGAGCTATATTAACTTTACCTCAGACTCCCTACTGAATACAACACAATTGATTCACACTATGGCCCAGATATGAAGTGTGGAGAAGAACATCCACAGTGGTTGAGAACATCCACAGTGAGTCAGCCAGCAACACACAGTGCTCCCAGTCACACCGAAAACACTGAAGCTGGATATAAAGATGTCCGCCACACACTAACCCACTATATCTGTGGCCAGCTGGGCAGCCTTCTGCTCAAACAGGTCTTTCATCTGCCTGATGTTGAACGCCTCCGTCTCAGCCTCGTTCAGCTTAAACGCCAAGGCTGCACGGGGGAAAGGAAGTAGTAACGAGACAGAGGGAATTCAAGAACTGGGTCATGTTCATTTGGGCACACCATAGCAAAACGTTTTCTTCTGTTTTGGGCCTAATGAACATGATCTTAATTCACTCACCGGAATCCTCTGAGCCTGTCTGGCCATCGTTCTGTGGACCCTGAAAAGAGAGGAATACTGATGTCACACCACACCAAGAATTGTAGCAAGCATAAGCATTGTAGCAAGCATAAGCATTGCTTAACTGTAAAATGCATTTGACTGTAGTTTGCTATTTTATTATCACTTGACTGCATCTTTATTTCATGTCAATTCCCCAAGGCATTCTGGTACAATTTGACATGAAAAATGTATTGGAACTGCGGGCTTTAATTTCTGAGGAAGTGGCTGTCATCAGATATTATTTGATATTAGGCATCTTAGAGGAATTACTTGCTTCAGGTGTCCTTGCACTTTGTCCAGTTCCTTCTTCAGCTCCCCGGAGAACCATTTCTCCTCCTGAAACACACATACACACGATCAATAAACATAATAAATTATCTATATAATCTTGTCCCAAAAATGTTGGTACCTTGAGCGAAGTCTGCAGTTCTTGCATCTCTTGCCGGAGAAGCACAAGGTCTTCACTGAAGGAAGAAAGGAGGACATTCACCTGAAATGTACTTTAAAATGTTCTTTACTCATCTGTTCTTCTATAGAAATTACTGTAAGTATATACGGATAAGACTGAGGAAGACAAAAATGTGTGTATTCATAAGAAAAATGTATTCATATGTTATGACTAGGAGCCATGGGAGGAAAAAGGTATACGATAATCCTAGTATTCTACAGGCCTAGCTCAAGGATAACAAAGTATAACCCTTATGTTAAACAGTAGAGAAAGGGGTTCTTACCGGCCAGGGCCCATGTGGGAGGGCTGGTCTCCTGAATCGTGGTACAGCTCATAGTGCTTGAACAGCTCCTCTGCTGAGTTCTGGGACTTCATGCACTGGGGACAGATGAACCCCTACATACAGACATGGATGTTATCAGACTACAGGAGAGGGATCATGGCCCAACAATTAGTACAGTAGCCCAGGGGTTCCCACTTTGGTAGGCAATACAGTCAGGTGAGTTACATGAGACAAGTGTTACCTCTGAGGTCTGGTCATTGTTGAGGTCTGCACTGGGCTGGTCTGACTCAGAGTTCTGAGAGCCTCCTTTCCCAGGAGTCTGTAGGAGGGAGACAAAACAAGGGAGGGAGGTAACATGGTCAAATGAAAGTGAGTCACAGCAGTGGGCATCTTGTTAGACCATCCATTCGCTGAAATCTACCAAAACGAGTAGCGTTGGCATGTTATGGGTATTGAAGAACATCTCTGGTATGTTATTTTCTTTCACAGTTACGCTAGCTTAAACTGAATAGCCTAGACTAGGGATGGCACAATTACCATAAAACCATGTAACCGACAGTTATTGATGAAGACTGTCATGAAAAGAAAATACCCATTTTATACACAGCCCTGTCTATGCTAAAATATGGAATTGTTTTAAGATGTCATACCAAGGATCATTTAGCTATTTGGCATTACTGCTATTAGGCCATAGAAACGCATTTAATAACAGATTCACTAGATGGAACAACAGAAGGTCCCCCGAAAAAATCTAAAGGAAGTTTGTTCTGAAGTGTCAGTTCTATATTTGAGAATTAAGAAAGATCAGGATTTTTTATTTATTTTTGTTACATGCATTTTAAGGCACTATATCCATGTACTTCCAAAACAACTGACATGTACATGTTTGTGAGAAACTCATAATATAATAGTGTGTAGCCCAAACTGTTTGGCTGCTAGAGACCGAAGTTGGCAGAAGAGGCTGTACCAACTTGAGTGGGGGTCGTAGAACAAAACAGAAAACACCATCTTGTTCGTGGGAGTCTCGTCTTTCCACAGTTTGTAGGCCAAACCGTTCTGAGGCTTTCAACATTTTCTTGAGAAGACTGATTTTCGGGTTGTCTCATGGTCTGACAAGAACCGCTCTAGCTCTGCTACCTTTCACAGCAGATGAAAAAAGATATCTCTAGCTTTAACAGAAGGATTTTGATGGACATTTTGTTTCCGCAGGGCCACGGAAATTGTAGAAGGGTTAACATGATTTTATGACTACCTCATCTCTGTACCCCACACACACAATTATCTGTAAGGTCCCTCAGTCGAGCAGTGAATTTCAAACACAGATCCAACTACAAAGACCAGGGAGGTTTTCCAATGCCTTGCAAAGGGCACCTATTGGTAAAATAAAAAAAGCAGACATTAAATATCCCTTTGAGCATGGTAAAGTTATTAATTACACTGTGGATGGTGTATCAATACACCCAGTCACTACAAAGATACTGTTGTCATTCCTAACAGTCAAATACTTTCCATAGAACAAACTTCACTTCAGGATAGGCAACCGAAATTAATTATTAATGTATGTGTGTTATATTAAACATAGAGGAGGGAGAAAAACGTAGGCAAGCAATAAACATTTCAGAACAACTACGGATGAATTATTATCCTTACGCTTTCAAAAATACTAGCTGAATAAGACATGGGAGAGATGACGAATTTTGGCAAAGAGATTTATTTATAGACTTATACACTTGAAACAAATAGCCAAACCAAAAACTGCACACATTACTAGTGCCACCCCCGCGACCAAACCGCCATAAAAAAAATAATGAAACGCAGCCTAATGTGATCATTGACAGCTGCTTTGAAGGACACAAATTACAAAAAATGCTTTATGCTACTAAGATTAGTGAAATGAAATCTCAACTAGCAAGCAAGTCGCAGCAATGAAGAATTGAGTGTGCGCGTTCACGCGAAGGTGGGGGGAATTACGGCACAACACCGGCAGAAAGATGGAGATAGATGAATTATGGGCAACATTCTGCTAATTTCCTCATTGCTTAAACATTTGAACTCAATAGCGTTCTGTTTCCAAAACTAGAATGGGTTACGAACAGAGTGGGTGAAGTTTTGTACACTAACCTTTCTTCAAATATTGTTAAAAGGACTGCACGCACTTCACAGAGTAGGCGTTGCCTCCTTGCTTGTTCTGCCCATTACATTAGAAACGACAGGCTGTGGTCTATCTTGGTTTACTTACCAACATCTTTGGATGGAATGTCTGACATTGCCATTTATTGCTTGCATATTAGCTACGAAGCTAACCATCTACCAACATAGTTAAACGAGAAGGCTAACGTTAGCTATACAGTATATCTAGCGGTTATATATTAACTTAGCATTTGAGCGAACACGTTAACTTAGCCAGCCTGCTAGTCTTGGGCATCCTCCAGATAACTAGGTTAACTGGCTATTTAACTAGTAACAATTGAAACGGCTAACCTGTAGCGCCAGTTAAGATGACCAGGCGTGTTGCGTAACATTAGATAGTTAGCTAGTTAGGGAGGTAACTACATTTTAACTATCAGCCATGGCACTCTTTAGCTAGCTAAATTAGTAGTAAGCGAATTGTAACAACACGCTAAGTTGATTGTCTACTGACTGACTTTCTAAAACGTGGATATTTTAGCCAGCTAACGTTAAATAACTAACTAGCATCAGAGCCATGTATGAATCGACTGGTTTTGTTGTGTCGGCCTGGCTGGCTGATAACAGACAGACACAGAAGGGAAGGCCTGTGCAACACAAGAAAACGGACTTGGTTTCATACAAACTGCACGTCTGCCGATTCGATTCTGAAATCTTACCATTTGAAGTATCCGTCTAAGCATGGTATCGATTTGTGTTTGTCTGTGAAATTAGATACGATCGATTTTCCAAGGGAAAAGTTCACGCCGTTGTTGTTTACTCCGCACACCTGACGAGCCCACTGCTTGGTTCAGCAGCTGTGAGGGGGCGGGACGGGCTTTTCTGAGAAAAGATCACTTTCTCAGTCAAAAGGCAAACCGAGATCTACCGCTCAGATTTTTTTTCAATGAGTTATGTAGGAATTACATTGGTGCTGTGGGCAGGCCTAATACATTATCACAGCATATTGGCTATATGCCTGGCCTGACAATATTGCTCTTCTCAGACCCTAGTATAGGCTATTTAAACACTAGTAAATCAGTTGCTGTAGCACTTGCGAGGCACAGCTGAGTATAAAATGAAATAATTTTCTAATAATTTGCGTTTTTATTTTACTGGACTGATGGAACCTGCATTTGATGGTCCTGGTGCTTTCAAGTAAACTGGGAACTCCGGGGGGGAAACCTAGGTTAAATCATGAAGTCAGTAACGTTCAGGTCGGAATGTCGGGGCTCTATAACGATGCCCGAGTTTCCGAGTTGGAATTCTGAATTGGATGACCGTTCAAATATATATTGTTTTCCTAGTTCCCAGTTGTCTTGAACGCACTGAAGTATGGGATATCCAAGATCCCAGTTGTTTTGAACGCGGCATTAGTGTCAGCGGAGGGAGGGAGAGAGCAGCAAAGGGTCAGCTTCTCGCGGTCTCTGCTCTCTCCTTGCTTTCATCGGGTGAGACTGACCACCTGATGGCGAAACTCGAGTCGTCGCACCCCATCCGCATCTGCCTCAAGCACAAATTCATATTGTTCCTAGAAAGTGAAATATCCCTCGACATTAAAATAGTTTTGAATAAAAACTATGTAGACAGTGCCGAATAAAACATTTAACATGAACTTACTCATAAAAACAGCAGCTCTTTGCTGTATTGTTTGACAGTCTCTCTCTGGTCATGGTTTTAATAGCTATGAAATCTCACGTAGCCTAGTATCAAACGTGTTGGCATTATGATCTGAGCTATCCGATTGACCAGCGCAGTAGGCGCACTCGATAGAAGCCATCGATCTCCCGGTCCGTGGATACGTGGTTTGTTTTTTCAGACAAATTAAATGGTTCAAAATGGGAACACTTTGCCAACCCGGTGCGCCGGGCTTCTGAATAAAGTGCACCTACCGTTAACGGCGCAACATGAATAATGGTAAAACAAGGAGCGCAAGCCTTTATCATTGGCTTTTCTACAGAAATGTTTTGTGATCGTCTAGGACTGTCTTGTGGATTGACCAGTCTATCGCGGTCGACCGGTTGGTGACCACTGTTTTAAAACGTTGTCTAGTATGTGGCCCCATTGCTACTTCAGAGGGCAACGGGGCCACATACAGTGTGCATGTTGTTGATCCAGCAAGGTGTTTAACACCTGATTCAATCAATGTATCTGAAAACAAACCTAAAAAAAAAATGTATGCAGAAAGAGAGTTGTTGCCACATTTTTATAACGCTATCGATGCAACTTGTAACAACGTAAGAAGCTACATTCAGTTTCCCATCAAAATTATAGGCTAATTATTTTGAGCTAACGTGATGTAGTAAATACATGGTAACCCTTTAATGTTCTGCTCCACTGTTTGGTAGAGCACATTTTGAGTCACGATATCTCATTGAAAAATGTGTTGAATTTAAACTCAACCTGATTAAGCCACTTCTCCCACTCGGTTTAGGTATGCTATGCAAAATAAATCCACTAGATGTCGCTGTGGTTTTGAATAGTATGGCTTTTCAGATCGTCTCTTAACAGGAAGTTAGCAACAATAAAATCACTCCAGACACAACGACTCAGTTTGGTGGAATTTTCAAAGGTACGCATTATTTTGACGTATAATTGTTTCAGAGGGGTTACTTCAAATAATTATGTAACTTGATACAACAAAAAAAGTCTAATAAGGGTTGAACAATTTTAGAAAAACATGCTCTACCAAACGGTTTGTTTGTCACTTTATGGTAAAGGTAGTGAAGCTAAGATGTATTACAAATGTACTATTTGCTACGAAATTAAAAACGTCTGATCATTCATTGTTGTTAACATGATACATTTAATGTTATTCCATTATATACATGCTGAATTAAATTCCAAGTATGATTTTTTTATGTTTAAAAACATGCTCAACCAAACGGTTCATTTGTCATTTACTGATAAAAGTAGTGATGCAAAGATAACAAATGTAAGATTTTTATGAAATAAAACAACTGAAAAACATTCAGTGTTGTTAATATCATATATTTTATGTTATTTCATTATATAGTTGATGAAAAAATTATATCTGTATTATTTTTCACAATTTCTGAGATGTTTTCAAAGTACTGTAAATATGGTAAATATCTAGACTAAATAGACATATGTTGGTATACTAACATATTACCAGCATTATAACAATACATGGTTTGTAACTGATTTTTCTTTCTGTTTTACAAATAATAGATGGACCCTAAAACATTTTACAGTGCAAGGTCACACACTTTTCTGGCCCTTATACCAGAAGTTTGAAGACATTGAGGCATTCCAGGTTCCTGATTGAACTCCCTGATACTGCAAAGACACCCTTCCAGTACTTCAAAACACTCTTCACTGACAAGATGATTGAACATATCGTGCAACATACCAATCTGTACTCTGCGCAGGAGTTGGAGGATCCAATCAAGACTAGCACTGAAGAGATTGAATATTTCCTGGCAATACTACTTTTCATGGGTGTTTTCAACTTCCCAGCCATGGAGGACTACTGGCACCACGAGGTACGTTTTAACGTGATAGCTGATATCATGCAGAGGAAAAGATTCACGCTGTTACGCCGGTTCATTCATTATAGTGATAATCAGCAGTGCAACGACAGTCCAGACCGATTTCATGAGCAGTGTCTACTGATCCCATCCACTTACAAGCACAGTGTGGATCCGCAGACAAGTGGGGCTTTAAATTGTTCTGCCGGGGCCAGTTCATCTGGCATCATCCATGGCCTACTGCTCTATCAAGGGGCATCCACATTTTCTAATGTGGCCCTCAGTGAGGAGGAGCAGGTGCTACCTCTAGGGGCCAAACTGGTGACAACTAGCACGCGATAAATTGCAGAGTGCCGCTTAGGCCGCCCAGATTGGCTCGCTTGTGGGTGTGCTGGCAGCATATGGCAGCATATAACCTAGTAGCAGTTCGGTTGTGCATCAGTAAGGTCTGGTTATTAAACGGGTAAATAGTTTAATCCTTTGTCCATTTCATTAATGCAGCTATTCCCAAACTGGGGTACAATGCCGTCGGGGGGGGGGTACGCCAAATAAAAATGTAATTTACATGTTCAAACAGTCCATTTAGATTTTCCAACAGGGCTATACATTTGGCTGATGTTTTTTCTCGCCTGAGTAGCCTCGTTTCACTGCCCCAAAAAAAATGTAACCATCTAGTGTTCAGCGAAATAACAACACAATGTCACTAACGGTCCGTATGTAGCCAAACGTAGCTGCTGCTCATTCCGTTTGCTCAAAATGGTTTAAGAAAGTAAGGCCCGCATCCATAGACACACATACCAGCTCTACTGGTAGTACTGCTACCACCGGCAGTACTACACCTGCACCTGTCGACGACACAAGTTGTTCTGCTCCCACGAGCACATCCAATGCTAGCATCAGTAATTCTACATTTGTTGCTATTCTGAAGCCACTCTGAACATATCTCAGTCCGCGTGATCAAAACAATCTTGGAAGCGTGGATTCCGATTGGTCAGACCAGCGTTGAATAGTCCTTACCACGGGTGCTTCCTGTTTGAGTTTCTGCCTATAGGAAGGGAGGAGCAAGATGGAATCATGGTCCGATTGCCAAATGGAGAGCGGGAGAGGGCCTTGTATGCATTCAGGAAGGTAGTATAACAGTGGTCAAGAGTTTTAGCAGCGCGAGTACAACAATCAATATGTTGATAGAATTTCGGTAACCTTTTCCTCAAATTTGCTTTGTTAAAATCCCCAGCTACAATAAATGCAGCCTCAGGATATGTGGTTTCCAGTTTGCATAAAGACCAGTGAAGTTCTTTGAGGGCTGTCGTGGTATCGGCTTGAGGGGTGATATAGACAACTGTGGCTATTATTGGTGTAATTTCCCTCGGGAGATAATACGGAGAACCCAACTGGCTTTACGGAATCAGACAATAAACAACTCTCACCTTGAGCTCATCAACTTTATTATCCAGAGATTGGACATTAGCAAGTAAAGTCGGGAGCGGTGGATGATGTGCACGCTTCCTAAATTGGACCAGAAGACCGCCCGAGTACCTCTCCTCCGCCAGCGTTGTTTTGGGTCAGCCTCTGGAATAAGTTAAATTGTTATGGGGAGAGCAAACAAAGGATCTGCTTCAGGGAAGTCGTAATCCTGGTCGTAATGCTGGAGTTACCACCACTCCAATATCCAATAGTTCTTCCCGGCTGTATGTAATGACACAAAACAATTCCTGAGATAATAACGTAAAAAATAGTACATAAACAAACAAAATATTGCAGTTTCCTAAGAGGTAGTCGCGATGCTGCCATCTCCGTCTGCGCCATCTTAGTGTCTATAGAATGCATAGTGAGTAGCTTACAATGAGAGCAATGCCTCTGAAGGATTGTTAAAGTTCGAAAACTTGGGTATGTTACATTTGAGAGATCATCAAATCATCAAAAACATAGTCCAGTTTTGATATTTATCTTTATTTAAGAAAGAGAGTGAAGAGCAGAGAGCACATTGTGGATACACATGTGTACACATGCAGTTGTGTAACCCTCAATCACTTTGATTGGAGAGATAAAATAACTACAACATGCTATTTTAACGTCTTTCCTCGACTTTATGTAATACCATCAGAGTTTTTGTTCCTTTCAGTTATATGTCAAAGCCAGAGCTTACTGCCTCCTTTGAATTTGTTGGGTTGATCATGTCACTATATGTTCTTGTTTATGCTCTGCCCTGTTTAATTCCTCCAAATTCTAATGATATAGGAGGGAAGAGTCCCCTTGAAAAACGACACATTGTTGTTTCGGCAACACTTGCTAAGCATATTATCTTCACATACATTCTAAACACAATGCAACATGATCATAGTCTCCTTGATGATCAGCTCAAGGTACAAGCCCTCTCAAACATTTCTATGACAATCTGTTACTACTCCAGCAAAAATATAGCCTGGTCAAGCAGACTGACTGATGCACTCACGTCTAGTTTCTTTTCAAAAATGTGAGCTATCGCACAATCAGGCTGGTTTCACCAGGCTAGCAAAAGTATTTGTGCTAAAATGATCTGTTTTCCCTCCCAGTGCACACATCCAAATCTTATGAATTTGGCATACATTACACAGGTTACTATGGCTGTTAAGGCACTTGATAGGATTCCACATTCCCAGCTTCAGATATAACTGATCCATGCATTACATTTCTCAATTCTCTCTGTTCTGTTTGAAATACATGTCAGTCACAGGCCTTCATGCTTTCACTAGTCAATCATGCAGGCATACACAGCAAAACAATCCATGTAAGTTATATTATAGCCCTCCCAGAAAAATATTCATATAAATGTTCCCACTTTGAAAAAAGTCCACTCAGAACACATTTGTTAAAAACATTATTGGGCTATATTTCATATATTCTAAAAATAAATATGTACAAATATTTTGTTCTTGTGAAATACTGTGGTTGTAGATAAGCAAACATTGTATTTTAAATGATCCAGTTTCTAGGCCAAAGCTGCTCTTTCAAACTCACTATGTAAACTAGAAAACAGCTCGTAAGCATATTGAAATGCAGTAAGCAGTAGGACAACAATCAAAATGGGCAAATAAAAGTTGGATATCACTTTCTGTCTAGTGGTTTAGACATTCCCAAATAAGTTATTTACTTGTTCAACAGACTAGATCTCTATTAAATGCACTTTGGCAGTGAAGAGTTAAAGTTATGAGAATCACCTAAACTAAGCAGCAATTGGGGTTTTGGCATAAAAAGGACATTAGCATTTCTAGAGCTAACACTACCTTCTATTGGCCTACTAGAGATAGTTCAAGCAGAAAGCAGTTCACCAAAGGGCTGCACTGACCAAAGACCGTAGTAGACTCTGACCTTATGGAATCAAAATGTAAGACTAACTTGTAAGAATAAGTTGAAATAAAGGACCTCTCACATTGAGATTGATGTCATTCTGATGATAGAAAGCTGATGACTAATGGATTAGCTTTAAGGTCCAGTTTTTATTAATAATACATATCTTTATTTGGCTGGTGACAGTTGACAAGCCCCCTTATAATCATTAATTTATTTTAACTTTAGAAAGTTCATACTGTACATATTAAGATTCAACACAGAAACGAATCCATGCAAAAAGTATGTTCTGGGTATGTCCTCTCTAGAGTCCCTTTGGGTCCTACTTAGCTTGGTCCCAGATCAGTTTGAGCTCTTGACAACTCCATTACGGTCATTGTCAAGCCAAACATGACTACAAGGAGTTGGCAAGATGGCAGAAACAGACTGGCACCTAGGCTAGGTCCTCTTATGATGCTGGTTCCTCTGATTGCGATGTCTTTTCTATCTGTTGACCAAGGGAGGTCCCCTATCTGTCCCTTGTGTGGAGGTGACATAGTGAGGGGTGTTGTCCGTCAGGGGGGAGACCCGGGTGTTTCCGTTGGTGGGGTCACAACAGGTGGAGCTGCAGGTGGCTGTGAGTTGGCGCAGGTACTCCGCATGGACAGGCTTGTGGCCCTGCAACACCTGGATAGCCTCGTCGATCTTGAACCACTTCCGTTTCCTACCTGAAATAGGTAGAGTAGAGGAGAGTAAGAGAGAGAGAGCTGTATTAAAGGCCCAATATAGCTGTTTTTATCATGATATCAAAACATTCCTGGGTAACAATTAAGTACCTTACTGTGATTATTTTCAAATCAAAATGTTCAGAAACAAACAAAAAGTATTTTTTTTCTTAGGGGGTAGATGAGCTTAAATATTGCAGCTATATAACCCTACCACCCCTCCCCTATATGGAGTAAACTAATGGACAACAACACTTAGGCTTCGACTATCAGCTTATACATGCTATATACATTTTACGGACACAGTATATTTTACATTAGTTATCTTGTTATTTTTAGTCCCACCCTTCAGCCCCACTCAACCCTTCCCATCTATCTCTGAGCCCAAACCACATGGGATGGCGTATCGCTGCAGATGCTGTTGTAGCCATGCTGGTTAAGTGTGCCTCGAATTCTAAATAAAATCACAGACAGTGTCACCAGCAAAGCACCGCCACACCATAACACCTCCTCCTCCATGCTTTACGATGGGAAATACACATGCAGAGATCATCCCTTGGAACCAAAAATCGCCAATTTGGACTCCAGACCAAAAGGACTAATTTCCATTGGTCTAATTTCCATTCCTCGTGTTTCTTGGCCAAAGCAAGTCTCTTCTTATTATTGCTGTCCTTTAGTAGTGCTATCTTTGCAGCAATTCAACTATGAAGGCCTGATTCGCACAGTCTATGTGTCTGTTACTTGAACTCTGTGAAGCATTTATTTGTGCTGCAATTTCTGAGGCTGATAACTTTTTATTTAACTAGGCAATTCAGTTCTTATTTACAATGACTGCCTACCTACAGGGCTATCCATAGTAGTACGGCACCCCTGGAGCAAATTAGGGTTAAGTGCCTTGCTCAAGGACACAGACAGTTTTTTTCACCTTGTCAGCTCGGGTATTCGAACCAGTGACGCTCTAACCGCTAGGCTACTTGCCTCTATAAACTCTAATGAACTTGTTCTCTGCAGCAGAGGTAACTAAATTAAATTGGAATATGTTTTTGCTTATATGATTTAAAAAAACAAGTCGCTAGGTGTAGGCAAGTCGCTAGGTGTAGGCAAGGCCGCTAGGTGTAGGCAAGTCGCTAGGTGTAGGCAAGGCCGCTAGGTGTAGGCAAGGCCGCTAGGTGTAGGCAAGTCGCTAGGTGTAGGCAAGTCGCTAGGTGTAGGCAAGTCGCTAGGTGTAGGCAAGGCCGCTAGGTGTAGGCAAGTTGCTAGGTGTAGGCAAGGCCGCTAGGTGTAGGCAAGTCGCTAGGTGTAGGCAAGTCGCTAGGTGTAGGCAAGGCCGCTAGGTGTAGGCAAGTCGCTAGGTGTAGGCAAGGCCGCTAGGTGTAGGCAAGTCGCTAGGTGTAGGCAAGGCCGCTAGGTGTAGGCAAGTCGCTAGGTGTAGGCAAGGCCGCTAGGTGTAGGCAAGTCGCTAGGTGTAGGCAAGGCCGCTAGGTGTAGGCAAGTCGCTAGGTGTAGGCAAGGCCGCTAGGTGTAGGCAAGTCGCTAGGTGTAGGCAAGGCCGCTAGGTGTAGGCAAGGCCGCTAGGTGTAGGCAAGGCCGCTAGGTGTAGGCAAGTCGCTAGGTGTAGGCAAGTCGCTAGGTGTAGGCAAGGCCGCTAGGTGTAGGCAAGTCGCTAGGTGTAGGCAAGGCCGCTAGGTGTAGGCAAGTCGCTAGGTGTAGGCAAGTCGCTAGGTGTAGGCAAGGCCGCTAGGTGTAGGCAAGTCGCTAGGTGTAGGCAAGGCCGCTAGGTGTAGGCAAGTCGCTAGGTGTAGGCAAGGCCGCTAGGTGTAGGCAAGTCGCTAGGTGTAGGCAAGGCCGCTAGGTGTAGGCAAGTCGCTAGGTGTAGGCAAGTCCGCTAGGTGTAGGCAAGTCGCTAGGTGTAGGCAAGGCCGCTAGGTGTAGGCAAGTCGCTAGGTGTAGGCAAGGCCGCTAGGTGTAGGCAAGGCCGCTAGGTGTAGGCAAGTCGCTAGGTGTAGGCAAGGCCGCTAGGTGTAGGCAAGTCGCTAGGTGTAGGCAAGTCGCTAGGTGTAGGCAAGGCCGCTAGGTGTAGGCAAGTCGCTAGGTGTAGGCAAGTCGCTAGGTGTAGGCAAGTCGCTAGGTGTAGGCAAGGCCGCTAGGTGTAGGCAAGGCCGCTAGGTGTAGGCAAGGCCGCTAGGTGTAGGCAAGGCCGCTAGGTGTAGGCAAGGCAAATAGGTAAACTGGAATATGACTAAAGAGTTAAAATCAGAGGTATTTTTCCACAAATAGACAGGTATTTTCCTTTCCTTAGTAGCAATCTCTATTTTTGCTAGCTTCCTATTAAAATTTATTGGAGTGAGAATGTTTTATTTCGGGATGTGAATACCGAGTATGTCCACATCCCCGTCAGACCATTTTATTGGTCAACTACACGGCAATGTAAAAGTTAATTTTTTTTGTGATCCAATACGTAATATAGTACACATCATAATTTGGTTGTAATCCAATTTGTGGATTTAAAAGAAAACATGAATCATCAGCGTACAATGACACCTTTGTTTGGATTTCTAATCCCTTGATATTATTGTTGGATCTGATTTTAACAGGTAACATTTCCATGGCCATAATAAAGAGATATGCCGATACTTGACAACCTTGTTTTACTCCTCTTGACAGTTTAAAACTGTCTGAGAAGTAGCCATTATTTACTATTTTACACCTAGGGTTAATATACATAACTTTAAACCATTGTATAAGAGATTCTCCAAAATGGAAATATTCCAGGCATTTATATATACATTCCAGTCGGTCGTACTTTATCAAAAGTACTAGGCCCGGCTATGAATACTAGGCCTGGTTTCCCAGATTTGTCAGTGTTCTATTGTTTCCAGTACTTGTCTTATATTATCTCCAATGTATCGTCCATGTAAAAAACCTGTCTGATTAGAATGAATAATATCCGACAAGAACAATTTCTCAAGCAATAATTTTGCTAGGACTGTCTGGGAGTGGGGAGGAGAAAACAAAGAGGTTTGGAACTTTTTCACAGTATTTATCATGGTGCGTAGGCAGGACACGAGGCGCTGAGCAGTAATCTGTAGACATAACTTTATTTGTTAACCAAAACAACAAAGAAGGAGAGGTCGCAACCACAAACAATAACCCACACACAGGTGGGAAGGCAAAAACCTTAAATAGGATCCCCAATTAGAGACAACGCAGGGCAGATGCCTCTAATTGGGGACCAACAAAACACCAACAGAGTTTGCCAGAGCCCTCTCCTCTGTCAAGCCCTGACCTTAGCCACCAGACAAACTTAGAGATGCCTGGCGGCATACCCACAGTCAGGACCTAACAGTATTATTCCAACCTTATAGCGTGAAAATATATATAAAACACAGGAAAATCACAGTTTTGGGTATTTAACAGTCTAACATGATCTAAAAACGGATTCTCATCTTTTGTACTCAGCCAACAATGACTACTGTTATGTTGCTGTTTGGTTTTCCCTGACTGCTGAAATGTACATTACATTGTACAAGAACTAATCAAAACTGTCCTTCAAGTAGGTCTTTGCTACTGTAACGGATGCCTTAGGTATTGCATGTGACATTCAGAAACATTTTTTACCTACAGTGCATTCGGAAAGTACTCAGATCACTTCCCTTTTTCCACACTTTGTTACGTTACAGCCTTATTCTAAAATGGATGAAATAAAAAATGTTCCTAATCAATCTACACACAATACCCCAAGAAAAACAGGTTTTTTTTAATGTTTGCAAATGTATAAAAATAAGAAATACCTTATTTACACAAGTATTCAGACCCTTTGCTATGAGACTTGAAATTGAGCTCAGGTGGAGCCTGTTTCCATTGATCATCCTTGAGATGTTTCTACTACTTGATTGAAGTCCACCTGTGGTAAATTCAATTGATTGGACGTGATTTGGAAAGGCACACACCTATATATAGTGGGGAGAACAAGTATTTGATACACTGCCGATTTTGCAGGTTTTCCTACTTACAAAGCATGTAGAAGTCTGTAATTTTTATCATAGGTACTCTTCAACTGTGAGTGACAGAATCTAAAACAAAAATCCAGAAAATCACATTGTTTGATTTTTAAGTAATTAATTTGCATTTTATTGCATGACATAAGTATTTGATACATCAGAAAAGCAGAATTTAATATTTGGTACAGAAACCTTTGTTTGCAATTACAGAGATCATACGTTTCCTGTAGTTCTTGACCAGGTTTGCACACACTGCAGCAGGGATTTTGGCCCACTCCTCCATACAGATCCTTCAGGTTTCGGGGCTGTCGCTGGGCAATATGGACTTTCAGCTCCCGCCTAAGATTTTCTATTGGGTTCAGGTCTGGAGACTGGCTAGGCCACTCCAGGACCTTAAGATGCTTCTTAAGGAGCCACTCCTTAGTTGCCCTGGCTATGTGTTTTGGGTCGTTGTCAGGCTGGAAGACCCAGCCACGACCCA
Organism: Thymallus thymallus; assembly: GCA_023634145.1. Taxonomy (NCBI): domain Eukaryota; kingdom Metazoa; phylum Chordata; class Actinopteri; order Salmoniformes; family Salmonidae; genus Thymallus; species Thymallus thymallus. The sequence goes on along the minus strand of CM042414.1, from coordinate 36,164,089 downwards.
TCTTCAATGCTCTTACTGAGGGAAGGAGGTTGTTGGCCAAGATCTCGCAATACATGGCCTCCTCCATCCTCCCCTCAATACGGTGCACTCGTCCTGTCCCCTTTGCAGAAAAGCATCCCCAAAGAATGATGTTTCCACCTCCATGCTTCACGGTTGGGATGGTGTTCTTGGGGTTGTACTCATCCTTCTTCTTCCTCCAAACACGGCGAGTGGAGTTTAGACCAAAAAACTATATTTTTGTCTCATCAGACCACATGACCTTCTCCCATTCCTCCTCTGGATCATCCAGATGGTCATTTGCAAACTTCAGACGGGCCTGGACATGCGCTGGCTTGAGCAGGGAGACCTTGCGTGCGCTGCAGGATTTTAATCCATGACGGCGTAGTGTGTTACTAATGGTTTTCTTTGAGACTGTGGTCCCAGCTCTCTTCAGGTCATTGACCAGGTCCTGCCGTGTAGTTCTGGGCTGATCCCTCACCTTCCTCATGATCATTGATGCCCCACGAGGTGAGATCTTGCATGGTGCCCCAGACCGATGGAGATTGACCGTCATCTTGAACTTCTTCCATTTTCTAATAATTGCGCCAACAGTTGTTGCCTTCTCACCAAGCCGCTTGCCTATTGTCCTGTAGCCCATCCCAGCCTTGTGCAGGTCTACAATTTTATCCCTGATGTCCTTATACAGCTCTCTGGTCTTGGCCATTGTGGAGAGGTTGGAGTCTGTTTGATTGAGTGTGTGGACAGGTGTCTTTTATACAGGTAACGAGTTCAAACAGGTGCAGTTAATACAGGTAATGAGTGGAGAACAGGAGGGCTTCTTAAAGAAAAACTAACATGTCTGTGAGAGCCGGAATTCTTACTGGTTGGTAGGTGATCAAATACTTATGTCATGCAATAAAATGCAAATTAATTATTTAAAAATCATACAATGTGATTTTCTGCATTTTTGTTTTAGATTCCGTCTCTCACAGTTGAAGTGTACCTATGATAAAAATTACAGACCTCTACATGCTTTGTAAGTAGGAAAACCTGCAAAATCGGCAGTGTATCAAATACTTGTTTTCCCCACTGCATATAATGTTCCACAGTTGACAGTGCATGTCAAAGCAAAAACCAAGCAATGAGGTCGAAGGAATTGTCCGTAGAGCTCCGAGACAGGATTGTGTCGAGGCACAGATCTGGGGAAGGGTACCAAAATATTTCTGCAGCATTGAAGGTCCCCAAGAACAGTGGCCTCCATAATTCCTAAATGGAAGAAGTTTGGAACCACCAAGACTCTTCCTAGAGCTAGCCGCTTGGCCAAACTGAGCAATGGGGGGGGAGAAGGGCCTTGGTTAGGGAGGTGACCAAGAACCTGATGGTCACTCTGACAGAGTTCCTCTGTGGAGATGGGAGAACCTTCCAGAAGGACAACCATCTCTGCATCACTCCACCAATCAGGCCTTTATGTTAGAGTGGCCAGACAGAAGCCACTCCTCAGTAAAAGGCACATGACAGCCAGCGTGGAGTTTGCCAAAAGGCACCTAAAGGACTCTCAGACCATGATAAACAAGATTCTCTGGTCTGATGAAACTAAGATTGAACTCTTTGGCCTGAATGCCAAGCGCCACGTCTGTAGGAAACCTGGCACCATCCCTGCGGTGAAGCATGGTGGTGGCAGCATCATGCTGTGGGGATGTTTTTCAGCGGCAGGGACTGGGAGACTAGTCAGGATCGAGGGAAAGAAGAAAGGAGCTAATGACCCCTGAGGTACTCCGCGTGCGCTAGCCCTGGAAGAGAAGGTGAGTGTAACTTGTAAGACAAGCCCACAAATGTAGAGCCCAATCGGGCACAGTCACAGGCCTTGTATAGGGCAAGAGAGGACAGAGGGAGGGAGTGATGATGACTAGAATACAACTGTGCACAGCAAATATGCCCTCGTGAACAGGCCTGAATTCTATTTATATATTTTTTCAAACAGGCTACAAATGGTTCCCGTTTTGAGTTACAGGGTCCCTTGTCAAAACGTTATATTTTAAACACTGGGCAATTCCACGCTAGCGGGAGCAAAAACATATTTTGGGTATCTCAGATTGTTCGGCCAATTCTCACATAGAAACTTCATTGAGAGAAAGGATGTTTGACATGCTTTTTACATTTGTATCACAAACCATCAAAAAGAAAAACATGATGTAAGTGGCAATTATAGGCCCTTTTCAGACCTATACATGCCTTCTCAAATACCTTATGATCTGTGAACAGTACATGATATAGACAACATATTGGTGTCATACTCCTTATAGTGTTCTCTAACATAAGGAGTATGTCTAGATTCTGAAATACAACTTTTCACATTTTATTCAACATTAAAAATATTTGTATGAATATCTCAAAACTACCTTTTTGATTGAGCTTATTTTTAGACATATTGTTTGGAAAAATATACTCTTCAAACACATCAAATTCCCACAATGGGCTGGCTCTCGTACTTTAAATGATATGATCAATTTTATACATAGAAATTGACGTTACAGGTCATTAACCACCAGCAGAAGGAGTTACCTATGAATCAATTTACCATTCACTGTGTTGGTGGTGCTCATAAAGTTTATTTATTTAATTAATTGGAAAATGTTTATTTCAGAATTTAGGACAGACATACTCCATATGTTAGAGCACACTATAAGGTGTATAATGACATCAATATGTTGCCTGGATCATGTACAGTTCACAGATCATAACATCTTACAGGAGGCACTTTCATCATGATTTTATCAAAAATGTTTGTGATACAAATGTAAAAAGCATGTCAAATGTACCTCCTGTCAATGATGTTTCTATGTGAGAATTGGCAGAACAATCTGACATACCAAAAACATGTCCTGCTCCTGCTTGCGTGGAATCACCCCCCTGGCTACCGTATCCTAAACAAATGAAGATAATGTTTGGGATGTAAGACATTACCTAACAATCACAATGCTGTGTAGAATGTGTCTAGTTAGTGGTCAGATGTAATACATTACTTAACCATCACAGTGCTATGTAGAATGTGTCTAGTTAGTGTAGTGTTTTCTCCTGTATAATATTTACTTGATAGCAATTTGCACAGATACCAAAGTTATGTAAATATTACACATATACAATTCTGCCAGTTTCATCTCATTATAATTTGATACACAATTTTCTTTACCTCATATAGACATACAAACTAAGTGTCAAAACATAAGTGGACATTAAATACGGTATTTTCTTCCAATGTTATTTTGAATTCCAGCTTGATGCTGACATTACTGAAGTTCAGCAGGTGTTTGACATAGAGATGATGAAGGTGTCAGTCAACTATTACTCTAGACATGTACAGACATGGACCTGTGCCTCTGGGCCAGTATCCTAAGTGACAGAGACCCTCTGTCAGTCAGTCCGTCTTAATGCCTCTCTCAGGTTTTACAAGAGGTCTCCTGCCAACTGAACTGAGGTCAGCCTCTAAAAATCTATATATTTTTCAATTTAACCAGGCAAGTCAGTTAAGAACAAATTCTTATTGATGACGCTAGGCCAATTGTGCGCCTCCCTATGGGACTCCCAATCACGGCCGGTTGTGATACAGTCTGGATTCAAACCAGGTTGTCTGTAGTGACGCCTCTAGCACTGAGATGCAGTGTCTTAGACCACTGTGTCACTTGGGAGCCTATATGAAGGTGCCCTATCGTCGTAATATGAAAGTGTTCCATTTCTTTAACCTATTAACCTTGTACTATTTAATAAATGCATTGTAATTTTACTAATATAAATCATTAATTTCTTGATACAACATGAGTATTATGCATGAACCTCTCCAAAGAGGAATTCCAACTTACTGTACACACTCCAAGCAGTATGTTGTGTGTTTGTCTTTGAATAGACTCTCTATGAATGGAATTGGCTAATATTATCTATGATGATTTTTCGTAAGTACCCAGGAGGCAAACTAACAGTTCTCAAATATAATTTCATGGCCCTGACTGCTTAGAAGAGCAAAACCCTTTTGTTTTGTGAGGCACAAGTGTGTTTGTGTGTTGCAATGTTTTGATGTCAACATCACAGACTGGCCATGGCCCAGGGTGTGAGAGAAACGGGTGCGAGGGGGGAGAGAAAGACGTAGTGTTGTAGGTGTAGTAAAATTTTCTCAAGAAAAGTTCCCAGTTTTCCACCAATTGTGTCGAAGAGGAAATGCTTAGAAGAAAGACGTGCATAAAGGTCTACAGAGATGTGGGAAAATGGTGCTCCCTAACCAGATGTCTTCATACAGTAGAAGCCTACCGATGTTGACAGAATCCTCCCAGTCCTCCAAGGTCTCTGTCACAGTCAGGACATAGACGTATGTCCTGTGTTTCCTGTCCTGGTTGTGCTACAGGACAGACAAAGAGACAGACAGCTTCAAATCGTAAAAATACCCTTTCACTCCTGGAAGTGTTTCTGTATTGCAAGCTGGGCTTTTAAGTGTTGTGTTGTGTGTGTGTGTGGTATTAAGTGTTGTGTTGTGTGTGTGTGTGGTATTAAGTGTTATGTTGTGTGTGTGTGTGGTATTAAGTGTTATGTTGTGTGTGTGTGTGGTATTAAGTGTTATGTTGTGTGTGTGTGTGGTATTAAGTGTTGTGTTGTGTGTGTGTGTGGTATTAAGTGTTGTGTTGTGTGTGTGTGTGGTATTAAGTGTTGTGTTGTGTGTGTGTGTGGTATTAAGTGTTGTGTTGTGTGTGTGTGTGGTATTAAGTGTTGTGTTGTGTGTGTGTGTGGTATTAAGTGTTGTGTTGTGTGTGTGTGTGGTATTAAGTGTTGTGTTGTGTGTGTGTGTGGTATTAAGTGTTATGTTGTGTGTGTGTGTGGTATTAAGTGTTGTGTTGTGTGTGTGTGTGGTATTAAGTGTTGTGTTGTGTGTGTGTGTGTGGTATTAAGTGTTGTGTTGTGTGTGTGTGTGGTATTAAGTGTTGTGTTGTGTGTGTGTGTGTGGTATTAAGTGTTGTGTTGTGTGTGTGTGTGGTATTAAGTGTTGTGTTGTGTGTGTGTGTGTGGTATTAAGTGTTGTGTTGTGTGTGTGTGTGGTATTAAGTGTTGTGTTGTGTGTGTGTGTGGTATTAAGTGTTGTGTTGTGTGTGTGTGTGGTATTAAGTGTTGTGTTGTGTGTGTGTGGTATTAAGTGTTGTGTTGTGTGTGTGTGTGGTATTAAGTGTTGTGTTGTGTGTGGTATTAAGTGTTGTGTGTGTGTGGTATTAAGTGTTGTGTTGTGTGTGTGTGTGGTATTAAGTGTTGTGTTGTGTGTGTGTGTGGTATTAAGTGTTGTGTTGTGTGTGTGTGTGGTATTAAGTGTTGTGTTGTGTGTGTGTGTGGTATTAAGTGTTGTGTTGTGTGTGTGTGTGGTATTAAGTGTTGTGTTGTGTGTGTGTGTGGTATTAAGTGTTGTGTGTGTGTGGTATTAAGTGTTGTGTTGTGTGTGTGTGTGGTATTAAGTGTTGTGTTGTGTGTGTGTGTGGTATTAAGTGTTGTGTTGTGTGTGTGTGTGGTATTAAGTGTTGTGTTGTGTGTGTGTGTGGTATTAAGTGTTGTGTGTGTGTGGTATTAAGTGTTGTGTTGTGTGTGTGTGTGGTATTAAGTGTTGTGTTGTGTGTGTGTGTGGTATTAAGTGTTGTGTTGTGTGTGTGTGTGGTATTAAGTGTTGTGTTGTGTGGTATTAAGTGTTGTGTTGTGTGTGTGTGTGGTATTAAGTGTTGTGTTGTGTGGTATTAAGTGTTGTGTTGTGTGGTATTAAGTGTTGTGTTGTGTGTGTGTGTGGTATTAGGTGTTGTGTTGTGTGTGTGTGTGGTATTAAGTGTTGTGTGTGTGTGGTATTAAGTGTTGTGTGTGTGTGGTATTAAGTGTTGTGTGTGTGTGGTATTAAGTGTTGTGTTGTGTGTGTGTGTGGTATTAAGTGTTGTGTTGTGTGTGTGTGTGGTATTAAGTGTTGTGTTGTGTGTGTGTGTGGTATTAAGTGTTGTGTTGTGTGTGTGTGTGGTATTAAGTGTTGTGTTGTGTGTGTGTGTGGTATTAAGTGTTGTGTTGTGTGTGTGTGTGGTATTAAGTGTTGTGTTGTGTGTGGTATTAAGTGTTGTGTGTGTGTGGTATTAAGTGTTGTGTTGTGTGTGTGTGTGGTATTAAGTGTTGTGTTGTGTGTGTGTGTGGTATTAAGTGTTGTGTTGTGTGTGTGTGGTATTAAGTGTTGTGTTGTGTGTGTGTGTGGTATTAAGTGTTGTGTTGTGTGTGTGTGTGGTATTAAGTGTTGTGTTGTGTGTGTGTGTGGTATTAAGTGTTGTGTTGTGTGTGTGTGTGGTATTAAGTGTTGTGTTGTGTGTGTGTGTGGTATTAAGTGTTGTGTTGTGTGGTGTTGTGTTGTGTGTGTGTGTGGTATTAAGTGTTGTGTTGTGTGGTATTAAGTGTTGTGTTGTGTGTGTGTGTGGTATTAAGTGTTGTGTTGTGTGGTATTAAGTGTTGTGTTGTGTGTGTGTGTGGTATTAAGTGTTGTGTTGTGTGTGTGTGTGGTATTAAGTGTTGTGTTGTGTGTGTGTGTGGTATTAAGTGTTGTGTGTGTGTGGTATTAAGTGTTGTGTTGTGTGTGTGTGTGGTATTAAGTGTTGTGTTGTGTGTGTGTGTGGTATTAAGTGTTGTGTTGTGTGTGTGTGTGGTATTAAGTGTTGTGTTGTGTGTGTGTGTGGTATTAAGTGTTGTGTTGTGTGTGTGTGTGGTATTAAGTGTTGTGTTGTGTGTGTGTGTGGTATTAAGTGTTGTGTTGTGTGGTATTAAGTGTTGTGTTGTGTGTGTGTGTGGTATTAAGTGTTGTGTTGTGTGGTATTAAGTGTTGTGTTGTGTGTGTGTGTGGTATTAAGTGTTGTGTTGTGTGGTATTAAGTGTTGTGTTGTGTGTGTGTGTGGTATTAAGTGTTGTGTTGTGTGGTATTAAGTGTTGTGTTGTGTGTGTGTGTGGTATTAAGTGTTGTGTTGTGTGTGTGTGTGGTATTAAGTGTTGTGTTGTGTGTGTGTGTGGTATTAAGTGTTGTGTTGTGTGTGTGTGTGGTATTAAGTGTTGTGTTGTGTGTGTGTGTGGTATTAAGTGTTGTGTTGTGTGTGTGTGTGGTATTAAGTGTTGTGTTGTGTGTGGTATTAAGTGTTGTGTTGTGTGGTATTAAGTGTTGTGTTGTGTGTGTGTGTGGTATTAAGTGTTGTGTTGTGTGTGTGTGTGGTATTAAGTGTTGTGTTGTGTGTGTGTGTGGTATTAAGTGTTGTGTTGTGTGGTATTAAGTGTTGTGTTGTGTGTGTGTGTGGTATTAAGTGTTGTGTTGTGTGGTATTAAGTGTTGTGTTGTGTGTGTGTGTGGTATTAAGTGTTGTGTTGTGTGGTATTAAGTGTTGTGTTGTGTGTGTGTGTGGTATTAAGTGTTGTGTTGTGTGGTATTAAGTGTTGTGTTGTGTGTGTGTGTGGTATTAAGTGTTGTGTTGTGTGTGTGTGTGGTATTAAGTGTTGTGTTGTGTGTGTGTGTGGTATTAAGTGTTGTGTTGTGTGTGTGTGTGGTATTAAGTGTTGTGTTGTGTGTGTGTGTGGTATTAAGTGTTGTGTTGTGTGTGTGTGTGGTATTAAGTGTTGTGTTGTGTGGTATTAAGTGTTGTGTTGTGTGTGTGTGTGGTATTAAGTGTTGTGTTGTGTGGTATTAAGTGTTGTGTTGTGTGTGTGTGTGGTATTAAGTGTTGTGTTGTGTGGTATTAAGTGTTGTGTTGTGTGTGTGTGTGGTATTAAGTGTTGTGTTGTGTGGTATTAAGTGTTGTGTTGTGTGTGTGTGTGGTATTAAGTGTTGTGTTGTGTGGTATTCAAACTTTTTCAGCAGGGACCCCATTCTTTTGCCCCCAATTTCTGGCAACCCCACCCCACCCCAGCCCAAATCTAATGACACAACCTTAAAAATCGGTACATTTCTATGTTTACATCAACAAATGACCTTCGATTCATTACATTTTTCTCTCTCTTATCAAAAAGAACCAAAATAAATGTACTCAATAAAATGCATTTACTCAATAATCTGTACTGTCTTTTTTTTTTGTTCACCCCCCAAAACTTTTATTTTGAATAATAACGTTGCCACCCGACTTTGAATACCACTGGTGTAAGATTTAAGGAAGTAGGGCTTAATAATAGTGTTGTAATGCGAGCAATGTTTTGATATGATGTGATACATGCCATGTGATATACAGCGCTATGCTACAGTGTGCTATGACATGATGACTGATGGTTTGTGAGGCTTACCTCGAAAACACCCAGTAGCCTGCCAAGATTTCCCTTTACGCCAGCCTGGACAGTGACACAGACATACAGATAAGAACAAAGGACAGTCAGCTAGTGTATAAACGCCAGTAGAACACCAGTATATTCCCACATCCTACAATATCCATAAGACAGAAGTTATGTTACAGACGTAGAGTTGTACTATACTGTTAAATTACCTTTAGCAAGACAATCAATTTCAGAAAACCAAATCAAATTTGACTAAATTTAAGTGTGGTATATAGGGATGTGTGGAACTCCCTCCTCAGCCTGAAGTGTCCCCACTTGCACTGCAGAATAGCTAGCTTTTCTGTGGCTCGACTGGGTAAGACGCTTCAGGTGTGCGGTCACGTGTGTTTGCGATGCAGATATCCTGTCTTCGAGCCTCGGTAAGAGCTGAATCAGGTGAAAGTGGTACTCACTAAGCTAGCAGCGTGACGTCCTTTACAAATACATTTCTTTACGATAAATTAATCTATCACAGATTATAACAACTAAAACATTTTCCATATCATGATATTCACAAGAAAGGAATGTGCTTGTTTCGTAAGGCCAAGATATTTTTCCCCAACCGATGACAGGTTTGACAGAACCCTATCCTCACCCCCTGCAAAAGCCGGATGGGAACATCGACTGACTGTGGGATATTTTCATGCAGAACAACGTGACTAGCCAAAGGGAACAGCGTGTCTCCGCTCCCATGGAACTCAGTCTCAGCATCACCCATGAAGAGGACTGCATGTTAACTCTCTACTCTGGCTTCGCAGGAGGACATGTGCCATTCTAGCATGCCACACAGACTGAAGCAAACAGCAGTTTGGTCCGAAAAAAAAAGCAACACCCAAAAACACAGGCTAATGATCATAACTATAATGTTAGCCTGGTTCCAGATCTGTTGGTGCTGTTTTGCCAACTCCATTGCTGTTATTGTCATTAGTCACGCCAAACATATGTAGTAGAGGGTAGACGCACGTAAACGCAATTTTTTATTTTGCACACCTTTTGCAGAAAGATTAATTTTAATTTAAAGTATAGAGTTTTACTTTACTCACCGCAAACAGTGATCAGCGTTTACCCCCCTTTTCGTTTTTACCACAACATCACTGATGCCAAACAATAACATGTTAGTGATGGAGTTGGTAAGACAACACAAACAGATTGGTGACCAGGCTAACATACAGCCATGTGAAAAAGTAAGTACACCACCTGGAAATGTTTTTTTTTACATATTTGGACAGATGGATATGTAATCTTCACTTCAACACTATTGACAGATAAATGTAACCTAATTTAACAAATGACACTGAAAGATTATACTTTGCAATCATTTATTAATCAAAAAACAACAGAAATGCAAGTAAGTCCACCCCTAGCTTCAATAGCTTGTGTTGCCCCCTTTGGCTGAAATAACTTCATGTAGACGTTTCTTACATCGACTGGGAGGAATTTTTGCCCACTCTTCTTTACAGTACTGCTTCAACTGTGTCATGTTCGAGGGCTTTCTTGCAAGACCCCCCACAGCATTTCGATAGGATTGAGATCTGGGCCGTTCCATAACCCTCCATTTCTTCTTTTTGAGCCATTCTGTTGTAGCTTTGCTTTTGTGTTTTGGATCGTTGTCCTGTTGCAAGATCCATGTTCGGTTCAGCTTCAGCTTTTTGACAGATGGCCTCATATTCTCCTCAAGAATTCTCCGGTACAATATAAAATTCATGTTTGACTCCATGATGGCAAGTTGGCCAGGCCCTGAGGCAGCAAAGCAGCCCCAAACCATAATGCCACCAGAGCACATTGTTCCAATAGTTTTGGTCTTTACCCAGGTGTTGTCTGGCAAAAGTCAGTTGTGTCTTTATATTATTTTTTGAGAGCAGAGGCTTCTTCCTTCCTGACCTCCCATGCAGGCCAAGTTTGTGCAGTCTCTTTCTGACAGTTGACTTATGCACTTTGACATTGATTGTGACAAGAGAGGCCTGTAGATCCCTTGATGTTACTGAGCATCTTTTGGTCAGCTCTTGGGCTGAATTTGGTGGGATGACCTGTCCTAGGTAGATTGCCAGTGGTTTGTCATTTTCTCCATTTGTAGATGAGCCGTCGGACAGTGGAATGATGTACTTCGAATTGCTTGGAAATATATTTGTAACCCCTCCCAAACTCATGGGCATCAATAATCTTTCTTCTGAGGGCCTCGGGTAGGTCTTTTGATGTGTTACCACACACCCATATGGTTAAGACCAAACCAGACCAAGTTTCTAATCTTTATGGAAGGCTGGAAGTTTCTCTCAAATGTTTTGTAATCATTTGCACTTGTGTTGGTACACCTGATATTTTTTTTTGCCATTTTATGTGATGGTAAAAGTAGGGGTGTACTAACTTTTCCGCATAAAGAAAAGGCATGTTTGTTTATTTTAATTGCATAACATTTCAAAAGTAAATGTTTTTTGTGTGACTTGTTAAATTGTTACCTTTATCAATGAATGTGAGGGGAATTTAGCTAAAATATCCATGTGTCCAAAAAAGACCTATTTCCAGGGGGTGTACTTACCTTTTCACATGACTGTATAGGCCTAATGTCAAACAAAAAGTTTGTGAAAGAAATCAGATTCAATTAAATGGATGATCAGAAACATTATGTAGGTAGGTGACATTTAGCCGTGGAGCAAGTTCAAAACTCATCATACTGTCCATGAGAATATCATACGGTCCACTAAGATATAACGGATTGTGATGTATGCATGAGAAAAAATATTCAAAGATTCTTGTGACCCGGCCGCTGACTGTTTTGGGAGCCTGGTAACAACTGGCTGCATTCCAGGACTGGAGCCCATGGCTCTGGTCACATGATCCTGGGGACGAGCCATAATTCAAGTTTAGGTTCCTGCACCCCTGCTGGGTCCCACTGGCTGGCGCCAGGTTACCAGGACCACAGGCTCATATGAAACAGGCCTCTACCAGCACACTTCTACTCTATGATGGGATAATTCCGATATGTTTTGGGGGGGATTGTAAAATATTTCTGTAATGTAACACAACTAAGTAAACTGCCCATGGTTGAAATACAAAGATAATAACAAAGATAAAAACAAATCCACATTTTTGATAAACATTTGTTATCGTATATATATATATTTAGCCACCAAGTGGGTATAGATGATAAAACTGAATTATGTTGCGATAATCATAAAATGGAAAAACTCTCGCAAATTAAACCTCCTTTAAACTTCCATTATGTCTTTCTTTGGAGTGGATGTGTTGAACTTGACAGAAGAGTGGACAATTTGAGTTATTAGCTCCCAACAGCCTGTGTTGGTGTGCAACTCACTTAACTCTATTCAGGGTCATGTCTCTCTCAGGACGAGGAGGACGTGGGTAACTGGACACTGTCTCTAAATGTCACCGCTCCATTCCTCACAGCTGTCAACACATGACTCCCTGCTGCAGAGCATGGCAGAACACACACGGAGTCTGTGAACAAGTACTGTCACTCTTTTCACTTAACCACTAAACTATTAGCTCAACTGGCTGTCTGTGCAGTGTATACCATGCTCAATGTAGAACATTTACAACCGAGGTCTTCCCTTCAAGCTAAGTCTACAAGTGCTACTCATTTATCTAGGAAAATGTTCCTCTAACTTGGTGCATTACAGATAGTCGATTAGGATAATATCATTTCTATGGGTGGGCTTACCTCTTCATACACCTCTCTGACTGCAGCTCCACACGGCTCCTCCTCAGGCTCCATCCCCCCTCCTGGGACGATCCACTGGTCTGGGTGCCGACTGCTGCTCACCAGCAACACCTGCAAAGGGTAAAGTAAACCAATGATCCTTAAATAGTAGGCCACATCTGGCCCACAAGCCTCTAGTTTCTGGCCAGTGGAGTTACCCAACTACACTACCTCCCAGTCCAACAAAGGTGCATGTGTTGAGTGATAAACTGGATGTGTGGGAGTCTAAACATATTCCCCCTTACTAGCTCTGACTTTGCTGATAGCTCATTTGAAAATGTTTACTTACTATGACTGTGATGTGGTTGTCCCACCTAGTTATCTTAAGATGAATGCACTAACTAAGTCGCTCTAGATAAGAACATCTGCTAAAGGACTAAAATGTAGAATGATATTCAATTTAGGAAAACAGTGGAATTTCAAAATAAAATGCATCTTTATTGTATAGTAACCAACCCATTGATCAGCAGTACAGCCTTCTTCTGGGTATCTGACCATTGACCTGTACAGTATGTCATATAGTATATCTGACACCAGCAGCAGTATCTTCCAGGGTGAGGGGGGTCCGTGACGGATAAAGCTGCCGGTGGAAGAAGCCCCCAGCTCAGCTCTGTGCCAATCACATGCCCACCCATGCCAGGGCTATAACCATGGCATTTAACAACAGGTGGCTTAGAGTCAGATGGCAGCAGGGTACAGGTAAGGGGATCTACTCACAGTGTCTGGATCCCACATTCATATATTTTTGAGAAATGTAGACATATATACATTTTCCAACCATAAAAAAAGTAGCAAAGGCTTTGATTTCTGGTCAGAAAACATCTACCAGAAAAATTCTTAAAAGATACTAGAAATACGCTGAGTATACAAAACATTAAGGACGCCTGCTCTTTCCATGACACCGACTGACCAGGTGACTGCAGGTGAAAGCTATGATCCCTTATTGATGTCACTTGTTAAATCCACTTCAATCAGTGTAGATGAAGGAGAGGAAACAGGTTAAAGGATTTTTATGCCTTGAGACAATCGAGACATGGATTGTGTATGTGTGCCATTCATAGGGACAAAAGATTTAAGCGCCTTTGAATAGGGTATGGTAGTAGGTGCCAGACGCACCGGTTTGTCAACGCTGCTGACTTTCAGGCTCAACAGTTTCCCATGTATCAGGAATGGTCCACCAAGGACATCCAGACAACTTGACAACTGTGGGAAGCATTGGAGTCAACATGGGCCAGCATCCCTGTGGAGCGCTTTCGAGTCCATTCCGAGACGAATTTAGTCTGTTCTGAGGGCAAAAGGTAGTGGTGCAACTCAATATTAGGAAGATGTTCCTAATGTTTGGTATATTAAGTCTACATCAAAAAACAATAATGCTGATGTAAAGACCCCTGCCAGCTAATATCAGCCCTTATATTTAGTGTGAGAAATTGTTCTGCCTTCTGTAAGTTTAAGAAACATTGCATTGTGCCTTGAAATTACATTCCCAGAAACCCACATATCTTTAAGATATTTTCGAATCTCTCTCCCTCGTGAGGGAGGATAATGAAAGTAACACATAATTAACAAGTAAAGGTAGGACTATCAATTAGTTAGGGTCAGTTCAGTAAAGACAAGTAGAGTATAGTTAAGTACAGTACAATAGAGTTCAGTACACAGTAGAGCTAAGTGCACTATAATGTACTGTACTCTACTGAGCTCTACTGTGTTGTACTTTGATTTCCAAACCTGTGAAACATAGACGTGTATGATTGGTTCAGATTTGGTCCGGTCTGGACAAACCAGATTTGGTCTTGTTTGGGGGTAGAGCCCATTAAATAAATAAATGTTTTATTGTCACATACACCGGATAGGTGCAGTGAAATGTGTTGATTTACAGGGTCAGCCATAGTAGTACGGCACCGCTGGAGCAAATTAGGGTTAAGTGCCTTGCTCTTTGCATCTGCACAGCTCTTCCAGTAAATGTGTTTTTGTAAAATGTTAAATTGTTAAAAGTAGGTCTTGTTAAACTTAGAAATCAATGTTTTTTGTTTGGCATACAGTCATGTGAAAAAGTAAGTACACCCCCTGGAAAGTTCTTTTTTTTGTTGTTATACATATTTGGACAGATGGATATGTAATCTTCACTTTTACACTATTGACAGATAAAGGTTACCCAATTTAACAAATCACACACAAAAAAACCTACTTTGAAAATGTTATGCAATTAAAATAAACAAAAATGCCTTTTCCTTATGGGGATAAAGTTAGTACACCCCTACCTTTACCATCACATAAAATGGCTAAAATTAGAACTAGGTACCAAAACAAGTGCAAATGATTAGAAAACATTAGAGAGAAACTTGAGGGTCCAGCCTTCCATAAAGATTAGAAAATTGGTCTGGTTTGGTCTTAACCATATGGGTGTGTAGTAACACATCAATCAAAAACAGGATGAAATTCTTCCATCCTGTTACTGTGGAATTGCCCTTATATAGAATAACCCGCAATCTCAGAATTACTCTATGTTATCGGGCGTCCGAAATAGACCCAGAGAACCTTGGAAAGATTAAACTGTGACTTAGCGAACAACCCAAAGGACCGCAAGGAGTGGCTGTTTATAGGCGGGGATTATTGAAGTAAATACATGCAACAGGGTGTGTAACACTACCTTTTAGAAAGAGGGGTCTCACCCACACAAACTATGTATAAACCCAGAGCCCAAGATGTTTTGAGAAACATTGGCAGCAGCTCACTTCCAACTCCAATGCATACAAGAGTCAAATGCATACACTGTTACGCATGTACTACACACAGGCACTCTGTCAAGCATTCACATGCACACACTCTCTCTCTCTCTCTCTCTCTGATGCACACTCACAACCAAACAAGTTTAGCAAAAGCACTGGATCAGCAGTTGCCTTTCTGCATGAAAACCACAAAAGTTTAGCAGAGCAGCTGAATAACTCTGACCAGTGACCAGTCCTTATCCAACACACCAGTGTGAAGGCCTTGTCATGAAGTTTCATTGGGGATGAAACCGTAAACAAGCTCACATTATTGCATCTACTTATGAGCCTGGCATCCACTGATTTCACTATGTTTCATCTTTGTTTCACTTGAACTGAAACAATGGTGATAGCAGCATTCAGTCTGGCTTAACCAGGCTACCTACTTACGGTAAAACAGCTCAACTTGGCAGGGCTATTTCATTTAATTCATTGCAAGGATTTTCATCACAACCTTCGTTAGTGCAATAAATTGTGGCTGTGACTGTTTTTCCTCCTGATAGTCAAATGCTATGCATCTTTATTTAACATCAAACTGTCTCTGTCTTTTAAAGAACTGTAAAATCCATTCTATGGTGGAAGCTACAAATCTAATGTATCAATCTTAATGAAAAAGGCTCCTCAAATGCATGTATTAAAGATATTTCTTAGAGAATGGAGATCTTTGTCACTGAGGGGGAATTTCCTGTGTTCACACCTCTTCATTGTA
Organism: Thymallus thymallus; assembly: GCA_023634145.1. Lineage (NCBI taxonomy): Eukaryota > Metazoa > Chordata > Actinopteri > Salmoniformes > Salmonidae > Thymallus > Thymallus thymallus. Next base: position 36,148,594 of record CM042414.1, on the reverse strand, counting down.
TTACTGTGAGTAATATACACACTGTCAGCCTGCCAACTTACAAACACGTCTCAGCTAAGGTCTCCTACCGTTAAGTTCGGGGAAGGAATCTGAGGACCCTGTTGTCTGGATCCAACAACAACACTAACTTCCTCCTCTTGTCTAGAGCCTGTTCCCAGACCTGTTCCTGTCCACCTGGTCTCCTGGGCTGTATTCATTTGTGGTGGACAAGTTTAGTCCCTCCCTGTTTGTCAGTTTTCTTACAGTTGATTCCTAATGAATATACTGTGTATATATATATGAGAGAGAGAGAACACGAGAGAGAGAGAGAGAGAGAGAGAGAGAGAGAGAAAGAGCGAGAGAGAGAGAGAGAGAGAACAAGAGAGAGCAAGTAAAAGAGAGCCTAGCTGGGAGAGGGGAGAGGTAGGAAAGTGAACCTGACATGGGGGTCATTCCATGTCATTTCAGCAAGCCATGACATCCACCATCTCAGATTGTTCTGAAAGTTAGAAACAGATAAGATAAGCGTTCCAGAAACATTATTTAGTTTAAATATAATTTGATCTCTGAGAAATTAAGCTAATTGATTGCACCCAAATTGGCCATTTTAATTTATAGGATTCATATGATATTTAATAATGATAGTACCTAACATCAAAAGCCATCCACGGACCCCCACACCCTATTCCAATCCCACCCCAACATTGAGTATACAGTCGTGGCCAAATGTTTTGAGAATGACACGAGTATTGGTCTCCACAAAGTTTGCTGCCTCAGTGTTGATGATGGCAATTTGCATATACTCCAGAATGTCATGAAGAGTGATCAGATGAATTGCAATTAATTGCAAAGTCCCTCTTTGCGATGAAAATGAACTTAATCCCCAAAAAACATTTCCACTGCATTTCAGCCCTGCCACAAAAGGACCAGCTGCCATCATGTCAGTGATTGTCTCGTTAACACAGGTGAGAGTGTTGACGAGGAGGGTGGTGCTTGAAATCATTGTTCTTCCTCTGTCTACCACGGTTACCTGCAAGGAAACACGTGCCGTCATCATTGCTTTGCAAAAAAGGGCTTCACAGGCAAGGATATTGCTGCTGGTAAGATTGCACCTAAATCAACCATTTATCGGATCATCAAGAACTTCAAGGAGAGAGGTTTAATTGTTGTGAAGAAGGCGTCAGGGCGCCCAAGAAAGTCCAGCAAGCGCCAGGACTGTCTCCTAAAGTTGATTCAGCTGCGGGATCGGGGCACCACCAGTGCAGAGCTTTTCAGGAATGGCAGCAGGCAGGTGTGAGTGCATCTGCACGCACAGTGAGGCAAAGACTTTTGGAGGATGGCCTGATGTCAAGAAGGGCAGCAAAGAAGCCACTTCTCTCCAGGAAAAACATCAGGGACAGACTGATATTCTGCAAAAGGAACAGGGATTGGACTTGCTGAGGACTGGGGTAGAGTCATTTTCTCTGATGAATCCCCTTTCCGATTGTTTGGGCCATCCGGAAAACACCTTGTCCGGAGAAGACAAGGTGAGCGCTACAATCAGTCCTGTGTCATGCCAACAGTAAAGCATCCTCAGACCATTCATGTGTGGGGTTGCTTCTCAGCCAAGGGAGTGGGCTCACTCACAATTTTGCCTAAGAACACAGCCATGAATAAAGAATGGTACCAGCACATCCTCCGAGAGCAACTTCTCCCAACCATCCAAGAACAGTTTGGTGACGAGCAATGCCTTTTCCAGCATGATGGAGCACCTTGCCATAAGGCAAAAGTGATAACTAAGTGGCTCGGGGAACAAAACATCAACATTTTGGGTCCATGGCCAGGAAACTCCCCAGACCTTATCCCATTGAGAACTTGTGGTTGACCCTCAAGACGCGGGTGGACAAACAAAAACCCACAACTTCTGTCAAACTCCAAGCATTGATTATGCAAGAATGGCCTGCCATCTGTCAGGATGTGGCCCAGAAGTTAATTGACAGCATGCCAGGGCGGATTGCAGAGGTCTTGAAAAAGAAGGGTCAACACTGCAAATATTGACTCTTTGCATAAACTCCCCGCCCCCATTGTTAAAGGGATAGTTCACCCAAATTAAGCAGTCTATAGACCAGGTATAACAGCAATCCATGCTTTCGTTTGCAGGTGATGAACACTTATTTACAAAATACACACACATACACCGCCAACAGTACTGCCACATGTTAGAGACATTGAACCACTGGACACTTCCCATTTCACACTGTGTATTTAAATACTGTATCCCCGACATAGCTCATTCTAATATTTCTACTACTGTACATTGTATTTTAGTTACTGTTTATACACACCACATTTCTTTATTTTTTATTTAACCTTTAACTAGGCAAGTAAGTATAAATATATATATAATGGGTTCTTGACATACTGTGCCTTCAGAAAGTATTCACATCCTTTGACTTTTTCCAAATGTTATTGTGTGAAAGCCTGAATTTAAAATAGATTGATATTTTGTGTCACTGGCCTACACACCTTACCCCATAATGTCAAAGTGGAATTAATAGTAATTAACAATTTTTGAATGACTACCTCATCTATGTGACTACCACAACAATTATCTGTAAGGCCCCTCAGTCAAGCAGTGAATTTCAAACACAGATTCAACTACAAAGACCAGGGAGGTTTTCAAAGAAGGGCACCTATTGGTGGATGGATAAAAACGAGCAGACATTGAATATCCCTTTGAGCATGGTGAAGTTTTTAATTACACTTTGGATGGTGTACACCCAGTCACTACAAGGAGAATTGCTATTCCAGCACCATTTCAACTTAAACATTTAAACATCGTCAAATCAACAAGGCTATACAGTATTGCTTAGTTTAATACACCAAAAACGATTTAGTCCAATTCATGTTGCTAAATATCATGTGGCTGTCCATGGTACTGATTTATGTCTGTGTGTGTGCGCGCGCAAGTAAAACAAAACATGTTGACGCACCCTACTTGTAAACTAGTTGAATGCCAATGCCATCCTCCTGTCATTCATGTTGGCAAAACGGTCTATGGCTCTGTCATGCATTACACTTTTAGTTTTTGATGTCATAGGCTACCTAGCTAAAATTCTTGCTAGCCTAACTTCCTTGCATGGGCAAGAATGAACCAGCTAAGTTAGCTAGCTAGTTAACTTGAGCCGACTAGGCTACATATTGAACTTCATTGTTGCCTTGGAAACGCGTGGGGGGGGGGAAGTGCCGTGGGGGAAAGATTCCGGGTCTCCTCATTGCCCCCCAGCAAAATCAGCCTACATTTAGGCTATTGTTTGTATGTGTATTTCATACAACGTTGAGGTAAAAATCATAGTATAAAGATTGTATGGATGTCAACCTCAACCCACGTTCAAGTCATCGTTAACAATCAACTGAATTACAGTTAAAAATGACTGATTACCATCAACGATCTGTATGCTAGCTATTTTAACCAGTTTATACAAACTTGAGTTAGAATTTAGCAGTCACTTCTTCTAAACCTGAAAAGGGATGGTGCCAGGTTTCCTCCAGATGTGACGCTTGGCATTCAGGCCAAAGGGTTCAATCTTGGTTTCATCAGACCAGATAATCTTGTTTCTCATGGTCAGAGAGTCTTTAGGGGCCTTTTGTCAAACTCCAAGCGGGCTTCATGTGCCTTTTACTGAGGAGTGGCTTTAGTTTGGCCACTTTACCATAAAGGCCAGATTGGTGGAGGGCTGCAGAGATGGTTGTCCTTCTGGAAGGTTATCCCATCTCCACAGAGGAACTCTGGAGCTCTGTCAGAGTGACCATCAGGTTCTTGGTCACCTCCCTGAACAAGGTCCTTCTCCCCCCTATGGCTCAGTTTGTCCAGGCGGCCATCTCTAAGAAGAGTCTTGGTGGTTCTAAACTTCTTCCATTTAAGAATGAGGGAGGCCACTGTCTTCTTGGGGGCTTTCAATGCTGCAGAAATGTTTCGGTACCCTTCCCCAGATATGTTCCTCGACACAATCCTGTCTCGGAGCTCTACGGAAAATTCTGTCGACCTCATGGCTTGGTTTTTGCTCTGACATGCACTGTCAACTGTGGGATCTTATAGACAGGTGTGTGCCTTTCCAAATCATGTCCAATTGAATTTAGCACAGGTGGACTCCAATCATATATTTTTAATACATTTGCTAAAATATCTCAAAACCAGTTTTCACTGTCAAGAGATGGCTGACGTTTTATGGGCGCCTAACCAATTGTGCTATTATGTGTGTTTTTTCGCATTATTTGTAAATTATTTTGTACATAATGTTTCTGCCACCGTCTCTTATGACCGAAAGGCGCTTTTGGATATCAGGACAGCAATTACTCACCTCGGACTGGACACATATTTTTTCTTCAACAAATCGGACACAAAGGATGTACTTCAGACACCCGACAAGGCCCAAATCCACATCATTCGCAGGAGAAAGAGACAGAGATATCGGAGAAGTAAGTCGGGGTGCCTTGTAAGGATCCGACGGCGAGTGGGTAATCTGCCTTTACCATCAGTATTACTAGCCAACGTACAGTAATTGGATAATAAATTAGATGAGGTACGATCACGAATATCCTACCAACGGTAATATCTTATGTTTCATAAAGTCGTGGCTGAACGACGACATGGATAACATACAGCTGGCGGGATATACGCTCCACCGGCAAGATGGAACAGCAGACTCCAGTAAGACAAGGGGTGGTGGTCTGTGTATATTTGTAAACAACAGCTGGTGCATGAAATCTAATATTAAGGAAGTCTCGAGATTTTGCTCGCTTGAGGTAGAGTATCTCATGATAAGCTGTAGACCACACTATATTTTTCATAGCTGTCTATTTACCACCACAAACCTATGCTGCCACTAAGACCACACTCAGTGAGCTGTATGAGACAGGAAAACGCTCATCCAGAGGCGGCGCTCCTATTGGCCGGGTACTTTAATGCAGGGAAACCTAAATCCATTCTACCTCATTTCTACCAGCATGTTTAATGTGCAACCATAGACTGTGCAACAATAGACTTTAGAATTGCATTGGGGGCTTACTTATTTCGCTGTACAGTCTTACCTAAGGATTGTGGATCAATAAAATGGGGTATCGGTCTACTCAGTGACACCCACAGAACATTAGCATCGTTGCTCTTATTGTGGGACTCTGAAACCACTGTGAATTGAGACACATGTTTTGTACCTGTAACCCAACTATGTGTATTGAACACTATTTCAAGTTTAAATGGGTTCCTAGCTAATAGTTACTAACATGGATTACTAAATCATTGCTAAAAATATTGAAAATGATTTCAGTTTCTATTGGTCATTGTTTTAAGGCTAGTTGCATTGGTGCTAGCTTGGTAACGTTACCAAGCTAAAGCTAGCTAGCTACCCCAGAAGTTGCTAATAACATCTGTATCAAATATATTTGCAATTTGTTTTTATCCTGATCTTATTTCAAATGCTCACATACATGTTTTCCCATTCAGTGGAACAAATAATGCCAAATAACGCATCGTTCGTGGCTGGTGTGTGCTTGTTTGCAGACTTTTTTTTGTACAGCTTTGACAGTGCTACTGATCATAGTGGTGGCGCTTGGCTTGCACGTGCAAATTCAGCACACACGCCATTCTATAATAGAATTGTATTATTTGACGTGTCAAATTAAAAGCTTATTTGACGAGTCAAATAGTGTTATTTGATGTGTATCTTTTTTGACACTCAAAGAGCGTTCCATACTAAATGGCATTCCATACACAGAATGTGTTGCTATTGCTTTGTACATTTAAAAAAATAATAAAATATATTTTGTATACTGCCCCTTGTGTGCACTTCTGGTAATACCATATACCTTGGTATGGTACAGAAATGGTATGACAGTATGGGAATCTAGATACCCTAGGCCAAATACAGTTACAGCCAGACAGGACAGGTAATAAGAAGTGTGGGGATATTGTGGAAATACTGAAAGGACACTTTTCACCAAAACCACTAGTTATTGATGAAAGGTTCCACAGAATAAATCAGGAAGAGGGAGAATCAGTGACAATGTTTGCTGCTGCATTAAATAAACTATCAGAGTACTGTGAGATTAATGATGTCCTAAATGACACCATTAGAGACAGACTAGTATGTGGGCTACGGAGGGAAGCTATTCAAAAGAGACTATTGACTGAAAGTAATCTGACCTTGGCAAAGGCCGTTGAAGGCAGTGTGTCCATGGAACTAGCTGCTAAAGAGTCTCAGTAGAGTGCAGAGTTTCAACTGAAAATCAGAGACAGGGAAATCAAGGCACATGCTTCCGCTGTGGCAAAGTGGGACATCAGGCATCTAAATGCTGTTGTAAGGACGTGGATTGCAGAGCGTGTGGTAAAAAGAGACACATTGAACACTGTTGAGCCTGAGAAAACACAGAGGTGAGTGACAGACAAGGGGGAGAGGAGGGGGTGGGGAGGCTATCATATCATATTTTGGAGGCAAGTGATTATAGCTTGAAATCAATCCAAAGGAACAGGACAACCCTTATACCAGCTTCAGAATTAAATTACAGCATGCTAGCCTTATGTGATCCTCAATGATGGCACCGACAGACAAGCTCAGGGCGAGGATCTCCTTCCTGAGAGACATCAGGGACTGCAACAACATGCTTCATGGAATTCTGACTCTCTTCGGATATACTGTCCCCGTCCATACTGCCAGCTGGGTTCTCGGTACATCTCGCTCTCCAGGAAGAAGAAAGGCAGAGGTGTATGTTTCATCATTAACTACTCATGGTGTGATTGTGAAAACGTACAGGGACTAAAGTCCTTTTGTTCACCCGACCTAGAATACCTCACAATCAAATGCCGACCATATTACCTCCCAAGATAATTATCTTTGGTTATAGTCACAGCTGTGTATATCACCCCTCATGCTGATACCAAGACAGCCTGCAAGGAACTACACTGGACTTTGTGCAAACTGCACATATCCCGAGGCCACATTTATTGTAGCTGGGGATTTTAACAAAGCAAATTTGAGGAAAAGTCTATCGAAGTTCTATCAACACATTGCCTGGAGTACTCGCACTTCAAAAACTCTCGACCATTGTTACTCTCCCTTCCGGGATGGATACAAGGCCCTCCCCTGCCCTCCCTTCAGCCAATCAGAACACGACTCCATTCTGCTCCTCCCTTCCTATAGGCAGAAACTCAAATAGGAAGTACTCGTGCTAAGGTCTATTCAACGCTGGTCTGATCAATCGGAATCCATGCTTCGAGATTGTTTTGATCACTCGGAGTAGGATATGTTCCAGGTTGCCTCTGAGAATAACATTGACATATACACAGATACTGTCATTATTAAAACCTACCCAGACCAAAAACCAATGTAACTGGGAATATGATTGAATACAAACAGTGTATACAAACAGTGGGATAACCCTCGATAAGGCAATCAAACAGGCAAAACGTCAGTACAGACACAAAGTGTAGTCGCAATTCAACGGCTCAGACACTAGACATATGTGGCAAGGTCTACAGACAATCACGGATTAAAAAGGTAAACAAGCCGCGTGGCGGACACCAACGTCTTTCTCCCGAGCCAGGAATGAGCCAGGAATGACAGGAAGAGATACTTAAATAGCTAAATGTGCGTATGATATAATTTAGGGTAATAATAATAATTCCCTTAAAATACAGTCCTTAGTGCAGGGTTTAATTAAAGATAAATGCACATATTGCATATTCGATATACAAAAAGCAATGAAAAAAGATACAACTGACAGGATACTAATATGCATTCCTGAGTGAATGACTACGTAAGTTCAGTCCAAGAATGACTTACAATATTGCATGTCATATGATATAATGTCTGTACATGAATATGTATATACAGTCCTGAATGAATGAGTGCTGAATGAATAAGTCCTGAGTGAATGAGTGATTACAGACCAGAGTTACTCACGGATGGATGCCTAATTGTTAAAAACTAGGTCCTAACACCCCAACAGTTCCAAGTCTATGTTGCAGACGGCACGGCACCCCAGTGAGGCATTAAATAGTCTAATAGCCGCCGGCAGGAAGGACCTCCTGTTGCGCTCTCTGGCACACCGTGGTGGGATCAGTCTGTGACTGAAAGTGATCCTTTGCATCATAACCATCTCTCCGCCACCTCCTCTAGAGTGTCAAGGATAATCCCCAGAACAGAGCTAGCCTTCCTGATCATCTTATTTCCCCGAGAAGCATCACCAGCCTTTATGTTGGCGCCCCAGCACACCACTGCAAAAAAGATGGCACTGGCCCCCACAGACTGGTAGGAAGTATGTAGTAGTTTACTGCACACGTTGAAGGACCTGAGCCTCCTCAGATAGAAGAGTCGGCTCTGGCCCTTTTTGTACATAGCCCCGGTGTTAACAGCCCATTCCAGCCTGTTGTCCATACGGACTCCCAGGAACTTGTATGACCTAACCATTTCCACATCCATCCCCTGTATAGGGACTGCAGTCGGTTTTATATACAATTTTAATCAATGCCACTCCGACATTGCTCATCCTAATATTTATATATTTCTTAAATCCATTATATTACTTTTAGATGTGTGTATTGTTGTGAAGTTAAATAATACTGCACTGTTGGAGCTAGGAACACAAGCATTTCGCTACACACGCAATATCATCTGCTAAATATGTGTATGTGACTTATAAAATGTGATTTGATTTTGATAGGTAGGTTTCCATCCAATTTGTTCGATTTTCATGCGACTATTTAAAATCTGCATAAAACAATATACACATTTTCCCACCAGAGATGTTTCCATCAAACGTACTTTTTGCTGACAAAAGGGTGTGCATGACGACGTAGTGCGCATAAACATTACTTTTGCATTTAAATTCCCATGTACCAATTGAAAGATACAAGTTAACTGGGTTTCCATTGCATTTTCAAATCTGATGTTTTTTTCACGAGTCATGTAACTAATCTGCATGGAATGGTTGGATCGAAACGGGACTATAGGTCCAAAAAGGTGGTAAACTATATGTCCAAATACATTAGCCTTGTTTGTTTATTAAAATCATGGCCCGAGAAAGCGTAGCTTGTCCATGTCAATGAAACAATGATGTTGAAAAAACTAAAACAAATATAAGCGTCATCAAAGCACGCATCATTACTCTGTATCACTGGAAATGGTATGACTGCGATGACATACGGACCAGTGTTATGGCCACATGCTGGCTGACAGTCAGAGTAACTGCCAGGATGTACACGAGCTCTCATAAGCATATCCTTTTATAGGTCAGATGTTTTTGCATTTATAGCTAATTCCCATTACGCTGGACTTCCATGAAACAATAACTGCCTTTCTTTCTCCCTGTATTTGTTACTTTCTCTCACTCTTGCACACACACACACACACTGTTTATCAACAGACCTAACCAACCCACCCACCCTGTAAAGTTCTCTCCCATGACATCCCATGATTAGTGCCATTTAGGAATTTGTCTGAGGTATACAAAATCAATTTTTATGGAAAGTTTACTGAAGGTTTGCTATACAAGATCTGGAAGATAATAAAGAACGTTGTAATATAGGCCAATGTGTTGTGATGCGTCAGTCATGTGAATATCTATCCCATGTTTATGGTCGGAAAACTAATCATCTCGACCATCCATACCTCGTCCTCTTTTTCATTCTTGAAACATAAACATGCCGCTCGTCTCTTGAAACCTTCGCCATCATAAATCCTCGTCTGGTTGGGTTTAAATTTCATCATATATTCACAATGTTCGTGCTCCAAGGATATCCGAAAGGTGGAGTGCATGAGGATCTAACCAGATCAAGTCAAGTGCCTACTTGACCAAGAGAGAAGCAAGAAACTACGCACATAATCTCAAAATAAACTTTAAGGCAATCCAATGTGAACGCTATTCATCTATTCATTCACAACAATTAAGCATCGCATATCACCGGAGTGTTGGTGATGATTCTGCATAACATCCTGGCTAGTTGCCGCTGTCAAACTGCATGTTCCCTACGCCAACTCCCCCCATCTGTGGTCCGTGAGCACCGCATCTTTCTGACCTCACTACTACGCAGTGGCCACATAGCAGCGCCAGCCCCTGCGACGTTACATGCCACGATTAGATGTTCAATAACTAGGCGTATCCCAAGCTAGGACATACATGAAACGCCCTCGTTTGTCGTAGTCCTAGCCTACTCAGTTTCATTTTCAAGTTGTTTACGGTGCTACTGTTAACTGTAAGTATACTATTTCAAACTTCTTCATGGGGAAAGTCAACTCCCCATTTCGAGGTCCATAAGAAAACATCACCGTTTATTTTTGCTAAAGAAGTAGGCTACTGCACTCCGCCACCAATACATTTACCTTGTAGACAGCTGAGTCAAATATGCACAATTGCACCTAATATTGTATGGCTCTTCACCTTACAATGCTGTCCTATAATGGTGAATCGAGAAACTGAAGCACCTGCCCCGTCATAAAAGTATCCTGCTGCTTTTGATGATGGAATGAGTAGAAACCCTATCTATTATGATATGTTGAAGGTGTGAGCAAATTCTGTTCGTTGTATCATCATGAGGTGCCTGCCTTTCAAACAATCAACTGAAGAATGGGCAAAACAAATCTAGGACCAGAGTGAATATAAAGACTGTGGCAATAATCAAGGGTTATTATTCCCCCCCCCCTGAACTCATCTGAGGACAGTCAAGGTTCACAGGTTCAATCTGACCTGTTGAGTTCAATGTATGCATTGACAGAATTGAGGATTTGCCAAAAGTCCTAACCTACAGTCCTTACTTCCTAAAAAACAAAACAAAGGTTTACGACATTCTTTTTAATCAACAGATTTTATTTACAGAAAAAAATAATGCAGGTGGACTGTTTTCATACCATTCGGAGAGCAGGTAAAAATTTTCCCCTGAATAGAAAGAATCAATTTACAGAGAATTGAATACAGACTTTTCAAACCAAAGACAAATATTGACAGTTGAGACAAACACTTTCTTTGATCTCTTGTTGTTCCGTGATTCCCCCCCCCCCACCCCCTACCTCCCCTTCAGAAAACACAATTCCCCTCAGCACACACTGCCGAACTGACAACTCCAATGTGACCCCTTATTATTTCCTGAAATAAATGCCAGGGGAAGGAAGTCAACCGTTGTGTCTGTAACATTAAATTGTGACAAACAGGAAGAACAAGAAGCTAAAAAGAGCCATGTAGCCAGAGTCATTAGTAGTAGAGGCTGGTGGGAGGAACTATAGGAGGCCATTACAATGAGCCCGTCCTCCTATAGCTCCTCCCACCAGCCTCCACTGTAGTAGGCAGATGTCAGGAAAACATTCAAATCAAATAAAAAGACATGAGAATAACAAAATATATTTCTAAACCTGAAGAAAATTATGGAATTCCTGTATCCACCATTCTTATCCCCCTCCCACAACAGTTAAACGTGACGGCAGGCTCAGATGAATTGTTTAGCCATTATATTGTTACTTGTATTTAATGTTCAAGTCAGAGATGTGGTTTAGCAGGAGCTAGGTTGATGTTTTGCTTGTAGGCCTTCTATAGAGGAATGAGTCCATCCATAGTATGTCTCAAAGGATGTGTCTACTACATGGTGCTAATCCGCTGCTTTCAATAAACAACCAGCATCACGAGCGACAACAAAGTTAAAAGAAAATAAAAGTAAAAAGTTAGGCGATCTTGGACAAGAAATCCCCCCCCCCCCGAAACAAACATGGGAAAGAAACACGTATTTTATTTTTTTTCGTACGAAGCTTGTTAAAGCGGATGTTGGTGGTTTCCTCCCAAATCGATGGAAAAAGAACACCAGGTGATGAGTTAGATCTGCCGATGCATCTGAACAGTAGTAAATTACGACAAAGACGACAAGTCAGGTTTTTACATTTTTCTTATGTGCATTTATATCACCAATTCACTGGTCTTTTTTTTCCTCTTTTTTAATATTCCATAAATGTGTTTTTTTTTTTAATTATAATAACTTTTTTCACTCAAATATGGTGTCCCTTTCAATGCAAATTAAGTAGGAAGAAGAAGAGGTCTTGGCAAAACATGAGGAATTTGTGTTCACACCGACTTCCCGCTTGGTTTCTCTCCACTTGTTTCGCCTTTTCTACACTTCTATGTTGTTCTGAGCGTAAAGCCTGGTCCATGTCCGGGCTGCAACACAAAATAAGAAAGAGAGATGAGCTCAGAAAGCAAGTGTAGATCAAAAAACAAAATGCTGTGGTGACTGGTCAGAGTCAGCTATTTATTAGTCTTTCGGTAGAATCCTTGAGGCTTCAAGTTGTAACTTCGTCACATTTGTATTTGCTTTGCAGGATAGGCCACAGAGTAAAAAAACTACAATATACAAATTACATTTTTATATCAAAGGAAGTCATGAGTTCATAAGGTGTAGCATCTAAAGTTACCAGCAAGATAGAGCATCAGCACCAATATGATTCAGTGTTGATAGGCTGAACGTTAGGCTGCATTGAGAGACTGAACTACTGGGTAAAATTTTGTTCGGGGCCCTGGGCACCAAACACGCATAGAAAATGGACTCAAACAGGGAGGAATACTTAAATTTTTCCATTTTCTGTTGCGTGCCATTCCGAACATGACCCAGGCAAGTGGGTGTGGTGAGTGGGTAGGAGTGCACTTTGGAGACGTTCACTGCTCAGAGCCCAGGCTTCATCAAGACTCACCTGTCTCTATGGCTTGAGCTTCATTGGATTTCCACTGCTCCGCAACGTCATTCGCTAGAGGATCATCAGGGTTAGGAGCACTTAGTAATGCCTGGATTGATAGCAGGACTGTGCGGATCTGTAAGGCTGGAGACCATTTATCTGTGAAAGGAGATTTTATAAGAAAACAAAAAAAAGTACAAATATGGGTATTGATGAGGGGAGGAGAAAAAAGGGTATTGAGGGAGGAAGAGAAGTTTGACCAATGTATCCATTTTGAGCGATAGGGGCAGTGGTGATTCAGCTAGTGGCATGTCGCCGCAGTGGGGATAGGCGGCTCGAGTGGGAGATTAAAAAGTAAAATCCCTTATAGCGCTCGCAGGCCAAACATGATTCTAATGCAGTGGGTATATGGCAGAAAACAATGCCCAGGCCTGACCCACTAACGAGCCTGAACTCACTGATGTGTATCACACAGCAGCTGTAGCAGTGTGACAGACAGTTAAAGCTGTCTCATCTCCCCTGTATCTTTTAGGGCTGGTCGAGAATGCCAAAATATATCACCATTTTTTTTTTAAATGTTGATGGTTTTTGAATAATAAAAGTTCAACATTTACTTTGTGAGTAGTGCATGACCCTTGGATGGCAACACATACATTCTAAGCGATTTCGAAAATGGGTCTTTCTTCGTTCTGCACTCATTTGAGATAATTACCACACTGCCACGTAGGGCTGCACGATATGGGCAAAGAAATCCAGGCCTTATTTTTAAGCAAATAATGCAATTGTAATTGAACTTAGATCAAAACACTTGGGTGAACTGCTGGAATGATGGAAATAGAAGAGTTATTCTAATTTTATCCACCTCATTTTTGAACACTTAAAACACGCAAACCAAAAGCGGAAAATTATGGATACAACTTCCTCCGTGCTCCCTCATTATAAGAATTCATATGCACGCCACTAGAAATCCTTGTTAACTGATACATCATGACAAAATACACCATATTACTGTCCTGTTAATGTGCCTGGACCTTTTAGGTTAAACAGCAGAGAAAAAAAACACTAGATGCAGAGGGAGCGCACTCAGCCCAGCCTTGGGAGTGCACACACAATGTAGGCTACCTATGACTTTGTTGTCTGATCAAATATTTAATATTTCACTGTGTAAATTGACTGGATATATTCACTGCAGTATTAAGCCTAAGATTAAGTTGATGAATTATAGGCTAATATGCATATGCTTCTAATTTAAAGGTGCTGCATGGCCAATCTGACATCTGCAGATTGACCGTTGACCAATTTGTCCTGCAATATAAACGTTGGCTTGTTATTTGACCTGAAATGCAATTAATCCACAGATAAAAGGGTAAACAGAGTTAGTTTCTAGTAATCTCTCCTCCTTCATTCTTCTTTGGACTTTATATGGCGGTTGGCAACCAACTGCTTTACCACCACCATCTGGACTGGAGTGTGGACCTCAGCTCATCTTTCAAATCACACACGTGGGTATATGCTCCTAAAAACCAATGAGATGGGAGAGGCGGGACATGCAGCGCATCAAGCGTCACAAAATCGAACCAAGTTCGCGAGCAGTTTGGATGCAATGATTGAATAACATGTATGTTTACATTTATTTCGTAACGCTCGCGTGAGGTCAGCATGTTAGGCTGTAGGCTACATCTCGAGCCGGTCTGTCTCCATTGTTCTGTTACTCAATTACGCACCTGGCCTCTCCGTTGCCACGGCTATTCCTTTTAAATCTTGTCGAGTCCCAGGAAAAGCCAGACTAAAAAAGCTTGTTAGACACTTTAGACATATTTTCTTTAGCCTATTGGAGGAATAATGCATGCTTGCTGAATGTAAAACAGGCTACATAATTAACGGGCGGGGTGTTGGAAGGTGAACCCCATATTTTCCTATAGTAGCCTATCTTAATAGGCTACATCCTGACAAAATAGGCCTATACCATACGAGTGGTCTGCCAATGTACCTTTCTGATCCTTCTAAACCGTCGAGAATAGATCCAAACTGAGCCAAATGGTTGCATAACCAGGCCTAGGCTGTTGGCCTATGCAGTTATTTAGGGATGAAACAAAGCAGGACACGTGAGCGGTTATTCAAACTAGTCTGCATCACTGCAGTTTACAATTATTGTGTATTCACTTGATAACAATAATAAATTCCTCATTGCACTGTGTTGTTGTAGCCCAGGTATAATAACTTTGTCTAAAAACGTAGGCCTAGGCCTAACCAATAGTGGAGCTTTGCGTGTCCTGGGACCACAGAGCGCAGCCTGGAGGAACGCACAACAGATCTATAGCCCTAATATTAGCTAACGAGTGGTCTAATATCTAGCTTCTTACTTCGGCTT
This sequence comes from Thymallus thymallus, assembly GCA_023634145.1. NCBI lineage: Eukaryota > Metazoa > Chordata > Actinopteri > Salmoniformes > Salmonidae > Thymallus > Thymallus thymallus. The sequence continues at coordinate 36,133,561 of CM042414.1, read as the reverse complement.
CTCCAGCTGCTCCCGAGTGCAACAGGCTATAAGCGCAACAGGCTATAGAAAAGCTATAGGACATTTATTTAGATAATCCTTTATACCTGGCCTAATGGCCTACTCGGGGAATGAAGCAGGCTTGCTAATTGATGAATGTAAAAACAGGCTTACAGCATAGGAAATGCACGTTGTCAAGGAAAGTTGAGGAGAAAAAGTGCATTTGTGTGATCCCTTTTGGCCGGTTATGATAACATTATTGGAAATAGTTGCACAGGACAGACAGAGATGAGCACAGTGAAAACAAAGACCCAAAGGAATTGACAACCATTGGAAAAATGGAAATCACTTGCAAACCACTTGAGCAACGAGGCAAGGACATGCTGTAAAAGATGGGCAGGCTAAATGGCATTTGTTGTTGAATTGCTACATTTAAATGCAAGTTACTATATTATTTTTCATTAGGCCTACATGTACATTGAAGTATTATTTGCAGTTGTCCCTATGAAAAATTAACACACCCTGAAAGCACTGAATAGTATGAACCATCTAAGAGATCTCATGAATGGTCTTGTGTTACCACAATAGGCAGCGTGCAGTAGGATGCGTTGATCAGTGGATTGACAGGTGTAGGACTCTAGAACAAACTTTCCTCTAGTGTGGATGCTCACCAACGTTTTATAGTTACGTAGCCTATAGTTTATCATTATAGTTATAGGCTTGGTGGATGGCCCGGGCCTTAACTCTTGACACAACTAACGTTATTATCACAACAGAACTAGCCTACTAGTAAGTCTAGCTAACGTTAGCGAACTTGAATGAAATAAATATACTCTAGAAATTGACTCTTTCAAATACTTTACTCTGGCAAGTTTGCCACCGGCTGGCTTCAGTAGGGAAGTAAAGCGGAAGTCGAATCCCTCACTTCCTGTTGTTTGGCTGTGCCCATAGCAATGTTCGAAAATGAGGTGGATAGTTAGTATTTAATAGTGGGTACTGTGAATACAGTGCTGTTTGACATGATAATGAATGAAAAAGCCAGGGAGGCGTTATTGTGACAGGGTAGGAACACGTTGGTCGGTGTTTCCTAGGGGACCCTATAATCTTTGGCTACATTAAATGTTTTCTATCAGCTACTTCATGTTTAGGTGCATATGCAAGTAAAATGGTCGTACTGTTGATTAACTTAACCCGAACTGAAACAGTGAGGCATAGCAAAATCAGTTTGGATGCCAGGATACCACGTTGGTGCAAAATTATGCAAGTCAAGCACTCCTTACCTTTCAATATGTCTAGACATATTCTTCCCAGCTTGTCTACGTTGGGGTGGTATATTTTGGTCATAAAGCGTACTTTTGGAGCTGCCATGGGGTATTCCTCGGGAAGAAAGAGTTCAAGTTTAAACGTGCCGCCTTCGAAGGGCGAGTCCTGGGGCCCGGCGATGACCACATGGAAGTAGCGGGCGTTACCTTCGTCTGGCTCCGCCTTGATGCCTGGGACGGGCTCCGCCATCAAGCGCTGAGTCTCCTGACAAACGACAGACATACAAACAGAGTTAGGCCTAGATGCAAATACAGACACACAAACACTGAGTATGTTTGTCTGTATTTATGAATCTAGTGGTGGTAAACATTGTTCAGCAGGCACATTTGTAAGTTTGTTCCCCTGCTTACTCATCCCTTACAATACTAAGAAAATCCCCCACAAAATTATAATTTCAGTGTTAGGACTGATCAATCTTTCAAAGACATTGCCTACAGCCCAAAACTTCTCTATCAACCTGTCCTGGCCCACGCCTCCGACTAGGCAGCTAGCAGTGCGTCACTACGCTTAGTGGCTCTATAGCTGGCTGCAATACTGCCTAAAGCAGAATATCAGGCAGCTTAGTCTACAAAATGTTTTTTTCTGTTTTTTCCTAATGAATACAACGCAGGTGACAACTAGGGCTAACTTTCGCCATCAACCACGGCAGAAGAGTACATCTTGTAGGCTGACTAGCTCATCATGGAAGCCAAGAGCCCTGGGCTGTGACCAGGGCATAACAATTTACTTTTAGGTCCACCAGCCACTGTGGCAGGTAGCTTTAAAAATTGACCAGCAACTCAAGATTTTTTACCAGTCAAATAATTTTTTGGTCGCAAAGATTACAACAACAAAACATAAAAAAACAGATGAGCATGGTTTGTAATGTTTCTAAAACAATATATGTATTACTAGTAAGAAGTAACTAAAGTGTTATTTTTTTTTTTGTGACCCGAGTCTTTTAACCAAAATGTCACACATGAGAAATGTTCACCTGACCCTTTAAGGCCTGGAGGTTACCATGGTAACACGACTAGTCATGTTTGTACCTGTGAGATTGAGTCTTACTAGTAGAAGCATTATCTTCTCTTCCCTAGCAGTTGAAACTCAAACATAGAAAAACAACCTAGTTTGTGAACAAAACAATGTAAATAGCCAAGAAACAAAGTCTTACTTCAGCAGACTTTCGTTTCAAGTAAATTAGACCAACTTTTATACCTGTGCAGTGCTTTTAAAAATGAAAACTGCAGCATTTATTTTACGTGATCATATTTGACTATTTTTATTAAAAAATGTGAGTGAAATGCTCACTGTGGAGCCCTGACCATCCACCAACATGGCTGGTGAAGTAGATATTTTACACGCCAATGCCAAAATCTACCCCATTTGGCAGGTGGCGGGTGTTAATTTTAGGCCCTGGCTGTGGCCTGGAGAAACACACACCCTTTTCAACGTGACGGAGCATAAGCAATCTGATACGGCCTTATGGTAATGCAAGAGGCTGGGTGACACCTGTGACAGGAATACTGCAGGTGCAGCAACAACAAAGAACTTTTACGGCCTAGGCCTCTTCATCTTCACTTGCCTACTAATTTTCCCGTAGTAACCTAAAATACCAATACAGTGCATTCGGAAAGTATTTAGACCCCTTGACGTTTTCCACATTTTGTTACGTTACAGCCTTATTCTAAAATGTTTTTCCTCATCCATCTATACACAACACCCCACAATGACAAAGCGAAAACAGGTTTAGAAATGTTTGCATATGTATAAAAACTTTTTTTTTTTTTTTTTACATAAGTAGCACAGATCTGGAGAAGGGTACCAAAAAATGTCTGCAGCCCTGAAGGTCCCCAAGAACACAGTGGCCTCCATCATTCTTAAATGCATATTAGTATCCTGTCAGTTGTATCTTTTTTTAATTGCTTTTAGTATAACGAATGTGCAATACGTGCAGTTATCTGTAATTAAACCCTGCGCACTAAGGACTGTATTTTAAGGGAATTACTATTATTACTAAATTATATCATACACACATTTAGATATTTAAGTATCTCTTCCTGTCATTTACCTGGTCAGTTAATTTAACCATGCAAAATATTCACTTACCTGTTAATTTAACTAGTCTGTCTATTAAGTAAACTATTATTACCCTCACTCATATCATACGTATTTTTAGCTATTTCTCTGCCATCGACCTGTATAGTATAGTTAACCATCCACCAATGTATAGTGTACATAATCAGCCAACCACCCATACTATGCAATGTCTTTTTATACCTTTTTTGCACTCCAGACTTCTTGTATTCTATACTTTTTCATACTGCCGCTCTATGTATCATGTTGTCTTTTGTGTATTTTCGTTCTGGCATTTTGCACCTGCCCTATGTTTTGTTGTAGCTGCTTGACAAAGAAATCTGTCTGTCTGTCTGTCTGTCTGAATGGAAGAAGTTTGGAACCACCAAGACTCTTCCTAGAGCTGGCAAACAGGCCAAACTGAGTAATTGGGGGAGAAGGGCCTTGGTCAGGGAGGTGACCAAGAACCCGATGGTCACTGACAGAGCTCCAGAGTTCCTCTGTGGAAATGGGAAATCCTCCCAGAAGGACAACCATCTCTGCAGCACTCCACCAACCAGACCTTTAAAGTAGAGTGGCCAGAAAGAAGCCACTCCTCAGTAAAAGGCACATGACAGCCCTCTTGGGAGTTTGCCTAAAGGACTCTGACCATGAGAAACAAGATTCCTGTTCTGATGAAACCAAGATTGAACTCTTCGGCCTGAATGCCAAGCGTCACGTCTGGAGGAAACCTGGCATGATCGAACATCTGAAAATAGCTGTGCAGCAATGCTCCCCATCCAACCTGACAGAGCTTGAAAGGATCTGCAGAGAAGAATGGGAGAAGCTCCCCAAATACAGGTGTGCCGAGCTTGTAGCGTCATACCCAAGAAGACTAGAGGCTGTAATCACTGCCAAAGGTGCTTCAACAAAATACTGAGTATAGGATGTGAATACTCTCTCTCTATCGCACCTGCTATTTCAACATCTAAATGCCCGGCTATGAAAAGCCAAGTGACATTTACTAGTGATGTATTTATCTGTTGCAACCTCTATAACCACTATGATTATTATTTGACCGTGCTGGTCATCTATGAACGTTTGAACATCTTGGAGAAATATCTGGCCTTAATGGGCATGTATTGTTATAATCTCCACTCGGCACAGCCAGAAGGGGACTGGCCACCCCTCAGAGCCTGGTTCCTCCCTAGGTTTCTTCCTAGGTTTTTGCCTTTCTAGGGAGTTTTTCCACGCCACCGTGCTTCTACATCTGCATTGCTTGCTGTTTGGGATTTTAGGTTTGCATTTCTGTATAGCACTTTCTGACATGTAAAAATGGGCTTTATAAATACATTTGATTGATCAAGGCAAAGGGTGGCTACTTTGAAGAATCTAAAATATATTTTGATTTGTTTAACACTTTTTCTGGTTACTACATGATTCCATATGTGATATTTCATAGTTTGTGTCTTCACTATTCTTCTACAATGTAGAAAATAGTAAAAATAAAGAAAAACCCTTGAATGAGTAGGTGTGTCCAAACTTTTGACTGGTACTGTACATAGCATATACATTTTATGGACACAATCTATTTTACAATAGTTTGTTTTTAGTCCTTCCTCTACCCTCAACCACTCCCATCTATCACTGATGTCTATGCAGTTTGATTTCTATTTGCCATATATTTTTAAGTTCTGTTTCATAAAAGTTCTGAACCTATATACATTTTACAGACACAGTATATTTTACATTTGTAATCTTGTTGTTTTTAGACCCACCCTTCAGCTCCATTCAACCCCTCCCATTTATCTCTTAACATCATCCATATTGGATTTCTATTTGCCATATTTTTCCAACTGTGCTGTGATGCTTCACAAACGTTCTAAACCTTTCTATTCTCATAGTTTCTACAGATTGTAAATTAAAGATAACACTTTTAGCAAAACATTTTATACTATTGATCGATTGACTATGACTTTTCAAATCACCCAGTATTGTTATCTGCAGCGAAACTATAGTTTGTTAAGATTAAATCTGTGGAGTTGTTGAAAAATTATTTTTAATGACTTCAACTAAGTGTTTGTAAACTTCCGACTTCAATTGTATATGAAAAAAAAATGTTGGTCCTTAAATTAAACTGGTATATTATTTTATTAATCACTATTTTCTTTAAGCAATTTTGGTCTTTAAGGCTTTTCCTTACTTATTCCCCCTTCCATTTTTGCGGTAATGCTGCAATTAGTTGGTTGTAATTTTGGGTAGAGCAGACATTTCCATATATTTTTGTTAGCTGCATGTGTGACATAACTCCACCAGTCGTATTTATGATATAATTTATAAAGATCATACCTTTTATTTTTTTTGTATCAAAGAATTATGGTTATTTATCAATTAGTATATTTGAGTTTAACCACAATATTTGTTGTATTATTTATTATGTATTTTTTGGGTGGATTAAACTGAAATTGCAACCAACTTTCTATGGTTTGTTTTAAAAAGAACTATATTTTGGATATTAATTCGTTGTCAAATAACCGAAAGTGAGAGGTTGTAATCTGAATAAAGGGGAAAAGGCCATTCTTGAACATGGGGTTAGACATTCTTACTAATTTGCTAGAGAACCAGTTCAGATTTAAGTATAACTTATATGACTGAAGCTTTTAGTGAGATACTTGAATATTTAATTTCTGCCCTCCGAATTCATATTAATTACATAAATAGGCCCTTTTAATTTTGTCTGGCTTGCCTTTCCAAATGAAATGGAATATGTTTTGCTCTTATAATTTTAAAAAACAGGTTGCTAGGTGTAGGCAAGACCATAAGCAAATAGGTAAATTTGGATATGACTACAGAGTTAATCAGGGTGATTTTTCAACAAATAGACAGATATTTTTCTTTCCATGGTAGCAATATCTTATCTATTTTTGCTAACTTTCTATTAAAATGTATTGTAGTGAGATAATTTCTTTCTTTCGGGATATGTATACTGAGTATGTCCACACCCCGTCAGACCATTTTATTGGTCATTATTTGGTTTTTATCCAGAGAGGTTAGAAAAAGTATCTAGATCCTCTATGAGGCTGTGGAGGGATTCCAAATGTGGATTTAAAAGAAAACATGAATCATCAGTGTACAATGACACCTTTATTTTTAAGCCCTGGATTTTTAACCCCTTGATATTATTGTTGGATCGGATTTTACGGCAAACATTTCGATGGCAATAATAAATAGATATGCCAATAGTGGACAACCTTGTTTTACGCCTCGACAGTTTCTGAAAAGTAGCCATTATTTATTATTTTACACCTTACTATTCATAACTTTTACCAATTTTATGAGATTCGATTTTTCAAAGTCAGCTATGAATAGCAGGCCTGGTTTCCCAGATTTGTCATATTGTTTCCAGTATTTGTCTTATATTATATCCAATGTGTCGTCCATGTAAAATATCAATCTGATTAGGATGAATAATATCCGACAATACCTTTTTAATTCTATGCGCTAAGCATGTTGCAAAAAATTCTAGCAAAACAACACTGAAGTGTAAGAGGCCTCAAATTTTTTTTATGGCCTGGATCTTTATATTTACCACTTGGATCCTGTTTCAGTAATAATAAAATCAGACATTCTTGTTGAGTGTCTGATAATCTACCATTTATATGGAGTGGTTAAAACGTGCTAAAACATGATGTTTCCCCTGACAAAGTCTTTAATTGCATCAAGAAGTTATTCCTCTGTAATGTGGCCTTCACATGAGTCTTTCTGTACATCTGTTCATTTACATTATTGATAGAAAAAAAATCCATACAATTAGCTTTGGTTAGTGGAGATGGAGGAGACAAACAAAAACATATGCTTTAAGTACTTTACTTCCTCTTTCAAAATATTGTTTGGTGAATCATTGGTGACTATTTTTGGTAGCATATGTTGAAGATTAAAAAATACATTTCCACCCAGTACGCTTTATTTTTTATAATATATTACACTTTAACTTTCTGGAATAAGTTCCTTCATTTCTTTTTGTTTTTCCTCTAACATTCTGAGCCTATATGGTACAGTTTTTATTGCCATCTATCTGTACTGTTAGTCCTTCCATTTATTTTGCTAATATGGACTCTTTTGACCTCATAGCTGACACAGCATTCTTTCTGACAGACATCTTTGAATCCTAATTTGGAGCAGATATTTAAGAGGTTTTGGAAAACCATATCACATAAATACCTGAGGGAGATTTTAATGTAAATCTGTTACTAAAGTATGCATCGGCACAGTTCTTCCACTAAATTTGTTTTTGTAAATTTTTCTGTGGACATTTGTTTTTAATAGTTATTGTGAATGGAGTTGTATGGTTTTTTTAAACTTTGAAATCAATGTTTTTTGTTTGGCATACATTTTAAAGTGAAAATATTTTTTCAAAGCGTAATTCCATTACTGTGATATTGCCCTAGAGATACAGATGGCTTTGAGAGAGAGAGGAACAAAAAGAGTGGACTCAACCACTGTTCATGCTGCTGTTTTTTTTATTTTTCATGAATGCACCTCTGAGCGAGATTCCTGAAATGTTTCAGATAACCCACAGACAAAAACACACAGTCAAAACACAGACAAGAGAGAGGCTCCCAGGACCAGTCGCACGCTCACAGGGGCTCAGGAGGCCAAGCCCACTGAGAACAGTCCTTCCACCTTTTCCAACCACCTCCAACCAACGTAACCATCAAACGTGTTCCCTCTCTTATTCACCCACCTCTCGCCACCTGTGTGACTGCCCCTCTCTCTGTTAGCATAATAGCATTGATTCAATGACGACTCCCAATGACAGGACATGAACTTGGTAATGGGAAGCAGAGACCAGCATTCCATGTGCAGGGCACAATGTTGTTGATTAGAATTTTAAAACGAATTGTAGGATCGATGCCGACTAGTAGTAACTTTCCTTTGAAGCCTGCAGATTTGCTGACTAACAGTGTTTTATAGCTTAATAAAACTAGCTACAAGGCATTCTGGAATCCACAATGTAGCCTAGCCTGTTTCAGCACAGAGAGCCATCAACTTGACAGGGGGATAATGAAAACAAGGCTCTGGAACCCCGGGCTGAGCAGATGCTGGGCATTGACAGTGTCATGACTTTATTGATCTGTGAATGAGTGAAGAAGACAGCCAACCCATGCAAACAAACTGCCTAGACTGGAAGGAGAGAACAGAGAACTTGGCTAGGGAGCGAGAGAACAAAATAACAATAATTCTAAACAAAGCGATAGCTTAAGCTCATGGTATATAGCTAATAGTATGATGTTCACCTCTGCACCAATCTTACAACACTCCCCTGACTTGATCTTTATGCTACACTAGCTTCAGGAGTGACAATAGCTGTGTGACAATTTCTCCAAGTGCACTGGGAACGTGCTGGAAGTAAAGAACCTCATCTAGGCATAATCACTTCCTTTTGTGCATGCCAAATAAACTGTCCCACTTCTCGTGTCAGCATAGCTAGCTGTGGTGTGACATGACTAGTTAGCTCCTGTATCTTTCTAATCAGATCTTCCCTAATTATATACCATCTAATATCTATAGACACCACGTATTTAGGGGCGGCAGGTGGCCTGGAGCGTAGGGTCAGTAACCAAAAGGTTGCTGGATCGAATCCCCAAGCTGACAATTAAGGCAGCCCCCCGCACCTCTCTGATTCAGAGGGGTTGGGTTAAATGCGGACATTTCAGAAGAATGCATTCAGTTGTACAACTGACTAGAATCCCCCCCGTTCCCCTATTTATATTCTGGATTCTGACACATTCTCACTATAATCTATTTACTCTGGATTGTTCATTGGACCAGTTCTGTCATATCTTGATTTCTTGTTCATTGGTATTGTATATTTGCAAGACATTCTACTGCCCTGTTGGAGCTAGCATTTGAATTCAATCACTTTTTAAAAGGTGTCCACAGACTCTGCCCAGAGTGAGTGAAAACGTGCTTTGGTGATGAAATTTCCCTTCCTCATATTATAAAACACGTTTTACCTAGACAAATATGCTTATTCATGTTCTGAATCATTACTAGTATATCCAAAAAGTCGAATTTCGTAATCTAATACATCTGAAATAAGCACCGAGCGGTTCAGCTTTCTCACAGCAACTTGAGGATTTGACATGTTGTGGTGGTCAATTTCGAAGTTGTTTCCCGTGTCACAAAAAAACTAAATTAGCATGACAAGCTGAATTAAATGTAAAAGCATTAATGTGAAGAGCTTATATGAAAATACTACATGTCATGTCTCAAAATCGTTATCTAGCTTACCTCTATATTGTTTAATGCCCTGCAGACTCGAGATGAAAGATGAGTTCAACAGGAAAGTGAGCCTGTCAGGTAGTAAGCCTTCATTCTGGCATAGCATCCAGCCTAGTTGACACTGCTGTGCAATTTTATTTATTTATGACCACTTTTTTCCCCTCTGGCCTCCATTGATTTAGTCACCCTAATTCTGACCATCCTACAAGGGTTAAAACAAAAAAACCTTTTGAAAGGATTATGATAGAGACATGAGGCTTAGACCATTGGTTTTCTTACAGGATTATCTACACAATTGGTCACTTTTTGGACCTGAATGCCAACACATTCAAGAAGAGAGAACGGTGCTCAAAGGTGCTGTCAAAAAGTGACTGAATTCAAATATATTTAACCTACATAGCTAAGAATAGCACCTTCTATACCACCTGCAAATATGACAGTGTACGAGACCAATACACTTGTATTTGAAGTGATGACTGACAAGGGGAATCGAGCCATCCATTTCAATGAAGATCCCGCTAATGCCCTAGCCCCTGCCTATATCATCACTTATGGTAGCTAGTTAGCAACACAGGCCTAACGGGAAATATCTGTCACACAATGGTAATGTTCTGATTTCTAACTCAATAGCATGATACATTTACCATTTAATATTTAAGGACTAAGTATCTTTATATTCATGAGCAATTTAGCCCAAAATAACGATTGCAGCCGTTTATATTGTGGCACAGATACGGGAGTAGGCTGTCTGATTGTGTATTCATTGCAACACACGTTCGACTAGACAGCTAGCTAGCTAGCTAGCTAGCTATAGTGTTAGTTAGCTATTTGGAATGGGTGGCTGGCTAACGTTTTAGCTAACTAGCTAGCAAGCTAACGTTATATTGATTGCGAACTCTCTGACTCTGGTCAGTATGCTATATTCACTGTGTATTAACTAATAAACAACCACACAAAAGCCACATTTCTTCGCCATCTTTTACAAGCGTGGGTGTAATTTTGAACCCACCTTTATTCGTTTTATTATTAGGAACAGGGTCGAAACCAAACGGAAGTAACTTGGCAGCTGCCGCAAATGCTAGCCAACTAATCTGCTAATAGTGCGGAGCATTTCAGGATTAGCTAGCTAGGACATCATGAATCTGTTTTAGACAACAACAATGTATTCTGTGTAATTCGTAAAGCACTGAACAGTTCGTTACCTTAATAATCCTACGGGGCAGTCCTGCCATCTTGTCTTTATTGAGGGGTTTTGCTGTGACTCTTCACTTTCGTTTGCATTGACAGCGAAAGGCGCACACACACCTCTTCCGGTGTTCTGCTCTTTCTGCGTCATGAGACCATCCTGAAAGGATAACGTAAATGAATGTAGCTAGTTTGGAAAATATCGTTTTATTATGGTTAATGGATATGATAAGTGACAGTGATTGATTGGACAGATCCCCATCTTAAAGTCAGTGATGTTTGTGTAAACATTTGTGATTAATTTCGTTTCATGCTAGTCTTACTGTTGCTGTGAAATAGACATATGGTAGGCTTTGGATCCACCACACAGGCACACTGTCCCTTTTTGATCAATTACAAAGTGTTAATAATTTCTTGGTAAGGGGACAATTGAAAGGGTTATATGATTTTACAAAATGCCTGTGCCTACATGGGTTTCACAATTATTTTTCTACATCTATTTCTGAGAGGCCTATGATATGACCAATGCATTGTGCATGTGGTGGTCTATAATTTACAAACAGTATCATTGTTGCTTTTAAGGATTATAAACGGAACACAGTGAACTAGACTAAACAAACCTGTGTGTTTCCTCCCCTCAACTGTAAACTACCGGACCAGATCAGGATGCAGGGATCAGTATTGTACAATGGGACCTGTGGAGCTCCACCTCTTGACTCATCCCAATGGACAGACACCATTGCCCAATGGGGCAGGTGGAAGCTAGGGGGGTGGACATCAGCAAAGCAGGACAGTGGTAGGGATTTTGGAAAAAGGCTGACTAGAGAGAAGGTGACCAGCTGACTACAGGCATGCACACTCTGTACCAGCACATGAGAACAGGTAGGACCCAAACTCTATAGAGATGTATTTCTCTGCCATAAACTGTCATGTCACTTACAGACTGAAGATGTAGAGCTGTGTTACAATACAGAAATTATTAGATTTTGTGAGATGGCTCGTGAGGTAAGTGCTATGGGATTGTTGCTGTTGTAATTCTGTAAGAATCCTAACTAAATCTGACATCATTCAAGTAATTTGTAAAAGTGATTGAATTGATATGATATTATTTTGATTGCCATATCTTAAAATTAGTGATTACTCACGAAACCAGGACAAAAAAGTACCATTGTTTGAGGATTGTTATGAAAATGAAACCATAGAATGGTCCTTTGGAGGAAGGATTGTTGACATATATTTGATATTTGTATCTAAAAGCATAATTTATGACATTTGGCCTTACCCAGGCCTCCTGTAAGACTCCATAATGTTTAATCTGTAGGTGCTACAAAGCAAAAATGTGTCATATGAAGCTTTACCACTTGCTCTGTAAAATGAGCCGTTTTTTGATTTTAGATACAAATGTAAAATATTTGTCAACAATCCTCCAATGGACCATTATGGATTACATTTTGAGAAAAAAGGTATTGGTATTTTTCTGTCCTGGTTTTGTGAGCAATCACTCAAATACTGTATGTTCTGGAGCTAAATGTTTCCATATCATTAAATAGAAGAACAAAGTTTGACAATTTTTGAAGTACAAAAACTTTCCATTTTCAGTTTGAATTTTACATTATGTCAGTTGATTAAAATGGCCTCTTTTGCCAACTCACTGTCCTGTTCTCTCATCATAGCTTTCACATAGTTTAACACATTGAAACACACAGCTTTCAGTGCTAATGTATATCATAACAGTGCTTAGGAATTAACATTACAGGCAACAATGGTAGACATATGAAAAGAACCAGGTTAGAAATCTCTGGTTATAAGCCTGTAATTACTGGTCTTAATGTAGAGTATATTTTATTTACTTTTCTACTTGTTTACTGCAAGAGCAGCTGTACAGCATATGATTGGGATCTCTGGTATTTGTTGGAGATTTTGTCATTTAAAGTAAAACATTTGATAAGAAAACACATTTTAAAATATATGAATTCTGTGTTGCTATCTTGAGTGAGATAGATCTACTGTTTATATTCTTAGTTCCAACACATTTGATACTAATGGCATGTTTTAGAGGATGTCAAATGCTCCATACATTTGTGAGTGAAGCCATAACTATTCAAGCTGGGATGGGAAACCCCACCCTTTCAAACCTGCACTATGCATTTACCAGAGCTCTATCAACAGGTTAGAAAGAACAGAAAGAGAGAACATCAATAAATAATAGCAAGCGGGTGAAATACCTGCTTAGGCCCTGAAATGACAACTCACATCAGAATTTCAACAGTGCATTTTATAACAGTCTAATCAGGATTAAAAAATATATATAAATTATATATCATATATAAATTATGTTTAACATAATGATATTGATGCTTGTTGTCCTAAAACAACCTCATTCCCCAAATTGACCCCCAACCTATCCCTCCCATGGTCACACTGTGATCTTTCGTCGACCAATTGTCCAACATGTCAAAGGGCTTTATACAAAAAAATGTCCCTAGCCCTGCCCCACCTTGCCCCCCTCCCAAATGTTCCATTGTCCGGACACACAGGAACAGATGAACCAGGGTCTAATCTAGTACTTTTTCTCAGTGCACAGAGAGAACAGACAATACCAGCTGAATTAGAGGGGATGTTGCTTCCACAGGGCATCTGATTTAAGGAGCGGGATCTGTCCTGACAGGGCTCAACCAGACTTCCTAACCCACTCATATAGTATTTGAGTCGACCCATCACACATCACACAATGACACATTGCACAATCTTAGCCCATAACACACAGGTTGCTTGCATGGGCCCCTATTCGATTTGTCCTGGTAACCTTGACTTTTTTAACATTGAAAAAATTAAACCAAATATTTGTGTGAAATGCTGTGCAGTAAGGAAACTATTTTGCCCGATTTGACTGTATTTGACTGAAAATCTATCTTTTCAAAACTTTTAAGGTTTGGAGTCAATAAGGTGGACTGCCAATGAACAAAACGGTGCGGTGCCTGGGTGTTTTATGTAAAAAAATACATAATTGTTACAATGACAAAAGTTGTCTGAAGCAAACACAGAATAGAACAGCCAGGGTATAAATATAACTGTTATAAGTTGTTTTTTAAGGAAAGCAATATTTTTACTCTGTTGTTTATCTATCCTAGTTGAGGTGGCACCATGGAGAAATCCCTGGCGCCTGGCCTGTTTACTGGGCATTTTCAGCTTCCTGGGGTTGGTCACACCCCTCCATGTGGCTCCTGTGATGACGGGACTCCGCTCCGCCTTCTCGGCCACGCGGACCAATAGCATCCTGGGAGGTACCCAGAAGGCTGTGACCTTCAACAAGCTCCTGGTCAACACAGGAAGTGATTTCAACCCAGACACAGGCCACTTCCGCTGCAGAATCTCTGGAGCCTATTACTTCTCCTTCACGTTGGGAAAATATCCCAAGAAGATGCTGTCTGTCATATTGGTGAAGAATGGGCAGGAGGTGCAGGCTATAGCCTACGACGATTACAAAAAGAAAGGGAGGAAGGTCCAGAGTCAAAGTGTCATGATCAGCCTGAGGGCCATGGACACAGTGTGGCTGATGCTGCAGGACAGTCCTCAGTATGCTCTATACAGCAACGCTGGCGCTTACATCACCTTCACCGGTTACCTGGTGTACCCCGATATCTCCGCCACTGACTATCTCAACAACCACCTACCCCTGCCAGGGCAGCCCTACCCCAACCCTAACCCCAACCCTAATTGCCCCCCTCCTGGAGACCATAGCTACGGCTGGAGCGGTAGTGCTGAGGCCCCTGTGGAGCCTCGCTCTGCCTTCTCCGTGGCCAGGACATCCCAGGTCCTGGGGGAGAATGGTGGCTGGCACCAGGAGAAGGAGCCTGTGACCTTTGACGTGGAGTACGTCAACATCGGAGGGCACTTTAACAAGACGTCGGGCCGCTTCACCTGCCGCTACCCTGGGGCCTACTACTTTGCCTTCACTGTGGGGAAGCACCCGCGCAGGGCTGTGTCAGTCAAGCTGATGACGGGCCACGGCGAGGTGCAGGCCATGGTGTTTGACGAGGACACGTCCAGGAGGAGGGAGATGCAGAGCCAGAGTTTGCTGCTGTCGCTGCATAGGGGGGACAACGTGTGGCTCTACAGCCAGCAGGACGAGCGCTACGCCATCTACAGCAACCAGGGGCGCTACACCACCTTCTCAGGCTTCCTGATCTACCCAGACACTGAGCCCACCACCACCACCAGCCAGGACCTTGACAGAACTCAATTTTGAGGGCTCCGTTCTTCAAAAACACACTGGACTCTCCTTGAAATGTACATGGTGCTATGGTTACAAAATCAAACTTGTGAAAGTGTGAATGTCAGTGCTAAGTTACACTTCATAGGCTTTGTGTAGAACCGCCGTAGTCAGCTTCTGGGTGTGGATGGAACAACAGCAACCTCTGAAGAATGTGGCAGAGATGTACATATAATATACACATCTTATACACAGATACACATTTGTTTGCCCTTCAATATTGATTTCATAGCCATTTCCTTCAAAGTATTATATAATTCCACAAGATAGAGCTGTGAGTTCATTTTTTGGATACATCGACAAGCTTATGACATTATCACACAAAATCATGTAATGTTTCTCTTTATTACCAAATTTTCAGTGGATAAGTGGAACATTTTATGTTTTGTTTTTGGCTGTGTTTAAACCAAAGGTATAGGTTATATGTTAGTATATGATGCTGGATCATCAGGATTCCTTGGATTCCTCATGTTTTTTTCCCTCATTCACCAAAGGCTATGGGTTGAAATAAGTAGAGCTTTCCTATGTAACTTGTATATATACAGACTTGCTTACTGACAGAACTCCACTGAACTAGTTTTAATGTCTGGAATCACTTGGGAGTTTCTGGATTTGGGTAAACTTCTCCTTGATTCAAAGCTCATCCATGGGATCCAAAAAGTCATAGCTGAAACTTATCTTGTATAAGAAAGTAAACATTTACAGTCATTATTCAATATTTTTATTATTCTACCTCCCACACAGCACATTGAGCAGAAAACACCCTATTAAAGGCCAACTTGCAAGATTCTCAGAAACTGAACATTTTAACCCAGTGTCAGTGAGTCACAAATATGTGTTCATAAGAGCGTAACATTGCTGAACCTAAGTAGTTGACTTCGTTATGCAGTTTGTTTAATTTGAGCAGGCAATCCTTAAAGGCTCATAGACTTTAGCAAAGTACTTTCTAACTTTTCTTGACATACAGCATACAGGTAATGTTTGTTCTGAATTCAGCTAGCAGTACTTACTTTGTCCTCTTCATCCCAGGTGTGGACATTAGGCTGCAACAATCTTTAGCCACTGGAGTCTGTCTTTGGCTACAGCTTGTGCCCTGTCCCACGAGTGTCCCATTTCTTCCAGTTCAGCCACCACTGTCCATGACCAACTAGCTGTGGATTCTCCAATATTGTGCTGTACACACTCATTTAAAGTGTCAGTGCAGTCAAAAACTAGATTTTCCTGTTAAAATATATATATATATTTCCACACTATGCGGTCAAAATAAAACTCTGAAATTGTGAAAATTATGATAATGCCCTTTTAGTGTAAAAGCCTGGAATTATAACCTGTTCAGGCGGGATCTTGAAGGCTCTTGAAGGCTCATAGAGGTCTTATTGGTTCCCAAAATTGAGATCCGAACCGAATTGGATCCGTTAAATTCCTGAAAGGATCCGGTCTTTAAAAAAAAAATATATATATATATATATATCTGATCCGATTCGGATCCGAGTTAGACCAGATCCAAGCCAAAACAGACCCGAGAGAATCGAATCCAATTGTAGTGCAGTGGATATTAATGTGCACTTTCGGTTGTATCTAAAATAATTGATTTGTTGTCTACAGCTAAGTATTTTCAATATGACATCCCTATAGTTAGATGGAGAACAGTATGAGGTTTTCAGAAATGTTTTCCTTATTTCTGTTGACCAAATAAAATATTTGTGTAGGATGTTTGTCCATTATACTTTTCAGAATTCTTCATTGTTCATGTTGATCATTGCTAGAGAAAAATATAGACTATTATAAGATTGTGTTTATATGAGTCGGTTATTAAAGAATGAAAAACAATGTTGTCTTTGTTAACTATTGCCTGATTGCGTTCATGACTCTGTTATTAGGGGTCAGAATGAGCATTTCTATGCGGCAGGTAGCCGAGTGGCCGCAGGTAGCCGAGTGGTTAGAGCGTTGGGCCAGTAACCAAAAGGTTGCTGGATTGAATCCCCGAGCTGACAAGGTAAAAATCTGTGAAACCACGAGTCCAAATCCCTATCTCCATTCATGGCTAATTTAGGAAATGGACACTGGAGGACAACAACACAACGAGATGCAACAATTCAAGTTGTTTCTGTCAATGACGTATGCTCTCGATTTGATGGGAGTGACGCCAAATCCAAACTGGCTTCCCTTGACACTTTTTTTGGTGCGCCAGGAACAAAAAAGCTCATTCAGTTCAGCTCAACGCTGATTGGCTATTATTTTATACTTTTTTTTTATCAAGGGAGACCAAATGCTTGCTGGCTTCCCTTGCATTCAATGCTACAGGCGGCAACAATGTCATACTCTACTGGACCAGACAACATCTTTTCAGATGTTTTCCTTTGGTAGGCCTACCCATGTGTCTCTCCTCACTCAGGAAAGCCTGCTCACTGATGTCAATACCAAAGCTGATAATTGTGACTGATGTGAATGATAGAATTATGTGAATATGATGATGATGATGGTGAGAGCCCAGTATAGCCTACCCCTTTAATCATACGCTATTGTTACAACGTGTCTCTAAAAACACAACGTTTCGATTTCTATAGTCATGTGACCATCATTTTGAATTGAACCGTCCATACCAGATTTTTTCTCGCATTGAATGTTCTATTTTCATAACTGATCAAAATTCAGTATGCTATAGCCTATAGATAACATTCTGCCCTTATGAACACATTTCTTTTAGGCCATATAAAGAACAGCTACGCATGATTTAATGAAAAGCATCAAACAAGACAAAACGTTGTTTCACGTTCTTTAATAAAAGGCTCAGAAACAGAAACAGGCTATACAGATGACTTCACGGTTTCCCCGCCAACTAGCCCGCCTACAAGGAAACTTGATGTATCTCCATGATGTTGAGTGCGCGAGCAGATCTGTGTGCTGTGTAGTACCTTCCACAACAAGTGTTGCTCTACAAAAGACACGTAAGCTTAAGCTTTTTACTTTCCGTGGGTGGGTTCTCAAATGAACTCCCACAGATCAAGCTTCCACAACTGGAAGGCATTACGTCATCGGCCCTAACCCCACCCCTCCTGTAGGTTAGGTTACCTGGACACAGAGTTGTCTACCGTTATCGGTAATCCAGTACCATTGTTTTGAAGAATGTCACAGTACTGCCAAACCAAAAAAATGACACCTAGATGCCTCATCTCTGGATGCAAGTCATCTCTGGACAACCAAGCCCATAAAAATTGTAATCTTCCCAAAAAGTCCAGAACGCTGGCGAAGATGGTTGGAATTTGCTGGGAAAGAGTGGGACCTTTTCAAAAGTAGTTGCCTGTGCCATGCTCATTTTACCAAAGAGAGCTTCGAAAATGCTGGAATGGTGGATCGCAGCATGCATGAAACATACAGGCTGACAAAAAAATTGGAGCCATCCATTTATCCTGACCAACAGGTAAATATAACAGACCTACTTTTTGGGAATGGGGTCATCATTCATTCAACACTAGTCAAATGACCGCTAATCAAAGTCTGTTATCATGGGCTACAGTAGTTGTATTGTTTATATTTGATGTTGAACTGTTTTATATACACTGAACAAAAATATATATAACATAATTTCATCAGCTGTCCGGGTGGCTGCTCTCAGATGATCCCACAGGTGAAGAAGCCAGATGTGGAGGTCCTGGGCTGGTGTCGTTACACATGGTCTGTGGTTGTGAGGCCGGTTGGACGTACTGCCAAATTCCCTAAAGCAATGTTGGAAACGGCTTATTGTAAAGAAATGAACATTCAACTATCTTGCAACAGCTCTGTTGGATATTCCTGCAGTCATCATGCCAAGTGCACACTCCCTCAAAACTTCAGACATCTGTGGAATTGTGTGTGTGACAAAACTGCACATTTTAGAGTGACCTTTTATTGTCTGAGGCAAAGGAGAAATGCTTTCTAACAAGGATGTAAACAAATTTGTTCACAAAGTTGGAAAGAAATACGCTTTTTGTGCGTATTGAACATATCAGGGATATTTTATTTCAGCTCATGAAACATGGAACTAACACTTTACATGTTGAGTTTATATTTTTGTTCAGTATATTTATAACCACAAGAGAGATCACATGTCAAACTGATCCAGTCCGAACTCATGTGCCTGTGGTCCGAACAATGTCATGACTACAAGTAAACAAAGTGTATTAGTCAAAAGATTAATTGTCAATACTAGGGGTGTTATCAGATTACTTTCTCCAACATCTGTCAAATTTGACAATATAAGTCCATTATCCCATTGGGAGATCTTTTCTTTAAATAACACCTGAGCAAAGCCTACACAGTATCATTCACAACATTTCAAAGCGGTGTTATGTCTTATTGCATCGCAGTCAGAACTTCTAAAATGGTCCTATGTTCAGCTTTCAAAATGGTTGCAGCTTCTGAAAAGGTCAGATGGACAGCTTCTGAAATGGTTGCAGTTTCTGAAATGGTCTGAGGAGTCACTCAGGTTGAAATGTTTGTTATTCCTCTCCATCCATCCATCCATCCATCCATCCATCCATCCATCCATCCATCCATCCATCCATCCATCCATCCATCCATCCATCCATCCATCCATCCATCCATCCATCCATCCATCCATCCATCCATCCATCCATCCACCCACCCACCCACCCACCCACCCACCCACCCACCCACCCACCCACCCATCCATCCATCCATCCATCCATCCATCCATCCGTGCAGCCTCTATGTATCATTCACTGTACGTCCCAGATCTCACAGAGGAGGGGAGTGAACTTGTGGTCGCTCATGCGCCAAGAGGTAAGCATCTCGGCGTGGTGGTGATTGAGGGTCCGCAGTTCGGTCAGCCGTCCCAGGAGACGGGCAAAGTGCTGGGGTTCCAGCGGGTGCTGCATTGCACAGAACCTCCTGAGCACCTCCAACATGGGCTCCTGCAGCCTCTCCACTGCCTGTTGGTCCTTCAGGTATGGCCGGTCTGTAGAGGAGAATACATTAAAGGGGTAGTTCAATATTTTACAACCTAATGATAGATGTTTTTACACCCTGAAAGTAGTCTATAGGCGAGGAGAAACAAACTTCAGCTAACTTTTGCCACTGCTAGCTAAAAAGGATTGATATGGGCACGCGGCACATTAACTTTAAGTAACGTCAAACCCAATAATTGATTTTATTTCAGTTGATTTGACCATCACATTTTTACTTGTGCCACATGCCCAGCAGGCAGATCACCTGGTGACAGGATGGTAATGGCGGTGAGAAGGGCATGTTCTTCCTGCATCATCTGGAGTTCCCCGATGCTTTTGTAGAAGTTGAACATGGGTGTAATGAACTCCTCTGATATTCCTGTAAAACATGTGAGGTGCGTGTTCAATACACAACCATTGGATGGCAGTATTGTCCATAGACGTCAGTAAAGTCTGTACATCACTGAGGGGAATGGGTTAAAACATTGAAAGGTACATAGATGATGTGTAAGCATAGATGATATACTGATACCTAGTATAATTCCCATACAGTTCCACTATAATGTGATAAAAGATTAGAGGTAACATACTATTGGAGGCAGAGCCAGTCCTGACCTCCATGGGGCCCTAAGCAAAATTCTGCTAAGGGGCCCTCCTACCTGACCCGTGAGCCAGTTAAACCATTTGCCATTGCCACACAGTCACTCCTGACACCCCAGTGCTCCCACTACAATCCTCCCTCCTTTAAAACAGTTTGCTTCATCTGTCGGTCTAAGAATAAGTAGACCTATACAGAACAGAATGAGGTATAAACAAACAATATTTATTGAATTGAATATTTTCTATAGAATCTTAAGATAAGTGAATATTAACATTAACATAAATAAGAAGTTGTAGAAAATAAAAAATGTAGACAAAATAAAATAGAACACTGAGCTTTGGCTCTGCTGCCTGGTAATTAGTCCAGTCCTCACAATATTATATAATTAGCTTGTCTATACAATGTAAACATAAGCTTATAGGCTATGGCTGCAGCTATAATTCTTAAAATAGTAATATAAAACCTATACAGCTGTGTGATTAGCTTTGGCGATACACTATAAACATAAGCCTATAGGCCATGGCTGCAGCTATATGTCTCAAAATAGTCTAATAAAACTATACAGCTGTGTGATTAACTTTGGTTCCCTCTACAGCCTGGGCATTTTCAGCATCAACATGGGCACCATCTGGACTGCCTAGAAGAAATTGAGAAAGTATGTCACATGGTTAGTTATGCAGTCATTTACACAAATGTTTTTCTGCCATAGAATCTTAAAATGTTACTAAGTGTGTAAACATTTAAATGCTTGAATTAAAATCTTACCATAAAAATATACCGCTTCTGTACTTTCTTGTGTTTCCCCACATCATGATTTATGCTCATGATGGCCAGACCACTCAAACTTTCCTTTGACATGGAAGACCTCAAGGTTGACTTCAAGATTTTTCAGTGCATCAGTCACTGGTTCATCAGGAGCCTCATAGCTGAAATAACTCTTGCTGTTTCTCAGTCTCTTCTCTTTCAGAACAGCCTCCACATTCATTTCTTCACAAATGCTTTTGGCTGTTGTCTGGGCCTTGGAGAATCCAGGTTCCCAGTATGTAGTGAAGGAGGCCTTTGCATTTGAGATTAAATTCATTGCGATATCCAACTGCATTGAGGCAGATTGGAGGAGCTTGTTCACCTTGTTTGTTATTGTCAGTATCTCACACCATACGACACATCAAATCAAGAAGTGGTAGGACCCAACTTCATCTGCAAGTGATTGTGCCTACACTTTGGCCACAGGATCATTGATCGTCTGTCTGGCTTCCAGTAATGCCTCCCGAACCTCAGAAGCCTGATACCTGATTGCATGAACACTTTGGAGCCTACTCTCCCATCTTGTGTCACTCCATGACTTCACGGTTATGTTCACGTGTTTCTTCAAAACACTCAATCTTTGTGTGCCAGCTGATTTTTTATTGTACTCCTTGGTGCTTGCCCGTCATGTTGGCCCCATTATCATAAGCTTGCCCTCTGCAATCAATTTAAGCCTGTTGTAACCTCAACATTCACAAAGCCGAGGAAGTGCTCCTTGATCTCTGGCTTTCCCTTTAAAGCCACGCTTCTCAGAATAATGGACATTTGCTCCTGGTGACTAATATCAGGTGTACAGTCCAAGATAATGGAGAAGTACTTTTGAGTCTCTTACTTGAGTCACTATTGCTTCCAGAATCTTGTCACTCACAATTTGTATCAGCTCATTCTGTGTTCCTAAGGTAATGAGCATGTGTCTCTCCATCTTTAATTTTGCTGAGATGATTTTCCGTAACGGGGTCAAATTTGGCCGGTAATTCAACCTCTTTTAGGAAGTTTCCATTATCTGGTTGGAAGAGTTTGTCTGATGAACCCCTGAATCTCTTTCAGCCAGAGACTGGTTGATACTTATTAAATGTGTAAGAACATCCCGCCAGCTGTTTCTTTAAGCTTCCAAAATTGTAATTTGTATCTGGTCAAGAGTCTGTCACTGACTTAGGCGCAGATCAAGTTCTCTCCACTTAATCATATTGTTTGTGTGTTCAGGACTACCCTCATGGTGTTTCAGAATGGCGTTGATATTTGACCAGTCATTCACATCTTCCTTTATTATTTTGTAGTCTTTTATAGAAAATAGCTTACAGCAAAAACAATACACAGCGTTGTTTTTGATTGAGTATGAAAGCAATCTTTTCCCCATTTGACAGCTGTCTCTGTAATAAGCCTGAATGGAAACCTCTTCTAGACTTGTCTTTAGGGTAAGAAAAATCCAGTCCTGGTTTGAATGGACCTCTGCGCACTAATTCACTCTCATGGTGTTTTTTTTCCTTCTCTTTTCGTGACCAGAAAGATAGTTCCGCTTCATCCTCTCATCGAAGTTGTAAACATTGACACCCGGTTTGACACGAGGGGGAGGCGGGGCTCTGTGGGGCCCTACGCAACTTGCGCAGTGAGCGTATAGGGCCGCCCGGCTCTGATTTGGAGGATACCATTGGACCTTTACAGATTTCCATTAAAAAAATCCAAAGAGCAGGACTACCCCCACTACTATCGCCATACCTTACTGCATTTTTGCACTACATTTGCACTCTGTATATAGATTTTCTATTATGTTATTGACTGTACGTTTGTTTATTTCCCATGTGTAACTCTATGTTGTTTTTTGTCGCACTGCTTTGCTTTGTCTTGGCCAGGTCGCAGTTGTAAATGAGAACTTGTTCTCAACTGACCTACAGTGGGTGAAATAAGTATTGAACACGTCACCAAAACAAATAAGTTCAGAAATGTGTAATAATGTGAAATGACACAGGGAAAACGTATTGAACACACTTACTGATATTTATTTAATACTTTGTACCAAAGCCTTTGTTGGTAATGACAGCTTCAAGACGCCTCCTGTATAGAGAAACTAGTCGCATGCATTGCTCTGGTGTGATTTTGGCCCATTCTTCCACACAAACAGTCTTCAAATCTTGAATGTTCCGTGGGCCTCTTCTATGAATCTTGATCTTCAGTTCTTTACATAGATTTTCAATGGGATTTAAGTCAGGTTATTTGCTGGGCCATTCTAGCAGCTTTATTTTCTTTCTTTGAAACCAATTGAGAGTTTCCTTGGCTGTGTGTTTGGGATCATTGTCTTGCTGAAATGTCCACCCTCGTTTCATCTTCATCATCCTGGTAGATGGCAGCAGATTTTTGTCAAGAATGCCTCTGTAAATTTGCCCATTCATCCTTCCTTCAATTATGTGAAGTTTGCCAGTACCATTTGCTGAAAAGCAGCCCCACACCATGATGTTCCCACCTCCAAACTTCACTGTTGGTATGGTGTTTTTAGGGTGATGTGCAGTGCCATTTCTCCTCCAAACATGGTGTGTATTATGACATCCAAACAGTTCAATTTTGCTCTCATCTGACCACACTATATTCTCCCAGTATTTCACTGGCTTTTCCAAATGTTGTGCAGCAAACTTTAAATGAGCTTCAACATGCTTTTTTTTCAGCAATGGAGTCTTGCGTGGTGAGCGTGCATACAGGCCATGGCGGTGGAGTGCATTACTTACTGTTTTCTTTGAGACAACAGTACCTGCTAATTGCAGGTCTTTTTTAAGCTCTCCACAAGTGGTCCTTGGCTCTTGGACAACTCTTCTGATTATTCTTTTCACTCCTCTGTCAGAAATTTTGCGAGGAGCA
This sequence comes from Thymallus thymallus, assembly GCA_023634145.1. Classification (NCBI taxonomy): domain Eukaryota; kingdom Metazoa; phylum Chordata; class Actinopteri; order Salmoniformes; family Salmonidae; genus Thymallus; species Thymallus thymallus. The sequence goes on along the minus strand of CM042414.1, from coordinate 36,109,284 downwards.
CCTGGTCGAGGCAAATTTATGGTGAAATGATTGTCTTTCCACTTCCGTATTATGACCCCAACAGTGCTCACTGGAACATTCAGAAGCTTAGAAATGTGCCTATAACCAATGCCATCATTATGTTTTGCAACAATTAGGTTGCGAAGGTCTTGAGACAGCTCTTTGCTTTTACCCATCATGAGATGTGTCTTGTGTGACACCTTGGCAATGAGACCTTTTTGTAGGCCATCAGTTGGGACTGAACCAGCTGATATTAATTTGCACTGACAGGAGGCTGGACTGCTTTTTAATTACTGATAGTTTTCAGCTGTTGTCTTGGCTTTCCATGCCTTTTTGCACCTCCCTTTCTTCATGTGTTCAATACTTTTTCCCTGTGTCATTTCACATTATTACACATAACTGTCATGCCCTGATTTGTTTCACCTGTCTGTGTTTATCCCCTCCCCACACCAGGTGCACCCTATCTCCCTCATCAATCAGTTTGGGTATTTAATCCCTTGGGTTCTGTTGGGGTTTTGCCAGATCGTCTTGCCTAGTCAGTCGTTCCAGCGTTCTTGTATTACTAACTCTGCCAGTCTGTTTCCCGGTATTTGGACCTCTACCCGCATGTTGGATTACGTGCCTGTCTATCCCCTCCTGTGCCTTCGACATTCTGATCACCTGCTAAAACGAACTCTACCTGTGTTACGGATTACGAGCCTGTCTACTCCTCTGCACTGCCATCCCTCTGATTCCCGGTACCGAACTCTGCCTGCATTACGACGACGAGCCTGACTCTCCTTATTGGACTATTGCCTTTCTGATTCCCTGTTACGAACACTGCCTGTCATTCACTACGAGACTGTCTTGCCCATATACTTGATTAAATATTTAATCATATCTCTGCCTCCGCGTCCGCTTTTGGGTCCCGTATTTCTGTCGTTGTGTCAGAACGATCTGGCCATGACGGACCCAGCGGAGTTGACCCATCTACAGAGCGCAATAGCCCGTCAAGGGGTTGTTGTGGGTCGACACGAGGAGGTGCTACGGTCAATAGCAGAGGAACTCCGTGAGCAGAGAGAGAACCAGCAGCGAGCCACCGAATGTCTACTCCAACACTTGGAGAAATTAACACTAGCACTACCAGCACAGAGCGTCTCCTCCCCGTCTCCTGTCCCACCTATACCCAGTAATTCACCACCTTCCCCGGTATCCCTAAGAGAGCCGCACTTACCTGCCCCCGAACGGTTCTCTGGTGATTCAAGTTATTGTCGTCCTTTCTTGTCCCAGTGCTCGCGTATCTTCGAGCTGCAGCCATCCTCCTTTCCCACAGAAAAGTCACGGGTCGCCTATATGATAACCATGATGACGGGGCGAGCCCTGGCCTGGGCTACGCCGATGTGGGACCAGCAATTTCCCGTTTGTGACAGTCTAGCAGCTTTTACTGCGGAGGTAAAAAAAGTTTTTGATGCTCCGTTATCCGGAAGAGAAGCGGCACGTCAGCTGCTACATCTAAAACAGGGGACTAGCAGCGTGTCGGATTACTCCATAAAATTCCGTACTCTGGCAGCGGAGTGCTCATGGAATTCAGAGGCTCTGCTCGACGCCTTCTACGACGGATTATGTGATCCCATCAAGGATGAACTCGCCGCCCGAGAAGTGCCTTCTAGTTTAGACAGCCTCATCTCCATTGCCATGCGTATAGGCAGTAGGCTTCAGGAACGAAACCGGGAGAGAGAAAATCGTCGTCCTGCTCAGGCACTTCCGCATTTCGACGGACTGGGTAGCAGAGCGTCACCGGGAGTAACGGCACCACCCGAATACTTCCGAGAACCATCGAGGGAGCCCGAAGTCCTGACTTCTGAGCCCATGCAGATAGGGAGGGCACAACTGACGGCTGAGGAACGTCAACGCAGGATAGCCAGTCGCAGCTGCCTCTACTGTGGAAAGAAGGGACATTATGCAGCCGGTTGTCCTTTAAAAGGGCGGGCTCACTCGTAACTGCAGGAATACGGGTGAGTCAAACCAAAACCCCGTGGGTACCCCCGGTTCGTTTCCCTTTTCCTGCCACCATTATTTGGGATTCCCAAACCCTTAAAGTAAATGTCCTTATGGATTCAGGAGCTGACGACTGTTTTATTGACAACTCTCTTCTGGTCAAATTAGGCATTCCTTCACGCCCTCTAAGCACACCCATCGAGGCCACAGCCCTGGACGGTCGTTCTATTGGGCGGGTGTCCCAGATATCGGTGCCCGTTACGCTGATTCTGTCTGGCAACCACCGGGAGGAGATTCAGTTCCTGCCCCTACATTCCCCTAATGCTCCAATTGTGTTAGGCCATTCTTGGCTTGTTAAACACAACCCTCACATAGATTGGACTACCGGTTCTGTTACCAACTGGAGTCCTTTTTGCCTTGCTCATTGTCTGAAGGCTGCACCTCATGCCCTAACAAGACAGGTTTCACAGGCCACGGAGGACATCGATTTGTCATCTGTTCCCCCCGAATACTGGGATCTAAGGGAGGTGTTCAATAAGTCTCGGGCTACCTCTTTACCACCTCATCGGCCATACGACTGTGCCATAGACCTCCATCCAGGTACATCACCACCCCGTGGACGTCTGTACTCCCTGTCCGGTCCGGAAACTAAGGCCATGGCGGATTATGTGGAGACTTCCCTCAGGACTGGGATTATTCGGCCATCATCCTCTTCTGCTGGGGCTGGGTTTTTCTTCGTGGCCAAGAAGGATAAAACTCTACGCCCATGCATTGATTACCGGGGCCTGAATGACATTACGGTAAAAAACCGGTATCCACTTCCACTGCTTGCCTCTGCCTTTGAGTTGCTCCAAGGAGCAACGATATTCTCGAAACTGGATCTCCGAAATGCCTACCACCTGGTACGGATACGAGAGGGGGATGAATGGAAGACTGCGTTTAACACTGCTAGTGGACACTATGAATACCTGGTGATGCCATTTGGATTGACGAACGCTCCCGCTGTCTTCCAGGCTCTAGTAAACGACGTACTCCGGGACATGATTAATCGTTTCGTTTTTGTGTATCTGGATGATATCTTGATTTTTTCTCACTCAGCCCAGGAACACACGGCACACGTACGACAGGTCCTCCAGCGATTATTAGAGAACCAACTCTTTGTAAAAGCAGAAAAGTGTGAGTTCCATCGCTCTGTCATTCCTTTCCTGGGTTACATAGTGGCTGCAGGTAGCATCCGAATGGATCCAGGCAAGGTCCAAGCCGTCACTGATTGGCCACAGCCCTCTTCACGCCTGGATCTGCAACGCTTCCTGGGGTTTGCCAATTTTTATCGGAGATTCATTCGTAATTACAGTATTTTGGCAGCCCCACTCACTGCCTTAACCTCGACTAAAGTGAGCTTTGTATGGTCCTCACAAGCAGCCCAGGCCTTCGCGGCCCTCAAACAGCGCTTCACTTCAGCCCCCATTCTGATTCACCCAGATCCGGCCCGGCAGTTTGTGGTGGAGGTGGACGCCTCCAATGTCGGCGTGGGGGCCGTGTTGTCACAAAGGTCGGACAGCGACCAGAAGCTGCACCCCTGTGCATTCCTCTCCCGTCGTCTGACACCTGCTGAAATTAACTATGACGTCGGCAACAGGGAATTGCTGGCGGTCAAGACTGCACTGGAGGAGTGGAGACATTGGCTGGAGGGAGCGGAACAACCATTCCTTGTGTGGACAGACCACAAGAACCTAGAGTATCTACGCTCAGCCAGGAGGCTCAATGCCCGACAAGCCAGGTGGGCTCTGTTTTTTACTCGCTTTAATTTCACCCTGTCTTATCGACCCGGCTCTAAGAACACTAAACCGGACGCCCTCTCCCGTGTGTTCAGTCCTGCTGCTGCCCAAGGTAATGAGCACATTCTCCCTGTCTCTTGTTTGGCTACATCCTTGGTCTGGGGTATTGAAAAGGATGTGCGTAACGCACAACAGTTGAGCCCTGACCCCGGAGGGGGTCCGCCAGGCTGCCTGTTCGTGCCTGACCCTGTCCGATCCCGAGTCCTGGAATGGGGCCATTCATCAAAACTGACCTGCCACCCCGGTTCTCGCCGGACCCTGGCATTTATACGTCGAAGGTTTTGGTGGCCCACCATGGGAGTGGATGTCCCCTCCTTTGTCTCTGCCTGCACGGTGTGCAACCAAAACAAGACGCCCCGCCAGGCCCCGGCTGGTCTCCTACAGCCTCTTCCGGTCCCTCATCGTCCATGGTCGCACATCTCCCTGGATTTTGTCACAGGTCTGCCGCAATCCGACGGCAATACCGCTATCCTCACCATAGTGGACCGGTTCTCGAAGGCAGCACACTTCATCGCCCTGCCTAAGCTGCCATCGGCCAAGGAAACGGCCCAACTGATGGTGCAGCACGTCTTTAGGATCCACGGACTACCCATGGACATTGTCTCTGATCGGGGTCCTCAATTCACCTCCCAGTTTTGGAGGGCTTTCTGCACCCTTATTGGATCATCTATCAGTCTGTCTTCAGGATTTCATCCAGAGTCAAACGGTCAATCGGAGCGGGCCAATCAGGACCTAGAGACTGTGCTACGGTGCCTGGTCGCTGACAATCCCACCACCTGGAGCCGGCAACTTGTTTGGGTGGAATATGCCCGCAACACCCTGCCTTCCTCCGCTACGGGGCTTTCCCCCTTCGAGTGCTCCTTGGGCTACCAGCCTCCGCTGTTTCCGGAGCAAGAAGAGGAGGTTGGCGTCCCGTCGGCCCAGTTGTTCGTAAGCCGCTGTCGTCGGACATGGAGAAAGGCCCGGGCTGTGCTATTACGCACGAATGCCAGGTATCGGCGGCAGGCCGACCGTCGCAGAACCCCGGCTCCCCACTACCGTGTTGGCCAAAGGGTGTGGCTGTCCACCCGAGATCTGCCCCTTCGGGTGGAGAGTCGCAAGCTTTCATCCCGTTACATCGGGCCTTATCAGATCTCCCGGGTTATCAACCGTTCAGCTATACGCCTCATGTTGCCCCGGTCCCTCCGCATTAATCCTACCTTTCATGTGTCCCGTGTAAAACCTGTCTCTTATTGTCCTTTGTCTCCTGTTCCTAGGCCTGCTCCTCCTCCTCGGGTTATTGACAACCAACCTGCCTGGACGGTGCGTCGCCTCCTGAAAGTCCGTCCCCGGGGCCGGGGTTTCCAGTACCTGGTTGACTGGGAGGGCTACGGGCCAGAGGAGCGGTCTTGGGTCTCCACCAGGGACATCCTCGACCCGGAGCTCATCGCCGACTTTCATCGACGGCATCCCGGTCAGCCAGGTATGCACCCGGGTCGGTCGCCAGGTGGCGCCCGTAGGGGGAGGGGTACTGTCATGCCCTGATTTGTTTCACCTGTCTGTGTTTATCCCCTCCCCACACCAGGTGCACCCTATCTCCCTCATCAATCAGTTTGGGTATTTAATCCCTTGGGTTCTGTTGGGGTTTTGCCAGATCGTCTTGCCTAGTCAGTCGTTCCAGCGTTCTTGTATTACTAACTCTGCCAGTCTGTTTCCCGGTATTTGGACCTCTACCCGCCTGTTGGATTACGTGCCTGTCTATCCCCTCCTGTGCCTTCGACATTCTGATCACCTGCTAAAACGAACTCTACCTGTGTTACGGATTACGAGCCTGTCTACTCCTCTGCACTGCCATCCCTCTGATTCCCGGTACCGAACTCTGCCTGCATTACGACGACGAGCCTGACTCTCCTTATTGGACTATTGCCTTTCTGATTCCCTGTTACGAACACTGCCTGTCATTCACTACGAGACTGTCTTGCCCATATACTTGATTAAATATTTAATCATATCTCTGCCTCCGCGTCCGCTTTTGGGTCCCGTATTTCTGTCGTTGTGTCAATAACTTAATTTCTGAACGTATTTGTTTTGGTTTGTGTGTATGGATTACTTGGGTTGTTACCAACATCTGGTGAAAATGTCATGTCAATAGCACCTTTGGAAATATATTTACTGAGAAAAATGGTGACGTGTTCAATACTTATTTCACCCGCTGTACCTGGTTAAATAAAGGTGAAATAAAAAAATACAAAATAAATAAGCATTCAGAAATGCCAGGAGTGTACAAAGAGAGACAATAGGGCTCTCAATGTTTAGATAAAGAACAATAGCCTCTTTAGACATAATATCTCTCTTTTGCCTCGTACTGGCCTTTAGCTTGAATATCTCTCAACCAATCCATTCACTCTGGAGAGGTGCCAAGGGACGGAGTGACGCACTTACAGCTGCCATCTCTACCACTCTGCATTCAACTGTCCAACCAGGGATGTCAAAATGACAGATGCATGCTGGCCTAATGTGTAAATCATACACGCACGCACGCAAACACACACACACACACACACACACTGGACAACACAGGTATCTTTTGGTTATCGCTATAGCTAAAGCCTCCAGGAACAATAAACACAATATTTACATCCTACAGCTAATGATAATAGTGATGATAACCACCATTTAGTTCTAGTAACAGTAGTAGACTTGTGGATGTGTATTGGAGTATTGTCATAGTATTTTCCCATTAATGCTCCAGATTCCCAGTACCAACGTACCACTCTTGCGTATCCTGTCCTCCAGCACCTCCGTGTGTCCATGGGGTAGCTTCCTGGTAAACACCTGTGCTGAGCGCAGGAACATGGCCTCCACTGCCGAGCCTTTTAACAGAGCTATCTGATCCTCATGGTCCAGGGCAGAGAAACCTGTCAGGGCCATACACACACACGCACAGTCAGGAGAGGCTATTGCAGGGAGTAACGGAAGAATGGACCTCCGCTATGGTTTGTGGAGAAAAAAAAAAAGTATGAAAAAAACAACAAAATCCTGCTAGTAAATAAAACTATGCTAAATAAACTCACTCAGTAGATGCCTCAACAACAGAAAGAGATGATTAAAGGAAGGCTTATCTTTTCATTTCAATGCAGTGTAACAGAGGTGGTTTGTGTGATGAGTAACCTTGCCTGGGACCTGAAGACTTTGTGTTAGCTTCCGTAGTTAATGAATAGACCTTAGCTCAGTGGACTAACACAGTCTTGTGTCACTGTAATGACCCGGGTCAATACCCGCTCTGACCTATGATATTAAGTCATACAAGTGAATTGTTGCTATCATGTTGCTATGATGGTACCAAGGAGCCGATTAGACTATTAGTATGGAGTGCCGAGGTACAAAAGGCCAGAGGTTGACTGATAATTAATAGGAATATCCTATATTCTAATTCCTTAAAGAGAAAAGGTTGGAATGACCATTGTCATAGAAGTCCAGACCTGGAATATTTTTGGTAAACTCCACCAGCACTTGAACATGACTGGTGGCCATTTCTGTCAAAAGGAGGAAGTTCTCATCTGCATTGAACTGCTCCTGTAGCTAGAGAAACAACAAGGGCACACAAAAGAGAATTACAGAATGTGTGTGAAGTTTTATGACACTGCTGGCTGATAAGGAAAGTTATGCAACTTTATCTAAGACATGAGGGAGAGAACAGTCTGACTCTACTGGGATAGAGAGCATGTGGTATACGTAATTGCTGGAGTCTTACTTTGGAAATCATCTACTCTGGGATATGCTACAAGGGTCTCTTATTGTGTCTTCCATGAACTATGAAAAAGTCTGAGTTGTAAAGCATACACAATGGCTTACCGAAAGACACACATCATTTGCTAGAATTGTAGGAGATATCACATACCAGTTTTTTGGCCATGTCTTGAGGGATTCGATGTTTCTGGTAAGCTTCTACGATGAAGCTCAAAAGAGCCTGCTGCTCTTGAGTGAGCTCAACATTCTCCTGAAAGAAAACAATTAGTAATAAGTTTTGAATCTTTTCTGTATAACACTAGGGCTATTTATTAGTCATACCTTTAAAGTGCCAGTCTTAGCTGTGAGTAATACAATCTGTTGGTGGCAACAGGGCTTTAGAAATGTTTACAAATTCATAGTTAATTTTAACACTTGGCTGTTATTATCATGCTATTCCCATATCCAGTAATCAGTGTAGGGCATTTCAAATCCAATCAAATTGTACCAGATCAATGTGAAGCTATATACAGGGAGTACCAGTATCAGATCAATGTGAAGTTATATACAGGGAGTACCAGTATCAGATCAATGTGAAGCTATATACAGGGAGTACCCATACCAGATCAATGTGAAGTTATATACAGGGAGTACCAGAACCAGATCAGTGTGAAGCTATATACAGGGAGTACCAGTACCAGATCAATGTGAAGTTATATACAGGGAGTACCAGAACCAGATCAGTGTGAAGCTATATACAGGGAGTACCAGTACCAGATCAATGTGAAGTTATATACAGGGAGTACCAGTACCAGATCAATGTGAAGTTATATACAGGGAGTACCAGTACCAGATCAATGTGAAGCTATATAGAGGGAGTACCAGAACCAGATCAATGTGAAGCTATATACAGGGAGTACCAGTACCAGATCAATGTGCAGCTATATACAGAGAGTACCAGTACCAGATCAATGTGCAGAGGTATGAGATATTTGAGGTAGATATGTACATGAAGGCAGGGTAAAGTGACTAGGCATCAGAATATTCATAATTTTGTGTGAGAGTGTCAGTGTAGTGTATGAGTGAGTGTGTATATAATGCATTTATAGTCTTGCAGTGTGCAAAATCAAATCAAATGTTATTGGTCACATACACATATTTAGCAGATGTTATTGCAGTTGTAGTGAAATGCTTGCGTTCCTAGCTCCAACAGACGTGGTGTGCGTTCAGAGATGCTCTTCTGCATACATTGGTTGTAACGAGTGGTTATTTGAGTTATTGTTGCCTTTCTATCAGCTCGAACCAGTCTGGCCATTCTCCTCTGACCTCTGCCATCAACAAGGCATTTTCGCCCAGAGAACTGCTGCTCACTGGATATTTTCTAATTTTCAGATCATTCTCTGTAAACCCTAGAGATGGTTGTGCGGGAAAATCCCAGTAGATCAGCACTTTCTGAAATACTCAAACGAGTCCGTCTGGCGCCAACAAACATGTCACGTTAAAAGTCACTTAAATCACCTTTCTTACCCATTCTGATGCTAGGTTTGAACTTCAGCAGATCGTCTTGACCATGTCTACATGCCTAAATGCATTGAGTTGCTGCCACGTGATTGGCTGAAGTCTTGTAAGTTTTTGGGCCTTCCTCTGACACCACCTGATATAGAGGTCCTGGGTGGCAGAGAGCTCGGCCCCAGTGAGGTACTGGGCCATCCGCAACACCCTCTGTAGCGCTTTAGAGGTCAAGGGCGGTGCATTTGCCATACCGAGAGGTGATGCATCCAGTCAAGATGCTCTCAATGGTGCAGCTGTATAACCTTTTGAGGATCAAAGGGCCCAAGCCAAATCCTTTCAGTCTCCTGAGGGGGAAGGGGCGCTGTCATGCCCTCTTCAATACTGGGCTGGTGTGTGTTAAGTCCTTAGTGATGTGAACGGCAAGGAACTTGAAGCTCTCGACCTGCTCCACTACAGCTCCGTCGATGTGGATGGGGGCATGCTCTCCCCTCTTTCTCCTGTAGTCCACGATCAGCTCCTTGGTCTTACTTACATTGAGGGAGAGGGTCTTGTCCTGGTATCACACTGCCAAGTCTCTGACCTTCTCCCTGTAGGATTTCTCATTGATGTCGGTGATCAGTCCTACCACGTTGTTTCATCAGCAAACTTGATGATGGTGTTGGAGTCGTGCGTGGCCACGCAGCCGTGGGTGAACAGTGAGTACAGGAGGGGACTAAGCACGCACCCCTGAGGGGCCCCCATGTTGCGAGTCAACGTGGCAGAGGTGTTGTTGCCTACCCTCACCATCTGGGGCTGGCCCGTCAGGAAGTCCAGGATCCAGTTACAGAGGGATGTGTTCAGTCCCAGGGTCTCGAGCTTGATGATGAGCTTGGAGGGGACTATGGTTTTGAACGCTGAGCTGTAGTCTATGAACAGCATTCTCACATAGTTATTTCCCCTCTTGCCATGTGGGAGAGGGCAGTGTGAAGTGCAATTGAGATTGCATCATCTGTGAATCTGTTGGGGCAGTATGCGAATTGGAGTGGGTCCAGGGTGTCTGGGATGATGGTGTTGATGTGTGTCATGACCAGCCTTTCAGAGCACTTACAAATTACAGATGTGAGTGCTACAGGGCGATAGTCTATTTTCCAGTAAATAATTTTCTACTAAATCATTTTCGGTATTTAGATTCCTCCATTGGGAATCACTGACATGTCTCACATTTTGAAGAGCGAAAACCATTCTAAAGAGCAAAAAGGGAAGCTTTTACCTTTGACAGTTTGGTGGTGGAGGTGACCTGCTTGCTGTCTCCATTGTCTCCCCCCTCTGTCTCGTCCCCAGTGGACTTTCCTGGTGAGGCCTTGGTGTTTTTCCTCAGCCTTTTAGACTTACACTGGATCTCTGTCAGCAGACCTGTGGGCAGTGATGATTAGTTCAAACACAATGTGTTGAAGGAGAATTTCACCCCTACTTGTTCAATAGTGATTATCTTTGTGAATGCACTGTAGCCAGCCAGAAAAGGCCTATGCCCAATGATACAGCAGGGCGTTTTATATTTTATTAAATTGGCTTTATAGTGTAACTATGGGTTTGAGAAAGTAATTCAGCAAGTTTTGAACATTAATTCTCACCTAAGGTAAGAGGTTAGCTCAGATGTAAAGTTCAGATAATTAGGGAACACTTTTAGACATTATTACAAATTGAGAAACACAGTGATATTCTATATTATAAATTTAAAGCTTTTTATTTTTATTTTATTTTATTTAACCTTTTTTTAAGTAGGCAAGTCAAATTCTTATTTACAATGACGACCTACCAATAGGCAAAATGCCTCCTGTGGGGACGGGGGCTAGGATTAAAAATAAAAATATAGGACAAAACACACGACCCTACATAAAGAGAGACCTAAGACAACAACATAGCATGGCAGCAACACATGACAACACAGCATGGTAGCAACACAACATGGCAGCAGCACAACATGGTAGCAGCACAAAACATGGTACAAATATTATTGAGCACAGACAACAGCACAAAGGCAAGAAGGTAGAGACAACAATACATCACGCGAAGCGGCCACAACTGTCAATAAGAGTGTCCATGATTGAGTCTGGAGATGGAGATAAAACTGTCCAGTTTGAGTGTTTTTTGCAGCTTGTTCCAGTCGCTAGCTGCAACGATCTGAAAAGTCTGTGCTTTGGGGACCTTTAACAGAATGTGCTTGGCAGAACGGGTGTCACGGATCCCCCCGGTACTGTTGCTCATTCCGTGCACCAGTGCCGGAGGTCTACGTCACCGGCCTCTAGAAATTAATGAACTGTGTCATTACGCACACCTGGTGCCCATTGTTCCCATGTCCGTTGGGCTTGTGTGTACCTGTGTTTTGTTGTTTTGGCTTTTGTGCTGCGTGTTTTGTGCACTTGTGATTACGGGTCTCGTCCCGTATATTATTGTGCACTTGTTGTTTCAGGTCTCGTCCCGTGTATTCATGCAAGGTTTACCTCACTCTTTTGTTTGGGTCACAGTCCTGTGTTTTTGTATATGTGTTTGTTTTGGGCTTCGTCCCCTTGCCTTTACATGGCACCCTGTAATTGGGTACAAATAAAAAACCCTATTACTCATTCCTGCGCCTGTCTCCCGATCTATATACAACGTGACAACGGGTGTTGTATGTGAAGGATGAGAGCTGCAATAGGTATCTCAGAGGGTTTTAACTGTACACACGCCAAATAGCCTACTCGCCAAATTATTTTAGGAACAGGCAGAAAAGGTTAACGTCAGGACAATGTTGAAGTTTAATTCAATAAGAGAAAAGCTGCAAAAGGAGAGTTGAAAATAAAGAGAAGGGAGGGCCAGAAGTAATGATTGGAAAATTTGGTGGTGGTAAATGAGGATGATAGCAGTGCCTCTATATTATGTGTGATGATTGTGGTGAGAGGCTATACAAATTCAACAGTCACAAGACGGAGGCTTCCAATAGGTTTATGGCACGTCAAGGGAACTGTAGCCTACTGTTCAGATGGGTTAAATGGAAACTGAAATATGGACACTGACTGTAGGCCTACAACCCCTCACATAGCCTTAACATAAACTCCTGCAGAATTAAGCATTTATTGCTGTAAAATGACACACCAAATGTTGGCAAAATTTCGACTCTGGAACAAGAGTGGAGAAATATGATTTATTTCTTTCAGCATCTTGAGAGAATATGAATGCTCAGTTAGATACCATCTGTAGAGGTGCTATCTTTATCAGCATCATAAAAGCTGATAGTATTTCAAACACATAAAATATACATCCAAGCCGAACTGAAATCTTATCAGAAACATGTTGGGTCGTTTTCACAGCTTTCTATTTCCTTACAACCAGTCAAACTGATGTCATCTGCAAATTTTGCACAACAAATCTTTCCCGTTTTTTTTTTTCTTTCAGTTATTGCACTTCCTCCCCGGTCCCTAAATGTATTTTCTCCCCGAAAGAAGATGACAGAGAACTTTACTTAATGTCAACTAAATTGAATCATTCATTCTATCGATTTTACATTACTCTGTTGAGCAATGGTTTATTTAGTCTTCTAGGGCAACATATAATGACAGAAGAGATCTGCACTATTTTTTACATTGTAGAATAAAAGTGAAGACATCAAAACTATGACATAACACATATGGAATCATGTAGTAACCAAAAAAGTGTTAAACAAAATCGAAATATATTTTAGATTTGAGATTCTTCAAATAACCACCCTTTGCCTTAATGACAGCTTTGCACACTCATGGCATTCTCTCAACCAGCTTCATGAGGACCGCCACAGGAATAGAAGACCCAGAAATACCTCTGCTGCAGAGGATAAGTTCATTAGAGTTATCAGCCTCAGATTGCAGCCCAAATAAATGCTTCACAGAGTTCAAGTAAGAGACACATCTCAACATCAACTGTTCAGAGGAGACTCTGTGAATCAGGCCTTCATGGTTGAATTGCTGCAAAGAAACCACTACTAAAGGACACCAATAAGAAGAAGAGACTTGCTTTGGCCAAGAAACACGAGCAATGGACATTAGACCGGTGGAAATTTGTCCTTTGGTCTGGAGTCCAAATTGGGAATTTTGGGTTTAGATGATTTGGGATGAGTCGGACCCCAGTGAAGGAAAAGCAGCCAACAACAAGACTGATGGAAAAGCATTCCAGGTGAAGCTGGTTGAGAGAATGCCAAGAGTGTGCAAAGCTGTCATCAAAGCAAAGGGTGGCTATTTGAAGAATCTCAAATCTAAAATATATTTTGATTTGTTTAACACTTTTTTGGTTACTAAATTATTCCATATGTGTTATGTAATATGTTTGATGTCTTCACTTTTATTCTACAATGTAAAAAATAGTGCAAATAAAGAAAAACCCTTGAATGAGTAATATTCCAAACTTTTGACCGGGGGTGGATGCCCAGCAATTTGTTTAAAAGCTATATAGAGAAATAGCAGGTGCACCTCTTCTTAAAGGTCCCCTTAGATGTGCCAGCGCTTCAGTTTAATTAAAAGAAAGGGGTTGAATATTCATTTTTGTACGGGCAGGTAATATGGTATAGAATGTGCATCAAGTACCATGAGTTAATAAAACCTGCAGTGTAGTCTCTCAAGTAATAAATGCACATAGTATTATATAAAATAGTTGGTGTTATCACCAAATTCATTTCCTGACGTTGGCAAGATATTCTGTTGCACATAAGAAATATCAATATGCTTAGCGATGCTGTAGGAGATCTATGCATCTGCAACTACATGGATTCTGGAGTAAAGACCATCAGGAGTGAAGAAACATGGGGGTTCATGTCATGACCACCTTTCTTGTAGAATTCAGTGTACATATCTTTCAGTTATGATGGTTTATGGTTTCCCTTGACTATTAGTCCCTTTCCTTATCAATAATACCAGTACTTCACAGTCTGTACCATTTAAGGGTGACATAATAGATACAGTATCCCATGATGATAAATGGAGAGATGCCAACAGCTATTGGCGTGAGTACTGATATACTCACACTCTGCCAGCATGCCCATCTCTTTGCACTTCCGGAGACGACACTCCTGGCACTTCCTGCGCATGTACATGTCCATCTCACAGGTCCCTTCACTCTTGCACTTGTACACAGCGTTCTTCGTGATGCTCCGTCTGAAGAAGCCTGAAGGCAGTGATCAGCACAATTATCCAGTGACCTCAGTCTTTGGTCATATGATGAAATACTAGTGATATTATGTACTGTAAAGCAAATAACACCACTACAGGTGCAGGATCTTCATTTTATCACTCTTTTGTCGCTGAGAATTTGGAGATGAGCTTTGTGATTTACATACATTTACTGAAAACCCACACTAACACACAGTTATATTGACAGTATTGCACTTTTCATGTAGCCTACTTTTGTCCAGCTATAATAGCCTAACCACCAATCAAGCAACATTATGGACTAAACGTTCAAATCCTGTTGCTGCAGGATTATTTTCCTGTAACAATATAGGTCAAATTAGGATCCTACATCTGTATGTGGTAGAGATGCCTTGAATCTGATTAGCTCAATTGGAACATTGGAATAAACCTGATAGCCTTGCCCTACAAACCCTATGACACGATACAAGCACACGGCCTCCCATAAATTCAACCTCTAATAGAATGATGCCATTGGTTTGTGGCTTATCTATGCCCTTGGTCTTGACCCATTTCCAAGGGGTGCTTCAAACCATTAACATTAACCCCTTTCAACAGTGTATCACAGTGTACAGTCCAGCTATTCCCTCTGTAAGGCAATCAAACAGGCAAAACGTCAGTACAGAGACAAAGTGAAGTTGCAATTCAACGGCTCCGACACGAGACATACTGTACTGTATATGTAAGGGACTCCAGACAATCATGGATTATAAAGGGGAATCCAGCCACATCGTGGACACTGATGGCACGTCTCCAACTAAATCATCAAGCTTGCAGACGACACAACAGTGGTAGACCTGTTGCAGATAACAACAGTGGTAGACCTGTTGCAGATAACAACAGTGGTAGGCCTGATTACCAACAACGATGAGATGGCCTACAGGGAGGAGGTGAGGGCCCTCCCTGGAGGAGTGGTGCCAGGAAAATAATCTTTCCCTCAAAGTCAACAAAACTAAGGAAATGATCGTGGACTACAGGAGACAGCAGGTGGAGCATGCCCCCATTCACATCCACAGGGCCGCAGTGGACAGGGTGAAATGGTCCATCAACACAGACAGTGTGGTGAAGAAGGCACAACAGTGCCTCTTCAACCTCAGGAGGCTGAAGGAATTCGGGCTTCTACAGATGTACCATTGACAACATCCTGTCGGGCTATATCATTGCCTGGTAAGGCAACTGCACTGTCCGCAACAGCAGGGCTATCCAGAGGGTCAGCCCAGTGACCGCAATCATGCCATTGTCCACCCTAAGATGGTGGAATTACACGTGTACCCATTCACCTGAGGTTTTGCAAGAAATAGAGTAGAATTGCTGTCATTAAGAAAGTTAGGTAGGTGTTGTTAGTTGTAAAGTCATGCTGCTTACTCCTGGCACTGAGTCCAGAAACCATTAATTAATGAATCCTCGTCATGACAAAATATCATAATGATTACCTTCTGGATGTTTGTCATACCAGTGGGCTACTCTGTAGATATCATATTATATTATAGAATCTCCCAACCATATTCAGATTACAATACTGTTCTAGCAATAGCTACGGAGCAAAACCAGAAGTGATCAACACAGGCTTTTAGAAGAAGTGAGCCCATCCATAGAGTGGTTTCTCAAGTGTTGAATGTGGAAGATGCTCTTATTTGGATCTACTTTGTAGAAGACGGTGAAGCCCATAACACTTCAATGTCTACAGCTATGATCAAGATGTAGCACACTTAACCCCTGCACTTACCTTTACACCCCTCACAGGTGAGAGCGTTATAGTGGTACCCGGATGCCTTGTCCCCACACACCACACACAGCTCCTCCCCTTTGACCCTGCCTGCGTGGGAAGTGTGCCTGGTCCTCTTGCACAACGCAGGCACTATGGCGGATGCCTCTTCCATTTCAGCATCATAGCTACCCTCCACGGGTCCTTTCCTCAGTTCATACATCTCTGTGGGTGAGTACCACTCCTCGCCACTGTACTGGGGGTAGTAGTTCTGACTGGAGTAGTATGGAGGGGAGGACATGCTGGGCTCCACCGATGGGTATTGCATGCTGGGATAACTGGTGAAGGGTAAGACCTCTTGGTCCTGGAGCAGAGGGCTCCCTTGCTCTGCCAGAATATCTGAGAGGAGAAAAGAAAGACGGATAGATGAAATGATAGTATCACTGAATAGAAGTGTGCAATAAACACATTTTTTAATATTGTGAAGTTTCTTTAGCCAACTAAAAAGTCAGCTTGGTTTCAGCATGGTTCAGAAAATCCACAATAGCTACACATTTCACAAGGCAGTAACTCCGGTATTTTCCCAAAATCACTTCCCAGCTGATACAGTGGTATTAGATAGACTTACTGAGTATTTAAACGTTAACATAACAGGGGATAGTAACCTACATAAACTCAGCCATAAATAACCTCATTAACATAACCTCATTAACATAACAGAGGATAGTAACCTAAATAAACTCAGCCATAAATAACCTCAAGCTCTCACAGAACACACCGTCACAGCAGAATGACTGGACGGCTTGAGATTTCCAATTATTCTCCAAAGAGATATAGTACTTATAAATACTTATATTTTACATATTTTTGTATTTCACCGTGCTTTATCATCAGGTTTACCTACTATGTCATAAATGATAATAATTCTATTATGTCAGCATGAACCCTTGAAGGTTAGACGTCAGCTAGCATTGGAACCATTTCCTATCACTTTTATTCATTCAAATACATTAAGGTAAAAGTAGAAATGAAGCCGTACAGTTCTATAGGGTTGAGTTAATCTAAACTCATCTTATAACACACATAAGCTGATGCGACAAGATCGAAGGGCATGAGATACTGACCTGAAGATTTGTTCTAGACCATGGCCATCTCAGGGTGACCCAGCGCACCCAAGATAAAAACCTCCCCTCTCTCTCTCTTCCTCTGACCACCTGAAAAGTGATCCCCTTCTGCGGCTCTACTCTTGCCTTTACCTCTTCTACCGCAGCATACCTCCCTCTATTATCTTCGGTTGTCCTAGAACAGAACACCTTGGTGCTTACTTGAGGACTGACTCAGGAGTGCCAAAGGGGAGCAAAGGTTGTCATGGCTACTTATTAACCTGACAGACATTTCTGCCCGTCATTTCAGGTTGTTGGTTCGGTAATGTGTAAAGTCACTTTGACGTCTGGCTTGTGTGACTGGTTGCTACTGCCTGAGGTGTAATGTGAGTCATAGATCTGCATGAGCCATTGAGTTAGTAAAGCTTTTTTTGCTTTCTTGAGTGAGGCAGCTCAAAAATGCAGGTGTTTCAGCCTAGTTTAGTACTTTCTGTAGAAGTGGGGCAGCCAGCGGAAAATACAGAGCGTAGGGTTGGCAATGTTCTCTAGTTGTGCCGTGATTGGCTCAGTGTTCTGTTACTCATAGGGACACTATGTCACCGCAAAATCTACAGGGAGTGCTCGAAAATTGTGCTGGCATAGATTTACATTAGAAGTGCCCGTCCAAAAAGGTTCAATGTCTTTTTATTTAACTAGGCAAGTCAGTAACGAACAAATTCTTATTTACAATGACAGCCTACCCTGGCCAAACCAAGACGACCCTGGGCCAATTGTGCGCCGCCCTATGGGATTCCCAATCACAGCCAGATGTGAAACAGCCTGGATTTGAACCAGGGACTGTAGTGACGCCTCTTTCACTGAGATGTAGTGCCTTAGACCACTGCTCCACTCTGGAACCTGTAATTGGCCACTGACGATCTGAAATGGTCCACCCATACAGACAGTGTGGCGAAGAAGGCGCAACAGTGCCTCTTCAACCTCAGGACGCTGAAGAAATTGGGCTTGGCACCTAAAACGCTCACAAACTTTTACAGACGCACAATTGAGAGCATCCTGTCGGGCTGTATCACCACCGGCAACTGCACCACCAGCAACCACTGGGCTCTCCAGAGTGTGGTGCGGTTTGCCCAACACATCACTGGAGGCAAACTACCTGCCCTACAGGACACCTACAGCACCCGATGTCACAGGAAGGCCAAAAAGATAGTACAGGTGAATCAAAGCCGGGACCGAGAGACTGAAAAACAGCTTCTATCTCAAGGCCATCAGACTTTTAAATAGCCATCAATAGGCAGCTTCCACCCGTTTACTCAACCCTGCACCTTAGAGGCTGCTGCCCTATATGCAAAGACTTGGAATCACTGGTCACTTTAATAATGGAACACTAGTCACTTTAATAATGTTTACATACTGCTTTACTCATTTCATATGTATTTACTGTATTTTACTATATTTTAGTCTATGCCACTCCGACATTGCTCGTCCTAATATTTATATATTTATTAATTCCATAATTTTACTTTTGGATTAGTGTGTATTGTTGTGAATTGTTAGATATTACTGCACTGTTGGAGCTAGAAATACAAGCATTTCGCTACACCCTCAATAACATCTGCTAAATCTGTGTATGTGACCGATATGATTTGATAAAATTACATCACGCTATATCTACCGTAGCTTTGATTGGACTTATCATGTCAACATCATACTTTGAAAGTCTTAGCTAGCAAAATACACAAGCAGTCATCATCATGAATCAAGTCAACAATCTACTGACAAATCCTTTACAATTGTCATATGAAGAGAAATTCTAGATAAAACATATTGGTGCTCATCGGCCATTGGACATAAACATTACATGCAAATTCAACAATGAGTGGTTTGGAAGGAATCAGTGGCTAACAGCAAGCATGACAAAGTAATCACTAGCCTGCTATTCAGTGGAGAGGTTGTGTGGTCCAAGTCTGGGTTTAAGGGTCTCTTTTCCAAGCTTAAAAGGATAAACATTCACATGCAACACCTTGGGCCAGAAAAGGTTGAACACATTGGCCATGCTGTCAATCCAGCATTACTTCTGCCACGTTTAAAACAACTGGAAACTCTGAAATATAAGACTTCAGTGAGTTCAAGACAACTGGGAACTCTGAAAAAAACGAGGTCCGACTGGGAAAATACATTTTGAAATGTCTTCCAACTCTGAATTCCAAGTCGGTAACGTGGGCCTCTTTCTAGAGCTCCGACCTGAAGATCACGGACATCATGGTCCGACATCAAGGCCCACGTTGTTTTTTTCAGAGTTCCCAGTTGTCTTGAAATCACCATTAATCCAGAGAATACCAGACTTTGATAACAAAGATGATGAAAAAAATTTGCCGACAAGAAGGACAGCTGCTCCCAGAACAACAAGGGGACTTGGAAAATTCCAGTAAATGATGTCATGGCTTTAGAAGCTTCTGATAGGCTAATTGACATAATTTGAGTCAATTGGAGGTGTACCTGTGGATGTATTTCAAGGCCTACCTTCAAACTCAGTGCCTCTTTGCTCGACATCATGGGAAAATCAAAAGAAATCAGCCAAGACCTTAGAAAAAAAATTGTAGACCTTCAGTCTGGTTCATCCTTGGGAGCAATTTCCAAACGCCTGAAGGTACCACGTTCATCTGTACAAACAATAGTATGCAAGTATAAACACCATGGGACCACGCAGCCGTCATACCGCTCAGGAAGGAGACGCGTTCTGTCTCCTAGAGATGTACTTTGGTGCGAAAAGTGCAGATCAATCCCAGAACAACAGCAAAGGACCTTGTGAAGATGCTGAAGGAAACAGGTACAAAAGTTTTTATGTCAACAGTAAAACGAGTCCTGTATCGACATAACCTGAAAGGCCACTCAGCAAGGAAGAAGCCACTGCTCCAAAACCGCCATAAAAAAGCCAGACTACGGTTTGCAACTGCACATGGGGACAAAGATTGTACTTTTTTGAGAAATGTCCTCTGATCTGATGAAACAAAAATAGAACTGTTTGGCCATAATGACCATTGTTATGTTTGGAGGAAAAAGGGGGAGGCTTGCAAGCCGAAGAACACCATCCCAACAGTGCTGCAGGAGGGACTGGTGCACTTCACAAAATAGATGGCATCATGAGGAAGGAAAATTATGTGGATATATTGACGCAACATCTCAAGACATCAGTCAGGAAGTTAAAGCTTGGTCGCAAATGAGTCTTCCAAATGGACAATGACCCCAAGCATACTTCCAAAGTTGTGGCAAAATGGCTTAAGGACAACAAAGTCAAGGTATTGGAGTGGCCATCACAAAGCCCTGACCTCAATCCTATAGAAAATGTGTGGGCAGAACTGAAAAAGCATGTGCGAGCAAGGAGGCCTACAAACGTGACTCAGTTACACCAGTTCTGTCAGGAGGAATGGGCCAAAATTCACCCAACTTATTGTGGGAAGCTTGTGGAAGGCTACCCGAAACGTTTGACCCAAGTTAAACAATTTAAAGGCAATGCTACCAAATGCTAATTTAGGGTATGTAAACTTCTGACCCACTGGGAATGTGATGAAAGAAATAAAAGCTGAAATAAATCATTCTCTCTACAATTATTCTGACATTTCACATTCTTAAAAATAAAGTGGTGATCCTAACTGACCTAAGACAGGGAATTTTTACTAGGATTAAATGTCAGGAATTGTGAAAAACTGAGTTTAAATGTATTTGGCTAAGGTGTATGTAAACGTCCGACTTCAACCGTACGTCCGCTCATTAATTAATGTCAAAGTTACGGATTGCCTCTTATCCGCTCGTCGTTCCCTTATGTCATCATTATGTCATCAATTGTCAGTAGAAACCACATTTGTTTAAGAAAGTCAGCCATATCAGCTATGTTTTTTTTAAAAGGCAGTAAATGAGGCTGAATGTACTGTTTCGCTGCCAGACAAGGCTCCGCTGATAACCAGGTGCAGCGATGGTAAGGATTCACTCCATGGTGCTGAAAAGAAAGCTCTGCTGTTGGGATAGCTTTGTGTAGGCCCTTACAGTTTGTGGGCACCGTTTGTCACCGTTATAGTGCAATTCATGTATTGTTTAGTGGCTTTGCTGGCATGAATAAAATTTAAAAAAAGAGTTTGCCCCACCAAGATTTACCTGCTAAAATCGCCACTGCATATGCATATACTGTATATTCTGTAATATAGTACACTGCATATTATGTATTGCATGACAAAAAATGTTGGAGGAGTTAGATGAAGCACATACAGTACTGATCTGGGTCCAGTCTAGTCACTGGAGGTTGCTTACCAAAGAAGTGTGAGCTCTCAGACAATGGGAATCCATCGCTGTGTGGGATCTGTAGTGGTCCCACCACATTGACGTCGGGGCCCACCCACTCATTCATTCACAAATCTGGACGGACTTCAGCTCAGAAAAAAGATGAAGTCAATTATTTCCAGTCCAATCCTGTAAGAAACAAAGGCACACCCAGACATAATGTTACTGTGAGCTTTTACATTTTGTTAAGCCGTTTTGTGATACAGTAGCTTACCTCACGGACAACTCACGATTGTACAATACTTGCACAGTATTATTTATTTTTTTATTCTTCAAGCTCGGTCAAGTTGGTTGTTGATCATTGCTAGACAGCCATTTTCAAGTCATGCCATATATTTTTAAGGCGATTTAAGTCAAAACAGTAACTAGGCCACTCAGGAACATTATATGATGTCTTGGTAAGCAACTCCAGTGTATATTTGGCCTTGTGTTTTAGGTCATTGTCCTGCTGAAAGGTGAATTTGTTTCCCAGTGTCTGTTTGAAAGCAGACTGAAACAGTTTATTCTCCCTAGTTCTTGCCGACATAAAGCAAACCCATAACATGATACAGCCACCACCATTCTTGAAAATATGAAATATGAAGAGTGGTACTCAGTGATGTGTTGTGTTGGATTTGCCCCAAACGTAACACTTTGTATTCAGGACATAAAGTTAATTTCTTTGCCACATTTCTACTGTTTTACTTTATTGCCTTATTGCAAACAGGATGCATGTTTTGGAATATTTTTATTACATACAGGCTTCCTTCTTTTCACACTGTCAAGTAAGGTTAGTATTGTGGAGTAACTACAATGTTGTTGATCCAGACTCAGTTCTCATATCACAGCCATGAAACTCTGTAACTGTTTTAAAGTCACCTTTGGCCTCAGGGTGAAATCCCTGAGCAGTTTGATTCTACTCCGGCAACTGAGTTAGGAAACCTCCCTGGTCTTTGTGGTTGAATCTGTGTTTGAAATTCACTGCTCGACTGAGGGACCTTACAGATTATTTACATTGACCCCCATTCCCCATTTGTTTTTACACTGCTGCTACTCGCTGTTTATTATATATGCATATTCACTGGACTCTACCCACACACTCACTGGACTCTACCCACACACTCACACATACTACACTGACACTCCAACACATACTGACTGGACTCTACTCACACACTCACACATACTACACTGACACTCCAACACACATACACACACACAACATACACTCACACACACACAAGCATATTGACGCCACACACATTCACACATAGTCACTCTTTCCCACTCTTTACATACGCTGCTGCTACTCTGTTTATTATCTATCCTGATTGCCTAGTCACTTTTACCCCTACCTATGTACATATTACCTCAATTACCTCGACTAACCTGTACCCCTGCACATTGACTCGCAACCGGTACCCCCTGTATATAGCCTCGTTATTGTTATTTTATTGTTACTTTTTATTATTTTTACTCTTTCTTGAACTGCATTGTTGGTTAAGGGCTTGTAAGTAAGCATTTCACTGTAAGGTCGACACCTGTTGTAGTCAGCCCATGTGACAAATAAAGTTTGATTTGATTTGCTAATTGTATGTAGGGCGTCTCCAACCGGTCGATCGCAAGCTACCTATAGTTCACAGCCCACCTATGATTAGCTCCCCAAACAATTCTGAAAGTACATGCAATTTTCACATGTTCAACCGCAAATTGTCATTAACAAATCTCAAAAGTATTAGACACTGTAAGCTCCCAGCTACTATCTAATCAACGCACCACTGACATTATCCCACCCCTGGTTAGCTACTATTGGCTTAAAAAGCAAAACCTAACCCGATAGCTGCCAATTAATTTCCAGCAATGTTTCTCCTGTCTGTCTGTGTGGTGCGCATGTTTTTCTTTCACTGATTTCTGTGTGTAGCCAGCTGATGTGATAATCATCTTGTGGGTTGACAGACAGTACTTTCCCCCAAATCTTCTCAATTAAATGTTAACTGCAAGGTAGGCTTACCTGAAAGAAGTGTATCATGAGGAAGTATATAATTTGAATCTATTACTAGGTATCTGCTAACTTTGCCATGAAATGAGCAGCAGATTTACAGAACCATCACTAGACCGGCACATTAGACAGCACATTAGACAGCACATTTATCACATGCTACATTCCCAATTAAAGGGCCAGATGCACAATTAAAGGGGAATTCCACAAAACAACTCTTAATTGTTTTCTTCCAGATGTGATTTAAGCATTGACATGGACTCAGAACATCCAATTTTGTTGAATCTCTATGAACAATTGTAATTTTGAAAATTGTCTTAAACCAGGAAAAATTTGAGTGAGAAAACATAATTTAGGAAAATATAAAAATGACTTTGGTAAAAAAAAAAAAAAAAAAATATATATATATATAGCCCCCCCCCCTTAGAGTTGTTTATTAAAGATGATTTTACCAGGTATATTGACAGAAAACATAGTGCCCTACTTTCTCTTGTACACTAAGAACTTGCAGGGGAGAGGAGAAGAATGTGCCTATTTGAAAGCTAGATAAATAATTAGTAGCTCGCAACATGTTTCATTTTTTAACAGTATCTCTCGTGCTAGAAAGGTTGGAGACCCCTGTGTTAAACGCTATTATTGCACACAGAGTGAGTCCATGCATCTTGTTATGTGACTTACCCCTGAACTTATTTAGACTTGCCACAACAAAGGGTTTGAATAATTAATGACTCAGCTTTTCATTCATAATTAGTTTGTAAACATTTCTTAAAATATAATTCCACTTTGTCATTATGGGGTATTGGTGTAGGTCAGTGACACAAAAAACATCTCAATTTAATAAATTTTAAATGCTGGCTGTAACACAACAAAATGTGGAAAAAGTTAAGGGGTGTGAATACTTTCTGAAAGCACTGTATACAGTATTCTTGTGTTGCCAGATTTCCAAGGGCTGTATTCCATCTGTATTGCTGAAGCATTACAGATTACGTGATAAAATGTAAAGGTAATTTCCTGTTGAGCCTGACAGATGCAGCGTTTACTGTGAATACAGTCTCCGCAAATGCGGAAACATTGTTTTTGAATGTCAATCACACTGTAACGCTGAACTTCCGTGATATGGATTGAAAAGACCGGCAAGTCTCTCGGCTATTGGAATGAACGTAAGAAATATGAAAATTGAAGTTCACCGTACCTAATTGGATAATCCAACACTTATTGGATTATTGTACTTGATAATGAACTGTTACAAATAATGGTACATAAACAGTAGAAAAATAGTACATTTATTTTCTCTAACAGGCTGTGTATAATACAATAGCATGCATTTCAGTTGGTGCTTTGCTGGTTATATTTGATAAAAATCTAATTTCCCCAGGACCTTCTTGTTTTGAGTTATGTGATGTATCCCTTATTGCTGTAACCATAACCACAATGTACCTGGCACAACAATTCCAAAAACATTATTCTGCCGAGTATTCCCTTTAGGTTATATTCTGTATTGAATGAGGTCTATTCCTGTGCAGTACATTCATAATGAAAGACTCCCTGAATCTGTCATTGACTAGCAACACCCACGGCGGCGTTGACTGACACCATGCTGCAGGGATGCAGTGAGCAGAGAGAAGGTAAGTTACCATGTGAACCACTTGTTTTATAAATCTCACCTGACATAGATTTAATTAATTAACCAAGGCAAATTTCCCCAGAGATTAAACAGCAGCCCACACGAAGATCCCAACAAGGGCCTCCAGGCCAGTTTGTCAGCCCACACAAAGAGTCAACCTATCCCTCTCTATCATTCGTTCTTACCTTATTCCTTCCTGTTGATTTCCCCAGTGTAAGTCCAGTCTAGTCCCAGCCTTCACCCTCACTCTTTGATCTACACATTGTAAAGTACAGCACCATCAATATTTGCTAATGAGCATCTAGCTACTCCTGGATGTCTGGGGTTCCAGGGAGAGTACGTGTGACTGGCTGGGGTCATGGAGAAAGGGGACAGTGGTTATTAATTAAACTGTCCATTCCTCTCCATGAACGCACTACCCCTCTTCCCCCTCCTCCCACATCCTCCCATCCCCCCAAAATCCTCCACAGCCAAGCAATCTGGCGGCCATGTCTACTCCCTAAACAGAGATAACCAGACCAATGGATTGCAGAGAGAACAGCTAAAGTAGGATAGTACAACAGTATCGGGAGAAAGGCTATTGTAGTGCTGAAGAAAACTATGATTTCCTTTGCAGGTAGACAGATTGGCAGTCTCTATTCTGATAAGGGATCCTCTTCATAAGACATTGTTCTCAGAAGGGTGTCTTGATTTGTGGCCTGGTTTTAGTTTGTTTAGCCAATGTGTTACAGTAAGATGCCATTCACCTCATTGCTTGGATGTAGTAGTAAAACACTGTTGCTCTGATTAGATAGTGGCTGGGAGCTTGCAGTGTCTAATACTTGTGAGAAAATAAAGCTGGAAATAAGCCCCAGTGTCTCTATAAGCTTCTATATATCCAAAAACAAGTGTTTAATCATTGATGGGTCTGTTACTCCATCCAAAGAGGCCCTTCTGAGTCAACAGAACAGACAGTTAATCTGAAATAAACAGGACCTTTGCCATTGGCTGCTGTCTGTTTGTGGACAAACTAGCTGCTGTGTGTCCGAGGGCTTTGGGGTGGGAATGGGTTGTGAAGGCCTCATGAGAAGGACACGTGGTGGGACTTAGAACCATGCAACGTATAGTAGGCTACTGTATTTTCTTCACTATCAAACAGATTGTATTGCTTTCTAGTGGTATTTTTGGTATAGTTACCACTTACCGGTAAGTGTACAATTTCAGTTGGTTTATTGTGGTGGACCTGTTGGTGGTCATAATCAATAAACACTAACAGAAGAAATGGTTAAACAGATGCAATATGTTTTTGCGTGTCACAGCACAACACAGACAAGGGTTCAGTTGCTCGCTTCATACATGGTCCTCAAAAAGGTTCTATGTAGAACCGCAAATTACATTTATTTTTTAGCAGTGTACAGTACGATATGCTTTCCACTCTTACTCATTGATCACTATTGCCTTTTCTCCTTGGAGCTCACATTTGGTTATTGAATGTGAATAGAAAAGCTGACTGTTTACTGTTTTGAACCACCTCCAACTTGTAAAGGGAGATGAGGAGATAAGTTGATCAAACACTGGGCAGCAGAGAGCTGCTCGTCTTCTCAAACAAGCTCTCAAAGACTGTCGCAAAAATGCCAATGAATATAAACCAATAACAAGGTCCATAACCTTGAACCCTTCCCAGGTCTATCTGCCAGAATAACTCGTTAACATACAATGGCAGATAACAAGAATGTAGCAAGCTGGTCTTTAAGTACCAAATGTAATTACACAGCATTTCCCTCCTCTGGAAATAATTACAACTAGCCTTACAGTGAAGAAAAGGTAATAGCCTATCTTAAAAAGTACATTCTTTCATTCATTATTTTCTGCTGATTATATTCATCTTGAGTTACCTCTCAAGCATGATGGTTCCACTTATAATAGCCATTTTAAATTAGGAATTACGATAAACACAGTATTTGCCTACAGAAATAACAGTAAACTAAAGTGTCCCATGAATTTGCTAGCTTACTGGTGGATCTAAGTGTTTAGGAACAGAACAGATAAGGTGAAGGATGTTTACTGAGAGATGACGGGAAACAGAGTGGTCAGTGGAGTTGTTACAAAGATTCAGAAAGCTAATTTGAGTAAACACACAGCTTAGTGTTGATTGTAGAGCATCCATTTTGTCTCAAAGTAGTAACAGATAAAGACAGTCAAACTTGCATGGGAGGAAAACGGTATGAATGTTGTTTTTATCCATGTGTTCAATTACTCATGGCTAACGATGTTTACCTACCTATACATGGAATTTCCTGTAAGGCCTTGTGGTTTTGTGTGCAGTTTGAGGTCTATAAAAAGTTGCAAATAATCACGTCCACACAAGCCTGACTGTGTTTCAAACTGTAAGATTTATTTTGAATTAAAGCAATTGACAAATTGCACTTGATGGTGGATTTACCACAAATAACTTTGTAATGAACAATCAGTGGTGGAGTGAAGAACAACTTGGTTCACGTTACTCAGTTATCCATAGTTAAGACTTGTTCAGGGTGGTTACTTTTTTAAACAAACCTCTCAATACAGAATAGACAATATTCATGTTAAAAGCTAGACAATCTGAAAATAGTAAAGTGCATATATCAAACAATGGAATGACAAATAATTATATACTGTACAAAAAAACTTAAATCACTGTCCCATAAGTCCCCCATAAATAGCAATAATAATTTGATCCCATACACTATCGAAAACAATGAGGAGTAGTCAACCAACCACTTATTCAGATAATTTAATTTGCTAATATATAAACATTAATATAAAATAGATAAATAGTAGATGATTGCATGATGATATGCGCCATCAACCCACTTGGAGAATATGCGCAGTTTTACCTTCCACAGGACGTTTGTCCGACTGAGAGCTTACAGCATAAATACACATAACAATACTGAAAATAGTGGGACTAGGGCCTGCTAAGGGATGGACAGCAGGCTGAGAGCTCTGGTAGAGTGTCATCACTAAACAGTAGCAAATCGGTAACAGCAACAACAAAAAAGGCCCATCATTTTAACACTGTGGTCTACTTCAACAATGCTGAAAGCAAACCAGTCACATTCAAGATATGCACATCCCCCTTAGTTGCATAGCTGACACAAAACAAAACTATTCACATTCAATTAAAAGTAAGCCACACTACAGTATGTTTCATCTGCACATGCTGTGCAAAGAACGTTGGTCAGCAGTTGTAACGAAGAGAGAGGTATGAAATACTTTTTTTCTTCTTCAATATGTACAGACCAATATAAATTAGCACTTGAAAAATAAAAATGATGTTGATTAGATTTATTTAAATATTTATTTAATTTAATTATGTCTGATGCTGCCTTCAAGAGCTGTCAGAAATTCAGAAATACGAGGTTCCGAGTTGGAAATAACCAATTACAAGTGGAAAAGCCAGAGATCATTTTGATACCCAAGTTTATGAGTTTAATCGCTGAACTTTTCAACTATTCAACCAAAAGATTATGAAATAAAGCCATGTCAAACAATGTCAAACTTTGACAATGTGGATAATGTAGCTTGTTCGACATTATTTTTGACAACGTTAACAAGCTAGCTTACTTTATTAATAGCAACGTTATCTAGCTCATCTAGCTAGCTAAAATCTCATTGGTCAGATAATTGTTCCGACTTCAAAACTTGAACACAATCATGTTGTATTTATGACTTCCAAATGGGAAATGAGACTCCAAGGAGCATTTGAAGGCAGCATTATACCAAAGTTGCATTTTTTACATTGCTGAATAAATATATATATATATATTTTTTTATATTGTAATGTCCCTTCATCTGTGAGTTCCTACCAGACAAATGTGTCTAATTTCTCTCTCATATGACAACATTTACTCAGCCTCAGACTCAACACCTGTTAAGTGACAATGTGACCTCATCATTAGGGACCACACAATAATGAAAAGATGTCTCAGTACAAGGTAAAACCGTCAAATGGATAAAATGACCAAACAACAACAAAAGGCAAGTTTGTGGTAATTGACAGACGGCTGCTGAAACTCCTTTTGTAACTTCTCAGAAGAATGACCACTGATAGTTCTGCCGGTCTGTGTGAATTTGACCCTTCTTCCTTTAGTGGATGTTGGCGTGAAGGGGAAGTCCTCTCAAATTACCCCCTTTCCCAGAGTAAACTATTTATGACCAGCGCCCTAAGTATGTCACTATACCCTTCTTCTTTCACTTGATGTTGACGTGAAGGGGAAGTCCTGCAGTGCTTCTCAAGTGACGCCCTATTCCCTGTAGTAGTAGTGCACTATATATTGAATAGGGAGGGGGTCATTAGAGATAATCTCTACCCTTTTCCAGAAGTGGGCATTTACACACTGCACGTCATGGGTATTAAAACGTAGGATTGATGTATGCATTGGCTGGAGGAGGTTTCCACCATTGTTGAAGCCATGTGAGAAAGTGTGCAAGTGCACGCTTCAGAAAAAAGGTGGAGAACAAGGACAGCCAATGCCCCTGATTCTTAGAGCACATCACTGATACTGCTCCTGGGAGTTCCCATTACCATAATGGGAGCTCCCATCATTCTCATCCTCCTGCATGGTGACTCCTCTCTTCTTCTTCCAGCCCTGTTTGCTAGCCGACTGGTTCTCTGTGGTTCCATAGCTCTTCTTGGGTGCCATGGCAATCTCGCTGTTGAGCTCCGTCTCTTCGGCCAGCTCGTCTTCGTCGATAATGCCGATCTTATCGTCGCTGGTGCTCTCCGGTTCGGCCCAGTCCTGCTTGTCGCCCGAAGCAAAGATAGCATAGAAGATGACCCCCGTGTAGTGCACCATGGCGGCAATCACAAACACGTTCTGCCACTCCAGACGGGTCTACAGAGGGGGAAAGACTTGAGTCAAACTGTCACACTTGTCTGATATAACGTTTGATTTGATTGACAATGTTGTAAAATAAGTATCTCACTGTCTCGTTCACCTGTCGTGTTACTCTTGTCCTATACGGTATTCATATTAGGAAGTCCCTCGGGGAGTTTCGTCTGACAACTAAGGGACTTCCTAATATTGATGCCGTAGTCTTATCCTTGCTCATTTTGCTAATCTCATTGACAGCTGTTAGAATTTGTCTGTAATGGTGAATGTTACAGTACCTTGTGTTTAGTCAGTGCTCCAACGATAAGGGGGCACACCATTCCAGACAGTGTGCCAACGCCATTGGAGATGCCCATTAGGATACTGGCATAGCGAGGGGCAATGTCCAAGTGGTTTACATTGAACCCTGGGGATGCAGTAACAAGTGTAAATTGTTTATGCTCTGTAAAAGTATATTTGGGTAATTAAAAAGCACTACTTAAAATCCCATGTATTATTTATTATTAGATATTGAATACCACACACACTATTCATGCTGTCTCTTAGAAATTGTGTTTTTGGATAATCCATTTGTATTAATAAAAAAACATTTGGCAAAACAGTAATGTAATGTATGTAACTGAGGCTTATCAAACATACTGTAGTTCTGCAGCAGTTAGAGAAGGAAAAATCTCTAGACTCAACATTTATTCATGGATTCATAACTTTACAAGAGAAACACACAAATAATGATGTCTGTTCCATAATTTGACTGAATAAGGTTATTGAACATTATAAATACATCTAAAATGGTGCTGAACTGAAGCTTTATACCTGAGATGGCAAAGCCACTGAAGCCCACTGCCAACACCAGGAAGGAGATGGCAACACCACGTGTGTGACTGAACCCCACCACCAGAAGCAGAGTGGCTTCCATACCAAAACCTGCAGGGGTCACAGGGCACACAAAGATCAAAGGCCACCTTACCAAAACCTGATTGGTATGCAATGCTTTACTAGCTTTATCAGACTTGATACAGTATCATACCCAGCAAACAGTGAACATTCCTACAACATTAGGTAACGTTCCAAGGGAGTCTCCATTTTTGTTTTCAGTTAACGTTACATTAGCGTGACAATATCCCACAAATGTTTTAAAAATATCCCGGAAACTTTTTATTTCATAAACATTAGTAAAAGGACATGCCATAATGGTTATAAGAAAGTATGGAGTATTGCAATATTCGGCTAGTTTTATGCCCTACCTAAGAGGAAATCACTATACAGTGCCTTCAGAAAGTATTCACACACCTTGATTTTTTCTAAATTGTGTTGTGTTACAACTTGAATTTAAAAAGGATTACATTTAGATGTTTTGCCACTGGCCTACACACCATACCTCATAATGTCAAAGAGGAATTATGTTTTTTTCAAAAGTTTTACTAATTAATTAAAAATTAAAAGCTGAAATGTCTTGAGTCAATATTCAACCCCTTTGTTATGGCAAGCCTAAATATGTTCAGAGGTGAAATTTGCTTAACAAGTCGCATAATAAGTTGCATGAACTCACTCTGTGTGCAATAATAGTGTTTTTTAATGACTACCTCATCTCTGTACCCTACACATACAATTATCTGTAAGCTCCCACAGTCGAGCATTGAATTTCAAACAAAGATTCAACCACAAAGACCAGGGAGGTTTTCCAAGGGCACCGATTGGTAGATGTGTAAAAATATACAAAAATCAGACATCGAATATTATTATTACACATTGGATTGTTTATCAATACACCCAGTCACTACTGAGGAGCTTGATGATTAGGTGACCTTTTGAATCAGCTGTGCCAGTTCTGGAACACATCAAATATGTGGACAGGCTAGGGGTAGTCAAGGAGAGATTTGGGAAACAGTGGTCTAGATTATACTGTAGATACATGTGTCATGCAGTTCATTTGAACATTTTCTTTTCAGTATTATTTAAAAAATGTCTCTAACATACTGTACTTTCTTTTATGTAAGACATAATCTAGATGTTGAAAATAAATGAGGATCCACTTGAGTCTTATGATAATGAGAGTGTTGTCCCATTTACTATGGATAACAAATTGGTTTTCCAAATATACAGTGCCTGTATTCAGACCCTTTGACTTGTTACCAAAAAAAATCCCCTCATCAATCTAAACACAATAACCCATAATGACAAAGTTTTTTTGTTTTTTTTAAAGAAACTGAAATATGACATTTACTTAAGTATTCAGACCATTTACTCAGTACGATTACAGCCTCGAGTCTTCTTGGGTATGACGCTACAAGCTTAGCACACCTGTATTTGGGGAGTTTCTCCCATTCTTCTCTGCAGATCCTCTCAAGCTCTGTCAGGTTGGATGGGGAGCGCTCCTCAGGTCTCTCCAGAGATCTTCGAATGGATTCAAGTCCGGGCTCTGGCTGGGCCACTCAAGGACATTCAGAGACTTGTCCAGAAGCCTTTCCTGCGTTGTCTTGGGTGTGCTTAGGGTCGTTGTCTTTCGCCCCAGTCTGAGGTCCTGAGTGCTCTGGAGCAGGTTTTCATCAAGGATCTCTCTGTACTTTGCTCTGTTCATCTTTCCCTCGATCCTGACTAGTCTCCCAGTCCCTGCCGCTGAAAAACATGATGCTGCCACCACCATGCTTCACCATAGGGATGGTGCCAGGTTTCCTCCAAATGACCAAGGCCCTTCTCCCCTGATTGCTCAGTTTGGCCAGGCGGCCAACTCTAGGAAGAGTCTTGGTGGTTCCAAATGTCTTCCATTTAAGAATGATGGAGGCCACTGTGTTTTTGGGGACCTTCAATGCTGCAGATATTTTTTGGTACCTTCCCCCATATAACCCTATCTCGGAGCTCTACAGACAATTGCTTGACCTCCTGGCCTGGTTTTTGCTCTGACATGCACTGCCAACTGTGGGACCTTATATAGAAAGTTGTGTGCCTTTCCAAATCATGTCCAATCTATTGAATTTACCACAGGTGGACTCCAATCAAGTTGTAGAAACATCTTAAGGATGATCAATGGAAACAGGATGCACCTGAGCTCAATTTCGAGTCTCATAGCAAAGGGTCTGAATACTAATCTAAATAAGGTATTTCTGTTTTTCATTTTTAATACATTTGTAAAAGAAAATCTAAAAAACAGTTTTTTGCTTTGTCATTATGGTTGTATTGAGTGTAGATTGCTGAGGATTTGTATTTATTTAATCCATTTTAGAATAAGGCTGTAACGTAACAAAATGTGGAAAAAGTCAGGGGTCTGAATACTTTCCAAAGCCACTGTACATGTGCATCCTTCCTAACTCACTTGCCGGAGGGGAAGGAAACTGCTCAGGGATTTCACCATGACGCCAATAGTGACTTTAAAAAGTTACAGAGTTTAATGGCTGTGATAGTAGAAGAATTAGGATGGATCAACAACATTGTAGTTACTCCACAATACTAACCTAAATGACAGAGTGAAAAGAAGGAAACCTGTACATAATAAAAAATATTCCAAAACGTGCATTCTGTTTAAAACAACGCACTAAAGTAAAACTGCAAAACAAATTGGCAAAGCAATTAACTTTTTGTCCTGAATAAAAAGTGTTATGTTTGGGGCAAATCCAATACATTACTCAAAATTTTCAAGCAGAGTGGTGGCTGCATCATGTTATTGGTATGTTTGTAATCTTTAAGGACTGGGGAGTTTTTCAGGATAAAATATAAATGGAATGTAGCTAAGCACAGGCAAAACCCTAGAGGAAAACCTGGTTCAGTCTGCTTTCCACCAGACACTGGACGATTAATTCACCTTTCAGCAGGACAATAACCTAATACTTTCTGAAGACACTGTAGGTACAATGGAAGGGAAATGAAGTCCTTCTGTCCTGGGTACTATACCTCCGCAGTTCATGATTTTGCGAACATTTGTAGTTGACATGATTTTACGACTGCGTAGGAAGTCAGCCAGCTGGCCACCGATTGGCACTACTATGGTCATCACCATGTGAGGAACAGCAGACAGGAGTCCCACCTTTGTGGAGGAACAATAAAACACCCAGAAATGATGGTAAGAACATGATGCTAGATGATGAGTTGATTATTTGAATTGGCTAGTTCAAAAACCAAAATGCTCCCCAGGACCGAGTTTGGGAAACGTTGCTCTAGACCAGTGTTTCCCAAACCTGTCCATGAGTACCCCCAGCCAGTCCTCCTATTCCATGTATTCCAGAACTAGCACAGCGGATTTAACTAATGAGGTGCTTGATGATTAGGTGACCTTTTGAATCAGCTGTGCCAGTTCTGGAACACATCAAATATGTGGACAGGCTAGGGGTAGTCAAGGAGAGGTTTGGGAAACAGTGCTCTAGATTATACTGTAGATACATGTGTCATGCAGTTCATTTGGACATTTTGTTTTCAGTATTATGTCAAACATTTCTCTAACATAATGTACTTTTCTTATGTAATACATAATCTAGATGTTGAAAATGTATTATGATCCACTTGAGTCTTATGATGATGAGAGTGTTGTCCCATTTACTATGGATAACAAATTGAAAATAGACTTCTTGGATCTACACCACACTGAGAAGACCCACCTTGCCGATGGAGAAGCCGAACACCTCCTCGAAGTAGGCCGGCTGGCTGATCAGGAGCAGATAGAAGGTCCAGCTACGGCAGAAGTTAGCCACGATGATGGCATAGACAGGCATGGAGGTGAAGAAACGGCGCCATGGAGTCTTGAATTTCTGTGGTGGGCCAAAAATAGGGGATCTGATCTCACTGACAATCTCAGGGCTCAATCTCAGGTCAACAGCACTTAAATAGGTAGCCTGCTGTTGTTAACCTGGCTTAAGTCTCGGGTTATGTTTTAATTTGTCAAGCTTGATAACATCTTATATGTGTGTCACAAAACATCTATAAGTACTTACAAGAGTATGATATTTGAAATAACATAAATATTTATTATAAACTGGGTAGTTCGAGCCCTGAATGGGGGCTGACAGCCGTGGTATATCAGACCGTATTCCAAGGGTATGACAAAAAAATGTATTTTTACTGCTCTAATTACGTTGGTAACCAGTTTATAATAGCAATAAGGCACCTCAGGGGTTTGTGGTATATGGCCAATATCAACAAGAATTGTTGATAAAGCGATGCATTGTGCCTAAGAACAGCCCTTAGCCATGGTATATTGGCCATATACCACACCCCCACTTGCCTTATTGCTTAATTATAATACGCTAATGCATCTGACAGCAGCCAGAGTGAGCAGCAGCATACCTCAGTGGCGCTCAATATTTTGACCCCCTCGCCAATGGTGGTCTCTATGTAGATCCTCTCCTCATCGCTTATAGTGGGGTGGGCGGCTGGGCTCCCATAGGCAAGCAGGAGCCAGGAGATATACCATATGATCCCAAATACACCTGAATGCACAGAAATAAACAACACAGGTAATCAGAAATGCTCTTATTGTTATATGGGTATAACAAAATAGTCTGTTTTTACTAGATTAACAGATTACGGTTCATATTGTAACTATGAAGCACTTAGGGACAGATTCCTGGACACAGATTATGCATAGTCCTGCACTAAAAAGCAAGCTCCATTGGAAATCTGAATTGACACTGTTTTTTTGTCCAGGATTAGCCTTAATCTGTGTCCAAGAAACCACACCTTTGTTATATATCATAGAGATGGAAAGACGACACACCTCATTCATTGGCTCATCTCTCCTGCTGACTTAGAAGGAATTCTATGATCCCTCCTTAACCCATAGGAAGTCCCCCCCCCAGTTGACTACTTTAAAATGATGAAAGCCTTCAATGGTGCTGCACATGCTAAACAGGCTTTGTGGCATCCATCTTCATGTACATGTAAGTGATATGTAAGTGATACGGCAGCCTAAATATAACTGGGCCTTGACCTATTCTAGACCTAAAAGATCTTTCATTATTCATACAAATGAAAGATTAATTAGGTAGGAATCCCAGACAGGAAAACATTCATTTCAGTCAATTAATCATGTGATCAGATCACATGAGAGCTACAGAAATTATATTGAAACGTAGCAGGCACAAAGGGTCTTATCTTAATCAAGATAAAATGGACAAAACAGACGAAATTAGAGAACAATCTTAGACTGGTGTAATAGTGATGACATAATGACCATGGTACTTTGCATGTCACACTAGTGAAACCTAGTGTAATGCATGGAATGTTGCTCAAATGTTAATCACCTACCAACTTTATCATAGTTGGGCCAGGTCTTGTGAAAGCTGTTCTGAAGTCATATGAGTAATTAAGTTTAGACTGGATATACATTTAGCAACTCAAGACAGTTTACCCCCCTATCGCTAGTTAGATCATAGACATCTCCCTGTTTTACAAAGATCACTATCTTTGGTAATTTCCGCCATCTAGAGTATCTGAACTACAGTGCATGTATTTCAATGATTTTCCCTACCAAAACTCTATATGCAAACCTTAGTATGCATACCTGCAGGTTTGGGGAGTAACGGTTTACATAATCCGTTACATGTAAGGGATTACAAAAAACGGTAACTGTAATCTGTTACGTTATCAACAAAAATATGGTAATCCGATTACAGATATTTTGAAAAACTGGATGATTACTTTGTGGATTACTTTTAAATTCAGAAAGGATGTTTGCGGAAATAAATATTTGACA
The DNA here is from genome assembly GCA_023634145.1 of Thymallus thymallus. Taxonomy (NCBI): domain Eukaryota; kingdom Metazoa; phylum Chordata; class Actinopteri; order Salmoniformes; family Salmonidae; genus Thymallus; species Thymallus thymallus. Next base: position 36,072,804 of record CM042414.1, on the reverse strand, counting down.
CTGCTCTGTTTTCTCAATGACATTCAAATCAGCATTTTTAAGTTTGATCCACCTGAGCGAGTCTGACCACAAGTCAGAGACCACTATGATGACACACCAAATGTGTTTGATGGATCGCTGGAAAAGAGCAGGAATAGGCTTTTGTAGGCTACAGTCCAAGCTATGTTTTCCAATGTTGCGACTGCTGTCGGCATCCAAAGATTATCCAACTTGAATAAACGCCTTGAGGTAAGGATGACAGCAGTGGTGTAGTATACAGTGATGCGGATATCACCTATTATTTACATAGCGCATTGATGTGAATCACACTGCTGCTCTCTCATGTAGCTATTTTTTCGCCTTACGGATTGTGGTTGTTGTGGATGGCTGTTCAAAAATCTAAATGTGCATTTTAACCCAATAATGGTTGAATTCAAGAAGTTTAAGCTGCCTATCAATCATTGTTTTTGAAACCAGTGGACAACCAGTGAAAAATGCTCTCTTGCAACAGCTGCATAGTGTGGATCCAAGCCTATGGAATAAAAGTGGGGCTTTTATGGCTCAATCTAATTCATGCTGATAGAAAAAGGCCTAATGGACACTTGCACACTTTTGATAGACTTAAAGGGGCAACCTGTAGTTGCTGCATCCATTTATGGACTTAGAAATTATATATACAGTACCAGTTTGGAAGACATCAAAACTATGAAATAACACATAAGGAATCATGTAGTAAGCAAAAAAGTGTTAAACAAATCAAAATATATTTTATATTTTATATTCTTCAAAGTAGCCACCCTTTGCCTTGATGACAGCATTTATTTTTTCAACTGGAATCAATGAGTCCCTCCAGTCCTCCATGACAACAAAATCATAAACAACAGAGTAGGGCTGGCTAATAAGTCCTTAGTTTTGGGGTCATGCTCAGGTAAAACAATTTGGCTAATCTATACTTCCATGTTTCCAAGTCCTATTCTTGAAGATCAAGGGGTATAATATTTATTGGAATGACTGGAATTCTAATAGACTGTTTTTTAAGGTAAAGATATAATTTAATTGTATTATTATAGTGATGGGTTAGAAGAAGCCTACATAACTAACCCATAAAGTAAATGTAATATCCATATATGGCCAGCTATATAAACTTTAACATTCATTGATTATACTCCAATAAATGTTGTTCAATTTGTAACATACATTTTTGTCTTCTTCTAATGCCTCTTAAGGGGAAAGTAATCTAAAAGTAACGGAATGTAATCAGATTAGGTTACTGAGTTTGGGTAATCTTAAAGTTACGTTACTGATTACAATTTTGGACAGTTAACTTGTAACTGTAACTGATTACATTTAGAAAGTAACCTACCCATGCCTGCATACCTGTGTGTGTCACACCTGCTGCCCTGCAACCCCTCCCCCTCCCCGGTGCACACCTGTCACCATCGTTACGCGCATCAGCGCTTCATTGGACTCACCTGGACTCCATCACTTTATTGATTGCCTCGTCTATATCGGTCTATTCCTCAGTTTGATCCCCGTGTCAGCATTGATGTGGTTTCGTTTCCCCTGTCCAGACGCTGTCCATGTTTTGTTTCATGTCGGTTATTTAATAAATGTTCCCTCCCTGTACTTGCTTCTCGTCTCCCAGCGTCTGTCCTTACAGTATGAAAGAATTGTAAACCATACCTATACAATTCACATGGGTTCGATTTAGCAATTTAACATTGGGTTTTGGAATCTTACCATAGATATAGAAGACTGAGGGCCATCCAACGAACTGAACAAGTACTCCTGCTAAAGGCATGGCAATCACAGCACCCGCGTACGAACCTGGAAATAAAGAAAAGGGAAAACATGATCATGCCACTGTTGTAATTCTATTCTGTCAGCATCTAAAGGAAACCCCAATACAATGACTAAGTAGTGATGCCAAGATATCAAAACAATCCAGAGGTAGCTTCGACTGAAAAAAGCTTTGACTATTACATTATCATTACTCTGCATCCGCTCAGCAACTCTTCTTCAACACTAGAAAAGTACTACTAGAAAAAAGTATGACTCAGTGTCTCAGTAAGCGTAAATGTCTTGCAACAGTAACCCTCATAGGGTGTCCTTGGGAAAGGATGTTTTAATGTATATTCTATGAAGGCCTTATAAACACTCGGCTGGTGAGCAAGCTACGAAAGAAACCGCGAAAGAAACATTCACAGAATAGACTTTCCATGCCTTGACAGCTAACTAGCTACCTACAGCTGGCAAATAGCTTGTTATCTGGGCTCAATCATGGTCTTATCTTCCCTGAACCTTGTTCTCAGGGTTTCCATACCCAAGGGTATTACGTTAGACACACCCAGCATGTTAACGTTAGCTTGTGTCAACACCTATGAATAGTTCAGTTTCAAACACCAGCTAGCTTATTAGTGTTAGCAAACACCATTATAAGTATTGTGCTCGCTGGATAACACAACAACTAGCTAGGTAGCTATGCCTAGCTATAGGCCTAAACCCTAAAAAAAACATCTAATAATGATAGCAGAGATATTGGAGGAAGTTTTCTGTACCGTCTCTGATGATAGCTAGCTAATTGTCTTTGCTAAATTGTCATATACCGTAGCTACATTCTTTTTCTCTACCACAGATTCCCACAAGGTCTCAGACTCCACGATTGGAAAACACAAAAACAGATGAAAACACAGACGTTGTCGATTTCCATTGTTACTTGTAATGTTAAAAAGGGGAGAAAAAGACAATCCCATTTTCTCTGAATTAGCTAGCTAGCTAGGTTGTTCACCATACTATACACTGCAGATTTTAGTCACCACTAAAATAGTTATTTTATGTTATTGAATAGGCCTATATCTTTGTTTATTCTAATTAATCAAATGATGAATCCAACAATAAAAATCTTTATTATTTTGTAGTCTTTTTACATGTTACAATAAAGTTAGCAAAAGTAGAAGCTCATCTTTTGGTTATTTTCACTTGGTAATGAGTAACGGTGACTAACACAGTTCCGTACACAAACGAGGCTGCAATGAAAACTAATTGGACTGTAGCGACTGTGCTGGCATCAAAATCCGGGGTGTGAACTACGTTTCTATTCAATCATTGACTGACATGGTAATGGACCAAAAGTATTGGAGAAAAAACTGAACCCTCTGACGCGGTATGTTAAATTGTGACGTTTCATTCTGTAACGTACGGCACGCGTTATGCAACTCATTCTGTGCAATACAGCCTCTTTCCACCAGGGGTAGTGCCACTCTCGCAGATTAAAAACAAGACAGGATCAATGGTGAGTGTAAGGGTGAGTTTCTCCACACAACATATCTCCCCAGTAGATTTTGAGTTCCCTTCCGCAATTTCTAAAAAGACCCGGCGGAGCTCATTGTCTTATTCAATCATGCAGAGAAGGGCAGCGTGAAGTTCTCATCATTGATTTTGCTGGAAAGGGGAGAAATTGTGCTTTACAATGGTATTTATATTACAGTTGACCTGGAAGTATTACATTTTTTGGCCGCTAAAATAAGGTCAAGTGTACAGAACACTGTGATGTACGTAAGTTTGTTAGCTAACGTTAGTAAGTGCATATATGGTATATGGTTGACCTATATCTGATCTGTTTTTGTAAACTTATCCAAGTTAACCCAGATTGTACACTTTTGGAGGGCAACTGCTAGCAACAACATTGAGTTGAGATTGTGAAGAATGCACATTCACGGGTAGTTAATTAGAGCCTATTGAGCCTCCAACCTTTCTAAAATCTGTCCACGAGAGATTACAACCTTGTGACAGTTGTTACTGAATCAGATGCAGCTGAGAAGAAATGAAACACTACATTTGTGAATTTAGTGGAAACCTGCCCATTTGTAACAAGCATGGTAACAAACATGTGATGTTACAGATCTATAATTACAGACTGCAATTGCCACCAGTTACATGTTGTTATTACAGTTTAACTATGAGTTATCACAATTAACTACAATACTTAGTTAGTGTAATTACACCCCATAAAATGAAGTGTTAGCACAACCTACCACGTCCCCATTTTGGGCATTTTACCACAATGCTAAACACCTCTGGACAGAGAACAATGAGATATCTATTCAATGGCTTCATTTAATCTTTTAGGGTTGACTGTGGTTATGGGTACAAAAGAAAGACAGGCGGGGTATTTTTGCATTTTTTTATAATATTTTGCACTTTCACCACCAGGTGAAGTTCATCATAACGTATTTAATCTGTAACCTAATAAACTGCATTGTTTCCCGAGTCGTAGTGGGAAGACCACACACCCTATCATCGCGTGACTCCAAGTTAACTTCGATATGATGGCTATTATTCATACCTTTGCAAGGGGGAAGATAGTGGAGGCCCATATTATCAATATTATGCCCATAAAAGCATTTCCACCACCATTTCCCGCATAATGAATGTTACTGAAAAAAAAAGGTCCCCCCAAAGTCAAACAAACAAATGATCTGTCAGTATTTATACAATTTTGCCTTAAAGTCTTGTTTCCATCACAGCTGTCGTGATTTATTTTTTATACGGTATGACATAAAAAAAAAAACTGTGGATGTAAACGTGGTTAGTGTTAATTTCACTTACCACAGAATGAGGTGGTGGCCAATCGACTTCTCTCTAGGGGAGGAGCCCATTTGGCCCACATCCCATGGCATGCTGGGTAGGTAACACCCTGTAGAGGAAACAATATCATTATTATGAATGGTCAAATAATCAACCTGAGTGAAGAGATACAGATATATACATTATGTGTCCCTGTACTGTATATGAGCTTGGTTAAGTGTATCAGTCATTATGATGACTAATGTTGCCACATTCATTTAGTCAATTTGGTTTCAATTTGGCAATGAAAGTGTCAATGAAATCAGGCAACACTCAAGGCGACTCACCTCCACCAAGCCTTGTAGGATGCGGACTAACATGACATAGCCATAGTGCCTCCTGGCTGCTGACGGGATGAACATATTCAGTATGGACGTGAGGAAAATGGCCGCCCCAAACACTCTGGGGAAACATTACATTATAGATAGATAGATAGATAGATAGATAGATAGATAGATAGATAGATAGATAGATAGATAGATAGATAGATAGATAGATAGATAGATAGATAGATAGATACTTTATTGATCCCCCGGGGGGGAAATTTCATTGTCAAGCAGCTACAACAAAACACAGGGCAGGTGCAAAATGCCACAACGAAAGTACACAAAAGACAGATACACGGTACATGATACATAGAGCGGCAGTATGAAAAAGTATAGAAATACAAGATATCTGGAGTGCAAAAAAAAGCTATAAAAGGACATTGCATAGTATGGGTGGTTGGCTGAATATGTACACTATACGTTGGTGGATGTTGGATGGTTAACTATACTATACAGGTCGATGGCAGAGAAATACTTCAGTAGCTAAAAATGCGTATGATATGAGCGAGGGTAATAATAGTTTACTTAATAGACAGACTGGCTAAATGAACAGGTAAGTGAAAATTTTGCATGGTTAAATTAGCTGTACAGTTAGGTATACAGTTATATTTACAGATAAGTGAATACTTGCATGTTTACACAAACTGTACAGGTAAATGACAGGAAGAGATACTTTAATAGCTAAATGTGTGTATGATATCATTTGGGGTAATAATAGTAATTCCCTTAAAATACAGTCCTTAGTGCGCAGGGTTTAATTACAGACAACTGCACGTATTGCACATTCGATATACTAAAAGCAATGAGAAAAGGTGTAACTGGCAGGATACTAATATGCATTCCTGAGTGAATGCCTACGTCCAATAATTACTTACAATATTGCATGTGATATAATATAACAACTGTACATGAGTATGTATATACAGACCTGTATGAATAAATAGGTCCTGAGTGGATGAGTGCTGACGGACCAGAGTTACTCACGGATGGATGCATAATTGTTAAACTAGGTCCTAGCACCCCAACAGTTCCAGATCTATGTTGCCGACGGCACGGCACCCCGGTGAGGCATTATACAGTCTCATAGCCGCCGGCAGGAAGGACCTCCTGTAGCGCTCTCTGGCACACCGTGGTGGGATCAGTCTGTGACTGAAAGTGCTCCTCTGCGTCATAACCATAGCGTGCAGAGGGTGGGTGACGTTGTCCATGATGGCCAGCAGTTTGGCCAGGATCCGTCTCTCCGCCACCTCCTCTAGAGTGTCAAGGCTCATCCCCAGGACAGAGCTAGCCTTCCTGATCAGCTTATTTACCCGAGAAGCATCACCGGCTTTGATGTTTGCTCCCCAGCACACCACTGCAAAAAAGATGGCACTGGCCACCACAGACTGGTAGAAGGTATGCAGTAGTTTACTGCACACGTTGAAGGACCTGAGCCTCCTCAGAAAGTAGAGTCGGCTCTGGCCCTTTTGGTACAGGGCCCCAGTGTTACCAGCCCATTCCAGTCTGTTGTCCATATGGACACCCAGGAACTTGTATGACTCAACCATTTCCACATCCATCCCCTTTATAGGGACTGCAGTCAGTTGTGCCTTGGTTCACCACCATCTCCTTAGTTTTGCTGATGTTAAGCTGAAGGTGGTTCTGCTCACACCACAACACAAAGTCACTGATTGTGCTCCTGTACTCCTCCTCCTGCCCACCCCTGATGCACCCTACAATAGCAGAGTCATCCGAGAACTTCTGTAGGTGGCATGTTTCAGAGTTATATCTGAAGTCTGAGGTGTAGAGGGTGAACAGGAAGGGGGACAGGACCGTACCCTGGGGGGCCCCTGTGTTGCTAACTGCCCGTTCTGACACACAGCTCTGTAGTCGCACAAATTGTGGCCTACCGGTCAGGTAGTCCGTGACCCAGGAGACTAAGGGTGCTTCCACTTTCATCCTCCTCATCTTCTCACCCAGTAGCAGGGGCTGAATGGTATTGAAGGCACTGGAGAAGTCAAAAAACATGACCCTCACAGTGCAACCTGCATTGTCCAGGTGAGAGTAGGCCCTCTGCAGAAGGTAGATGATTGCATCATCCACCCCGATGTTGCGCTGGTATGCAAACTGCAGGGGGTCCATTGATGAACACACCAGGGGTCTGAGGTGAGCGAGGACTAACCTTTCCAGGGTCTTCATGATGTGGGATGTTAGCGCTACAGGTCTGAAGTCATTCAGGACAGTGGGGTGTGCCTTCTTGGGCACTGGGACGAGGCAGGATGTTTTCCACAGCACAGGGACCCTTTCTAGGCTCAGGCTAAGGTTGAAAAGACGCTGGAGTATTCCACACAGTTGGTCAGCACAGACCCTCAGCACCCTTGGGCTGATGCCATCAGGGCCCGCCGCTTTCCACTGGTGTAGTCTCTCCAGCTCTCTCTTCACTTGGTTGGTGGTGAAAGCCAGCCCAGGTGGGGAGGTGGGGGGAAGGGGGGTGTTGAGGATCAGTCCAGGGGGGGCAGGGGTGGAGGTGGGGTCACTGATTGTCTCAGCAGAGGTGCTGTGAGCAAAGTGGGGGTGGGATAGCCGTGAGGGTGTGTGGTCTGGGGAGCTGGAGGGGAGGTGGACAGGGCCAGTATCGAACCTGTTAAAAAATTGGTTCAGCTCATTGGCTCTGTCCTGGGTCCCCTCCGTCTGCCCACTGTTTGACTTCTTGAAGCCAGTGATATTTCTCATACCCTTCCACACCTCTCTCACCTGGCTCTGCCTCAGCTTGTCCTCCATCTTTTCCTTATACACTCTCTTCCCCTCAGCAATCCGCAACTTCAGCTCCCTCTGGACGCATTTCAATTTGTCCTTGTCCTTCTCCTTGAAGGCCCTCTTCTTCTCATTCAGCAGGGCCTTCAGGTCGCTGGTGACCCAGGGTTTATTGTTTGGGAAACAGCGTACCTTCCTGGTGGGTACAGTGTTGTCTACACAAAAATTAATATAGTCTGTTATGCAGTCAGTGAGTCCATCGATGTCCTCCCCATGAGCCTCACAGAGCACATCCCAGTCTGTTGTTTCAAAGCAGTCCTGTAGGGCCTCATTCGCCTCTGGGGACCATCTCCTAATAGTCCTGGTGGTAGCAGGCTGCTGTTGGACCATAGGCCTGTAGAGTGGGGTGAGGTGGACAAGGTTGTGATCCGATCTACCGATGGGAGGGAGTGCAGTGGAGTTGTATGCATCCTTGACATTAGCATATAACAAGTCCAGAGTTGTATTATTCCTGGTTGGGCACTTCACGAACTGTTTGAACGTGGGCAGCGTTGAAGAGAGAGATGCATGGTTAAAATCCCCCGAAATGGCAAAAAAAGCACTGGGATGCGCTGTCTGTAACCTCGCGATAACAGAGTGGATGACGTCACACGCTGCGTTTGCGTCAGCAGAGGGCGGGATGTAAACAATAACAGCAATGGCCGCCGTGAATTCCCTCGGTAAATAGTAGGGTCTCAGGCTAACGGCTAGCAGTTCAATGTCCGGGCTACAAAACTGTTCCTTAAGAGTAATATGTTTCGGATGACACCATCTGTTGTTAACTAATAAAGCCAGCCCACCACCCTTACCGGAAGAGACGCGATCCCTGTCCGCTGTGATGGTCTGGAAACCGTTGATAGTGACGTTCTGTATGGGGATGTTACCGTTCAGCCAAGTCTCAGTAAAACACACTAGGTTATAGACAACAATGGCGAGCATATCATTGTCCAATATTTGCATACAGGATCTTGCAAAACGCAGTAACTACGCCAACAGTTGCTACACCAGCCACATGCAGGACCTGCAGAAGGAGTTACATGAGCTAAGGCAGTAATTTCTCAGCCACCACCATCCACTCTACAGAGTCCCACAAAAACCTAGGACTGAGCTCTGTCAACACTGCTCTCCCAGTTTCAGCCCCAGCCCCTGCATCCAGTGACTTGAGGGAGTCTGTCAAATGCTCAGCCTGCTGTGCTATTACGTGGATGGCCAGGGACTTTGGCAAAGTCTCTGCTCACTCAACAGCTGCAGATGACCCTATGCTTGTTAGCTCTTATGGGAATGAGCTGAATACCCCCTCTGAATTTAAATCTTGTGCTTGTGCTAGCTTGGGCTAATGTACCTAAATGTGTAAAGTGTGATAAAACATTTTTTGCTGTGTGTTTAACAACTTTTCTGTCCCTGAAGTTGGTCATTTTAGGGGATTTGAATCTGGTGTAGTATCTCGACTAAGAAAGCTAAATCAAGCTACTTTTTAAGCTCTGTCTTGACTCTGCTGGTGATCTTTCAAAATGTTGGAAAACAGTAAATGTCCGGAAGCGTACATATTCCTTTTCTTCCCTGCCTAAACAAGTTCTTTCTGATTATGGCATAGTAACTGAGAAGCATGGGATACGTGGTGCTTTTAATCATCATTTTATCTCAGCAGGCTTTTTATTTGAGAGAAACTGTTGTTTAATGGACTGCTCTTCCATATGCCAGTCTCTAGCTGACTCGACGGTTAAACCCGTCAACTTCTAGTGAATCTTGGTTTTCATTTCAACAATTTACTATCTGTGATGTGCTAGATGCCTTGCATAAGATTGATGTAAAAAAAAATCCACTGGGGCTGATATGCTTGATCCGTTGTTGCTGCAGCTCTCTGCCCCCCTGATTGCTCATCATTAACCCATATTTTTAACCTGACGATTATACCTGGTACTATCCCCAAGGTTTGCAAGGTGACCAATGTACTCCCCCTTCACAAAGATGTTGACCCTTGTGACCTAAATAATGATATTTTTCTAAAATGTCTTTCCTAGCTATAAAACTGTATTAGAAGGTGTTTATTATCTTGGAAATGTATTCTAAATGTACCTTAGTCTGGTTTTAGACCAGACTAATGTTTCATTTTTTTTTCTAGCCAGCCAAATATGTTGTAGGTAGATAAGTGATAATGCACTGATGTATCATCTTATTATGAAGTAATAACGCATATCATATCAATAATGCATAGCATACTCTATCTTTGTATGACCTTAAACAACTATATGGGTAACGCACAGGCAATGTGCAGTATCTACAATCTAAATGTGTTTATCCAACTTTCTTGTTGTTTTTCTGTTTGATGGAAACAGTTTGATACTCCTAACTACATTTATGTTTTCATGTTTTGAATGTTGTATTGTAGTAACCCTCAAGTATGTTTTCTCCATAAGGTAAGGACTATTTCAACTCGCAGAATGTTTATACTTAACCTAAATGTGTTTATCCAACTTTCTTGATGTTTTTCTGTTTTACTTTGTATGACTTAGGGGTCATGGGTCAAATCATTTGACATCATTGATATGCATAAAACGTTTCTTCATAATAAGGTGATGCATCAGTGGCTGGCTGGACAGCAAATATACTTTAAAGCCATTTTTCTCAGTTTCACTGTTTGAGTAGTTATGGCAATGAATATGTTTCTGAACAATTTTACGTTAATGTGGATGCTACTATGATTACGGATAATCATGAATAAATCGTGAATAATAATAAGTGAGAAAGTTACAGATGCATAAATATCATACCTCCAAAAATGTTTTATTATATATTGGCAACGATGAGATGTTAGCATGTTTTGATGAGATGTTAGCATGTTTTGATGAGATGTTAGCATGTTTTGATGAGATGTTAGCATGTTTTTGGGGTGTGACATTCTTATTTAGAATACAAGTGGCTCCAAAATGACACAATACATTGTTTACCATTCATTCGTATTGGGCACAACATAAGCTGAAACACAACCAAAACAAACTGCAAATGCATCCAACAAGTTTGTAGAGTCACATGCTTGATGTAGTCATTGCGTGCTAGGAATATGGGACCAAATACTAAACTTTTGACTAAATGAAATACACTTGAAGTTAATTTTTTCAAATACTTATGGGTAAATCCATTTGAATTCAATTACTTTTTGACAGCACCACTTTTGGTTTGAACGAAACCTTCCATACATACAGTATTTGCCCATTGTATAAGTGCTCAGAAAGTTGTTGTTTTTTACCTGAATGCAAAACAATTAAAGAGATAAAAGTGCTCAAAGTTTACCCCTTTTGCATACCCTATCATACCATGAGACATCCATGTCTTCATCACTGGACAATATTAAAGTTTGAAATTGATATCATTTAAAATTGTACAGCAGGGTTGGCAAACTATCCTGTAATTTCCTTTCTATTTTATAAAAATTGTCATTTTTAACATTTAACGTAAATTATCAAAAAATGCATAAACTCTAATTCTTTTCATATTCGCATACGTGGTAGCTTAGAACCTATTTTTCATCATCTGAGGTTTTTGAGTTGTGCCTGCCAGCGGTTGAGACACAACATGCTCTTGAATACAGGGTGGATGTCATGTTTTTGCTGATATACAGTGGGGAGAACAAGTATTTGATACACTGCCGATTTTGCAGGTATTCCTACTTACAAAGCATGTAGAGGTCTGTAATTTTTATCATAGGTACACCTCAACTGTGAGAGATGGAATCTAAAACAAAAATCCAGAAAATCACATTGTATGATTTTAATTTGCATTTTATTGCATGACATAAGTATTTGATCACCTACCAACCAGTAAGAATTCCGGCTCTCACAGACCTGTTAGTTTTTCTTTAAGAAGCCCTCCTGTTCTCCACTCATTACCTGTATTAACTGCACCTGTTTGAACTCGTTACCTGTATAAAAGACACCTGTCCACACACTCAATCAAACAGACTCCAACCTCTCCACAATGGCCAAGGCCAGAGAGCTGTGTAAGGACATCAGGGATAAAATTGTAGACCTGCACAAGGCTGGGATGGGCTACAGGACAATAGGCAAGCAGCTTGGTGAGAAGGCAACAACTGTTGGCGCAATTATTAGAAAATGGAAGAAGTTCAAGATGACGGTCAATCTCCCTCGGTCTGGGGCACCATGCAAGATCTCACCTCGTGGGGCATCAATGATCATGAGGAAGGTGAGGGATCAGTCCAGAAATACACGGCAGGACCTGGTTAATGACCTGAAGAGAGCTGGGACCACAATCTAAAAAAAACCCATTAGTAACACACTACGCCGTCATGGATTAAAATCCTGCAGCGCACACAAGGTCCCCCTGCTCAAGCCAGCGCATGCCCAGGCCCGTCTGAAGTTTGCCAATGACCATCTGGATGATCCAGAGGAGGAATGGGAGAAGGTCATGTGATCTGATGAGACAAAAATAGAGCTTTTTGGTCTAAACTCCACTCGCCGTGTTTGGAGGAAGAAGAAGGATGAGTACAACCCCAAGAACACCATCCCAACCGTGAAGCATGGAGGTGGAAACATCATTCTTTGGTGATGCTTTTCTGCAAAGGGGACAGGATGACTGCACCGTATTGAGGGGAGGATGGATGGGGCCATGTATTGCGAGATCTTGGCCAACAACCTCCTTCCGTCAGTAAGAGCATTGAAGATGGGTCGTGGCTGGGTCTTCCAGCATGACAACGACCCGAAACACACAGCCAGGGCAACTAAGAAGTGGCTCCGTAAGAAGCATCTCAAGGTCCTGGAGTGGCCTAGCCAGTCTCCAGACCTGAACCCAATAGAAAATCTTTGGAGGGAGCTGAAAGTTCGTATTGCTCAGCGACAGCCCCGAAACCTGAAGGATCTGTACGGAGGAGTGGGCCAAAATCCCTGCTGCAGTGTGTGCAAACCTGTTCAAGAACTACAGGAAACGTATGATCTCTGTAATTGCAAACAAAGGTTTCTGTACCAAATATTAAGTTCTGCTTTTCTGATGTATCAAATACTTATGTCATGCAATAAAATGCAAATTAATTACTTAAAAATCATACAATGGGATTTTCTGGATTTTTGTTTTAGATTCCGTCACTCACAGTTGAAGAGTACCTATGATGAAAATTACAGACTTCTACATGCTTTGTAAGTGGGAAAACCTGCAAAATCGGCAGTGTATCAAATACTTGTTCTCCCCACTGTATGTACTAAAATGGGAATCAAATAAACATTTCCACTTTCAAATGATTCCACAAATGGTTGAAGGTCCACACATCAGAGAATGTTGACTTGAATGGGAATATCTGTTGTATTAAATTATACTGTCAATTATCCATAAAAAAAACTATTGAAATGTATAGATACTAGAATAATTTAAGTTAACATTCAACGGTGGGTGGACCGGCAGCCATCTTTGTGGTAGTAATTAGAAGTTACAATTAAAATTCAATTTCAATTTCAGTGGTGTAGCAGATCAATTGCAGTGGTCTGAAGGGATAAGTCCATTCTATGAATTATATGTATATGATTGAAATGACACCCACCCTGTATTCAAGAACTGGTGGCAGGCACAACACAAAGCCTCAGATTATGTCAAATAGGGTCTAAGATACAACATATGGGAATATGAAAAATATCTACGTTTACGCGTTTTTAGATAATTGATATTAAAGTAAAACAATTGAATTTAAAAATTAATTTATATCAATCTCAACCGTTGATCTTTTCCAGCGATGAAGACATGGATGTCTCATGGTAGGATGGAGTATGCAAAATGAACTTCGAGCATCTTTATCTCCTGAACGTTTTACTTTCAGGAGATACTGAAAGACCATGGGCAAACATCTATAAAAAGTTTTGTTTTAAACCAAAGGAATGCTGTCAAAAAGTAATTGAATTCAAATGCATTTACCCTTAACACCTTCAAATGGGGGGACTAGATACATAAAGTGCATTCATTTCTAAACAGTAAAATAGATATGTATGAAACCACCCTCAAATAAAAGGTGACATTCTATCTCTTCATATAAAACATCTCAAATCCAAAATGCTGGAGATATAGAGCCAAATAAAAGGTTTTTGCTTCACTGTCCAAATAAACACGCAGGGGAGTGTATGATACAGTAACCGCTACATAGAGAATGATACAACCTTGATGGACACGACATGTCAACAACAACCCAGCACAATTACTGTCATGGCCTGTACTGCTGTAGATCTAAACGTTATAACGTTCATCCCCTTTCTTTCTTCCTTCCTTCCACCCCTCCCTTTTTCCAAAACAGAGTGTAAGTGACACTTGTAATATTGTCTGGCGTCTCAGGGAGAAATCAGAGGCAGGATCTTTCATTATTTACTCTGTCAATGGCGTGTCCTCTTTTCCTGTGAAGGTTTTATTGCAGGACTACTATCAGCCCCATCAGAGCTGCATGCTCACCACACACACACACCGGACGGCGTTAACCCTTGCTGCTTTAACCCTTACCTAACAGACACGCACACACACACTGCATGCCTTTTTTACTTAGGCACCTGAAACCTTTCAGTTATAGCTCTGACGCCACACACTGACTACCAATGCCAAATATCCCATCTTTCTGTTCTAAACCTCACCACACACATTAACTGACTGCCTATTTCAGACACCCAATGTCTATGTTCCTGCACTTAGCACAGGTATACATTCCAAACATCCGGTATCAATAGTCAATGATCTTGAACCACCCCAGTCACCTATTTAACCCTCTCTAGTCCACCCACAATCCAGTTCCATCAAAATACTTGAATTTCCTGAGTGTTTCAGTATAGTAAACAGTGTCCATATTAGGACAGCTCTAGAGTCACAAGGAGTGAGAGCATTAGCAGTGAGAAGGTCTCACCTGTTGGCGGCCAGCTTGTTGGAGATGAAGCCTCCAGGGATCTGTGTGACGATGTAACCCCAGAAGAAGGAGCCATGGATCAGTCCCACAGTCTCTGGGTCCCAGTTGAATTGAGCTAGCTGGTGAAGAGAGATAATATAGGGTCTTTATCTGGTTACGAGTTATTTCATATAAGAAGTGTTTGTGTGTGCTTGTGTGTGTGTCAGGGCTATTATGTGGTTAGAGTTTGAAGAAAAAAAAAACAGAGGACTGTTTGGGTGATGCTGCTGTCCTTTAGAACAACACTTGAACTTTCCCATCCAAATATCAGCTGAATAACAATGGCACTATAATACAACATAATACAACATTCAAGGGTGTGTTCACCTCCTAACCTGTCCCCCTGTATCAGGGATGGACGGTTAAAGGAGTTAATTAAGAGTATTAAACTCAAAAGATTACATATGCAATCTTTTTAGTATTTTGACTGAAGCCTATAGGCCTACATTGATGACTGCTGGCTAACCGGTGATAATAGATGAATCATTGATGATTCAAGTATTAGCCTATGCATGCCCATTCACTAGGCCTACTATAGAATGATATTATATTTGAAAACGTTTTTAAAAATTCAATCACTACGGGCATTGATATCACTCTGTGGCGAAGTCATTTAGCTTGCATTTCCACAATAGTGCCCTCTCAGTTTTCGTATTGAAAATGTTTGATGTTGTTTACTCTAGTTAAACTACTGTACATATTTGTTCAATCTATATTCCATGTGATCTTACAATAATCACTATCATTACATAAATTTCATTCCCTTGCCGTTATTGCAGTTCTTTTCATACCATACCATAGGCCCATTTATTTACCGTTTGATAAGGATGTGGTTTTCAGGACACAAGGACAACGCTACATTCATGGGGAAACAGTTAAAGCTGTGTACGAATAACCATACTATATACTATGAGTTAATTTTAGTATACTGTAAACGAACAGTTGAGCGTACTAGCGCGTCGCCTGTCTACCAGAAGTTGATGCTGCTGCTATGAAACCTCTTGCTAGCTTCTTAGCGTAACAAATGACTAGCTAGACATTTTACGATTTTGGGTGTGTTCGTGAATTCAATCTGGAGTGCCAGAATGTGCTCTGGGTGTATATTAACTAACATTGGGATAGTTAATATACTGCCTGGCATGTTCGATGTATTAGTAGCCAACTAACGTTAGGTAACTAGCTGTAACTCAGACGCTGTGAAACGGGAAGCGAGTACAGGGTGTGGATTTAATGATAAATAAATATAAAACAAAACACGAACAGCGTCTGGACATGAAAAACATAACAACAATGCTGACTGGGGAATGAACCTGAGGGAGTGACAGATATAGGGATAGAAATCATAGAAGTGATGCAGTCCAGGTGAGTCTCATGAGGCGCAGGTGCGCGTAGCGATGGTGACAGGTGTGTGCAATAATCAAGAAACTGAAGATCTCGTACAACGTTGTGTACTACTCCCTTCACAGAACAGCGCAAACTGTCTCTAACCAGAATAGAAAGAGGAGTGGGAGGCCCCGGTGCACAACTGAGCAAGAGGACAAGTACATCAGTAGAGTGTCTAGTTTGAGAAACAGACACCTCACAAATCCTCAACTGGCATCTTCATTAAATAGTACCCGCAAAAGAAAAAGCCATATCTCAGACTGGCCAATAAAAAGAAAAGATTAAGATGGGCGATGACCGAAGTAGTCAATATAACTATTTGTTCAGTACTTTTGAAATGTACAAAGACAGAATTCAGAAAGTTCTTACAGCATTCTCCATGTTCACCAAGTCAGAACCGTAGGATTAATTAAGGGGGCATATAAGCAGACGATGAAAGCTCTTACAATATTCAATGATTCCATTTCTCTATAACAGGCTATAGGCTACATGTGCACCTCCAAGTCAGAACAGTAGGCTAAATTATGAGGGGGAAAGGGACCAAATTATTAGGGTGAGGCAAATGGGCTACTAACAGCTTACTACACAACATACACTTAGTATTACTTTCTTAGCTACAGTATACATATCTCCCTGGCATATTACATAATTTATGCAGCAGCATAAAATACACTTTTGGACTCAACTTGTTGTGCTGTGACACTTGAACAGGATGGTGGCACAGCGGTCCTTCGTGGGCAAATTTTGTCATCAAAGTCTGGCATTCTCTGGATTTATAGGGCTTTCAAGACAACTGGGAACTCTGAAAAACTAAGATTGAATCATGATGTCAGTGATCTTCAGGTCGGAGCTCTAGAAACACCCCGATTTCCCGACTTGGAATTCCGAGTTGGATGACCGTATTTTCTCAGCCGGGGCTAGTTGTTTTTCGGAGTTCCCAGTTGTCTTGAACTCACTGAAGTCTGTGATTTCCCAGTTCAGAGTTTCCAGTTGTTTTGTCGGAGAAGATGGTGAATGTTTATCCTTTTAAGCTTGGAAAAGAGACCCTTAAACCCAGACTTGGACCACACACCCACTCCACTGAATAGCAGGCTAGTGATTGCTTTGCAACGCTTGCAGTTAGCCACTGATTCCTTCAAAACCACTCATTGTTCAATTTGCGATTTCCAACTTGTTGTGTAATGTTTATGTCCAATGGCCGATGAGCACTGTTTTATCTATAATTTAACTTCATAATTTATCTTCATATGACAAGGGTTGAAAAGGATTTGCCAGTAGATTGTCGACTTGATTCATGATGATGACTGCTAGCTTGCTAGCTAAGATTTAGAAAGTATGATGTTGACATGATCAGTCCAATCAAAGCTACGGTAGATATAACGTAATTTGAAGTAATTTTATCTGTGGCCAATGACATTGAGCCTTCTTGGATGGGCACTTCAATGCAGCGCCCAAGAGGCTTTAATTTTGGAGTTTCCAATCTCCCAACTTCCTAACTAGCTACCAAGAAGCCATTTCATGCTTTTTAAAAAGTCACCAGAACTGATCTTCTCACAGTCATTCTCCCCCCCAAATATTGTTGGTCCTTCCGCGACCTGTAGTATGCTTTGATATGTGCTTTTGTCAGTATTATATTGTTTAGGTTAGTATATTATATCATCCTGAACTAGGGACCCCTACCTCCCAAATCCCAATTTAACCACTGGGTATCGGTGCATAGGTGGTTGGATAAATTCACAAAGCGGAGCTGTGGTTCCAAAACCACTATGATCATTCTTAAATGGATGTTTGGAACCACCAAGACTCTTCCTAGAGCTGGTACATATTTAAAAAGTGAATTGCTTTGCCACATTTTTTGTTGCTGAGCCATCCTCAGTTTTCTCCTATCACAGCCATTAAACTGTGTTTTAAAGTCACCACTGACCTCATTGTGAAATCCCTGTGTCCTTTCCTTTCTCTCCGGCAACTGAGTTAGGAAGGACGGCTGTTTCGTTGTGGAGTCTGGGTGTACACCATATACACCATCCAAAGTGTAATTAATAACTTCACCATACTCAAAGGGATATTCCATGTTTATTTTTACCCATCTACCATTAGGTGCCCTTCTTTGCGAGGCATTGGACAACCTCCCTGGTCTTTGTGGTTGACTCTATGTTTGAAATTCACTGCTTGACTGAGAGACCTTACATATAATTGTATGTGTGGGGTACAGAGATGAGTTAGTCATTCATAAATAATGTTAAACACTATTGCACTAGTCCATGCCACTTATTATGTGACTTGTTAAGAAAATGGTTACTACTGAACTTATTTAGGCTCTCCATAATGAAGGGGTTGAATACTTATTGACTCAAGACAATTCTACTAAGCTATATAGAATTGTTTTAAGAAGGTCATACCAAGGATATTTGATTTTGAATTTCAAGACCCCTTGAAGTATCAAAAAAATATATTATTTGATTAAAATGTATTTTTGGTCTTACTGCTATTAGCCCATACAAAAGCATTGAATAACCGATTCACTACATGGAATGACGTGTCTCCTATATCTGAGAGATATCAGAAAGATGAGGTTTGTTTATTTGACAAGTATTTTACCACATATTTTTGGCATTAAACAGTCTACGTATATACTTCGATTCATTTTTTCAACTGGTACTGGGAAACCTTCAGACAAGTCTTGTGAGGCCTTTGCGTCCTAGAGCAAAACAAACGACATGTACGTGTTCGTGAGAGTCTCACCTTTACACATACTGTAGGGGTAGCACAAATGGTTCAGAAGCTGTAAACCAGTGGAGGCTCCTCAGAGGACGAAGGGAAGGACCATCCTCCTCAGTGAATTTCATAAAAACATTTTAAAAGTTTTCCTTTTTAGATAAAACTATACTAAATATATTCACATGTCACCAAATAATTTATTAAAACACATTGTTTTGCAATGAAGGTCTACAGTAGCCTCAACAGCACTCTGTAGGGTAGAACCATGGTGTAGCCGGAGGACAGATAGCTTCCGTCCTCCTCTGGGTACATTGACATCAATACAAAACTTAGGAGGCTCATGGTTCTCACCCCCTTCCATAGACTTACACAGTAATTATGTAAACTTCCAGGCATGTCCTCCAACCTATCAGAGCTCTTGCAGCATGAAATAACTTTAGTACCGAAAGCATAAGCTACAGCTTGCTAGCACTGTAGTGCATAACATGTGGTGAGTAGTTGACTCAAAGAAAGGGAGAGACATTAGTTTCACTTTCCCTTACTTAGAAAATGCAGCTAGCTAGTTAAGCCTACTCAAACACCCGGCTCAAACAGAGAAGGATGCTTTGTTAGCTAGCTGGCTATGGCTATCCAACACTGTGACTCTTCCAAGTCAAGGTAAGCTTTTGGTTTGATAAATGTATTGTAACCGGGGCCTGTTGGTGTAACTGCTAAACTGCTTGCTGACTGTACACTGTACTGCATGATTGTAGCAGGTTTACTAATGCGTTAGTTCTAGTAGCTATGTTGATTATGACATTAGCAAATATGGTGACAACGATATAGACTGTGTGTAGCGGTTAGTGGTTATGATATGAAGGTTTGTCTTGGGAAGGTTTTTTCGCCTGTTCACAGACAGCTGATGTGTTGTGCACAAGTCCACAAGCAAAGGGAAAAAGTGAGAGGAGGAAAGTGTGTAGATGCGAGAAGGAATTATACAACGCTCAAAGGGATCATGCTGTTTGTATGTGGCTGCTATGAAAGTGAACTGTTTGCGTGTGATCAGGGGAGTATTCATTCCGCAGATTCTGTTGAAAAACATTTCTTAAATGGAAGCAAACGGGGAAAAACACATGAATTTGTCCGATAGAAACTCTCGTTTGCAACTGTTTGACTAATGAATACACCCTAGATCATCTCCCACCTTGATTACTCAAATTTCTCTCTACCTGTGCACCTACATTGTAAACTTGAATTAATAGGCTAGGTCATGATGGGTGTAGGAAAAATCATGTAGTAGCCTAAACTTTTCAATGTTACATTGAGCTGGGTGAATGGAATATGAATGACAGTCATCTGGTACGCTGTAAAAGAAATAAGGCCATACTCATGAAAATAAAATGTTTCCTTCCTCATCTCAAACAGCACCAACCGCCACTGCTGGGCTTCCTGTGCGGCACGCACAATTTGAATGCACCTCGAGATGAATATTGTTTCCTCGCATAGATGCAACAGGCTGAACAATTGAATAGGTAAACTATTCTACTATGGGGTTTTCTGATTTGGCTGAAGCTTTCTCATGTTTTTGGCTGTGGAAAATTAAATGTGGACAAAATGTTTCATTAGATAATTAAAATTACCAAAGCACGTACCAGGTCTCAGCTCCGCCTGGCTCTCATTTGGATCATAGGTGCCGCCCCGACTCAATTTAACCCCTGCCTCTACCTGCTTACCTCCTGCTGCTTCATTGCCCTAACGACTGCTACAAAGTTTCTCCATAACGCACACCTCAATCTATGGAGTCTTTTTTATGTCAGTGATATCTTTCTTTCTCTCTCACCTGGAGTACAGGTGTCCCATTGATGTAGACAGTGTTGTTGTTGACCATCTCCACGATGGCCACCCCCAGGTTGCAGCGGATGCCAAAGGAGATGCAGAAGCCCAGGCCGCTGAGGATGGCGATGATGTAGCGTTTGGGCAGGCCGCAGCACCCGCAGTCAAACAGAGGGGCCCTGTGGCGAGGGGCCACCGGTTCCCCGTCCTCTGTCAGCTCCATCTGGTCCTCCTCGTCTGCATTGGTGCCATCGATTTTCCTGTAACACAAAACATGGAAGTTGAGACAGATACCCAGCAAACAGTTAACCTTCCTACAACGTTCGACAGGATGACATTGGTAAGTGTTTAATTCCATCCCTTTTGTTTCCAGGTAGAACCCTCTGCGGAAAAAAGTTATCCTATGGGGACAGCTGAAGAAAACTTTTAGGTTCTAGCTTTACTAAGAGTGTACTACAAACAAGTATGGTGTATACAAAAAGTATTTGTATACCTGATTCCCTTGAATGACACTTTACGTTAAGTCTACTATGATATTTCAAACAGTCTTTAAAAGACAGAAAGCCCATTCCTGATCCTACCCTTTTTGTCTTCAATACTATTATTTTAACTGAGGATGAAGAGACTCCCAACCACCCACTCCCCATGAGAGGTCACAAGGTGAAACCTGGATGCAGTTCTGAAAACTCTTAACTCCTCCTCCACATTTACTTGATTGGTCGAACAGTGCTGAAGAGAACCTCCCCCAACAGTTTTTTTTCTCGCCAGGACCAGAAGTAAAGAAACAGGGCTCAGATGTCTGCTATGTTAGGTTAGTACAGCACAAACCCAATGGTTGACAGTGTAATAGATATCCTCAGCACTACTCCAGGCATCTTACAGACAGAGTGTTTGATGGACAGGTGGATAAACAGTAGAGACTCCTATCTAATATCATAAGACAACCTTGTTTGGTTTGGTTTAACTGTCGGGGCCTGACGGTAGAGTTGTCTGGATATCTTTATGTTTGAGTTTTGTTGTTCACCAATCAGAGGCCATACATTGTCTCTAATTGGGGATCCTATTTAAGTTGATTGTTCCCACCTGTGTGTGGTTCTTTGTTTTTTTGCATTTTGCTCATCAGTTTGTGGTTTTGTTCTCTCCTTTGTTATTTCGCTTACAAATAAAAAGGAATGTCGTTAAACTACTGCTCTCTAAACCATGACAAACCTGAAAAAAATGTTTGGGGTGTAATTCTAACTTTTTTTAATGGTTATTTTCAGAACCTTAGGAAAGGGTTATAGCACCATAAATGTTACATTTAGAACCTTGGGTTCTATAAAGCATAAAAAGGGGATCCGCTATTGTTAAAAGCCAAAGAACCCTAATTTGGCACTATTAGAACCATTGTTTTATTGTGTAGACCGAGTCAGCCATTTTAGAATTAGCAACATACTCAGGTTCCCTAACTAATGCAAATTGTATTTAGTGCAGAACAGGTAAAGTGCACCTGAAGAGCACTGAAGTCTCAAAGCATTAGCTGCAGCAAAACAAAACAGCCACACATGCAGTATAAAAATATCCCTTTTCTAGTCTCTTGATGTCAAGGATGCTGGGCTCCATTCCTTCTTCCCTGCACTCTTTAGAGGTCTATAGTATGTATACCTCATTCACTCCTTCATTCATTCACAAGTCTTTCATGTGCAAGAAACCCTTTAAGATGTCTTACATTCGTAAATAAAAGAAAGGCTATTTTATCCCATGATCTATTAGCAAGCAGAATCTTTCTTGTTCCTGCCTGCCACCACCTCCCACCCTGTCTTTCCCAACCCCCTAAACCCCCATCCCTCCACCCCAACTCAGCCCTGTCTTCCCATCAAATGATCTCCTATCCCTCCACCCCAACTCACCCCTGTCTTCCCATCCAATGACCTCCTATCCCTCCACCCCAACTCACCCGTCTTCCCCATTCAATGATTCCACATACCTCCACCTTCAACTCACCCCTGTCTTCCCCAACTCAACCCTGTCTTCCCCATCCAATGATTCCACATACCTCCACCTTCAACTCACCCCGTCTTCCCCAACCTCCCAGCCCCAATCTCTCTTCCCCAACTCACGCCTGACTTCTCCAGCCCCCATCCTTCCTTTTCAACTCACGTATGCCTTCTCCATCCCCAATCCCTCATCCAGGGCTGGTGTTATGGGCTGGCCTTAGGGGGCCTGTCCTGCCCCACCCTACCTCCTTGCCCATCCAAATAAAATATTTAAAATATTGATAATTTATTTGACCGGGATGAGTGCCGACAGAAAGACGCATCAATCCCAGATCCCAGAAGCATCTGAGCGAACTAAACAGCGCCCCTCTGTCTCAGTATGTGTACAGTGTAGGTCATGTACTGTATCTGATTCTGTCTGGCCAAAAATAGTATGGCATGTCATACTCTTTTTGGCCAGACAGAATCAAATATATGGGCTACACATTGTAAGACAGAGGAGCTCTGTTTTGCTCAATCGGATACTTTCTCCGGTGAGATCGTTTCAGCAACTTGGGAATTGAAGGAAAGTTGGCGGGTGCACAGTGCACTGTTCGGATACTGGAATTATTTTGGACAAATGTGCGGAGGTAACCTACTTTTTGATCAGATGAAAACATCATGACTGCTTGTGTTCATACCACATTAAAATATAATATATTTACAGTTAAATGACATGTCTTTACTATAAAAAACGAATCTGAAGAAAAGTCCTTTAAAAAAGGTGCACCCTATGGAAATCGAAAGCCTGTCCAACTGATTCGCTCTGGTGCCGGCTCTGCCCTCATCCCAACCCACCAGTGCCTTCTCCATCCCCAATCCATCATCCCAACTCACCCCTGCCTTCTCCATTCCCATTCCCTCATCCCAACTCACCCCTGCGTTCTCCATCCCATTACCTAATGCCAAATCACCCCTGTCATCCCCAGCCCCATCCACTATCTAAAATAGACTGGACAATGCTATGTGAATGGGTGATCATTTTCAGAGAGAAATTTATTACGCTTGTCTTGTTTTTCTTCTATATAATTTTTTAAAATCCTCAAGTAGACCGAAATGACATCATCCTGTCTGCATTAGGTCCATGACATCATTATTTCTATGAAGCTCTATGAGTGGTCAGTTTGATCGTACTGAATAGAAGCTGTATTTGTGGCAGTTTACATTTCAAGAAGCAATTCAGAATGGACTAAAACAGTGTCAGTTAACTGACAGACTGGTCAGCAACATCCTAGAGAGACCCTATTAAGATAACCATGTCATTCCCATAGATGTTTGTATGAAGCCAATACATTAACTCTCAGTGAAGTATGACCTCATAACAAAGATAATTTTGCTTTTATGTCAAGCTATTATGGTATTATTACCAGTTAGCACAATTCTTTGGTAGAAAATACCTGTTTAATATACTGTATATACACTGTATGTGTGTATATATATTTATATACTTTTCTTTATATAATTTCGAATTTATCTATTTCAGACTGCACATTGAATACTGTCTCTTAACATGCAATAATTCCCTTTCACACGAAATTGCCCACTTACTTGGTTTATCTCTTTTAAGACAACAATCCACCTCATGTGGAAGTTCCATATTCATCATCCTCCCCTTGTGAAATATGTATCAGATATGAAAAATGCATCATAATGTCTTAAGATAAAACCTGTAATTATATCACTGGCATTGCCTGGGTACAGTACACATTGAGCTTAATGTTCTGCCTGCAAGGTTCTTCAATCCTCCTGGTTTCCAGCACTGGTTTCTTCATAGTTCTTAGACTTTTGACCAAATCATCTGAGTTTGGGATTATAGCACTGCAATCGTTTACCAGTGGATATAGAGATGTTTTATGCTAGACTATAGGACTATAATTTGGATGAGAATATTGACCAAGCTATATAAAGATAACTAAGATAAATACCTAACAGTACTCAGAAATAAATAATATATACTTGTGAAATTATCTGATCTATTGCTTCAAGTAGATATCAAACACGCACTGTGCCGTTTTCACCCCATTGAGTCACACACATACTGCATCTCAGTCAGAGATTCACACCCATTCAATCCCAGTTCCTCCATCACTTCCCGACAGTCCCAGACTCACCTCTGCAGGTTCTCCAGGCCGTCTCCTACTATATTCTTCACCTCCTCCTTCCCTGGTTTCAGAATCTGCTCCTTCAGCCCCGCAAACATCCTCCTCTGCTTCTCCCTGTCCTTCTCCCTCTCTTTATTTCACAGGAGTATCTCCCCCTCTCTCTTGCACGCTTTTCTCTGGAAAAGACTAAAAATATCTACTAGATGTGGTTGCTCATTGCTTCTTGAGTTTTTAAGCACAAAGGGGCTTGCTCCGCCTTTGTGTGGTGCCACGGGTTCCTTAGACGTTCCTCAGAGTTGAGATGGGCTTCTGCTGTCTGCTCTCTTGCATGACCGGGGGATCAGACTGAGAGGCAAAGGGTTGATGGGCACAGTGAGTAGGGGCTAGGTGGAGGTGAAAGGTGATCGCGTTGAGGCTAAGGGTGCGTCAGATGAACTCTTCAAGGTCCAAGGCACCAGATAGAGCTCTAGCATGGCATAGGTCAACTCACCTCCAGAAGATCCAGTGGAAAGAGAGATACAGGGACGGACGGGAGAGAGAGGGAAAGAGTACAATCCCCCACCTCAGTATCTTGGCATGGTGAGCTATGTGTGGGTGGGTGCAGCAGGACTCCCTTTGCTTTCCTCTTCTTCTGACAGCTCCACCACTCATTGCGAAGAGGGTCTGGGGTACCTGTCTGCCTCCTAAAGCCCAGCCCCCGTTCCCTCATAAGTTCCCCAGCCCTCTAGCCCCACCTTTTTAGCCATGCATGTTCATCTGATACCAACCAGTGGATGACTGATTAAATATTGACAAGCCACATTCAGAGTGACAAGAGCAGCATGGCTGCTGTGGTGTGAGATGTACGCAGGTGAAACGTAAGACTCAACTATCATCAGGTGTGCGGTTCACCACTCCCATTCTTTGCCAGCGTTGCCATTGGACTGTCATTTGGATTAGCTGTCAGCAGCAACAGTGCTAGCTACCCATGAGCTATTCAGACAGATATACACTTACCTGATTGTGCATCTATTCACAGTCACACCAAATGACACCTTCATGTGGGTTTCCATTAACTAAATGCTTATTTAACTGGCACAGGCAAGCTCCACAACCCAATCTTTGTCCAGTGTGACTCTCTTTATTTGCTGGGTCATTAAATATGCATGGGGTTTTAAAAATTCCGATATAGACATTTTAATTAATCAGTAGACTGTCGGGTGGTGCAACGAGCTCTCTGGCTCTGTTTTACTGATGGGTTGCTCCAGAGTGACGGCGTGGGGCAGTGCTGCTACTTCTCTAGTCTGTGAGCTCCATAAATAAATTGTGGATCCGGCTCCCTAGTGGGCTCTCTCTCAACAAATAAGGCCCTTCATGACGAAAAAGTAACAGGCCAGTTGTCAGTGTAACATTCAGGGATGGAATGAAGCCTGACTTCTTTCTCTGTAGGCATGTACAGTAAATGTATATATTGACCTATGTATGTATATGTGTATGTGTGCGTGTGTGTGTGTGTGTGTGTGTGTGTGTGTTGTAAAAATACCCTGCACACGCTCTTTCTGCAAGGACCCACTTTCCAGACCCTCCAGGGGATGCGGGAATGAAGGAATTCTGGATTTTGTTTTCCTTGTGGTGGAGATGATTCTCTAGTAGTGTAACTCAGTATGTTGATGGAGACGTTATCTGGGATGACATGATACGTTGATTGTGGTTTCATGTGATGGGCCATTGATAGTGCCCTACAACTAGTGCATGGAGCATGGTCTCACGTCGGACAAAGTAAAGACTCTTAATGTCTGCATTGATGTTCAATTGACACGTCATGTAAAAAGTATGCCACCTGTCGGAGACAATGGGGCCTGGAGTGTACATTCAACTCCATGGGGGTTCTTCTCAATACACTCTCTGGAAAAGTCTTGCCTACCATCTAGTGGTTAGAAGGAGGTACAGGCCCCAACCTAGTTGTGGTATATACTGTACTTTAAACTAAAACCATATCTTTAAACCTATTGCTAACAGTCTATTAAAGGCTTTATAAACTATTTTAAAGGGTGCTTTAATGTAAAGTGGTACTCCATTTTCTAAAAGCAATATTGCCTCACCTCTACTTTGTCAATAATTCCAAAATGAACAGAGAAGCTGATGGAGGAAGGAAATCAGATATCATGTTGTACACTTAACGTGTGTGTGTGTGTGTATGTGTGTGTGAATCTATTGAATTTGATAGTAGCCTACGCCTGTCTATTTCCATGTTATAGCCTCAGCCCACCATTCAAGATTACTCAAATTTAAATCCATCAAAACATATGCTGGATGTATGTGGAGGGCCTTGGAGCTGTCGTCTGTGAGTCATGGACAGTCATGGCTATGCACTGCCATTATAGCTACTGTAGACCAATGCCTCGCTGTTAAATAGACTCGTACGGAAAACAAATCTATTATAATATACTGTATGTACGTACATATATGCAGGGGAATTCAAAAATATATTTACATATATGTACAGAATATATTTAGGAAATGTATAACTTGAGCACATCATAGGATAGGTATGTAAATATATATATACAAATATATGTTAATTAAATACATTTTTGCACTTCATGTATGCTGAATTGTAATGTTGAGTCTATTGGCCTCTGGTAAAACAGCCACGTCTGTTTGAGAAATTACAACAACAAAGAATTTACTGCAAACAACCTTGGAAATCATTGCACGCGCGATAGACGAGCACAATATGTACTGCAATTGTTTTTACCATTCTGCTCCTCAGCTCAGCAATAAAAACAACAACAACAACGTGGTGCGGCAGCCAGAGGTGCTGTTTCCCTTTACTGAGGATTCCACCTTTAAACATACCTTCAAATACAAATATATGCACTTAATTACAATATAAACGAACTGCAAAATCATTGACTATTACAGAAGCAGGCTTTAAATTCATGTAAGCTATCATTGAATCCCACACCCTGTTACCATTGAATGGCCTTTCCTCCTGTGTGACGTCAGCATCTAGTTCTCATGTGAGTGAGCACTGGACAGGAGGTTATGTGAGTGCAGGAAACTGATTCAGGACGAGAGTGAGTGAGTAAATTAATGTGAAAGAGATAGAGGGGTGCGTGTGGCCTGGACATTGTCCCCTCTCCAAAGCCTGGTAATCCCATTGCAGATCTTTAGTGGAGAGAGCAGGATTAAACATCAGATCTGGCAATGGGGCTATTTGGGTCACTGGGTTGTTGGGTCTGTGGAACAGGCACTGGGTAATAAATAAGTGACAGGGACATGAGCTACGCTTGACCTATCCTGTGTTATTGTCTCATTGCCTGGACTTATCATGAGTCATGACCGGACATGCACACACACACACACTCTCACACCCACACATACAGACCAGTGAGCAGCTTAGGGTAATTTACATTGAAATAGTTGTTTGTGTTTGGAGATGTGTGCTGGTGGATCTCCTTCTGCCTCTTCAGCTGAGAGATCCCCCTCAACAAAGCACTGCAAAGGCTCAGACCCCTTTCCTATGCCAGAAGCAAGTATGACATTTCTTTTTAAACTATTTTTTATAATATTGAAGGCTGTTATATTTGGAAGTGAACAAATGTAAAATTACTTTGTTTAAAAAAAGAGTCCCTTATCTCCTTTGTGAGATCCGTGACCTTTTAAAGGACAGACGCCTGAGTCAGTTGAGGAATTTGACTTCAACCTGAACGAGATGGAGGTAGATTTACTCAAGATGGAAAATACATGGTGAGAAATTGAATGTTTCATTGGTATCAGTTGAATGACGGTATATTGCCTGTCACACCTGCTCCCGCTCTCCCTCCCTGACGCTCGAGGGCGCCAGGTTGACCATCACTCCGCACTCCTGCAACCATCATTACGCACAGCTGTTCCCCTTGTCACGCTTTGCTGCAGGAGGGACTGGTGCACTTCACAAAATAGATGGTATCACGAGGAAGGAAAATGATGTGGATATATTGAAGCAACATCTCAAGACATCAGTCAGGACTTTAAAGCTTGGTCGCAAATGGGTCTTCCAAATGGACAACGACCCCAAGCATAGTTCCAAAGTTGTGGCAAAATGGCTTAAGGACAACAAAGTCAATCAATGGCCATCGCAATGCCCTGACCTCATTCCTATATACAATTTGTTGGCAGAACTGAAATGAAAAAAAGTGGAAGGCTACCCGAAACGTTTGACCCAAGTTAAACAATTTAAAGGCAATGCTAACAAATACTAATTGAGTGTATGTAAACTTCTCACCCACTGGGAATGTGATGAAAGAAACAAAAGCTTAAATAAATAATTCTCTCTACTATTATTCTGACATTTCACATTCTTAAAATAAAGTGGTGATCCTAACTGACCTAAGAAAGGGAATTTTTACTAGGATTAAATGTGAGGAATTGTGAAAATCTGAGTTTAAACGTATTTGGCTAAGGTGTATGTAAACTTCTGACTTCAACTGTATCTACAGCTATCAATCCAGTATCCCTGCACATTGTAAATATGGTTCTGGAAAACAAGAGACGTGACAAACTTAATTAAGACATACTTACTTACCTTATCGTGTTGTTCTTATTCTTATAACTCGTGTGTTTTTGTTCTAACTTGTTATTTTTTGTATTACATTGTTATTGATTACTGCATTGTTGGGGTTAGAGCTTGTAATAAAGGCATTTCACTGTACTTGTGCACGTGACATTAAACAACTTGAAACAATGTGTTCTCAACCTCACTCCAATATCTAAATGTAGTTTATTATTAGTCAAGTATAGTTTCAAACTCGATATAAATAACTGCTGGCTGTCTTTTTGAATAGGTGATTAAAGGTTAAATTCTCATTGATCAATTGAATTTCCATGTTGAAATTACATGGTGTACCCAGTGCAATGCTTTTTGTCAATCCAGATGCAAAGATATGTACAAGCGGGTACACAATCAATGAGGGCACCATCCGATGCATAAATCATCAATTCCATTATAATGTGATTTGGAGAATAACATATACTTACATAATACATAAACCCTTTACACACTGTGAATTGGCCTGTATGGATAGAGCTAAATTGAAATGAAAACCATATGCATAACCATGGCAGCAATTGAAAGGGAACAGTTTGGAGATTAAAGGAACATTTTTAGACCAAAGGTGAGGACACAACAGTTCACCTGACACAAGACTGAATCCAAACATTACACTGTTGTTTTTATGTGCATTTTACATTTACTGTACTTTTCGCTGCATTTATTTACAACAAAATCTGCAAATACTCTGAATACATTCAGTAACATGATAAGAATATTCCTGTAAAGTAATGTGTTGTAGGTGCAACACACAGTAAGACAAACACATGACAAGGGTTTGAGTGAGAGGACTGACTGGTGTCTCCAAGTGGCCACACACCTCTCCAAAGTTTGCACAGTTCCTAAATAATTTCAATGCACTTTTATGACTCAAAGAAGAGTCTTCAACTGTAAGATGATTTTCTTTGCTTTCCTAGTAGTGCTATTGAGAAACTAGAACAACCACACTTGGTTAGTTGTGTTGTTTGGAACACATCCCTGCATCCCCGCCATCACACAATTGAAAGCCTGTTCTATTGCTAACTAGCTACGTTATAGAATACAATATTACAGTGCATTTCATGGAACCGGATAATAATTTTGGTACGCATAGAAAGGAGTCATGAGTGTATTTAGGTGCATGTGCCGTTGCAAGTATTCTTCACAATCAACAAACAGGCCCATTCTGTTCAGAACTACCCAAGTGTATGACAACACGTCATCTTGTAACTGTACATCAAACATAGTGACCATAAACGTTGAAACTGTACATGACATGAGTTTTATGATATGGAAATGTGAGGTGCACGTTTGGATTCACAGGTGTCCGGCTTGCTTGTATGACATCAAAACTCTATTTATTATAATCATCAACGTCTCATCTTTCAAAATACATAGAGTCCTCTTCATTTACAGTATTTTCCTCACTCAGATCACAAAAAATGTGTAAAAGTTGCCCAATTAGCGGGAGGGATGGGGGAAACTTCTTGCCAGGCGTGGTGCTCAAGTTCAGAACGGCTGTCAGTCAAAACCGACATAGCTCTGTGAAGCTCAGAGCCAGAGCTCTGACGTCAGGTATAGCATGTAACTGTACAGCCACTTAGTTCCAATTTAAGAATTTACCCCGTATTTCATCCCGTATACAGGTACAAGTGGAAAGGGCTACGTACCAATTTCAGTTCAACAAAGGCTTTCTGCAACACAACAAAGGCCAACGTGGGGGCAAAAGCATACACAATCTGCATACATACAGTGCATTCGGAAAGTATTCAGACCCCTTGACTTTTTCCACATTTTGTTACGTTACAGCCTTATTCTAAAATGTATTCAATTTTTTTCTTGGGTAAGACGCTACAAGCTTGGCACACCTGTATTTGGGGAGTTTCTCCCATTCTTCTCTGCAGATCCTCTCAAGCTCTGTCAGGTTGGAATCACAGTGGTTGTAGAGGGTGCAACAGGTCAGTACCTCAGGAGTAAATGTCAGTTGACTTTTCATAGCCGAGCATTCAGAGATCAAGACAGCAGGTGCAACAGTTGAAACTGGAGCAGCAGTACGACCAGGTGGACTGGGGACAGCAAGGAGTCATCAGGCCAGGTAGTCCTGAGGCATGGTCCTAGGGCTCAGGACTTCCGGGAGGGGAGGGAGAGAGTGCAAGAGGGCGAGAGGGCGAGAGAGAGAATTAGAGGTAGCTTACTTAAATTCACACAGAACACCAGATAGGAGAATTACACAAGATATAACGTTCTGACCCTAGCCCCCTGGCACATAGAATATTACAGCATTGATACTGAAGGCTGAGACAGGGGGGGTCGGGGGACACTGTGGCCCCGTCCTACGATACGCCCAGTTAGGGCCAACCAGGCAGGATATAACCCCACCCACTTTACCAAAGCACAGCCCACACACCACTAAAGGGATATCAACAGACCACCAACTTACTACCTTGAGACAAGGCTGAGTAGAGATCAGGGTCCAGAGTAACGTCGAGGTCCTTCACAGTTTTATTTGACACAACTGTACAACCATCAAGATTAATTGTTAGATCCAACAGCAGATCTCTTTGTTTCTTGGGACCTAGAACTAGCATCTCAGAGTTTAAAAGTAAAGAATTTGCCGCCATCCACTTCCCGAGACGTATATTACGTAAACTCATTTCTCAACACATTGAATAAAAAGGCATTTCCCCTATCGACTGTTTATTGAATCATGGGAGCAATCGGAGATGTCACACGATTGGTTGCAACTTGCATGTCAAATCCAGCCAATCACGAGCCTGATCAGAGATTATGGCATGGACAGTAGTGCTATGGTAGAGCCTTATTCATGGGGCTCCCGAGTGGCGCAGTGGTCTAAGACACTGCATCCCAGTCCTAGAGGCGTCACTACAGACACTGGTTAGTTTCCAGGCTGTATCACATCCGGCTGTAATTGGGAGTCCCATAGGGCAACGCACAATTGGCCCAGCGTCTTTCGGGATTGGCCAGGGTAGACCGTCATTGTAAATACGAATTTGTTCTTAACTGACTTGCCTAGTTAAATAAAGAATAAATAATTTAAAAATAAATTCATCACAGCTCATTCTCAACATGCAAACAAACTGCGAGCTGTGGACATGTGCCATAAATACAGGCTGGTCCTAAGAAAGGCAAATCATTGTACTGAGTTTGTACAGTAGGCCTACAGCCCACCCTATTGTTGTTGTGTGGTGGCATTGAGTGAAAGTGAAAATACTGTTCTGTGCTCTGGTTAGAGTCAACCTCAATTGCTCCTGTCCCAGTTTGAAATATCAAAACTGATCCAGGGTAGATTTTTAGATTTAGTCATTTTTTCGTTCCTTTTCTGTCCTGCTCAGCTTTTCTGTCCTGTATGCAGCTTTTGTATGCTTTTAGTTGTTTGTTTTTCTACTTTTTTTGGCTATTAATTGGACTAAGGTGTTTTCTGCCTTTAAGACAGACAGGTGTGCGCGTACGCGTGTGAATGAGTAGCCTAACCATCAACCATAAACTGTTATCTGTGTATTGTTAAGGCCACTGGTAGCCTGTTAGCTCAGCCACACATGAGCAAGGCCATTTACCTGTGGGCTCTAAAAGCGCTATTTGTTAGCATGGGAGGCTAGTCAGTGACACATTCACATGTCATCTACAGCTTCACAATTACTGTTGTCATTTTTTCATTTTTTTGTTTATCTGTTTGGTTTGTTTTTGGTGGGCTTATTATGAGGCATTTAACTGTTCATGTCATTATTGGTGCTACAACAGGCCTGGTTTGTGGTAGAGAAGACATCTCTTCAAGCTGTCTTGTAAAAACGTTTTTTAATCAACATTAATTTCCTTTTACGTCACAGTGGTGTTTTGGTACACACACGTGCACACGTGCACGCTACACATGAAATCAATGTTTTTGTTGTTTCCTGATTGTACAAATGTCCTCTTTCAATCCATAGCCTTACTTGCAGTCAATCTGTTATCTGTAAAGCTAATGACTAGGTCGCTCATGACTACAGCTGCCTTTTGGGTAATTACATTGATCTCAAACTCACTCCTTTCCACTCCTCCTTTTTGCACCCCTACTAGAGGGTTTACATGTCCCTAATTTCTCAAATGTGATGATAGGGCACTGGTAAGTTTGATTAAGTGTGCCCAGGGTAAGCTGGGATAGTCCCGTAATCATAAAGCATCTCCGAGTAGGAGTGCTGATCCAGGACCAGTTTTGCGTTCCAAATAATGCTGAATAAAATTACATAGACGGGAGGGACCTGTTCCTAGGTCCGCGCTACTACTCTAACATGCTTTGTGAATACAGGCTCAGGTGTATATATAAAGTCGGCACTGTGGAGGATTCATTCTGTTGAGGATGGGACAAGCTGCCTCTCTACCCTGCAGGAGAGGAACCACCTATGTCACAGAGCTCTATGAGTGGTTTAGGTAAGCCTTGAATCTCCTTTTATCTACATTCAAAATAATTGATTGTTATTTTTAAACATCCTGTTTTAAACATTTTACAAAGACTGCTGAAGTTCAATATTGAATTTGTCTTGTTCATAAATGATAGCAATCAACTATAGATCGGTTGGTTGTTTAGCAACAAAATTGATGCGTGCGCAACAGACGGGTTTGGCTTAGATTGTTGACAACATGTAAACTATATTTTGTCTCCAATGTTTTTTGAAGACATAAATAAATGTGCACAAAGAGCACTTTTTGTCTCTCAAATACATTGTTACAGTTTTTTTTGTTGCCATATTAGCATAGATGTGAAATCAGTCAAAACATCTCAAAACAAGACATGGTATCAAGATAAGCATAAAACGAGCTAAAACGAGCTACCTACGAGTCTCCACATGGCAACTTCCTGTCATTGTTGCTAGCTATCTGGCCGTCCAGAATCAACACAACACAGAGTCTTCTTCCCGATTGAAGTGTGTGCATCGTTTTTGTGAGAGTCAGCTAACCCATCTATAGATAACTCCTCAGAAAAGTGACCATAAAAACCAAAGCCCGTTCAACTAAAGGCAAGAAAAGCAATGTACTGTATTACACATTGAACCTCATGTTAATTTACAAATCCATTGAACATTTTTAGGAAAAAAGGATAAAAGTCTTTCAGAGAATTACGGTGAAAAGGCAAATTCTAAATAGCTACCATTGTTTGAAATTTTCTATCTGGACTGCTTTAATAACGTTTGCTAAACATGTGTATGTGACCAATAAAACAAAAGTGTCCTGATATGGCTTCCCACTGGGCACAAACTGATTGAATCAACGTTGTTTCCAAGTAATTTCAATAAAATAACATTGAACCAACATAGAATAGAAGTTGAATTGACGTCGATGGCCAGTGGGTTATCAGTGATAGTTTAGCCTAATTACCCTGACACTCAGCTGCCAGGGTGTGAACAAGCTTTTAACCATATTAAAACACTCCAGGTTATTAAAGAGCCAATGTTAAAGCTGTTTTAAATCCCTTACTCACAATACAGCTGAATCCATATCATTTTACACTACTGATTGATTAGATATACCTTTATAAAATATTTATATTTTTAAACATTTCTGTCTGTGTTCTATTTGCGATAGAACCTTTATGAATGAGTGCCCCAGTGGACTGATCACTCTGCATGAGTTCCGGAGACACTTCTGTAAGGGTACTGTGGGCAATGAGTCCGCTGAGTATGCAGAGCAGATATTCCGCACCTTGGATAATAATGGGGTAGGAACCAAAAACAAACTTTTCTCATCTTCACATTTACATTTCTTATCTTCTAGTCTTTTAAGTCTTAAATCAGCTCTGTATAGGTGCACTGTTATTGGCATATTTCTTTACAAAATACTGTTAATAATTTACATTGTTTACCAGTGTAGTATCACACTAACTGTTCTATAACAAAATTGTATTAATATGTTGCCAGTAAATTGTAAATGTACTGCAGATCATTTCCAGGTAATTGCATAGTAGTGGAATTAAACATGATTTGGTTATTAGAGAAGTGGAATAGGGAACAGGCGTTACCACACAAGTATAAGAGCGACACCATGTGTTACTGGAATGCCTAACACTTTGTGTGAGACTGAGGTTCTGTGGTTATCCACAGGATGGAGTTGTTGACTTCCGGGAGTATGTGAAAGCCATCAGTATGTTGATTGAAGGTACCCCGGTGGAGAAACTACGCTGGTCCTTTAAACTCTACGATAAAGACAAAGATGGAGCCATATCACGCAGGGAGATGCTGGAAATCATGCAGGTAGGTCCTAACCATAGATATACAATATTATATAATATATAATGATGTTACTGTTCTTTGCCTTTACTCAAAAATATTTGAGTACCTCTCAGGATAATTCATTAGTGGAATTTGTGTGGGTGCTGTGGGAGCCTACTGGCACTGCATTGCACTGGCAGTGGCACTTGCCCCAGCTGCATTCATAGCAGACATTACTGTGCTTGTTGTTATTCACTAGATGGTGCTAGATGGCCAATTTCACAACAATGTGTATGGTCTCTGTTTACAGGCTGTGTACAAGATGAGCGTGGCAGCCTCATTCACCAAGCCTAACCCGCTTACAGCTGAGGAGTGCACCAACAGGATATTCACAAGATTGGATAAAGACAACAATGGTGACGACTGCACAGAAACCATTCCAAAGCACACATAATCCTAATTTAAGGCTACAAAACCTATAGCTATTGCTGCAGTTATTCTGATTCAGCCCTGCCTTGAACTCTATGTTCTGGGACTTGTGATTGTAATTTAGTCTTGTGAGTGTGCAGCCAATACAAGGCTGTTAAACATACTTTTTATTTTTCTATTCTATTCAGCCATCATCAGCCTGGAGGAGTTCATCGAGGGGGCCCTGGATGATGAGTGGATCAGGGAGATTCTGGAGTGTGACCCCAACACTGTGAAGGTTGACAGGGCCCCCCAAGGGCCACATCGTGCTTGAGTAAAGACAGACAGAGAGGTGCTGTGGTTCCAGAACTTCATTTGATTATTTCTGGGATGTCAGATGATGAACAATCTCTGTAATCTAGCTAACTTTGTGATGCTTCAACAGTTTCG
Organism: Thymallus thymallus; assembly: GCA_023634145.1. Lineage (NCBI taxonomy): Eukaryota > Metazoa > Chordata > Actinopteri > Salmoniformes > Salmonidae > Thymallus > Thymallus thymallus. Next base: position 36,036,542 of record CM042414.1, on the reverse strand, counting down.
AAAAGTCAAGAATGTATCAAAGTGTTTACATTGTGTTGCAGGTTTTGAGCGCATCACTATAGCCTACTCCCATTTCTGAACGAAATGCCATTTTATTAATTAAGTCTAAGCTATACATATTTATTCTCTATTTAAAAAAGCTTGTTAGACATTTATTTCACATTATGTAATTTTACTCTGTCCTCTTGTATAACAACACTTATAAATATAAATAAATATATTTATATATATATAAATAAAATGTGTGGGAAAGGACATCTTAGTTATCCCTTATACTTATTTGCGGAAAACAGGACAATTAAACACTGGAAACTTGAAAAGTAATGATGAAATACATTTAACAGACTATTTCACTTAGGCTACTTGTGTGCCCCCTACAGACCACATGGGAACATCTTTCTTTTTCAAAACTGATTGGCAGGCACCTCCCAAACTCTGAAAAGATCCCAGAGAAATACTTCTATTTCCAAAACAATCCAATTGCGAGCGGGGCGGGATGTACATGCAATGACGTTTCCACTTTCCAACTTTCCACTCCACTCCCATTTTCGACATGGCGTAGGGAAGAGGCAACTCTGAGGCTGGCTTTATAGCGGGAAAACCGTGCTAAGTTGATAAAGTAGAGGAATTTCTGTCTTTTTTTCCCCAGTAGGTTGATATACATTTGCAAGTTGTAACAAAGATTTAAGCAAAGTTTAGGTAAGTGCGACATTTACGCAGTTTTGTATTCATCTAACTGTCTCATTGCGTAGCGTCTGCAGTAATTCAACGTTGAAGTTGGCAACAACGTTGACAGACGTTGTAATGTTACGTTTATCCAACTCAGTATAAACTTTGCAATTTGAATCATGACATTGTTGCAAAATTGTCTTTGCACGTTGATTTCTTTGCAAGGGAACTTATATAAATCACTTTCGAGTAATTGCTTCTACAGTTATTTCCCTTCAGACAATTTTCAGTAAGCATTTATTTTTGTTCCAGTGAAAGCATTTCGCCTACGCCAACGTAGTATGTTCCAGTAAAATGTTATAATAATTAAAATCTAACAGATACAATGTAGCCAGAAACGTGGCTTCTCCCTACATTGTATATGTTAGGTTTGAAGTATTATACAATTTCACTACAGACAGCTGTGAAATGCTTTAAAACACTTGCTGCCATTCATCAATAATATGTTTCGGGATTTCGCAACACACACCGTAACATTTTTACAGATTGCCACGAATGTTCTCACCCAGATTCAGCTTTATAAATAGTTATCTCTAACCTTAGAGGCTAGAATTTACAGACTTAGACACTGGAGCTCAACTGTAGCTAATACTTTTCATGGTTTGTTTTGGTTGTTTGCTGATTGCTATCCACACAGTAGTCGAGTCAACTGTGATATTGACTTTTTCTATTCTTTTTTTTAACATCTTCTATTAACTTATATTTCTGCGTTGGCTTTTCAGAAGAGAGAATGCATCTCAAAAGGAGGCTACTGCAGCAAATAGACAAATAGAGTTAAAGACAACATTTTGCTGTTGTCACTCACAGATGTTGGGTGAATTGAGGTAATGATTAGTTTGCCCCTTGTTCAGAGAACTGCTGTCCTCTTGTCTTTTTCCACAGATGTTCAACCCTGGTTCAAATGTCAGGGAGCCCTTATTGTCAGAGCTTGTTCTTTTCTCCACTGCACAATGGCAAATATCTTACAGTAAAATATGTTCAATGTTCAATGGCATCATTGGTATGTTCTCTTCTTATCAGGCATAGGTTACTCAGCTTTTGAGTATAACCTGTTCTAGAGAGGGCCAAATTGGAATGCTATTTTTTATTCCTAGCTTGAACAACCGCTGAGTAACTTTAAAATAATTTGTGGTTCTAAAAGAGTATAGATGGAGTATTTTAAGCTAAGCTATATATAGACATAGGGGAAGGCCCCTTTGGCCAGTCACTTTTAACCATTCATATAGTTGTGTGATATATTTTGCCCCCTCACCCAGATCCAGGTTTGAAATAGCCGGGGGTTTATTTCAGTTCAGCCAGCGTCTCAGAGGCTGCCTGCTCTGGATGGCTCAAATGCGTCTGCTGCCTGTGGAGAATAGGAATGCCATGATCACATGCAGGTGGGAATAACTCTGGACAGCTCTGAACTTGAGCACATCACAGGTGTAAATAGCAATGTGTTGACACACTGACACTGTGTGTGTGGAACACGTACGTTGACAAATATAAATGCGGAATGTACAATAGAGAAATATAATAAAAAAAACACCACACATTGATTTATTTATCTAAATGTAGAGTAAAGACAGAGCTAGACCACAGCTAATACTGCATACTAGAAGAAGGTGCTTCATGTTTAATACGCAGAGGATGGCATGAAGTGAAAAATAACCTTTCTGACACTCAAGATCCAGGTAACCTCTAGTGCGCTGTCACGTAATATCGCGATTACCTTCTGTCATTCATCCTCAGTACAGCAGTCTGTCTTTTCTATTTCCTGTGCTGGGGAGTACATTCCTGCTATGAGCTAAGAGGAGAAGATCATTGGGTAAGAAAGCAAGGCTCAGAATGGGTCAAACAGACTGCGTGTTCTCTGTTGTAAATGGGGCATAACCCATGAGGGTGAAAAGGGGTTTAGTCAAGGCATATTAAATCCTATGAGGAAAAGTCAAGTGAATCTATGAATAACGTTTTTGGTGGATCCAGCTCTGGCTGAATCAGATGATCATGATTATGAGTATCACAGTACTGTGCCTCCCTCCCTGGCTGTCAAATCAAATCAAGTTTTCTTGTTCTCGTACACGTGGTTAACAGATGTTATTCCGGGTGTAGCGAAATGCTTGTGCTTCTAGCTCCGACAGTGCAGTAATATCTAACAGTTTCACAACATATACACATAAATCTAAGTAAGGAATGGATTGAGAATATATACTTATATCAGGGCGGCATTGGACTGAGATGCAGTGCCATAGTAAGCTTTATAGTATACAGTATACACATAAGAGATTGGTGATGCAGAATGTAAACGCGATTAAGTGACTAAGATACCGAAGAATAGTATAGCGTACAGTTTCAACATATGAGATGAGTGGTGCAAGATACGGAAACATTATTAAAGTGACTAGTGTTTCATCCTTAAGTGGCCGGTGATTTCTAATCTATGTCTATAGGCAGCAGTCTCTGATGTGCTAGAGATGGTTGTTTAGCAGTCGGTGGCGTAGTATAGAGTACAATACAGTATATACATATGAGATGGGTGATACGATATGTACACACAAATTGAGTGACTAAGATGCCGTAGAATAGTGTAGAGTGCAGTTTATACATAGAGATGAGTGATGCAGATACGGATACATTATTAAAGTGGCTAGTGTTCTATTCCTTAAAGTGGCCTATGATTTTTCTAATCAATGTCTATAGGCAGCCACCTCTGGTGTGTTAGTGATGGCTGTTTAGCAGTCTGATGGCCTTGAGATAGAAGCTGTTTTTCAGTCTCTCGGGCCCAGCTTTGATGCACCTGTACTGACCTCGCCTTCTGGATGATAGCAAGGTGAACAGGCAGTGGCTCGGGTGGTGAAGTCTTTGATGATCTTTTTGGCCTACCTGTAGCAACGGGTGCTGTAGGTTTCCAGGAAGTTTGCCCCCAGTAATGTGTTGGGCAGACCGCACCACCTTCTGGAGAGCTTTGCGGTTGTGGTTGGTTGCCTTACCAGGAGGTGATGCAGCCCGACAGGATGCTCTCAATTGTGCATCTGTAGAAGTTTGTGAGGGTTTCGGGTGATAAGCCAAATTTCTTTAGCCTCCTGTTGCGCCTTCTTTACCACACTGTCTTTGTGGACCATTCCAGTTTGTCAGTGATGTGTACGCCGAGGAACTTGACGCTTTCCACCTTCTCCACTGCGGTCCCATCGATGTGGATTGGGGGGTGCACCCTCTGCTGTTTCCTGAAGTCTACGATCATCTCCTTAGTTTTTCTGATGTTGAGTGAGTTTATTTTCCTGGCACCACACTCCGAGCCCTCACCTCCTCCCTGCCTACTACTGTTGTGTCGTCTGCAAACTTGATGATTGAGTTGGAGGCGTGCTTGGCCACACAGTCATGGGTGAACAGGGAGTACAGGAGGGGGCTGAGCACACACCCTTGTGGGGCCCTAGTGTTGAGGATCAGCTAGGTGGAGGTGTTGTTTCCTACCTTCACCACTTGGGGGTGACCCGTCAGGAAGTCCAGGATCCAGTTGCACAAGGCGGGGTTCAGACCCAGGGCCTCAAGCTTGATGATGAACTTGCCTCTTATCCAGATGGGATAGGGCAGTGTGTAATGTGGTGGCGATGCAATTATCTGTGGATCTATTGGGACGGTAAGCAAATTGAAGGGGTCTAGGGTGGCAGGTAAGGTGGAGGTAATATGATCCTTGACTAGTCTCTCAAAGCACGTCATGATGACAGAGGTGAGTGCTACCGGGCGAGTTCAGTTACCTTTGCTTTCTTGGGTACAGGGACAATGGTGGCCATCTTGAAGCATGTGGGGACAACCGAATGGGATAGGGAGAGATTTAATATATCTGTAAACACAAAAGCCAGCTGGTCTGTGCATGCTCTGAGGAAGCGGCTAGGGATACCATCTGGGCCAGCAGCCTTGCGAGGGTTAACACTCTTAAATGTCTTACTCACGTCGGCCACTGAGAAGGAGAGCCCACAGTCCTAGGTAGCGGGCTGCATTGGTGGCACTGTATTATCCTCAAAGCGAGCGAAGAAGGTGTTCAGTCTGTCCGGAAGCAAGATGTCGGTGTCCACGACGTGGCTGGTTTTCCTTTTATAATCCGTGATTGTCTGTAGACCCTGCCACATGCGTCTCGTGTCTGAGCCATTGAACTGCGACTTTATCCCTATACCAACATTTAGCCTGCTTGATTGCATTGCGGAGGAAATAACTGCACTGTTTGTATTCTTCCATATTCCCAGTCTTCTTGCCCTGGTTAAATGCGGCGGTTCGCACTTTCAGTTTTGCGTGAATGCTCCCATCTATCCACGGTTTCTGGTTGGGGTATGTTTTAATAGTCACAGTGGGTACAACATCTCCTATGCACTTCTTTATAAACTCATTCACCGTGTCTGCATATATGTCGATATTATTATCTGAAGCTAACTTGAACATGTCCCAGTCCAAGTGTCAGGCAGAAGACTGTGCTGCACACATGGGGATCGGTGCCAAGATCGTAAATTCCTCTCTCCAATGCGGGAGCTCTTTATTGCCAGAGAAACAACACTTAGCAATGCTTTTCAGCTTGGTCTCTTGGGATTCAGAGACCGCTTCCAGAGTTGCATGGCTGCCATAAATTCTTATTTTCTTCCCAGACAAGGGGCCCTCAGGCCAGTGTTTTTCTGAAGCATGTGCCAGGAGAGGGTTTTCTCTCTGTTAGTCAGGCAGAGTTCAACATAGGACAGGGGTTTGTATGCCAGGGTCGTGCTCGTCAGGGCATGCAGCGGAAAACGTTTTAAAACGTTTCGCAACTGAAATGAAAATGACCGTTTCTTATTTTCTAGGTTGTCACTTCTTGTTTCAGTCCATTTTCTTCCATTTTGGTGCCTAATGAATACAACCCAGGAGCTTAGTGCTCTGTGGTGTGCAGAGGATGGGTTGTGATGCTTTCTCAGCCTGAAGGGCCCAAAGCTGATGGATCTGAAAAGCCATTAGTAAGTGGCTCTCCCTTGAACTCATTACTCTGTCCCTGTGGATTATATGCCTGAAGTTGCCTCTTGAGGACAATCGTGTTTGTGAGTGACTGTTGAGCCATGTTTTTCTCTCAGTACAGTAGGTCTGAAAAGCATATTCAATCAGACAACTGCCATTATTGTGCAGTGTGTTTGGTCTTGTCATTGTGATTTCTTGCAACCGTCCCTACAGTCTTTCTGTGTTTGTCAGTCCAAACCCCCTTCAGCATCAACAACAGCTGATTGTGTGTCTTCTTGCACTTAGTAGAAATGTTGCTTATGGAACACACTGGGTGTTTATCAATATGCATGCTACCGTGCATCACACTCTCCTGCGCCAAGTGCATTCTCCGAGGACGTTCTCTTGTGTGAGCGTTCTTGTGAGGACGAGAGTGTGGAGAACGCATAAAACATTACATTTGAGAAGCACTCCCCCTACTGCATTAACTCACGGTTCACCAACCCATTCACTGGGTAGCTTGCTACCAATTCTTTGGGAAAGTGTTCAGACATGATTCCTGAACCTTTGAACTCAAAGTTGATGACAAGTGGGCAGCAGGCTTCAGAGCAGTGAGTACATCTGGTGTGGAGATGCCTGTCTATTTGAAGTGTGTTGAGGGGCCAAGTGTTTGGCAGGTGTCAGCTAGGCATGCCACGATTTGTCTTCGGAGATATGCTGAATTATGGGTTTTGAGTGTGGTTGTAGGGCTACATCTCAGATTGTGTCTGACTTTGATTGAATAGCATCATGAGATGCTGTAAACAAATTGCTTCCGCAGGACATGTGTAGTCTTAGCTGTTGATTGTTATGGCTGTTGGTTCTGTGATGTTCTGTGACGTTGTCTTATTAGATCATAGCCTTACTGTTAATCGTCCTGATTCTAGTTTTTCCATGGTCCGTCCAATGCACTGAGAGAGCACTGCTATCACTAACAGCATATTTGCCTCAACTTTAAATATTACATGGTCTTTCTGGATTGTGCTGAGTCGAGTGCAGTGTCATGACGCTAGCCCTCTAGCAGAGATGTGACCCCCCCCTACCCCATCCTCCTACAAAGTCCTCAATTATGAGGCTTGCATCTAAAGGTTGGATAAAATGTGTAACAAGGCATAAGTCTTCTAAAATGAAAATTGTTTGTTTTATGGTAACTTGTACTAAGTCAATGACTACGCCCAAGTGAATAGACATTGGGTGAGAAAGATGACACACCCTTCTCCTCCCCAGTACAAAAGCCCTCGTGACCAAAGTCACGTTGGTTCCAAAGAACAAGGTGGACTAGTTCCCCACGTTAAAATGGCAAATTTTAACTACAACTCTGAACTATTGACCACTCAAGAAGAAGTGAGTCCTAGATTACAGCAGCTGGAAAGGTGCGCAAATCAAGTAAGAACATTGATCGACGTGGAAGCATAGACAAAGTGAGATGAACCTCACACCACAACGACCTGGAAGACCCTACAAAGGACAGTGGTGATCTCTACTGAGCAAACCAGAGTCTTACATCACCAGCTCAACGAGTGAAGACAGCGATACATAAATACGAATTACATTCCTTTGAACGGGCGGTTTTTCAAGTGCATATGTATTTGTATTTATGTGAGCATGGCTTCCCATGTCCGATAGAGACTAATTCCTTGGTCTTCCGTCCATACCCCCCCCTCTTCTCTCTGAATCTATCGTGTTATAACCAAACATTTTGTTCAGTCCACTAGGGATGGTGTTTACTGTATAATGTTAGTATGTATTGTATATTCTATAATTGTTTAATTAGCTAGTAAATTAATAATTTAGCCAATTTGTGTATGGATAATACATAGTAAAGACTGGGTTCATGCAGACTAGAACTTTATGACAATCAGAATCAATTAATAAGTGACTGTTATGATATAAATATCCGAAGTTATTTTCGTGAATTAATATCTCTGTAAACCACACATTCCTGTGGTGCCCCAACTTCCTAGTTAATTTTATATGCTTAGTTTAATCACATAATAATTAAGCCTAGAGAATCCATTTGATAATATAACAGTCCTAACCTTTAATGATAAGTCAGAGACACGACAGCAGTCTACCATCTACTTTGGCTGCCTGACGTGAAAATACAAAATAGAAGCAGACTTTCTACCGAGAGACGAGTCAAGCTTAATCTCCACTTTCTCTCTGTGATCTCTGAAGCTTTGAATGTTTGCAGCTTAGGCTACATCGTAAAGATGCAACTTCTTACAAATAAACAGGACTGACTTTTGTTTTATGCTTTATTGACATTTTTGAGTCTCTGATTTTGATTGTCTTTTACTTTGTGATTTAATACAAATCCGAACTATTTCAAAATGTGTATGTTTCTGAAAGCTAATCATTTTAGATTTACCAAAAACTCTGGAATTACATTTCGGTGGACTCTTGAAGTATTTAAAGTAATTCAAAGGATTTCCTTCAAAGTTGCTGATTACAGTGCCTTTAGAAGTATTCACACCCCTTGACCTTCTCCACATTTTGTTGTTACAGCCTGAATTAAAAAATGATAACATTTAGATTTTTTGTCACTGGCGTACACACAATACCCCATAATGTCAAAGTGGAATTATGTTTTTATTATTCTTTTTTTTATTAAAAATGAAAAGCTGAAAGGTTTTCAATCAATAAGTATTCAACCACTATTTTTTATTTAAATAGGCAAGTCAGTTAAGAACAAATCACTGCCTACCCTGGCCAAACCCTCCCCTAACCCAGATGACACTGGGCCAATTGTGCGCTGCCCTATGGGACTCCCGATCACGGATGGTTTTGATACAATGCCCTGCTTTAGACCACTGCACCACTCAGGATCCTTTGTTATGGCAAGCCTACATTGCATTCTGAAAGTATTCAGACCCCTTGACTTTCCACATTTTGTTTTATTACAGCCTTATTCTAAAATGGATTACATATTAATTTTTTTACCCTCATCCCTGCACACAGTTCTTTTGACATTTCTGCACATTTATTAAAAATAAAAAACTGAAATTACATTTTCCATAAGTATTCAGACCCTTTACCCAGTACCTGGCAGTGATTACAGCCTTGAGTGTTCTTGGGTATGACACTACAAGCTTGGAACACCTGTATTTGGGGAGTTTCTCCCATTCTTCTATCCAAGCGCTGTCAGGTTGGATGGGGAGCGTTGCTGCACAGCTATTTTCAGGTCTCTCCAGAGATGTTTGATCGGGTTCAAGTCCAGGCTCTGGCTAGGCCAAGGACATTAAGACTTGTCCCGAAGCCACTCCTGAGTTGTCTTGGCTGTGTTCTTAGGGTTATTGTCAGGTTTTCATCAAGGATCTTTCTGTAGTTTACTCCGTCCATCTTTCCCTTGATCCTGACTAGTCTCCCAGTCCCTGCCGCTGAAAAACATCCCCACAGCATGATGCAGCCACCACCATGCTTCACCGTAGGGATGGTGCCAGGTTTCCTCCAAACGTGACGTTTGGCATTCAGGCCTATCTTGGTTTCATCAGACCAGATAATCTTGTTTCTCATGGTCTTAGAGTCCTTTAGGTGCCTTTTGGCAAACTCCAAGAGGGCTGTCATGGGCCTTTTACTTCAGTCTAGCCACTCTACCATAAAGGCCTGGTTGGTGGAGTGCTGCAGAAATGGTTGTCCTTCTGGAAGGTTCTCCCATCTCCACAGAGGAACTCTGGAGCTCTGTCAGAGTGACCATCGTGTTCCTGGTCACCTCCCTGACCGAGGATCTTCTCCCCCGATTGCTCAGTTTGGCTAGGCGGACAGCTCTAGGAAGAGTCTTGGTGGTTCCAAACTTGATCATCGGACAAAACAAGTATAGTAACGGATATGATCAGAGTAAAAAAAAAAAAGTATTATCCTTGATCAGGATAAAAGTAATATTTGTGTCCCAGCGTGTATCTTTTAATCAAGTGTGAGGTGCTACGTGGTCTAAATAACTCAACTGGCTAGTTTGCCTGTCTGTAAAGAGAAGGGTAGGCTGTATGTTGATCCTGCTGCTCTGATTGGATAAAGCGAAGCTATATTTCTTCTGATCACGTCTCCTCGCATGTTTCTGGCTTCTCATTTTGGTTGCTGCTGCCTTCTTTTAGCCTGCTACTATGATAAAACAAATGGTGAAGACATTTGCTAGCAGCAAGCCAAGCTGTCAATGTACATAGTATCTAACAAGTGAGGCAAGGGTAGGGAAAAAGATGAAACGCTGACTGGGTGACCGCATACTTGTCTGCCCGCTGCAAGTTGATGACACAGACACGCGCACACACACCCCTCCACACGCTGTTATTAATCTACAGCTTTTTAAAATCTAAACGTGCAATAAGAATATTTTGCCAACACCTGTTTAGGCATATTAAAACACTTCTGTGTTTTACGATCACGAGTATCATCCGACTATCAACTGTCATTACGAATACGATTACGAATGGGAGTATGGTCATATGGCCAGATCAACACACCCCTAGTAAGGCAACAGTCGGTGACTGAAAGCTCTCAGGAGTGTGTGACTCCGGAGTGGAGTTTACCTTGGCACAGACTCTGGAGAACACTGCACTGTGTGAGTGGGTCAGTGGGATGAGAAGTTTAAGAAGTGGGCAGGACCATATGGACTAAAATTGTAAAGCAGTGTCATGCTGGACAGTTGTTGCTGAAAATTGTAGAATGTAATTTTAACATAGAAAAGGCCTGTATTGTTACTCGCATTGAAGCTCGTCAGAGCTGATCTATCGTGTGTGTGCAGTCTTTTGATCAGGAAGCTAGACTGAAAGAATGGCCCTGCTGTGCTTTTTGGGCATTTGTCCAATCTACGGCCCAGAAGATGTTTCCTCACTGGTCTCCAAAACAAAGTGTCTAGTGTCCATAGCGGCAGCTCACTCACTGTGCCAATAAGTGGGGTAAATGGCTTTATTATTCTAAATGTGTGCCCAATGACCCACACCTGACAGGGTTACCTAGGGAACAAAGGAAGAGCTGAATTTTGGCCAACATTTCACCCCAAGCACAACAAGGAAATCTTATCTCTTATTTGGAAGTGAATATGAACCCCACCTGCTGCCTGTATTAAAACAAATTAATGCATGTTTGAATAGAAGCAACTAAAAGAAAAGTGGGTACTTTCCTACTTATGTGAGGGTCTTGCTCCAGGCAAAACGGTGTGCGTGTTTCCTTTATTATTAATTATCATTCTTAAACATGCGCACCCGTGGGGAAAAAACACTCCCTATTACTTATTTGTTATTATGTGCAGTTCAAATCAACCTGGAGTATTTCTCTTCCTGTCTTCTCTTCCTGGCCAAACTCTCTAACAGCCAATCGCACAATAAAATAGGTGTAAAACGTGTTATTTGAGAGTATATTTGCTTCCCTTTCCATTGCATTTGTGCAGGCTGGGCATAATTAGTGGGTGGATAGCTTATGAAATGACAGGCTTATCAACAGAGCTGCTCATTGAGGTGTACAGTAGAAAGCTGCTGCGTGGATGCTGATGCTTTGGTTTAAGACTGCTCTGGATTTGCTACATTGCTACTGAAAAGTTGTTTGATGCTACTGAATCTAAAGATGTCTGGCTATTTGTACCAACCAACAGAGGAACATAACCTATGCACATCTTCAAAACATCAACATGATTCTGGTCTAGTATAGCCTACACTTACAGTGCCTTCGGAAAGTATTCGGACCCCTTTTTACACATTTTGTTAGCTTACAGCCTCATTTTAACTTGTAGGCAATAAGCATATCAGGAATACACCACAATCATGAATGGATCAATTGTACTGCTGAGTGAGTAGTGCTTTTTATGTTCGGTTTTGATTATTACAAAGTAATCACCATTCCTATCCTTCTCAATCGTGCATTCTTCTGTCTCTTCTCTCCCTCTCTGCGTCTGCCCCACACTGACTAGACAAGTAGGCATGCAATGGATTATGGTCACTGTACTTAATTACCATGTTTTCTGCGCTAAACTACGTAGAATATTGGCCTGTTGAAAACTACAACCCCCTTCACATTTCGGTCTTGATCTGATTTATCTCTAGAGAAACTGAGCATTGAGCTCACAAAAAAACAGAACAAAATGGAATTCAAATAATTGAACCGACATTGTGAGTCGAGGCAGCAGAAAAATAAAATAATAATAATACATTAAGTGGATAAAGAATAACAGTACTTTACCACAGACTGATTTTCTGATTAATAATACACAAATTAACATTAATGAACATTATTCACATAGTATATTGCATTATATTATACATCCTATCATAATGTATGAAATAATGATCAGTTCATTAATCTACTTAAAGGCAAGTCGGTTAAGAACAAATTCTTATTTACAATGATGACCTACATACAATGTCAGCCCCTGGAGCAAATTAGTGGTAAGTGCCTTGCTCAAGGACACATCGACAGGTTTGTCACCTTGTCGGCTCTGGTATTCGAACACTCAGCTCCGCTGTAGTACTGTATTGTACAGTCGTGGCCAAAGGTTTTGAGAATGACACAAGTATTGGTCTGCACAAAGTTTGCTGCTTCAGTGTTCTTAGATCTTTATGTCAGTAGTTACTATGGTAACACTGAAGTATAATTACAAGTATTCCATAAGTGTCAAAGGCTTTCATTGACAATGACATTCAGTTTATGCAAAGAGTCAATATTTGCAGTGTTGTCCCTTCTTTTTCAAGACCTCTGCAATCCGCCCTGGCATGCTGTCAATTAACTTCTGGGCCACATCCTGACTGATGGCAGGCCATTCTTGCATAATCAATGCTTGGAGTTTGTCAGAAGTTGTGGGTTTTTGTTTGTCCACCCGCCTCTTGAGGATCGACCACAAGTTCTCAATGGGATTAAGGTCTGGGGAGTTTCCTGGCCATGGACCCAAAATGTTGACGTTTTGTTCCCCGAGCCACTTAGTTATCACTTTTGCCATATGGCAAGGTGCTCCATCATGCTGGAAAAGGCATGACCAAACTGTTCTTGGATGGTTGGGAGAAGTTGCTCTCGGAGGATGTGTTGGTACCATTCTTTATTCATGGCTGTGTTCTTAGGCAAAATTGTGAGGGAGCCCACTCCCTTGGCTGAGAAGCAACCTCACACATGAATGGTCTCAGGATGCTTTACTGTTGGCATGACACAGGGCTGATGGTAGCGCTCACCTTGTCTTCTCCGGACAAGGTGTTTTCCGGATGGCCCAAACAATCGGTAAGGGGATTCATCATAGAAAATTACTCTACCCCAGTCCTCCACAGTCCAATCCCTGTACCTTTTGCAGAATATTAGTCTGTCCCTGATGTCTTTCCTGGAGAGAAGTGGCTTCTTTGCTGCCCTTGACACCAGGCCATCCTCCAAAAGTCTTCGTTCAGATGCAGTCACACCTGCCTGCTGCCATTCCTGAGCAAGCTCTGCACTGGTGGTGCCCCGATCCTGCCGCTGAATCAACTTTAGGAGACAGTCCTGGCGCTTGCTGGACTTTCTTGGGCGCCCTGACGCCTTCTTCACAACAATTGAACCTCTCTCCTTGAAGTTCTTGATGATCCGATAAATGGTTGATTTAGGTGCAATCTTACCAGCAGCAATATCCTTGCCTGTGAAGCCCTTTTTGTGCAAAGCAATGATGATGGCACGTGTTTCCTTGCAGGTAACCATGGTTGACAGAGGAAGAACAATGATTTCAAGCACCACCCTCTTTTTAAAGCTTCCAATCTGTTATTCTGACTCAATCAGCATGACAGAGTGATCTCCAGACTTGTCCTCGTCAACACTCTCACCTGTGTTAACGAGACAATCACTGACATGATGGCAGCTGGTCCTTTTGTGGCAGGGCTTAAATGCACTGGAAATGTTCATGGCAAAGATGGACTTTGCAATTAATTGCAATTCATCTGATCACTCTTCATGACATTCTGGAGTATATGCAAATTGCCATCAACACTGAGTCAGCAAACTTTGTGGAGACCAATACTTGTCATTCTCAAATCTTTTGGCCACGACTGTAGCTTCTTTATGCCGGCTACCAGTAATGCAGGGCTCTACGCTGACCTTTCTTTTGCAAGGAGCACGGATTGGCCTAAAATGTAGATGCACACAGAAATTTAGGAGCACAATGAAAAAATATTTAGGCAATAAAGCTAGAATCCTTCATTTTTCTTGGCACACTGGTTCTCTTAAGTTAAAATTCCAGGTCGCACAGAAAAATATTTTGGTTGCACTGTGGAGCCCTGTGTTGTGGAGAAAATTGGATGACCTTTCTCTAACTTGAGGATCCTCCATTTGTCATGTCTCCGCCATGATATGCCATTATTAACTGCAAGTCTGCACTTAATTATTTTTGTCCCCTCGAGGCCTGTATTCCAGACAGTTAATGTCTACCATAATACCCAACCATGTCATTTCATGACAGGCTATTTTGTCAGTAGGCATGTTTGACTAAGAGGAATCCTTTAAGTTCTTATGGTATTCTTCTTGTATGGCTATGTCCAGCTGAGATTGTGGCTAGGTTTTGCCTGTATCCTTGCATATCCTGGCTGTTGGTGATCTCATAGAATGGCTTTTGTGTCAGCAAGCCATTAATGAGATGTTCCTGTGAAACACTGAGCCGACTGTTGCTAAGAAGGCGTCACATTTTTATGCAGGGGTTTCCTCTACTCACTTCCTACCCTTTTAGACTCTAGCTTTCATGACATACATTTTTTTGTAATACTTACTCTAGTTAACATTTTTAAAGTAAGTAACTGTGACTAACCCCATTCTGTTGGAATTTGCGCAACCGCAGCATTCAAAGGAGGCTGCAATGAAAACTAACAGGACTGTAGCGACTGTGTTGGCATCAAAATCCGGGGTGTGAACTACGTTTCTCTTCAAGCGTTGATTGGCATGGTAATGGCCCGATAGTATTGGAGAAGTTGAAAAACGGACCCCTCTGACACTGTACGTTGAAATGTGACGTGTAATTCTGTAACGTACGGCACGCATTATGCAACTCATTCTGTGTCATACAGCCTCTTTCCACCAGTTATAGCGCTTCTCTCGCAAATTAAAAACAATAAATAGACAGCGACAGGGTAAGGGGGATACATAGTGAATTGTACAACTGAATGCATTCATTTTATGCGTCATCACTGCAAGCCATCATGACTCCAAGCTGTTTCCCCACACGGCATATCTCCCCCTTTCACTATCACGCAATAGGTTTTGCTTCCCCACCCGGCAAAATACCAGACGGAGCTCATTGCCTTCTTCAGTCATGCATAGACATGCACCAGATTTTGCTGGAAAGGGGAGAAATTGTGCTTTACAATGGTATTCATATTACAGTTGACCTGGAAGTATTACGTTTTTTGGGGCGCTAAAATAAGGTCAATTGTACGGACCAGTGCGATGTACGAAAGTGCGTTAGCTACCATCAGGTGAAAGAAGGCATATGAGCCTATACTTTCACAAGCATATATTTTGATCATAGCTCAGCTGATAAGAGCATGACACTTGCAATGCCATGTTCGTGGGTTCCATTCCCACAGGGATCACACAAATACAAAACATTTATGCACTCACTGCAATATACGTAAATTATGGCATGATTTACCTAACCCTAGTGGGTCAGGAAAAACTCCTATCCCTAATTATATGTATCCTAAAGGCGTCTGCATGCTTCCCATCCAAAACATTTTGTGCATATATAATGACATTTTGTGATGTTTTGGTCTTTGGTAAGGTTTTTTTTGGGCGGTTCGTGCACACTTTCTCGAGGCAAGCCGACATTCGGAGCCAATGTCTACACCCCTTCATTGGTCAGCTGTAAGGATTCTTCAATTGAGTGTTTGTCATTCAACGATAGACGACTTGTTTTCATGCAAATGTTTTTCTTGAGAAATACTGCACCAAACATACTTTTGGTCATGTAGTGTATGTGGACACTTGCTCGTCGAACATCTCATTCCAATGTTTTGGGTATTAATATGGAGTTGGTTCCCCCTTTTGATGCTATACCAGCCACAACTCTTCTGGGATTGCTTCCATTCAGCCACAAGCATTATTGAGGTCGGGCACTGATGTTTGGCAATTAGGCCTGGCTCGCAGTCGGCGTTAAATTCAATTCATACCAAAGGTATTCGATGGGATCAAGTTCTTCCACATCGATCTCGACATACCATTTCTGTATGGACCTCGTTTTGTGCACGGGGGCATTGTGCTGAAACAGGAAAGGGCCTTCCCACAGAATCGTCTAGAATGTCATTGAATGCTGTACTTTTGTATAGTGTAAGATCACCTCGTCAAAATTAATGACTTTCTTGAGTTATCTTAGTACTTTTTGTCCATCTTGAGAATTCGTCTATTGCCGCTTTTTGTAAATTTCATATAAAGGTCTTTTAAAGGTAGTATGCTAGCACACTCGTTCGCAGGTCTGGCCCTCCCATTAGGCAAGATTCTGCGATCGCCTAGGGCGGCACTTGAATTTGGCCAGATTTTTGTGTTGCCTAGGGCGAGAACGTCCAGGGCCGGCCCTGCTCATTCGGTTAGCCTAGTCAAAGCCGACCCGAAGCATATGGAAGCCTTAATGGTTCATTGTCCTTTCTCTTTCTCTCCCAGGGTGCCCACTAAGTGTTGAAAATGATGTCTGATGCCAGTGACATGTTGGCAGCAGCCTTGGAGCAGATGGATGGGATAATAGCAGGTAAGGGTATCTGTCGCATTGGCATTAGGAAGAACAAGGACTGATCTTTCAACATCACATTCACTGGCTCCACACTATCAGAGTTGGATAGTAAGACTTGGGACTGTATTCACAAAGAGTGAGTGGGAGTGCTGATTCATTTTTGACTGATAAAATAACCTTTTCACATGTGAGTTCCAAATATCTTCTTTTTTTGTGTGCAGGTAATATCAGAATGCACTCACTGATCCAAAATCTCCCTGTGTGAAACTTAAAAAAAATTGGGAGACTGGAAAAACACCCCAAATAGTGTGTAGCTGCGAAGTTTCCCTTTAAAAAATGTTGATGATTCTCATGTGTTCAGGCCAGAACTATTGTCAGGCTAATTCCCTAAAGCTTTGTCTTCAGGAAGTGGACATTTCCCATTTCTTTGGTTGCGTTTTCGTAGATGAATTGAACATGCAGCAGTTAAATTTAGTAGCTGATAGGGTTGAATGTGAAGCCCATTTCAGTACTGCAGTATGATTGTTTTAGGACAGTAATGTTAATACCCAGAGTCAGCGTGGACCTATTTTTCTGCATTGGGTTAATTATAGGCCTGACATTTCACTTAACTTTCCAATCACATGATGTCCGTAGGTCCACTTTTCCCATGTAACTCTTTCTACTGTCCTCGTTCTCTCTCTTTCTTCGTCTTGATCTCTGTCTCCCCTAGCTGAGTTTTTCTGTAGAGTCTTGTGTAAAGCGTTTTGACTTTAAGTAGCTAGATTTCCTCACTTGTCATGTCGGCTAATTCCTGTAGCAGGGAGCATGATTTAATGGTCTAACCAAGAGTTACAGTAGACCTTATGAAAGACTGAACCATTGTCCCTCTTTCATGGAGAGGCTAGTTGCAAATAGAGCATCTTTCTCCATCTTTAAACTATGAAAACTGTCTAATTGAGTGCCCCAACCACCCCCCCCCCCCCCCCCCCCCCCCAGGCTCCAAGTCCATGGACTACTCCAATGTCCTGTTTGACTGCCAGTCGCCCACCTCTCCCTTCATGGGCAGCCTGCGGGCGCTGCACCTGCTGGAGGACCTCCGGGGCCTGCTGGAGCTGATGGACACCGAGGAGAGAGAGGGCCTGCGCTGCCAGATACCTGACGCCACCGCAGACAGCCTGGTGGACTGGCTGTTGCAGGGACACCTGATGGTAAGACCAGTCAAAAGTAGTGCACTATATAGGGTGCTGTTTTGGATGCATCCACTCATGATCATAATGAGGGGGTCAATGTGGTTTAATGTATCGCATTGTGAGGACTACAAAGTCTTCCTGGTTTTGCTGATGAACTAACATTTACTCTGATATCCAGCACCTACTATAAGCCATGTGTATTAACTTTAAATCCCTTGTCACATCTAATGTGAGACACACACATCTGTGATTAGATAAAGGAGAGGACTAAGAGAATGTCATAAAGACAGATGTACTGTACACTGACATTGGAGACTGTTACATTCCTTTGAAGTTCATGTTCAGCTTTTAAAAGGGGGATACCTAGTCAGTTGTACAACTGAATGCATTCAACTGAAATGTGTCTTCCGCATGTAACCCTTAATCGACATCCATGTCTTCGGTGCCAGGGGAGCAGTGGGTTAACTGCCTTGCTCGGGGGCAGTATGACAGATTTTTACCTTGTCAGCTCGGGGTTTCGATCCAGCGACCTTTCGGTTACTTGCCCAACACTCCTACCCGCCAGGCTACCTGCTTTGCTCTACAGCTGTGTCGCGCTACTGCTGGTGTTTGTCCAGACATGTCTTGGCGTGTATAAATATAGGCCTGCTGTTGCTGTGTCCTGAATTAGGGTGTGAAAATGTTAGAACTGCACAGGGGACATTTTTTTATTTTTGTTGTGAGTTATTCCCTCCCATGTCACTACAGACAACCTGTCAGAGACCTCATGTCTGAGACTGTGTCGTGGGGAATCTGGGATGGTATCTTGATGAGCTCTACTGCTTTTTAAAGGATACATACAGTATGGTATAAGGGGATACATTATCACAAACATTTGCTGGTCAGTTTATCAGCAGAGTAGTAATATAGAAACCCTATAAATATTGGTGAGGGGCAATGTTGGTTGGGGTTGAAATGCCATAGGACAGTTAGAGGATCTCGCTGTACAGCAGCCAGCAAGCATGCCCTTATCAAAAAAGGCAACTTTCGCAATGTTGGGTCAATGATTAAGCCTATACATTTTGCTCTCTGTGTGTGCTCTCCATTGCATTCGATTTTGCATCTGCCTTACAGCGTAAAATGTTCTCGAACAGTCTTGGTTCAAACAAACTAGTTGAAGCCTATCTGGTACTGTTCAGCCTGCTCACAGTTATTCAGCCTGTCCTCACTTTGAATGTTTCAAAAACTCCTCTAATATCAGGCTCCATTCTCTCAAGAACAGTGTCTCTGAATGTACAAAGCAAATATCTCCCCGGAGTATGCTGTATTTATTATTCCCCTGGAAATGTGAGATAGAACCCAGGTGTTGTCAGACCACTGTGAGAAACAACCCACTGATATGTTGGGATTGGGAACCAACATCATGCTGCAGAGAGAGCACTGAGATTTAGGCTCTGGGCCAGGGAAATGTTAGAGCCTTTGTGTATTACTCTATCTCTCTCTGTGCGTACACTAGTCTCTGGAAATTGTCCCCTCTTCGACCATTTAAGGTGTTGCTGGTAAAAAGGAAAGGGCTAATGCAACATCAATCACGCTAGCTGTCCCTCGAAGACTCTCATGCGCGATTGTTGTCCGATAATTGTTTGTGTTCAAGGCACTTAAAATATAGTTCACCCTTGAAGATACGTCAGTGCCACAACCCTTTTACTTTATCTTGATACATTAAAGTGACAATATGTAACTTTTTAGGTGACCCGGCCTAATTTCACATAGAATTGTTCGTTCTACTTGAAAGTAAGTCTAAGAAACTATAGATATACGCTAGTTCTTAAGTTTTACTTTCGGTTTTGTACACCAGCTGGAACAACAATATTTTGTGTTATGGAATATATATTTCACAGCGGTTTAGATGGTACAATGATTCTCTACACTTTACTTGCTTTTTTTGTCACATAATCTGAAATTAGGCGAACTATTCGAGTTTTAACAGCCAGGAAATGGCGCAGCGATTTCTGCATAGTGCAACTGTACGCACTGAGCATGTCACCAGTGTAGTAGAGGCTTAATATTAGAACCCAAAACCACATCTTGCATCCATGCTGGCCAGCTACTCATAACTTGATTAACATTTATGTTAAGTCTGTCACTAGGGACTATTGGAGTCTGTATGTTAACACTCAAAGACCAATCCCAGTGTCACACTCTCACTGACTCTCCATGTTGTCTTCTCTCTCTATGCCTGCCTGCAGTCCAATGGCCACCACATCTCCATGGGTGGTGACCTCTACCAGGAGAGACTGTCTCGGCTGGAAGGTGACAAGGAATCCCTGGTGCTTCAGGTACTGTACAGTACACAACAACATACCACAGCTAGTAGCTATCCTACCCAGGCAGCATTAATGAGTCATTCGATTATATTACAATAGTATTGATTGGTCTAGGCTGCCGCCGTTGATCTAGGAGGTTTTGAGCGTCTCCAACACCCCTCTATCCGTGCATCGATGGTCTGTCACACAAGATCCATGGGGTCTGCAGTGACCCTCTTCAGAAAGTGTCCGCGATCAAATTATAATTGGCATTTTTAGTGCAATGAAGTGTAATGAACTTAGACTGGTCCCAGATATGTTTGTGCTATATAGCCAACTCACAACATTGTTTGGGCATGACAACCACCATAGGAGTTGGCTAACAGCACAAACAGATCAGGGACGGGGCTATATAATGAACTTGGTGTAAGCTCAATCAACTCCATTACTTTGCAAATACAAAGCACTATGCACCATAATAATGTTACAATTGTAATGACACTGTAACTACACAGGCATAAGAGTTACTTAAAGTGTTACCCTTGTGTTCCTGTGCAGGTGAGTGTGTTGACAGACCAGGTGGAGGCGCAGGGGGAGAAGATAAGGGACTTGGACATGTGTCTGGATGAACACAGGGAGAAACTGAACGCCACTGAGGAGATGCTACAACAGGTCAGTTTAGAGGAGAACAGCCCCTGAACATGGGGCTCTGTTGAAGTTTTATCGTCAACACTGCTGAACAAGAAAACCCAGCAAGCAAGCCAAGCTGAGCGTGTTTATATTTGGCGTTTTGTGATTTCGCAGGAGCTCCTGTGCAGAACCACTCTAGAGACTCAGAAACGGGACCTAATGGGTGAGGTGTCCAACTTGAAACTGAAGCTGAACTCATTTGAGAAGGACAGACTGCACTTTGACTTCAGGGACAGTGAGGTATGGGATGGGAGACATCTGCTTAAGGACTGATTCTTCTTACGCTTTCTCTCTCATCTCTCATTCTGACACACACTTACCCTTTCATGCTGCCTGACACCTGTGTGGGGGAAGGAAAGCTTGCGTCATTATGTGTTGGGGCAATTCAACCGACCGTTCACTTCCAAGGCATTTGCCAGACTTACCATGGTCAGAGGCACTGTAGTTATGTTTTGTTTGAAGGTATGAATGAGTTGCTCTTACATGAACGTGAAGCTTCAGGGTTTTGTTAATAGGAAATTGGAAGATGTATTTTTCCTGTGGTTGTATGGTGGCAAACAATGAACAAAAGGTGATGTTCATATCTTGTTTACGTGGAAGTTTGGAGCGAAGCAGAACAGAGCTTGTACTCCAATGAACTGTGGTGGATTTTTGGACAGCTCTCAAACATGTCATGTTATTGTTGTTGTGTCACAGCCGTCTCTTCCAGTTCACTGGAACAGTCGGCTGCTGTCCATGATGTTCCGCTTCCCAGCCTATCTGGGAGAGCAGAGGCACTCCCCACCAGAGGTTCTTTCCTGTCATATCTCTAAACCTGCTCTGGGATTTCTACTGTCCCTGGAAAGCAGTCCCTCCAGAACAAGTTATAGTCTCCATGGGGATCAGTAGTAGGCCTTGGAGTATGTAGTATGTAAGTTACCATTTACTTTGATAAGGAAAGGCCACATACTCACACAGGGTTCAAAATATTTGTTTTGATAAAATGAAAACCAAAGCCAAGTTTTAAAGTGGAACTGAAATGCTCCAATCAACCTACATTGTTTTACATGTCGATGTTAGTTAACCTTGTTGAACGTAATGTTATGAAAATGCTTTTAGAACATATTAGAGGTTTTTCCAGCGCCTAGCACTAGCTTGAGCGTCCATGCACCTACTTCATTCATGGCTTTTTAAGTAAGACTGATCAAGAAGTGAAAAAGATAAAACTACCAATTTGAAACAATAAAATACTAACAATCATGTTAACAACAATCATGTTAACAAGCCTGTATAGTCTGGTCCACTTGCATATGTTTTTGAGCTCATTCAGCTGTAGGCTACATTACAGTGGTTTTTCTCATGGGCATCATATCTACTATTACCTGACTGCTAGCTAAATGCATGATGTCCAGTATAACAAAGCAGGTAGCTAGCATCATCAAGCCTGTATAATCCAGTCAAAACCCCACTTGCACTTGTTATTGTGTTCATTCAGCAAGCAAGGTCTAGCTGAATGCTGTATAACAAGCATGTATACAGCTTTCCTCCTTCCCCAGTGCAATGTAGGTAATGCAGTCTTTCTCTCCCCTTTTTAGGACATGGGTCTGGAGATGAATGAGTTGAGGTACAGAGTGACCGAGATGGAAAGTGAAAGACTACAGTATGAGAAGAAACTGAAATCCACTAAGGTTAGTTATGAGGTATGGTTGGCCTACCTGCACTGCAGTATGTAAGCATAATTCTGCAGATAATTATCTACTTCCAAAAGGAACACTTTTCACTGTAGCCATTTATTTTTTCCACTTATATCCTCTTCTTTTGACTACTTGTCAACTCTTGGGTATCCCCTCCTGCTCCTTTTTGGCGTCTCTTCTCTTATGACATCTCTCTTTTTCTCTCTTTTTCCTTGGCTCACCTCCCTCTCCACTGCTACTAGTCGCTAATGGCTAAGCTTTCTAGCCTGAAAATCAAAGTGGGCCAGATGCAGTATGAGGAACAGAGGAAGGAGCACAAACTGCAGGCCCTGAAGGTTGGCTTCTCCCAGGGTTTCTGCTTGTTGCCATCTGATATGGGGTTTTGGTCTTTCTACTTTTTACTTTGGTTTAGTTTTTTTTTGTAAGAATGCTTCAACTGATATTTTTTTAGTTTTGACATAGATAAGATTAAAACACAACTGATCCAAATTATTAAATTGACAGTCTTTTTTTGGTGCCAGTGAAAAAGCCAACGAGCTTAAATATATAAATGTAAATACACATTCCTTTAGGCGACACCCACAAGGCACCAGTTTAATTTAAACCCTGTAATACGCATTCCTTTAGGCGACACCCACAAGGCACCAGTTTAATTTAAACCCTGTAATACACATTCCTTTAGGCGACACCCACAAGGCACCAGTTTAATTTAAACCCTGTAATACACATTCCTTTTGGCGACACCCACTAGGCACCAGTTTAAGCATATCCTGTAGCACATGTAAACCACGGGTATGTCTTCATTTAGGCTTTTCTTTGTCCTCATTTGGAAGTCTGTTTTCTTTCTTTTCCTCCCTCCCTTTTTCTCACGGATGAAATGCCACCTGAAAGATAATTTACTTTCTCAGTTTTCTGTTTAGTTTTTTTGTTTTGAACAAATCCATGCTTGATGTTCTATCCCATGACCTTTTGACACTAGCCTGGTTCCAGATCTGTTTGTGCTGTTTTGCCAACACCTGTTGTCATTGTCACGTCAATTGAGTTGGCAAGATGGCTCAAACAGGCCTGGGACCAGGCTATTTTGACACTGCCATGTAAAATGGCTCCTCCGGCGCTTGCTGAGACATCAACCACCCCAGACCCCCGCACTGACCCCCACATCCCCAACTCTCCCTCTCAAACACACACACACACCCAGAGCAGGTGTGACCATCCATAGTCTCTGCCTGCCAAGTCAGCATCTGAATGGTTGTTGTGGTTTGTTTGTGGTGGTGGGTGTTGAATATGGGGGTAAAATAGGGCAGAATGTTAAGTCATTAACCACATTCCTGGCTGACTACGTTGCAGACACCTGCCAGATCTCGCAACACCTCCATAGGTGGCAAACATATCAGTTAACCGCACCATATGACATAGTAATCTGATGCTCTACTGCACAGTCGATGAAGTGGCACACAACCATTGGTTGATGCAGTGTAACGTCTGCAATTTAGTCTGTCTGGAACGCAACCAGTGTTTTTTGGGAGGATGTCCCTGACTAACTGTTGTGTGTTGAGCAGGAGGAGCTGGCGACGCTGAGGAGGCAGCTGGAGGGAAGGGACGGAGAGTTGAGGAGGTTATACGGCGAGACTGGGTTCAGAGCCGTCACGCAGTGTGGCATGGACAGTGGAGACAGAGGTGGGATCATGGACTATAGTTCACTGTTTCTCTCTATCTGTGTTTTTACTCTATGGGGCAGTTTCCCGAACACAGATTAAGCCTAGTCCTAGAATAAAAGCATGAAGTGCGGTAGGTAGTCTAGCGGTTAAGAGTGTTTGGCCAGTAACCGAAAGGTTGCAGTTTCGAATCCCCGAGCCGACTACGTGGAAATCTGTCTGTGTTCTTGAGCAAGGCACTTGACCCTAATTGCTCCGGGTTCGCCATCAACAATGGTTGATACCTGGCTGTGACCCCACTCTCCGAGGGTGTTTCAGGTAGAGTGAGATATATATATTTTCCAATAGGACAAAAGTAAGCACCCTCCTAATTATTATATTACTGTATTATGTCTTTCGAAAGTGGTTCTTTGTCCAAGACTAGCCTAAATTTGTGTCTGGGAAACCAACCTTATAAGACAAACATGTACCAGTTCCATTAAGCACAGATGATAACATTTTGGTAACACTTTACCTAAAGCCAACAGTTATAATGCATTATAAAATGTTATAAGCATGTATGGGCATTTATGTGTTATTATTATGCTTAAAAAAGATTTTTTTTTTTTATAACCAATCAACATGATTTTAAAATAATCCAGTCTTGACAGAAGTTGTGATGGACAGTCTTCAGAAACTGGAGCCAGTTATGTTTCATAGAGTAATTATGTGTCCTGTTTAGTCTCTCACCCAGATGAAACTCTTAAAAAGAGGCTGAAAGAGAAACGTAAGGTTATGGGTTTTATCAATGCTTGTATTTATTATTATTTGCTCTTGCACAACTGTCACTGTTGCATGTATGGGCATGAATGACCCATCTGAACCTTGCTTGTCCATAACCCATTGGAAAGCTATTTAATACAGTGTATACTCTGTGAAATCGTTTTATCAGTTCTGCCCACCGGTATTTTAGCACTCAAAGAAGTGAATGAAAAGATGATATCAGTGGTTTATATTGCAGAAAGGTTTGCCTCTATGTACTGTAAGACTGTTAAAGTAAGTTGACTTAATGGACATATCTTAAAGGTGAAATCTGTTTGTTTTCTGTCCTCCTTGTCAACCAGATGAAGTTCAGATTAAACTACACACAACAAGAAATATATGCTGTTCAAATTAACTCACCTGTGCCTCTTTGGTATTGTTCTACACAACATATTGATTACACTGGGAATCAAACTTACAGATTTTTCCTTTTAAGACTGCCCTAGGGAATAAGAAAGACCCTCCGCTACGTATTTATTTGGAAATAAAAACTTTTAAATTCACTTATAGTGTATCAAATTGACTAAAACGTTTAGTATTTGGTCCCATATTCGTTGCAAACTTGCTGGATGCATTTGCAGTTTGTTTCGGTTGTGTTTTAGATTTATGGTAAATAATGTATTGTCATTTTGGAGTCACTTTTATTGTAAATAAGAATAGAATATGTACCTGAACACTTCTACCTTAATGTGGATGCTTCCATGATTACGGATAATCATGAATGAATCGTGAATACTGATGAGTGAGAAGGTTACATATGTATAAATATCACTACCAAAACAAACTGCAAATTCATCCAACAAGTTTGTAGATTCACAAGCTTAATGTAGTCATTGTGTGCTTGGAATATGGGGCCAAATACTAAACTTTTCACTAGATACATAAAGTGCATTCATTTCTTAACGTTAAAACAGATATGTATTAAAATTCCCTTAATTAAAAGGTGACTGTAATCGTCTCATATACAACATTTGATCTAAAATGCTGGAGTATAGAGACAAATGTAACATTTTAGCTTCACTGTCCAAATAAACATGTAGGGGAGTGTCTATAAGATGATAGCCCGTCTACATGTCAAAAACGTCCCTTTCTGCCACCTGTCATGTCATGGATGCCAGCTCACGGTTCAATCTGTGCTCCCATCCTCCTGCTTTCTCCTAAAATCAACAATAATCACCTCATCCTTTTAACACAGGCCTCTCACCCTTTCCTTACCCCCCCTCTCCTCTCACCACTTGCTCCCGCCATCAACACCCAGCGTGCTGTTTGCTAACCCTCATCATAATCATCCTTGTCCTCCTCACAATGTCTCCTCACATTATGTCTTTATTGTGACAGCTACAGAACAGCACATTGACATGCCTATACCCACCAAGTCCAAATCGTCCACCTCAAGGTTCCCTCAACTGTGTTAGATGTTGTGCTTATCTCACTGTGAGACTAGGAAGTGGTTAGACTAGATGGACTAAGTGTCCCTCAAGAGCTATCCCTGTTCGTTTAGATAGCACTGTTGCAGACAGAGACCCCACTCTGAATAGATATATACTGTTGTACCATGGATCACTATGGATGAGTCAATCCGGGACCCCAGACATACCTTTGCCCAGAGTTGACCCTGTTGACTGCTGTATATTCTCTGGCTGAAACCCAGTTCTTTACCCTCCAGATGTGGAAGTGCAGAGAATGAAAAAAGCGGTGGAGTCACTGATGGCAGCCAATGAGGAGAAGGTACAGTGAACTATAGTTGACCCCACACCCCATCTCATTACCCTCTGATAGTTTGTCTTGTCAAGTTTAATTTGGCAGGCCAAATAATAGGTTACAACCCCTCTGGACCTTTGTGCCCCAAAAAATAAGGAAAATAAATGATCTTGTCACCTTTGACCTTTGTGACCCCTCTGCACCTGTAGGATCGTAAAATTGAGGAGCTGAGGCAGTCGCTGCTCCGCTACAAGAAGGTCCAGGACATGGTGATATCAGTGCAAGAGAAGAAAGGTTTGAATAAACATGTTAGATTTCTGAAACCATGTTATATCACATTGTTTTATCCCTGAGAGAAACACTTGTGTTCATACTAGGTTTGTTTGTCTAAGATCAAAGAAGTAACTGCAAACAATGCTGACCCTGTGAATGATCAGTCAGTTGCAGTTTAAGTAATGATACATAAGTGATTTGTAAGAGCAGATAGAAATGTTCTTGAGGTCAATATTTTTAAAAAATGTCAACTTCAAAGCCTCACATTTCTGTCAGTGGGCTCCGATATAATGGCTAACTCTGAACTCTCTTCATAAAAATCTGACTGCTAAAAATAACTAATCTTCCATTCCAGACAAAACCAAAGATGGTGAGAGTGACGAGAGTAACAGCGACAACTCCCTCTCCATGATGTCAATGACGAACACCCCGGTTGCCCTGGAGTCGGAGAGGCGCGCGCTAGCCGGGGTCGACGAAGTAGCAGGGAAGAGCCCAGACGAGGTACAGGATTACATGATGATTTAATTTATAAATTGACTAGAACAGGCCAAGGCCCTCAGATCATGGAAAAGATTATATTTCTATGAATTAATGTGTCATCCTTATTAGACCTTCTCAAAAAGCCTTCAGATGTCCTCCAACCAATGAAGCAGCCAATAATGACACATGCTGTGCTTAGATTTCACACATCTGAACGAGGTGTTGAGTTACTGTCACTTTGTCAAATTAGTCTGATAACATTCAATGCAACTTTGCAGTGACACTTTGGATGGTTGTCTGTTTGAATTATGACAAGCACCATTTGTCTTGATTGCATTACCCTTAATCTACTAAATCGTGAAAACACCTTGACACGACAGAGAAAAGCAGCATCTGACGTTGATGCCGGTCGTATTTTACTAATTGTTTTTCCCCCCGTTTGGTCCTCTGCTTCATTGCATAGCTGGAGACATCCACACCCAGCCCTACCTTCCAGTCAGCCTGCAATCTACAGAGGGGGCCAGAGCTTGACAAAGCTGAACCTGAGAGGTGAGCTGAACTGGATGTTTATCTAGAATCTTTCTAACGGGCTTCAGCTAAACCTGTGGGACAATTTCCACATTTCTTCCAGAACAACATTAGTGTTTGGTTTTGGGTGTCTGTCCAGTGCGGTTTTTCTTTTTACTAGGAACCAAACGGGACAAAACGGGAACGGATCTCCAACAATTTTTTTTACTGTGTGCACTCCTGTTGATGAACAAAGTATGTAACTTAGTTTTCCCCTGAGCAGAGTGAGCTGGCTAGGAAAGAGAGATGTCGTGAATGGTGTGTAGACCTACTTCCTGAAATGAGACCTGGCTAAGGAAAAGGTCAACACCTAGGCAAGATATCACACCTCATCTTGCCTTAGTGTGGTAAATGGGGCATAATTGATGACATTTGGACACCACAAGGTCCAAGGTGTCCCATAAGGGTGTTTAAATCAGCTTGACTGACAAATAAGGCTTCCTACAACAAATATCTATAGCCTCCACTGTCAGGTTTGACAGTGTACAGTATAGCGTGCAGCAGGCAGCTCACAGCTTGTCTGTGGTAGCATGGTGTTCGCGTCCCTACACTGCAGCAAGGCAGGGGATCAGGAAGTGTCACAGGAGTCCCCCCTATCATGTGATACTCCACAGTGAGTATGTCCATGATGTGACGCCACGTGTCATATCCTTTTGCTTCAAGCTTCCGCTTTCTGTCAGAATTCCTTCCTGCCAAAGGCCAGCGGTACAGTACCGTACTTTGACCACACCACTTTGGCACATTGACCAGGTCAAAGTGTTGTAGTGTTCACTGTGATGAGCTTTGTCATTTCAGGACCCTGGATGTCCCAATGTCAGGGAGTCAGGACAACTTGTATGTAAGCAACAGCGAAAAGGTAAAGATATTTCTGAATTCCTTTGAAGGGGCAGTCATCATCTCTCAGTTCTAAAGTCATCATTGAATTTCATTATTTAACACTCCATTCCATCCCATCTCATCATCTGTGCCAGATTACATTGGTGACTGATGAAAAGCCAACAGAGGTGAGTCTGTTCTCAACAGTCATCTTTCCATATTTCGGAGTCATTCTCATTCTCATTCTTTGGCCTCATCCATCTTGTCAGAAGGCTGACAATCTATTCCTCCTTCTGAAGGTTAGCATCTTCAGTAAGGCTAGTGTGTGTGTGTGTGCGCGCACGTGTCACCTTGGTTTCATTGCATGTGTTTGATTTGCCTGTATAAGAGCGCCCTCTAAATGACTAAAATGTCAAATTGACATGTGAGCTCTGTATTTTGCTACTGTTCAGAATAAGGCTGTGGAGGAGATCAGTAAGATCAGCGAGCGCCCGCCCAGGTCTCCGTCTTCATCTCGCCCGGAGGACGACAGCTTTGGTACCAAGAAGGCTCGCTCCTCCTTCGGCCGAGGCTTCTTCAAGATCAAGGGGGGCAAGAGGACAGCCAGCACCCCTAACCTGGGTAAGAGAGGGAGGATGGATGGCCTAGTGTGCGTGATTGGGCTGTGGGTCTCAGGTGGAAGCTTTGTGAGAACAGGTCCCATATTCACAAGCGTGCTGATCCAGGATCAGGTCCTCCCTGACCATATAATCTTGTTCATTATGATCTTACAGGCAAAACTGATCCTGAGATGCTTTTTTAATAAGGGCCCACATATAACACTGCTACTCAATGATTTTGGACTGTTTTGCTTCTTTTGGGCTCTTTTGACTTGAATGGTTTTGACCTGTTACTGACATGATTAGTGAGATTGTAGTCTGTGTTATTCTTTGCTTTTCAATATACAGTGCCTTTTTCCACATTTTGTTACGTTACATCTTTATTCTAAAATTCATTGAATAGTTTTTTCCTCATCAATCTACACACAATACCCCATAATGACAAAGCAAACAAAATGTTTTTTGACATTTTTGCTAATTTATTAATAAATATTCAACTGAAATATCACATTTTACATAAGTAATCAGACCCTTTACCCATCCTCTCAAGCTCTATCAGGTTGGATGGGGAGCATTTCTGCACAGCTATTTTCAGGTCTCTCCAGAGATGTTTGATCGGGTTCAAGTCCAGGCTCTGGCTGGGCCACTCAAGGACATTCAGAGACTTGTACCGAAGCCACTCCTGCGTTGTCTTGGCTGTGTGCTTAGGGTTGTTGTCCTGTTGGAAAGTGAACCTTCACCCCAGTCTGAGGTCCTGCGTGCTCTAGAGCAGGTTTTCATCAAGGATCTCTCTGTACTTTGCTCCGTTCATCTTTGCCTCAATCCTCCCAGTCCCTGCTTCTGAAAAACATCCCCACAGCATGATGCTGCCACCACCATTATTTCACCACAAGGATGGTGCCAGGTTTCTTCCAGATGTGGCGCTTGGCATTCAGGCCAAAGTGTTTAATCTTGGTTTCATCAAACCAGAGAATAGTTTTCTATGGTCCTCAGTAAAAGGCACATGACAGCCCGCTATGAGTTTGCCAAAAGGCACCTAAAGACTCTCAGACCGTAGGAAACAAGATTCTCTGGTCTGATGAAACAGAGATCGAACTCTTTGGCCTGAATGCCAAGCATCACGTCTGCAGGAAACCTAGCACCATCCCTACGGTGAAGCATGGTGGTGGCGGCAGCATCATGCTGTGGGTATGTTTTTCAGCGGCAGTCTCTGGGAGACTATTTAGGATCGAGGGAATTATGAACGGAGCAAAGTACAGAGAGACACTTTTTTTTTTTTTTTTCTTTGGTTACTACATGATTCCATATGTGTTATGTCATAGTTTTGATGTCTTCACTTCTATTCTACAATGTAAATAAAGAAAAACCTTTGAATGAGTAATATTCCAAACGTTTGACCGGGGGTGTACATTGTAGGTTTTGAACTCTCTTAGGTGCCCACTCTATATGGAAGATGAGTTGAACGTGACTTCTATATTCCAAGATGTATTCCATAAGCATGCTTGTGACATTTGGATAGAAAGTAAGGGTAGGAATTTATATTCTTTGTAATTACATTTCAGAACTCATGATTCACCCAAGTCTTATAAATCTTGGTGGTGATCTCTTTATTCCAAGACTTAATGAAACACGCTCATGTTGATGTACCTTGGGAATTCATGCATAGAGAAGAAAGGGTTTGAATTTCCACTGTAGACATTTGAATAGAGGTTATTCTCAGGCCACCTTGAACCCATGGCAAGGCACTGTCGTAGCTGCTATTGTGGGCGTCAGTTTAGTATATAATTCTACAGTAGCTACACTAGACTTCCTTGTATACAACCACACCCATGTTACCAGCGGTTGTTCCTCGCAAACTGCTGTTTACGAGCACCACTGCTGGATAGCATCAAAGCTGAGAGACAGCGTTTTGTATGTTTTTTTCTGTACGTCTGCAAACTCTGCATGTATACGTGTTCTTTTCTGATTCTGTTCAAACTCCTCTCATACCAAACCATATCTGGGTCTTATGACCAGATGATGTCATCTGCAATGATGCCCGCCGATTTGGTTTCTTCTTGAAGTTCCTTTCTTTCCAAACATATGATGTTCTTCATGAGATGTTTTGACGTGTATTAGTTTATCCTCTGTTTACTTCTGATGTTCCTGGCTCAAGCTAAATTCAATTGCCAATATTCAAATAGCCTTTTCCTTAAACTCACTAAACACGGTCAGATCCTGACTGTTGTTGTTTCTAAAGTTAGACCACCTCACTCTCCCATGTACACGTTCAGCTCAGTGAGTTGAGTCTCATTTAGGAATGTGTGTTTGCACGAATTATCTTCTGTTTGTCTAATAATGAAATGTGAATTGTATGCATTTCAGTCTTATTTTGACTTTTCACCTGTGCATAACTAGTCTTTGAATTATGTAAGGCCTACAGCTAAAAGAAAAGCACCCTTTAGTGTTTTCGTAGTCTCCACCCTATTGCATGCATTGCATGGTTGTGGGGGGGTGTCTTCTAACCTAGCATATGGAATTGTTTTAAGATGGTCATACGTTAGATCAAAGTATTTGATAAAATATTGAATACAACAATTGAAGAAACACATTGAATAACATTCATAAATGGCACAAATAAATCACAAGAAATAATGTTTTTTATTCTCTGTCCTTTATCTAAGAAATTTATGAAAACTCAGGAATAAAAAAATATTTAACCTTTTTTGGGGGGAGACACAAAACAACTTCCATGAATTCTTTCAAACCGGAACGGGGTTACCTTCAGACGAGGGGCTTGCGTGGGTCGTAGAACAAAATGGAGAACACCATCGTGTTCCCATAGAGTGCAGACTCTAGGGCTGGCATGATAATTGTGTAACCAGCGATTATGGATTAAGACTTTGAATAAAATAACCGTTCTAATACATACATTATACATACATACTACCAAATGTAATTATTGGTGAGCTGTACTGCTGCAACTGCGTGATAGTGGTGGGGAGTCGACTCCAAAATAATTGATTCTTGCCCGTCGACTCGCATTTATGGGTGTCAAGCTTAGATTCCGCCAGGAATCGACTCCTAAGATTCAGTATTTTTGCAATTGAGAAAACTAGTTGCCGTAGTCTACTTTTGCACCTTTTACAGTAAAGAAAGAGTGAGCTAGTGAGGGGGAGAGAGAGAGAGATGGGAGGGTCAGAGCCAGTCATAAGTTGGCATGTTGACCACCAGGCAGACAGTCAGAACCGTGCATTTTTAATCAAAAGATGTTGGCTATAGGCTACCTTAATGCTGTATTTCTCAACTTCTTGGCATGCAAGGTCTCGCACAATTTTACTAAAGTAGGGGCTATCAGTGAGTAGCAAAAATACTGACTCTTAGGAGTTACTCAAAATTCCAAAACTGTCACAGCCCTATCGGACGCGACAGACGTTTTTGTGAGATGTCTCCTGGTCTGACAAACAGTGCTGTAGCGCTGCCACTTTCCACCGCAGATGCGGAAGGCAGACATCGGCGGATGCGATGGATTGAGACATAGCCCATAAACAGACAGATTTGTATGGGGATTAAAAAAATTGTTTTATTTGATTAACGCACTGTAGGGGGTTATAACAGACCAGACTGTCAGGGTATTAGTGTTGATACCATCCCCACGATCACTCTGTCTGGGAGTTGTCATGTGGCTGGCTGTAGGGTGTTTCTTGGTCACAGACTCTGGCCCTGGGAAGCAGTGCATGGCATGGCTTTGTCTGAAATGGCACCTTATTACCTACAGTGGGGAGAACAAGTATTTGATACACTGCCGATTTTGCAGGTTTTCCCACTTACAAAGCATGTAGAGGTCTGTAATTTTTATCATAGGTACACTTCAACTGTGAGAGACGAAATCTAAAACAAAAATCCAGAAAATCACATTGTATGATTTTTAAATAATTAATTTGCATTTTATTGCATGACATAAGTATTTGATCACCTATCAACCAGTAAGAATTCCGGCTCTCACAGACCTGTTAGTTTTTCTTTAAGAAGCCCTCCTGTTCTCCACTTATTACCTGTATTAACTGCACCTGTTTGAACTCGTTACCTGTATAAAAGACACCTGTCCACACACTCAATCAAACAGACTCCAACCTCTCCACAATGGCCAAGACCAGAGAGCTGTGTAAGGACATCAGGGATAAAATTGTAGACCTGCACAAGGCTGGGATGGGCTACAGGACAATAGGCAAGCAGCTTGGTGAGAAGGCAACAACTGTTTGCGCAATTATTAGAAAATGGAAGAAGTTCAAGATGACGGTCAATCTCCCTCGGTCTGGGGCACCATGCAAGATCTCACCTCGTGGGGCATCAATGATCAATGAGGGATCAGTCCAGAACTACACGGCAGGACCTGGTCAATAACCTGAAGAGAGCTGGGACCACAGTCTGAAAGAAAACCATTAGTAACACACTACGCCGTCATGGATTAAAATCCTGCAGCGCACGCAAGGTCCCCCTGCTCAAGCCAGCGCATGTCCAGGCCCGTCTGAAGTTTGCCAATGACCATCTGGATGATCCAGAGGAGGAATGGGAGAAGGTCATGTGGTCTGATGAGACACAAATAGAGCTTTTTGGTCTAAACTCCACTCGCCGTGTTTGGAGGAAGAAAATGGATGAGTATAACCCCAAGAACACCATCCCAACCGTGAAGCATGGAGGTGGAAACATCATTCTTTGGGGATGCTTTTCTGCAAAGGGGACAGGACGACTGCACCGTACTGAGGGGAGAATGGATGGGGCCATGTATTCCGAGATCTTGGCCAACAACCTCCTTCCCTCAGTAAGAGCATTGAAGATGGGTCGTGGCTGGGTCTTCAGCATGACAACGACCCGAAACACACAGCCAGGGCAACTAAGGGCTCCGTAAGAAGCATCTCAAGGTCCTGGAGTGGCCTAGCCAGTCTCCAGACCTGAACCCAATAGAAAATCTTTGGAGGGAGCTGAAAGTCCGTATTGCCCAGCGACAGCCCCGAAACCTGAAGGATCTGTATGGAGGAGTGGGCCAAAATCCCTGCTGCAGTGTGTGTAAACCTGGTCAAGAACTACAGGAAACGTATGATCTCTGTAATTGCAAACAAAGGTTTCTGTACCAAATATTAAGTTCTGCTTTTCTGATGTATCAGATACTTATGTCATGCAATAAAATGCAAATAAATTTCTTAAAAATCATACAATGTGATTTTCTGGAATTTTGTTTTAGATTCCGTCGCTCACAGTTGAAGAGTACCTATGATAAAAATTACAGACCTCTACATGCTTTGTAAGTGGGAAAACCTGCAAAATCGGCAGTGTATCAAATACTTTTTCTCCCCACTGTATACGGTGCACTACTAACCGGAGCCCTGGAAAAAAATGTGCACTACATAGGAAATAGGGTGCAATTTTGGACGCACCCCATGGCTGTCACCTCAGTCATCATGGTAGCATGGCGGTGCTGATGCCCTGTGGTCATTGCTGATATCCTGTTTGTACAGCTGAGACCGAGCGAGAGGGGGGCACTGACCATCTGGACCTGGCCGGGCTACCCCAGAGGTCAGCCATCAGCGACAGCACCAACACACTGACTAGTGTGACCTCCACTACCTCCCCCGAGTGCAAGAAAAAGTCCAGGGGAATCAAGGCACTCTTTGGAAAGTGAGTGTTGAATATTATTGGTACAGAACTCTTGATGACACTGGCCTTAGACATCAAGATTGAATTTGGGATGCCTGGGTCATATTCATGAGGCATCAAACGTAAGGAAACTTACTGAAAGTGAAAACTAACTGAAAGGGAGTGACTACTTGTCCAATACAAAATGCTTTTATAAAAAAAAAAACGTTTTGCTACGGTTTGCCCTAATGAATACAACCCTGGTTAATCTTAATCTGATTTAGCACTGGGAAATAAATCTGACTAAGTAACAGATGCATGTTTTGGGGATGTATTATTTTATAAAAAATAGCTTTCAGCAGTGGTAACCCCACCACAACCATGGTACTGTAGTTACATTGGAAAAAAGTAGAGACTCAGCTACAAAATGGTATATCATACAATGCAATTGAGGAACAATGGGAAAGTAATTCTGCTTTGAAAGTTGATAAACTTGTAACCCCACTTTTGAGAAAATGGCCCTTGAATGTTTTGGTACATCTAGAGAGATCTTTGTCTACACCCATTCAGCATTGTTCACACCCTCTTAAGCCCCACCCATCTCTTTAAGGATTCACATGTGAGGCCATGTGGTAAACACACGCTATATAAAATACACGTTTATTCGTCACATGCACAGGATACAGAAGGTGTAAACAATAGTGATAGTACTTGCGTAGTAGCAATATCAAAAACAAAGTGTGCATATTCATATTAATATTTTTTTATTAGATTACGCTTACCTGACACACTTGTCTACATTGATGGGACATGTGAAGGAAATGCTATAACCACCCCTCATCCATATCTAGCTAAGTGGATGGGTCACTATTGTCTAGACATGTACACATGTTCATGAAATACAATCAATGGCTGTAATCACCCCCAGACACACCTGCTAATTTGATGGGTCATGTAATAATCCGGCTGAAGTGGAGTCTTTTGTTTAGACATGTAGTTAGCTAGCTAGCTAAACTATGAACCGGCTTAACCCCAACTCATACTACTACCAATACAAACATTGTCATAGCTGTAGTATGAATCTGCAGGTTATAGACAGAAGCGTGCTACATGGCAGACCAATCCAAACTCGTCTCCAGGCATGTCCAACATTATCGATAAAAAAATAAATGTTTACCTTCAAATGCTGCTCCTGTTAAGTAGTGACATGCGATATACGCCTAGTTTCCTGAAACGAGTCACATTTATGTATAGTTTTTTTCCTTTTAAGGCTGAGGAGAAGTCAGTCCACCACGTTCAACCTGGATGACAACCTATCAGAGCCGGTTGAGTTCAAGAGAGGTGGAGTCCGATCCACAGCAGGTCCCAGACTGGGCTGGTCCCGTGACCTACAGCAATCACCCAACAAGTTAGTGTGCATCTGGACTCACCTTTGAATGAATGAGAAACAACAAGTTAGTGTGCACAGTGCGCTCCCCTAGAATAATGATGATAAGTAAGTGAAATCTAAACTAGTTGGGTGTTGCGCCCTACAATGGTTGTCATTCAGAAATATAAGCCAGTGTGTTCTAATTATCTCGCTTGTAGCGACGTGGACACCCCGTTTGCACGCTGGTCCAAGGAGCAGGTGTGTGACTGGCTGCAGGAGCAGGGGCTGGGGCTCTACCTGAACATGGCCCACGTGTGGATCTCTTCTGGACAGACTCTGCTGCAGGCCTCACAGCAGGATCTAGAGAGGGTGAGTACTGAGCAGGAGAGATTGTATCTCAATGAGACTAATCTTTTATGAATAAAGATGTAATTTGTTATTGATCCCATTAGGCTCAGGGTTGACACAACCCTGGTTTAAAACACCTATTGATGCATCATTGTACCGTACGTGAAGGACCTTCAAAATGTGACAAATAATCCTCTAAGGCAGCGATTCTCAACTGGTCAGAACCCAAATTTGGGTTGCGGGTGTTTGAGTAAAAAGTATGAGTATTAAAAAAAACTCCAGTCTGAACTTAGACTAAACTACTAGAAAGTGATTAAATAATTTAATCTCTAAACAATTTTTCTTCAATCACAGTATGTTCAATAACACCCCTATTGTACAATGAGTGTACAAAACATTAGAAACTCCATCCCAATGCTTCCCAAAGTTGGCTGAATGTCCTTTGGGTGGTAGACCAATCTTGGTACACACGGGAAACCTTTGAGCGTGAAACTCAGGAGCGTTGCAGTTCTTGACACAAACCAGTGTGCCTATCGAGATAGATAGATAGGTACTTTATTGATGCCCGAGGGGAAATTTATTTTCTTTGTCAAGCAGCTACGAAAAAAACACAGGGCAGGTGCAAAATGTCAGAACGAAAATACATAAAAGACAGATACACGGTACATGATACATAGAGCGGCAGTATGGAAAAAGTATAAAAAGCTATAAAAAGACATTGCAAAGTATGGGTGGATGGCTGAATATGTACCGTAAAACAGTAGCACTCCATAATCCTGAAATATTATAGTTCAACTGTTGCAAAAAAAAATGACTAAAAACATAATTTACAACAATGGGAGCTGCATAACAGGTTCACCTGTTCATTGACTACAGCGCAGCATTCAACACCATAGTGCCCTCAAAGCTCATCACTAAGCTAAGGACCCTGGGACTAAACACCACCCTCTGCAACTGGATCCTGGACTTCATGACGGGCCGCCCCCAGGTGGTAAGGGTAGGCAACAACATACTGCCACGCTGATCAACACAGGGGCCCCTCAGGGGTGTGTGCTTAGTCCTCCCTGTACAGCCATGACTGCGTGGCCAAACACGACTCCAACACCATCATTAAGTTTGCTGACGACACAACAGTGGTATGCCTGATCACCGACAATGATGAGACAGCCTATAGAGAGGAGGTCAGAGACAACAACCTCTCCCTCAATGTGAGCAAGACAAAGGAGCTGATCGTGGACTACAGGAAAAGGCGGGCCGTATAGGCCCCCATTAACATCGACAGGGCTGTAGTGGAGCAGGTCGAGAGTTTCAAGTTCCTTGGTGTCCACATCACCAACGAACTATCATGGTTCAAACACACCAAGACAGTAATGAAGAGGGCACGACAACACCCCCTCAGGAGACTGAAAAAAAACTTGGCATGGGTCCCCAGATCCTCAAAAAGTTCTACAGTTGCACCTTTGAGAGCATCCTGACCGGTTGCATCACCGCCTGGTATGGCAACTGCTCGGCATCTGACCGTAAAGCACTACAGAGGGTAGTGCGTACGGCACAGTACATCACTGGGGCCAAGCTTCCTGCCATTCAGGACTTATATACTAGGCAGTGTCAGAGGAAAGGCCAAAACATTGTCAAAGACTCCAGTCACCCAAGTCATAGACTGTTTTCTCTGCTACCGCACGACAAGCGGTACCGGAGCGCCAAGTCTAGGACCAAAAGGCTTCTTAACAGCACACACACACACACACACACACACACACACACACACACACACACAACATATGCTCACACACACAAGCATATTGAAGCCACTCACACATAGACACTCTCTCCCATTCTTCACATACGCTGCTGCTACTCTGTTTATTATCTATCCTGATTGCCTAGTCACATTTACCCCTACCTATGTACATATTAACTCAACTACCTTGTACCCCTGCACAATGACTCGGTACCGGTGCCCCCTGTATATAGCCTCGTTATTGTTATTTTTTATTATTTCTACTCTTTCTTGAACTGCATTGTTGGTTAAGGACTTGTAAGTAAGCTTTTCATTAAGGTCTACACCTGTTGTATTCGGCGCATGTGACAAATAAAGTTTGATTTGATTCACCTGTTCAGTCTATGTCATGTTTTTCTATACTCAGTGTAATTCATATAAAAGTATTCTATATTATGGCAGAATTGTTGAAGTCCGCATCTCAGCGTCAGATTTCATATTCAGATCCCATACACGCCATCAAATATTCACAGCACTTTTATTTTTTATCCTAGACACTGTCTCTTTTTGTACTCTGTAGCCACTCTGGCCTAACATACTATACTTTGTAAGCAGTTAAAAGCATTTAATCAAATGGCTGGAAATAATCCTTGTTGTCAGTCTGTGTCTCTGTTCTGCCCTGGGGGTGTGGCGTATAATACACTGATTCTGGGTGGTTGTTTTCTCCGTGTGTGCATTTGCTTGTGCGTGTGTGTGTGTGTGTGTGTGTGTGTGTGTGTTTAGGAGCTGGGCATCAAACACCCGCTGCACAGGAAGAAGCTCCAACTGGCCCTGCAGGCTCTGGGCTCTGAGGAGGAAGATAACAAGGGCAAACTGGACTACAACTGGGTGACCAGTGAGTAGATGGACTCCCATACTGGCAGTTCAAGGTTTTATACTGGGATTTTACTATGCCTTACATCAACTCATGTTGTCTAAATGATATGGTGGGTGTTTCGAGTTAATTGTAATCCAATTAACTAGTTATACATTTGGTTCAAGTGCTCACAAGTTTGATTTCTAATGGCGAAATTGGTTGGCAGATCCCCTCAACCCCTCTCTCTCGCCTCTCATCTCCTTCCTCAGGGTGGCTGGATGACATTGGCCTGCCTCAGTATAAGACCCAGTTTGATGAGGGGAGGGTGGACGGCCGCATGCTGCACTACATGACAGTAGTGAGTGTCACAGACAGGCATACTGATGCTCACACACACACACACACACACACACACACACACACACACCTTGCATGGATCAGAGCCACAGCTATAGCATATGGCTCTGGGCCTAATGATCACACTAGTTCACACATAAAAAAAAATATATATATATATATATCCTAGCAAGTCAGTTAAAAACGAATTATTATTTACAATGGACAGTATTAGTGGTGCATGGATTAGTAACACTGGACACAATCACTACACAATGGCTTGATATCCATGCACCACACTATTTATTTTTTCCAATCGCTTTTGTGCAAATTTCACAAGTATGTGGTACATTTTTACAACGCTTAATACAAAACTCAAAACCGATCATCAAACTGGCAGTTGCATTTACTTGCTCACATTACTTTTGATATGATAGTCTTCTCATTTGTGAAAATACATTTTGCTATTATTTAATCTGACTGCTCTTAAAGCTGCAATATGTAACTTTTTGGGCGACCTGACCAAATTGAAATAGAAATATAAGTTCTAGATCTGTCATTCACATTGATCACAAGTCTAAGAAGCCGTAGATCTGTTCTATATGCACTATTTCTATGCTTCCGTTAAGTTTAGTTTTTGCGTATTTTACTTTCAGTGTTGTACACTAGCTTCAAACAGTTGAATTGACAATATTTGTATTTTTTAAAAAGGTATTTCACAGCGTTTTAGATGGTACAATGATTCTCTACACTATACATTGCTTGTTTGTCACAAACTGAAAATAGGCAAACTATTAGAATTTTAGCAATCAGGAAATGGCTGAGCGATTTCTGCATATTACACCTTTCACCAATTTATAATTGAACCGCTTGGTAAACATATTAGTCTTGGGCGGTATCAATATTGCCATAAATTCATACCGACCTTGGGCCATACCGGGATATTTGGTAATACCGTCACTGAACACAAGGGGCGGTGTTTTCAAACCCCACTGAGGTGCAGTAATCCAAAGGTAGCAATGCTAATAAGTACATGTAAAATCCCGTAGAGAATGCTAACTAAATGCTAATGAGCACATTGTGAACATTTCAATGTCTCTGTCCTAAACTATTCAAGTATACAAGTTACTCAAAAATGCTACTCAGTTTGCTGCATGCACAAAACAATTATTAGACAGCAAGGCTCTTGATCCAGGAGGGGATTCTCTGCTGTTACCAAGTGAAGCTTGACTTTGGAAGAAGCTAACCACTTAGCCAACTATACTGAACAAAAATATTAACGCAACATGTAAAGTGTTGGTCCAATGTTTCATGAGCTGAAATAAAATATCCCAGAAATATTTATCTCAAATAAAACCTGTTTTGCCAAGATAATCCTGACAGGTGTTGCATACCAAGCTGATTAAACAGCATGATCATTACACAGGTGCATCTTGTGCTGGGGACAATAAAAGGCCACTCTAAAATGTTTTATTTTGTCACACAACACAATGCCACAAATGTCTTGTTTTGAGATAGTGTGCAATTGTGTAAGATTGGTCCTCCACCCAAAGGACATCTCAATATTAGGAAGCTATTGTTAATGTTTTGTACACTCAGTGTATCTGAACAATATATACATTTTCTTTCATCAATGATTATGCAAGATGTCTTTAATGATCACACCATAGATCACACATGGGATATACATTATGGAAATTATTTTCTGTCCATTTTGATGGGTAGTGCAAGTGTATTGCCTACAGTGAAAACAGTGTAATGTACTATAATGAACAGTACTGTAGCATATTACATTCAAAAGGACAAATTTGAAAGATTTATCTGACAGTTTTTGCTATTGAATTAACTGTTTTTTAAAACCACTAAATTGAGAAGATATTGTTGTGTTTCAGTGATTAAATCAATGTTCTCATGGTATTTCACAGTAAACCTATATTTTGAATATAAGACTTGCTGTGTTACGAGTGTTACCAGTTTGGTATTTTGTACTAAGAGTTTTGAAACTTCACTGCATACTTGTGAAAAATAGCTAAATGATAAAATATAAACTATATCGATATTACTTCGGTCAAGACAACCAAATAGAATCATCAGATTATATAACCTTACATGCTGGGTAGTTGTTTTTTCTTTGCGCAACGAAAAACTCATCACTAACTCAATCTGAGTGCTCCTGATGGCTTTTTACGTCTGACCTGACATATTACTCTAGTTAACATTCTTGTTCCATTGTGTCCTCTGTCAGGATGACCTGCTGTCTATGAAGGTGGGCAGTGTGCTCCACCACCTCAGCATCAAGAGAGCCATCCAGGTGCTGCGCCTCAACAACTATGAGCCCAACTGCCTGCGGCGACGGCCCTCCGATGAGGTAGGGTCTCTGGACCACTGGGCGTTTTCATTAGGCAACAAACGAAAGAAAACGGACTGAAACTGAGCTTATTTTTGCTTTCTGTCGCAAATTTTTTAAATTGTTTTCTGGTGTGCCCTAATGAACACAACCCTGGTTCCAGGCATACATGAACACTTGTTACTGTTGTGAAGGCTCATGTCCTCACCCATAACATCTGGCCACGTCCCTCCCTTGCCACTCACCTGTCTTCACTTTGCTCATTAGCGCCCTTGACTATTTAAGCAGTAGTTTCTCCCTCCAATCTTCCTTATTCCTGTTGGTGAATGCATGGGGCTGCCAACTTATATTTTCCTTTCCATGTTGTGCGTGACTAACAATAAACATGTTGAGCTCCTGTTGGAGAAACTCCCCGCTGAGCAGTTTAGCATTTCGTCTGTAGGTCCAGCACAGATGCTATATCCTACAACATACCAGATTTTGCCACCTGGCTCCAGGCAGAGATGCCTGCCTAGACACAGAACAGCATCAGCTCAACAACGTCACTCAGGTCAACAGCGTCACTCCCCTCGTAGGCCCATCCAAGGCACTACGTCTTCCATACCAGACTGGTCAGGTTGAGTAGTCGGCCATCATCACCCTGTATACCCACATGTGCAACCTGCTATTCTGCTGATAACCACATTAGTAGATGTGCACACTTCAGCCAGATGACCAATGACCAGAAGGTAAACTGGATCCAGAACCTCAAGAGATGCTGGCGCTGTGCCCGAAACCACCAAGCTTCAAAATGCAACCTATCCACAAAATTATCAGGCATCCGTTACCCCTGTGCTCCTGTGTTTTGTGTGCAATAAAACCTCACTATTTGGATTCCTGCTTCATCTCGTTTCTTCTGAATTCTTATCGATGCATCATGGTGGCACTTTGAACTCTGATGCAGTCAAACCTCCTTATACGGTCCACCTTTTCTATAGTTACTGTAGCATCCCCTATTTGTGTGAACTTGTTCTTCACAAATCCTGTCGCTCAGTCATTTGTTCTGTTGATAAACACATTATTTTCTCTGTCTCCTGATTGGTCAGAACAACATCACACCAGCAGAGATCTCACAGTGGACCAATCACAGAGTAATGGAGTGGCTGAGATCAGTAGACCTGGCAGAGTACGCCCCCAACCTGAGGGGCAGCGGCGTGCACGGGGGACTCATGGTGAGAAAGAATGACCAGAGGGCTT
Source organism: Thymallus thymallus (assembly GCA_023634145.1). Taxonomy (NCBI): domain Eukaryota; kingdom Metazoa; phylum Chordata; class Actinopteri; order Salmoniformes; family Salmonidae; genus Thymallus; species Thymallus thymallus. Next base: position 35,993,663 of record CM042414.1, on the reverse strand, counting down.
GTGATCCGATTTAATGTGGCCCACAATTGTCTTGATAAAAATGTAACTTTTTTATTTTATTTTATTTTATTTAAATTGGATGCGTCTCAACCCATCCCTAATCTCACAATGTTCTCTCTTCCCCCAGGTGCTGGAGCCTCGGTTCAACGTGGAGACCATGGCCCTGCTGCTGAACATTCCCCCTAACAAGACCCTGCTACGGAGGCACCTGGCCACCCACTTCAACCTGCTGGTGGGCTCTGAGGCCCAGGGGCTCAAACAGGAGTGTCTGGAGAACCCTGACTACACCCTGCTCACTGCCACCGCCAAGGTCAAGGTAGGGGTCAAAAGTAGTGCACAATATAGGAAATTGGGTGCCATTTTAGACGCAACCATGGTTTTACTGTAGGTAGGGGTGAGGAGTGATGGAGAAGGGGAAGACGTGGCTTTGGCTGTGGTAAGATATGGTTCTCGTGTGTTTGACACAGGTTTTGGTTATGAACTTTAGTCTCAATTCATAATTTGAGAAATTGAGAAATAATCTGTTCCCTCCAGCCGAGGAAGATGTCGTTTGGGAGCTTCAGCAGCCTGAGGAAGAAGAGGCAGGATGACAGTGAGGAGTATGTCTGCCCCATGGACGTGGAGATGCCAAAGGGACGTAGCTTCCAGAAAGGCTATGAGCTCCAGCTCTACGAGGACGACCTGGACCGGCTAGAGCAGGTCAACTTCCAGATCTGTTTGTGCCAACTCCTATGCTCGTTGTTGGCCAAGCATTTTGGCCAGACATTTCTCTGTAGTGGCGGCATTGTGCTCAGTACACATAACAAGTTCTCCAAATAATAACTAAGTCATCACATCAATACTTAGATTCAACCTCCACCTTTTCGATTGTTCTCTACTCAGTGTTTAGAGTTTGCCTGTATTACATAGACCTTTTTTGGTCGTTCACTAGCGTGACAGGAAATGGCAGCATTGTGCTTACTTTGTGTATTGTTTCAGAGCAGCTGAACACTAACAGGTCTTTCTTAGTAGCGGTGTTGAGTGTCGAACCTTATCTGTTATTGTAGATGGAGGACTCGGAGGGAACTGTGAGGCAGATTGGAGCCTTCTCTGAGGGCATCCAAAACTTGACGGTGAGAAGGAATCTATCATCTTTTTTCCCCCTGTTTTAACTGTGCTTAAGTGTTATGTCGATATGGTTTGTAGATAACAATAGGTCACACTTTATTTGGATAGTCTCATATAGACGCTCATACGATCAGCAAACTATCTGTTAAAAAGCAACTGCTTGCTAAGGTTACGGTTAGGTTTAGAATAAGGGTAAGGGTTAAGGTTGAGGTTTAGGATTAGTGGATAGTTAGTTCAAACATTGTTGACAGAGTATTGAACATCTGCTGAACATCTCCAAACCATCTACTAGGGACTATCCAAATAGTTGTACCTAACAATATTTTAGGCTATAAGAGGCCTTTTTGATTTCATATTTCAGTGGGGTTCTTACATTGCTTCTCTAGTATTAATTCCTCTTGTCCTGCATTTCCTGTCTGTTTCCAGAGCATGCTGAAAGATGATGAATTCTTCAAAGAGATCTCTAACTCTCCAAACCCCAGCGTAACAGATGACGATTCCAACGTGTGAGGCCATCGCCATGGGACTAGCAGACCGGGATTGAAATACTATTTGAAATACTTTAGCTGTGCTTTATTGAGCTTGCCTGTTGGAATGGAATTCAATGGGAATTGTAAAGTCCCAAAAATGGCACTCCAGGCAGGCTAAAGCAAACACTCAAAGTATTTGAAAGAGTTCAAGTATTTGAACCCAGCTCTGCCACTAGCACACACTCCAGACTCCACTGTACCCCCCAACAACTCTCTGTACCCCCCCAACAACTCTCTGTACCCACTCAGCAACTCTGTGCCCCCCAACAACTCTCTGTGCCCCCCAACAACTCTCTGTGCCCCCCAACAACTCTCTGTGCCCCCCAACAACTCTCTGTGCCCCCCAACAACTCTCTGTGCCCCCCAACAACTCTCTGTGCCCCCCAACAACTCTCCGTGCCCCAACAACTCTCTGTGCCCCCCAACAACTCTCTGTGCCCCCCAACAACTCTCTGTATCTCCCAACAACTCTCTGTATCTCCCAACAACTCTCTGTACCTCCCAACAACTCTCCGTACCCACCAGCAAGCACCAGATCTCCTTTTAGTATTTTAGATGAGGCATAAGAAGAGAAATGTAATGTCTTGCGTCATGTGAACTGATAACTTTTTTAAGGGGGTCCTGTCAAAGCAAAAATACCGCCTCTGCAGGATTAACAATTCAACTCGCCCCTGCCTACCAAATTGCAGGTCTGTTATCAATCCTCATTAATCCCTACAGATCTGATAGATGCTGCTCTGCCTTACCACTGAGCTAGTGTACAGCTAGGGACTGTTCCTCAAACTCAACAGTAAGGGCTATCCCTGAAGTCGAGTGCCTACACTCCCTCACCCTGAACCTTATAAACCCGGCGCCTTCTCAGGATCGTCCGGGCCAGAGTTTCAACCTCGGCACACTATGAGCGGGTCGCCCCTCCTCTGGGTTGGCTTTTAGCCCAGAGACACCCCTCCCTACGACTCCTACCAATGAACTCAGTCCCTGTAGTTCGGGTCCCAGGTTCCTTTATACCAGCTACTTGGGTTCCCAATGGAATGATTAACCAAGACAATGTGTTAGATACATAAACCCAGAGTAAAATGCCGTTGTATGACTATTTGATGACACAGGGTTGACAGACAACCTTCAGCACCCTTAACTAAACCCCTGTTGGGGTGTGCCAATAAAATGTTTTATGTCTGTTGCAATTTTATTAGAAGAACAATATTTAATAAAAAAAAAATACTTATTTGTCTCCCCCTTAGGATGAGCCGTCCCTCAGACGGCATCTAGAAACTCTTAACAGCTACTTCACCACACCTCTATCAATGAGGTAACCTTAAGGATGCCTCCTAGAATTGTACTTTAACTGGGTATAATACAAATTTAAATATAACTGTACTAAAAAAATATTAATATATTTTAGGCTAAAAAGCTACTGCAAAATTCTTCTTCCAGCAGTCAACAGGCTATTCTGGCAAGCTCTCAGTCCCTCTCTCCTGAAAATCAGCTCTTTTATACCCTCCTTGTTCTTTCTGCTAACTCATTGTGGTTAACACCTACCCCAATGACGCATCCAGTGGTTAACACCTAATGCGGCCATTGTTAAAAAAAAACTCCCACTTTTTTCTCACCTAAGCAGGATGTCCATCCACTTCACCCCTAACCGTTCTAACCTGGAGATTTCCAGATCAAGCTAACATCCTTAATGTACCTTATTAATCAAACTTTTAAACAAATTTTTTTTTACATTAACATTCCCATCTTGGCCCCATTTTATAATCCTTCTCCAACCTAATTACTCCCATTACCTCTTAAATATCCAACAAATTAAAAATGTAATCATTACAACATTTCAACATTATAGCCTTCCATTATCAACCTCCTACAGGGCCTAAGTCCTTGTTCCTCTAAGCTTAACAAACAGTCTCTATATGCATCATACCTTAAAGCAAACAACATTATAACATTGTTAACTCTTACTGCATTCCTCTAATCACCCTTTAATAATATGTTCCTCTATACATTTCCCCATGCTTTTAAACTTTAACATTTAACATATTAAACCTTTAATAATCAATTAATTATACTTTTTCTTATTTTCCTTAGTCAATGTCAATTCTCTCTCAATGTTCATTCTTCTTTGTGCTCGGTGTGTGTGTGAAAGTGAAACTTCTTCATGAGTGTGTGCGTGGGTGTATGCAAATGTGTCTCTAAAATGTCGGGAAACTGGGCCTTAGCCTACTTCTCTTGACAGTGAAAGTCCATTTTAACTGTCCTATTGGGAGAGGAATTATTTCAGAGCAATATGCCACCATAGTTTGCCTACCAGCTGGATACTGGAGATATTTGTACTCATTGTTTTTATACTGGCTATCTTTCTGTGGAATTTAAATATTAAAGTGAGCCATATCAATATCTGTTAAACCCTTTTTTTTTACATTAAGATCTACTGTAGGGCTAATATATGGCTTTTTAATGGAGTCACTGTCAGAGAAAAAAAACATTATATGCTGTGCAGATTTCCCCAAGTTCAATTAATGCCCCAAAACAGCCTCTATGGTTTACACAGAAAACAAAGACTATTTTTAACTGCAACATTTTGATTCTTTCAACATATCTCGCCATATCCTAGACACTCCCAGTAATGTTTTTTCTTTAAATGCATTTGCACCGACACTTTGTGTTATCATTGCATGTCACTTAAAAGGGCGGCAGGTAGCCTAACGGTTAGAGCGTTGGGCCAATAACCGAAAGGTCGCTGGTTCGAATACCTGAGCCGACAAGGTGAAAAACCTGTCGATGTGTCCTTGAGCAAGGCACTTAATCCTAATTTGCTCCAGGGCCTGACCCTGTAAGTAGGCCGTCATTGTAAATAAGAATTTGTTCTTAACTGACTTAGTTAAATAAAAAAACGTTATTGAAGCCTTTCATGTTGCCAAAATGTTGTACGCCTGCTAATGGAACATGGACTTTTTGTTTATTATCATCTGTACTGAGAACTATTCATAAATATTGCCAGATGGCATAGTTCTTTTGAGAATACCATAGCTAGCTTGGGTGCTAGTCTTTCTGCTCTCTTGCCAACTCCTAATGGAATTGGGTAGGCAAGGAACAGAAAGTGACTGGTACCTAGGCTACGTTGTAGCGTGTTCAAAGTTGAGCGATGAAGCAAGAATGTCTCAAAAGCAATGACACTGTTATGCAACACCCTAACCACATGATAAGAAAGTTTGTACTGTGTACTGGTTGAGTTTTTACCCACTTCTAAGGTCAATAAATTAATTTAGACAGTCTGTCTAATTTCTCAAGTATGCTTGGAAATGTAGAACATAAAGCATAAAGGTTTGTTTTGCAGTGCAGATTCATTACCATTTAAAATCATTTTCCTCTTCATGTTTGTACAGACCCTTATTTTTGTTAACACAAAGCAAATAAAAGGATACTTGACAGTCACAGACCATTTGCACAGTAGTTGCCCAACTTGAACAACTTTGTATGCTGTTTCCTACTCTTTGTGCCCTTTAAGTTAAATGTTTGACAAGCCACTATTTGCAGAATGATGAACAGAAACACATTTACACAGATATTAAAAGCAAAATAGAGGGTCAGGACAGGAGCAAAGCAGCTCCCTCAGTTCTGTTCAGGCAGAAGTAGAGTAGGCTGCTGTGCCATGTTATTCATGTAAAGCTAACTGCGCCAGATAGGTACTTTATTGGTCCTTGAGGGGAAATGTCTTTGTCAAGCAGCTACGAACAACACAGGACAGGTGCAAATTGCCAGAACGAAATGCACAAAAGATAGATACACAATACATAGTGCGATATTATGAAAAAAAAAGTCTGGAGTGCAAAAAGTTATGAAAAGGCAGTGCATAGTATGAGTGAATGACTGACTGAATATTATACAATTATTTCAAGTTGATATAAATAAAATATTTGCATGGTTAACTATACAGGTTGATGGCAGAAAAATATACTTAAATAGCTAAAAGTGTGTATGATATGAGGGTAATAATATTTTACTTAATATACAGTCTGGTTAAATGTACAGGTAAATTAATGTTTGCATGGTTAAATTAACTACAGGTAAATGACAGGAAGAGATCCTTAAATAGCTAAATGTGCTTATGATATAATTTAGGGTAATAATTCCCTTAATACAGTCCTTAGTAGAGGGTTTAATTACAGATAAATGCACGTATTGCACATTCGATATACTATATGCAATGATAAAAGATACTACTGACAGGATACTAATATACAGTCCTGAGTGAATGACTACGTAAGTTCAGTCCAATAATTACTTACAATATTGCACAAGATATGATATAACAACTCTAAATGAATGTACAGTAGGGAGAACAAGTATTTGATACACTGCTGATTTTGCAGGTTTTCCCACTTACAAAGCATGTAGAAGTCTGTAATTTTTATCATAGGTACTCTTCAACTGTGAGAGACGGAATCTAAAACAAAAATCCAGAAAATCACATTGTTTGATTTTTAAATAATTAATTTGCATTTTATTGCATGACATAAGTATTTGATCACCTACCAACCAGTAAGAATTCCGGCTCTCACAGACCTGTTAGTTTTTCTTTAAGAAGCCCTCCTGTTCTCCACTCATTACCTGTATTAACTGCACCTGTTTGAACTCGTTACCTGTATAAAAGACACCTGTCCACACACTCAATCAAACAGACTCCAACCTCTCCACAATGGCCAAGACCAGAGAGCTGTATAAGGACATCAGGGATAAAATTGTAGACCTGCACAAGGCTGGGATGGGCTACAGGACAATAGGCAAGCAGCTTGGTGAGAAGGCAACGACTGTTGGCGCAATTATTAGAAAATGGAAGAAGTTCAAGATGACGGTCAATCTCCCTCGGTCTGGGGCACCATGCAAGATCTCACCTCGTGGGGCATCAATGATCATGAGGAAGGGGAGGGATCAGCCCAGAACTACACGGCAGGACCTGGTCAATGACCTGAAGAGAGCTGGGACCACAGTCTCAAAGAAAACCATTAGTAACACACTATGCCGTCATGGATTAAAATCCTGCAGCGCACGCAAGCTCAAGCCAGCGCATGTCCAGGCCCGTCTGAAGTTTGCCAATGACCATCTGGATGATCCAGAGGAGGAATGGGAGAAGGTCATGTGGTCTGATGAGACAAAAATAGAGCTTTTTGGTCTAAACTCCACTCGCCGTGTTTGGAGGAGGAAGAAGGATGAGTACAACCCCAAGAACACCATCCCAACCGTGAAGCATGGAGGTGGAAACATCATTCTTTGGGGATGCTTTTCTGCAAAGGGGACAGGATGACTGCACCGTATTGAGGGGAGGATGGATGGGGCCATGTATCGCGAGATCTTGGCCAACAACCTCCTTCCCTCAGTAAGAGCATTGAAGATGGGTCGTGGCTGGGTCTTCCAGCAAGACAATGACCCGAAACACACAGCCAGGGCAACTAAGGAGTGGCTTCATAAGAAGCATCTCAAGGTCCTGGAGTGGCCTATCCAGTCTCCAGACCTGAACCCAATAGAAAATCTTTGGAGGGAGCTGAAAGTCTGTATTGCCCAGCGACAGCCCCGAAACCTGAAGGATCTGTATGGAGGAGTGGGCCAAAATCCCTGCTGCAGTGTGTGCAAACCTGGTCAAGAACTACAGGAAACGTATGATCTCTGTAATTGCAAACAAAGGTTTCTGTACCAAATATTAAGTTCTGCTTTTCTGATGTATCAAATACTTATGTCATGCAATAAAATGCAAATTAATTACTTAAAAATCATACAATGTGATTTTCTGGATTTTAGATTCCGTCACTCACAGTTGAAGAGTACCTATGATAAAAATTACAGACTTCTACATGCTTTGTAAGTGGGAACACCGGCAGCAAAATCAGCAGTGTATCAAATACTTGTTCTCCCCACTGTGTGTGTATATATATATATATATATATATATATATATATATATATATATATATATATATATATATATATAGTACCAGTCAAAAGTTTGGACACACCTACTCATTCTTCTTTATTTTTACTATTTTCTACTTTGTAGAATAATAGTGAAGACATCAAAACTATGAAATAACACATATTGAGAGTATGCCAAGAGCGTGCAAAGCTGTCTTCAAGGCAAAGGGTGGCTTTTTGGTTACTACATGATTCCATATGTGTTAATTCATAGTTTTTATATATTTCATATATTTATATATTTTGACATGAGGTCCCCGTCAATCACAGATGATATGAATGCTCAGTTGACTACTCAGCTTGAAAAGTAAATTGCTTTTTTATGATGTTGTCTCCATCATATTTGTCCCACTGTATTAGGGCTAGTCAAGATAGGTTTAAAACCTTTTAATATAAATGTTAAAGTTTCAGCATGGAGAACAAGTTCAAGGCCATGGAGAGGAGAAACCTGATTGTACGCTGGTCTCTGCAGCAATTTTGGATAGTCTACAGATTAAGGAGACACAAAAAATCAATCAATCAATCAAATGTATTTATAAAGCCCTTTTTACATCAGCCAATGTCACAAAGTGCTATACAGTAACCCAGCCTGGAACCCCAAACAGCAAGCAATGCAGATGTAGAAGCACGGTGGCTAGGAAAAACTCCCTAGAAAGGCAAAACCTAGGAAGAAACCTAGAGAGGTACCAGGCTTCTGGCTGTGCCGGGTGGAGATTATAACAATGGCCATTAAGGCTAGATATTTCTCCAAGATGTTCATAGGTGAACAGCAGGGTCAAACAATAATTACAGCAGTTGTAGAGGTTGCAACAGGTAAGTACAGGAGTAAATGTCAGTTGGCTTTTTATAGCCGGGCATTTAGAGGTTGAAATAGCAGGTGCGGTAGAGAGAGAGAGAAAACAGCAGGTCTGGGACAAGGTGGCACGTCCGGTGAACAGGTCAGGGTTCCATAGTCACAGGCAGAAGAGTTGAAACTGGTGCAGCAGCACAACCAGGTAGACTGGGGACAGCAAGGAGTCAGGTAGTCCTGAAGAATGGTCCTAGGGCTCAGGTCTTCCAGGAGAGGAGGGAGAGAGGGAGAGAGAGAGAATTAGAGGGAGCATACTTAAATTCACACAGGACACCGGATAATAACACCAGATATAACAAACTGACCCTAGCCCCCCGGCACATATACAATTGCAGCATAGATACTGGAGGCTGTGGGAGGCCCTGGTGCACAACTGAGCAAGAGGACAAGTACATTAGTGTCTAGTTTGAGAAACAGACGCCTCACAAGTCCTCAACTGGCAGCTTCATTAAATAGTACCCGCAAAACACCAGTCTCAACGTCAGCAGTGAAGATGCGACTCCGGGATGCTGGCCTTCTAGGCAGAGTTGCAAAGAAAAAGCCATATCTTAGACTGGCCAATAAAAATAAAAGATTGAGATGGGCAAAAGAACACAGACACTGGACAGAGGAAGATTGGCTTTTTCTTGCAACTCTGCCTAGAAGGCCAGCATCCCGGAGGCGCCTTTTCACTGTTGACGTTGAGACTGGTTTTGCGGCTACTATTTAATGAAGCTGCCAGTTGAGGACTTGTGAGGCGTCTGTTTCTCAAACTAGACACTCTAATGTCCTTGTCCTCTTGCTCAGTTGTGCACCGGGGCCTCCAACTCCTCTTTCTATTCTGGTTAGAGACAGTTTGCGCTGTTCTATGAAGGGAGTAGTACACAGCGTTGTACGAGATCTTCAGTTTCCATGCAATTTCTTGCATGGAATTATCCTTCATTTCTCAGAACAAGAATAGACTGATGAGTTTCAGAAGAAAGTTATTTATTTCTGGCCATTTTGAGCCTGTAATCGAACCCATAAATGCTGACTCTCCAAATACTCAACTAGTCTAAAGAAGGCCAGTTTTATTGCTTCTGTTAATCAGCACAACTGTTTTCAGCTGTGCTAACATAATTGCAAAAGGGTTTTATAATGATCAATTAGGCTTTTAAAATTATAAACTTGGATTAGCTAACACAACGTGTCATTGGAACACAGGCGTGTTGGTTGCTGATAATGTGCCTCTGTATGGCTATGTAGATATTCCATAAAAGAATCTGCCGTTTCCAGCTACAATAGTAATTTACAACATTGACAATGTCTACACTGTATTTCTGATAAATTTGATGTTATTTAAATGGACCAAAAATGTGCTTTTCTTTCAAAAACAAGGACATTTCTAAGTGACCCCAAACTTTTGAACGGTAGTGTATATAGTCCTAATTCATTCCTTACTTAGATTTGTGTGTATTGAGTATATGTTGTGTAATTGTTAGATATTACTGCACTGTCGGAACTACAAGCACAAGCATTTCGCTACACTCACATTAACATATGCTAAACATGTGTATGTGACCAATAAAATTTGATTTGATTTGAACGGACCACCAACCTACTACCATGAGACAAGGCTGAGTATAGCCCACGAAGATCCCCTTCACTGTACGAGCCCGAGGGGGCGACAAACAGGACAGGAAGATCACGTCAGTGACTCAAGTGACGCACCCCTCCTATGGACAGCATGGAAAGCACCAGTAAGCCAGTGACCCAGCCCCTGTAAAAGGATCAGAGGCAGAGAATCCCAATTGAGAGACAGGAACCAGCCAGGCAGAGACAGCTAGGGCAGTTCCTCGCTCCAGTGCCTTGCCGTTCACCTTCGCACCCCTGGGCCAGACTACACTCAATCATAGGACCTACTGAAGAGATGAGTCTTCAGTAAAGACTTAAAGGTCGAGACCGATTCTGCGTCTCTCACACGGATAGGCAGACCCTTCCATAAAAAATTGAGCTCTGTAGGAGAAAGCCCTGCCTCCAGCTGTTTGCTTAGAAATTTTAGGGACAATAAGGAGGCCTGCGTTTTGTGACCGTAGCGTACGTGCAGGTATGTACGGCAGGACCAAATTGGAGAAATAGGTAGGAGCAAGCCGTCACTGTCTACTGGCCACAATCCATAGGCTGGTCCTGTAGCGCTCTTTCTATTGTGGCCTGGTCAGAAAGTACTGTAGCCAATTCAGTGTTGTTGAACACTGCATCACACTCTGGCATATCACTGCTGTTGTTGTCTAAATCTCATTCACCCAGGTGTTTGGAACTATATGAAAGATTTCTATCAAACTAAAGATTTTCATTTACCATTTCTTAAAATTGTTTGGTACTAAACAAGCACCATTGTGAGAATTGGTAATCTTCTATTTGCAATAATAATAATATTTGAGCATGACTATTAGGCGTAGGCAACAGATCTTGATTGGAGCGCCCTTCGTGGTGTTGAAAGGATAGCGCCAGGATCACGCAAAGATGTTAAAGAAGTTGAACCAACTTGTGGTGGTGAAGGATAGCTGATGGGCAGCTCTGCCATTCAGCCAGTTCAGTAACAAACACAAATGATTTCCAGTTGGCTTATAGCCTACTAGGCCTACGACTAAGTGTTATAGCTATTTGTAGGCTATAGCCTAACATACAGTAAATACAATTACATATAGCTTAATATCATTGCACTGTTTGCGAGGAGAGCTTTATTGCGAGTAGACATTTTATTGTATTGTGTAGCTTACACACTGTATCATACACTTTGATTTGATTAGCTTGAACACATGGTGACAATATACCCTATTTCAGAATAAAATAGAAATGAACTATCAATTCATAGAATGTATTTGCATATATTAAACATGCTATCAAATCAATTGAACAAGCAGGGTACATAAATCATTAATACATAGAATTAAAAGGAAAAGCAGCCGTAAAATCTTGCCTTTGATGTGGTGTATTCATGCATCTCAATAATCTCTAACATAAATTCATCATTACCTCCAACTTGGCCCAATTCACATTTTTAAATTGCCCACCCTGACATTCAAAGCTAGAACAGGCCCTGTGTCTCAACCAATAGCCAATGTAAGCGGGTCAGGCTCCTTTGGCTTTGCGGTGGCCACTCTGGTTTGGGTGTACTCTGCAGAACTGTGTCTTCGTAACCAAGTGGTCACATATCGTTCTGGGTTCCACCGCGTAAGGGTGGTCCGTGGGCTTCAGCAGTGCACACACTGAATAATATAGTTCTTCATCATTCTCGCCACCACCAGAGAGAAGACAGGGAAGAAACCACTATTTACCTACCTCTAGGCTGATATACTTGTTTATTTGGTTTGTCATTTTATAGTTTTTCACTGAATTTTTGTGGTAATTAAATATTTATTTTTGGAATTGATCAGAATACATTTTTACAGAAATAGCTTTACCAGCTCAAATTGAAATAAACTTAGTGAGGCCCACTTCTCCACGCTCCTGAAGCACGACACCCCTGCTGCTTGCATGGAACATCTTGGCCTGACTGTGAAAGACATGTAAGGGATTTATCATTTTAGTTCATTCTCAGTTTATGTAACTGTTTCTCATGGAATTATTCACACAGGGCGCCTTTCCTGCCGTTTGGGACATTTTGGGCAAACTTTGAGTATACCCACTTCTCCAGGCACCGCACCACTGAGTTTGTTATTTTATATATTTTCTATATAGCCAGCCTGTCTTTTTGTTCAGTTTTTTTTTTTGCTTTTTATGACACAACAACAATCACTTTATTATGCATCTTCATTCTAAATCACACTCAGTGAGATTAATCCAAAAGAAACACCATCTTGAGGTAATGTCGTTTTTGAGTCAGAGGAATTAACTAATCTAATGCATATACGGTACATATATGTGACCAGGTTAGTAGTATTAGGAAGGATTGGGATTACTGATAGCCTACCTGGAATTTGACCCCGGAGCCTGGTTACAAATTATGACCCACAGAGATTGCAGCCTCAAGCTGTAGTAGGATCGAAAACTTTTTTGTTATACTTAAAATGTATATAAAGTCTCCTGGACATCAACCATGCAAAACCACTGTCACACCAAAAATAATAGATATACAGCCACCACCATCACATCTACACTAGCGATCATATTCATACCCAACATCTGCAGCTTCTCCTGTAATGTCCTAGGAGGCCAGCAGATGGCAGTGCAGCCTAACAGCCTAACCTCTGTTATAAGTGAACCCTCAAATTCAGTTTCCACAGTTACATACCAGTCCAATGAACAGTATCCAGTAGCCTATAACAGTTAGCTAGAAGTCTTGATTGTTGAGTTGGTTGAGTTATTCATGTTGTAACATTTTTGAAGATTTTCCAGAGTGGACCATATTGAAAAATGAGATGAGCATAAACAGGTGACCAATGACCGTCGTGCTTAATCTTACACTTTGAACCTTTATTTCTTCTACTGGTCATTCTCATTTGGTTTGAGTGTTAACTACAAGCATTTTTCTGTTTGTTAAAAAAACAATAGCTTTATTTTTGTGATGATTTATCAAATACCAACAAGCCAGTTACTGCTCTTTCTGTACTATACCTACAGAGAGCATGAAAATCCATGCCTTTTATTCATTCTGCTGGCGGCACTTCATAAGAAGAGTAACTGGACAAGAGTCATTAGTTGTAGTCATTTGTGTTGACTTGGAAAGCACACTACGAGGCAACGCGTCTCTACCCCACCCAACGTTCTCTCTCTCTTTGAGCAAACAATATACCCAACACAAATTAGTTGCTTTGTGCCAATTGAGAATCCAATACAGATGCAACGCTAAGTTATATGTCATTAGTGCAGGGGCGGAGGGGGGACGGGGACGGGGACGAGACGACACAGACCCTTTTGCCTCTTCAGAAGTGTTTAAGTGGTCTCCATGGTGACTGACCTGCCTGTCAATTCCGATCCTTGCCATAGAGGGGCAGCATTGATCGGCTGCCTGTCTTTTGGCCTCTGATTGTGTCTTTGTTTTTTTAGCATGCTGAATAGTCGTTTAAACACACCAGGATTATGCAATGCTCTCTCTCTCTCTGCATAACATCTCACAGTGTATTTAGTAAAAAAAAGCTCCAGGTTTGATACTATATAGTTAGTGTGGTACTTTTTTTCTTCACATAAGGCAAACTTTTCTTGCGAAGTAGTGGGTATTCTGGCTTGATCGACATGAGATGTTTTGGTCATTCTGAGTTGTAAAAGGATTAGAGCTGGACTGTTTTTTGGGGGGTTTAGGGTGGTGAGCAGAGCAGAGAGCTGAGGCAACGCTCAGTTTTGGGGGACAGCTCTAATTAGATTACTGTAACCCCCATACGAGGGGCCACTTCACCCCTGGTGGTCCCTGCACCCCACCCTGACGCTGAGACAGGGCCAGGGCACTGGGGAGCGGATTGGGACTGGGGGGGGACTGAGCTTGAGAGTGGGGAGAGGTGGGAGAGCTGCCCCAACTCAAAGGCCATGTCAAGGGGAGGGCTCTCAAATCCTCTCTAAACCTTTTGTCATTTATACAGGGATTTATTTGTCATTAAAGAACAATAATGGGATCAGAGCAGCATCAAGTAGTATAATTACATATAATAAAAGTTTTATTATAGATAGCGTATAGTATCAAGCATATAGTATCAAAATATATTTTTCTGTGTATGGGACTTGCACTTACGCCGATATTCAGAGGTGTTATGGATGGTTACGTCCCATGAATATCGTGAATTGGAATTCACCTGCTGCACTTGCTAAACAAATTATAGTCAATTTGTCAACACAAACTGCTGACCGCTGATTCCCCCTCTCTTTCGTCGCTTAGGTCAACTATTTCCCCCAGTAGCTAGTTACCGCTTCTGTCGGGCTGCTCATTCCATGACTGGCAGGCGGTTGCTAGCCTCCTCACCATGGTTTCCTCCAACCCCGGCGACCATGTTGGTTTTTGCCCTCCCCTTTGGAGTTAAGCCCCCATGTTCAGGCTAGTTAAGTCTCTCTTTAGCACAAGACAACTTTCTCCCACCTCGCTCACAATAGAGCGGACCTCTGGAGCATGTATCAGCTGGACATTAGCATTCAATCTCCCACTGTAGCTGTTTTCTGATCAACTTTAACATTTATTAGACTAACCCGTGCTAAAGTTGAAGGTAAAATTGACCACAAGAGATACATACTTACCAAGGCCTTTCTTAACTATTGAATGAATAGGCTTCCATTCTTCAATAGTTAAGAAAGACCTAGTTAAGGATTTTCATGTGTTAAGCTCATACGATCACAGTATCTATACAAATTCTAAAAACCAATTTTCATAAAGTCTAAACTAAGTCCCCATTTATCCTGGTCCTCCTCTAGAGCAGTATCATGTGGTTTAATAAGATCAGCCATCAGGTATGTTGACATCAATGTGTTGAGGTGAGTTATGGTTGTAATTAACCCACTTTTCTGTTCACAAGGCGGGCTGTGTGGGACAAGACCAACGAAGCATTCAGCCTACTGCTTAATTTATTGTCTCCAATCACTCCACCCAAATGAAACCTGCCCTTCCCCTTCGTCATGGCTCTCTGGAATGCCCCTTTGCACAAAAAGGGCAAACAACTTCAGCACACACTCACTCTCTCATTGCTGCTTCTTTCTTTCTGCTGTTCCTTTACTTGAAGATGACTGTAATACCGTGGCTTATGCCAGGGGACTGGGTACTGGTTCTGAGTCTACTAGCCTGTAACCCTGCACCATCTGTGTGGGACCTTAATAACCAGTGCAGTGATTTATTGGTCCTACTCAGCAGTGCCTTTCTGGGGGGACCACAGACCCCCCTCATGACCCCATGTGGTTTTTTAATAGTTCAACAGGAACATGCATTAAAGCAGTGGTGATGTGGAGGCTTCAGTCTTTCAGGACAAGATGCCACTGGTCTGGTGGTTAATTTTTTTTTCTTGGCCAACATTTTTTTCCATAAAAGTCAAGTTGCTGTAGTTGTCTTTCCAAGTAGGCCTATTTTTTCTTCAAGAACACCAGCTGTAAGTTGGCTACAAGATTTTCTACCATGTCTATGCTACCCACCATAGATGCACTTACTTGCAGCAGAGCTTTCATCTCCCCCTTCCCTCAGTCAGTAGCCTAAATGTTTTTATAGCCTTGTTGTGTATTGCAGCATTGTCATGTGAATTGCTTTCATTAAGCCCCCCTATGTCACCTCCTGAGGCCGATAAGGAGCCCTAGTAAAAAGCGTGGTCTTATCTCCTCCATGCTGGCACTGCTTTATGGGTAGTAGCTGTTTTGTCTCCCCTCTCTCACTCCTGATCACTCTCACTCACTCATTGCCCACTGAAGTTTGAAGGCCCAGAAAAGCTTTGCAAAAGACACCCACCCTCCTTTCCTCCCTCCAATCCGCTGTCTTCCTTCGTTCCCTCCTCATTGAATCCTGCCTCCATATCATTTATCTCTGCACCCCCTCTGCATTTCTCCTCAGTTTGAAGGGGCTTTGAAGGGGCATCCTCCTTTCTCTTCCAGCTGAGTTTGTTGACACACAGTCAATCTAAGGTTCTCTTTCACCCCGTCCGCCACCCCTCGTTTTACCATCGCCTTCGTCCTCCTCACCCCACCCCTCCTCGCCCTTCTTCTCTCTCTCTAAACAGTAAAGCTGCCACAGCTGTGGACTGTATTAGCATAGCTGCTGAAGAGGAGGGGGAGGGGGTTCTAAATATATTACAGCCATTACCTTTTGTTTGAGCGGTGACAGTTTTAAAACATTTCAGCTTTTCACAGGGCCAAGGGAGCGAGCACAAAGAAGCGCCACTATGATTTTATTGTAACTGCTTTTTAAATATGGGTCAAAAAGCTAGCGAGAGAGCGGGACGGGGTTCAGAGTGTGAGAAGCTGTGTGAAACCTGTTGGAGTCAAAAACAAGTGAGTAGGACATTTGTTATAGAAAAAAGGATTTAATTAACATTTAAAAAATAAGTGACTGAACAACAAACACGTACACAAGGGTTCCCCAACTATGCAACACTGAAAGTCACTGAGCTCTTCAGTACAGGCTATTCTACTGCCAATGTTTGTCTATGGAGATTGCATGACTGTGTGCTTGATTTTATACACCTGTCAGCAACGGGTGTGGCTAAAAGTAACGAATCCACTAATGAAGGGGTGTCCACATACATGTAGTGTATGAGCAAGGCCAGATTCAGCTGGGACAAGAGGGCCTCCCAGGGGCCTGCCCTCACCAGGGTGACCAGTAGATCCATCACCACCTAGGCCAGGCACACATGGGACCCAGCAGAAAAACCAGACAGACTCAGGCCTACCCCTGGCCCAGAACCTCAATCTGATGAGTGTGAGTGGACAGGACGCCTCACTGCCACGGTAATGCCAGTTTCATCAGTCATTAACAATATTTTCAGTAATCCACTTAGATGGATAGTTATAGTTCTTGCACTTGGGAAGACTTGATTGTTTGGTAAATTGATGATGTATTCTGCTCTCTATTACATTACCAAGACCATTGGAACATTGAGAAAACATCAAAGATTGGAGATTCTGAAGTCCCAGAAGATTGAATAATGACTTTCTAACTTTGGGTGTAATTTCAGGTAAGGGGGCATCTATGGGCAGGGGTGGGGGGTGGTGGGGAGGAAGTGGCCAGCGCAGGCATCAGTACGGCCAGCGCTATCCCAGACTTCAGGTGGGGCTGTGGGTGCATGTCCTCTGGGTTCTAGAGTATACTTGCTCTCTTTCCCTTTCTCTTACATTGACTACTTCTCCAATGACAGAAAGCACAGAATTTCAGCATGCCATTTATAGTGACAGCACAGGAAAAATGTCCACCCCGGGGGATCAATAAAGTATCTATCTATCTATCTATCTATCTATCTATCTATCTATCTATCTATCTATCTATCTATCTATCTATCTATCTATCTATCTATCTATCTATCTATCTATCTATCTATCTATCTATCTATCTATCTATCTATCTATCTATCTATCTAGGATCAGGGGGTAACTTAAACAGGCTGTATCATCTCAAACAACTGACAGTAAAATATATGAGAAAGGACATTAAGGGCTTGTAAGTAAGCATTTCACAGTAAGGTCTACACCTGCTGTATTCGGCTCATGTGACAAATACAATTTTATTTGAATCCATGAGAGTGAATGTCATTGATACTGACTCATCCTCTCTTCTTATGGAGGCTCATGGGAGTTTTGTGACTGCTTCCTGTCACCTGTGCTACACCCTATTCCCTGTGCAGGAGGCCAAGGAAAACCGGGGCAAGGGTCACCAGCCCAATCACAGCTGGTCAGCAACAAATCAGAAAAAAAAATATCTTAATTTACAACAAAAAAAACACTTTGTAACAAAGAAAATATGGACTTGATTCAGGCTTTTAAGAATGTTCAAGACACTCAAATGCTGGAGCTATACAGCCTAAACTTACGAGTGGCTCTGCTCATCATCATGGGCACGTCTTTACAGGCGAACTTCTCAGAACTTTATAGAGCGGATGCATAAATTAAACTTATATCGGATACTAACACAAACCGCACCACACAGCCAACTACTCCACACTATTTGTTACTTACTTGAGTTCAGTTGCCTAAAAGGGGTAGTTAATTTTTTGCTTATCTTATACAGATCACAAATCCCAGTTTTGATGAAACAACAACACCCTAGGTCGAAAATAAGTTAAAACAAAAATAAGTGAACTCTCTTTTTAAAGGTTATAACAACAACGTTATTCGATGTATCTGACTCACCATGTCTCACATCAGGTGGTTTCTGCCAGATCAAGCCTTTTGCCATCCTGGTGAACACAGTGAGGTCCACAGTCCCGAGCTAGGGGACCTGGTGGACACGGTTAGGAGGTTTGCTGAAATCCTGGGGGGGCAATAGGGAATGTAAAATACAACACGTTCTATATTATTCAGTTTATAGGCCAGTGTAATTTTTAGTGACCTTGGCTGTTTGGACTAGCTTTTTCTCCCTCTTGGTTTCCTTCTATTTTGCTTAGATGAGTGTTTTGCTGTGTTTTGAACGTTATTTCTCTGCAGACCACCCCTACTCTGGTAAGCAGTGTTCCAGTAAGCAGTGTTCCATCACGGAGTGGATGAGGATGCGTAGAAGGGTATTCAATGGTGGGGTGGGGGGCAGGAACTTGGGCTTGGGCCCAGCTCAGAGAGGACAGTGGTAAATTACCATGGAAGGCGTGACCTCCGAGTGTGCAGTGCCCCACTGTGTTTTCACAGACACCGCTGCCACTGAGTGGGGGGCTCCATCCAAAATTCTCATAAATGTCTCTAGCCCTCAACAAAGGAGCCAATATCCATTTATGTGTGCATGTCTGTGATCGCGTTGTGTTTGTATGGAAGAGGAGAAACATGCAGAGTTTGCTCTGAGAGACAGGGTCCATGCTCTGTCAATGTTGGCCAAATGCAAGTATTCCATTTTTTTTGTCTAGGGCTGTTGGCCGTAGGTGCACCCGATTCAGCTGCCCTGCGTGCAGGGTAGGAAAACTGTTGCCATTTTGAACCATTTCATGTGTCTGAAGGTACAAACTCTGCATTCCCGGTGAGAGAAAAATCAAGTGCACTATAGGTCTTCCGCTGGCCAATAGGATGGCTCAGATGACCATGTCTGAAGTAATGTTACAGGCATAAAAGAAGGCTACAGCAAAGTTGATACTGTAAGATTTGAAAACGTTTAAAACCATGACTAGAGAGAGACTGTCAACGAATACAGCAAAGAGACGCTGTTTGTATGAGTGAGCTAATGTTTAAGTTCTTACTCAGCACTGTCAACACTTTCTATTCAACAAATGAGTGTTCTTCCTATTTCCATTTAGCGCTACAAGAAGCACTGCAGCAGTAATGAATGAGTAGGATAGTGTAGAGATTGGTTTGTGTTGTTATTAATTCAATTCAGCAGCTTGGGTCATTTTTAATAGGAATATTTCACTTTCTCTGTTCATATGAGTAACATGAATTTGTGCCTGAGGCAGAAACAATGCGGTGCGACTCGAGTTTTGCAATCAGCTGGAAGACGGTGTCCCTTTTTAGTCAGTGTCAGTGGAGGAAAGGGAGCGGAGGGATGTTGAGGCGGACCCTCAGTCTTCTGCTCTCTCCCTCCGCTGAGACTGACTATCAGATGCAGGCACCATCAGCCCCGTAAAAAACAAATAGCAAATAATTGAAATGTATAGTCGCTCAGCTGTGCCTTGCAAGTAATACAACGGATCTATTACAGGTAAAGCCTACCTCAAATTGTTAAATATTATTAAAATGGCCCAAACAATAAATAAATTGGCAGGCAAGCAAAGCCAACATGAGGCGATAATGTATTGGGTCTATAGCTTACTGCACAAACCTCATTGCTACAGTACTGTTTTTTTGCATTTGCTTAAGTTCTTTTGAAAAGGTTGGTGACCACTGTTCTAAAGCCATGACATAATTTTCTGTAATTTTCCAAGCTGTTTAAAGGCACAGTCAACTTAGTGTATGTAAATTTCTGACCCACTGGAATTGTGATATAGTGAATTATAAGTGAAATAATCTTTCTGTAAACAATTGTCATGCACAAAGTAGATGTCCTAACTGACTTGTCAAAACTATAGTTTGTTAACATGAAATCTGCAGAGTGGTTGAAAAAATTTGTTTTAATGACTTCAACTTAAGTGTATGTAAACTTCCGATTTCAACTGTATGTGTGTGACTCTTTTCAGGAAACTAGGCACGTCACTATTTCACAGTAGAGCCATTTGAACATTATTATTTTCTTTTTCAACAAAATGCTTTTTTTGGGGCAGAAACACCTTCTGGAACATGTTAACTTTCATGTGCCTTAATAACAAACTTGTATGCCATCTGTAAATATAAATACAATTGTTAAAATTATGAGCCTAGTTGGTTTAGCCACGGAAAAAGACAGCAACCTTCCAGCTAGCTATGATTTGCTGAGATAATGCCAAGCGATGATTTTGGATTGGTCTGCCATGTAGCACGCTTCTGTCTATAACATGAGCTTGTCAGTGTGTAGGTAATCCTTTCTAATGCAGCTTTTTTGAAAGATAAAAAAAACACAATTTAAAATGTTGCTACATAAGAACGAATCGAGCCGGTTGGTCACATATACACACCAAACACACACACTGTATATACAGTGCATTCGGAAACTATTCAGATTCCTTGACTTTTTCCACATTATGTTATGTTACAGCATTATTCTAAAATCTTCTTGGGTATGACGCTACAAGCTTGGCACACCAATATTTGGGGAGTTTCTTCCATTCTTCTCTGCAGATCCTCTCAAGTGCTGTCAGGTTGGATGAGGAGAGTTGCTGCACAGATATTTTCAGGTCTCTCCAGAGATGTTCGATCAGAGAAGTCCAGGCTCTGGCTGGGCCACTCAAGGACATTTGAGAATTGTCCCGAAGCTACTCCTGCGTTGTCTTGGCTGTGTGCTTAGGGTCATTGTCCTGTTGGAAGGTGAACCTTCGCCCCAGTCAGAACTCTGGAGCAGGTTTTCATCAAGGATCTCTCTGCATTATGCTGTTTAGCTTTCCCTCGATCCTGACTAGTCCCTGCCGCTGAAGAACATCCCCACAGCATAATGCAGCCACCACCATGCTTCACCGTAGAGATGGCGCCAAGTTTCCTCCAGATGTGACGCTTGGCATTTCATCAGACCAGAGAATCTTGTTTGTCATGGTCTGAGAGTCATTTACAGTTGAAGTTGGAAGTTTACATACACTTAGGTTGAAGTAATTAAAACTAATTTTTCAACCACTCCAGATTTCAGGTTAACAAACTATAGTTTTGGCAAGTCGGTTAGGACATTTTTTTTTTTTAACCTTTATTTTACTAGGCAAGTCAGTTAAGAACACATTCTTATTTACAATGACGGCCTAGGAACAGTGGGTTAACTGCCTTGTTCAGGGGCAGAACGACAGATTTTTACCTTGTCAGCTCAGGGATTAGATCCGGCAACCTTTCAGTTACGGGCCCAACACTCTAACCACTAGGCTACCTGCCGCCCCATCTACTTTGTGCATGACACAAGTAATTATTCCAACAATTGTTTACAGACAGATTATTTCACTTATAATTCACTATATCACAATTCCAGTGGGTCAGAAGTTTACATACACTTAGTTGACTGTGCCTTTAAATAGCTTGGAAAATTCCAGAAATAGGCTGACATCATTTGAGTCAATTGGAGGTGTACCTGTGGATGTATTTCAAGGCCGACATTCAAACTCAGTGCCTCTTTGCAGATAGATAGATAGATGGAAAAATCAAAAGAAATCAGCCAAGACCAAAATTGTAGACCTCCACAAGTCTGGTTCATCCTTGGGAGCAATTTCCAAAAATAGAACTGTTTGGCCAAAATGACCATCGTTATGTTTTGAGGAAAAAGGGGGATGCTTGCAAGCTGAAGAACACCATACCAACCGTGAAGCACAGGGGTGGCAGAATCATGTTGTCGGGGTGCTTTGCTGCAGGAGGGACTGGTGCACTTCACAAAATAATGTCATCATGATTATGTGGATATATTGAAGCAACATCTCAAGACATCAGTCAGGAAGTTAAAGCTTGGTCGCAAATGGGTCTTCCAAATGGACAATGACTCCAAGCATACTTCCAAAGTTGTGGCTAAATGGCTTAAGGATAACAAAGTCAAGGTATTAGAGTGGCCATGACAAAGCCCTGACCTCAATCCTATAGAAAATGTGTGGGCAGAACTGAAAAAGCGTGTGCGAGCAAGGAGGCCTACAAACCTGACTCAGTTAGTTCTGTCAGGAGGAATGGGCCAAAATTCACCCAACTTATTGTGGGAAGCAGTGTACCCGAAACGTTTGAGCCAAGTTAAACAATTTAAAGGCAATGCTACCAAATGCTAATTGAGGGTATGTAAACTTCTGACCCACTGGGAATGTGATGAAAGAAATAAAAGCTGAAATAAATCACTCTCTACTATTATTCTGACATTTCACATTCTTAAAATAAAAGTGGTGATCCTAACTGACCTAAGACAGGATTAACTGGATTTACTAGGATTAAATGTCAGGAATTGTGAAAAACTGGGTTTAAATGTATTTGGCTAAGATGTACGTAAACTTCCGACTTCAACTGTAAGTGCCTTTTGCTAACTCCAAGCGGGCTGTCATGTGCCTTTTACTGAGGAGTGGCTTCTGTCTGGCCACTACCATAAAGGTCTGATTGGTGGTTTGCTGCAGAAACGGTTGTCCTTCTGGAAGGTTCTCCCATCTCCACAGAGGAACTCTGGAGCTCTGTCAGGGTGACAATCGGGTTCTTGTTCACCTGCCTGACCAAGGCCCTGCTCCCCTGATTGTTCAGTTTGGTCGGGAGGCCAGCTCTAGGAAGTCTTCCATTTAAGAATGACGTAGGCCACTGTGTTCTTGGGGACCTTCAATGCAGCAGAATTGTTTTGGTACCCTTCCCCAGATCTGTGCCTCAACACAATCCTGTCTCAGAACTCTACAGGCAAATTCTTCAACCTCTTGGCTTGGTTTTCTCTCTGAAATACACTGTCAACTGTGGGACCTTATATAGACAGGTGTGTGCCTTTTCAAATCATGTCCAATCAATTCAATTTACCACAGGTGGACTCCAATCAAGTTGTAGAAATATCAATGGAAACAGGATGGACCCGAGCTCAATTTCGAGTCTCATAGCGAAGGGTCTGAATACTATATATTTTTTATTTTTATACATTTGCAAACATTCTAGAAACTTGTTTTCGATTTGTCATTATGGGGTATTGTGTGTCGATTATTTAATCAATTTTAGAATAAGGCTGTAACGTATAGACACACATATATATATATATATATATATATATATATATATATATAAATAAATATATAGATACACATATTAACCATTACACACCACCATTAAAAAGTTGGGTCACTTAGAAATGTCCTTGTTTTTTGAAAGAGTAACTTTTTTGTCCATTAAAATAACACCAAATTGATCAGAGATACAGTGTAGACATTGTTAATGTTGTAAATGACTATTGTAGCTGGAAAAGGCAGATTTTTAATGGAATATCTACATAGGCGTACATAGGCCCATTATTAGCAACCATCACTCCTGTGTTCCAATGGCACGTTGTGTTAGCTAATCCAAGTTTATAATTTTAAAAGGCTAATTGATCATTAGAAAACCCTTTTGCAATTATGTTAGCACAGCTGAAAACGGTTGTGCTGATTAAAGAAGCAATAAAACTGGCCTTCTTAAGACTAGTTGAGTATCTGGAGCATCAGCATTTGTGGGTTCGATTACAGGCTCAAAATGGCCAGAAACAAATAACTTTTTTCTGAAACTCGTCAGTCTATTCTTGTTCTGAGAAATGAAGGCTATTCCATGCGAGAAATTGCCAAGAAACTGTAGATCTCGTACAACGCTGTGTACTACTCCCTTCATAGAACAGCGCAAACTGTCTCTAAACAGAATAGAAAGAAGAGTGGGAGCCCTCGATACACAACTGAGCAAGAGGACAAGTACATTAGTGTCTAGTTTGAGAAACAGATGCCTCACAAGTCCTCAACTGGCAGCTTCATTAAAAAGTATGCACACTCTTGGCATTCTTTCAACCAGCTTCACCTGAAATGGTTTTCCATCCGTCTTGAAGGAGTTCCCACATATGCTGAGCACTTGTTGGCTGCTTTTCCTTCACGGCGGTCCAACTAATCCCAAACCATCTAAATTTGGTTGAGTTTGGACACAAAAATCTCAAATTTGGACTCCAGACCAAAGGACACATTTCCACCAGTCT
Source organism: Thymallus thymallus (assembly GCA_023634145.1). NCBI lineage: Eukaryota > Metazoa > Chordata > Actinopteri > Salmoniformes > Salmonidae > Thymallus > Thymallus thymallus. The sequence continues at coordinate 35,969,414 of CM042414.1, read as the reverse complement.
AATGTCCATTGCTCGTGTTTCTTGGCCCAAGCAAGTCTCTTCTTCTTATTGGTGTCCTTTAGTAGTGGTTTCTTTGCAGCAATTTGACCATGAAGGCCTGATTCACACAGTCTCCTCTGAACAGTTGATGTTGAGATGTATCTGTTACTTGAACTCTCATGAACTTGTCCTCTGCAGCAGAGGTATTTCTGGGTCTTCCATTCCTGTGGCGGTCCACATGAAGCTGGTTGAGAGAATGCCATGAGTGTGCAAAGCTGTCATCAAGGTAAAGGGTGGCTACTTTGAAGAATCTCAAATATAAAATATATATATTTGTTTAACACTTTTCTGGTTACTACATTATTCCATATGTGTTATTTCATAGTTATGTCTTCAATTTTATTCTACAATGTAAAAAATAGTGCAAATAAAGAAAAACCCTTGAATGAGTAATATTCCAAACTTTAGACCTTTGGTGTATATATAAATATACACATACATACATACATACATAAGCGTGTTCTTTTACAACATTCTCTGTGAGCACTCATCCTACTAAATAGCTACACTTTCAACATAAAAATAACAAAATCAATAATAATTATATCTAAGGAATGATTTCTTATCCAAACCCCACCTGGGCAATCATGCTTTCAGTGATTAACATCTATACAGCAATTTGATTAAGAGCTATCTTTCATTCAATGAAATTTGAGAGGCATGAGCAGAAAAATAGTTCATAAAAAAAGCTAAAAACCTTAAAGTAGTAACAATGGTGTGGTCGGGAGCATGTGCTCGACCCTAACCCTGTCTTTTCCTGTGTCGTTTCAAGTCAGACTTAAATCAGCATTTTTGTTGTATCAAGTCAGGCTCAAGTCAGCTTTAGAGAAGAGAAAAGGGAAACCCCTTCAGTATCAGACAGACAGACAGACAGACAGCATGTGAGGGAGGGGACCTCTGCGCTGGACACAGCCTACTGTAGGTACAGTGCCTTCAGAAAGTTCACACCCCTTGACTTTTTCCACATTTTTTGTTAGAGCCCGAATTTAAAATGGATTAGATATATATATATATATTTTTATGTCTCTGGCATACACACAATACTCCATAATGTCAAAGTGGAATTATGTTTTCCTGAAATGTCGAGTCAAAAAGTATTCAACCCCTTTGATATGGCAAGTCTAAATAAGTTCAGGAGTAAAAATGTGCTTAACAAGGCACTAAAGTAATACTGCAAAAATGTGGCAAATCAATTCACTTTTTGTCTGGGGCAAATCCAATACAACACATTACTGAGTTACACTCTCCATACTTTCAAGCATAGTGGTGGCTGCATCATGTTATGGGTACGCTTGTAATCGTTAAGGACTGGGGAGTTTTTCATGATATAAAGAAACAGAATAGAGCTAAGCACAGGCAAAATCCTAGAGAAAAACCTGGCCAAATCTACACTGGAGTTGCTTACCAAGAAGACAGTGAATGTTCCTGACTGGCTGAGTTAGTTTTTACTTAAAGCTGCTTGAAAATCTATGGCAAGACTTGAAAATTATTGTCCAGTAATGATCAACAACCAATTTGACAGAGCTTGAAGAAATTTGAAAATGTTGTACAATCCAAGTGTGCAAAGCTCTTAGAGACACCGCTGTAATCGCTGCCAAAGGTGATTACATGTATTGACTCAGGGGTGTGAATAATTATGTAAATGAGATACTTCTGTATTTAATTTTTAATACATTTGCAAAAGTTCCCAAAAACATTATTTCACTTTGTCATTATGGGGTATTGTGTGTAGCTTGTTGAGAAAAAACAAAATATTTAATACATTTTGACAACTAAATGTTGGAATAAGTAAAAGGGTATGAATACTTTCTGAAAGCACTGTATCCAGGGGTCTGATCTGTGTCGTAGTGGCTCTAGTCTGAGTCTGAGCTGCCAGCCGTGGGCTGTCTAAGAGCCTCCTCTAGGGGTGCCAGTGTGCCGTCCCTCCTCACCCCCATGGGCCTGATCAGCTGCTGCCTGTGAAGCACAAAAACAGACACAAACATCATCACAACTGGGTTGTATTCACTAGGCACCAAACGGAAGAAAACAAACTTAGACAGTTACACCCAGGGGTGCAGAGGAAAACAAACGCGTAACAACGTAGAAGTCTCACAGTCACTCATGGTTGAGAAGAGGATGCCTGTCAAGCAGCAGAAGAGCCCATTTGCCGATGTACTGTTAGCTTATACTTTGCATGCCACTGGTAGAATCGTTGTAAATTTGGATAAACATAGAGATAAGTAGACCAAATGTACTTTTTTTCGCCAACCAACATGGGCCTACCTAGCGAAGTTAGCTAGCATGATCCCCTTTACAACATTGTTTTTAAGTGTGTTTGAATCACAAAATTGACTAGCCAGCTAATAACAGATCACGTCAACATAGCTAGTTAACAAGCTAACTTTCAGGGGATAAACTAGATGTCTATAGTTGCTTGCCATCTATAGTGGTGATGACAGTAGTCCGACTAACAACTTTACCAGGAAGAGAACTTGTCAATGTCAAGCTCTAACAAGAGGAATATAGGAAATTCGGTCATTCCACAAATATATACATTTTTGGTCATTTAGCAGATGCTAGGTCCCGGGGTATGGATTCAGAAATCTTCCCCTTCAACATTTGACACAATAGTGTCCAATGCCCAAATGTTTCATTTGTTAGACCAATCTGTAACTGCCATCACCCCCCTGTGCTGCTTTCAACCTCAAAACCCTTTGTGTCACGCATTCTACACCTAAAGAAGCCTGTTGTTGAATGGTGCTGGTACATCTTTCTTTTTTCTTACATCTGGTGCTCAAGAACCCTGGATGATGACCCGTGCCCCCTTCATTCACTCAAACACATGTGCGCGCACACACACAAAATCATTGTTGGTCATCTCCCCTTCTCTGCTCTCCTCTGTGGGTCAGTTTAATTACAGGATCAGTGCTCCGTCTAATCTCCTCAAAGCCACACCAGGCCCTCTATCCTAATCCAATTATATCTGCACTGTGTGCCACCAGCTCCCTCTCAGATGTGTTATCACAGAATTAGCCAATCAAAGTCTTAAAACCATGGCCCCATTTGCATTCATTTGCACAATTCAAACACAAATTAACATGTAATTCCTCATTCCTGGTCCCCCCCCCCCAGAAAACAGAGTAAAGCTCAGGAGGAGGACTATGATAAAGAAGACTTGGAGGTGAGCCATGTAATATGATTGTGCAGTATGAATACAGCACAAAGGAAATTTGAAGACCTTATCTGATGTCCTTTCAGTGAAAAGCACTAAATGATTTGTTTTATAAAAAATAAAAAAGATACGCAAGCTAGGGCGAGTTCTGACGACTACGCACAACCCTGTTTCACGTGCCCCCTCCTCTCTCAAATGCGTCATGAAACAGTCAACAATAACCCAGAAGAGCAAAACAGAAACACCTGCTCTTTCCATGACATAGACTGACCTGGTGAATCCAGGTGAAAGCTATGCTAAATCAACTGTTAAATCCAAGATGGCAGGTTAACGGTTATGTGTCAGTGTTGTTGACAGATACGTTTTTGTGGTTTCAGCCTACTTCACAAACAGACTTAACAAAAACAGTTACACACAACCAAACTGCTCCTAAGAACACTTCAGTATCTCTCAACAGACATCTTCAGACAGAGAGAGCCATTCAGCCAACCCAAGCCAATCCCAATCAAATCAACCAGAGATGGGCTAGAGATATAATAAGTTCTAACAGGGTGAAAAACAAGATGAGACTATAGGAAAAACACCCACCCACTGACAACACTCCTACACCGTAGTCAGTACTACCAATTAATCCCCATGGTGCATCCTGTCCTGTTCCCCACTCTGCAGGATCTGAGGACCCAGGCAAGCAGATGTGAGGGTGTGTGTGTGTACGGGGTCAGATTCAGAGCATGTGCTAATTGGAGGAGCAGGTAAGTTGCGAAGGGAAGCACATTCTTGCAGGGCCCTGAGCCATCTCCTGAGAGAGAGCCCATCGTGGCATGTTGGATAGGAAGTGCGGTGCATCCCAAATGGCACCCTAATCCCTATATAGTCCCGGCTCTGGTGAAAAGTACTGCACTATATAGGGAATAGGGTGCCATTTGGGATGCAGCCTGTGTCATCACCCTCTCCCTTTCGCCATGTCTACTTGACACCGACCAACACACAGCAGAATAGAGAGCTGGAGGCATACAGGAGGAGGAGGATGGATCTGGCTTCAGAGGAAAGGAATCAGCCTCCAGTAGACAGGCGCACGCGTCTCATTACGACTCCACCCCCTCTCTGTGGCTGAACAATGACAACGTCAGCTTTTCTTGTGCCTGTAAACGTATTCACCCCTCCACCCCCAAACCAATGCCTCTTCTCTCCAATTGTGCTTACGTCTCAGTCCCACCCCTCTGTCAGTTAGCTCCTGGGCTGAATGAGGAGAAAGCTGAATAAAGGGAAGTAGACACGTTATTAAAAACCCTGACATAAAGTACCACATAAAAGAGTAGAAAGGAGACGAGGGCTTCCGACCTCACTGTGTGGGCCAATTAGGACGCTAATTAATGGCGTGCTGGTAATGATGCTGCAGCGGCGCGCCGATGGCGGCGGCTTCCATTGACTCCAGTTGAATGCAGCGGCGGCCGAGGCGGTATGGCCGGGGCCTAATTGAGCACCGTGGCTAACGGCAGGAGATTCTTCCTCTAATGAACTGGTTGGCAGGGAGCACGCTCAGTGTCGCTCAGCCTCGCATCCGCATCATTCTCTGAGTAGCGCTAGGTGTTGCTTGCTAAGGAAAGGCCAGTATGAATGAAGACAGCAGACGTTCAGGTTTAGGGGGACAAATAACAAGCCACAGGGAATCATTCAAACAGGATACAGAGCTATATAATCCAGAAAGGTTAATCATCTGGCATTGAGGGTTACAATGAATAGAAACACTGCTGGCAAACACAGTCGTTGTTGTTGTATTCATACATGACGAGGTTGTATGGTGGTTGGTTTACCTTGACAACTTGTCGAACATGTTGACCAGTTTCTGGGCCTCGTACTCTTTCTGTTCCTCAGTCATGTCTTCTATGGGGTTAGGCATGGGCTCCTCCACGTGACCTGTGATGGGGTTGATGCTGAGAAGACAGAGATAGGCAACATATAGGACAGAGGGAAAACTGAATAATGGTGATAATGGCCCGATGCTTGGCTAGACGCAGGGCGGTTCAATTCTGGTGCTGGAGTACCGAAACACTTCTGGTTTTTGTTTCTACCTGGTAGATAATTGCACTCACCTGGTGTAACCAGGTCTGAATTAGTCCCTTGTTAGAAGGAGAGGATGAAAAACAGAAGTGTTTCGGCCCTCCAGGAGCGACATTAAACAGCCCTGGTCACTAGAGAGACACTTAAGTGGTGTCATGTAAAAGTGATTGATGATACACCCCTTGGCCCAATAAATTCTGTTGTAATGAAATAAATGTTGTGGGCACTCCAATGACGCACCCTAAAGCCAACCCAACATTTAATCCATAAATGTAGTAATTCAAAGCAAGGCATGCGTGTCTATGGTCCTGTTTTCCAAAGATCCTGCCTACTCACAAAGGTTTGGCCGATCTGTACTCTTCGGTGTCAGAGTCTTCGTCGTCTGAGTACAGAGTCTCTCCCCGCCCCCCTGCCAGAAGGCCTCGAGCCACCAGGAGTCCTGCTGCGTTTCCGTACCCAGTGTACTTCAACAGGTGGTCCACTGGAGGATTACAGGGGGAGAAATCAGTACAACACGATGGACAGCTGTACTGTATGTAGGGATGGGGGGGTTTGAAATCATTTCACTATTCGAATAGTATCATACATTTCTGTTGGATATCCGAAATACATGGTGTTTTAAGTTTTTAACCGGAGCACTGCTGAGCGAGGGAGAGAGGCTGGAGCTCTATTGCTGCAGCAGCGGAGGGGCTGGTGAGATGGGAGGGAACAGACGGAGGACGAGAGAGAGACGCAGTACACAAGGTTTCCACTCGCTTCTATTGCCAAAACTGATTTTTTGTTTTAATTTAAGGTTAGGCATCAGGTTAGCAGTGTGGTTAGGGTTCAAATTTAAAGCTGCAATGTGTAACTTTTTGGGGACCTGACCAAATTCACATAGAAATGTGTGTTATTGATTTTCCTTCAAAGCAAGTCTAAGAAGCGGTTTTGTACACCAGCTTCAAAACAGCTGAAAATACATTATTTTTGATAATTGAAAATATATTTCACAGAGGTTTAGATGGCACAATGATTCTTTACACCAGCATTTCCCAAACACGTTTTGTTTTTTGTCCTAGCACTACACAGCTGATTCAAATAATCATCAAGTTTTGAATACTTGAATCAGCTGTCTAGTGCTGGGGCAAAAACCAAAACGTGCACCCCTTGTGGTCCCCAGGACTGAGTTTGGGAAACACTGCTCTGCACTATACTTGCTTGTTTTGTCACAAGCTGAAATTAGAGTCTAAACCCTGTCTAAGCCGGGGGATGGAGGGTTCTACTAAGCTATATCGAATTGGGTTTAAGATGGTCATACCAAGGATCATTTTGAAAGATCAAAAATGTAAATGTTGCTCCATTTTATTTGGCCTTACTGCAATTAGCCCATAGAAACACATTGAGTCACATTCACTACATAAAAAAATAAAATAAAATAAAAAGTCATGAGGTCGAAGTAATTGTCCGTAGAGCTCCGAGAGGAAACCTGGCACCATCCCTACGGTGAAGCATGGTGGTGGCTGCATCATGCTGTGGGGATGTTTTTCAGTGTCATGGACTGGGAGACTAGTCAGGAGCAAGAAAAGATTAACAGAGCAAAGCACAGAGAGATCCTTGATGAAAACCTGCTCTAGAGCACTCAGGTCCTCAGACTGGTGTGAAGGTTCACCTTCCAACAGGACAACGACCCTCAGCACACATCCAAGACAACGCACGAGTGGCTTCGGGACAAGTCTTTGAATGACCTTGAGTGACCCTGCCAGAGCCCAGACCTGAATCCTTTCGAACATCTCTGGAGAGCCCTTGTGCAGCGACGCTCCCCATCGAACCTGACAGAGCTTGAGAGGATCTGCAGAGAAGAATGGGAGACATTCCCCAATACAGGTGTGCCAAGCTTGTAGCGTCATACCCAAGAAGACTCGAGGCTGTAATCGCTGCCAAAGGTGCTTCAACAAAGTACTGAGTAAAGTGTCTGAATACTTATAAGAAAGGAAACATTAGTATATCAGGACCGCAGTGAAGGAAAAGCAGCCATATTTTATATTTGAATAATCTCAAATATATTTTGATTTGTTTAACACTTTTTTGGTTACTACATGATTCCATATGTGTTATGTCATAGTTTTGATGCCTTTACTTTTATTCTACAATGTAAAAAATAGTGCAAATAAAGAAAAACCCTTGAATGAGTAATATTCCAAACCTTTGACTGGGGGTGTACTTCCATTGATTTTTTCAACTAGTACCAGGAGACCTTCAGACGAGTCTTGTGAAGCCTGTAGGCATCCTAGAGCATAACAACCGACATGTACGTGTTGTCTAACCTTTTCATAGAGGGGTCATAATAGTTTGTAGGCCAAACTGTTCGGACCCTACAGACAATTTTGTAAGAAAACCGATTTTCAGGATGCGGAAGTGCGACGTAGGCGGATGCGGTGGATTGAGACGCATCCGATGCAAAAACATCTCTAGCTTAAATGGACAGATTTGTATTATTATGCTAATTATATTTCTGAGGGCGCGCGGACATCAATCTTAGGGGGTGTAGATACTTTTTTGAAACGGGAGGGGTTTATGACTGTGGGTATTGAAGCTAGTGACGACCAGTACCCAAGGCAACTCGGCTACAGCCAAAACAAGTTAACTTGTAGCAGTCACAATGTTATTTATTATCCCATATAAGAGTGCCTGTCTTGACTGGAGTAGCCTAGAGAAGCCAGCTATAGATAGCTAGGATAGCCAGCTAGTATAATTGAGGCCACATGCTGCACTTTCTCCCCAACTCCTTTCAGTTAAAACAACAGCCTACCTGTTGGTTGCTTGTCGTAGCCTACTCCTTCTCGCTAACTTTTAATTCCGTTATTTTATTCCATCTTGCATTGCATTAAGTGAACTGTCACTCTACTTGCTACACATTAAGCCTCTTTGCCGCTTTGATTGGCCAACACAAACAAGCTACACATTTATGGTGCACACATCATAAAAACTACATTGAAACGTTTTTTTATAATTTAAAATGTCATGGTATATCCTCATGTAACAATGTCACATGCATATTTTAATTTAGAAAACACCTTTTCAGTGTTAAAAGAGGCCAATAATTTTTTTTATGCAAAAATGAATGCTCACACAAGTATTCGAATACTAAAGCCTGTTCGGCTATTCGAATAACCGTGACCATCCCTATCATACAGCCTGCTCCATCTCTCTCTCTCACCACTCTCTTTGCAGAGGACGAAGAGGAACTCTGCTGCGCTCTGCTTCACGCCCATGTCCACGTGGGTCATGAGGCGCACAAGCTTGTTCCTAACGGCGGACCCAATCTCCGGCCGGACTTTGACCTCCTTCAGCGGGGGCAGCACCTGGAGACAAACACAGCCAACGGGGGCAGAGCCACAATGAAAACTAACACTGTAGTACACTAGACTAGTGAACTGAGTGATCAGGCCAGCGAATTATCCATCTGCCACTGCTGGAGGATATGTTTGAAGAAATGTCATCTAGACAGATAGAAGATATGTTGTAAGATATGTGATCTTAATACGCTGAACAAAAATATAAATGCAACATGCAAGGAAATTACAGTTCATGTAAGGAAATCAGTTAATTGAAATAAATTATATCAGGCCCTATATCAGGCCCCTAATCTATGCATTTGACATGACTGGGAATACAGATATGCATCTGTTGGTCACAGATGCCTTTTTTAAAGGTAGGAACGTGGATCAGAAAACCAGTCAGTATCTGGTGTGACCAACATTTGCCTCATGCAGCACGCCACATCTCCTTCGCATAGAGTTGATCAGGCTGTTGATTGTGGCCTGTGGAATGTTGTCACATTTCTCTTCATTTTCAGCATCCAGGAATTGTGTACAGATCCTTACGACATGGGGCTGTGCATTGTCATGCTGAAATACTGTATAAGGTGATGGCGGTGGATGAATGGCACGACAATGGGCCTCAGGATCATCTCTCTGTGCATTCAAATTGCCATCGATAAAATGCAATTGTGTTAGTTGTCCGTAGCTTATGCCTGCCCATACCATAACCCCACCTCCACCATGGGGCACTATGTTCACAACGTTGATATCAGCAAACCGCTCGCCCACACGAAACCATACACACCGTCTGCCCGGTACAATTGAAACCGGGATTCATCCATGAAGGGCTCCCAATTGGTGCAGTGGTCTAAGACACTGCCTCTCAGTGCTAGAGGCGTCAATACAGACAACCTGGTTCGAATCCAGACTGTATCACAACCGGCCGTGAAAAAAAAAAACTTTTGGTGTGAATGGAACATTTCCGGGATATTTTATTTCAGCTCATGAAACATGGGACCAACAATTTACATGTTGCATTTATATTTTGGTTCAGTATATATGCATTTCATACTGAATGTTGAAGATCTGAATTTTCCATCACTTTTTTATGTATAAGGACAGGATAGATTAGAACATAAAGTGTGTGTTCAAGGTCAAGGCTCCTTTAGCTCCAGCTCCAGTACCCTACCTGAGTCTTGATATATCTGCGGATCTCCCTGTGGTACCTGGAGCCCTCGGTCAAGAGGCTGAGCACTGGGGTCAGCCCCTCTTTGTAGTTGGCACCCTGCTTGGAATGAGACACATATTAGGCGAGTGACGACAGGCATGCCCACAGAGGCACTGTAGCAGTTGGTGTGTGACAGATTTTTTTTACCTAGTCACCTTTCGGTTACTGGCCCATTACTCTTAACCGCTAGGCTACCTGCCACCTCGGTGAAAATGTAAGTGACTTTAAGTGAAGGAATCACTCCAATGACTCTGGTCCACCCGTTCTCACCTTGTCTATCCTCTTCTCCATGAAGTCCAGTAGCACCTGCACAGCGTCCATGTTCTTCCCGCTGTAGTCCTCCTGGCCCCCCTGGACTGGCATGTCAATCAGCACATCCAGACATGACACTGGCAGGTTACTCAGCAGGTTGATGGCGTGGCTGGAGGAGAAGGAAGACATGAGGGGGGAAAAGGAGGAAGAGGACGGACAGTGGTTAAGTCATTAGTTGTAGCATGGAGGAAGGACGAACAAATGATAAATGTGGTTTAAGAATAGGCTACACGCATGCCATTGTTTTCTACCGATTATGAGACTTTTTGAAGAATACTTATTTGTTACAAGCACTTTCGCCTAGCATGAAGACACGTTGGTTACTTATCTCTTCTTATTGTTGCGTTTGTGTCAAGACCACAGGGCATTCCATCAGTCTAAACAGACAAGGACTTAAGGTCTACTTTGTAGTCTGGACAATGGGCTAAACCCGTGACCAGAGGAACACAACAACATAATCTATAGGACCACAGCGAGTATTATCACTTTTACATGACACTCCTTCAGTGCAACCATCTAGCCAAACATTCCTTCATGTCCTTCTAAAGAAAGCTTTGTTGTTCCTTCCCATCAACGAGATGTCCAGAAAAGACATACGAGTCTTGGCTTGAAGTTAACTTTTTCATTAGCTGGATGCTGTCACTGTTGACTACAGAGAGTAATAATTGGATGGTGATTAATTAGCACAAACCAAATGATGAATGTGTACTTGAAGGATGCAGTTTTGCCCTGTTATGTGGAGAGCAGTGAGGAGAAGGGTTGCCAACCTGTGTGCTTCCTCTGTTTTGTCCTCTGTCTGAGTCTTTAGCATCAATAGATGTCGCATGATGGCGGTGATGAGGCGGAGCTGGTGGTCACCATCCTATCAAATGAAGGATGTACAACAGCGTGATCCTTAAGGAAGCATTTAATTGGTTCAAACAAAATGAGGGGATGGACTAAGATGGTAGGGGTAAGAAGGAAAACATTTTCTATGGAAGAAGTGGGAAGGGGAGGCGGTCATGTAAAGAAACAAACAGTGGTCATATCTCATATTATTCCAATACTGGGGTAAAATGTTTTTTTTTAATTAAAGAGCGAGAGAAATGGAGAGCAAGGAGAAAGAAGGACTGTAGCTATGGAGATTGAAAGATTGAAAGATTAGAGGAATTACGGATTTCCGGACCTGGAAATCAGACCTAAGAGCTGTGAGTCACTGACCACACAGGCTTTCCATTCGATGCAAATGACCATGTGGGATTGACTCATGAGATGAACACAGGGCTTTTCTGATGAACGCCACATCAGAAAAGCCTTGTCTAATAATAAATTATATTGACCAGATAATAAATGGAAGGTAGTCGGGAGGAGGCAAGATCAGGTGGGACCATTCTAGCCAATAAGAGGGCAGATACGCGTGTGAAAAACAGGCACAAATCCGATAGTGTTTTTTCTCAATGTTGTCAGGATGTCACTTGTTCCTACTTCTATCAGTACACTCGTAAAAACCTAAGTATTACAACACTTTTATTTGATTGATAAGCCACACGTAGCAAATAAGCCATTCTTTTTTTCCTTTCTGTCTGCGCTAAGAGGGCCTCAACAAGATTTCAGCTACAATGGTGAGAGGCAACGGAGACCAGCTCCGATCATGAAAATCCACAATCTCACAACCAACATGGAGAAAAACACATTTGGACCAATAGCACTTTGAGGCACAAGACGAGCCAGCAGTTAAAACAGGCAGCTCCCCTGACCAGCCTGAATTAGAGAACTCTTCGTAGATGTATAAATATCAATGACACTTTCTGCGTGTCAAATTATCACTGATAGTCATTCAGTACCAGATCCAACTGATTAATATCTTTGATTTAGCAGAGGGATGTGCCCCTGCTTCAAGATGTGATGCTGTGACACTATAGGCTGAGCGAGCGTTGAGGGGGATGAACGACATACGGCTATTTCACTAACTCCCCCTGGCTAATCAAGAAAGCTGTAAAGGTGCCAAAGGGGCTTAAGCGAGGTCAAATAGCTGTTAAACCTCTTATTGCTGCACAGGCTTAGGGCTTTCCATTAAGGGATGTCACTCAATAAAGCCAAGAGTCTTGCTCTTACACTCTCTTTAAATAATAGCCTTCAACCAAAGCATGCAAAGTTTGGTGGCGTCAATATACTAAATATGCAAGATGTGTCCATCCACAGCCAGCATGATGCAAAGCATTTATGTTCATGCAGTAACTCTAAACACATGCACTGTGCTCATGGCTGCGGTGTCTAGCCTTCTGTGAGCTCTGAATAATATAATAATAATTATAATAATAAATGCCATTTAGCAGCCGCTTTTATCCAAAGCGACTTAGTCATGTGTGCATACCTTTTTCATATGGGTGGCCCTGGGAATCGAACCCACAACCCTGGTGGTGCAAGCACCATACTCTACCAACTGAGCCATACAGGACCATGTGAATGCCACATTACAAGTACAGTGTACATACCCTCTTTAAAAAGGAAACAACTCCAAAGGAGAAAAACATTATATTACAGACAGTGGGTGTAACTGTGTAACTCACCTCCTCGCTAGTGTCAGACAGCGTGAGGTTGAACAAGGCTTTCAGGGCCTCCATTGCCCTCTCGTTGTCTTCAGCAGGGATAGGCAAGGCCTGGGGGCCTGGAGGGGCCGCCTCGTAGGGGCCCACCCAGTGTACGTCCAGGGTACGCTCCAGCACCTCTGTGAGGAGCCCCACAGCATGCAGCTCCCTCTGGAGGCCCCCCCGGACATCTGGCCGCAGAGCCGAGAGCAGGAAGAGCAGGCGCAGGGAGAAGAGGCCCACCTCGTGGTGCCCGGCACGGGCGGCGTGCAGGTGGGCGCACAGACCCCTTGCCAGCTGCACGTCGGCGCCCACCTGCTGTGCCGCCACGCTGTTAAACACCACGTTACACAGGCACTTAAGGGCCTCCACGACCACCCTCTCTTCCTCCTCTGTCTGGGCCTCCTCCTGCTGCACGCTGTCACCCCCTTCCTCTCCCCCCTGCAGCCGAGCCAGCCTGGCCAGGACCAGCATGCCCTCCTGGGTACCCACAGGGCCCAGGACCCGCTTGTCCCGGGACAGGATTCGTAGAGTCTCCAGGCAGGTGCTCTGGCAGCAGGACCCAACCTGCCTCCCCAGCACAGTCAGCAGACCCTGACACAGCCTCTGCAAAGGGAGAGAAGGTTGGTTCATCATCAAACACACAGGGAGCAGAAGCATTATCTAGGCTATAAGTGGAAGAGAACCATTAGACAAGGCATTGTGTTACTGTTTACTTACACTTCGTAGGTCCTCCTCTTTTGTGTCAAATGTGAATGTGCGACTATTCTGAAAAAGACAGTGCACATTAGTCTGGCTGACACCAAACTCAGTCTTCCTGGCAGCACTCCGCTGTGTACCATGTGATTTACGTCAGCAAGGCTAAGTACACATAGCAGAATGAGAGAAATGTCAAATGCATATATGCTAAATGTGCTTTGTCACCTTCATCTGTGCAACAGTTCATTAATAAAATATATTATCAGTAATGTTATCTGGAATGAATTTGTTTCTAAGATACTGTAAATAGTTTGTGCAGACAGATCAAACTATGAGTGCATTAGCTAGGATATATCTCCATCAGGCGTGTCTGTCGGTGTATCAGTGACAGCGGCTAACGACGTTAGCTAGCAAACTTACCTGGCTAGCTAGTTCAAGTTACAGCAGGAAGTGCTGCAATACAATATAGATCACCAAATGGGAACTAGCTATAATCATTGCGTGCAAAGCTAGCTACAGTACATGATTAGAAAGAGATATCATACATTATTTGGCCACAACACTAGCTAACGTTAGCTAGCTAGCAATCCAGCTAGCCAGGATGAAAATCTACTTCATGCAACACAGTAATAGGCTTTAAAAACTGCAAGTTCTAGATAGACATATAGTTTTAGTATTAATTTTCGCAGCTATGATTATGTAAACGTTTTTAGATGGCTGGCTAGCTAGCAAGCTAAGCTAGCTAATAACTTTGTTTTGGTTGACGTCAAAGCGAGGAGAATCCCACCCACCTCTCCGTTGTACTGGTGCAAAAGCCTTTTAATTTCCTCTTCATTGTTGGTTTCGAGCTGAGACAGGATGCTGTTTAAATCCATTCTTAAAATATCTCAATGACAAGTCAAGAATTGTAACGTTAGAGTACGTTTCTGAGTAATTTGATACACCCTATTATTTGTCTTCGTCTGACATACAGTACACAACTGCTTCCGGCTACTAACGTTACACCCTTATTCCTTGTTTCAACTTTCACCAGTCATCTCGTCGAAACTGTGTGAGCGCAGCTTGCAAAAGGTCCGTGATCCGCCTATAGTCCCCGAAAATGGTTCCAATCGTGTTTCCACCATTCATTTTTCACATAATGAATTTTAAAAATACTTCTAATTAAGTATGCGTTTGGTGTAGGCTTACCTTGGGGTTACGTTTTGATAACCGTGTAATTCTCTCTCGGACAAGGTGAGTTTTATCAATATATTAATCTCAGTTTACTCAAAATTGAAATTGTCAACAGAGAAGACCTCAGCAATACTACAAATTCCAGCAGGAAGCTCCTGCCCTTCATCTCTATCAAGACTACAAATTTCAGCAGGAAGCTCATGCATTTCACCTCTAACTGACACTGTCAGCTACCGTTCACCAGCGCAATCAGAGACCCTGGCTGCGGTCCAAACACTTAAAAGACACACCCTCATCCACTTACCCTGCTTTATGCCCTTGGGGGAATCCCCGTCGCCATCTTGGAGGGCGGTCCAAATGATTAGCCAAGCAAGGGAAGTTTGCAAAGTAAGCCCCTCAGCCCTTGCTTTTGAGTTTGCGAGTGTACAATTATGTTCACTTCGAAAACGCCACATAATTGTATATACAATGGTATATTGTATTTGGGCTCCCGAGTGGCGCAGTGGTCTAAGGCACTGAATCCAGGCCGCATCACATCTGGCCGTGATTGGTAGTTCCATAGGGCGGCTCACAATTGGCCCAGCGTCGTCTAGGTTTGGCTGGGGTAGGACGTCATTGTAAATAAGAATTTGTTCTTAACTGACTTGCCTAGTTAAATAAAGGTTTAAAAAAGTGTTCTATTCAGCATTCTACAAAGGAAAAGCCACTTAATCAATTATTTAATCATTAACCAGATTACCTCAGATAGCCGACTTAGATTAGTGATAACTAATTTCTAGAATGTTGTCATTGATGAGAATGAATCAAAAAATCTATTGACATTCAGAATTATTGACATTGTTTAGACATCCAGCCTCTATTGTAGTTGCATGAGTGGTATATGCATTCACACAGTCTTGATTTGTAGGATCCTTCCCACTCTATAATTGATATGTCAAGTGATACAAGTGATACAATTAAAAGTTTATGGAAAAACTGCATTTGTCCTCGTGTGAAAATGACAGTTTATTAAATATGTTCTACAGCTGTAATGTCCTCAATCAAACCAAACTTGATTTATATAGCACATTACAACAAATGCATTCCAAGGTGTTTAAAGTCATGCATTGAAAGTCATGTGGCACTTACCATCCTTCCTCTTGGCAGGTCTCTATAGGTGACCAGGGGATTCTCTCGACCACATGTAAATGCCCCCCGTGGAACTCATACGTTTAGCCATGCAGCTGAATTGGCTATTTTTGCGGTTCACAATATCAGCTGTACGCATGTGGAATGCGAGTGGAGGAAGCCGGCTTTACTCAACCAGGTGCAGTCAGTGGAGGACCTGTACCAGGCCGAAGACTACAAGCCTCTGTCCCTAGAGCCCACAGAGGAGGATCTTCAGTGGCTAAGGAACCGTTTCCGGGGCAGGTTCAGTGGAATGGCATGCCTCCTTGAACCTGAGCCAGAACAACCGCTACTCTCCCGCTCATCCCTGTCTGTAAAAAAAGGTCACCTGGGGCATGCAGGCATCCTGGCTGGCATGGCACTGTCGATGGAGAAGCAGGAGGCTATACAGACTGCAAGGGACACTTGCTTAGTCGTTGTGTAGACCACCAAAGCCTCCATCACCATCCAGCGCAATGATCTCTGGAAGACTCATATTGCTAGGCTAGAGGAGTTCTTCAAGGACCACATGTTTCCAAACTTCTGTAAATAGTTTTTGCACACATCAGTTTTTATTTTACCTTGAGGTTTTTATTCCAATCAGTTTTTTTTGGGGTGGGGGGCACTGGATCAGCGTTCTCGTCATTCCTCCTGACAGTACCTGTTTTTTAGGGAAGCCAATGGTCCAAAAATACTCCACATAGTACATTTATTTAACCAGGCAAGTCAGTTAAGAACAAATTCTTATTCACAATGGCAGCCTACCTACAGGGTCACCCCCTGGAGTAAATTAGGGTTAAGTGCCTTGCTCAAGGACACATCGACAGTTTTTTTTACCTTGTCGGCCCAGGTATTTGAACCTGCAACCTTTCGGTTACTGGCCCAATGCTCTAACCGCTAGGCTACGTGCCGCCCCAAAAAATACATACACACACTAGGCTCCCAGAATAGCTTATATTACAAGTTTAGCTTTAATCAGCCAACTAAAGTAATCTAGTTAACTTTATCATGGGCGCAGTGGGAATTCATATCTGTGATCAAATAATTTCTTTCCCCTTACTTGCTGAAGGCCCCAGTCACCCCTGTACTTGACATTGTTGAACAATGAATAAAGATCATACACAAACAATAGCCTCCTAAAATGGGTTATATTACATAAACGTTTTGCTCAAAGCAGCCAATTAAAGTTATGTAGTTAATCTCTGCACAGTATGTTTATTGTCCTACCTTCCTAACCTTACTGCATTTTGCACTACATTTGCACACTCTGTATATAGATTTTCTATTGTGTTATTGACTGTACGTTTGTTTACTGTGTAACTCTGTGTTGTTGTTTTTTGTCGCATTGCTTTGCTTTGTCTTGGCCAGGTCGCAGTTGTAAATGAGAACTTGTTCTCAACTGACATACCTGGTTAAATAAAAGTAAATAAAATAAATGTTAGTTGATCAGCTAACTAGCCAGACAGTTTAAGTGGAATGATTAACTGACAATATTTCAAATGAACTGCCAACATCAAAGCAAAGCAACATCAAAGGGCTACCTGCTATCCCAGCATCTGGCATCATCCCGCATGCCTGGAACTTCAACGTTTACATTCTGAATAAGAAGTAAGTAGAGTTGGATAGGACACACCCTATGAAAATCATCTGGACAGCTTAAAGAGAGAGAGAGCGAGAGAGAGTACATCTCCTTGCGGAGGGTGTCGTTGATCATGGACTGCTTCTCATGGGGTAAACCTGATGTTCTGCATGTCATAGATGATGAGTTACTGTCCTGTCCATCCACTGACTTGATGTGCTGTAGTCTCCACAACTGGATGCTTGTGCTCAGATCACACTGGCACAGGATGTCCATGCACCTGTTGGCCTTAGGGATACACTCCTGTTGGACTGGAAAACAAAGAGACATTTGGTCAGTGGTGGGGGTTTTTCAATGCCGTGTCAACATCTTTATCTGGACAGAAAATGCATTGTTTATCATAACACAAATCCACCTTGGGTAATGTGAAAGGGGTCCCTCAACACCCAATCCTCATGTCTCATTGTTTTTTCTTGTTTCCCAATCAACAGCTACTTCTCTGATGAGTGGGTCTTGGAAGTTTACAAGTGCACAGAAAGTCTGCAACTGCACATTACTATAACAACGCTTATAAATGGAGGAATGTTCACAGTGACTCCTGCAGTCATCAAGCTCTGGATCAAGAAGTCTTTGTCTGCCAAAATCATGTATCCAAACGTGATCTTCTCAAACCCTGACTTCTGGACAATGGCTTTGTCCAACACAGATCCTGGATACAGATAGCTGCAGTATGTTATCACCACATTAGGTGTAACTTCGAGGGGCAGTTTAAAGGAGTACATTGAACGATACACAGATTAGGTTTGCTTCTGCAGATCCATCTGACTTGGAGTAGCAACTTCTCTGTCAGTACAGTCAGTTACCATTCTGCAGTTTCTGCTGGACCCCTGAAAAGGTGCAGGCAAGCGTGTTTGGTTCATCTCTCGACTTGGAACAGTCTTCTAATAAAGAAAATGCTTGTGGATCACGTGAATGAAAGTCCTGTTTCCATCCTAAGTACTTTATCAGACAGCTGTGATGCTGAATATCGGTTTTGGGTATACAGCTGATTCTCCTGTAGAACCTTCAACTGCGCTAATGTTTCCTCAAGATGCACCTCAGAGAGAACATTCTGCAACCGTGCAGACAGTAGGCTCTCAATACACCAGACAACTGTAGCTGTAAGACATGAGGTAGGATGGATGGTCTCAGAGTCAGAAGGTGTGGCAGTGGAACTATGTCAGGCTTCACATTCTTGGACCCTGGGCGGTAGGAGATGGTGAAGTTGAACCTGGTGAATAATAGAGCCCAATGGGCCTGCCTAAAGTTTAGGTGTTTGGCGGTGCGGAGATATTACAAATTCTTATGAGGGGTCCACACCAAAAATGGATGTTCCGCCCATTCCAGCCAGTGCCTCCACTCATCAAATGCCATCTTGATCGGCAGCAGTTCCCCATTTCCTACGTTATAGTTTCTCTTAGCGGGGTTGAGACGATGGGAGAGGAAGGCACAGGGATGCAGCTTTAGGTCCTGGGCAGACCGCTGGGACACGACGGCCCCCACTCCAACATCAGAAGCATCGACCTCAACCACGAACTAACGGAACGGGTCCGGATGGATGAGGATGGGGATTGTAGTAAACCGATGCTTATGGTCCACAAACACCCTGTCAACAGCTGGTGACCATGTGAACGGCACCTTGGGAGAAGTGAGTGCAGAGAGGGGAGCCGCCAGGGTGCTGTAGCCCCGGTTGGGGCCAATCCACCACCACTCTCAATTTTTCAGGATCCATCTGAACATTCCCTTCAGCGATGAAGTATCCCAGAAAGGAGATAGTGAATAGGTGGAATTCACACTTCTCTGCTTTCACAAACAACTGAAGGACTTGTCGGACATGGAGGACGTGTTCTTTAGCAGAACGGGAGAAAACAAGGATGTCGTAGAGGTAGACAAACACAAATCGATTCAAATGTCATGGAACACATTGTTGACAAGGGCCTGGAACATGGCGAGAGCATTGGTGAGTCCAAACGGCATGACTAGATACTCACTAGCTGTGTTGAAGGCCATATTCCACTCGTCTCCTTCGCGTATCTGAACTAGGTGGTAGGCCTTCCGAAGGTCCAACTTGGAAAAGATGGTTGCCCCCTAGAGAGGTTCGAAAGCCGAGGAGTGGTAGCGGTAGTGTGTAACGATTCTTAACTGTGATGTCAGAAGAACCCTGTGCCAGCAGGGGAGGCAGAGGGACGAATGCTCCCAACAGCCAGAGAGTCCTCAATGTACTCCTCCATTGCCTTGGTCTCAGGGCCAGACAGGAAATATAGCCTGGGAGGAGATCAATAGCGCAATCGTAGGGACGATGCGGAGGAAGGGAGGTGGCGCTGAAAACCTCCAGGAGGTACTGGTACTCTGCGGGAACGGCGGAGATATCCAAGGCTTTACCAGAGCCCGCAGGAGGACATCCCAGGGCAGGCTGCGCCGCCTTAAAGCAATGTGAGTGGCAGAACGGACTCCAACCCAGGATAAAGCCTGTGGTCCAGCCAATAACGGGGTTGTGCCTCTGGAGCCATGAAAATCCCTAAACAACAGGAACATGAGGAGATTCAATGAGAAGAAGATGGACTGTGATTGCCCAACACACACAGGTTAATGGGAACCGTACTGTGAGTGATCCTGCCAATGGCGTGTTCGTCCAGTGCTCTGGCGTCCATGGGAACGGAGTGGAGCTGTGTGGAGATGACCAGCTCCGATACCAGAGTAGCATCCATAAAATTCTCCTCAGCCCCAGAGTCAATGAGCACTCTGAGAGATTTAGACCGGCCACCCCACAGCAGAGTAACATGGAAGGGAGTACGAGTAATGGGAGTTACAAAACTCCCAGTATGGCCCACCATGGTACTCGTACCTAACTGATGAGTCTGGTCTTTTGCTGGACAGGTGGTTTTATAATGCCCTGCAGCACCACAATACAGGCAACTGTTGGAGTTAAGCCTATGTAACTGTTCCTGAGGCGACAATCTAGCTTTGCCCCGTTGCATAGGCACAGTAGAAAACGACTCAGGTGACTTCGGCTCCTCTCGGAAATGCAGGCACCGGGGACTTCCGGTGTTCTTCAGGGGCGAGCAAGCAGCCGTGGAAGAACAAGTTGGGCCGAAAACAGACCTCCTCTCCCTCTTGAGTGTCCGGGAGGTCTCCGTAGTGGCATGCTGACTGATAGTCCACGGAATTGCTCCAGTAACGTTTTGAAACCCTGGTCATGGCGTCCCGCCAGCGTATGGAGACCTTCCATAAGGTTCTGAAGTAGCTCCTCATGTTTTTCAATCGTGTCTCCCTGCAGGGAGACAGCGTTGCGGAGCCGGTCCGAGTCTGCTGGGTCAGATGCAGACACAGGAGGCAGATATTTATTGAAATACAAGGGGCAGGCAAGAGGCAGGTCGAGGACAGGCAGAAGTTCATTAACCAGGTCAGAGTCCAAAAGGTACAGAGCGGCAGGCAGGCTCGAGGTCAGGGCAAGCTGAATGGTCAGGCAGGTGGCCTCAGTTTCAGAGCAGGCAGAATAGTTCGGAACCAGGAGGGCTAGAAAACAGAGACCAAGAAAAACAGGAGCACGGAAAACCGCGCTGGTGGGCTTGACAAAACAAGACAAACTGGCAACAGGTAGACAGAGGGAATAACGGAAACAAATGGGAGACACCTGGTGGGGGGTGGAGACAAACACAAGACAGGTGAAACAGATCAGGGTGTGACAAAAATGTCAAGCCAGGGTAAGCCTACACGAAACACAGACCTTGTATGGAGTCGTTCTAAAACCATTGGAATCATTTCCGTGTTTGACCGCTAGGTTTTATGGGTATTATGACTCATACTGTGGTTCTCAATTATTATGGCGTTCAAAACAACTGGGAACTCTGAACTCCGAACTCTGAAATCTCAAACTTATGACTTCAGTGCTTTCAAGACAACTGGGAACTCTGGAAAAAAACTAGCTCCGACTGGGATTTTTTTTTTAGCGGTCAGGTAACTCTAAATTCCAAGTCGGCAACTCGGGCATCTTTCTAGAGCTTTGACTTTCTGACCCGAAGATCACTGATGTCATTATTTGACATGTTTTTTTTTATTTCCCAGTTGTCTTGAAAGCACCATATGTGAGCAATGATGTACAGAAAAAGTGTCAATATCAGCACATTTGTCATTTTAATTGGGTTCTGTCTTCTTTGTCTTTGTCTAATCATACTGCCGATAGATTTTGGTATAAAAAGTTATTGTCATCATGATATTGATCTATTGTTTTTTCAGCATTAGGGACTGATCAGAATTTGTAGAATGGTAACATAGAAGAAAATGTAATTTGTAATTGATGAAATTTCAGTTTCTCAGTGTTTTTAGAATTAGTTGCTTATTAGGCTATATAACGATGTGTGCCGATGCCACCCCTCATCTCTGATTCTCTGCTGGGAACACAATATCAACTGCGCCTATGGTCTATTATTTAGTGTGGTCTCAATCAAATTATCCATATCCTATAGGCTAAGAAGTGCATGCTTGGAGAAGCACAGAGCAAAGTTCTATTTCTAAGATAGCTGCTGGGATTGTGTAAATAAAATTAGGCTGCATTACACACTGCAATGGATATACCAACCCTGAGCCCCGGCCTGCTCTGCTCTTGCTGATCAATAACTTTTTTTTGTGTGCTGCTTAATCAATGGCTGTGCTGTGTAGGGCTAATGTTGCAGTTTGGGATGAGAGTCAAAGGTTTCTTCCGATTTTTGTTGTTGGTGATTAGGCCCAGTACAAAAAAATATTGCGCTCAGACTTGCCTATAGCCTATGTTCTGTTCAGTTTGAGAAGGAAAGGGCGGAAGATGAGGAGGACCGGTAGTCATCTTTGATAGCTTGCTACTACTATAATAGATTTCATTAAAAACAATATGTTTCTTGCCCATGATATATTTATTGACCCCACAATAAGCCAGATTCAAGTAACTTACATTGTGTGGTGCTGAAACTTGAAGCAGCAGCTGCGGCACAATCAATCAGAAATGGACAGCTTATGGTGCTGAAAGTAGGCAAAAGTCTTGATTTTAATTAGACTTTACTAACAACAAGAGGGCTTTGTGTTGGAGCCTATTTCTTCCTATTTAAGAAATAAGAGGTATGCCTACCTGTTTGACAGGCGAAATTAGGCTATAGGTTGCTATATCCATAGATTTGTCTGTCAATTACTCCACCCACCATGCAGTCTTTAAATAGCCTACCTCCGTGTCAGTGAAGGGCTGTTAAGTTAAAACCAAGACTCGAATTGAGGGGATATTAGAGGGTATACCATAGGCCTACCTTTTATTAAAGAAAATGGCAAAAAGCACAGGCCTACCCCTTGTTATCTTAAGATTTTGAAGAAATTCAAGTTGATCAGGTTATATAAAGTGGTCTATAATAGTGCTTTGGTCCGCAATCTAAAATACCCCATGAAGGATTTGACTCCAATGGATATGGGGATATTATTGTTTCGTTTCTTTGACATGCTGAGGCTGACTTTGCTTGGGAAGTAATCTAATTCTGTCACTATCAATTGATTAAGCTATTCACTTTCTGTGCAATAGAAGATGTTTAAACCCAGACAGCTTTTAGGGAAACACTTGTGACCTTTTCTCATTGGGTTAGGCCACGGAAGAAGTGTAGCCAGCAGTTAAAGCGTACATTTTTCTGCGTCGGTTTTCAATCCAAAATTATTAACTGGAATTAAGCAATAAACACAATAACATACATAGACTGTGAGTTAATTTTTCATTAGACCTACAGTTGCATAGGGCAGGAGTGGACTACACAATGCAAACCTGCGTAAAGCAAGCTCAGCCCTGTGTTTTATTGTCCAATCATGCTGCTTTCTCTGTGACTGTGTATAGGAAATCCCCCTAGTCCTTTAAAATATCATTCATATGAACAAGTACAAGGTTGGTGTAGTTTGACAGGGTTTTTATCTTCCCCTAGGCCAGGAGGTTTTCCAGGAGTTTGCTTAAACTATGTGGCCTGTTTAGAAAGACTGGTCCCATCATAGCCCATAATAAACTGTTTTACAACAGATGAATCACGTCATACCATATAAGGTCCAGAGTTTTACCTGGTCAGGTTACCAGATCAGGAAAAACTACAGGCCCCAGAATGTTTTTGCCACACCACTCTGGGACCTGTGGTGCCACCTCTGGCTCAAGTTAAGTGATGCCTTAATCCTTTCCTTGCTATTGGCAAGATGTATAGTCAGTCATGAATCATTCAAAGCACTCTAAACTGAACTCAATCCCCATTCTCGAACTGGAAATAGAGATTCTCACAGCTCTAAGGCCTGCATTAAATCTTGAATTTAAAATGTTCTAAATTAACTAATCCCTGACAGGGGACAAAGGGGAAGGGATATTAGACATGGTGAGCATAGGCCAAGGGGGTATGATATTATAGTTCTGATCCTTCTCTGCATTATGACACTTGCCTAGACTGGTCTAAGCTGGTAAGTGTTTTTGATCAGGCTTATAGTCTTTCAGGACTGTGTGCTTTTCCCATGTTCATTGCATTTGTATCCATTGTACTGAACGGGCCTACAGCATGCAGAGCCTTGGTTGTGAACTTTTATGGTGTGCAGGAAAATGGGCTCACAGCACAGGGGATCTGCGTTCAGATAAATAAAAGAAACCTTGAAAGGGTTAGAGGTCGAAGGTTAAGGGACCGAGGTGCGATGACCCCAGCAGGATCTGCTCTATAGAAATGTAATTCTTTCTGCAGTGTCCCTCTCGCTTCTCGCCCAGCCCCCACTGGGTTCCCAGTCTTCCCACTGCTAGCAAGTGATTGGAGTAAAAATCAGCTCAGAGGATTAGAAAAGATTTGGGCTCCTTTGTCGACATCAACCTCAAAATGGAGGTTTAAAGGGGAAATCTCCCCATCCTACATCCAATTCTGGACTTATACATTAATGATATGTTCCCCTTGATTCTTGAAGAATATAACTTATAAATGTGTCATTATCTCAGTTTTACTCCAATGTTAAAGTAAATATAAATACTATATAGCCTCAAAACATGGTTAAAACTATAATTGTAATATCATGGATGGTCAGTCCTTGCATCCATAGCTCTGTCTATGAATTTGAGAGTGGTTACATTTCTCCAGCCCCATCCCTCAGCTTTTTACCGAAACGGATGGGGAGGAAGCTTTGTTATTATTTCAACTGCTGATTGCCGCTTTAACGGAGAGGGAGTTGTGCAATGACATGCTACACCAAACATTGAACCAAGAGCTACTATATGGTGATACTTTCATGCAAGCCAAACTGCAAGTCAATTAAGATGTGTGGTGTAATTGCATTTTAATACTGAACACTCCTCTGAAAAGTTATTGATCAACATTTATGAAGCACAATCAGTGTATCATCAATATCAAGAAATAATAGTGACATTTTATCAGTCAGACAAGTTTGTTTGGAGAATTCCAGTGGAAAGAAACTAGCCTGGCCAAAACTATGAGGTTGAACAAGGTTTGTAGGCTATACACAAAGGACTGCAGAACAGTAAGATGTTTATTACCAATGGTATGTCTTTGAGAGAAGAGAGGAAGGAAGAAATGAGAACACGGTCCACATTTTTGATTGGGGTTTTAAAAATTATTTATGTGGCAGCAAGTAATTCCACATACATATCAGTTTAAACTGTAACAGTTGTCACCACAGAAGTTGTCGAGTGCTTTTATTTACAGAAAAAAAGTGACTAGAGTTCATATATGTTACACTTTGATATTTGTTCCTTTTTATTCCTACCCATAGGGTAATAGGTCCACAGTAGCTTTGAGTGCATTATAAAACACACAAACCTAGGTTAATGTTTCCTTCACTAGCCATACAAAAATGAAAACAAAATACCAACTGTAACACAGAAAACCAAACAAAAAAGAACACCATCTTACAAAGTTACAGAAAATACATCTATAGTATCTCCTCCTCCTCCCACAAATACAGCAACAGAGCTTGTGACAAAGCACACAAATAATCTGGCTGAGGCACAGCACTCCAGCGGTGAAACAATAAGGCAATCCATCCTGGGTTGTATTCATTAGCCACCAAACTGAAGAAAACAGACTGAAATAGGGAACGTCAACCTAAACCCAATAAGAAACACTATGATCCTTTTCCGTTGCAAAATGTATTGCTCTGTTGTGCCCTAATGAATACGACCCTGGTTCTGCAGCAGGTTGGAGCTTGTCTTCTGGACAGCGTCTGCGAGGCCTGCTCTGAGCCGACACAGGCAATGAGTTGGTGCTGACCAAGAGAGACTGGACTGATGTCAGCCACAGTGGACAACGTAAACAGAGTTCCATTGGTTGCATACACGTTAGTGGCTGAGAACAGGGAGGGAGGGGTGATGAGTGTTTTTTTGACTTGGTGGTACAGATGTGGGATCTTAATTTGACCAGTTTATCACAGCAGGAAAATAATCCTGCAGCATTTTTAAACCTCGAATACACTACACATTTGCATTTCCTGCTGTGCAGGATATTTCCTGCAACAACAGGGTGATAAAATTAAAATCCTACATTTGTAGATTGACTGCAGGGATGGGTGTTCATCGATTGCAAAGGCACATTGCACACGTCCATATTTGAGATTATTCCAACTGCCTCCGTTTGCACGGCCATTTTCTGCAAACAGCCCCACTGTTGAGATGATGGCTGCCCTGAACAGACTAAGCCTACGCCACAATATTCTGATTGTGTAATGTGAGAAGAAGTCCTGAATCTTAGCTTAGTTGTCTGTGCTGTGGCCTGTGGCTCAGGTAACCCAGTGTTGCTGCTCTCCAGCCTCTCCCCACTACCATTACACTGATACTCCTGATTAGGTGCCTCTGGGTCATGTTAGGGAAAGGCAGTGGGACGTTTGCATCCATAGGCTTGGCAGGCAGGCTGCATGGGCATGACTGTGCCCAGGGGAGCGCCTCTCTCTAAGGGCTGAATAGGAAGCCTACTTGGCCCAGCCTGTGGTGGCCTCTCCATTGATGTAGGCGAAACCGGGAAAGTGTTGTGAGTGTTCGTACTCAGAGTTCCTGCGAGGGGCCAGGGGGGAGTACATGTCTCCAGAGGCGGCATAGCGGGAGGAGTGTATAGGGGGACTGGTGTAACAGCTGTTGGCCTGGGAGACATCAGCCCACCGAGGGGCCACGGGCGTAGGGTGCAGCCGAGGAGTACCTCCCATCAAGCAGGGCTCCATCCGTGACATCTGGCTGTTGAGTGGGTACTGCCAAACAGAAGAGAATCTTGGGTGTTAGGGTGATGGTATTATACTGTATGTTACATGTATGTTTCATATCTAGGGCTGGGTTTTTCCCTGAACACATGACCTGATAGGAGAAACCCCCAGCCCCTAATTAGGCTATAGCTGAACTGCAGAGTTTTTCCTGGTCACGTAACATTTCTGGGCAAAACTACTGGCCCTGATATAATAAATTATGTGTGACACAAATCCTTGATTTCTCTGTAACACTATGAGGTTTATCATTCATAATGAACTTCAACCTTAGAACCCCTATGCACACCAAAATGTTGTAAATGGTGGACATAAGTAAGACACTTCCTGGAACTGAGATGACCGTTGGACTAGGATAAGTGGTCAGCCTCTTACAAAATATTTGGAACTGGTCAGGAAATCCAACAAAGTTTCCCACTTGTGTCTTCTTCTTCCCTTCCTCTTGAGAGAACCTCTCAGACCATTTCAGACCCACTCAGACAAAGCGCACACATTGTGCCCGATTTAAGTTCAGAGCAGGGAAGAAGTAAAACTCTTTCCTCTTTATCCCACTAAATATAAACACACAGGCAACAGTCGGTTCTATTATGAGGGATGGTGGCGCGGAAAAAGTCTGTCATCACGGGTCAGGGTGGCTCAGCGACCTCTTGTTCGTGCAGAAAAGAGACCATTGAATAACAATATTTTAATAAATACCCCCCTGCCCATGGCCACTGGCTCAGAGAGCTGAATAGACCTTTGAGGGGTGGGAAGGGGAGCCACAGCAGAGCAAAGAGCAGGACCCCAAGCCACTGGCTAGACCACCTTTCACTCTCTGCTACTGTACTTCCGTTGGTGTGGAGTAGAGGAAAGGGGAGGGGCGACAGGTAGCCTAGCGGTTCGAATCCCCAAGCCGACTAGGTGAAAAATCTGTCTATGTGCCTTTGAGTAAGGCACTTAACCCTAATTGCTCATGTAAAGGCGTCACCATGCTAGGCGAACTGAACAAGTGTGCTTGCGTACTCCCTTAAAAGTCCTTTGCTTGGAAAATGAGATAAAAAAGCGGCAATAATACTGTTTGCCCATTTTGAGACGCCATAGCCAGTATACACTTCCTCAAAATAGTCCCATTTGATCTAAGATAACTCAAGAAATCTGTCATTCATTTTGACGTTTCTGCCAAGGAGATCTTAGTCGTGCAATTTTACATCTAACTAAGTTGTTTGGTGCAGTATTTCTCAATGAAAAAATGTACATGAAAATGAGTAGTCTCTTGTTGGATAACAACAAAGACTTTATTGAAGAATCCCTATTGTTGACCTATCACTGACGAAGGGGCGTGGACTGTGGATACCGACTTCGGCTTGCCTCTTGGAAAAAATGTTGTGTGCCTGAACAGCCAAATAAAACCTCACCGAAGTCCAAAACATCACAAAATGTCATTATAATATATGCATGAACTCTTCCAAACTGTTTCGGCTGGGAAGCATGCGGAGGCCTTAAGTCGCTCTGGATAAGAAAGGAGAGGGGGATTCAAACTGCTGAGGACCAGGTGATCTCCTCCCATTACAAAGACCGGGGAAGCTGGAGGACCCTTGACAGGAAATTACTATCATAAGGGTCAACTCACACCACTCGCTGCTATGGCTAAAGGCGTCAGTATGCTTCAGTTCGGCTGGTGCCTAGCCGAAGTCGGCTAGCAGAACCGAACAAGTGTGCTTGTATACTCTCTCAAAATATCTTCATTTGGAAAACGAGAAAAATAGAGCAATAGTACTGTTTGTCCATTTTGAGACGCTATTGCTAGTATACAATTCCTCAAAATAGTCTAAATGAATCTTAGATAACTCAATAAATCTGTTATTAATTTTGACCTTTCTGCCGAGGAGATCTTAGTCGCGCAATTTTACATTTAACTAAGTTGTTTGGTGCAGTATTTCTCAATGAAATGTGCATGAAAATGAGTCGTCTCTTGTTGGATGACAACAAATACTTTATTGAAGAATCCCTATTGTTGACCAATCACCGACAAAGGGGCGTGGACTTTGGCTACCGACTCCAGCTTGCTTCTAAGAAAAAATGGTGTGTACCCGAACAGCCGAAAAAACCCTTACCGAAGTCCAAAACTAACAAAAACGTCACAAAATGTGTTCATAATATATGCATGAACTCTTCCGAACTGTTTCGGCTGGGAAGCATGCGGACGCCTTAAGTTGCTCTGGATAAGAAAGGAAAGGGGTATTCAGACTGCTGAGGACCAGCTGATCTCCTCCCATTACAAAGACAGGGGAAGCTGGAGGACCCTTGACAGGAAATTACCATCAGAAGGGTCAACTCACACCACTCACTGCTATGGCTAAAGGCGGCAGTATGCTTCAGGTCGGCCTGAACAGCCGAAATAAACCTCACTGAAGTCCAAAACGAACAAAAACGTCACAAAAAGTTGTCATAATGTTTCATTTGGTAAGCATGTGGACGCAATAACAGTGTATGAGCTTCACCGACACCACCACAATGCTGCTGCACCCTCCTCCTCTCTCCTGCTCTTGCTTTTGTTGGATTCCTCACTCTATGTCTTCTTTCACACTCACTCTTGTATCCCCCCCCCCCAAGCATGCCATGCTATAGAGTGTGTTTTGCATACTAACGAGCCCCGTTCTCATTTACACATCCTGTTTGTATTAACATTCCTCTCTGATTTACCGTCTTGTGTAAAATTCAACCAAAAGCTAGGATGGAATTTACGCCTCGCCTACAACCCAATATCACATCTACGTATATAGATATCAGTGGGAGGTCTTTATAGTGGCACGTTGAAGAAAAATAAACAAGTATGCCTTCTGATTAATTCTGCCTGATTCAATGCCACATATTTCAGTGGGTCTAACGCCTCTGTAATGATGTCCTATGGTTATTAGGTAATTTCCCAGCTTTTGTATGTCAAATAACCCAGCAGACTGTTTCATTTTTCTTTTTGTAATGGATTTGATACAGTGTTGCACTGGCTTTCTTCCCTCTCTGCTCTGACGTCAATGAAATACCATGGAGTCCACTCCTGGACCCAAGCCAAGAACAACTATTGTCACCAACAAAGTCTTGCAGGTGTGGTGAACTGTGTGAAAAGTTGGAATTGTTGACTCTATGGCAAAATTTCTGCATTATCAAACAGGCCAGAAAGATACATGTTGGATGACAAAGGGTCCAAAAGTGTTGAGAAAATATAAAGCCAATCTCGGCACCCAGAACTAATTGTTGTCTGTGCGCTGAAAGACAAATATAAAGCTAATGTAAGCTAACCCTTTTCCACTGGATGTGCATAGTATAGAGTTACCGAACTTTCTCCACTGTGATTCCATCCAGTATACACCGTTAGCAGATTCTCAGGTGAATGAAGGTGCTATGGCCTGATTTGTAATTGGGAGTCCAAGTTGGGACCAACCTGTGAAGAGGTGCGGTGGTAGGCGGGGTAGTGGAGGGGTGCAGGGATGCCCGGTTCATGGGCCAGACTGGGGTACTGGCTCTGGATGGAGTGGGGGTGCTGGTTGGAATAGCTTCCGTAGTTATAGCTCCCAGTGAACCTGAAGAGTACGCACAAAAACAGGTCAACATCATGTATTCAATGTAATAATTTAAATGTTTTCCATACATTTTTTGGTAAGAAATCAAATAACCCCTCTATGAGAGCTCTCATAACCGCTCTATGAGAGCTCTCATAACCCCTCTATAAAAGCTTATAACCCCTCTATGACAGCTCATAACCCCCCTATGAAACCTTATAAGCCCCCAATGAGAGCTCACTACTCCCCTATGAGAGCTCATAACCCCTCTATGACAGCTCATAACCCCTCTATGAGAGCTCATAATCCCTCTATGACAACTCACCCGTGCTCATCCCTGTGTGCGTAGACTGGCAGTCGATGGGCGGAGGAGGGAGGGGGCACTGGGGCACCACTGCGCATGCAAGGCTGCTGCTGTCCGCCCTCAGAAGGGGTGCCGCCTGATGTTGTCACTGTGTACGTAAGGGACCAGGTATATGACTGAACAGCTCCTGGCACACACACATAACACATACACACACAGAGACAAAGGGATTGGCACAGAGGAATCGACCTTGCCGTGACCCTTAGAAACCAACCCAATACATGAGCACAGGCAGGACAGGCCCATTCTAAGATATAATTTAATTAAACTGTTATGTATTAATTATTGTATTTTACGTTATGCACTTTGTCGGACATGATCGTAACATTACCTACAGAACATGACCACAGACAAGTGGGATTACTTCTATAATATTGAAGCTCTAGTCTGGTATTAGCTCAATATCTAAGCAACCCGCCCCATTTACAGATTCACTCCCCAGTCCCCCAGTGTTGCTGACTCTCTCACCTGTGGTAGCTGTGGCCACTATATACTCTGGGGACTGGGCAGCAGTGGGGGAGCTGGCGGCTGGCACCCCCACTGAGGTGACAGACTTGGCCGGAGAGAAGGGCCCTGGGGACGTGGAGGTGGGCGTGGTCTCCGTCAGCATCATCTCTTCCTCTTGCTCAGCTATAAGAAGGGGTCAGATGTCAATCAACTATTAGAGAGACAGGAGGTTCTTATGTACTCAATAATCAATGTATCTTATACAGCATTCAATTTCAGTATTGTCGTTAGTTATTTTTGTTGTAGTAGTAGTACTAGTAATTGTAGTCAGATGGTAGCGCAGATGGTAGAGCAATGCCAGGGTTGTGGGTTCGATTCCCACGGGGGACCAGTACAACATGAACATGCACTAACTAACTGTACGTTGCTCTAGGTAAGAGTGTATGCTAAATGACTAAAATGTAGTTGTTGTGATTGTATTAATACTATTAGTTGCAATGCAGTGCAGTAGTAGCAGTATTGGAAGCAGTTCCAGTAGTAGTTGTTGACATGGTGGAGGTCTAACCTGTGTTGCCCTCTGCCTTCATGGAGCTCATGAGCTCGTTGGCCCTCTCCTGGCAGTGCAGGGACTCCAGCAGGTACAGCACATAGTCATCAAACATCAGGTGGATCAGGTGGAATGAGCCTACAGAGAGAGAGAGATTTCTGTACCTTGAGATATGCAGCTTAACAGTTCTTTGCTTGTACTAGAAGGTGGAGACAGCGAAGGTGCATCAAAGCTGGGACAGAGAATAGCCGGCCACTGCCCTGAACTTTAGTCACTGATACTAGATGGCTTCTACCCTGTACCTTAGAGACTGATACCCTATGTACATAGTCATTGAATACTGGTCACTTGAATACTGTTTAACCCACTTTATACAGTACCAGTCAAAAGTTTGGATATACCGATATAACTACTGCTGAACACACTGCTTTGCTCCGACCTTTCGGGTGGGCTTCGCAAAACTGCGGTGCATCATAGCAGCACACTCAAATGAACAGGAAGTGTAAGGGAGCAGATGGACTGGGTAGTCATTGTCATCAAAAGAGACGGGGGCTGTTTCTTGTTTTCCAGTCACTGCCCCAAATATGACGGCTGACCCCTGGGTCTGGTATGGGGAGACTGTCGCTGGGGAAGGAAAGGAGCGTGACACAATCGTGACATTGTGCTGGTCACTCCAGCCATCGTGCGCATAATAAACACCAGCGGCTATTCAGGGAACGGAGCAGTGCAATACTGCCTGGTCATAAAATGGAAAAGATAGGCAGACACATTGGGGAAGGGAAGGAGGGGGTGGGGGTAGCCATTGTTAATTAGCTGTTTTTGCACAGAGAGCTGCTTTATCAAAACACTGCAACCAGCTGTGGCTTTGATATTCACAGACAGGCCTTTTTTTACAGTCCCTATATCTTTCAGTGCCGTGGTCATGCACCGCTAGCTAGTAAAGTAAAGGCTAGGGGGGCCATGCCAGCAAGGCAGCCATCTTACCACCACGCTTTCCCCCTGTTTTGGATTGGGAGAACAATCAAAGGAGATTCTCTGCTGAGACAGCACACAACTTTTCTTATTATCATTTCCCAAAAATGGCGTGAGGGGCTTAAACTTCTTTTGGACCTACGTGCATAGTAGTATATTCATATCTCAGTTCAGCAAGTTTTGGGTCAATGCCCTGGGTAATCTGTTAGTGTTCTTCAAAGTCTATTCTAGTCAACTTCTGTCTGACACTAGTGACACAAGCAATATGCTCCAATAACGTTACATAACCCCCCTATCGGCTGATACATGCTCCAGCCCAATAATAGATCCAACCACTCACCGAAACTAGGCGCACTGTGGAGGGTCATATCCCGGATGACTCGTGTCCCGAAGCATGACCACATGAGCAGGAACTGCTGGGCCACCTTCTTCAGGCACCCAGGCCTCTTCCCTGCCACCTAAAGGGGACATTTCCATGAGAAAAGAAGGAGAAGGGTTGGGGAGGGAGAGAATTAACCCCTGGGTTCGTATTGGGGCTTAACCCTCAGGAACGACAAACATGTCAACAAGTCAACTATTTAGTTTGCCCCCGGGGACACGCCTTCCCATTGAACCATTGTCTGGGGAGTCCAAGACGTTGCCAGGGCAACAACATTTTACAAGCCCATATCTGTAGCATAATGGCCGCAAACGGGAGCCATGAAGACATCATTAACTAGGAGGATTGTAGTGAGAGTGGCTCTGCGTCAGCAAGTCATGGAGAAACGGATGTCATTCAAATGCATAGTTTATTTTTAAAGGGCCACAATCCTTACTGATTTGCTGTATAAATATACTGTATTCAACAATAAAATAACACATCGTCATCCAGAATGGACTTGGTAAATGTAACACATACATCAGTGTGGACATTTTTAGGGGACAATTGAAGAGGTTATTTCTATAGTTTCCACTTACGAACAGCATTGTAGAAAGCACATACTTCAAGAGGATGTCAGGAAGTTTTCTGATGATATATCCTAGATCTTAACAGGTCATCAAAAAACATGTTTTTGTGGAAATATTAAGTAATTAGTTGTTTTACTGACCTTGACAACACAGCGGTCCACCATGGAGTCCAGCCACTCTATGTAGCCCTCTATAGGAGATTGCTCCTCCAACAGACGGTCAAACTCCTGGTATACTGAGAGAGGAAGAAGACGAGAGCTGCATTTAGCCACAGTTTGTCAACACATACCCTATGTCATCATTCAGGGCACATACATTTGTAACTGGTGGAAAAAGTCCCATACTTGTCTACACAGATGAGAGTCTTGACAGATAACAGTTTGGATCAAATGAAGAGGTGGAAATATTGTAGTGTGTGGAACTTAACTACCATTACTTAAATCAATCAAACTACCAAAACCATAAGCCTATACAGTATGTCTTGTATGTGGCTATGTATCTTATTTGTTGTTATAGTGCATCATTTCTCTCTGTCTAATAGA
The DNA here is from genome assembly GCA_023634145.1 of Thymallus thymallus. Lineage (NCBI taxonomy): Eukaryota > Metazoa > Chordata > Actinopteri > Salmoniformes > Salmonidae > Thymallus > Thymallus thymallus. The sequence goes on along the minus strand of CM042414.1, from coordinate 35,935,543 downwards.
ACAGAATGAGAGTGGGACATTGAAATGGCCTCTTTATGCAACAACACCAGCCAAATCTGTGACCTGTGACCCTATCACGGCTATTTCAGGGGGTTGACGCTGAAATGAATTTGAGATGCTCCACGGGGTGTTTCAGAGCAGAGTCAACTTGCTTAACCTTTCAGCCTCCATAATTAAGGCTTGACTTTCCTGGCCGTGGGAATGATTGTCCAATGGCTGACATCTACTGTGTGTTATTGGCGGCTGTGTGTGTGGGTGTGTGAGAGTGAAGTGCATTTCTCTCCTACAATGCTATGAAAGAGAGCAAGTAATTTAAGTAAAGTGTATTGGAGCACAATAGGGTTGTTAAGAATGTGGATTCTAGGCTTTTGGACTAAACGTAAGTTAATGTGAATGCTGTTACAGGGATTGTGTGTGTGTGTGTGTATGTATGTGTCTGTGTGCGTGCGTCTGTGTCTGTGTCCCTACGTGTGTGCTTGTCTTGCCCTTACAGTGGATGATGAGCCGCCGGTGCTCCTCCCGAGTGTCCTCCATGGTGTAAAGTGTCTGCTTGGTGATGCTGTTCAGGTCCACATTCCTCCAGTCCTCCATCATCTGAAAGGTGATGTCTGCACTGTGGATCACCGTCCGCGACGCCTTCCCAGAGACGCGTCAACACACACATTATTAGATAGTGCATTATTAGATAGTGATACACACTGCATATACCTTTATCAGTCATATCTTCATATGGATTTCATTACATTGATACAGTGATATAGCTACCTGACATAGATGGTTCAAAGATGTCTGCCGCTTGAGAACCTGGGAAAATCTTCTAGATACTGTGGATAAAAAGGAGAGGAAATATGATCTGTTATGCTTTATACAGAATACCCAAACCTGTTTTCTTCTTATCCTAAGACTCAGTATATCATCGTTGTCATAATAGGAGGAGAGTAACAATTTGATTTTTCAATGCAGACACCTACATTCGAATTTGATATTCCTCAGGTTTTCAGGCAGGTCGTGAAGTGCTACTTTGAGCCACTCATCCAGCTGTTTGGCAAACTTCCGGATCACCTGGGTCAAACTGGATCAACACACATAGAGTACATCTAAATTACATCACAAATAAGCAAGGCAAATCAAGCGCTTGGGACTATAAGGTTCTATCTGCATTTTTGCCCAAAATGAGTTTTTGACATAGCCTTGTTCTGTTCAATGTTCTCTACCCATATATACTCTAAATACCCCAATTGATGTTGTTAACTTAAAAAGAAGATCAAAATTACTGACACCATTCAAACCAATGAGGATTGGGAACGTTAAAGCCAATTATCTCAGAATCATCTTTATGCAGAAAGAACCTTATAGTCCCAACCCACTGGGCACAGATGTCAATTCAACTTCTATTCCACGTCGGGTCAACGTAATTTTATTGAAATTACGTGGAAACAACGTTGATTCAACCAGTGTGTGCTCAGTGGGAAGGTCTCAAAATGTCAAGTTTGGCATGTCAGTCTTTTTAAACAAACAATATGCATGTCAAAATATGTTTAAAACAATTATGTGGAACTCATGGCCTGTCAGTTTTTGCATTCATAGCTCTGTCTATAAATTTGAGATGTTGGGCTACAACACAGGATTGTGGCATTAGTGATCGCTGGGGAGTGGATAGGAGCAACAGTACACAACAGCCGCACTCACCTATCAGGCAGTGCTTGAAGGACAGTGGGCATGAGGACCCCAGATATTGCCTTGTAGAGGATGGAATCACAGACTCCGACGATGTTGACCACAGTGGAGGAGCCCAGGACAGGGAGCATGTGGGGGGGCATGCCCTGCCAAAAGTGCAGCAAGAAGCTCTGGACCTGGGGACACCCAAGAGAGTAGAGGATTATTGTCTTAACGTCACATACAATACAACTAAAGAGACTACAGAGACTAAAACAATATTTCTCATGAGATGAATTCAGTTTAGAAGGAAAGACTGGTAGCAATAACACATTTGGTTAAGGGTTCTGAGATTAGGTTAGAACTAAACTAATCTCATGAAAATGGGAGATTTCATTTGGAAGTCCAGGAACATTTAGCTCATTATCTTTTTGGTTACCAATTTCAACAAGAGATTTAAAAAAGTCCACAAAAAATTACCACAAAGTCCTGTTTAGTGGAACTTCTAAATAAAGGGGCATGACATGGACAGATATGAAAAGTGGCTTGCCTCATCAAAGTTTGCGCGTATTACTGTATCCAGTATCCTCTGGCAGTGAGTTCTGTACATCATGATAAACGTTGACACCTGTGGGAGAATGTAGAGAACACTGAGTATACAGTGCTTTCTGAAAATATTCAGACCCCTTGACTTTTTCCACATTTTGTTCTAGTCATATTTTAAAATGTATTAAATTGCTTTTTTTCTAATCAATCTACACACACTACCCCATAATGACAAAGCAAAAACTGTTTTATTTTTGCAAATTTATAAAAAAAACAACCTGAAATCACATTAACATAAGTATTCAAGCCCTTTACTCAGTACTTTGTTGAAGCACTTTTGGCAGCGATTACAGACTTGAGTCTTCTTGGGTATGACGCTACAAGATTGGATCCTCTCAAGCTCTGTCAGGTTTGATGGGGAGCGTCACTGCACAGCTATTTTCAGGTCTCTCCAGAGATGTTCAATCGCGTTAAAGTCAAGGCTCTGGCTGGGCCACTCAAGGACATTCAGAGACTTGTCCCGAAGCCACTCCTGCGTTGTCTTGGCTGTGTGTTTAGGGTCGTTGTCCTGTTGGAAGGTGAACCTTTGCTCTGGAGCAGGTTTTCATCAAGGATCTCTGTACTTTGCTCCGTTCATCTTTTCCTTGATCCTGACTAGTCTCCCAGTCCCTGCTGTTGAAACATCCCCACAGCATGATACTGCCACCACCATGCTTCACCGTAGGGATGGTGCCAGGTTTCCTCCAGATGTGACGTTCAATCTTGGTTTCATCAGACCAGAGAATCTTGTTTCTCATGGTCTGAGAGTGCTTTAGGTGCCTTTTGGCAAACTCCAAGAGGGCTGTCATGTGCCTTTAACAGATGAGTGGCCACTCTACCATAAAGGCCTGATTGGTGGAATGCTGCAGAGATGGGCGTCCTTCTGGAAGGTTCACCCATCTCCACAGAGGAACTCTGGAGCTCTGTCAGAGTGACCATCGGGTTCTTGGTCACCTCCATGGCGGCCATCTCTAGGAAGAGTCTTGGTGGTTCCAAATTTCTTCCATTTAAGAATGATGGAGGCCACTGTGTTCTTGGGGACCTCCAATGCTGCAGAAATGTTTTGGTACCCTTCCCCAGATCTGTACCTCGACACAATACTGACTCTGAGCTCTACAGACAATTCCTTCGACCTCATGGCTTGGTTTTTGCTCTGACATGCACTGTCAACTGTTGGACCTAATATAGACAGGTGTGTGCCTTTCCAAATCAAACATTTCAAAAAACCTGCTTTGTCATGATGTGTGTAGATTTTTTAAAATGCGTTTTAGAATAAGTCTGTAACGTAACAAAATGTGGAAAAAGTCAAGGGGTCTGAATACTTTCAGAATGCACTGTAAATGCATGGCAGTAACGTGGTCCAAGTCTGTATCACACTGCTACTTATCAATGGGACATACTGTTTCTTAGTGACATTCTTAGTGAATGACCAGGATGCTGCTTCAATTAGGATACATTCTAATCAGGGAACTGGCTTCAACTGTACAGTATATATATTTTGTGTGATATAATACACAAAGGGATTGATACGAAAAACAAGAAAATAAATCCCTTCCAAAAGCATCAGCACCAATAAATGCCTGCAACAGGTCCCACACTAAAACTATGTTACATAAAACCGGCTTTAGAGATCAGCAACTCACAAACCATTGAAAATTATGGCCCCCTCTTTTAAAAGCAGGACAGCTAGAGCTTCTCCTTTGTCCGGCACTGGATCTTATAATCTCCCCACAAGATTAAGAGTTAGTGAGGAGCCAGCAGCATATAAATCCTCAAGTTCCTTCTTCTTTAAACCCAGACTCAGTGAAGGTCCGGGGCAGATAAAAGGAGAGAGCCAGAGGGTGCGAGAGGGGCGAAAGGTTGGTTGGATGAGAGAGGAGGGGGTTGTGGGGCTGGGACGTTTTAGAGTCGTGTTTACCTTCTCTTCTGGCAGACTGGCGGGCAGATTTAGATCTTTGACATTTGGAAAGTCTGGCAGGAGTGTCCCCAGTTTGGAGCGTGGTGAATACGCCACTGTCTGCTTGGTGACCTCCTTCTTGCCCGTCTCGTTCACCCACGCCGCGCCCTTCTTGGAGTACATCACGTCGTAGTACTGGGAGCTCTCCTTCACAGCGATGCCATAGTAGTGATACCTTTAGGGAATAGTTGATAGTTAGAGAGGTGTATGAATGGAAAAGAAAGTTGCACAGTCATCTTTTCTTGCTGTGGATTTTTTTGACCAACATTTCCACTAAAGAGCCTTAACCAGGGTATGAGGGCGTGGCCTGTCATTATATGATTTTGAGGGGTTGCATTCGCATATGGTGAAGAGTACTGGCTTGAAGAATCCTTAAAAGCAGGCTCTCGCTCTCCTCTATCTCCATACAACTACCATTATCCTATACTGAATATTTTTACGTTGAAAGGTTGAGGTTTTAACTTTCATCATACAATACAATGATACTTCTCTTGAATAAATGAAAAAAATATCAAAACCAATGTGCACAAAGAAAGACATGACAACTTATGCATTGAGGTATTTTGGTTAAAAAAAAGTAGAAAACAACATTGACTTACTTTGACTGGCCCCTGGTCCCCAGTCTTCTTGTGGTCAGTTGTGGAAACTGTTGTCTAATAATCTGTTAGAATCACAGAATCAGAAGTGTTTCAATGATTTTTCCTCTGTGAGATTCTTCATGCTTTTTAATGTGTATATCCCCCATGTAAAGCACCTGTTAAACTCTTGACAGTGATATCATACTGTAGTAAAGGAAGAGATACAAAAAAAGGACAATCCAAGAAAAAAGTTAAAAATGTCCTCAGCTAGTGGCCGAAGTAACTACCCCATCCAGAATGATTAATATTCATGTACAGCTCATAAAGAATGACAGAAAAATCCATGTTGAACACATCAATGAATCAAGTGAAAGTATCTCAAATGTTTTGGGCCAGTATCTGTTTAATGAGGTCTGTTCTAGACGTGAAGATCTGTGAGGTTCCCAAAGCCTTAACCCCAGGGAGGTCTGGAAAAAAAGGCTTTGGGACCATACATTTTTTACATGTTCAGGGGTATTATTTTTTATATATTAAAAACCTCTCCAAAATCTCTCCCCTCGCTCCCTCTCCCCCTCTACCTCTTTCTTTTTGTCCATGAGATTGGCTCCTCGGTTCAGCTCCCGGTGCAGAAACTTTAGCAAACAGTGGAGCTTTCCATTGTGTGGGATGAAAAAAGAGGCCAAGCTGTGAAGTTTCTGTCAGGCCCGGCTTGATAAATGAGCAGACAGGGAGGCAGCCCGGGCCCTTGCTCGTTTTTTTGTCCCGAATCAATGAAGCCTTCCTAAAGGACACCCCACACTGCTCCAGCCACTGATCTAACATTCCGCAACATCTCACCCTTCCAAATTTCCTTTAATTACACATTAATCCAGGCCCCTTCTCTTTTTCAATATCCTCCGACAGGAGCTGGGGAGGGGTGGGGTGGGGGACCGGGGGTGGGATGAGGATGGGGCTGGGGGTCAGGGTCCGGGTGTTCGGGGTGGCTGGGAGTAGGTGGGTAGAGGGGCTTCTCTGGGTTGTGGGAACAGAGGCGAGCATGTTTCCTCTAGCTGTGTAACCAGTCCAGCGGTTTTCAGAGGAACCATCAGTTGACTGTTCCGTTGGCTCTCAATAACTACATGTGGATATTACTTTCCAAATATACCGTAGCAAGCCATGAGACTGATTTACATACACAATCAGTAAGCATACTTGTTCAATGCTGCCTATTTCCCCCTTCAGTTTTTACTAATGGCTATGAAGAAGAATGTTCTGATAGATGGTTACCTTCCAAAGGGACCCTTTCACATTCTCTTTCTTTAAAGTATTATGTTCACAAAATGTGTTTGGGCTCAACCAAGCAGGACCTCCTAAGTTTCCTGTTAAACAGGTCAGTGATGGGGCAGAGTGCTGTGTCCTACCTTCCCAAAACTGGCGGCGTTGACAGGCTGTGTGTCGTGCTTCTCACAGAAGTCCAGGTAGTGCATGTAGAGAGCACTGCGGGGGATACAAACCCCTTCTGCAATCTCATAGTTCTCCTCCAGCCTGTAGGTGAAAAGCAGACCTGTCAATCAATCCCCACAGAATAACATGGACTTCTTACCGACCTCAAAGACATCTCTAGTCTGGCATCTACAGTATCTACCGGCATCCAAATCAAGTGTTACCCAGTTTACTCCTGTAGCTATTCAGTCAAGAGCAGGTTATTTTCTAGTGGACCATATTAGATGAATAATCTAACCTAAATTAGCAGCTACTTTGCGAAATTACATGTGGATTTATTTTATAACATCTGGGAAAGACGGAACTACAACCATCAGTTCACTGAATAATATCTCTACTGTATAGCATAAATATCTCACAAAACCAAGCATTACAACAGTGAGGAGCTTCAAAGTGCTAGAAAACACTTATCAGTTCCTCCAGTAATAGTCGAATAAATGGGGGAATATAAAGTTGTGATCAAGCACTCTTAATAGCATACATGTCATAAAATCTCATGAACATTAAATGAACTGTGATGTCTGCTATTACTCATAAGTATCAAGAGGCTATGTACACCTGCATTTTAAGTGCAAAATAAAGCAATCGGTCCTATTACAGAGCAGCGTTAAATAAGAGCATTTCACAAGAATCCTCAATATTATGTCTCATGAACACCACCCTCAAGCAATAAACCAAAACCAAAAGGGCCATTTCAGAAGTGAGATGAAAATGGGAAGTTCCCTCACTGCTGTTGAAGTGTGAATGACTGTGTAATCCCTGGGGACCCACAACTCTCCTCTATATTCCCATGGACCAGGTATGTCTATCTAAATCGGGATCAAGAATGATCTGGCCTTAATTATAATCTCCACCCGGCACAGCAAGAAGATGACTGGCCTCCCCTCAGAGCTTGGTTCCTCTCTAGTTTTCTTCGTAGGGTCCCACCTTTCTAGGGAATTTTTCCTAACCACCGTGCTTCTATATCTGCATTGCTGGCTGTTTATTGTTTTAGGCTGGGCTTCTGTATAAGCACTGTATGACATCTGCTGATGTAAAAGGGCTTTATAAATACATTAGATTGATTGAACACTACACAAACCAACCCGCCTCGACTACAGTGGAATGAAAATGGCTGATGAACACATATTCACCACCCTTCAAAAAATTACATCTCCAAGGAACAGACTGATCAATTTTTTTCAACAGTGTGTTTTCACCAGAAGTAATGAAATATCAAATACAGACAACAAATTATTAAAAGAAGAATAATGTCTTGATATGGCCAGCTTCCTGTTTACATTTTGTCTAATGCCTATTATTCTTTTCTGATGTAACAGGTGCAACTACACAGGTCTATTATTATTTTTGTGAAAAAGCCTTTATACTAACTAAACCATCCTTCCAGCCCAACAGCGGCGTACCATGTCATATTATAAATGTAAACTGTGAGCACCCTCACAATGCTCACTAAAAGATCCTGCTCGATGTTACAATGATGTCCTCCATCTTTACATGATTAAATTATATAGGCCCCTACGTGAGAGGACTGTATACAGAGAATACTCAGACATATTTTTGCAAACAATATAAGAACAAAATAGGGAACTGCACCCCCCCCCAAAAACAGTGTAGTATAGTTAACGCACTGAGAACATTGAATTAGCAATTACATCTCTAGAATTAGCATTACATCTCTAGAATTAGCATTACATCTCTAGAATTAGCATTACTTCTCTAGAATTACATCTTTAGGACAATGCAACATTATGCACATCTGATCGGATGTTGTTGGACCAAGTTCCAGACTTTCACAAAAAAGTACATAACATAATAAACAGGTTAGGAAAGAGGTGAATAAACACAAGCGCTTACCATTGTAGGGTAGCTGGTGTTGAATGTGGTTTAGATGCCCTGTTGTTTTCTTTCTCCTCATCTTTCACAGACAAAAAGGGAAGTGTCAACACTTCTTCAATTAAGTACTTAGGCAGATCAATATAAAAAATAAAAATAAATAACCAATTGCTGTGAATATATATATTTTTTTTAATGAACAAGGCTAAAAGGTTGATGCTTGATAATTTCTCTCTTTATCCAACTATTCTACTCTGCAACAATATGATGATTAATGTAAATCAGTGGACTATCAGGAACATATGTTATTGACCTGTTTTGTGAATAAAGGTGTGTGCTTTATTTGAACAAATTCCAATCCTACAAGTGCACTGACTTTTGCCATATTTTGCGCACATTATTATTGCGCTCCTTATTATAGCAAATATCAATTTAATTAAATAGCACTCTTAATTTAGACCTTGACAATACATTATTTCAAGAGATATTTATCCATTACTTTATGAGTTGGAGTAATATATACACCAAAGCGTTACACAGTCACCGCTTACTTTCGTCATTGGACGTATTCCCCAGGGACGTTTGACTGGAATACCGCTTGCTCTCGCTCTCGTTGAGGCATCTTTCAATCCAGCTCTCTAAAAAAAGGCAAGATGGCCGACAGATCAGGGAAAAGTCTACATGAAGTTACAATTGTAGTTTTCTTTCTGTAGCCCACATGAGGATTAATTATGTATTAATTTGGTATATGGCCCCTCAAAATGTGGCAACATTTGGGTGGTCAGATTTGTCCAATATTTGGTTAGTCTACTCTATTGGCCTTCACCAATATAGGGCTTATTTTAAGATGTGGTTAACAAAAAAAGTTACCTAAATAAATCAAAATCGAACAATCAAATTTGGATAGTTGTATCAAAAGTTGACTTTGCTCAAGCTGCATCTGCAAAAGGTGGCCTTTTTTAAGACACATTTTAGTCCACAGACTCAGTCTAGCTCATGTCTAAACAGTGCACAACCATTTGCATACCACTACCTACACACACTCATTTGATCACTAATGTGACCGAGCATTTCGACTACAATCGATTGTTAGGGCCTAGCGCAGCTGTGCTTCTATTTGAAATGTTTTCACCAAAGCTGCAGGAATCATTCATTGTTATTGGGGGGGGACTACAAGCGCGCACACTTACCCAATTGAGCCCGCGCTCATTGCTAGAGCAGCCTCGCGACACAGAGGCCTTTGTCCCATTCTAATTTCTACTTAGAAATAGCTCAACTGGTGTCCTTTATTAGGACAGAAACATTCTAATATTTCTCGTAGTCCTGTAGATCCTGTTTCCCGCATGACAACAATCACCATAGTAGCAGTTGCCAGGGTTGACTGTTGGCAAGGCAACCTGTTCAATCCCATCAGAAGGGGTTAGAGAAGAGGTCATGGAAATAGAACAGTTTAGAGACTCCGAACTATCAGGATAAATGAATATTAGACACATTTTGGTTGATGAGTGGCACGCGCTGTTACTATAAATAGCCTAAGAAATAAGCTAGAATGCCTTATCTCATGAATAAAAGAAAAAGTGTAGTCTATGCCTAATTTATTAACTCTGATCTTTGCAATGCCCTCCGATTCAATAGCCTTAGGCCAGGGATTCGTTTTTAATTGTAAGAACAGAAAATTATGATTAGGCTACCTAACATTATTTACAACCCAGGTCCATAAAGTTTAAAGGAATGATCAAATTAATCAACTAAAATAATCATAATTATTTATAATAATATCACCATCATCAATTATTATTATTATTATTATTATTATTATTATTATTATTATTATACCAATTATTACAATTTATACCACTACATTATTAGGCAGACGTGTAACTTATTTAAATGCCTTGTGCACTAGACAAGCTGATACTTAAAAAACATTCCCCAGTCATTGATGAAGTTAGCCCACTGAGGTGAAAATAATTATCCATTGTAGCACTGATCCTTAGGTTGTAATTGAATCATTTGCCATGAGCACAGATAAGGTAGAGGTCTAAATAATTGGATTAAATTCGATCAACGGGCTAAACGGATCTCTGATAATTTTATAGGCACACTCTTTCATGTTAACCAACTCCACACCAGACAGTGAATTACCATAAACAGCAGGGGGGAAAACTCCCCGATGAATATTCAGTAAAGTAAATAAATGAGCGAGCCTATAGTCTAATAAAATTAAGTATGACGATAGATTGAGAGCACAAGTAGAAAAACGCACAGCTAAAGCCGCAACATTCATTACAACTAGTTATAGCCTGCAGCTGCATATTATGGCTATGTTCCTTATAATCGCCTTATCAGAACATTTTTAAGAGTATACTTTTCTGAAGCAGGCTATCTTCGTTACTTTAGCGATACAATACGTTTACCATAAATATTTCGTTTTTTATTGAATCGAATTTACTTTAGGCTACTTCTTGCATCATGCCGTGCGACTTTATCCTGCTGCGGGCGACTGGCCGCTTATTTCCCCTAGAAGTTGTTTACAAGAAGCAGGTGCATCACAGGCTACATGCGCCTCGAAGACTTGGATGATACCTTTTTCCCAAAGGGATTGAAAACTTTTAGGAATTCTTCTTAAATTTCCTGAATGTAGTCTAATTTGATTACTGCTCCTTAATCAACGGTATGGCACAAAATAAATGGCCTAATGTCATTTCATAATCAAACCATCCCTAAAACCTGCTTTTTGTTGGTATATATTCGTCATGAATTAATGGTACAAAACCCCATTGCCTCGTTTGTTGACATCTTAAAGAAACTCAAATCTAACAAATGTCTCTAGACTTGCTGTAAAGAAAGTCACAAATTCCCACGGGCCCAGTGGCTATAGTGATCCACAACAGAGAGTGGTTCCCCATGCATCCTGATAAGGCAAGTCTGCAGTGTTGCAGGACAGGAGGACCAACCTGTGGAATCCATATCAGGCTCCTCCAGCAGCCCACAATGCATCCTCTTCCCATCAACGGCACACTGGCTCCTCCAAGAAAATGGCTCTGTGCACGTCTCCCCCTTCTCAGTAGGTTTCCTCTTGTCTAGCTCCGTGTCTCCGTGACCACTGCCTATCCGTGGCAGGAGAAGGTGAGGCTCTGGGCTCCGCCGAGAGTGGGGTGGTGTTGGTGGTGAGGGGAGGTGGTGGGGGTGAGGGGAGAGGGGGGGTAGAGACTCCAGAAATCCAGCGGGGGGAAAGCCAGACCCGTCAAAATGTTTGCTGATGTTTCATGGGAAAGGGTCTGATTTTATAGGAGCCCTGATGGGGACATGTCATTGATAGGCTCAGAAGGCTGATGAATGGCCTCAAGTCAGATGGGGATGTGGCAAGGCTCACTGGAAGTCTTTTGTGGGGCTGTTTTGAATAAGAAAGGTTCCCTCCCCAAGAAAAAAAAGAGGCTTAGATCTATGCAATCCTAGCACTGTGGACTCCCCGTCTTCCATTATAGCATTTAATACGTTTTTATACACCCCCCCCCCCCCCCCACCCTGGTACTACACACACACAAACCCACCGCTCCTCCACCCCTCCTATTTAAAGTCCCAGCTCCCATGAACACTTGTTGGCCCGTTTCAGAACTTTTTTGATGTCTGTCTTCCTCCATTGGCTATGGGAACTGCAACATGGCCACTGAAGCAGGTTTTTAGGAAACTACTTAAAGAGACTGCTACTATATTGTATTTTTTCCAAACATTCCGATAACTTTCAAATTTCCAAACCCGATCTTTACTATGATGCCTTTATTAAAAATAAATCACAAAGTTGCCTAGTCTAAAACGGCACAAGTGGGACGTTTGTAGGGGTGGGGGGGGCAGCGGTCATTTCCCCCCGTACTCCCCCTCTCCTTGAGGCAACCTTATTTTAGTGTGCCTCGGAGGAGAGCACTGGCCACAAAGGGGGGAAGTTGGGAGGGCTCTGATGGAGTGCCTGTGAGCTGGAGAAGGGAAAGCTGTGATTAGAATATGAATGGAACCACAGGAGAGGGGGGTGAGGGGGATTATGGCTGAATTACTCCCCACCACACCGTGGATGGCAGTGGAAGACTCTGCTCCTCTTCAGAGTTGCCAATGCGCAGGCGTGGGGACACTGTCGGTGTTGATGCTCTTAACATGCATCCAGGACAATTGGGATAGAACACATGGTGTCCATGAGAGCACAGGTCATACATGAGACACTGACAGACATACAGCACAACACAAATACATATGAAAATGAATGCACTTACTACTGTAAGTCGCTCTGGATAAGAGCGTCTGCTAAATGACTAAAATGTAAATGTAAATATACAGTAAATATTCAGACCCCCTTGACTTTTTCCACACTTTGTTACGTTACAGCCTTATTCAAAAATTTATTAAATTGTTAATTTTCCTCATCAATCTACACACAATACCCCATAATGAAAAATAAACTGAAATTTCACATTTACATAAGTATTCAGTACTTGGTTGAAGCACCTTTGGCAGCGATTACAGCCTCGAGTCTTCTTGGGTAAGACGCTACAAGCTTGGCACACCTGTACTTGGGGAGTTTCTCCCATTCTTCTCTGCAGATCCTCTCAAGCTCTGTCAGGTTGAATGGGGAGCGTCTCTCCAGAGGTGTTTGATCGGGTTCAAGTCCGGGCTCTGGCTGGGCCACTCAAGGACATTCAGAGACTTGTCCCGAAGTCACTCCTGTGTTGTCTTGACTGTGTGCTTAGGGTCGTTTTCCTGTTGGAAGGTGGTCCTGAGCGCCTGGAGCAGGTTTTCATCAAGGATCTCTGTACTTTGCTCTGTTCATCTTCCCCTCGATCCTGACTGGTTTTCTAGTCCCTGCCACTGAAAAACATCCCCAGAGCATTATGCTGCCACCACCATGCTTCACCATAGGGATGGTGCCAGGTTTCCTCCAGACGTGATGCTTGGCATTCTGGTTTGCTCTTAGTGGGACTATCATTTGTTTTTCAACAGGATAATGACCCAAAAAACACCACCAGGCTGTGTAAGGGCTATTTGACCAATGTGAGTGATGGAGTTCTGCATCAGATGACTTGGCCTCCACAATCACCCGACCTCAACCCAATTGAGATGGTTTGGACCGCAGAGTGAAGGAAAACCAGCCAACAAGTGCTCAGCAAACTCCTTCGAGACTGTTGGAAAAGCATTCCTCATGAAGCTGGTTAAGAGAATGCCAAGGCAAAGGGTGGCTACTTTGAAGAATCTAACATCTATTTTGTTTATTTGTTTAACACTTTCATGGTTACTACATGATTCCATGTGTTATTTCAGAGTTTTGATGTCTTCACTATTATTCTACAATGTAGAAAATAGTAAAAATAAAGAAAAACCCTTGAACGAGTATGTGTGTCTAAACTTTTGACTGGTACTGGTACTGTATGTATTTATAGTCAGCCTTTGAGAAAATATCTGCTCGGTCAGCAGTCTGTTCTGATGAGAGAATAGGAACTGGATAACCAATAAATCGTAAATAACCCATTAGCAAGAAGTAACTCCTAATTAAGGTGTCTACAAGAGCCCGTACAAGGCTGCAACATTGTCAGAAAATCCTAGGACAGCCTAACACATCCACATCAAACAGGCCGAGAATGGGTCACGGGAAGCTACGGCCCCAAATGAGGATCTAATTAATTTTTTGTTTAAAAAGAAACAAGGATGCGGGGTCTTGTCTCTCCCTCGGCAGACATCCCTTTCCCATCCTGCCCATCACTGGCTCATTAGAGCCTCATTAGCTAGGACAGGTGCAGCCACCCCAAAAGAGCCCACTCTACCCTCCACGTCATCCTAGTGATGTGCGCTGCTTTTGTCCAATCAAAGAGCTCCAATTCAGCTTTGTGGGTGGGGGCATGCTTTGAGCTGTGTATTGGTGGTGTTAAAGCTTTGGAGTGAAAGGGGAAGAGGATGACATAAAATAGCCTTTTTTTCTGCTGTCAATGTATTACTGTGTTGTGGTAACACAAACAGAGAAGGACAATACTTTTCTTTAGCGTTCATACACTGAACTCGTCCTCAGTGTGAAGTGTCCAGCTCATCTACCCATACATGTTGGGTCATCCCGTGTCTCTGAAATCTCAATGGAATTGTCTACACTGTTCTGTTAACATCAGTAAAAAAAAAGACTGCTAAATTACCATATCCAATTCTCATTTCAACTGTAGCTTTTATTGATGAATCGTTGCCATATTTTAGTGTCCAAAACGTCCAGCAATTGCAAAGAGATTCATTTCCAATATCCATTCAGATTAGTTCTGTATGTATTTTTCAACAATGTCTCTATTAACTATTTGACAAGTTGTTCTAAGGTACACAACAAAAAATTAAAGTGAAAAAAACATGAAATAATATGTGTTGTTTATTATGTACACAAGAACATGAGTGAAACAAACAAATGGAGATAAACATACATTCAAAACTCTTGAAATGTTTTAGAAATAATACTTTTTTTTAAACAAAAGCCAACCAAAAAATGTATACCAGTATCCCACTTACTGTAGCTTACATATGGCTCTTTTTGCCAAAGTGCTTTTTGTATGCTTTGGCATTTAACTCATTATCATCAGGGTTGGTACAGACAGTGGCAAGTCAAATTTATGGACTTTCAAGTAATTTTCCAGCACTAACATTTATTTTCAAGGACCATCAATTTGTAATAGTTCCTATTATGAAAAGGTTTCTAGTCGCCAAGAGATGGCAGTATATAGTCACAATCTCATGAAAAAAACATCAGCACTACCTTACAAGTTCTACTCAATAATACGTGTTTCCAGCTACAATAGTCATTTACAACATTAACAATGTCTACACTGTATTTCTGATCAATTTGATGTTATTTTCATGGACAAAAAAAATTCATTTCTAAGTGACCCCAAACTTTTGAAAGGTTTATTCGGCTGTCCCCATAGGAGAACCCTTTGAAAAACCCTTTTTGGTTCCAGGCAACTATTTTGGGTGGGGGGGCTGTTGACACCGCAGGAGCAGGCATCATTCATGATTCCACTTGTTTGCAGAGGTAGGCATGATTAGAACTCAGATCAAGAAGCCAATGCTGGGAATGCAATAATAAGTGAATAAACAATAATTAACAAAATAAAAATAACGGCGTTTACCCTCCACTACATCCCTGGTTGGGTCTGGCAAAACCCATTAATAAACGTCAATATCCTGCCAGGCTGGATTTAATCCACATTTTCCCAGCATTTTAGCTATCGATGTGACATTTGGCGGCACTTAATCAGTCAGTAATTTCTAGCTCCACCCTCCATCAGTCCATCTCCAGTTCACCCTTTTTATAGTCTTGTCCACCAGCCAACTTTCCCTCTCAGTCAAACCCTTTATGTGGTAGCAATTAGTCTGGGTGGGGGATGATGTTCATGGACTGCAGCTCCTGGAAGAGCAGTTTGCAGGTGTTGGGTGATCCGCAGCGAGGACACATGACAAGAGTACAGTAGTGGCACCTGGAATAGAGAGAGGGAGAGAGACAGAGGATAGAAAAGGTGCTTAGTTCAGTCTACTGTTCTTTGCATAAACAACCCTTGCATCTGATTAAAGGGATACTTTGGGATTTTGGCAATGAGGCCCTTTATCTACTTCCCCAGAGTCAGATGAACTCATGGATACCATTTTTATGTCTCTGTGTCCACGATGGAGGTAGTTTTGTGAGCCAATGCTAACTAGTGTTAGTGCAATGACCGGAAGTCTATGGGTATCTACTAGAATGCTAGCAGATACCCATAGAATTCCAGTCATTGCGCTAATGCTAGTTAGCATTAGCACACAAAACGACCTCTACCTTCCTTCATACTGGACTCATTGCCATAATCCCGTATTAGTTTAAGTCAACTGGTTATGCTAATCACATTCAGAGCAGACACGCACACGTCAAATAATGTATTGGTTGAAAGCACAGCAAAATCTGCAGCTGCAATACAAGGAAACCAAACCTTTGGTATCAACTTTGATTCTAACTACTATTCTCCGGTATTACAGATGGACCAAAAAGGACACTCACCACCCAGAGTATCCCAGCAGGCCACACTGGCCGCACACGTCCACCTCGAAGGCGTCACTGGAGATCACGAGGCGCTCCAGTAGCAGCATGCTGGCCCCATAGCCAATCAGACAGTCGCGCTCCATCTCCCCCTGTCTCTAGAGCGCCCCTCCGTGGGCTGTCTGGGGTGGGGCGCCGACACGGACAGAGCAGCAGCAGGTAAGTAAGATGGGAGAAAATCAGGTCAGATATGGCTTGAGAATGACTTTCTGTACTTAACAGACAAAACATTAAATTGAAGTGTCAATATGACAAAATGGAGTACAATACTGTAATATTGGATAGGGGAGCTGTCATACAACCACAGCCATGTAGACCTTTAAGGATCTCTCGTATTGTTACATCACCAACAGTTTGAGAAAAGGTGCTAACATCCTGTGTAAAAGTTGGACAAACTCTGTATATGGCTCTGCACATAACGTTCCTGGGTTTATCTGACCTGGTGAGCACAGCTCTGGGGCCGTTGGCTCTGGCGAGCATCTTGTCCAGCACCATGTGCTTCAGCTTCTGATAATACACTGGTCCAAAGTATATACAGGCCTCAATTGGCTCTCTGAAGGAGAGAACACAGGACATCATGAAATTCTAGGGCTAACAGCTAGATCAGTGTTTCTCAATCCTGGTCCTGTGGACCCAAAGGGGTGTACATTTTTGTTTTTGCCCTAGAACTCACCTGGTTCAAATCAAAGGCCCGACATTGAGTTGATTAGTTGAATCAACTGTGTTAGTACTAGGGCAAAAACTAAAATGTACAACCATTTAGGTGCCCAGGACCAGGATTGAGAAACACTGCGCTAGAGAATGGCTATAGTAGTGTATAACACTGTTAAATTAGTGGCCATGCTGTAATGCTCATACTAGTGATGGGAAGTTCGGCTCTTTTCCGAGAGCCGGCTCTTTTGGCTCAGCTCCCAAAGAAGAGCCGGCTCTTTCGACTCCTGAACGGCTCTTAATTTAGGATTTTTTTGTAGGCCTTTATTTTACCCTAACTTTAAAAAAAATAAATGGTTTGTGTGTTGAAAACCCTTTCATGTGCAGTGTTTTTATGCATTTATTTTGTTACAAAAGCATTC
This sequence comes from Thymallus thymallus, assembly GCA_023634145.1. NCBI lineage: Eukaryota > Metazoa > Chordata > Actinopteri > Salmoniformes > Salmonidae > Thymallus > Thymallus thymallus. The sequence goes on along the minus strand of CM042414.1, from coordinate 35,918,296 downwards.
TTTTGTTTTTAATCATTTTAATCAAACATTTTTTTGCACAAATTAACAACAAAAAAACAGCAAATAAACAGAATTGAACTAGAACAGAACTAGAACCAACCTCAAGCAAACAGTATTAATGTCCTCAGTGAAGATTGGCATTCAAAAAAATCAGATGCCTCAGCTTTGATGGACTGATCCTATTTCTTCTTTCTGAGATTATCTGCCCTGTTTTTGAGAAGATTCTCTCTGAAGGAACCGATGTTGCCACAATACACAGTCTCCCTTCCATCACCTTCGCCAGGCGTGGAAAGACTGAGGCCTTGGCCTGCCACCAGCTCAGTGGGTCTTCTGCTCGTTGGATGATGGGCTCCTCAAGATAAGACCTCACCTCCAGTATAGCATCAGCTGTAGGATTTCTTCTTGTAGCATCTCCTGTAGCTCTTTCATCAAAAAGCCTCCAAACAACAGAGGTTTGTGGTTCCTCATACACTTGGCCTTCTAATGGCGGAGCTGGCTGGCTGCTAGGGGTGCATCTTGCTGCTGCACTAATTCTCTGAAGTGCCTCATCAACAGCTCTGTTGTCATTGAATGCAAGTTTTTTAAACCTAGGATCCAATAATGTGGTTTCTGAGTGGACAGTGTTGTACTCCATACGCAGAAATTTCCGGTCCATGGCTGAACAAAGAGCTGCAACCAATTCTTTCCCTTTCTGCATGGTTACAGTCTGTTGGGCTGTCACATGCTGCAAACCTTTGCATAGCAGGAGCATTTTTGAGGCAGAAACATAGCTGAGGGAGAGAAACAACAACTTTTAAAATGAAGCTTTTTTTAAAGTATGTGGCATATTATATGTGGCACATTATACTGTATTGTTTCTGCAATGTATAATAGTGACTGAATGGTAGTAGTGAAAAAAAATGGTCCAAGGTACCTGTCTGCACTTATTTCCACAGTCACCTCCTCAAATGGTTGCAGGACGGTGCAGACCTCTTTCACCAGCTCCCATTCCTCTTGACATAGAGCATCAACTGGTGCGTTGATGAGGGCCAGGGTGGAGATGATGGCATCTTTTGTTTCAAGAATTCGTTTCAACATATAAAATGTTGAGTTCCACCTGGTGGCAGACTCTTGTTTGGGCCTCAGTTCAGGCATCCCCATCTGGCACTGTGTGGACTTTAGCCTCTGTGTTGCAACTGTGCTTTTGTGGAAAAACTCCACAACAGCCTTCACCTTATCCACGGTTGGTTTGACCACCTTTAGGGCATCTCTAATCATGAGGTTTAGTGTATGTGCCAGACATGGGTGATGGGTCCACTTAAGAATTTTTATGGCTTTGGTGATGTTTGCTGCATTGTCACTCACACAGCACACTACTTTGTCCTCTACTTGCCACTCTTTTGCCACTCTTACTAGCTCATCTGCTAGGTTTTCTGCAGTGTGTCTCTCTGTGAACTCAAAGCAGTCCAAAAGGCAAGATGTCATCTTGTAATTTTCAATGAAATGGCAAGTGACAGCCATGAAAGAGCAGGTTGTTCTGGAGGTCCAGCAGTCAGTTGTCAGGCAAACTGATGGAGCTTGTTTCACCCTTACTTGCCATAATGCCCCGTTCTGTGTCATATAGTTTAGGTATTGTTGTTTGGGACAATGTTTTTCTACTGGGAAGAGTGTATGTGGGATTTAAAGTTTTGACAAAACTTTTAAAACCTCTGTCCTCCACAATTGAAAAGGGTTGGAAATCAGTAGCTATCATTTTAGCTAGCTCTACATCAATGCTGTGCTGTTTGGATGGGGTCATCACTTTGGGTATAAACTGGCTTATTTTGCTTTGAGCTGCAGTAGGAGAGGTTATACCTGCATGTGTGGGGAAGCCAGTAGATGCTGCTGCAGTTGCTGTTTTTTGGGGATGAGACACACCAGGATCTGTAGATGGGGTGCTAGCTTGCCCTCTCTCCTCTAACTGCACTGTAGGATGGACAGTTCTCATATGTCTATGCAGGTTTGTGGTGGAACCTGCTCTTAAAGTAATTTTCATCTTGCAGTGAACGCACTCTGCTTTGTTGTTTCCATTGTCTTTAAACTGGAGCCAGATGCTGCTTCTCTTTCGGGTGTCACTCATAGTTACGACTCACACACTCTCCTCACCGCTATCTGACAGACAGTGTCGTTATTAACGTTGTTACGACTCATTAACTTGCAGTGGAGTGCCGCTTCACTTCACCCCCCTCTCTGTTTTTACATAATGGTATGATCCCATATCCTCACATCTGATTGGCCGCGATGCGATTGCTGACCAATCAAAACAAAGTTCTGCCTGTAAGCACGCAGCGAAAGGAAAAAAACTGGGAGCCGGCTCTCACTCGATGCGAGCCGGCTCTTCTGATTCACTACAAAGCATCGGCTCTCAGAGCCGCATCTTTTGCGCATGACACATCACTAGCTCATACATGACGTATACATTCATAAATACAACTAGCAGGTTAAATCAGAATGAACAATGCGCTCACCAATGTTTCACTTCACTTATCCAACAGTCTGGTTTAACCAGGCTGTCATACAACACTCATCCATTCCATGTCTTTTACTCAAAACCTGTTTACCTGGTGATGCCTGAGGTGACGTAGTCCTTGCCCTGGTAGTTGTACCCGTAGCGGATCAGGTCCTCATACACGTCCTTCACCTTGCTGCCCTCGAAGGCCGTGCCATAGTGGAACCTTCTGTGCAGCACCCCCGCTTTCCCAGCCAGCAGCTCGATCAGTTTACCCACCTGATGGAGGAGACAGGGTCCTATTCATTAGGCAGCTAACTGGACAAAAAACTGACTGAAATACGGAGGGACTTGTCCAATAAGAAATGCTTGTTTGCTAAACCTTTTGGTACAGTGTGCCCTAATGAATAAATCCCAGATGACAGGTCGCTCCATCCTTCAACTCATCACAATAATTTCAAGACAATACATACATGCAGTGTACAGATGTTTAAGATGAGATGAAAGCATCAATAACGATCAGTGTGGTGCTAACGTTAACTGCTCTAGAACACAACTCTTTAAACAGTCAACAGGCCTACTGGTTCAGTGGTTTATGTCCTTGTATTTTAAATGAGACAAATTTAGAACAGGCTAACCAGTGTGTGCATTCTCTTGCTAATCAATAACATTTATTGATCAATTAAGTGCCAGAAAGAAATAAAAACTCAGCATGATTTTTGCTGTAGAGGGTAGTGTACGGTGCACCCCCTAGTCCAGACCATTCCACTGAAAAGCAGTAGCCACCACTAAGGTCACAGGAAGGAAGAGCTCTGACCTCTAACCTCTAACTTCAGCACACATGATCATCCTCTCTGGCCAAACATTGCTGTGTCCTGTCCATGACAACCTCAGACAACGCTAGCCAAAAAGACGGATCAAATTGAACTGTCAAAAAGACGGATCAAATTGAACTGTATATTAAACAATGTATGTGTAACAGAGACTGTAAGTACACTGACAGATCAAAGGCTTGGAGATATGTAATGCTGCTGAACAGTTCACACCTTCATATCAAATAAATACCTTTGCAACATATAACAAAGGTTTCATTGTGTGTCATTCAGCGTTTTTAGGTCCATTGTAAAATCGGGTTTTCTATTCTATTCTAAACTCAGAAAACAAAAAACGTCTGAATACCAGTAGCTACTAAGCTAGCGACTTCCTTAACAGCAGTTTCCACAGCAACAGATATCTGTTAGTGAACAATAACATAGACTGCTTAGTGTTGTCAATGGAAGTGTGTTCTGGAGGTCCATGATAACCCAGCCAATGGAGTAGGGAGGATAATGAGCGCTTTGTCTCAGAAGGGCCAATTGAAACCTGTGAGGGTCAACACAGCAGTCTTGTTGGGCTTCTGCTTCTGTTGGATATCAGAGAGAGCAAAGTGGAGAAAGTGAGTGAGGATTATCAAAGGGCTAGGCATTAAACTATCAACCCGAAACAAAACAAAAGTTCATTCATTTTCCCCATGAGCTAGAAGAAGCCACAATAAACTTGGGATACTTTGATAACCAAACACAAAGTCTGATCTTCCTTATTCAGTTTCCTAGCTAGTAGATTGTAACGGGCTAATGTGATGCTCCATTGATTGGTGTCACACCTTTGCTCCAGCCCCATCTAACACACCTGACTCCAATAATCAACAAATCATGATCTTCAGTTAAAAATACAATTAGTTTAAATCAGCTGTGTTTGCTAGGGATGGGGCAAAAGTGTGACACCAATCAGGCCCCCCGAGGCCCCCAGGCCTGCGTTACAGGATAGGTACGGTTTGGCGTAGCACAGAGAATTTTCGATCAACCTTAACTTGCTGATACTATCTTCGTCCACATTAGCCTGTTACAATCTGCTAGCTACCAGTTCCCTTGAGTGGGACTTTGTACCCCCCGAAAGCAAAGAATAGGTAATGTTGAATTGTGTGGAGGTACCGTGTTGTCATTCTGGAGGGGTAGCCGTGAGGGTTCATGATGATGTCAGGGCAGATGCCAGAGTCACAGAAAGGCATGTCCTCCTGAGGAACGATCAGGCCACACACACCTGTTACACACCACAGAGAGGGAGATAGCGTTAAAGAGGCCGAAGTACAGGTACATATTATATACTGGACATGAGGATGAAAAGGATCCACTGTTTTCAATGAGACATGCTACAGCTGGAGTGAGACATGCTACAGCTGGAGTGAGACATGCTACAGCTGGAGTGAGACATGCTACAGCTGGAGTGAGACATGCTACAGCTGGAGTGAGACATGCTGCAGCTGGAGTGAGACATGCTACAGCTGGAGTGAGACATGCTACAGCTGGAGTGAGACATGCTACAGCTGCGAGTGAGACATGCTACAGCTGCGAGTGAGACATGCTACAGCTGCGACTGAGACATGCTACAGCTGGAGTGAGACATGCTACAGCTGCGAGTGTGACATGCTACAGCTGCGAGTGTGACATGCTACAGCTGCGAGTGAGACATGCTACAGCTGCGAGTGAGACATGCTACAGCTAGAGTGAGACATGCTACAGCTAGAGTGAGACATGCTACAGCTGCGACTGAGACATGCTACAGCTGGAGTGAGACATGCTACAGCTGGAATGAGACATGCTACAGCTGGAGTGAGACATGCTATAGCTGGAGTGAGACATGCTACAGTTGGAGTGAGACATGCTACAGTTGGAGTGAGACATGCTACAGCTGCAAGTGAGACATGCTACAGCTGCGAGTGAGACATGCTACAGCTGGAGTGAGACATGCTACAGCTGCGAGTGAGACATGCTACAGCTGCGAGTGAGACATGCTACAGCTGGAATGAGACATGCTACAACTGGAATGAGACATGCTACAACTGCGAGTGAGACATGCTACAGCTGCGAGTGAGACATGCTACAGCTGCGAGTGAGACATGCTACAGCTGCGAGTGAGACATGCTACAGCTGCGAGTGAGCGAAGCATACCATGCTGATGTGTCTTTATACATTTCAAGTTTATTTCAAGAGTTTCGATGCACGTCGCTGAAGTGTTATTAATTGACAGTGGCTTGAGCCTTTGATTTCTGCCTCAGTTTGCAGCATACTAAAAACAACACTAACTGAAGGCAAATGTGACACTTGCATGTTCCACACTAACAGTTACCCCCAGTGCAGCATACACTGCCATACTGCTGCGGTCTGGTGGGGCCCTCTTTAGATTCACATGATGTGAGAGGCAAGGGCCCCCGGCCTCTGGTAACTGCCTGGGACTGAAGGCCTTAAGTGTGAGGGCAAATGTTTACCCAGGGGCAGAGGCACTCTTCCATCCCTGGCCCGAGCAAACAGATTGTAGGCCCATTTGCAAATGAAAAAAGAGAGCGAGAGAAGTGAAAAGAATGGGAGCAGGAAGTGGAGAGAGGTGCTTAGCCTGACAGTGAGACCAGGATTACACACACATGACTTTCAGTCAGTCCAGCCCAGAGAGGAAGTGGAGGGGGATCAACTCAACTCGAGAGGGGAAATCAAATCAGTGCATGTGGGAAAGTTCTGTCTAACAATACACTGTAACTGTAGGACCTGTTGCTCACTAGATGGGGAATGCTAAATGATACACCCTAAATACGCTGTGCCTAACATCACCCAAACAAATGTTCCTGTAGTTTTGTGTATACTATATGTGAGGATAACAAAATAAAGTTCTCATTTGACATAAAACAGAAATGCATTCAGGGTATATCCATTTGAATTCAATCACTTTTTAACAGCACCCCTTTTGATTTGAACAAAACCTTCCATTCATATTTGTCCTGTGTAGAAGTGCTCAGAAATATCAACTTTTTGGACCTGAATGACAAAACATTCAAGAGATAAAGGTGCTCAAAGTTGACCTATTTTGAATACCCCACCATACCATCACTGGAAAAGATCAAACGGTTGAGATTTATATAATTTAAAAGTAAACTATTTTATTGAGAAAAAAAAACACAATTTTATATCCGCATATGTTGTAGCTTAGACCTTATTTTACATCATCTGAGTGTTTGTGTTGTGCTCGCCTCTTGTTGAGACACAACATGCTCTTGAATACAAGGTGGGTGTCATGTTTTGGCTAATAAATGTACTAAAATTGAAATGCCAACTTTCAAATGGTACCACGAAGATGGTTAGAAGTCCAGACATTAGAGAATGTGGACTTGAATGGAAATATCTGTTTTAAATAATGATGTCAAACCTCCATAGAAAAACTACTGAAATCATAGAAATATAGATAATAGAATAGACATGATCATTTAAGTTGGCATTTACCCCACTACTTTGCAGTGGTCTGAAGAGATAGATCCATTCTGTGAATTCTATTTCTATAATTGAAATGACACCCACCCTGTGGAGCATGTTGTGTCTCAAACCATGGCGGGCACAACACAAAAAAAAAAAAAAATTATGTAAAGTCTAAGCTACAACAGACACATTTTTAGATAATTGATAATTGAAAAAAATAAACAGGTACCATGACACTTTTTGTAATGGTAACAAACTCAACCGTTTATATTTTCCAGTGATCAAGCCATGGATGTCTCATGGTACTGTGGGTTATGCAAAATGGGTAAACTTTGAGCACCTGAATGTTTTGACATTCATGTCCAAAAAGTCACTTTCTGAACACTTCTTCCATGGCCAAACATGTATGGAAAGTTTTGTTTAAATCCTGCAGTGACATGTGCCAGCAAGATGATGGGTAGCAGTATTTCGGAATGTGGTATCAGTCATTCACTTTGACGGGGTCATCATAGAATAAAAATGTGTATTCCATAGGCCTAAATTCTATTTCTATGGTTGTCACCTTTGCGGGCGTCACTGTTCTACAGATAATCATGAGCAAAGTTCAGGCAGATTTGTTAGTGTTAGCCACACTAAGTGGTGCATTAGTACCATACAAGAGGGCAGCTCCTGCTCAGACCAGTCAAAGCTCTTCTCTGTCCTGGCACCCCAATTATGGAACCAGCTTCTGAAGCTAGGACAGCATAGTCACTACCCCCCCCCCCCCCCCCCCCCCCAAAACAAAACGGTGCCTTTCGTGAACTAACACTCAGACTTTACTTTTTCCCCCCTTACTAGCACTGACTTTGCTGAGAGCTACTTTATTGAGGAAAAATGTACTTACTATGACTGAGACATGTGGTTTTCCCTTTTAGCTATCTCAAGATGACCAAGTCGCTCTGGATAAGAGCGTCTGCTAAATGACTCAAATGTCAAATGTTTTGATTGGGAACAAGAGCAGTGCTTTTCTAATGACTAAAGAGGTCCATGCTGTGTGAGTGTTACAGCAGGAAGGAGAGGACAGGAAGAGAAAACCAAGAAAGGACAAACGCCAAATAGGCTATACAGAGAGAGAAAGAGAAAGACAGAGAGAAAGAGAGAGGATATCTGAGGGACAAACAGGAGTGAAGAGAAGTGTGAGGGAGGGAGGAGAAAAAAAATAGACCAGAGGGCAAAGGAGAGAGAGGCAGAAAAAGAGAGAGGGAAAATGGAGAGAGAGAGAGAGAGAGAGAGAGAGAGAGAGAGAGAGATAGAGAGAGAGAGACTAGTTCCCATAGCATACGTCCTCTGTGTTGTTTGTTTTGTGTGAAAGTGAATGATAAAAGAGGCATGAAATCGTCAGAGAAAGCCAAGACAACAGCGAGGGTCCAGAGCCCTCCATCACGCCCTATACAGCTCCACACTGGCGGCTAGGACAATGGGGCCCCAGCACTCACAACCACACACACCAACCCCACCCCTGCCACCCCTGGCCTGCAGCTGTGTGTGTGTGTGTGTGTGTGTGTGTGTGTGTGTGTGTGTGTGTGGTGCGCTAAATCGTTTACTTATTCTGCTCTGATGACCATAACTTATGAGACTAGTCATGACCAGCTAGACATAGGATTTAATACATTTGCCAAAACTCAGCGAAACACTTTTTTTTTTTACTAATACAGAATTGCTTTTTGGAAGTGGATTCTCTGTATTACATATAACAAATAAATAGCCTGCTTCACAATCAACAAAGTCATTTGCAACACTTATACCATCCCTACAGTATATACAACAGTACTAACAGTCCGTCCCTCAGTACAAAAAAAACTCAATTTTTCAATGCACCAACATGAAACAACCCAAGAACACACTCCAGCATTGCTACAGTACAGCCCTACCATCAGGTTGTTCACTTGTAGCTCCATCCTGGGCCTTTCCCCAGTTCTAGCATTCCCCATCTCCTGCTATGCCTAACCCCTTGGCGACCCCTCACTCCTGTAAGAGACAGAGGACATTGTCCCATGACTATACTGACCGGCCAGCCCCAGCAGCGACCCCGTTTAATGAAGTGAGTAAATTATGCATGGCGCCAGTTAGCTTTCCGATTAAAACATCATACAGGCCCTCTCTTCTAGAGGGAGGTGCAGCAGCAAAACAATGCTGGTTGTAAACACTTTTCCCAGAAGCGGCAGTGTACTGCTGGGGTGTAGTAAATTTGCATAGTCTGGCGCAGGACAAAGAGCCAATTAATTGAAAAGCAGAGCCCCTCGAAAGACGAGGAGAGAGGCCCTCACTGAAACTACTGGCAACATTGGGGCCTGACTTAACACACACAAACACACACTCATGCACGCACACGTTCACACCCACGTACAAAGTCTTGCAAAGGAATCTCCCATTTCAGCTGGTAAACAGTGTGTTAGATTACCTCTGTATATTCTCCCCTGTCACTAAATGTTTACATGGGGCACTAAGACTCTGCAGTTCATGCAGACATCATTCAGGCCTGCGACAGATCAGTTGCTTTCCCGATCATAAGCATCATATGGCCATGCTGAACTTGTCTCCTATCTCTGGTCTCCTGGCCCGCCTCAGCAGTATTGTCTGCGTTGGAGGAGATCATCACCTTCTCGATGTAGGAGTCTTTGGAGCCCTTGTAACTGTAGGAGGAGAGGGAAGCAGAGGCATCAGATAACCTGATCTGACAAGGCTGAATAGGTGAAAGAGGCCTGAAAGGACATGGTTGTTTGACCTCATATGGTGGACACTAAGTAGAGATAGTAGATGATGAATATTATTTTATTTTTTATTTGTATTTATCTTTTATTTAACTAGGCAAGTTAGTTAAGAACACATTCTTATTTACAATGACGGCCTACTCCGGCCAAACTGCAATACAGCCTGGAATGGAACCAGGGTCTGAAGTGACCCCTCTAGCACTGAGACGCAGTGCCTTAGACCGCTGCGCCACTCGGGAGCCCTTGGGAGTAGATGTTATATTAATAGTTTCATGGGTTTTGGGGTATTGCTAATCGGAGTGGTGTGTGGGGGCAGGCAGGGGTGTATGAGTGCTGAGGGGAGGAGGCTGGTACATCCACCTGATGGGCACGTCTCTGTACTGGGGCTGTCCTGGCTGGGTACTGCCCTCCAGTGGTGTCTGGGTGACGGTGGGCATGGACCTTGTCACCTGGGACACACATATACAATTACTTATGCATCTCTCACATGATTTCCATATATGCTAGTTCTGTATTTATGAATGTCAAATCTCATAGATTTTTACTAGAAAATCACTGTCACCCATTTTATTGTTACAGCCTGTTGGTTACATCCATCTCCATATAGAAACATGTTGAAGGATGTATCTGTGTTTTATGCAACCTGAAACGTAGGTAATATGAGGTTGTTGGTTCCCGTTACAAAAATTCTGCTGGAGGGTGTTACTCACTTGGGCAGCAGATGCCGTCAGCGTCCAGGATACTGTGCCTCCAGATGGGCTTGCGTATGGCCGCGTCCAGCATTAGACTCATCACCTTGTCAAAGGTCTGATTGGTGTAGCACCTCAATGTTTATTCGGCATTCTTGTAGACCAGGCAGCTTCCGAACCCTGGGGAGGAATGAATGAAAGAAGAGGGACAGAGTTCAGTGTCATAAATAAGTATCAGTCTGGTGCAACTTTAAAGAGAACCAGAAGAGTGAACTCTCTGTATTTCAGTAGAGTAACAAGAGCACTACATCTAAAATGAATCAGTGATTATGTTCAGAAGTCGGTGAGTAAGGCTGTAACGATAATTGAATAACCGTTTAAATACGACTAAATTATTTATATTTTTTGTTTTACTTTGTTTTCATGTAGATAAACGTGACCTATTAGCGGGAGTGTTTACTAATGATTATTTTAATTTTTTAATTCACCTTTATTTAACCAGGTAGGTCAGTTGAAAACAAGTTCTCATTTGCAACTGCGACCTGGCCAAGACATAGCAAGGCAGTGCGACAAAAAACCACACAGAGTTACACATGGGAAATAAACAAACGTACAGTCAACACAATAGAAAATCTATATACAGAGTGCAAATGTAGTGCAAAATGCAGTAAGGTTAGGAAGACAATAAATAGGCCATAGTGGTGAAATAAATTACCGATTAGCATAATCACTGGAATGATGGAATGTGCAAATGATGATGTGCAAATAGAGATACTGGAGTGCAAAATGAGCGGAAGTTAAAAAAATTAATATGGGTATGAGGTAGTAGGATGGGCTATTTACAGAAGGGCTATATACAGGTGCAGTGATCGATAAGCAGCTTTGACAGCTGATGCTTAAAGTTAGTGAGGGATTATAAGGAATTGTTTTGCTAACTTAGTCTATTAAATGTTCTACATCTCCTCCCCTTTCTAACTGATGATGTGCGGGTCGCACTTCAGTAAGAAAATTGTTTCATGCCATTTACGCCCTCCACGTGATCAATTAACATTTGTCTGGTTTGTCTGTCCTGTTAATTGTGACCGGGCGCGCATGCCCGAGCACACATAGAAGTACCTGGCCTGCTTCAAATGTCATTTCTTCTTCACCTCAAACAGTAAGTCAACAAAGTCAGTTTATTTTAACATCCATTCAAATTATAATAGTTTGTCACAGTATTTGAAAAATCTTCCCAACACTCCCCATCAATAATCAGCGTCTCTGATAAATAGCCTATGTATTTGTTTCTATTTGAATGATTGTCAATTTCATCTTCATACTATAGCATAGCTGTCCCCTTCATACTATAGCATAGCTGTCCCCTTCATACTATAGCATAGCTTGTACCTTCATACTTTCCTACTTTCAGAAAGCCTGAGGTAGGCCTAGGATTTGTATACGTTTAAAGGAAAGGATAAATATTGACTTGTGTCTGACATATGCTGGGGGCTTTGATTGACGGGTGCTTTAACGGGGGTGTGTGTTTGCTGATTTTCTCTGTAGGCCTATATGTCCAGAGAGAAAGCTTCCTAAAGTAGACGGTCTTGACTCCATCTCTTTAATAAGAATCGAACGCTCCTGTCATGATTTAATCTTGTAAAAGGCCAATTTTCAGTAGCTTAGGCTACATTATTTCTCTCATTCCGGCGTCCTCTCTTTGAAGAACGCAGCAGGGTTTGTGAGGTTATGCAAATATTTCGGGAAAAGTGGGGAAAAAACCCATTGGACTTTGTTTGAATGTTTTTTGCATCTAAATAGGATCTGTATTAAAATATGATATGGTATGGAGAAAAGCCAACAGACAAGGACTAGGTAGGGATATCTTGTTAATGTGACAGTTCCTTTCCAACCTGGCATTTCTTAATTTGTTGATTCATATTTATAAGTAATGAACTGAATAATAATAATAAAATGGCATGATAATAACGAAGTGTAATGGCTTGTTTCAAATATCCATGTAATCAAGTGTACAAACAGAATTGTGACTTTAACCCCTGCAGAATACAATACAATTAACCTGCTCAGCCCATAGCCATACATTAACTTACATCAGTAACTCAGCTCTGTCTAGAGAGGCCTTGTTGAGGATAACCCAGCACGCACTGCTCCTCTGGTTGTAGCCAATCGTACCTGTCAGGAGAAACAATAGAAATACAATTTAGAATGGACATACCTTTTCAAGTCTTTAAAACTTTCCAAAGTATTTGATTCATCAATTGTCTGAGAAATATTTCAAAACTCATTCTGTTCAGAGTAAAGACAAAGCAAAACTAATAACACATTTTCATGTCAATGCTTGAGCCGCTTAACCAAGCAGTGTCTCAGAGAATATCCTAGCGTGTCTGAGTTGTTTTAATCCTGCTTCTCCATGGGCTGGGGTTGAGCCAGGTTCAACAGGGCCAGCTCTGTGCTACAGGCAGGGATAGGAGCCGGACAGGGGAGGTTATGGCATAATGGCTGCCCTCCCTGGAGGCCTTGACATTTGTCAGACGCTATTACTTCACAATCAGGCTACACGCAACAGAGCCTTGTGATAATAGGCCCCCGCCCATACAGCCACATTTGCACATGTATAGGCCTGGCCACACAAAACAGACATGGCAGAGGATATTGGGCCAAATATAGTTCCACTCGCAGTGTTTTTGTGTAAAGATTGTGGGAAGGGAGAAGGAGGGGGTGGATGGAGACAGGGAGGGGGATGGGGGTGACTGGGCCTTTGCGAATGTTAGCGGTGTAGTTTGGAGAAGTTTTGGTTACCAGGGTGCTCCTGGGTGTGCACTCTGGTCTCTCCTTCGCAGCTGAGCACACTGACCCCCTGAGCACAGCGAACAGCAGACACAATGAATTGCTAATGACACTCTGGGTGACTGGCAGGGAAAGGCCCTCCGCACACACAGGGCACAAAGGAGGGCCTACGCAAGCACCCCATGTTCATGTGCATACACACACTGACAGACACACACACAAACACTCCATCACACACACAAAAAATGCATTCTGACAAGAAATGTGTGAGTGTGTGTGTGTGTGTTCACAGCGGTACACGCGGCTCCTGTGGAGGATGTTTGATGAGTACTGATACCTGATCTTCAAAGGTGCAGCTTAAAACAGCCACCCTTTACAGACAGTAGCAGAGGACTGGAGAGGTGTCTCACCCATGACCCGCTTGCCCATAGCACACTGGTATGTATTCCTGGGGGACTGGTTGTGATGGGGGTAGGGGATCATGCCAGCACAGACCCCTAGTAGTGTGAAAGGCTCAATCACCAAGTGTGTAGTGCCCCTACATACAAAACAAGAGCATTGGGACTGATAAGAATCCATCAGCAGAGAATATTGAGTACAAATGAAATGGAGAAAGAAAAAACTATGCAGCAAGAAAAAAAAGGCCTAACGTTTCAGACAGTAGAAAGCCATGGCTTACTCACGTATTAATCATGTGTTCATAAAGGGAAATCTGACAGTCGTTCTCCTCGTTCACATCCAGGTATTCCACCAGGCTCTCAAGGTTCTGACAGCAATGAAATAAAAGATAATCAACGCAATCATTTAAATAATCCACAACATCCACCACTAATGTAAACATTTCAAGAATCTACAACATCCACCACTAACGCAAACATAAGAAAAATCCACCACATCCACCACTAACGTAAACATTTAACAAATCCACAATATCCACCACTAGCGTAAACATGAAAAAAATCCACCACATCCACCACTAACGTAAACATTTTGCCCCCCTGAAAAGTACACTTGGCTGAGCTTAAAATCGCATCATATCAGAGCTAAATTCATTGGCGGCAGATGACACTAGTTTCTTTGTATTGAATAACGTTAGCTGTATGAGCTGATTAACTGGAGCACACCTGTATGCCTGGGTCAACTCCTCGATGTGTTTGTTCTTGACCATCGGCTGCGCTTTCTTCACAATGATGTATGGTCTGCCAGGAGCAAGAGCACCAGTTGAAAAAAGAGCAAGAGTTTTTCAAAAAAGTTGAAGGGGGGTGATAGCGAGAGATGAAGGAGTGAACTAGCTTTAAAAAAAGTAGTTGAAACCGTTTTGGTGGAGAACCCGGGCTGAGTCCTAACCTTACTCCATGCATAGACAGTGGAGGGGTGTCATGTCCTCCCTGGTGTCCCCCACCTACAGAGGCGTCCCCCATATGAAGAGATGTAGACACAGGGGTCGACATCCTGGGACCACCAAACGCTGGTGTACACTTTCAGCGTTTGGTGGTCCCAGGATGTCGACCCCTGTGGACAGGACCGACTATAAGGCACAGAGTTTCTTACTCTCAATTCTTACTGGCGTGACTTTATTAGGAGTTAGTTGATCAACGCACACAGACATAATGCATAAAACGTCAAGCTAGCTACTGTATCTATCACACAGTGTGCAGAGCCACAGACTCCAGCAGGGGTTCTGTGTATATTGAACTTGAGTAGATGGAGGAGCCACAGTGAAATGGCTCCATGGGTGTGTGTGGGAGGATTTTCGCGAGCTCTGTGGCGCTTTAAAACCTGCTGTTACAAATTAATTAAGCCTGGTGGCAGACAGTCAACATAATTTGACAGTTATCAGTGGCTTGAAAAACATATACACTAATTAATGGTCCAGACTTTTTCATGGCACATTAGTAGCACTAAATGAATAGTTAATCAAACACACTGTATGAAGCACAACATATGCTGTCTGTAATCCGGACATTCCATGTTCTTTCCCTTCATGTTTAAGGCATTGTATTGAAAAGCAGAGGAAGGCTTAAGAAAGAAGCCCTTTTTAAGGAATCAAACACAAGGGAAAAGCCACCAGCAACAATCCTGGCTTGAGAGCCTACTGCTCTGTATGTGTATCAAGTGCTTATGCGTATGCCTTTGGATGTCTGGTGTGTGTGCATGTGGGCGTGCATGCGCGCCTGTGTGTGTGTTTGTGTGGTCACCATTGAGGAAGACTAGGAAGACACTAGGGTAGGAGAGCTCCTCTCCACACAGCAGGTTGACGTCCTCCACTGCCAGGTTGAAGGCCAGCTTGACGATGGGGCCGTCCTCCATGTCTGTGGTGACGTGGGTCATTAAGGCCAGGTTCTTCAACAGACCACAGGCCTAGGACACGACAGGACATAACCACTGGTCAGAAGCTGATATACACAGGCCAAGGCAACACCATCTAGCACTGGCATTAGGGTAAGGGTTGTCCAGGACTAAAAACAAATATCACTTTATGAGCAGCAGTTCAATATTCAGACATGTTGGTTTTACACAGTAGGAGTGTATTTGTGCATGGATGTCATGGGGTTTATGGGGACCATGGTGTGTGTGCGTGCTTGCCAATATGTATATATGTGAATGTATGTCCGTGTGTCTCTCACTCGCTCTGACTCACCTCTCCGTCAGGGGTGTCGGAGGGGCACAGCATGCCCCACTGCGAGGGCTGCAGGGAGCGGGGTCCGCTGATCTTCCTGGTCTTCTCAAAACTGGGAGGAGATGAAGGAAAGACGAGTGTGTGTTTGACTATGTCGAACTGGGCCGCCCGCTGCCTGGGGATGATCTGCTCTGATATCTTCTTCAGGTCCCAGTTTAACTTCTTAAAGAGGTCCTCAAACAGCAGAGACAGCAGCTAGCCAGAGGGGGAAAGAGACTGACGACATTTTTCATGCGATTCTACATGTAAAATCGGTGCACGCTCGGTTCGCAAATTACGATCACAGGTGCACTCGGCCACACATTGGTGTGACTGAGCTCTTAGTACAGTCAGAACCTATGGGCCCATATTTATTAAATGTCTCTGAGAAGGAGTGCTGATCTAGGATCAGTTCCTCTCTGTCCATAACAATCCGATTAATTATGATCTAAATGGCAAAACTGACACTTAGGAAACATAATAAATCAACACTGGAAGTTACAGACCGAGTATCTGATGCAACGAACTAGATGTGAGACAACAATACTCAGAGAGATAGTCGTATCCCCTGGAGCCACAGGCACGGCAAACCCTCTGTTCTCCTAGGCTTCTGCTGCCAGCTGTTCTGTTCCTCTCTGTTATCAGCTCAGAGAAAATGACCAAAGAGACAGATGTAATAAGCAGGTGTGCCAACCCTGAGATAAGCCTGACCTGGCCTCTCTCCCAGGTTTCCCTTCTCTCCTTTCCTCTACTCAGGAAGGCTTTCACTGGGGAACCTCTCTCTTTCTCTCTCTCTTTCGTTCAACCCCCCACCAACCCTCCCGACACATTTGCATACATCAAAACAAATAAGCAGCACCGGCAAAATTAATAATAAAGAAATTAAGCTTCCGTTGCGCAGCCCGGCCAATTAGTTGAATGTCAGGGAATCATAATTGGAGAGAGAGGAGATTGCTGGGCGTTCTAAGTGCATAAGCTCCCTATTGAAAGGAGGCCCTGTACCCCCCAACCCCCACCTCGCCCCCACTCCTCAGCCAGAGCAGGTCGGGGTGGGGGGAAATTAAAGGCCTTAAGACAGCCGTAATTACATTATCAGAGCCGGTGCCTGCAGGATTAGCTCAATCGCTCCAGTCAAGGCGGCCATTCTTTTGTCACAGCGCGGAAAAAATCCCTCCGCTTCCCCGGCCCTGGGATTTTGGTGCCGCTGCTGCGTATCTCTTCCTCTGACAAAGCCAGTCAAGGCGGGAATACAGAGCGAGGCGGGGAGGGAGGGATGAGGGTGGGGGGAGGATGAGGAAAACAAAACAGGCAACAACAAAGCGGGAGGAAAATAATGACGGTATTAATAAAGGAGGGAGAGGGGTGAGAATAAAGACGCAGGTGAGGGCTGTATCCACTAGCACAGGCCTGGGATCAGGGCCTGGGGAGGCTGGTGTAGTCTGTATCCACTAGCACAGGCCTGAGATCAGGGCATGGGGAGGGTGGTGCAGAGTCTGTCTCTACTACCAACGACTTGGGATCAGTCCTCAGATAAGTACAAAGTACCTAGAGATTTAGCACTGTGTATGGAGACCATCGTTTTGACTTGGATGGAGGAGCGGATTAAAAGTCATGATCTAAAGTCAGTTTGGGGTTTCACCGCTAAAGGTTAAAGTTGGGATTAGAGGATGGTAAGATTATCCAAAATCTGTGAATACAGGCAACTTCTACCTGGGAGCTTTAAAACCCATTCATCCCATGGGCACCAGCAGGGACCCTGTGCAGGGAGCCTGTACAGCACTGCCACACAACCAGCCTTTTTGAAACATTAGCATTAAATGCTAACAGTTATTTTAATTTAATTACGGAGCAGCGTGAGTGAGTCCTACTGTGCAGATGGACCCAGAGCAGGCTCTGCTTATCTACACTGTGGAGCAGCACACTATAGGCCACGGTGCTGGAGGAAGGCTGTACAGGAAAATGAAGTCAAGGAAGTATGTACAGCCCTAATGTACTCAAGTACACTACAAGACTAAAAGTATGTGGACACCTACTAGTCGAACATTTCATTCCTAAACTATGGGCATTAATATGGAGTTGGTCCCCCGTTTGCTGCTCCATTCTTCTGGGAAGGCTTTCCACTCGATGTTGTAACATTGCTGCGTGGGACTTGCTTCCATTCAGCCACAAAGGCATTAGTGAGGTCGAGCACTGATGTTTGGCGATTAGGCCTGGCTCGCAGTCGCCATTCCAATTCATCCCAAACGTGTTCGATGGGCTCTGTGCAAACCAGTCAAATTCTTCCACACCGATCTCGACAATCCATTTCTGTATGGACCTCGCTTTGTGCACAGGGGCATTGTCATGTTGCCACAAAGTTGGAAGCACAGAATTGTCTAGAAAGTCATTGTATGCTGTAGCGTTAAGATTTCCTTTTACTGGAACTAAGGGGCACAGCCCCAACCATGAAAAACAGCCCCAGACCATTATTCCTTTTCTACCAAACTTTACACTTGGCACAACGCTTTCGGGCAGGTAGCGTTCTTCTGGCATCCGCCAAACCCAGATTATGAAGCGTGATTCATCACGCTTTACACCACTCTATCTGACGCTTGGCATTACACATGGTGATCTTAGGCTTGTGTGCAGCTGCTCGGCCATGGAAACCCATTTCATGAAGCTCCTGACCAACAGTTATTGTGCTGACGTTGCTTCCAGAGGCAGTTTGGAACTTGGTAATGAGTGTTGCAACCGAGGAAAGACGCTACACGCTTCCGTATTGTGAGCTTGTGTGGCCTACCACTTCGTGGCTGAGCCGTTGTTGCTCCTAGATGTTTCCACTCCACAGCAGAGTTTGACCGGAGCAGCTCTAGTAGGGCAGAAATTTGATAAACTGACTTGTTGGAAAGGTGGCATCCTATGACGGTGCCACGTTGAAAGTCATTGAGCTCTTCAGTATTGGCCATTCTACTGCCAATGTTTGTCTATGGAGATTGCATGGCTGTGTGCTCGATTTTATACACATGTCAGCAACGGATGTGGCTGACCACTAATTTAGTGTAAGTTTGTGCATGCCAATGTGATAAAGTAAATCTCTATAGGCCAATGTGCAGTCTTCATAGGCAATGTGCTGGAGTCTACTAACTGAGGGAGTAAATTAAACACACACAGAGGAGGTTCGCAAGAGTCATATTTTACTATTAGGACAGAGAGGTTATATTAGGACAGAGAGGTTACATTAGGACAGAGAGGTTATATTAGGACAGAGAGGTTATATTAGGACAGAGAGGTTACATTAGGACAGAGAGGTTATGTTAGGATAGAGAAAAACATACCCTGATTCTGTAGACGGAGCTACCTGTCCAGTCAACTCCAGACACTTGTTGCCATAGTGGTCTCTGTCGTCCACCTTGTTCACTCATTCGGCCATGATCACCCTGAGCACCTTCACCGCCAGGTAAATACACTTGGCCCGGAAGTTAAACTTCTACCTGGAGGTGGAATAAAAGACAGGGTTGGGGGGGATCAATTCAATTTCAAAGTCAATTCAGGAAGTAAACTGAAATTACAATTAACATTTCTCAGATAAGCAATCAGGAAAATTTGAATTTGAACTTCAGTTTACTTCCTGAATTGGCATGGAATTGACCACAACCCTGGTAGTTGTAGGAAGTCACTTGATCAAACCTAAGTGGACCAATGAGGAATGTTTTTGACTGCAATATACACAATATATAGCCATAATAATAATGAATAGGTAAGGATACAGGTGACACAACTAAACCATCTTATGGTATGGTGAGCACAGTGCTTTAACCCTACCAACACCTATCTCATTGATACTGCTGATAGTTCCATAGTACATCCCATGCCACACTGGGCAGGGCAGGTGTGTATAAAGCTGTTGTTGGTGTGGTCAATCTGATAGCACTCACAGGTACATGAGTGAGGATGAGGGAAGCCAACAACTCTCTGGCCTCCTCCATCTTGGTCTTCTTGGACCCTCTCCACATGCGCTGTCTCCGCAACTTATTCCCATTGCATTTCAGAGCCTAGGGAATGCATACAGAGGGATATGAGAATACAAAATCTATAAAACAATATAAAACAGGCCAGCTGTATCTCAGATCACAAAGTGACAACCTTTAAAAGAAAGAACCGGAGGCTTAATTCTAAAGTAATGAAAATGTGAGATGCACGTTTATCGTCGCGAGAAGAAAAGAAGGACACAAATTAACATTCTAAGTGATCAGAGTTGTATCAGGTCAAGTGAATCACAAAAGCCACGACCAGGGATGAGTCAGCCCTTATGCCCCACCCCCCTCGACACCCACGCATACAACACACACTAACACACCATGGTCACACCCGAGTCAGCAATAGTCTGTGTCGTGAGACAGAGCGCGTCCTCCCAGACCACCCACCCTGCAGGCTATAACCATTGGCTACTGAAGACGACCAGTGCAGCCTGTTCAGTCCTGTCCTGTGTTTTACGCTACAATAATGGCAAACACAATCATCATGTGTAAAAACAGTGAATCTGAAGTACAAAGAACTCATGGTCTCATTTGTGAGCTTCATGAAATGCATGTACAATGGAAGATGGACATTTGTCAAGCTTATTTGCCTCATGCAGTGCATTGAGTTGATCAAGCTGTTGATTGTGGAATGTTGTCCCACTCCTCTTGAATGGCTGTGCGAAGATGCTGGATATTGTCGGGAACTAGAACACGTTGCCGTACATGTTGATCCAGAGCATTCCAAACATGCTCAATCGGTGACATGTCTGGTGAGTATACAGACCATGGAAGAACTGGGACATTTTCAGCTTCCAGGAATTGTGTACAGACCCTTGCGACATGGGGCAGGCATTATCATAGATAGATAGATAGATAGATAGATAGATAGATAGATAGATAGATAGATAGATAGATAGATAGATAGATAGATAGATAGATAGATAGATAGATAGATAGATAGATAGATAGATAGATAGATAGATAGATAGATAGATAGATAGATAGATAGATAGATAGATAGATAGATAGATAGATAGATAGATAGATAGATAGATAGATAGATAGGTACTTTATTGAAAGATGAGGTAAATAGATAGGCACTTCATGCTGAAAGATGAGGTGATGGAGGCAGATGAATGGCACGACATGGGACTCAGGATCTCGTCACAGTATTTCTGTGCATTCAAATTGCTATCCATAAAATGCAATTGTGTTTGTTGTTCGTAGCTTATGCCTGCCCACACCAAAACACCACCACCACCATTGGGCACTCGGTTCACAACGTTGACATCAACAAACCACTTGCCCACTACACGCCATACACATGGTCTTTGGTTGTTAGGCCAGTTGGACGTACTGCCAAATTCTCCAGTCAGCATGCCAATTGCACACTCCCTCAAAACTTGACACATCTGTGGCATTGTGTTGTGTGACAAAACGGCACATTTTAGAGTAGATAGACAGACAGACAGACAGACAGACAGACAGACAGACAGACAGACAGACAGACAGACAGACAGACAGACAGACAGACAGACAGACAGACAGACAGACAGATAGACAGATAGATAGATAGATAGATAGATAGATAGATAGATAGATAGATAGATAGATAGATAGATAGATAGATAGATACATAGATTATCTTGGCAAAGGAGAAACAATTTGTGGCCAAAATATTTGATTGATAGATAAATATTAGATTGATAGATAGACTGTGTATATATATATTTAATATAATATAATAATTCATTTTATTTTTTACAAATGTTAGATTTATTCTACCACTTTTACATTGTTGTGTAGACCTTTGACCAAAAATGACAATTACATCAATTTCCATCTTAAACTTTCTGAATAATCGACCTATATATGTTTTAATAAATGCCCTTTTCCTGGCCCAAAAATAGATTTTGAAGAATAAATTAGTCCCCAAAGAAATCTGTGTGGCCCTCGGTTGAATTTCTAAATCTCAATGTGGCTCTCAAGCCAAAAGTTTGCCGACCCCTGGTCTAATATCTATTTAAGGCTATATGTCTACTTAGGCATAGCTTGATGTATCAAACATCAAAGGTACAATTAGAATAACACTGAAAAGGCAACAACATGCATTCAAATCTGATCCAATGCCCGTTGCTAGGATGCTAATATGGCCCTTGTCAATACATTGCTGGTTCCTCCTACTAAATAAGGGTCTTTATTCAGACAAATTGGGGCATTGCATTCATCAACACATGTCAACGAGGACACGTTGGCCTATTGATAAATTACTCTATAATTTTATAATTACTAGGCAAGACAAATGCTTTGTCCCAAACTCAAGACTCATCTCCTCTTGTTAGAATACATTCTATTCTACAGTCAAAGTCCTAGTCCTCAGACAATATAAGATAATATAATCAGGGCCTAGAGTTTGTCCTGATAAGGTCAAGTGATCAGAAATGCCATGTTTTCACTAGCTGTCAGTGATAGTTAACCCAAATCACAAAATGACTTTTCCTTGCTTTAAAAGCAGTCCGTGGACAGAGAAGAGACTGCAGTATATGCTTTGGGTTTGTTCACATAGCCACTGTAACCAACCGTTAACTTTGCACCCTTGATGACCCTGCTATAAATATAATGAATTCCTGAATCCTCTCAAAAGTAACTTGCAAAGTAACTTGTAAAAGGGATTGTGTAACTAAAGACTTGATTTTTAAGTTACGTTGAGTTGGTTTGGGCATGGTAAGCTACACGTATCACCTGTACCTCTCATTCAGGAAGTACCTCTGCGATAGCTTAGCCAGACCGCAGGTGGAGTTGGTTCCAGATTGGGCAGAAACAGGGAAACATGTACCCGTATCTGGGTGAAGATTTGGCCTTTTTGGCACTCTTCCAGGCTGTGGGAGTATTTAGCCATTACGTGCTCCTCTGTCCCGATCATCTCCTGGTCATCCATAGTTTGTGTGAGGAGTGGATGTGGTGTGGGGTTGAGGTACAAGAAAACATTATTAGAGGGTGAGGTATGAAAGAGATTACGTGTGGGAGGGAGGGATGGAGGGAAGGTATTAGGGCAGAATAGAATAGAGGAGAAATGTGGAGGTTTAAGGGAAAGGACGGTATCAGGGAAGTATGGAGGGGTGGGGGGAATTGGAAGGAGGACATATGGCGGAGATGTATAAGTGAATGGATGATGAAGTGGAAGTGGAAGAGAAAGAGAGATATACAGGATGTGATGTGACAAAGAGGATGGGAGAGGTGGATGGGGGAAGAAAAGAGAGGTTGGCAGGAGATGGAGGTGTGAGGGAGTGGGTGGAGGAAGGGGTTGTGTGGGTGTACACAGAGTGAAAGGTGGAAGAGATAAAGGGAGAGGTACAGACAAGGGAAGTCAGAACAGGAGTCACAAGGTTCTCTGACATTTGCTTATGCTACTGAGGAGCTGTGGGAACGGTGCTGCCTGGCCCACAATGCATCTGGTTGGCAGCATTGCAGAACGCGGCGAGGGCCAGGAGGAATTCACCCAGGATGCATGAGGGCAGAGCAAACAAACCAGGCAGGCCAACACACCACACTGGTGATTACTCAAAATGCTACAATGCCATATTGGACATGTTTGGAGAGGGCTGGCCAAGAGGTAATCAGCAATACTACTGCTGCCAACAGGTTAATAGAGCAATTTTAATCTGGGTGTCACGGATATGGACCTTGTTGAGGGAAAGAGATGTCCAAATGTTTAACAGTAGAGGATGACTGAAAGCTAAGACAACTCACTGAAAGAAACACATTTTGTGTTCTGCTGTTGCTTGAATTAATCAAATCTAATTTTCAGCTCCAAAATTATTAGCTATTGTTATATAATGATAATAGATGTAGCATGTTCACAAACTGAGTGATTTCTATATTAGATTAGCAAACGTTATATTACATCAGCAAATTAGTTCTTAATGAGTAGCACACGTGGGTTCCACTACCAACAGTAGAGATGTGGTAGAGCCTGGCATTATCTGTATTCTGTAGGCATATTTTAGTCAGACAGTGCCCTCATGTGGACATTCTTACCTTAAATATAATGGCAATGGGGGCATCCTCTGACATTGTGTTGTGGCTCAGGTAGAATCATCCCTGCTTAACGATCATATTGGTCCAGCTCTTCTTCTCATGAATTTAACTGTAACCACATTACACAGCAGTTTGAGTTGAGTGTGGTGGTAAGTGAACTGACGTTTGGGAGCACTAAAGTAAGCAATAAATGAGAAAACATTCATATAATGAATCAATTGTGAAAGAAAGCAGGTATGAAAATATCAATAGGATGAAAGTGTTTACACCAAACTGTAGCTAGAGCCTAAGTAGGGAGACAATCGAGTCATTCTGGATATGAGTGACAGCACCTGGCTCCCACTGCTCCCTTCCGATGCTGCTCCACGATGATGCCGTTCTTTGACAGCTGCTCCTGGATCAGAATGAACTTCTCCTGACCTTTAGTAGCCCCCTGTGGATGTAGAGACCAGGACACAAGTTCTCTCTCACACACACACACACACACACACACACACACACACACACACACACACACACACACACACACACACACACACACACACACACACACACACACACACACACACACACACACACACACACACACACACACTCCTATGCATTCTGGGCCAATGTGTGTGCATGTTTTTTGTTTTAGCCTATCTGGTTAGACTAATGGTGGTCTAAATTGAGCATTGTCGCTAGTTGATTATTTGAATCAGTGCTGGGCTGGAACAAAAGCCTACACATACTGCAGGCAGCCCTCCAGGGCAGAGTGGCCCCCATGTAAGATGTTCAGCTAGGTTTTGCCTACCTGGGTCCAGAGGGCACTTGTTGAGTTTGAAGTACTCTATGGCCATCTTCCCTGTGAGGACACATTTAGAGCTGCGCAGAATGATGGGCACTCTGGGTAGAACAGTTCAACGCACCGTTATAGAAAGAAAATCAGAATTTCCAGGGCATGTAAAGTGTTGGTCCCATGTTTCATGAGCTGAAATAAAATAACGTTCCATACGCACAAAACGCTTATTTCTCAAATATTTTGGCCACAAATTGTTTCTCCTTTGCCAAGATAATCCATCTATATATTTATCTATCTATCTATCTATCATCTATCTATCTGTTTGTTACATGATTTTTAAAAACAAAATCTATGCAGAGAATTTGGAGCGGCAGATTATAAAAACTTTTGGAGAGCTAACAGTCACCCCTGAAACCCGGCTCTCCGAATTCATTGACTCTCCCTATATCTCTAAACTCATGTCATCCAAGACTACAACTTGCTCCCTGGATCCCTGTCCATATATCACACACATCGTCAACCTCTCCCTCACCCACAGAACTGTCCCCTACAAAACAGCTGCAGTCACCCCCATCTTAAAAAGGCCAGAACTGGACACCACCATCCTCAATAACTTCCAAACCATTTCCAACCTCCCCTTCCTTGCCAAGACTATGGAACGTACTGTTGCCTCCCAATTACAAACCCACCTGCTAATCAACAACCTGTTCGAGCCCCTCCAGTCTGGTTACCGCCCCCTCCACAGTACTGAAACTGCACTCCTCAAAGTTGTCAATGACCTCCTCACCTCTGCTCATGCTGCTGTCCTCAAGATCCTGATTCACCTGGACCTGAGATCCTCCTCACCAAGCTTGAAGGTGTGTTGAGGGTACCATACTCTCCTGGCTATAATCATACCTCACAAACCGGACCCACTACATCTCCCTCAATGGCCACACCTCAGACTCAGCTGCAGTTATACAGGGTATCCCCCAGGTCTCTGTGCTGGGTCCCTTAGTCTTCATCATCTACATCCTCCCCCTTGGTCAGATCCTCCGTCACTTCGACTGCTATACTGATGACACCCAGATCTACCTCAGCAACAAATCCCTCCACAACACACCTCTGACCCACATTGAATCCTGCCTCTCTGCAATAAAAACAGTGATAAAAAAAAAAAAACTCCTCATAGGCACCAAATCCACCATCACCAAAGCTGGCAAACTTACCCTCACTATTGACGACGTCACTGTCTCTCCCTCCCTCCACGCCGCACGCAACCTTGATGGATCATTTTCCGCTTTGAGGGAAACTGAAACCACTTATAAGGAATCTAACAAAGTCAATCCCACATCTGACCCGATGATTCCCACTGGTGAAACGCTGTTCCCTATCACAAAACCAATCCTCGTCTCAGTTCGCAGGTACTGGAACGGTCACCACACGCGGACGCTGTGATGACTGACAGGCCTCGACAGCCACTGAGCGTTTTGACGCACAAACACCAGGAGATTTGGTTGAATGGTTACAGCCAACCTACAACCTACGTGGCTGATAACTCGTACACAGGGTTCGACCTTTTAGTTTGTGCTTTGGATACCCACACCAACCGCTCGTGGGGGGGTCCCAAGACACAAAGGGGAGAATACTAGCCCAGACCCATGAGCCTCCTCGAGGTCATTGGGTGGGTCGAGACTACGTACAACACTGTGCGAGACCGTCAGAGTAGGAAACAAAACTAGTTTTAATCTTCCCCTTGAGAACAGAGAGGAGCGGACAGGCCCCTCGACGGGGATAACTCAGAACACATCTTGGAAAGTCTACACGTTCAGATGTACATGGAATTGTTATACAATTTATGTGTTTAAATATTAAACTATTTGTGAAAAGATTCAATATAATATTAAGTCTTCTAAAATGAAAATGGTTGTCATACACTATCTTGTGCCCAAGCAGTAGCCACGCCTAAGTGAAATTTCATTGGGTTAGAAGGAAACACGCCCCTTCTCTTCCCAGTACAAAACCCCCCAGTGACGCCATTCACGTCAGACTAAGCAAACCACGGCGTGAGCCAAGGTAGCTAATGGTTGAATTACAACTCTATCTAACGAAATCTACATGCGACAAGATAATGTGGAGGTGACGATCGCCAGGTTAAAATTGTGAATGTTCGACTAGACCAGCCAGAGTACAGTACGAGCAGATGATGCCAACTTGGTATGAACTTTGAACAGTTACTCACTAAAGAAGAAGTGATTAAATCCTAGTCGTAGCGGTTATCAGACTGCAGTGGTGAACGCGGCCTAGTATGAGTATTCGAACACAGCTCAGGTGTAAGTGAGGACTTGGTGGACTGTATATTCTTTAGGTTTTACTTCATGTGTTCGCTCCTGTGTCCTGGTAAGGGCACTGATGACAGACCGGTAGGATTCCAGTTGAGGTGGTTTAATAATGCTGAAGATGCACAAGCACGGAACAGCACCGCACAGTGGATGTAGTATGGATGGGCCAAGGCACTTAATGGTCTGGCAACTTGCTTCAACCAAAGTGTGAATGACAGAATACAATCCCAAATCTCTTAAAAACAGTATGATAGGCTATAACATGACTATGATGACTTAATGCTATACAGGACCATACAGAGCAATACAACGTGACTGTGACTGCACTCATTTGAGATTTTATTAGTATTTTATTTTTATTTAACCATTATTTAACTAGGCAAGTCAGTTAAGAACAAATTCTTATTTACAATGACGGCCATGGTTGGTTGAGATCAAAGGGGTGGCGCCGCACGTGTCCTACAAAGCATAGCACCATCATCTTCAGTACAAGGCTACAACTGTTCAATGAACTTGAATACCTCTAAACAGTGAAATACAACGTAATACCCATTTAACGATGTACCATACACCTATACAATTACAGGGCATATAAACAACCCACTGGGGGACATTATCCTATACAAATACAGGGTAAAATGTCCAAAATGATATAACAACCAAAACAGAGCTTGCCAGCTCACAATAGCTAGCGCATAGTAAAAACTACTCATTAGCATAACCATCAATATGACATTACATATCAACAAGGATGCAGAATGGCCTTGGCTAATTTAAGAGAAAAATCAATGTATGTACTTGATTTGTTTATTACTAATGGTTAAAGAATAATATGCTTAAACAATAGTAAAGACATTTATTTGTGCCAATGCTGTGCTTCTGAGAAAGGATGATCTCTTCCACGTTCACTCCCCGCAGTTGGTCTAGGCATGTAGTCAAGGACATGGGATAGAGATAGACCTGTATTGTTTCAATGTCTCTCTTCTCTCCTGGTCCGACGACATGAGACAAAGAGCCTCTGAGAGGTGGCTACAGTTCTTGTGCCCATCCTGTTCTTTTGCTATCTTCCAAGGGCACAGCTGTGGGGAGTCAGAAGAGAACAGAGGCTAGCTTGGTAGAAGGAGTAAACGGAACTATCGTTATCACTTGTTTGTGTGATATAACCTCAGATAGCTTCTGATGCCCTGATCTGCCAGGGAGGGGCTGAACCAACCATGACTAAGTAGTTTTTGTGTTACTATATAAACCCCTTGAGTTTCTGCATTATTGGGGCACTCAATCGATTCACCCTGTTTGTGTGTGTGTGTGTGTCGTATTGACCTGCTCCCTTGTTAACAAGAGATTAATAAATATTTAGTTTAAGTATAACTCTGACTTGTGTGATACGTTTGTCTCTCCTCATTTGCTAATTTAGAACTACCACCACACTAACACAATGAAAGCTAACTGGTGGGAAAACCAAAAGGATGGCTGGAACTTTGTCTCACTTGACTTCTCTCAAGCTGATCTTCTTCTCTGAGCTGGAGATCGCCCAGCATGCTCTCCTCCACTTGGGTGGAGCTACAGCTCTGATATGATGAACTAACATTCCTTATATGATTAACTACAAATACGTCACAGCCTTTTGCACACCAGGGGAGTCTCAAATTATATTTAGGAATAATTTATTTTACCTTGAATATTGCAGCCCATTTGTGTAGGCTATTAGCCAGACAAAACTTCAAGCCAACTACTTTTCCCTCAGGTTAGGTTATTTGATGTGTAGTCAAGTTTGTATAAAAAGTGTGACTTAGCTGGCCTATACAGGACAGCTGTGTGTATATATATATATATATATATATATATATATACAAAAAAACTGAATGGTAACTTATTTGTATTCTGTTATATCTAAAATGTATTTGACAATCTGCAATGCTTGAATTTCCAACTTTAATTACTGGTGGATGGACAGGAGGTTAGGTAAGGGCCTTTTATGGAAGACTCTGGTCCGGTTTCCCAGACAATGATTGAGCCTAGTCCTGAACTAAAAAGCATTTTCAGTGGAGAATCTCAGGGTCATTCCACCAATTGTCTCCCAAGTGGCGCAGTGGTCTAAGACACTGCATCTCAGTGCTAGAGGTGTCACTACAGACAACCTTGTTCAAATCACAACTTGCTGTGATTGGGAGTCCCATAGACTGGCACACAATTGTCTGAGCTTGGCTGGTGTAGGCTGTCATTGTAAATAATAATTTATTCTTAACTGACTTGCCTAGTTAAATAAAGGTTACATTTAAAAGTATAGTGCAAATGTTAAAAAAAACAACACTCAATTGAACATTTGGATCACATACTGTACATCTTCAAACTAAATCATATTAAAATGTCCATTAGTAGTGTGTTTTCATTAAAGTAAATGAGTTGTCCTCAAGGAATGGCATTTTAACCCACTTTTTTCTATGTGATTGGTGATTACTTTGTCCCTGCGGTTTAAGGTCAACCTTGTAACATTAACTGAACTTATTTTAATATGGTAAAACTGTTTGTTTTAAAATATTTGTTCAAAAGTAACATTGAGTATCTACAAGTGAAATTATAGTATAAAAGCAGGTGAGCTGCTACTACTATTTTTGGCCCATTTCTGGTGGTTTGTGGTAAAGAAAATGTGTCAAACATAACATGTTTTAAGAAGTTCAAATATTGTTGTTAAGCTTGCATTCAATTTCGAATGCAATTTTTTCCCCTTGACACAAGGGGAGTGTGGCTGGTTTAAGATGAAATTGTCAACCGTGTTACAGTCAACCTTGTCACTTTTATAGTAATTGTTTTTAATAAAACCTCTTGAAATGGTAAAACATGTGTACTTTATGGATGTACTCTTTAGTTTAAATAAATACACACTATTCGTAGAATGACACCTTTATTGAAAGTGCCTTTTATTCCAGTACTAGGCTTTGATTTGGAGCGCCTAAGAAAATCAGAAGCAGCAATTGGGGAGGACGGGCTCGTAAAAATGTCTGGAGCGGAATATCTAAGATTGGTATCATATACATCTAACACATGGTTTTCATGTGTTTCCATGTGTTTGGTAACATTCCATTCACTCCATTTCAGCCATTACTATGAACCATTCTCCCCTCAGCAGCCTCCTGTGATCAGAAGGTAATTTCCATGAATGAATCATGAAATATCCCGCAAATTAAAACCTCGCTTGAAGCCATTTCCACTGCTTTTTTTCATTCATTCTTTTCATACTCATTTAGACCTGGGACACCAGGTGGGTGCAAATAATGATCAGGTAAAACAGAAAACTGGCAGGCTCTGGACCTCATAGGGTTACATTTGAATACCCCTGGGCTATAGTACATTCATGTCTAGATAGGAAACAGCTTTTTTCAAATTGTTTATTTTTAGCTAACCCTTTTCCTAACCTTAACCTAATTATCCTTCTAGGTTTATTCATTATCCTAACCCTATAGTACAGTCAGAGACGGAAGAGGAAGCGAGACATCCCACTTTTTAATAAATACCTTTTGTGGGGACCTGGCTCCCTGGTGCGTGGGCCTGTGCCCTCCCAAGCCCACCCATGCCTGAGCCCCTGTCCAGTCATGTGAAATCCATAGATTAGGGCCTAATGAATGTATTTCAATTGACTGATTTCCTTCTATAAACTGTAGCTCATTAAAATGTTTGAAATTGGTGTTCAGTTTAAATGCAGGTATTGTGACCTTTCTGGCTGGGGGTGGAGACAATGCCAGGCTACAGTAGCTACGGTCAAAAGAGAAGTTGCTGATGGCAGCTGCGACGTCAGAGGTAACAGACACACAGAAAAAGCAAGGTAAGTTGTAACGCTAGCTATATTATTGAGCTAAAACATTTCAATCGATTTATATAAACTCCAACTATTTTGTGTTATCTACACGAAGTCATCTCCAACTAACAAATTAGGCGTTCGTTAACTATCGGGCTAATTTTCGAGCTAACTAAACGTTAGTTCGCCATGCAGCTTCAGTCAAGATGAGTGAGTTTTAGCTAGCTAAAAGTTGGTTAACGTTGTTTTTCCGCCCTTGTGCTCCTAAATAAGTGTTTCAAATAGCAAGTGGCGTTAAATCGAAGTGCATGAGATCTAATATTTTGCTAAAGCATATAGCTAGGAAACGCTAACTTAGCTAACCATCTATGTTAGTAGTTGCTATCTGGGTAGCCTGTTGCCACGTCGTCACTCGGTAATCTATAATGTAGATAACAACTCTTATTGAACACTTAAAAAAAGAAAGAAAATGGAACATCTTTTGGATGTGTATTATGGTCACAACTATTTTAAGTTGCTAGCTAACGTTTTTGCTGCATGTTTGATGATATTTAACTAATATAACTACATTAACTTCAATAACCATGTCGGAAGTGATAACGTTATTCCACAAATTGGGTCTACAGAATCTAGATTAATGACAGCATGGCTAGCTAACGTTATATGTGGTAACTAGGCCAAGTGAATGTGTGGCCATATAAACTGTCTTCAATTGTCGCTTACTGAACACAACTGGACACCAAACCCTTTTAT
Source organism: Thymallus thymallus (assembly GCA_023634145.1). Lineage (NCBI taxonomy): Eukaryota > Metazoa > Chordata > Actinopteri > Salmoniformes > Salmonidae > Thymallus > Thymallus thymallus. Next base: position 35,886,980 of record CM042414.1, on the reverse strand, counting down.
TGTGAAATAAATGTACTTTAGCCAGCACTCAAATATATGTTGGTCCATTTCTAATTTCCACTCTAGTACTTTACCTAAGGATAGGCTAATGAAAGCTTGTACTCATGTATCTGTGAGTGTTCTGTGAAACTGTGGTGGGGACATGCACATAGAGAGCAAAGTTTGCTGTAGTGTTAGCCAGCAGATCCAACCTGCTTGCTTACAGCTAAGCAAGCACTAGGGTAGGTTAGCCTTCCTGTGTTGATTAAGGGTGTGTTTGTAAATCACATTTTATTGGTCACATACACATATTTAGCAAGTGTTATTGCGGGTGTAGCGAAATGCATCTCACATTTAATCTGGAGTGGCTGAGTGGTTTTTTAATTCAGAGCGTTGTCAGTCAGACTGTCCGTTAGTAAATTTAAAGAGTTGGCCGAGGAGTAAGGTTGATCTGAGCATTCTGACCTCACAACAGCAGTCAAACACCCAAGCTAGCTACTTTCTGACACAAATGAACACTTCACTCTGACCATTTGCCTCGCCCTAGCAGAGCTGTTGTGAGATATGGCTTGAAAAATGCGCTGTTCTCTGAATTGGTCCATTATCCCAACTGTTACACTGAGAAGATTGCTAGTTTTTTCTGGAAAACTCAGTTTCGTCCTCATGCTAGGTAACAGAAGCTACAGCAGACATTTTGGAATGGCAGTGTCAGCCAATCAGCTCCTTTGTTGTTCAGCGTGACATGTCATTCCATAATGGCTGCTGTGGCTTCTGCTAGCTAGCATGAAGATGAAAACGGCAGTTTACTTAACTAGCAGTCGTTCAATCTTCTTGGTGTAACAGTGGGGATAATGGGACAATTCTGAGTACACCGCATATCCCATCCCTGTATTGAGGTACGTTTTCCGAGTCACATCTCACACCTGCTCAGCATTGTCTTAATCTACACAGGAAGGCCGTCTTGACCCTAGTGCAGCTGTAAGCAAGCTGGTCGTATCTGCTGGCTATTGTAGTGGGATGGCATTTTTACTGCCACATAGGCCTGTAATAGGTCCACGTAGCTTTGTGGTTGAGCAGCACATGCGTTTCAACATTGTAATTAGGCCTATGAGAATGTTCAAAGGCCCTCAGCAAGCATATAATGGTTATGTTGACTGTTCAAGACTTTTCTTCTAAGAATAAAAGCTATCGTGTCTTTTGCATTAGTATCATATCAGAAATCACAACTTTTTATGTGTGTGTCTATAGTAGTGCCCCTTGGAGGGAGTGTTTATTAAAAAAAGTGGACTAAATATTGGCAAAATACAGCAAATAAGATGTGTTATGGATGTAACATGAAATTATCAAGATTTTTGGGGCGACTAAACATATTAGCAAAAGTCTGAGTTTGTAATTCTTCGGTCAACCTGGATAGCCGTTTAGAAGGAAAGGCTTGGCTGAACACAAAATATATCATTTTGAAAAGATTTCCATTATTACTTGGGAGAGCAAAAACAACCATTATGGATGTTATGCCCTATGCTATTGATGTTATAGTCTGAAATAGACATAAATATCTTCAAGGTGACTTCATCAAAATCTATCATAACACATTTGTTGTCATTTGGAATATAAAATAAAAAAAGTAAGCTGAAGGCCTGAATAGTATACATGGCCAGACACAGGCACCCTAATAGGGCCTTATTTTATCTATTTATTTCTATATATATATATATATATATATCACTCTCTCTCTGTCTGTGTGTGTGTGTATATATATATATATGTGTGTGTGTGTGAAAATGTACCTTTACCAGTTTAATGTAGGCATGTAATATTTGTTTTGGTATACACATTTTTCTGTGATTTGTAGCAAAATATGCACATGTGCCTATACTGCCAATCTACTTTTCTGGATGAAGTCTTTCATTTTGTGGGTCTTTCACTTGAAAGGACTATTCACATATTGTTGGTAAACACTTCTCATCTTTCTATCATGTATTAGAAATGCATTTCAGCATATTTCCCAAGAGAATCTTAGCTATCATTTTCAAGATATCAGCAATTGCTGTGGTAAAAGTCTGAAGAATAAATCTGAGAACAATCACGCAAAATGTGGTGAATGCGCAAGCTTATAAAGCTAAGATATGATGCGTCAATATCCATCACGGCAAGTCATAACTGGTGCAGTTAGAACTTGCCGCTCTGGTCTTAAGGTTTTTGTTGAGCCTACTTTGCAGGTGGCGCGGTCTGTCATACAGGGGCACATCATGTCATACAAGCCTAATCATCTGTTTTCCCCCTGGCTGTCTCAATCAGGCCTAGTGTTCCTTCGCTGGGCGTTCTACCTCTGCCTATCCTCTGTCCTTCAACAGTAAACAGGTCAGCCTCGTTTGGCGTTGTTAGAAGCAGGCAGCACACCCATTAAGTCAGATGGAGGAATGGTTAGGCCTATGAGCAATCGTTGTCCGTCTTGTTTTTCAAGAACTAGCCATTCTAAATGTTGCTCTACTGTCCTTCAAAGACTCGTGTCTCATTTGGGAATAGTGAAGAAATTATATTGAGGAATTGGTTGACTTTACATGTTTTTCTCTACTGCCAAGAGGGAAGATGAGTCAACGTGAGCAGCAGGATGAAGTCCCAGCATACCTCAAAGATGAGCCTCCAGCAGGTCAGTTCAGTCTCCTTGGTGGCCACTTACAAGCTGATGAACGTTGAATGGACAATGATGATAAAAATGGTACACTGACTCTCGGTAATGTAAAAGGGATACTTAGTCAGTTGCACAACTGAATGCGGGGGTCTGCCTTAATCGACGTCCACGTCACCGGCACCCGGGGAGCAGTTGCTGTTGGGGGTTAACTGCCTTGCTCAAGGGTGGAACGGCAGATTTTTCCACCTTGCCAGCTCAGGGATTCGAACCAGAGACCTTTCGGTTACTGGCTTAACGCTCCATAACCGCTACTTGAATGCTAACCTATCACTCAAGATCTTCCTAATAGGCCTAACTACAGTGTACCTGATTTGAATTTCCTCACAAATTAGATGTCTAAGGGAATCTCTGTCCTGAAGCGTTTGTATTAGTGTACCACTAGGTGGTGTTACCGTTCCATCTTCTACACTTTTAGTGATTCTACAGTTTGTCTGTATACTCTAGCCCACCACACACTGCTTTTCTTTTTTCATTCGAAGCAATAGGGGCTATTGAGGGCCGTCATTACTATATTTAGTTTGAGCTTTCTAGTGGGGCTACTACTCTATAATGGACCATTCTAAGCAGAATACATGGTTTGACACAAACTTTAATGTAGTAGCCTAGTCATCATTCAGTGGTGACACTGTCTGTACAGTATGGACCTGAGAGCGCTTTCTATAAGCTGGGGAGGTTACTTTGTGTTCCTCTGCTTAACTTCTCACAACACTAACACCCTATTGTCTCTCATCAGACAGCAACAAGGATCACCCCGTGCCACAGCCAGGCATGTTCTCCAGAGTGACCGGAGGCCTCTTCAGTGTCACTAAAGGTGCCGTGGGAGCCACTGTGGGCGGTGTGGCCTGGATAGGAGGGAAGAGCTTCGACCTGACAAAGACCGCTGTCACCTCGGTGGCCGCTGTACCCGGCATCGGGGTGGGGCTGGTAAAAGGAGGGGTGTGTGCTGTAGCCGGAGGCGTGTCCGCAGTAGGCTCAGCGGTGGCCAGTAAAGTTCCTATTGGAGGGGGCAAGAAAAAGGACAAGTCTGATTGAGGAGGGTCAGACGGCGGTGCCATTTTGGGTCTCGTGCATGTCTGGTCTGCCTACAGTCTGGAGGGCTACGGAGGATTCCAACAATGTTGTGTATTTACTTTTCGTGGAGTGCTCTACGCTCTAATCCGCGAGTGTCTATGGACCACTCCCATATTATGTGGCCTGGCCGCTGAGGGGGAGATTATATAAGGGGTTTTATGCTCAGCAGTGCAGGGGCCACCCCACCCATCTTTGTAATATAAACCAGTTCCTCAAACTGTTGAAATATGAAATGATTGACTGTGAATGTTGTATTCACTGTAGATAAAAGCCAACCAAGAAAACAGGACAATTGCTCATTGCTTAGTATTTGTTCTATCTCTCACCATGTTTAGGCAGTGTTCATGTTCATTGCTGTGTTTGTTGATAACCTGAACTCCACCTGACAGTCAGACAATCTGTGATCAATGACTAGCCCGGCACCTCTGACAGTAAATAAAGAGGCTTCATTCGGGGGGGGGGTTGGTACTGCACAGGGGGGTTTACCACCGTGATTCCCGGTCTGTGGTGGGGTTCAGATCAAAGAAGCCAGCACCGGGCTGCTCCAACAACCGAGCCAACGCCTTTTTGCGAAAAGTGTCCGTAACAGGCGGGGAGTTGATGGCTCCACTCCATCTCTCTGATTGATTCTGTTTCTGAGAATACTGACGCTGTGCCTCTGGGGCCCAGCAGCCCAGCTTTGGTGCCTTCTCCCACAACAACACTCATCACTCTCCCTGAGAATTATCGCGGCACTCTGGGATTTTAATGCTGCCTGCCAGGGCTATGGGGGAGTAAACACTCTGCTCAGGAAGTCAATGTTCCTGGCTAGATGTTTATGCTGGCGGAAATTGTTTTACATTTTTCCCCCTTCTGCTCTTAAGTATATGATTAGAATCTCAAACTCCCCGTTCCTGATGTGACACAGGTTTTTTTTTTTCCTCCACCAGGGAAATTCTCTAAAGTGGACATTTTTCCATTTAAAGATTTTCTTCGGCGAATGCTCTCTGTTGCGAGTAATGTACCCTCATGTTTTTCAATGACGAGCGTAGTGTTAGGATACGTTTTCCCTTTTAATGCTGTGATTGGGAGTCCCGTAGGGCGGTGCACAATTGGCCCAGCATCGTCCGAGTTTGGCCGTTGTAGGCCGGCATTGTAAATAAGAATTTGTTCTTAACTGACTTGCCTAGTTAATTTTTTTTTATATGGAATTAATGTTTTCACTGATGCTGTGGTGAATCACAATGCTCTGTCACTGCCCTTCTGTTCTCTCGCTTTCTTTTGTTGTTTCACTTGACAACAAGGTGCCTTATTCCAACAAGAAAGCCTGCACTACAGTAACGTATTCCTTTTTGATCTCACCAGATTGTAGTCCACGTACACCGAGTGCACAATACATTGACACCTGCTCTTTTAATGACAGACTGACCAGGTGAAAGCTATGATCCCTTATTGATGTCACCTGTTAAATCTACTTTAATCAGTGTAGATGAAGGGGAGGAGACTGGTTAAAGGAGGACATCCAGCCAACTTGACACAACTGTGGGAGCATTAGTCAACATGGGCCAGCATCCCTGTGGGACTCAATATTAAGAAGCTGTCCTTAATGTTTTGTTCACTCAGTGTATTGTACTACTGGTAAAAACACAAAGTACTACTGTAGGCTATTTTAGCATTATACACTTAAGCTGGTGCTTTTATATTGTTGCTATTGTTTCTATTAGAGATACAATGTGTTCAGATGTTCAATATAGTGCTCTACCAAAGAATTGCACTATTAATCAGTGGATTCTTAAAAGCGGAGTGCACTGTGCAACAACACATTGGTGTGTAGGCTACACCTTTCTAACATCACATGGATATTTATTTTGTTCAGGATTTGTCTCCATAAATGTCCTTTCCAGTTTTCACCTCAATATTTCATTAACCTTTCATTCAGTCCATACGTTGACTGCTTTATACAGGACGGAAGGCTGAGGGATTTCAGGCTGATCCTGCTACATTCTTTAAGGGATTTCCTATTGGGTTTCCTGTCAATGTGCTGAAGGTGGAATCGAACCTGTATATCAATATAATAAATAAGCCTTTTTCATCAGATCTCTTGTTTTGCCTATTTGTCTTTAAGGGTTTAACTCAATTTTATTATATTTGTTTGGTTTGTCAGCACTGTAGAGATGAATTTCAGTAGCCCCCTCTAGCTCCTAGTCAATACAGCAGTGGACCCACCTAGCCTGCAAATAAGAACATGCCTAATCACAAATCTGCCCTAGCCCCCTTCCCTGTAATTTATATTTGAGTTATGATATCTGGCCCAAAATTACTCATTCCATGATATGCAAACAACCTCCAATAGATGGCGCTGGCATCGCTCTGTATTTGGCCCTACAGTCACATTGGAATGCATTCAGTCATCATTGCTACTTCATTGCTTGACGACGTTTAACGTGAAAAATTAGTGCTATGAGAAAGTGGACTCAATGTCGTGTGTTTCAAGAAGAATGGACAGCAAAATACTTTTTTACTAGTATTGGACATAAGGCGCTATGTCTGATATGCCAAGAAAGTAATCTCAGTCGTCATTTTTCAAGCAAGCATGCTAACTACGCTAGCAATCTGTTCTTTCAGGAAAAGGCAAGGAAGGCCTCAAAACTTGCCACAAACTTAAAAGCCGAACAAAATTGTTTTACTAAACAGTGCTCTACTCAAGACTCCGTAACTAAGACAAGCTACGTAGTGGCACATAAAATCGCAACGCATAGCAAGCCTTTTGCTGAAGGGGAGTTTGTGAAAGAGTGTATGGTGGAGACTGCTGCTATACTTTGTTCTCGAGAAAATGGCTTTGATCTTTTTTCCTATAGCACTGGATGAGAATACTGACATGAGAGACACTGCTCAACTTTACATTTTTGTCAGAGGAATAAATGAGAATTTTGAAATAAGAGGAACTTCTTGTGATGTAGCAACCAGGGGCTCTGACTTATATGACAGGGTGTCTGCCTGCTTGGAAGAAATGAATCTACCGTGAAGCAAACTGACAAACATCACAACCAATGGATCACCAAATCGAACCGGTAAAAACATTTGCCTACTAAAAAGATTACAAGACAAAGTAAAAGGAGAAAGCCCTAACGCGGAGGAATTTGTATTCACTGTATTATTCATCAGGAAGCCCTGTGTAAAAGTGTGTTAAAGCTGGAATATGTTGTCAAAGTGATTGTAGAACTTGTCAACTTAATACGGGCAAGGGGGCTTGACCATCGACAGTTCATTCAGCTGCTCAATGACACAGAGGCAGAGCACCAGGACTTGTACCATTCAAATGTGCGCTGGCTAAGCCTGGGGAAAGTATTTTGCCGTGTGTGGGAACTGAGAGGGGAGATCGGTATGTTCCTTGATACGGTTGGTAAAGCTGACGACCAAGTTTCCAAACATTAAAAAGCACGCCCAAAGAATGCTTGTTTTATTCAGGTCCACATACAGTTGAAGTCGGAAGTTTACATACGCTTAGGTTGAAGTCATTAAAACTCATTTTTCAACCACTCCACAGAATTCATGTTAACAAACTATAGTTTTGGCAAGTCTGTGCATGACACAAGTAATTCTTCCAACAATTGTTTGCAGACAGATTATTTCACTTATAATTCACTATATCACAATTCCAGTGGGTCAGAAGTTTACATACACTAAGTTTACCGTGATTTTAAACATCTTGGAAAATTCCAGAAAATGATGTCATGGTTTTAGAAGCTTCTGATAGGCTAATTGACATAATTTGAGTCAATTGGAGGTGTACCTGTGGATGTATTTCAAGGCCTACCTTCAAACTTTGCTCGACATCATGGGAAAATCAAAAGCCAAGACCTCAGAAGAAAAATTGTAGACCTCCACAAGTCTGGTTCATCCTTGGGAGCAATTTCCAAATGCCTGAAGGTACCATGTTCATCTGTACAAACAATAGTACGCAAGTATAAACACAACGGGACCACGCAGCTGTCATACCGCTCAGGAAAGACTTTGGTGTGAAAAGTGCAAATCAATCCCAGAACAACAGCAAAGGACCTTGTGAAGATGCTGGAGGAGACGGGTACAAAAGTATCTATATCCACAGTAAAATGAGTCCTATATCGACATAACCTTAAAAGCTGCTCAGCAAGGAAGAAGCCACTGCTCCAAAACCACCATAACAGACTACGGTTTGCCACTGCACATGGGGACAAAGATCAAACTTTTTGGAGAAATGTCCTCTGGTCTGATGAAACAAAAATAGAACAGTTTGGCCATAATGACCATTGTTATGTTTGGAGGGAAAAGGGAGAGGCTTGCAAGCCGAAGAACACCATCCCAACCATGAAGCACGGGGGTGGCAGCATCATGTTGTGGGGGGTGCTTTGCTGCAGGAGGGACTGGTGCACTTCACAAAATAGATGGCATCATGAGGAAGGAAAATGATGTGGATATATTGAAGCAACATCTCAAGACATCAGTCAGGAAGTTAAACCTTGGTTGCAAATGGGTCTTTAAATGGACAATGACCCCAAGCATACTTCCAAAGTTATGGCAAAATGGTTTAAGGACAACAGAGTCAAGGTATTGGAGTGGCCATCGCAAAGCCCTGACCTTAATACTATAGAACATTTGTGGGCAGAACTGAAAAAGCGTGTTCGAGCAAGGAGGTCTACAAACCTGACTCAGTTACACCAGTTCTGTCAGGAGGAATGGGCCAAAATTCAATCAACTTATTGTGGGAAGCTTGTGGAAGGCTGCCCGAAACTTTTGACCCAAGTTAAACAATTTAAAGGCAATGCTAACAAATACAAATTGAGTGTATGAAAACTTCTGACCCACTGGGAATGTGATGAAAGAAATAAAAGCTGAAATAAATAATTATCTCAACTATTATTCTTAAAATAATGTGGTGATTCTAACTGACCTAAGACAGGGAATTTGTACTAGGATTAAATACCAGGAATTGTGAAAAACTGAGTTGAAATGTATTTGGCTAAGGTGCATGTAAACTTCCGACTTCAACTGTATGTGTGTGAACAAATGTTGTCAGTCATGAATTACAACAAATCCCTTCACAGGTCAAATTTAACAAATTACCACTTGTCAGCTGTTCTGAGAATCTCTACATCAAAGATGACACCAGACTTTGATGCCCTTGCCAAGTGAACAATGACCAGACCCATTGTTCACATTAAGACTCGAATAACCGTGACTGGGCAAGGTTTGTGCTTTTTCATGGTTATGCAGTAAGAATTATCCAGCAATGCACTTGGATACAGGTAATAACTAATCAGTCAGATTTGGGCTGAGGTGAATGGATAACTAAATATGGCTCACAATGGAGATGAGAATTGTTCCTTAATATGCTTTCAAAAACATAACATTCCAAATGAAACGAATGCTCTTACCAGATGTTTCACTCAAATTTTATAATACATGTATTTTTATTTTTTATTATTCTTTTTTTACACATCTACTGTTACATTTTGTTTCCAGTAATATAATACAGTGGTAAGAAAAAGTATGTGAATCCTTTGGAATTACCTAGATTTCTGCATAAATTTGTCATAAAATGTAATTTGATCTTCATCTAAGTCACAACAATAGACAAACACAGTGTGCTTAAACTAATAACACATATTATTGCATTTTTCTTGTCTATATTGAATACATCATTTAAACATTCACAGTGTAGGTTGGAAAAAGTATGTGAACCCCTAGGCTAATGACTTCTTCAATCAATGAGACGGGATTGGAGATGTTGGTTAGAGCTGCCATGCCCTATAAAAAACATTCACAAAATTTGAGTTTGCTATTCACAAGAAGCCTTGCCTGAAGTGAACCATGCCTCAAACAAAAGAGATCTCAGAAGACCTAAGATGAAGAATTGTTGACTTGCATAAAGTTGGAAAGGGTTACAAAAGTATCTCTAAAAGCTTTGATGTTCATCAATCCACGGTAAGAAAATTGTCTATAAATGGAGAAAGTTCAGCACTGTTGCTATTCTCCCTAGGAGTGTCAGTCCTGCAAAGATGACTGCAAGAGCACAGCGCAGAATGCTCAATGAGGTTAAACATTTTTTAGTGTCAGCTAAAGACTTACAGAAATCATTGGAACATGCTGACATTTCTGTTGACGAGTCTACGATATGTAAAACACTGGACAGCTTGCTATCATCGACAGAAAAATGAATTCCCAAGTTTATCAAGACATTTTGTAGGAGAATGTAAGGCTATCTGTCTGCCAATTGAAGCTCAACAGAAGTCCTGACCTTACCAGACATCCCAAGAATTTTGCTGAACTGGAACAGTTTTGTAAAGAGAAATGGTCCAACATTTCTCCTATCCGTTGTGAAAGTCTGATCCGCAACTACAGAAAATGTTTGGTCGAGGTTATTGCTGCCAAAGGAGGGTCAACCAGTTATTAAATCCAAAGGTTCACATATTTTTCCCACCCTGCATTGGGAATGTTTACACAGTGTGTTCAGTAAAGACATGAAAACATAGAATTTTCACAAACGTGTGTTATTAGTTTGAGCAGACTGTTTGTCTATTGTTGTGACTTAGATGAAGATCAGATCAAAATGCAGAAATCCAGGTAATTCCAAAGGGTTCACATACTTTTTCTTTCCACCGTATATACAGTGGGGAGAACAAGTATTTGATACACTGCCGATTTTGCAGGTTTTCCTACTTACAAAGCATGTAGAAGTCTGTAATTTTTATCATAGGTACACTTCAACGGTGAGAGACGGAATCTAAAACAAAAATCCAGAAAATCACATTGTATGATTTTTAAATAATTAATTTGCATTTTATTGCATGACGTAAGTATTTGATCACCTACCAATCAGTAAGAATTCCGGCTCTCACAGACCTGTTAGTTTTTCTTTAAAAAGCCCTCCTGTTCTCCACTCATTACCTGTATTAACTGCACCTGTTTGAACTCGTTACCTGTATAAAAGACACCTGTCCACACACTCAATCAAACAGACTCCAACCTCTCCACAATGGCCAAGACCAGAGAGCTGTTTAAGGACATCAGGGATAAAATTGTAGACCTGCACAAGGCTGGGATGGGCTACAGGACAATAGGCAAGCAGCTTGGTGAGAAGGCAACAACTGTTGGCACAATTATTAGAAAATGGAAGAAGTTCAAGATGACTGTCAATCTCCCTCGCTCTGGGGCACCATGCAAGATCTCATCTCGTGGGGCATCAATGATCATGAGGAAGGTGAGGGATCAGCCCAGAACTACACGGCAGGACCTGGTCAATGACCTGAAGAGAGCTGGGACCACAGTCTCAAAGAAAACCATTAGTAACACACTACGCCGTCATGGATTAAAATCCTGCAGCACATGCAAGGTCCCCCTGCTCAAGCCAGCGCATGTCCAGGCCCTTCTGAAGTTTGCCAATGACCATCTGGATGATCCAGATGAGGAATGGGAGAAGGTCATGTGGTCTGATGAGACAAAAATAGAGCTTTTTGGTCTAAACGCCACTCGCCGTGTTTGGAGGAAGAAGAAGGATGAGTACAACCCCAAGAACAACATCCCAACCGTGAAGCATGGAGGTGGAAACATCATTCTTTGGGGATGCTTTTCTGCAAAGGGGACAGGACGACTGCACCGTATTGAGGGGAGGATGGATGGGGCCATGTATCGCAAGATCTTGGCCAACAACTTCCTTCCCTCAGTAAGAGCATTGAAGATGGGTCGTGGCTGGGTCTTCCAGCATGACAACGACCCGAAACACACAGCCAGGGCAACTAAGGAGTGGCTCCGTAAGAAGCATCTCAAGGTCCTGGAGTGGCCTAGCCAGTCTCCAGACCTGAACCCAATAGAAAATCTTTGGAGGGAGCTGAAAGTCCGTATTGCCCAGCGACAGCCCCGAAACCTGAAGGATCTGGATGGAGGAGTGGGCCAAAATCCCTGCTGCAGTGTGTGCAAACCTGGTCAAGAACTACAGGAAACGTATGATCTCTGTAATTGCAAACAAAGGTTTCTGTACCAAATATTAAGTTCTGCTTTTCTGATGTATCAAATACTTATGTCATGCAATAAAATGCAAATGAATTACTTAAAAATCATACAATGTGATTATCTGGATTTTTGTTTTAGATTCCGTCTCTCACAGTTGAAGAGTACATATGATAAAAATTACAGACTTCTACATGCTTTGTAAGTGGGAAAACCTGCAAAATCGGCAGTGTATCAAATACTTGTTCTCCCCACTGTAGATAGGTACTTTATTGATCCCCGGGGGGGAAATTTCATTGTCAAGCAGCTACAACAAAACACAGGGCAGGTGCAAAATGCCACAACGAAAGTACACAAAAGATAGATACACGGTACATGATACATAGAGCGGCAGTATGAAAAAGTATAGAAATACAAGATATCTGGAGTGCAAAAAAATAAAAGCTATAAAAAAGACATAGCATAGTATGGGTGGTTGGCTGAATATGTACACTATACATTGGTGGATGTTGGATGGTTAACTATACAGGTCAATGGCAGAGAAATACTTCAGTAGCTAAAAATGCGTATGATATGAGCGATGGTAATAATAGTTTACTTAATAGACAGACTGGGTAATGAACAGGTAAGTGAAAATTTTGCATGGTTAAATTAGCTGTACAGTTAAGTATACAGTTATATTTACAGATAAGTGAATACTTGCATGGTTACATAAACTGTACAGGTAAATGACAGGAAGAGATACTTTAATAGCTAAATGTGTGTATGATATCATTTGGGGTAATAATAGTAATTCCCTTAAAATACAGTCCTTAGAGCGCAGGGTTTAATTACAGACAACTGCACGTATTGCACATTCAATATACTAAAAGCAATGAAAAAAGGTGCAATTGACAGGATACTAATATGCATTCCTGAGTGAATGCCTACGTAAGTTACGTCCAAGAATTACTAGCAATATTGCATGTGATATGATATAACAACTGTACATTAATATGTATATATAGACCTGTATGAATAAATAGGTCCTGAGTGAATGAGTGCTGACGGACCAGAGTTACTCACGGATGGATGCATAATTGTTAAACTAGGTCCTAGCACCCCAACAGTTCCAGATCTATGTTGCCGACGGCACGGCACCCCGTTGAGGCATTATATAGTCTAATAGCCGCCGGCAGGAAGGACCTCCTGTAGCGCTCTCTGGCACACCGTGGTGGGATCAGTCTGTGACTGAAAGTGCTCCTCTGCGTCATAACCATAGCGTGCAGATGGTGGGTGACGTTGTCCATGATGGCCAGCAGTTTGGCCAGGATCCGTCTCTCCGCCACCTCTAGAGTGTCAAGGCTCATCCCCAGGACAGAGCTAGCCTTCCTGATCAGCTTATTTACCCGAGAAGCATCACCGGCTTTGATGTTTGCTCCCCAGCACATGCATTACAAGGGTAGAGATGCAGGATCTGTTTGTGTGTTTGACTGTCTGTGATGTTATAAATTATATCAATTTTGTTTAAAAAAAAATCTAAAAAAACAAGGGTATGTACACCTACAGTATACTAGTAGTTGCATGTCAATGTAAAAAATGAATAAAGACTTCACATGTTTTGTCACGCATATAGTATGTGGCCCTACACTTGGTTTAAAAAACTCAATGTGGCCCTTGAGCCAAAAGGTTTTCCCCTGCCTTAGCTACTTCATGTAGATCTTATAGGATTGATTTAAGCATTATGGTAATAGTCACCTTTCCCTCTGATACAGCTATCCAATCCTTTCAGGCAGGGTACTAATTACAGGGGAGCCAGTGGAATCTCAGCTCCTCTGAATAAGACATAAGGTCCTAAAGAATGCTAATTTAACCATTCTCCTATTTGTTTAAAATAGAGGTAAATATTTAAATAAAAGCTTCCAAATGAAACAACCCTCCCTGTCAACGAATTGTACTGTAGAATTCTATAGCTGACTAGACAGCAACGCTGTCCACTCAGTAGTGCTGAATTTCAGCCTCAGCTGAGCTCCTTTTAAACAGAGATTTTCCTTTGTACTTCCTCATTCCTCATTTGTTTGCCATGCACCTTGATAAAATAAATAGCCTTTATTCCAACGTATTAGATTTATCCGTTGATTTATTATTGTTTGCTTTTGTCAGTCAGCTGTTTAGAGAGCTCATTGCTTTGTTTTTCAGGTGCGCGCGAGTATTGGTGTTCTCCGTGCCATCCGTGGACAGAAGTAGTTTTATTTTCTATCAATGTTTGTCTTTCCTGGATCAGCTGATGGTCGACAATATCACGAGACAACTAGCCTACAGCTAGACACCAATGCCCATCCAAGTATACAGAATTAGATTTGGAAATGGCATAGGCCAACATTATTTTGCATTCTGTGCCCATGAGAGCTGTTTGTAATGGGCAGTAATACAGTATATTATATGTTTTTCTGACTCCATAAGATAAATAGCAATATGCAAGAGACTATAGTTGCATTACAGTAATAAGCAATGATGAAATATCTGAGAATGTTCATTCCAAATACAAGTGTATTTAATTACAGTCGTATGCAAAAGTTTGGGCATCCATGATTTCCATTTATAAATAATTGGGTGTTTGGATCAGCAATTTCATTTTGATCTATCAAATAACTGATGGACACAATAATATTTCAGTAGTGAAATTAGGTTTATTGGATTAACAGAAAATGTGCAATATGCATCAAAACAAAATTAGACAGGTGCATAAATTTGGGCACCCCAACAGAAAAATCACATCAATATTTAGTAGAGCCTCCTTTTGCTAAAATAACAGCCTCTAGACGCTTCCTATAGCCTCTAATGAGTGTCTGGATTCTGGATGAAGGTATTTTGGACCATTCCTCCTTACAAAACATCTCCAGTTCAGTTAGGTTTGATGGTTGCCGGGCATGGACAGCCCGCTACAAATCATCCCACAGATTCTCAATGATATTCAGGTCTGGGAACTGGGATGGCCATTCCAGAACATTGTACTTGTTCCTCTGCATAAATGCCCGGGTAGATTTTGAGCAGTGTTTTGGGTCGTTGTCTTGTTGAAATATCCAGCCCCGGCGTAACTTCAACTTTGTGACTGATTCTTCAACATTATTCCCAAGAATCTGCTGATATTGAGTGGAATCCATGCTACCCTTTTACAAGATTCCCAGTACCGGCACTGGCCACACAGCCCCACAGCATGATGGAACCCCAACCAAATTTTACTGTGGGTAGCAAGGGTTTTTCTTGGAACGCTGTGTTCGTTTGCCGCCATGCATAACACCCCTTGTTATGACCAAATAACTCAATCTTTGTTTCATCAGTCCACAGCACCTTATTCCAAAATGAAGCTGGCTTGTCCAAATGTGCGTTTGCATACCTCAAGCGACTCTGTTTGTGGCGTGTGTGCAGAAAAGGCTTCTTCCGCATCACTCTCCCGTACAGCTTCTCCTTGTGCAAAGTGCGCTAAATTGTTGAACGATGCACAGTGACACCATCTGCAGCAAGATGTTGTAGGTCTTTGGAGGTGGTCTGTGGGCTGTTTTTGACCGTTCTCACCATCCTTTGCCTCTCCGATATTTTACTTGGCCTGCCACTTCTGGCCTTAACAAGAACTGTGCCTGTGGTCTTCCATTTCCTCACTATGTTCCTCACAGTGGACACTGACAGCTTACATCTCTGCGATAGCTTTTTGTAGCCTTCCCCTACACCATAATGTTGAACAATTTTTGTTTTCAGGTCATTTGAGAGTTGTTTTGAGGCCCCCATGTTGCCACTCTTCAGAGGAGAGTCAAGAGAACAACAACTTGCAATTGGCCACCTTAAATACATTTTCTCATGATTGGATGCACTTGTCTATGGAGTTCAAGGCTTAATGAGCTCACCAAACCAATTGTGTGTTCCAATTAATCAGTGCTAAGTAGTTACAGGTATTCAAATCAACAGAATGACAAGGGTGCCCACATTTCTGCATAGCCTATTTTTCACATCTGATTTAATTTCATACAACTTAATATTGCTACACAATATTGTCTGGACAACACCCCAGTACTCAGCTTTTATTAGAAAATGAATGAATGGCAGAGTAAATTATTATGCAGCCTCAGAGGGGTGACCAAACTTTTGCATACGACTGTACTTTTTAAAATGTATGGATTGACAAAGAAGGCATAACGCTTAAGTTACAAGGCAATGCTGACATTAACTAAGCATGTTCAGAGAGAGAGAGAGAGAGAGAGAGAGAGAGAGAGAGAGAGCAGTTCAGGAACAAAAAAAGAGAAAGAACAATTCATCTATATGCATCTGAGTTGTTTGGATACAAAATCTGAGTTGTTGACCAATAGTATATCTGTAAAGTCAACCTCCGATCAGATATAAGACTTACATGATGTAACCACAACAGGACCTCAGCTTCTCAGAGATGTGACAATGTGGTTTGGCAAGATAATGAGGCATTCCTAAGACAACACAAAGGAATACTTGCATACAGTTGATAAGAAGAGTCCTATTGGGGGCTGGGTCGCCCTCTGTAGCGAAACATAATGAATGCATAGGCATAGTTACACTTACAGTGCACTTTCCGAGATATCCAGGATTCGTACAGGGTTTTTACTTCAGTAAAGAAAACGTATTTTGGACGCAGTATTTGCACAATACTGCAGTGTACTGCAGTTATAGAGCACTCTGAATGCAATATTTTTCGTAAGGGGGAAAGTAGATGACAATACTGATACTGTGTTTTCCACGTAGATTCCACATCACAATAGGCGAATCGCCCTCCACCATATCGCTCACTTACTTTGTATCTAGTGAGATTCTAGTCTTCTCTGATCTGTGAACACCTAATGGTTACGGGCTAAGTGAAGGGTCTACTCACTGAGCACATACTGGTTGAATCAACATTACTGAACCCGGTTTCCCAAAAGCATCTTCGTAGGAGCATCGTTCAACCTCTGAACTGTTTCCCAAAACCATCTTCATTAAGCTTGCACTTAAAATTGTTCCTAATCTAGAACATCTAAGTGCGTCCCGCGGCCCTGACCGCCTATAACTTCAGAACAATGTACTTTGCAAATACAAAGTTGCCAGTGTCTTTGCAATTGATACAAAAAAGTGACTTATGGGTAACTCTTCATTTTAAGGGGTCCTTATTACTGTAATAACATGTAACTGGTGGTAATTGCAGTCTGTAATTACAGAGGTGTTACAACGAATGCATGTTACCATGCTTGTTACATATGGGTCCACTAAAATTGTCAATTTAGTTTTTAGTTTCTTCTCAGCTACATCCGATTTAAGTAATAACTGTCACAAGGTTGTAATCTCTGGTGGACAGATGCGCTGGGTGTCCAAGGTTAGAAAGGTTGGAGCCTCAATAGGTTCTAATTAACTACCCGTGAATGGGCATTCTTCAAAATCTCCACTCAATGTTGTTGCTAGCACTTGACCCCCAAAACGTGTACCATCTGGCTTAACTTGGTTGAGTTTACAGATCAGATAGAGGTCAACCTCACTGACTGGGGTCTACCATACGTGTGTCATCCCAGATGATAATACAAAAATAATATAATGAATGTGTACGTTACCCATTATGACAACCTGAACCTCCTTGCCATCCATGTGAGAGGATAAACCCACAAGTACTGTACACCACAGAGTAATTACTAGGTGTTACACATGATTTAGCTAGTTAAAATTAAGTGTGTCTTGAGGTGTACATGTTGTTGTTGTTGTGTACCGACAAAGTATGTTACAGATTCTGACAATCTTCTGAAAGCACCATCTAAGTGAGAAAATAAACACACTTATACGACACAGAGTACATATCTGTATTATCTGTATAAGTACAATGTTTACGCTAGTTGTTATACAGGATTTAGCTATTTAAAGTGAAATGTAACTTTATATTTACCTATGTCATTTCCTTTTTTTGTTTCATCAAGGGTGGCTATTTGAAGAATTACTACATGTTTCCATATGTGTTATTTCATAGTTTTGATGTCTTCACTATTATTGTACAATGTAGAAAATTGTTAAAATAAAGGGACAGTGACTAATTTCAGGGCAGGGTACTGGGTTGAGGCCGGCTAGTGATGGCTATTTAACAGTCTGATGGCCTTGAGATCAAAGCTGTTTTTCGATATTTCGGCCCCATCTTGGATACACCTGTACTGACCTCGCCTTCTGGGTGATAGCAGGGTGAACAGGCCGTGGCTCGGGTGTTTGTTATCCTTGATGGTGATACAGCCTGACAGGATGTTCTGAACGGTGCATCTGTAAAGGTTTGTGAGGGTCTTAGGGGCCAAGCCTAATTTCACACGATTTTTGATGTGTACGCTGAGGAACTTGACATTTTTCACCATCACCACTGCGGCCCCGTCGATGTGGATGGGGTCGTGCTCCCTCTGCGGTGTCCTGAATTCCACGATCAGCCCCTTCGTTTTGTTGACGTTGAGGGAGAGGTTATTTTCCTGGCACCACTCTGCCAGGGCCCTCACCTCCTCTAGCTATTGTTGGTAATCAGGCCTACTACTGTTGTGTCGTCTGCAAACTTGATGATTGAGTTGGAGGTGCATGTGGCCACACAGTCATGGGTGAACAGGGAGTACAGGAAGGGGCTGAGCACGCACCCTTGTAGGGAAAGTTTAAATGTTTTTCTTTTATGGATAGGTAGCAAGCTGTTTTCTTCTTTGTAATGTGTTTTTGGAAGCTATTGTCCAAGTCATTGTTATTAAGAGTTTGTAACGTTTTAGTCTGATGCTAGCTACAAAAATCGATAAGGTAAAGTTATTTTCCAAACTCTGTATGGAGCCATAGCTAGCTAGCAGAATCATTAGAAAAGTAATCATTCACCAGCTAGGACCTAGCAACTGACATAAATTATTGTTCACCCAGTTAGAACTGGAGTTTTAGTGGAACCACGACTGAAGTTAGAAAATAATTTGTTTAGCTTTGACATTGGCTGCATTCTGTGAATGTGTAGCTACTGAACTTTTGATTAATGTAAAACTCTATCTAAACCATTTTACAATAGTCTGTCCCCACTCTCCAGGCTGCAATCCACTCCCAGTTAGGCGTGGTCTATCAGCTCTACAATGCCCTGGGGTACGTGAAGGACATCCAGAACTCCCTGGCAGAAGTCAGCAATGACTGTAGGCAAAGCATCAACACCATTTAACCTGAAGGATGTATATTATGCTGGGATGCAACACACTCACCTAACCTCAGCCGTGGAGAACCTGAAGAATATATTTGATATACATGCCACTTGATTGGCAACTATTGTTGTTGGCTTGCATTGCATTTGATGTGATACTGTATTGTTATTTTGTATTTGTGTATTGTGCTTCCTCAACTGGTCCTCAATTAATACTTACAAAAGTAAGTCTGTACTGCCCTCTTTGTGACTCATGTTTAGGGCCCTGTGTTTTGGTTAACAGTTTTGCTAAGCAATTGCCCTAAAACAACTTGTTTGAAGGTGAAATCAGAGTAGGATTTTAGTTACAGCAGCACACTGACAATATGAAAGGCATGGGGTCGAATGGGCCAACATGAAGGGTAAAATAATACATTTTTTCTCTTGTTTTTTTAGAGGGGACCATACAAATACACATGTATGGTAAAGTAAGCAGGGATGGAAATTAATCTAGCCAGAGGCTAGTACTTTTCGGCATCGATTTTGGACCCGGGCTAGTACACATTGTGGTCTACTAGCCCAGCTGATTTTGGACCCGGGCTAGTACACATTGTGGTCTACTAGCCCAGCTGATTTTGGACCCGGGCTAGTACACATTGTGGTCTACTAGCCCAGCTGGCCAGTGCCCAAAATCCTGAAGTTCCATCACCGAAAGCACCTCTATATCATCTAGTTTCCCCCAGTTGTTGGTTAAAGACATTCAGGCTGATGCAACAAACAGGGATGCGGTATATCTATATATGTAAGTTTTTTAGCAGAACTCTGTCATGGTTTCGACTTACTGTAGCAAGTTAGAATAGTAGTTGTGCATCATCAGTTTTTCCTCTTATGTCAGTCGCTGATAGTCACTCAATTAGCCCAAGTCAACTAAAAAAATGGTTTATTGGTAAAGGAGTCTTGAGGCCAGCTATCTAAACTTAGTAATCATGGTGGCAAACATTTCTCTCCACCCTATGACAAAATGTGTAGAATTGCAGGAAATTAGTTGGTAAACTGCAACTGCGGCCCCTCATGACGACATCAGATTTTTGTTGTGGCCCCCATCAGTTGCCCATCTCTGATTTATATGATACCTGGAAGACTATGGCTATGCTGGTGGTCTGGTGGTACCCATCTTAATCAGCCTGGCTCCTTATCTTTCTGTCTGTCTGTCTGTCTTGTCCGTCTGCAGAGCCTTGTGCAGCCATTCTGTGATGTTGGACTGTGGAAGGTTGAGCGAGTATAAGCTGGTCTTTCTGCACAACTCAAACTTGTTTGTCTTTAATAACTATATTAATAGCTCTGGATGACCCTGCATCTCCACTGTCCTGACTCTCTCCTTGGTGAGGATCAAAGGTGCCAGATCAGCTTGGCAAATGGCGGACAGATAGCCAGACACCCCTCTCTCCCACAGGAGATCGTAAATTGTATGCAGCAGACGACTCCTTTTGGTCCCTAGTATTGCAAGACTGAAATCGCTTTGTGTAGAGAGAGACTCTTGCCACCAATTGGAACCATTGTTCCTGACATCCAAATGTTTGGAATGATTAGTGGGGATCTAAAGAATGAGGGACCTGTAATGACAGAGTTAGGGTAATGTGGCTGTGCTGTCCTTTATGAGGTCACCATGGTGACACAGAGTGGACAGGATAGTAGCTGAGAAATATTGTTTAATTCTCCAATAGTTGGAGGTAGGAGTATTTGTCCTGTTCTAAGATTCTCTTTCCCCCATACTGCATGGCCAGGGGGGAGAGCGTATCTGCCAGGAATTTATGACGTTGTTGTCAACATGTCAGTTCATGCTGAAAGAGCTATGATAGGTTGGAGGACATCCTCTGGAAGTTGTCATAATTACTGTGTAAGTCTATGGAAAGGGGTGAGAACAGTGAGCCTCCGAGGTTTTGTATTGAAGTCAATGTACCCAGAGGAGGACGGAAGCTAGCTGTCCTCCGGCTACACCATGGTGCTACCCTACAGATTGCTGTTGAGGCTACTGTAGACCTTCATTGCAAAACAATGTGTTTTAATCAATTATTTGGTGATGTGAATATATTTAGTGAAGTTTTATCTAAAAAAAAAGGATAACTTTTTAAACGTTTAAAAATATGTATTTTTATGGAATTCATTGAGAAGGATGGTCCTCCCCTTCCTCCTCTATGGACACACTCACACAACAATGCCTGAATCTACATTTTACACACAAATAAAATTCACAAGTGCAGACACGTGTTCAACCAGTGACGTCACCCGCTCTGAAACTTAGAAGTAGTAGTTTGCCTTGCTTTGAAAAGGCCACAGCTTTGTAGCACGATAGGTGACAACGCCTCGTGGGCGACAATTTTCAATATGTTCAGAAGGTCCCTGATTCGAGCCCAAGTTGTCGGAACTAGAAGCACAAGCATTTCGCTACACTCACATTAACATCTGCTAAACATGTGTATGTGACCAATACAATTTGATTTGATTTGATTTGAGTTGGGACAAGGAGAGGGATGGACGCAATACTGTTACAGTACATACAGAAACACACTCATTCATAGAAAATCTGAGATAATATCTATAATTTATTGGTTCCTATGTAATGCAGGCAGGCTAAACAAAGAAAATATTTATTACAGCGATCATATTTAGTTTACAACCTAAGATGATATCACTGATACTACATAAGTCACAGAGAGGGCAGTAGAGATTGAGGACCGAGGTGAGGAGGGACACAATCTTGTTGGACATCAGGTCTAAGGTTTAAGTGCCTTGCTAAAGGACACAGACAGGTTTTTTCACCTTGTCGGTTTGGGTTTCGAACCAGCAACTTTTCGGTTACTGACCCAAAGCTCTAACCGCTAGGCTACCTGCCGCCCCAGTTCTGCAGCCAGTTCCTGCACCCTCATGGTGACAATGTTGTGGTAGATTTTGAAGGTGTTATAATGTGTTGGGAAGCGCCGCACCAGTGCATAGCCACAATAAGTAGGGGTGCTGAGGGTTTTGCAGAACCCCCTAAGAAATCACAATTAATAAATGATGTATATAACAAAAACATATATGGATTGTTCCCCACCAAATTAGTTCACTAGGCCTTTATTACTCCTGTATGAACGGAGATAAATACTCGTCAGCAGAGCGCAATCGACAGCATCCCCAACCAAAACATCTTCATGCACCAGCGTCACTGCTCACTGTGGCCTCCAGCCTTGCCCATGATTCTCTGCAGCACTACCCACAGTTGCTTGGCCAGGTCGTCTGACAGGCTCTGCACTTCTCTCTCCCTCTCTCTCCTTGCTTTCAAAGTGTTGTTTGCACATATACAAATCATTTTGTCAGGTAAGGTGCTAAAGCATTGCCAAAAGTCTGAGTGTGCAAAAATGACATGCACAGGTGTACAGATGCAATTACTGCTTGCAATTTTTAAGTTACAAGTTTGCGAATGCAATTACAACTACACATTTGTTTTTTTTTCATGTTCACAACTCATCAGTTACATGTTTGAGAATGTGTTAACAACTAAATATTATTACATGTTCACAACTCATCAGTTACACACGCAAGTGTTTACAACTGCAAATCTATTCTACATGCTTATCACATGGGGTTCGATTCCCCCATGGGACCAGTATGAAAATGCATGCACTTACTACTTACTGTAAGTCACTCTGGATAAGAGCGTCTGCTAAATTACTAAAATGTAAATGTAAACCATAAGAATTTGACATGATGAATTTCTGGGATAAATAAATAATGCACCAATGCATACCATCCAAAAGTTAGAATTTTCCACAACGGTGAGCCCTTTGCAAGGTTACATGATGGAATAAGAGTTTGTCTTATGACCATTTTAAGTGCATTATAAACCATTATTCAACCAAGCTTAATAGGCTTACAATTTGACAAGCGCAAATGACTTTTAACCATAACTTTTTATTAATGTGTCTTCAAATGTTTAATTGTCAAATCCACCCTTAATTGATTTAACACTTTAAAGTGTTTTTTGATGTGAATAATTTGTGAACCCATTTTTGTCATTGGGCCTGGGCATCAGACTACAGAACCCTTTAGTTCAGAGTTGTTTCAATGAGGTGATTGGTTTTCAATTGGCTAACACTTATCACATGGTTTGTACAGGCGTAAATATGGTGCATTGGGATGCTATCTGAAACTCATTCGTTGTTACACACCTGTAATTAGACTGAAATTACCACCAGTTACATGATATTACAGTGTAACTATGAATTATTAAAATACTTGTTAAATTGTATTTACATACATAATTACACTGTACTAAGGACCTGTCATGTCTTTGCTATGATTAAATGTGATGACATGCTATTTTCAAATCGATTACCTAACGTTTAATTATTTCTTAAAATAAATCGGGCAATAATTAACTCATTAGGAATTATGGGGCACCACGGAAGAATTGGTTTGTATAGAGCGGCGCTCTTAAAGATCTGAAGATCTTGTACATCACTAGCAGTCAAATATTAATCGTCAACTTATCTCGATCAGTCACATTCTGAAAGTCATAGAATCCTAGTTTGTACGAACCCAGTTTTCCTTATGAATCATCCATACACATATTGGCTCAATTATTTATTTACTAGCTAATTAAACAGAATATACAAATACAATACATACATTATAAAGGAAAATATCGTCCCTAGTGGACTGAACAACAGTTTGGTTATAACGCGATAGATTCAGAGGGGGGGGGGGGGGACACACGGAATTTGGCTTCTATCGGACATGGGAAACTAATGACACATAAATCTGACTACATATGCACTTTAACAATTGCTCATTCGGACAAAGGAATGGAATCATTATTTATGATTGAGCTGGAGGTGTGAGGCTCCGGTCTGCCCAGTCGATGTCGCCATTGTTCCTTTGTAAAATCTTCCGGGTCGTCGTGTGAGAGATTCACGTGGTCTGATAGGTTCATCTCACTCTGGAGATGTGTTTGCGTCGGTCAATGTTCTTACTAGATTTGCACACATGTTCAGCTGCAGTCTGAGATATGCTAATCTAGGATTGGACTTCTTCTTTAGTGAAATAGTTCAGAGTTCATACCATCTCACGTGGGGAGCAAACTCCCTCGTTTTCTGGTCTGTAGAGTTGAAATTATATTAGCCCTTTTTAACAATGTGACTTCCCTCATGAGGGCTATTGTACTGGGAAGAGAAGGGGCGTGTTTCATCCTTCTAACCCAATGTCTGTTCACTTGGGCGTGGCCACTGCCTGGACACGAGTTACCATTAAACAAACACTTTTCATTTTAGAAGGCTTAATTCACATTGTATTCTTTCAAAAGTTTTCTTATACCGAATAATTAGTTTCACACAAACATTAGATGCATACCTCCTAACTGGGAAGTGTTTACAAACAAAGATAACGTTACGTTGTGATACTGTCTTTCCTGGTGTCCCAAAATGAAACAATTGGCTGGATTGTTCTTTCAGTTCCCCCGACCGTTTTACACATTCTCAAAAATATTTTATCCATTAATTGGATTAGGAATCTTGTTAGGAAAAGTTCCCTTTTCTTACTGTGAGATCCTTTCTTTCCATACTGCATGGCCAGGAATTTATAACGTTCCTGTAGAGTCATAAAACTGTGTCATGACAGACCCCTTAAAATGAAGTTTTACCAAAAATGTTTCATCTGAAAACTGAGATGGCTGCATTAAAATATAAATACAGTAGGCTACAGGCCTATTTCAATTAAATTGAAATACATTTCATGTTCAATCAATTAATTTCTATTTTTGCTACTTATATGCTACTGTCTGTAATTTGACTCAGTATATTTCATGATGTGCAGCTTTAACGCAATGATGTGCCGAATCGGTGATTTACTGCATTTTTATTGGGTTAGCTTAAGAATAAGCCTCCTCAATATTTGCAGCCGTAGGTGGTAATATCTCTCTATTGAGAAATAATTATAATGTTAAGGAAAGTTTTGAATGGAGGAAGCTGATCCGAGAGCAGCGCTCCCTTTCTTTTATCGACATTCTCCAACAACGCACTTACATCTTAGGCCATTGTAGAAAAGATACATCGTTAAAAGACAAGCCTAAGTTCCATCGCTTTCGGGAAACTGGGCCCAGGTTGCAAAAGCAAATGTGTTTTCCACGTAGATGCCACACCACAATAGGTTGACAAATGACGTTGAAACAACATTGATTCAACCAGTGTCTGCCCAGTGGGTAGGGTCCGAAATGGAACTGGTTCTATGATGATAACAATGACAGATAGTAGTATTTGGTACTTTCAGAGACAAACTGGTGAGGCGTTTCATCTTAAGGTATTTCAGCAACAGAGCAGTAAATTAGTGTGTTCACTCCTTCACTTGCAGCACAGTTCACGAGGCCAGCAGTAATATCAGTCTACTGTCTGATAGAGTCTACTGTCAGGAAGAGTCAAAGCCAGTGTCTCAGGCTGTCACACTCTGGAATGAACTAATTCCTCACCCCACTACATAGACATAGGCAAACAGTTGTGGTAGTACAGACCTTTCACGCCTTTCCAAAACATCTGCATTTACTGTAGTATTTGATATACTGTATCATATGGCATTCACAGAAAAACAAATGACTCCGGGAGAATTAACGGTCAAATGCTTTCTGATAAGGCTTTGTTCAGGTTGAGCTGTTTTTTTAATTGACGAAACATGTGTTATTGTAGGAAAGTACTGTGAAATAGCACTAGATTTCGTAAAAAAAACTCCATATCTCCATGACTCTCCACATGAACTGTTTCAAGTCCAAATGAATGTTCTCAATCAAACCTTTAATGTCTCAAAAATGATTGTCTCTGTTTCTCACTTATTATAAGTGATTATACGGAGGTTGTGAGAAACTCAGAGTGGATCTCCCCTGCCGTCTAGACAGTCTAGAATTCACCCACCTAGATCAATGTGTAACTGGGGGCTGTTCTTCTTATAGATGGCCTGTGTGTCTACTGCCTATCAGTGCCTGGAAGGAATTGACGTCCAGCGGCTTCACACAGGGACTGTAACCTTTCACACTCGGCAGATAAAGGAGATGAAATGCCCCGGCCTTTTCCTCAGCTGCTAACAAGGTTGTGATTCAGGCAACCTTTTGGAGGAATCAATAATGAGGCCCATTGGTGCCAAGTCCAGGAGCTGGAGATTTTACACTTCAAAGACCCAATTTAAGTAGTGGGCAGCCTCGCTATTGAGAGCAAGGCTGAGGTGACTGTTCCCAGAGATTGGAGCAGAAATAAATTACGTCTTTTTACTTCATTGCTCACTGGTGCTCACTTCTCAGCTCGACACGGTCAACAGGTATTAGAGATAACAATCATTGAAGCAGAATCTACTGTAAATAGGGCTTTACGGATTACTGTAAATAGCGGTTGATTAGTTATGTGTGATTAAGATATGCTCTGAGACAATGGCGTATTATTCTTAAATTGACCAGACTTGGAAGCTTATTTTGGCCCAAGAATAAAAGATGGTGAAGATGAAGTGTTCTTTTTTTTTTGTCTTTTAGTTCTAGATTCAGAGCAGTGTCTTTTCGTTGTTGTCCGTATTCAATTACCACAGATACCACTGCATGAATATAAATCAGGAAAGAGCTAGATAGAGAATAGGGGAGATCTTTGTCACAAGGCGATTCAATTCCCTAGACACAGATGTGGATCAAGGAATAACACTTCTCCAAAGTGGTTGTTCAGTAAAGCCAGGATTAAATGTTCGGTGACAGAGGATTCTGCACCTGTATTTGACATTCCATATCGTAAGTATTTCACAGAGCTAAGTCAACCTACTACTTACCAATGAGTCTGAAGCTTCAGTGAAACCTGGGCTTGTATCCACATAGCATCTCAGAGTAGGATCTTATTATGATCTAAAAGGCAAAACTGATCCTATATCAGCACTCCTACTCTGAGACACTGTGGCTATGGGCCTTGACCATACAGGTAAAGAGCCAAGTGCCTTTCCATCTCCATCTCCGGGATTAACTAACAGGCCTGGGATAATAAGATCACCTCAAATAGCATGACTCTCACTCCTGCTGCCGCTCTGCCATGAGTTACATTGCTCATTCCAATGGCTCTGGCAGACTGTGACTTTACTTCACAGAGACATGACAAACTCATTGTATTCCAGGCTGAGACGGAGAGCATCATGCTGGCATTTAGAGGACACAGGAGAACAGGTAAACCTAGTGCAGTAGAGAAGACAACAGGCCTACCTACATACTCACAGTGATTAAACTCCATCACTTGAAATGATAGCTGAACCCAGTGAAGAAAGTCCCTTGATGAAGCTGTAATAATTTTGAGGAAAAAAGAAAGAAGGCAGAAAAAAAATAAATACCCCTGAATATACAATGGCATATTCCCCCTCTGGGTTCCAGATCAGAGATTTCAGTTTGCATCTGAACATGTTTGGTTTCATGAGACAAATCACACAGCGGGGAGGAATACTTGCCAGGAAATTGGGGGGGGGGCATAATTTATTTAGAGAGCATGCATACACTTTGATTAATGCAGTCCAAAACAATGAGCTGCACTGAATTGATTTTCTTCCTTTTTAATTATTGCTATATTCGATAGAGGGAACTGTAAAACAATCAAAGGATGCACTTGGCTTTGATCTTGGAAAGGGCATATGACGATTTTTGCCAAAGGATCACTCTAAGAGAGTGATACGCTTCGTTGCCCACAGGAAATTGATAACAAATAATCATTTGTGTCCCTGGTTACTCTGCATCACTAACAATTGAGTTGAGCATCAGTGTTATTGCATCGGCTCTATGCAAATATGCCAATTAAAAAGTACTTCTGAGGAACGGAGTACTGCACAATGGTAAACTCGAAAACATCCCCTGAAGATACACTCCTCCTTCTGTCTTTATCAAAGAGAGAGCAAGAACAGGGCAAAGAGATAATCCTCAAAGCACCACTGTTATCAAAAGCTCATAATGAGGTTGAAAAAGCAATAAAGGAACAAGATATAAATACTTCTTAATGTCCAATCATGTCCTTTTGTATTCCTATTGGACTGACATGCTGCGTTTGTTCTTAAGGGTAATAGTATTTTCCACTGACCTATAATAAGAACTAGAGACAGCCTCCAAGATGGCAGACCGTTAATTTGCATACGCCGATTCGTGAGAGCTGCCATCTTGCTAGTTCGGGTTTCAGGAGTCCATTAGAACATGGAGTGCAGCCGTGTAGTGTTTTTTGTTGTTGTTGAAGACTGATCACACCAAATCAAAAAGACAACAGTTCATCAGACTTTGGTGTAGGCTACAGTACATTCTGACTCCAGTCCCTTTCCAGTTGGCTCAAGTTTGTTATTAGGTCATAATACAACCCCTTACATTAAAACTAATAAATATACAAAGTGTATAGTGCAATGATGCTGTATCTGGTGTGTGCTCACCATCCTGACCTGTCCCCACTGAGTTGACCCTACCTCTTAAGTGCATTGAAGTGCCACTGCGTCAGTAGATACATGTACATGGATGAAATATTGCTTTTCATTTGAGATGTTTCCTCTACCTTCCAAAAGCTCTCAAAGATGCTATTTTATATAAATAAGAGAAGTCAACGCTGTCTCAGTCTGCCTAGATAGGTAGGTAGGTAGGTAGGTAGGTAGGTAGGTAGGTAGGTAGGTAGGTAGGCAGGCAGGCAGGCAGGCAGGCAGGCAGGCAGGCAGGCAGGCAGGCAGGCAGGCAGGCAGGCAGGCAGGCAGGCAGGCAGGCAGGCAGGCAGGCAGGCAGGCAGGCAGGCAGGCAGGCAGGCAGGCAGGCAGGCAGGCAGGCAGGCAGGCAGGCAGGCAGGCAGGCAGGCAGGCAGGCAGGCAGGCAGGCAGGCAGGCAGGCAGGCAGGCAGGCAGGCAGGCAGGCAGGTACACATTCCTATCCAGGCAGCAAAATTATACAAACAATAGCATTACTTTTTGAGTCAGAAGAGCATGAGCATAATTTCATGCATAATTTTATTCTTAGAAATGTGTGGGTTAATCACTTCAGAGCCAAAGCAAAGTAGCAGTTACTGGAATTCTCACTAGAGGATAAAGTGATTAACAGATATTAAGCATGGGAAACATACAAGACATAACTGTCCTTTTGTGATTGCCACATCAACAGAGTTGATTGGAATTTGTTTCAATACAGCTCATGCAAAACAGTAGACAGTAATAACAGTATCACACGTTTATTTTCCTAAAAGCATTCCTATTTCATCAATACTCTCTGTGCATACTTGTGTCAACTGCTAACCAGAAGAGTATTGTCCTCACTAAAGTGCCTGTGAGAGGAAGATGCAGCCAAGTGTGTCCTCAAGGTGAGGAGGTGTTGAAGGTGCCCGGGAGGCGAAGGATGAGAAGTCCTCGCTGATGTACATGATGACGTTGCTCGTTTTTCGTAGTAACAGGAACTGTAAGAAGTCGGCCATCATGGCGCAGAGATCCGGGTCCTCCTGTAACACCATGTGTAACACACACCAGACTGCTCCTCTCAAACACTGGGTTATTATCCCTCACCTCTGACACACATACATCCAAATATGTAAATAGGAGAATAGGGTCCTAAAAGTGTGTGTGTGTGTGTGTGTGTGTGTGTGTGTGTGTGGGCGGGACCAGCAAAAGCCTCATGTTGACAGAGAGCCCACTTGCACTCGGCTGGCCAGGTCTAAACAGGATATGATAGCAGTATGCTCCCTGCTACTAGTGATGTTGCATTTGATAACAGCGCTCCAAGGCATGCATTGAAATCACTAGGTAGTTTACTTCAAAGCAGTGTGCTGATGCCTGTATCGCTTTATCTGAACCACGTGATCAATGACATCCAAAGTATTGTTTAGTCAAACAACCACCTGATTGGTTTGGTATTGGTTTTTGTAGAAGACAAAAAGGCTACCTTGAGCACGTGCTACGGAGTGGGACGTCATCTATAATAATATAGCTATTCTAAATTATTTTGATCAGCAGGTGCGACTAGTATACACAGTGTTAATCAAAGCCTTGAGTAATGAACCTATTTTTGACACATTGTCTTGAAAGCCTCAATGCTTCAGGAAGCTTTGTTTCCCCATCATTACCCGCGACTGGCCTTTTCCACAGTCACCTTAAACTCTCCCAGCTCTCCGCTCCCATCAGACACAGGAAGTCTTCAAACACACACTGCAGTACTGCACCTCCGTGGTTCCTACACAGAGCACACAAACATACACACACACTCAATTAAAGTAGATATCAAGCAAACACATCATCACATGACTAGCTAGTAGCCAAGTAAATAGGCTGTGTTAAATTAAATTGTTAGCTAGCTATCTTTTTCACAGAGACACGCAACTTTGGTCATTTGACTTTTGTTTGACTGTGCATCTGTGCATCCTGAGCGTGCTCTGTGCCAAAATGCGCTGAATTAATTGAGGAACATGATAACACTTGGAATTTATGAACGGCACTTCCACATTTTTGTGGGACTCATGATAAATATGAATTATTCCCAGTATTTAAACTTGGTAGATTTTTTGTTAAATATTAATCCCTAGTGCACATGGCTTATTTAGACATTCTCGGATACCTGTCCCTAAGGCTTTCTCAATCTTACCTCTTTTCCTTCTTCTTCTGACCTTACTTCACAGAAAAACACAGGTTTCCTCTACTGCAACACAGCAGCAAACAACAACTCCACTTTGATTCTCGGGTCTAAAGACAAAGACAGTCCTTGCATGGTGAAATACCCGTTAGAGAAACTGTGGGGTAGAATCAAGGAAATCAAGGAAACAGTTCTCTGAAGGACTGTTCTCATTTCCTTTATGGAGTGGAGTCATAGTAACTGCACGGATGTGCATTTGGGAAATACAACCCAGCCAAAGAGGGTTGGGTAACCTTGTTAGTCTAGGTGTGTGTTTTTGTGTTTGTGCGTGCATGCGTGTGTGTTTGTGCAAAATACACTGAGCAAAAATATAAACGCAACATGACATTTTCCATACGCACAAAATACTTATTTCCATCACATTTTGTGCACAAATTTGGTTTACATCCCTGTTAGTGAGCATTTCTCAGTTGCCAATATAATCCATCCACCTGACAGGTGTGGCATATCAAGAAGCTGATTAAACAGCATGATCATTAAACAGGTGCACCTTGTGCTGGGGACAATAAAAGGCCACTCTAAAATGTGCAGTTATGCTACACAGAGCAATGCCACAGATGTCTCAAGTTTTGAGGGAGTGTGCAATTGGCATGCTGACTACAGGAAGTTTCAAGTTTTAACGTCACATGCACAAGTACAGTGAAATGCCTTTCTTGCAAACTCAAAACCCCACAATGCAATAATCAATAACAATGTATTACTAGAAAGAAACACATGAGAAATAAGAATAGGAAATAGGAAATACACCATAAAGTAAGTAAGGAAGCATACTATATAAAATAAATATTTAAAAAGTCAGATCCAATACCATATTCACATGTGCAGGGATACTGGAGTGATGGAGGTAGATATGTATAGGGGTAAGGTGACTAGGCAACAGGATATAAGATAAACAGAGTAGCAGCAGCTTGTATGTGAGTGGATGTGCAGGTGTGTAGAGCCAGTATAAATGTATGTGAATATTATGTGTGAGTGAGCAAATGATGGAGTGAGTGTTTGTGTGTGTGTTGGAGTGACAGTGTGTGTGAGTGTGTAGGGCCCTGTGAGTGTACATAGAGAGTGCAAAGATTTAAATAGAAGGTCAATAAAGATACAAGGTTAACTCAGATACTCTGTGTAGCTATTTTGTTAGCTATTTATCAGTTGTATTGCTTGGGGATTGTCCACCAGAGCTTTTGCCAGAAATGTTAATTTCTCTAGCTTAAGCTGCCCCCAACGTCGTTTTCAAGAATTTGGCAGTGCGTCCAATCAGCCTCACAACCGCAGACCACGTGCATGGTGTTGTGTGGGTGAGCGGTTTGCTAATGTCAACGTTGTGAACAGAGTGTTCCATGGTGGCGGTGGGGTTATGGTATGGGCAAGCATAAGCTACAGACAACAAACACAATTGCATTTTTTCTATGGCAATTTGAATGCACAGAGATACCGTGACGAGATCCTGAGGCCCATTGTCGTGCCATTCATCCGTCGCTATCACATCATGATTCAGCATGATAATGGTTGGCCCCATGTCGTAAGGATCTGTACACAACTCCTGGATGCTGAAAATATCCCAGTTCTTCCATGGCCTGCATACTCACCAGAAATGTCACCCATTGAGCATGTTTGGGATGCTCTGGATCGACGTGTACAACAGTGTGTTCCAGTTCTTATCAGCAACTTTGCACAGCCATTGAAGAGGAGTGGGACAACATTCCACAGGCCACAATCAACAGCTTGATCAACTCTATGCGAATTAGATGTGTCGCGCTGCATGAGGCAAATGGTGGTCGCACCAGATACTGACTGGTTTTCTGATTCACGCCCCTACCTTTTTTTAAAGGTATCTGTGACCAACAGATGCTTATCTGTATTCCCAGTCATGCGAAATCCATAGATTACGGCCTAGTTCATTTATTTCAATTGACTGATTTCCTTACATGAACTGTAACTCAGTAAAATCTTTAGCATGTTGCATTTATATTTTAGTTCAGTATAGTTTGTTTTAGGCTGTTGTGCCTGTGAAAATCAGTTTATTCCTCCTTGTTCGGTTCTAAAATAAGTTAATTTTGGAATTAATTTGCCTCAACCTGATTTCAGAGTGTAATACGTTCCAGGCTCTGGGAGGGGGACACTGAATGGTGTTACAGTCTCATTGGGCCAGTGCCAGGCCATCAGCAACCAGGTGCAGTGCATTATACACAGTCATTAAAGTCTCATTAAATAAAACACAACAACATGCATTAATTGACACTAGGGTAGCTGGACTAGATATTCAAACAGGGTTGGATTGTTTATGGTTGTCCTACTTTTTTCCATCCATGTTGGTGTACTGGGCTCCTTAGTGGCACAGCATCTCAGTGCTAGAGACATCACTACAATTCTAGGCTGTATCACAACCAGCTATGATTGGGAGTACCATAGGGCTGCACACAATTGGCCCAGCATCTTCCGAGTTTGGCCAGTGTTTTTTAAAATGTTTTATTGAACCTTTATTTAACTAGGCAAGTCAGTTAAGAACAAATTCTTATTTACAATGACGGCATACCCCGGCCAAACCCAGACGGCGCTGGGTCAATTATGCACCACCCTATTGGACTCCCAATCCCAGCCGGATGTGATACAGCCTGGATTCACTCAGTAGGCCGTCATTGTAAATAGGAATTTGTTCTTAACTGACTTGCCTAGTTAAATAAAGGTTCAATAAATAATGAATACAGCTGTAGTTCATTGGTCGACTCAATATTTCAACTCAGGTCATTATTGATCCTACACCATGATCTCTTTCTGGTAAATGTTGTGATTGGTTGGCTTGGTCCTTATGGTAATTAAATGCCACTGTTAACAATTTCTTTCGGTCAATTCCTCCAGGACAGGTCAACAAGAAGGTCAGAGCCACAGTTCCATTATTTGTATTGTCTTAATGGCATCTTCATGGTTGATCGAGGTGTTAAATAGATTGTGGACTCACTTAAACATTCACAGACAGTGATTAGCCGAGATTTCTCACCACAGCTGTCAGGAGACAACAGCACAGTCCCATCACACCAGGTCATGGTCTGCACTTTGTTATGCAAGGGTGATACGAGAGAGAGAGAGAGAGAGAGAGAGAGAGGGAGAGGGGGAGGGAGAGAGGGAGAGAGGGATAGAAGGAGAACGGAAAAGAGAGTCCCTGTGTCTATGATACAAAACACTCTACCTCTCCATTGGAAGGTTTTGGCTGAACACACCCAAGAGCTTAAGCTGCTATCCCCGGAGAATTGGTAAATCGTAAAAATGTCACCACAACAATATAATGAAATAGGCTGTTCCCCATCAAATGATTCCTGTTCCAAAGGCAGTGGTGAGACAAAAGGCAAGAGGCTTCAGAGCTCTCTGGTGGATAGCACCAACAGAGGGTACGAGGGAAGATGGAGTGTACAAGCAGCAGCAGACTTTCGTGCCTCCCTAAATATTTCCCATGTCAATTTCCACCCCACCAGTCGACTGCTTTGAGTCCCCCAGCAGCAGGGAGACTGTTCAATGTCTCTGCGGAAGGTTTGTCAGAGTGGGCCGCTGTATGGTGCACAGCTTGATTTGAAGGGACTGTTTGTATTGGAAGGGAAAGAGATGGAACCTGCTTAGGTTCCTGCTGGCAGTTCAAGGTTAAACTCTTAGCACAGAGGGATGGTGATGCATGATAAGACTGAGACTGTCACATTATATAATTTTTAAAAAATGGTCCTAGAGTGATAAAAATTGGGGTGATTAATGGGATGATAATCAACATTCATAGTGGTCGGTCGACCAATTGTATCAGTGAATTCGGAACAAAATGTGAAAATATTATTATGACAGGAATAGCTATTATTACTTATTATACTTTAATATACTTTAAAAGCTATTATTACTGTACTATCAAGGAACAGCTACCACATCTTGATGAAATACTAATGTACAGTATCCGCTTACTTCACCTGAACAGTTGTTTATGGGTTTTTACAAAGCACAAATTGCAAATAAATCTAGTGAATGAATGTCCTCACAAACCACGTTCCCATCCACAGTTATCTGAGTAAAGTCATGGCGTATAAAAAAGTGTGTGTGATGGCAACAGGAAATGTAGGTACAATATTATAAATGTTGACACAGCAGATCTTTTTGTGTAAAAAAAATGAATTATGTGACGGTTTGAGGTGGAAACCACTTCTTGCGCAATTGTTGATAGAATAACCATCATGTCGAGGTACATTTGCAGTCACGCAATGCTGTGTTTTGTGGCCCTCCCGCTGCTATTTGGAATAGCATGCACAGAGAGGAGCCGGAGCTCCTCGCCATGTCGGTGCCCAGTCCGGGAACGATTGCCAGGTCGATTAAACAGCTGGAGCTGTTATCGGCGCCGGTGCCCGGTGCTCTGTTGTGGAAGAGGTGAGCCAGACGCTCCTTCCAGATCGCCAGTCTGGCCTCAAAACCATCCGCCTCCTCTATCTCCCGAACGTAGGGGTTGGCCTCGGTCGTGGGAGGAAGGGCCACCCAGGCACTCCACCACTTTGCCTGTTCTTCCTTTGACCGATCAAAAAAACCCTCCGGTGTCTTCCGATTATCGGCCCTCGGAGGCAGAAATGGTGGGCGCTGTTCTATCAACCTGGGGTGGCTGACCGACGGTTGGTCGCGTGGAGCGAGGAGTATCTTGAATAACTACACGGGACGAGACCTGAAATAACTACACAGGACAAGACCCAAAATAAGTACACGTGAGGAGACCTGAAATAACTACACGGGACGAGACCGAAACAGCCAAAAAACAATCATACACGTTATTACATTTGCACACCAGTACAACCAGTGCACAAAACACGCAGCATGAGAGCCAAAACAGAGAGAGCCAAAACAACAAGGCACAGGTACTCACAAGCCCAACGGACATTGGAACAACGGACATGGGAACAGTAAACGACCAGGACAATGGGTAAAAGCAGGTACATATATAACAATCCTAATCAGGGAGGAATGTGAACCAGGTGTGCGTAATGAAGCAGTCCAATCACTCCTAGAGGCCAGTGACATAGACCTCCGGAACTGGTGCACGGAATGAGCAACAGTACCGGAGGGATCTGTGACACTGGGTTTCCTGCTTGCTAACCCAAAGTCTTAACCATTTGACTAAAAGGACATCCTTCAGGTCCAAGAGTGACATTAGTGCTTACATCTTTCCTCCGCTATACACAAACATTACTCAATTTATAAAGGAAACTTTTAGCACCTTATACCAAGTAAGTAAAAATACTGGCCTTCTGTGTCCTTAACTTTAGCCTTCCTCTGTCCATTTGGCGAGGTATCATAGTCCCCAATGTGACAAGGTCGTTGATGTTGGATTGTGTAACTCACAACCCTGTGGTATCCCTGGAGGGAATGGTGTTTGTTTGTCAGACTTCAATAACATTAACTCTGGAACAGAATGAGTCAGGAGCCCTTTGAAAGATCAGAATGGACCTGGGGCCCCATCCTCTCGTCCTTATTCTTCTTTCAGGGGTTAACCTTGTTAGTGGGACACATTACAGCTGGATGACGCATTTATGTCAAAGAGGACCGCGACGCAGTATCACTGTCATTAATTAAAACCAACAGCTACAGAGATCCCACCCTGCCACCAAATTTGTGCATTTAGTGTGTCTTCTGTCTGTGCCTATTGTGACAGATTGTGGTATAGTATTCATCTAAAATGTATCTCCAATGTCTCTACCCTTTTTGATTGATCTACATCCACCTTCATGTTGTTAAAGTGTGTAAAATACTAGTCAAACAGATATAACAATATGAGAATTGTTCAATATCTGGATATTTGACTCCACACAGCCTTCCATTTCCTTAGCACCCACTCGCTCAGAAAACCTTCCAGATAACATTTCCAGACTGCTATGCTCCCAGAGGTCTTTTAGCTGTCTGATTGCTTGAGACTTGTAGAAAATACACAACACCCGAGCCATCATAAAAGTTTGGTTCTTGAATTATGTTCTGAAAGGTTTATTTGTTGTTATGTTGTATTCATGGTCCTTCCCTGCTGCATGCAGTCCAGCTCTCAGGATATTGATACGATCTTACTGTTTCTGTTAGCCTGCTTGACAAGCCCAGCAAACCATGGATGCAATAAACAATATTCATCTGGAGAAAAAGAGAGTACAATACAGGTACCATAACAACAGATTACACTGATTTGAGTTTCTTTCCCTTATGGTCATGGACATGTCAGTATAAAGGTCTAATTTACTCTCATGTTATCAATAATGATGTAATAACTGGCCTAATTCAACCTGCTGCTCAAATGTTTCATTGAATAATCTGTCAAATATACAATTTGCGCTCTGTGTGGCTTTAGATTCCCTTGGAAAAAACAATAGAGCAGAGCTGACAGTTTATGTTGTGCAGACATCCCTGGAGACCCTATTTGTTCCAGCCTTCACTTTACACACACAGCACACATAATGGTAATGGAGAACCAACCCTCAGTCAGTGTTACAGGGAGACTTGTTATGCATAAGGACGTGTTCCCCCAATCTCGTCTTCTCACTTGTCTTGTCTTCAACATTTAATGGACTGTATGAGTGGGAGGCTGCGGCAAAAACGCAGCGGGTGTCTGGGCTGGCTCCGTGGCCTAATTGGGGGATAGCAGCAAGCTTCTCCTCAAGTAAAGTCACGGTTGCCCTCCCGACTCGTGTGGCCGATGGTGTGGGTCATGCACCAGCAGCACGGTCATTAGGAATAAAGTCCTGAGCAGGATGGAACAACCAACAGCCTTTGTCACGGCTTAACACAGTTCGTACAGATGTAGAATCTTAATTTAAACCAGTTTGCTACAGCAGGAAAATAATCCTGCAGTAACAGGAAATGTGAATTATTATGTGGAATATAATTAATGGACATTTTTGTAGGGGTTGATACATTTTTTAAGGGAAAGTTAAGGGAAAAAAGTGAAACTTACAAACTTCAGAAGCATTTTTAAATTTCAAATACACTAGAAGTTTAACATTTCCTCCTGCAACAGGATGATCAAATTAAGATCCGACGTCTGTATGGAAAGCCCAGAGGCTGTATGCACAGTATACTGTGCAGGGGCATCATTTCAGCTAAATCTAGGCAGGGGTGTAATTTGGGTATGGCAAGATATAAAGGAGATGTAGGCTATTTGCAGGGCGATATCAGAGTCACAGTATGGGGTCTTTGCTAAAGAGAATATAAGATAATTCAATTATGGACTACAGATGTTGAAGGCAGGTTTGCGGAAGAGATGGCCAAGGAGTGAGCTTTTGCCCAACATTGATGTGTTTCCTTGAAAACAAAATAATATCAGTCAAAAATATCAAATTCCCAATTTATGCAACACAAACTACTTTATGAGGTTTTAAAAATGACATACATTATACAACTGGTGGGTTTAATCCTGAATGCTGATTCATTCGCATTCCAGCCAGTGTCTATTCCACAAGTTACCACCGGCTAAATATATTAAGTTAAAATGCCTATTTACTCTGTTCCATCTGACTGCGCAATCCACTGTCTCATCAGGCAAGCCAAGAAATGTATAAACTTGACCTCCACTATAAAAAACATCTAGACTTTATCTCACATTTCTTTTAGACTAACAGTTTCAATATTCAATTTCGAACCGCAGCTGTCCTATAGTAATGAACGTGTCAGGAGTCGGGATGAGACGGACAGACAGGCAGCGTTTTTCAGCCAGTTGAAATCATGAATCAGCTGGCATAAATTTTATTGATATATATACAAAGAAATGTCAATTGAAAAAAGGTCAAACGAAACGAAGTGCAGCTAGTTTGCAGTCTTTCCAGCTTCCGTTTGAAGTGATTGTGTTTGCTGTGTTTATGGCTAGCTGCTCTGAACAACAGTGTCCTAACGAGTGAGCACTTTTTCTATGGCAGGCAAAATCGTGCCTCATTAGCTCATTATTTTAGTTGTATCCAAATAAATGTCACTAGAATACAGCTTAAATCAAATGCAGCTACTTTGCTGTTATTCTGGCACTTTTTGACGTGACTGTAAGCTTTTTATTTGACGTGACTGTAAGAATATGTTGGTAACCCCTTGTATAAAAGTGATAATACCCTCAAGGTCTGTGTTTAGAAGATATATTGGCATGGATTGCACCGGCTTCTCTGGCGTTATCACTTAACTAAGGCATTGTTGGCAGAATTGATGGATGCAGTTCAATCAACAACTGTTATCTAGTTAAATAGCATATCTCTTGTATTCGTGTAAGGGCCGGGTTGTGGTGAAGCCGCTTACTCCCACCAGGGGGAGTGGATGAGCCACAACCCAGTCCTCACATCAGTGACGGAATATTAATGATCCCCAATCAGAGACAGCTGTATAGAGTTGGTCTCTGATTGGGGAGAGTATTTAGCCATCCTTCACATCCACCTGTGTGTGGATCATTGTTTGCTTGTGTTTGACTGCACTGCCAGCACTCATAGTAAGTCACTGTGTTTATTCTTATACTCTCCTTTTATTTTATGCCTCGAGAGAACAACTCATTAAATAAAAAGGATGACACTTCACCAGCGCTCCGTCTATCGTCCCTTAAATACTACGCACCGTGACAATTCGCAAATTTACTCTGGCTATCTAGCTAGCTACTCCGATTTCAGAGCACTTGTGTCTGAGCGCACCAATAAGTAAAGAATTTATGAATGTGCAACACCCTCTGAATATGACTGGTGTCAGTAAACGTAGGCAAAAAAAGTAATAGTTATTCATGAACAATCTAGAAAACATGTAAACAGCCTAACCAACTCTGCTAGGGCGAGTATAATGGTCTGAATGTGACACAACGACAGATATAGGGGACCCAAAAGCGGACACGGAGGCAGAGATATGATTGACTGTTTAATAGAAAATATAGGGCGAGACAGGTTCGTAGTCAAGGACAGGCAGTGTTCGTAACAGGGAGTCTGAATGGCAGTCGTCCAATAAGGGGAGTCAGGCTCGTAGTCGTAGTTCAGGCAGCGTTCGGTACCGGGAATCAGAAGACTGGCAGTGCAGAGGAGTAGACAGGCTCGTAATCCGTAATGCAGGCAGAGTTCGTTTGGCAGCAGATCAGATGGTCGAAGGCACATGAGGGGGCTAGACAGGAACGTAATCCAACAGGCAGGGAGAGGTCCAAATACCGGGAAACAGACTGGCAGAGTTACTAATACAAGGGAGTGCTGGAAACGACTGACTAAGCAAGACGATCTGGCAAATGCCAACAGCACCCAAGATGCTAAATACACAAACTGATTAATGCTGGTGATAGGGTGCACCTGGTGTGGGGAGGGGACAAACACAGACAGGTGAAACATATCAGGACATGACAGTACCCCTCCCCCTACGGGCGCCACCTGGCGACCGACCCGGGTGCATACCTGGCTGACCGGGATGCCGGCGATGAAAGTCGGCGATGAGCTCCGGGTCGAGGATGTCCCTGGTAGAGACCCAAGACCGCTCCTCCGGCCCGTAGCCCTCCCAGTCAACCAGGTACTGGAAACCCCGGCCCCGGGGACGGACTCTCAGGAGGCGACGCACCGTCCATGCAGGTTGGTTGTCAATAACCCGAGGAGGAGGGGCAGGCCTGGGAACAGGAGACAAAGGACAGTGAGATACAGGTTTTACACGGGACACATGAAAGGTAGGATTAATGCGGAGGGACCGGGGCAACATGAGGCGTATAGCTGATCGATTGATAACCCGGGAGATCTGATAAGGGCCGATGTATCGGGATGAAAGCTTGCGATTTTCCACCCGAAGGGGCAGATCTCGGGTGGACAGCCACACCCTCTGGCCAACACGGTAGTGGGGCGCCTGGGTCCTGCGACGGTCGGCCTGCCGTCGATACCTGGTATTTGTCCGTAGTAGAACAGCCCGGGCCTTTCTCCAGGTCCGACGGCAGCGCCTGACAAACAACTGGGCCGACGGGACGCCAACCTCCTCTTCCTGCTCCGGAAACAGCGGAGGCTGGTATCCCAAGGAGCACTCGAAGGGCGAAAGCCCAGTAGCGGAGGAAGGCAGGGTGTTGCGGGCATATTCCACCCAAACGAGTTGCCGGCTCCAGGTGGTGGGATTGTCCGAAACCAGGCAACGTAGCACCGTTTCTAGGTCTTGATTGGCCCGCTCTGATTGGCCGTTAGACTCTGGGTGGAATCCTGAGGACAGGCTGATAGAAGAGCCAATAAGGGTGCAGAAAGCCCTCCAGAACTGGGAAGTGAACTGAGGACCCCGGTCGGAGACGATGTCAATGGGTAATCCGTGGATCCGGAAAACGTGCTGTACCATCAATTGGGCAGTCTCCTTGGCCGATGGCAACTTAGGCAGGGGGATAAAGTGTGCCGCCTTCGAAAATCGGTCTACTACGGTGAGGATGGCGGTATTGCCGTCGGATAGTGGCAGACCTGTGACAAAGTCCAGGGAGAGATGTGACCATGGACGATGAGGGACAGGGAGAGGCTGCAGGAGACCAGCTGGGGCCTGGCGGGACGTCTTGCTTCGGTTGCACACCATGCAGGCCGAGACAAAAGAGGGGACATCCACCCCCATGGTGGGCCACCAAAATCGTCGCCGTATAAACGCCAGGGTCCGACGAGCGCCGGGGTGGCAGGTCAATCTCGACGAATGACCCCATTCCAGGACTCGGGATCGAACAGGGTCAGGTACGAACAGGCAGCCCGGCGGACCCCCTCCTGGGTCAGGGCTCAACTGTTGCGCATTACGCACAGCCTCTTCAACGCCCCAGACCAAGGACGTGGCCAGACAAGAGACAGGGAGAATGCGTTCATTTCCTTGGACCGTAGCAGTAGGGCTGAACACACGGGAGAGGGCGTCTGGTTTTGTATTCTTTGAGCCAGGCCGATAAGACAGGGTGAAATCAAAACGAGTAAAAAACAGAGCCCACCTGGCTTGTCGGGCATTGAGTCTCCTGGCTGAGCGTAGGTACTCAAGATTCTTGTGGTCTGTCCACACAATAAATGGTTGTTCCGCCCCCTCCAGCCAATGTCTCCACTCCTCCAATGCCGTCTTGACCGCCAGCAATTCCCGGTTGCCGATGTCATAATTTACTTCAGCAGGTGTCAGACGACGGGAGAGGAATGCACATGGATGCAGCTTCTGATCGTTGTCTGACCTTTGCGACAACACAGCCCCCACGCCGATATTGGAGGCATCTACCTCCACTACAAATTGCCGGGCTGGGTCTGGGTGAATCAAAATGGGGGCTGACGTGAAGCGCTGTTTGAGGGCAGTGAAGGCCTGGGCTGCTTGGGGTGACCACACAAAGCTCACTTTAGTTGAGGTCAGGGCAGTGAGTGGAGCCGCCAAAATGCTGTAATTTCGGATGAACCGTCGATAAAAATTGGCAAACCCCAGGAAGCGTTGCAGATCCAGGCGTGAAGAGGGCTGTGGCCAATCAGTGACGGCTTGGATCTTGCCAGGATCCATCCGGATGCTACCCGCGGCCACTATGTAACCCAGGAAAGGAATGACAGAGCGATGGAACTCGCACTTCTCTGCTTTTACAAACAGCTGATTTTCTAATAAACGCTGGAGAACCTGTCGTACATGTGCTGTGTGTTCCTGGGCAGAGTGGGAGAATATCAAAATGTCATCCAGATACACGAAGACAAAACGATTAATCATGTCCCGGAGCACATCGTTAACCAGAGCCTGGAAGACAGCGGGAGCGTTAGTCAGCCCAAATGGCATCACCAGGTATTCGTAGTGTCCACTAGCCGTGTTGAACGCCGTCTTCCATTCATCCCCTTCTCGTATCCGTACCAGGTGGTATGCATTTCGGAGGTCCAGTTTAGAGAAGATCGTGGCTCCCTGGAGCAGTTCAAATGCGGAGGCCAGCAGAGGGAGTGGATAACGATTCTTCACCGTGATGTCATTAAGACCCCGGTAGTCAATGCATGGGCGAAGAGTCTTATCCTTTTTGGCAACGAAGAAAAACCCTGCACCAGCAGAAGAGGAAGATGGCCGAATAATCCCAGCCCTGAGGGAGGCCTCTACATAATCTGCCATGGCCCTCGTCTCCGGACCGGACAAGGAGTACAGACGTCCACGGGGGGGTGATGTGCCTGGATGGAGGTCTATGGCACAGTCGTATGGCCGATGAGGAGGTAGCGAGGTAGCCCGAGACTTATTGAAAACCTCCCTTAGATCCCAGTATTCGGAGGGGACAGATGACAAATCGATGTCCGCCGTGGCCTGTGAAACCTGTCTGGTAAGAACATGAGGTGCAGCTCTCAGGCAAGGCAAAAGGGGCTCCAGTTTGTAACAGAACCGGTAATCCAATCAATGTGAGGGTTGTGTTTAACAAGCCAAGAATGGCCTAACACAATAGGAGCGTTAGGGGAGTGTAAGGGCAGGAACTGGATCTCCTCCCTGTGGTTGCCAGACAGGATCAGAGTAACGGGCACCGATATCTGGGACACCCGCCCAATAGAACGACCGTCCAGGGCTGTGGCCTCGATGGGTGTGCTTAGAGGGCGTGAAGGAATGCCTAATTTGACCAGAAGGGAGTTATCAATAAAACAGTCGTCAGCTCCTGAATCCATAAGGACATTTACTTTAAGGGTTTGGGAATTCCAAATAATAGTGGCAGGAAAAGGAAAACGAACCGGGGGTACCCATGGGGTTTTAGTTTGACTCACCCGTATTCCTGCAGTTACTGATGAGCCCGCCCTTTTTAAAGGACAACCGGCTGCATAATGTCCTTTCTCCCCACAGTAGAGGCAGCTGCGACTGTCTATCCTGCGTCGACGTTCCTCGGGCGTCAGCTGTGCCCTCCTTATTTGCATGGGTTCAGATGTAAGGACCTCGGACGCCCTCAGTGGTTCC
Source organism: Thymallus thymallus (assembly GCA_023634145.1). NCBI lineage: Eukaryota > Metazoa > Chordata > Actinopteri > Salmoniformes > Salmonidae > Thymallus > Thymallus thymallus. The sequence continues at coordinate 35,843,630 of CM042414.1, read as the reverse complement.
CGGAAGAATTCGGGTGGTTCCGGCAGTCCCGGTGACGCTCTACCACCCGGTCCGCCGAAATGCGGAAGTGCCTGAGCAGGACGACGATTTTCTCTCTCCCGATTTCGTTCCTGAAGTCTACTTCCTATACGCATGGCAATGGAGATGAGGCTGTCTAAACTGGGAGGCACCTCTCGGGCAGCGAGTTCATCCTTGATGGGATCACATAATCCGTCATAGAAGGCGTCGAGCAGAGCCTCGGAATTCCATGAGCACTCCGCTGCCAGAGTACGGAATTTAATTGAGTAATCCGACACGCTGCTAGTCCCCTGTTTTAGATGTAGCAGCTGACGTGCCGCTTCTCTTCCGGATACTGGAGCATCAAAAACTTTTTTTACCTCCGTAGTGAACGCTGCTAGACTGAAACTAACGGGAAGCTGCTGGTCCCATATCGGCGTAGCCCATGCCAGGGCTCGCCCCGTCATCATGGTTATCATATAGGCGACCCGTGACTTCTCTGTGGGAAAAGAGGATGGCTGCAGTTCGAAGATACGCGAACACTGGGACAAGAAAGGACGACAATAACTCGAATCACCCGAGAACCGTTCGGGGGCAGGTAAGTGCGGCTCTCTAAGGGATACCGGGGAAGGTGTTGGGTTGCTGGGTATAGGTGGGACAGGAGACGGGAGGGAAGCGCTCTGTGCCGGTAGTGCCAGTGTTAATCTCTCCAAGTGTTGGAGTAGACATTCGGTGGCTCGCTGCTGGTTCTCTCTCTGCTCACGGAGCTCTTCTGTTATTGACCGTAGCACCTCCTCGTGTCGATCCACAACAACCCCTTGGTGGGCTATCGCGTTTTGTAGATGTGTCAACTCCGCTGGGTCCGTCATGGCCAGATCGTTCTGACACAACGATAGATATAGGGGACCCAAAAGCGGACACGGAGGCAGAGATATGATTGACTGTTTAATAGAAAATATAGGGCGAGACAGGTTCGTAGTCAAGGACAGGCAGTGTTCGTAACAGGGAGTCTGAATGGCAGTCGTCCAATAAGGGGAGTCAGGCTCGTAGTCGTAGTTCAGGCAGCGTTCGGTACCGGGAATCAGAAGACTGGCAGTGCAGAGGAGTAGACAGGCTCGTAATCCGTAATGCAGGCAGAGTTCGTTTGGCAGCAGATCAGATGGTCGAAGGCACATGAGGGGGCTAGACAGGAACGTAATCCAACAGGCAGGGAGAGGTCCAAATACCGGGAAACAGACTGGCAGAGTTACTAATACAAGGGAGTGCTGGAAACGACTGACTAAGCAAGACGATCTGGCAAATGCCAACAGCACCCAAGATGCTAAATACACAAACTGATTAATGCTGGTGATAGGGTGCACCTGGTGTGGGGAGGGGACAAACACAGACAGGTGAAACATATCAGGACATGACAGAATGAGGTGTTCTCTCATTTGTGTCTGGAAGTAGCTAGCTATCAAGCTAGCCAGCTTTAGCCAGTTTGCTTGGGAACTTGGTTGGGACAAGGACATGCATTGGCAGGCAAACTGCAGAACGACAAGTAAGCTACAATTCCCCATCGTTTATCAGTGCAATTCCGACGGACAACTAGCTGAAACATTTTGAGAGGGTTTATCTAATGTTTCTTCCTTCAATTTTAGCACATCTTGCTCTGGCTAGCATTAGTTGTTGCTCTTGTTCATGGTTGTTTGATCAATAGGACTGTAAAATTCCCAAATGTAAGAGGACTCCTGTGGTATTTTCAGAAATCCATTCAGGTGTATTTTGTAGTTTTAGGTGAATGCATTCTAATGATCTAAAGTAGTGCTGTTGCAACTGCCTGTAAACACACAGTCCTCTTAAAAAGTGAATGATGGCAGGCCTGTGTGGCAAACTGCTTGTTTGCATAAAGTCCTACTGTAGCTCTCTGATTGGCTATGGCGCACCGTCTGCGTAGACTCCGGTCCTGGACAATAGAGATAATTTTATTAAGGGCCGGGTTGTGGTTTTTATATTAAATTAAATTAAGTTTTATTAATATGTTTTATTACTGCGGTGTGTATTAATTGTCCAAACGCAAGCCAGCTTTCACACTCTATATTGCTATAGAACTTACACAAATACTTAGTATACCTAATTCACAAACATTCTAAGAATTTATGAAAGCATTACAATTTAAGTGCTTGCTGTCTGAAAAAAAGTGTCATATTATTCCTGGCGCTGTATATGAACAGATTTTAATAAGATTTCATGTTGCTAAAATGCTGTCATTTCCAATTTAAAAAACGACAGCTGCATATACAGTGGGGAGAACAAGTATTTGATACACTGCCGATTTTGCAGGTTTTCCTACTTACAAAGCATGTAGAGGTCTGTAATTGTTATCATAGGTACACTTCAACTGTGAGAGACGGAATCTAAAACAAAAATCCAGAAAATCACATTGTATGATTTTTAAATAATTAATTTGCATTTTATTGCATGACATAAGTATTTGATCACCTTCCAACCAGTAAGAATTCCGGCTCTCACAGACCTGTTAGTTTTTCTTTAAGAAGCCCTCCTGTTCTCCACTCATTACCTGTATTAACTGCACCTGTTTGAACTCGTTACCTGTATAAAAGACACCTGTCCACACACTCAATCAAACAGACTCCAACCTCTCCACAATGGCCAAGACCAGAGAGCTGTGTAAGGACATCAGGGATAAAATTGTAGACCTGCACAAGGCTGGGATGGGCTACAGGACAATAGGCAAGCAGCTTGGTGAGAAGGCAACAACTGTTGGCGCAATTATTAGAAAATGGAAGAAGTTCAAGATGACGGTCAATCTCCCTCGGTCTGGGGCACCATGCAAGATCTCACCTCGTGGGGCATCAATGATCATGAGGAAGGTGAGGGATCAGCCCAGAACTACACGGCAGGACCTGGTCAATGACCTGAAGAGAGCTGGGACCACAGTCTCAAAGAAAACCATTAGTAACACACTACGCCGTCATGGATTAAAATCCTGCAGCGCACGCAAGGTCCCCCTGCTCAAGCCAGCGCATGTCCAGGCCCGTCTGAAGTTTGCCAATGACCATCTGGATGATCCAGAGGAGGAATGGGAGAAGGTCATGTGGTCTGATGAGACAAAAATAGAGCTTTTTGGTCTAAACTCCACTCGCCGTGTTTGGAAGAAGAAGAAGGATGAGTACAACCCCAAGAACACCATCCCAACCGTGAAGCATGGAGGTGGAAACATCATTCTTTGGGGATGCTTTTCTGCAAAGGGGACAGGACGACTGCACCGTATTGAGGGGAGGATGAATGGGGCCATGTATTGCGAGATCTTGGCCAACAACCTCCTTCCCTCAGTAAGAGCATTGAAGATGGGTCGTGGCTGGGTCTTCCAGCATGACAACGACCCGAAACACACAGCCAGGGCAACTAAGGAGTGGCTCCGTAAGAAGCATCTCAAGGTCCTGGAGTGGCCTAGCCAGTCTCCAGACCTGAACCCAATAGAAAATCTTTGGAGGGAGCTGAAAGTCTGTATTGCCCAGCGACAGCCCCGAAACCTGAAGAATCTGGAGAAGGTCTGTATGGAGGAGTGGGCCAAAATCCCTGCTGCAGTGTGTGCAAACCTGGTCAAGAACTACAGGAAACGTATGATCTCTGTAATTTCAAACAAAGGTTTCTGTACCAAATATTAAGTTCTGCTTTTCTTATGTATCAAATACTTATGTCATGCAATAAAATGCAAATTATTTACTTAAAAATCATACAATGTGATTTTTCGGAATTTTTAGATTCCGTCACTCACAGTTGAAGAGTACCTATGATAACAATTACAGACTTCTACATGCTTTGTAAGTGGGAAAACCTGCAAAATCGGCAGTGTATCAAATACTTGTTCTCCCCACTGTACATATTAGCCAATACATATGGCATACCTTGCAATACAATGTTCTCTAAAAACAGTTGTACACTGCATGTTACAATAGTAAAATAATCTGTTTGCCAAGTGTTAAACTGATTCTACATTGAATTTAGTCTTTGAGATGCTCAAACAAGTACGTGTATCTGTACTTGGTGTTCTTCTTCTCAGATCAAATCCACAAAGAAAAGAAAACAGGCAAATGCATATGTGGTCCCAATGTTTAAACAGTGACGGCAGGGCTAGTTCAAATTGCAGCAGGATGGTTCTCCTCACAGATGAGTGAACCAGCTCATGCTTGGTGAATAGCACTTGGTTGATCTCTGGGAGCAGGACACAGGAGAGCTAAAAAGATTGTGCGAGACAAAAGTGAAAGACAAGAATTAATCAAATAAATCACCACAGCAAAGGAATGTAGTTTGTGAGCTAGAAAATAAACAACCTGACAGTCTGAGGCAGGGGCTCTGCAATCATCCTACTTCAACTATTGACAGGGATAATGTGGCATTTCTTATTTGTCAGCATGAATGAAATCAGTGGGTCCTGCCTTGATGACTGTATTAGCTTTACACTACTTGTCCCATAGATTTTTGTAGTCTTAAATTATTAATTGGAATAAATTGATGGCTAAAACGCTCCTGGAAAGACATGCTAGCTAGTGATTAAAACTATCTGCTCTTGCTAGCTAGCAACATATCTACTTGTTGTAACTAGCTACGTAACTAGCAAGCTAGCTACATTACTAAGGTTGCTGCATTCTAAATTGGGAGTCATCTTACAGCTTGCATTCATGGTATCTTGTTTAAATAACTAAATAGATTACAAATAAATAAAAAAGTCATCACCTGATAGAAATTTGTCAGACGGAGATCTCTTTTGAGCTTTCACCAGCTGTGTTTAGTACCTTTGATACGGAGAACGGGATTGGCAGACGTGATCAGCAGAGATTGTAACTGGATAGTACACAAGTTTTGGTTTTGTTACAGTTTAGTTCTTGGCGGTGTTTGCCTGTCCAGCTAGCAAACATAAAAGTAAGTATTTAGAAAAAAATTGCAAGAATTGACATTGCCAGAAAACGGAAATGTGTTCAGGAGAAATACATGTACACAATATGTAAAAAACCAGCTCCTCCCTCGACAGAGATCGATCACCTCAAAAATTGAAGCAGATAGCTTGCTACGGCCCACCACCTACCACAACAAAAGGTAAGGCAAAGATGTAATGTGAATTGAAAAGTAGAAATCTCTTTCGGCACTCTGCTCTTCAGACTCTCCTTTATCTCTGGGAATAGGGCATAGGTATGAGATTTCACACTTATTATTATATGACTTAAAGGCCTTTTCAAAACAGTGAAAATGTGGTTTTCAGAGCAATCAATTTACTGTGGCTTTCTGTGTTCATCAGAATAAAGAGGGCCCTTTCATGTTCTGCATGCTTGTCATAGTCTGTATTTATCTTTGGAAGCTGTAGAATGAGAGACTTTTTATAGCTATATTCATCTCTGTACAACTCTGACTGCAAAATATATTTCTCTCTCCTGAAACTGAAGATCTGAACCAGTAGCCACACTATTAAGGAAATGGTTGGATGCCGTCTGAGCTTAACCATGCAGGATGTCTGGTGTCTAGGGTTTCTGACTTTAGTCGAAAAGGTTTCCTATTGATCAATAAACTCAGCCACTTTAACTTGAAAATGTTAGCAATATGCTTTTTTCCCAGGCTCTTATGCCAATAAAGCAAACTACTTTGGACTGCCTCTAGAGAAGTGCAATACTTGTCTCAAATCAACTACTTTGAGTTATTTGTAAACTGAGTGTTTGGAGAAGTGAAATGTTAGAGGAATATAAGGATATGTACATGGACATTTTCAGACAGTGATCTCAAACCCAGTGATATGAAAACCCATTTCCTTCTGTCTACAAATAGATTGTGGCACAATACCTGTGGGAATGATACTCATACAGTGCCTTCAGAGAGTATTCACACCCTTTGACTTTTTCCACATTTTGTTGTTACAGCATGAAATTAAAATTGATTCAATTGAGATTTTGTGTCACTGATCTACACTCAATAACCCATAGTGTCAAAGTGAAATATTTTTAGAAATATTTACAAATTAATCAAAAATAAAAAGCTGATATGCCAATAAGCATTCAACCCTTTTGTTATGGCAAGCCTAAATAATTTCAGTAGTAAAAATGTGCTTAACAAGTTGCATGGACTCACTCTGTGTGCAATAATAGTGTAAACCTGTTGGTAGATGGGTTTAAAAAAGGAAAGCAGACACTGAATATCCCTTTGAGCATGGTGGAGTTATTAATTATACTGTGTATCAATACACCCAGTCACTACAAAAATACAGGCGCCCTTCCTAACTCAGTTGCCGGAGAGGAAGGAAACCACCCAGGGATTTTAAAACAGTGACCGAGTTTAATGGCTGTGATAAGAGATAACTGAGGATGGATCAACAGCATTGTAGTTACTCCACTGTAATGATCTATGTTCAGAGAGGTCTCTGGAAACCTTTATGGTGTTCAGGTTTAGTGTCCAGAGACCTCTCTGGATAACTCTATGTTTAGTTTGTGGTTGCTCCCCAATTAGAGGCAGCTGCGTGGCATTGCCTCTAATTGGGGAGCCTATTTAAGTTGAATGTTTTTCCACCTGTGTGTGGGTCTTTGCGTGTGTAACGCTAGTACATACTAGTTCATGTTTGCATGCTCTCCTTTTTGTTGAGAAAAAAGGAAGGTCGATATCCTACTGCCCAGTGCCTCGGGTCCTGTCTACTATGCAGCGTGACAGAAAGACCCACCACCACAGGACCGCACAGAGCTGGACAATGGAGGAACTCATGTCCGGTAAGGAGCTTGTCTCCGAAGAGGAGTACCTCCATTGTCTGTCCCTGGAACAACCACCTAATCCAGGGCAGCGGCGACGTCCTGCCCAGAGGACCCCACCATGCAGTTTTTGGGGGGGGGCTAAGGGGCATGTCGGAGGCGCGCTTTGAGGAGCCTTTTCCACAACACTCGTGGGGGTTCGTTGAAGAGCCCCTACAGTCGGAGGAGGACGACGAGGTTCTCCTGTGGGACGAGTCCCCACAGAGCAAGCACCAGGAGGAGGAGGAAGGCCACACGTTGGAGAGCCGCATGATAATGTGGAGGGAGGGTCTGCCAGTACCGGTTCCTAGCCCGGTAGCGCCAGTGCCGGTACCTAGCTCGGTAGCGCAAGTACCGGTTCCTAGCCCGGTAGCTCCAGTGCCGGTACCTAGCCCGGTAGTGCCAGTGCCGGGTCCTAGTCCAGCTCCATGGCCTGAGCCTTCATCTGCGCCGGGGTCCGGACAGGACCTGGCATCCAGCTTGGCTCCTCAGGTGTAATCATCGGTGCCGGGGTCCAGACAGGACCTGGTGTCCAGCACAGCTGCCCAGTCCAGGCACGGTGTCCAGTCCTGCTCCATGGCCACAGCCTTCCGTTCCATCGGTGCCTGGGCCGAGACCGGTCGTCTTCCCCGCTCCAGGGTCAGAGCTGCGTGCCACACCGGTGCCAAGTCCGTGAAAGGGTTACAGCCCTGCTCCTGAGCCAGATCACCCGCCTGAGCTGGTACCACGTCTGGTGCCAGGTCCGAACCCCCCACCGACGCCAGTTCCCTCTACCTTATAAATAGGGCCAGGGTTTTTTTTCGGAATGGGTCACATGGTCAGGAAAAACTCCTGGCCCTATAGTTAATTTGAGCCAGTTTGCTACAGCAGGAAAATAATCCTGCAGCAACAGGAAATATGAATTATTATGTGGATTATAATTAATGGACATTAGGATTAGGATCCTACAACTGTACCTGGTTTAATCTCTCTGTTCATTGACTGTGAATTTTAATGAGTGAACATTTTAATGATTGAGTGTGTTCAGCTACTTCCTGACACTGTGGTCTGTCGATAATGATTTCTGTGGAGTTCATTTGATAAAAAGGTGTTGCACTGTACTGTATATTATGCTGTTGAATATTGCTTTCTCATCCTTAGGAGGTGACTGATGCCATTTATTCTGAGCTTTGATTTTCTCCTTTGAATGGTTTATGCAGATTTAGGCTACTCTCTACAGTGTAAATAGAGTTATAGGGCATGACGTGAAATAAGTATTGAACACGTCACTATTTTTCTCAGTAAATATATTTCCAAAGGTGCTATTGACATGACATTTTCACCAGATGTTGGTAACAACCCAAGTAATCCATACATACAAAGAAAACAAAACAAATAAGTTCAGAAATTAAGTTATGTGTAATAATGTGAAATGACACAGGGAAAAAGTATTGAACACACTGATATTTATTTAATACTTTGTACAAAAGCCTTTGTTGATAATGACAGCTTCACGACGCCTCCTGTATGGAGAAACTAGTCGCATGCATTGCTCTGGTGTGATTTTGGCCCATTCTTCCACACAAACAGTCTTCAAATCTTGAAGGTTCCGTGGGCCTCTTCTATGAATCTTGATCTTCAGTTCTTTCCATAGATTTTCAATGGGATTTAAGTCAGGTGATTGGCTGGGCCATTCTAGCAGCTTTATTTTCTTTTCCTTGGCTGTGTGTTTGGGATCATTGTCTTGCTGAAATGTCCACCCTCGTTTCATCTTCATCATCCTGGTAGATGGCAGCAGATTTTTGTCAAGAATGTCTCTGTAAATTTGCCCATTTATCCTTCCTTCAATTATGTGAAGTTTGCCAGTACCATTTGCTGAAAAGCAGCCCGACACCATGATGTTCCCACCTCCAAACTTCACTGTTGGTATGGTGTTTTTAGGGTGATGTGCAGTGCCATTTCTCCTCCAAACATGGTGTGTATTATGACATCCAAACAGTTCAATTTTGCTCTCATCTGACCACACTATATTCTCCCAGTATTTCACTGGCTTTTCCAAATGTTGTGCAGCAAACTTTAAACGAGCTTCAACATGCTTTTTTTTCAGCAATGGAGTCTTGAGTGGTGAGCGTGTATACAGGCCATGGCGGTGGAGTGCATTACTTACTGTTTTCTTTGAGACAACAGTACCTGCTAATTGCAGGTCTTTTTGAAGTGGTCCTTGGCTCTTGGACAACTCTTCTGATTATTCTTTTCACTCCTCTGTCAGAAATCTTGCGAGGAGCACCTGGTCGAGGCAAATTTATGGTGAAATGATTGTCTTTCCACTTCCGTATTATGGCCCCAACAGTGCTCACTGGAACATTCAGAAGCTTAGAAATGCGCCTATAACCAATGCCATCATTATGTTTTGCAACAATTAGGTTGCGAAGGTCTTGAGACAGCTCTTTGCTTTTACCCATCATGAGATGTGTCTTGTGTGACACCTTGGCAATGAGACCTTTTTGTAGGCCATCAGTTGGGACTGAACCAGCTGATGTTAATTTGCACTGACAGGGGGCTGGATTGCTTTTTAATTACTGATAGTTTTCAGCTGTTGTCTTGGCTTTCCATGCCTTTTTGCATGGAAAGTATCTTCATGAAGTATCTTCATGTGTTCAATACTTTTTCCCTGTGTCATTTCACATTATTACACATAACTTAATTTCTGAACTTATTTGTTTTGGTTTCTTGAATGTATGGATTACTTGGGTTGTTACCAACATCTGGTGAAACTTTCATGTCAATAGCACCTTTGGAAATATATTTACTGAGAAAAATGGTGAAGTGTTCAATACTTATTTCACCCGCTGTATGTGAGTGGATGTGCAGGTGTGTAGAGCCAGTATAAATGTATGTGAATATTATGTGTGAGTGAGCAAATGATGGAGTGAGTGTTTGTGTGTGTGTTGGAGTGACAGTGTGTGTGAGTGTGTAGGGCCCTGTGAGTGTGCATAGAGACAGTGCAAAGATTTAAATAAAAGGTAAATAAAGATACAAGGTTAACTCAGGTACTCTGTGTAGCTATTTTGTTAGCTATTTATCAGTATGCATGGATTACTTGGGTTGTTACCAACATCTGGTGAAAATGTCATGTCAATAGCACCTTTGGAAATATATTTACTGAGAAAAATGGTGACGTGTTCAATACTTATTTCACCCGCTGTATATATTTCCATACTATAAGGTTGGAATAATACTGTGAAATTGTGAAAATTATGATAATGCCCTTTTAGTGTAGGAGTTGTCTGAAATGTCTTCCTGTTTTGGTGTGATGGAGTTTTGTCCTTCTATGGGTGACATCACCATGTGATACATTAGTTAATAGACCAAATAAGAAAGAGTTCCAAACCTCTCTGCCAGTTTTCAGTTTTCCCCACCTTACTCAGACCACTCCCAGACAGTCTTAGCAAAGTTCTTGCTTGAGAAATTGCACTTCGCTAAGTAAATGTTTATATATTTTTTTGTCAATTTTAATTGAAAACAATCACGGTAAGGTACTTCATTGTTAATCATATTATTTGATATTGAGATAAAAACGTCTGTATTGGACCATTAAAAAGGCAGCATACTATAGTCTCTGTAGTATGCTACTACATTACATAGGCAAGTGAGCCTACTGCTGTAAAGATAATTTATCAAAGATAATTTACTAAATGTAATTTAATTTAATTTCAACATTCAAGCTACTGGCAAGAAAAGACAAACACACACAGCTATTGTTCTGACTTGCCAGCAGACACAAGGTTCAATCATTTTAATCAGATTTTAAAAGAGCATGTGCACGAGCCAACGCTACCCTGTATTTTATTTAATATACAGTATCTGGCCATTGGCAAGGGCGGATATACACACTCACAATTTGACATAAGAACAAGACCATAAAAAAAAGATACTATATACTATTACTGACAAGAACTCAGATTATAAAAGCTTCATTAAAAACCTGCTTTGTGTCCCAATTAGCAAATACATTCTCCTTCATCAGTTTAATGTTCAAATCCACTAGGGAGACCATTCTCTTTAGAAGAATTACCAAAAATGCTTATAAAATAAAGACTACTTAACTAATATAAAAAAACAGACACAATAGTCCTGGGGCCTGAAAGGTATCTGGGGTATAACATGTTGCTTCACAGATATAATTTTCAGACAAAACCGATTCTGTAAATGTGTTTTCGTATCTTCGAGGGCAGATTGGGTCATTCTTGATCACAAGTTTTCTTTAGGGGAAAATGTGGATAGATAAGTGTGTGTGTGTGTGTGTTTCTGCAATTGTTTGCGCTTGTGTGGGTGTATCTGCGTCTATGGATGTGTGTCTGTGCGTGTGTATATGCGCTTGTGTGAGATACCAAGGCTCAGGTGGCCAGGAAGCATGATAATAAATTCAGCAAGGTGAACTCAGCAAAGTTAATTGGGCTGGAAATGCCTGTGCATTCCACACCTAGTGGCCGCTCTGCAAGGAATGGGCTCCACCAGGTCTAACACATCTATGGGGAGGGAGATGAGATGGTTTACACTAATTAAACATGCCATATGTCGCCACTCTCCCCAAGCACAGCAGATGCTCTGAGAAATGTTAAATTGTTTTGGAAATCAAACATATCAGGAGGACACAGACAGCAGAGACCTTCAACACTCACTGATGACTGCTCAAATCTAGACCTGGCATATATGTTAGCTAAGCGCCATCACTGAATACTATGGTTTCTTGGTAACAACACTTCATTTTAAGGGGTCCTTAATACAGTGCAGTTACTGTACATGTGTAATTACACTGTAACAAGTATTGTAGTTAATTGTAATAACTAATAGTTACACTCACTGTAATAACAACATGTAACTGGTGGTAATTGCAGTCTGTAATTTCAGAGGTGTAACAATGAATGCTTGTTACCATGCTTGTTACAAATGGGCAAATTTCCACTAAATACACAAATGTTGAGCTTTGTTACTTCACAACGGCATCCAATTTTGTCACACATTTATAAAGATTGGAGGCTCAATAGTACACCACAGAGTACGTGTAGTATCGGCATAAGTACAATGTAATTACTAGGTGTTACAAAATAATAAGGATTTTTATTGTTAGATTAATAATTGTATTAATTTGATTAAACAAACATATAGGCCTGTTCAATAACATAAAATAACTGTCCTAGTGGTGACTCAAATCTGTAGCCTAGCTAACTAATTCAGAAAAATGGGATTGTCTTTTTCTCCCCCTTTTAACATTACAATGAAAATCGACAAAATCTGTTCCTTTCTTGTAAGCATTTTCCTATGGAGTCCGAGACCTTGTGGGAATCTGTGGTAGAGAAGAGGAATGTATGATAATTTAGCGTAGACACTCTACGTTACCCTACTAATACTAGTTATCATCATTATCATGTTTTCTAGCTAGTTGTTGCTTTGGTATGGATACCCTGAGGTTCAGGGAAGATAAGACCAGTTGGGTAGCTAGCTAGCTACTTAGCTAGCGAGTAGTGACCATAGCATAGCTATTTGCCAGATTTATGACTAGCTACTCAAAGTCAGAAATCTAGCTAGCTAGCGTGCTAGCTTATCCACCCAAAATGGATAGTCTATTCTCTGTTAACTAGCTAGCTAGTTGTTAGGCCTACCAAAAAACGGCAGCTAACGTTTGGTAACTAAACTACCTATGCAAAATTGTCCAGAATAATTTATGTATCCAATTAAGCAAAACAAATTGCATGGAAAACTTACCTTTTCTCCTGTGTTGATGTTTTTGTCTCGTCTACAACACTTTGCTTCTTTCACGGCAATCTCTTATGTCTTGATTTTGCACACTGATCTTCTTCTCAATCTCGATTCTTTGTGCACTGTCACATGACAGGTGCGAGGCCATTGTTATTTTGAGTGTGTTGTGCAGATGGGCAGATCTTGACACGATTCCTTCATTCCTGGGTTAAATAAATAAGTGCACCTGTACATCCCATCATAAGACCGTGAAACCCTTGCAAGGTTGGTGGAATAAAGATTTGTTTTATGGCCATTTTAAGTGCATTTATAAACCATTATCAGAGATAATGAATCCCAACGGAAAATTAATGTAGAAACGTATAACGTGTTCACGTTGTAATGCTGTGTAATGCAATTTGACAAGCACAGAATGACTATCTCACAGTTTTAACCATAACTGTTTATTAATGTGTCAAAAAATTTTCATAAAGTCATTAACCCATTGTCAAGCTTGTCAAGACATTGTTGCTATCCAAGTCAAATGCACCATTCAATTATTTAACAATTGAAACTGTTTTTTGATGTGAAACCCCCACTTTTGCCTTAGCACTCATAAGCTACCATGAATTTGAAAAGAAAGCTTTACTTGGGCCTAGGTGTCAGACTCCAGAGCCCTTTGTTGCAGAGTTGTGTCAATGAGGTGGTCAGTTTTCAATTGGCTAACACTTATCATGTGGTTTGTGCAGGCTGACATATGGTGTGTTCAGATGCTATCGGAAACTTGAACATTTGGAACACGCATTCATTGTTACACCTCTGTAATTATAGACCGCAATTACACCAGACCAGTTACATGTTGTTACTACAATGTAACTATGAATTATTACAATGAATGACAATACTTGTTACAGTGTACATTACATTTATAATTACATTGTAATAAGGACCCCTTAAAATTAAGTGTTACCAGTTTCTCCTGTTTGGGAGTCATTGACAGGTGCCTATCACTGTCCAACTACCCATTAGCCCCTTCTGCTCTTTGGTAGTAATGAAATCAGGCAAAGACATAATTTTCAACAGCTATGGTGTTTCAGAATTCCTCCTTTGATTTTCTATAAGACGAGATCTGATGTGCTTTGTTTGTGTTTGCACGTAAAGAAACAGCAAGAAAGAACAACGCTCACTCTGTTTACAGTAGCTAGCATCAAGACCCTCCAGATCTCTGTCTGCTTCTGAGGACAATGTGAGGAGCGGAGAAGATTATCTCCTGTCAGGATACTGACGTTCTCAAAGGACTTTTGGCTCCCTTTATCGTTGCTAATTAGAGTAGACCCTCAATCTTTGAGAACCCACTAGAACCCGTCAATTGTATCTTTGTTCAGATTATTTGCACCCCAACGGGTTTTAAATCAACAGATGGAAGCTGTAGAAGCCTAGTCAATATAGCTAGCATTCTCATGGATCAAAAGCTGGGCCTCAGGATCGATGATGATCCTCAACAAGCATCAACTGAGATTACAATTCTCAGGGTGCGTTTGAGGCCAAGGCAGGACTAGTTTACAGCTAATTAGGTTTGTTATTATTGCACATGGATGCTTTTGAAAGGGGCTCAGATTCACCAGATCATGTTGTTTGAGACTGTAGCCTATTCAATGACCCCCTTGTGATGAAGATTGGGCGATGGGCATAATAGCTGACTATGGTCAAATTATCAATGAGCCATGCTATTGCTTTCCAATTCATTCATCACTTGTGATTGTTTTAACCAGCAGTAGGCACTTGCGTTGCGGTACAGTATATTTATTCACTTCGTCAATGTCAATTTGTTTTAAGCAGCACAAATCCCAGTCTCCCAATTAATCTAGCCAGGGCATTGTCACTTGTTACTTCCTCCTCCCATTAAATCGGCTGACAAATGGTCTGGCTGTATTGGTTTCCTGTTCATTATTCTTGGGAGGCAAAATGACGTTGAGTCGTGTGTTTGCGGGCCCGTTCCCTGTTAATCTGGTTACTGTATCTGTGGTGTGAAAAACAAGGGACAGAGGAGAGGCGAGAGCAGCAGTATACCGGGCCCCATCATAACAGACCTTCTGATTATATTTATGAAATTCAATTACCCTGACACAGGCAGATGGAGCCGCTGTCAGGGGGAGGCCTGTCATTTCTTAGCATCAGCCAACGTGGCTGCTAGGTGTGCCGATGCGGGGGGGGGGGGGGGGGGGGTAGAGGAGAGGAAAGGAGAAGGGGAGGAGAGGAGAGGGGAGAAAAGGAGTGAAGGGAGAAGCCAGAGAAGTGAGGAAATTTACGGTAAGAGCAGTTGGTCGTTCAGGTTCAAGGCAGATATCGGGCTCCCAAGTGACGCAGTGGTCTAAGGCACTGCAATCTCAGTGCAAGAGGCGTCACTGCAGTCCCTGGTTTGAATCCAGGCTGCATCACATCTGGCCGTGATTGGGAGTTCCATAGGGCGGCACACAATTGGCCCAGCGTCGTCCAGGTTTGGCTGGGGTAGGCCGTCATTGTAAATAAGAATTTGTTCCTAACTGACTTGCCTGGTTAAATAAAATAAAATAATATTTCATTGGTTGCTGAAAGCCCAGGATTAGATTGTAACGCATCTCTTTCAACAAAAGTTTGTCGCAGGTCCATTTAAACTGTAATCTTACTACTTCCACTGAGTTTGGATCAGCTGCATAAAAAATATCAACAGCGTTAAAAACACTTATATGACCTAATTTGAACGCAAAGAGACAGCTTCATGTCTGTGTCACCACCAGCTATTTCTTCCAATATATTGTATGGTTGGTTTTATCTCCCTCTCTTTGTCTGTTTCTATCATATTCGCATATTGAAATTAGCCTCACCCTGCTTCTCTAATGTACAAGCAGCCTATTGAAATGATCCATACCCTGCTTCTCTAATGTACAAGCAGCCTATTGAAATGATCCATACCCTGCTTCTCTAATGTACAAGCAGCCTATTGAAAGGAGCCATACCCTGCTTCTCTAATGTACAAGCAGTCTATTGAAAGGAGCCATACCCTGCTTCTCTAATGTACAAGCAGCCTATTGAAATGAGCCATACCCTACCTCTCTAATGTACAAGCAGCCTATTGAAAGGAGCCATACCCTACCTCTCTAATGTACAAGCAGCCTATTGAAAAGAGCCATACCCTACCTCTCTAATGAGCAGCCTATTGAAATGCTAGTAAAGCTAGTTGAAGAAGCATTTTACCCAGTTAGGTTCAGTTCCATTGTGCACTCTTCGCCTGTGAATTATGTATGAGTTTCCCTGTGAAGATGAGAATAGTGTGGAATTCATTGAGGAACTGCTGACAGTTTTGGTGCACCTTTATCCAGAGGGGGTAAAGACACGAAAAGAAAAAAGAGAAGGAGTCCAATGTAAAGTGAGCCTATCCCCTTCAGCGCCTCGGAATATTAGCATAGAGGGAGAGAGGGGAGAAAGTGCTGCAGTATCCCCCCCCAAAACTCCCCACTCTTCTGGCATAGCATGGACGTTTTATAAGGGGCCTAAAGCTCCCGGTAACAGGGCAGAGGTAAATGGTAATAAGCAGCATGTGTTATCTGTTGAGATCCAGGTGGCTGTGACTAGCCTGGCTCAACGAGCAGGCTAAAGAGGGCTTAGCCCCCTAAGATTCAAACTTTAGCCCCCTCAGTTTTAGTTTTATGTCCCTATATAAAAATTGCAAAAAAAGTTAAAATGATTGAGTGATGTGTTGGCGCCAAAATAATAATCTCCGCTGCGGCGTTAGCACAATGGACAGGGAGTTCTGCAGTGCGTGTAGAGGGGCTATGGGAAGCCACTGGTTATGTATGACTCCCCTGGGTTTCCAAAAAAAACATATCTCTGTGGAAGGCAAAGTGAATAACATGATACGCCTCCGCCTGTAATATTTGATTTTGATTTACTAGGGCGGGGTCAAGTTAACCATTGAAGCTGCTTCTTTCTTAGCTAGCTAGCTGTAAAAAGCCTTAACTTTATTAGCCCTAGCCTATTTAGCTAGCTCGAAGCAGCTAATTTGCCACGGTGGATACCAGAAATTGGCTTTGCCAAAGTACCCAAACAAAGGAGAATGAGAGTGATGAGCAGCATCAGCAGGTCCAAACCACAGAGGCCGCCGCCAAGCCCAGCAGCGATGATGTGCAGAGCATACCCACCCTTCCAAAAATGCAGCTAGGATAATGGCTTCACAGCTACCTCTACCTCCGACTGTCCCTGAGGATCTTGGAACAGAGGAGGTTAGCCTAGAATCCTACCCTAGCCGCAGGTTTTCTGTCCAAAAAATGTTCATTTAGTAGCAATTGGTAAATTGAATGAGAGTGGGTGGAATCCACGGTTACTGCAGATACTGCATTTTGTTTCCCATGTTTCCCAAGCTCGGTATTCTAACAGGAAGAATGCTATTGATAGTACCAAAGGATTTAACGCACCACATTTGGCAAGACAGCTGTGCATCGCTGCATCTCAGTGTAGTAGGCTGTAGGCTATGTTCTGCTTATTTGGATCTCCATTCGGCTTTTGTTTACTGCATTTGTTTACTATTAATGTAACTAGCCTAAATATAGAATGTGTCATGCCTTTATCAATCTGATATGTGTTTACTAGGCCTGCTACCTCTGTTTTGTTCTGTTTGCACTTGTTCGCATTCGCAGTTATGTCGGTATTCTAAGTCAAACTGCTATTCAGTATTTCTGTTTGCATGCATGAATAACTAGGCTAATACTTTCAGCATTTAGTTTGCATTATTTTGATAAGACAGTTGTGTGTATGGCTGCAGTAACATACAGTTGAAGTTTACATACACCTTAGCCAAATACATTTAAACTCAGTTTTTCAATTCCTGACATTTAATCCTAGTAAAAATTCCCTGTTTTAGGTCAGTTAGGATCACCACTTTATTTTAAGAATGTGAAATTCTCAGAATAATAGTAGAGATAATGATTTATTTCAGCTTTTATTTCTTTCATCACATTCCCAGTGGTTCAGAAGTTTACATACACTCAATTAGTATTTGGTAGCATTGCCTTTAAATTGTTTAACTTGGGTCAAACATTTAGATAGATTTAGATAGGACTAGAGTTTCATCACACACCTCTGATCTGGTGGACTCACTCAATACAAATACTGCGTTTGTAAATTATGTCTGTGTTGGAGTGTGTCCCTGGCTGTCCATACATTTTAATGTCTGGTTGGCTTAATATAAGGACTTTGATGTATGGCATTTACTTTTACTTTAAATTTTTACTCAAGTATGACAATTGATGGGCCTCCCGAGTGGCGACGCACAATTGGCCCAGCGTCGTCCGGGTTACTGGAGGGTTTGGCCGGCCGGGATGTCTGAGTATTGTAGCAAGTTCAGTGGACCAGTGTTATGTTCAATAACTACAGTAATTGAATACTCACAACATCAAGCCTTGCCTGGGTGCCAACCTATTTCTTGTCTCTTGCCAACTCCTTATGGAATTGTCATGTCAAACATGTAAGAGAGCAGAAACAGACTGGCACCCAGGCTACATCAATACGTACAGGGAACTTTGCTCACCTCTTCTCTATAACACAGTCACTATATACTGTAAGTACTTATCGTCTCTCCTGTTTGCTTTGTAATGTATGAATGCCTCATAGAACACATAAAACACTTAAAATAGCTCTCCCCTCTTTACGACGCTTATTACCTCAAATTGTAATATGCCAAATTATCCTTAACATTATCACAGCAATTTAGCAATCACCATATGCCCTCATTGTGCAGCGAGCATTCCACTCAATGGGACACTAACGGATGGGATCAATTGGCCCTTTAATTATTGTAATGATGTGGACCTATGATTTAGCTCCCACTGACAGTTTAGAGAGGGGCCCCGACCCTCGTAAGATGGGTTTGTAGTATTTATATGGGTTGCTGTGGTTGAACTATATGTACAGTATAAAGAAAGCTTTTAGTGCATCCAGTGGTATAGAGTGTTGCGAGTGTTTGAGTACACTGTTAAGATATCGTGCTGCCTTTGTGAGCTGTGTTGGGTGTAGTATCGCTGACAGTGCTAAATTTGACGTTGCTGGCTCACATTAAGCTTGAGGAGTTGTATTCAATACGCTGCTCTGCTGACTGCACTGCTTACTGTGAAAAGCCTGGCTTCTACAAGAACTGCAAGTGATGGAACATAGAATAATACAAATTAAACTTTAGAAACTGATATCTGATAGTGAGGTTTTTCAGATCCTATGGTGCATGTTGGTGTGTGTGTGTGTGTGAGTGAGTGAGTGTGACGTGTGTGTGCATGTGTGCCTTGTCAGTGTGTGTATGTGTGTACATGCGTGCACCATGTGTGTGCGCACATGTGCCACCACGAGGGAATGTGAGAATCTTCCCATTAACTTCCCATTAAATCCATCTTGAGCGTTCCAATGTCAGTGCAGTAGCTGAGGAAGGAAGTAGAGTGGAGGTGTAGGAGTATGAGTGGGCTAGGAAGAGGTTGGGAGGCAGAGGCAGGCTCAGGACGATGGGTGCATCTCTTAGCAGGGGACAATAACAGTGTGTGAGTGATGGGGAAGACAGAAGCTGATGTCTGCTCAGGGCCTGTGTGGCTCCTGTAATAAAGATACCGGGCCACAGAGTGGCTTCATTCTCTGTGACCGCACTCTCTTAACCTCTCCTTAATCCCTCAGTAAATGACAAGCTCGCCTCCCATAGAGGCGATTGGACCAATGCTGTCCTGCTTTAAATTAAGCGCAGCTTATAAAGCCTTTACAAAGCTTTCATAAACACTACATAAATGTGTTACAAATCATCTATAACTGTATGCCATGCTTTATAAAGGGTCCCTAAATATGGCATAACTATGTGACATAACCACCAATGTCAAATATTAAATGAACCTGTGCTTCATAAAGGGTGAGAATATATAATATAATATATAAGCACATATAAAATCATATTAAATGGAGGTTTCACAAAGCATTTAAAAAAGCTGTCATGCATCTTGGTAGAGCATTGCAACGCCAGGATAGTGGGCTCGATCTGGGAAAAATCTAATCTGTTGTTTGGTTAGTGGGTTTTCTGTAGCCAGTAAGCCACATGTGATGATTATATATTCCTTATACAGTGATTTGCATTGTGGCCGCCAATGGAATGGGTGGAGTAAAAGACCAGCAACACTCCGTATTATTCAGAGCCCCATGAAATTACATCATATGTACATTATACAGACCCTACTGGATATTCCCTACAAAACTTTTACTGCGGCACCAAGAATAGTTCTTGCTCTTCACCGGACAGATGTTGCTGTCCGGTTTTGTGAATTTACTCCACCGCTGTGAGACTGTTGTCTCTTTGTTGTCATAGCCTTATTGGATATCACAGTGGCGTATGAATTAACTGGTTATCAAATCAAATCCAGCTATATTTATGCTTTACAGGAAAAAAAACATTTAAAAAAAATTAAAATAAAAGCTGAAATATTTACAACACAACAAACATGAGATAAAAAAGCTAAAGAATGACACAAACTGAACTAAAAAGGAAAGCTAAAAATATGCGTCTCTTTTAAATATGTCCAAAGTTTCGGCCCCCCTCAGGTTCTCTCGCAGGCTATTCCAGAGGCTGGGGACATAATGACTAAAGGCTGCCTTTCCATGCTTCTTGGTCCTAGGCTTTGGGATAGTTAAAAGGCCAGCACCAGAGGACCTGAGGGACCTACTGGGTAGATCACTTAAAAGCATGCATGAAATGTATTGGAGCATATGCCACAAATGATTTAAAACCCAATAAAATCATCTTAAAATGATTTCTAAAACTCACAGGCAGCCATTATAAAGCAAATAACGCAAATATCACAAAATAGGTTGTAATATGGCTTTTTCACTGACTTTGCTTCCCCAGTGATTTTACCCACGCACCGCTACTAGCTCTAAGCCAATATGTATTCCATATACAGTGATTTGAATGGGGGGCATTTATGTGACCTTGGAACATGTTTTAGTGTAAATATTAATAAGTGTAAATAAGTGTAAATATGAACATATATGAATCATTGTTCATGTTTAAACAATTATCATGAATAAATAGTTATTGACACTTATCTGCTATTACTTTTTTAGTGTTACTAAGGAGACGCTGATCATATGATGAGTTCGCAAATCAAATGCCACTTGTGGTACCACTGAACAGCGAAAAACAACTAACTTAACCTGTATTTATTGTAGTTTAAATCAGTTTGTAGTAGTTGAGTGTTGAGTTAGATTACATACAGGGCATTCGGAAATTATACTTTTTCCACATTTTGTTACATTACAGCCTTATTCTAAAATGTCTCCTCATCAATCAACACACAATACCCCATAATGACAAAGCAAAAACAGGTTTTAGATGTTTGCAAATGCATTAAAAATAAAAAACAGAAATAACACATTTACATTAGTATTCAGACCCTATACTTAGTCTTTTGCTGAAACACCTTTGGCAGCAATTACAGCCTTGAGTTTTTTTGTGTATGACGCTACAAGCCTGGCACCTGTATTTGGAGAGTTTCTCCCATTCTTCTCTGCAAATCCTCTCAAGCTCTGTCAGGATGGATGGGGAGCATTGCTGCACACCTATTTTCAGATCTCTTCAGATATGTTAGATTGGGTTTAAATCCGGGCTCTGGCTGGGCTACAAAAGGACATTCAGAGACTTGTACCGAAACCACTTCTGCGTTGTCTTGGCTGTGTGCTTAGGGTCGTTGTCCTGTTGGAAGGTGATCCTTCGCCCCAGTCTGAGGTCCTGAGTGCTCTGGAGAAGGTTTTCATTAAGGATCTCTCTCTCTCTCTCTCTCTTTGCTCCGTTTATCTTTCCCTCGATCCCAGTCCCTGCCTCTGAAAAACATCCCCACAGCATGATGCTGCCACCACCATGCTTCACCGTAGGGATGATGCCAGGTTTCCTCCAGACGTGACGCTTGGCATTTAAGCCAAATAGTTCAATCTTGGTTTCATCAGACCAGATAATCTTGTTTCTCATGGTCAGAGTCCTTTAGGTGAGCGGGCTGAGATGTAGCTTCTGTCTGGTCACTCTACCATAAAGGCCTGATTGGTGGAGTGCTGCAGAGATGGTTGTCCTTTCTGGAAGGTTCTCCCATCTCCTCAGAGGAACTCTGGAGCTCTGTCAGAGTGACCATCAGGTTTTGGTCACCTCCCTGACCAAGGCCCAGCTCTAGGAAGAGTCTTGGTGGTTTCAAACTTCTTCCATTTAAGAATGATGGAGGCCACTGTGTTCTTGGGGACCTTCAATGCTGCAGAAATGTTTTGGTACCCTTCCCCAGATCTGTGCCTCGACACAATCCTGTCTCGGAGCTCTACGGACAATGCCTTTGACCTCATGGCTTGGTTTTTTCTCTGATGTCAACTGTGAGACCTTATACAGTATATACAGGTGTGTGCCTTTCCAAATAATGTCCAATCAATGTAATTTACCACAGGTGGACTCCAATCAAGTTGTAGAAACATCTCATGGATGATCAATGGAAACAGGATGCACCTGAGCTCAATTTCGAGTCTTATAGCAAAGGGTCTGAATACTTATGTAAATAAGGTATTACATATAAGCCTGGGATTTCAACTATCCGAAGTTGGCCTTAGTGGGAGTGACCATAGAATTCTGCAGGAGTGACCTGAGTAAAGTATTTGGGCTAAACCCTGCCCTAGTATTTGGGCTAAACCCTGCCCAATATATCTTCTTAAAAATGTATTTTAAACCTAACCCTAACTAATAATGAAGGCCGTTTGATGCGTTGGTCCACCAGACCTTCCGCGCATTTGGGCGGAAGTGTCTGGGAATGAGATTAGGTGTAACGTGACTAACATGACTTCACTTTAGAGCATATGCTATCCTTCAGCACAACATGTCACCCTTTATAAAGCACATGTTTATATCATATTCAACATATTGTGTTATGTCACATTTGACATTGGTGATTATGTCACACAGTTATGAACCCTTTATGAACCCTTTAAAACACATTTAACACATTTATGCTTGTAAATCATTTTTGTAGTGCTTATGAAGGCATTATGAAGGCTTTATGAAGTCTTTATAAGCTGAGCGTCATTTAAAGAGGGACCAAAAATGCAAACAGTTTGTCCTCTCATCAACCGTTGGGACGTTGATAGCGTCTAGAAAACAGTTTGAGTACAGTATACTGTCAAGGAGAGTTAATGTTTTCGTCTGGCTTTATGTATAAAATAAATAAGACCCTTTAGGAAGTCTAAGAACAAAGTATGGCCTAATGCTAGAAATGAGAATGTATCATTTTTGCTATAGACCGATCTTTGGAAGGTACTAATTTCTGTTTCCTGGTAGCATTTCACCATCGGTCTCCCCAGCTGTTGTAACTGGAATGTCAATATGTTTTCTTGTTTCACCACCGTGTGACCTTTGTTTGATCAATATTTCCCGGGAAGGAGGTAATTTGTGTCCTTCTCTGGAGAGCAGAGATTGTTCACTTCTCTCCCCCCATTGGCTGTAAAGTGTCCTCTTTACAGTACCCCACAGACACACACACATACTGCACTTGCACTTTACAATGTCAGCACTGCATCTAATGACAGCCATTTGTGGTGGCCAGCCACATTAGCTCCAAATTGTTGACGGGGTTCAGGCAAGGGGCCAGGGTTCTGATCTAGAAGCACGGTTTCGACTGCTCCTACAGTTTTGCTTCGGTACTGCAGTTTAACTTATGCCCTGTCCAGAAAGACAATTTCCATAAACGGCCACATAGAGAAGTAAGATTTGAACATTTCTAATAAGATACTTTATTCATTACCTTTGTACACCAAACATCCATTGAAATATTCAAATAAGTGGCCGATTTTTTTTCCATCACTCACAGCCGAATATATTAACATTTTACATTCATCCAATGTCTGCCAAGTTTTTGTATGACTTGATGACGTAGTTGCTGCGGCCATCTTGGACACAGTCTCCAGTTCTTATTATACCTGAGTGGGTTAAAGAAAGAAAGAGAGAGAGTGAGCGAGCGAGAGAGAGAGAGAGAGAGGGAGAGAGAGAGAGAGAGACGTCGTGTCGAGTCTGAAGAGAGGGGCCACTTGCAGCTTTGTGTGTCAGAGTAGGATGGAAAAGCCAATGAAACACTTCTCTTAGGGTGTCATAAACCCTGCTTTATGGACGGTTTGTGTAGCCTTGCAGATTAAGTTTAAAGAAAGACGGCTCCTCTCTTTCTCTCCACGCATCTTAAATCCTGTTTCTATTCAATTTCCTCTGTAGATAAATTCTCAGGATGGCTGTGAAATATCCCTGGAGTCAGCAGCTATGGAACAGCTACGGGGTCGTCCTGAAGATACATTACCACAGGGCTAGTCTCGTCCACCAGCCATCTCTGTCAAACCATCTGGTTTCACAGCGCCTCAGAAAGGGACTTGAATGGAGGCTATGGCAATATTTGGTGATTTTAATCACCATCTTGTGCAACCCTTAAAACCTTCCGCCAGTTTTTTGGACTTCAAAGCGTGAGCAGCGCATGTGATTTAAACAAGAAAATCAGAAAGTGCGTATTTCGTCAATCGTTTTCACGTACAAACTTGATATGCCCAAACTCAGAATCAATTGGGCTTCCCAAAAATAATATGGTCAATGTGAGAGAACATTTATTTTGATTAGTGATTAGCGTCCCATCTAATACAGCAGGCTTACGCCCTCTCCCGCCTCGATTTTAAGTCCCACTTTGTTGCACAGTGTTACCAGCCACTATATGCAGTAGCAATGGAACCTGGGGGATGAGGTTACCACAGGACCTATTTAACCCTTTGAGCACTAATATTCCTGAGAGGGGAACATGCCTGCACTAATCAAAGTACACACATTTCTGCCATTTTGGTTTTCTCTCGTTTTGGCAATTAGAGCTAAGAATAGGGAAAGCTGCAATGTGTACACTTGAAATGGTAGAAATAACAAGCCAATCAACAATGATTAGTGAGTTTCACGTTTTATTGTACAGTGAAATGCCTTTCTTGCAAGCTCTTTCTCAACAATGCAGTAATCAATATCACTAGTACTAGAAAATAAAGTAAAGTAGAACAAAAACACATGAGAAATAGAAAGAAGAAGAACAGGAGAAAGTAAGTAAGCTATATACAGGGACAGTTCCAGGGTCAGTAATCTATATACAGGGACAGTTCCAGGGTCACTAATCTATATACAGGGACAGTTCCAGGGTCAGTAATCTATATACAGGGACAGTTCCAGGGTCACTAATCTATATACAGGGACAGTTCCAGGGTCACTAATCTATATACAGGGACAGTTCCAGGGTCACTAATCTATATACAGGGACAGTTCCAGGGTCACTAATCTATATACAGGGACAGTTCCAGGGTCACTAATCTATATACAGGGACAGTTCCAGGGTCAGTAAGCTATATAGTATACAGGCTCAGTTCCAGGTTCAATTCCAGAATCAGTAAGCTGTATACAGGGTCAGTTCCAGGTTCAGTAAGTTGTATACAGGGTCAGTTCCAGGTTCAGTAAGCTGTATACAGGGTCAGTTCCAGGTTCAATGCCAATACCATATTTACAATGTACAGGGATACTGGAGTGGTAGGGGTAAACACTGTATGTATAGGGGTAAGGTGACTAGGCATCAGGATATATGATAAACAGCATAGCATATGATGATTGTGTGTGTGTGTGTGTGTGTGTGTGTGTGTGTGTGTGTGTGTGTGTGCGTGCGTGCGTGTGTAGAGTCAGTATGAATGTGTGTGCAGCTGTGTGTGTGTGTGTGACTGACTGACTGACTGACTGACTGACTGACTGACTGACTGACTGACTGACTGACTGACTGACTGACGACTGACTGAATGAATGTGTGCATATAGTGTCCATAGTCAGTGCAAAAATATTAATACAATAAAAGGGCCAATGTATACAGTCCGTGTAGCCATTTTGTTAGCTATTTAGCAGCCTTATGGCTTGGGGATGGAAGATGTTTAGAAGCCTGTTGGTGTCAGACTTGTTGCTCTGGTACCACTTGCCGTGTGGAAGCAGAGAGAGAAATTTATGGCTTGGGTGGCTGGGGGTCTTTAAACATTTTCCGGCCCAAGTGATGTACAGAGCTGTCTGCACCATCCTCTGTAGCGCCATGCGATCGAGGGCGGTGCAGTTGCCATACCAAGCAGTGATGCAGCCGATCAAGATGCTCTCAATGATGCAGCTGTAGAACCTTTTGAGGATGAGGTCCCATACCAACATTTTACAACCTCCTGAGGGGTAAGAGGCGCGGTTACGCCTTCTTCATGACTGTTTGCATGTGTGTGGACCATTCTAAGTCCTTAGTGATTTGGCCACAAGGAACTTGAATCTCTCAATCTGTCGATATGGATGGGGGCGTGCTCGCCCCTCGTTTCCTGTAGTCCACAATCAGATTCTTGGTCTTACTGATGTTACCGTTCCTTTAAAAACTACTTGCTGAATTAATCTCAAGGAGTAGAGAAGAGGAGAGTGTCTCTACAGTGAAATAAATGGGCTAGTGTCTGAAGATGGCACCTCTCACTGTTTTGGCCACTGAGGCCAATTGCTAATGGGAAGACTGGCAGGACCCAAAGCTGTTTTATCTCCTGCCTGTGAGATGCATCTTGCCATAGAGAGGCTGGATTATAGGCTGTATTACTAATTGGATCATAGGCTGTATTGTTAATACTATTGACTGTTTCTTTCCCACATCAGCAATGATAAGATTCAGGTTTTGTTTGAAGACAATCCATGACCAATAAGGGCAGAAATAAAATAATAGATGTTGGATTAGCACCAGGCTCAGTTATACAAATTAGTTTTACCACAATGTCCTTGTCTGTAGTTAAATTATTTATATATATATATATATATATATATATATATATATACATTGATATTGAAGGACTATCGTTTGACTGACTTCAGCCTAATAAACTCAACTTGTTTATGTTAAATACATTTATTTAGAAAATATAAAATCTATAAACAGCACATAATTTTCAGACAAAACTGATTTAACGTTTTTGTAATTTAAGACAAAGCACTGACATCTTTTCTTTAAATAAGCTATTTCAACACTTATATTATAGTATATACAGTACATCAACCACAAAGGCTTCGGTCTGAAGTGTTCCAACATTTGAAATGAGGTTGCAATACAAAGTAGGCTAGAGGCGCTGATCTTCATGGTGTAGTTACCTGTGACATTTTAAAGTAACTGTCCAGTGTTTCCAGATTTCTATGAAATATGACCTATAATTAATTACAATATGAGTGAAATAGTTTTCCTTCCATATTTTTTATTAAGTATGTTAAAAAGCAGCTTTACTGTGTTGGAATGGTGTGGGCGTACCCAGCAACAGAATGGTGTGTGCATATACCAGATTAAAAATATTAATGCGAATGATTGGCCAGCTGATTGGCCAGCTCATCCTCTTCAGGATGACATCATCCTCTATGAGAATTTTAAGCAATCTGTTTGAGATACAAGTTTGAGGTGTGGTTTTTATAAGTGTTTTTTCTCCAACGTATGCTTTGGCCACAAATACGAGTATATGATGAGTCAACAATATTATTTGGGTATAAATGAACAAAACATAAACAAATTTAAGTTCGATTTTCACTGGACAGTTTCTTTAAGCTGTTTCCAGGCAGCATTCAAAGCATTTTAATTTTTAATTCACAAATAATCCCCTCCATCCCTTTAAGTGAGAGTAAATGGATGACCTGGATCTCGGCAACAGCACCATTCTCAGAAAACGTAACACCATTAGTCTGACTTGAGGCAAGATTTACTAAGCGCTGGCACCAGTGCAACATCAGCAGTTATATTCTAGGAAATAAAACATGGATACAAAATGTTAGACATAGACGCATTGAATTTCCATGAAAAATAACATATAAACAATATTTCCAGGAATAAAAACATAAAATTCTAAGGTAAAGTATAAATCTAGCCTTGAGTATGTATACTGAAGAAAAATATAAACGCAACAAGTGTTTCATGAACTGAAATAAAATATCCTAGAAATGTAGCATAGCACAAAAAGCTTATTTCTCTCAAATTTACATCCCTGTTATTGAGCATTTCTCCTTTGCCAAAAATAATCCATCCACCTGACAGGTGTGGCATATCAAGAAGCTGATTAAACAGCATGATCATTACACAGGTGCAAATTGTGCTGGGGACAATAAAAGGCCACTCTAAAATGTGCAGTTTTTTTACACAATACAATGCCACAGATGTCTCAAGTTTTTAGGGAACATGCAATTGACATGCTGACTGCAGGAATGTCCACCAGAGCTGTTGCCAGAGAACTGAATTTAATTTCTCTACCATAAGCCACCTCCAACATCATTTTAGAGAATTTGGCAGTACTTGAGACATCTGTGGCATTGTATTGTGTGAGGCCGGTTGCAAGGACCTCCACATCCGGATTCTTCACCCTGCAGGATTGTCTGAGACCAGCCACCCGGACAGCTGATGAAACTGAGGAGTATTTATGTCTGTAATAAAGCTCTTTTGTTGGGAAAAACTCATTCTTATTGGCCCCCCTGCCCAGTCATGTGAAATCCATAGATTAGGGCCTAATGAATTTATTTCAACTGACTGATTTCCTCATATGAACTTTAAATCAATAAAATCAATGAAATTGCTGCATGTTGCATTTATATTTGTGTTCAGTATATGTAGCTTCCCCATGTTCACAGTCAACTTAACTGAAAAAATAAGGGTCAATAAATAAAATAGTAAATTAATAAATAAATAAGAGCAGAGCCAGGATCTTTGAATGAAGCAGCGCATAAACATACTGTACATTAAGCAGCTTTATCTAAAACCACTCAAAAACCTGAGATTCCCCTCTGTACTGTCATGTAACAACCTGGGTTGGCAGTTGAGTTTCTGTCAGTTTTTGGAATGCAATTTTCAAACCACATGCGAACTGTTAATTAAATACATTTCAATTCCACAGAAAAAATGTGCTTGGAGATATTAAATGCAATGAAGTCAAAGAGGCTGAGTTTACACAAGCAAAGATGATCTATTATGTTTACAAGATAGTCGAGTGACCGCTCTAACATTAGAAATACATGTCCTCAAAGATGAAAGGCAGGCGGGAGGAGGCGAGATCAGGTGGGCCCATTCTAGCCAATGAGAAGGCAGTGTCGAATTTGGTCAACAAAAACTTTAATTGCTGATTTGCTACGTGAGACTTATTTGATTTAATACATTGTTTGTGATTGTTAGGTTGTTACGAATGCACTGATATAAGTGGACGCACGTGGCATTTGAAAAAAAAACTACTTTATATCGGAGTTGTGCCTATTGTTCACACGCGTATCTGCACTCCCATTGACTAGAATGGTCCTACCTGATCTCGCCTCCTCCCGCCTGCCTTCCATCTTTGAGAACATATATTTCCATTGTTAGAGCGGTCACTTGACTATCTTGTCAATATAATAGATAATCATTGGTCATGCACAACTTTGTATCATAGGCTAAGTTTACACAGAAGTCCAATTCTGATCTTTTTTTAGGCAAAATAGCTGATCTGATTGGTCAAAAGATCCAAATTGGACAGCCTGTGTTCGAGTGAAGATAGACAACATATCAGTTACGCTATGGAGCTCTTGTAGCATTACATCCAACTACCTGTATGGCCACAGTTATAGGAGAGTCTGAAAGGTCCTGGGCTCTACCAAACTATTGGACATGTTTCTGAGATCAGCCACAGAGTGGACCGCCCTGTAGCCTAGAAGAGAGAGTGTATCATTGCATAGAGTCTGCAAAGTCCTCACTATATCAAACCCTAGTCTTAGCCTCCAGCTCTCTGCTGTGGCTTTGGAGTCTCTGGTGGTGGAATACTTATAGTTCCACTCGGACGTAGAAGGTACGCTGTTGTTGGTGTTCTGTGCAATCCACAAGCGCACGTTCTCTTCCATCTCCAGTCCCACAAACTTGTATATCTCCCGGGCCTTCTCTGCTGGGTTGAGAGCAAGGTCCTCGTAGCGGACCAGCAGGTAGCGTCCATGCAGCCACGCCGGCCTCTGCAGACCCGTCTCTGCTGACTCTGCCATGTCCCTACAGGTGCTGGTGATCTGCGATAGGTCCACGTAGCGCGGCTTCCTGCCTGTAGCGTTCCAGATCTTCCAGGCGCGGAACTGCTCTGAGAAGGCCATCATCCGTGAGGCCAGGATGGCTCTGGGGTCGCGCACCAAGTGGACGATCCTCAGGTCCAGCCGTGGGTCCTCAGTCAAGGTGCGTAGGTCCCCCACCTCCGGAACACGAACTGTCTTGATGGCCACGTGACCCCGTGACAGACATGCCATGGAGGCCAGGGTGAGGTTCAGCGCACCGCACTTCTTGGGGCACCAGATCTCATCAGGCTGACCCGCAGAGGCCCCCTCCCCGCCCTCGGGGCACACAGGGGGGGAGCAGAGTGCTCGGCTGGAGCTCCGGCGGAAGAAGGACCCAGTGATGTGGTCCTGGGGCTCGGGGCGGATGTAGTTCTCCAGGAAGCGCATGTCGCAGGTGTAGAGGTTAAGGAGGAGGTCCCGGTAGGCCCCGAGCAGGGCCCGGCGGTCCAGGGCCCGACGCAGCCTGCTGCTGGAGTTGGTGAAGGCCTGTTGGACGTGGTAAAGGGGCTCGAACACATAGAAGATGCCAGGGTGCTGGTTTAAGAGCTGGCCAGTGAAGGAAGAGCCGCTGCGCGTGGTGGTGAACAGGAGGATGTGGCGCCGGGAGGCCGTGGTCGACATCTCCATGGGCAACGTGCTGTCGTCACACAGAGCTCTCCACCTGGAATCTAGATGTAAAAAGGGACAAGGAGATGATCTGTACCCATGTAATAAACGTAGAATCTTATTTTACTGTGAAGAATTTCATAAACTACAGTAGCGGCATTTGCTTCTAGAATCCGATAAAGTTGAATAAGTATTTTAAAAATCTAGATAGTATAGTATATACATTGCATTTGGAAAGTATTCAGACCCCTTGACTTTTTCCACATTTTGTAACGTTACAGCCTTAATCTAAAATTGATTAAATCTTTTTTTTTCTCATCAATCTACACAAAATACCCCAGAATGACAAAGAAAACAGAAGACATTTCAGCAAATGATATATAAAAAAAAAAAAAACGAAAATATTACATTTAAATAAGTATTCAGAACCTTTACTAAGTCCTTTGTTGAAACACCTTTGGAAGCGATTACAGCCTCGAGTCTTCTTTGGTATGACTCAAATACATCTTGGTACAACTGTATTTGGGGAGTTTCTCCCATTCTTCTCTGCAGATCCTCTCAAGCTCTGTCAGGTTGGATGGGGAGCATTGCTGCACAGCTATTTTCAGGTCTCTCCAGAGATGTTAGATCGGGTTCAAATCCGGGCTCTGGCTGGGCCACTCAAGGACATTCAGAGACTTGTCCCGAAGCCACTCATGCGTTGTCTTGGTTGTGTGCTTAGGGTCATTGTCCTATAGGAAGGGGAACCTTCACCCCAGTCTGAGGTTCTGGAGCAGGTTCTCGTTCCTGACTAATCTCCCAGTCCCTGCCACTGAAGAACATCCCCAAAGAATGATGCTGCCACCACCATGCTTCACCGTAGGGATGGTGCCATATTTCCTCCAGACGTGACGCTTGACATTCAGGCCAAAGAGTTCAATCTTGGTTTCATCAGACCAGAGAATATTTTTTGTCATGTGCCTTTTACTGAGGAGTGGCTTCTGTCTGGCCGTTATAGGATAAAGGCCTGATTGGTGGAGTGCTGGTTGGTTGTCCTTCTGGAAGGTTCTCCCATCTCCACAGAGGAACTCTGGAGTTCTGTCAGAGTGACCATCGGGTTCTTGGTCACTTCACTGACCAAGGACCTTCTCCCCCGATTGCTCAGTTTGGCCGGGCTGCCAGCTCTAGGAAGAGTGTTGGTGGTTCCAAACTTATTCCATTTAAGAATGATGGAGGGCACTGTGTTCTTGGGGGCTTCAATGCTGCAGAAATGTTTTGGTACCCTTCGCTAGATCTGTGCCTCAACACAATCCTGTCTCAGAGCTCTACGTACAATTCCTTCGACCTCATCAATTGGTTTTTGCTCTGATATGCACTGTGAACTGTGGGACCTTATATAGACAGGTGTGTGCCTTTCCAAATTATGTCCAATCAATTGAATTTACCACAAGTGGACTGCAATCAAGTTGTAGAAACATCTCAGGGATGATCAATGGAAACAGGATGCACCTGAGCTCAATTTTCAGTCTCATAGCAAACGGTCTGTTTTTTATTTGTAATACATTTGCAAAAATTTCGTTATGGGGTATTGTGTGTATTTTTTATTAATTCAATCAAACCAAAGCTGTAACATATACTTTGCTTCTTGAAAATCCTATATCTTGAAAACTTAACTGCTGGCATGCAAAACATTTTGGGACTGTATCAAGAGTGGACTAATGAAAAAAAATACCAAAAGATAGTATTTTTCCTTTAAGGAGATTATTTGTTAAAATTATTCCTTTAAGGAGAACACTTTCAGACAAAGATGTTCTGCAACCAAACCTATGTTATTAACACATAAACACACGGAATGAAATAAACTTGTAAAAGTAAAATAGAATCTGGTTTCGTAATCATAACAGAGGACTGAGAAAAACCAAGTGAAGACTCTATCAAGCAAATTTTCTTAATAATTCAGAAGGTAAATATGCATGAGTAAGATGCTTGTCTGCCGATGTTTACCCAGGGACTGGTGAAATGGCTCCTCTAAATATAGAGCGGATTGCTACCATGTGTAATTACTGCTGATGAGGAGTTGATTGCAAATAGGACGTTACTTTAATGCTGAGACGAGCTTGACGAAGGGTGCATACAGCCACCACACGAAGCTGATTAATGAAGATAAATTGGAGGATGATTGTCAAATGAATCAAAATGAATCACAGATATTACATCTATCTCATCCTCTCCTCCATGAAAAGGGGAAATCCCTTGGTGAAGAATTAGTCTACCATTTTCTCTCTCCCTCTACTCCTCGAGTGTCACTGACTAATGCCCCCACACAAACAAACTTTCCTCCCACATGAATACCACATAAGGCTTTTATGTGGGAAAAACATTCACAAAATCAAACTTGTGAACCCTTAATGTATGTACTCAATAATGAGTTATATGAAATATATTATCAATCAATTTTAAAATAGAAATGTCTATGTATGCCCTCTACTGGTCACATTTAGAGTGACTGCTGGCCATCAGTTGAAATTGTAATGTAAAGAAGAGTACAAGTTACTATGTCTAGCTACATAATAGGACATTTCAAGCAGAATTCTACTTTAACTGGAGAACAAAATACTAAGCCAAATATGTAAAGAACAGCCACTTTGTGCTTGTTTTTATGCGTTTGTGCTTGGCATCGTTTTGACCCTACCTTTGGGCTGTGGGCTCTGGAAATAGTGGACTCTTTAGTAGACACACAAAGTAGATACAGTGGAATGTGTGTTCCCTAAGCCATTTAGAGTACAGTCACTTGTGCTTGTTGTTGTGCATTAGTGGCTACAGGCTTGAGTTTTGTCCTACCTTTGGGCTGTCGGCTCTGACAGTGGTAGATGCCACCGTGGCAGGGCCCAGACAGGGAGTCCCTCAGGGTGCGGATGGCTGTGTACTGGACCCCCAGAGAGGCACACACCAGCAACAGCACAGTCTTCCAGGAACACTCCATCCTGCCTCCTCCTCCACCCCTACATCCTACAAGCTGCAGCCACCGGGGAAACACAGAGAGGTCACTCTCTCCTCAGTTAAACAAGAGCGTTGCAGAA
This sequence comes from Thymallus thymallus, assembly GCA_023634145.1. Taxonomy (NCBI): domain Eukaryota; kingdom Metazoa; phylum Chordata; class Actinopteri; order Salmoniformes; family Salmonidae; genus Thymallus; species Thymallus thymallus. Next base: position 35,810,322 of record CM042414.1, on the reverse strand, counting down.
GAGTAGTCCTCTGGGATTTTCTGCAGACATTCTGACCAGAGCAGATTTGTACCACAGATTATTATCAGTACATACAAGGGAGCTACAATAGCATATGACCATTTAAACACATATCACCAGAATAACTCAATCTTAATATTTCAACAGTACAGTATATAGCATATGTACACTGATAACTGATGTCTGTCTTCATCTTAACCTCAAGTCTCTGCAGTGAAATCATAGTTTGTTTACCACTAGGAAAGCGAGACCTGGGTTAAAATACAGAAGCTATAAAAGTCATTAGAGCAAAAAGCCTATATTTTCCCACCTTCAAATTGATGGTAGGTAATAGCACCTGCCGATCCAGATTCTTAAAACCCCTTCTACCTATGCTTCCACAAACACTCCAAATTGCTCTCTTAGCACTTAGTGAAATAGCTCCAAATAGCTCCACACATGAGCCAGTATCATCAAAGCCATACCTTAATACTAAATGTATAAATGGAATGGGAAAATGGCAATGCTTCCTCTTTCTCTCTCTCTCGCCTCCCTCTCTCTCTCTCTCCATCCCTCCACCATCCTTTCTCCCTTTTAATTCCTCTTGTTCATTGATGATGTTTATGTTTTGGTGGCAGGTTAATGTCCCCAGGAAAATTTCTTACAACCCAGAGTTAAGCTTTTGATGTTCCATTCATCACAAACAGGCAGCATCCCTCCCTGCCATAGACATTCACTGTACACAATGGGATAAAAAATTGCCCCCATCATAGTAGACATAATCTAGCACAAGAGCAATAAACTAGCACAATAACATATTATTTATTTGATTATTTTAATTCTAGCAAAAGAAAAAGTAGTGATTTGTGAGACTATTCTGTCTGTCTGAAATCTCTATGATTTCCATGAAAAATGAAAATCTGAGTATGAATGACTGAATGAGATCAAATAATGAGAAACTTTGACCAGGCTACTTAACACCATTCTCGTGAAAGAAATGAAAAGGCAATCAGCCGTTATGACAGTACAGCCCGCACATCCTGTCTGCCTATTGGAGATCATGTGAATCCTCAGTGACTAGTTTGGTTTTCAATGCCATTCATAATCAGAGCTCACAGACCCTCCGCTCCTTGTCCTTCCGAGACAACAGAAGCAGATGCCAAATTTACGGATTAAAGCAATTTGTAAGGGACTTGTCTTCCCTCTCAAGATCTGGCATTTTGTCGCTAAGGGATTCCTCCCAAATATTCCATCAACAGCTCGAAAACGGACTCTGTGTTTTGAATTGTCTGTTGGTCTAATCTATTTTTCATAGCATAACAGCATTTCAGAGGAGAAATTCCTCTGGGATGATAGGTTTTAGAATACACAGTGTATCTCATGCTGGGTGTGGTTTTTGTAGAATTACAGAAGGACTTGAGCAGGTGTGTCGCTAGTATAAATAGAAGGGACAACAGGAGATAATGGCTTTTGTGCTTTAGACTCCAGAGATGGGGAGGTGGTCATGGAAGTGAAGGATAGGCGGATAGAGGGGCTTTAGGGAAGCAGGTGAAAGCGGTGACAATGGACAATGCTGACAACTAAAAGTCTGAATTAATTGAATTATTGGTTGCGTACACAGTTTAGCAAATGTCATAGTGGGTGCAGCAAAATGCTTGTGTTAATAGCTCCTAACAGTGCAGTAAAATGTCAAACAAGTACACAAATAATAAATAATCCAAAACTAGAAACACGAAATTAAGAATGTAAGAACGAATCCAATAAACATCCCAAATAACACTTTATCAGTAATCCAAATGCAATATATGCATATATACACCCAAATATATAGTAAGTATATCTGTACTATATGTACAAGAGTATAAATATTACAGTGAGCTATGTCAAGAATCCAGTATATAAATACAAATACGCGGTGTGTAAAAAACTGTTTAACAGAAATGCAATGTACAATAGTAGATAGTACAGTCGTGGTCAAAAGTTTTGAGAATGACACAAGTATTGGTCTCCACAAAGTTTGCTGCTTCAGTGTTCTTTGATCTTTATGTCAGTAGTTACTATGGTACACTGAAGTATAATTACAAGTATTCCATAAGTGTCAAAGGCTTTCATTGACAATGACATTCAGTTTATGCAAAGAGTCAATATTTGCAGTGTTGACCCTTCTTTTTCAAGAAAAAATGCTCTCGGAGGATGTGTTGGTACCATTCTTTATTCATGGCTGTGTTCTTAGGCAAAATTGTGAGTGAGCCCACTCCCTTGGCTGAGAAGCAACCCCACACATGAATGGTCTCAGGATGCTTTACTGTTGGCATGACACAGGACTGATGGTAGCGCTCACCTTGTCTTCTCCGGACAAGGTGTTTTCCGGATGGCCCAAACAAACGGAAAGGGCATTCATCAGAGAAAATGACTCTACCCCAGTCCTCCACAGTCCAATCCCTGTACCTTTTTCAGAATATCACTGTCCCTGATGTTTTTCCTGGAGATAAGTGGCTTCTTTGCTGCCCTTCTTGACACCAGGCCATCCTCCAAAAGTCTTCACCTCACTGTGCGTGCAGATGCACTCACACCTGCCTGCTGCCATTCCTGAGCAAGCTCTGCACTGGTGGTGCACTGATCCCGCAGCTGAATCAACTTTAGGAGACGGTCCTGGCGCTTGCTGGACTTTCTTGGGAGCCCTAACGCCTTCTTCACAACAATTGAACCTCTCTCCTTGAAGTTCTTGAAGATCTGATAAATTGTTGATTTAGGTGCAATCTTACCAGCAGCAATATCCTTGCCTGTGAAGCCCTTTTTGTGCAAAGCAATGATGACGGCACATGTTTCCTTGCAGGTAACCATGGTTGACAGAGGACGAACAATGATTTCAAGCACCACCCTCCTTTTAAAGCTTCCAATCTGTTATTCTGACTCAATCAGCATGACAGAGTGATCTCCAGCCTTGTCCTTGTCAACACTCTCACCTGTGTTAACGAGACAATCACTGACATGATGGCAGCTGGTCCTTTTGTGGCAGGGCTGAAATGCAGTGGAAATGTTTTTTTGGGATTAAGTACATTTTCATGGAAAAGAGGGACTTTGCAATTAATTGCAATTCATCTGATCACTCTTCATGACATTCTGGAGTATATGCAAATTGCCATCATCAACACTGAGACAGCAAACTTTGTGGAGACCAATACTTGTGTCATTCTCAAAACTTTTGACCACGACTGTATATTAGAATGCACTAGGTGAGAATACAGCATATAAATAGACAGTGTGAAAAACATTAGAAAAAATGTTTAATGTCTATATACATGGGACAGCAGCATTGGCATGTGAGTGTTTTGTATGTGCGTGTGTTTGTAAGTATGGGCGTCAGGGGTGTAGTGCTGCCGGAGCTTGGAGGAGCGGCGGTCTCTCACTTCTTTCAATTTGGGAATACACGGAGCTGGTAAAACTATTTCTGTAAATTTATTCGGATATATTCGAAATAAATTATATTTAATTACCACAAAAGTTCCATGAAAAACGCTAGAATGACAAACCAAATAAATGTATATACTGTACGTAGCAGCCTAGTGGTAGGTAATTGTGCTTTCTTCCCTGTCTTATCTCTGGCGGTGGCGAGAATGATGAATAACTATACAGTAGTCTACGTGTGTGCACTGCGGCAGCCCGTCGAAGGCTTGACCACTTCGGCCAATCAGAACATTTAAAAAAAAATCTAAATTCACCCGAGTTTCTACCTTGATGTTCATAAAACTCCACGGACCCCTCTTGCGAAGTGGAACCCACTGCAATGCCCAAGGAGTCTGACCCTTTATGGAAATTGCTGTAGGCCTGCTTGGGATATTTCGCCTACTTTGGCTATTGGTTGAGACTCCTGTTCTAGCTTGGTATGTCAGGGTGGGCAATTGCAAATGTGAATTGGGCCAAGTTGGAGGTAATACTGCATTTAGGTTGCATTTAGTGTCTTGAGATGCATGAATACACCACAACAAATCTTAATTTTATGGCTGTTTTAAATTATTTCCTGCAATTCTACGTAGTAATGATTTATGTTCACTTCTTGGTCAATTGATTTGATAGCATGCAGAATCTATGCAAATCAATTATATGATTTCATAGTTCACCTCTCTGTTTTATTTTATTCTGTAATAGGGTATATTGTAACCATGTGTTAAAGCTAATCAAAATAAATGTATGATACATTTTGTAAACTACGCAATGAAATGCCTACTCGCAATAAAGCTCTCCTAGCAAACAATGCAATGATGTTAAGCTATATGTATTTACATTAGCCTTTAGCTTGCAAATAGCTAGACCATGTAGTCGTAGGTCTATTAGGCTAATTATTGTTGTTTGTTCCTGAACTGGCCGAATGGCAGCACAGTCCTTTCTAAAAAAAAAAAAAAAGAAGCCCACTTTATCTTAGCTTCTTAACTAACTCATCATTTTGTTTCTTAAACTTTAAATCCTTGTCAATCCAAAAGTCCTGATATTTATAGGCGGGAACCCAAATGATGAGAGAACCATTCAATGAATAAATATGTAGTCCATCTGAAACATTTGTGCTAGAATGAAAACAACAAATATTTAGTCTTGCCCAGATTAAGTGCAAGTTTTGAAGCAACCAGGGAATTTTGTAAAGCAACAAAGTCAGTTTGCAGCTCTAACAGTATTGTCTGCATACAGATTCATATTACGAGTTTTAACAGCTAGACCAATATTATTTCTATAAATAGTAAAGAGAACAGATCCCAATACTGACCCCTGTGGTACACCTTTCGTAATATCCAGGAACATACCCTTAACACCATCAGAAATCACACATTGTTTCCTGTCTGACATATCATTCTCAAACCACTTGCAAGAAGCCTGTTCCAGGCCTATTTCAGTCAACCTTTGATTGAGAGTGTGATGGTCAACAGTGTCAAGTGTTTAAGAAATTTTCCCCCAGGGGATCAATAAAGTATCTATCTATCTATCTATCTATCTATCTATCTATCTATCTATCTATCTATCTATCTATCTATCTATCTATCTATCTATCTATCTATCTATCTATCTATCTATCTATCTATCTATCTATCTATCTATCTATCAAAGGCCTTGGAAAGGTCTATAGATATGGCAGCACAATTATGTTTATGATCTAAGCAATTTAACACATAATCTAAAACAAGCGTAGCAGTTGAAACAGTGCTATGTCCAGGCCTAAAACCGGATTGGTGCTATCCTTCAGCACCACAAGTTGGTTAAATTTCTTTAACATCATTGCGCAATCCTGAAGCTGTCCTTTCAGCACTACAAAGAGCGCTCCATTCACTTAAAACGACATCTCCTCAAGATCTGTTGCCTACGCCTTATAGTCATACTCATCACTTATTATTATTATTATTATTATTAAAAATAGTAGATTATTACTTCTAACAATGGTGCTTGTTTAGTAAAGTTAGATCAAAGCTGAATCAATGTATCGCAAGATCACATAATGATTCATTAGCATTTTACATAACAAAACTGAATATAATACCATAGCATAGTAGGCCTATAACGTTACTGTTACACCAAAAACACCTCATTTCGAATTAGATTTTAGGCTGGTTAGTCAAAAAAAAAGGTATAATGCGCCAAAACGCAACAGAGCGCGCAACTAGGCAGGATATACGCTTTGATTGAAACAAAGTATAATGTTAACACCATATGCGTATGCAGGGGTGAGGGAATATGTGAGTACAGGAGTCTGCTAGTGTATGAGGTGTGTGTGTGAGTGAGTCTATTTTAGCCTCTTACGACAGGAGGGTGGTTGGCTCGATGGCTCTTCAACAGTCTGATGGCCTGGAGATAGAATCTGTTTTTCAGTCTTTCCGTCCCGGCTTTGATGCACCTGTACTGTCTCTGTCTGCTAGATGGTAGCAGAGTGAACAGACTGTGACTCGGGTGGCTAAGGTCCTTGAAGATCTTCTTGGCCTTCCTTTGACACAGAGTGCTGTAAATGTCTTGGGAGGGCAGGCAGCGTACATGCAACAAACCAAGGATTAGACAACACATTCAACATCATACACATATTTCCCAACAAATTCTCACACGTATTCCTGCCCAGTCACACTTGAAACAGCCTCTCTCCCTAACACAGGGAGCATGCCATGTACCATCCCGAACAGCATACACTTGCACAGCAATGCACAGCCACAGGCAAAGCAGCTACGAGAGAATAGAGTGCTCCACTAACCAGAGCCTACAGACGAACGAACCCGCGCGATAGAGATTAATCTAGTCCTACTTGCCTCCGGAGCTCAAAGGAAAAATAAGTGCACCCTGGCACTTTTAGATGTGGAGAGGTCAATTACGGATCTTATCTTGTGTGCACCTGTCTTTACACTGACTGCATATACATGATTATGATTCAATAGGATATGAATGCATCATGCAACATGCGAAAAGAGGCAGGTGTATTCATGGACACACATACACAATCACATAGGTAGGCTACAACGTTTTTTTTAAACTAACAGTACATTATAAAAGCTGCATTTTAAACAAAAAAGTGATGTCTAAATGCAGTGTTATTCAAATAAAACGTTATATCTGTCTTCCCTATCAGAGCGTCGTGCACCTGCGTTCCAAGGAAAGTGCACAGTAAATACATCTACAACGTTATGACATGTTGTCTATATAGGCCTACTACTTATTCAAGATATAAGAAATTACATAATTATGTAAACTATCAGTGGCGCGGACTCGGTGCCAACATCCTCCAACATAACCGTAGGGAGCCAACGGTGCACGGCTCAGTACCTGTGTAGTCCAGGTAAGCGTGAGTTCAGCAAAGTCCGTCGTCATTTATCACCGGTCCGGCAGATAGGCTACGATCGATATCTGCCAGTATAAATAATACTAGTTCACACTTCACAGTCACACAAATGCTGCCGTATGAAACAAGACGAATAGTAAGCCAAATAAAAAACAGCAATAAAATAAACTCAGCTTCATCTTACCATATAAACTCTCTGCCAAATCAGCTCGGTAAAGTCAAATGCATTGGTGGCACCCTTGTTACAGAAGCTCCGTCAGCATATTCTTGTTCTCGACGGTGTGTCCGGCAGCGGAGTGTGGGATGAGCAGAATGGGAACTGACAGTCAGAGCAGACAGCAAAGCGGGTTGTGGAAAGGCGCGAAGTGATGGAGCAGCAGAGAGCGCGTGGCAGAGAGCGCGTGAGTAGGCAAAGCAGTAGGCAAGCCTCCACAGTGTCATTTTCAGCCCAAGGCTGACTCCAAAGTTGATTTCTTTCGATGTCTTTATATAATAGGCTTATAATAGGCTTTGAATCATCACACATTTTAGAAAAGCTGTACATCTATACTAGATGTGTGGAAACAGGTGCATGTGATAAGCAAAACAACCTTATAGGCTATTGATAACTATTGGAACTATTCTCTAGTGCCTGTGTCCATTTTGTTTAGCTTTATGTGGATATACACAGTATACTGTAATTCTGCAAAGTGCAGAATATCTCCAACATCTATTTTCATCAATGCAGCAAGTAGGGATGGCTCTGCACATCCAGATCATCAGAGGCAGTTTACAATACATCACTGCCATGTTCTCCACAGGGATTTACCCTGGACCCACTAGCCTACTTACCCCTCAAATGGAGCGGCAATGGCAGGCATTTCTGTCTATGTCAGCACACACACAGCTTCCCCACGATATTACAGTGACACAATGACCCCTATTTTTCTTCATTTTCTGTGGAGGATGCATGCTATCATAACCCATGTTGCCCTGATAGCAGTCTAGCAGGCTTGCTCAGTTAACTCTGCGCCAGTGGGGGGAGTGGTCCTCTAGCTCCTTTTACCCTGAGGGGTTATTTTGGGGTCCGAGCTCACCTTTGACAGCTCAATTACTCCCGGGTGGTCGATTTTGTTAACCGTGGCTATTTCCTATTTATATTGCCGTACATGATTCGTTTTTGGAGCTGCCCTTTCATCTTAGAAATGTTTGGCCCTCTGACAGTGCTCTTTATAACCACCAGAGTTTGTGTGCCCTTTTTTGACCTTTGTTTCAACCTTTAAACGTCTCCAGAAAACAGAGCAAAACAAAGCAAAACAAAAGTGATCCTAGAGCAGAGCTTTGGGGCCCTGCTACAACATCACAAACACAAAGCTAGGCCAAGGCAGATTCCCAGCCAAAGCTATACTGTACCGCACAAGGCAAGCAAGCACACACAAAGGAGTTTGAGCTGCCAAGAACACTGAGAGGGAGCCTTGCACTCCACTGTACCTCTCTCTGGTCCTCCATTCCTACATACCTGCTGTATTTTACCATCCCTCCTCAACTCTAAACAGCATAACGCCCACACCTCTTAGACGACTAATCTTTCATTATAGTGGGGGTTCAGACCATCAATAAGAGAAGAGTGATTATTTTCTGTGTGTGATGTAAGAGTCCCCTGGGTCACCTCTGTTGCCTCATGCCCACTCTCGAGCTTGCACCCCCATACTGCTTGTGCCAGCTCATGACACACATGCACAAACACAAACATGTACACACACGCACGCACAAACACACATAACTATCAGGATCTTTCAAATGTCCCCACCGATCACCAATTGATTGTTCTGAAGTCTGGATAACCTTTCTTATGAGATCTGGGCTCAGTAGCTATCTACAATGTTTTTTGTCAATCAGATAAGCTTTCAGTCAGGGGAAAGTACAGCTCTCAGACATTTTCTGAGGAGGGATTTGATCTGTGAAGTAAAGTTAACTTCCCCGAGTTCCCTCTATGCTTTGTCTGAGTTGAGTGAGTAAAAAGAACCCCTCAGAGCAGGCTTTGCTGCTACATAATAAGCAGGTGAAAGGAAATCTCATTTCAACCTACCAGTATGCCAACAGAGGAAGCTAAATTTGATTGAGCAAACAACCACAAGGGCACACAGGCAGAATTTTCCTCTAATGTAATGTGCTCCTAAACTGTTCTAGGAACTTATTAGAAAACCTGAGCAATGTTATTGGTGCTTGGTTTCCAGTATTATTCAGTACTGTGGTAGTAATATAAAAACAAACATACTTTATAGCCTACAAATATATTGAATAGTTTGAAATATATGTTGTTTATTAATATGGTTAAACTTTATACAATGTGACATTCATTTAATTGGCCAGTCTCTTAGTCTCAGTTCATTATCTAAGTTCTGAGTGTCTTCAAAGTTTGTGTGGAGATTTTGTACTGTTTGTTACAGCATGTCAAAATTCAGGTCACAGATGGGGGTCATGACTCTATGGAATAATGCTTACCCCAATCAGAATCCTAATCACAGCCTGTTTCATATCTCGCCCTGTGATGTCCTCTGGTGTCAGCAGAGCCCCTGACCCCACCCATCTCATTGTCTCCCTCCTGGCCTCTCCACTGTCCACTGAGGGAGGGGATGATCTGCACCCTATTCCCTTTGTAGTGCCCTACTTTTGACCAGGGCCTACAGGGCTCTGGTCAAAACTAGTGCATTTTGTAGGGATTACGGTTCCATTTGTGACGCGAGTATAAACAAATCTGACACATAGGCTGATCCCATCACTGGCTTCTATCTGTGAAAATCCCAAATAATAAGTGACGACTGTATTAGCCAATCATCTGACTGATGCACAGCGGCATACATTTGCTCCCAGCTCTCTGCAATTTTTGGATGTCTACTCTATTAATTTGAGCATGGATGGGCCGGGTGCAATTTAGGTGACGATGATGGTGTGTGTGCGTGCGTGCATTCATGTGTCTGTGTGCATTAAATGTCTCTCTTCTGGCATGTGCTTATCTATGTGTGATGCATTTAAACATGACTAAAATTGTTTTTTTGAATAGGAGCTCACTTGAATATATATCCAATTTTGACTCTCTTTGTGTTCAGGAACATGAGTTACTCCTCACTCGTATAAAACGCAAGGCATAGATTGACCATAATGGAATGTGGGTTGTTTGCATGCTTCTTCATATCCTTGTAGGATTTTATCTTTCAGCTACAGGATGCTCACGAGAATGGACAAGTCTATATTTGAATAATGTTGAGTACCAAACTCAGACCTTTTCGTCAGAAATGCAAGCCTGCAGCTTTAGAGTGAAGAATAGCAATTACAGTTAATCCACTGTATGTGGGTAACTTTATGTCAATGTGTGGGTTCAAACATGTTCTAGCAATGAAATTTCCTCTTGGCACCAATCGTGACAGTTAAAGAAGATGCTAGTACTTCTGACATGTCAAAGAGACAATTACCTGACTAAGATGTTCCCTGTCTAACCGGTCCCTGTGTCTCTCGTCGCTCGGCTGGGGATTCTCGTGCGAGCGTTTCATAATGACACATCAACTCAAACAAAAACGTTTCTGGCACAGAGGCAGCAGAATTTCTGGCACAGAGGCAGCCTGAGCTATATCCCATAAACATCGAGACAATGACAACAACCAGGCCATGGGTTATAAACCAAATGATTACTTACGACTTGCTTTCCATTTTTAAACAGTTTTATCGACTGAGAGGTGCGGTTTATTTCTGATGTCTGATGATGAGAATGAATATAAGCCTTTCTAACCCTAGTTGATATACTGCATACAAAAAAACAAAGCCACAGTGAAGCCATTTGAGAATTGACATTTAAAGCGATTGTGACTGTGAGTCTACTGTCACGCCTGCTCCCGCTCTCCCTCCCTGGCGCTCGAGGGCGCCAGGCTGCCAAGCACTACCCACTCCTGCCACCAGCATAACGCACACCTGTTACCCTCGTCACGCGCAGCAGCGCCCATTGGACTCACCTGAACTCCCTCACGTTGTTGATTGTTCCCCTATATCTGTCTGCTCCTCACTGTTATTCCCTGCTGGTGCGTTAATTGTTGTTGTGTGTGCATGTCCTGACGCTGCTCTTGTGCCGTTTCATGTCTGGGTTCATTAAATGTTTAACTCCCTGTACCTGCTTCTCATCTCCTGCGTAATTAGAGGCTCTGGGGTAGGCTTGTTAGAAAAACAAACATAAATCTGTCTCCCATAAAGACAGACACCTGACGGGAGAGATCAGAACAGTAATAGGAATGGTTAACGTGTGTGTGTATGTTCAGATCCCAGTGACTTGTCCTCACCCCTGTCAGGCTCATATTGTTTGGGCGATTTCCTCCCCTCCCTCCCTCTCTGTCTGTCCCCATGTTCCGGACCCATCAGCGCTGGCCTCTGGTGCATAATTGGGGCCATTAACACAACACATTGCTCTCCAGACACCAACAGCCCAGCCAACTCCTCTCCTCTCCTCTCCTCTCTCTCACCAACTGTTTCACACTCACAGGGCTCGCAGCCATTACATTCACAGGCAGGAGTAATGGACCTGGCAAATTACAACTGAGCGCAGCTAGCAGCACCACAGGCTCAGCCAGCCAGTCAGGGACTCACCAGGGACACCAGGCAGCACAGACACCCTGATTCTATATGCCCTCTGATCATAGGGAGGCAGGCTGGAGGTGCAGTGAGGCATCTTGCCTGTATCTGTTGTGGATTGTGATGGCGAGAGATGTAGGGGAGAAAATCGTTGTATTAGGTTTCTCAAACGTTTTCTGGAGAGGGTGTGCAGGATCAAGTTAAAACAAAGGGTGTTTTTGGGTTAGCAGTTAGGCTAGCTTTATTTCCCTGCATCGTTTCATTGACAAGTTTGTGGAGTATTTAGTTATGCAAATTATTGCTATTTTAATCATTCTCTTACTTTGTGCCATGTGTTGTTATAATATCGCCTTCTGTTAAGATCCCCATTGTTGCACACAGACACACACACACACACACAAGCTGCAATGGCAACACATCAGAGAGCACATAAAACGTTTCTTGCCCGTTATAAACCCAACTCGTCACAGGGAGGCCAGCATAGACCGTGGATCGATAACTGCAGAGATGTTTGAGACCAGCAGCTTCTTCTGGTTCTCATGCCTTATTAGTAATGGACTCACTCATACACACACATCGGCCCTTCCCCTGAGAGACCAACACACAACAGTGATGGCAGATCAACAGAAATAGCAGAGGAGTTAGCATGCCTCAGAGAGCAACACTCTAACACACTCTGGTTTGTGGGAAAGATACAACTGGTAAATGGATCCGCCTGACTGTATTAACTGTTTTCTCTCCAACCACATATACATTTTATGCACTAGGGAAAGGAGAATACCTAGTCAACAAAAATGTGTCTTCCGCATTTAACCCAACCCCTCTGAATCAGAGAGGTGCGGGAGGGGGGGCTGCCTTAATCGACATCCACGTCCAGGGAACAGTAGGTTAACTGCCTTGTTCAGGAGCGGAACAACAGATGTTTAGCTTGTCAGCTCAGGGATTCGATCCAGCAACCTTTCAGTTACTGACCGAACACTCCTACCCACCGGTTACTTACCTTCCGCTACCTTCCGCTATCTTCTCTCTCTCTCTCTCTCTCTCTCTCTCTCTCTCTCTCTCTCTCTCTCTCTCTCTCTCTCTCTCTCTCTCTCTCTCTCTCTCTCTCTCTCTCTCTCTCTCTCTCTCTCTCTCTCTCTCTCTCTCTCTCTCTCTCTCTCTCTCTCTCTCTCTCTCGCTCACACACACACAAAATTGGGCTGAAAAATAAGAATTCCCCTTGCGTACCCTTGAAACCATTATAGGCATAATTCTCAGTGTGAATGTTCTAACGTCATAGTCCAACCAGTGTATCTAACAGTGAATTATAATCCTGATTGTGCACTGCGACTGCCCTTTGTTTTAGTGAAGGTGAGTTGTACAGCTTGTCCCGTGAGTATTTATGACTGGTAGTTTTTTAATGTCATAATGTAATGTATTATAGTATCCTTTATGAAACCTGAGGGTCACCTTGCAAAAAAATAGTACTAAATATATATCCTCATAAAAATGATACACGCATCATTTCAGCAGAAATCTTCTAGAATGAGCTGTACTTTTTTCAGTTGATGACGTTCTTTTTCATTCCAGATATGCGGCAAAACTGTAAAGTTGTTTAAGTCCGTAATGCTATGCATATTTGTATGAATAGTCTTGTAGGCATAACGCCTTATGACTTATGATAATGAGTGTATCAATCAATTTACAGGCAATCAATTTAAATTCCTATTTTCTAAAACATACAAAAACAACAAAGATTTCAAATTAATTTAGGAAAGTAAATTATATCCCTTAAAAGGCACTGCATCTCAGTGCTAGAGGCGTCACTACAGACAACCTGGTTCGAATCCAGACCGTGTCATAACCAGCCGTGATTTGGAGTCCCATAGGGCGGCGCACAATTGGCCCAGCGTCATCCGAGTTTGGCCATCATTGTAAATAAGAATTTGTTCTTAACTGACTTGCCTAGTTAAATAAAGGTTGAAAAACCATGGTGTTCATGCATACCACTATCTTAACACGTAATGGCAAATTTAACCTAAAGGACTGTATGGTAGATAAGAGAAATACCTCCCAAGCGCCGGGAACGTTTTTTAAGGTCTGTTTATTTTTCACATACCGATTCCTTTATGCACAGAGAAACCTGACTGGTTTAGTCATCATTTCATGTCATAAACGGCCCAGAGCGTTTTCACGTTACAGTCATGCCTCATGTCAGTTATGTATCTGTGCCAAAGATATTTTTTCCTGCCCATAAACAAAAGTATGTAAAAACTTCTTTATATCTAAATTCTTTAGATTAGATTTATAACGTTGTTATTGCTTATCTGTTTTTAATATTTACAGTTACTGCCATGTTGTCTCTCATTAAAATAGATTTTTGTTACAGTAAAACACTGCATTCAATAAAAACACAGATTAGTAGGAAACAGTGTTCGTGTTACAGATTAGTAGGAAACAGTGTTTGAGTTACAGATTAGTAGGAAACAGTGTTCGAGTTACAGATTAGTAGGAAACAGTGTTCGATTGAACGAATAGTAGGAAACAATGTTTGAGATACAGATTAGTAGGAAACAGTGTTTGTTTGAACCATTAGAAGGAAAGAGTGTTTGTTTGAACCAATAGTAGGAAACAAGTGTTCGTTTGAATCAATAGTAGGAAACAGTGTTTGTTTGAACCAAAAGTAGGAAACAGTGTTCGTTTGAACCAACATACTTTCAGGTCATATGTTCCTGACAAACCCCTTTTGATTAGTAAGTGAAGCTTTTCAATGAAAACAGAGTCATAACACAGGATCAACCATTGATCCACCTGTCAGTCAAATCAGTAAATCGTTTTTTTAACTAAGCATTAAGGCACTGCTTTATACAATTGATCCCCAGGATAAAGACATGAGGCACTCTCCACTGGTTCAGAATAAAGGAATGATGAGACGGATTGTCATGGACCTTGTCCATGTGGGTCCAGTTTCTCTTCTTCACTCAGCCCAGTGCCCATTGTTTTCAGTCCAGACCCTATGGCTGCACCTCTGTCTGTATTGGCGGCTCTTCTCCGACGTACAACCACCACAGCTGCTATCACCGCCACGATTAGAAGCCCAGCCAGCGCTCCACACACAGCAATAACAATGGTGTTGTCTGCCTCTTGTTCCACAGGTGTGTAAGTGTCTGGGTCCCTTTTCTTTGGTGGGGTAAAGTCAGTGTTTATGTCTCTGTCTTTATCCTCTGGTTTCTCTTTTGGAGTCAAAGAGGTCACCTGTTTAGAAATGCATGTCTCCATGTTGTTCTTGTAGTCTGGCCAGAGGCTGTCCTTGTTGCCATCATCATCATTGCCCTCAGGGTATTCATCATCGTCATCATCATCATCATCATCATCATCATCACTGCCTGTGTAGTCGTCATCGTCAATATAGTCTGGGCTCCCCACAACCACGCACCAGTACTCCCCCCTGTCCCCCTCGATAAGGTCAGACAGTTGGAGAGAGGAATCCTGCTCAGAGAAAACCACTCGGCCCCTCAGGCCCGCAGGAATGACGATAGTTTTATTCTTCGAGTCCAGAATCAGGTGTTCTTCTTCCAGAGGTTTTTTCCGATACCACTCCACCATTGCACCCCTGTGAGACTCCCCTTTGCCTTGGGCACATTCTAGAACAACATCCTCTCCATCCGAAAACTGTCTCTCAGTGGGCTCTCCGCTGGGGCAAAGAACCAAGGCGTACTCAGCAACAAGTAGTGAGGCAGAGAAACATTTGTATTCCCCAGAGTAGTCGGCAGAAAGTACATGAACAACCAATGAGAAGTCCTCATCATCACTGACCAAGATGGCTGACTTTACTGACTTTGAGTTAACATTGCCCATTGGTGCCTCCCATCTCTGATCATGGCTCTTCTCCTCAGAAGGACAAGTGAGAATGACTTTCTCTCCCACAGACGTGAAGACAGTCTTGGGG
This sequence comes from Thymallus thymallus, assembly GCA_023634145.1. NCBI lineage: Eukaryota > Metazoa > Chordata > Actinopteri > Salmoniformes > Salmonidae > Thymallus > Thymallus thymallus. Next base: position 35,795,014 of record CM042414.1, on the reverse strand, counting down.
TCGATCTCATCATTGTTGGGGTTGTAGATGTTCTGGAAGCTGAGGCATCTCTGTCCATCCATGACCAGGCAGTAGAATTGATGGCTGTCCTTCAGCACACTACCAGAAACATTGAGTGAGATGCCTCCTTTCTTCACTGTGATGACACCCCGTAGCTCCTCCTGTATGGGTACCGAAGACACACTGGTGTCCAGGAAGCAGGTAGTCGTATAGTTGGGGAACAGCTCAAGATACCATCGAATGGTCTTCCCCTCCAGACTTGTGGCAGTGACGTTACATTTCAGTTCAGCCCCTCCGTCGGGCCGCACAGAGATCTCGACAGAGCTGATTTCCTTGTCGCACACAGACAGCTCGTGTTCACGCTTGTTGGCCAGTGCCTTGTCCTTCCAGCATTCCCTCCTGTACACGCCTGAGTCAGACTGTCTGAGCTGACTGATCTGGAGGCCCAGGAGCTGGAGGTGGTTGGTGAGTCTGATGCGGCCCTCGAAGTCTGCAGGAGGCGATGGGGATGTGGCTTCGTCTGAGGAATTACCAAGCAGCTGTTCTCCCTCTGGAGCTGATCTTAAAACCGTGATATAGTCGACTCCAAAGCAGTAGCCCATTTCAACGACACCTCCCTCTAGTCTGAAGATGGGCTCTGGTACCTCTGGCGCCTCAGAGTAGGCTGTGCCGACTAGAAAGAACAGCAGAAATCCTATTCCCCTCAAATTGGTCATTCTATGTTGTATTGCACTCCTTGCCCATGTGTTTGTAACACACTGGGGATGTACTTTCCAACTACGCCAACTCAGAGTAACCTGTTCTGGGTTGTCACTGAGATCCTCCCCTTAGCTAATATCTCATCTGCCCCCCCCCCCTCTTGCTAGGGAGGACCTGAGCATGGGAAAAGTGTCAGGTGGAGGTGGAAAGTCATCAAACATGTGAGTGAGAAGGGCATTAAGAAGACCAAACAATACTTGTGAGGAAAGAAAAGTTGTTCCATGCTGTCACTTTGCAGTGTTGATGCGTGGTTGGACTGGTTTGACTCAGTCATTGGGAGCAGTTTATCACCATGCCAAGGGCCTCTGAGGGCAGTTGCAAGAGAGGCATGTATGTGTGTGTGTTTGTTTGTGTGTGTCTCCTTGCGTGAGTGCAGGCTTGAGTGCATATATGCAAGTGCATACATGCATGGTTATGTTCCTCCCATTGTTCAAAGTGTTGGAGGTTGTAACTTGCTCTGAATCTACATAGTTCGAACTGATCACTTTTGTTGTTTGATGATTGTAAATTAGTTTGCATGGTGTAATGCAGCTATTCCCAAACTGGGGTACGCAATGTGATTCACATTTTCAAACATTAACCGTTACTCTATCGCAGGAATTCCACTTGGGGTTGACTTATATTGGGAGTAGTGCCTTTCCTCATTCACAGTGTGTTATATGTGCAAAAGTACTATCTCACATCTCAGTGAAACCTTCCCTCTTGCGCAGACATTTAGAAACGAACCATGCCCATTTGTTTTTTGAGCGAGAATTAAGACGACTTTCGAGTAGTAAGACATGTATAAAAGCAACAGATACCATTAATAAGAAGGGGCTAGAATAGTTTTATCCTGCCATGCCACTGATGCTTTAAAAACCAGAGTGGTAACGCGCGTGCAAGCAGTTGTTCCTGACGCCACTTGGGTACACTGCAGCATCCACCGAGAGGCTCTTGCTGTCAAGGGAATGCATGACAGTTTGAAAGACATTTTGGACACTACAGTGAAAATGGTTAACTCTGTTAAAGTAAGGCCCCTGAACTCTCGTGTATTTTCTGCATTATGCAATTATATGGGCAGCGACCATGTAACGTTTTTACAACATATAGAAGTGCGCTGGTTAACAAGGGGCAAAGTATTGCCACTTTTTAAAAATGTATTTGACAGACAAGCTTAAAGTTTTCTTTAATGACCATAATTTTCACTTGTCTGACCACTTGCACTATGACGAGTTTCTCACACGACTGGCTTATCTGGGTGAATGATCTGAATCTCGCCATTACACTAGTCCCTCTCCGCAACTATATTCAATGTGTGTGACAAAATTGAGGCTATGATTAAGACGTTGGAGCTCTTCTCTGTCTGCATTAACAAGGACAACACACAGGTATCTCCATCATTGTATGATATTTTGTGTGCAAATGAACTCAAGCTTGAATTTAATCAGAAGCCACTGCCATATTTCTGGCTGCGCTCAGAGTATCCTGCCTTGGCAAATCGCGCTGTTAAGACACTGACGCCCTTTGCAACAACGTACCTATGTGATTGTGGTGCCTATGTGAAAGGCATGCAGAGACGTCATTCTGCTGCACAACATGCTACATGTGGCTACATTGTACAGATGTTGATTTTAGGTAACAGTTTCATTACACACTGGGCGCATTGTGCACTTTGCTATTTTTACACTATCTTCAAGGCATTTTCTCATATCAAATTTCTTCAGTTGTGACACTGAAGCATATGTGATTTAGAAGAATTCAAATGTAGGCTGATCATAATGATAATGATTCATGTTTTTGTTTTTAATATAAGCAAGGACATTTTATAGACTGATCCAGTTTCATTGTAGTTGGATACAAAACCCTTTCATTGAAAATGCGAACATTACACTAGTCCCTCAATTTTATTTCTCCCCAAATTGAGCTAACACAGACATTTTCTTTTAATTCCTATAACATTAAGTCCAAGCATCAATCTGTAATACAATACAAAAAAAAGTTGTGAGATCAAAGAGCTAAATGAAGTGAAGTTACAATGGTGTTCATGGGCGCCGGTCCCCAAATATTGTCCAGCCCCAGTCTTCATCTCTGACCTCACTACAAAAACCATGATTACATAAGCTATATACAATATACAATAGTCATTCTGATTTGATAGATCTAATGTATATTCCATAGTACCTGCCTGGCTGCCTGCATACAAGCCATTATCCTCAGGTGCCTTTTATCTTGATGCAGACTTACAATAATGAGCCCCAATTTCCTCTCAGTCACTAGATTGGGAATCTTTAGACATTTCCTGAGCTGGGCTAGAACAGCTTGTGGAGCAAGTGATCAAGCGGTGTGATTAAGCCCCAACTGTGAGAAACTCTGCCTCTCTCGGTTCACTCCAATTCAGCTCTGTGCTGATTACAGTGATCAGAATCTGTCCTGTTTTCTGCTGCTTCTGAGATGCATCAACTGCTATTTGATTTAAAATGTACTTTTGCCAAAACAATGTATGGTGCAAGACCGAAGCTCTGAGGGAGAAATGTAAAGATACTGGGCGTTTTTGTTTATGCTTTCTGCAAACAAGTACAGTCGAAGAAAAGCATTGATACAGCCCCCATGAATCTCCTCAGTTATCTATGATCTATGTAAACTTAGTTTATTATGCTTTAGATCAGCTTTAATATGGCAGATAGATTGTGGTTTTTATCAATGTAATTGTCTGCATCATTTCCAATCCCCCATATATTTACATATATATTTTATATATATTTTCCTTCTTTATTATTTTACTATGCATTTTCAGCTGGAATTATTTTAGTCTGCTTTTTAGTTTTAGTGCCTTAAGAGATTAGTTGATATGTTTGCAGTATCTCTCTTCAACTGTGCATTACTGTTCATGTACACTTGGTTGCGCTGTGGTGCAGTTGCAGCCAGTCCACCAAAGAAGCAAAGTTCAGTTTCATAACAAAACGTCACATCCCCTGATGCTGCTAACAAACTCAAGCTAAGCTATTTATAATTATAAACCGGGTGGTTCGAGCCCTGAATGCTGATTGGCTGAAAGCTGTGGTATAGCAGACCATATACCATGGATATGACAAGAAATTACTATTTACTGTTCTAATTATGTTGGCAACCAGTTTATAATAGCAATTATAAACTGGGTGGTTTTAGCCCTGAATGCTGATTGGATGACAGCCATGGTAAATTAGACCGTATACCACGTGTATGTCAAAACATTTATTTTTACTGCTCTAATTACGTTGGTAAACAGTTTATAATAGCAATAAGGCATCTTGGGGGTTTGCGGTATATATTTTTATTTAACGTTTATTTAACTAGGCAAGTCAGTTAAGAACAAATTCTTATTTACAATGACAGCCTACCTACAGGGTCAGCCATAGCCCTGGAGCAAATTAAGGTTAAGCGCCTTGCTCAAGGACGCATCAACAGGTTTTTCACCTTGTCAGCTCGGGTATTCGAAACAGCAACCTTTTGATTACTGGCCCAACGCTCTAACCGCTAGGCTACCTGCCGTCCTTAACTGTGGTATATGGCCAATATACCACAGCTAAGGGCTGTATCCAGGCACTCCACGTTGCGTCGTGCTTAAGAACAGCCCTTTGCCGTGGTACATTGACCATATACCACACCCCCTCGTGCATTATTGCTTAATTATAAACTGGGTGGTTTGAGCCCTGAATGATGACTGGCTGAAAGCCGTGGTATAGCAGACCGTATACCATGGATATGACAAAAAAATTACGATTTACTGGTCTAATTACGTTGGTAACCAGTTTCTAATAGCATTAAGGCACCTCAGGGGTTTGTGGTATATGGCCAATATACCATAGCTAAGGGCTGTATCCAGGCACTGCGCGTTGTGTCATGTGTAAGAACAGCCATTAGACGTGGTATATTGGCCATATACCACACCTCCTCTGGCCTTTTTGCTTAAATAACCCTCAGGTAGTACTGTTAGCTAGCTAGCTAATGCACCGTTATCTACTTCTTTGTTGTTTCTATTTGGAAAGTACAAGGGATGTGAAAGAACATGCACGTGAATTTAAACAATAGTTTTGTCCTCCAAGCATCGTCAGGTATCATCACAATTCATCCTGCTTTAGCAGCCTATCATAGCTGTCAAGGCAGATAGCTAGCTAGCTAGTTAACCGCTATCACACACTGACAAACCAATGTTGTTATGACTGATGTGATATTTGTACAATTCTTCATTGTTACTAAGTTGTTTAGTGCTGAGTTGAAGTTCCCTGCCTCCTTCTTCACCTCCTCCAGCTATCACGCCAACCAGAGGGCCAACATCCACTACTTCCAGTTTGCACCTGAACAAACGCATCGTCACAAAGCTGATAGCCAGCGCCCCCCAGTGTTTCAGCTGCCCTGTGGGGTAGAACGAGGAGATGGTCCACACCCTGCAACAGGCCTACCTGGAGCTGAGGGGCGAAGCAGCTCAGTCAGAACCCCTTCATGCTCGTCAAGCCGTCAGAGGTCCTGAGCGACAACCTGCTGTTCCTCGGGACAAGGGCTTCACCACCGCCTCCTTTCCAAGCTCAGGGGCTTTGTCACCAAGCTCAACCGGGACAGCATGCGCCTCAACCTGGCCTACTTGCCGGAGACTCTGGGCTGCTCAGAAGCCAAGCTCTGGGGCATGGTGCTCAACTGCCCAGCTTTGCTCTACTACCCTCAGGCCATCCTGGCTGAACACTTTATGTTTATTTGCAGATAGGATTACCCTATCAGTATTCGAAGTGCTGAAATCAAGTATCAGTTCATTGGGAAAGCATTTATTACCTGCGTGTATAGGTCTATCACACTGTCATGTTCTGTTAAATAGGCTAACACTACTACTGCAAACACCCTATGTAAGAGTTGATCTAAAAAAAAATTTTTTTACTGCAATATTCTCTTATATTTCAATGAGTTGAATTGCATGTATTATGTGCAGAATCAAATGTGGTCCACTTTCACATGCCATGCAATAAATATGAGTGGTTTAATATTAGTGTGCACATGTTTATTTCAAGGTGAAAATCAATATGCAGCCTTGCTAAGCATGTACCCCAAGCCTTAGCAACATATACTGTACTGTAAGCTTGTTTTAAAGGCCTTTCTTAATGTCCTAAAGCCTGCAGGAGCCCTTGAAGCATGCTCAGAGTGCTTTTTAATGGGGAGTGAGCAGCACAGCTAATGAAGTCATGACTTTATGCCTCAGAGGTCCCCAGCTCAGATAAAATGTGGACAATGTGGTCACTACCAACCAGAGATGTTCATAAGTCTTTGAGGTAGAGTCCAAGTCAAGTCTCAAGTCTTTTAGGGCTACTTTACAGACATACAGTATTTCTCATTATGTAGTTCTCAAAATCTGTAGTTGACAAACCAGTTTACATGTATAACGTTTAGGTGATCATCAATTGAGAGCATTCAGATGAAGTAATAGTACAATGTCTTTAAAGAAAATATTAAATAATCATATCAAGAGTAATGTGAGCTTTGCATTGTAAAAGGCAATTACTTTATATGAACATGTATTGCAATGTGAAAGTCTATGAAACACTGATTCATTTTGATGTAAAAGTGACTGTATGATTTTGTGTGTTGTACTTAGTCAATTGAAAATGTGCATATAGTTTTTCGAAACAACTGCCTTTTTGTTTTGAATTTTGTACTGAGAGTTGTGAAAATGAACCACATACTTGTGAAAACTGCACCAAAGCGATAAAAAAACTGTAACAAGACCGCCTCGTCATTCCCCCATATCCTGTATCATTAACAGCATGGGCCTGTAGTCATGGCAATAGCCAAATGATAAGTACATGTTAATTTGGGTTTTCCAAAGGATATTTTAATTTAATTTATATTAGATTTAAGTCTACTTCTGAGTCATGTACAATTTCAAAACCAGACAGCTATAAGGGTATGTTTGGGGACATTGGAGTCCCAAAAGTTCACTTCATTTTCTACAGTTGGCTTCAATGTCAGTGACTTCTCCCTCATAAATTGTCACACCAAGATACATTCAGTAATCTCCAAATTGGTGCAATTTTAAAAAATCGAGTACCACCTATTGACCTCTATTGGTACTACCTAACAACTAACAGAGGTGTGAATGAGGGATTGAATGTGTGAAATAATTATAAATGTTTGTTTTGAAGTGTGGCAACTTTATTGTTTAAGCATTTGTATAGATACAAAAAAAAATGCTTTGAATGTTTATTTTCAAATGTTAATAGTATACATTTTTTAAATTATTTATATACAGATATGCCTTGTTGCAACTGAAAATTAATTACCTTAGTTCCTATTGTACGTTCATTTCCTCTCTTGCTTTAAGAATTTAATGCATGGAAAATATCATATGTAACAACGTTCAGGTAACCTTAGTGAAAGTAGCTAATCATGAAGGTCAATGTTTTCATTTTAAAAGAAGTCAATAAATTTTACTCTGAGTACTTTTTAAAATAGCTACTTTTTTAAACTTTTACTGTAGTATTTTTTTCCCAAGTCATTTTACTTCTACTTCATTAAAGTAACAATACTTCTTCTTGAGAAGGATATTTCAGTAGTCTTTCCAACCCTGACAGGGTTAAAAGATTTGCTTCCATTTGAGTGTAATGAACAAGACCGTGCTAGGTGTATAAATGCAAATTATGTCTTTACCTCTCCCTCTCTCTTTCTCTCTCTCTCTCTCTCTCTCTCTCTCTCTCTCTCTCTCTCTCTCTCTCTCTCTCTCTCTCTCTCTCTCTCTCTCTCTCTCTCTCTCTCCCCCCTCTCTCTCTCTCTCTCTCTCCCCCTCTCTCTCTCTCTCTCTAAGGTGACTATGTCAGTCTGAATTATCTCCCAAAGCAGGAGAGGTTAATAAGAGGGAGCATAAATTGTTATTTTCTATTTCAAACGTGACACTGGGTATTATTAGCCCGGGTTACACATTGCTTTTATGGAGCATAACTCAGGGAAAATATGAAAATAGAAGACACCTGCAATTAAAATGTATGATTACCAGCTGTGGCGACAGCATGGCAGAGTATTAAGGTGGCAAATATTCCATGTCTGAGGTCAGTAGGGCTTGGAGAATTAATGTGTGCTGTGACCACAGCTAAGAATCTTTCTCCTCAGCTGTCATTATGCCAGGATCTCCCAGGCATAAAGTGCTTCCCAATTGGCACCCTATATAAGCTAGAGAATAGGGTGTCATTTGAGACGCACCCATAGTTTCCCTCAGTAAAGGTTACCCTGTTTCTAATGGGAAGAAGATTTATACTGTACTCTGACAAGACCCTTTCAATCAAATGGCACAGACTAAATACTCTTGGGTCACCTATCTTGAACAATTTACCCATAGTCACTTTCTTTGTGTTATAAAAAGACTGTATGAATGGATGTTGTTCAGTACTTTGATACACAATTATATAGAGGACATGAGGTCATAATCTGTCCGACAGTAATCAGACTTTCTGTCTGACAGTAATCGGTCTTACCGTTTTTGCAAAGTCAAGTTCTAAGAAACTAGTTCACACATCACATTCACCCACATCCATGACATTGAATAATGTTTTTATGGTTGTAGTAAGACGGAAAACAGGTATTGGTTTAAGGGGCCATACTATACTCACTTTGTTCACTATGTCTTGTCTTATGTCTCCATCTAGTGGATCACTTACTTCAACATTGTATACTGAAAAAGTAAGTTGAATTAATATTTACTGATTGACAAGTGATTCGATTAGCCATGATGACAAAAACAATATCACGACAAGTTGCCTGTTTTCCCCAAAGGAACTGTATTTAAGTATCATTACAACTTACTGTATATCACTACATTGCAGAGATTCTTCAATTGTAAACATTTACAATAAATGTAATAACAGCTCTCCTTTCAAGAAACAGAATTCAGAATACGCATGGCATTTTTTGTTTATCTGGAATAAAATCTTTATTTCCTAGCTCATTTAAAGCACCAGTTGACATGATACAATCTTATACTCTTTTGATAGCATCATAATTATACATGTAAAAAACATTCCAGGCTGATTTCCAGCCTTTGGGTGGCGACTCCATACTTTAATTGCCATATGACATATAATGTTCAGACATAAATCGTCATAAATGTTGCCTTCGGTTACGTAGGCACTACCAGGAACAACCCCCCATCCCTTGTGCCCACGCTGTTCTGAGTCACCCCAGGCCACTCTTGCTCTGACATAAGCTCTGACTCAGACAGAGCCATATTGGTTTGGTCCTAGCAGAATATAACAGATGAGGGGAGACGATAGCAAGGATGATAAATCAGGAAAGGAAGGCTGTTTTATGGGACAGCAGTGGAATCATCATTTGTGCCAAACATGAAAAGCGTTCTGTATATGACAGTACATGACCAACATTAACCCAATTCTGAATGGGGTGGACATGTTGACTTATCTGATTCATTAGTGTTATGGAACTGTGCTAATGGATAATGATTACTATTAGAATTGCACTGGAGAACAGAATAGTTCAAAACGTCTGACAAAAGAATAGTCCGTTTTTGCATTCATGCATTCACAGTTTTAAATCAGCTCTACAGATCTCCCTCTTGAAAACTTCAAACTTAAACGTAACCCCATTCTCCTCTTGAATCTCATTTGGAACTCCAGGAAACCTAGTTGGAGGTTAAGAGAAACAAAGGGACAACTTAGACAGATTGATGAAGATACAAAGAGCTTTCAAACACTTGGCCTGACGTGTGTGGACCTGGCCAATCAGAACAGAGTATAGATCCACTTATGAAAACAGTCCAAAGATTAAGCAAACAGTGCTGCAGCCTAGGGCCAGGAAAGCAGATAATTAAAGATACTTCCTTACCTCTCTTGTTTTCTAAAAATGCTTCGGTCAAACTGCGGGAAGAAGACATCACAGTGGAAGTCAGCCATGACGTCAGTGAGGTAGACGAGTTCACACCAGGGATGCATCAGGGCCTCCTGATGACAAGTGAAAGGTAATGAGCTACAGTATAGACTAATATAGTGAATGGACAATTTTTAACCACTTCCAATCCCTAACCCATATTTTGGATTTAAAGTTCTGGGCCCATTTTAATAAAGCATCTCAGAGTAATGCTGATCTAGGATCAGGTCCCCACTTTCCATGTAATTGTTCGTATTCATTATGATCTAAAAGGCAAAAGAGATCCTAAATCAGGACTTCTACTCTTGAGACGTTGTATAAATACCGGCCCAAGTCATACTGTACCACAAACTTCCCACCACCCACATAGAGACACAACAGTCACCTGATACACCTGTGGCCCACCCACAACCCAGATAGTCTCCACCAGATCACAGAGGGGTCGCAGCAAGGCTAAGCCGATCCCGCTGTCGAAATCTTGACACAGGAAGTGGGCATGCTCCGGGAGAGTGCTGGGAGGAGTGTGACACCCAAAATAAGCAATCAATTCTAAAACCCAACTTTTCAAAATGTATATTGACTATATTTGACTCTGTTTAAATTACTCAAGTTTAAATGATCAAGTGAAATTATGAACATGGACAACTTTGAATACAAGGCTCATTGAGGTATATAAAACATTTTGTTAGGTTGTGGACTGTGTGTGTAATTTGTAGTAGTGTGACTTTCGGCTTACCTCAGGGTGGTACTCAGGACCACATGGAGGACATTGGGCAGCATAGAGAACAGACTGTCTGGGTTGGAGAACCAGCAGCCCCTGCCCCATACCATCATGTTAAATTTTCCTGTGAAAGGTTTTACAGAGTTCACCTTACATTGTAAAGACCATTTGGAAAAAGTAACTATTTTATACCTTATAGTGAACATTGCTGTCAAACTATCAATAGCTGAATAGCTCAGGTTGTAGTATCTTCACCTAGTACAGAAAAAGTGCAAGGTTCTATTGCATTTTAACCATCGCTTATTTGTCTGCATTTCTCTGTGCTCTCTACTTTTCCATCATTGAGTTGGAGCACTGTTCACTAAAAGCCTTTAACCCTCCTGTTGTGTTCTTTTCATATTAATTAATTCTGTGTTCCCAGTCCAAAATGACCTCCCCATTTAGCTGATTATAAATCCATAATAATGCATATAATATCACATAATGTTGTGTTAGATCTTTTAATCAACATAAATTCTTGTGAACATTACAAGTTTTGAACTTCTATTTGCTATTTATGGCCTGTAGGCCTCATTGACCTGAGCTCATACAACTTGTTTTTGAGTTTAAAAAAGCATAACGTATGGATTATTTTGACTCGAACAAATATTCATACTGTACTATTTATCACAGACTACTTTGTGTCAAAGATGAACAAGGACATTTGTTTTGAAACAATAAAAATGTTTTATATCACTGTTGTCAAAGCAAATCACCCGTGACAACACGTGAAATGGTTGGAGTGACATTGTGGCACAAAAAATTGCCAGACCAAACTCTGCATCCCAAAATCAAGAGACCCACGTATGCTTGGACGTCTGTCCGGTCTACCTCCTTCCAGTTGTCTTTGTAAACGCGTCTCCCCTCCAAGTTGGTCATGTTTATCACTATAGTTTTGATTGAAAGCAGGATTTTATGTCATCAACCCAGCATATGGCGTATCTCGTTGGCCCTGGGGTCATCCTGATAACATTTTCAGCCGACAGCTGACAGCCGACCTCTCCTCTAAGGTGGGGATGAATACCAGGACAAATTCCCATTCTTTTTCCGGAATGTAACAACAAGCATAGCAGGGCTCTCTTCTTCATCACTGGATTGTTCCACATCGGTTGTCTCTTGGTCTGGATCATATTCTGTGTTGTCTTCAACTTCTGACAGTTTCCTGGCCTCTCTCCTCCTCACCAGTGTCATGATCAAAGATATGATCAAGAGCCTCACATACAGTATATTGTTTGGTCATTGTGCTGCCACAGAATGAATTGTGAGCAAGGCCTCGAAAAAAGCTTTATATACCTGAGCTGCTAGAAAAGTTCTATATATTATTGAAACAATGTTGCGATTGTTTGTGAGAATGCCAACAGGTGTGGTTCCCGTGGGGAAAATATTATATTGGGGAAAGATTCCCGTGGGGGTTGCCATGGAAGCCAAGAAGGGGAGTGAGGTGTTTGTGTGTGTGCCCAAACACACATGCATGCGGGGGTCTGGGAGAGGAAGTGTGTCCATCTGATGAATGGGCATGTGCCTGAACTCAATTTTATACACTAATTGTAGTCTCACCCATTCATTTCTAATGACCGGTCATTTTTGACCCGGGAACACCAAAGGTGTTCAAAAGTTAAATAAAACACCCAGAATTTAACGAAAATCATAAAAATGTATTTTGTGTGTTCAGATGCCCTGTGTGGACAAAGTAATGGAACCTTATGACAATCAGATTAAATGAACTACATTTTTCAGAGAGAAAACTTGTGAATCAGTCCAATTCGACAGGAACACAACAGGATAGTTAAATCAGAAAGGAAATCAATCAAAACTACCTGGTAGGGAGACATTTGTTGTAGTGTCCAAAAAGAACTTGAATTCTGTCCTGTGAATGCAATATATTTATACATTGATTACGATTGGACCAATACTATCAGCTCTTGCCAAATACTGCTATGTATAGACCTAAACCAGTTCAAGAACCACAAACTTGAAAAAATGTATTCATATTGAAATACATGTAGTCAAGTGTTATTAAATGTTATCAAGTAACTGTGTCCATCCCAAAAAGCATAATGGGATCTGACTTCATATTGCACCTGTTGACAACGGGCCAAAATTGAATGTGTAATTAAGCATTTAGGACACAATTAAATATAGTATGCAAATCAATTAATGCTCCAAGTATAGATGTTTTTGAAGATTAAGTAGCCTAAATCTATTATCATTGAATATATGCTTCAATTGTAATGCTGGCATTTAATAGCCCAAACTTGAAACTGTAAGGCATTCAAATCAAAATCCATAAGGGAAAAATGTATAATTATTTATTTTACGGTAAATCCCATGGCAATTGTCCATCTTTTCCTATTCCCATGTTGTTGCATGCAGCGCCGATGAGCCGCAGAGGTTTCCTCTCTACTTTGTCCGCACACATCGTCGATACATTAGAAGGTACAATATGAATTGGCTAGTTTAACATCGAGATTACAAGTGTTTATATAACGCACTCAGATACGCAGGCGGGTTTAATAACGCATTGGATAAGGATAACAACCACTGAATTGTTCTACCGAGTATGACCAAAGCCAAAGGCAACTGTGGACTGGAGGGTGGGGGTCAGTATTTTGCTTGTTGAAGTTTGTGTGTGTGGAGAGAATGCATTTCTGGAATTTGTAGGCACATCTAGAACTGCTTTCTCTGGATGCAACGTGACCAAAGGGGCTGTCCATGTTTACCACTGATTATGTAACATGAAACATGAACATTGCTGCGGGGACTTGCTTACATTCAGCCACAAGAGCATTAGTGAGGTCGGGCACTGATGTTGGGCGTTTAGGCCTGGCTTGCAGTCGGCGTTCCAATTAATTCCAAAGGTATTCGATGGGGTTGAGGTAAGGGCTTTGTCCACACCAATCTCAACAAACCATTTCTGTATGGACCTTGCTTTCTGCACGGGGGCATTGTCATGCTGAAACAGGAAAGGGCCTTCCCCAAACTGTTGCCAAAAAATTGCAAGCACAGAATCGTCTAGAATGTCATTGTATGCTGTAGTGATAAGATTTCCCTTCATTGGAACTAAGGGGCCGAGCCCGAACCATGAAAAGCAGCCCCAGACCATTATGCTTCCACCACCAAACTTTAATTGGCACTATGCTTTGGGGCAGGTAGGGTTCTCCTGGCATCCGCCCAACCCAGATTGGTCTGTTGGACTGCCAGATAGTGAAGCGTGATTCAACACTCCAGAGAACACTTTTCCACTGCTCCAGAGGTCAATGGCGGCGAGCTTTACACCACTCCAGCCGACGCTTGGCATTGCGCATGGTGATCTTAGGCTTGTGTGGCTGCTTGGCCATGGAAACCCATTTCATGATGCTTCCGACGAACAGTTGTTGTGCTGACGTTGCTTCCAGAGGCAGTTTGGAACTCGATAGTGAGTGTTGCAAACGAGGACAGACGATTTTAACGTGCTTCGAGCTTCAGCACTCGGCGGTCCCGTTCTGTGAGCTTGTGTGGCCTAACACTTTGCGGTTGAGCTGTTGTTGGTCCTTGACATTTCCACTTCACAATAACAGCACTTATAGTTAACCGGGGAAGCTCAAGCAGGGCAGAAATTTGATGAACTGACTTGTTGGAAAGGTGACATCCTATGACGGTGCCACATTGAAAGTGAAAGAGCTCTTCAGCAAGGCCATTCTACTCTCAATGTTTGTCTATGGAGATTGCATGGCAGTGTGCTCAATTTTATACACCTGTCAGCAACAGGTGTGGCTGAAAAAGCCGAATCCACACAATGTTTCTATATATAGTGTAGCATATGAACCGATCATAAACCATTGCAAAAATGTTTATTACAGGAAACTAGCTGTAAAACTTCCCGGAATTTTGCAGTCCTATTCTCAGCCTCATTGAAAAATGAGTAGAACTGCACAATTTACTCTCTGCCCTATGGAAATATGTGTAGAATTAGCTTTGAAACAATAACATTCTCTCAGTCTCATGTCAACGTGTAAAATAGAATAACTAGAACTGAGGCAGCTTGATGTAGAAGTACAACCCCTGGACTTACCCCCAATCTATCTCCTTAATGCTGAGGGCCAAGCAGTCGCATCGAGCCCATATTTACAGTCTTTGGTATGATCTTGGCCAGCTACCGAACACGCAACCTTCCAATCTCAGGGCGGACACTAACCACAAGGCCACGGAGTTGGTCATTGATCTTAAGATAAACAAAATATTTGCATGTCCATGCCATAAGCAAACCATTAGACTACAATAAATATTACGTTGAGCTGGTGTTAACATTTTTGACCTTTTACAACAGATATATAAAGAAGTCAATTTGTCAGTCTTTACACAAAAATAACAACTGGGTTACAAGAAAAAGAAAAGAAAAACAAGCCATATCAAATTATTACTGTACAAATTATATACAGAAAGGGTTATATCATTCCCTTGTATACAGAAAGGGTTATATCATTCCCTTAAAACATTTACAAAGGGTAATAAGAAGGAAACATGTTTACAAAATGTATGATGCACTTCTGCTTATGCTGCCTTTGAATGCTCCTCGGAACCTTGGATTTCTGAATTTCCCACAGCACTTTAAGGCAGCATTATATCCCATAGAATAACTAGGGGCATTTGAGGCTGATGCCATTCCCAATGGCTAAGACTGAACACTATACTGCAACATAACATGCCCTCAGGCTCAAACACAGCCAGCACCCAGTGTTCTTTCAGCAAATATAACTTCATTTTCTTTGTATTAGTTATAGTGACACACTTCTATATATATACACACCTATATCTATACACTTCTATTAAAGACAGTTTGGTGGTGTGCATGTTAAAGAGAGTATTGAGAGTCATCTTGTGAGACACCATTACGGCTCTCTAGTAACAATGGGGACAGTGTCACTGTGGGCTTGTGATTTAAGCTGTGGGTTTGAGATTCTCCACAGAAGCTGAAGATCACAGACAGCGACGCTGCGATTAGTTCTTTGGGCATCATGTGGTCTGATGTTCCATATAGCCAGCTGACTTCACAGAAAGCTGGAAGAGTTTGTGGAATGCTTGCAGCCTCTACTCCTCCTCCTCCTCCTCCTCCATTCCTGCTGCTGCTCACACCACTGAGGTAGATATGCTCCTGTAGAGTTGAAGAGTCAACAAAGGAGGACGCAACGTTGAGTCGTTGGTGGATTCTGCTGGAGAGCAGGGTGGCTGGAATCCCCTCTTCAGGGACTAGTTGCTGGTCTGCCTACGGGCCTTGTTGCTACTGCCCAGAGTGAGGTCTTCATTGCGTCGCTTCACAGCGACCTGTCCTCTGCCTGAATCAAAAACAACCATAATAGAAATGTTAAAATATATAAAAATCAGATTATTTCCTTATGAAATTGGTTATAGAAAAATGCAAACCTTTCTGGTACGTGGTGCGTGTGTGCTTTGACTAATACTTTCAATTTGTATTACTATTCTTATCTACCCTCAATCAGGGAAGTAAATTAAAAGCCTATTCACATTTGCAACCTCTATTATTGTGCCTGACAAGTACTATCACATGACGCAGCTTTCCCACCCATGCCACAGCCCATATCAGAGATGGATGAAGTCGCAGTCAATCTCGGTGTAGATAAGACTAAGGTTAACACTGACCTTTGGAAAAAGCCCAGTTTCTCTGTGGCAGTCAAGGAAAGAACTAAGGAAGATTGTTACCTGTTTGAGCGGCTCCCTCTTTCTGGATTTCTTCAGGGGAGGACCCTGGCATTGGACATGTCATGACCCCTGCACCGTGTCCACAGTTATTACGATTGGCAGGCACTGTTGCGAGCAGCCCTGTGAAATGGAGACAGAGTTGGACAGTCAGTCTCTACCACACCACAGCCCCATATATAATCATTGTCAGTCTCTACCACACCACAGCCCCATAGATAATCATTGTCAGTCTCTACCACACCACAGACCCATAGATAATCATTGTCAGCCTCTACCACACCACAGCCCCATAGATAATCATTGTCAGCCTCTACCACACCACAGCTCTATAGATAATCATTGTCAGTCTCTACCACACCACAGCTAGATAGATAATCATTGTCAGTCTCTACCACACCACAGCCCCATAGATAATCATTGTCAGCCTCTACCACACCACAGCTCTATAGATAATCATTGTCAGTCTCTACCACACCACAGCTAGATAGATAATCATTGTCAGTCTCTACCCCCCACCCCCCAAAACTTCTCCTCCGAGATGCTTTGTGAATAGCTTATCATGGAAATCACTAGTGTCTGAAAATAGCTGATTTGAAGCGGACTTCAAAGCCTTTAGCTGTAGTTTCAGCACGTCATGTGCTCTGTGAATAAGCTGTAGTTTCAGCAGGTCATGTGCTCTGTGATCCAGCTGCAGTTTCAGCAGGTCATGTGCTCTGTGATTCAGCTGTAGTTTCAGCAGTTCATGTGCTCTGTGTTCACCCAGGCCGCGGTAGCAGGAGAGCTGTTGGTAGATCTGCTTCATCCTCTCAACGTTGAGGCGGCTGGCCTCGGCGTGGTGCACCATGGGCTTGGGGTAGTGCACACTAATCACGCACTTGGCCGCTTTCTGTACACTCTCGGGTGCATTCCAGGGGTCGTAGATATACTTGGCCGGGAATCCCTTCAGTATGGGCAGATAGCGCCTGGATAAAGAGACAGTTTTAAAAAAGGACCATGGTGACACTTCTTCTGCAATGAACAATAATGAAACAAATAGTCCATGACATTTCTAGTGGGTACAGCATGGAAATCTCACCTATAGAGTGTATAATGAGACATTGTGGTCTAGCAGGTCGTGTACAGAATAGTTTGTCATGGTATTCTGCATGTCCTACATGTCTCGTCACAAGCATGGTGAAATAAAACCCTATACTACAGTGTACCACACTGGTTAAACATAGCAGTGGGGTGTTCATCTGGCTGCAGGGAAGGTCTTCTCACCGTATGTAGTCTCCGTTGGGGTCTGTCCTCCTGCCGAAGCCCACGGGGCAGTAACAGTGGAAGAACTGCTGGAAGAAGGAGCTGCAGGAGAGCCACATCCAGCTGCCTGCGTTCACACTCCAGTCTGCATCCAGCAGCAGCTCCTCAAACACCTGACAAGTACATAAACACACACATGCCGAGATACAAATAGAACAAGGCTAAACAGTCATACTGTAGTGTCGCAAAACTCGGGGAACTTTTAAAAAATTCACTGCTTTTCCTGAAATCCCGGTTGGTTTCTGGCATCAGGAGGGAATAAGCAAGAAAACCTGGGAATTTATTTAAGTTCCTGGAATTTTGCAACACTAGTTATACATAGATAAGATTTTCCCCTGTCGTCTTATCTCTCCCCATCCCCCAGTATCTACCTTCATGCCCTCCTCCCAGCTGATCCACAGGTCTCCCCGGGTCAGGAAGCAGGCCACGGCGTGTCTGGCCAGGTGGTGGATCCAGCCCTCCTGCCTCAGCTGGGTCATGATGGCGTCGATCCAGGGGAACCCTGTCTTCCCCTCGGCCCACTTGGCCAGCGCTTCTGGGTTGCGGTCCCAGGGAATCTGCACGCACACAGGGTTACCGTCCATCTTGTCGAAGCAGGGGTTGTTGGTGGCCGTGGAATAGAAGAACTCACGCCACA
Source organism: Thymallus thymallus (assembly GCA_023634145.1). Lineage (NCBI taxonomy): Eukaryota > Metazoa > Chordata > Actinopteri > Salmoniformes > Salmonidae > Thymallus > Thymallus thymallus. The sequence goes on along the minus strand of CM042414.1, from coordinate 35,776,991 downwards.
ACAGCTGGCCATAGAGTGAGAGGGGCGGAGAGCTGTTTTTCTTCACCTTCCTGTAGAGGTCAGTTAGTTTGAAGTAGAAGAGGCGACAGGAGAGGCAGCCGAAACGGAGGTAGGGGCTGAGGCCTGTGGGGCTTGCCAGCAGGGAATTGGCGTTCATCCGGGGACGCTCAAAGTTGGCCACCCACGCCTGGAACATAAAGAGAGTTAGGGTTTGAACCAGGACCACAATGGAACATATCTATCTCACAGGCACATGACACACTATGTTCAGGAAATAAAGGCATTTTTCTATAACAAATATTGTCACCTTTCTCTCCAGGTGCCTCTCCAGGCGAGTGAGAGCCTCCGTCTCTCCCCCTGGCCATACTGCTGTAGCCAAGCCTTCAGTCTCAAAGCCAAGCTCCTCCAGGGAGGGCACGCCAAACTTGTCGTCGTGGTCGTCACTGATAGGCGTGGCACACTTCCGCATGACCTCAGCAGTGATGGTCTCGGCGGGCATCTCCACGGCATCCATGTGACTTATGAGCACCTGGAAACGCTTGTAGGTGAGAGGGGACTGGCCCCCATTCAGCTCGATGATCCTACAGAAACACATGGACAGAGATAGAGGCATTTTGTGTATCACATAACACTAGCATTATGGTATAATTTATGAATATGTTGCGAAAACATTGCTAATACATGTTTGCGTATTTAAGCACCTTGATGACTTAATAAAAACAACAAGGTAATAACATTCCTATTACTTTGAGTCAACATGGGTTATGTTCTCATCAGATCTAATGCATGTCGGCCAGGAACTACAGTACAGTCTCTAGATCTCCTTGACTGTGTGTGTGTGTGTGTGTGTGTGTGTGTGTGTGTGTGTGTGTGTGTGTGTGTGTGCACGTGCATCTGTATGAGCCACTCACTTGTCCAGGTCGTAGAGCGTGTGGGAGACTTTGACCGTGACATCCACCCCGGCCTCGCTTGCCAGCTTCTGGATGGCGGCGTCACGCTCCTTGCCAAACGGCTCAGAGTCGTACTCATAAGACAGCCGGCTAATCTGCCATTCCTGGGAAGCCGAGAGAGGGGGACAAGGTCAGTCACGCCACAGTCAGACACCATGGTAAATAGGGGACCTTTACTTTGGTAGATATAGTGGAACACATAGGAAGATCATAGAAAATACCATGGATTCACATGGAATTCAAATAATGCTAATGTTTTCACATACAGATCATTTGAAGAGTACATATATACAGTATCTGTAGCACAAACATGAACGTTGATGTAACATGAAGTTACATTTTTACAATGATTTACAGTGCCTTATGAAAGTATTCAGACTCTTTTTCACATTTTGTTACGTTACAGCCTTATTCTAAAATTGATTAAATAAAAATCCTCAGCAATCTACACACAATACCCCATAATGACAAATAAAAAAAGGTTTTTAAAAATGTTAGCAAATATATTAAAAATGACCCTTTGCTATGAGACTCAACATTGAGCTCAGGTGCATCCTGTTTACATTGATCATCCTTGAGATGTTTCTACAACTTGACTGGAGTCCACCTGTGGTCAATTCAATTGATTGGACATGATTTCGAAAGGCACACACCTGTCTATAAAGGTCCCACAGTTGACAGTGCATGTCAGAGCAAAAACCAAGCCATGAGGTTGAAGGAATTGTCCGTAGAGCTCCGAGACAGGATTGTGTCAAGGCACAGATATGGGGAAAACATTTCTGCAGCATTGAAGGTCCCCAAGAACACAGTGGCCTCCATCATTCTTAAATGGAAAAAGTTTGGAACCACAAGACTCTTCCTAGAGCTAAACTGAGCAATCAGGGGAGAAGGGCCTTGTTCAGGGAGATGACCAAGAACCCGGAGGTCACTCTGACAGAGCTCCTCTGTGGAGATGGGAAAACCTTCCAGAAGGACATCCCTGCAGCACTCCACCAATCAGCCCTTTATGGTAGAGTGGCCAGACGGAAGCCACTCCTCAGTAAAAGGCACAACAGTCCGCTTGGAGTTTGCCAAAAGGCATCTAAAGGACTCTCAGACCATGAGAAACAAGATTATCTGGTCTGATGAAACAAAGATTGAACTCTTTGGCCTGAATGCCAAGCGTCACATCTGGAGAAAAACAGACACCGCTCATCATCTGGCCAATACCATACCTACGGTGAAGCATGGTGGTGGCAGCATCATGCTGTGGGGATGTTTTTCAATGGAAGGGACTGGGAGACTAGTCAGGATCGAGGGAAAGATGAACAGAACAAAGTACAGAGAGATCCTTCATGAAAACCTGCTCCAAAGCGCTCAGGACCTCAGACTGGGGCGAAGGTTTACCTTCCAACAGGACAACGAACCTAAGCACACAAACAAGACACTGCAGGAGTGGCTTCAGGACAAGTCTCTGAATGTCCTTGAGTGGTTCAGCCAGAGCCTGGACATGAACCCGATCTAACATCTCTGGAGAGACCTGAAAATAGCTGTGCAGCGATGCTATCCATCCAACTTGACAGAACTTGAGAGGATCTGCAGAGAATGGGAGAAACACCCCAAATACAGGTTTGCCAAGCTTGTAGCGTCATACGCAAGAAGACTCAAGGCTGTAATCGCTGCCAAAGGTGCTTCAACAAAGTACTGAGTAAAGGGTCTGAATACTTATGTAAATGTAATATTTCAGTTTATTTTTTTATTGTGTAGATTGGTGAGGGGGGAAAAATGATTTAATAAATGTTATAATGAGGCTGTAATGTAACAAAACGTGGAAAAAGTCAAGGGGTCTGAATACTTTCCGAATGCACTGTATATCAAGACATTTGAGCCGATACAACACAGTGGAAGTATAGTAACTGACTAGTTTAATCATATGGCCGTATTTCTATGGGGCATACTGTACTTCTATGAGGCATATGTGTACAGTACACAGTGGCTTTGCAGTACTGTAAGTGTGATGGGTTTACTGTTTTACAGTAGTGTGATGGGTTTACTACTACAGGACACGTGTGACAGTGTTTACTGTACCTTGAACAGCCTGGGGAAGACATTTGTCGGCTGGCCCCGGATGACAAACAAACGGGAGTTCAGCTTGCGGAGGCTGGCGTCTAGGTCCTCCAGACACTGTAGTAAGAACCTGGATTTAAAACGGAGATGATGATCAATGATCTGATCATATATCAGAGAGGATATACAGTAGGCTACAGATGTAACAAGGCCTTCTGTTCAGGATTCACAAAAACCTGTTGCCTATTTTGCTTATGTTTTATTACGTGTCTTCAGGCAAATATGGTGTTTGGTTTAGTCATTATCCCAAGGTGACATGTGATGGATGTTCCAGCTCTCACTAGGCACAAGTGAACATATGAGCCATATATCCATCATGTGAGCCATGGCTCAAATACATGTGGTAAGTAGAGTTGCATCATATCAAAGGGCTCAATAAATCCTTTGAAATGAATGTAAAGTGGAGATTGAATTAAAAAGAAGGCTAGTGGAAAGGAATTGCAATAATAGCTGCTTCTCTCAGCGAGATTTTATTAAGAAAACATGTCCTTCACCACCAGATGATTCAAGTTCTCTAAGTTGTACATAGGCCAACTCCTCTGCTGGTGGAAGACCTGTCTAACTGAATGGAACTTACTATGTTTTAAAAAGTCACATGGAATAATAAGGTCACTGTATCATCCCAGCCTTGTAGTATTTACATGACGACAGGAGGGCGCTCTCGGCTCACAACAAAGCCCACAGTTCAACAAAACGATAGACGGCTCCATCAACTGGCAAAGCATGGCTAGTGGAACTACAAGCCCTCAAAAGTATGTGATGATTTTAAACTGTAATGTCTCACATTCCTGAGTAAGTAAACACAAAGCCTGTATCAACATTACAGAACATCTCTGGCTAACAGGAACAGTCATTCTCTACCGAGTGGGTACGCATAAGTGATAAGCCTGGCCCAATGGGGAAGGACTGCTTGACTGATCCTCAACAAATAGTCCTTCCTCAAACCATTCTGCTGTCATATTTATTTATTTTATTTAACCTTTATTGAACTAGTCAATTAAGAACAAATTCTAATTTACAATGATGGCCTACCTACAGGGTCATTTTGTAGCAAATTACGGTTAAGTGCCTTGCTCAAGAACGCATCGAAAGATTTTTTACCTTGTCGGCTCGGGTATTCGAACCAGCGACCTTTCGTTACGCTCTAACTGCTAGGCTACTGGCCACCCGATATGATCCTCAAACTAGCAAACAGGAGCTGAGCCATCATTGTATCATGTAGCTAATAAATCACCCTTTTAACTAGGCCTAATTTGTTATGACATCTTGGATATCAACCAAGTCAAGAGAGGGCGACTGTCTGAATGTTCTGCATTGAGTGACTGTCCCTTTAAGGAGGCATCATTTCATCCAAACCCTAATATGAGAATGGTGTTTTTGTTTTGTGTTATGTCCCTCCATTCACACAGTGAATACTGTACTTGGACCTCTTATGAAACAGGTTTTGTAGTGTGTTTAGCACAAGCAGCACTGGAGGCAGCAGGGTTTAAATTGTGATCTCTGAAAAGGTAATATAGCCTATTATGCAACCTATGACAACTAGCGGCCTTGCAAGCAATATCATCATCATCTTGAACAGCAGGGTAATGCAAGGTAACCACAAAGTGAACATTTTTGACGACTAGCGGCCCTGCCAACTCAATGAAAGGGTTATATGGTAGGAGACCAAGGAGGACCTCACTGCTGAGAGAAAAACAAAAGAAAGCCCGACTTCAATTTGCCAAAACACACCTGAACATGCCAAAATCCTTCTGGGAGAATGTCCTGTGGACAAATGAGACCAAATTAGAGGTTTTTGGTAAAGCACACCATATCTATGTTAACAGAAAACCAAATGAAGCTTTCAAAGAAAAGAACACCTTCCATACATTTAAACATGGAGGAGGTTCAGTGATGTTTTGTGGTTGCTTTGCTGACTCTGGCACTGGGTGCCTTGAACGTGTGCATGGCATCATGAAATCAATGCTGTTGTTCTTAACTGACTTGCCTAGTTAAATAAAGGTTAAAACATTACAGGAGAATACCAAGGTATTTTGTAGCGCAATGTCGGAACCAGTGTCAGAAAGCTGGGTCTCCGTCAAAGGTCATGGGTCTTCCAGCAGGACAATGACCCAAAAACACCCCTCAAAAGCACCCAGGAATGGTTCAAGACAAAACGCTGAACTGTTCTGAAATGGCCAGCAATGAGTCCAGATCTAAATCCCATTGAAAACTTATGGAGAGATCTAAAAACAGCAGTTAGAAGGCACCCTTTTAATCTGGGAGCACTGGAGCAGTTTGTACAAGAGGAGTGGGCCAAACTGCCAGTACAGAGGTGCAGGAAGCTCATCGATGGTTATTGGAAGCGCTTGATTGCAGTTATTTTGACCAAAGGCTGTGTTACCAAATAGTCTAGGGTGTCAATAATTTTGTCAATCCTGTTTATTTAAATGGATATACAGTTGAAGTCAGAAGTTTACGTACACCTTAGCCAAATACATTTAAACTCAGTTTTTCACAATTACTGACATTTAATCTTAGTAAAAAGTCAGAATAATAGTAGAGAGAATTATTTCTTTCACATTCCCAGTGGGTCAGAAGTTTACATACACTAAGTTAGTATTTGCTAGCATTGCCTTTAAATTGTTTAACTTGGGTCAAACGTTTCGGTTAGCCTTCCACAAGCTTCCTACAATAAGTTGGGTAAATTTTGGCCTACTTGCTCGCACAAGCTTTTTCAGTTCTGCCAACAAATTTTATATAGGATTGAAGTCATGGCTTTGTGGTGGCCACTTCAATACCTTGACTTTGTTGTCCTTAAGCCATTTTGCAACAACTTTGGAAGTATGCTTGGCGTCATTGTCCATTTGGAAGACCCATTTGCGACCAAGCTTTAAATTCCTGACTGATGTCTTGAGATGTTGCTTCTATATATGCACATAATTAATCTTCCTCATGATGCCATCCATTTTGTTAAGTGCACCAGTCTCTCCTGCAGCAAAGCACCCCCACATCATGATGCTGCCACCCCGTGCTTCACAGTTGGGATGGTGTTCTTCGGCTTGCAAGCCTCCCTATTATTAATTTATTTAGATTTTCCCATGATGTCGAGCAAAGAGGCACTGAGTTTGAAGGTAGGCCTTGAAATACATTCACACGTACACCTCCAATTGACTCAAATGATGTCAATTAGCCTATCAGAAGCGTCTAAAGTCATGACATAATTGTTTGGAATTTTCCAAGCTGTTTAAAGGCACAGTCAACTTATTGCATGTAAACTTCTGACCCACTGGAATTGTGATATAGTGAATTATAAGTGAAATAATCTGTCTGTAAACAATTGTTGGAAGAATTACTTGTGTCATGCACAAAGTAGATGTCCTAACCGACTTGCCAAAACTATAGTTTGTTAACATGAAATCTGTGGAGTGGTTGAAAAATGAGTTTATGACTTCAATCTAAGTGTATTTAAACTTCTGACTTCAACTGTATTAAAGTTCTGAATCAAAAAAGGTTCCGTGATATTAACAGTGAAATAAAGAATTGTGGACACAAAATACTTTGTTCAATTTCAACTTATTATTCGGACAAATTGTGAGTTACTTGAAAAAAGTGCAAGGGTGCCAATATTTTTGGGCCACAACTCTATCTATCTATCTATCTATCTATCTATCTATCTATCTATCTATCTATCTATCTATCTATCTATCTATCTATCTATCTATCTATCTATTCTGGCAAGCTGGTGCTGGTCCCAGAGGGGAGGTGTTATTTCTTATAGCTAGGACAGCCTATGCCATTTTGTTCTGGCTGGTCTAGCTATGTGAGCTGCCTGGACTACGTGTGTTGCCTGGGCTGACCCCAGCTCAATCACTGGCTAATAGGGCAGCTACCATAGAGGCTAGTTCTCAGGAGGAAGCAGGGTTGAGTGGGGGGGGGGTAGAATGTAGGTCAAACCTGCGAGGACTGGAGAGTAGAATGTCATAACCACCCCAATGGCACAGTGCCCAGTTTCCCCTGCCTTCCCGCACTCAGCCAGGACGGGGAGGGGGACTTACATAATCTTTACTGCTATGCATGTTCTTAAACCCTGCTGAAATGTAGGGCTCCTCTCCCGACGGTAATAGAAACAACTGATAATGACCCACGTACAGGGATGTTTTCTACATGGGTGATGCAGTCAGGTCACTCTCCCCTTCTCTTGCTCTAAACAGGAGGTTATGCTTTAAAATCAGTGTTACTCACTATTTTTTGTAAGTGGGCCACTTTGGGTTGAGAATCATTCAGAGGGCCGCACGGATCTTTGTTGTACTTTTTCTTCCAATATTATCAATTAAGAGCAAATTCAGAGCAATAGAGCACATGCAATTGATTTGATGTACAGCACATTACAAATACAGTGGGGAGAACAAGTATTTGATACACTGCTGATTTTGCAGGTTTTCCTACTTACAAAGCATGTAGAGGTCTGTAATTTTTATCATAGGTACATTTCAACTGTGAGAGACAGAATCTAAAACAAAAATCCAGAAAATCACATTGTATGATTTTTAAATAATTAATTTGCATTTTATTGCATGACATAAGTATTTGATCACCTACCAACCAGTAAGAATTCCGGCTCTCACAGCCCTCCTGTTCTCCACTCATTACCTGTATTAACTGCACCTGTTTGAACTCGTTACCTGTATAAAAGACACCTGTCCACACACTCAATCAAACAGACTCCAACCTCTCCACAATGGCCAAGACCAGAGAGCTGTGTAAGGACATCAGGGATAAAATTGTAGACCTGCACAAGGCTGGGATGGGCTACAGGACAATAGGCAAGCAGCTTGGTGAGAAGACAACAACTGTTGGCGCAATTATTAGAAAATGGAAGAAGTTCAAGATGACGGTCAATCTCCCTCGGTCTGGGGCACCATGCAAGATCTCACCTCGTGGGGCATCAATGATCATGAGGAAGGTGAGGGATCAGCCCAGAACAACACGGCAGGACCTGGTCAATGACCTGAAGAGAGCTGAGACCACAGTCTCAAAGAAAACCATTAGTAACACACTACGCCGTCATGGATTAAAATCCTGCAGAACACGCAAGGTCCCCCTGCTCAAGCCAGCGCATGTCCAGGCCCGTCTGAAGTTTGCCAATGACCATCTGGATGATCCGGAGGAGGAATGGGAGAAGGTCATGTGGTCTGATGAGACAAAAAGCTTTTTGGTCTAAACTCCACTCGCCGTGTTTGGAGGAAGAAGAAGGATGAGTACAACCCCAAGAACACCATCCCAACCGTGAAGCATGGAGGTGAAAACATCATTCTTTGGGGATGCTTTTCTGCAAAGGGGACAGGACGACTGCACCGTATTGAGGGGAGGATGGAGTGGGCCAAAATCCCTGCTGCAGTGTGTGCAAACCTGGTCAAGAACTACAGGAAACGTATGATCTCTGTAATTGCAAACAAAGGTTTCTGTACCAAATATTAAGTTCTGCTTTTCTGATGTATCAAATACTTATGTCATGCAATAAAATGCAAATTAATTATTTAAAAATCATACAATGTGATTTTCTGGATTTTTGTTTTAGATTCCGCCACTCACAGTTGAAGAGTACCTATGATAAAAATCCCACTTACCAAGCATGTAGAAGTCTGTAATTTTTATCATAGGTACTCTTCAACTGTGAGTGATGGAATCTAAAACAAAACAAAAAAACAGAACATAAATACACAAAAGACAGCTACAGGACACAGAGCGGCAGTATGAAAAAGTATAAAAATACAAGAAGTCTGGAGTGCAAAAAAGCTATAAAAGGACAGGGTCACTGCTTGTTCTGACACACAGCTCTGTAGTCGCACAAATTGTGGCCTACCGGTCAGGTAGTCCGTGACCCAGTAGACTAAGGGTGCTTCCACTTTCATCCTCTTCATTTTCTCACCCAGTAGCAGGGGCTGAATGGTGAAAGGCACTTGAGAATGGTGAAAGGCACTGGAGAAATAAAAAAACATAACCCTCACAGTGCAACCTGCGTTGTCCAGCTGAGAGTAGGCCCTCTGCAGAAGGTAGATGATTGCATCATCCACCCCGATGTTGCGCTGATATGTGAACTGCAGGGCGTCCAGTGATGTGGCGCTACAAGTCTGAAGTCATTCAGTACATCGGGGTGCGCCTTCTTGGGCACTGGGACGAGGCAGGATGTTTTCCACAGCACAGGCTCAGGCTAAGGTTGAAGCGTCGCTGGAGTATTCCACACAGTTGGTCAGCACAGACCCTAAGCACCCTTGGGCTGATGCCATCAGGGCCCGCCGTTTTCCACTGCTGTAGTCTCTCCAGCTCTCTCTTCACTTGGTTGGTGGTGAAAGCCAGCCCAGGTGGGGAGGTGGGGGGAAGGGGGGTGTAGAGTATCAGTCCAGAGGGAGCAGGGGCGGAGGTGGGGAGGGGGTCTCTGATTGTCTCAACAGAGGTGTTGTGAGCAAAGTGGGGGTGGGATAGCCGTGAGGGTGTGTGGCCTAGGGAGCTGGAGGGGAGGTGGACAGGGCCAGTATCGAACCTGTTAAAAAATGTGTTCAGCTCATTGGCTCTGTCCTGGGTCCCCTCTGTCTGCCCACTGTTTGACTTTTTGAAGCCAGTGATATTTCTCATACCCTTCCACACCTCTCTCACCTGGCTCTGCCTCAGCTTGTCCTCCATCTTCTCCTTATACACTCTCTTCCCCTCAGCAATCCGCAACTTCAGCTCCCTCTGGACGCATTTCAATTTGTCCCTGTCCCCCTCCTTGAAGGCCCTCTTCCTCTCATTCAGCAGGGCCTTCAGGTCGCTGGTGACCCAGGGTTTATTATTTGGAAAACAGCGTACCTGCCTGGTGGGTACAGTGTTGTCTACACAAAAATGTATATAGTCCGTTATGCAGTCAGTAAGTCCATCAATGTCCTCCCCATGAGCCTCACAGAGCACATCCCAATCTGTTGTTTCAAAGCAGTCCTGTAGGGCCTCATTCGCCTCCGGAGACCATCTCCTAATGGTCGCAGGCTGCTGTTGGACCATAGGCCTGTAGAGTGGGGTGAGGTGGACAAGGTTGTGTTCCGATCTACCGAGGGGAGGGAGTGCAGTGGAGTTGTATGCATCCTTCACATTAGCATATAACAGGTCCAGAGTTGTATTATTCCTGGTTGGGCACTTCACAAACTGTTTGAACGTGGGCAGCGTTGAAGAGAGAGATGCATGGTTAAAATCCCCGAAATGGCAAAGAAAGCACTGTGATGCGCTGTCTGTAACCTCGCGATAGCAGAGTGGATGACGTCACACGCAGTGTTTGCGTCCGCGGAAGGCGGGATGTAAACAATAACAGCAATGGCCGCCGTGAATTCCCTCGGCAAATAGTAGGGTCTCAGGCTAACGGCTAACAGCTCAATGTCCGGGCTACAAAACTGTTCCTTAAGAGTAATATGTTTCGGATTACACCATCTGTTGTTAACTAATAAAGCCAGCCCCCCTCCCTTACCCTTACCGGAAGAAACGCTATCCCTGTCCGCTCTGATGGTCTGGAAACCACCGATAGTTACATTCTCTATGGAGATGTTATCATTCATCCATGTTTCAGTAAAACACAATAGGCTAGTAAAACACAATAGGCTAGCTTCACGGTATTCTCTTTGCTCATTGACCAGACCCTCAAGCTCGTCCATCTTGTTATGCAGCGATCTCATGTTGCCCATAATGATAGACGGTATAGCCGGCTTGTACTTCCTCAGCTTTGCCTTACACTTCCGACCTGCCCTGCGTCCACGCCGTCGCATTTTCAACTCCTCCGGAATATCAAACTTTTCCCTGGGGTGCAGCAGCACTGCGTGTGCTAAATCCAGGAGCTGGGCTCGGTTGTAAATAATTGAGGACTCGCGTGTACGTTCGGAGCTGAGAAAAATAAAAAGTGCCTCAGTGATAAAAAGGACCGCTAAAACCTTCATAGTAATAGTAGTAAGATTAGGAAGGTAAGGCAATAAATAGGCCATAGTGGCGAAATAATTACAATTTAGCATTAACACTGGAGTGACAGATGTGCAGATGGTGATGTGCAAATAGTGATACTGGGGTGCAAATGAGCAAAAATAACAATATGGGGATGAGGTAGTTGGGTGGGCTATTTACAGATGGGCTGCGTACATGTGCAGTGATCGGTAAGCTGCTCTGACAGCTGATGCTTCAAGTTAGTGAGGGAGATAGGGGTCTCCAGCGTCAATGATTTTTGCAATTCATTCCAGATACAACATAGTATCTGGGATAAATGAAAGGGAGGGAATTCAAGGTCAATAAGTCATCTTAACAGTCCTTGGTGCCCTGGAATGCCCTTGTTTCCTGTGTTGCACACAGATGTACTTGTAACACAATAATTGACACTCAATATTTACTATAACCGTGTGCATAGGAAAGCCCTACTTTTCTGCCTAGGCAGCACACACACACACACACACACACACACACACACACACACACACACACACACACACATACTAATGTCATCCATAACCACCTACAGCACTGGGATTCCTCCTTCTGGTGTTATGATGACCCAGATTTGGTTTTCCTTAACCTACTGACCAAATGTGCATGAGTGGCATGAGCATGAGCATGCGCACAAGGTCATAATCTATCACACTGGTTCTCAAACCTCTCCTCGGGGACCCCCAGCCGTTCCATGTATTTGATCTATTCCAGAGCTAGCACACCTGATTCAACTTGTGATATGGGCTAGTTGATCTGGACATTTCTGCCAAGTTATAAATAGCCCTCTAAGGTATGCAATGACTAACATGCCAAGAGGAATTGACGATTCTACTATTAGGACCCCTCGCGCCCCATATTTTGGGAACCACTGCTCTAATACCTCCACCTGCTGATGCCCACGTTGGAGGATCCTGCAAACCAGGGGTCTAGGATGTAAACACAGCGAAGGGTGTCCGCTCCCCGGATAGACTCCTTCAGAGAGGGGTTGTCGTGGAGCCGCAGTCCCTTCCTAAACCAGTGGATCGTGTTGCCGACCATTTCACCCGCTGTCTCTTCTAGTGGGTGTCTAGTTATGTCCACGACTCGAGTCTTCGGTGATAAAAATAATGAAAAACGATGTTCGACCTGCTGGCTAGGCTAGCAGCTCGAAATGTTTATAACTGAGTTGCTAGTTATTTTCCAGAGAAGGCAGTAGAGCGCTGGTTCAATAAGCGCCAGCGAGTGAACTAAAGCACAGCAGGTAGAACGTTTTGACCAGAAATTATAAATGCACTGTCTTCCAGTATCACTCGAATGTATTCCCATATTCAATGATAATGTTTCCCTTTTAAATTAACTTTATTTGACAACGACTGCACCCAACGAGGTACGCGGATAGGAATGAACGAATCTGATTGGTCAATGTCACCAGTTATGTAAGGTTTCCTCGCTCACGTTTCTGTAGTGTGCTTACTCCTATCTTGTGTTTTTTCCACAGTCATCATTTATTCACGGTAAATATCAACACAACACAATGTTTTATGTTTAATAAGTTATTTACAGCGTACTTTAAACACCATAGTCTGAATATCGACCTTATTTTGGATGTTGTTGACAGAAATGTGCGCTGCCTGCCCGCGTCATGATTATTTACGCAGGACCCGTATGAACACATGTACTTTAAAAAAAGTATTACGCAAGTGTATGGGTAGGCCTAGTGTATGGGTTCAATTTCACGACTCCAACCTAGTGGGCAACCCATCACCATCACACGTCTATGCATGTGATGAATTTCAAATAGTCTCTGTTGTGTATTGCCGTGAGACTATGTACCACTATATATTTACGTTAAAATGCTATCTTGCTAACTTCTCAGCAAGGATCATAAGGTTACACTTTAATTACATTGTCCTGAAGCATGAGTGTGGGTGGGTAGATGGGTGAGGAAACATGCAGTTTGAACGTCTAGACACTAGATTGTAATATGCAATAACAACACATCTTTATTAGCATACATTAGGCTGCCTATAGTATAGTTGATCATCATTTTATCAAGGAAAAGTTCAGCGACAACATGACTGTGTGAACTTTGAATATGTAAAATAATAAGGGAAATGTCTTTATTGTAACCTAAGCCTTCCTATTCTGGAAATGTATGGTGGGGCTTTGACATATTGATTGAGGTTTGCAAACTGAGCACCAGGGTTCAGTGTTGCTCCAGGGATAAGTAGCATACAACTACAGTCAAATGTACCAACTATACTCTCCTGCAATCAAATTAAAATCAAATCAATGTTATTCGTCAAGTACACAGTTTACAGCATGTTTAAAAGGTGCGGAAATGCTTATGTGCCAGATCTTCAACAATGCAGTACAACAAAAAGAGTCAAGTAAAAAATAACAAGTGAATGAAGTAATAGAGGCAGTAGTATGCATAGTAATAATGGTAATAGTAATAATGGACTGTGTTTAAAAGTTTGTAGTGACTTGGTCATGCAGTGGAATAAATAGTATATAACAGAACAGTAGTGTTGACTGTGTGTGTGTGTGTTATCACGTTTGAAGGTAAGACCCAGGCGCAGACAACGTCGGAATAACAATGTTTATTAAACCAACAGACAGCAGAGTTTCGGTAATCCAGAGTAGTGGGGCAAAGGTACAAGACGGCAGGCAGGCTCAGGGTAGGCAGGAATGGTCAACACCGGGAAAACTAGAAGGCAGTAACTAACAACAAGGCTGGAGCAAAGGGGAAAACCGCTGGTAGTCTTCATCAAGCAAATCGAACTTGCAACAGCCAAACAGAGAACACAGGTTAAAGTACCCAGGGGATAATGGGGAAGATGGGCGTCACCTGGAGGGGGGTGGAGACAAGCACACAGACAGGTGAAACAGATCAGGGTGTGACGTGTTCAATCCCATTGATTTCAACAGTGCCCCATATCAGGATGATTTAAAGTTAGATGAAAAATAGGCTGTCCAAATTATCGCTCTTTCCTCCCAAAGTGTGCACTTGTTTACTTCCCCTCACTGATTTGAATGGAAATGACTGGTATAAGAAATATGGTGAATCATTTGCCTGGCTACCCATTCACATCACTCCAGCCAACTGACGCTTCTCCAAGATGAGTCTGGATTTGCCTCCCTCCCCAATGATTTCTAGAATGCAAAGATATTCTGACTGTTCTGATTGGTCCCAGAAACCGATGTGTTGGGCCAGAGCCGGCATACATGATGACGTCACAGACAGTACAGTATGAAGATAAGCTAAAACTGCTTCTCCAATAGAAATCCCAGATCACACTTGTAGGCGATGTCATGGCGACATTGGCTAGCTAAGCTCATGCGTAGAAACACGTCATTGTGTCTAACGGTCGTCTCACGCCAAACTGCTTATGTGCAGGCCGTCAAATCAAATGCACTCCTTTGATATAAAGTTGTTTTTGACGAAAATGAAAATGTGTCAGTTTGTCACTCACGAGGTTGGAGTAATAACAACTTCAACTACTTAAGACATTGGCTTGAATCTAGATTGTGCCTTTATATTTTGAGAAAATTAACAACCAAGGAAGAAGTTTTCACTTCTCTCATTGACTTCTCAAACTTCGGGCTGGTCTCACAATGTTGAGCCTCTGGGTTTAGAAACTATGTGATGACATTATCAACTTTGACACTCTGATTGGTTAGATTTGTTAGATATCATCCAATTGCTGATGAATTTGTTTTGTACAACGCCCCTCATGTTGAAGTCCCACAAACGACTTCTAGGATGGCAGTTTCAGACTGAATGTATGTAGCGATCGATAGAGCAGCAGAATTACATTCAGGGTGAGTCATCGGGCAAGTGGAACATCCCACTAGCCCATGCATCAACCAATCCAATGCTTTTACATTTGTGGGAATGCACACTTCAGGAGAAAGGAGATATTAAGATGCACCCACAGCTTTCTATAGCATAGGGCTATCAATCAGCTCAGAGACATTTTCTGTTGTTACACATGTTGACATAAGATGTTATGTACATGGTAGCCAACCTCTCTCGCTCTCTCTCTCTCTCTCTCTCTCTCTCTTTCCCTCCCTCTCATACATGCAATTTGTGTGTGCCTATAAAATTAAATGTTCAGCCTGTCAAAGGCTCAATCCACACACACACACACACGTGCGCATACACACACATACACACAAACAGTCAATCAAATGATGCATCTTTAGCATTTGATGCAGTATAACGTATGACCTTGACAAATTCAGATGTCTTCCTTTCAATGAGCTCTAGCTAGTAAGGGACGGGGACCACAGAGAAGGGATACATTATGCATGTCATCCATTATTAATAGCCTTGACTCATGTTACCATCATTGCTAACAGAAAACAATGTATAAGGGACTTTGCTATCCATAGCATGACCACATTATCCAGTCCATTACATTCAGACCGTTAGCCTTGATGTTCGACCTCGTGTTCAAATTACAGCAAATGAAATGACTGGGTGTGTTCCTCTGCCCAGGCTTTGCTGATGCATGCCAGATCTTACAACGCTTGGATAGGTATTTTAGGTATCAGCTACCCACATCAGATGTTATAGAAATCAGTCAGTCGATGACAGTCGATGAAGTGGAACGCAACCATTGGTTGATGCATGCAACGTCTGAGCAGTGGAACTCGACCATAGCTTACTTTATGAAGTTATATTTTCCAATATATGCAAAAAATAAAGAATATTAGATGAACAATAATTATATAGGTACTTAATATTCACTCTTCGTATGGTCTATACATTGAACTGAGTAGCCTAACGTAAATTAAATTGTATTGAGGCGGTCCTAATTAAAAACTCAGTTTCCCCGAGATTGTATTGGCCGTTTAAAGCGCTCTATTCCCCATGGCCCCGCCTCCATCTATCAGGCTCTTACTGCGTAAAACACAGACCACTGTAGCTGCACGATGTGCTAAGATGCAACGACTTTGAAGTTTTAGTTTGGACTGAGGAATAACACGTTTATGTTTTTTCACTGAAGGCAACAGGATAAAAGGTTTCCTCTTCAGAATACATTGCACTAGGGCTTTAATTGTGTTCATTTAATTTCATTAGGCGACGTTGCGGGACGTTTTGTGCCATTAATTCCAAAGCCCTCTTTACAGTATGAGGTGCAGTTATGGCAAGGAGTAGTAATAAGTCAGTTACGAGGACCCTGGAGGATTTAACGCTTGATTCGGGTTATGGTGGAGCAGCGGACTCCTTCAGGTCTTCCAGTGCTTCGCTGTGCTGTTCCGAGGCACATATACCGTATGCGCATGGGGCGAATTTCTGGCATTTAACCGACTCCATGCACAGTCGACACAACAGCCTGGACACTGTCAACACCGTCCTGGTCGAAGACGCCGAGAACCTGGATTGCTTCGGACAGTGCGCTAAACTACCCGAGCTAGAGGACGTGCCATGGAGCCTCGGGGAAGTAGAGAGCGCACTAAACAAGGACGAAGAGTTGAGGCTGGGGGTCGTGTCACAGGAGATCCTGGCTAGACTCTCGGTCCTCATCAGCCGTGCTCTCGTGAGGGTCGCAAAGGAAGCGCAGCGCCTGAGTTTGCGCTATGCCAAATGCACCAAATATGAGATTCAAAGTGCCATAAAGGTTGTCATGTCTTGGACCGTCTCGGTGAACTGCATCACAGCGGCACTTAGTGCGTTGTCCATGTACAACATGAGCACTGAGGACAAGTTCAGCCGCGGAAAGTCGCTTCGGTGCGGACTCATTTTCAACGTGGGGAAGTTCTTCAGGTGGATGGTGGACAGCCGGGTTGCGGTGAGGATCCACGAGCACGCGGCCATCTACCTGACAGGGTGCATAGAGAGTCTTTTCCGAGAGGTGTACGCACGGGCACTGCGCAGCGCACAAGTGGAAAAAGATAACGGAATCCCTAAGTTCACTGTCGAGTCCCTCGAACAGGCCATCAACAACGACTCGGAGTTATGGGGGTTCCTGCAGCAATATCAACACCTCATTTGTGGGAAGAATGCGAGTGGTAAGTTGTGTACCTGACAAGTTCTGTGACGCACCAACCTTGTGCGTAATTCTAACGTATTATTTGTTATTGTGCTAAAAAACACAGGGAAGTAATATCACCGGATGTAATATACTCTTTTTCAAGTTAGCAGTTCATTCACGCATCCAACGTTTCCGATGGACAGGGATGAAGGGATAATCATGACCTCACATATCCCCTCTGAATTTTGTATTTGTTCCCGTGTCTGTCTGATGTGGCAGGATCATCCTGGGTCCTGGGTAACCTCATTGTTGAGTTACTGTATTCAAATGTCCTAAGTTGACGTACAAGCATAGAGGGGCCCCAACAGGCACTGACATCACATGCTTTCGCAATGGTTGTTTCTCAAGTACAATCACATTTCAACATAAGCTCTTGCCTTCAGACTTCTCCATTGCTCATCCATGCAGCAATATATTTCATCAGTTATAATCTAATAATATCCTAATGTAATGACAGGCTTTATTACATATGTGATATATGCATTCAAAGTGCTTCTGTGGCTCCATACTTCAACAGGTTTATGTAATACAGAACCCCAGGGCAAGTGTTATCATGGGTTATTCTGAGTGATGTGAATGGGACTGAGTTGTAGACACAGAGGAGAGGTCCCTACTGATACTGTTTTAAAGAGAGCTAAAGGGTAAGAGAAAAAGGACATCAAATGGCTCAATGTACTGCCAATAGTCGAAAGGTGGTGGCTCCTGAAACCAAACAATCTTTCCTTAGCACATCGTCACACCCATTGCAATTGCGACAAGAGAAGACCTCAAATGCACTGTGGACTAACTGTAAAAGGTTATGTAGCCTTCCTCACAGGGTTCTCATTTCCAATCTGAAACGATATATAAAATATCTGAGTGCTGGTTGACCTTTTAACCCAATGCTAACTGGAGCCCCTCATATTATTCCAGCAATTCTCTCTCTGCCTAGTAGGAGTAATTGAGGTGATTTTTCCAGTATTATGGCAACGTTGGCCTCTCTCTTAGACTCAGTATGCACATCTTTATAGAATCTCTACTGCAACCAGAGCTATTTTCCTTTGCTGGTGATTTTCATAAACAGAACTCCAAATCCATTGTGGTGATTCAATCTCCCTGTTTCTTTTGCACTTAGTATGACTTCCCCTCCCTGGCCCATCCTCCCACTCCCCTCTTCATCCATTCCCTCCTCCCCTTCTCTCTGAAGCCATAGAGTGGCCCCCTGTGCTGGCAGAGTGTGCTCTTTGGTCAGAGAGAGGGTATTTGTCCTGCAAGTTAGAGGTAAGGACACCTGTTTTGCAAGTGTATTTGTTATAGGGAACAGAGTTCTTCCTGACCATGCGTCCTGATCATGGAAAACTCTAGGCCTTATAGGCTAAGGTCTCAGAGGCCCTTGTCAGGTCATGTGGTCAGTAAATTTGTTTACATCCCCGTTAGTGAGCATTTCTCCTTTGCCAAGATAATCTGACCACCTGACAGGTGTGGAATATCAAGAAGCTTTTTGTTTTATCAAACAACAATGCCACGGATGTTTCAAGTTTTGAGGGAGCGTGCAATTGGCATGCTGACTGCAGGAATGTGCACCAGAGCTGTTGCCAGAAAATTGAATGTTAATTTCTTTACCATAAGCCGCCTACAGCATTGTTTTAGATATGTCCAACCGGCCTCACAACCGCCGAGCACGTGTAACCACACCAGCCCAGGACCTCCACATCCATATTTTTCACCTGCGAGATCGTCTGAGACCAGCCACCCGGACAGCTGATTAAACTGGGTTTGCACAACCAAAGACTTTCTGCACAAACTGTCAGACACCATCTTAGGGAAGCTCACCTGCGTGCCCGTCGTCCTCACCAGGGTCTTGACCTGACTGCAGTTTGGCGTCCTAACTGACTTCAGTGGGCAAATGCCCACCTTCGCTGCAATTGGCACGCTGGAGAAGTGTGCTGTTCATGGATGAATCCTTGTTTCATCTGTACTGGGCAGATGGCAGACAGCGTGTATGGCGTTGTGTGGGCGAGCGGTTTGCTGATGTCAACATTGTGAACAGAGTGCCCCATGGTGGCGATGGGGTTATGGTATGGGCAGGCATAAGCTACGGACAACAAACAGAATTACATTTTATTGATGGCAATTTTAATGCATAGAGATACCATGATGAGAACCTGAGGCCCATTGTCGTGCCATTCATCTGCCGCCATTAACTCATGTTTCAGCTTGATAATGCATGGCCCCATGTCACAAGGATCTGTAAACAATTCCTGGTTGCTGAAAATGTCCCAGTTCCTCCATGGCCTGCGTACTCACCAGACATGTCACCCATTGAGCATGTTTGGGATCCTCTCGATCAACATGTACGACAGCATTCTAGTTCGCACCAATATCCAGTAACTTCGCACAGCCATTGAAGAGGAGTGGGACAACATTCCACAGGCTACAATCAACAGCCGGATCAACTCTATGTGACCAACAGATGCATATCTTTATTCCCAGTCATGTGAAATCCATAGATTAGGGCCTAATTCATTTATTTCAATTGACAGATTTCCTTTTATGAACTGTAACTCAGTAAAAGACACTGCATCTCAGTGCTAGAGGCGTCACTACAGACAACCTGGTTCGAATCCAGACTGTATCACAACCGGCCGTCATTGGGAGTCCCAAAGGGAGGCGCACAATTGGCCCAGCGACATCTGAGTTTGGCCGGTATAGGCCGTCATTGTAAATAAGAATTTGTTCTTAACTGACTTGCTGTCACGGATCTCTCTGGTACTGTTGTTCATTCCGTGCACTAGTGTCGGAGGTCTACGTCACCAGCCTCTAGGCACTGAACTGTGTTCATCACGCACACCTGGTTCCTATTCCCCCTGATTAGATTGTTATATATGTGCCCTCTGTTACCCATTGTCCTTGTCGATTATTGATACAATGTCTGTTGGTCGTGTGATTATTGATACAATGTCCGTTGACCTGTACTTTGTTATTTTGGCTTTCGTTACCGCTTGTATCGTGTAGGGTCGCACGTTTTGGGGAATATTCAGAGGTGGAAACTTTCCTTGGGAATTAACAGGAATATATGGGAATTAACGGGAATATATGTAAATTTACAGAAATATATGCAAATTAATATTAATACCATTTAAATGTAGATGTTTTTTGCATTGGATATATTTACCATATTATAT
Source organism: Thymallus thymallus (assembly GCA_023634145.1). Taxonomy (NCBI): domain Eukaryota; kingdom Metazoa; phylum Chordata; class Actinopteri; order Salmoniformes; family Salmonidae; genus Thymallus; species Thymallus thymallus. The sequence goes on along the minus strand of CM042414.1, from coordinate 35,756,774 downwards.
GGAGACAGAAACATAAACCTTTTACCTTATCATAAGTAGACATAATTGCAAATGATTAAATACTTCCAATAGAAAAAAAACAAAAAACATTTAGTTACGAATTTAACTTTAATTAAATGAGTTGACTCTTCACATGGGATGATTTCACTGAACAACAAAAGAAAGGGATCCATCGCATCTCCCAAAAACGTTTTCAACATACATCTGTAAAATGATAGAAACTAAAGTTTTGGTTGTCTTCCTCTCAGGCTTTCATGTCTTCTCCCTGGACCTCCTCAATGTTCACCTCTTGAACATCAGACTCTGAGGCCTCATCTTCACTGTTAGTTTCCAACCTTGTTGAGGATGGCTCGTTGTCAGGCTCAAAAAGCCTCAAATTTGCTTACATGGCCACCAATTTTTCAACCCTTGTATTGGTCAGCCTGTTGCGTGCTTTGGTGTGTGTGTGTTCCCCAACAAGGACCAGTTGCGCTCTGAGGCGTCTGATGTTTGTGGGATTTGGAGGATGATGGAGGCAACAGGGGAAAGAGCCTCAGATCCACAAAGTCCCTTTCACCAGGTGACTGATGAGATATGTTGGCACAACTGCCATATTGCATCTCCATCCCAAAGCCCTTGCTTGGAAGTGTACTTCGCCAGACTGCCAAGAACCTTGCCCTCATCCAGGCCAAGGTGGCGAGACACAGTAATGATGACACCATAGGTCTTGTTGATCTCTGCACCAGACAGGATGCTCTTAACAGCATACTTGGGGTCCAACATGTACGCTTCAGGCAGAAGTCTTCACGCTTTTTGATGTATTTCAGAACTGCAGTTTCCTCTACTTGGAGCAACAGTGAAGTGGGCAGGGCAGTACATATTTCTGCTCTTACATATGCAAGCAGAGTCTGAACATCAGACAGGATGGCATTGTCTCCCTCAATCTGTGCAATGGCTACTGCTATACGTTTCAGGAGTTTCAGGCTGCTTACCACTCTCTCCCAAAATACATCATCCAGAAGGATCCTCTTGATTGGGCTGTCCATATCAGCAGACTGTGATATGGCCATTTCTTGGAGAGACTCCTTCCCCTCCAGGAGACTGTCAAACATGATGACAAAACCACCCCAACGGGTGTTGCTGGGCAGCTTCAATGTGATGCTCTTATTCTTCAGAGTGTGCTTGGTGAGGAAAATTGCTGCTATAACTTGATGACCCTTCACATACCTAACCATTTCCTTGGCTCTCTTGTAGAGTGTATCCATTGTTTTCAGTGCCATGATGTCCTTGAGGAACAGATTCAATGCATGAGCAGCACAGTCAATGGGTGTGATGTTAGGGTAGGACTCCTCCACTTGAGACCAAGCAGCCTTCATGTTCGCAGCATTGTCTGTCACCAGTGCAAATACCTTCTGTGGTCCAAGGTAATTGATGACTGCCTTCAGTTCATCTGCAATGTAGAGACTGGTGTGTCTGTTGTCCCTTGTGTCTGTGATCTTGTAGAATACTGGTTGAGGGGTGGAGATGATGTAGTTAATTATTCCTTGCCCACAAACATTCAACCACCATCAGAGATTATTGCAATGCAGTCTGCTTTCTCTATGATTTGCTTGACCTTCACTTGAACTCTGTTGAACTCTGCATCCAGCAAAGGAGTAGATAAAGCATGTCTGGTTGGAGGGGTGTATGCTGGGCGAAGAACATAAAGAAATCTCTTCCAATACACATTGCCTGTGAGCATCAGAGGTGAACCAGTTGCATACACAGTTCGAGCAAGACATTCATCAGCATTTCTCTGGCTACGTTTCTCCATTGATTAAAAAAAACCTTTGATTCCAGGAGGACCATGAGCTGTTGCTATCGGTAAGGTGTCTGATTCATCATTTTCACCTCGAATAGAAGTAGAGGGACTTTTGTTGTGAGCGCTGAGGGAACTTGATGTATTTGGCCAGATGATTATGCATCTTTGTTGCATTCTTCACATATGATTTGGCACAGTATTTGCAAATGTACACAGCTTTTCCTTCTACATTAGCTGCAGTGAAATGTCTCCACACATCAGATAGTGTCCGTGACATTTTCCTGTTAATTCTACAGGAAACCTCTGCAGCAAGTTAGACACATGAGGTGTATTTCATTTTAGGCACAAGTTAATAAGATGTTTTATGTCAGTTTAGTATGCGTTGTCTTGGTGTGTGTCTCTATAGTCTATGGAGACTGCAGCTGTGAGAGAATGTGCAGGTTGAAGTTCTATTCAGGGGTTTCGTTCGGGGCTCCTTTGTGCCTTATCCAGTATTTCCCTGCCTGTCGCCCACAGTATGACATGTGCTGTGGTAAGCATTGTGGTCCAACAGGAATGAGAGGGGTTTGCTATGGTACCAGCCTGTACCAGACCCTGTAAAGCACACACATACCCCCACACACACAGTCTTGTATAACTAACCTTGTGGGGACACACAATTCAGTCCCATTCAAAATCCTATTTTCCCTAAACCCTAACCTTAACCTCAACACCTAACCTTAACCCTAAACCTAATCCTAGCTCCTAACCATAAAACTAACCCTAAATCTATTTCTAACCCTAACACTAATTCTAACCTTAACAGTAAACCCCCTAGAAATAGCATTTGACCTTGTAGGGACTAACAAACTGTCCCCAGTTGGTCAAATCTTTGTTTGTTTACTGTTCTTGTGGGGACTTCTATACACACACACACACACACACACACACACACACACACACTCAAACCCCTTGCTTAGAGAGCAGCACTGGGTTTAATAATGGGTGTAGGCAATGTTAATGTTACATGGTGTGTGGTATTGTGGTCTCACAGATATTTGAGGCGAGGAGAGACTTTTGCCAACTTTACTTCAGATGATCAAGCGCTAAGATGTGATCAAAACCAGCCAACTACTCACCCAGAACCCAAGGTGGAGATGGATTTTGTGTCTAAAGTTTATCTTTGACATTAATCACAGGCCTTGGAGGACATTTAGCTGTCTCCATTTTAGCTGTCTCTCTTTCTCATCCACTGCGTGATGACACATGCAGCTGGCAGACTGATACTAAGCACAGTCACACTCTGTCTCTGTCAGAGTCTATGGGAGCCAGAGCTACTGCGGAGTCACTGTGCACCAGGCAGATAGAAACTGAGCAGCAGCACCATTGTATCCAAGAAAAGCTTGGTTATACACTGAGTGTACAAAATATTAAGAACGCCTGCTCTTTCCATGACATAGACTGACCAGGTGAATCCAGGTGAAAGCTATAATCCCATATGTAATTTGTTAAATCCACTTCAATCAGTGTAGATGAAGGGGAGGAGACAGGTTAAATAAGGATTTTTAAGCCTTGAGACAACTGAGACATGGATTGTGTATGTGTGCCATTCAGAGGGTGAATGGGCAAGACAAAATATTGAAGTGCCTTTGAACAGGGTATGGTAGTAGGTGACAGGTGCACGGTTTGTGTCAAGAACTGCAAGGCTGCTGGGTTTTTCACGCTCATCAGTTTCCTGTGTGTATCATGAATGGTCCACCACCCAAAGGACATCCAGCCAACTTGACACAACTCTGTGAAGCATTGGAGTCAACATGGGCCAGCATCCCTGTGGAACGCCTAGCCTCCCATTGATATCGCATTGATACCCATTGACTAATTTAGGATTCAACCTATATTGAATGGCTCATGGTGTGGAAAATCTGGAATTGTTTTAGAGAGGCTTTGGCATGAGGAAGTAAACAACCCATCGGTACTTCTGAATATAGCTGGAGGAAGTCAGGGTCCACAAGTGGCAACGTGGATTAGTCATACAAAGCTGTGCTGTCACACACACTCATTCTCTATAGCCTTGCTGCTAGTGATTACTTCTGTAGCTTGGAGGCACAGTCTAGTTCACCATGCAGACAGGTATTTTGGTTGAAAATTTGTTCTGCATGAACATAAATTAAATTAACTTTCTTATATTATATCTTTGAAAAGAAATATAGCCAACAATATAATTTTTATGTTATCATTTACTTTTTACTGCAATGCTGCTGTAGGCTTGTTGTCAGTGACAATGTTTATTTCGTCTTGCTGAGGCCTATTGGAAAAAGAGGAGCTCAAATTGACTCAGACAGTGTGGCATGTTGGGGCAAGACTCTAGGTTTCTGCTCCTTGATTCATGAGAAGTGAACCATGAACAATGATTCTCAGTAATGTTCGTACACACACACACACATTCTCTTTCTCTCTCTTGTATTTTCTCGGCTATGTTTATGTTTCCCTCAACCAACACCAGATTTAGTCAGATAATCTGGTCAAAGATCAACATCAACAGAAAGGTTTCCAGGCAGAGTTGTGGACTCGGCACTGCGCGTTTACTGTGAACATTGAGGCTGTACCCGCTTTAAGTTACAGTTTTAACAGTGGCCATGTAGGATACCGTGGCTATTTGATCATAGTGTAGGCCTACCAGAGTGGGCCTACCATCAAAAACAATAGAGAAAATGCATCACATAACATTTTAAAATGAAAATAGCTGTTCTATCATTCAGCCTATAGTAGCAGCCAATGTGTGGTGTTCAATGTAGGCCTACATTCCATGAGACTTTTGAACATGCAGGGCTTGACATGAACCTGTTTATCCACTTGTCCTTCAGACAAGGAGGTGACTGGAAATGTTGTTGTGATGTTTGATGTACAAAATAAAATGTACTATTATTCCCATACCATTATTACAGAGAACCAGACAAGTTATGCTCCCCTCTGCCTATTGGCTACTTAGCTTATTCAAGCCTGTCTCAAAATACAACCCTGCCCCTTTAAGACAAACACAGTCCAGTTTAAAGTACATGGCACAGATCCATATATGGTCTATTTGCATATAGGCCTAATGCAGCCCTGATTGTTTATGCCACACCGTCTGTGTAGAGTACTGGGCTGAGTAGTGCTTGTCAATGCAATAGAATCCTACTTTGATGCGTTCTGCCTACAACAAAATCTCTTGCGTAGTTTTGTTTCAGTATGTTGCATTGAAAGTGGCTAATACTGCATTGATTCGATCACAATTGCCACAGTAAAGAGAAACGTTAATCGTGTTAACAGGGGAAACGTTAGAACAGTAGAACCTTTTCTGAGTTAAGATCACTTTCTGAGTCAAAATGCAAGCCGAGATCTACCGCTCAAAATTGTTTTAAACATGACTTTAAAAACGTAAGCCTATGCAACATTAACCAATTAAAAACAGTACTGTAGCAATGAGGTTTGTGCAGTAGCTATAGGCCCAATACATTATCACCACTTGTTGGCTTTGCTTGAATTGCCCTGCCAATGCATTGTTGTTCGGGCCATTTCAAAAGGGCCTGGTAATAGAGATACTGGTAATAGATCCATTGTTGTATTACTTGTGATCACAGCTGATTGAGCATACATTGAAATACACTAAACAAAAATGTAAACGCAATATGTAAAGTGTTGGTCCCATGTTTCATGAGCTGAAATAAAAGATCCCAGAAATGTTCCATACGCACAACAAGTTTATTTAGCTCAAATAAGCTTTTAGTGCATATCCAGAAGCTGATTAAACAGCATGATCATCACACAGGTGCACCTTGTGCTGGGGACAATAAAAGGCCACTCTAAAATCTGCAGTTTTGTCACACAACACAATACCACAGATGTGTACATTTTTGAGGGAGCATGCAATTGGCATGCTGACTCCAGGAATGCCCACCAGAGCTGTTGACAGAGAATTTAATGTTCATTTCTCTACCATAAGCTGTCTCCATGTTGTTTTAGAGAATTTGGCACTACATCCAACCGGCCTCACAATCACAGACCATGTGTATTGCGTCATGTGGGTGAGCGGTTTGTAAACAGAGTGCCACATGGTGGCGGTGGGTTTATGGTATGAGCAGGCATTAGCTATGGCATTTTATCGATGGCAATTTGAATGCACAAACATATGGTTACGAATTTTAAAGGTATCTGTGACCAACAGATGCATATCTGTATTCCCAGTCAAGTGAAATCCGTAGATAAGAGCCTAGTGTATTTAATTTTATTCTGATTTCCTCATATGAACTGTAACTCAGCAAAACCAATGAAATTGTTGCATGTTGCGTTTTATATTTTTGTGTCTGCATCTGAAGGTCAGTCTCAGCATAGGGAGAGAGCAGCAGACCAAGGGTCCGTCTCTCAACATCCCTCAATTTGAGTCGCACCTCTGCGTCATGCACAAATGCATGTTGTTACTCCTAGGAACAGAGAAAGTGAAACATTCATTGATCTTAAAAAAGACCGAAGCCGCTAATAATAACAACATCGCAAGCCTATAGATACACTTTCCCTCTCATTCATTACTGCTGCAGTGCTTGTAGGGCTGAGTGGAAATAGGAAGAATGTGCATTTTATGGCTTATAAAAGTGTTGACAGTGCTGAGAAAGAACTTAAACATGAACTCACTCATAAAAACAGCAGCTCTTTGCTGTATTCCTTGACAGTCTATCTCTACGTTGTCATGGTTTTCAACTTTGCTGTAGCTTTCTTTTATGCCTGCTACGTTACTGCAGACACAGTAATTTGAGCCATCAGATTGGCCAGCGGTAGGCCTATAGTGCACTTGATTTGCTCTCTGTGCCCACCGGGAAGACAGCGTTTGTACATTCAGACGCATGAAGTGGTTCAAAATGGCAACAGTTTTCCTACCTAGCACACAGGGCAGCTGAATCCGGTGCACCTATTGCCAACAGCCCACATGCGCGCAGCTTAGAGGGAAAATTGGTCAAATTTGATGACTTGAGACTCTTAATAGAAAATAAAATATCTTGAAACTTGACGTGGACTTGGAGCCTCAAGACTCTGGACTTGACTTTGACTTCAGACGGATGGCCAGGTTTTGTAAGGTATTGTCACTCATTTTGTGGCACAGTCACCGTGGATTACTTTCCACACAGCCAAAGACAGTAGCCACAGCATCGCCCTTGCAAAATGAAACATGCAACAGATTGGCTACTAAAATGCACACTCGGTCCTCTGATTGGACCAGCAAACTGTCAATCAACACAGGTCGGTGAGCTAGCGAACAGATTGCTGATTTGCAGTACAGCTATAGGATCGGGTGCAGCGCAAATGTCAAATTGTAGGGAGAGAGGTTGCCATAATAAATAAATATTCGGCTGGTGATGAAGAATATTAATGCTATCTCACCAGCAATGGGGCATCAAGCAACAATTAATAGCATAGGCCTACCGGTTCTTTTGGTATCAGGGATGTAGTGGTAAAATAAAGGTGAGTAAACTATAAACTCCAGTGATCGAGATAAGATGAACAACCAAAGATATGAACCAAAACATATAACATTTTTAGAACTGTATTGATTTTAATACAGGTCTATTGGGAAGGCCTAATGTAATTTTCTGTTGTTAAAAATGACACAAAATGCACATCAAGTTATCTCATGTGAGCTGCACTGCAATTCAGTTTTCTGTATTGTAAACTGCTAACGTGCACCTGTGTAAAAGGCCCTTAGTTGACTCTAAAATGTTGTATTCTATACCCATTTGAAGAGAAATAGTTTATTGTGTTTGATACGATTACAGATTCTCTCAGGGGACCCTATTTACATTTCAGGGGATCCCACATTGGTCCCCGACCCCAAGTTAGGGAACCACTATCTCTCTGCTTACTTCCTCTCTCTTCTGTGTCTCCTCTGCCTCCTCCTGCATTGCAGCCTGCCTCAGCCTCACCACTGTCTGCCTCACCATTGTCTGTGTCACTACTCTCTGTAAAGCAGTTTAAAAAATCTATTTGTATATACATGCTATTAAATTGTCTTTATATTAAACTTGTCTTTATATTTCACAAAATTGTAGGTCCCACAGGCTGTCTCAACACATAATGACATGAAAGTGAATTCTGACAGTGTACAATGTCCTTAGTTGACTCTAAAATGTTGCATTCTATACCAATTTGAAGAGAAACAAGTTATTGTGTTTGATAAGATTAAATATTCTCTCAGGGGAACTTATTTACATTTTAGGGGACCTCACATGGGTCCATGACCCCACGTTTTGGAACCACTGTACTACTAACCTCTCCCTCTGCCTCTGATATGGCAGACACACTAAACACATGCTTAGTTTGTAAATTATGTCTGAGGGTTGGCGCGTGCCCCTGGCCCCTGGCTATCCATAGACAGTATTTTAAAAACAAGAAAATGGTGTCGTCTGGTTTGCTTAATATAAGGAATTTGAAACGATATACTTAAGTATATTTGAGCAATTACATTTACTTTTGATACTTAAGTATATTTAAAACCAAATACTTTTAGACTTTTACTCAAGTAGTTTTTTACTGGGTGACTTTCACTTTTACTTGAGTCATTTTCTATTAATGTATCTTTACTTTTACTCAAGTACGACAATTGGGTACTTTTTCCAACACTGGACATAAGGCAATTATTTGAATGTCCCTCGTCTCCTGCCTTGTCATCAGGCATCCCCAAACAGAAAACACGACTCTCAGAGAATGAATGTACAACTGGTAAATAGTTGCTCTGGCTACTGTTAGCCAGGGAGCTAGCTAGATATAACTATCTGGCTAGAAGGATGAAGTTAGCTTCTAACGTTAAATGGAGCCTGACCTCAGCATGAGCAGTTGACTGAAATTAAGTTAACTATAATCGTAACAAAATATAGGCTACTTAGGTTCTCATAACAAAATAACTTTGCTTTACAGAGATTGGTGAGACAGACAGTGATGAGGCAGGAGGCAAATGAGACAAACACAGAGGATTCAAGCAGAAGGGATGACCAGGATGTTCTCTTGATAAGTTTGTTAATTAGACAATTTTCCTGTCCTGCTAAGCCTTCAAAATGTAAAGAGTACTTTACATTTTGGGTGTAAAGTAAAAATGTGTCAGGGAAAATGTATGGGTGTCAGGGAAAATGTATGGAGTAAAAAGTACATACTTTTCTTTAGGAATGTAGTGAAGTAAAGGTATATAGTTGTAAAAAATATAAATAGTAAAGTACAGATATCCCCAAAAACTACTTACAGTGGGGAGAACAAGTATTTGATACACTGCCGATTTTGCAGGTTTTCCCACTTACAAAGCATGTAGAAGTCTGTAATTTTTATCATAGGTACTCTTCAACTGTGAGTGACGGAATCTAAAACAAGAATCCAGAAAATCACATTGTATTATTTTTAAGTAATTAATTTGCATTTTATTGCATGACATAAGTATTTGATACATCAGAAAAGCAGAGCTTAATATTTGGTACAGAAACCTTTGTTTGCAATTACAGAGATCATACGTTTCCTGTAGTTCTTGACCAGGTTTTCACACACTGCAGCAGGGATTTTGGCCCACTCCTCCATACAGATCCTTCAGGTTTCGGGGCTGTCGCTGGGCAATACGGACTTTCAGCTCCCTCCAAAGATTTTCTATTGGGTTCAGGTCTGGAGACTGGCTAGGCCACTCCAGGACCTTGAGATGCTTCTTACGGAGCCACTCCTTAGTTGCCCTGGCTGTGTGTTTTGGGTCGTTGTCATGCTGGAAGACCCAGCTACGACCCATCTTCAATGCTCTTACTGAGGGAAGGAGGTTGTTGGCCAAGATCTCACGATTCATGGCCCCATCCATCCTCCCCTCAATACGGTGCAGTCGTCCTGTCCCCTTTGCAGAAAAGCATCCCCAAAGAATGATGTTTCCACCTCCATGCTTCACGGTTGGGATGGTGTTCTTGGGGTTGTACTCATCCTTCTTCTTCCTCCAAACACGGCGAGTGGTTTAGACCAAAAAGCTCTATTTTTGTCTCATCAGACCACATGACCTTCTCCCATTCCTCCTCTGGATCATCCAGATGGTCATTGGCAAATTTCAGATTGTCCTGGACATGCGCTGGCTTGAGCAGGGGGACCTTGCGTGCGCTGCAGGATTTTAATCCATGACGGCGTAGTGTGTTACTAATGGTTTTCTTTGAGACTGTGGTCCCAGCTCTCTTCAGGTCATTGACCAGGTCCTGCCGTGTAGTTCTAGGCTGATCCCTCACCTTCCTCATGATCATTGATGCCCCACGAGGTGAGATTTTGCATGGTGCCCCAGACCGAGGGAGATTGACCGTCATCTTGAACTTCTTCCATTTTCTAATAATTGCGCCAACAGTTGTTGCCTTCTCACCAAGCTGCTTGCCTATTGTCCTGTAGCCCATCCCAGCCTTGTGCAGGTCTACAATTTTATCCCTGATGTCCTTACACAGCTCTCTGGTCTTGGCCATTGTGGAGAGGTTGGAGTCTGTTTGATTGAGTGTGTGGACAAGTGTCTTTTATACAGGTAACGAGTTCAAAAAGGTGCAGTTAATGCAGGTAATGAGTGGAGAACAGGAGGGCTTCCTAAAGAAAAACTAACAGGTCTGTGAGTGCCGGAATTCTTACTGGTTGGTAGGTGATCAAATACTTATGTCATGCAATAAAATGCAAATTAATTATTTAAAAATCATACAATGTGATTTTCTGGATTTCTGTTTTAGATTCCGTCTCTCACAGTTGAAGAGTACCTATGATAAAAATTACAGACTTCTACATGCTTTATAAGTAGGAAAACCTGCAAAATCGGCAGTGTATCAAATACTTGTTCTCCCCACTGTAAGTAGTACTTTCAAGTAGTTTTACGCAAGTACTTTGGTACTTTGGTCTGGGCTGAGGTAGTTCGTTTCACGTCTTAGCTTTTGCCCTGGGTGGAGTTTGCTGTTGGACAGAGTGGTGAATGAATGCGCTGCTAACAAGGAAAATCCAGGGGGGGGAGGTGACCATAACAAGCCTACCTGAATCATCATTCGACTCGTTCACAGAGAGGCACGCACGATTAGAACTCAGATCAAATAATATTAGCGTTATTTCCGTTGAACAACGCTGGGAACACAATAATAAGTGGATAAACGATAATTAGCAAAATAAAAAGGTGCGTAAACGGTATTTCACAATTAAAAGGTACATAAACCGCATTTACAAGGGTTTACCCTCCATACATCTGTATGTCAAAATTGCTTGAAATGTATAATTGCAATTGGAATTTGTTGTTAAAATTAACAAGGCAACAGTAAACATGTAGTCCCCCACGAATGACTAGCACATTTCTGTTATGTGTGTGACCACAGATTATCCATAATATTGACCACTCTAACAATGAAAAATAAATCTTCAAAAATGGAAGGCAGTTAGCCTGGGTACCAGTCTCTTTAGCTAATCCACTTCCTCCATGTCGTATGCCAAAGAGACTGGCCTTTCTGCCATCTTCAATTATTAACATTATATCACTAATGAGTTTGAGGAGAACAGAGGATTTGATCTTGATTCGATCGCCCTCACAGCTATCCTCAAATCACAACGATTATGCAAATATTGGAACTCTTATCACTTTTTTCTCTCCACAGAGCACATTGATATCCAGTTGCTAAGCAACAGTTTTCTGTTTCTCCAGACCATAAAACGCCTATTAAATTACTATTACTGTTCTAATTCCTAATCCTAAAATCTAAATTTTCAACGTAAATACAGCAAATCCATAGTTTCCTCCCCGATTGCATCGTGGGGGACAATTATTACTTGGCGATGGCACACTATAGACGCAACTCTCCACTTGCGCTCTCCAAACTCCCGCCAGTGGAGAGCGATATGTTCTCTTGTTGAAATGTTTTTCATTGCTTTCACACATTTAAATGTGTGATAAATCTATATTCTATTTTGTCAGGCTCTGGCTATAGAGAAGCCTATTTGCTTCTCTATGTAGCCATGGTCAGAGTCTGACAGTTCTATTCTTTCTGTTTCTGGTGGTGGGTTGTGTTGTATCCCTAATTAGAGGCAGCTGCTGTGCACGTTTCTAATTAGGGATCCTACATAGGTTTGTATGTTCCACACCGGGGAGGTGGGTCATTATCGTATATGTCATTGTATATTTCGCAAGTCACGGTGAAAAGAAGTGTGAGAACGTTTTGTATTACGTTGCTGGTTTGTTTTTCGTAAACGCTCGTAATTCTTTTGTTTGTATAGTTTGTTCATTGACATTGAATATTCAGTAAATAAATATGTCGAACTATAATCCCTGCGCTGCGTCTTAGTCGATGTATGCACCCACTCGTGACATATCTAATCCTACAATAATTGCTAGCATTTCATAATTCCATCTCTGTACCGTTTACTGCAACAAGTATGATCTTTGTCCCCATGTGCAGTTGCAAACCGTAGTCTGGCTTTTTTATGGCGGTTTTGGAGCAGTTGCTTCTTCCTTGCTGAGCGGCCTTTCAGGTTTTGTTGATGTAGGACTCGTTTTACTGTGGTATAGATACTTTTGTACCTGTTTCCTCCAGTATCTTCACAAGGTCCTTTGCTGTTGTTCTGGGATTAATTTGCACAAAGTACGTTCATCTCTAGGAGGCAGATCGCATCTCCTTCCTGAGCGGTATGATGGCTGCGTGGTCTCATGGTGTTTATACTTGCGTACTGTTGTTTGTACAGATTAGCTAGGTACCTTCAGGTGTTTGGAAATTGCTCCCAAGGATGAACCAGACACGTGGAGGTCTACAATTTCTTGATTTTGAAGGTAGGCTTTGAAATACATCCACAGGTACACCTCCAATTGACTCAAATTATGTCAATTAGCCTATCAGAAGCTTCTAAAGCCATGACATAATTTTCTGGAATTTTCCAAGCTGTTTAAAGGCACAGTCAACTTAGTGTTTGTAAACTTCTGACCCACTGGAATTGTGATATAGTGAATTATAAGTTAAATAATCTGTCTGTAAACAATTGTTGGAAGAATTACTTGTGTCATGCACAAAGTAGATGTCCTAACCGACATGCCAAAACTATAGTTTTTTTTAATGAATTCTGTGGAGTGATTGAAAAATGTGTTTTAATGACTTCAACCTAAGTGTATGTAAACTTCCGACTTCAACTGACAACTGATAAACACTCCAAACAGCCTACCTGACTGCTCGGAGGCGTCTGCATGGTCCTAAAGAAATGTTGGAACCACTGTACTACTAACCTCTCTTTCTGCTTGGATCCTCTGTGGAACCACTGTACTACTAACCTCTCTCTCTGCTTGGATCCTCTGTGGAACCACTGTACTACTAACCTCTCTCTCTGCTTGTATCCTCTGTGTGTGTCTCTTTTGTCTCCTGCATTGCAGCCTGCCTCATCACTGTCTGTCTCTCTACTCAATGATAAAACTGTCCCCAGGTAAAGTTGCGCCCCTGTTTTCATTTAGCATTTCTTATCGTCTTAGTGGGTGCGATATTTGTTGCGCACATGAACGTTTGCAAGACTCATGAGGTCTTTTTTTTTTATCAATGTATGGTTTCCTTTGTTTATATTTCCCGGGTTATGTCGATAGTTTGTTCATAGTTCCGCGTGTATGTGTCCTATGTCTCTGTCATTCTGGTTGTGCATAATAGTGCGCCACGCTTTGGAGTCAGTACGTTGAGGCAGTTATTATTCCATGTATGAATGGTGATGAAATATCATTAATAATCAATGTCTGATTAAGAGGACTGTAACTATGGATGTGGAAATCACCTTTTACATTGTAATTGCCAATTGTGTAATTGAATGGTCCTGGGAGGTGCATATCTACCTGTTTGAGCTACTGTTAGACCAATTTGTTTTTTCAAGAGAAGGCTGTGCAATCTTGCCCTCTAAGGCTGCCTCTTTTTTCCGCTAATTGGTCTTTTGACCAATCACATGAGATATTTTCACATCATATCTTTTTCAGAGCTGATCTGATTTTGTATTCGGTATAGTCCTGTGTAGCTCAGATAGTAGAGCATTGCGGCTTGCAACGCCAGGGTTGTGGGTTCTGCTAAATTACTCAAATGTAAATGTATGACCTGTGCTTTTCAATGGTGTAAGCTTGGTGGTCCTGTCATTATTGGAACACCAAGAACTGTAAATAAATCTGCACTCTGAGCACGTTAACCCGCCTTGTCCTCTGCTGATTTCATACCCTTAAGACTGCTACAAGCTCCCTATTTTACAATTACATAATCAAAACGTGTTGTGGACAGAATAATGAAAAGGGCTGTCTGGTAGCCTAACTTGGACTTGTCGAGTCTTGACTTGTTTGACTTGTTATACTTGGGATTCGGACCTTGTGACTTCAGACTTGCTTGTGACTCAAATAACAGTGACTTGGTCCCACCTCTGTTTCCAGGATACCAACAGATCGTCTTGCAACAAATCCACCACCCTATTTCTAACCATTGAAAGAAACAGTGAGGACCTGCACTCCCAGCCCAATACTACATAATACACCATAGGTTCAGTTCCATAAAATTAGGCCCGATTCACTTTCTCCTTAGTGTCAATAGACTCAATAATAATCACAGACCCATCGAACCCATAAACAGTTATGTGATGGTTTGAGTGGGGAGAGAGCAGGTTTATGCATAAGCTTGTGCTAATCCTAAAATGGAGCATGCTGGCGTAGCAGACTCCATTCAACCCGGACCCCCCCCTGCATCAGCCGAGGTCAATCAGTCAGAGAATCAGGGTGTGTGTGTGTGTGTGTTCCATCATCCAGTCACTTCTAAAAGGATGCAGCTGCTTGCAGCCTTGTATTTTTACTTCATGAATATGGGAGCTCAAGACTGGTTGAGAGAGCTGTAAAGAGACCAATAACGACAGAGATGGTTGAAACCTGTTGACTTAAAGATGGCAAGATACCTAATTGACACAACTGATTGGTTTCTGATAGTTTACTTCATTATCATATATTTTGCTACGTTCTGAGGTGTTCTTAACCTTTTACAGCATGTTGTTTGCTGGTATAAAATGCCGATGGGAGCACTATAATATACACTGAGTGTACCAAACATTATAAACACCTGCTCTTTCCATGACATAGACTGACCCGGTGAAATATATGTTCCCTTATTGATGTCACTTGTTAAATCCACTTTTATCAGTGTAGATGAAGGGGAGGAGAAAGGTTAAAGAAGGATTTTTTAAAAGGTTTTATACACTCGGTGTTCTTAATGTTTTGCACATCCAGGTATATAAAGGTATAAGGACACTATTATTCTAGCCTTGTGTAAACCACTTTATGTGTGCTTCCCCTGCAGAGGGGAAATGCATTACGTATCTACTGTACAACACAGGGCCTGATGTAGTTCAAATAGAAGATAAACATCTCCGCTCCAGGCATGTCACCGTCTCAGAGAACACTCCCATGTGATTTCTGATTTACAGTGTTATCGTAGGTAGAGACGGTTCAGGGCACGGTGAACAACATTAAGGCAATTTATTCCACCTAGTGACGATGTCACTGTAGACAAGCTCTGTGTGTGTGTGTTTGTTTGAGAGAGAAAGCATCAATCAAATAATTAAACTTTTTTTTTCTTGGGTCATTTCCTAGAGCCCAGTGGAACTGATTATTCTACTCTGAAGGACCGCTATCCCATTGCGATATCAGAACGGTGACGTCAGGTGTGTGTGTGTGTGTGTGTGTGTGTGTGTGTGTGTGTGTGTGTGTGTGTGTGTGTGAGTGTGAGTGTGTGTGTGTGTCTGCACTTCCCCCCTCTGCCTATAACAGAATTACATTAGGCACCAAGCTGAAGAAAATTGACTGAAACAGGGAGAAACTACCTGAACTTGTCCAATAATAAACATGTATATTCTATTGGGAAATGTTTTGCTGTTCTGTTCCTAATGAATAGAACCCTGAGTGAGTGACCTTGTCCTGCCTGGCTGTCTGGCAGAGGTCTAATAGTGCTGTCAGTCCAGACATGGAGGGCTTTGCTGGGAACCCAGTCCTCCGTCTGCATACTGAGAGACAGACATGTGCCTAGGCCTTGACAGATATTCCCCTATCCAGCTTCAATCTCTAGGTTAGTGTGTGTGTGTGTGTGTGTGTGTGTGTGTGTGTGTGTGTGTGTGTGTGTGTGTGTGTGTGTGTGTGTGTGTGTGTGTGTGTGTGTGTGTGTGTGTGTGTGTGTGTGTGTGTGTGTGTGTGTGTGTGTGTGTGTGTGTGTGTGTGTGTGTGTGTGTGTGTGCGCGTTTGGGTCTGTGGACATGTGTGTATGTGGGTCTGTGTGTGTGGATTGACCCCTTTGACAGGCTAAGAAAGATCATTTTCACACAAACACACAAAATAAGGAAAGTGAAAGCCTGTCAGAAACCCTATTCATTCAGGCAGCTCTCTTCCCCCCTCGCTCTTAGACTGAGTAGCTCAACTCAGCCTTGTCTAGTACCGACGACGTATGGTACGCATTACTCCTCGAAGGTATATGTCTTTTTTGTTTCATGATCTTTTTTATTGCAAACACATGCTCATTCCTGCGTGACTCTTATTTCACCCTTGCTGAGAATCAGTGAGAGACAGAATAACAGGCTCATTGTGAGGAAACAGATGGAGAGCTGGTACAGCACAGCCCTTCATGTAGTTATATAGGAGCGCTTCTCCTGCCTTCCAATGCATTCCTCAACCAACTCAACAGCTTTAAATATAAGTTGAGTACGTCCACGTGTCCCCCTACGGAGAGGGAAGGACACTTAAGATTACTATATGTTTGTATTTGTCTTAAATATCTGAAATATTAAAGTGTCCTTTCAACTTAAAGCTTACTCAATGTTTTGCCTTATATTTGCCTCATGGCTTAGTCATTAACATATACTTTATTAGGCCTCCCGAGTGGCGCAGCGGTCTAAGGCACTGCATCGCAGTGCAAGCTGCGTTGCTACAGATACTGGTTCGAGATCCGTCTGTGTCGCAGCCGGCCACAACCGGGAGACCCATAAGGCGACGCACAATTGGCCCAGCATCGTCCGGGTTAGGGGAGGGTTTGGCCGGCCGGGATGTTCTTGTCCCATCGCTCTGTAGCGACTCCTGTGGGAGGCTGGGCGCATGCACGCTGACACGGCTGCCAAGTGTACGATGTTTCCGCCGACACATTGGTGCGGCTGGCTTCTGGGTTAAGCGAGTAGTGTGTCAAGAAGCAGTGCGGCTTGGCGGGGTTGTGTTTCTGAGGACGCACAGCTCTTAACCTTCGCCTCTCCCGAGTCCGTATGGGAGTTGCAGCGATGGGACAAGACTGGAACTACCAATTGGATATGACGAAAAGGGGGGGGGGGAAATATCGACAAAAACGTAGACTTTATTTGTTTGTTTATTTGGATTATCTTTTGCAGAAACAGCAGCTACTCTTCCAGGGGTCCACAAAAAACCAAACGTGATAAGTAACAAAACACTGATAGACAAGGACAATCACACACATTTTAAATACAATTATATTTTGTCACAGTAATATTTCTCATAAAAACTAGACGAGAAGTTGTTAATCTCTCATCAACCCTCAACCAGGAAAGACTGGTATGCATATTGTTGATGTTAGTTCTGTATGTGCAGTTAAAGGGCATGCTGCTCTGTTTTGAGCCAGTTGCAGCTTTGCTAGGTCTTTCTATGCTGAACTTGACCATATTGACAGTAATCATGATGGGTCAAGACCGGAGCCTGAACAACTAGTACAGTTGATCTTTGTGTCAAAAACGCAGAACATCTTTTTATAACGGACATACCACTCCCAATCTTCACATCAACATTGATAATTGACTATCCAATGTTATACCTAGGAGTATAACTCCAACAACTTGCTCAATGGTCACACCCTTTATGTACAACTCCAGTTGAGGTTTAGGTCTTCAAATACAATGCTTTTAGTTTTAGATGTATTTAAGTTTATCACCCATTCTGATGCTGACTGTAACACCTTATTTAGAATTTCAGTGAGCTCACTGGCTTTGGGTGCTGACGTGAGTGTGGAATCATCCGCATACATAGTCATTCTAGCTTCATGTAAGACCATTGGGAAATAATTTGAAAAAATTGAGAAGAGTAACGGCCCAAGGCAACTGCCCTGAGGGACACCACACTGTACATACTTTATCTGATGTTAGAAAAGCTTCCATTGAAGAACACTCTGGATTATATTGGATAAACCATGTGATGGAAGGTGATGTAAAGCCATAGCAAGTGAGTTTCTGCAATAACAATTTATAATCAATAACATCAAAGGCTGTACTGAAATCTAACAATACAGATCCAACTATCATCTTATTGTCCATTTGTTTTAATCATTAATCAGTCATCTAAGTCACTGCAGTACAAGTTGAGTGCCCTTCTCTATATGCATGCTGAAAGTCAGTAGTTAACTTGTTCTCTGAAAAATAGGCCTGTATTTGCTCAAACACAATCCTTTCCATCAGCTGACTAAGAACAAACAGCAAAATGATTGGTTGGCTGTTAGAGCCAGCAAAGGGTGCTTTACTGTTTTTAGACAGTGAAATTACTTTAGCTTCCTTCCACAACTGTGGAAACACACACTCCTTTAGGCTTTGCTTAAAGATATAGCAAATAGGGGTTGGAATACAGTCTGCTACCATTCTCAATAGTTTCTCATCAAGGTTGTCCATACCTGGTGGCTTATCATTATTGATAGATAACAATAGTTTTTCCACCTCTCCAACACTAACTTGACCAAATTCAAAACCGCAATCATTCTCTTTCATTTTTAGATATTTTATTCAAATATATGATGGTTCACTGTTCATTGTTGTCATTTCACTTCTGAGTTTTTCCACTTTACTAGTGAAATAGTCATTGAAATAAGTGCCAATATTGAACGTTTTTGTTATAAATTACCCATCAACAATGAATGATGTAGATGAATTTGGTTTTCTGCCCATGATACTCTATAAAGTATTTTATGTCATTTATCTTTGGTAATATAAAGTTTAGTCATAACATTTCTCAATTTACAGTATGTCAACCATTCAGCTGAGCAGCCTGACTTGTTTGCCACCTTGCATAATTTCTTTGAAACATACCATTTTTCAATTCATCACCAATCCAGGGGGCTCTAACAGTTCTCACAGTTTGTTTCTTAACATGTGCATGCTTGTCATCAATTCACATTAATAATTGTACAAATACTTCCAGTGCTGCATCTGGATTCACTTCCTCATACACATCAGATCAAAATAATCCTGAGAAAACATTTTGTATGATCTCTTATAAATTACTTTAGGCCCAACCTAAAGGCAGCCACGTTTCGTCCTTTATTTAAAGGGGGAGATCAAGCTGATCCTAACTGTTATAGGCCTATTTCTATTTTGCCCTGTTTATCAAAAGTGTTGGAAAAACTTGTCAATAATCAACTGACTAGCTTTGTTGATGTCTATAGTATTCACTTTGGTATGCAATCTGGTTTCCGCTCAGGTTATGGATGTGCCACTGCAACCTTAAAGGTCCTCAATGATGTCACCATTGCCCTTGATTCTAAGCAATGTTGTGCTGCTATTTTTATTGACTTGGACAAAGCTTTTGATATGGTAGACCATTCCTTTCTTGTAGGCCGGCTAAGGAGTATTGGTGTCTCTGAGGGGTCTTTGGCCTGGTTTGCTAACTACCTCTCTCAAAGAGTACAGTGTATAAAGTCATAAAATCTGCTGTCTCGGCCACTGCCTGTCATCAAGGGTGTACCCCAAGGCTCAATCCTAGGCCCCACATTCTTCTCAGTTTACATCAACAACATAGCTCAGGCTGCAGGATGCGCTCTCATCCATTTATATGCAGATGATACAGTCTTATACTCAGCTGACCCCTCCCCGGATTTTGTGCTAAATTCTCTACAACAAAGCTTTCTTAGTGTCCAAGTTTCTCAACCCTTAACCTTGTTCTGAACACCTCCAAAACAAAGGTCATGTGGTTTGGTAAGAAGAATGCCCCTCTCCTCACAGGTGTGATTACTACCTCTGAGGGTTTAGAGCTTGAGGTAGTCACCTTATACAAGTACTTGGGAGTATGGCTAGACGGTACACTGCTATGTTGTTGTCTTAGGTATCTCTTTAGGTAGTGTTGTGTTGTCTCTCTTGTCGTGATGTATGTTTTGTCCTATATTTATATATTTTTTATTATTATTCCCAGCCCCCGTCCCCGCAGGAGGTCTTTTGCCTTTTGGTAGGCCGTCATTGTTAATAAGAATTTGTTCTTAACTGACTTGCCTAGTTAAACATTTATTTTTTAAACCTTTGGCACGTTTGCTTTACTTGTTATTGCCACAATGTTTTGCTCACTACAGCCAATGGAAACTGATTTTGCTTTAGAGCAAAGCTCTACAGCATTAGTGAAGATATGATCAATACAAGTGGATTGTCACAGATCCTACACAATTGATATGTACACTAGTTGGTTGAATGATAACCTGGGTCATATCCAGGAGTGAGTACTGAACAAATATACTCAAGTAAGAGTACAACTACTACGGTTAAATTTTACTCAAGTAGGAGTAAAGTTTCCACCTAAGAAAACTACTCAAGTAAGAGTAAATGAGTACTCAATCAAAAAAGTACTTGAGTACTGTTACTTTTTGAGTACATTTAATTTTTTTAATAGTTTTGTTTAATTACTAACTAAATACTAACATTATAAAACTGTAACAAATTGTTATGTTGTTAGCGTATTGTAGAGGATATAACAGGGCTTGGATAACAGAAATAATAATATATTTATCTTTAAACATTTCTTGAAAAAAAATTATACAGCACAATCAAGCCCAGTCTACTTTGTGTATTTTTTGTTCAGCTTCAGAAGAAGCTGGTTTTCAATGTTTTTGCAGCCTAGTCTAGCTCTTTTACTTGTAAAAATCAGTCCGGCACGACTGAACAGTCTTTCAGCTGCAGCAGATGCAGGCAGTGGTGTGTTGATCCTAACAGATAGATTCTTTAGCTCAGGGAAAGAGTGCAGCAACTCCATAAAAACGAGTTACGGTCATGGCTAGTAGTGACGGAGACAGAAAAAAATGCGCCAGGGGAAAGCAACTGTGGTGCTAGTCTATTTGCACTAATGTAACAGTACAGCAATTTACAAACGTATTTTGAATGTCAGTAAACTTCAGTTAATATCGAAGCTGTCCGTTTCATTACGTTATATTCATGTAATAAAAATTAAAATGGTAAAATATTTAATATTGTCGCTATAATATTGTTATAGCGATCATCCCTAGTGATCAAATTGACCCGGACGGACATGATCACAATAAGCAGAAGACCTTTTCCGATATGTTCTCATACTTTATGTGCAGAAATAACAACTTAGCTGGCTGGCTACAACAACCGAGACAAAAGGTTTCCATTAGAAACCCATTTAAAAAACCCATCCTAAAAATGAGGTCAAGCAAAGTAAATTGACCACTAATACAATACAACACAACACATAACCCTACATTTTTCTATAATATTTTCTAGCTAGATAGTCCCTATCACAGGCATTAGTCACAGTTAGAAACCTCCTCTTGAGAGGACAGCATAGCTAATTGCTAACCAGTCAATGTTCAGGTCACCCAGAAAATAGACCTCTCTGTTAACATCACACACAATATCAAGCATTGCACACATATTATCCAAATACTGACTGTTAGCACTTGGTGGCCTATAGCAGCACCCCATTAGAAGAGGCGTTAGATGAGGCAGGTGAACTTGCAACCATAGCACTTCGATAACATTTGATATGAGATCCTCTCAAAGCTTTAAATGAATATGTGATCGGTGTTTATGAATATGTGAAATTGTGTTTTTTACAGGGCTAAAACATTGTATATCATACACTAAAGTAATTCTGCTTTGAAAGTTGATAAACTTGTAACCCCACTTTTGAGAAAATGGCCTATGAATGTTTTGGTACACCTACTGGAGAGCTCTTCTTTGTCTACAACCATTCAGCATCGTTCACACCCTCTTAAGCCTTAGCCCCACCCATCTCTTTAAGGGTTCACATGTGAGGTCATGTGCTAAACAGAGTGAGTACGGTAGTGTCCTAAACAACCAAAGATTTCAAGACTACTACCTCTATCGACAAAATTGTCGCAGTGACATCATGAACATTCTATTGTCATCCGACATCAAACTTGTCATTGTTGTTGTGAAAAAGTATAAACACAAAAACGACAGGCTGCATGACATCAGCAGCGGTCTAAAATAGCAAAACTGGTGTATTTTAACATCAATAAACCCACCCGTTTTAAAAATGAATTTAGTATATGTCAATATAGCTAACCAGGCAACTAAAAGCAACTTTTTAAGCAATGTTTTGGTTAGTTTCTAGCTTCTTAGCTTGCTAACATTAAGTTACCTGGCTAGCCGGTTCAAATAATGACCATATCAAATAGCTGACAATGTCTTAACTTGAGCTAATTTGTGTTCATTATTACAGGAAAATAAACTCACAACAAGATCATTATTTACAAGCTAATTACAGAAAATAGCTTACGGTTGTGAGTGTGACGAAATAAAAGCAGAGCATTTTACCAGAGAATTTTAGAACTTGGACACTGTCTCTTTGGCCTAACGTAATATTCTAATTTGACTTTGGTGCAGGTCATGTTGTTCTTCACATTACCGTCTCTGGTAAACACACACTATATCAAATAAAAGCAAAGTGTATTTGTCACATGCACAGGATACAGAAGGTGTTAATGGTACTGTGAAATAATTATGTGCACAATGGAGTCTTTTGTTTAGAAATGTAGCTAGCTAGCTAAACAATGAACCATAATCCCAACTCATAACGTTACTACCCTGCATGTATCTACAGGTATCTAAAGCTAACCAATTAGCTAACATTAGGTTATAACTAGCAATGCAAATGGCTCTGATACGAATAATATTACTACACAGATCATACACATAACATTAACTAGCAAACCAGCTAGCCACCTAACATTAGCTAGCTAGCAAACAGTACGCTTTAACTTGCAATGAAAACAACTTTCTGACAAAATAAGAAACGTATAATATCTGAAAATCTAGCTAGCTAGACTCTCTTACCCGTACACATATACTTCTTCCTCTTTGTCACGGATGCCATGGGTGCCCTTAGTTTGAAGATGTCATCTGGAGACAGGTGTTTTTTGCAGTTATTCATAATATCTTTCAAGCCGCGTTAGAAAGGATTACCTACACATACTGAGCAGCTCATGTTATAGACAGAAGTGTGCTACATGGCAGACTAATCCGAACTCATCTCTCTGCATGTCCAGCCCAGCCATTATCTCAGCCAATCATGGCTAGCGGGAAGGTTCCTGTTTTTTTCTGTGGCTAAACCAACTAGGCTTGTCATTTAACAATTGTATTCGTATTTACAGATGGCATCACATGTTCCAGAAGGTATTTCTGCACCAAAATGTATTTTGATTAAAAAAAATATTTACATTCAAATGCCTCTCCTGTGAAGTAGTGACACGCGACATATGCCTAGTTTCTGGAAAGAGTCACATATGGCTCTAAACATACAGTGGGGAGAACAAGTATTTGATACACTGCCGATTTTGCAGGTTTTCCTACTTGCAAAGCATGTAGAAGTCTGTAATTTTTATCATAGGTACACTTCAACTGTGAGAGACGGAATCTAAAACAAAAATCCAGAAAATCACATTGTATGATTTTTAAATAATTAATTTGCATTTTATTGCATGACATAAGTATTTGATCACCTACCAACCAGTAAGAATTCCGGCTCTCACAGACCTGTTAGTTTTTCTTTAAGAAGCCCTCCTGTTCTCCACTCATTACCTGTATTAACTGCACCTGTTTGAACTCGCTACCTGTATAAAAGACACCTGTCCACACACTCAATCAAACAGACTCCAACCTCTCCACAATGGCCAAGACCAGATAGCTGTGTAAGGACATCAGGGACAAAATTGTAGACCTGCACAAGGCTGGGACGGGCTACAGGACAATAGGCAAGCAGCTTGGTGAGAAGGCAACAACTGTTGGCGCAATTATTCGAAAATGGAAGAAGTTCAAGATGACGGTCAATCTCCCTCGGTCTGGGGCACCATGCAAGATCTCACCTCGTGGGGCATCAATGATCATGAGGAAGGTGAGGGATCAGCCCAGAACTACACGGCAGGACCTGGTCAATGACCTGAAGAGAGCTGGGACCACAGTCTCAAAGAAAACCATTAGTAACACACTACGCCGTCATGGATTAAAATCCTGCAGCGCACTCAAGGTCCCCCTGCTCAAGCCAGCGCATGTCCAGGCCCATCTGAAGTTTGCCAATGACCATCTGGATGATCCAGAGGAGGAATGGGAGAAGGTCATGTGGTCTGATGAGACAAAAATAGAGCTTTTTGGTCTAAACTCCACTCGCCGTGTTTGGAGGAAGAAGAAGGATGAGTACAACCCCAAGAACACCATCTCAACCGTGAAGCATGGAGGTGGAAACATCATTCTTTGGGGATGCTTTTCTGCAAAGGGGACAGGATGACTGCACCGTATTGAGGGGAGGATGGATGGGTCCATGTATCGCAAGATCTTGGCCAACAACCTCCTTCCCTCAGTAAGAGCATTGAAGATGGGTCGTGGCTGGGTCTTCCAGCATGACAACAACCCGAAACACACAGCCAGGGCAACTAAGGAGTGGCTCCGTAAGAAGCATCTCAAGGTCCTGGAGTGGCCTAGCCAGTCTCCAGACCTGAACCCAATAGAATATCTTTGGAGGGAGCTGAAAGTCCATATGGCCCAGCGACAGCCCCGAAACCTGAAGGATCTGGATGGAGGAGTGGGCCAAAATCCCTGCTGCAGTGTGTGCAAACCTGGTCAAGAACTACAGGAAACGTATGATCTCTGTAATTGCAAACAAAGGTTTCTGTACCAAATATTAAGTTCTGCTATTCTGATGTATCAAATACTTATGTCATGCACTAAAATGCAAATTAATCATTTAAAAATCATACAATGTGATTTTATGGATTTTTGTTTTAGATTCCGTCACTCACAGTTGAAGAGTACCTATGATAAAAATTACAGACTTCTACTTGTAAGTGGGAAAACCTGCAAAATCGGCCGTGTATCAAATACTTGTTCTCCCCACAGTATACGGCAACACCTCCCCCATAGGCATTCCGGTCTTTTTTTGGAGATGTTAAATCCCTGTATTGCTACTGCGGTATCATCAAAGGAATTATCTTAAGTGAGTTTCAGAGATGGCCAGTATATATGAATGTTAAGACGTTATTGATTTCATTAACATTATTTCTAAGGCTAAGGCTTCATATATTAATATGAGCTATTCTTAGCCCTTTCCTAAGTAGTTTTTCAGAGATAGACAAAATAAATATATGTGTGTCTGTGTGTGTGTAATGTTGGGCTGAAGCTACTAACCCTGAGGCTCTCTTATTCCTCCCAGACTGTCGTAGCGGATGTAAGCAATGTTCCCATGCTTCCTGGCAGCTTTCATAGCTGGGATAAGTTATTTTAGCCTCAGAGAAGTCCTCGTCAAGGAAGATGTTGGTTCCTCTTAAGTTCTTGGCTCTGTCCATGGACAGATACAGTATAGAGGTCCCAGTAACTGAGTCTAACCGCATCAGGGGATCCATTTAATGAAGTATTTGAGAATCTCTATGCTTTACAGGGACATGTTCAATAAAGGAAGTAAATATAGTGCAGTTGTATGTGATAACTTAATCTATTCAACAGAGTCCATAAATTACAATAATTGGACTCAAGATAGCTTATAAAGGGATGTTCACTCAAAGCCAGATTTCTTGCACACAGGTGGGCTAGAGAAAGAGACAGAGAGAAAGAGAAAGAGACAGAGAGAGAGAAAGAGACAGAGACAGAGAGAAAGAGACTGAGAGAGACAAAAGCTCCCTAGATATTTCTGATCATTCGACACACACCACTGTGCTGTAGATGAGATGACGTGTCAATTGTCATGATTTCTCAGTATCACTCGTCAGACAGACACAGAAACTAAATGTGTACAGTGATTCACCGGGGCTGGGAGAGCAGGTGACAGGTTAGGTTGTGACAGGTGTGTCAGACCTTGTCTCAGCATGTCGCCTTGTGTGAGCCAGAAGAGCCAGAAAGGTGTGTGTGTGAGAAATTCTGACTCACCTTCTGCACTGTTGAAGTGTCCTCTTCAAAGGAGTTACAGATCAAGGAAGGAAGTTCACTAAGAACAAGTTACCAACAGGATCGCACGGCTAGAGACCAGGCTGGAGTTAAGAGTGTTGGCATGTTATATAGTGTATTCTTGAGGCAAAAACCTTATTGGGAAACCAGTGAAAAAGGAGCAGTCAGTGAGTTTGCGTCGTTTTTACTTATATCGTTTTTGCTACCATGGTGTTATCAGCCATAACAAGCACAGGTGTTTTAATTATCAACTGAATAATTAGACACACAAACTCCTCTATTAAAGCCTTTCTAACTCACGACCCCCAAATGAATGAACACTTTCATCAGATGTCCTGTCCCTGTGTCCGTCTGTGGCCCCATACAAGTGAAGCTGGGAAGAAAACTCTTGGGTCACATGGTTAAACTAATGAAGCGCTCTCTCATGGAGTCCCTGACTGAGGGCCGTGAAGCTGACTGCCGAGTCTGGCTGGCTCATCTGTGAAGACAAAAGACAATGTGTTGGAAGCATGCGAAGAGCGGCAAGCTAATTACGGTGTTGAATGCTAACAAATCAGTCTCTTCCTTTTTTAGGTTTGAAGGAAGGAGCTTAGCTAGTCCAGTGGAACTCCAGTGGTTCCAGAACGTTCCTCCTAATGTCTTATGGTAATATTATTCCTTGCAGGATGGCAGGGGGCCCAGGGATAAGGGACTAGGGACTGTGTTGAAATGTCAAAACCGCTATACTTCTCTCCCATAGCTTTCTAGTAAATGTCACATTTAGATCTGAAGGTGCCGGTTTAATACTCCACTATGTTGAAGTTCCCTATTCAATAAAGTTATTATATTTTATTCCATTCCATTCCATTCTATTCTATTTTATTGGTCCCCAGAAGACTATGATATATGGTGAAACAGTTGTCGCTGCCCCCATAACCTTTTGCACACCTCCTAGTTGGTAATCTCATTCACAACTGCAGTCAGTGAGCGACAGACTTTGACTGGTTGCTGCATGAATTGCATAGCTACTCGATTCAGAGCTGAGAGTTTAATTGGGGGAGGCAGACAGAAACAGAGAGAGAAGGCGGAGTGAAGGAGAGAGAGAGACGATGAGAGACAGAAAAGAAGAGCACCAAAAGCCCTGCGCCCTGGAGTGATCTCCTGGGGTTGTCTGCAGCGTGCTGGCGGGGGGAATCTGTATCTATCCCATTTGGTCTATTTGCACTGCAGTCTGTGGCTAAAAGTAGGCCAGCCTATGCCTAAAAGCAGAGTTGCCAAAATGACTGCACAGGCTCAGGCCTGCACTTGACAAGGAGGACAAGAGGTCTGGCTGGAAGGGCAGGGCGCAGGACTGCTACTGAGAAGAGGAGGTCCTTAAATATAACTCAAAAGGAGACTGGGATTGCAGTACTATTATTAGGCTACTATAGCCAACCAGCCCACATTGTTAAATAATGCTAAGTTGTGTGGTATGGTGTTTTATGCGTGTGGTAGCTACTAAACTAGTTGTATTCTACTACAACCACGGCTCGAGAAGAGAGCAAAAAAGACCATTGGAAAAGTATGGCTGTAGGCTAATGCTTATTTTCTTATGTAATCTTGTCATCACATTGTCCTATAGGCTGCGGATGGATGGTGATGCATTGTTACACCCTGTATATGGATGTGCACAGTCATAGCCACAGGGTAGTTTCCTGTGTTAATGGGGTGTGAGGGCATTGTGATAGACCCTCAGCCCCGTCTGTCCTCTCTCAGCACCACCAGCTGTGTGATAACCAAAACAAATGCGGAGGGTCCTTAGGACTGACGATTGATGTTACCTCCTGTGCTCTCTCTCTGCTCTCCCGGGGGTCCCGAGTTGTCACGTGGCCCTCACTGTGTCCATTACCCCCGCGGAGGCTATCACATGCTGTGGGGCTGTGGAGGGTGTTGAGTCACCAATGGCGTGCCCCCAGGAAGTGAACAGATCCATGCTCGATTTAATGTTTTAACATTCCACAGCATCAGATTCAGAGAACTCTCTCTTGTTGTACTGTAACCCCCTACCACCACTCAGAATAGAACGGTCCAATAGATGTTCACATCAGTTCTGGCCATAACCGACAAACCGCTAAAGACAACTGTTGTTGCCCAGAGAGATCGGCTAAGGTGGCTGTTCCAACTACCCCCCTCCTCACCCAGCCACAAGGGAGGAAAACTGATACAGTGGGTATCATAAGTGTTTACCCCCCTTACATTCTTTTCACATTTTGTTCCGTTACAAAGTGGGATTGAAATATATTTAATTGTGATTTTATTTGTGTCATTGATCTACACAAAATACTACATAATGTCAATGTGAAAAGAAATTCTACAAATGTTTACAAATTAATACAAAATATAGTTATTGCATAAGTATTCACCCCTTGTGTTTAGGCAAGCCTAAATTAGTTCAGGAGTACAATTTGACTTAACAAATCACATAATAAGTTACATTACATTGACTCACTCTGTGTGAAATAGTAGGGGTTGACATGATTTTTGAATGGCTACTCCTTCCTCTGTCCCCTATACATACCACATATGTAAGGTCCCTCAGTTTAGTATTGAAAATTGAATTTCAAGGACAGATTACACTACAAAGACAAGGGGTTTTCGCAAGGCTCATAAAAAATGGCAGTGATTGGTAGATGGGTAACAGTTACAAATCAGACATTGAATATCTCTTTTAGTATGGTTAAGTTAATAACAATGGTGTGTATGATGTATTAAACCACCCAGACACATCAAAGATACTATTGATACAAAGTTTCTATTGTGTTATTGACTGTACGTTTGTTTATTTCCCATGTGTAACTGTGTTGTTTTTTGTCGCACTGCTTTGCTTTGTCTTGAGTTGCAAATGAGAACTTGTTCTCAACTGACCTACCTGGTTAAATAAAGGTGAAATAATAATAAATAAATAAAAAAAATACAGGCGTCCTTCTGAACTGAGCTGCAGGACAGGAAGGAAATAGCTCAGATGTCATAATGATGACATTAGGGATTTTAAAACAGCTACGGAGTTCAATGGCTGTAATGGGAGAAAACTGAGGATGAATCAACAACATTGTAGTGACTCCACAATAATGACCTAAATGACAGAGTGATAAGAAGAATACAAATATACAGAATAATACTGCAAAAAAACAAGGCACAGGAATATACCGTTTTTCACATCACTGAGTAACTGCCTCCTTATTGTCAAGCATGGTGGTTGCTGCATCATGGTAGGGGTATGCTTGTCATCAGCAAAGTCTGGGGAGTTTTTCAGGATAAAAAAAAGGGGGAGCTAAGCACAGGCAAAATCCTAGAGGAAAACCTGCTTCAGTCTGCTTTACACCAGACACTTTGAGAGGAATTCACCTTTCAGTAGGACAATAACCTACACACAAGGCCAAATCTACATTGGAGTTGCTTAGTTCTGACTTAAAATCTGCTTGAAAATCTATGGCAAGATTTGAAAATTGCTGTCTAGCCATGATCCCCAACAGAGCTTGAAGAATTTAGAAAATAATAATTGGCAAATATTGCACAATCCAGGTGTGCAAAGCTCTTAGAGACTTACCCAAGTAGACACACAGCTGTAATCGCTGCCAAAGGTGTTTCTAACATGCATTGACTCAGAGGGGTGAGTACTTATCCAATGTTAGGTATATTAGTGTTATATTTTTGATTAATCTTTAAAAAAAGGAAAACAATGTTCTTCCAATTTGATATTACAGAGTATTTTGTGTAGACAAAAAATGAAAATGTATTCAATTTGAATACCACTTTGTAACACAATTAAATGTGAAGAAATACTTATGATACCCACTGTACTTCATTACTAAACTGTCATGTTGTTTATATCAAGGCGTTCTTTGCTTCTCATTCAATAAGTTATAGGAATTTCAATGTGAGAGAGCCACATAGCGTTTTCATGAGAAATACAGTACATTGTAACTATCAGTTGCATGGTCCCAATACCCAGGAGGTATGAAATAGGTTTGTCTGATGTTGCTGTAACATGTTTTTTCAAAGGACGAGGGTTAGTGGTTGCAATTCAACGCACAATAAGATAATTTGCATGTCAGTCCTGGGCAGGCTGAAGCAATATGAAAGTTATCATCACAATGCATATTGGATTCTTGATGTGAGGAATAACTTAAATGCCTGTGCTCCAGACATTGTTTAGGGCAGCCGTGAAGGTTGAGAGTGTGTTTAGGGATATTTATATGCCCCCAGAGAAGGTCATTGTGTATATAATCCTACTGCGTAGACCATGAGCTGTGCAATTTGTGTTTGGATTTGAATCCTCAGGTTTCGGCTTTCTACAAATAAATTATTTCTTACCACAAGAGCTTTGCCTCTCAAGGCCTGGTTGTCAGTGGAGAAAAATGAGAAAGTAGAAGAGGATGATCTGTTCAGGGACCTTAGAAAGATAAATCACTCTACGTCAGGCCCTCCAAGTCACATTCACCATCCAGAAAATAGTGACAGTTGAAAATCAACTCGGACAGGAAGTACAAAAACTCAACGTTAAACTCCTAAATAAGGGGTTCAGAAGTCCAAGTGGTAGGGTAACACTTAAAGCACTCCTTATGCATTTATAAAGCCTTCATAACAGCTACATAAGACATAACATCTGTCATAGGCAGTCATAGCCATTATGGCATAAGATAGCAGTCAGTATGAAAAAAAAGTATGAACATGTATGCACTAACTGTAAGTCGCTCTGGATAAGAGCGTCTGCTAAATGACAAAAATGTTTCAAATTTAAAATGCAGTCAGGCTTTCTAAGTAATTATTTTCCGTCTGGGTGTGATAGTGAGATATTGTCAACGCATTTCCTCTGAAGTAGCTACACTTCATGGTGTGGAGGGTAGTTATTATACATTTCCTCTGGCACCTCAGAATCCCAGGAGTACATTTTGTGGTTGGAGGCCTCCCCAGCACAGCCATCTAGTCCCAGATGATAGGATTTGATGAAGTGAAAATCAATCAGAGTGACAGCAACCGTGTCCTGGGACGCTAGGCCAAGCTCAGTTCACTTCTGGTGCACTCACCCAGCACTATGCTCAGCCATGTCTAGTGAGAGAAAAACCTCACAAGCTAAAAGTTAATTGAGATGTACAGTACCAGTCAAAACTTTGGACGCACCTACTTATTCCAGGGTTTTTCTTTATTTTTACTATTTTCTACATTGTAGAATAATACTGCCCTACCAAGCAAAAAGGCAGTAACTGCTCATTTGGTTGAAAATTAGTTAATATAATTTTTGCAACGTTAAATACATGCTTAATAATGTGAACAAGTATCCTGCCTCTATTGTATTGTGTTTAGGAGAAAATGGGGGTCATGTTAACAGCAACTGCATAAAGTTACTGTGCAACCAAGGTAAATAAAAGCCATTTCTCTCAGTTCCACAATATGAGCAGTTACTGCCTTTTTGCTTGGTAGGGCAGAATAGTGAAGAAATCACAACTATGAAATAACACATATGGAATCATGTAGTAATCAAAAGAGGGTTAAACAAATCAAAATACAGTATATTTAACATTTGAGATTCTTCAAAGAAGCCACCCTTTGCCTTGATGACAGCTTTGCACAATCTTGGCATTCTCTCAACCAGCTTCATGAGGTAGCCACCTGGAATGCGTTTCAATTAACAGGTGTTCCTTATTAAAAGTGAATTTGTGGAATGTCTTTCCTTCTTATTGCGTTTGAGCCAATCAGTTTTGTAACAAGGTAGGGGTGGTATACAGAAGAGAGCCCTATTTGGTAAAAGACCAAGTCCATATTATGTCAAGAACAGCTCAAATAAGCAAAGAGAAACAACAGTCCAAGACATGAAGGTCAATTTCAAGAACTTTGAAAGTTTCTTTAAGTGCAGTCGCTAGAACCATCAAGCGCTATGATGAAACTGGCCGCCACAGGAAAGGAAAACCCAGTGTTAGATCTGCTGCAGAGGATAAGTTCATTAGAGTTACCAGCCTCAGAAATTGCAGGCCAAATTAATGCTTCACAGAGTTCAAGTAGCAGACACATTTCAACTGTTCAGAGGAGACTGCTTCAATCAGACCTTCATGGTTGAATTGCTGCAAAGAAACCACCAATAAAGGACAACAATAAAAAGAAGAGACTTGCTTGGGCCAAGAAACACGAGCAATGGATATTAGACCGGTGGAAATCTGTCCTTTGGTCTGATGATTCCAAATTGTAGATTTTTGGTTCCAACCGCCTTGTCTTTTTGAGACGCAGAGTAGGTGAACACACCTCCAGGCTGTGTAAGGGCTATTTGACCAAGAAGGAGAGTGATGGAGTGCTGCATCAGATGACCTGGCCTCCACAATCACCCGACCTCAACCTAATTGAGATGGTTTGAGTTGAGGTGGACCGCAGAGTGAAGGAAAAGCAGCCAACAAGTACTAAGCATATGTGGGAACTCTTTCAAGACTGTTGGAAAAGCTTTCCAGGTGAAGCTGGTTGAGAGAATGCCAAGAGTGTGCAAAGCTGTCATCAAGGCATATATTTTTATTTGTTTAACACTTTTTTGGTTACTGCATGATTCCGTATGTGTTATTTGATAGTTGTGATGTCTTCACTATTTTTCTACAATGTAGAAAATAGTAAAAATAAAGAAAAACCCTTGAACGTGTAGGTGAGTCCAAACCTTTGACTGGTACTGTACGTAAGCAGGTACATACTTATCTCTGGAACACAGATCTCCACCTGTGGTAGAGTAACGCTGGAAGTTGGGTTTTCTATGAAAAATACAGTACAAGTTGTTTTTTCATAATATATTATTCATAATATTTTGCCTTTGGGGTATGTAACTATCATAGTGTGTTTTTCTGTGTGTTGGTATTGTCGAGACACAGTAAAACATAGATAAGAAAGAATGCTATAGTAGACCTCTATGAACTGAATCAATACAGTCTTGTCAAAGACCTCTGGAATTGGTAGATATACAGTATGTTGTTTTTTCAGGGCTGCTGCACAATGTTTTACAGCTTGACTTGTCTTGGTTCTGAACATGGAATCTCTTTCCTGGAAAACAATTGTAGAGAACATGAGAAATATGAGACAAATCAGTCATTTTTTTGTATTTATTTCCATCCATTACGCTGTGACTGCTGTGCATTACATTAGATTGATCTTTATTTTCCCTGCTCTGCCCTGTCTCTTTCCATCCAAAAATAAACCCCTCTAAAGCTTTTATTGCCACCGAGAGGCAGGGGGTTCACCTACATAACATTTTGAATGACGATGCATGCATACGAGGATTGACGATATAGAATACCTCTCTGAAATCATGTCTCATATAGGGCTGCTCTCTTTGATCATAGATTGTATCTCCTCAGCCAATGTAAGGCATCATGAGGCATCATGGGAAAATGACTCAAGATATGCCCAGTAGGCCCATTAAGCTCTTTACTTTCCACTGAATTCACTCTGTGCCACTGGCAGAGCCTCAATGGAGTTCAAGCGCCATTAAGGAGCCATTAAGAAATGCTTTATTTGAAAATTCAATCCACTTCATTTGCTTCGAAGGGAAAGTATACTACTAATGTCTCTGGTTCTAGTGTTTTACCTTATTTTACATACTGCCACACTTAGCAACAAAGCTAATGACAATATATGAAGCAAGCTACGAGTATTCTAGTTCCTTGAAAGAAATGTGTTTCGTGACATAAGTCTCAGAAGGCATATTGTAGTTTAACATCATGGCTATATTGCTATATGGAACATACCCCCAGTCAGTCACCTTCTAAGCATTTGGTTGAGTTGCAAACTAACATCAATTCAACATGAAATAAACAAAACAGTTTTCCATTTTGATTCAATGTCATCACATAGTTTTTTTGGGGGTTGAAATGACATGGAAACAATGTTGATTCAACAAGTTTTTGCCCAGAGGGTAAACACTGGTAATGCCCAATCCATGTTTTGAGTATAACACAGTCACTGGAAACTATCTCAGGATTCCCCTTAAACACCCAACAAAATGACATCACCACTTCTCACCACATTCAAAACAAACACAGTTGGGTAGCCCACTCCAGACCATTCTACTGTGTTTTGCGTGCCTCCGTGTTTTGACTCATTGAGAAGTTTTTTATCCTTGTTAGCCATGCTCAGCAAACCCCACACAGATTTATAGCATAATTAAATAGGCTTTTGATTCTCAAGTGGATGGCTCCATTGCTCGTAATGATGGGTCTTTAAAAGACCATTACAGCCCATCTCTGGGATTGGGAAGTCTGGGAAGACTCAAAACCACAGTGATGTCATAATGAATGCTGTCCAAGAGGGAGGGATATTTGGCATTCACAGGAATGGTAGCTCCTTTAAAACTCTATCAGCGATGTCAACTAAATTGATTTCTCTTTTACCAAACCCTTCCTCACTCTATTACTGCTCTAAAAACAGAGCAGTATTCCAAAGCACCAGTTTATTTGATGTGTTTAATACTGCTAATGATTACAGTGCTCTTAGGGTATGACTTTATCCATCATTAGTTGATAACTATCTAGAATTGACTAGATGGATAGCTTCCAGATGAATATGCTGCGCTATGGATAAGTCCCTGATGCACAGTGGCCCCTGGACCTATTGGGATCTGGGAGGGGGCAACAGAGGGGTCCCACAAGCTTGGTGGGGGTTTTCAGGCCCTTGGTTTAATGAAGGAAATATGGCACTGAGCCACATAAAGCAGAGGGCCATCATGGGAAAAACATTCCCTTATCCGCAAGCAAGAACCCTCTCAAGCACACTGTGTGTGATGACAGCAGTCAGTTTGCTGATGCCAGGCTTTTATGTGCTGTAATTCTGGATGTGAACTGTTAGAAGAAACAACAGAGCTGTGTATTTATTGAGTTTGACTGGATATGTTGAAGTCGTACTCTGTTGAATTGTTCAAACATGCTAATCTGTAATTTATTTTGCCACTATGGCCTATTTATTGTCCTACCTACCTAACCTTACTGCATTTTGCACTACATTTGCACTCTGTATATAGATTTTCTATTGTGTTATTGACTGTACGTTTGTTTATTTCCCATGTGTAACTCTGTGTTGTTTTTGTCCAACTGCTTTGCTTTGTCTTGGCCAGGTCGCAGTTGTAAATGAGAACTTGTTCTCAACTGACCTACCTGGTTAAATAAAGGTGAAATAAAAAAATATAAAAAACATGGGCTAATACGGGGCTGTTTTTGTTCTTTATAGGTCTGGATAATAAAAATATTTCATGGCCGGTATTAAAACAGCCAACAAATAAATGGGAACATTAAAAAATGAAGATATTTCTGTATGATGTGACATAGGGATTTGTTATGTGTTCATTCAGGAAGTGTTGGTTAATGGCCTTCCTATATGTAAACAATAAACATTTAGGCTATACAGACACAAACATATTTCACAAGTTACATTTTATGCCGATGTAGAAATAAAAGCTTGCAGGAATGGAGAGAGAAAGTAAGAAAGGGAGAAAGAGAGAGATAGAAATGGATAGAGAGAGAGATTGCGAGAAAAAGAGAGTAAAGGAGAGAGAAAGGAAGAGAGTTCCATTAGTCCTTGTGAAGAGAGCTACAGCCTTCATATCCTCTCTCACCTGTAGCTTAGTGTTCCCTGTGGGGAAGGAGATTAATGCGACACACTACCTCTCTGATCCTTAATCCTGTGCTCGCTCATTGCTGGTTCATCTGTAGAGATAAATACAGTTTTTTTTCTCTATGAGTTCAGCAGTACATTCCCCACATTAATGCCCTGAACTAGCTTTGAGCTCCAGTGGAACCACCACTTTTGGTAGGCCGTCATTGTAAATAAGAATTTGTTCTTAACTGACTTGCCTAGTTAAATAAAAAATAAAGTAACAGACCTAGTACAGAACAACACACAATACTGAAATAGTGGTAGCCTCCTGGAGTGAAACTGTTGCAAGTGCTATCATATCTCTCTTCCTCTCTCTTCCTCTCTCTCGCTCTCTCTTTCTCCCCTGCTCTGCCACGAGGGACTCATTTGACTGCGTCACCTGGGAGTAGTTTTAGAATCAATAAAAACGTCATTTGTTGTGCTTTAAATTCATGCTGGGGAGCCGCTCTCTGAGCCTTTGTGCAGTGGATTCAATCAGAGCCATGAGTTCAACTGCTGGCTGCACACCACACCAGCCAGCTGGGTTAATGGCTCTTGGTGCTTCTCTTAATCTAAATGTTTCCCTATAAACTCTCACACAGTCACAGCCAGGCCAACTACATACCTCAAAAACCCAATAGAAAAGATTGATCCACCATCAACGATTCTACTTTTATTCGGATGTCTAACCACTCAAATAGCTACTATGTCCAGAGGACGAAGGGCCTTCAGATGCAGTCCATGTGTATTGCAATGTGGCTGATCAATGTGAGGTCACATGTGGGGACATGCGCGGTACAAGCAGGCCATGTGCCACTTTAACAGTACACTAACTAACTCTATCCTAGGGAAGTATGGGTATGACCTAATATGGCATTGGCAGACTGTGGCCATTCAACACTCTCTGTTCAGTACAATGGGACAGAGTGAGGTACAGGACAACAATAACAAAGCAGAGTAGAAAATCATGGAGACCATAATAGAGGATCCCAGCCCACCCACCATGTTGAATTTGACTTCTACTGATGCAGAGGGTGAGCTACCATTAGTCATATAAAAAAGAGGAACAAGCTTTATCGTTTATGGTCTTTAAGCACTGCTTGCGAAAAAAAATGACGCCAGAAAAGAAGCCATTTTAATTGGTTCTAGCCAGCAGAATATGGGGTGTGTTTGTGCAAGGTTGCGATTCATTGGTTTACTTTCTGGCATTGATTTTTACCACGTAGTGTTAAGGGACCCTAATGTGACAAAACAAATCATATTCATGGCTGTGAATGGAGTACTTGCTTTACGTTTGTACTTGGAATTGTGGTATGTTTTTAATTTGACCAGATGAAAGTACACTATACTACTACCTCCCACCTGTGTTAAAGACCTGATGCAACCTACTTGATGCCAGACTTTTAACAGGCAGGCATTCCCTTTTAGATGTGATTTATGCACAGAGTTGTGTTTTATGGCCTTGGATACCTGGAGGTCAGAAACCGTACCCTTGTACAAAGTGGACTAAAGAGTCAGTGTGTAACCCTTTGAACTACTTTTTTGTGAGAACATTCTTACCTTTTAGCTGGCTCAGTGTGAGCACTGTAACCCAGACAGGTAGCTATAATGACCAGGATCAGATATCATGTTCCTTTCCTGTGACTTTTTTTTTCTAGCAGTGCTCAATTTCACAGTTGAGAGTTGAGAATCTGTTTGAAAGGTCACCCATCAACTACAGTAACTATTCTCTCTGCAATTGCAAGATTTTCTTTCATTTATTCTAAACTCAGAACCCAAACCAACTAGCTAGCTAGCTTAAATTGAGCTTGCTAGCTAAAGGTTTGTCACACATCACGGGAGATTCGATTTATTCAACAATATTCTCAAATAGATAGGCCTACAACTGAAACTTATCTCCTTTTCGAAGATATGGACAATTCTTTTTGCAGTGTGAGCGCAGGCAGCAGAGATTCCTGTATTATACAGAGACAGATTTTTTCATGAACTGATCCGATAGCCTCCTACACCTGCATGCTGTACCCATTAAAGGGAATGTTCAGGATTTTAGGCAATAAGGTCCTTTATCAGACAAACTCGTGGACAATGTTCCCTCTAATGTTTTTCAGCACTGAGCAAATTTCAGGTCTGCTGAGCGCAAACTTGAATGTTGTGAAAATTCTGTGCAGCTTCCAGTAAACACTGAGGCTGTACCCGCTTTAAGTTACAGTTTCAGACAGTTGTCAAGTAGGCTACTTTGGCTAATTTGATTATAATGTAGGCCTACCAGAGTGGGCCTACCATCAAAAACAATGGAGAAAATGCATCCCATAACATTTTAAAATGAAAATAGCTGTTCTATCATTCAGCCTACAGTAGAGACTTTTGAACATGCAGGGTTGACATTAACCTGTTTATCCACTTGTCCTTCAGACAAGGAGGTGACTGAAAATGTTGTTGTGTTGTTTGATGCAAGAAACCACTTTACAAAATAAAAAGCATTATTATTCCCAAACCATTATTACAGAGAATCAGACACATAATGCTACCCTCTGCTGCTTACTGTCAATTTGGCTTATTCAAGCCTGTCTCAAAATACCAACACACCCTTTTAAGAAAAAAAAAAAAAAAAAAAGGTCTTTATCCGACTGGCTTTTCAAAGATGTCTAGAAATGTACACGTTTTGCACTCTTGTAGGAAGCAACCACTCCCCCATGCTGACAAAAAATTATATTTAACCGGGCTAATAACTCACTAACTAGCACCGCATCTACGGTGTCGTGTTTCAGGGGACGCATGGCTCTCGACCTTCGCCTCTCCCGAGTCGGGAGTTGCAGCGATGGGACAAGACTGTAACTACCAATTGGATATCACGAAATTGGGGGAAAAAAGGGTTAAAAAGTATAAAGAACATATATTTATATAAAAAATAATCCTACTCTGATGAGTTCTGCCTACAACAAAATCTCTTGCACAGTTAGTTTTGCATACTAAGTCTTGCATAGTTTGTTTTGTTTCGGGATGTTGCATTGAAAGTGGCTAATATTGTGTTGATTCGATCACAAATGTTGATAGTGTTAACTATGTTGATAGGGTTTAAATGTAAACAAAACATTTAGCAGTTGTGTTAGCATGCTGGACGCAGCTACAGAAAAAAGGTATCCGAGAGTTCATCAGACTGGGGAAAAAGATCGGTAGGTGTTTTAGCCAGCTATTCTGATAGAAGAGTTGGCTAAAGCGCATACAGATCTGAAACCAGGCGGGTTGGTGTGGTAGTGGCCAGTCAACTTTGTGTCGAGGTCATCCCTTCAGTTCATCAAGGCGTTGGTTGGAGTGGTGGAGAGCGATGGTTGGCTCCAAATGGACAGCTGTGGGCCAACCCTTGGGAAGGCCTCCAGTCAGTGAGGTCATAGTGTCTTTAGTGGTGTCAACACCCTCAAGACGTGCTCATCCATGTTATTTTGTAGCCATAGTCAGTGTTGGGATTAGTTATTTGGAAAAATAATTATTACATATTACTTGTTACATTTAACAGAAGTAATGCATTACTGTGTGTGGAAAGTACCCAGTTAATTACATTGCTTTACATTTATACAAAATGTCACTTTTTGTTTGACTGTCAGAGGGAGGAAAGCGAGCCACGCACACTCTACCAAATATAGGTTGCTTACTAACTCAGGTTTGATCAATAGGTTGCTTACTAACTCAGGTTTGATCAATAGTTCATCTGTGGCGAAGCTTTCCCTTGTCTACAAGTGCTGCACTATCATATATTTTCTTTCAAAATCTTTCTCTATAGCCGCCGGTTATAGACCGCATGTAGGCTACATGGAACAATAGAGATGTATAGAGGGCACACTTGCCACTAGACAGGAAAGCTCTCTATTTGAAAAAGTAAGGCATTACTCCGTTACTCATAAAAGTATTCTGATTACGTAACGTGTTAAACCATTTGTAATATTTAGCAGGTTTGCAAAGAATAAGTACAAAACTTTTGCATTAGTAGTTCCAAAATACATTTTCTTGCACTGGGCTATCCTTAACCTAGGTTTAAACTGTCCTAGGCATAGCTAGTTTTACACTAACCCCTAAACATTATCACAAACTATGTGTTTGGCTAGCCCAAAGAGCTGATGCTAACCCTAACCCTAACCCTGCTCCAGAGCAGGGCCAGCTAGCTATGCCCTGGGCTAAGGTTGGTGTTATCCTTTCAAATGTGTGTGATACATCGCTTAGCCCTGGGCTTAGAGTTCCCTTAGCTCTGGGTTAAGCCAACACAGTGTGAAAAGCTTGTATTATTCCCCAAACTATCCCCCACTGCACCATTTACTTAGATAAACAGAGGTGAATTATTAAGTGATTAAAACATGCCACTCTATTACCAAATCGGTAACAGAGTGCCCAAAAAATCAGAATGACTGCAATTGAATTGGCTACAATGGGAAATCATAGTAGTCACAAACCACAGTTGCAGTAGTGCAGAGTACAGCACAGTACAGTAGAGTAGAACACAGTACAGTAGTGTACAGTACAGTACAGTAGAGTAGAGTACAGTAAAGAACAATTGAGTATAGTTCAGTAAAGTAGAGTTTAGTACAGTAGAGCGCAGCATTATGTAATATAATATAATTTACTCTACTGGACTGGACTGTACTCTACTCTACTGTATTTGGCTCTACTCTACTTTACTATACTGTACTGTACTCTACTCTCCTTTGCTCTACTGTGCTGTTCTGTGCTGTACTGTACTAATACTCTACTCTACTTTCTTTACTGTACTGTGATCTGTGATCTACTGTACTAAACTCTACTGTTCTGTGTGGTGCTGTACTGTACTCTACTGTGCTGTAGTGTGATGTCCAAACTTGTGAAACATAGACGTCGATGATTGGTACATATTTGGTATTCAGGATAGTTATGTACAATCAATCAATCAAATGTATATATAAAGCTCTTTTTACAAACACACACAGAGAGAGAGGGGGGAGGGGGGGGACGTCGAAACAGCAGGTCCGGTGAACAGGTCAGTGTTCCATAGCCGCAGGCAGAAACTGGATCAGCGGCACGGCCAGGTGGACTAGGGACGGGGACAGCCAGGAGTCGTCAGGCCAGGTAGTCCTGAGGCATGGTCCTAGGGCTCAGGTCCGGATATGCAGGATATAACCCCACCCACTTTGCCAAAGCACAGCCCCCACACCAGCAGAGGGATATCAACAGACCACCAACTTACTACCCTGAGACAAGGCGGAGTATAGCCCATGAAGCTATCCCCCACCACACAAGCCCAAGGGGGCGCAAGAGTATAGAGAAAAAAGACTGGCAAAACGTGATGCACCCCTGCTAGGGACTGCAGGGGAGAGCACTAGCAAGCCAGTGACTCAGCCTCCATAATAAATCAAATCAAATCAAATTGTATTGGTCACATACACATGTTTAGCAGATGTTAATGCGGGTGTAGCGAAATGCTTGTGCTTCTAGTTCCGAGTGGAGTAATATCTAACAGTAATATCTAACAATTACACAACATACTCCCAATACACACAAATCTAACTAAGGAAGGAATTAGGCCTGAATGAATGAATGAATGAATGAATGAATGAATGAATGAATGAATGAATGAATGAATGAATGAATGAATGAATGAATGAATGAATAAATGAATGAATGAATGAATTATAGGGTCAGAGGCAGAGAATCCCAGTGGAGAGAGGGGAGCCGGCCAGGCAAAGAGGGTGGTTCGTCATTCCAGTGCCTTGCCGTTTACATTCGTACCCCTGGGCCAGACTACACGCAATCGTAATACCTACTGAAGAGATGAGTCTTCAGTAAAGACTTAAAAGGTTCAGACTGAGTCTGCGTCTCTCACATGGATCGGCAGACCATTCCATAACAATGTAGTTCTATAAGAGAAGTCCACGCCTTGTGACCGTAGCGTACATGTAGGTATGTACGGCGTACGGGTGGACCAAATCGGAGTGATAGGCAGGAGGGAAAAAAATAAGAGATCAGGGTCCAGAGTAACGCAGAGGTCCTTGACAGTTTTATTTGAGATGACTGTACAACCATCAAGATTAATTGTCAGATCCAACAGCAGATCTCTTAGTTTCTTGAGACCTGTCCTTGTGTCTGAAGAACAGGCTTCCAGGGTAGACAATTTTGGGGCTTTATAATGTTTCATAGAAATGTAAAGCTGTGTTTCGTCTGCATAGCAGTGAAAGTTGACATTGTGTTTCTGAATGACATCACCAAGAGGTAGCATACACTACATAGCCAAACGTATGTGGACACCCCTTCATATTAGTGGATTTGGCTATTTCAGCCACACCCTTTGCTGACAGTTGTATAAAATCGAGCACACAGCCATGCACTCTCCATAGATAAACATTGGCAGTAGAATGGCCCGTACTGAAGCGCTCAGTAACTTTCAAAGTGGCACCGTGATAGGATGTCACCTTTCCAACAAGTCAGTAAGTAAAATGTCTGCCCTGCTAGAGCTGCCCCGGTCAAATGTAAGTGCTGTTATTGTGAATTGGAAACATCTAGGAGCAACAACGGCTCAGCCTCGAAGTGGTAGGCCACATAAGCTCACAGAAAGGGGCCGCCGAGTGCTGAAGTGTGTAAAAATCGTCTGTCCTTGGCTGCAACACTCACTACCATGTTCCAAACTGCCTCTGGAAGCAACGTCAGTACAAGAACTGCGCTATGCCAAGCGTCGGCTGGAGTGGTGTAAAGCTCGCCGCCATTGGACTCTGGAGCAGTGGAAATACGTTCTCTGGAGTGATGAATCTCACATCACCATCTACCAGACCGACGGACGAATCTGGGTATGGGGGATTCTAGGAAAACGCTACCTGCCCGAATACATAGTGCCAACTTTAAAGTTTGGTGGAGGAAGAATAATTGTCTGGGGCTGTTTTGCGTGGTTTTGCCCCCGTGCACAAAGCGAGGTGCATACAGAAATGGTTTGTCAAGATCGGTGTTGAAGAACTTGACTGGCCTGCACGGAGCCCTGACATCAACCCCATCGAACACCTTTGGGATGAATTGGAACGCATGACTGCGAGCCAGGCCTAATCGCCCAACATCAGTGCCCGAACTCACTAATGCTCTTGTGGCTGAATGGAAGCAAGTCCCCACAATGTTCCAGCATCTAGTGGAAAGCCTTCCCAGAAGAGTGAAGGCTGTTATAGCAGCAAAAGGGTGGACCAACTCCATATTAATGCCCATGATTTTGGAATGAGGTATTCAACGAGCAGGTGTCCACATACTTTTGTAGTGTAGTGTATATAGTGAAAACAATTGTTGTCCTAAAACAGAACCTTGAGGAACACTATAACTTACCATTGATTTGTCAGAGGACAAACCATCCACAGAGACGAACTGATACTGTATCTTCCTGACAGATAAGACCTAAACTGGGCAAGAACTTTGGGTTTTCCAATCTCTCCAAAATAATGTGGTGATTGATGGTTTCAAAAGCGGCATTAAAAGGTCATTTACCACCTTCACGAGTGCTGTCTCAGTACTATGATGGGGTCTAAAACCAGACTGGAGCATTTCGTATACATTATTTGTCTTCGGGAAGGCAGTGAGTTGCTGAGCAACAGCTTTTCCAAAATAAATTGAGAGGAATCGGAGATTCGATATGGGCCGATAGTTTTTTACATTTTCCGGGTCAAGATTTGGCTTTTTCAGGAGAGACTTTATTACTTCTATTTTTAGTGAGATTGGTACACATCCTGTGGATAGGGAGGAGCTCTTTCCTTGGCCCAACATAGGAGGAGGGCCAAGGACAGGAAGTAGCTCTTTCAGTAGTTTAGTTGGAACAGGGTCCAGTAGGCAGCTGCCATGACTATTTTCGTGAATGTGTCGAGAGATACAGGATAAAAAAACTTGAGAGTCTCCGTTGATCCGAAGTCCTGGCAGTTCTGTGCAGACTAAGGACAACTGAGTTTTGGAGAAATACACATATTCAAAGAGTAGTCTGTAATTTTCTTTCTAATGATCATGATCTTTTTTTTAAAGAAGTTAATAAATTAATCCCTGCTGTAGTGAAGACCATTCTCACTTGGGAATTGCTACTTTTTAGTTAGCTTTGCGACAGTATAAAAAATATTTTTGAGCGTTTCTATTCTCCTCAATCAGGTTGGAAAAGTAAGCTACAACGATTTTGGCTACACAGACCATGTCAAGCACCGGATACCAACAGGGAATACAGAGCCGTGAGGGTCGAGGAGCAGTGAGGGCTTTTTGATATTGTACTGTACTCTTTCCACGCTAGTCGGAAGACGTCCAATTTGGTGGAGCACCATTTCC
Organism: Thymallus thymallus; assembly: GCA_023634145.1. Classification (NCBI taxonomy): domain Eukaryota; kingdom Metazoa; phylum Chordata; class Actinopteri; order Salmoniformes; family Salmonidae; genus Thymallus; species Thymallus thymallus. Next base: position 35,712,928 of record CM042414.1, on the reverse strand, counting down.
GTTCCATTTTTCTGGAAGCTAGTTTCAGGGCTCTGTATTTTCTTTATACCAGGGAGCTAGTTTCTTGTGACAAATGTTTTGTTTTTTTAGCGGTGCGACTGCATTTAGATCCCCGGTTAGGTGGTTAACTGATTTTTGTACTCCGACGTCCTTTGATAGGTGGAGGTCGTCTGGATGGGCATCTAGGAATCTTGTGTTGTCCGAGAATTTATAGCGTGGCTCTTGATAATCCTTGGTTGTGGTCTGAGCAAATGATTTGTTGCGATTGCAAAGGGTGGTCTGATTATGAAAAAAAACATTTAGATCCACAATATCTATTCCATGGGACAAAACTAGATCCAGGGTATGGTTGTGGCAATGCGTAGGTCCCGAGACATGTTGGACAAAACATATTGAGTCAATGATGGCTCCTCATGCCTTTTTGAGTGGGTCTGTGGACTTCTCCTTGTGAATATTATCTGCCGTGACTACGAGGTCCGATAATAATTCAGGAGGCCTGTAACAGTAACTATAAAAAGTGATTGAGTAGGCTGCATAGATTTCATTACTAGACCTCAAAAGACGACAAAAGAAAACTTGGTCATTTTTTTTCTTCTTGAATTGAAATTTGCTATCATAAATGTTAGCAACACCACTGCCTTAAGCGGGAAGCGCAGGGGATGTGGTCACTAGTGTAACCAGGAGGAGAGGCCTCATTAAACACAGTAAATTCATCAGGCTTAAGCTATGTTTCAGTCAGGCCAATCATATCAAGATTATGATCAGTGTTTAGTTAATTGACTATAACTGCCTTGGAAGTGAGGGATCTAACATTAAGCAGTCATATTTTGTGATGTGAGGTATGATCACAATCTCTTTCAATAATGACAGGAATGGATGAGGATGAATTTAGTTTTGCCATACTTAGATCGAGGCACAGACACGTTGTCAATGGAGAAAACTGAGCGGACTACGCTGACTATGCTATGGGCAGACTCCACCAAGCTGCCAGGCTGGCTAACAGCCTGCTGCCTGGCCTGCACCCTGTCTCATTGTGGAGCTAGAGGAGTTAGAGCCCTATGTATGTTGATAGATAAGATGAGAGCACCCCTCTAGTTAGGATGGAGCACGTCACTCCTCAGCCTCCTTGGTCCTGCTTATGGGTGAGTTTCAGAAAGAGGGACAGTTTTAGCTTCAGCCAGCGCCATCTTCTGTTTAGCCTCTACGTCAGTAGCCCTTCCCACTGGGAAATAATGTATGATTTCTCTGATTCTTTTTAAGTCTAATATTGCGGGTAATGGAGTCTCCATTGACTAGGCTTTTCAATTTGTCAGAGCTAATGGTGGGAGACTTTGGCGGCTCAGACCCCGTAACGGGTGGAGAAGAGACCTGGGAAGGCTCAGGCTCTGATTCAGACTTGTTGCTTAGTGGGCAAAACAGGTTGAAAGTTTGTATCATCTGAATGAGTGACACCGGTTGAGCATGCTGACAGCATTTATATCCAGAAACTTGAAAAAATTGTTCGGCTGCGGGGACTGTGCAAGGGGATTAACACTACTACATGTATTTACTGTGTGCACAGACGCTGTTTCATGCTTAAATTGCCCTTAAGGTGATAGTTCTGCTGTATATTTTGAGTACAGCGACTGCAAAGAGAAGGCATAATGTTACTTAGCTTTTTTGGCTGGAGGAGGTCCTGCAGATCCATGCCAGATAAAGCGTCCGGGGGGGAAATAGTTTAGTGCGGACAAAACTAAGACGTTGGTAAACTTGTTAAATACAGAATTTGATTAAACGGTTATTAAAAGTAAAAGCGAGAAAGTTTGTCAGGTAGCCAAGTAGCAACGAACAGCACAGCAGCACGGAGACAACGTGGAAGTTGACTCAGTTTCCGGGTGTTGATCCACTTCACTTACTGTAGTTCAATAACCAAAAGAGATGTTTTCAAACTCAAGTTGTCATATCTGATACTCCATTCTTTCTGCAGACATCTTTGAATCTTAATTTGATGTAGAGATTTAGTTTTTTGGAAAATGTGCTCTTAAAAAACTGAGGGAGATTTTACTGTCATTCTGTTACCAAACTTTGCATTTGCACTGTTTCTAAAGTAAATTTGTTTTAGTAAAATGTTCAGTGGCAATTGTTAAACCTAGATTTAAACCATCATAGGTTTAGCTTGTTTTACACTAATGAAAACAAATTATCACAAACTATGTTTGGGTAGCCCAAAGAGTTGATGCTAACCCTGCTTCAGAGCAGGGCCAGCTAGCGATGCTGGACTGTACTCTACTGTGCTGAACTATACTCTATTCTACTCTTCTTTACTTTACTTTACTGAACTCTACTGAGCTCTACTGTACTGTTCTGTGTTGTACTATACTGTTCGCTAATATTTTCTTTTTTGCATTTTAAATGAAAAAAGTGAGTCAGCGGTCTAAGACACTGCATCGCAGTGCAAGCTGCATTACTACAGATGCGGGTTCGAGCCCCGTCTGTGTCGCAGCCGGCCGCGACCGGGAGACCCATGAGGCGATGCACAATTGGCCCAGCGTCGTCCGGGTTAGGGGAGGGTTTGGCCAGCCGGGTTGTCCTTGTCCCATCGCGCTGTAGCATCTCCTGTGGTGGGCCGGGCGCTTGCACGTTGACTCAGTTGCCAGGTGGACGGTGGTTCCTCCGACACATTGGTGCGACTGGCTTCCGGGTTAAGCGTTCATTGTGTCAAGAAGCAGTGTGGCTTGGTGGGTTGTGTTTCGGAGGACGCACGGCTCTCGACCTTCGCCTCTCCCGAGTCCAGACGTACGGGAGTTGTAGCGATGGGACAAGACTGTAGCTACCAATTGGTAAGAAAATGGGGTAACGTTAACGTGGAAATGCCTATTTTTGAGTTATGCGGCTGTAAAAGCTGCTGATAGAGAGTAGCATGGAGCTGGGAACTGACGAAGGTCTGATTATATTTCATATGCTCCTGCAACCAGCCTCTGGCCTCCTTTCTTATGGGCAGACTATCACATTTTCCACCAAAGGGCATCAGGCACTGGGCTGCGGACACACAGTTCCAAGCTGCAGATCGTATCGGTTTGTCTTTTCTTCAGTTGCATGTTTCTTGCCAAGGTCATTAGAGTTGACGCTGTGTGGAGGGAGTTGCGACGTCAACTGAGATCTGGGACTGATTAACAATCACGTTGCCTGTCATTTTCGATCTCCATGAATTACGGTTTAATGTCAGGGAAAGTGACTCTGTCAAATCTATGCCAGTGCTGGCTCACTCTACTGTATGTGCTTGATAACTGGCCATCACTCTCTCCCTCACCTCATTGATTTTCCTTTTTGCTCTCAACTCGCTCTTTCCTCCGTTGGCACTTCACCACTCCTTATTCATCTGTTCTCTCTTTCTCCGGCATCCCCTCTCTCTCTCTCTCCCCCACCCCCCCTCACCACCCCTCTCTCTCCTTCTCTCAGTCGAGCAGTGAATTTCAAACACAGATTCAACTACAAAGACCAGGGAGGTTTTCCAATGCCTCGCAAGGAAGGGCATCTATTGGTAAATAAAAGCAGACATTGAATATGCCTTTAAGCATGGTGAAGTTATTAATTACACTTTGGATGGTGTATCAATACACCCAGTCACTACGAAGATACAAGCGTCCTTCCTAACTCTGTTCCCCGAGAGGAAGGAAACCGCTCAGGGATTTCACCATGAGGCCAATGATTATTAAAGAGTGTAATGGCTGTGATAGGAGAAAACTGAGGATGGATAAACAACATTGTAGTTACTCCACAATACTAACCTAAATGACAGAGTGAAAAGAAGGAAACCTGTACAGAATAATGATATTCCAAAACCTGTATTCTGTTTGCAACAACGCAGTAAAGTAAAACTGCAAAACATGTGACAAAAAAATGAACTTTGTCCTGAATGCAAAGCCTTATGTTTGAGGAACCAGAGCAATCGTAACGTACGAATTTAAAATTCAGGTTGTAACACAAAAAAGTGTGGAAAAAGTCAAGGGGTATGAATACTTTCTGAAGGCACTGTAATTGTATGTGTGGGTTACAGAGATTAGTTAGTTATTCAAATTATCATGTTAAACAAAGTCAAGAGGTGACAATACTTTATGAAGGCACTGTATGTATATTTAGTTTTTTCCAAAATCCCAGTTAGGGGATTCCCGGAATCAAGAGGGAATAAACAGGGAATCTGAAATCCTTCAACCAGGAGTTCTGGAAAAAACAGGGAATTTATTGAAATTCCTGAAATTTCTGGAATTTTGCAACTCTATGTGTGCTGCATACATAAATTAGGATTTGGATAAAGCAATCTGCTGATTATGATGTTTCCTTGAAAATAAGAGAAGATACTGTATGTTTCAGAGAGGGGGAGAGAGAGTAGTTTCATACCTAATTGAATCATCCAGAGCTTTGTGAGGGCCTTCTATCAGAAGATAGGTACAGCAGTAGAAACATACAAACACAAACAAACACCTGCCCAGAGTGATGTGGTTGCCTTCTGGTGGAGAACTGTTTTCCTCTGAGGTGTCGGCTTACCTGTCATTCATGGGATAGTGGGAGAATCCTGCTGCAGTTGTGTGCCAATGAAGTCGGTCTGTTAGTTTTAACCCTTGAGAGATGTATACTGGTGTTGCTACTCATGCATTGGAAATACAAGTGGATTATATAAATAGATCATAAATATTACAGACAGTTAATAAAGTTGTCCTGTTTTATTAGAGCCCTAGTACATTTGTTCGTTTTTTGCTTCATATACAGTGTTACTAGGGCCCACAGTTTTTCCTGGTCAGGTCAGGACAACTCAGGGTCCCAAACAATAAAAAATATTAAAAGATAAGAATATGAATATGAAGTAATGGCTCAGTAGAATTGAATAAACATTTTAGCATAAGTAAAATATTTTACATGTGTTTTTGGGAAGGGGGAGATGGGGGGGCAAGTGTTTAAATTAAGCAGTATTTAGCAATCATAATAAGAGGCTGGCAGTTGTGATGTGTGTAGTGTGTGTGTGTGGATGAGTGTATATCTATGTGTGTGTGTGTGTGTGTGTGTGTGTGTGTGTGTGTGTGTGTGCGTTAGTACATGTGTGCGGAGAGTCAGTGCAGCTGGTTAGTCCAGTTCAAGTGTTCAACATTCTGATGGCTTGTAGACAGAAACTGTCTCTGAGCCTGTTGGTATCAGACCTAATGCTCAGATACCGTAAGGTAAGGGAGTGAACAGCTCGTGGCTGGGGTGTGTGGGGTTCCCATACCAGGCAATGATGCTGATGCAACAGTTCAGGACGCTCTCAATGGTGTAGCGGTAGTATTTGAAGAGGACCCAAATTTCTTCAACCGCCTTAGGAAGTAGAGACGCTGTTGCTCTGATAAGAGTGGTGGTGTTAAAACTGCTGACTCTCTCTACTGCAGTCCTGTTGATGTGGATTGAGGCATGTTCCCTCCTCTGCTTCCTGAAGTCAACAATCAACTTATTTGTTTTGCTGACGTTGAAGGAGAGGTTGTTGTTGTCCTGGCACCACAATGCCAGTTCACTTACCTCCTCCCTATAGTCTGACTCGTCGTTGTTGGCTATCAGCAAACCTGAGCAAACTTGATGATGGAATTGGTGTCGTGCAAATCCACACAGTCGTGGGTGAACAGGGGGTACAGGAGAGGGCTGAGGACACACCCTTGGGACGCCCCTGTTTTAAGAGTCAGTGCGGAGGAGGTGTTGTTGCCAATCCTCACAGCCTGTGTTCTGCCAGGCAGGAAGTCCAGGATCCAGTTGCAGAGGGTGGTGTCCATTCCCAGGGCTCTGAGCTTGGTGTTGAGCTTAGAGGGAACAATAGTGTTGAATTCTTAACTGTAGTCAATGAAAAGCATTCTCACGTAGTTGTTCCTCTTGTCCAGATGTGTTACGGCCGTGTGAATAGTGATGGAAATGGCATCTTCCGTGGATCTGTGGGAGCAGTAGGCAAATTTGAGTGTGTCCAGTGTGCCTAGCATGCTGGTCTTTATGTGGGCCATGACCAGCCTCACAAAGCACTTCATGATGACCGCTTTGAGTGTGGCGCGGCGAGGGCTACAGCCTGGTGGGGGCTACAGCCTGGAACAGGGACAGTTTGAAGATGTCAGAGAAGATGCCCGCCAGCTGGTCAGCACACACTCTGAGGACACGGCCAGGGATGCCATCTGGGACGGTGGCTTTATGAGTATTCACTCTTTTGAGAGTGATTTCCTCACGTCAGTCTCGGAGAGCGAAAGCACCTGGTCGTCTGGAGCAGTGAGAGTCTTCCTGGATGGCTCTGTATTGTCTGCCTAGAAGGGAGCATAGAATGTGTTAAGCTGCTGCTGGGAGGGAGGCTTCGGTGGGCACCACACAGCTGGATTTGCCTTTTGTAGTCTGTGATAGTCTGTAGTCCTTGCGACATGCCTCGCGAGTCTGAGTTGTCGAACATCAATTCAAATTTGAGTCTGTATTGTATTTTTGCATACCATAGGATTTGCGGAGCTTGTACCTGCTTTCCTTGTATGCGTTGCGCGCCAACGAGTCATCAGGGTTCTTTAGCAAGTCATTTACGTGTTCTATGCCTTTAGTTTTCCATGTGAACCAATTTATTGGTGAATTCTGAAAAGCTACCCAAGGATTGTTCCATAGGGTTGTGTTTTTAGGGAGTGATATTGGTTCTTGTAGAATACATTTCATTCTCTTCCATGTTGTTAACTATGAAGTTGTTAATGTTCTTAGCTTTATCCTTTGAATATAGGCACATTAAAAGATTCTTGGGATGAGCATGTGCATCTTCAATGTGAACTGTTGTTCCTCCCTAGTGCATTTACCTATACGTAGCAAGTAAAAGTCTGTTATGACCAAGTATACTTTCTTAAAGAATGTTTTTGGTGGGGTAATATTATATTATATTATTACCCCACCAATATTACAGAGAACAAGTATAAAGACTTTGTGAGCCGTGGAATTCTGAAGAGGTTTATTCTACCTGTTAGATTTATGGAAGATTGTTCCTTTTAATTAGGTCTGCTTTCATATTGTTGAATAATGGGATCAAGGAGAGTGTCATCTCCTCTCACAATCATCAACACATTTCCAGATGAAGCCTATGGCTGATGATGTATATTCCTCAATGTTGATGGATGAGTCCTGGGTGGATGAATCTTTGAACATATTCCAATCAATATTCTCAAAGCAGTTCTGCAGTATTGTATATGCAGCATTGTATATCTTGTAAGACCTCATGTCTTAGCCCTATAAAGCCTGCTAAGGCCCTGTTTGTTCCATACCCTTACTTACAGTGCCTTCAGGAAGTATTCACACCTCTTGACTTTTTCCACATTTTATTGTGTTACAGCCTGAATTAAAAATGGATTCAATTGAGATTTTTTTTGTCAATGGCCTACACACAATACCCCATAATGTCAAATATTATTATTTTTACAAATTAATAAAAAATGATAAGCTTAAATGCCTTGAGTCAATAAGTATTCAACCCATTTTTTATGGCAGACCTAAATAAGTTCAGGAGTAGTGTGACGAGTTATAGTTTTGACTTAAATCTGCTTGAGAATGTATGGCACGACCTGAAAATGGTTGTCTAGCAATGATCAACAACAGACAGAGCTTGGAGAATTTGATGAATAATTATGGGCAAATTTTGCACAATCCAGGTGTGCCAAGCTCTTAGAGACTTACCCAGAAAGATTCACAGCTGTAATCGCTGCCAAAGGTGATACTAACAGGTATTGACTCAGAAGGTTGAATACTTATCTAATGAAGATATATCAGTGTTTTATTTTTCATTAATTCTTTACAAATGTTAGAATTTTTCTTCCACTTTGACAATACAAAGTATTTTGTATAGATCGTTGACAAGAAATGACAACTAAATACATTTTAATCCCACTTTGGGAAAAAAACTACTTTTCTGTAGGCACTGTATGTATGCTATGAACAGAGCCCTTGTAGAGAGTCTTCTCTCACAATGGCCTTTGCATAACTCACTGAACCACTGATACAGATATTAGCGGGTCTCTATCTCCCCCTCTGCTTCAGGATATGGATGAACAGGGGCAGCTTAGAGAGTCAGTGTCTCTAAATTAATTTGATTGATCACTAGAGAAAGGAACAGGGACTGAAGTTGGGTATCATTTAAAGCACTATACACCCCATAACTTCTCGTGTTATTCTCCATTACCACATATTGCCTGCATACTATCTAAACAATGAACAGTTAGCAAAAGCATTTATCCAAAGCAATTTACAGTCATGCATGCATACATTTTTACGTATAGGTGGCCCCGGGAATCGAACCCACAAGAGTCATGCTCTACCAACTGAGCCACACAGGTAAAAAAAAAAATGTGCTGGAATGTCTTCACGGTAATGTATCCTCCTCAGTAAGAGCAGTGCATTGCAGTGTGTGTGTAGTCTTATTTCATTTTGGAAGACAGACCTTCTCAATCATAATCAAAACATAATTAAGAGTAAATTGTCTTGGAGGGCCTAGTAACGCCTCAGTCTCAGCTCCCTCTGTGGTTGTTTTCTTCATCAGTCAAATGAAAAGCCATCAACATAGTGTTAGTGGTGGGCTATAATGGATTAATCCTGAATGGTTTGGAAAACTAGTGCCAGTCTCTGTATGAGCATTGTTCTGCAGAGAAGCAGAGTGGGGTTTTAGGCCCTGTCAGCTAGATCAGTCTGCACACAACACATATACACACTCACACACACAAACACACACTCTATAACATTTATCCACAGATAGCAGGGCAGGCAGAACTTGTGTTTCTCTGCTTTAAATCGACCTGTGCCTCATGGGTTTTCATTAATTGTCTGTGGGAAACTGGGCTGTCTTCTGGCTCTGTCTGTCTGACAGGGTAATCCTGTGTTTTATTAGGAGTGGGTGGAGAGGACTGCCAAACGTAAGAAAGGTGATCAATACATGTCTCTCTGCATTTTCTCCTGTTGATCTCTTCATCTCAACATGCCTATCTGCCCATCTGAGTGTCAGGAGAGTAAGGAAACTGAGTATTTGGCTAACTGTAATGTAATACCACAGATAGAAGAAGGAGCCACTACCCTCTGTATCGCCTTGCGTCGGATGCCAAGCAGTTTCTATACTAAGCGTTGTTGCAGCCAGTCAAGATGCTCTCAATGGTGCAGTTGTATATCTTTTTGAGGATATTTTGAAGCTCTCGACTCGCTCCACTAAAGCCCTGTCGATGTGAATGGGGTCGTGCTCGACCCTCCATTTCCTGTAGTCCACGATCTGTTCCTTTGTCTTGCTGACGTTGAGGGAGAGGTTATTGTCCTGGAATCACACTGCCAGGTCTCTGACCTCCTCCCTATAGGCTGTCTCATCGTCGTCGGTGATTAAGCCTACAACCATTGTGTCGTCTACAAACTTAATGATGGTGTTGGAGTCGTGCACTGCTACGCAGTTGTGGGAGTACCGATGGGGACTAAGCATGCACCCCTAAGAAGCCTCCGTGTTGAGGGTCAGCGTGGTGGATATGTTGTTGCCTACCCTCCCCACCAGAATCCAGTTGCAGAGAGAGGTGTTCAGTCCCAGGATCCTGAGCTTAGTAATGAGCTTGGAGGGCACTATGGTGTTAAATGCTGAGATGTAGTCAATAATTAGCATTCTTACATAGGTGTTCCTCTTGTCCAGGTGGAAAAGGCAGTGTGGAGTGCAATAGAGATTGCATCATCTGTGGATCTGTTGGGGCGGTATGTAAATTGGAGTGGGTCCAGGGTGTTGGGGATGATGGTGTTGATGTGCGCCATTACCAGCCTTTCAAAGCGTTTCATGGCTACAGATGTGAGTGCTACGGGGCGATAGACATTTAGACAGGTTACCTTGGCGTTCTTGGGCACAGGGACTATGGTAGTCTGTTTAAAAAATGTAGGTATTACAGACTGGGTCAGGGATAGGTTGAAATTGTCAGTGAAGACACATGCTAGCTGGTCAGCGCATGCTATGATCACACGTCCTGGTAATCCATCTGGCTGGGTTTCCCTTTGTATTCTCTGATAGTTTGCAAACCCTGACACATCCAACAAGCGTCAGAGCCGGTGTAGTAGGATTCGATCTTAGTCATGTATTGAGACTATGCCTGTTTGATGGTTTGTCGAAGGACGATATATATCGTATCGTATCGTTTTGACAATACCACAATATTATTTTTGCGCTCCTTGGCTGTACCTGCACCAAAACTTGAGTATTTTTCCATCATAGCTTGTTCTCCATCTTCTTATTAAATAGGCAGCCAATTTGTTTTCAGCACTTTTATTTCCATGACTGATCAAAACTAATTTTTTCATGGCTCTCTCTTGTCCCTTAGCAGCAGACATATGTTGAGCAATATGTTTGGAAAATGAAATCGTAATTACATCGCAATATCGAATCGCAGTACATAGTGTATTCGGAAAGTATTCAGACCCCTTGTCACGATTGGGTGTATGGAGAGACCAAAGCGCAGCGCAGGGATAGTAGCTCGACATTCTTTATTTGTACTATGTAATAAGAATTACTATGTACACTACAAAACATACGACGAACTATACAAAACCGAAAAACAAACACTACAGGGAAAAACGTCACGTTCACAAAACACACTAATGAAACGGACGTAAAGAAAACACACTTACTTCACCGTGACTGCGACATACATCAATATCGGTATCGATAACAACCCACACCCGAGTGAGGGACAGACTCAACATATATGGAATCCCTAATTAGAGACAATGTGGTGCAGCTGCCTCTAATTAGGGATCCACCCAAACCCGACACAGAAACAGAAAAGAAAGACACTGTCAGACTCTGACCATAGCTACATAGAGAAGCAAATAGGCTTCTCTATGGCCAGATCCTGACACCCCTTGACTTTTGCCACATTTTGTTAGGTTACAGCCATATTCTAAAATTGATTAAATCGTTTTTTCCCCTCATCAATCTACACACAATACCCCATAATCACAAAGGAAAAACAGGTTTAGACATTTTTGCTTATTTATTTAAAAAAATGTACTGAAATATTACATTTACTTAAGTAAACCTTTACTCAGTATTTTGTTGAAGCACTTTTGGTTGCGATTACATCCTTGAGTCTTGGGTGTGACGCTACAAGCTTGGCACACCTGTATTTGGGGAGTTTCTCCCATTCTTCTCTGCAGATCCTCTCGAGCTCTGTCAGGATGGATGGGGAGCGTTGCTGCACAGCTATTTTCATGTCTTTCCAAAGGTGTTTGATCGGGTTCAAGTCCGGGCTCTGGCTGGGCCACTCAAGGACATTCAGAGAATTGTCCCGAAGCCAATCCTGCGTTGTCTTGGCTGTGTGCTTAGGGTCGTTGTCCTGTTAGAAGGTGAACCTTTGCCCCCAGTCTGAGGTTTTGAGAGCGCTGGAGCAGCTTTTCATCAAGAATCTCTCTATACTTTGCTTCGTTCATCTTTGCCTCGATCCTGAATAGTCTCCAAGTCCCTGCCGCTGAAAAACACCCCCACAGCATGATGCTGCCACCACCATGCTCCACTGTAGGGATGATGACAGATTTCCTCCAGACGTGACGCTTGGCATTCAGGCCAAAGAGTTCAATCTTGGTTTCATCAGACCAAAGAATCTTGTTTCTCATGGTCTGAGAGTCTTTAGGTGCCTTTTGGCTAACTCTAAGTGGGCTGTCGTGCCCTTTACTGAGGAGTGGCTTGCGTCTGGCCACTCTACCATAAAAGCCTGATTGGTGGAGTGTTGCGGAGAGGTTGTCTTTCTGGAAGGTTCTCCCATCTCCACAGAAGAACTCTGGAGCTCTGTCAGAGTGGCCATCGGGTTATTGGTCACCTCTCTGACCAAGGCCCTTCTCCCCTGATTGCTCAGTTTGGCCGGGCGGCCAGCTCTAGGAAGAGTCTTGGTGGTTCCAAACTTCTTCGATTTAAGAATGATGGATATATGCCTAGACACAATCCTGTCTCTGCCTAGACACAACCCTCATGGCTTGTTTTTTTCTCTGACGCACTGTCAACTGTGGGACCTTATCTAGACAGGTGTGTGCCTTTTTCAAATCATGTCCAATCAATTGAATTTGCCACAGGTAGATCAAATTGTAGAAAACCTGTTTACGCTTTGTCATTATGGGGTATTGTATGTAGGTTGCTGAGGATTTTTCTTTATTTAATCCATTTTAGAATAAGTCTGTAACGTAACAAAATGTGGAAAATGTCAAGTGGTCTGAATACTTTCTGAAGGCACTGTATAGAATCGGCACCTACAGTAAGTATCATGATAATATCTTATTGTGAAGTCTCTGGCAAGTTCCAGCCCTAATCCATATAGGCCAATTCCCACAAGTGTAAAGGGTTAATGTGTTGTTTTGCAGGATGTTTTGAGTTTTTGAATATTGGTCTGCATTCTTCAGGAACGTCATTCTTAAGAATGTTTTATTTTGATAACATGTATTGGTATAAAATGACGTGCAAACAATATGTGAGATATACTGTATGAATGATCCTCGGTTGTGTAGGAAGGTTCCTGCTGAGTTTCAATCTTCATGGCCTCACAGAAGACTGAACTAAACTGTAATAAAACACATTGGGAGGAGAGACATGGAAAAAAGAGCTGCTCGATACATTCCAAAGTCACTAGGTAATATTCCTACATTCAAACACTGACAATCTGTTCCCTCCTGCGTGAGTGGGTTGAATTGACTGAAATGGGGATCATGTGTGTGATCTTCAGAACATAGATTTCATCAGATGCTTTTGAATAAGAAGAGGTAGACAATTAAACCCGTGTCACAGAATAAGCCAGAGGAATGCTAAAAGTACTTTAGTTAATTCCAGCCTATTTTTTTTATTTTATTAGAGGTCTTTATGGAATTTCTAGTTCACCTTGAGTACTGAAGTGCAGCAGGGCATAGCTAGAGATTTTATTTGTAGTTAGCAGCTAGCTCCCTCCCGCTTGTGTCTGTGTTACTCGAAACCTCTATCTCCGCTTTACTGTGTCCTTCAGATCACATTGTCTGCTTGTCTGAAGTGGTTTTTATTTTTGTCTGAAGCTGTGTATGGTAGCTACCAAATAGGACAGTGTATTAGACAAAGCACGAGTGAACTTTGCTGCTTCAAATGGTGGAGTTCAGGAAGCCTTATCGTCCTGTCAGTCAAGGTTGATTTCTGGTGAAAGAGAAGATGCCATATTGATGGGCCGTGACAGTTTTACAGGCTGTGTCATCATCTATTCACTAATAGGACAAGTCTGTGAGAACTGAAATGACAGTATGTGTGTGAACAAGTTAAGAAAAAGAAAAAAACTGTTAGAGACGTTGTAACAAATGGTGCATATAGGGCAGTGAGTATCAATCTACATGAGGAGAGTGAACAACATTTTGCAACCTTGGACATGGACACGTGCCCATCTGTAAATTGGAATGGAAACACACTCAGATTATTATGTAGACACACATGCACACAAGCACTCACGTACACATGTCTGATTGGATTGGGCAGCTAAGTGTTTTGGAAAACCCTTCTAGAAGGCTGGCTGCCTTTGGCTTTGAGGCGGAGGCCCTCTATTCATAAGCATAGCCTCCGTCAAGAGCTTGGCTGTAATTTCTCTGGCAGCCGACTCGGCATTATATAATGCATCTGTGTGTCTATTGTGAAAAGGCAAGAGACTGCTTTAATGGGTTAAGGATAATGAATAACACAAACAGAGAAAATCAATTGCAGAAATCATTATGACCAAGTAGAACAAGCCCCTCAATGTAAAAGGAAGGGTGGTTTGAGCAAAGTCCTTAACTTTTTACCTCAAAGACATGTATTTCTGAACCACTCAAGGCCTCCAAATGTCAGTGATCTTCAGAATGACTCACCTTGGTCACTGTCTGTCTGTCTGTCTGTCTGTCTGTCTGTCTGTCTGTCTGTCTGTCTGTCTGTCTGTCTGTCTGTCTGTCTGTCTGTCTGTCTGTCTGTCTGTCTGTCTGTCTGTCTGTCTGCCTGCCTGCCTGCCTGCCTGCCTGCCTGCCTGCCTGCCTGCCTGCCTGCCTGCCTGCCTGCCTGCCTGCCTGCCTGCCTGCCTGCCTGCCTGCCTGCCTGCCTGCCTGCCTATATCCTTCCCATTTACACTCTTCACAGTAATTGACTCGTACAATGACCTGTATCTAACGCTCATTTAGTTCACATTAAATCAATGTCATATCATACTTTAGCTCATCGTATAACATTTGTATAATAGCAGCCAAGCAATGAATGACGCCCGTCCTTGGCCACTACTAGAAACTATTCTGTGTTGAACTTCCAGTCCTTATAGCTTATATAAACCTCACCCAGTTTTGTACTATGTGGGTAGTTGGCCGAGAGCAGTGGAATGAGGCAAGGCGAACATTTGGAAAACAAGTTAACGCTTCATCTATTTGTGTCCAATGGTTTTAAGCACTTTTCTACTACATTGAGCTGTGGCAAAGCAGCTCTGACTCTCCGGATCCTGGAGAGGATACTAGTTCTTTGCAGTCCCTGCAAAATCATCAAATATGATGTCAACTTTTTCAAATGTATGCTAGAACTATTGGTTAGAGAGTAACAATGGTCCTATTGTAACATTGTTTTTGACTGTACCAAACTTTTCCTATTTCAAAAGGGCTTCCGTATCATAGCCTACATACCGTAGTACTGCCTTGATGTTTTGGAGAAGAAAAAATAGACCTTGCTAAATACCCAATAGGGGACCTCAAGACTGTTCCCAACTTCTCAAACCCACAGAAAAAAAAAGATTTAGCTGTAGCGTCATGCCTTTTCCAAATTTTGTTTAAAATATCCTTAGTAATCTACACACAATACCCCATAATGACAAACCCCAAAAAGTTTTTGGGAATTTTTAGCAAATGTATCAAAAATAAAAAACAGAAATACCTTAAGTATTCTGACCCTTTGCTATTAGACTCGAAATTGAGCTCAGGTGCATCCTGTTTCCATTGATTATCCTTGAGATGTTTCTAAAACTTGAGCCCACCTGTGGTGAATTCAATTGATTGGACATAATTTGGAAAGTCACACATCTGCCCTTATAAGGTCCCACAGTTGACAGTGCATGTCAGAACAAAAACCAAGCCATGAGGTCAAAGGAATTGTCCGTAGAGCTCCGAGACAAGATTGTGCCAAGTACAAAGAGATCCTTGATGAAAACCTACTCCAGAGCGCTCAGGACCTCAGGCTGGGGTGAAGGTTCACCTTCCAACAGGACAACGACGCTAAGCACACAGCCAAGACAACGCAGAAGTGGCTTTGGGACAAGTCTCTGAATGTCCTTGAGTGGCCCAGCCAGAGCCTGGACTTGAACCCGATCTAACATCTCTGGAGAGACCTGAAAGTAGCTGTGCAGCAACGCTCCCCATCCAACCTGACAGAGCTTGAAAGGATCTGCAGAGAAAAATGGGAGAAACTCCCAAAACCTGTAGCGTCATATCCATATAAGACGCAAGGCTGTAATTGCTGCCAAAGGTGCTTCAACAATGTACTGAGGAAAGGGTCTGAATACTTATGTATATGTGATATTTCAGTTTTTTATTTTGAATAAACATTAAAATAATCCTGTTTTTGCTTTGTCATTATGGGGTATTGTGTGTAGATTAATGAGTGGAAAAAAACGATTTAATACATTTTAGAATAAGGCTGTAACCTACCAAAATGTGGAAAAAGTCAAGCTGTCTGAATACTTTCCGAAGGCACTGTACTGTACATCCATGAAGACGAATAAGATGATGATAGTAATTTATAGACGTGTGACTTCAGTTGTACTTCAATAGTGTTCAAGCTGTAGCCATGAGAAAGTTCAACAGTTTTACGCCTGAAGGACAACTATAGAATCCTTTTCAAGCAAGTTTTTGTCTCTGGAGGGCACATTTATTTGATAAAAAATGTATGTGTTACTGTTGATATCCAGTCACTGGGCTATAGAGAGCAAATCTAAAGCATTACAAGCCTCTGCTGTTTTAAAAGGAGCACCACTCCTAATGAACTAGTCCAACACTGGGCCTATACATCCAGTTCAACAATGACTCCCTTTTGACATTCATATTCCTTGGGTGTGTGTGTGTTCTGGTCAAAGTAGAACTGTGCACTGTAGAAAGTGAAGCAATAACAGGGCTAAGGAAGAGGGTGTGTATGCGTACGTGCGTTCATGCACATGCAAGTGTGTGTGTACGCATTTATGTGTGTGTGTGTGTGTGTGTGTGTGTTTGGGTATGCCTGGGCCCTTCCCAGCCAGTTTCCTCCAATGTGCCAGTGTACCTGGCTCCCATAGCAGAGCCAGTATGCCTTGGGGGAGAGGCTGGGAAAACATGTGGGGGGAAAATACCTTACCTACCTGCCGCCACAGCTGACTGTAGTCAAGGCAGAGCAGGCTCCCAAAATGTGATACTGTCAATATTTGGTTTGGCAATATCGGGGCGATTCATTTAAGGAAATAGGCTACAGTTGGGGAGGATGGTTTTAACCTGTAATAACAATCCTGGTTTGGTTGTATATATTAGACTATGTAGTCCTTTGTAGAAAAATAAACTTGGGTGGGTCGTTGTTTGACGTTTAATATTGTGCTCTTGGTGCTATGCACCCCCCACCCTCTTTGCGTGTACAGTTGAATGTGTCAGTGTGAAATACTTGTTGGAAGGACAGTGAGATCAATGCTGTAATCAGCTGCCATGTGTTGTGTGACTACTGAAACCAACATGAAAAGCAAACTTCAAACTATGAGCTGATGTGTATCATCACCTTAAGATCCGGCAAAATCATACAGTCAACCTGTAAACAACGAAAACATTGTTCCTCTATGTGGCAAAATTTTCCACATTTCATTGTCAAAGGAGTGAAGTTTTACATTTTTTTTTTTTTACTTAACCTTTATTTAACTAGGAAAGTCAGTTAAAGCTGAACTGGGCTCTTCCACTGAAATTACTCCTACATTCTCTGCTGTGTAAATGTGTTGAATCTAGATGACCCTTCCACCTTCACATGGTGTTCTCCCATTATAAAAGTAACAGGGAATTGGGGTGAAGTGGATCCTAACAGTCAGGGCCGTTCCCTGGAGAAGTCAACTGCGGTACCTCACGGAAACATAAGGCCCCATTCTCATCAGCCTCTGCCAATGTGGTCCACTTCCACTGTCCACAATATTACACCCAGCTACTTTGCACAATCAAAATGATAGATTACCCTAGGTGAGTTAAACAATTACCGAGCAATTTGGACCTCGCTCGCTCACAAATGACCTCTCGGTTCCCGAAACAACCTCAGAGAAGACTAATGATTCCACACTCTTAAGAGAGAAAGATAAAAACATATTTAAAAACATAATACTCTATGATAATAATGCTTTCAGGAAAGACCCTCTCTCTTCTAGATGTTTTGACTGTCAGTCAGTTGAGCTCTGTCATTTCCCTTTTTAATGATAGATGGAATGTCTCTTTTCAAACCTCACACACAGCTTTGAATGACCTTTTCTTCTTCCATAAAGAGCAGGAGAAGAGGACGAGACAAACAGCATTGTGCATATCTTTGTCAATAGAGCTCCTTTGTAGCAACACAGGAGACAGTGACTGTGCTCTGTTGGGGACTGTTGGGATGGCTGCAGCTATCAGTGTTTATTTCTGGTCATTTATGAAATTTGCCCCAAAGGAAGAAGCCGATATGTTCCTCAATATCTAGGGCTGTGATGGTCATGGAATTTCGGATGATGGAAATTGGCCAGTCAAATGACTTCGGTTTCTGTAATAACTGTTATCAAAAATATAGAAATAGAATGAATCCCCATTCAAGTCAATGATGGCATAATGGGTGGACTGTCGGCCATTGCGAGTGTACCCATACAGAGAGAGGGAGACAAAGCGAGAGCCCTATCTCTGCCCAAACTCTGTTCACGTTAAACAGACCCTTGAAAGGTGGGCAATGAGAGTGTCAAATTTTGTCAAGATAAACATGAATTGCTATTTTGATGCATGCTTATTTTATCTAATAGAAGTTTTTCTCCGCAAAAGAGCTTTATTACAGAAAGGGCTTTATTGTCCGGGTGGCTGGTCTCAGGCGATTCCGCAGGTGAAGAAACTGGATGTGGAGGTCGTGGCCTGGCATGGTTAAACATGGTCTGCAATTCTGAGGCCGGTTGGACGTACTGCCAAATTCTCTAAAACGACGTGGGTAGAGAAATTAACATTAACTTCTCTGGCAACAGCTCTGGTGGACATTCCTGCAGTCAGCATTCCAATTGCACGCTGTGGCATTGTGCACATTTTAGAGTGGCCTTTTATTGTCCCCAGCACAAGGTGTACCTGTGTAATGATCATGCTGTTTAATCAGCTTCTTGATATGCCACACCTGTCAGGTGGATGGATTATCTTGGCAAAGGAGAAACGCTGACTAAAAGGGATGTAAACAAATCTGTGCACAAAAGTTGAGATAAATAAGCTTTTTGTGCATATCGTACATTTCTGGGATCTTCTCTTTCAGCTCATGAAACATGGGACCAACACTTTGCATCTTGCGTTTATGTTTTTGTTCAGTATAAGTGTGATGCACGTAACATCCCGGCAACTTTACATCAGAGTTATCCCTGTTGAAATTCGAGAATGTCTATGCATATTCATGAGGCTAGCATTGCATCTCACTCTCCATTGAATACAGGTTGTTGACGTCAACACCCCTCATCGAATATTCAAAACATTATTCAAATAACATGATGTATCCACTAATCTAAAGAGAGGAATAGGCGAGAGCTTGACAGCCCGCCGTTCCGCTCTGTTGACAACAAATTGTTAGGGCGGAGACATAAGTATCTTGTCATTATCCATATGGGTGGCAGGTAGCCTAGAGTTAGAATGTTGGGCCAGTAACCGAAACGTTGCTAGTTTGAATCCCGGAGCCAACAAGGTCATAAATCTGTCAATCTGCCCTTGAGCAAGGCATTTAACCCTAATTCCTCCAGGGTCGCTTTCAATAACTGCTGATCCCTGGCCGTGACCCCACTCTCCGAGGATAATCCCAAAATATGTTTCCACACCTCACTCTCATACAGGTTACCCACTTGTACCAGTGAAGTGTTTCCACACCTCACACTCATACAGGTTACCCACTTGTACCAAGTGAAGCAGGACAAATATAAGACCCCCTATTTGACCTTTGATCAGTTGCGACCCGTCATTCAGGGCAGGTGGGGCATGTTATTTTGGCATTAATAAATGTCACATATCAGTTTGCAAACAATGTAAAAAAAAAAAAAAAATCATTGAGTTAATCAAGCCGCCTACAAACATGGCCTTTTTTTTGCAGCTCCAAAATGCGGGTGTTTCAGCCTAGCTCAATGCTTTCTGTGGTGGTGGGGCAGCCAGCTGAAAATACGGAGTGTAGGGGTTTGTAATGTTCTCTAGTTGCGCTGTGATTGTCTCAGTGTTCTGTCAGTCATGGGGACACAACGTCTCCGCAAAATCTATGGGGAGAGCTCGAACGTTCAAGCCCCTTGGGTGCTGCCATAGAGTTACATTAGATGTGCCCATCTAAGAAGGCTCAAGGTCATTGGCCACAGATTCAATAACGTCAAATCACGTTATACCTACCGTAGGAGTCATCATCATGTATCAGGTCGACAATCTACTGGCAAATCCTTTTCAATCCTTGTCATATTAAGAGAATTTAAGATAAATAAAGATAAATTGTTGATAAAACGTATCAGTGCTCATCGGCCATTGGACATAAACATTACACAACAAGTTGGAAATTGCTAATTTATCAATGAGTGGTTTGGAAGGAATCAGTGGCTAACTGCAAGCCTTGCAAAGCAATCATTAACCTGCTATTCACTGGAGTGGGTGTGTGGTCCAAGTCTAGATTTAAGGATATCTTTTCCTAGCTTAAAAGGATAAACATTCAACATTGGCCATGCTGTCAATCCATCCAATTCTGCCTTGTTCAAAATAACTGGACACTCGGAGTTAGGAAATCTCATACTTCAGTGAGTTCAAGACAACTGGGATCTCTGACTGGGAAAATATGTTTTGAACGGTCATCCAATTCGGAATTCCAAGTCAGGAACTCAGTCCTCTTTTTAGAGCTCCGACCTGAAGATCACTGACGTCATGATTTGACCTTGTCACCGTTATAGTGCAATTAATGTATTGTTTAGTGGTGTGTTGTATTGTGTTGTGGCTTTGCTGGCAAACATCTAAACAAATTTGGGGGAGTTAAAATCGCCACTGCCTTTGATATCTCTGACCCATAGGAGCAAAGCAGGAAGTAAAAGCAGGAAATGTACCCATCAATATGTGTTGTGATTACAAAAAACACATTCCATTGCACGAACCACATCAGTTAACATAATTTGAATGAACATTCCACATTATCTTGGAAATCATTGCATCACAATACCAGGGAGCCTTGCGAGTGTACCTGTGAGTTTACCAGTCAAATTGCCAGGGTTAGAGGTTCCAAGCCCATTATTTTCATCATTTGCTACAACACATTGCTTGTTTCAGCAAGGGGCAACAAAGTTTCATCACGTTGTTAAGAGTCCATGTTATCACAGAAACGGACTCAAACTCACAAATACCCAGCCGTTTTTTTGTTGTTTGTACTGTTATGATGTTTATTTTATTTTCATGACGGTCTTCATCCATAACTGTTGCTTACACGGTTATACAGTCGTGGTCAAATGTATTGAGAATGACACAAGTATTGGTCTCCACAAAGTTTGCTGCTTCAGTGTTCTTAGATCTTTATGTCAGTAGTACACTGAAGTATAATTACAAGTAGTATAATTACAAGTATTCCATAAGTGTGAAAGGCTTTCATTGACAATGACATTCAGTTTATGCAAAGTGTCAATATTTGCAGTGTTGACCCTTCTTTTTCAAGACCTCTGCTATCCGCCCTGGCATGCTGGCAATTAACGTCTGGGCCACATCCTGACTGATGGCAGGCCATTCTTGCATAATCAATGCTTGAAGTTTGTCAGAAGTTGTGGGTTTTTGTTTGTCCACCCGCCTCTTGAGGATCGACCACAAGTTCTCAATGGGATTAAGGTTTGGGGAGTTTCCTGGCCATGGACCCAAAATGTGTTTTCCTCGTCAACACTGACCTGTGTTAACGAGACAATCACTGACATGATGGCAGCTGGTCCTTTTGTGGCAGGGCTGAAATGCAGTGGAATTTTTTGGGGGGGGATTAAGTTCAGTTTCATGGCAAAGAGGGACTTTGCAATTAATTGCAATTCATCTGATCACTCTTCATGACATTCTGGAGTATATGCAAATTGCCATCATCAACACTGAGGCAGCAAACATTGTGGAGACCAATACTTGTGTCATTCTCAAAACTTTTGACCACGGCTGTACAGTAATTGTGCCAGCCCTATCGATATCGCTTGCACAGCAAGGTGTTATGTTCTGGAGCGTGGTATGTGCTTGTTTCGGTGTGTGTCTACGAGAAAAAGAGAGGGGCAGGATGTGTGTGTGAGAGAGAATACAAAATAAAAGGATGATAGGGCCTTATTTCGATGTAGATTTATGTAGATTTATGTAGATTACAGTGTGTGTGAATAGGGTTTCTATGTTATCTTACCATATCCATGAGAGGTAGAGGGATAGGCCTAGAATAAATAGAAATTGTGTGAGGGAATTACTTTTTTATTGTGTCTCTATCCAGCTCTCATTTTTAACTCCATTAACCCTTAATGCCTGTGTATGATAGATGGGAGAGATAGAGAGAGAGGGGAGGGAGAGAGAGAGAACCCCATACTGCCCATTTTCTGACACTGTCACTATCACAGATGAGCATCTGACACGAAACAAATGGCAGAAATACTGTTGATGAATATCTTCCTGTCGTGTTCATCCCGACTCTCACATTCCAACACATGGTGGTCTATCTAGCAGGGTCTGAGTCACCGGACCATCCCCTCTGATTGCTATCTCCTCCTGATGGGGTTTCTCTCCATTGTCGACCCTGAGCTATCTGGTCTGACATTTAGTCAATAGCAACACAGCATAGAAGAGGACTAATCAAGAGGTTGGACACCTGTCATGATAGCCGGCCTCCGCCCAGTACCCTGCCCTAAACTTAGTCACTGTCACTAGCCGACTCAATCCTCTACCTTAGAGACTGCTGCCTTACAGTATGTACATAGAGATGGAACACCGGTCACTTTAATAATGGAACACTGGTCACTTTAATAATGGAACACAGGTCACTTTAATAATGGAACACTGGTCACTTGTAATGTTTACATACTGTTTTACTCATTTCATATGTATATACTGTATTCTAGTCAAGGCCATCCTATTAAACTATTTCTGTACATACACTATTCTATCCACGTATTTTTCAGATATACTACATCAATTAGTATTTATTAGCATTGCCTTTAAAGTGTTTAACTTGGGTCAAACGTTTCGGGCAGCCTTCCACAAGCTTCCCACAATAAGTTGGGTGAATTTTGGCCCATTCCTCCTGACAGAACTGGTGTAAAATTACAAATAAGAAAAAAACACGTAATAGCACAATTGGTTAGGCGCCCGTAAAACGGCTGCCCTGACTCCAGGCGCCATCTTTTTTTTTTTTATAAGCGAAGAACATCCTTTTGGTCCTATGAGAAAATCCAGCAGTATCATTCACATTCATATTTTTGTATCATGCTTTAGTTATTGCCCAGGGTTCTTTTTATGCGGGGTTGGATGAGTAGACCTACTGACCGTCAGTTTACTTTAGCACCTCATCCCACTCCCTCGACTGTGCACACACTGCACTGCCACGAGGATTGTATTTCCATTGTTCATTAAAATGTACTTTTTTGTTTCGTCTTCCTAGTTTATTTTCATATACAGCATGGATTCAAGTGGGAGCGTTGTAAATATTGAAAAACATCGACTTCAATGGTCCCAATGTTAACAAGGGTCTGGATATGATGTCTTCTGTGTACAATGACCCAGAGGAAAATATCCCCCTGCAGCAAATCTCATTTTATGATATTAGTCATATTTTTAATTGCACCAGAGCCTCTGGAGTAAAATGAGCAATTATTATAGCACAGTGTTGTGTTAAATATTGTAAAATGGATTACAAAGTGCATTTGTCAACGGTTCATTTGTCCTCTAAAAGACATATGTTTTAGTCATCAGAACTGTGATTTCATATAACAATGCTTTTACCACACGCAAGCACGGACACACACGCACACACACCAGTGGTGGAAAAAGTACCCAATTGTCATACTTGAGTAAAAGTAAAGATACCTTTATAGAAAATGACTCCAGTAAAAGTGACCCAGTAAAATACTACTTTAGTAAAAGTTTTAAATATACTTAAGTATCAAAAGAAAATGTAACTTAGTAGTTTTTCTTTAAGAAGCCCTCCTGTTCTCCACTCATTACCTGTATTAACTGCACCTGTTTGAACTCGTTACCTGTATAAAAGACACCTGGCCACACACTCAATCAAACAGACTCCAACCTCTCCACAATGGCCAAGGCCAGAGAGCTGTGTAAGGACATCAGGGATAAAATTGTAGACCTACACAAGGCTGGGATGGGCTACAGGACAATAGGCAAGCAGCTTGGTGAGAAGGCAACAACTGTTGGCGCAATTATTAGAAAATGGAAGAAGTTCAAGATGACGGTCAATCTCCCTTGGTCTGGGGCACCATGCAAGATCTCACCTCGTGGGGCATCAATGATCATGAGGAAGGTGAGGGATCAGCCCAGAACTACACGGCAGGACCTGGTCAATGACCTGAAGAGAACTGGGACCACAGTCTCAAAGAAAACCATTAGTAACACACTACTCCGTCATGGATTAAAATCCTGCAGCGCACGCAAGGTCCCCCTGCTCAAGCCAGTGCATGTCCAGGCCCGTCTGAAGTTTGCCAATGACCATCTGGATGATCCAGAGGAGGAATGGGAGAAGGTCATGTGGTCTGATGAGACAAAAATAGAACTTTTAGTTCTAAACTCCACTCGCCGTGTTTGGAGGAAGAAGAAGGATGAGTACAACCCCAAGAACACCGTCCCAACCGTGAAGCATGGAGGTGGAAACATCATTCTTTGGGAATGCTTTTCTGCAAAGGGGACAGGACGACTGCACCGTATTGAGGGGAGGATGGATGGGGCCATGTATCGCGAGATCTTGGCCAACAACCTCCTACCCTCAGTAAGAGCATTGAAGATGGGTCATGGCTGGGTCTTCCAGCATGACAACGACCCGAAACACACAGCCAGGGCAACTAAGGAGTGGCTCCGTAAGAAGCATCTCAAGGTCCTGGAGTGGCCTAGCCAGTCTCCAGACCTGAACCCAATAGAAAATCTTTGGAGGGAGCGAAAGTCCGTATTGCTCAGCGACAGCCCCGAAACCTGAAGGATCTGGAGAAGGTCTGGATGGAGGAGTGGGCCAAAATCCCTGCTGCAGTGTGTGCAAACCTGGTCAAGAACTACAGGAAACGTATGATCTCTGTAATTGCAAACAAAGGTTTCTGTACCAAATATTAAGAATATTAAGTTCTGCTTTTATGATGTATCAAATACTTATGTCATGCAATAAAATGCAAATTAATTACTTAAAAATCATACAATGTGATTTTCTGGATTTTTGTTTTAGATTCCGTCACTCACAGTTGAAGAGTACCTATTACAGACTTCTACATGCTTTGTAAGTGGGAAAACCTGCAAAATCGACAGTGTATCAAATACTTGTTCTCCCCACTGTAAATAATTTCAAATTGCTTACAATAAGAAGATCAGACAGCACCATTTGTTTTATTTTTTACGGATAGCCAAGGGCACACTACAACACGCAGACATAATTTACAAACAAAGCATTTGTGTTTAGTGAGTCTTCCAGATCAGAGTCCAGGGATGTTCTCTTGATAAGTGTGTGAATTGGACCACTTTCCTGTCCTGCTAAGCATTGAAAATGAAATAAGTACTTTTGGCTGTCAGGGAAAATGTATGGAGTAAAAAGTACATTAGTTTATTTAGGAATGTAGTGAAGTAAAAATAAAAGTTGTCAAAAATATAAATAGTAAACTAAAGTACAATACCTAAAATAATTACTTAAGTAGTACTTTAAAGTATTTTTACTTAAGTACTTTACACCACTGATATACACACACACAGACACACACACAAACAAACACATCCTGGCCTTTGTCCACCCTTTGTTCACTCAGATAAAACAGATGTGGTTGATGTCAAGTGAAAGAATAGCCAGGACAGGACTAGCTGTATCTGCATGCTTTGGGGTAGATACAGTCACAGACGAATGATCAGAGCATAGTACCCGCTCAGTGACTTCCTGCTTGTTCTTTCTCTGCTGCATTGTCTGGAATGCGTGCTGCAGCGAGCATGCAACTCATGTATATCACACACAGGGTTATTACCCTTGACAGAAGGAATGGTATGAAAAGAGGGGAAGAACAGAGAGCAAGTTAGCTATTACCTCAGGATAAAATAACAGGGCTTACGAAAAACTGGTTTTCTTCAGATTGGAGGCAATTGCGTAATGCTGGTTTGGGTTGTGTCTCTGTTGTGTGTCAGTCAGACCTCGTCCTCATTTCCTCCTATGTGTGTGTGTGTGTGTGTGTGTGTGTGTGTGTGTGTGTGTGTGTGTGTGTGTGTGTGTGTGTGTGTGTGTGTGTGTGTGTGTGTGTGTGTGTGTGTGTGTGTGTGTCAGTATCATGACGCTCATGGTTTATCTCAGGCTGTCAGCTGTCTCTGTGTGATGCCATCCACCCTGGGCTGTGGCCAATCTGCTCTGAGACCTGGGATTGCTCTGTTCATGCTGATGCATCTTCCTTCATTCTATCTGTCAGCCTCTCTATCTCTCTAGCCGTTGGTTATCCTTCAGTCAGGCCCAGTCATTTACGCATGCACGCATGCACACCCAGGCCCAGTCATTTAATATAGATACAGCTTGTTTTTTTTTTGTGTTCTCATTTAGAAGATGAATAGCTAACTACAGTAGATGCAATGAGGTATTGATTCCCCACAGAAAACTCATTAGATAACCTTCTCACAGACATCAACATGCTGTCAAGAGGTAGTCTGACCCCCAGATCCATCTTGCCAACTCCTATGGTGGTTGTTTGGTGTGACAATGACCGTAGGAGTTGGCAAGAAAGCACAACCAGATCTGGAAGCAGGCTAGTCAAGATGTGAGAGGAGACTAGATCAACATGCTTTGGGTTAATGTTATATTAGGATCAGACAGTATGGAAGTATAGAGAGGCTTTCCATCTAAGTCACTAATTCGTGACGCCATAACTATGGTAATCAAACGGCTGGTGATCAAATTACTCTCTCTTTATTCCTTTGGAATTTAGGTTGTTACACATGTATGCACTCTTGATTTCCTTTGCCATTCATGTCACCACAAGGGCATTTTGGAAGTTCCTTTTTTCAGAGTTACACAATTTCCCAAATTCTGTTGCTTTCCTGGCCTTTTATACGGTGAGCAATTTGGGAGTTTTCAGATGTAATCGAAGTTGTACTGGCTTGCAAACGGGTTCAAAGGACTGGCTCTCTCCAGGTTGCAACCTACGCCTGCAGTGCCACAAGGTTGAAAGAGACAGAAAGCTTTGACTGCTTGACAGATGGAATTCATGAGGCTTTGCTGATGTGTGTTTGTGCATGTGCAGATAATACCCTTTGTGTGTTTACAATATGATAGCGTGTTGACATGCTCTCTCCCTAGACCACGTTCTATTACTTATCCAAGCAGACACGTGCGTGTGTAGATCTTTTCTCCCAAGGCCTGTGTGATCTAACTCTGTCAGAGTGGTTGTAGCCTCCAACTCGCAACACATCCCTGTGGCTGGTACAGTACTAACCCATTAAAGACTTGTGGTCGGTGGCCGTCATAGACCGTACTGTGGTTGCTGGGTATCCCAGACCAAGACCATACTCTAGCACTTGTACAGTCATCCCAGGCATGTTTCCCCCTCCTCTCCTCCCCTCTCATCTAACTCAGATCCAATTCTAGACATTTCACTCACAGTTGTATTTCTACCACTACAAATATCAATGCATGCGAGTGAATAAAGCTGTCATCTACTGCACTGTATGTTCTGTTTTCCCTTCTCTCTTACTTTCTACATCACTGTTTCTCAGGCTAGCTCATCCCTCTCTGTATACATATGGCCACCATCTGTTCTGGCAGGGCGATGTCAAAGCCCAGAGTGGGCCAGCTCCAGATAACGTGCAGTATCAGGGTTAACCCCTTACAGGCATACACTATATATACACTACCGTTCAAAAGTTTGGGGTCATTTAGAAATTCACTTTTTTTTATTTTTAAGAAAAGCAAATTTTTTGTCCATTAAAATAACATCAAATTGATCAGAAATACAGTGTAGACATTGTTAATGTTGTAAATGACTATTGTAGCTGGAAACGGCTGATTTTTAATGGAATATCTACATAGGCGTTCAGAGGCCCATTATCAGCAACCATCACTCCTGTGTTCTAATGGCACGTTGTGTTAGCTAATCCAAGTTTATAATTTTAAAAGC
The DNA here is from genome assembly GCA_023634145.1 of Thymallus thymallus. Taxonomy (NCBI): domain Eukaryota; kingdom Metazoa; phylum Chordata; class Actinopteri; order Salmoniformes; family Salmonidae; genus Thymallus; species Thymallus thymallus. Next base: position 35,685,419 of record CM042414.1, on the reverse strand, counting down.
CTAATTGATCATAAGAAAACCCTTTTGCAATTATGTTAGCACAGCTGAAAACTGTTGTGCTGATTGAAAGAAGCAATAAAACTGGCCTTCTTTAGACTAGTTGAGTATCTGGAGCATCAGCATTTGTGGGTTCGATTACAGGCTCAAAATGGCCAGAAATAAATAACTTTCTTCTGAAACTCATCAGTCTATTCTTGTTCTGAGAAATGAAGGCTATTCCATGCGAGAAATTTCCAAGAAACTGAAGATCTCGTACAATGCTGTGTACTACTCCCTTCACAGAACAGCGCAAACTGTCTCTAACCAGAATATAAAGAGGAGTGGGAGGCCCCTGTGCACAACTGAGAAAGAAGACAAGTACATTAGAGTGCTTAATTTGAGAAACAGACGCCTCACAAATCCTCAACTGGCAGCTTCATTAAATTGTACCCGCAAAACACCAGTCTCACTGTTGACAGTGAAGAGGCGACTCCGGGATGCTGGCCTTCTAGGCAGAGTTGCAAAGAAAATGTAGATATTCCATAAAAAATCAGCCGTTCCCAGCTACAATAGTCATTTACAAAATTAACAATTAACTGTATTTCTGATCAATTTGATGTTATTTTAATGGACAAAAAAATGTGCTTTTCTTTCAAAAACAAGGACATTTCTTTTGACCTTTATTTAACTAGGCAAGTCAGTTAAGAACAAATTCTTATTTACAATAACGGCCTACCCCGGCCAAACCTGGACGATGCTGGGCCAATTGTGCGCCGCCCTATAGGACTCCCAATCACGGCCGGATGTGATACAGCCTAGATTCGAACCAGGGACTGTAGTGACGTCTCGTACACTGAGATGCAGTGCCTTAGACCGCTTCGCCACTCGGGAGCCCATGTGGACACTCCTTCAAATTAGTGGATTTGGCTATTACAGCCACACCCGTTGCTGACAGGTGTACGAGCACACCGCCATGCAATCTCCATAGACAAACATTGGCATTAGAATGGCCTTACTGAAGAGCTCAGTTACTTTCAATGTGGCACCGCCATAGGATACTACCTTTCCACAAGTATATTTGTCAAATTTCTGCCCTGCTAGAGCTGCCCCAGTCAACTGTAAGTGCTGTTATTGTGAAGTGAAAACGTCTAGGAGCAACAACGGCTCAGCCGTGAAGTGGTAGGCCACACAAGCTCAAAGAACAAGACCGCCGAGTGCTGTAGCACGTAGCACGTAAAAAAAAACACTTGACTTCCAAACTGCCTCTGGAAGCAACGTCACAAGCCTAAGATCACCATAAACAATGTCATGCGTTGGCTGGAGTGGAGTAAAGCTCGCAACGCCTATTGGACTCTGGAGCAGTGGAAACGAGTGATGAAGTGATGAATCACACTTCACGATCTGGCAGTCCAACGAACGAATGCAGTGCCGACTGTAAAATTTGGTGGAGGACGAATAATGGTCTGGGGCTGCCCTTTCCTGTTTCAGCATGACACAAAGCGAGGTCCATACAGAAATGCTTTGTTTAGATTGATATGGAAGAACTCGACTGGCTTGCACAGAGCCCTGAACCCCACAGAGCCCTCAACCCCGAGCCCTCAACCCCTAAACACCCAACATCAGTGCCCGACCTTACTAATGCTCGTGGCTGAATGGAAGCAAGTCCACGCAGCAATGTTCCAACATCTAGAGGAAAGCCTTCCCAGAATAGAGGAGGCTGTTATAGCAGCAAATCTGTTTAGCTTTTTGCCTATTTCCGTTTAGTTTTTTCCTAAAATCAGTTGTTGTTTTTCACGGTTTGAGACTTTTTCCAATGTTTCAAGTTTTCGATCTCAAAGTCACACTTTTGTAATAGAAAAACAACAAAATTGGATGTTCTAAGTCCACAACAATGATTAAACCAAATCAGGAGACTACTTTTGAGGTCTGGGTAAAACATCTACACAATTTTCATTTTTGAGTGTAGATACCCTTGAAGAGACTTGCTTTGTTAGAGGTGTTTCTGTAGCACACGTGATTGTAGAGTTTGCTAAACAAATCACCACTGAATTGCAAATAATCATGATATCATTCTGCCAGGTAGGCATAGACTACTTTGTAGGTAACATTTAATTGAGATTGTTTGTGGGAAAGCCTTTCCATCTACCAGTCATCACATTAGCATCATCGCTAATGGCTACACAAAGTGGTAGACAAACGTGCATACACAGAAAATTCTTAGGCATTTTGTTATTGTCTTATCATAATCTTGGGCAAATTAATATTTTTTTTATTTCCTACTAAGTTCAATACATTTTTACATTTTGTTGAATTACGTTTTAATTTCTGTATTCCATGATTTCTCAGCATCACAGATTTTATAGGGCCCTGAATCTGCAGAGATATAAAGGCAGAATAGGAAAGAGACTCTCTGTCTCTCTCTTTTCTATTTCATTATCTCGCTCTGGTTTGTTCATGGGTTTTTACTTACAGACATTTCTCTTTCACTCCCTCTCTCTCTTTCTCTCTCTCTCTCTTTCTCTCTCTCTCTCTTTCTCGCTCTCTCTCTTTTTATTTTGTTCAAGTCACATGAACAGTTCACATTATTACTTTAATTAATCTTCAAAATCCCCTGCAACATTGTGTACAGTACACAGAGGACAGAGTGACTTAGCAGACAGAGAGTTCTCTATTGCAATGTCATCCCTGCTCTGTGAGAAACCTAGGGAAACTAGTCTCATGGACCTGCAGAGTTTTCTGGGGAAGAACCAGGCTCGGTGCGTCCCTCTAAAATAGATTTAAGTGCAGAGTAAAGCCACATTGATGTCACAACTCCAACAGTCAAGTCTGGGAAAGTCAGAGAGGCAGGGCCTGCCCCTGCATGTTAGGCATTCAGCCCTACAGACAGGGGGCGGCAGAGATAGACAACACAGCTAGGACAGTTATGACCGCATTGGCATGTGATATTCATTCTTCAAATAATGGGGCAAGGGAGACTGCATACTGCAATGGTGCACCTCAGCCTACTGTAGTAACCCTGCTTTGTTCCCGCATTTCTCACTACATTTTGGTTGTTACTCTATTAAGCCAATATATTAGCTCACATGGATGTGTGCTCATGACGTTGATTACTTCAGCAATGATTTCATAGTCAATGTTACTGTAACTACTATGTACTTCCAGTTGCAGTAGAACAGACTCAGTGTTCCAAGCCATTGCTTTTAATGTCCCAGATCTTTTTTATGAGACTGTAGGAGACTGTCCACTTTAAAACAACCCTATTATTGAGTACTAAGCATTCATCATAGAGAGAGCTCTGAATGGGGGGCTTCTCCTGTATACATACATGTATTCATCCTTCGGTAAAGAGTGGCTTGCCTGGAGGATCTCTGTCTCTCTCTCTCTCTCCCTCTCTTGCAATAAACCTCATGACTCAGTTGCTCACATGTGGATGATTTGAATAGCAATAGCAGTCACTCGGCACAGGTACACTGTTAGAAAATAAGGTGCTGTCTAGAACCTAAACCCTTTGAAGAACCCTTTTAGGGTTATACCTAGAATAGATTCAAAGGCTGAAATGCATTTTTTTTTTAAATGCCTGGTTTCTCAAACCAATAACACACAGGTGATACCCCGCAGAGGGGAGAGAGAGAGAGAGAGAGAGAGAGAGAGAGAGAGAGAGAGAGAGAGAGAGAGAGAGAGAGAGAGAGAGAGAGAGAGAGAGAGAGAGAGAGAGAGAGAGAGAGAGAGAGAGAGAGAGAGAGAGAGAGAGAGAGAGAGAGAGAGAGAGAGAGAGAGAGAGAGAGAAAAATTGTGGCTGTGTGTGTAAGAGCTCCAGCAGCATTAGAATGCAGTGAGTCACCTTGCCCCAGTCAAGCCTGTGAGCAGCCTGCACTTCACTGTCAGCTGGTGCTGCACCATCACTGCATGATTCTGCACCCTGCGTCATAGTAAAGTTACTGCCATAAAGCTAAAGTGCACATTTGCAAGGTGTTTTTTCAAGCACATACTCCTACACATAAATCAATGAATACATTTTGAGAACATTGGAAAATTACATTTTTGCTTCAGGACCTTGACATGGGTCTTTACATTGGCCAAGTTTCACAGTAACAACTCTCTAGAGCCCCTTGGTAATCCCGACCTTTCAGTGATCTTCTGAGTAAAGCCTGTCCAGCTCCAGCAGAACTGTGTTTGTCTGACTGAAGGACGGCCAAGTGATGGAGAGATAGACAGACGGAGCCGGGAGAGAACAGGAAGGAGTCTTATCTCGCTCATCAGTATGTCTGGCCCTTTTCTCTCCTTTCTCCTTCCTCCTTGTCTTCTTCCCTCCAGTCTCAGGTCTGGCACAAGGCAAGGGCTAAGTGGATGTTCAGGTCATGTCCTGCATGTTGTGTGTTCTCTGGGAAGAGGGGTGCCAGCCAGCCCAGCTGAGCTTATGGGGAATCAAGGTGACACTTTAGTGTTTTTGGAACGCATAGCATACCGGAGTCCTCTTGGTGTTGCCTTTTCTAGGTTTTAGTATGGCAACGATGCTTAGAAAATAACCTGGATGTTGTTTACTCTCTCCACACAAATTATTGGTGTTTTGATAAATCACCGCACGTCAAAGCAAGAGGAACAATGTGGTAGTCTAACAGCTCTCCCTGATATCCCCATTTCTAATGGTGTGAAAGTGGTGGCAGGCGAGGGCGCAGGCTTGGGGAGAGATGCCAGGACAGCCCCCCGCTGCTTTAAGTGCTTATAAGCTGGATTACCTGGAGCTTTGCACACGATGCAAGTCAAAGGGGCCACGTTGTGATCTAGAAAGACATTAAAGAAGGTGTTTGAGAGAAATCCATGATATGCCCAGGTGGTTGCCATTGGTCTACTGTAAGGTAGCCTGGTCCCAGACCTGCTTGTGCTGTATTGCCAACACCTACAGTCATTGTCATGCTTTGCACAAACAGGGTCTTCCACCTGTAAGGGTCTTCCACCAAGGCATTGGTTGGTACTGTATAGTTAGGTTTGGCTGGTTCTGTATCAGACATCTGACCCTATCCTACTAAAGCAGATGACTGAGTCTAGTGTCCTTTGTTAGGCGGACATGTGGTTTGTACGTGGTCACCCGTAGTATACCTGACTGAGGTGTACAATGGGAGGGGTCACAGACACTGAGCAGAGCACTGTGGGTCTGCATCACACAACACCTGTTCTCCCTGCGTCACGGCAACCAGTCACCGCCAACTAGCCCTCCCATCTCCATGGTGACTGACTTTCATCAGTTCAATATTCTGACCATCGCGACCCTGAAGGAGAAAATAAAACAAATAAGAAATGTTTTGGACCCTCAGAACAGAGGCCTCAGATCATTGAATATGTGTAACACATTAGTCTAATCATGTCCAATGGGCCAGAGGAGGATTACTATATTCCCATAAAGCCTGTTTATTCCTGGAGGACTGATGACTAGTGTACTGTATACTGCAGGGCTAGGCAGCAAGTCAATTGAATTCGCTGAATATTGAGAATGAGGAACTGTTCAAACCAAAGCTACTTTCCCCTCTGCCTGGGGAGTATAGAGCCATTGGTTACAGCCATTTCTTAATTTGACACACTGCAGGCGTGAGTGGTGAGTGGGGGGGAAGCAGTAGCAGCACTGCGCTGCCCTGGAAAAATAGGAAATGTGGAAGTCTGAAATGGGAAGGAAAGCAATCTGTCTCATCATCCCCTGAGCAGGAGAGAATGACTAATGCACTTTGTGGCGGCAGCCATGATGAAACTGCCTCCACGATATTAGTTTAGGTAGAACACTCCAGCTGAGCCAAACTGGAGAGGGAGAGTTACAACATAGACATATTTATGCAGAGCTAAATAACCGTATTTTAGATGAGGAACTACAATTAACATGGTCACTTGATGGTTGAAATATTAATAAAAGAACACAATAAGCAGGTGTGGAATAATGTGGTGTCTCACGGCCATGATGGAAGTCGACATGAATATACAGAATGGATCCACAAAAACAAGAAAAGTTAGATTATTAAACTGTTTAGCAAACACTCTTTACACTATATTACAGCTATTTACCGCTGAGCTGCGCTTAAGAATGCCTCACAACAAGCATCTTGTATTTAAAATGGCTGACGGTGAAACAGGCTGGCATAAATACCAGTTGGTAACCATCTCACCTGGATTGGGTCATACCAACTCACTTAACTAGAGAGGTGACATTATCTCTCTAAAATACATCACAGAAACCAGTTTACACTTATAATAAATGCAATGGCATTCATCAATTCATCAGCATATAACCAACTGCCATACAATTCATCAACATAAAAAAATTGGCACCTCAAACTGTGTATGAATCGGCACCCAATCCAGCAGAGAGAGAGAGAGAGAGAGAGAGATACTTTATTGATCCCCGTGGGGAAATTACTGTGGGACACAGCATAATAGCAAATGTTTGGACATAAATTCAGGAACAGGTAGGGTTTACCTGGTAGATATTCAAATCAAAGCAGGCACCAAGCAGCATCAAAACAAATAATGTTATTTAAAAAAAAATGTTTTTATCTCTAAGCAATAATACTCTTATGAGGCACAGGCAGTCAGAAATTGAGAGGATGAAGTATATCCTCTCCCTGCTCCAATGC